>CM029919.1:22055000-26855000 GCA_017639245.1 Myiopsitta monachus
AAAACCCTGTCCAAACTGGCTTTGAACACTGCCAGAGATAGGGCAACCATTTCTCTGGGCAACCTGTTCCAGTGCCTCGGCACCCTCATATTGAAGACTTTTTTCCTAATGTCTGATCTGAACCTTCTCTGTGTTAGCTTAAGGCTGTTACTCCTTGTACTGTCACTACATGTCCTTGTAAAACGTCCCTCTCCAGATTTCTTGTAGCCCCTTTAGGTAGTGAAAGGCTGCTATACAGTCTCCCTGGAGCCTCCTTGTCTCCAGGCTGAACAACCCCAACTCTCTCAGCCTGCCTTCACAGGAGATGGGCTCCAGTCCTCTGAGCATCTTTGTGGCCCTCCTCTGGACTTGCTTGAGCAGGTCCACATTCCTCTTGTTCTGGGGGCTCCAGATCACTTGCGGTACTACAGGTAGGGTCTCATGAGAGCAGAGTAGAGGGGGAGAATCACCTCCCTCGACCTCCTAGCCATGCTCCTTTATGATGCAGCCCAGGATACAGTTGGCTTTCTGGGCTGCAGGCGCACACTGGTGGGTCACATTGAATTTGTTATCAAACAGCACCCCAAGTCCTTCTCCTTATGGCTGCTTTCAATCCAGTCTCTGCTTGGCCTGTATTTGTGCTTGGGATTGTCCCAACTCAGGTGTAGGGCCTTGCACTTGACCTTGTTGAACTTCATGTGGCTCACACTGGCCCACCTCTGAAGCCTGTCAAGGTTGATCTGGCTGGCATCCCTTCCCTCCAGTGTGTTGAATGCGCCACACAGCTTGGTGTTGTCAGCAAACTTGCTGAGGGTGCATCAATTGCACTGTCCATGTTGCTGACAAAAATGGTGAAAAATGCTGGTCTGAAGAACATCTCTTGTCACTGGTCTCCACTTGGGCATCAAGCTGTTGACTGCAACTCTTTGAGTGTGACCATCAAGCTAATTTCTTATCCACTGAGTGGTCCATCTGTCCAATGCATGCCTCTCCAGTTTAGAGACAAAGATGTCTTGCAGGATACTGTCAAATGCTTTGCACAAGTCCAGGTGGATAATGTCAGTTGCTCTTCCCTTATTCACCAACACTGTAGAGTGAAGTAAAAAGTGGTTGAGTACAGCTCAGCCTCCTCCGTGTCCTGGGCAACCACATCTCCCATTTCCTCTGGAGAGGACCCATGTTTTCCCCTAATAGTAGCTGTGATACTCCTAAGTGCCTCAGTGTGTGTGCTGTTTGTATAGCTCCTTGTGTGGAGAGCTGCTGTCGTGCTGTCTCTGACAATGTTATAAACTTCCATTGTAATTTTTACACTGGTTTCTAATTTATTGATCAGAGGTTATGTAGGCTGCACTAGTAGGATATCCCAGTAAGTGCAGCAGAGGTTGAGCAATGGTAGCTTGAATGCTCTGAAAATAAACATCTATTATTGCAGAGGTCACCAAGGTTTGTAAAAATGTATGAAATGACTGCTTTCTGGAGGGTGTATTTTTTGCAATATTTAATATAATAATATAATTATTTTAATATTACATTATTAATATAATCATTAATAATAATAAATTATACTGTCTGTGATATCTTTATTCCCAGAAGAGTACAATATTCTGATGTTCTAATGTCACTGTTCATAGTCAAGCTGTCATTATCATTTATAATGCACAGACAATGAGATCAGCACCTTACAGAAATGAAGAATTTTCATAATTAACATCAATTAATCTATTAACTTGCAGGTGAATGAGGATTCACAAAGTGATAAAAGGTGAAAAAATATTAAGTTCTTCTATATTGTAGTTTCTTTTTTTTTTTTTTCCTACGCACAAACCTGGACTATACCATCTAATCGGACAATTGTTTCACTGGAAAAAATATATATTTACATGCTGAGTTTCCTGTGTGGATAAACCTGCTCTTCATGACAGGATGCAAGTCAAAAAAGTTCTAAAATTGAAGCAGAGCTAAATGACATACTGTGACTGGATAAACCTATAAAAAAGAAATTTCGGGGAATCTGCATAGTGTATAACACATATCTTGGTAAAACATTTAACATCTGTTTTATATTACTGGCTGTGACACCACTACAGTAGTTTCTTGAGGAACCTCAAATTGCTAACGCAGTTACACAGCTTCAAGTTACTGGACTGCTTGTGACTTAATTCTGGCATTGTTAAGTATCTGTGGAGAAATTGTTTTTCTGTGATTTTTCAGTTCTTTCCCTTATGAGTTGGGTTATGTTGATATTTTTTCATAGTGAGAGTTGTAGTTAGCTACCTAATTGCAGAGTCATCACAAATCTTCCTTCTTCAGAGGCTTGCTAATGGCAGTAATTGCGTAATGAGAAGCCATGTTAAGGTGTCATTATATAACCACTGAAACGTTTCTTTCTATTTCATGGTCAGTGGCTCTCATTGACCCTGCTGATTAGATCATAAATGCAGAAATGTCCTCCTGGAAGTTCTGAGGTTCAGCTAAGGGCAATAAAGAGAATGTTTTTAATATTGTTCTATTGTCAGGCCATAATAAAGAATTTTATTGATGCATTTCACGTCACGGATATAACTTGCTTTTGGAGAAAATATTGCCCTACTAAAGTAATGCTGAATATAGGCCCAAAAGAGTATAGATCATTCGATATTTGTTCTCTGATTTCAAGAACAGGTATTTCTACTTATCTTTCAGAATATATAACTTGTTTGTATAGATGTGTACATATACCTGGCAACTTCAGACTTTGGCAAAATTAATCTTCATTACTGATTTTATTGCTTATTTGCCTCCTTCACGCAGTCCCAATAGTCTCTATCTGCATGAGGAAATAATCCATAGGTGCTCGAAGAGAATGTTAATAATTACAAAATATGATTAAAATAGTAATTAAGTAACCCAATGAAACACTTCCCATGAAACAATGCTAGAATTAAAGCTCTATATGTACACTTTAAATTTCCATACAGTAGTTTATAAGTCTTTTCCTCCTTGGGTGCAATTTCTTGTGGCTGTGAAATACAAACTGGAAACCACATTTGGCTTCAGCTTGTTACTGAAAGTTTAGTTCTGCTGCTCAGACCTCTGCTAATGCATAGAAGTAGGATATTTCCTTCAGTCTCACTTTGCATGCAGGTAAGTGGGAGATAATCCACATGTTTAACCAGTGCTGCACAGAAGAGGAATGTTTTCAGGTTTTGGACATGGGAGAGCATGAGTGTTGGCTGATGAAGTCTTTTTTGCCCCTTTATCCTGAGCTGCCTATATTTTACTTATTGCCTTCCAGCTTCTTCTGTCTTGCCTTGCTTTTGTCTCAGTTATTTTATGTGTATAGTTCCACTTCCTTGTTCTTCTTGCCCAGTCCTGGTCTCTTCCCTCCCTTCTTCTGGACAGATTTCTTTCTTTTTTCCGCCCTGCTGTCATGAGTATAAATTTAAGTCATTATTAGTACAAGTGTCTGCTGTGCTTGGTATAAGAGGCAAATAAAAGGAACATGCTCCTAACAAATGGGTGATCCTTAGGGAGGCAGTTTACATTCCAAATTAAATAGGTAAATATTTAATATTAATTTTATAAATAAATAAACTTAAAAACTTTCTGTCCTCTATAAAGAATTAATTTCTATAGGTTCATTCAGTGCAGGTAGTTTATGGTAGCCAGCTGATCATAGTATTTTTGCTTGTGTTCATTTTAGCAGAGGCTTTATTCTGGAAAATTTACCTGTTTCAAACTTGATTTTTCAAAAAATGTGAAAGTCAAAACCCTGCAACATGAATCTGTTTGGTCTTTATGGCTTTTCTGCAGCCAAAGTCAAATGTGTTTAGGTTAGCTGGTTCCCATGTTGCCATCCTGTCTAAACTTTCTTCCGGGCTAGAAAATTGATAAGTATCTGATAACCACTGCGGAGACAAAACAGAAACATAAAGATCATGTGTTGTGTAATCATCCTGATTACTCTAAGCAGTACTATGCTGCAGGTTTCGCTAATCAAGATTAATTGTGATCTAGGCTATGTGAACTGCCATGTAAAGTGGATTGTAATTAAATAAAAATATAATCATTTTAACATTGTGCCACTAATATGTTTTTGCAATAGGTAGTACTTTTGAAAAGACTCTTACTCCCTACAGTGATTAGGGAGCTGAGTTATATTTTCTAACTGCACAGATGTTGTTAAAAGCTCATATTTCAGGCCATAAAGACTTATTATATTTGAGTCTGTACAGCAACAGAAAGATGGTTTGTACATCTGTCTATTGTGTGAGACATTAAAACTAAAAAAATCCTGGAACAGTAGAGATTTATGGAAAACCTAACTTGTGTGTGTATATATATATATTTTAAATATGTGGTAGGTAATTTATAGTAGGGTATTGCTAACAAAGAATATTGCTTTGACAGGTCTTTACAGCTCAGAAGAAGAAAATATTTAATACAGTTTGTAATAAGAGAATCGCCTCTGTTTCAGCTTTCTCAGCATGAGCTGACATGTCTTAACTTGACTTCTTTCACATGGTATCTTTGAATTTTTATCTAGAATGTATTGTACAAATGCTTTTCTTTGAGGCTTAATGAACTGAAACATATTGGGGTATGTATACTCAGGTGGAGTTCTATAGGGGCCTAAATCTATGTTCCAGAATATTCTGTCATGTATTTTGACAACTAGAAATGTAATAACCATAAATATTTCTTATAATAAGGAAAAAGGAATGCATCCTTGGCAAACATACAAAAGCACAAAACGCTTTAAGCATGTGAGGGGATTTCTGCCCACATGCAGCATGTTTTTTTTTTAGTTGTCTTTTCTCTCTGCTGCTACTTTTTCTGACTCTTGACCATTGTTTTTATTAGACAGTGCTTTGCTGGGAGCCTGCGCTTCCATCCTTGTGCCACTCGGGGATAATGGAGTATACCTCAGAAGATAAATAAGCTGACCTGGTGGGTGCTCTACTAACCAAGGGCTCTGCTGTCCCACGGCTTCCCGCCTGGGCAGGATATGATTTGGAGAAAATGGTTTATTGACCTTGTGTGGGTTTGGTGGGAGCCGTGCCGAGGCTGGGAGTGTGTCAAACACTTGCAGGGAGATTGTATTGACACTGGGGGGAAAAACCGTGGTGTTATGAATAGAGACGTTTTGTGTGCTCAGCTGAGATTTTATCTGTGAGCACCAGATACAGTGGACTTTTTCTAAATGTGATTTTCTTTTAGGAGATGTGCTTGTTAAAACCAAAGGAAATTAAATTCAAACGTGCTCTCAGATAATATTGAGTCAAGCAAATAAATGGATAGAAGCAAGGAAGCTCTGACTAGCAGTGTCAGGGGTCTTTCCCCATCCATCACAGGCTCGCCTTGCTGCTGCAGGTTGTGGTGCCTTACATGGAGCCTGTAGGATCAGGTCCTCCCCTGTGGTACCCAGGCTGACATTACTCATGGTGCAACCTTTAATTGAGCGATGTGGAGTACAAACTTGCTTAAAACTCCTGTTCTTCCACTTGAAGGAAGCATTTCTCAATAGTTCCTCACAGTGCCGCAACCACCCCACCAGGCAGCACTAGATGTGGATGCAGGGCGACTCCCCATACCCGCTGTTTGCAGCCTGAGATAGGCCAGCAGTACATTCCTGGTACTCTATCATTTGAGACTAGGCAATCAAAATATATTTCCTAAATAAATTCTCTCACAAGATATAGTATTTTAAAAAAACCCCAACACTTCCCCCCCCCCCCCCCCAAATTTTAGGAAAGATCATATATTTTTACCTTTCTCAGGGCTGGAGACAGATAGCAGAAACACTTTTAAAATAGATAATTTATTTGATGTTCATATGAAAATGTATATACCATACTGTGTGTCAGACAGTACCGTACCTGCCACTTGTCCCCAGCTCTTCTCCTTCGAAGCCAGTAGCTGCACATGACCTCTGAAAGTGGTCAAAACAGTCTTGTTTTGTGGCCAGCTCTGAAGGAGAAGAGTCATTCTAAATTGCTTGTTCTTTGAATCCTGCAGTGTCAATAGCAGAGCCCTAACTAGGGGCAGAATTCTGTTTTATTTTGTTTTGGTTTTGTGTTGTTCTCTTTTTTCCCCTTTCCTGAGCATTTATCACCAAGTGGGTCAGAGGTGTGGGTTACACAACTAGGGGAGATTTTAGTACAAGATGGAAACGAGAAATCATTGCTGTGATAAAAACAGTCATTTGTTCAACCTGCAGCCACACAGTATCAGAGAAACTATGTTTTTTCTAAGCAAATGTGCAGTGAATATTTTTATCCAACTGTGATGAGGCACTGTTACTTTCCCAACTAAATATAATTAAAACATATGTTGTTCAGCCTTAGCAACTTTAGTTTTGCACAAATTAATGAGACTGTGAACTTCATAACCAGAACTTAATATTATTAGCTGACACATAGGCCCTTCTGTGGCTTCTAGTACTTACGTAACTATGGATGCTTTTGGGGGGTACCCTGAAAGATGGGCAGTTTCTGTGCTTGCTCCTGCATATTCCTGCTGTCTTCTTTTTTATAGAGAAGACTTCCATCCTTTTCCATATCCATAAAATCAGTAGTTTTCTCCCTGTAGACACAGGTCAGTAATGATCTTGGATAGGCGAACAGTTACATTCATTTCATTGCGACTATTTAAACTGAAATTCAACCATGAGTATTAAATGCTTTGCTGAGTCTGGATTTGAGTAGGATGAGATGGTTGCAATAGGAAACGGATCTGTCTTGGTGCTTTCCCAGGATTGTAGAGGTGTTGCTAATGTGTGCAGCTAGTTGTTGAGGATTTTGAAAAAGGGGACAGGAAAGCCACATTATCAGAAGATAAAATGCTTCTTTTTTCCATTTGATCCTCATTGAGGAAGACCAAATAGTTAAGGGAAGTGTCTTGAACTCTTCTTAGCTCTACTGTATGTAGATTTTGGATTGGCAGGAAGTTTTGGCATTACCAGTCAAAATAATAGGCTGACAAAGGACTTATTGCATATTGTTTCAGAATTCTAATTATGGGGGGGAAAGAAAAAAAAAAAAAAGGTTTCCAGCATCCTGTTTCGAGCTTTGAGTACCTGATGTTTTTTTCTGCGTCTATTTAACTTTTTTTGGCATTCCAAATGTCTCTCTTCCACTTCCTTTTTATAAAATTGGATGGAAAATGACTTACCATTTCCTTGCTCCTTATGTTTAAATAATTTTTTTTTAATTGTTAATTTTTCCTTGTATTTGAACTTAAACTGTTTCCTTTGAGCTTTTGAAACTCTGAGGAAATCCTTGTTTTTGCAAGAAGGGCCTTAACTGAGCTATACAAATGTGTGTACAATGAAACTTCTTTTATATAATTCTGTTCCTACATATGTTAAAGATGAAGTTCCCCTTCATCTTTAAGTAGGTGATAATAGTGCCTATATGACATGTTCATATACACATATGACGCATACACATATACACATAGACATATACGTTCTAACTTATGTTACTGTCTCTTAAATTCTTACATGAACTGTCAGTCCTATTGTTCCCTGGAAGCTGATTTTCCTTTAAAGCTGAAGTCTTTCTGGAAGATACAGTACAACGAGATTACAATTAGATTTCCACTAAGTAATCTATATGGATTGACTATTGCTGAAGGCAGTTTTATTTCCTGAACAAAAGAAATATGACTTTTTCTGTTTGGATTTATTAATGTGACTAGTGTAAATCAGAAAGGCTTAGTATGCCAAATGCAGTGCAGCTATTTAACACTTAGATGAGACATACTGGAACAAATGGCAACAAAGCATTTTATAAAAGTAACCATAATGCTGAAATCAAAACTCTGTGTTGTCTTTTAGTTAGGCTTTGATATTTTATGACCAAAAGAGGTATTTTGGTCTTCAGAGACGGTTATCACTTATTTAGGAAACTCATATGTGACCTGACGGGGAGTGTCTATTTCAGTTGTGACTTGCTTTTCTTTTACTGTCACCTTCATGGATGCTCTGTAACTTGCTATCAGGCCTTCTGGTATAGGGAAATGGGGCAAGGAAGTAGCTGAAGAAATCTTCTAACTTCAAGGAGGTAAAGTGCAATAAGCATTTCAGTCTAATCTTAGCACACTGGAAAAAAAAAAGGTCAAATCCTCAAAATTACTTATTAGGAGAAAAAATTGTAGTTTCCGTAATAAAAATGCTTTGTGGGAGTTCTTACCATTAAATCAAGCTTAAATAATTGGAGTTTTGAGTTTCTGTGGAACAGGCTACCAAAGGGGATTAGAGAAGATCAGGTTTTAACAATAGCTCTATTGTTCAGATATTTATTTAGGCTGGAGACAACTGGCCAGTTTTGGCAATACAGGACATCACTTGTGGACAGTGGGCACTGAAAATGCTGGTGCTGGACTGAAATACACTGACTCACCCCACTTTTTCTCTGTCAAGTGCCTCTGAAACAACAGATGTGCTGGAACAACGGTAGGAAGGAAAGTGTGCTGGCAATCTGGATGTATGTTTGACTAGGGAAGGAAGCTGGATAATGAAAGAAGAAAAAAGACTTGAGGGAAGGGAGCAGTGGAAGTAAACAATAATGAAAAGTTAAAAGAAATGAATCTTGGCTTTCTCACAGAGCCGTGAGAAAAAGCTGCAACAGAGTAACTTCACAAAAACCTGCATTTGCCAAAGGTGTTATTTTTTTCTCCTCCCCTTTCTCTATTTAGAGTGATAACCTTATTCGAACTAGCAAATTTGGATGAAAATTATCGTTCATGAATCTTTGGATTACCTATTAGTTTCCCTATTATGGAAGACAGACAAACTCTCAGGTTCCTGCTACAGCAGGTCTTTCAAACCCTCTACAACAACAGGAAATGGTAGACTTTTTTCTTACCTAAATAATTTATTAGAGGGTGTCTTTTAGCCAAGGAGTCAGTGAACAAAGCAGTGCATCGCAAAGAATTGTTTATACTATTATTCCTTTTATCAATAAGTTTTTGACAGTGGTCTGACTGAACAGAAATATGTAGCTGAGTGAAGAGCATTTCAAAGACAGACTTCTTGATCTGGGTGTTCAGAAGGCATCTAGTAGCATACCTCCTCAGGGTTTTTTTTTGAGTTGCAGCCTGTAATGTTAGCACTTCACCAGGGCAAAAGAGATGCTTCCTTCCATGTTTAGCTACTTTTTTAAAAAGTGTCTTGTGACAGAACACCAGCGCCTATTTGATTAAAATACGGTTCACAGCTGGCTGAAGCATTTCAACCAGATCTGTCTCAGACTAGAAAATGTGAAGAAATGAAAAATCCAACTTTTCTCACCAGCTTGTGGCAACAATTAGTCGAATTTCCTTATAATTAACACAGTCAAATCTAACTTCATTGGTTCTATTTCCTTTACCCAGTTCCCCTGTAGGCTTTTTTAAGTAGTCCTTTGGAGAAGGAATTTTAGAAGCAGGAAGATCAACTCAACTGTAGTGTTGTTTGAAAGGGGACGATAATTTCCTTAATTATTCTCTCTCCTAATTGATTTTTCTTTTCTAGCAAGGTCTTTTGCATTGCATATGAAATACTTCAGTTGAGAACAGTTTACTTTTTGCTTTAGAGAAGTGACAAGATTTAATCTCTAGTTCCACTGAGGGAAGAAAATGTCAATAGAAATTTTACTGAAAACAAAAATGGTGCTTTATCACTTTGTTGTAGCAGCTGCCTGGACAGAAGTGTCTGTCATTCTTTTCTGTGCAATGTTACTCTTCAGTGGGGAGAGTGACAGGAATAGCCACACAATTTGGCACAATTGGTTTTTATTCTTATGCTGGGAGATGAATTTGGTGTAAATGGAGAACCTGGGAGTGCTGAGTCACCTTTTCTGAAAGTTCTTCTGACAGAAGAGGGAGCCTTGGTTCAGCACACCTGAATTACATATGTATGTTTCAGTTATGCTGATACCAGTTACGAGTGAATTTTTCTCTGGCATGAGTATATTGGGACTGTTAAGGAGTTGTGGCTGGCAATAGCTCACGTCGACCACCAGATACTGAGCTTGCTAGCTTGCAGACTTAATTACAAATCCATGGTTTACTTTTGCAATCTGTTCTGCTCAACAGTGCTGGGACTGGTGATAAGTCTATCAGTTTTTACTTGGTCACTAACACAGTACCAGCATTAAATTATAAATGGCAGTCTCTGTGTTTGCTGTCTGTGCTATCTCTGATAAAACATTAATCATTTCCAGGTTCCGTTCAAACCCATTGATAGAAATTGCAAAATGTAATTTGGCTTTGAGAATAGAATTAATGTTTTTTAATAGCTCTAAGCTATTCTATGATTTATTGGTTCCACTGCTTGAGGGTTTTTATAATCTAAATTAGTGATTACAGATGATACACAACATTGTGTATCATAAATAGGAATTATGTGTCTGGTGAAAATGATAATGGGGTTTTATACCTTGTACATATATTAGTGCATTCAGTAGTATATTAAAGCCTGGTTTAGAATTGGAAGATAATTTTGCCTACATATAGATCTTCCCAGCTCATTCAGTCAGTGAATCTGCTGCTATTTACTGGTTTTCTTCTAATTTGATAAATACATATTGAATCAGAATGTCATAAAATCAAAGGTACACCTGTGGAATCTCATTTTCTATGATACACTCTCCTTTGCAGCATGCTGCTTATTTTTTGCTTGGTTTTGAGGAGGCAATTAAGACTATAATACTGTTCATGATTTTTGAGGGAATTTTAATCCAGTGATTGGTGATGTATATATCCAGCAGTTACATTTGGGAGGATTATGTTAACATAGCCAAGTCCACCATTGGAAGACATCTTTGTAAACATGGAGAAGATAAAGTGAACATCTTTGTGGATAATTGAAGTTCCATATGCTTTTATTATTTTAGTGTGCTGTTATGTTTCTTTCCTGACCCGAATGTCTCAAATTTCTGCCCTGGACTGTAGATGGACAGTATTGGGCAGCTCTTTCTGTCATCACTGCATTAATAGGCTTTATTACCATTCTCCAAAAACAGCGGTTTTGAAAGGATCTTGCTTTCATAGAAATTTAAAATCAAAGAATGATTTGCATTGGAAAGGGCTTTCAAAGGCCTTCTAGTCCACTTTTTCCCTGCTGCGGGCAGAAACACATTCCAGTTGACCAGGTTGCTCAAAGTCCCATTAAACTTGACCTGGAACACTTCCAGGGATAGGGCATCCACAACTTTTCTGTTGCTGCAGAGATGAGGTATCCATAACTTCTCTGCAAATAAGCATGATAGCTTTGGAAAGTTATCTGAAACAATAGGCTTGTAATAGTGATCTGTAAATTCTGCTTCTAAGCCTTCATTAATTTATTTAAATTTAAATCTTAAGAATAGCAGGTGTTAAAGTCCCCCAATTATTGCTTGTTTTTCCTTTTTTTCTTCATAATGTGAAGATATGCAATGGAAGTAAATTTAAGTAGAATTAATGATACAGTGATTTTTGAAAGAAAAGAATTATACTGAGAAAGTATTTCTTATCAAACACTGCAAATCAACTTGTATTTCTTATTTATGGTGTATACATCTAATTAGAGAAAAACTCATGTTAGAGAAGGCTTTCAAGGAAATAAGGAAGTAATTTATAACCCTCCTTTCAGAATTTTTAAGTCAGTGTGCATGGTGATGACCATTTATTATTACTTTTACCATGTCAATACTTAGATAAAGAGAAATGGGTACCAGGAGCGAATAGAATAAACCCCCAATTGATCAATAATTCAATATACTTTAGAATTTCTTTAGAAAATATAGTGGTATTAATCAGGAGAGAATCCTTCAACTACAGAATTTGATTTTCTTAGCAGAAAACCAGTTTGTTTTATCAAAACCTTCAGGTCTTTCTCCCCTTTCTCTCCCAATCATACAATTTTTCTTTTGCGGTAAGGCCAAATCAGATTTGTCTGAAGCAGTAATTGGTGATTATCTCCTAACTGCAAGATATAGTTGAGCCTCTTTGGTTAATCCTATCTTGCTTGCCATCTATAGTGAGTCAGAGCAAGGCAAGGAAGAGAGAAGACTTGAAATGTGATTTCTAAGATCATTTTTCCTATGAGGTGTAATTATGTCCAAGAGCTCTGCAAATTGCGAAGAGAGCGCAATTGGACCTCATCAAAGAGATGTGAAATGGTTGGGGTGGAGAATGACTTCCTGCTTCAGTGTAAATCCTTATTTCTGTGGCATGGCAGGAGGGAACCCAGGTTGTGCTCTTTTAGCGTGGAAAAGTAGAAACCCTTGTGGAAAAGCTTTTTATTGCTTTGTAAGCTTTCTTCTGCACTATTGCAGAACATGTTCATTATTTGGACTAATGAAGTGTTACAGGATGAAATTTACCTAATGGAAAATATCCCTTCTTTATTTGATACAGAAATTTAAAATGAAGAATGAGGATGATTTATGTTTATGCAACATTCTACATTCTATTAAAAGCCTGGGTTTTACTTCACACTTGAGGAGGGTATTATGTACACAAAATATTAGTATTAATAATAATATTGATTATTCAGTTTTACCGGGTACTCTAATAAAAGTTACCGATCTCTCATTTCAAATCTTGACTTGCTAGTTTTGGTCTTAGCATCACTTTGTCACAAATACAGTTTCTGTCAAAGTCTCTTCTGAGAGATGCTGAGAACCTTCCAAGTGACCTCAGTTGGAGCCAAGGGAACTATTTATAATTTTATTAACAAAGTCTTCTCCTAGAGAGAGCTTCACTAGATGTTTTGGGGGAAGATAAATGCTTTAGAAGTTCAGCCACTAGCTTGCTCTTTCACTCATATGTGCCAGGAAACCCCTTGCACCCTTAGTACCGGGTTCTTGGCACCTTGGCTAGAGCACCCATTGCTGTCAAAGCAGTTCTATGCTGTGTGGGAAGAGAACAGCGAAGTGGTAATGAGATTGTGATTTCACAGTCTCTGAATTCATTATGCATCCTCTATCTAGTCTGTGTTGCTTTCAATTTTGGAGAGTAGATCAATATGATAACTTACATATCAATCTCTAGGTAATGTTGCATGAAACTAATAACTTTTTCATAAATTACAGATATTTATGCCTTGTGTTCTTGTAAAGTATTTTTTATAGTATTTTGATTTACTCTTTAGTAATACTGTGGTGGAAGGAAGATTTTTTAATGTAAGTGCTTCATATATAATTTTGTTATTGAGAAAAAAAAAACAAACCCATAAGCTTCTTCCAGAGCTTTCCTGTTTTCAATTTGCTTTACATTTGAAATGTTTTCTTAGTCTTACATCAGCAGAATGCTTTGTTGTTCTACATACTGCTGTAGAAAATATACTGAAAATCTCTGCTACCTGGTAAAAATCTATTAGGTGTTTCTAAAAAAGCAGCGGACGGATTAGGACTGTATCTCTTCTGGCTGTGTAACAAAGTTAACTGAATTTTCAGGCCACTGGCAAATCTTGTGTATGCAAAATCCATTTTTAGCTACTTTGTAGCAGTCCCTAAATCCTTTCTGTTGTCAGCTGAGCAAAAGCAAAGCCTCTAAAAAAGCTGTAGCGCATTTGTGATTCGACCAAATCTTATACTCTGTGTGCTTGGTGTGTTGCCTAAGAGTGCTGGGAGGCAGCCAGCCTCGAGCACTAGGTCTGCAAGGCTAACACAGAAGCAGTCACATCATCAAGGTTATATTAAACAGAAAACAGTGAAGGGAGTTTGTGGAAAAAGATCCCAAAACTTTTTGGCTTGGAAAAATATCAGAGTTTTTTTAGTATTAAAATAATACCATGATTTAATTGATTTAATTAATTTAATTAATAATTATTAACATTTTAAGCCTAAATAATTTTATATTATTTTTTCCCCTGTTTTTTTGATATATGTATGATATACTGGAGATCATTACAGCTCTAAGAACTCTAGGCAATTTTTGCACATATGATTCTGGTCAGCACTTATATTACTAAGTTTGCATGAGCATTCACTCAAGTTGTCATATAGTAACTACTGAATTATGCTTAAAACTGGACAAGAAAAATATCAATGAAAAATAGTTTTTAACAATGATTTCCTGCTGTGTTTTTGTTTTGTTTTGTTTTTGTTTTGCTTTTTGTTTGGCAGGGGAGTGAGTTATGCCAACAGAAGAGGATTTACTAACTTTTCTTGTCCATTCCTAAATATGAAAGGTGCAACTGACCAAAAGATACACAAACAGTCCGTGCAAGGTGGTGCTTGCTTTAGCAGGCACTTTATTTTCACAATTTTCTGCATTACATTTGAGAACAAAAATACATGGAGGTTAACGTCACAATCTATTCACACTTTCCCCTCATGGTGAAGATCTTGCTTTTAGCCACGTGTTTGGTGGTGGCAAGCAACTATCAGTTCATTGTGTGGGATGGTACAGTGGTGTGAGCACCGACATTATGCAAGACATTCTCTGACTAATGTTTACACCTGATGAGCTCTAGTCAATGTCATGGGCACCATGGTGTTCAGGTATAAGAACGAAAAATGAGTCTAGGTGTCCTTAATTTTCATATTCTTGTCTTGCACTTCTTGCTTTTCATACGTGACAGTAAGATTTCAGATTCCTTTTTAGTAAGTGTTTAGTTACTGATTGTTTGCAATCTATTTTCATTTTGTCTTGGACAAGTTGTAGCAGTAGAGAGGAGGCTGCAACTTAGGTACAGTCAAACACAGGGGTTTTGTCCTTAAAAGACAAAATATTATTAATACGTCTTGTTTAGGCCAAGAGGCTATGACAAGTAGTCATAATTTTTTCTGATTTCTAGTAAGCAGGAAACTGTCAAAGTTTGCTTAATTTTCTGGAAAAATATTTTCCTTCTCAGGAGACATTTTTAGTGCCTGAGCAATATAATTACCGCTCTTCAAAAGAATGGAGTTTTGTTAATTGAGTGTTGTACTGAGAATTGCTGTGTGCAGTCCCCCGACAACCACCCAGCATATGTTTGTAAAAAGACACAGGGCTTTCCCCCCCGCCACTGCCACATGTATTAGATAAAATCTGGAGTTGATGGAAAAGGAGTAGCAGACAAATTTCTGATCTTTTACTGTATCTTATAGTTTCTGCAAGTCTGTCAAAATGAAATTTCTGAAAATGAGTAACCATTACATAACTTCAAGCTAATTTTAGGGGTAGAATAGTAGCATTCTGCTCTCAGCGTTTCCATTTCCAGTACTACTGTGTGATGAGGCATGATGCATCTGGCTTGTGAGGTCAAAGCAACTAATTTTCTGTTGATGTGAGTTGTAGGTTGACTATTCAAAAGTAATAACAGGATTAAGTTGTCTGGCCAAGAAATGTTGCCATTACTAGTTGTGTGTTTGCAGATTTGGGAAATGGATATGCTCATGGATATTTTGTGCTGCAGAAGATACACATGTGAAAAAATAATTACCTGGTTTGGTTATTTGAAATCTGCATTCTTATTTCTTACATAGTTATTCAAGATGTGCTCAAGTTTAATTGTTTGAATTTCCAGTTTCATGTAATACAAATCTCAGCATTGTTGTAATTGTGGTTTCTTTATGTTCCATTCAGAACTCAATGATGAGATGTCTTTTTTTTTTTTTTTAAGTTAGTCATTAGTATTCACAGCTCTATCAGACTGCAGTTCAAACTCTTCACTTGTTTTTGTCACAGAAGATATTGGAACAAGGTTGCTAAGAAACATTTAGCCACACTCACAATGGGAGGTATCAGTCTCTTCTGTGTATTCACCTGCACATGCAGGGAAGAAAATTGAGTTTCTCTACTGATTATGTTAATTCATTGCAAGTTTGTTTTAGCAGTAGTATGCTTAAAAATATAAAAATATGCATTTTCTTTCAGTAGATATAGTAGGAAAACATGGAGTAAAATAGCAACTCTTTATAAAACAAGTGATTTCAAAATATGAGAGGTCTAATGTGCTTGTATGTCCTCCAAAAAGAAAGTTTAACTGTTGATGGCTGAGTTAATATAGGGATTGTCTTTTATTGTCAAGTTGCATAAATTGGAGGTTATTTAATGTTCTGTTTAAATTTTCTTTGTAAGTCCCTAGCTTTAGTCTTCTGTTCACGATAATATGTCTGTTTGACTAGCAACAGCAATTATATTTTTCCCTAATCTAGTGAAATTCTTGATCTTTTGAAGACTGGCCTAAAAATAAACCAAGTTACTCAAGTTATACAATTTTGATCTTTTCAACTGTGAGTGACTTGGCCTATTTTTGGGCCAGCTGTAATTGTACACTAATGTGCTGGAAAAGACAAATGTAGCTTTTTATCACCCTAACTTCTAAGTACTCTAATTATTTTACTTATTAAATATGCTGGGAATGCATATATTTCCTCATGTGAGTCTGGAATAGACTTTAGTATATTTTCAAGAGACCTAAATATTTTATGTCACTGAGCTTCTACTACTCTCTTTAACATGCAGGCTGTTGTATCGCGGGTTGTGACGTGTGACCCTGCTTTATCTTCCTTACGTTATGCTGAACATATCCTATTATATCCCAAAGAGCAAGAAATTGGGTTAAAAGTAAAAGCTGCAAAACTGTTCCTATAGAGCTATGAAACGCTTACAGTTCATTTACACAATAAAACAATAGAAAACAATTCCTATATCGGTGTCAGTCTAGTAATAGAGCAATAAAATGGCAATTGTGAATAAATAGGAGATAATTTCATTGTCACTTTAGTTTTCACTATAATTTTAATAAAAATCAGAATCAAGTAATATAATTTATTAAAGTATATTATATGTTGCTAATGAGTGAATTATTCTGATTACTATAGACTTAGATATATTTAGACTGTGCCGTTGTCCAAATTAGTTGCATGCTTAAAGAAATTGAATCTGGATTTTCACATATAAGATAGGTAGAAAAAAATTTCAAACCAAAATGACCCCAAACTATGACAATAACTTAATACAGAATACATCTTTTATAGTTGTTAATGGAAAACACTTGGCAGAGCTTTTTTATTTATTATGAACATAGCATAGAATTAAATAGGAAGTGGTATCTCTAGTACTTTAACTTTATGGTGCCACCATTGTCTTCTGTAGCTTCTCTTCAGGCTACGTGTGGGTCACAAGAAGAAATGAAGATGAATTGTGCTATCACAATCACTTCTATATTTTTATGTTGAACGCTACCTCACATTGCGAAACAGGGTTTGTTATATTATTTTAGTTTAACTATACATTGATTTCCTAGTCTTTACAGTTGGTTTCCGTTCCCACCTCGTGCCACTGTCTGGTCATTGTTAACGGCTAAATCACACCAGTATTTTTTATTCTGCATATATCTGGATAATTTTCAGTTTCTTATTAAGAAATAATATTTAGAAAATATATGCTTCTGATGTGACAAAAATAAAAACACTATCAGGTCAACCAGGTAACATGGAAATGGTAAGGATCCAATGATTTCCTGAGGAACAGCAGGGAGAAGAGGTTGCAGGAAAGCAGGTAGCGTATATTCCTGTGGTAAGAACAGATGAGCCTTTTACGACCACCCTTACAGTAAAGAATTTCTTCCTTATATCCAGTCTAAACTTCCCCCTGTTTAAGCTTGAACCCGTTATCTCTTGTCCTCTCACTACAGTCCCTAATGAAGAGTCCCTCCCCAGCATCCTTATAGGCCCCCTTCAGATACTGGAAGGCTGCTATGAGGTCTCCACGCAGCCTTCTCTTCTCCAGGCTCAACAGCCCCAACTTTCTCAGCCTGTCTTCATATGGGAGGTGCTTGAGCCCCCTGATCATCCTCGTGGCCCTCCTTTGGACTTGTTCCAACAGTTCCATGTCCTTTTTATGTTGAGGACACCAGAACTGCACACAATACTCCAAGTGATATCTTCTACACTTCTTAATAACACGAATTCTTGGGGGAGAGCCTGTGCATCAGGTAAGGCACAGACATGAGGAAGCAATAAAAAAGAGAGGGGAGAGAGTTGAAAGCTCTCTCATTTTCTTCTGAGCTGTCTGTTTGCCTCCATTTCTTTCTCAGAAATAGAAGTAATGATTTTTGTGAGTTCCCCTGGAAGGTGGGCAGTGGTACATGTGCGAGACATGTATCGGTGGTACATGTAGGAGAGTTCTGTGTCAGTGTTTTAGGAATGAGAGATGTCCATTACTGAGAACTCAAGAAGCCCTTTGCAATAGGAAATTTGTGTGTAAAAACTGTGTTTCTCTTGCTGAAGAGGAGAAATCAAAGGAATCAGTATTTAAGGTGGAAGGATTTTAAGGTCTTAAAGAATGTTTGAAGGATTTAATAGTTTTTTAATGAATGTTTTCCCCTGCAGAAATTTTAAAACTAGATTATGATGTTTAAATCTAGGAGGTTTTATACTGCTAGGCAGAGATTGTCACTGTCTTGAGCCCCCAAATCATGTATTTGTGCTTGAGAAGCTCTCTTTTTCATGTGCACACTAATACTATCTTTTTATTTTTTCTCTAATGCATGAGTTAGTTTGGAAATGGAGTTTATTTTAAATGCTTATTTGGTATCTTATCAGTCAATATACCATTCTGAAGTAGCTCGTGTATCAGTGATATTTGGGAGCTTTTGCTGTAATGCGCCTCTATGTAAGAAATGTATACCTTGTACATCCAAAGATTTACTTAATTCCCTTTGCTTTGTGACACATTGTTTTTGAGGGAAACCAGTCTTTGTTTCTAAAACAATATGTTGTTTCTGGGTTGTGTTTTTTTTTAATTTTTTTTTTTAAATTTATTTCTTTCTTTAGCAACATTATAGTGATTTTTTTTTTTAGCCTATTTGTCTAGGAGAGTGGTAAACCAATAAAATTTGCTGTAAATTTCCTTATGACATGAAAAAAAGGAGCATTAACTTGTACATTTCCCCCTCATACACATTTTTCATTGTATGGAAGATTTATGGTTGGTAACATGACCCTGTGAGTTGAGGCACTGGCTGCAAAGTGTGATTTCAGCACCTAAAGCAGTAGGAATGACTGGAATGCATGTTTTGCATTTTGATTTCCAGCCTATAATGTTGACCTTTAGTTTCTTCTCATTTTTGTCATGTTTGCCTTTTTTTCTGCTTAATGGGTTGCTCTTTCTTCATATTGATAATGGTGTTCAGTTACTTCTGACTTTGTTCACTGGAGAGTTAAAAGCTTTAAACCTTGATTAAATGTCATGTTAGATGTTGGATTATTATTAATAAACCCACTGCTCAAAAGTCATGCTTAAATCTAGGTATTCTTTATGTTTCTGTGGTACCATTGACTGTATTCAGTGTGCATTTCTCGTGCTGCCTCGATTACACAGAGTGAAATAGAAAACACTATGAAAAGATGGAATATTGATTTTTCTTCTAGTTAAGCAATGGTTTTCCAAGTAACAAGCTCAATTATGTTATACTGGTTATAGAACTATTTAACATATGCCTTTTTAGTGAAGTGATTCTGGCCAGTAATGTCCTGTATCTTAATTAAGCCAATATTGTGAGGGCAGTTGGATAGAACATACATTTGAAAAGGTAAATGTCAAGTATATTGTACCAAGGCTTATCTGTTAAATACTAAAGGGTTACAACCCAGATGGGGCTGCTGGGAGTAATAATAATTGTTCAGCCTTTTCTTATTCTGCTGTTGCTGTGTAATTAAATCATGACGTTGCCCGTTTAGTAACTACTGGAAAGCTCAAATTAAAGTAAGTTGGTAGTGAATGTATGAACATTAAGTTTTTGATTCCTGAGTTGTGGTAGGTGCTCCGTGTAAGGTCAGCCTGCAGACCTCTCACAGAAACCTTGGCAGAAAATTCCACTTAATGTTAAGAAAAATGCTGAGAGAGAAGTGTCTTTTAAATGGCAAAGACAGCTCAGTCACTTAAAGGAATTAAAAGCACTCTTCAAAATAGGCAAGAACCTGGCAGTGTGTAGTGCAAGCATGATTTGCCTTTACATAGAGTTTGTGCTCTGTATATACTTTATATTTTGCTCTTATCCTGACGTGGCGCTGCGTGGGCATATGGGTCTGTGTGTTTGTGTGTGAAGGGGGAATTTCCACACACACTTTACTCACGCAAATTGCTCACACAAGCGGTAGGTAATGATACATTCATGCTCTGGTTGGGAAGTACTGTATAGATTTAGTTAGGGGATTGCAGTTTCTATATTGAACTAAAGCCATTACAAATAAAAATAAAATTAAAATTAATGGCAGTAGGATCTCATTAACCATGTAGTTTTTGCATTGATTTATTGATGTTAAAATCTTCCAGCTCTTACTTTCCTTCCCTCATCCACAAGTAGCTATCAGTACTACCAGTGCCAGGTAGTTTGTGCATAAAGCAAATGTACATATAGAACTGAACAGTCGGTGTGTCTGTTAACTGTATCTCTGCAATGCAGTCATGCTTCTGTATAGCAGGAAGTATTTCAGTATTTTGGGACGAATATTCTTTTTCAGTTTGCATATTTCTGCTTCCATTAAATAATGAGCATGGTTCTGAGTTTTAGAAAATGATTAGGACAGTGCTTTCTTCATGCTGAAGGTACCATAGGGACAGTTTACCACTTCTTTCAGAAATGTTTTAAGATTAGATAAGAACACACTGGTATAGTGTGCTGTTCCAGTCCAGGGTGACAGTGTGAAGGACATAGCGTGCATCTTCCACAGTAGCAGTTTTGTATTCCACATTTTTTTCTTACCTTAGTGTGGACAATTCTTAAATGTAGAATATGAAACATCTCTTTGAAGTTAGCAGAAGAAAGGAACTTATCTATAGTTGAGCAATCAAGATAAAAATATGACATGCTTTGTTTGAGGGATAAGTAAGGGGCTGTCCTGTTGTCTCAGAGTTTCTGTGTTGTTTTGCAGGATGTGACCTTTTGGGTCTGCAAACACATGATAAGGGTATCTGTAGCTGTGATTCTTTCTTAAAATAATGCATAGAGACTAGGGAGAAGACAAAAACCAAAGGCTTCACCTTGTAAAGTTTGATGGCATTTACCTTCATGATAGCAATACTTGATTGATATGTGTGTATGCCACGGCTGCCAAGAGCTGATGCATTTCTCTTTTGGCTGCTGCACAGATTTGACGTAGTTCGGACTTCTAAGGTTTTTGTTTGTCTGGATTAGTGAAAACTGTCAGCTGGGGCACACTTGTTGAGTGATCAGTCTGAATGTAAACCTTATGTTTTGGAAAAAGGTTAATAAACCAAACAGAAGTCACTATACCTTAGTCCACAAAGTTATTTTAGATCTTTCAAGAAGTTCTGTTCAATTATATGTGAAAACAAAATAACATTTTCAGGCAGGTTAAAACCAGGGATCAGCGGGATTCTCCTATCTCAGAAATATTAGTAAAGGAATGTTTGAGCATTTAGTGATGTTTCTTGAGTCCCTATTTTATTTATTTTCCATCAGAAAATTCCTAAAAATAAAGCAGAAACTAATGAAGGTCCACAAGTTTATTGCTTTATGATCATTCTTCTAAGAAAATGCAGCCAAAATTTTGTCCCTTGTTTAACCTAGGATATGGAAGTATGTCCTTTCTGTCTTAAAAATATGCTTAAGATCTATTTTAAGTATTTTTTCGTATTTAATGAATGTAACTGTCATAAATTCATATGGCTTCAATATTCACAAAAAAGAAGATATAAGCCAATTTAATTTACAACCAAGATTATTTTTATGTTTTGACATAGTGCCATCAATATTGATGTTACAAGAACATATGCTTCCCATATAGCTATATGAGCCACTGTTGAGCCATAGTGGATGGAATATTGTTACTTATGCTCTAAAAGCTCTGTGGTTTGTAATCTGCTTTGCTATCTTCCAGTTAAGCGAACATCCCCTCCTAAGCAAGATTCCCACCGATGTCTTGGTACTCCACATGCACTTTGCACTGAAGATGTAGCTCTGCAGAGAAGATATTTCAACACAAGCATGTAACGTGAAAGATGTATCAAAAGTAACCTTTTAGTCTGTAGACTGATGTGGTGCTGTCCCATGTGAAGCACACGTCCAAACTCTGTTGACCTTTTTGCATGTCAGGAGCTACCTATGCTAGGTGTCCTATTGAACTTGAATTTTCTCCTTACGCAGTATTCTACATGCCCACGTACATCGGAGTTTTTGCTTACTTTCTTGTCTGAGTCATACTTTGTATGGTTGAGTTCTCCTCTCAAGAGGGAGTAATTTTCAGATTTTGAACTGGACTTTGGGTCTAATAAGTTAATATTTCCACCATAGTTTAAATCTAAAAGACATGGCTCCTGTAGCTGGATCCTACTGGCAGGTATGGTGGTCTTTCATTATCTAGAAACTCCTTTAACACTTACACATTGATAACTGAAGGCAAGAAATATTATTTTGACATTACCTCATTAGATTTTTGAAACAATAACTTTCTGTTTCGTCGTAGATGCCAATCTTGGCTAGACCTTTCTTGGTGAGTTAATGTTGTGAGGGTTCCGGCAGTCACTGTCTCTGGGGAAGAAGGGTGGTGTGTGGCCTGAAACGTTAGGGGGAGCGAGGCAAGGGCAGATTGGGAAGGATGCGGGTCCATACATCTCCCTGTCAGTGTGGGAGTGGGGAGGTTTTGGGCGGCATCTGTAGAGCTGGAATGAGTCAGGAGAAACAACAAAGAGAGCTGGTCAATAAGTTTTCCTTGGAAGTATTTCTTCTCATCTGCAGCTTTTGTTTCTCCTGAGCATTACTGGGGATACCAGACTTGTATTTCTGAAAATATTTGCACCTTTAAATTACAGAGGTTTGCTATCAGTCTTAACATTAATGAAATTTTCTCTCTAGGGAGGTTTTGGATAGCTAGAGTAAAGAGCTAATAAAGCTGAAACATCTCTGTTGATATATGGGGATAAATGTCCTGTCTGGAAAATTATAAACCCATTATCTATTATAAAAAGCTTGAGGGGTGTGATTTAAACTGAGCTATTCAAGAAAATTCGGATGGAAACAGTGTACGTCCCTACTGGGTGTTGCATAGAGGGTGGCAAAAGTGAAGAATTGGTCTCAGTCCATGAACTGTTGGGCAGTATGCCCTAATGTTGGCATTAGCTCCTGTCTACAAATATTCTTGTCTTGTCTGTTCGTGAGACTTAACTGGGAGATGTTCGATCATTGTTTAGTTGCCACTAAGTGTGGAAACCAGCCAGTCTGTGTAAAACATAAAACGTTTGTTAGGCAAACTAGAAATGTACCAAGCTTCGTGTCTGATGGCGAGAGGAAGGCAATAGTTTCAGCTGCCTTTCACTGGTGATCTTGTTGAAAAATTATGTAGAGTGTTTCCAAAGCAGTGTATGGTCTTCAGGAGATGCCAGTGTCTGAAAACTTGTACCCTTGCTTTTTGTCTGGTATTAATTTTATAATTATATGTGTACATATTATTAGAAATAGAAATATTTATTTTTAAAAAAGAGTGCTATAATTTGAGATAATTGTGTCCCACAGTCAGTTGTCATCTCTCTGGTACTGTTCTTTCTCTAACAAATGCGTGGCTTACCTGTGGCTTACTTCTCTGTTTAATGAAACCTGGGCAATACCTTCTAACCCTCAAAAATCTACCCTCAGGTTGAATCAATCTGCAATGCACACTGTCCAGGCTCACATACTGAGAGTGTCCTGGGAGCATGAATTGTACAAGTTGATGCCATGCTGCCAGCTCTTAGTTATCTGCAATGCGTATTAGCTGTATTTACCGTGCAAACCTATCTTTGCGTGCATATGGCCAACAGAACAGTTTGCTTCTGAAAAACAGCTGAACTGTTACTGCTACTTGCTGAATCTGACCTAAGAAGTCTTCTCCAGGCCCAAATTAGATTTTCTTCAGACTAGTTTGTGCCTGTGACATCACTTATACAGACTGTAGGCTACACTGTAATGCCAAGTATGAAACAGCATCTTGCGTAGAATTATTTTTGCACAGTTAATTATAACATCTCAAGTAAAAAACATTTGTAGTAATTTTCAGTGTAATCTTTAAAGTTTCACATCTGTTCAATTTAATTTTAAATGCAGATCAGTCCTGGCAGTACTTTCTTAAACTATATTAATGCAACTTCTGATCTCCCTTCTCCTCCCCTAAACCCCCTCCCTGTTCATGTGTTTATATCTTGATGATGCTGTTGTGCACTGTTTCATCTGTTTGCTGGATGGAAATTCTGAAGAAGTGTTTTGGAGACACATTGTGCTTTTTTCTGGTTATTATCACCTGAGAAACTTTATTTTTTCTCACAGTTCTTAAAAGAAGCCTTACTAATTTTTTATCAAGTGCCTCTCTGTTAACCTTATTCACTGCTTGAAAACAGAGTGAATAGTTTATACTGACTTGGAAATAATGACTCATATTTTTCTGTACTTTCTTTTTAATGCACTTTGTGGGTATCTTATGAATTTTGAATTCTGCAAACATTAGAAGCAGTTTGAAGATTGAAATATTTGCACAGGATAAGAAATGTGGGGACCAAATTTCTGACATGCTGGGGCACATGGTGTTGCTGTTTTGTTTTTCTTATTTGTGGTTTAGGAATGTGAAAGGTGATGTCCCCACTGAATAAAATGTAGGGCTGGATATGAAGAATCTGTGTTTCTGTTCTAGCTGTTACAGGTTCCCAGAGCCATTTGCATGGTCTTTTAATATGAATAACCTGTTACAGGCACTATCTTCCATCACAAAACATTGCATTGCCTTAGAATGCTAAATAATATAATTTGAACTTTTGTGTGGAGATGCAAACAAATGATCAAATAATTTTATATTAAAGCTTATCTGCATGAGAGATGGAACTGATATCTTTGTGGCTTTTCAGTCACTGCCTAGCTTTCTGTCAGCAGCAGGTCACATCTGAGTTCCATTAGTGCTGGGGTGAAGTTGCACATTTACACTAGTGTGACAGTAGTTAGAGTTATTTGAGGGCAAATATAATTGTATTTGAGAGATCTTAATTTATGAGTTGAGTTTCAGTGGGTTCTGCCAGGAGTCTTACGCTATTCATTAAAAATTAATAGAAGACGAGGTCTTAGTTGTTACAAAATAAAAAAAAAGGTAGTGCAAACACAAATGATGAGTAGCCTTTCTGTACAAGCAACCTTTTGTGATCCTTTAGAACATTTTTCCACTTTCCTTACTGTATAGAGAACTTTGGAGCTTCCAAGTGAAAATGCACACCTCTTGGCAGTGAATTAAGGCACGTTAACACTTGACATTCATAGTTCCCCTTTGTGGTCATATTTAGGGGTGGTTCACAGACCACCAGGTGGTCCAGGGCTAGAGCTGAAAGGCCATCATTTTAGGCAGATTTTTTTTGAGTACTTGAGTGTTTCTGTAGTTTTGCTAAAGCAAAAAATGTCTGAAATTTTGCTATGGAAAGAATGGGTATGTGAAAGGAGACAATGGGGTGCTATCTTGGTATGTTATGAGAAGATCATCATACACATTTCTCAAGTCCAAAGATTTTAAGAAGTGTTTGATCATTATAGTATTGAAAAGGTCATAATCATGTAGCAGATCATGTACTTATGCCAAATTGTATTGCTGTAGATTTCCAAGTACTAGATTTATTATGAGAGAAGGTGGACTTAGAATGAACTCTGAAAGATGCCTTACGGGAGAAAGGTAAATAATGGAGGACTTTCAGAAGCACAGGAGGAAGCAAGTCTTCTGCCACATGCACAAAGTTCAAAGTCCTGTTCTCAAAGTTGTTATATTATTTTGACTGTTTTATTTTGAACATTATTGGCAGATAGCATAGAATGAAATTTATTGATGGAAAAACTGCAACCTTCTTACATAAATTCACTATAGCATTTTTTCATGAATATGCCAGTGTTTGACACTTGCATAAGTTTGCTTTTGTACAATTTTTGACTAAAAGCAAAGTAAATCTGGCATTAGGATTGAGTATACCTAGTAAAATGTTGGAAGTATGTCATCCAAGTTCTATTTCCTCCTTTTTGGCAACTTAAAATAAAAAATTACCATGTGCGATTTACATAAAAGTGGTATCAGGAATGGCATAAAGGCTTTTTATTTCAGTTTTTATTCTGGGAATATGATCAGGGTCCAATAAGTAACCAGTGGGGAGAATTATAGTAGAGGAATGAGTAGAGGAATCGCATTTAATTCTTTATATGTAGCACATTCTAAACTATTTCTTTCTGGAAGGCTCCTGAAGTCAGTGTTTACCAAGCTTAACTGGCTAGTAAGCAGAAACTATGAGTCTTTAACAGCCTGTGAACCACATCATGTTTGGCTCTCTTTGTTGGCTTCAGTTTTAGCTTCTTGACCTACGCTCTAAAGATCTTTTGAAGGTATCTGGAACAGTGCATTGCCACATGCTGTGCCTTGGGAAGCATAATGTGAATTACACGTTGTAATTTTGCATAGATTGAGGATAATTACATGCTACTTTCCTACAGATGTGGAAGTTTTCTGGATGCTTTCCATCTCCCTTGCACCCTATGGTATATTTGTTGTTTAGTAATTGTGGATTTCAGCCTCTGGTTTACAGCTCTTTGCATTTTTTTTTTTTTTGTGTGTGTGTGTGTGTGTGTGTGTGTAGAGAAACCAAAGAACCATTGGTTTAATAAAAGGGTTTTCAATAATTATACACACTGATGCACTTCCTTTTATTGTGGTATTAGCGATACATAACTCCTACTGAGTTTATCAATCCCAGTCAACCATAATGATAAACTGAGGAGCTGTGATTTTTAGCAGAACATTTTGAAATATAAGCAAACTGAAAAATGGCTGCTATTACAAATCATACTTCTCTGCAGAGTTGGTATAAAGCCCTACTTAAATCTAATATAAAAAATTACATTGTGGATCATATGAGAGCATTTATAAATGTTATCCACATCTGTTGTATTTTTCTACTAGTGACATTTACTTCAGAAGTGCTTTTTTGTTGTTCGTATGTGCACTTTCGGTAAGTGAGCAAAGTCAAATTATATTGTTGGGTTTTTTTTTTAATCATTTATCAGCTTTTTTGGTGGATGAATAAGAACATCTATTAAACTATAAAGTAACAGTTTAAAGAAAAGAGTACACTTCTTCTGTTATGTGCCAAAGGAAGCATTTCTTTTTCTAAAAGGCATCTGCTAGGTATGTTGGGAGACTGTAGTCATTCCTTTGTTGAGCCATTTTCTTTCACAGCTATACTGTTGGTGCCATAGAATGACCAGCAATCCTGTACTTCTCCCTCTTATAGTAAACCAAAATACAAAATAAGCTTGTTTGGTGTAGTGTTTTTATTGCTGCATTACTCCTTTTAGATCCAGGTCCATTACAAGCGGTAAAGCATTAACCAGCCAATGGTATGTGCCAACACTGTTGGCTTCTGGTGAGGATTTGGACATTTTCGGTCTTGTTTTAGAATTGCTATAGTTACATGTTTTCCATAAATGTAGAGTGACAGACTTCCAGACTTGAGAGAAAAACCTTTCATGTGGGTGACCAAAGCTACTGCTTGGGTAAGGCCTGTAGACATTACTGACTTCTGGAGGTCATGATTTGCACCAACACTGAGAGGTGTCTGGTTCTTTAACCTTCCCATCATGGTGTGTAACAGCTCCCTGCCCACCTACTGCAGTCTGTCCTTGTTGTTAGGTGGTAGGTTTGAAGACAGCTAGGCTTCTAATACTTGTCTCTCCCCACTGTACTTTGCAGCACAGGGAGTTTTTTGTCATCCCGACAGCTCTGTGAACGTGCAGCCTGTTTGCTGCTGTGGATATCATCATTGTAGGAACCCAGGACAAGGGAACACTGGGTAATCCAGTATTTGCAAGAGACATTGTAGTTATTCTGTTGAGGAGGATGAGCCAAATAGATAATCCTTGTGCTAATGCATCGCTTTCTAGATCCTAATGTTAATGTTGCTCATTAAAAATAACATATGCATTTATGCTAGTGCAATACTGATGAGGGAAGGGGTGATGTGTCCAGAAGCCTGTCTTTTTTCAGTGTGTTTGAATTGGTCTATTAAGTATTTTAAATACTTAATCCATAAACCTCGTTTCTTTAAATTTGCATGTATTAAACAATCTCACATTGTAGAATGTCTTTTCCTAGTTTCTTTAGTTTGTCAGGAAGCATTTGTATTGACTTTTATGTTTCTCAGAGCAAAATCAATATAGGGGAAATCGGTTGGGCCAGAGGTAAGCACGTGTGAAAAAAGTTTAATTTGGTGAGCTTTGATGAATATTGTATTGCTGTTTATGGCCTAAAGCAAACATCATTCAATTTAATAAGTCTCATTCAAGTGTATAAAGTGGGATGTGGTTCAGTTTCCTGTTTTGTTCTTTTAGAGATGCATAGAGTTCAGTGTGTCAAATTGCATCTAAATTTAGGGCAACACTCCCAGAATAAAGAGTATTTTTTTTTTTTCCTTTGGGCTTTTAAACAGTTTATGGTTATCTTGTATTTGTCCACTTTTTTTTTGCATTTTGTATAATATACCTTTTTTCACCCTGGGATTGCTTGGCAATTCTCTATTATTCAGCCACTACGCTGAGATTAAAATCTGTTCTTTAACTGAAAGATATTTCTATCTGTGATACTTGCTTTGTATTTTAATGCAGCCCATATTTTAAGATGAAATTATAGTTGCTTTTTACTATATTAAAAAACCCCTAATAATATCAGAGTGGATGATGGGTGGTGGTGTTAGGAATTGGCAAATAACATGTCAGCATATAAAAGAGTATCTGTTAATTGTAAAATAAACCATGTTCTTTTTAAATAATGGCTGGGCATATTATTTCCAGGGGGAGGGAGCAATAAAAAGGGGGAAAAAGATGTTTTAAAAACTTACGAAAAGTCAGCATTCATTGAAACATTAATATCTTCTTCTTTTTTGTGTGTGTGTATCACAGTTAATGCATCAGCTTTCTGTTTTCAGACATTTTATTCTTGCTATTTTGTCATGTTTTTATCTGACAGTTGAAATCCTTCATCTAAGAAGGATGGATGATGCAAAAAGACTATGTGACTGCTCTGCATCAATGGGATTTCCATTTGGCTTGCTTGCAGTGGAATGCTGAAAGCTTTTTCAGTATTTTTCTTGAAGTTGCTGACTGTTTATTGGTGATAAGACAGTTTTGCTTGTTTTCTTGCAGATCTACAAAAGGCAATTTGGCTAGCTAGAGGACAGTATGCCTAGAAAAATTAGGGACTTGAAGAAGTTCCTTGTTTTTTAAAGTAATCTTACACTTCTAAAGGACAAAAAACTTATATGAGAAAAGGAAAATGGACATAAAGTTCACAATTCAGTGGAAGATGGTGATACAAATGAAGAAAAACTGTGTTGTTTGCTGTTTGTTGAAAAGTTTCATCACGGTTGATTTTCTTTAGCCAAAATAGGTTAGTTTGTTTATACAGAAAGTTTGAATAGCTGCCTTTCTTTTGAAATTTTCTCTTAAAAGTGTGTGCAGGGGACCTCTCTGCATGTGTACGAATTCCTGGTTATTTCTTATGTTTAAACATGTTCTGAAATAGGATGGCTGCTTAGATTCTCATTAAGTTTTATCTGTAAAGTGGAAACAGTAAACTAGAACCAAAAGCAAATGATTTTTCTAGAACAAGTGTGTCACAGAAATTGATATTCAGAAACTTCTGCTGAGCTTTAAATGGACTCCTGTGTCAAATCTGAGCAATAAAGAGCTCGGTTATGGATGAAGGTTCATCAATTTTCTCCAAGTGAATGAAGCCATTTGTATATTGTAAATATTGAAATATCAAATTGTGGTTTTTTTTTTTCTTTGTTTTTGGTTTTTTTTTTTTTTCCCTGCTAGGTGAGCAGAAATTACATGCTCAAAATGAAATTGTTCTAAGATAGGAGATATACAATGGGTCTCTCAGGTGAGGAACATACTGGTGCAGATACATTTTCTTGACCATTAGACCGAGTGCATTAATCACTTCCCTGTCCTGAGGGCATGATTTGGAAGCTAGGGAGCACCCATGTTTGAGGACCTTCACTCAGCTGTAGGTGCATCTTGCTGTTGTTAGGGCATCACTGCACAGAGGCTTCTCCTTGATACAGACCGATGACTGATCTCATCCCCTGGTGTTTTTAATTAGATCTACCTTTAAGTGTAATATTGTTCTGGTGGGAGGGACAAAAGAGAGGGTATTTTATTAGGTTACAGCATAAAAGTGCCATCTATCATGCTACTGTGCTAAAATAGAATTATCAGATTTTTAATGTTCATGTGTCTGGCCTGTCTTATGAAACACGGTATAGTTTTATAGACCCTGTTCTTGGTTATGTGGAGACTGAGTGGAATGAGCATTCTTTGTAAATATAAGATAGATCTGAAAGATGTCAGTTTATTAGTTGTATATTGGTATATATGAGGTCACCCTAATTATAGTCTGGATTGGTAATGCCTTACTTGTCTTGCTCTTTTGCTTTTTATGTGTAAGGTTTGGGGAAAATCCATGAATTTTAACTGGTTGTGAAATAGGTTTTGCTGCTCTTGCACATGACTCTACCTTTGGATCTATTTTCCTTCAGTGTAGGCTTTCATGCAATGGCACTGTTTGCTACTTTTTTGGGCTGATTTTGTCTTCTGCAGGTTCATAAGCTGACCCTTTCTCTTCTTCCAAGAAGCCTGCAGCAGAGAAGGTTGGCATAGCCATGAGCATGCCAGTCTGTTGTGAGATGTATATGAATTCACCTCGAAATATGACGAGGTCTGGAAATAAATGTCCTTATTTCTTTCTCTAGAACTTTAGGTCACAACACTGTGTTGTATGCTGATTTCTAAATAACAGAAAAAGTAGGTGCATAATGTAAAAGCAAGACCCTCGTGTCTTTATTATTGAGTCCCCTGAACCTCATGAAGATATTTCTAGGAATCCTTGAGCAACATCTGTGTTTCTTAAATAACTAAATGCATTTAAAAAATTATTATAAATGTGTAATTTCTAGGTAGTATTGGGGAAATATTGTTAACATCATTAGTTAGGAGCTTCTGAGATGCAGTTTACATTTCTTAAATTTGATTTGGATTTTCTTGACTTGGCTCATTAAAGTCCCTGAGAGAGATTTGCATCAAAATTAATTATATCAATGGCTGAATTGTTCAAATAACTCAGAGAACTCTGTTTTGAATAGGTTGTAAGATGCTGTTTTATAGTATGCTTATGTTTCCCAAAATGAGATGTTGTAAACCCCATAGACGCTTATCCAAGATGGCTTTTGCAGAAGTGACGGCCTCTGACAAGGACCATGGTCCTTGTACAATTGCTACTGTAATAGTGCAATTACTATTGTACATGTAATTTATAATTGCCTTTTTGTAAAATTAGTTACTGAGTATTGGAAATTGTAATAAATAAGTAGGTACTGTAATAAAAAATTAATAATCACAAATAGGGTTCAGTGGAAAAAGGTTAATTTTTATGAAATGGCAAAAACTCCAAACTTGCTGGAAGAAATACTGATATTTCACCTCACTATGAAAGAGCTGTTCAGAAAAACTAATTCACTTTCTACTTTCCTAAAAGATTTAAAAATGTGTCTATATCGGAAGTAATGCAGTTGTCAGGCCTTAATGATTTTGCTGAATCTGTGCTTTAGCAACTTACGTTGGCACTGGAGGAGAATTTCAGTTTTCCAGGACTGTGCTGTTGTGGCGAGAAAAGAAACAATTTCTCCCTTTTTTTTTTTTCTTCCTTTTTTTTTTTCCCCCTAACACTTTTGGTTACTTTTAGACCATATTTCTTGTATGTTTTTCACCAAAAAATCACCATAAAGGCATAAATTTGGGGTTTGGGGTTCTTAGATGGTTCTTATCCTTCCCTACTCCTTTTTGTGACAATGCAGACCTATAAAAATAGCATTTGATTGCAATATGTATGATGAAGTACTTGGTTTGAAAGGCATGATGCAATTACAATGCCAGAATTTCTGGACTTTATGTGAAGACTCTTAATTGTGTAATAGAAAGTGGATATGTAAACCTTTTTTGCAAAGTAACATATTTAGAAGATTTTAGGATCTTATTAAAGTTTTCGTTTATTTCCTCCCCCCCCCCGAAAGGAGTTCAAATATAGCATAATATGATTTACCATAATGAAAACCAGAATCACTTATAAGACAGACATAGCAGTGCTGTGCTCCTGTTGTTTTATTTTTACTCTCAGGAGTTAAGGGCAGAAAAACTATTTATCACTTTGCAGATCAGGGGAAAAATACTTGATGATCCTACCATTGCGTGACTGCAAAATTTATATTCTCACAGGAGGAGGTGCCTTCCTTCCTCTGAATTGGCCTTAGAGTGCAGAGAAACCCATCAAAGTTCAGAGCAGCTCTTTGTTATTCTTGTCAGTGTTTCCATTGTGAAATACTCTTGCACCATTATGGAATAGAACTGACTATATTAAAACACAAATATTGTGAACTTTTAAGAAGTTCCTTCAAATGACTGTTGCACATGGCCAATGATGCTGGTCCTCACACTGTCAGAAGCTGCTATCCAGGATTCTTTCAGAGTTTCTGTAACCCAGAAAGGGCAGAAATGCAGTTAAACAAATTTATCTTATTAGTATAAATAAATAGGTTTTGAGTTTGAAAATAATTGCAGTGAAGTCTTTAGAATTAAATAGGGCTCTTAAGGTTATTCCAGAGATTATCGTACATGTTGGGTGGTAAGGCTGATTTGGTACATGTTTCGAGGTTTGCGCTGATCAGCTTGATACAAATTGTTGTAGAAAAAGCAGAGAAAAACTTGTTAGGTTTATAATTTGGAAGTTTTGCCTTGAAATGCAATGCCTGAAAAGAACAGATCTGATTAGTCTGAAAAAGTGGCATAAATAGCGATAAATCCAAAAGCTTGGATTTAGATAATTTTCAAAATATTTGTATAAAATATTTGCATTATAAATTATATTTAATTTTGGCTTAAGGAGTCTCAACACAAAGATAGTGTGGGTGACTTAGGATGTCATTGGAGAATGGAGATAAGAAGCATTTTTGCCCTGACATTTTGGTATCTGCTGTTGAAGGTTGTTAGAGGCAGAACACTGGGATGGACGAATCCAGTACAACAGTGTGTTCTGGTGGGTGTCCGTTTTTATGCTTTTTTTTTTTTTTAAATAACAATTTATTTAGTAAATGCTTGTTTTTGAGAAAGATTTGAAAATTGCTATTCCACATGGACCTAACTGATGTACATCAGGGTATCAGTGGACTTAGCTGCTCAAACGTCAAAATGGCCTGCTGCTGAATGCTATTACATAATTAATTTGTTTTAATGCCATTTTTATGTGCATGCTATCTAGGGATGTGATTTCATTATCAAACAGGATTGGTCCCTCTGGATGACTTTAGAAAGTAAGGATGCCCAGAGAAACCCTTTGGAGACAACTACAATTGTCAGTGCAATTCTTCTCCAGCTAGTGTTCTGGGAGAGATGAGATTGTCACTGATCTTCAATTTCCACCTTTGACCACCATTTGAGTGTTCAGGAAAAATATTTCTCTTTCGTTTTCTTCCTCGCACTATGCTTCTATGTTTTTCAGTTATTATGTGCTGTCTAATTATAGATGAACCTAATTAAAGTAGGAAATCTTTGTATATGGACATCAGCCATGGTGCATTTTGTTGGCTTTATTTTTAACTGCAATAGGAAAGAGATTTGAAAGGTGACTGCTTTTGTTTAGTGCTTCTAGGTTTATCTGTCCTATTGCAAATCGTACTTTCTGTAAATTTACTGTGCACTAGAATAACATTACCTGGTTGATTTAGTATGTGTAATTCAAGTTATAAAATTTAAGGTTTTGTTTTTTTTTTTTTTTTCCTAAGGGGAAAATAATTGCTCACTCATTTATCAGTATTTTAATTAAAAAAGGATATCCTGCATCTCCTTAATGGAACAGTTAAGGTATTTCAGTACATAAAAAAACCTCGCAACCCAAAACTAATTCAACAAGCAAAGTGCATAACCCAATTTTTCCACAAAAGCCTAGGAAAGTAAAGAAAATATTTTGCTTCCCTTCTCCATTTCTAGCGTGTCTTCTGAACATCAGGCTAATAACTTCTTGCCATGTTCAAAATATTTCATTTGATTTCTGACAGTAATAACTGTGTTTTATTTGGCAGTCAGGGGCCCTGTAAGATGGACAGATAATGTGTTCATTCTGTGTCCAGTGGGAAGAGAATACATTAACTGTCTAAAGTGATATGAAAAGAATGAGAGCTAGTTAAGTTGATTTTAGGGAAAATAAAAGCAGTATATTTATTTGCAGTTGTACATGGCAAGTTGTTGGTTAGATTGGCATTGGTAATTCCTTGGGGATGGTATAAACCAAACCAAACCAAAACAAACACAACTGTGTCTTTTTGTGACTGTGGAGATCCACTTGTACTGGAGATGCTGTCACTTGAGATGCTTCCCTGTTTCCTGTATTGTGAGAGGTTTGAATTTTTTCCATCCACATTATGGGAGATTTAAACTGTTATGAAAAGTCTGCAGTGGAGTATAGCCTTTAACGGGGAAATACACTTTCTGGGACATCTGGCATAGAAAAACTGGCTGATTCAAGCCCAACACGGCGTGTAACAAATGGTAACTGCGTAGGCATCCGAAGTCTGCTTAGCGTGCTGCTAACTCTGAGAAGCCTGACTTGGGAATAAGGAATAATTCATCCTGAGACTCCAGGAGTATCTGGCATATGTGCGGAGGCATGCGGAGGCTCAAGCAGTTATGTTTCAAGGGATATAGCTACATCTTCATCATGGGCACAGCACTGCAGCAATAAGGCAGATGTGTCCTTTTCAGCACTTTCTGGGTTGTGGCAGGTTGGGAATGCGGTCTGTATTTGTTTACGCTCATTTTTATTTTGTTTTCTTGCTGTCCAGTTGCAGAATGTCAGGCTGTTGTTCCTGATTTCTTGCCTGGTGGCAGTGGCATGAGGAACAAAATTGCTGCCCCCGTATATATTACTTTGCTTCTTGTGTCTCTCAGAATGCTTGAATTTGTTCTCCACCTCAGTCATCTAATTAGTCTGATACTTTTGACTATAAGGCTTAAATGGAATATAGCCTGTGTGTGGGATTTTGAAGAGCTTGAAAAGATTCATATTTCAAAACAACAGAGTAAATGGATCATTAATAATGGACAGACAGATCTGGAATCCTGAATCTAAACAGCCACCCGCTTTTGCCATCCCTTATGTCTCCCAAAGGCCTGTGGTGGCAGGTCTGCCCTAGTTAAGAAATTCTTTCCTGGTTGATCGTTAGAGTGTAACGGGGATGCTGAGTGGGTTATTCACTGAGGAAGGCAGAGTTATACTTGGCTGCATTATTAGGTTGTGTCTAAAATGACCTGCAAAAGAAAACTGGGCTGTGTTCTTGTAAATGCCCGGGAGGGGCAGTTCCAGCCAAGTAGCATGAGGCTCAGTGGCTAAAAATCAAATCATCAGTTTATTCTCTACTTGGGGACAATTTCAGGGAAACGGGGGCAGGCAGCCCCTTATTATTTTTCAGCTTTTGTCTAGACTGCATATCATTCCTGAGGGTTAGTACTTCTGCAGATCACACTAGGACCTGCAGGCACTCAATAATTACAGTTACATATGTCATGTATGTGGTTTTGAGAATTATGAGTACTTTTAACAGGATTTTTTCCTAACTTGCTTTCAGTGTTTTAATTAAAATGATGCTGTAGCTTTCCACATAGTCCTCTGTGTGACGCTAATAAACACTTGATGTTTATTTGTGTGACTAATGCATCTGGACACTTGTCAAGATGATCTAAGATCTTTGCATGTATACAAGAGTAAAGACGTCTGACCATCCAAATTTTTGTTGTTAGCCTATTCATTTTTTACTTGAGCACAGTCAACTGTCATTAGATTGCTGAGTCAAAGATGTGAAAATGACCTGTAGTGTTATTTTGATGCAGTTTGAACTACAGCTTCAAAAGAAAAAATGGATTATAGAATGCATGGTGTGTTATGAGCACTTCATAACTTTTTGTTTCTTGCTTTCAGATTAGCTTTAAAACATTAGCCTTGATCTGGGAAAAAATTGGTAGACACCATTAACAGCAGTGTCAGTATCATAAATTACATTTTTGTAACCTTTTAGTCAGTTGTTCCTTGATTTTGACCACGTGGTTAAGATGATGTAAAACATGTAATGTTACTGTGACTGTTCCTCTTTGAACATATGTTCTGTAGTTTAATGTTGTAAATGATATTTGATAGCAGTTCTCATATTTGTTAACATCTAATAGTTTAATAATTGGAAGTATAACTCTTTGGTGGATTTTTACAGTGTTCTAGTTTTTTATCTCCATTTCGCAAATACTTCTGTGGTCGAGTTACTCGGATGGGTATTTATGTTGCCTAATCTTAGGCATCCGATTTTTGCTAAAGTTAAGCTGGTGTCTTCACATCTATACGTCTAGTGGAAGACAGCTACACCCTTGAGAACTATCTGGTGTCGTGCACGCTGAATTCCTTGCTGGTATGCAGACTGGCTTCTCAAAACAAGAATCTAAGATTGATGCCCGAAATTAAGCAACACTTCTCCAGGAAAAATATTACTGAAAGATGAAGTTCAGTCAACTTTTTAATAGTTTAATCTTAAGGTCAATTTGGAAAGTTAAGTCTGCTGCATGACAGGATCTAAACGGAGCGAGCATAGCACATAGAAGACTGGTGCAGAGGGTGTAGAAAGTACGTCAGGCTGTTGAATAGGTGCCAGGCAGTTTAGTACTCGGTGCTCCTTGCTGGCTAGCTGTTCTGCTAACAGCCTTTCAAAATCCCAGACTTCGGGATATCAGAAAAACATCTTATAGAATATCTGTGAAATGCTACTTTAGGTTTAGCTGGCATGGACAAGTGGGTTCTGGCGGAAGTGATTGATATGTCTTGGTGAAGCAGTATAGCTTGAATACAGTCACAACTTGTATCTTTAAAGCATATGAAACTTTCTATTTTGTAACCACCAGTATTGGTGCTTATTGCAGGTAAGTGACTTAACACAGGCGGTAAAATCTTATGCATAGCCTGACCAAAGAGTTACCTGGTGGGCTCTGTGCTGCCCGCTGGCTCCATATTGCATAGTCCTTCAGGAAAGTTGCCCTATGCTGAATTTGAGTGGTTGTGGTGGAGGGAGCTGCAGTTCTGGATTTGTAACCAACCAGTTGCCGTGTTTTGGGGAGCAAAGCGCACAGAAGATACATTGATCTGAGAACTTTCCTCTCTGATTAGGTCATTGGTCTTAAATTATTTTATTACCAAAGGGGCAGAAAATGAGGAATGATCTAAGCTTTCCAAAGTCAGTCATATAGGGATTAGAGGAAAGAGGAAGTGGAGGCATCTCTTCAGATTCCACCCACCAAGTGCATTTTGCCAACACTGAGGCTGTGCTCTGCAGGTAAATGGTGCAAAAGGCATTAAGAGCACTGTATTATCTATCAACTCAGTTTGAGCTGTTTCTACCTGACATACTTGCATGTGAGATATGTTAGACTTGTAATGAATCAATTAAAAATACAAAAACCTTTTTAGTTTGATGCTATAAAGTAAAAAGATAGGGTTGACTGTGTTTCTGATGAGAATGAATTACAGCTTCAGTGCCTTAGTTGAGTGATTCCTTCCCCCTTTTTTTTGTCTCAGTTTTTTCAGTTATAAAATACATGGGAATCTTATACTGAAGTGGTTTACTTGTGCTGTTTTATTTAAAGATTTTATTAAAAAAAATAAATTGGAGGTCTGGGCAAGTCCGGTAAATTAATTTTTAATGGATTCTGATAGTTCTGTAGGCTCTATTTTTTGGGTTCTTCTTTATGACTGTATTTCTAGGATCAAAGTGAACCCATGGAAAGGCAAGTCTGCTGTTAAATATCCTTAATTATTTGGTGTGTCTCAATATATATTTCACAGAATTTAGAAAGTGATGGAAATAGTGCTGGCATTGTATCTAAACATGAAAGCTCAAATTCAGAGCTTTCTCCTAGGGAATGTTTGCTAGAAAGTAAGTGGAAGAGGACTTATGTTTTAAGTGGAATTTCTAACGATCGGCAAAGTGTAAATTAGATTCCAATGTACTTCCAGTGTAATATTTAGAGCAGCCTATATTGAACTGCTTATTGCTTTTGCTCACAGGCCTCAAAAGTTATTTTTGCTTTGTTTCAGAGGTGGCTGAGGCAAGCTGTTTTGTGCCCTTGAAAGATGAGCATGCTTTGCCTTTCTTCACCCACTGTTCCATGTGGTTTTCCACTTCTGTGCAATCAACTAAGGGGGACACCCTCATTCTCATATAAAATATAAGTGTCCATCTGGCCTGGCCGTGTACCATAGTCCCAGGACCAGTTTTGGGAAGCATCAAGCCCATGTTGCAGCAAGGTGTGCTGTGCCAGGACATGCACTGTATTCTTACTCAGAAAAGCAGTACAAAGCACTGAATTGAGTTCCTAAAACCACTTGTCCTCTTGAGCACCCGGTGCTTCAGCTTTGAAGTGATTCATACCAGGGCCACAATTTCTTCTCCAAGTTATGAGTAGCTCCACCTGCTGCTCCCTGACTGTAGGCATTTGAATACTCAAGGAAGTCCTTTTACTTGGCCTTGAGTTTTAGGGATGGCAGTGGAGTGGGACCAGCACATAAATAGCCTCAGGTGGAGCTTGTGGGAAGTGGTATTGGAAAACTAAAGTGATGGTTCTCAATTGTTTTCTCAGAGGATACCTCACATACCAAAACCTTGATGGAATCTGCCTGGGTATCTTCAGGATACAATTTGCTAAATTGGAACTGAAGGAATATAGCTGATAACAGACCCAAAATAAACTCATAAACTAAACTGCCTTCACATGAGACAACAAATGAAAAATGAACAGAAATGTATATAAAGATTGCAGCTTTCTGGGAGTAGTGAGGGGGGAATAGCTGCAGTAGCTTTTTGGGGGATAGAATTAATTGGCCTCAGAAGAGACAACTGTCATGCCTGTTCCTCAGTGCAAGTCATTCCCCGTAATTTAGCTATAAATTACTGACTGCTAAATCCCACCATGGAGGAGGAGGCCTGCTTTGTACGTGCTTGCTCTGAGATATATCTCTGTTATCTTCTCTGTGATGGTAGCATGTGTGAACTTGAATCATGTGCTTTAATGCCAGCTCTGTAGCTGCTGTATGGTACTTCTGTGCTGGTCCTGGAACTCTCCACTACTGCGTCCCATGGCCATGAGGCTTCCCCTTCCCTTGGCACCATTGTCTGTGCTGCTGCCTCTTGCCCCCACCTTGGAGCCCCTTGTTACCTTTTAATGCTGTCAGTGTACAAGCTTCCAGAGAGCCAAGTTCATTACCCGTTCATTGACTGGTGCATGGAGCCAGGATACATCCATGTTTTATATGAATGCCTACACTCTTCTTCCCTTATATAAATGCATGTGTGCTTACTTTTCACTCATCTGAGCAGTGCTGAGAATGCAGTCTCTGAAGCGGCATCTGAGGTCATAAAATATCCATATTGAACAGTGCTAAGATGTCAGTGCTGAGTTACAAATGCCATGTGTGATACATCTGTTTTAATCAATTACCCCTACAGTGTAACTTCTTTTTCCCCCTAGATTTTTCTCTGTGGTGTGGGTTTTTTTTTGTTTGTTTGTTTGTTTTGTTGTTGTTTTTTCCTTTTCCTTCTATCTCCCCATTACATGTGAATATGAAGGGATGGCTTACACAGTCCAGGAAGTATTTGCCTTCCTGACAGTATTATTTATCTTGTCCAGGGGCCAAAACCATCCTCAAAAACACTGACTGCCACCTTCACTTATTTTCCCCACCTCAGAAATATCTGTACCTAAACATCAGAAGTAGGGTGGTTAACAGCAATACGAAGAAGTGAGTCTGGCTTCGGAGCACAGTACGGTCCTCTGGTTGGTTATGCTTTTTTCTCAAGCTCTAGTAGAATTTCTGCTTTCACTTGCGTAATATTAGGTATATGTTTGTGAAGGAGTTTGGCATTTTAAACTTTTTTCTCTTCTCTGCATGTAGAATTTTAACTTTTGTTGTCGACGTTTGTTTTGAAAGCCAGCTGTGTGGTTGGCAGCAAGTGCGGGCGGACTGGGCTGGGGAACCATGCAGCCTCTCTGCCTGGTGGTTTCTCTTTGCTTGCTGCTGCTTTCTCTGCCGGGCTAAAAGAGCATTTGCTCTGGCAGGTAGCAGGAACTGATTTTTTTCCTGTGGGATTTCTGAGGAAATTTAGTAAAACACCATTTTGGGCTGAGCCAAGCCATGTGGTGCCACTAGCTGGGGCAAACACCCATATGTGTCCTGGTACAAGCACCACAGTGTGACAGGCTTACACTGCTTGTGTGCATTTTTAGGCAGATGCACAAGTTCACCTCTGAAGACTAATCTCCTTTTCTTCTTTTCTGCATTAGTTAAACTGGAATTATGTATAAAATGGAACTATTTCATATTTGAAACCTGAGGATTTATGACTTGGAGTTTTAAGGGACTTAGCATAGGATTTGATCCTCAAATACACTTGGTAAACTAGCAGCATTTGAAATTTTAATTTATATCAGCTTAAGGGCAAAACGCTCTATCAGTGATCTGTAAATTGTATTATCTACAACTCAAAACACTAAAAAGCTTCCTCTTCAGCCACATGCCAGTTCTCATAAAGAATTTCTTAATGTGGTAAGGAGGTACATGGCTTAATCCTCTGGTAACATCATACAGTAGCAGGACAATGCTTTCAAATGTGTGTGTTCAAAGTCATGTCTAAGCAAGATATATTTCAGTACCCTGTAGTGGTTGCTGTTTTAATGGAAGATGTTAGAGCCATTCTGTGTGTCTGAAACTTGGGTCACTTTTAATGAGCCTGATCTTTTCACCAGCCAACACAACAGTCTGGCATTTTAGACAGCAGTAAGAATGTATAAGGAAATGAGAGTTCATTCCCGCAAATTATTTTAGTATTTTGAGATAGTATATATACACACACACCTAGAGCATATCTAGAGCTAGTTAGCTAGTTAGTTTTACAGAGAAAGATGTGTATTGTTTTACTAGTGCATGCAAGTGCTCCAGCATATACAGAAAGGTGAATCTCAGATTATTAGAGCTTTCAGTGATGACTGGAAGAGGGAAAAAAGTGGGAAGAAATACCTATCTTTAGCTGTCCACCCTCCTCACTGACTGTGCAATCTGTACCACTGGAGTGTAACTGGGAGCCAGCAAGCAGCAGATCAGCAGTTGTGCTGCCCATGCTCCCCTGCCCAGCTGCACTGCTGAAGGGGAGGATGAGGCTGGTCCATAAGCTGCCAGTCTGTGAACTGCTGGTGCTGGAGTTTCATGATGAGGAGGCTTCCCCTCCCTTCCCCTTGCTTCTGGCAGCCAGCTATTCTGCTATTATTCTTGCTCATCTGCTCCATAAGACATGTGCACGTCCTGCATGTCGCCTCTCTCCCACTCTGGCACTGCACGCTTTGCATTTTTACACTATATCCCATCTTGCTCTGTCTTCTCCCTAGGATGTTTGAGGTTCCCATCTCAAGAATTCCTGCCAAGTTCTGATTCCAGCATCTGTTCCCAGCGTTATCCAGATGCTGTAATTTTGGAGCCTGTAAACACATGGCTTTTCTGATTCTATGTTTCTCTGAAACCCAAGTAACCTGAAGCACAGATATGATTGCTGAAGTGTTAATCTAATTGATAAACTATAGCAAAATTGTTCTGGAAATGATACTTTGACCATAAGAGTTTTTGTAATTGTTGGTATGTGCTGAGTGTAAATGAATTCTTTCTGCCTGGGATAAAGTTACTTTTGTGTAGTTGTGGCTAGATGGAGCTGTCAGAATGTGAAAGGTGGTTTGATTTATGTGCAAAGCCTACACACATTATACTTGTATGTGCTATTCATTTTACCTACTTATGGGGTTCAATGTTGATGCCCTTTTACTCTTCTAGCATAGATGATTCAATGTTTAGTAATTATTTTGGAAAGTAGAAAAATCATTTGGGATAGAACAATTAGGCAGAGAGACTGTGAAATAAGGTTTCCTTTCAGTGAGGGGCAAGATTATCTTAAAGCAAGAATGTTTGAAAAAGTAATGAATGCATAAATGTTTCTGATTAAATCTGTATTTTTTTTTATTTGTGTAGGCAGAGTTGTTTTAATAAGTGAATGGTCTCCAGTGAGGCAGGTAATTTGAAAGGGGTCTTGCACATCAGAAAAGGTGACCCCTAATGAAAAACGTAAAACCTATTCTCTTTAGAAGCTATGCTTTCTCTCATTTTCAGTCTCTGCCTTTTAATATTAATTACTAGGATGTTTTAATTAAAAGCAGATCTTGGAGGTATTATCTGCTTCCTCTGTTCAGTCCTTTTAAATGTTAATCACTTTTGACAGCGTAATTTACCCAGCTACCTGTGTTAGCCTTATGCAATGCATCTGTGTTGTATGGTACTGAACTACAAATTGCACCCCAAGAAGGTTTTCCAAAAGTTCATACAATTGCAAAGATTATTTCTGTCAGGGGGAATACAAAGAAAGCAGAATTAAGAAGACAGTGAGTCAGAAAAGTTATTTCAAGATGGCTGGATTTTCCTAAGAAATGATTCTTATGCTAGAGGTAACCAGACCAAATTCACTTCTGTTTCTGCTAGAAGACGTTTAGAGAGGAGTAGAAGGTAAGAGGTGTGGTTGGAGGTAGCATTGGCATCTATGGGCAGTTTCCATCAAGCAGGATTGTGAAGTGTACAGAGAAGAATATTTAAAAAGAGACGAAAAAATAAAATCTTAACTATCCCCTTAAAAATACCTAAACAACCTTACCCCCACAGTTGCCCTAATACTTTCCATGGCATTACTATTATCCTCTCTTGCCTTCCCACTCTCCAACACCAGCTGTTTTTCCCTTCTGTCCAGAGCTGGCCATGCTTGTCCTTTGCCAGGAAAAGCGAAGCAAGCTTCCTCAAGCTGCCTTCAGCTGTGACTGTGGTGATGTTTTGCTTTAAGTAGTTTTAAACTGGTAATATTTTAAAGCAAAATAGTAATTTTTTTAATCAGCAAATCAGCAGAGAATCATCAAATCTCACTCAAATGGAAGTTAACTTAATGAAACATCTAACTATGCCAAAAGTATAAAAGCAGAGGAAGTGCTCCTTTAATTTGCTTTGATTGTATTTTCCTGCATAATTTACCTAGAAATGGAATTCAGCAACAAAGCCCTCCTAAACATGTGCTGGTTTACAAGGACTTAGGTAGCCATGCCTCTCCCAGCTACTGAAAAGGAGAAGCAACTTTCTTTGAGCTGGGCTCTCAGAGACTTCCGTTCTTCGTATTTTTAAGGGTGTTTGAAAGAGAATGTTGGATTTGGAAAGATTTGGGTTTTTTGTTTTTTTTTTTTTTGAATATGTAATAGTAAAGATTGAAGGGAACTATAAAAGCATCAGAACACCATTAGTTCAGTGAGTGCTACTCAGAAAAATGTATTTGTAGGTTTAAAATAAATAATGTTTTGCTGCACAAGTCAAACAGCTTTTGTGTGATGTTTCTGAATGGAGCCTTTTGGTAATCATATTCCACACATGCTTTAACCTTGTGCAAAATTTAATGAAAAACAAAGTTACTACAGAATATACTGTTTTGCCAGCTCAACAAAAGATGTTAAGTTCTGCATATTTTTGCATAATAAAGATGAGTGTTGACAGTGTAATGATCCATTTGGCACAGATAAAATCATGAATGATTTTAATAACCTTACAACAATATTTGAATTCACTATGAAATATAATATAGACACTTCAAATAGAGACAGGCGTGCTGCCCTGGCATGGATTGCCAGGTACTTATAACCCTAATTTTTCTAGGAGAGAAAAGAAGAGAAACAAAGAGGAGCCCAGAGGGGGATGGGGAGGAACTGGGGCATCTACAGGATGTAAAAGAACTGTTTCAAAGTTTTCGGTGTAGTCTTTGTCCACCGGTTGAAGCTGATGGGTTTTGGCAGTCCTTGTATCTCCTTCCCTAGGCTGGGTGACATTTATAGGTATGTGTTGAAAAATGCATTTGTGGATATAGGGTGAGTCAAGGTAAAATCTAAATGTGTTCCCAAGTTGGGTAGCTTGAAATGATTGTGCATATGAATGTAATTTCCCTTTTGAGCACTTATTTTTTGGGGGATTAATAGCTGATGTAGGTGCATTCGTCCCTTTTTCCTGCAGTCATTTAGAGAACTAATTTTCAAAATGAGTTCTGAAAATAAGGCTGGAGTCTTTGAAGCTTTCATACTAAATGATTTAGTAGTACAATTCCATCAAAAGTCCCTATTTATGTTCCTGTCTCTTTGGTTATAATGCTTGAGCTCTGCATCCCTATGTAAAGAAAGAGCACTTGTAAGGTGGTGGAAGCTTTGCACCAAGTAGTCAAGAATCATGGACTACTGATGCAAACTATCATTGCAGTAGCATCAGGACATCTCCTTTGCTATCCATTCCTGCCTTTCCCAAAACAAAAGCATTTGACTTCCAGTGAACATGTTTTGAAGATGAATGTGAAGTTATTAACTGCTTAGTTTACTTCTGAGGTCCTCCCTCCTTGCTCTTCACTTCTTGCTGCATTTTTTTTCCTGTTTATGTTTGTCTTCATAAGCATTTAGAGGTCAGGTCTGAAAAGTTGCCAAGCAACTTTTAAAAGCAGAATTTCAAAAATATCTTGACATTTTGTTTCTAATGATTTTATGGGGAGGAAATAAATGAGGTGTCATTCTACAACTTTATCTGCCAAATTATTGTTGCAAACGTGGCTCTAGATCATTCTGAAAATGATTTTGGTGTTGGGAAGCCTAGGTTTTAGTGGAAGCTCCTGGGACTAAGTTGCTATGTTGTTTAACATGGTGTTTTGTGAGAAATAGACACAGGCCCTATCTCCTCCACGCAGATTACAGTGTATGGTAGGTGGATAACCATTGAATGTGGATGAAACAGGCTGTTTTTATTTCATACAGAGGTCAGTATAATCCTCTTGGTTGTAGAAAACCTAAAGGTGTTTAGGAAGAACTGTAGTATGGCTGTTTTGGAAACTTCTCCCTATCTAGATTATCACATGTTATCTAATGGGTGTCTTTTCCTTAAGATCAGAGCTCCTTATCTGGCATAGGTTCATGAACAATTTTGGCGAGTCAAGTTCCCTGTGCCTGGGGCCTGCCGCAGGGAGGGGACAACCTCCATGGGTCTCCCAGTGCCTGTCATTTGACATCAGCCTGGTGCTGTTGGACCTCTACCTTTTATTCTTTGTTTTGTAAGGATAGTCTTAATGAACTGTAAGTTAAGTTGCATTGTTTTCACTATTGTTACTTTTGAAAATAATATAAAATGTTAGTCAAGAGGGAACAATCAGTCGTTTGCATTTAAGATTTTTTTAAAACTTTATTTAAAGAAGGGGAGGCATGAATTATTGCCTAATGTGCTGATTATTTTTGTCATTATGCACAAAATGAAGAATATTGTTATTGTGATTTTAAAATGCCAGAGGTAAATGTCTCTTTCTTTGACATTTTTAAATACTGGATAATGAAGTTAGCTAAAAAAAAAAAAAAATAAATCCCTATCTTGTTGTTTTTGAGACCTATGATAAGTTTTTTGAGTGGAAAAAAGAAAGTGTTATACCAAAGGCAAAAGGTACACAGAGTTTTACCTTCTGAACAGACCTTGACGTTGATTTAAAATAAGCCTAATTTAATAGGTATTGTATTGCACACCGAAGATAATTTAGGCTAATGTCAAGGACAAGTGTTATCTATTCCTTTGTTGTAGTGAGGTATTGAAATAATGAGTGAAACAGAAGGGAATCAGAAAATGTTTGAAGTTTTTCATCTGTGTCTCTAGATGGGTATTTTTAATCACATTCTTCTGGCTTTTGCATGCAAATTATGCTGAACAGCACACACTATACAAAATGAAGAGCTGTATTTTACCAAGTCTATTTTCCTGAAGTTTAATAACCTTATAAAAACTGGCTTGTGCTTTAACTAACTAGGTACCTTTTTGTACCTCAGCTGAAATTAAAATCTTAGGTATTAAATGGTGCTGTTTTGATCCTGTAACTGAGGAATAGAAAGCCTGGTCTTTTTGGAGATTTCTGATACCATTTTTTTCTTGCTACTCAAGGCCTGCAGCTCCCAGTGACAGATGAGGCAACTTAAGATTTAATACATTTTTATTTCAGCAATATATCTTTCTGTGTGACACCAGCCCCTCTAATAACCCGGTGTCTGGATTACTTACTGCATAGTGTCACTACTTAACTGCTGACCTCTGTGGCAGGAATAAAGCACCGAACTCCTGTATGGTCCATGCTGTTGACTTGGAAATCTGCTGACCTTCAGAGTAATCCCACACCCATGAGCTCAGCTGCACGGAGAACAATTGGTATCTTTTTCAAGCCTTGTCCTTTGAGAAAAGGAGGGAGACTTTTATAGAGCACTCTAAAAATGTAAAATTGTTTCCAAAGTAACATTGACAGCATTGTCCTCAGTATGGTTTGCATATACTCATTTGTGCTGAGGGATCAAAAATGGGAGAATATTTAACTGGATTATTCACAACCTCAAATGTGTCCCATCTACTCTCCAAGCATAGCACTTTCTAGTCCAATACCATGCTTTCTTTATGTGCCTCTTACAGCCAGCATTGGTACATTTTTTTCCTATTTCTTTTCAAAATGAGCTAAGGAGATACCATGGAAAATCATATATTGTAGTAATTTTGCAGAGTATGTCCTTAGCCTTGAACAAGAGGGCTGTTTTTACAAAGGGATTTTGGAAGAAATCTTTTCTGTATAAATTGAGGATTTAAGGAAATAACAGGGTAGCATTATATTCCATATGCTTTCAAAGGAAGAGCTGGTGAAGAAACAACCCATTACAATAATCCCATGACAAAAAAAAACTATGATTGAAAAACTTTTTAATTCAGGACAGAAATATTTGCCTCAGCTATTCTCACAGCCCAGATGAGCATAGAATTAAACAATTTTAGTAAATGCAGTGTGGAGGGACTGTAGCAGTTGAGAGAAGCATATTCCTCTCTAAGTGTAAAATCTTCATTTTTGCTGGAAAACATCAAAGAAAAGAAAAGTTTAAAAGACATAAAGTCTTTCTTTGTTCCTGCACTCTCATTTTAGCAGTAGTTTTGTGTTTAGCTTCAAGCTTCGGAATCTTTTATCCCCTTATCTTGATCAAACCATTTTTGCACTGGGATGCATCAGCAATGTTTCTGCATTTTGGGTTTTGCATGACTGCCCCTATTGTCCTAGAGACCAGAATGCAGCTGTCCGCTCTTTAACCATGTGCCGTGGTTTAAGCCCAGCTGTAAATCAACCACGCAGTCGTTCGCTCACTCCCCTCCTTCCTCCCCCGACTCCTGGAGGGATGGGGAGGAGAACCGAAAGAATGTAACTCCCACGGTTTGAGATAAGAACACTCCAGTAACTAAGGTATAATACAAACCACTGTTTCTACCACCAGTAATAATAATGACAAGGGAAATAACAAGGGAAGAGAATACAACCGCTTACCACCCGCTGACCAATACCCAGCCCGACCCAGCAGTGATCTAACCCTTCCGGGTAACTGCCCCCAGTTTATATAGTGGGCATGATGTGCTGTGGTATGGAATACCTCTTTGATTGGTTTGGGTCAGGTGTCCTGTCTCTGCTTCTTCCCGGCTTCCTCTCCTCTCTGGCAGAGCATGAGGTTCAGAAGGTCCTTGGTTAGACTAAACGTTACTAAGCAGCAGCTAAAAATATCAGTGTTACCAGCGCTGTTCCCAGGCAGAAAGTCAAAAGCACAGCACTGTTCCAGCTACTAAGAAGGAGAAAAAACGACTGCTACTGCTGAACTCAGGATACCATGGCTCAGTTTAGCAGCCGCAGGTACCAGTGCTGATTAATGCATTCAAGTCATTATCTCCACTGAGAAGGCTGGCATCAATAGCTAATTCATACTGCTTGTGGAGCCTTCCTTGGCGTGGTTAAAGTTAACAGCAGAAATGCAGCATTTGGAAATGTGAATTAACATTACGAACTGGAGCTTTTGTGTTTTCCTGGCCTAGCTGAGCATGCCCTACCAGAAAGATTCCATCTACTGACATCCGTGTCCTTCTACCCATGTCTGTCAGCTTCATGAAATGTTGACTGCTTATACTTTTCTTTCTGCCAGCAATGCCTTCTGGCTTTGTTGGACAGGACTGCTGGGCTGTCTCTCTGCAGGAGATGACAAATGTAGATGTTTTCTTTGGCTGTGGAAGTTATCTGGTTTTTAGCTGGTGATGAAGTCCAAGATCCATCTCTGGTGTTAGACTTGCTGTGTCCATGCAGTTGGTTTGGCCGAGGGAGCATGTCAGAATGGCTTTGCAGGGTAATCAGTTTGTGCATGCTCTGTACATACTTGTGTCTGTCAGGCTGCACACATGGGCTGGTGGCTTAAGTCTCATTCAGTACATTATGCAGAAGCAGTATGTCTAGTAGATTCAAGGTCTGAGGTCATGAAAAGGCAAATCCAGCAACCTGATAGGAAGCTCAGTGGCAGCTACCTCTAATAGCCCTTGTAATACTTTTAGCACTGCTTAGTTATTGTCTTATTTCTTGGTCTAAACTTTAGCCTGACTTAACCCATGGAGGTCAGGTCGACAGCAATTCAGAGTATAAACAAATTACTTTCCAGGCTGCCATACTTATGCTTGCTTTTAGTCTGCTGCTCAGCAATAAAAAGCAGCAGGGAGAAAAAAATACTGAAAATGTATGTAAAATTAAGCTAATATTTTTAAAATATTTGAAAATTTGACATATATTTCAAATATATTTAATAGGAACTTACAAGATAATACCTAAAACTGCATTTAAATCCTACTGGAAGAAGATTAGATTGCAATTTACTATTGATTCTAGAATTTCTTAGAGTGCTATAAGAGATGAATAATCAAAAGCAAAGTTTTAATAAAAAGCTTGTACATTCACTTCAGACTTGTTTCTTAGATTTAAAGGATCATGAAAGCAGAAGGGTTTTAAACTACCTGCAAAACTAAAGTGTCCTTTGAATCAAAAGATGAGTCCTAATCTTGCAAATATGATTTTACTTGGTGTGTTATGTTGAGCTTTGAACGTTAAGGATGTTTATTTAGTCAGCAGATTTGAGAATGACTTTCAGTAAGACTTATGGTCTGTTTTCCGGGAGTAGTTATTTTAAATCATGCGGCTTTGAAGGGGTAGGTTATGTTCAGCAAAGGCAAATTCAGAGTCTTCTGTATGGGCTGGAATAACCCCACACAGCAGTTATGGGCCAGAGGCACATTGCCTGGGTAGGAACAGAACAACCCGATGAACATGAGTGAGCAGTGTGCCCTAGAGAGAAGATAAACAGATCCATCCTGGGCTATATGAGCAAGACATTAACATGATGGCCTAGCCAGATGCCACCAGAGTAAGTTAGGGGGCTGGAAAACATCACAGGGAATAGGAGGCCTTGAGGGGTGCTGCATGGCTGTGCAGTTGTGTAAGGCACAGCATTCTTGATATAGCTGCCTGTCTGTCAGGTACGGCAAAGATGGAGCTAGACTTTTCTCTGAGGTGCACAGGAGTAGTTTGAGGAACAGCAGGACATAAACTGCAACAAGGGAAGTTTCAACATGCTATAGGAAAAAAAAATTCTTAAAACCAAGAGTGGCCACTGAGAGAGAATTCCTAGAGAGGTTGTGGAGTATCTGTCATTGGGGTTATTCAAACAGCAGCTAAATGTGGCTCTGAGCATCCTCCTCTCGCTGACTCTGGTTTGGACAAGATGATCTTCAGAGGTCCCTTCCAATTCAGGTTGTTCTGTGGTTCTGTATGAGCTTACACATGTGCATAATGAAAAGAAAATCTAATACAAAGTGTTAATTTGATAGTGGAATGTGACCTTAAAACTGTCCTTCTTATTATTCCAAACCCAATAAACTAGTAAAGTTAGTACAAGAATATTAGTTGGTTGCCTTCCTTCTAGCTGCATTACTGTGAAAAATTGTCATAAAAAGCTAATTCCGTCTTAATAGAATCATAGAACAGTTAGGATTGGAAAGGACCTCAAGATCATCAAGTTCTAACCCCCCTGCCATGGGCGGGGACACCTCCCTCTAAACCATGTCACCCAAGGCTGTGTCCAACCTGGCTTTGAACACCACCAGGGATGGAGCATTCACAGCTTCCTTGGGCAACCCATTCCAGTGCCTCACCACCCTTACAGTAAAGAACTTCCTCCTTATATCTAACCTGGACATCCCCTGCTTAAGTTTGAACCCGTTACCCCTTGTTCTATCACTACAGTTCTTAACGAAGAGTCCCTCCCCCGCATCCTTATAGGCCCCCTTCAGGTACTGGAAGGCTGCTATGGTGTCTCCACGCAGCCTTCTCTTCTCCAGGCTCAACAGCCCCAACTTTCTCAGCCTGTCTTCATACAGGAGGTGCTTGAGCCCCCTGATCATCCTTGTGGCCCTCCTTTGGACTTGTTCCAACAGTTCCATGTCCTTTTTATGTTGGGGACACCAGAACTGTACACAATACTCCAAGTGAGGTCTCAGGAGAGCAGAGTAGATGGGCAGGATCACCTCCCTCGACCTGCTGGTCATGCTCCTTTTGATGTAGCCCAGGATATGGTTGGCTTTCTGGGCTGCAAGCACACACTGCCAGCTCATGTTCATTTTTTCATTGACCAACACCCCCAAGTTCTTCTGCGCAGGGCTGCTCTGAATCTCTTCTCTGCCCAACCTGTAGCTGTGCCTGGGATTGCCCTGATCTAAGTGTAGGACCTTGCACTTCTCATTGTTGAAATTCATGAGGTTGTTCACGGCTGAAGCTGGTGAATTAGGACAGGTAAAGATTTTATTGAAATTATAAAGGTTTGTTGTTTGTGTTACAGTTTCTCTGTTGAAACTTTGCCCTTTTCCTCCTTTTAAATGTTGGGTGATCTGTAAGTCTGTAAGAGGACATTCAGGTTAAACATACAGCACAGAATGCCTCTTAGATGCTACTTTTGCTAATTGATCTTTTTTAAATGTCTGTGGGTAGTAGTGCATTATTTGGGAAAGTGTTCGTTGGTTTTTTTTTCTGTATTTTCTCTTAGCAGTTCATTGAAACAGTAGTTATATTTAAATGGGTTTTTAATGAGCCATATAGAAAAGTGAGCTCAAGGAATAATGAGAATTTGGGTCTGCCATGGGGCTATTAAAGTCAGTTCAGTCATCACAAAGTCTACAGATTGATTTCCTATTTAGTTTCTTTCATGTCTAAATAATTATTGGCTATTTCCTTGCTAATTGATTTCCTGAATATATGTGGTTTTTTAACTCTTATACTCATCTGTTCATTCATAAGCAACTTGTATTTCAGGATGGTTTGGAGTCTGTGGTGCCAATAGCTGAAATTTGATTTGCTGCTGGGCATTACTAAACAAGTACTCTTTTGGCTCTGCGTTATAACACAGACTGAGTAATGTACAGACTGTTTTTTGCCAACCCTGAATTACTATACCCTGAGTTACTATGGGGATTTGCTTATATTCTTCTGCAGTCTACTTCAGTTGTGCTCCTCTCAGTGGAATTGTATAGTCAGTTTTGTAGTTGCTTTGTAGGGTCACTGTACGGCCTTGCTTAAAACTGAAAAAGGTTTTTTTTTGCTGAGGAAGAGCGGCCAGTGATGCTCGTGTTTAAATTTTCTGCCAGCCTCCTCCATAATCTTTTTCCAGATACTTGCTGCATGCATTTGAGAGTGTATGGTAGTGCTCTGAGTGACTAAATTCTCTCACATCAGCAGATCAGGTGGTTATCAAAAAGTGTGTGCAGAGACCTGTACATTGGGACTGCAGGACAGGGCTGGGCTTAACCCTCAGGTACCAGGTTTTAAGGGAAATAGCTATTTTAGGTGGAGATGTATTATTGATACAGGTAGTTTAGGTTTTAGACTCTCATTTGGGCCATTACAGTCTCTCCCTTCAAGGACCAAAGTTTCATGTGAAAAAGTTGTCCAGTTAAGTTATTAAGGATAAACTGAGAACAGCAATTGTTGCCAGTGTGGGTGCCTCACCTGTAGTGGGTGTTGAGCTGCTTCAGCACTGACAGCTAGCTCAGAAGGGCTGTGATGTGATGACAGATGGCACAGGGGGTAGCTTAGTGTAGGGAGGAGAAGCAACATGAAGGATGATCAAATTTGCATCAGTCATGCTGCTCCATTTCCCCAGCTACAATTCCCACTCATCAAACAAAAAGTTTGAGTTTGGAAGTCTGCGTATAATCATTGAATTGGTGTTAGTGCTGGTCTTGTGTATGAAAGGTAGTTCTGTACATGAATGGCCATTGTGCAGGAGAAGATGTGGAGCATAAGTGCCAGAAGACCATAGCAGCTGTGAAAGGGAAGATTGCATCAGGAAGTTGTGGTATGGGTCAGGAGGGAAAGTACATGTTTCAGCCAAGGGAATAAAGGCACTTTTGGTTGCTCAACAAACAGCTGCCACGCAGTCCCTGAACAGTGAAACAATTTTGGAGTGTTCTTCTTTGAAAGTATCTTGATAAGTGTCCTAGTGAGAAGAAATCAGATATTTTAAATAGCTCCTAATAATTTTTAATGGTAAAGGATTTCAGTTTCGGTCTGTGTTAAAAAGGATGCACTTGAATTGCAGAGATACGAAGGATCTTCAAATCCTGTTTTTCACATCCTGTGGTCACTTGCTGTCTTTCTAGCAGGCGAATAGAGCTGTACTTCTAACTGATGTTAAAATAGGTCTGAAATATTTACTCTTGCCTACACATGAGCCAGTGTCAGATTCATCAATAAATATTATGAAAGAATTAACAAAATTTGACTGATACTCTAGGGATATACAAAATTCAATTAATCTTTTTGACACCCTTACTTGTTGTAGTGGGGGAAAAATGCAGCAAAAGTTTCTAGCCTTATGAGTTTCTGTGGGGTGGAGGGTTTCTGGTCTTGTGCTGGAGAGAGATGACCTAACTGCATGATTTGATAGTATTGAATTGTTTTGTGTGGTTTTAGTACTTAATGAAAATGTAAATAACCATTACTGGTGCAAATAGTTTTTTAATCCAGTTAATTAACATTCAAGTACTTAATCTAGTCTACTAATTAAGACTGCATATGTGTTTACTAATTTTTAATTACTTTTAAATAGACGGAAATTGTAATAATTGATGTTGGAATGCAGTCTGCTGTGTCAATATTAAAATAAATTGGCCTTCTTGCTTTTTATTTATGTAAGTAAATATAACCTGGTTAGTATGTTATGTTGCATCCCAGACAGCGTTATAGAGAAGTTTATCCTAGTAGCACTTTCAGCTACTTTTAGCTTTTCTTAGAAAGAACTAAAGGTTGGAGTGTAATTAATTCCATACATGATGTTGTGGAAAGTCAGTCAGATGTGCTATAGAGGGCTGAATTCAGTGATCTGCTGGAATGCCTTTCTCCTATCCCAAAGCCAAAAGTGTTTCATCAAAACATTGTTTTGATATCTCAGGTGTAGAATCATTTCTTGGGAGCCTGTTTGCTTGATGAAACTAGTATATTTAGTGAAAAGAATTAAATTATGTTGCTTTCCCTTCTTTTTCTGTTTGTTTTAGAAACAGTCTTTACCAGTCAGAAGAGAAGAGCATCAAGTTAGTTGCTGTTTTTTAAACTGTACTCTCTCTATATATTGTTTTTGGTCTTTGGAGAATGATGGCAACAATAAAAAAACCCTGATTCTTAAAATATACTGAAAAGTACCCTTTTTTTCACTGAGAGTATTTTTGAGGTTTACTGCAGTTCTTTGTATTTTATTTAAAAATTGCTGTTTGCCAAACACTGAATGTTGGTTTTGTTGCTTTTGAAAAAAATCATACTTTTTGCTGATAATTTATATAAGATTGCTTATATTTCTTGCTCTGGGGTTTAATTAATAGGAGTATTTTAGTTTATGGATATCGACCTTTCAAAGACTTGCTCTACTTCCATTGCTGAAATAGGATGAACCTTTCCATAAGTTATGATCTAAGCAAAGCTGCTGTGTTTATATTTGAAAGTGCTGCAGAATATTTGAAACTTAATTTTTTTTTTTTTTATTGTATGCTTATATAGTGTAAGCATACAATGAGGACCAAATTCTTAGTTGGTCAAAGTGATGATTCTTCCTGTGCCAGCTTACATGGATGCAGGATATGGATCTGTATTGAAACCTCCTTTCCATTGCTTTTGCAGTACTATAATTAGAAATGTAAATATGCCAGTTTAAATTAAGCCTATCATTTATTATTTTGTGCTTTGGGAAGATTGTTGTTTGTTTCTACTTGATTTTATTTCCCATTTCCAAATTTGTAGTTCAGTGATTGAAAAATGCAAGTAGTGTGTCCTATTACCCTGTTACAGTGATTAAAACTGCTGTAACCTATTTAAGCACATTATCATGTCTTTGCTGCATTCAAGTTCAGGTCCCATGGAACAGGAGGGTGGACATAACTTCTTATTCTAACTACTATTATTATTTCTTTATTATTGTTGATATTACATTTGATCTTTGGCTGTCGGGTTGTCTTTTTTAAAAAAACCCCAACTAATTCAAACAAGACAAATGGCTTCACTTTTCAGTGAATTTTGGTAGAAGAACTTTTAAAGAGCTAATATTGACCTAATAATGAACAGCTAGGCTATTTTCTTCTTTCTTTATGCATTATGGTTTGTTCAGCAGTTCACTGATCCCTTCAATGTGATAATGGATGGTGTGGTGAGTTTCTCAGGTCACTGCAGGTGTTGAAATCTAAAAGTGAAGGACAGAGTACAGGAGGCACAGATCATGTCATGCTATTAGAAGTAATCATAGAGTAATTCTGGAAAGGAGAATGCAGTTTCTTACATTTGAAAGCTGGCAGTGTGCATAGTTATGGTAATTACAGTAATTTATTTCTTCTTTAAAATAAAAAGTCAACATGGAAGCACTTTCAGTACAGCAAAGATGTTGCTTCTAGAAAAATAGTAATCTTTGTGTTCTACTCACTTTGTAAATCTGATATTTAGAGCCTAGCAAAATACCGTAGGTTTACCATTGACTTTAAGGCTGATAAAACCTGGTCTAGTAATCTGTGTTCCATGATTTGCCAAAGGAAAAACATCACTTTGGCCTGTAAACATGACTGGCATCTCACTGGCAGGCCATTTGTTTCCCTGGCATAGAGCAGTGCTTGTTGCTGTGGATTCCTGCTGCAAAGAATTCTTTGTAGGTCCACTTGGGTGGCTTCTTTTTAAGTAGCTGTAAGGTGTTTCTTCAGATATTATTTGTTTTATTTCTTGTTCCTGCAAAGATGGTAGTCAGGGCATGATTTCTGGGCCTCCAGAGGTACAAAAGTGTGTATTTCTTTTCCTCAGAGAATTTCTCTTAATTAAAATAAAATGTGTTGTAAAATCAGAAATGAATGCTGAATATCAGAATACATTAGACTGTGTTTTGTCTGTCCTTGTTTCCTGTGAGCTCATCATCCATAGTGTGGCATACCAGGCTCTGGAAATCCAGATCCAACACTGCCTATTCACATAAAGTCCTCCAGTTGCGAGTAATTCCTGACTTATAAGGAATGAGTGTACCTTTGTCATGCTGTTTTACAATGAACTTCCCAACCTGCATTACTAATGCTAATTAGATTTGGAGAAAACTAACGTGGCTTGTGTTTCTTCACATGTATGCAAAAATGTTGCAACTTGGTATGCTTTTTAAAGGAACTGAAGCCTTTTGAAGGTTTGGTGCTGTCAAAACAGTGAATACGTGTGGAAAATATATATATAAGATCAAAAGCTAAGCTTGAAATAAGAAACATTCAGTTTTAGATGTTCTGAAGTTCTGTGTTGTAGACTGTCTGGAATGAGCAAAAGGCTGGAGGCAACTTACAGTAGAAAATACTTATATAGAGATTTATATGCACTGTACCTTTTTGCATATATATAATATATATAAAATATTTGCAGCAGCATGCATGGGGTAATATTTTTCAGTCAGCCTCAAAGGAACAGAATCTGATTTGGGGATTTATCTTGAAATGTGCCATGCAAAGGAGAATAAAACTTGATGTTTCATGCCTAGAATTTTTAAATACGTAATTTGTGTTTTGTTCTAATACTTTACACATCTTCAGTTGTGGATTGATTTATCTTCAGTTTCTGGAGATTGGTAATTAGCTTGTTATAAAACAATAAAGGTGTTATGAGTAAAGTGTTTATTTGGAGAAACATGCTTCAATTTTTTGTAAGCATTGGTATTTCACAATATGTTAGAAAATTTAATTTCCAATACTCCTGAGCTACTGACATTTTAGATGTCACTTCTCTTGTGTGTACAGATTTCTCAAGCATAAGGTAATGAAGGTATGTTAAAACATGTTCTAGCTGTCTGCAACTGCAGCCTGGTTTTCCCTTTGCTCCCTACCTTTGATATACCACTGAAGAGAGCATGGACATTTTGCCCATTAGCAAGTCATTCTTTCTGTTTTGTGCATACCAGAGCATAAATTTGCATTGGGTATGAAATTATTAGCAGAAATCTGCTACTTTCTGCAGTTTCAAAACTACTCATTAAAAAAAGTTAATGCCTGAAAATACTTTCAAAAGCTGAATTCCCAAATTGTTTCCACTTGAGTTTACAGTTGCAGTTTTAATTTTTTTTACCAGTGTTTTTGTAGGTCAGATTTGAGTAAAGGGACTAATACAAAAATCTGTAGGATGAAATGATGTCAAATTCACTTAAAGAAAGAAAAAAAAAAGAGAAAATGACGTCTCTGGTTCCTTGAGATCATACGAAGCTTTAATTGTTGTTATAACAAAATAAACAATTTACAGAGATCAGTGTATGTTTAAGTTGATTTGCTGCATTTACCCTACCAATTCGGACAGAAGTGTGCAATGTTTTCTTGGAAATGTCTTTCAGACATTACATTATAGATTAATTTATGGACTGCAGAATGCTGTTATCCATAAGACTTTTTTACCTGTCTTGAAAATTAAGTTCTAAAATGAAATGCAGTATAAGAGATGGCCATTTCTAGGAGGTCACCAAAGATAAATTGGGATAAATAATTTGTTTCAAATAAAACCATTCATTTACAGTGGAAAAAGAATCGCTCAGATTTACCAAAAAACACTCTGATGTTCTTCTTGTTTCCCTTGCAATGGTGAGCACAGATTTAGTAAATCCTTATTAAATTGGTGACTTGGCCAAGTTTCAAGTTGGGCTTGAGTTCTTAGGCTTATCTTGGAGAATTTGATTGCAAACAAACACAGAAGCATCTCCATAAATTTGATGAAAGAAATTTTGCAAGGGAAGCTTGCAATTAAATCATATTAATAGGTAATTGATTGGTATGTAGCAGATTACTAGATAATTACTTGCAGTGATTGTAACACTTTCAGGTGGCTTTGTATTTTGTCTGTAGCTTTCAGTGTATATTAAAATGATTTCTTGATGCATATTTTTATTCTATAATAATTTGGTTTTGCTCATGATTTGGTTTTGTAGTAATGATTCGTGTAGAAGTATCAAATCACAAGTGATAAATTCCAGTGCACAGGTATCGATTGGCACTCAGATAGTTTTCAGCATTTCTGTGTATGATCAAGTTGTTTGCTGGGGAAGGTGTGACCCTTCCTTTCCTGACCTGGTGCCATTCATTCTGTGGCTTGCAGTGATGGGTTTTCGTCTTCCATCAGAGCTGTCAACCCTTTGCACTATCCAATTAATGGCTGCCTTTCCTTGGGCTGATGTTGTTGTGATCTGGGCATTGATCTGCGTCTCTGTTGATAGACATTTCTTGGTCTTTGGAGGGAAGAAATGATGAAATACTGATCTACAACAGCATTTTGATGTTGCTGAAAGTTTTTTTTAACAGTAGATTAAATTTTCATTTGCAGCTTGTGGCTGTATTTGATGAGCAAGATCCACATCATGGAGGTGATGGCACCAGCGCCAGCTCCACAGGCACACAAAGCCCAGAGATCTTTGGCAGTGAGCTTGGCTCCAATGCAGCATCAGCCTTTCAACCTTACCAAGCAACAAGTGAAATTGAGGTCACCCCTTCAGTCCTTCGTGCAAGTAAGTAAATGTTCTTAATGTCTCGACGTGTTTCATCTTAACTTCTGAGGATGCCAAGTGCTGTTACCCATTAATGCTGCTGGGGAAATGATTCATTATCTATCCTGTTTGAATGCTGATCAGAGTTGAGAAACTACGTAAATACTTGTTGCATGCAAGTAAACAAACCTTTCGGGTTTAATAAATTATTTATAAACTGCTTTTAGAAGTAATAAAGTCCTTCTGTGCTGTCAGTTTAAAATTGTCCTCACCCTGAAAATCGCCGCTAGATTCCCAAATGTAGTTGCTGCACAGTGTAATTCTCAGTTTTCCAGTTTCCCTACATTTAATGAAGAAAAGGAGAAAAAGAAACTAAAGATAGAAGCACTTTTTTCTGAACCTGTCAATGTTGCTAGGTTATGCTTGTCACCTCTCTATAAAAACACCTGCTGATACATGCAGTTACTGTGTTGCAAAAATACACTTTAAAAACCAGAAACCATAGTCAGGAAGCATCCCTTTGTTTATTTCAATGTGAGGAACATTTGTTGCAAAGCCATGAAGCAGGAGTTACGTATGGCATTTCTTGCTTAGGCAGGATCTTTGAATATTTCAGCTTATTGAGAAGATAAATCATGCCACTAAATTTACTGTGTAATTTCCATTGTTATTAAAAGTACCATGCAAACAAGACTATGTTGGATAAAGCATTGTTCCCTTTTATGGGTAGTGTCTATCATTTTACTCAGTGGACTTCTGAAGTAGTGACTCCACTCCAGAAAATTCATAGCAGAAGTTAGTAAGTCAGTTCTTTGATATTCTACAGATACAGTTTTTAAACAACTATTTGTAATTATCAAGAGATTAATTTTCTGTAGGTGTGCTTTTAATGGATAAGACCTGTGTTTAATTAATCAGGTGTATTGCAAATGGAAAAGTTACCACTCTGTTTAAAGTTTGAGGTTTTTTTTTACCAGAGTGTTTTCTGTAACATTAAAGGAGCAACATTTAACAATTACCTTATGTTTAGTTGAACATGAGTCTTTTCAAGCTATAACTATGCTTAATTACAACACAGAACTAAATTAGGGAGAGGATTAATGGCAGGATAAATAAGTATCCTGGCATTTCAGGACCCTTCAATTTGACTGTCACTAGGGTATGCCACTGCTAAGTGCATGTCTCATTTCTATGCATAAGCCAAAAAGCAGTCCTCCTGGGTTCTCAAATGGGTGTGGGGGGGAGGGGGTTGCAGTGGGTATTAGAGCAGACAAATACATACACATTTTCTCCTTAATGTGATTATCTGGTGTATTATACAATACATTTCGTGTTAGTGCATCAAAATCATATAGTGCAGATAAAATTCAATGATGTACTAAGCAGCTCACTTATCTTTGGTGTCATTCTGGAAAATACATGGAATACTGAGCTAGTTTACTGGTAGCTAAAATGACCAAAAAGTGCTTTGAGGATCTACAATGCAAAGGTCTATAGAAATGCAGAAGACTTTTAAAACTGTTGGTAAGAATTACAGCTCTTTGGACATTCTTTATAAAAGCATGCAATAATAAAATGGGTAAAAATTTGTCATAAATAATGTTATCACAAATCAGAGATGTTCTTTTATCTAACTAATTCCTTTTTTTTCTTCCTTTTTAATGCTGAAAATTAGATATATTTTGTTTTTAAGTGTTCCAAATCACAGGCTTAGAATCCCAGTCCAGTAATATTATCCTATATTAAACATACTTATTTCAAGAATTTCATTTAAATATACATTGAAAATGGAAATAATATCCTTATTGTATTTCCTTTATAACTTGTGAAGTGAAGCATAGCATACAAATGGTATTCTCAGTATTTCAAATAATTATCTTCTTACTGTGTAAGTTCTTTTCAGCAAATAAAACCCATCCAGTTTTGTGGTAAATGCAGATCCTGATTATCACATGTTGACAAGGTCATATATCTATTAATTGGATTGGAGATGGGATACAAAATTGCTGTAATTATTGTAATTTTCTAGCTAATTGCAGGGTTGGCAGTGAATATTTTACTTCTAACAAATGAAAAACAGTATTCCGTCTGAAATTGGTTTATAGCATTTTAGACATTTTGTTTTACTTCTCTGGTGCTTTTTGCTCACAAGCAGGGCTCTGTTCCCCAGCAGTTCCTGGTTTAAGCATAGCTTGGTGCCATTCTGCTACCACTCACCTGCACCTGAGGGGTACAGAGGAGCAGTCTCCGTTCGGTGGCAGCATCTCAGCGCATTAGGCTGGGGCTGAAGGGCGTGCTGAGATTTTCATTTCTTTGTTCTGGTTGCCATGTTACCCTTTTGTTTGTTTATAGATCACGCCATCGCTCCTCTCCCAGCAAGGGAAAGGTTAGCTAGATCAGGTCCAGCTGGAGAAGTAATATTCATCTGGAGTCCTCTTTTCCCATGCACAAACACAGCCTGTACTTTGCACGTGGGGGGTTGTGTCAAATTGAATCTTCCCATCTAAACGTGGAAACAAAAGTGAGGCTGGCCCATACCCCCTGTGTTGTTTTGCAATCTGAAACCACAATTCATCAATACGAACAGTTGGTTTATTTATGTTTCTTATCTAGCTCTTTCTTTTTTACTGCTTTTCTGTTACTCAGGTTAAACTTCCCCTTGTTCTGTTTCATCAGTTGAGCTGCATTTCTTTTTTTTAAGCATACAGAACACAAGGCTTTTTTTTTGTGTGTGCCTGCGTGCTTTCTGAGAAGAGATTGGAAGCTCGCTGCAGAAGATTGTTAAAGCAGACTGATGTTTATTCCCTGCTGAAATATAAACTGGAGGCGCAGGTGAAAATTGCCAAACCTAATGAGCAATTTGGCAGATAAGACAGGATGTCAGGCAGTGACAGTTCAGCAGCGGGTGCACTGCCTGTGAACCAAGTTGTTTGTTTCATAGTGCTGCATTTAAATATTGTAAATAAGATCCCTTTCCAGCTCCATGAGATATTGTGAAAAGGGTCATCTCTTTGTCTAATTTTCCTTTTAAGTTATTTAGTTCTGTAAAATAACTAAGGGTGGTCTTAATTCTTGGTCCTGGTGTGATTACATGCTACAAGTCTCTCAGTGTTTCAGTTGTTACAGTTAAAAGTAATTTTTAATATATAAAGTTATTTGGAAAACAACAGTAAGAGAGGTTCAAAGTATGTGTTGTGGTATTTCAATTTTTTATTTTTTTTCCCCTGGTCCAATGTAGAGAAAAGTAAGGAGCTGGGAAATCTTTCTCTCTGTAGCTGTTTAATGGTGGGGGTATCAAGAAGATGAAGCCAGCCTTTTCTCAGATGAGTACACTTTTGCTGGAGGCAACACAAACTGTAACAAGGAAAATGCCAGTTAGATATTAGGAAAACAGTTTTCACCTGGAGAATGAAACAGGCTGCTCAGAGAAGCCAGGGCATCTCCATCCTTGGAGATGGATAGAACTTGACTGAACATGGCCCTGGGCAAACCTGATCCAGCTGGTCCTGTTTTGTGTGGAGGTGTTGGACCAAACGACCTCCAGAGAGCTCTTCCGCCCTCTGAAATTACCATGCAGTTCTGTGACTCCAAAGATAATTAATAAAATTCAAGCGTTTACTTCCTAAAGCTATTATTTGTAAAAGCAAATGATGTTCATAGTGAAATACCTTACAGAGACTTGTGCAAGTGTATTGTGCACGTGCAGATTCTCGCCATGGTCTAGTATTGTACTAGTTTGTGCCAGTGGGACACAGATCAGTTGACCGTACCTTCATGGGACTGCTGGTTTTGTTTTCAGAATGTCTTTGGTAGGTGTGTCAGCTCCTTAAAAATGAGGTGTGGCGTAACTGTAAGGTTCTCCTAAAGACTGGAAGGTGGGCATCTCCCCGAAACACTGGCCAGAGGAGTCTTAACAAATTACTAAGAGCTAGCTGGAAATGCTGTACTCCAGTGATGTATTTGCTCAAGTGATCTTTACGGATTTCAGTAGGACTCTCAGCATCAGTTTCATATTCTTGTCATAGAAGCAGGCTACAGGACTAGAAAAAAAAGGCTCTAGATGGGAATATTATGAAGTGAGTGCATAGCTGGATGTGAAGATGTACTTAAAGTGCAGAGGAACAGAGAACTTGCTGCAGCTTGACATCATTGTTTACTCAGCAGCATGGCTGTTGCTCCAAGGTTCCCTCTGTGCATGTGTGTTTTTACCCTGCCATAAGCACAAGTTTATTCTTCACAGATAAATGCATGCATGCAGAGACTTATTGGGAATTCATTGCTATATTAAAGTTCATGGCCTTGCTTGCCTTTGAATTTGTGGATCTCTCTGCTTTTTGAGTGGTGTTCAGTAGTTTGCTGGTAAATTAGTAAAACATATCAAGTATAGTTATCTGAGGGCTCTTTTAGATTAAGGGCCATTCACTATTTTAATAAATCTGGACTGGGATATAGAGTGTTGCATAAAAAGCTAAGATGGACTTTCAAGCACTTTGGATGTTAAGGTTTCAGTTCAGCATTTCACTTCATACATTTATAAAAACTGTTTTGAAATCAGTGAAATGCACAGACACTGCATCTAGGAAGAAAACTGTAGTTTGCAAGGCAGTACTACGAGAAGGATCTGGGCATTGAGTGCACTATTATAGTGCATCCGGGCATTATGCTCTTGAATCAGAGGATCAAAGGCAAATGCTGCTGTGGGCTCACTAAAGTATTTGTCAGCAGGAAGGTTTAAACTGGAGTGACCGGTTGTGGTGCTAGGTTTGGAGAAATTTTAAACAAGTTGGAGAGCACAAAGAGTAAGATGCTTTGGAGGATGTCAGAAGGACTGGTTTACTTAGTTAAAAACTAAGTCCAAGTCTTCAAATGTATTATTTTTTCTCTTTCTCCACGTCTACTAAGAGAAGGGAAGTTGGCATTTCCTGGGAAAAAAAGCCACTTTTTGTAACCTGAAGGGCTAAACGTTTTTACACCTCATGTAACAAAACACTCTTCTGCATGCTGCTGAGCACTGACCTGTGCTGTAGGACAGGAGGACAACTGGCTGGTGGTGGTGGATCCTTCCTGTTTCCTCGCTAAGCCAGTGTTGCTTGGTATCCACAGGTGGGCCACTTGCGTCCATTGTAAATATGCATGTATCTTTTCTTAGCATCTCACAATTCGAGTGTTCAGAAAAATCCAATAGTAAGAAAACCAGTTAAATGTGTGAGCGTATAAATTAGTGTGTGAATTTCAAGTACTTTAAAATTGCTGTTTTAAATATGACACTTCACAGATCTGGTACAGGTGTTTATCTAGAGCCCCAAATGCATAAGCTGAGAATTGCTTTGTTAATATTTCTAAGTGCCTTTGTTTAAAGGTTTGGAACACTTCATGTTCGTATGTTGGTAAGAACTGCATAGGTGAGTTCATATCAAAAAATGATAATGGCTTCAGCACTCTTTCTTGCACATGGCCATTAGAGATGTTTTCATTCTTACTTATATCTCTCTGACTCCATATTCAGCTGTGAGTTTTATATATGGAAATAAAGTAATTTTCAAATGTTGAAGAACTAAGGAAGCAAGAAATTAGGATTATTATAAGTATTTAATTATAATGAGAGGCTATGGGTTTACAGGCAATGCTTGCTAATGTCAGTGTGAGGTTTTCCCCTAGCACCACTGAGCTTTGGGTCAGGTCAGCTTTCAATGGTGGGTCTCCTTGGTCAGGAAATTTCATTGATGACCAGCTGGTGTTCAAGTGCCGTTGTTCCAGTGCAGTTCCAGGAACGATTTTCAAAAGATTCCTTAACCCATTTCCCCTAACCCATTCCCACTTTTACTTCCTTGCCAGGGTCTTTCTCAGATGTTTCCTTTACTTTGTTGAATAATATGAAAAGAACCTCAAACTGAAGCTTGTATTGAGCTATTGGCAGCTGAATAAGGAAGGTTTCTCATGAATCTAAGTTTGAGAAGAAGATTTAGCAAAGTCTGTTTCCTCACCTCCTGGTGCTCTCGCCCTTCAGGAATTCGTATCACATTTATCCCTGTAGCTCTATCAAGGATGTGATTGTTTTAAAGCCAGAGTTATTGAATCAAAAAAATCAGCACCAGGTGCTGCTTTCTTCCATGAGACTAAGTTTCTTCTTTCTACAGCACAGTTCTGACTTGAGTGATCTCCAGTTGGTGTTTTCTGCAAACGTATTGCTCTGCTGTTAATTTGGGATTGTTGAGTTGTTTAAAACCCATGTGGTTTTGATGAGGCCGTGGTGCGTTTGTAAAAAGAAATGGATTTTAAACTGCTTAAGTTTCTAAATTAACCTTTAATATCTTCAATCTTTTCAGTATACCATCAAACAAAATACTGTTTCTTCCAGCAGGCTTAAAATATACCTGAAACCAATAAAATAAAGAATTTCAGAACTGAATTCTCTACAGGAAACCTAAATAATAATGGGGCATTTCCATATGGTGAGGGTTTCCGTCTTTGAGTACTGATAGTAAGTAGTAATAAAAATATGGTATTGTATACAAATACCTACTGGTATTTTGTACCATAGCTACAGAATGTAGTACAAGAGAGATAATAACTAATGGTTATGAAGATATAAAGTATTGAATATGAATAGTTTAAGCAGTCAGGTTTGGATATTAGTCTAAATTGGACATCTTAAATAGATTTAATGATCATTTGAAAGAGAAGCTATTACAGAAATCGCAGCTGTATTCTGAAAACATTTTGGTATGTATGTGTGCTGATGGTGGTGGTGTTTGTTTGGTTTTATTTTCCCCTCTTTGAATGAAAAGTAACTTATTCCTTAAGGGAACTGTATTTTTATGTATACAAAAGTGTAATGCCGTTTTATGCGATCAAACATTACAGTGTAGCTGCTCAAGTCCATTGTACTCTACCATGGGTTAAATCCCATTATGATAGCATTATTTGTTTATTGAGTTTGACATCTTACATGTGTCAATAGATGTAATATTACTCTCTATAGATGATTTTTTGACTACTCTGTTTCTTGTTATTTCATTGTAAGCAAACGAGAAGGAGCACAGTGAAGGCAAGAAGCATGAATCTGAAATAGTAGGGAATGTTTTTTTTTCATGGTACAGGCAACCACTCTGAAATTTTTTACTTCATGGAGGCATGTGTACATATTACACTTTTTCTTTCTTTTTTTTTTTTTTTATTCAACAGTTTCTTGAATTCTCCTGCAGTATTTATAGGTGCTTGTTCCGAATGTGATAGAACAGTATGCTTCAAGGCATCCTTAATATCCAGAACCACCAGTCCGTGAGAGTAACTGGTATTCCACTCGTGTTTTGCTTTGCTTTGAGGCAACAACGTTGGGTGGACTACTGATAAAAATGACTTACAATTTGCCAAAAGGAGAGGATGCAGAGCTTGTCAAATGTACTTAATTATTCACTTAATGCCAAGCGAGGTGATCTTACAGGAAGGGTGGTGTTGGGCTAGTGAAGAGCGTTGTGAATGCTCTGTTGTCTCTGTGTCATGCTGTCTGCGGGGTTACCCTGTGTTCAGTGCAAGAGCTGGTGCATACACACTTCTCCCTCCCCCCAGTATTTTTTGATATTTTTTTGCCACAAGCTTGAGGCTGCAAAATATTATACTTTAAGTATATCCTTAATTAGGCTAAGCTTGTACTTAGTGAGAGCATTGTTGCTTGCTTTTGTTCTTAATTCACAAGAGATCTTCTTGCTCCTTTCTTTATTGCATTTGCAGCACGTGAACTCTTTTTCAGATGGGGATGTGTTTTGGAGACAGACCATCTCTTTTGGTGATTACTGGGAAAAAGTTGTTTTAAATTCTGTGTCTTTTGACATGTTCTTTTGAGGGGGATGAAACAGGGACAGATGGCTGCTAGTTGAATAGGCTTGTTTTTTAGTTTCTTTTTTATTTACTCTCTGATGCACTGAAAAGGACTGAAAGATGATACAGAAAAAAAAAGAAGTGGATAAGAAATAACTTTGCATAAATTTATTGCCTTATTTCCTACTTTAAAAAAGATAAAGTTTGTTCTTTCTTCTGCTCATCTCTTGTTGTAAATCTTAAATGAACTGTGTAAGTTAGATGAGCTCCAGCTTCAGAAATGCTGTGGGTTCATGTTAGGGGCAGATTAAGCATTTAGTGATAGGACAAGGGGTAACGGGTTCAAACTTAAACAGGGGAAGTTTAGATTGGATATGAGAAAGAAATTCTTTACTGTGAGGGTGGTGAGGCACTGGAATGGGTTGCCCAGGGAAGTTGTGAATGCTCCATCGCTGGCGGTGTTCAAGGCTCGGTTGGACAGAGCCTTGGGTGGCATGGTTTAGAGGGAGGTGTCCCTGCCCATGGCAGGGGGATTGGAACTGGATGATCTTCAGGTCCTTTCCAGCCCTAACTATTCTGTGATTCTACGGTAAGAATCAAGCCTGTGTATTTAGAAGAACTTTACTCCAGATATTCTGGCCCCTAACAGCACAGGATGCCATGGAAGTGACAAACCCGGGTTTAGCCCATGAACCTAGTCTGAGCTGAGCTGAAGCAGGAGCCTGCTCTCCTGTGTCATGGCTTGGTTCAGTGCAGCCCAGTATCTAGGACCGATGTGCAGTCAGGGATCCTTAAGTGACACTGCAGGAGTATCCAGAGTCCCCCTTTGGGACATAGTAGACACCCTGCTGGGGGGGCTTTCACCACCTGGGCTGGTGCCAGGGCTCATCTCTTTAGGATTGGAGGTGGATGTGAACTTGGGCCGTGTTCCAGGTCTGTGTTTCTTGCCTCTGTTATGGATTTAGATAATTAATTCTGTCAGCATTTTTTGATTTACAGAAACTGGAAATGATTGTGTATATGGGAAGGGAGTTGGGGACCAAGTGGTTTTACAAACAAAACCAAAAAGTGGTACTTAGGTTAAGATAAAATATTTGTATTATTACTTGCATGCAGAGAGTAAAGGGCTGTGCAAAGGCAGCAATAGCAAGCTATTGTATTAGCTTCTGGAAATCATGCATATGAGTAAGGGTCTAGGCTTCTCAAAGCAAGCTTTGATCAACCATTAAAACCTTATCCTGAGGGGTTGGATTTGATTCAGGTCTCTATACAGCACTGTTCACAACTGAAAGTAAATTCAGGACTCTTGGCAGTTGCTGAGAAGCTGCTGATTCAATGCAGACAGTGGATGAGGCTAATATCAACAGACTTCAGGTTCTGCATCTGAGGTAAATACTTGAGGCAGCCCACTTTCTGAGTCCTCGAGAGGAATGGGCACTTTTGGGGTGAGTTCATCTGACCCATCTCATCTTCAGAATGAGATGGAGTATGGCCTAGACTAAGTGCACTGTGAGAGAAACATTGTTGACCAATTAGGAAATAGGTGTTTGTGAATCCTATTCTGTATGTGATTAACCTCACACTGTAAATTTTTATATGACAAAATATTTTTCTTTTTGAAATAGGATGTTGCTTTCATTGCCTTAAAAATAATGATCATTTGTATATTTGGAAGAGAAAGACTAAGTAACATTGTACAAAGCAAATGGGTTTTTAATTTGACCCAGAGTGCAATTTTATGTGTCTCAAGGAAGTACCTACACAGTCATAATTATGCTAGGTAAGTATATTTTGTTTATGGACAGTAAGTCATGAATGCAGATAATCCTATTTAAGCTTTTCTTCAGAGTAAAACTGTGAGATTTTATGGAATTTTATGGTTAAACCAACAGCATCATCTGCTTTGGGTCTGATACTGGTATCTAGTCACTTTATGTGGTGCTGCTCCCAAATTGATAACCCTCTGCAAAGAGGCAGCTGTAGTGTTTCTTGCCACATATTCTTAGACCTTGAAGAATAACAGGTTATGTCATGTGACACTGAAAAGCTAGCCTAAATCTGGGGGAACAAGCATGACATGGAGTTAATGATCACCAAAGGACTTGAGTTGTCTTTACGGATTTATTCAGTTGAGTGCCTCTGTACCCCATTCCCTCATGCACTGTGCAGCATCTGGGTGTTATGGACATCCTACCCTTACTGCTCTTCAGAGGATGCTGGCTCCCTGTGGATTTAGGAAAGGAAAGCTCTCTGTGTTTATGCTCAGGCTCTGAATGGGTGGCTGGGGAAAGGAGCCATCCCTCGAATATGGGCTATTAAAGTAAACGCCTTTGCAGGTTTGCAAGCAGAATAAAGGTGGGCAACATCTGCTGAGACTGCTTCAGATGAAATAACGTTTGAGGCAATGCTAGCAGTTCATTCTTAGTGAATGACAATTTAGAGAATGATTACACGTGGCTTGTTGACCAGTACTATATAATAAATTAATCTTTCAGTGGTTTTTGGTAAATTCTTTCCTGATCTCTCTGCTTTTGGGCTGTTTGGAACAAACAGAACTTCAGAAATGTTTTCTGCATATTCAAACTTCTCCACCAAATACAAAAATGGTGTTAGCTTCTTCTGTTCCAACCCATTTTAAGCTCTGATGTTTAAGACCTTCATGAGATGACAGAGGGATTTTAGGTCAAGCACTGCCTGACTTTCACGATGATTTCCATCTGAAGGGTCTTGCATAGTGAAGTCTCTTCATGTTTTATTTAAAATTTTAGTTGGGCTCTTGACTCATGGAAAAATAAATAAAAATGAAGGGCTGACTAGGTGTGCTGCACTGAAAAAAATTATGGAACTGTCTTTTCAAATGAACTGTGCGACATTTATTTGTGAGAAATATCCATTAAGTGAGTGAATAAAGTCACTGCTCTAGTTTGACATAGTAGGCAATATTTCTGTGAGTATTGTACATGTAGATGATTTATCTCTATCTCTGTTTTAAGTTCACCTTTAAAGTAATAAAACATAAGTGGGAAAAATCTTCCCATAATCCTGCTTTCCTATAGCTCTTTGCTATGTTGCTTAAAATGGAACATTACAGTGAAATAAGTATTTTCACTTTGTCCACCCATCAGGGTTGGGGGAAATCTGTTTGCAGTTATTGCTGGTACCCAGATAGTATTTCCAGTTTGCACATCAGCAGTGACCAGAGATGTGGGATGTGTAGTTGAAGGCTCAGGGAAAGGCTCTCTGCCAGAGCTCTGGCTCCATAGTGAGCAGGGCTGTCTCCAGGAGAAGCAGGCGAAGAAGCCATGTGTAAGAAGTAATGGAGAGAAAGAAGAGAAAATGGAACTGTTTAAAACCTAGCCTCCAAAAAGTGAAGGGTAAAAAAGCGTCAGTGAAACTGCAGCTGAGAATATGCATAAATGTTTATTACAGCTTGGTCTGCGTATTTCTTGCGTTAGCTGAAGAGTTTATCCTAAATTGTGTGTGTCTGTTGGCAGGTTATCTGTACAGTAGGATGTTGTGGTGGCAGCAAAAGCAGAAAGCCCATGGAAGAGGAGAGTACCAAACTCTGGTCTAGTGGGAGGTGTCCCTTTCCCATGGCAAGGGTGTTGGAACTAGATGATTTTTAAGGTCCTTTCCAACCCAACCCATTCTACGCATCTAAAAATGTGTGTGCTTGAGCTGTGTCCATGGTGGTGCTAGGGGAAAGCAGTTGCACTCCTTAGGGTGCAGGCAGCAGGTTTGCTGCATGGCAGCAGGGTGGCCGTGCCCGGGAGAATGCCCTCAGCTGCAGGAAGGGGAACGGGTGCTTTCTGGGGTCTTGCCCCTCAATCTTCCCTTTGCAGCACAGGGCTGTCCAGGTACACTCCCGCTGGAATGAGCTTGTGGAGGAGCACAGTGTGTGCACGTGTAAACATGTTGTGCTTTTGTATTGGAATTTCCTTAAAGTTCTCAGTAGCTGCAAGTTCATGATAGTACTGTAATACAGACATTAATGCACTGATTACCTGGTGTGACTGCTGCTGTGCAAGCAAGCTTCTAGGATTCTTACTTCATTCCTCAGAATGATTCTGTGGATGTGAATTCCTTGCATGAGATTCCTATTACAGGCTGAATTGAATATTAAATTACTCCTCAAACCCTCAAGGCAGTACATCAACTTCACTCATACTGAGCAATTTGTGCCATGTACCATCTTCAGTTTTTGAATTCTCCCAAGGCTAGGATTTTGCTCCATTCATTTCCATTTTTCTTTTTCAAAGTTGGAATGGTTTACTAAGGGTGAAAAACAATTTTAATGAAGTATTTTAATTTGATCTTATGTTATGGGCTTGTATTCCTCCCTCCCCTCATCCATGTTTCACCAGATGTTTTGAATATTTCCTGAGTACATGTGCTTTCAAGGCCTTTCTGCAAATCCAATCATGTTTTTAACAGGCATTGAGTCCTTGTGTATTAATATTGTGTTTTTCTCTACTTTATGTCTCCTGGATCTGACAGATGTCTTGAGTTCTAGGTCAAAAGATTTTCAGTGTTTTCTGTATGAAAGAAAATGAGATTTGTACGTAGTTAGAATTTCCTTGTAAAGGAACAGAGTTTCAGACCTCTGTGGGAGGAAGGCATTTCATTGACCACATTTTGTAGAATTTAATAAGTTTAGTAAGCAATTAAATAATTCATCTTACATTGTATCAAAAATGATGGCTTTTGTAAGGGAATCTGTACTTGTGTTTTTTCTTAACATTTTTTTCTTAAAGAAAAAGAAAGTATTTGTGTATGTAACATGTAAAGAAAATATGGTGTTTGCTTACTTTGGAAAAAGACCTTGATATTAAAGTCAAGTGTTTAGCAAGATGGTTGGTAATTTTCACTCATAGGTACATGTGCTTAATTTAGTTTAATTTTCACCTTGACCAGCCAGATTAAATGTGTTTGTTTCATTTTAGCCATAATTGCTTTCTGTTTTTTTTTTCACTTGTACTGCAATGCAAATTGTTTGTTCTGTGTTTCCTTACTTGATCTTTTTTCTCCACTATTTTTTTATGTCATTTCTTTAAGACACCTGATGGGTCATTTTTAGCAATGACATGTGAGGAAATGTCAAAGGAAGGGCTGCTGATTAAGGCTCTTTATTTGCTGTGTGCTTTGTCTGTAGTTATCAAGCTGTAGAATGTGAGATGGTCAGCATGTGTGATTGGGATGAGACTTTAACCCCAGAGAAGATTAGCTGGTGACTTGATGCTCCTTCCTCCTGTTTCCATTTGCTGAAGTCCAGATAGAGGACCCAGGGCAGCTGGGCTAACTTGATGCCTCATGGAAATTTTAGAAAGCAGACATCCACTTCATATCATCAGCCCGTGATCACAAACAGAAGGAGAAAGGAAAAGAGAAGGCATGAAGAATTAAAAAAACAAAGAAACATGGATCAGAAAAGAAGGGCAGTGGGAATGGAAGAAGAAAGGAGTTAGTGACAGGGAATGCTTACCTCGCGGGGGACAGCTACAAATCCGTAACAGTTTACTTGATGTAACTTTGCCGTATAAATAATCACCTTAGGAGCCATGTAAATGATGCACAGTTATGAGAAAGAAGTGAGTATGTTTCTGCTGCTCTCCATTTTCTCCTCTTATTTTTTTTTTCCTCTTTTTTTTTTCTTTTTTTGCAAAACTGTCTGTAGAATCTGAGACCTGGTCCATGTCAGAAAGTGCAAAGAAAAATGTTAAAGACATGAAAAGGAAGGATAATCCCGCATGATTACACTTTTGTTATTTCTCAAGTGTTAATCACAAAATGAAAAATGGTATTGTGTGTAATTTTAGATTTGTATAAGTGCATGATGACATTTTGAATTGCCTTTCCTGAAACACAAACTGTGGATGTCTCAGACATAGAAGACATTCACTGAATTGCAGAGCTTTAAAAATGACAGTCCTGGGGCTTTGATGGATTCTCTGTCTCCTGAAGTCTTGAAATTAAAGTCAATATTTTTCTGTATTTCCAACAGAAGTTAAAAGACTAAATGCAGACATTATTGCACAGTGTACCTGGGCTTACATAGGTGTTTGACAGGATGATCACAGGGTGTCTTCAGAATTTGAGTTATGAGTCTTGTTTGGAGTCTCTGTAGTGCTGCTGCAAGTGTAACGAATGATTATTCTCATACTTGGACTTGTACTTTTATCATTTAACATTCTTCTGTATTTGTTTTCTTAACATTTTCTTTTCTGGTGCAATTTTTCCTGCTGCACTCTTTCTCCCTGTTTACAGTGTCCATTCCAGCTGGTTCTGTTGCCTTCCCATCCTATCAGCCACAACCTGTCTCTAGCTATGCTGCTGTAATCCTTTTTCTCCTGCAAACCCTCCAGCGCTCTGGTTTCTTATTCATCCATACCCTGTTTTGTTTGTAGGTGGAGAGTGTGGTTTTTTTGAGAAAAAGGAGAACATTCACTTTAAAGGTTTTTTGCATTTGTTTTTTGATTCACCTCCTCCTTAGTGTGGGCTAACAAGGATGGACAGCATCTGGTTCCATCACCATGGCCTGGGCTTGTCCCATTCTCCTGCAGGACTGTCTGGTGACTGAGCTGCTACCCAGAAAACTGGGCCTGTGTAAAAATTCTGCATTAACTCTGTGCACTTTCTTGGCACGTTAAACAGAAACTGTGTTTTGGCTCAGCTAAAAAATGGTTGTCTTGTGCCCTTTTTTCCCCAGTGTATTTCTTCCCTTTACCATACCTCATGGCGTGGGCTGTACCACAAAAAATTCCCAAGACTATATTTTGCAACAACGGCTTCAAGTCTGGTCTGACTTATGAAAAAACAGCTTATATATCTGGCTGTATTAGGGGGCTTCATGCTGCTGTGGCATGCCTGCTTATTGTTGAACCTTCAATGCAGAAGGCAGTTTACCTTGCACGTTTTTTCTTGTTTTGAAAGAAAAATAGGTTAAAGCTGTAAGTCAGCACATAAATGCTAAGTATGATTACAAAATGCAAAAATGGTGATGATATAAAATTCTGTGAGGAAAGCCATTAATGCCTGTGGGCTTAGGTTTTTACTCTTTTGCTTTTACAACGAGAAACTAAAAATGCTTATTCAATATTAATTCAGGATATACAGCAAATTGGCATTTGGAAGCATTCAATTTTCGTCATAATTGTTCTGCATTCACTTGGCCGATTATCAGTAATTTCAGGGAATTAGAGATGCTCCTTTTAGAAGTTTCTAATGAACTCTTTAGAATTGTCAAACAATAACAAACCTGCCACTTAGGCAGCAATTTTCCCTTTTGCTGTCCTCACACTAATGTTAGATCTCTCTTTGGAAAGACTAGACAAGCAAACTGCCATATAGTAAATCACAGATTTAGGAAAATTTTTTCAGCCTCATGCTGCTGAGTGAATTTCAATCCAAGAATTTTTATGTTTGCCTTATTCATGCAAAGACTTATCCTCCAGTTTGCATGCAGGAAGGTTGTTTTTTCTTGATAACAATATCTGCAAAAGGATATTTTGTTAAAGAACTTAATTTTGTATTTTTGTGGATTAAGCGTATATTTCTTTAATCTTCTCCAGGTGAGTCCCACAAGACTGTAATTCACAGTGTGTGATGTCCAGGTCTTCACTTTTCCTCTCCTGTAAAACAAAACTGTTAAACCCCCTCAAGAATGGGGGTGGGAAGCACCAGTTACTGAACAGGTGGCTTTCTGTCCCCTCTGGTCCTGCATCACAGGACTCCCTAAAGCACAAAGTGTGGGAAGGGACAAGAGCTGCAAACCTTTTGTGGTCAGAAGGGGGTGTTGGGAGGGACTGTTTCCTGGGGATGTCAGTGACAGCGGGATTCAGTATGCACCTTCCCGTAGGTTATAGATGTGCTGAGCATGATCATCTCTCTCTTGATCTCTATATCTCCCTGTCTCCCGGAGTTAGCAGGTGAAGGGGGCCAACACCCCACTGCTTGTCCTTGTGCCAGCTAGGAGTGAGGAGTGTGAATCTGAATGAGTGTGGGCTAAGGTGATTTGGTCTGCTGCTCCTTTCAGTGTAACTGCTTCCCAGCCCTGCTGAGGGGCTGCTACTAAAGAGGAGCAGCAAATGTCTCAAAGATGTTTAACTGCTTTTCTCTCCACCTGTGTGGAAACACCAGAAATTATTACACTTGATTGGTGTTTTTAATCTAGTAGTCATATTTGAGATAACCCAGCTGCTTCTGAGGAACATGAGAGCAGTCTTGCTTTATACAAACAGTTTTAGAAACCTCAAAAAAGCCTTGAATATACCTATTTGGTTTGTTTTAATTTGCCCTACATTAGTAATCACACAAAGGAACAGTGATGGTTGTATTCCGACTGGGGGAGGTGAGTGAGGTGTGCTTGATGCTGAGCATGGAGCAGGGAGCCATCCAACCCCTCCTCTGGTCCAGCAGCAATGTGTTTTGTAATACCTGTGTCCAAGAGTCTTTCCTCCATGAGCGGCCTTTCCCTTTACTCTCTTTTGCGTGATGAAGAGCCACTCTCTTAGAAATGTGCTGTTGTGGAGAAGAGGGGACATACTCCCTTCCTAAGACTCAGACTTGATTTCCCACATATGCTTAACCTTGGCTCCCTTTTAAAACTTTTTGGGAGGTTTGCTTTTTACATATGTGCTGCTTGACCAACGGATAAGTTATCTCTGCTTCTAAATTTGAGCTTGTGTCCAAGAGAAAGAGTGATAAACGTCCTTTGGAAGTATGTTCAAATGCTTTAAAAATGCATAAATCCAAATCTCATTTGAGACACAAAAGTGAACTTTGTAATGAATTAATAACTTTAAAAATGGTTTTAAAAATTCCAGGGAAGAAACACGAAGTAATGAACTTGTTTCCCAGAAAGCTGTTTAGTTTCAGAAACATTTAGGAAATAGTTTTAGTGTTTTTATGGGTGATACGGAAGATAATGTTTTGATTTCTGTAAAGACAAGATCCCAACTGAAAGTAATGTGTCTGTATGCATACAAATTTACCTTTGTTCTGAGGTGACCTTTAAAAACCTCTGCATGAGTGTTCTCTTTTAAATAGCCTTTTTATTGGTAGTAATGAGTAATAAGTAACTTAGATATTATTTAGTGCAATAGTTTTTTTGGCATCTGGCATGAAATATTAAATAAGCTAGCTCTCATCTATTTGTTAATATACTCTGCCTTCAGAGATTGCTCAAACATAGCTAACAAAACAAAGAGCTATTTTTCTGCTCTCTTATTGTACATAAAATTCAAGATGGTTACTTTTATTAAGCAGTAAAATAGATTAAGTCAGAAGCACTGTGTTTAATGTAAAAATAGTATAGTTTGGCAAAATGTATGTGAACACTTTATTAGAGTTAACTTTCAGTTTTTGAACTTAACACTTTGAAAAACAGAGGCAGTTTCCTGCTGGAAGCACATTGGTTGCTTGATGCACAGACAACTTCTACAGACTTCTACAGAGAGCCTATGGATGTTCTACTCACAACTGTTTGTACATCTTCCCATGTTTACTCTGTGAATGTCCGGGTGCTGAGAACAAACCTCATAAGGATGAATGGATTGAAAAATCAATGTGGGAGGTCTTAATACCAAAGAGCTTTCTAAATTCTAATGTAGGATAAAAATGATGGTACTAAGACTTATTCTCTAAAATCCATTGCTCTTTGGTGGGCTAAAGAATTAAGTCCATCAGTACAGGAGATGGCTCCCTTCTCCTGTGGCTCTTCTAGTGGTTATGCAAGATAGCTTTCTTCCTTTTGAGGAGTGAAAATATCTGAGTTGCATTTTACAGAGCCTCTGTGGAAAACTTGAGTTAAAAAATATCATTACAGTGAATTTCAGTTTTGATTGTAGCAGCAGCATCTTACAGACTTGCAGCTACAAGCTGGGTAGGGAGAGCCTATGGATGCTGAGGATTAGTCCCTCAGTGATCTTACAACTGTCCTTTTACATCCTGACTGTGGCATCAAAGTGCAGCTTGGGCACCCATCCAGCAAGGTAGCTTCTATGCATCTCCAGGTTGACAGTGGGAGGGATAGTGACCTTTCCATCTTCCTGGTTTGCTCCTGGATGTATTTTCTCATTGACTGAGGTTGCTGAGCCTTGATGCTGCAGAGGCTGTGCCTGGGTGTGTGGCACTTGGGGAAGTCAGTACTTTGTCCATCAACCCACATGCAAGCAGCCCTGGACATGGCCTTATATGGACTAGAGGAACTAAATTTCCTTTGCTTCCCCAGTTTCTCTTCCATCTGTCCTCCACAGAGGTTTTGACAACTTCTTATCTTTCTACAGGGAGACCTTAGAGAAACTAAGGTAGTAGCACAAGGAATTTAACTGGATTCAGGTGCAGAAAGAGGCATTCAGTTGCTAGATCAGCTGTAATAGCATTTTTCTTTTGCTCTGTGGAAAATGCAACGTGTCTGAGGGGTTTTGCAAGCTACTCTTATCCAGCTGGCTGCTTTCAGGGCATTTTCTGCACAACTTGTCCAGGGCTATTGATTTCCTTTGAACATGTTGGGATTTCTCATGTTCAAGCAACAGCCTCCAATTATTCATGCTAATGCGAGAGGACCAAGTAATATATGATGGCTGTCCCGTCCTTTTCTCACTTCAGTGTTTCAGTACATTTTGGGCTGCAGAAAAATAAATGCCTTATTGATCTCCTTTGAAGAATGAAACAGAATGAAAACTCTTTAGTAGTATATTTTATAGTTTTTGAAAATATTAAAAAGTTTTGTAAACTAAAATTTTTCCTGTTCCCTTTCTGTGTGCAGATATTTGAAACTGTTGTAGCCCATTCTAGGAAGAGACAAGGAGGGAGGCTTGTTCTGTGGGGACAGCTTGGAAAAGTTAGCTGCTGGGAACCTGACAAATTCTGGCATGGAGTACATACCATAGTATTTCAGTAAATATCTTCTGTTAGTTCTGGCTAAAGCTGTTTCTCCACTAAGAAAGACGATCGTCATCTTTCGGCTAGAACCAATCACAAATTCTAATGAAAATTGGCAACTGCAGGCATGAAAAGTCATTGATCCAAAATTTCATGAACAGTCTTTCATGTTGCGAGATTATTTTTTTTTTTTTGAACTTCAGCTGAGGCTCTATTTGCTTATTCTTGGTTTTGAACTCTTAGGAATAATTTTTGACTCTTCTGCCTTGGCAATGTGAAATTAAAAAAAGGAGTGAGAGGTATGTGCAGCGCAACTGCATGATTCCAGGCTTGTAAAAGGAACATAGAAAGGGAAGAGGGGATGATGGGGGAAAACAAAATAAATGGAGAGATACAGCTTAAGTTTTTCCAAGGTTTAGATTTTTTCTGCATTTTTAGAAAGAGTAATTCAAGCTCCTGGTGTTGTAAGGGACTTTGTAAAGTGCATGTAAGATAGCCTGGAAAGCTGAACTTCTGCACGTTTCAAGCAGCAGCTAGTCTCCTACTGCTCATTAGGCATTGTTTTTAAAAAGTAGGGAATACAGTTTAGTATTATAATCTGTTTCTAGTAAAGAAGAATTATTCAAGATGTCTGTTGGTCTGTCATCCCTTGGAGAACAGCAGATGTTCTGTTTTGTTGTCCCATTATGGGCATTATCTGAACAACTTAAGAATAAGTAGTCTAAATTGTCTTCCTCCCTATTTGGCTACTGGGACCACTGGAGTTTTCTGCAGAAAATGATCTTTAACCTTGAGAGTTAATGAGACAATTTCAGCATGTGCTAATAGCTGGAACTTCTTATTCCCCACTCATGTAATTGGAAAGAGCTTGTTTGGATGTTGATAGGTTTGTGTAGTCCCCAAACTCAGCAGCTTCCCAGACCATTCTCTGACCTACCTCCAATGAAAGGTCATACAGAGCATTGCGTCTTCTTTAGAGAGTTGCACTGTCTGCCCTTCCATGTCATGGGCATGGCAGTTCTGTTGCCGTGCATTGCCTGTGGATGAGGAAGGTTAGTGGCGTTTCATCTCATTATTTAAACACGCAAATACTTGATTTTTCTGTGGGGATTCAGCTTGATACTTGTACCTCAATGACAGAAAATAATATTCTTGAGATCTTTATGCTCTCTGCTTTGCCTTTGAGCTATATTAGTCCCTGCGTGCAGAAAAGACTTCTGCTAAAAATTGTCTATTTGAGCACATGGGGTGACATGACGTGGCCTTTTCCCAATTCTGCTTGGGATCTTTTTACTGTTCTTGGTCATCAGTGGCAGATTCAAGCTCAGTGAAACATTAAATCACAGAGATTTGATAATGCTTTAAATGAGAGTGTGTTTCCTGAATGTATCAACATGTTTCTAATAATCCTAGTAAACGCTTCGTTCATGGAAAAAAGTGCCATTTAAAATGCAGAAGCTGGTAGTATTTCTTAGTAGTTGTTCAGGACTATGTTCAGTCTATCTTATTAACATCTTGGAGGTGTTACTTGTATTTTTTATTTTGCTGTGTCTTAAACTTGGTAGCGTGCACAGAGGCTGTTTCTTCCCACACATTCTTTTTTAGTTCAGTTTTGCTGCATATAGCTATGAAAATGCATGCACATATTATTTCTGACAAACCCTTCCTCCCCCAAACTCTAAATCATAGAATCAAATAATAGTTTGGGTTGGAAGGGACCTTCAAAGCTCATCTAGTCCAACTCCTGACAATGGGCAGAGACATCTTCACCTAGATCAGGTTGCCCAGATCCACACCCAGCCTGTCCTTGAATGTCTCCAGGGGTGGTGGTGTAATCAAGTTTTATTGGCTATTATAACTATTATGCTTCAGTTAAAAATCTGTCCAAATAACTTCTGTAATGAAGCTATGTGGATTTTGGGCAACGCAGATTCAGATTGATCTCCAGGTGTTGATGACCCAAAATTGTTGCCTTCTTCATCTTTGCAGTGGCCTGTGAGCTGGATGTAAGCAACAATTTTTGTATCTCAGGAAAAGCCTCAGCTGGGTTTTTGACAATTCCTATACTTCTCTGCAGTGGAGCGAGGCTGGAGCTGGCCATGCTTGCCTCAGCTTTGGGCAGCAGAGGCCAGGTGCCCAGTGCTCACTCACTGGAGAAGAGGTTCTCCACAGAACCGTGGAGACATGTCACATTAACAGCCAAACACTTTCAGAGGTAGAGTATTCATCTGATGGCTGGCAAATATATGCCTCTTCCCTCAGTGTTTCAAACATAAATGAGGTAAACAATCATCACAGAGTCATAGAATCATAGAACAGTTAGGGTTGGAAAGGACCTTAAGATCATCTAGTTCCAACCCCCCTACCATGGGCAGGGACACCTCACACTAAACCATGCCACCCAAGGCTATGTCCAACCTGGCCTTGAACACCACCAGCGATGGGGCATTCACAACTTCCCTGGGCAACCCATTCCAGTGCCTCACCACCCTTACAGTAAAGAATTTCTTCCTCATATCCAATCTAAACTTCCCCTGTTTAAGTTTGAACCCATTACCCCTTGTCCTCTCACTACAGTCCCTAATGAAGAGTCCTTCCTCAGCATCTCTATAGGCCCCCTTCAGATATTGGAAGGCTGCTATGATGTCTCCACACATAACTTGTTCACTGTTAAGATGCTAGTAGCATCCCTGCTGCTACCTATTATTTACCATACTCTGTGTACACACTGTCTATTCATCCTATTGTGATGTCTTTACTAATGTAGAATGTAGAAGATTTTTTTTTTTTCCCCTTTTAAGACCCAGCAGAAATGCCTTAGGATTTTAATTTCCTTGCTGTTTGTCCAGGAAATGGCCACTGGGTAGGTATTCCTCCACAGAGACCATGCTGGTGGGCATCATGAAATCTCTGCAGCCCTCTGGGCAGTGCAGAGTATTTTCTCTTTGGAAAGTCAATTAGTGCAGTAATTCATGAGCCAGTAGATGCAGCATTAGGATTTTATAAGAGTAGGGAAGATGAGAGATTCCCATACCAGTTTTGCAAAGACTAGTGTAACAACAAATCCCTCACTAATTGCACGCATACCTGCCGAATTACAATTAAGCATGTTTAACTCTTTGGCATCTGGATATCATCCACATAGGAATTCCCACCTCACGTGTGAGGTGATGTAGTGATGTACGAGGCTGTGTTGGCAACAGATGTTGAAAGAAAGTTTATTCTAGTGTCAGTCAGAAATGGATATAGACTGACAAGTAGTTCTGAACCAGATATTTCTGGTGGTGTGGAGAAATGTCACTGCTGTCTACCCTTTTTTCTCCCTATAGAAAGGCACACTGGTGGCTTGGGGACCAGAAGGGGGTCATGGCATTACAACCATAGCAGGTTTTGTCTGGCTGAAACTCTCCTATGAAAGAACTGTAGTGTGAATTATACATGTAGTGTGATATATACATTATATCATTCCTGCTTCTTTCCAACTGAGCTCTGCAAGTTGCAATCTAAATCCTATTGTTGCATCTGTATATCTTCCCTTCTGTCCAGTCAAAAGTTGCAGGCCTCTTCCTTGAAGTGAGTATTTCTGAACTTACCCAAACCATTTAGACCTTAAACAATATACAGTTTTCACATCACTGCATTATGTTCACTACAGAAGCAATTTTACCTTTCAGTTTTAGGGGATTTTTCAAAGATGTGGGAAGAAAAATATCTTCCAGCTTCCTGCCTGTGTCTTATATCAGTGAAGCATTATCAACTCAAAGCAGCTAGGAATTTGTTCCTGTCAATGCAAATATTTGCCAGCACTGAAAATGACTTGTGAATGAAGATGCAAAATACAGTCTCTTCTTTATAACTAAATATCAATGAGTCTTATTAAGAAGGCATGATCTTTGATGTATGCAGAAAAACTACAGCAGCAGTAGGTTGAGGAAGCTTCTACTGTTGAAGAACAACTGTTTGAAGAAGAAAGGAACAAATTTTGCAAAAAAGACTACAACATCTGGGGGACTAGAAATGCATCTTTCCTATGTTTGTAGCAGTACTGTGAAAATAGGTAAAGGAGTAATCCAGCAGGTCTTAGGAAATCCATGAATGTACCCCAAAAACCTGAGACTGCAACTCATTAAAACATACTGGAACATAATTTTTTGACAGAGATGAGCAGAACATTTGTAACATCTGACATTTTGTCTTTTCTTTTGGCATACAAAGGTATTTGCATTTTAGAAAAAAGCTCAGAGAAAGACAAAGAGGGTGCAGGTAATTAAATTTTAATTTTGGTTTTAAAGCTTCTCCTCTAATTAGCTTTAAAAGTCAGCATCTAAATTGAGTTTCAAGGTGCAATCATCGTTTTCCTCCTGGATCTCAGTATTCAAAAGTAAGAAGAAAGAGTATTAGAGAAAGGAAGGAAGATTGTTATTTTAAAGGCCTTTCAAGATAAGGATTTAACAGTATCTCATTATTAAAATATAAATGTGGCAGGTTGATGTTTTCTTATTTCTGAATTTCAAAGTCATTGAGCAGTCTTGGTTTGGAAAATGGAAAACTTAGATTTTATTGAAAGAGACTGAAAATGATACTAAAAAGCTAAGGGAGGACTTTTTATTTTTCTTTGTATAGGACTTTTTTGGTGGCTTGGTTGTGGTTTTTTTTCACTGTCATCCATTCTTCCAGAGATGATCTTAACTTTTCTATGAGTTTTTAATTATAGGCATGCTAATTCAGTATCATGTATTTCTTAAACATATGCTAGCATGCAGTGGGTTTTTGTTTGTACATTTTACATAGACAAGTGCGTTTTCTGTACATTTATGTTATGGTTAGGGACATATGCATACCTGTCAGATTCTGGAGGCAGAATCTAAAAGTCCCATGACCTGCCAGTATTCATCTGCTAGAACACGTGCATTCTTAGTGCAGTGGTACAGCCTCCCCCCTGCTCCTGATGTGGCTGCCATGAGACAGTGATATGAGGAAAAGAGAAAAATTGTGCTTTCTCATGATTTTAATGTGGGAATGCTTACAAATGTGCTGGTTTAAAGCTAAAGCAATAAGAAAGCAGAGAACAATATTTGATAACATTGGAAGTATGTCTGTGAGGAAGTACATAAGCTGTTGTTTGAAAATTAATAGCTGGAAGAATAACTGAAAATAGTTGGGTTTGTACATGAAGTAATTATAAATATCTGGAATTGTGTGAAGTTAATGATTTTTTTTTCTCTGTTAGAGGGAAGGCAGTCTGGTTATTAAACCAAGTGTTCTGAATGTAGAAATATTAATTTTAGAAGTTGATGTTTTAAAGCATAAACATATTTTGAAGCAGGAAAATGCTAGTTATTTAAACTATTCCATCTTCAGCTTTCTTGTAATTCTGAGTGGTAGAGTCATGAACACTAGATAGCTGGCATTTGTAGGTGAATGATCCACAATCGATGTAATATTTGCAAACGTTAAAGCATTTGATAGAAATGTGTGTTGGAAATTCCAAGTTAATGAGATCTGAAACACTTCTGTATGGTTTGAAAATCAGTGCAGAAAACTTGAAAGTTGGAGGTAATCTTAATCTAGCTAGACAGTGCTGTCCAGCAGGGTGTCACGAGGATTCCTGTTAGTTTTATATAACCTCTTTAAATCTAGGAGAAAAAGTACTGCAGATAGTATGTTAATTAAATTTCCAGATGTTGATAAACTAGGGAAGGAGAATAATACGAATGAGGAAAAGATAAATAACCCGATAGAAACGTAATAAACATGCTGGGGAAAGAGCAATTTAATTCAGTCTGATTAAATAAAAGCTAATGTATAAGAATATTGATCTAAACTGAACATATACTGCAATTAACAAGACAAAGATGCTGAAGTGAAGCTATAGAAAAAAAATTAGGATTTCTGTGAATGTTGTGGTTTTATACCATGATGATAAAATGCCCAAATGTGGTTGTTGTTGACTATGTACCAGTGTCAAGGTTCAAAAAAAGAGAGGGAGAATGCTACTTGTAAGACAGCACTGAGGGTATTTCATAAGAGACTTACACTATTCTGGGTGTCTTCTGAGCAAGTTAAGAGCAGGATAATATTTACAAAAATTAACATCAATGGAGAATTAAGAAGGCAGAGGTGAAGTTATGTGCTGTGTAGCACTGTTAGGGGAGAAAAGCTGTAGTTTGTTACACGTGAAAGATAGTTTTGTAAGTGAAGGGGAGATACAACTAGTAGCAGGAGGGTAAGCTTAGTGAAAATGATAGAAATTTAGAAAAAGAAAATTCTGAAGATTTTGTCTAAGTAAAGAGCATTTACTTTGGGAAATGCTACAAATTATTTTAATAAATAATCATCAGTTAAAACTGGAATAGATTCTAGGGGAGAGAAAAATACTGCTCTGGGCTATGAAGAGACAGTTGGTAGTGTATATATATCTTTCTCTTTTGCTGTCATGACCAAAAATGTTTTTCTGAAAAGACCTGCAGTTGATGGTAGCTTTGCAGTGCTACTCTTTTACATCCCTTCCAGCAGCCATCTACATGTGCAGTTTGTAGATAGGTTCACAATCAGCTGGTTTTTGTCTCCAACTGTTTTTCTTCTATCTGTGGTCCAGTTCACAACAGCCTCAGTGGAAGTCTTTGGAAGTTACCATCATCTTGTCTCTAGAGGTTTGCAAGAATGAAAAGGGATTTGTGGGATTTGAGTTTTCGAAGGTCATAGGAATGTTTGGCTCTTGCTGTGTCTGAGTGGAACAAGGAGCTGAACTGAACCTACTGAAATTAGAACCAGAGCTTGGGGAGCTGTGCTGGAGCGTGAAATTCAAGGCTAGTCTAAATATTTTTAAAGAGAGATTTCAGTTAAATATAGACAAATTCTTAACCTGTAGTATCAAGTACTTTAAGCTGAAAGAAGCAGCCTTGCATTCCTGAGCCCCAGGGTGACCCTGATTCATCCTTTCTCTTGGACTGTAGGCAAATATTTGAGTGGTATGATGAGCTGGATGGGAGATGCAGGCAGTAAAACTGTTGAGTCTTTTTCTCCCATCCCCAGCCTGGTTTCCTGATGCTGAGGTAGGATCTGTTTATGTCTTTTGTACACAACACACTCTCATGTACATACATACCTGTGTGTTCACTTTCAGGAACTCTTGTCTAACCTGAGCAGCTTCCTTGTTGAAAGCTACTCTTTCCCACAGATCTTTTTTGGTTTTTACTGAATCACCATTTTCTCAGAGAATAGCGCATGGCGATAAAAAATAAGTCCTGTTCAGGTCTACTCACCAGTCATGGGCTTGATTGTCTGTGTGAGGTGCCTTAAATACACTGCACAACAAATGGTGAAAGCTGTGAGTGGCACTGAGGAGCTGAAGCATCAGTTGAAATCTTCACAGAAAAAAATTTTCTTGGCTATGCTACCTAAATACAGGTATGTATTTTTCTAGTCAAGCCCTCCAAGCTGCCACCTGAGAGGAAATTGGTATGGGAAGGTATATATTAGCTCTGCTGTGGGAGAGCACAAGCTTTTGTGCCGAATGCCTGCATGTAAGATGACATATTCAGCTTTATGGATGAAATTTGCCAGATCCTCAAATGCTTTTGCTTGTGAGCGTATTTGAAAATCAGAGAAGGTGATGACCCTTTTAAAATAAAAATGGAATTGCTGGCAGGAAGGGAAGGTACAACTCTGTGTTCCGAACATTTAAAGAAGGTTATAAAATGTGTATTGGCTGTTTTTGTAATTTATAGTGAAACTACTGTTGCTTTTAATAAAATGAGACTTCCAGTCAGATTTTCATGATTATGAATGTGAACATTTTGTTATCCAGCTTGGATTTATCCTACAAATAAGCATTTTCTAGCAGAACTGTGGCTATATACATAACTTAATGGGATTCTCTGTCACACATTATTCTTCCTGGAGTAACAGTGTTGGACTTGTGGTTGAATACCTGAGTTCCTTGAATGTGGCTCAAGAACTGAGCTAGTGGTAACTTTCATGATTTTTAACTTAATTTTTCCTTAATTCTTAGACTTTTAAAACTTCCTGTGATTCATTATTAGATTTACTGTTTCAAGTGCTTATTTAAAAGGCACCTTAGCTGCAAAAGCAAATCAATATTTACAGTGCATTAGTGCCACAGAGAATTTGAAGCCTTGTGATTAGAGTTCATTGCTGTTTTATCCACTCTTCAAAGAAACCAGACTTCAAACGGTATCAGCCATCATCCTGGAATCAGTGACATTGCATTGGTCCCATGCATACTTCATCTTGCGGTTTAATTATTAAGTTCCTTTCCTTTGATTTTCCTTTTAATATTTCAAAGTATATCCTCTTCAAATTTATAAATTCAGGTAAACCAGAAGATTGTAACCAACAATATATTAGAAAAATCTCTTCAGTGAATTCTTTTATGTTGTTATTTTAATGGAGATTATCAAAACCTATTTAGAGCAGTCTCTAGGAATAGAATTGGAGAGAAGGATGCAGGAGATTGTATATATAATTTGTGGTTAACACAGTGTGAACAAGATTTAATTCTCAGATTAATACCTGAAGTAGTATTGACCATTGCCAAGCAGTGTACAGTAGCATTAGCTCCAAGAGCTTGTCCCATTCCAGCAATAAATAAAATAATTACCATATGTTTAAACTTCTAATTTAACTGGGAAATACATAGATCCACACCCAAGTTATTGTCTTTTATACTTCTCTTTATTGTGAGGTTTGTTTGGTAGTGCAAATCACTTAACTATGTAACCATATTCATATAGAGTTGGAGAGATTAAAGTTGATCACGTATCTTTATATTGTCAAAATACTTTTTTTTTTTTAAGGTTCGGAGAGATGTTCAGTAAATGTCTGACAATGTCTCAATAACAAACCTTAAATAAAATGAACTGGGACATATTAAAGGTGGCTCACCAGTGAACAGATTTTGTACAGAAACTTCTCATGTTAATGTTTTCTCTGGAGCGTATTAACATTTGGGAATTCTGTTGCATAATTAACTTCCAGTATTGTGAAAACTCTTTACTACTTACCATGGTGCGAATTATCAGGTTTTCACTCCAAAGCAAAAAGCAAGGTAGTGATGACTGCTTGCTTCTCTCCAGAAGTGCAGACCTCTGTTCCAGTTTCTTTCTTTCTTTCTGTGTTGGCAGTTTGGCTTCCCTTGTACGGAAGTTCACCCAACTGAACTTTTGTTTTGTCAAGCAATTTGAAGAAAAAAGTGTAAAGCTACAAGAACATTTTGCTGTCGCCATGCTTATATATAGATGCACGAGCATAAGGAGCAAGTGAACTCGTGTTTGAAAATTGTAATTCTCTGTTGTAGGGTGGGTAGCTGAAGCAAACAGGATAATATGCATGGGCTACTGCTTGGAACAAATATAGATTGGTACTTTTCTTAAGTGGCACTACATACTACAGAGCCACTTTCTTTCTCAGCCTAATCTAATAAATGAGAGTGTATGTTCAGGGCTACACCAGCAGCGCAGACACTGCTGTTAATGGGTCACTTCATTACATGCCGTGGGGCTGGTGTTGGGACTGCAGCTGTGCCACCATTGTTACAGAGATCTTTACCGATTTGATAGTGCACTGCTGTTATTATATTTGCCATCTAGGGGGAAATGAGCGGCTTTACCTTCAACTGCTTCATGAAACTTGAAGTAGTTGAAGACAAGGCAATCAAAGAAAACCCCTCTATTATGCATTTATGAGTATATACTGAGTAATCAAAATCTCAGTAGAGTTGACTCAGACCATAAATACTTTTCTGCATAATTAAAGTGATCTTTCCAAAAATATTATTTTAATTACTTCTAGTTCCGTTATACACACATGTATATACATATGTATGTGTATAAATATGTGTGCGCAATTTATAAAAGAAAACATTTTATTTGCTGGAAATTAACTCTTGTGAATATCTTTGGTATAAAAATGAAAAAAAAAAAAGTATTTTTCTTTAGTCAAAAGAAAGAGAAATACTACAGATGTGATGGAAAAACAGTCATTAATTCTTTGTTATTCTTGTTCACCAGAATGAACATCAAATAGAGTGACTGTTTTGGGGTTTGGTCATGTTAACACTTGTTCATATCTCAGCAGCACTAGTCCTATTGATAAAAATAAAAAGCCTCACACATTTTCTTTGTGTAGCATGACTTACTATTTCTCAGTGTCTTTACAATGCCATGCAAAATAGGAATCTTTATTTAATATTATTATACTTAGCATTAACATAAATATATTGTAAAATTGAAGACCAGTCATTTAATAAAATCCCTTCATGTTTTCGTGCTGGTATTGTGAGACATGCATCTTCATCTTCCTTGGGAACTGTTTCATCAAACCATTACAGTCCTGGTTTTCATTCTCAGCTGTTGCCCATTGTACCTTTGCCACTGATTCTGCTGCTTATGTGCCATAGTTTCCACCTTTTCCTTTTTGACTTTGCATTCAAGGTTCCCAATGCAGCAATAAAGAGAAATACAACTGATAAATCACATCCCCTCCATTCGGATGCTGAATGGGAGAGTGCTAAGAGGTCACAAATACAGGCAGTCTGTTTGGGTAAAGAGGCTATAGAAGTGTGGATACTTCTTGTAGATAATCAATGAAATTGGAAAAAATTAAGTTGTATTTCAAGAGAAACTAACTGTAATGTGCCATCAAACTTTCCAGAATGGATTTGACCTCTACATATATTAAAAAAAACCTATCTCTTTCCAAGTAGTCTACCTGCCTGCTGCATTGTTTATTACTAATAAAATATTTTTCTCCTGTCAGTCATGCCAGCTGGAAGGCTAAGGGAACCAAGGTAAATCAGCACACATCTTGTCTCAGCTGTCAGGAGGAGGCAAAGTAAGAATGCAGAATAGAAAACAGTTCTGTAAGTTCTGAGGAAGAAATGGAGAGTATACTTTAGAAGGTGAGGAGGCTGCCTTTTTGCTGCAGAGAGGCAGCTTCTTGCAGTTTGTTGTGCTTGCAGTGACTGTGCTGCAGCTGTGGCAGAGCAGTAGGGGACAAGTCATAGAATCAGAGAATCATAGAATAGTTAGGGCTGGAAAGAACCTGAAGATCCTCTAGTTCCAACCCCCCTGCCATGGGCAGTCATCCTAGTCCAGTTCTTTGTTACCAGGTTGTTGAATTTAGCTCTTTGGCTACTTGCTGTTTAAAATACCTGTAAGTCACCTTAGCCTTCTAGTTGTTCAAGCTTATGCTGGTTTTTAGTTTTACGCAACCCACAGGTAGTAGCAAGGCTGTGTTTATACTTGGAAAGCCAACAAGCTGTGCTAGATTCAAAGTGCTGAGGTTTTGCCCTCATTTTCTCCTCGTGTGGTCATGCGGCAAGGCTGTGGTTTTGAGGAAACAGACCTTGTCCTTGAGAAGCTATGCTGAGGTCAGTAAATCTTTACTCTGTGAAACCACACTTGGTCAAAACCACCAATCCAGAGCTTAAAAAAATATTTTTCCTATGTGATAAACATTTTAAATCTAGTCAGCGTTTATTTACTGTCTGTTTTATTCCTCAGATATGCCTCTTCATGTCCGACGTAGTAGTGACCCTGCACTGATTGGCCTCTCAACCTCTGTAAGTGACACAAATTTTTCTTCAGAAGAGCCTTCACGGAAGAACCCTACAAGGTGGTCCACAACAGCAGGCTTTCTCAAGCAGAACACCCCTGGCGTGCCCAGTGCTCATGAAAGAAAGGTATATTTCTTTCCCACCCTTTATCCAATAGATGACAAATATGCATGAATCTTGAATTGTTACTTTATTTTTCTCTCACCTGCTCTTGGTTTAAACTTGTGTTTTCTGATCTTGTCCACCAAACTCCATCATTATCTGAGGAGTGTTTTTAATTGCATGTGCATCCTGCCCTTTGGAAACTCTCGGTGATGCCCACAGCAGGGGCTCCAAAAACTTGATTTTTGCCATTAACTGTAGTTGAAGCTCTGATTGCTCATTACTCTGCAAAGCAGGGCCTAAATGCTGTCACACATTTTCTTTGAATGCAAAAAGGGCATGCCTATAATGATTTTTCTGATCTCCATGAAAGTCCTAATGTCAGTGAATAATTTGCATGCCAGCTGGTCTGATCTGTCTTTCTGACACAGCATTGCCAGTATTTACTTTATGAGGAATTAGTCGAGTAATACAAAATACAGATTCCCAGTGCTCTCTCTTCTTGATAACGTTCTTAAAACTAAAACAGTGAAATGTAAAGTGAGTCTTTTTTTCCTTCATTTTTAAAATATGATTTCAGTATCTCTTCGTGAATTATATTATTAGCTCGAGAAGTCAGCAGGAAGCTCTCTTCTCTGTGCATTATTTAAAAGAATGGAAGAAACATTCTCTTTTGTACAGCCCCTGACATTGCCCATAATTATGATGGTAACTTGTGACAGACTTAAAAGGAAAAACATATGTATATGTTCCAATAGAAATGAGTAATTTTTGAAGAAAGTTGCACTTTTGGTTACCATTCTGACTGCGCTGCACAAATCCTCTTGGAAAACATGCAGTTTATTATGGTTGTTTAATTTTTTTTCTTTAATGCTGTTAATTCTGTGTGGAACCCAGGACAGGTATTAACAGAGACTAAAACTTTGCATCCAGGACTCACACCCCAAATAAAGAAGTTTTTACATGCTGATATAATGAACTCAACTACCTTCAGTGGGCTTTTGGTAATTTCAAAAACATCTATAAAACTCAGTACTTCTAGGCACTGAGATCCACGTTCTTACAGAGGTGTCAGTTTAACGTGCTATTGTTAGATCTCTGCTTATCAGGATTTCAGGTAGGTAATGGTATATTTTCTGTCACTTGTACTGATGTGGCACGGAAGTGCATGTTGTTTTTAAAAATATCTTTTATAGTGTTCTGATTTGGGGAGTGAAAGTGATTATCTAATCCATTTGAAGTATAACATTTTCAGTTAATTTTTCTGAAATCCTAATAAGACTGCACTTCATTACTCCACAAGCATAGCTGTGAAGGGCCATACATAGCATAATCAGATTTCTTTTGAGTGTCTGAATTTAGGAGAAATTGGAGAGAATTGAACAGCAGCAAATCTTTCATACTCTTCTTTTAGCATCATTAGCTGTTCAGCATGTACTTACTCTTGATTTTCATGAAAATATTTCATGTCTACTGGAGCATGGTGACCGAACTGGAAGGGAATGCATGTGATCTCATGTAGTGATGGGAGGCAAGGCACAAGAGAACATTAAATCAAAGAGATGGAAAAGAATCAATATAGGTTAGTTAGTACAATAGATACTGATAATTTCTTTTACCATTTTTGCACACTGTATACATCAGTCCTTTGAATAGAGGAGATCACTTAGTGCACTATTTTTAATAGATAACTGGAATTAAATAATAATTGCTTGTGCAGCATATGTTATGAATTAATCTCAAGTTTATTTGTGCTAGACTGGTTTTTCAGGTTTTCATCATCTTGATTTCCTCATGTAAATCAAGATTTTATAGTGAATCCTATTTCTCTTAGGAATGGATTTTAAGAATTCTCCTGTCATTTCCAAATATTAGCAGCAATTTTATTTGTAGTATTATTCTAAAACATGCATTTTTGAAATATCTGTCAGCAATCATTTATCAATGTATTAACACTACATTTTTACAAATTTTTTTGGTTATTTGGACTGTAACAAGTCCTCACTACTTTTCTTAGGTTGTTTTCTTCAGCTACTCAGATAGCAAAAGGAGATGGCTGTGCTTTGTTCCAGACTGTTTCGTTGATTATAGATGACACAGACGTTTCAAACAAAGCAATAAGAACAATCTTAATTTTCTGCTCAGTGCATTGGGCTTCAGCACCCATATATCTTTGTGGGCGGTTGGCGCTATGTAATGTTTTCACTGCAGTTCTCTTTCTTGACAGCACAAGAACATATGTTCTTAGGCTGAGATTTGCAGCACAGTTGTAGATTAGCAACTTTGCCCCAGCAGTATCTTGCAGAAACAAGAAAAGGGTTTCTGGGAGCGTTGCCAAAAGCTTCATCCACCTACTGACTCTAAGAAGTGACATTACTTTCAGCCCGTCACCTCTAAAGAGAAATAATTGACAGGTAGAAACCCTTTCCAATTTTTGGAGGAATTAGCAAACGGAAACTGCATGTATGTGGCAGAAGGGATTTATTTCTCTGGGGCAAATAAGAGAAGACTCCTTATTGGTATTTGTTTCATTTTGGGTAAGAAGAATTTGGAATGGCAGGAAAATGGGCAGATGCCCAACTTGAGATGAAATGAAGGGGTGGGAGTGCTGCCATGTACTAAAGGCTTTGAGGAGCCAGGACATATGCCAGTACTTCTGGGCAAACAGAAAGGGAAAAGGGCACTGGGGAGGGGGAAAAATGTGGGATGTTTGAAGGGTCCTGTCGAAAAAACTGTAATGATACCTATAGTTATTGGGGTAGATGAAGCAGGACATGAGGGAAAGAAGAGAATGACCAGAGAAGGACAGGGTTTGGTGTGAAGAGGCCTGAGTAAGTCTTGCAAGGATTTGAAAGTGTGTTGAGCTTGAGATGCATTTCTGCTTCAGTAAGTAGGATGTTTTGATATGAAACCCTTGCACTAAACTGGATGTGATCTCTCATCCATCTTTCATATCATCTCATCATAAAGAAACGTCATATCTGCTGTCAGGATATCACAATACACTCTGTTTTCTTAGAACTGAAATCGTGATCATTTCTGGTTCCTGTGTTACTAATTTGTAAGAGCAACTTGAAACCAGATGTTCTGTGTCCCAAAGTACTTATTATTAATTATTTAGAATTTATTGTGGTGGTCTTAATTGTATTCAGCTAAGTAACTCCTGACCTTGTCCTCTGTATCCTTCCCATGAGTGATCTCAACCAAATGATTAGATCTCATCTGTGCAAGTATTCACCAAATTGGCTTGTGATTATCAGCAGCTTTAGTAGGTAAATTCACTTACTGGCATTTTTCTTAGACTGAATATTAAAATCACTTTCAGATACTTCTGTGTGCATGAGAGATGTATCTGTATTACCTGGTGACTCATGGCTTGACTTAATCCTCTCTTGCTTCCTTAAGCCATTCTAATGAAACAAAGAGAAATCTCATAGCAAAAATACCTTCTCGGAGGCCTGCGATAATACCCAATTTGCAAGCTGTAATTCTGTTTGAATTGCGTTGAACTGTACAGCCGAACAGATTGTATGTAACTGAAGCATGTCGTGTGTGCTTTTTTTCCACTGCAGTAAAATGTTTTTTTTGATAGTCTTAATTTGAATCACATTTTTAATAAAAGTACCAAAGCCTATTGGCATAACTAGCTGCCCTTAATAGGTGTGAGCTGCATTAATGAAAATTACCTTTCTTTTCCCTTAGATGTTTGTGTTACTGTATTGGAAGAATATAAAAACAGCCACCCAGATATGTTGCATCTTATAATAGCTGTAAATTAGATATCCGATATCTTTTCAGCGTGTTTTTCTTTAAATTTGCATCTCCATTTGTGGTGATGAATTTTATGTCATTGCAAATTAGTTACCTGCTTTGATCCTGCTTCTCTGAAACACAAAAAGCTTATCTAGTTAACCTGCATTGCTTAATATGGGGCTATGCCATGGCTAACTGGTTTATGAAAAGCTTTCCATTGTGGCTTCTCTGAATTTGGTTCATATATTGTTGCATCAGAGAGAACAGCATTAGTGCAGCAGAATAAAGTGACAATGTGCAGTAAGAGCAAGAGCTCAAAAGAGAGCAATGAAAGGGAAAAAAGATTGTGCCTGGGCTTCTGTGCCTCTCACTCCTGGGTTCACCCACCTGGAGCAAAGCAAATGGCATGCAACGTGGTCTGCGGGGTGGATCAGCAACAGCAAACACGTAGTTGAGTGTACTTGGCGCATCATTTTTAATATTTTTTCCTTCTCTTTTTGCCTTTTCTATTTAGTCAGTAGCCATATTTTTCGCTTGTCTGTTCTTAAACAGGTTCACCCATATATGTATTTTCAGGTTGAAAATAACCATGCCTTGTAGGAATAACTATTCTTAGGGTATGCTTTCTTCTTACTTGGAAACCTAGTCTTTTTAGGCTCTGTAAACTGCAGAGGAAGAATTTGAAACTGCATGGGAGTGACCTAAGTCTCATCTTGTGTCAAATCCCTTACCTCTGAAGCACAAATCTCTTGCAGGTATTTTGCTGTTCCTATGGGTGGAGACTGATGAGTACAGATTTTCACATTGCTGGATTGTGGGTTTTTATATTTATGTGAAAGATGCAATGCTTTCTGATCCTCTTTGTAAACAGAATAAAAAAATGCTTCTCTAATGAAATATGTCTAGATAGGAGAAAAATTTGCATGCATTATATGAAAAGCTTCAACAATAATGGTGTGTCAGCGTCAAATTCAGATTTAAAGTGAAAATTAGTTTAATTTAGACTTGAGTCTATTTAAACACAGCTTAGTGAAGTTTGCTTTGTCACTGTCACCATGGCATGGTATTTCAATAAATTATAATTCAGAGGATTGTAGAGCCCTGTATTATAACTCCATGTATTAGTGTCATTTTACAGCCAGGGAGTCTGAATTGCACAGTGTAAATCAGTTAAATTGACGAGCGAAGACTGAACTAAAAGACTGAGCATCATTCTGGGAATAAGAGTCTGAAGTGTTGCTCATGTTTCTTGGGAACCTCTAGTTTGTTCTCCTGCAGAAGGGAGGTAGCGTGTACCAGATGAACAATGTTGTTAAAGTGCTGTAATACAACAAGATCAGCTAAGGAGAAGTACATGGTAAATGCAAAGAGCCTGGCAACTTTGTCATGGTAGGTTTTAAACACTCCCACATAATGAATGCAGTTTTCTGCTTTCAAAATAAAAATGTAATATTTTAAACAAAAGTTCTGAAGAATTCAGTAGCCATGAATATTTCTTCATCCAAGTTTATTGAAGCAGGGCCTTTTTCAGTGAGACAATCACAGTTTTTGTCATTTCAGATGTGATTTCATGTAGACTGAGAGGAAGGGAGAATGAGAGTGTGTTATCCACAGGTGACAAAACAGAGTGTTTTAATGCAGATAATGTTGTTGTAAGAGATAGATTAATGAAAATTTAAACCCCCAAATTTACATACATCAGTTTCTTTGTAATAGTAACTCACTGCTGGCAGCTTGTCATGTGATGATGAAATAGTTTACAGGAATCGTACCCAAACAGAGCACAATATAAAATAAAAATCGTATATGTTAGTTTTGTCCTGGGTAGTGTGTAAAATTCATTACTTTCATGGAATCACAGAACAACTGAGGTTAGAAGGTACCTCTGGAAGGCATCTAGTCCAACCTTTCTGGTCAAAGCAGGGTCAACAAGAGTAGGTTACTCAGATCTGTGTCCAGCTGGGTTTTGAGTATGTATATCTCCAAGGACAGAGGCTGCACAGCCTTTCTGGGCAACTTCTTCTAGTGTTTGATCACCCTAATAGTAAGAAAGCTGTTTCTTATGTTTTGATAATATAACTTGTATTTCTTTATATGCTTATTTCCTCTTGTGCTTTCACTGGATACCATGAAGGAGAGTCTTTCTTCAGCAGTGCAGCTAGAGAAACTTCAGTGCAATAAAAAATAAAATCTCTGTGAAAGAACTCAAAATTCCTGATTTTCAAAATGTGAAAACAAATACAGTATTTCTTAACATCAGCAGCAGGTTGGGAATGAGAGGCCCGAAGTGAAAAATCCTTCCCTAGTGCACAAAGAGATAACGGCCAATATCCATCACTTGATGCTGTGCTAATATGTTTGCTGAGTGCTGTGCGCATGGACAGGATACAACTATTTGCATCCAAAAGTCAGTGTTAACCAAATGTGTTAAGAAGTCAGGGAAAAAGCAAACAACAGAACCAAGGACTCCAAAGTGAAGGTGTGATTTTCTCCATCTCTTCTGTTGTTTTATCTCTTTTTGCTCCAAGTCATTCATCTGTTGAAGCTCATCTATTAAATTTCCTCACTGTCCTCCAAAAGTGACAGATCATTAGTGCAAGATACTAGAGAGAGCTGGGAGCTGATGGCTTTCTTACCACTTCTGCTCAGAGGCTGAGCAATAATGTTGATCACTCTCAGTCTTTGTTCTCCATCAGTAGTGCAGAAGGAATGCGTATTTTTCTCCCAGTGTTGTGCTATCACATTGCTCTGTGTGATAGGTGAGCAATGTCTGGATGAGCAATGTCTGATCCATAGGTGAGGCGACATGGTGCTGCATCATGAACTGGGAGTGCCAAGGAAGTTCTGGATGAGTAAGTCCCTAGTGGTGATAAAGGAGTGGTAGAATGTGCACAGGCTGTTTGTCTTTTCACTTCAGTAAAGACAGTGCACAGCACCTCCCTCTGAGAGATGATGAAGGCTGTACTGAAAACAAAGTTCTCAAGTATATTGTTTGTAATAGTTGAAATTCTAACAAATTGCTGACTTTTCCTCTGCCATTCATCCAAGTGAACGTGTACTTTGCAAATTACTGTATTTAAATGGTCATCTCAATTTCTTGTATAATTTTTTCTTTTTATGTTCTTGCAGTTTTCCCTGGGTTTGAGGGTGAAAAACTCTGGGATTAAAAGAGTAGGTTTTAAATTAAAAAAAATTAAAAAAAATATTTAAAAAGAAAAAGTTGGATGTTCAGGTTTAGTGATTTTATTTTAAGTTTAGAAACACATATATTTTCACTGGAAATAGTTGGATCTGCATTTTTGCCGCCTTTCATCTGTTTAGTTGTAACACACAACTGTGCATTTACAGATACGCTTGTGGTTCAAGAATTTCTGCAGATTCAAATATTTGTCTATCTTGTTTTCATATCATCAAGGTTGTGTCTTGGTGCAAAGTACGTTTGGATTTTGGCTGAATGCGTAGCTAGGAAGATAAGGAAATCTCAAGTACAGTCTGGGTTGCAGTCTGTACCTTCCCTAGTGTTCTGACATGAGCCTCCATGGTTTAAATAGGGATTATTTCAGCCTTTTTTGCTGTATTTGTTGTATTTTAAATCTTGCAATGAATATAAGTTACACAGTAAGACAAGGAAAGACAACCAGGCAAAGTAGTTTCAGAATAAAATGCAGAGCCATATGTGGAACTAACCTGTATAAAGAATGGCTGGGGAGGAGGTGGTGAGCTTTCATTAGTGGGGAAATTCAGCTCTGGTAAACACAGGATTTCAAACCAGGAACACCTAGTCACCTTCTAGGCTTATTTCTGTTATGACTAAATTTGAGGCTGAAACAGATGTCACTTAGCTTGGTTTTGCTTCACAGCCTGATGGAAAAGTGATGATCATTCTGTGCTACCACCCAGTTTTATTGTCTCTGTAAATGAGCTCTTCAGCTCCTGTATACAGATGTCCAACTTAAAAGCATTGCCTAATGAGCACATGAAATAAAAGAAATCTGGGTAAAAGCTAAAACCATAAGATGGAGCATGACGGGAAGCTGTTCAGTGTGAGAAAGGCCCATGAGACTGCAAGGAGCCGAAGGTGACTGTTCTGCTGTAAACTTTAGATAAAAAGAAAACAAGCTGCTACAAGCCACCTGTCTGGTACCTATTTGGGCCTTTCCCCAAAGACTGCGGGAGGGATTCTGGCCAAGGTCTGAAATGAGTTTGCAGGTGAGATGGGGTGATAGATGCTCTGCTGGGAGCCTTGGAGGGTTCCTTGTCTGCACTGTCATATATAGAGGCAGGCAGTGGTTTGGGTAGGGACTGACAGAGGGGAGAAGTGGCTGGCTGGCAGCATATGAAGGCACGGTCACTTGCCATGGGTTTGGGGTGTGCCTGTGTGCTTCTGACCTTAAATCACTGCTCTTATCCATTCTTGTCAAAGTAATCGAAGAAAGGGGGGAAAGGGGGGAGATATTTAGTTAGCCCAAGAAGGCAGAATGGTTTCCTTATGCCCTGGCCTCCTTCCTTCATTTCATCACTGCAGGTGTAAGTTTCTAAACGTATGAACAGCCACTTGCACAGGTTTTAGAGCTATGGCCATCTGAAAGCATATACCCAACATTTAAGTGAGTACTCCTGGTGGTTTATAAGATATTATTAATTTAAGGATCTCTATATATAAGATCCTTGTGAAGTTTCTTGTACCCCATTGTTTCTGCTTTCCTTAGCTTCCAAATATATTTAATATTAACATTCTGTTTGTTAAATCTGATCTTCAGAGCATACTTCCAAAATTAATTCATTATCAGCTTTTTCCCCCCCCTGCAAATTAATTTCCTGGCTCTCCCAAGGAATCAAATAAAGGGATGTCGACATTTAAAATAAAAACCCCCAAGTTTACAAATTCTTTTTTATCTAAATCCAAATTGAACATGAAGCGCTTTGAAATCTGGCTGCAAAAGCAAACATCTGGTGAAAGTGGCAGTACTGTGCATAATTATATTATTGCATTTAAACACATAGCCATATAGATCCATATATGAGTCTAGATATATGCAGAAATTCATTAGAGGCCTTTAAACTAATGCAGCAAAAAAACATATTTCAATTTAGTGAAAAATAGTGGAAGGGGAAACTGGTGACTAAGTATAATGTGTAGAGGAATCAGTACTGTAGCTTCATAACTTTCTAAGTGAACTGGTTACTTTATTTTTCTTAAACATGAAACTGTAGAAAGCCTTTTTAGTTAAACTTACAGAAATAAAATCCAGCTTCTGAATTATACATACAGAGTATCAACTGTTGTATGTTATTTGGCTTGTTTTGCATTATCTCTTGTTTTATTTTGAGGTTAATAAGAGTGAATGAAAGAAGCAGCTACTTTCCTGTCCCTCAGTCGGAGAAATAACAATATACACTGCCTTGTAATTTCTGGCTTTGCATGTATACGTGCAACAATCATGACATTTTTGATTTTTACTTTGTAAAAAAGAGAGGTCAACAGAATGTTTTGGATAGGCAGTCTCATGTTTTTTATTTACTCTTAATTTAGCCCATATTCTTTGACACTAAATATTTATATATAACACAGCATGCACTGAAAACTGTCCCCTAGTTATTGCTTTTTGAAGGTCAGGCCTTGCTTGTCAATCAAAAGAGAACATAGTGTATATGAATTGGAATTGAACAACTCTGGAAGTTTCTGAGCATAAGATGATAGAACTTAAGCAGAACACTGGCTTTTCAATTGCTTTTTTAATAGGCTATTGTCCATGCATAATACATTAACTCCACTCACTGAGCTTTAGAGAGGGTCATTTCTAAAGACAAGTCTTTCTGAGAACATTGGAATGACTACGGAGTGGTGATTCTTCTTATCTACTTTCATCATAAATAGGGCATGTAAGTTCTTTATTACACTATTATATTTGCATCTTCTGCATCCTGAGACAGTTTGTACAAGTTGCTGGAAACGACCCATGTTCTGGGTTAGAGCTGAGAGGAGGCACAAAGCTGCGGTAATTCTTTTATGTGGGAGTCAGCTTTTACTTTACTCCTAGGAGAATGGCTTAAGAGCAAAGAATCCATATATTTGGGGACTGGATACTGTTCCTTCTTATATATGCTAGATGGCTGTGCTGTATCTGGATTATTGTGGCTGTTGGGATCATGTTCTTCAGTACACCTCAGAAGAAAGCAAACTGTGAACTGAAACTGTAGAATGATAAAGTAAACTGAGTCTACTGAGGGGAAAAGGAAGCTTGCCCAAGCAGTAGTGTCAGTTTCCTAAGAGAGATGTTTATTTATAAAGAGTGACCAGTACAATTGATTTCAAGGTAAACTGTTGAAATTTGGTACTCTTTTTTTGTTAAAAAGCTGCTGTTGAATAGAGAGAACAGTTCCAAATCTGACCTCTGTGTAAGAAGGTGGGGTGTTTTTACCGAGGGGATTTTCCATTCATACACACTTGTTGGGTTAATTAATTGCCCTTGTGTATTTTCCCTGTAAAATAGACATTATTCATGCATCCTTTATCCTTTTTTTTTTTTTTTTTTTTTAATTTGTTTTGTATGAGAAACAGGGCATCCAGTTGGTCTTATCCCTAGTTTATTTGTCTTGTCATGATTTAAGCCCAGACAGTAACTCAGCAACATACAGCCATTCACTCACTCACGCGTGCATGTGCGCACACACACACACACACACACACACCCCTGGCCTTTCCCCTCTCCTCTGGGCAGGATGGGGAGGAGAATCGAAAGAATGTAAATCCCAGAGGCTGAGATCAGAACAGTGCAGTAACTAAGGTACCAAAAAAAACTACTACCACTAATAATAATAATGATAATGATAATGGAAATAACAAGGGGAGAGAATATAAAACTAAAATGGAAAAGGGGAAAAAACCCAATAAACACAGGTAATGCACAATACAATTGCTCACCACTTGCCGACTGATACCCAGCCTGACCTGAGCAGTAATCTGGGCCTTCAAGGTGATTCCTCCCAGTTTGTATATTGGGCATGACATGCTGTGGTATGGAATACCCCTGTGGCTAGTTTGGGTCAGGTGTCCTGTCTCTGCTTCCTCGCGGCTTCTTGTGCCCCTCCTTGCTGGCAGAACATGAGACTGAAAAGTCCTTGATCGGAGAAAGCATTACTTAGGAACAACTAAAAACGTTGTGTTATCAGTTATCAGAGGCTTTAACCGTTTACCTTGCTTAATTGCAGCACATGTTTTATACTCATGAGTAACCTGGGCAATAGTGTCCATTGTTAATTCCACCCCTCGATCACGAGCCCATCTGTATGTTGCATCTCTGCCCTGATGGCCTGAAGTGTCATGGGCCCACTGGGCCAAAAATAATTCACCCTTATGTTGCCAATCTAAGTCCATCTGAGCCACTTCAATTTTAGCAGCTTGATCCACTTGTTGGTTGTTCTGGTGTTCCTCAGTGACCCAACTCTTGGGTACATGAGCATCTACATGGAATACCTTCACCACCAGGTTCTGCACCCAGGCAGCAATATCTTGCCACAGTGCAGCAGCCCAGATGGGTTTACCTCTGCGTTGCCAGTTGCTCTGCTTCCATTGCTGCAACCACCCCCACAGGGCATTTGCCACCATCCATGAGTCAATATAGAGATAAAGCACTGGCCACTTTTCTCGTTCAGCAATGTCCAAGGCCAGCTGGATGAAGTCCTTGACAACAAGTTGCAGTAATTGTTGAAGGAGAGGGGGAATTGAGTCAAGTTTGCCGAGGTGACACAAACCCAAGCGAGTGAGAAGCCTTTCCCAAAGTGCACAGTGAGCAAGAAAAAAGAATGGACAGTAAAAGAAATTCAGTGTAGTATTAGTGAAAAGTGTAAATGCAGATAAGCAATTTGCTATAGGAATAATTGAAGTGAAAACTTTATGTTTTTTGTATCAGCTTCCAGAGAATTACTTTGAAGAGGTCCTCAGTCTGTTTTTACTCCTGATCTATTGCTATATAGTATTAAAAAAAAAACATACCCAAATTTTCCACACTTTACAGTAACCACAGAGGAGGTTAAAACAAATGGAAAACCCCAATTTCTTCACTACTGTAAAGTGGCCTATTGGCAGACAGATGTGAAACTCTCATTGTAGTATGTGGAGGATGTTTTGCTTGGGTTAGTAATGCTGGGGGTCTGTAGGAGTACAGCTCTGAGTTAAAGTCATGGGTGAATTTATGCACTGACAGCTATTAATTCAAATACAGAGATCATTCTAATCCATCATTTCACCTACAAGCTGCTATGTCTTTGATGAGGAGCTTATTATATATTGCAAATCATCTGAAATTAAAACTATAGCAAAATTGCTTCAGTTCTCTGGTCTTTTTTCACCCAGCCCTGCAGCAAAGCTCCACAGGAACACCATGCTGAACTAAATCTTAAGGTGTTAGATTATGTGTCTTCATTAAAAATACAGCAAAATATTGCTGTTAAGTGCAGTGGTGATACTGTGATTTGGCACTTTTGGTGTTATATTGATCGATTTCCATTTCAAACATGATAAAGCTGACATAGCCCATGGTCCCCAAAGATGTTTGGGAAAGAAACTTTTTTTTTTTTTAAATTAGAGCATTAAATTGTAACTGATGATACATGTCAGCCCTGGTCCCATGAGAGCGTACAGCTGCAGCTCCAGAAGAAATGAGAATTCCCTGTGTGACCCTGATGGCTTCTGTAGCATGAAATCTTTTTCCTTATGGTATTGATGTTGAAAGCAACATGCACCTTTTCCAGTTGGATGTTCAGAGCATGTGCTAGATCTAATGCTAGATTATGCTGAATAGAAGTGAAGATTTCTAGGTTAACACATATTAAAAAAAAACCCCAAACCTATATGTACCTATATATATATAATTTAAATAGCACACAAAGTGACGAATGGTTCAGTAAATCCCAGTGTTCAAGGAGCAGCCATGTGTTTTTCACCTCCACCTCTATAGTTTATCACCACTTCTATCTTTAAGTTAGATCTGGCAGTGGCAGTAGTGGAGATCCCTGCATAGATGGGTTTCCAGTTCACCAGCAGCATTTTACGGTTTTCTTGTGTAGCTATGTGCAAGAAGGACCATCGGAGCAGTGTTGAAAGTGCTGGTCTCTCTGCTCCTGGTCTAGCTTAGTGTTTATGCCCGTGCCATCACCCAGGGATAGCTCTTTGCCAAAAAGCAATGGTAAAGAAAGGAGGAGAAAACGTGTCTGTGGCCAGTTGTTTTTCTAATGTTTCACTGTTTGTCTAATACCAACATGACTGTGTGTTACTGCAACACTGGTGAAGTATTCACTCCAGTAGCAGCACTATTTTGAGCCTCTGAGCAGCACTGAGAAACACAAGAAGTTACTGGAACCACATCTCTCTACCATTCCAGCATTTACTTCCTGCTTTCAGAAAAATCGCTGTGTGTTTGAATGATTAAAGAACAACACATCGCTTGATGAACTTTCTTCTCTCTTGTTCTTGCAATGCACTTTTGTGCATGGGTAATGGATGCTGTGTGGACAGATTTTTGTGTAGCATAGGTAAAATATCTATTTTAAAAATTTCTATTGAAACTTGTAAACAGGAATCAATAAAAGATTTGAATTATATACAAAGTACAGAAATACAGAAAACATTTCATTACATAGGAAGAAATTTCTATTCATTCAGAGTAGATGATGGTCTGTCAGTGAGTTCTTGTTAGATGGCAGTAACTCATGTACCAACTGCATGGGCTTTTTTGTTCATAAAATGATCTTTTGTTACTTCTTTGTCAGATTTTGATTTTGTTGTTAGAACTTCCCACCACTTTGAATAGGAAAGATTGTTGTTTTGGCTCATAGGAACTGTGCCACCTCTGTCACCTGAAGAGAAGAATTAAATAAGAAAAGCAGCAGGAAAAAATCAATTTTTACACACTCTTTCCTAGCTTTTGTGGCTCTGCTAAGGAACAGTTGTTCAAAGCAATGACTGACTTCCACTGTTCCTTTCTAAGCAAGAGATTAAGCAAGTTTCTAGTTTGCTGTGAGGTTAAACAAACTGGAAAACTTGATTTTTTTTTTGTTGCTGAATGACACAAAGTTCTTACTCATTTGTGGCAGGGTAAACTAATTTATGATGCTGATTTGTTGGGCTGGTTATTTTTGCAGATATGTTTTTACAAGGTTATCTTGTGCTGATTAAGTTCAATTTTTAATGTCTTGAAATGGAAGTCTTGTACTACAAAGTCTCTTTCAAGAGAAAAAGTTGTCATCAGTTAAGAAAGCTTAAATTTGATATGTCTGGGAAAAGACTGCTCTCACACAGGAAGCTTTTGAAGATTGCAGTACATATCACTCTTATACTCAGACCTGAATTTCCTAGCAAAGCCTGTCATACATTTACCAGAAATAAAGTTGTGAAGGACAATTGTAAGGGAATTGATGCTACAGTCCATATTTTAGAATTTGGACTGATATTGTGCCACTACCAAAGAAATATCAATACAGCAAGTAGGGAAGGGAGAAATACTCATGCTGATGGAATGAAGTATTGATTTGAGAAAGGGTCAAATATCTGCTGTGTGCTATGAGTAAAAAAAAAAAAAAAGGAAAAAGAAGGTTTCAGCTGTAAATGTGACTGTATTTGTGTGCCTTCAGGGAAACCAAGCAAAACACTATTATGTGAAATAATAAAATCAAGTTTTGAACTCTGTAGCATGCTGTTCTGGCCTAATGTGTTTGGGTGGTTTTTCTTAAAGAGATTCTAAAGATTCTTGAAAGTCATACTAAACCAAAATATGTGTCACTGCAATCCTATTTTACAAATAGATGTCTGATTTGACATGAGGATAGACAAACATTGACTGGAAAAATATTCTGCTTCTAGAGGAAGGATACTTAAAGTATACTTGTAATCTTCTTTTGAAAAGCTAAGCAGAATTTCAGTTCCATATATTATTTCGATTGGAGGGAAATGAACCTATGGAAGTTATCCGTAATTCCTTGGCTTTGGGCTAAGGGTAGCTCCTGTCATTAAGGATCTGCCTCTGTTTTTATTGGCTTTTAATGATCAGACTGAGTAAGGACTAATAATGTTTAGAAGTTGAAGAATTTGTACAGTTTGTGGGAAAGATGTGCAGAGAAACTAATCAATTAGAAAAAAATATCAGTCTCAATAGGATAAATGTATCTCCATCAGTGCAACCTCCATCTGCTGCTGTTGTACAAATGTGACTGTATTTGTATACCTTCAGGCAAACCAAGCAAAACATTATTATGTGGAATAATAAAATCAAGTTTTGAACTCTATAGCATGCTGTTCTGGCCTAAAGGACAGTACCTGGAGCAGTGAGACAGCTTTGATTGTAAAATTGGTTACATACAGCAACTTGGGAAAATTATATAGTGGCCTTAGCTGTCCCTGAATGTACGTATGCTGTATGAATGTTGTATGGTGCATTTGCTTTTGGTGAGAATGAAACCAGGGAGCTCAGAAAGCCTTGCAGAGTACGTATATACTTGGGAAGACTGTGCACTGGAGGTTTGAGGTTGGAAAAGAGAGGTAGTGAAGCACAGGTGGGTGCAGAAGCTACAAATCCACCAAAGGCTTTAGCTGGACTTTACTGGCATTAAGTAAGGGGAACTCTTGCAAGTGAATGGCTGGGCCATCATGTCCTTGGGTCCAGCCAGACCTGCATTCTCCTTTGTCAGTCTTCCTTTGTATTCGTTTAATAACCAGCTGCATTGTTAATGTGCAAGGACTGGTTGTTTTTTATAAGACACTTTTTTGTTTCTTTTAAACTAGAAAGATGAAAACTACAGAAGCCTACCACGAGATACTAATAACTGGTCTAACCAGTTTCAGAGAGACAATGCTCGTTCATCGTTAAGTGCCAGTCATCCCATGGTGGACAAGTGGCTGGAGAGGCAAGAACAGGTAATATATATGTGTGTATATATATATATTACTTTATCAGTCTAACTTTATGCTACTCCAAGCTATTATGGAGTGTATTCCTATGTGATAGTGGCTTTCTAAGCATGATACAAGCACCAGCAGTATGCTGACTAAATTTATATGGGATTCCTTCTGCTTCCAAAACAACTGCATTAAGACTGAAATGGACAACTAAAAATTATTTAATTTTTTAGTTATAAACATTTGTATAGTATGTGAAGTGCTGCTGTTCTTCACAACTGATACGAATAGAGTTATATTAATTGAAGGGCATTATTTTAATAAGCATTTTGCAATTGAATGCTAATAAGATTACTATTGAATAGCCAATTTGAGTCAGTTTTCGTAACATTAATTATAAATTTGAAGGCAGTGATCTTTTAAAATATCAGAGTTAGTATATTTATTTAGTGTACATTTATACTGCTTTTGATCTTGGGCTTTTTTGGCACAATTCCAACTTCTTTTTATTTATTAATAAACTAGTAGAGGTTTAAAGAGGTCTGAAATTAAAATTACCTAGCAGTCACTTTATGTATTTGTATGTGTCTGAAATTTTCCAAGAAGTGTCCTCATATGTATAATGAAAATGCATCTTTACTGTGGAGACTGGAAGTACACAGGAAGCCCATATACAGCATTGTGCATTTGTAGGATTATTGCTTTATTTTTCTTTGTACAGTGTGACATGAAAACATTGAGGGTTTGCATTGAAAATAAATGTGCAAATTTTGTGTTTCGTAGGGCATCAAACCAGAATTTACTTTATACAGAAGAATTTAGCACAAATGGGTTTAGCTGCTGTCTCTGTATTTGCTGTGTTGAGATGAAAAGTTGATGCCCAGATCTGAAGGCATCTCCTGTGACGGTTCTGGTTGTTTGATGTTTCCAAGGCATATTTCCATGCCTCATTAGGTTTTCACCATGGCAGTTAATGAAACTGTTGTCTCAGCAAAAGAAGTTGGATTAGAAATCTTAATAATAATCATCTTATGAAATGTTGGATACATGAATATTTTAATGTGTGATGTTCTATAATAAGTTTTGTGCTGATTTTCGTCTCTGAACAGCTTAACTAGTTATAGCTATTCACCAATTAGGTAAATAATTGGGCACTAGTGGTAGTCTGGAAGCACATTTGTTACTGGCTGAAGTGTGAAATTGCAAATATTTTTCTTTTGAGCAAATTTTCTGCTTTTTGTTTGTTTGTGGTGGTGGTTTTTGAGAAACCGTTCGTTCTTTAAATGTGTTAATGAATCTATATGTTCCTGGAAGACCAGGATCCTTCTGTGTTTTCTTATCAACAGGATAATTAATTAAACTGAAACCCATTTAACAGGGTATGCACCACGGATAAGGCAGTGAGAGTGCCAAGAAACCTCTAGGGCAGGACCCATTACAGATACCAGGGGTAATAATAATCCTGGTCTCACCTGCCTTTATGGCTCTTTAGAGAAGATAGTAGTAAACCCTGAATTCATCTTGCAGGCTGCAAAGTTTTGTTGTTTGTTCTGGCTGGGATTGAGTTACTTCTCTCAAAGCTTGCCTCATCTCTTCCTTTTGAATAGAAGATGAAAAAAATTCCAGGATGATCTTTTTCAGCACCTGACGTATGTGAATATTCACTGGAATTGCACTTTGAGGAGTGAAGGTGTGACGTGCCGAAGAAGTGCAACTAGTTTTGTGTGGACAACACCTCATTTTTTGTAAACAGAACTATGGAACAAACCATAGCAACACCACAGCCCTTTCTGCAGATGAAACTGTGAATGACCTTGTTTCTAGGAAGTCATAAGCTGTTGTAGTAGGGACTAATAACAGCGCAGAATTAGATATGTTCAAGTCGTTGTTGGAGAAATAGTTCTGTTAACTAAAAGTAGGTTTTAGTGCCTAAAAACGGAGGAATGCATGAAGTCTGTTAAAATTCCTGGAAGTAACTGCTTTTGCTTCTATCTATTGTGCTTTCCTAGGACTCTGCCATATTAGAGTCATACATCAAAGAAATGGAAAAGATTTATTCTGCTTTCTGAGTCTTTTAAGGTATTCTGGCTGTATATGCTGGTTGGCTTGCTCTTCCCACCAATTGTTCCCAGTTAGTTCCAGAGCCTTCTGGTTGTCCACAGGGAAAATGATGTGTGTATTTCTCAGAAAGATTTGGTATTTCTCAAGTCAATAAAGTGAGTCAGGTGAAACTTTGTACCAGAGAATCATTTCACCACTGTAGAGCCAAAAATCCAAATACAGTTTCAGAATACAGTTAGAAAGTTAAGGATTATATTTTTTACTGCTTTGCTCGACTATTTCATTAATTCTTTCCCAACGACTGGCAACTTGTACGAACAAAATTTACAATATTTAATGTAATTCTGAAATATCTTAAAAAAAAGAAAAAAGTTGGACTTTGATCTTCACCTTTCTGTCCACAGCACTTTCTTTTCCCCCACAGCAACCAAACTTTGAGGAATAGTTGAAAAATCTTATATCCTCTGAAATTTATTCATATATATGATAATGTCACTTTTTTTTGAAAACTCAAGACTCGCTCAGGCCCTGATCAAATCTGGACTCATGCTGTTTCATATCAGGGAGACATGAGAAGGAAGCGTGTGAAAAAGTTAAACTTTTCACCAGTTCCTGAAGTTTAAGTACACAGAAAGCTTCTCTTGGGCGGTCATTTTAGTTTCTTTAGTCAAATATTGAAACTGGCAACAAGACACCTTGAACTGAAATAGTATATTCCTTACTTTGCTGATGAGGCCTGTTTCACAGGAGGATTAAGAGCATCCAGCTGTGCTGTGCACTGGGAAATGGTGCAAGAGCAGCAGGGGAGGGAAGTCCTCCAGTGGCCCTTAATTAAAAAAAAAATTATGAAGTGGTTGATTACATTGGCAAATACAATTAGATTGGTACCATTAAAATTAGATGTAAATCTATATACATAAATTTGTATTTGGTATATATCTGTATTTGTCAGTGCATGAAAACAAGGTAAGAAACAGAGTGAAATTCATGGTTATAACAAGAACAGGTTTGATTCCTAAATTCCCAGCAGCTTTCTAGTATCTAGCAAAAGCCAGGGATTAAAGCAATTCAAATGTATTCTGAAATGGGAAGAGAAGTTGGTTACTAATGCTATCTTCTTGAGCCAAAATGTGCTGAACGGCACATTCCTGAAGTTATTCTTGTTCATGACATCTGTCCATAGTAATCTGGTACAGTTACTCTGGTTCCTTTTTTAACAAGATCAGATGTGCAAGTAGCATATGGTCTTGTATCTCCAGCTGTAGAGTACCTGCGTTCAGCTTGTGTTTTCAGTAAAATAAGACCTGCTTTCAATGTGATTGAATATACTTTCTTAAAACATTGGATGCTATAAATTAGTGTGATTCAGCACTGTCAGTTGAAAAAAAATAAATCAGAGCTTTTAGAGGTAGATTGGTGAATTTAAACCACTAATTTCTTGTGAATTTAAACCACTAATTTCTTGTGAATTTAAACCACTAATTTCTTGTGAATTTAAACCACTAATTTCTTGTGAATTCTCATGCTCCAGCTTCCCCATGCTAGAAAATTTTTCTTTTAAAAACAAACCCTGCTTCTATTTTATGCCATAACATAGGAGTAGAAGGCAGAAATGCAGCTCATTCATTTTGTTTAGTCCTGGATGTTTCATACTGGTATAGGCAATGTATATAAATATTTTTATTTTAGCTAGTGTACTTCTTTTTTGCTTCTCCATATCTGAGAGTTGCATTTTGGCTTTTGTTTCTAGGTTTTATGATGATGATAACAACAGTGGAAAAGTCTTAATCTTCTATGTTTTTTGTCCTGAAGATGGGGAAGGTCAGGGGTAGAGGCTTTTATGTAAAATGTCTCACATGTAGAGGTTGAAACTGCAGTAAAAATTATTGTCTTTAGTAAGGAGTTGTGCTTTAAGATTTAGTAAAAGGATTAGCTAGGTTTCAGTTGGAGGAATCATTTTTAACTGGTTATCCATTACTCTGTACAATTCCAAGATAGAGTCTTATTGCTCTCTTCTTTGTCTCTGAGTACATGAGCTTTATAATGTCTTTTGTGATAACAACCTTAATGAACATAGAACCATGACAGTGTATAAATTATAAACTACAGAGATGGTTTTAAAGCTTGTAATATTCCTTATAAGAATTTCTGTCACAGAGATATGCATATATTTGAAGCTATGCCTAATGCAGAGGCTTGTCTCTTTTTGGGGGGTCTTTAGTAGATGTTCCCATACTAAAGGTGGGGGGTGTATGGGTGTAGCCAGGAGGCTATCCAGGGTTTATGAAGCCAGGCAGGACTACTCTGAGACTGATCATGGGAGGAAAAGTTTTTACCAGCTGGTGAACAAGGCCATGGCTCATATGGTTTGCTTGTTTCTGTAGGTAGAGCTGTATGACACAGCGGAAAAAAGGCATGGTTTGGAACCTGACTTTGGATTAAATAATTCACCACAGCATAAGTATGCACAGATAGAAGTAGTGACCAGTGCATTGGTAAAGGATTCACTTAAGGTTTATGCTAGTCAAAGAGCTGATAAGACCTCAAGCTACCCCTGCAAAAGTTCAGAATCTCCCATATCCACTTGCAAATTCAGCTTTTTTACTGTGTGAGGTAGGTTCTTGGCTGTGTGATCTGGCTTCTACCTGATGGGGTTTTCAATACTCCAAGTGCTCCAGCAATTGCTTCTTTTTGCTTTTGTGTGATGAAGAAGGTGAAAAGCTTGATTTGGGCCAAGCATATTTTCTCATAGATGTTGCTGCTATGGGTAGTTAGGTATTCACTGCTCCCTTTATTTCTTTATATTGGCAAGTTTTTAAGTTCTTTAGCTCAGGAGTGAAAATATTCATATAAAATGTTAACTATAAAGTGCTGGCTTGACCCTTCACTCAGCAGGAAGAGAGGCAGATGCATCTCAACAAGGGCAATGGTTGCATGTAGCTCTGGGACAGCCAAATGCCCTGTCTGGCTGCCAGAAGAGCACCTTGAAGCCATTACTAAACACTGGTGTAACAATATTTGTTTTGGTTTATTTTAATTTTTCTTGGACTGATCAAACCTGTGTAATATTTTTGTGTATATAATATGGTCAAAATTGTTGCGTAATTTCTAATAGCCTTTGAAATCCTATAGGAGCATAGTAGTTTTGGGGTATCACTGATCTAGACATGACCATATGTAAGTGATTATTCCATAGACTTGTTTCAGCTTTCTCTCTGTGTTGCATTTATTATTATATTAGCAAAATATGCATAGGGTACTCCTGTTGTGGCTTAAGCCCAGCCGGTAACTCAGAACCATGCCGCCGCTCACTCACTTACCCCCTTCTTCCTCCCCCAGCTCCCGGAGGGATGGAGAGGAGAATGGAAAGAATGTAACTCCTAGGGGTTGAGATAAGAACAGTCCAGTAACTAAGGTATAACACAAACCACTACTGCTACCACCAATAGTAATAATGATAAGGGAAATAACAAGCAAAGAGGATACAACCACTTACCGCTTGCTAACTGATACCAAGCCTGACCCGACCAGCGATCGGGGCCTTCCAGGTAACTCCCCAGTTTATATAGGGGGCATGAAGTGCTGTGGTATGGAATACCCCTTTGGCTAGTTTGGGTCAGGTGCCCTGTTTCTACTTCATTCCGGCTTTCCCTCCTCCCTGGCAGAGCATGAGATGCAGAAAGTCCTTGATCAGGGTAAACATTACTGGGGAGCAACTAAAAACATCGATGTTATCAGCGTTGTTCCCAGGCTGAAAGTCAAAACCACAGCACTGCACCAGCTACTAAGGAGGAGAAAAATGACTGCTACTGTTGAACCCAGGACAACTCCAAAAAAGAGAAACCTGTATTTAGGTGTTTATAATGTAAGCACCTACATAAAAATATGCAATCTCCTATTGTGTAGTACTGGAGTCTTGATCTGCATTGTGTGCGCCCTGGGGCTCTGGTGGTAGTCAGTGCTTGGTTCCCACAGGCGCATTTTAGTCTGGGAGACTTGCTAGAAATTGTTCTGTGTTTTGTGTCAGAATGCTTAAAAAGGGACATGGGAAGGTAAAACAAGCTCTTATGATGGGATGTAAGTTCTTTATTTCTGTATTTAAGATTTCTGCTTTATGGTTAAAATTTTTACCACGATTTTCTATAGTGAGAATCATAATCACAGACCTTGTCCAGGTTTAAATCTGACTTACCTGGCTTCAGATCCAGATTTCTAAATCTAAACTGAATTTAAATGTTTAAAAGCCCTTTGTTTCTTAGATCCTTACTTAATCAATTTCTGATTTTTATGTAGACGCTAATTCCTACCCTTTAGAAGAGTTGTCATGTCTTCTGAATTCAAAAGAATCTCTCTATTCTTCTGTATAAAGCTTTGATAGTAGTATACTAATACACATTTATTAAATATTTCTAAATGCTTGGGTATAGTCACAGAAACAGAAAAGAAGCCTTAAAGGCTTATCTTTATTCTGAATGTATCAGTATGTGCAGAGACAGAATCAGATTTCAAACTACGGTATGCATTAGTTTTAAGAAAATATTAACATGGAATTCAGAAGTCTGTTCACTTTCATGTAAAATGGACATTTGTATATTTTGGAAAGACAGTTGTCTTATTTGTCATGGACTCATGAACAGATTTGAAGTTGTTTTTCAGTACTGAAGGTTTTAGTTTATGTGAGGTAGGAGGTTGGAATAAACAGTTTTATTGCTTGGGGACAGCTGTAGTGGTGATGCTTTTTGTAAACAGTGTTTCATGCTGGCATCTATCTTGTTCTCCTTTGAAAAATAATCTGTCATTTCATACTGTGTATTAAATAGGTGAGATGGTTTGGGGGCTACATTCTACTTTCAGTTATATGATGCTGTGTATACGTATTCAGTGGCAGAATGTAGCTCTGTATGTGTCCAGAATTAAAAAAAAAAAACAAAACCAAAATAAACCCAAGCCAGACCAAAACCAGAAAAGGCAGTTTTACAAAAATACTTCTGTTTTAATGATTATAGGAAAAGACATGCATCATGTTCTGATGTATGTACACATAGACATAAGTAGGCAGATGGACTGGGCAGAAATTCGAAGAATCATATAACAGCCCAGGCTGGAAGAGACCTGGTCATCTGGTCCAGTGATCTGTGGGGAAAGAACCTAGGTGGTACTACCTAACACTCTCCAATCCCATCTTGAAAACCTCCAGAAATGGGGACTCCACTGTATCCCTGGGGAGGTTGCCCCAATGGCTGATGAAGCCTCTCCTGGTGAAACTTGTACCTTTAGCCCCTTGTCTTCTCCAAGTGGATCCTTTTGAAGAGAGAGCCTCCATCTTCATTGTAAGCACCCCTTTAAGTACTGGAATACTTTGATGATGTTTCCCCTGAGCCTTCTCCAGGAAGAAAAGACTTAACTCTTTAGTCTTTCCTCCTGGGGCAGGTTCTCCAGCCCTTTAGTCATCTTCATGGCCCTCATTTGGTGCCTCTCCAGTCTGTCCATGTCTTCCATGAATTGTGATCACCAGTGCTGGGTGTAACCTCACAAGCGCTGAGTAGAGTGAGATGATCACATCTCTGTCTCTGCTACTGTCCGCTGGAAGACATACTCTGTTCTGCAAAAACTTCTGAAGTGATGGCACACATGAAGGGCATTTTCAGACTTCTGAAGTGATGGCACATGAAGGGCATTTTCAAACTTGCTAGTAACTGTACACTGCTGTTTTCCTACACTTTTGAACCAAACTCCTTATATAATCCTGTTGTGATGGTAGTTAATGGTAATGAATTAACGATACCGAGGATATAAGTAATATTGCTTGAAATTACATGGAGATGCTGTGAGAAGCTTTAAAAAAATTATTGCTGTTAATTTTCTGACTGTTTTCTAAATATTTTGTGTAACAGTGCTATCTCTGGCTTTTCTGACTGCTGTCTGTCTATGGTAGCAGGTCAGATAAAGACACCTGAAAAATCCCTTGCTCGGCCTGGAAAAGCATTTCATCTAGAGGATCTTAGGTCTTCCTTGTCTTCTTTTAAGAGCTTGGTTTCTTTCTTCATGCTGTAAATAATGTTTATCTTCCCATATGTTTACTTTTCAGTCCAGGCATATATAATGCATCCCAACTAGTTGTTTAGAATAGAAAGGCTGTTGCTATTTTCATAATGTGCTTATTGTTACTACTATGCCATCTCTTCAAAAGCCCCAGTGGGAATGAGGTATGAGTCAGTACCGGGCAACCCTGCTCCTGGTGCTGATGGTCAGCGGTACCTCCGCTTCCCTGTGTCAGTCTCAGGGGCTCCGTGCATCCCAGCTTGTCTGGGCAAGAGTGCGAGGCAAGGTGGCCCATGACGGCAGAGCTACTGGTACTGAGCAGGAGCTGTGATTACAGTGTGCCAAAGTAATACAGAAGTGAAATACATTAGCAAAATTAAAATTTGTCCTCATTCCCTCAGTGGGTAATAGAGTTAATGAAAATAGATCTCGCCAAATTAAGATAATTTCTTTCTTTAGTTTACAGCACTGTAAAACTTTTCAGGGCAGTGCAGCCCTTCTGTACAAACCTACTATTCACTTCAAAGACCACAAAGGTTAAGTTTCAAATGTATTAAAGCAATCCTGTTAATTGTGTCTATAGAGGATTCTCTCTCGCCCTTGGTATTCTTAATCTAAAATTCACATTATGCTCGTTCTGCATTCTAGCCTTTTAACCAGAGTGCAAGTATGTATGTGATTACTTATATCTTAAAAAGAAATTCTGTATTTTTGTTTCAGAAAGTGGTACTGATTGTACATGGTATTGATATTTTACTATTTCCTTCCTGTTTCATGTTCTTCTCCTTTTCTGTGCTCTACCTTTCTTCTTTTCCTGCATACCTGCTTTGCGGTTTACAATAAAGGTTTCTACAGGACAGCAACCAAATTCTTGGAAAGAGGTGACACCTTTACTTCCCATCTCCCCAGATCCCTTCTCTGTTTTATTTTCTGGAGGCTTTTTTATGTTCTATCAGAAAGACACCATTCAAAATCAGAAAATTATCCCAAATACTGGAGTTTTTTTCCTTGTTTCTTTCAAATTAGAGGAAACTCCAGGATTAATGATTTGCTTGGTTTTGTTGCTTAGCCAAGCTTTTATAATTATGCATTAGAAGTCAGTATGGCCGTAGCTTAAGTTTCACATTAACTTAATTTTCAGTTAACTTAATTTGCATTGTAGATTTTGCTTGACTTGAAATGGAAATAAGTGCTTTCAGAGTTTTTTTGTTGGTGTGTTGGTTTTTTTTTTTTTTTTTGCGTGTGTGTGTTTTTGTTTTTTTTTTCTTCTTAATAGTCTGATTTTCCTCCTGGTCCAATTTGACTTCAAATGTTTTATGTTCCTTATTTTAAAGAAATATTTCTATTATTAATTTGTAGTGGAAGTGGAAGAACTGATCTGGACAGGAACTTCAGAAGAAAGTGCTCTTCAGTTTTCACTGTAGTTTTTATGTGAGATTCAGGTAGATCACTGCTGAGTCACGCGTGCCAGTTAACATCAAACAGAACAGACATAAAGTCAAGGTGGTTATGTATTGAGCAAGGGAAAAAAATGGATTTTATCTGAATGAGAAATGTATCTTTATCAAACGTATAGAATAATATCAGGATGTTTTTATACCTTTTTTTCCTATGAATTATTAATTATGAGGAAGATGCTTTCTGAAAGGGCCAAGTTTATCCTTTCTGTTGTGGAAGTGATAGTTAATTTCTCTTCCATTTATGGAAATAAGGTGCTTATTCTTTAAAATCCTGTGTGGACAGGTAATTTTAATGGGATGTTTGCACTTAACTCTAACGGCAAATGGTACTCTGTAACTTAGAGTTAATAGTTGAGTTATGTGGAAGTAATTTGTCTGGGTTTTTGTTTTATTTTGGGTTTAAAATTTAATCTCAATTTTATTGCTTAAGTATGAGCATTTCATTATTGAATGTAGTACTCTGGCTGTATTAAGTGGTTACTGTAATTTATAGGATACTTTGAGAAATGTCATGGTTCTCATGAAGTGACACAGCAAGATTTAGTGAGTGCAGCAACTGAGTGAATGGAATTACGTAATATGAACCAGTTGCTGTGATAAACCGTTAGATTTTAATTTATTTCATCAGTATAACTGGACAAGTAAAGAAGATAATAGACCAACCTTGCCAATTCATTCATTGACTGATATGAAAAGAAGTCCATTCTAAAGATATTTTGAAACTACTTGGAGTTGCATTTGAAATGGTCAACCTCGATAGTTTAAAGAACTGGAGAGGGAGCGAGCAGGGAGAATAGGAATTTGATTGGTTAAGAAATGAGGATGTACAGAAGTTCTTTACTTCTATATATGTCACATGCAAAACAGAAGGAAAAACAATCCCTCTCTCTTTAGAAAAAAAAAAAAAGGCAAAAAACAAAACCACAAAAAAACCCCAACATCCGACTTTCTTTTTATTTGATCTGATTTAATAAATAATTATAAGTGTTTTCAGAAGACCCAAAAACTAACTGCCAACTGCCTTCATGGCATAAATAAGGGTTATGCTGAATTCTTGTGCTAAAGAAAGAAAAATGATTTGTAACTGATGCAGTGTCATGGTTTAAGCCCCTCAATAACTCACACAGTTGCTCTCTCACTCCCTCCCCTCTCTTTCTTCCCCCAGTCCCGGGGGGGATGGGGAGGAGAATCAAAAGAATGCAACTCGCACAGGTTGAGATAAGAACAGTTTAGTAACTAAGGTATAACACAAACCACTACTGCTACCACCAGTAATAATACAAGAGAAATACAAAGACAATACAACTGCTCACCAAGCCCGACCCAGCCAGTGCACCCCCAACAGCAAACCCCCAGTAGCGAGTCCCTGCAATGAACCCCCACCTCCCTGGGTCTCTCCTCTCTGTTTTCACATCCTAGGCGTGACGTGCTGTGGTATGGAATAACCTCTTTGGTCAGTTTGGGTCAGGTGTCCTGTCTCTGCTTCCTCCTGGCTTCCCCTCCTCCCCGGCAGAGCATGAGGCTCAGAAACTCCTTGGTCAGACCAAAACATTACCAAGCAGTAACTGAAAACACTGGTGTTATCAGTGCTGTTCCCAGGCCCAAAATCAAAAACACAGCGCTGCACCAGCTACCAAGTAGGAGAAAAATGACTGCTACTGCTGAACCCACGACATGCAGTTACTGTCTTTGAGAGATGTTCCATACTTGGGGATGCACAGAATCGAAACAACTACAGCACAGTATTTCCGTGAAGAAGCAATCGATTGGAAACACGTGAACCAAATGGCACTGCAGATATTAATGAACTAAAGATTTTCTGTAATATACTGCTGTAAAGATCTTAATTTTGGAATAAATACCATATTCAAGTTTTGATCTCTTTTATGTGATATTTTAAGAATAAAAATTGTTGCCCATATTCCATATTAAGATATCAGTCTCTTTCATGCTAGGTGCATGTAATTACTTAAACTTCATTTGGATTGTAATTTTTTAGGCTTCTTTTTCTAGACCAGAGATAACTGTTTATGAATTAAGCAAAATCAGTTGGATTTTTTTTTTTTTTGGCACATTTGCCATTTAAAATATTGCTAGTTTTCACAGTTTGAAAATTAATGTTAAGAGCAGCACACATGCACAACTATTTCCAAAATATGTGTGTGTGTGTAAAATTATTCTTTAGGCTGTATATTGCAAACATTTTTACAGGCTGTGGAATAAACACCCAAGGAGTGAGATATCCAGTATGAGCAAAACCTCTGGTCCTCTTAGTATTACTTTGGAATACTGGGCAGGAAGATAGTGTTCAATCGCTTTGTTTCAAAGCTTAATTTCCTTTTCCTTTTGGATACCCTCATTTGTCTTCAAAAATCTTTACTTTCCTAATGTGAGAGGAACTAATGATTGCTTATAATTTCAACCCATTTATCCAAAGTGGAGTCTAAATTGAATGTCTTAAAAGAAAGTGGTCACATCTATGAGCATCTCTATTTAAAATTATTGAAAGTCACATTGAGTATTTCATCATACCATTTTTATTTATCTTGATATTGTAGGCAATAATTGTTACAACAAAGCACATATTTCATAAAGCAAGCCCATCAGTATTTCTTTCTTGTAGTTACACTTTGTCACTATTAATAGCTTTCTCTTCATGATGACTCTTTTAACTCATTCTCTCATCAGAAATGATGGATTCTGGTGGTGATTTGAAGGTCAGTAAAATTGGTCTCTGTGCAGAAGCAGTATCTTATAATATTGTACTTCAGTAGGATAGTGTGTATTGCAGCATTCTAGATAGGTGAAATTAATGGAGTTCAAGGACTCTTAATTTTTTCCCTAAATTAGCAAATGTCAGTCTCACTGAAAAGCTGAAGATTGGTAGGAGGCACTTTAGCTCCATACTGGTGTGTCAGGAGACAGAAGAAAATACTGGGATGTAGGCTGGGAAATATGTAGGATAGACCCCCAAAACCAAAGGAATTATTATATCTGAGTCCATGTGAACCCATACTCCTACAACACTGTAATGCAGTTCCCTGATGACTTTTTCTCATTTTACAGCTACTTGTGTTTGATACGCTTTGTGCATGTAAATGTAAAAGGAGTCACAGTTGAAAAGAAGTGGTGGCCTCCTGTGCTGGACCCTAAGGGTCTGAGCACACTTCTGTCAGGCATGCTTTGACTTGTCTTACTCTAAAGCCAAACCTCAGGAACCTTGGGTGAATTCAGAACAGTGCTTGTGTCTGCGGTATCCAGCTGGGATTCTGTTTGGAGTGGTGGGAGTAATTTCGAAACCAGCTCCCTGGTTGTTCCAGCAGGTAAAACACGGCTGATGAAGCTCTGCTGGCTGGTGATAGCTGAAAGGTAATGGGTGTCCTGGTGAGAAGGGATACGTTTCTGAACCATCTGAGTTTGGAGCCTCTACAAAAGAAAAAGTTTTCCATTACAATATGTTTCTGTAACAAATGCTGTAATTTCAGTAATAGTTTTAGAGAAGAAGTGCCCAGTGTGAACTTCTGCGTACTGAAATATAAAGAAATATAATTTTGTTTTCTTTTGATTTGCCTTTATGTTTTAGCCCCAAAAGCAGTAGTCTTTGTGGTTTCTACAGCCAGCCTGAAATCATGGTGATGGCATAAGATGCTGGGTTTGTTCAATTTATTTGCAGCAGTAACAGTTGAATTAATTTAACAATCTGGAAGATTGGTCTTAAGTAATGCATTTTAGAAGTACTACCAATAATTATGAATTTCAAGTTCTGATTTTAAGAAGATTTTTCAGGAAAGGCTGAACTTAAGCATACAAGTACTGCACACCAGTTCCTCAATTTTCAAGTCTTGGATTGTTTTTCTTTTCCTGTTTTAATACCAGTAGTCTGAACTGTGATAGTGTTTAGGTAATTGTGGTGATTGAAACCAAGGAGACCAGAAATAAAATTGGAGGCCAGCAAAGCAATTAGTGTGGCAAATTCTGACAACGCATAATATGGGAAGCATGGTTTTGTTTCCATCTGATGTGAGAGAAGCTTGGATATTGTTTCAAGAAGGGATGTTTCAGAAATGCTCAAATAACCAATTCATGCTCAGTCCTGTAGTATTCTAAATCTTAAAAATGTAAATGGATTCTGCAAGTCATCTCTCCTATCTCATTTGCACAGTTAATTCTCTCTTTTTTTTTTTTTTTCTGAAGACATTAATTTCACAGTGTTGGGTAGTTTAATTTTCTTCACTTCTATTTTAGTAGACTGGCAGTGCAGATATCTCTGCCTCTGACACATCATTTTTTCTCTGTACAATACGGTGTATTTTGTGGCTCTAGTGCAGAAGTAGACTGGCCCAGAAATCACAATCTGGGATTATTGTCTTTGTGTATCCTCAAGGAGTAATATTTTAAAGTCACTGCATCTGTTGGTACTTAAGAGCATGATTTTTACGTTTTATTTTTGCCAGTTTTTACCATCTGTGTGTCTGTTTTTTGGCTCCTTGATTTAATTTTTCAGTTTAATTTCTCAGTTGCACTGGGATTTCTTTCTCTTTCTCACACATGCTCTTTTTGACTCATCCATGAACTTACATTAACAATAAAAAAAGAGAAATTATTTACGGCAGTTGCATAGTAAAATTCTTGGCCTTCAGAATTTGGTTTTCTTGATATCTTTTTATTGAGTCTTTTCTAGTAAATGCATGTAATTTTTGGAAGAGAAATCACTTTTATTAGACTTTGTTTAAGTTTTAAAAAATTAGAAGCATCTTGGTGGGAAGAGCTATCTTGGTCACATTAAACACATTCTAGTCTTTCATACTCATTTAGTTTTTAATGCCCAAGAGGGAATAATTTTCTTGAGAAATCTGTGTTATAATCGTAAACAGACATAATTCAGTAATTTTCCTATGAAACATTGGCTGAAGTTTTGGCACTAACAACTTGAAACTCACAAAAGCGGAACATTTTTGTTTAAATTCCAAGAAAAATACTAATGAAATATATTAAAATAAACAGAAAATATACATACAGTATGTTTCAGACTGTTTTCAATAAAAGGGATGTATCTTCATCAATTGAATAAATGTGTGATGAATTCAGGCATATTCTAGCATTTCAAGAATGTTCTGACAGTACTTGAGTCATTTTCTTTGCTTATCCATTAGAGTTTTTTACAAAAAATTGCATTATGTAGATAAAATTTTAATGTAGGAGGGTTAACTGTATAGCACATCTACCAAATACTTTCCTTCTGTAAGTGTTTATGAGTATGGAAGACCGCTGCTGCTCTGATATTTTTTTTCATTGACATGTGCATTTTGCTTCTCTCTTAAAATATGATACATTTCTTAAGGTTGAATTTAATGGCTTTTTAAAAACGACCTAGACATTTCTTTTAGTCTCTTTCAATTTTGTAACTGAGGATTTTAAAGTTTATTTTTACCTTCTGATGTACTTTCTTGCTCATAATTGAATTTCAAACTAAAATATGGACCTGCTGTTTTGTGCAGTGTTGCATAATAAGTAAGAGTTACATTAAAATACCAGCACTGGCAGGTAAAAGCATGTTCCTTTTGAAATAAGTGGCCTCTAGATTCTGTAGTACCCTTTCTGTTTGTGTGAACTGCTTTGAATTATTTTTCTTAACAATGCTGTAGAATATCAAAAGACCAAAAGAAATGCTCTGTTCACTTGAGAAAGCATTTTTTTGAAAGGAAGCCTTGCAGTGAAATTCCGAGGAGCAGAATTAGTCGTCTTCTGTCTGTATATGCGTATAGTTATTCCTAAATACAATCTGTAGCCATTTTTGAGTATGTTGTAAAACTGGGAGAGAATGGTGATTTTCACCAAGTGATTTGAGCTTTTGATCCCACTCAATTCCCCTTGTGTTTTGCTAGAAACTTTTTGTTTTGGAGGAGTGTTAGTGTCTTAAAATACCAGTTGGCATAAAAAAGAAATAGTGGGGTTTTCCAGTTTTACTAAAGGATATTCAAACGGATCCTAGTTCAGTGGTACCGCGAATGATTTAAACTCAATATTTCAAAATTTGAGTTCCGAAAGTTTCCCTGGCTCTAAGGATTTTATGACTGTCTGAGTTTAACTTCCCAATTTCCTGACTAATACTTTTTTACTGTAGGGGGAAAGCTGAGTGAACAAACCAGCATGCATTTGCCAGTGAACTGTGAGATGTGCACCTCATTACAACACTGCAATAACATCCATGCCGGAATGGAATTGTGTTAAAGCTGATAATATGTAATTAAGAGACTGCTGATCATTTGTTTTTCTGTGGCTTTAATCTTAAGAAGCTGTATGTTTTCAGTTGGGAGTATAAATGAAGAATAAAAAGTAGGATGCTTTCACTACTGCATTATATTGTCCTTAAGGCAATTTAGAAAGTACCAGTGAAAATGATCACCTCTGCAGTTGTTTTACTTTGCCTTCCACATGGAAAACAAGTTATTCTCAGAAGATGTAATGGCATGTAAGCAGAATCAGTCGTGCATCGGTCTTTCCTTAGTGTTGGTTTATGTTGGTCTGAGATAATTCAGGCAGTATTGGAAGTGGATTCAAAGTGCAGTGATGAGAGCAATCCGTTTCCAGCAGCATATATATTTACTATCTATTTTAAAAGGTTTGTGGGAAACTAGATGTAAACTTTCATGTTAGATAGTTTCCCAGCTGACTGGTACATTGAATTAGTTGAGAACAGGAAGGGCTGGCTCAATTCATTTCCATCCCTTGTATCTCAGTCATTTTCTGCAGTGACGCATATGGGTTGATTACCATAGCAACAGTGTTTTAGCTTGTACTACTGTGAATGTGGTTAATGATAATAGAATTATCTACTCATTTTAGATCCTGTTATATTATTAGGTCGTCTGAACCATTCTCTTGCTATGTATAGAGTTATTCCATGTAGCCTGTCCACTCTACTTGTACATGTGTTGAGTAGTCAGGATTCTACTTCTTCCCTTGGGAGACTTTCACAATCTGATATATCACCCCTGAAATATATTCTGATATTTAGCCTCATTTGGCCTTCTTTCTCACAGCTACATGGATTTGTACCACATGGAAGTTCTGTTCTGATCTTCATTGTCCAGAATTTGCAATTAATTATTCTTTACCTGCATCAGAATGCAACAGCTCAGTGTTTGTGCATTTCAGAATTTTTTTAATGAGGAAAATGGGGTTTTTAAACCCATCTTCTCTTCTTCTTCTTCTTCACTATTTCATTTTGATAAGGAAAGTGCCTAATATTTGTATTGCTATTATATACTATACTTAGATGACCTAAACTGCGTAGACAGAGCTTCCAGCTTTCCAGTGCTTAAATGAATTCACTTCAGCATGTGCACCACTAGATTCCTGGTTCTTATGCGTGCATCTGTGCCTCACACCATCTGATGTCAATAACTGTGTGTGGTGAGTGGGAAGATCTAGTTTTTTTCCCATAAGCTTGAGGGGTGCTCCTTAACGCTTGCCACAAGTCAATAGAAGTAACCTCTCAGCCTGCTCTTCTTGTGTGACCAGGCTAAATGTGGATGGCCATAGATATCTCTTCTGTGCTTCACATATACATATTGCTCACTTTATCCTCTCTTGTGATTTACTGTTTTTTTAAGTCCTATCTATCTCCATTGTTTTTTCACCTTGAAGAGAAATAATTTCCAGGCATGTCCAAAGTGGCATACAAGTGGAAATCAAGTTGTCCTGCCCTACTTCAGGCATTCCACAGTTTGTGCTTTGTGTAGGTTGGCTAGACCAGGAATTAGTTTAAACCAGGTGAAATAAAGTACTTTTCTATATAGGGAGGCCATGTGTTACCTGCAGGTTTAGTACATCATTATCATACTTTGTGTCTGCTTTCTCAGAAGTTGTTTTGAATTTCATAAACAAGACAGAAGAGTATTTTCATCTTTCCAGTAATCTGCTGTTCTCACTGCTACTTATGCTTTTCGACTAATTTTCTTCATTAATATTTGATGCCATACAGTTGCCCATTTCTTTTGTTCTTTTTCATCTCCACTATAAATAAGTACATATTACATAAATATTAATCCGTACGACCCCAGGAGGGTAGAAGACTGGGGATTGTCATTGAACTTACTTCTAGAGCTACGTTTGCTGAAAAAATATTTGGTGCTGCAGTAAGCAACAGGTACATTGCATCTACCTCAGTGTTATCATTGACTAATTGTTTTGGTGATTTTGCTGTTCTGTTTTTGGGTTTGGTTTGTTTTTTTTTTTTTAGAGTTAGTGCTACTTTTTCCAGGATCTTTCCCTTTGATGCTTAGACTAGATTGCATTTCTCAGAATGCGTTATCTTACATTTATTCAAGTTTCAATTTCCTCAGTCACCCGGCTGCTCAGTCCACCAGTGTGACATACATATATATATGTATATGTATATGTATATGTATATGTATATGTGTATATGTATGTATCTGGAAAGGCTCACAGAGCTTGTTGATCATGTTTTAAAAGGTTGGTTTAAAACCAAATTGTGTTTCACTGGAAAATTTCATCACTTTATTTTTAACTTGCTCTTCCAGATTATTAATTCTTTTGGTAATGTTATCTTGTCAGTCCCTTAGGGAAAGTATTAGCTTTTCAATTTCAAAGATTGTTTTAATGTTCTTTTGTTTCTGTATGTATATACTCTCTCGTTCTTTCTCTGTTCATTGTTGCCTTCAACCTGAGAAAAAGGACAAGTGCATTTCATAAATTTTAAGGATTCCTCTTGCCGACACTGTCTACAATATGTAAGTTTTGTTCTTTGGTTTATTGTTTTTTTTTTTTTCTAATTAAACTGCAAGAAAGGGTGTAACTATTAACATTAAAGAACTACTCTGAGCTTGGGAGGTAGCTGAGGATAGACCAAAAATTAAAAAACCCAAACAAACCCAAACAATAGAGTGGGGAACATTCTGATTCTGTAAATGAAAATTCACAGGATTTAAATGAATTTTTTTTTGTTTCTCCCCATATTTTCTTCAAAGATTATAATTCTGTGAAAACACCGTGAGCTTTATTAATTTCAAGTAAGAAACCACAGCCTTTTTTTTAAAGTGGCTTCACCTTTATACTGAATTGGTTCTTAATTATAAGATGCAATGATCTTCATTGTATTTCAAAAGTTCACTCTGTGGTATCTGCAAGATTTGAGTTCTGTGATGATAAAGCAGATGATTTTCTCCTTCCTATCTAGTCAGGAGTATTGGTAGGCCAGCATTACCCTTTCTCAAATTTGCTGGCCTTTAAGAAAGTACAAAATACAGTCCAGTTCTAATGACATCCCAAGGACAAGATAAAAGTCTGTTGGCAATTTACTTGAGTTATCTATTACGCGGCTTCTGAAATAGCCAGAGCTGGCCATAACAAAGTACTATTCTAGAATGGTAGGATAAGAGAGCTTGCTTTTCCCTGGTTTCCTAGAAGTAGGTTTTTTCCAGTTTCAGAAAATAGGTGTGAAGAGCTAAAGCAAAATAAGAACTTCTTCAAGGAGGGTTTATCTTGGATTAGATTGACTGGCTCACCTAGGATTCGAAGGTGGCTTATGGGAAATTGATAACAAGTTCCTGCGTATTTTGAAACCTTCTGCTTGGCTTTATCGAGTTTATAACTCATTAAATGGCAACTAAGGAAACCTTATGTCAAAATCAGAATTCTTAAATATGAGGTTTAACAGTGTCTACATCCTTTTATTCCTAATTTATACAAGTTGGTTTTGGTTCCTTATCAAATATTGTTCCCCCAAATGCTGTTCTTAATGTTAATATAGTGTTTACGTAGAAATCCTATATATAAAGTGCTATGACTTTTTGATGAAGTGTAACACTTGGGCACATGCCTCTGTAATGTGTATGACTTCCATGCTTTCACCTTTTTTTTTGGTGGGATGAATGAAGAGGAATTCAACCACAAAATGGGTGGGTGTTTTTTTCATTCTGTTTCTGCATCTTGGCTTTTAATGAACTCAGGAAATAGTACTTAAAAGCTTTGTTGTGCCTCTGTCTTAATTTGGTCTCCTCTAAGGAAGATGGTGAAATTCGAGTAATTTGCATGAAGTATAGAAATGAAGTTCTGCTGTAGATTAGAAACTGTCAAGGAGAAAAACAAATGATGGAAAATGGGTCAGCAGTATATAAGGGCAAGAGGGATTTGTTCCTGGAAATCCTGCTGGTTTTGAAAGAGGGAGAGTGCTGAGATTGTAACTCTAATGAAAAAGACACAATTATTTAGATACTTGAAAATGGGATTTTAAAGGAGGCAACAGAAGAGGGATGAGATTGGACATAGAGCAGTGCAAGTTACTGAATGTTAAAATAAGTGCCTTGAGCTGTACATGAAACTACAGATGAGCAGTATTCTTGCAAACAGCAGTCTGAGGCCACAGTGTTAGACGTTTCAAGTAATTTCTGCTGCTGGAAGAAGCGGTCTTAGCCATTGTTTATTTCCTCCCTTGTGCCTCCCTAAGCTTTTATGAGACTGTTAATTATACTGAACTGGACCAGCCTGGGAAATGTAAGCAATTAAAATTGTTTTTATTAAACATTAATTCTGATCTTTTGTGTAGTGATACAAATGCTTGAATAAGCAGAAAGGAGAAAGTGGACAGAGGGATCCAGTGATGAACATGGCTATCTGGGGAGGGGAAAAGATGACTGCCTCTTTCAACAAACCACATCTGTGGTTTGCACTGGCCTTACAGGATAATGAAACACAAGGCTAAGGTGTTACTATGGGCAACACAGTGGAAATACAATTGCTTGGAAATACTGCATCTCCATCACATGAGCTGAATTGAGGCCCTACTGTGTTGACTTGGGTGAAAAAGGAAGGGAAGTACTCACAAAGGGAAATAAGGTTTCTGAGAAGAAGGTTTTAAAAAATTAATTACATTGAGAAGCTGGTACTTCCGGAGCAACAAATAGCACTGAGTTATTGAAAATCCTTCCTTTTTGTATAACTTACAGTTAATTTGCAGAGTGCTTCTGGAGCTGTGATTGTAGCACTTGCGTGATGTCCTACACTTTGTTCCTCGGTATATTTTAGGCAAAGGTCTTCTTTGGTGGACCCTCGGTAGCCTAGAGAGTTAGGTGGTGGTGATGATACAGTTTGGCTGTTGATTATGTCTCATCACAGGTCATGTAAGAGTTTTACATGACAGTGAGTGGTGTGCACATGCTGGTGCAGCCTTGGGACCAAATGACTCCGAGGGATTTGACTCTTTCCCCAGCCTCTTCTCCAGCTTCCAGTGCTGAAGGGGCCTGTGTTCTGTGTGCTCCCCAAACATAGAATGACTTACTCTCTGCAGTTGTGGGTCTAGATGGCTTTTTTGGTGTTTTCAGAAATTTTTTTAGTGCTATTTTATTTTTAAAGGGCCATTTTAACCTTCTGTCCCTTTTGGTTCAGTTCAGGAGTACATGGGAGTGTTTGACGTTTTCTGAAAGTAAGGCTCTTTCTATTTCAGAGAGATCACCCGAAACAAAAAGCATCTAAAGCTGGAGATGAACCTCAGAAATATGGAAAAAAAAACCTTCTGTGCCTCAGTTTCCTCAAATAAAGAAATTCTAGAATAACTTTCAATCTTCTTCCTCAGGGTACAGTGATGCTAAAGTCATTATTGTCCATGAAGTGCTTTTGCCATACTGTGCTGGAGGGCACTATAGAAGTACTAAGCACTATTTATTTTAAATTTGATTTAATGCTTTTGATTAAGAAATGAATAAAATTGTCACAGAGCAGATTGTAACCCTGTAGGCGCTTGGAATGGAGCATTTGTAAATGAAGCATTTACTAAGAAGTTTGAAACTGTTTTTCATGTTGACTTCAGCAAAACAAATTGAGCACAGAACAATGAAAAATGCTATAGTATTTTCCATTATTAAAATGGTGAATTTTGATGCCTAAGGTAAAATCCATGTTGTGCAAAAGACCAAAAAAAAGAATGCTGCAGCATTATAGAGAAACTCAATTGAAGCAATTTTAGTGGTGTTTCTCATTGAAGGAGGTAGAAAGCAGGAAAGTGGCATGCAACTGTGCAATTTGGCAAAAGAGAAGTAAGATATGAAACTGTAAAATGATAATGTCTCATTGCTTAAACTGCACAGGAGCCAAGAGGAGGCTTGGGCACCTCATGTGCCTGCAGCAAGGCCAGGTACCCTGCATTGCCATGGCTCCCTTTGGAATCTTCATTCCCTGGGACCTTCAGCAGCCTGGACCTTTTCTGGTTTTGTTCCTTTAAAGGAGGAAGGCCAAAACGGGAAGAGTTAACTTTAAGCCATGCAAGTTAGGGAACCCTTATCTTAGGAGTGTTTGTCCATCTGGGTGGTGCGCAACACAGAAGATCTGTAAAACAGATATGTAGGTATTTTTATTTTCCAGCAGTGGGAATTTTAATCAAACAAGTCATAAATGAAAACTATATATTAGCAAATCCTAGCAAATGAGAACTGAAGATAGACCACTGTCTAAATGAGAGGAAACCCATGTACTTTTCTTTAAGCAAGGCAATAAAACTGTATGATTATGTTTTTCTAGTTCTTTGGGCAAAATTAACAGGGTGATATTTAGTGACACAAACCCAAAAACTTTGAAAGTCATGTTTTCTAAATGAGTTGAAATTCAAAGTTAAATATGTGCTAGCTTTAAACTCCCACAAACGTATGGACTTCTACCTTAATGGAAACAGATATTTTAATTAAATTTTAAGAAGCCAAGTCTTCAGTAAGCTTTCTAATGTCATTTCTATACAGTCCTGCACCATGCCGAGAAAAATATCCAGAATCGAATTTTGTTATTAAGATGCCTGTGTAAAGTAAAATGATGTTTTGTGTGAAGGAGAACAGAGTGCTATGCTTTTAGCTTGCTTCTAAATTGACTCTTATGTTCAGTGCTCCAGGGGATCGAACTGTTCTGCACTTGGCTGAAGCTAGTGAAATCCTCACACGCTGATGCAGATCTGCAAATCAAGCAACAAGGGACTATTTCAGATTAAAAAAGAAACAAAGAAATGAATAAGGATAAAAGAACTATGAGACCTGTTTGAAAATTGCCTAATGACAAATTCAAGTTGCTAAATAAGAGATGCTTTTTTTATCTAAAAAAAAAATAAAACAGAAAGAGAGAAAAAAGTCATCAGAAGGATGAAAATCATGGTCTATGAAAAGGTGAGGTGAATAATAATAATATATTCCAGGAGCATTACAGGAAAATGTGAAGTGATTTATGCAGAATTTTCTCTTTCCTTTGTCTCCATATCAAAGGAAAACTGTGTGGCTCATCTAGAATACATTTTTTGTAGAAGTCTTTCAGATCTCTAAACTTATAGGTGGAGGCATGTACGTTTAGTTTTCTGCAGGGAAAGAAAGTGGGTGTCCCAATTTTGTGTATACATTGTCATTTCTTCGTCTTTTAAAAATCACACAGGACTTAATGACTTCTTTTTTCTTAGTATCTACGTACAGAATAAACTAACTTGTCTGATTAAAGGAAAAAGTATTTAAAATTATTTTCCTCTGCATTAGTTACAAGCAGGTGAACTCAGCGTGGGGCTATTTATAGGAGAACTAATGGATGTGCCTAACTTGACCTACTTTAGACTACAGCAGAAAAAAACAAACGCAGTGTAGTTATACCACTACCATGTAATTGACTTTTTTTCTTATCTTATGAACGAAATAATGTCTTTGCTGTTGTGGCCTTCTAAATAAATATGTATATTTAGAAGCATACATATTTATTTCCTGAATGTCATAGTAACGCTCCATGTTAAAGTATATTGTGGGATTTCTTTTTCTTTGCCATCCATATGCATTGACTTCTCCATACAAAATTAATGTTAGTTTTTTGGTCTTTGCTGGTACTGAAATCCCAAATCTGTATAACCTTGAATTGTGGGGTAGGAAGAACTTAAGTTCTTGAAGAAAATCAGATTTCATTTTGTAAAAAAAATCTCTCCTGTTGCAAAATAATTCGAATAAAATATCTTTTATTAATGCAGGGGCAATTTTTTCTTTATAAGTAGGTATGATATGAGTTAACAAGGGGGGTGGTGGTATGTAGAGTCATATGTATGTATCAGTTAGCACTGTGAAAGGGAAAATAAATGGTGTATGAAGTCATTCACCAGAATTTTGTTTGTTACATGGCAAGTGCCACACTCGTGTTGGCTCACCGCATGGGGTGGGGATGTCCCTGTAATCGAGGTAATTCCTGCATTATTCAAGGTGAATGATAAAAGAGCCTGCACAAAACCAGGCCTGGCCTTTGGGCTAATTTTTACAGGGAAATTTAATTATACATTGACCTAAATTTGTAGCCACATTTCAAATAAAGCTGATAACTGTTTCCATTAAAAATATTTTCCATGACTCTGATATCAAAGCACGACTTTGAATCTATATTTAATATGAACCCTAATATTTGTTTCGGATTGGCAGATCCTGGTGGTCTGTATGTCAGACTGTAAATCATATGACAAAAGTATAGAATATCAGATATTTGAACATGGAAATGGTCTGCAGATAAGCTTTATTTAAAACAAATAAAAAGCTTAGATTTTTGCCTGTGAAACAGATATGTTTTGGATCCTGAGGGAAAGCAGAATAAAAGCTGTAACTAGGCAGTTACACAAAAAAAATCTGTATTGTTTTTAAGGCTACAATGAATTAGAGGTGATCTGATATAGTTGTACATAAGTCTATAAGGTAAGTACTTCTCTTTGTAATGCAATGACACATCTGTAAATTGTTATTGATTAAATCTTCAGAAAGCTCTTGAGGTAATTTGGTGAATACTGAAAGTATGGCAGTCCCTGCTTTACATATTTAAAATATTTAGCACCTGAGAGATTAGTACTTTCATGTTATATCTAATTTTTTAGTTGACTTCCTATGTTACATGGGAATTAAAAACTCATTTTACTGGACTAAACAGGCGGCACTGTTAGTGCTGGGGTGCCCTGTCCAGTAATGCCAAACCTTCTCTGGCTGTTCCTGTTGGCTGTGGCTGGTTTTGCTAATAGGTCACACTGTCAGTGAACTGTCTTACAAATTCATCATGTGATTAAATGTCTTGAGTTTTGGAATACTTCAGATACTTTGCATCTAATAAAATGTTTAAAAAATTGGTTATGGACTGCAAGCGTTACAGGTGATGAGAAAAGAAAGAGGCAAAGCTCATCTAGTATCTTTGAGCAAGAATGGGCATTTATGGCTCATCATTCTAAGCTGCCACTGAGACAATTAAGATACCTTTAAATATTACTGCTTTTCAAAGTGTTGTATGCAAGTGTCTTATCTTTATTTGTCTTTGCAGACATGGAGTATTAGCCTCAAAATAACAGAGAAATGCATTTTTAAGTGATCTTTGCTACTGTTTATAGTAAGTCAGTGTAGGGATTAAGAAAAGACTCAATGTTGTCATCTTAAGTCTCTTTCATATAAGAAATGGATCATCAAAGTGTAATCAGGTTAAATTTGGCAACAATTTATCCCTATGTCAATGAACAGAAATGTAGGGCACTAAATTTAGTGTAGTAATTATGATCACCATAATATTTTCTACTATGCTGAATATTATGGTGATACGTATTTGAGATTTAGAGCTGTTGTAAAATGGCTGGCCATGAAATAGTTGTGCTACAGTGATGTTTCGGTCTTCTTTAAAATGTCCCTTTAATACGATCTGGTGGGAAGAGCTACTTATTTTTGTTACCCATTTGATATTTGCCATCTGTAGAGGAACCTTGATGTATAGATTTATTACAGTAGCTATCAGTTTGCAGCATACCTCCTTCCTCTGCTTCCACCTTGGGCTGTCAGTAGTCCTGGGGAAGTTGCTGATACGGTCTGGAGTGGGGTGTGCTCAGCTTGGGGAAACCAAATATTTTCGTTTTCACTCCGACAGTGAATACAGTCTATCAAATATGATCAGGCATTGTGAAATGTTTGATAATCAGCACTGCTTCAGACATTATGACAGTTTTATTCGTTTATCAGATCCCATTTTGTGTCATTTCCCTTGTTTGGGGGGGTTGCCGTGTTGCTAAAGTATTTGCATTTCTTTTATCTTTTTCCTTTTTTCTTTTTTTGCTCACTGTTCTTTGTTTGCTGAAAGACCATTTGGCTACATTAATTAACAAGCATGTTCGATCAACAACAAAACCCTCTTTGAGTTTGAATGCATTTCATGCTGTTTGTTGGCAAGCTACCACTATAAGGTCATGTCTGAGATTTTCTTTACTATAAAGAAACAGAACCAGCAAAATGTCTCCAGCTAAATTCACTAGCGAGAAAACCTTTTGTCTAACCTACTAAAACTCTTAAAAGGCTCACGTACTTCTCAGTGCCGTCTGCAGTGTCTACTGTAAAAAAGAATTAACTGCACCATCATCTAGTAAACAGTTTTTTTAGTGGAATCTCTGTTAAATGGATGAGCAGTGTTTGTGTTGTGCTCCTGCAGTTAGCCTGGCTAGCTGTGTGATGGAGGTGTGCTCCACCAAATTGTTGCAGAATATATGTGTGTGATTTCAATGACATAGCACAGGTTGTTGAGCTCCTAAAGATTAAGGACTTCAGTAATCCTCTAAACTATTACATGCTACAAAATGATTGAGAACTACAGGGCTTGCTCAGTTTTTATTGGTATTACAAGTCTTTTAATACGTTTGGAGAAGAGTCTCTGGTAGTCAAAACTGAATGAGGTGTTGTATAGGTTTGTCAAAAGAAAGTTGTATCAAATTGTATTCCTTTGCTATCTGGTGTTCTGCTTTTTGGAGAATAGGAAATCAAATGCATCTCTTTTTAAATCTGTAAAAACGTTTCCTATCTAGGTGCTTCACAACAGCAATAGTGCAGTCATGAAGCCATGCCAGATTTAAGGCTCAGTTTGATCAGTTTATTAAATGGGAAATAAGAAATGATTGCCTGTGATAGCAGGGGATGAATTTGATATTCATCAGAGACCTGGGAAATCCCTTCCATTCTGTGCTTCACTATGTCTATATGATATCTATTCACTGATTTGACTGAGCAAGGCAAATTTCATTTTAGAGTAGTGAGGCATGTAGGAGCTATATAAATATTGCCATTTTTAATTGTGGGATGACCATCCTGCACAAGGAAATGAATAACATAGGGGTGACTGACATGTAAGGAGAATATTAACTCATATATATACATATAAAATTTAATAATTTTTGTGTGTGTGTGTGTAAATGGATGATAATTCAATGTAAGGGTTTTTTTTCTACTCTCTCTCCCTGAGTTGCTGATAATAGCAGTGCACCTTGTATAAGACTGATGTGAATTACACAAAGCTCTCACCTAAATGTTTGTGCATATATATGTGTTCAGGAGGGAGAAACCCTATCTTTTTTTTATTCAATAACTTTTTTTTCCCCATGTGATCTTTCTAACTGCTCTTCAGATTTGATTGAAAATTGCCATTCTCTGGAGATTTGGCCAGTTAATCAAGAAGTGAGAACATTAACACAAAAGCCTGATGCTGGTGTATTTGTGCTAGTTAAGACACAGGAAAATAGGTCCCTTAGGAGCTGTTTCCTATCAAGTCTGATCATACAGAGAGAGAACCTACTTTATATTGCAAGGACCAAACAAACATTTATAAACACAGCTGCCAGGAGACTAATAGCATATACCGTCTCTTTTTCTATAATCATTACAGTGAAGTTCAAGAGAATAAAAGGGGAAAGATGAAGGGAAGGGCAGATTTTAATAACATAAGCATTATTGTTGTTGTGTCCCAGCTGGGGAAAAAAAATACTGATGTGCAGTTTTTTCCAGAGCTGCTTTGTATTGCTGATGTGTCCTTGTCTACAGTAGAATCTAAAGTACCTGTTGGACGTTGTATACTATTCCTTCTGTTTGGTATTTACAATAGTTTCACTCATTATGCTACAACTAAATGCTAGAAAACAAACAAACTTGAATTCTTCTTCCAAAGCACAGTGGGTGTGTATTGACAGGCTTTCATTTGCAGGAGGGTGTATGTCTGATATACTTACTTATCATACGCTGCTCACACTGGTAGCTCTGCCTGTTTACCACCATGGTTGCACTTGCTTGGTATTTCAAGACCCTGCTTTCTGTCTGTAATGTTATTAAAAATGCTGTTGTATAATGAGATCATCCACCTCATGTGAAAATACTTTGCTGTAGTTACTCTTCAGACTAGTATATATATAAAGGAGATTTAATTGTTTTAAAAGATGGTTCCTTTGTATAGCTCTTGTGTACTCATGTCAGCCTGTCTTTTCTGCTGGGGCTGGATCACCTAACAACTTTACAAGTCAGAAAAAGAAAATAGACTTTTTTGTACAATGCAAACAGATATACCACAGTTAACAGCTACATTTCACGGACTTTATGTTTTTTACTGAATATGTTAAATCTCAGAGCGGATGAATACGCTTTCCCAGGTGAGGGCTCCATGGTGCAGCTGAGCTGGCTGCAATGCAAGCTTGAGCCTGCTATGGGATGGGGCCTGGTGTGAATTCTGAGCACTGGTGGCCTGGCTGTCCTGGCTTTCCATAATCCCCTTCCTGGCTCTCAGATAAAGTGGAGAATTAAGCTCTCTAAATTGAGTGTAAGTTAACAGCAAAGTCAGGGCAGGAAGGTGCAGGTTTGGGAGAGGGAGCTTGTAGTTGCTGTTGGAGGTGCAGATGGAGACAAAAGAGGAATGAATTCAACATTGTGTGTTACAAAAGTGAACAAGGTGAATGTGCAGAAGGGAGGTCACTGGTGAAATATTAGTACAGCTCCATGCCCTCCTGTATTATGAGGAACTCTACTTATAACCTCGTTTTCTTTAATGTTAATTTGGATTTACTCAGTGAACAAGATATTTGCTATTTACACAATAAGTGGCCAGTTGGATTTTTTCTCATGTGTTGCTCAGTGTAGCGAATCTTGCCTTGGAGCGTTGAAGTCATCTGAAAGCAGATTTACTCTGTTTCATGTAACCACTGTCACTAAAATTTGCAGTCAGTCACTTTCTGAACAATGATGGAACAATTATTATATCCTTATGAACATAAATTGAGTTGAAAAAGCCCCACCCAAACCAAACACCTTTACTCCCATTTTTTTCAGTTATTGATAGAGATCTTGCTGTTGAATTTGAGAGACGGGATTAAGTGTTCAGAGAAGACAGATTTATACATAACCCTTACATGCCTTCAGAATCCATTTTCCATTGTATCTGGCTGAAGTAGATTGTAATCAGCACCTTCTCAGACCAGGCGCCTAGAAACAAATACTGCCCAAATGAAACCTGTAGGAATTTAAGTAACTGCACTAAATTTATTCAGACTCCCTGGCTGCTACTGAGTTTTCTGTAGATAATCATTAAAAGACAAGGGAACGTGAAGAAGTTCTGCTAATGTTTCTGGGGAGTTCATTAGAAATGCATAGAACTGCAGAGATGAGTGGGAAAGTGCTTCTTTGAAGATGAAGTAGTGACTGGTAGTAATTGTGGATTAATCAGAGGCAGGAACTGATATTTTGGTAATGAAAGAAAAAATGCCCAGTAAGATAGGGAAGGCATGGCTGGTTTTGAGCTTTGGAAGTCACACAAGGCAGTCTTTACTCAGAAATAATCTGAGGAAATGCTGCTGTATACCTGTGCACGAACTTGTCTCTTAAGAGACAGAGGAATTTTGTACAGATCCATTTAAAAGTATGAATAGCTCTTTGAAATCACTAATTCTCTTGAACTAAAACAAATTTCAAGAAGTCTCCATTCTGTTTGATGCCATAGCTCAGAGTGTCATTATATCATTTAATCTCCACGTTAGTTGCCTATATACATTACAGACAGCACGGATCCCTTATGGACAGTTACATCATGTCTGGTGGTATGGGTGAGAAGCCCTGGCTGAGCCATCTCGTCAATAGGGATTTGGGGGAATTTGACACTGAACACACCAGGATACATAGAAGTACATTGGAAGAGGTGCTTTAAATTGTCCTGTCTGCTGTAAAAATGAAATTATCTTTTATTTACTCTATTTCAATTTTAGAAACAAAACACATTCTGTCCTTAGTGGCCGCACATTAAAAGCTGATTTTTTGATATAGCAGGGATTGGTGTTTACAAGTTTGGGATTTTGCACATTGTTTTTTTTCTGAGGAATATCTGCAGTAATACACATTTGGGATTTTCAGAAACTTACTTGCTCTTCTGAATGTCCTTTTCTTCATTTTACTTCATTATAGCCCATCCAGATGGAATTTGCCTTTCAGAAGAAAGCTACTTTCCAAATAAAGAAATAATTGCTTGATGCAGAGATTCTCACACCTAGTTACTTTTCGTAGTAAATCAGAATTTTAAGTCAAATCCCTCTGCAGGTGTCCAATTTTTTTCTCCATTCACTTTAATGTAAATCAAAATCTGTGTTATTTTGAGAAGAAAAGAGAGCCTGATTACTGTAATATTAAAGATTTTTAAAAGGGTACATCGTATATCTGTTGATTATGGCAGTAGGGCTTTCGCTATGGTTGTGATTCCTCCTCTAAGCACCTATTTACAGGCACATGCATGTTTTTGATACAGATCTGTCTGCTGTCCGGGAAAAGCCAGACAGAGGCGTGTGGGAGCTGCTGTTTCTAATTGCTTGGATAACTGACAGTGAGTCTGGTTCCAAAACTTGCTGTGTTTATAATTCTCAGTACAAAAGGCACAAAACGTAGATGTGATGATGCCAGGTATCATCTGTTTTACATGGCTTTGGATTTGCAGTTTCTGATGTGTTAAATCCTAATATTAGAAGATACAGTATAGAGAAGAAGCAAGTAGGTTGGCTTTGGCTTCATCTTGAATGTACTCAGGGTTAGGCAGGGGGATGCTCCTTCCTGTGGTAGAAAAACCTCTGGACTACTGGGTAGGACAGAAAGAAAGCAAGCGGAATGTGCAACAAGTGGGGAGGCTTAAGTGTGAGCTGACATTTGGAGGCTCTGGGAATGAAAGCAAAGGTACTATCAAGGCTGGGAAGTGGTAGAAAGAAGAATTTGCACAAGGAATTAGCTTGAGTCTGGCACAGTGGGCTGTATCTCAGGGACATGCTGAAAGTGGGTTTTATCAAGCGCAAGTCTGAAGGAACTTGCAGGAAGGGGAGTGTTGTTTATAGGCTAACTTTAAACTAGTCAAGGGGAAAACTTATGGGGATGAAAGATGGTGAGTGTAGGACCCAAATGGTACAGATGAATGATGCTTACATTTTATGTCTGCTAAAATGACACAGCATAAAGGAAGACATTTATTTGTTATCAGGGGCATATCTACTAATAGGAAGGATTGTTATTACTTCAGTCTCTTCTTACATGTGTAATACTTATTGTATGTTTGCTTGAAGAAAGCACACATGGAAAATTGCCAGAAACATTGTATTAACAAAGTCACATTCATTTGTGATGACCTTTTATCATAGCTGAGATTCAAAATTGTGTTTCATCAGGAGCTCTGATTTTAGACTTGCAGATAATAACTTTGGTGCAATATAAATACTTAGTTTTCTACAATCACTATGGTCCCTAGCTTCAAAACAAGAAACCCATGTCAACAGCAGTCTGCAATGATGTAGGAAAAAAGGTGGAACATTTCTTTTTAATGTGAAGCAACTCTAGATGTTCTGATTTTCATATATGTACCTTATTGCATGTAACTTTAGAATTATCATGGTGATTTGAATATTTATTTTTAAACTGTGCGCTGCTAAAACTTCAGCTGAAATTGGTAAATATAGAAATGTAAACACAGGATTATATTGCTGAATTATATTTTTCCTTTATATTTGGTTTGCAAGCAATTTTTACAATATGGAAAATATTTTATTTTGAGTTCTTGTTTACATTCATAATGCAGTGCTAGGCAGGTTCAAGATGCTGGTTAACCTTTGAAATGTATTACTTGCCTAGTGCTTAACAGGTAGATGACAAAGATGTGCGCATTAAAGCCTCTCAAAACACAGGATCATCAATCTTCAAGTGGCTTGGCTTCATGCAGCATGCTGCTACCCAGGATGCATGAAGAATGCCTACAAACCATGGAACCTTGATGCACCCAGCCTCCTGCTTTTGCAGATTCTTAGTGGAAATGTCAAATGGATGTTACCAACTGCCTCGACCTGCCTTTAATATCTCTTCAATAATTTAATATGTTGTCTGACTCTGTGTGCTAAACTCATAATCTGTCACTTATTTTAATGTCCTGATGGCTCTGGCTCTAGAATCTAAGTTCATGTTTGAAACCTACTGTTCACTCCTGATAATACTTTCTGTTTGGTCACATGGGTAATTAAAAGCATAAGCTTCTAATGAGTAATGCAGGTATAATAATAGTTTTTGATCTTCTTACTTTTAGTCCTTGAATTGCCTTGATCTAAATTTGAAAGTAACAGCATTACAATTTTGACATTAAAGTTATGCATTTGGTGAATAATGTGTGTATTTTTTGGAAAGTCAAATTAAAAATAAAATCAATTTGTTAGTATTACAGCCCCATGTAATTCTTTGACGTCAGCTTTTTCTGGCATGCTGTTAATAAACTCCTGTGATAAAATGTTTAAAAACGTCTTGGCATTTTATGGAATAATACAAGCTGCATTTTTAATTCTTTGCAAATGCCTCTCAGGGAGTTGCCTTGTGTGTTTGGTTGAGTCCCCAGTAACCTGCCCAGAAGTTGTTCGGAAGGAGTTTGCTGATTGTCAGCTGATTTGGTGCCTTTACTTGTCTACCTTTTAAAACAGTGCTGGCTGTGAGATCCTCTGTGGTGGTGTTGTAGTAAAATTATTGTCTAAAACTGGCTAAAATATAAATGCCATTACAAAAATTCATAAAGTGACAAAAAACAGTTTACAAGTTTCAGACAGCAACAGAAAAGATTTTTGTAGTTGCAGAAGCACACATTTTCACTGCACATGCGATAAATCCAATAGTATGAAACTGGTAAAATGGCATTCTTGAAATGAGTTAACCTATTAAATCTAGGTTTAATTTATTTTTTCTTTGCCTGTTTTTTTCCCTTCTGTTTTTTAATATCTAGGATGAAGATCGAACTGAAGAGGACAACAGCAGAGTTGAGCCTGTTGGACATGCAGACACTGGTTTGGAGAATGCTACCAATTTCTCCCTGGAGTAAGTTACTGGCAGAACACATTGTTTTAACAGTGAGTCTTGAGATTGAATATATACTAGTAAATAACTCAGAATAATGTTCCTAAGAGCAGTCTTTTTTAGGTCATATGTCATTTTGGTTTTAAACAATTTCCTTCATGGACCTTTTTAAAGCAGATTTTAAAAAGTTTAGGAAAAGCCTGTGTTAAAGGTGAGCACTGGAAACTTGACATTTTTAAGTGCTGATACTACAGTAGATTTTCTCTCTCAAAGAAAATGCTTGTTTGACGGAACTCTGAAAACTTGACAGAAAGAATAGGGTCAGTGATAGCACTTATAGATCAACAAGCAAAATTTTCAAAGTGGAAAAACTTAATTCCTGTCAGCAGTTCACAGTCTACTGGGAAGATGTGGCCAGCAGGTTGAGGGAGGTGATCCTGCCCCTCTACTCTGCTCTCATGACATCCCACTTGGAGTATTGTGTACAGTTCTGGTGCCCTCAACAAAAGAAGGACACAGAGCTGTTGGAGCAAGTACAGAGGAGGGTCACAAGGATGATCAGGGGGCTCATGCGCCTCCCATATGAAGACAGGCTGAGAAAATTGGGGCTGTTCAGTCTGGAGGAGAGAAAGCTGAGTGGAAACCTCATAGCAGCCTTCCAGTATCTGAAGGCGTCCTACAAGGATGCTGGAGAGGGACTTTTCATCAGGGGCTTTAGTAATAGGACAAGGGATGATGGATTTAAACTTAAACAGAGGAAGTTCAGGTTAGATGTAAGGAAGAAGTTCTTTACTGTGAGGGTGGTGAGACACTGGAACAGGCTGCCTAAAGAAGTGGTAAATGCTTCATCGCTGGTGGTGTTCAAGGCCAGGTTGGACAGAACCTTGTGCAACATATTTTAGTGTGAGGCGTCCCTGCCCATGGCAGGGGGGTTAGAACTGGATGATCTTAAGATCCTTTCAACCCAAACCACTCTATGATTCTGTGTGCTTGGGGGTTACATAAGTTGTTTGGTCAAAACCCTCGTAAGTTGTGCATGTAGCAAAACTGATGTTTTTTACACTGGGAAGCTCCTCCTAATTCTAAAAAAAGTCAGTAAGGGATATTTTATTTCACCACAAGATACAGCAAGCTTGACCTTTTGCATCTCACTGCAAAGAGCTGATCCATTACCTTGCTATAAAATTAATGAGAATATATCCCTTCTACCCTTACATTAAACTATTCAAATTGATTACATTTGTATTTAAAAACTAATTCTTCTGCTCCTGTTATTTCTGAATTACATTATGAATTAGGTGCAGAGGATTTAGAAGTTAAAGATCATGGTGACAACTATTAGGCAATACATGCTGAGCTCTACTCCCTTCCATTTACAGAATCTGTTACATTGCTAATTCCAAATGCTGTTTTGCTAAATAGGGTTTGCAGAACTTCTGTCAAACTTAATGCTTCTTGGTGTTGCTTTTAAGTAACTTGCAGGCTTTTCATCACATGCTACTTAATTCTCTTCTGGTTTGATAACATACTCCTTTCTGTGTTTGAAGTAGTTGGCCTAAACTTCTGAGAAAATCAGGAAGTAAAATTGAAACAGTCTCTCACAGGAAGGGAGAATTTCCTTTTGTCTTCTGTTTTAAAAAGTATAACATTTAAATTTGGGGTGGGTTTCTTTTTTTAAAGAAAAAGTGTGAGAAAAATGAGTGCCTTGAACTTAATTTTTTTTGGAAAAAAGAAAGGTTGCTAACTCAAGCAGTAGAACAAGTTAAACAGTGTAGGCTGAGTATGAAACCTGACTTATTTTTTGTTAAAGCTATGTTTTTCCACTTGCAACAGTTCCAGATGAATCACACTGATTTTTCACTTGTTCTTTTCCTCAGCCCTCAATTTTCTTTTAAGCTAATAGGAAAGTCAGAAAAAAGTTGATCATAGGGAGCCATAAACATACCCCAATAGCAAAAGATGCACCTAGAGTATCTTTTGGAGGTGAAAGGCCTTGTTTCATTCCTGTGAGAGGCTTTGCACACTAGTTAACGAAAACATAGCCTTATTGTTCAGTGAGAATGAAACAAAGTTAGCCCTTGCAAAAACTGGGACAGGGAACATTACCAAATTCTGTAGTACTGTCAGGCTTAGAACGTTGGTCCAGGTCCAAAGAATAACACATTTTTGGCTTATGTCTCCCAGCCCTCCTGTTGTTGCAGTACTTTCTTGAGCTAAACAGTGGCATCAGAGGTACAGACCTTCCATTTGTGTTGTTTAAAAAAATGAGATAAAAAAAATCAGACATGAATCAAGGTGTACAATAAAGGTAAATATATTAAAAAATTTAATGTGGAAGAAATAGAAAAACAACTGTAATATGGGATTTGTGTTGACTTCCTAACAGTACGTGGTCTGGTTATTCTCAAATCCAGATTAAGTGCTGCAAGCATTCGTGATGGATCACCATATGATCAAGAGCTTATTGAAGGAAGTCAAAAATCTTTTACTGCTGTCATAGGGCATTGGTCCTGCTCTTTGCTCCATTTCTAGATTAAATTTGATTTGTGTGCTTATGAGAAACAAGCTTCTCAAAGATCTGTGTGTATATATATGTAGTGCCAGGAAATATGGAAGAAGTATGTAATACTAGAGAGGCGCATAAGCCACAAATTTAGATCATGGCTTGCGTTCAGATCTCTCACTTCCAGATTTACTGAGAGGTTTGGCCTTAGTGTATTATTTTCTCATTTGGGTAGTTATAACTCTTTATGGTTCATGGGCTATATTCCACCTTTCCAGATGTGGGCATGTTTCAAATACATCAGTAGATTTCATAGAAATCTATTTCTAGAATTTTTGCATGGCTCTTTCTGAACCTGTACTTTCCTCTTTCACTTCTCTCTTTACAGCAAAAGTGTAATTGAAAACTAGATGCATAGTTCCTTCAGGAGGATGTCTGATTGGGTTTGAATATTATAGTTAAATCTTTCTTTGGAAACTTTGAGTAGTAAGGAGATACAGTAATCTTCCAGTAAAAGAAAGTGGAATTACAGTAAACCAAATTAATGTGGTTTAAAACTAGAAGAATTTAACCATGTAAAAAAATAATAATTACCATTTGATTAAGGGGTAGTTATGTGAACAGTAATGTTGAGGCTAAGTGAGCACTCTCTAAGAAAAAAATTAGGCGTGCTAATGCTATGATCAGCTTTTAGACTTCTGAGGAAAAACTGTGTGCGGTATTTAAGGTATTTCTACTCAATGGTCTAAAAAATGAACTTAAATTTAACTTTAGAATAAGGAAGAAATAAACAACATGTATGCAATGAAGATGATACCTATTTTTATGTAGCAAAATAGGTTTATAAAACATTTCTTTGAGCTTTATTTTTTTTATTAATCAAAGTATTTTTGATGATTGATCTCCTTTCATGCCATCAGTTTAATCTTCAGGTACGTAGCATTCAACAGTGCTTTCATTACCATGAGTTGATTTCTGGAATGTTTTTGCTTTTCTGTGTATGTTTGTGCGGGGCTTTTTGGTTCCTTCACGGTACATGTTCATATTCCCTCATTCGTCATTGTCTCACAGTGATATGGTAAAGCTCGTAGAAGTCTCCAATGACGGCGGGCCTCTGGGAATCCATGTAGTGCCTTTCAGTGCCCGAGGTGGAAGGTAATGTATTGTGTAGGATTTTAATTGAATTGTAACTTGCTATGCGTTATCTTGGTTGTGTTAGGTTTTATATTGTGTGCCTTTGCTTCTATAGAATATCGTACATTTTTCAAAAGGCAGTCTTGCTGATTAAGAAAGGAAGAAGTGCAAATTTACTGACTCTATACTTGGAACGGACTCTGTAATGGAAAGGCTTTGCTTAAAAGGAGTTAGAACTGCGGGGTTTTAGTAGAGGTCCTGTTGTAATCTCATGGGAAATAGTAGTATAAAGACATTTCCTTTTGGACTCTTTAGATAGATATTTGTGCATCATTTTCTTGCTGTTTAGAGCCACAAGCTCCCAAATAATAGCAGGAGTGTAAACCAGGGGCATCCTGTGCCTGTGCTTGATAAAAATGGAAGAGAAAACAATCATCACACGTTCAATATGTGGTGTTGTCCCATCTGCTGAGGTTAAAAAGAAGTAGCAAAACCAATTGAAACATTCATTTTGGGAAAGGTGAACTTGTTTTATTATGTGACAGGATGGAACTTCTGAAGTTGAATTGTTTCCCCCCCTCCCCCCCCCAAAAAAAAAAAGTGTAAAAAAAGCCCTTTACATTAAGAAATGCAATGTGGGAGATTATAGTAGTAAACAGAATGCATCATCTCTAGTGCTTACTTTGCCTAAAGTAGAGTTTTAACATTTAGGGCCATTAATATTGTCTCAGAAAAATAGCTCAATTTTGTAGTAATTAGTGATGGATTTGAAGCTTTTCAGTAAGTTGAAAAATGAAAGTTCTGCAGGAATACATGCAAATTTTATTTTGCTGATGCATATTCTAAGTGCACGCTGTATTTTCTTTCTAAGGAAAAGGGACACAAATATATACTTTGAAAGTAATCATCTCACATGCCTGTTACGCAGCAACAGTTTCAATTTAATAGTTAAGAACAGAAATAACTTGGTATACATATATTTGTGTCAACTATTAATTTCCTCTTTTCAGCTATGGTATTTTTTTTCTTCCTTCTATACTAAATATCTTCACAGGATTTTAAACAAAGCATAAGAGTTTTATTTGCATTTGTTACTTGAAACGCAGTGTCTTCATAGCCATACTCTCAAGTATTAGGAGAAAATGTATTTTTGTTAATTTAAGGCTACTTTTTCTGAGGATTACAAGTATTAAGAACAAAATTCCATAAAGTGGTAAATTGTTCTCTTCATAATCTGAAATTCAGTAAATTCAGTGTGGGGATGGAAAGGGCATGAGTGAGTGGTGCTTCAGACATAAGCTCAGAAGTAAATCCCATGAAGTTGGAAATGATTGAAATGTTCATGCAGTTATCTAGGATTTAGACAGTGTGAAGGCCAAGAAAAAGATGGGTTTAAGAATGTTGGCTGCCTACTAAGTACTTGTTTAATAAAATTGATGTTAGAAATATTTAGACATTTTAAATAAGGATTTTAACTCTAGTAAAATTTACTTCCAGGCTATTAATGTGCTTTTCAAGTCTGAGGTAAAGCTTAAACTGTTTATACATAATGAGAGCCTGTAAAATGAAAAAGCCGTAAACACAGAAATAAAGTATCTATCTCACTTTTTTAAAAGGATGCTATGTTAAGAGCTATGAAGGACTTTTGCTCTTTTTTTTTTTTGTCCCGAGTTTGAGATTATATGATATAGTTTTATTACAGGAAAGCCAGTTTTAACTGTAGATGTTTAGAATCAGCACATTTAAAAATCAATTCTGTTACAAGGGAAATAATTTTGATATTAAAATTTATCTCCTTTTCCTTCATAATACTAGAATTCCCCTCATTGAAAAATGGATGCTATGTGCAAATTGCTCTCTGAGGTTTTTTTTTGACACCCCTTAAAAATAAACTGCTGGAGAGGGGAGATTCTTGGGTCAATATCTTGAAAATGTGGTGGAATAAAGTTGAGGGGGACCTTGGATATAGCTAAACCATTTCTCCCATGCTCTCTGCACTGTGGTGGAGCAAAGGTGAAGTTTATTGCTTGGTATTGATTATAAGCACTTCTGTTGTACTGCTGCTTTACTGTCAGCTGTGCCCACACCTCTACATGGTTTCACTGAGAGCAAATATATTTTCCCTAGCTGCCTGCAGCCAGCAGTGTGGGCAGGGAAAGGAAAGCGCCCAACTTCAGGCTTGGAGTACTTGATGAGGAGTTTTGGTTTCTTTTTGCTTTCTTGTTGCCTTTTGTGACCTTTTTTTTTTAATTTTTTTGTTTGTTTTGTTAATCTCCCCCTCCCCCAGTTCTTTTGAGCAGTAAAGATACACTTGGTTCTTCTTTTGCTAGAGTCGGAGGAAGAACAGATGATTGGCAGGGATTCTCTCCTGCCTACTAGTTTCTCACTCTAGCCCATGACTGCTCTTTGTTCCTCCTCTGGCTGCAAAGCAAAACATTCCCTGCTACAGTGGAGTAACTTGAGCAGATCCCCCTCTCAGTAGAAACCTAAATATACAAAATCAAACAGGACTCAGTAAAGATGTTGAGGGGTATCTAAAAAGAAAAGATCACATACTTTAGTGGTTTGGCCTAACATTGTGTCCTATAAGTTTGGTGTTCAGGCCCAGTTATGCTGTGGTTTCAATTCTTTTTCTTCCATTTCCCTTCTTTTGCTTTTGAAAATGTTACTCAATAGGCAAATATTATTAAATCAATTATTTTTTAAAGTGAAAAAGTGTAAAAAAATGCTAATGCAATTCTCCCTTTTTACCTCTATGAAGTAAGAAAGAGACATCTCCCACCAAACATCTCCTCTCTCCCAAAGCAAACATCTGAAACCTCCAAAAAAATTGCATCCCATAACTATGTCCCTTATTTATATTGAGGAAATAATGGATTTTTTCATGATCTTTTGAGGGTTTGGAGTTAGAATCTGTCTTCAATGTTGGCTTTTGATCTTGAACAAAATCTATAAAGGTGTCTGCCTTGTCTATTTAGATGCTACTAATTATTTCTGTTCCTAGTAAAACACAGAATTTTTAATGGAAAAAATAAAATCTATCTCCATAATTCTCTGGAAAAGTACTGTTGATTTGTACAGACATGGTCAAACTTTCTTTTGTGGATATGTTTCCTTATTGTCCTCCTGTTTTTTCTTCTAGAATTTTATCAGTCCTTTATCGGCCTTTTTGATCATATGCTTTGAATAACAGAGATTGTTCACCTTATCAAAAAGGAGGAGGGGTATACATATTTATCAGCTTATGGTTGTGAAGTTTTTCAAGATTAAAGTTTTGTTTGTAAGACTTACACATTTTTGCAGTGACCTAGATGCAGCGCTAAGCAGCATGGGAGGCATAAAAATGAAAGCAGAAAGAAAGAATAGAAAGTTAACAGAAAGGTGTTTAGATGAAAGTAGACCAAAAAGGAAATGAATGAGAGGAAAGCGCAAAAGGAAAGAAAATGTTAAATTTGTACAAAACTGACTTTAGCACCAATTCTTCCTTCCTACTAGGTGCTCAGAGAGGAGGGCAAGCACCGAGTTCCCTGTGAATAGCATTTGAGCAGTCCTGGCTAATGGGAGATGTTACATTGATGCATAAATGGGGTTACATTGAGTTCTTCTCTGCAAGCATCATAGTAATTGTAGCGTAATGTCCTGTTACATGGCCTCTTCTTTTTTAAAGTCTTTGAAATCTTCTCAAGCTCTATACCCTGGCTGTTGTTCCAAAATCCTGCCATGTCTGTCTTTGGAAGGAGATCCAACTGACACAAGAATATATGAGATAAAATCAGAAGGCTCTCTGAATAATGATGTGTAAGTCATAGTCCCATATTCCCAAAACTACTGTGAAGTCTACTTAGTAAAAGAGAACAGAAAAGGATTTGGATATTCGTCTGAAAACTCCATAAAGAACATCTGTTAATAAGTATCAGACATGTTACTTTGGTGCAGAGCAGTATGTAGGCCTCTGTCAGCTATTTGAAGCAAGCTATAAAGTCTGTGATAAACCACGCAGCTAAAACATGGCAGCTAAAAAATATTTGAGTTTTTGTGCTACATATCCTAAATGGAAGGAAATCTCATAAGAATGGGGAAAATAAGAGACTGAATTTTATTGCCTTTTTTCAGTTTAGAAGACAAATTTAACAGATTTTATTAAAAAAAAAAAAGCCAAACCAAAACCAAACCCAAATGAAGGTACGCATTGATGTATACACAATCCATGGACTCGAAAACTGTTTATACATTTTTCTATTTTGTAGGTCTATCTTTTTGCTTTTCGAGAAAGTGCACTTTGTTTTCTAGAATTTATAAATCATCTCATATTTTAATGTAAATGTATTAGTCTTTTACTCACCATACAAAGAAAAATAAAGTAATATCTAATGGCCATCATCTATACTGAGAGTCCTTAATTCTGCCTTCAAGGTGTCTCTCTAACAACTGTATTCTGTTTGATCACATAGGAGATATGTGTTATTTGCATCCCCATTTATACATCTCCTGCATTTCCAGCCTTTTATGTCTCAAAGATAGCCATGGTTTTAAAAAACGTATGCATTGGGAAAAGATTCCCTGTGGTGGAAATGTACCATTCCCGCACTCTTTTTAGCTGAATTCAAGTGTTTCCTTGTCTGATTTCAGATTTTTAAAAGTTACATAAGCTTAATTTAAAGTACTATTCAAGCTAAAAAACTGAGGAGTAGTTACCAAGGATTGGAAATTGGTTCCGACTTCAGGCGTGAAAGCTGATAAAGTTATTTTAGTGCTTCCACAGTAGCGCTGTGACATCAGTGCTGAGCAAAGAAGTTTATATCTAATTTAGCATTGATCAGCCACGATAATTTAACTTGAACAAACAAGCTGATTTACGTACTGTGAACTACGAATCTCAGGAAATTTATACTGTGCTTATGTTCCTGTAGACTTTCTCTGCGATCTTTCATTGCATGAAACTGCTACACATCAGCTTTTCAATCAATCATTGTTTTTGTACCTTAATCTAGTTTTTGCCTTCTCAGGTTAGTGATTTTACGTAAAAATCTAAATTGGTTATTTCCTGTTCTGATTTGATTATATTACAGTTAGCTTGCAGGTAATAGGCAAATAACTTCAGTGTGTATGCACAATAGGGGGTGATGGCCAAATCATATTCTAGATGCTCAATGTAATATTTTTATTACTCTCATAGTATTTACACTGTCAGTTTTTATTAAGACAAATTATCATCATTTCCATACAGCTGGATGGCATGTGGGGAGTTCACAGTTTCAAAGAACTAACCAGACTAACTCAGGCAATTTAGATGTCAATAAAACATTTGCTGCTTGTTTCTAGTTTTATCATTGGTTGTAATTTATGCTGAGAACTGAAATGTTAACACATGTAGCAGAGTGTATTTTAATTGCATAATTAGAGTAATGAACCTGGTGGAAATACAGTGGTGAAAATGCTAATATAATCTAAGTTGTTTACATTCCCAATTAGATATTTTTAAATCAAATACAAAGATTGAGCTCTGTGCTTTGGTACTGTTTCCCTTCTGTGCCCGCATCAGCTGATGTTAGTCTAAAACAGTGTAGGCACCAAATTTCCATTCATAATTATTGTTTCAATAGAGTTGTAGAATGCAGAGTTCCTTGCAGAACAATATTGAATCTCATTCTTGAAAAATTATAGTTTAATATGCATACAGTGGAAGAATTTATGTTAGAAAACATGTTGATTTACTTTAACTGGGCAAGATTAAGCAAATTCAAGTGCATCCATGTATTTTTATGCTACATGATTGTATTTAAACAAATATATAAACTGGCTTTTGTATTTTATACTAGATTGGTTTGCAGGCTTTCAGAATTTATGTTTTCTTAATGTGGGAAACAATATAGAAACTGTAGTAGAGCTACAGTTCCACTTACCAGGATTAATGATGGTAGCATACGGCACGGAAAGAAAATCTAATTAGTCTTTAGGTTATTGCATATTTGCAATATCAAGTCTACTTTGTTTTTCTCCAGTTACTGCAACAACAAACATGAATTCCCATAATGCCTTTTTTAAGACTCATATTCTGACATCTAACTACAAACAATTTTCATGAACATGTATTTTCTGCAAGTTGTGGAAGAGCGTTCTCTCCTATGCAGAACTGCATTCGGGAAATTGTGTCTGAAACTGTATCTGAAGGGATTTTTTGCTCTATGTGTTTATATACAAAAAATTAAATAAATTAAAAGTCATTGTGGGAATCCTGGTTTCACATTTGACTCAGGTTGTTTGTCCAGCCTTGCATCAGTTCTCAGTGAGTTTAGCTTTATACGGCCTTGTTACCCTAGCTCTAACATTTGTTAAAAAGCAAAATCCTCATGAACACCATATGTTGTGTCTGAGATGAGCAATGCTGCATTAATAGAACTTGTAGCCTTTGTTTAATGAGGTTATTTGCAATTTTGACTGGTAGTTTGTATGTTACATTGTTTTACTATTGATTAGGATTAGTATCATTTTTAGTAGATTTGAGAGGTTAGGTGAAGTAAATTTGGCAAGTGACTATGCATAAAGATGCATCTTGCATTAATAATTTAATATGATTTCAGAATGTGACATAATAGCACATTTCAAGAGAAGTGTTATGCAAAACAGGCTGAGAAAGTTGGAGCTGTTCAGCCTTGGAGAAGAGAAGGCTGCATGGAGACCTCATAGCAGCCTTCCAGTATCTGAAGGGGGCCTATAGGGATGCTGGGGAGGGATTCTTCACGGGGACTGTAGCGAGAGGACAAGGGGTAACAGGTTCAAACTTAAACAGGGGAAGTTTAGATTGGATATGAGGAAGAAATTCTTTACTGTAAGGGTGGTGAGGCACTGGAATGGGTTGCCCAGGGAAGTTGTGAATGCTCCGTTGCTGGCGGTGTTCAAGGCTCGGTTGGACAGAGCCTTGAGTGACATGGTTTAGTGTAAGGTGTCCCTGCCCATGGGCGGGGGGTTGGAACTAGATGATCTTGAGGTCCTTTCCAACCCTAACTATTCTATGATTCTATGATTCTGTGATAAACCAATTATTTTGTAATCACAAGTACGTAGAGACATTGGGATGAAAGAATCATATTTTGTACAGTGTATTATAGTATTAACTTGGAGTGTTGTACTTTGTGTAGAATATGTTTTGATATTTAGTATACTGATATTTTAATATTTTTCATATTTAACCATATAAACAGAACACATGTTCTCATGCAAGTATTGCATGAGCATCCAAATCCTCAATTGTCTGTAATCATTACAGAGAAGCACACCTGCATCCAAGAGATTTTGGGCATGAAGTGAAAGAAAAGCAAAAGTAGACACAGTTCCTTCTTCTCCCCCTCAAATATTGTGGTTGTCTTCTCTTAAATGTAGCATTCCAAATTTCATATTTTCTTGCTTATTTACCCTTTCACCATTTAGAGATAATCCTCTTCAGTAACTTCACTGTGGGGCTCAATGACATTGTCTCCTCAGAGAAATTCAATAACTCACAAGTGAAAAACTCATAAACTTGTTTTATAACCATCAGTTTTATATGTATCACAACTATAATTTTGATAAAAATCTATTTTAAAGCCATAGAAGTATTTTTTCCTTTTTATCATTAACATTCATAACTTATTTTAGTGTTTTCTGCAACTAGCAGTCTGTAAAGTTTTATTTTTATAATTATCAGTTTTAAAAATCTGAGATTATGTCAGTGAATAGAGGGAAAAATAGATTGAATCAATATTTTTAAAAATTGTTTTATTTCCTGTGGTAACATACTTTCATAATTATAAGCAAATCTTAGTATGAGAAATGGAGCAGAACACGGTCAATTAGGTTAATGTGTGACTGTTGGGGACATTTAGAGTTTTTGTCATGCAAATGATTAGAGGATTGTGGGAAATGCAAACAGAAAACCACCTAAAATATCTAGTTAATACAAGGTATTTCACTACTTTGGTGATCAGAAAAATCAAAAACAAACAAAAAAAAACCAAATATGGAAGAACTGGTTTTGCTTTGGGAAATTTTTGGGAAATTGGTTTTGCTTATAGTATTTTCCTTTTCAATGGGAAATATTGGTTTGTTGGAAGGAATCTACAAAAGGTTGAGCTTTCCAAACAGAAAGCATATCAGCTTGGAATGGGGAGGGATAGAACTAGATGCATACCGGTATTTTCTGAAATGCATGTAATCTAGAGAAGTGACATTAGATTTATAAAATTTTTCTGGTCCTTGTGCTCACCAGTGCTATTGCAAAGAGACATATTGCTTATTGCAGCAGCTGAGCTAAAGTCAAGCGCAGGGACAGTTAACAGCACTGACTGCAACCAAGCGGTCCATTGGGAACCAAATGAAGGTGAAAAAGGTTTGCTTCTGATGGGACCCCTGGAGAGGTCAAAGGTGCAGTATGTTAAGTGTTTGCAAAATACTCCATATCAGTTGGAAACAGAATAATATCACTTAAATGTTAATGTGTTAACCAAGCTTCATTTGACGATTTGTGTTGTCAAAATGCTTTGTGTTGTTTTTCTCCTCACCGTCTGTTTACATGCATAGATCCTTTCAACATCACATCTTAATGTCTCTAGATGTGGACCTACTACTAGGATCATTTCTCTTACTCCTTTATCTGCCGTGTAGGAGAAAACATATGACTGTTCTGTAAAATAAATGTCTTATTTGCATATGTTGATGATATATTGGTAAATGAAGAATTTAAAGTGGAAGGAATAAGTTAAAGTTAGTTTTGTTTTTCTGACCCTGTTGATGAAGTGCTCAAGTTCATAGATAACTTTTGAGCATATGAGTTCTTTCAAGCATCATTGACTGCTCATTTACTTTGAGGTATGTGTGAACTGAAGTGCTATGATCATTGGAAGTTTTGTGCTAAAAGACATATGTGGTCTTGCGTATCCTGCCATACAACCATGTATTTTTCATGCTGTGCCTTTAAAATGACACCTGAAAAAATAATGCTGTTGACTTGGATGATGTGAACCTGACCCACTGATACATCCTGTGGTATTTCAATGTAATGCTGATCTTCTTGAAAAAAAATCAAGCGCAGTGTCGATGCAAGAATAATTCAGAAGACCGAGTCCTTCTTCAAACCTAGAATTCAGGTATAAAAACATCACTGCTTTTCACACTATCCTGCCAATACCTCAGAAAGCCACTCTTCAGGATCCATTTAATAAACTCAGGTTGAATATTTTGTTTACCTTTTCTCTCAAAAAAGTCCTTAAGGTGACCCTGTGGGTAAGCACTTTGATGGATGTGACCAACCCATTGCACAGAAGCTATCAAATGGTAATTGTCTTCAGTCATTGCTGAAACGATTTAAGATAATATGCTGAATTAAAAATGGCATTTACATTTTTTATTTCCTCTTTGTTCTTTAGTTAAAAAAGTTAAGGTTTAAAAATAAAAGTATTTGGTTTGCATGAAGTTCCTGAATCATGTCTCCATCCCTTCCTTATAGGCTGCTTATTATGTGAGATGACCTCACCTTTTGTTTGCACAGAAGCAGTAGCTAGCTGTGGTATTTTCTGCTAATTTGGAAATCCAAACTAAGTAAAACCTATTCAACTTCAGTTAACTAGCAGAAAATATGCTGGCTTTCAGGTGTGTGCACCTTCTTGGAGTTTTTACTGCTCAGAAATCTAGGCCTTTGGCAAGAATGGGTATGTGATCGTCATACTGCCTGTTCATTCTTTCTTTCAAATTATATGCTTGATTCACCTAGGCCTTTTTTTTCATTCAGAAGGGATAATAATTCAGGTAATGCTTAAATTATTTGAGACTATGGTATCCTACTTCAAGGTAAAGATGGTTTAAAATGTAGGTGCTATTGTGATAAAATATTATTTCAGTAGGATATTCTCTGCTGCAAATTGTTCGAACAGTAATCATTCGTAATCTTAACGTTCCAGAACTCTGGGGCTGCTTGTGAAGCGATTGGAGAAGGGTGGAAAAGCTGAACAAGAAAACCTTTTTCGTGAGAATGATTGTATTGTCAGGATTAATGATGGAGACCTTCGGAATAGGAGATTCGAACAGTAAGTCTACCTGCCACACATTACATTGCATTATTTAATCTTTGAACACTGCACCTTGCAGTAATTTGAGGAAAGTAAGAGAAAATTGACTAAGCTTGCCTTTTGATAGAGAAGAGGTACACTAAAGGACATTAGGGACTTTTAATTAGCCAAACTATGAAGAAATCAGGATAATTATTGTCATTAGAGTATAAGCACTTTTTATTTGATTGCTTTTGCACATTACAGATTTTTTTCTTCTTGCTTTGGTAAACTGTTTATCCTGAAATTCCCAGATGACTTTTGCTCTTATGCTTGCACTGCATCATGTTCAACATAACTGGACAGCATGGAAATTTTATTTTTAACATCTCAAAAACACCTGTGGTATTGTGTGTCAGAGAATTAAAGGTACTGTAAGCAGAAACTTCCTGGAAAAGTTTTGAGAGATCATAAATATTTGCCCGAACTTGGTAGAATCCCACAGTTCTGAATCAGAGAGATTTTTAAAAGCGAAATCAGGTTGTAATTCACACACAGATAATTGAAAGATTAAGTAGAAAGGAGGTATGCAGAAAATTAGGGTTTTCAAAGATTAAAATATTGTTCTGAAAACCCTGACATGTTAAGGGCCAGAGGAATGTAATATATTCTGATTGTCCTGTACTCAATACATGTTTGAGGTGTGCTTATGATTTCTTTGACAGTAACCTGGATTGGAACCTGACGCTTTACCCTAGGCTTGAAAGTTGTTTGTCTCTGCTTCTTCTATGGTTCTGTATCACAGTTTGTAAAGTCTATGAAGAGAATTGTCAACTTTCTGTACTTTGGATCATGACCTAGATCCCAATGTCTGTCTGTGCAGGATTAAGCTTTTTTCCTATTCCTTTATATTTTATTCTGAAAGACTACAAACTTACAAAAAATGTAAACTAGACTTCTTGCAAGACTGCGTATATGCTCAGCAAACTGTGGAAATATATAGACTTTGTATAAAGGGTAATTTTCATGTTAATAAATCTGTTGTCACTGTGACTACTGTTATTACAATTATCGCGATTATCAAATTTCAAACCAACAAGACACTGCAGTCCTGCCGTAGAACTGTCTGCATTTCAAGACTGTGGTTAAAATTTTTGCTTTTCCAAATCCAGTATTTGCTGTGTTAGTTGTTAAGATTATTTAACTATTGTGTTGCCTTAAGGCAATAAAAGAGCCAAAAGCAGACCAAATAGACTTGGGAACAGACTCAAGTTTAATGCTTTATGCTTGAGTGCAATGTGTCTGTCAGCTCATGTTGCTTAATTAACATTAGTAATTATGCTTATAATGTCTTGTAGTCTGCAGTCCTAATTTGCCAATTTTCTGTTCATTTTGAATCCTAGAGCACAGCATATGTTTCGCCAAGCCATGCGTACGCCCTTCATTTGGTTCCATGTGGTCCCTGCGGCAAATAAAGAGCAGTATGAACAGTTGTCCCAAAGCGAGAAGAACACATATTACTCTAACCGGTTCAGCCCCGATGCCCAGTATGCTGACAGTAAAAGTATTAACAATTCTGGACTTCACACATTACAAAGAATGTCTCGAGCGGGCAACCAGTCCGATCAGACAGACTCCTACTCGCAGCTACCTCACAGTGTGAATTCATCAGGGAAGCCACCCTCGGGCCTGGTACCATCACCTCAGAAAATTCTCACCTCCACTGCAAACAGTGGGTATAACACCAAAAAGATAGGGAAGAGGCTCAGTATACAGCTGAGAAAAGGTAAGGCACTGGTATGCTCCTCATATAGCATGAGGTATGTGTGCGTAGTTTATGTGCACGTGTCCAGTGCGATTGTATTGGGCAGGACAGCTCACAGTAGCATGGGGGATATGATGGGTTGATTTTGAAGCCACGGGCTGAGTTGTCCCTGATAGTGTGTCCAGGAGTCCAGCCGTGCATTCAGTGTGTGGTGTGTTTGCAAAAGGCTGTTTTGAAAAGTGCCTTAACATTGTTTTCTGTCTCTCAAGTAACAGAGAAGTGCTGTAAGTGCTACAAATTCTGTTGGCCAAGACCCAGGGAGTGGTGAACTACTTAATATAAATAAATATGCTAAAATGGACCATATTCTGTACTTTACAATTATCTTGACTTTTCAAATTGAGTAACTGTGGTTTTGCCATTAGATTTAAAGAGTGTGTTGGATCCAGTTGGTAAATTGGACTTTATAATTTCTAGCTAAAGCTTTTCTTTATTCCACAGGGATGTGAAAGTCTTTGTTTAAATGGTTGAGATGTAATGTAATATTTCCTATTTTCTTGTTTTGAGATGTAATGTAGTATTTCCTATCTCTCACCCAATATGGGGGTGAGAGACTATTTAAGGGCAGAGGAGGAAGTAGTGAGTGCCTATCTCAGTATCTGTGTTACATGTGCATATGTAGATGCATTGGTACATCTGTGGAATTTTTATGATGTTACATGTCCTAAGCAAGAAATTTGTGTTGGTTTTTTTTTTTCTGTAGTTTTGATGTAGATACTTTTAAGATAATTTGAAGTATAACAAAAAGCCATTTAGATGTAAGTATTTCTTAGCTTTCTTAGCTCTTGGGAAATGCTTTTTTTAAAAGGATTTTTCATGCTGTAAGCTTTCTGGTATTAAAATTAACATGTTTAATGCTAGATATAATTTGACCTCTGGCAGCTGGATTAGGCTTTACACAGCAAGAAGCTTTGCCCATTTCACAGTACTATTCATGAACTTAAATATGTTCCCCTTACAATATCGTATGTCCTTAGTGTTAATAATTGTTATTAATTAATCTTTCTATCAAAAGGTATTGAAGACAGTGCATTGAATGTTAGAGATTTCACAGTTTCAGAGGTACAAGGCTACTTGTCACATTATCATTATGCGTTCCTTTCCATGGTCTTCACATGAACCACCAGATTGCTTCTTTCTGGTTGCTGAATTTTGAGCTCCACAAACTTGGATGACATAAGGTTGAGTTGACAGTTTGCTTCTGTTGTTGATGCTCCTTCAAGAAATTCTTTAGGCCATGAGCTCAGATCAGCCTGTTTGGAAAAACTTATTGGCTGAGTAAGGAATCACTGTGCTTACAAATACACTCTCAGTCACTACAGTGATTTTTACCTATTTTTTGTGTCTGCAGAAGCCTGTAGAAGTACCACTCGGACATTACATAAAAGGATTCTTAGCCAGGAATGGAAATGTACATTTTATATAATTTAAAAGCGCTGAGAAATGAATACAGAATATCAGAACGAAGTATTTTTGTGTTAAACAAATGTGGCATTGTAACTGCTCACAAGATGTGAGAATGTAATTTCATGTGTTATGGATCCTTTGACCATGAGATGAGGTTATGTTTTGGACATCTTGCACTGAATGCTGTTTCATACTCTCCCCACTTCTATAATGTAATTTAGCCTTACTGGTAGCAATATTTTAGATGGTTTTGGAATGAAGGAGATGATTGCTACCTGTTGATGGAGAGTGATCTATATGATGCACTAACATCTAGTTCACACCAGAGGAGCTTGATGGCTGTTGCGTTAGTAAAAGCTTTGAAATACATATCTAGAATATATTTCAGATGTTTAGAGGGAATATTTGTGCCTAGCAGTTTTCTTAGATGGAGATACTGCCTAAAAAGAAACAGCATCTAGCTCAGCTTATAGACAGACAGACAGAAACTATTTAGTGTACTGTATTTTGTGCATGGTAATTTTTAGGGTTTTTTTAATTGTACATAAGGAATAATACCTTTTTATCATTGATGTCTTTCATTTGTTAATATCCATAGTAGAATGAGACATGTCCTCCGAGTTTGGCTGTAATTTGACCACTCTGAAACATGCATGTGGAGAAACAAAAGAAGTGAAGCACTTAAGGATGCCAGGAGTAGTTGTTGTAAATATGAGTGCAGTAGGGATGTTGATTGTCTTTGATTATTTCTAATGAAGGACGTTGTAATAATACAGGCTTTATAGATATGTAACAAACGTGCTTTCTTTGTAGCTAACAGGCAGCAGTTATTTCACAAATTACCATCATTAGATTAAAAACTCCTTGTAGGGTGCATTGAGGCATACCAGCATGTAAGGCTTCATCTTGAAATTCACTTTGGATTTAACCTGTGCATTCTGGTTACTGATGTAGTGTATACGAATTGACTTTTTATCAATACAGACAGACCTTCTTTATTACAGCCATGTTTCTGTATATTGCATGAGCTTTATTATATAAAATGACATGGTAAGATAACCCTACAGTATGTGCTTCTGTAATTATGATTTCTTAATATTTATTGCTGTTTTGGCATTTTAAAATAACCTGATCTTTCATAGGATTTAGCTGTTTAATAAAGTCAGAAGAGAAGGTCAGTCATATGTTTCAGTCAATGCAGAATGTTTGTTGGCTTTTCTAAATGAAAATGGATATCTGTTTATCTTTCCTTAAAGGTCAGGGCCTGAACTTTTAGCATATAGATGTAGGGGTTATTGCTGATATTCTAATGCCATTAAGGTTGTATAACAGTCTAGCTTAATAGCTCACACAAATTAAGATAGTGCAAGACATGACAGTGAGACTGTGTTTGCGTGTGTTTTGGTGTAAGCTGATGCACAGTAAGTATAAATTAATAAAAACAGTTCTTTACAGCTAATATATAGAGAAAATAAGACCACTGATACAACACACAGAGTGTTAGGGCAAATTTTGACCTCCAGAACAATTCCAGAGTGTTTTCTTAATTTGACTGCAAGATTTCAAGCCAATGCAATTGAGAGAAATTTAGTCCAGTACTTACTAAATAATAAATAACCAATTATACAACAAATGATTCTAAAGCTTAGTGTTTGAGCACTGAGTAGCTCACAGTGTTTACCCTGATACTCGCTAAAGCATTGAAAAGACTGCTTTTTTATTGCACACTGTATTACTCAGGTTTCATATGTACTGTTTATTCCAGTATATATGAAACTAAGTATATATGTATATAATAAGTACATATGAAACTGCTGTACTAAGACCAGCCTGAAGTACTCAGTCTTAAAATTAGCTTAGTTTTATTTGTTAGCCTTTAAGTATAATGCTCATTGCATTGGATCATTTCTGTCTATAACTACATATTTATTTGGCTAAATTAAACATATAATTCTTGAGGTAAAATTTCAAAACTCAGCTCTTGTTTTTTAAGTTGGTCCAAATTCCATGAAATGTTATGCTGTTTTTTGTTATTTATTGCATGAGGACTTCAGTCCACATCTCCTCACTTTCAGAGAGCAACTTAGCTACCCACCATGGGAGTTGTGATCATCTCTTCCTTTATAGCCCAGAGAATTTTTGTCTTCTGCAAAATAGTATAGCTTAAAGAGAGAGAAATGAGTGACACAGCTGGAGGATACCTTACAGCATGAAAGCTGTAGGAATCACCAAGTGCCTCACAGAAAGGACATAGGAGCTATGTTCTAGTAGATGGTGAGTCCTGAGAGGAAGGAGGCACCCTTGTGCAGTGCAGCAGAGAAAAATAGGTAAATTGTAGATGTGAGGAGGGTTACGAGGCTTGTTGCTATTCAGAATTTCTTGTTGGATTCCCATTTGGATTGATAGTTTAATAGTGCTCCATCTTATATACAGAGCTAAGCTTTAATGCTGCAAGTCCCACCATGTGACTGGGCATTCAGGGTTGTGGTCCAGTAATAGTTAGCCCTGCTGCACCTAAGTTCCTTCCTGCAAGAAGTCACTAGAAACACAAATAATGTGCAGTGGATAGTCTGAAAGTACACTAATTTAAAACTGCATCATATTTGCTACGGAGTAAAGCACATATGTGGATGAGTACTTGTTTTACTTGTGTTTATGTAGCAGAGCGTACAAGACAGGACCCTGAACTTGTCTGTATCGTGTATCTAAAGTGTACAGATTTACATGCATTTTTCATCATATCCCCCTGTTTTCCCATACAATTTCTTGAGCCAGACTTCGAATTGACATTTTGAATTTGATTTAAAATTTCTTTTGAAGTGATATGTTCTCTTAAACTGATTTTAGAATTCCTATTCAGATGCAGTAGGGCTGTTCGTCGCTTTTGAAATGAAGCATTCCTAAATTACCGAAGTGACCTTGAGAAATGAGATTCAAAAGAGGAAGCAAATAATTTTGGGTATTATTAGCCCCTGAAGAAAAGTAAACTGCATCAGGTTTCATCTTCCCATATTTTAGAAACACTTCTGATCACTTTATGAGTAGGCTGTAGCAAAAAGGGAAGAGTGTTTCTATTAGGTTGATAGAAGATCTTTCTGAGAGGTCTGAGCTTTGCTTGGAGAAAAAAAAGGTGTTCCCAATCACTTAACTACATAAAAATGTGTCACTTAAGAAAGGGAGAGTGTGTTCCTTGTCTTTCATGAATAATCTGCACTTGTCCTTTATCTGCACAATCCTTTATTCCCACTGAGGACTGTTCACCCACATGGATTTTCCATATTTAGATTGTTCTGAAATGTTCTCTGCTTTTCTTGCATAAGTACGAACAAATCTGTTGCCCAGTTGTCTGGTTATCAACATTTTCTGTTGTTTTAGAAGTGAGATGATGATGATGATTATTATTATTTTTTAATTTAAGGAGGTCTGTACTGAAGTACCTGAGAACTCATCTGCATTCTCTTAATTTAGAGGAGAGAGAAACGCATGACTTACTTCTAGCTCTGCTTGCAATCCTGACAGGGAAGATAACCATGTGAGATGTATCCTAATGAGTTGACAGTGTAGGTCCTAATAAGTTGACAGTGTAGGTCCTTCAAATATTCCTTATTGGGTCTCTGAACTGATGTCATTTTGAGAGGGACATGAAAGCACTGAAAGCAGTGCAGAGGTGATGGTTGATTTTTGTCTTGCATTCTGGCAGTGTTTCTAACCAGCAGTGCATTTTGCTGCTAAGAATTCGGACCTGTAGCTGGTGCTGGATGAAGAGTACACAATATTTTTGTGCAGACGAGCCTTAGAAAGAAACTTTATGCCAGAGACACTCTTTCCACAATCAAGAAGATAATCCTAGCTTTAGTGAGAAATTTAATACTTCTTCACTGGGAGATAGCAGAAAGTCTAGCCACCTCTAGTAAGATTTAATAAGTTTTTTAACATCCTGTCAGTTTGTGATCAGTCTGATCCCAAATAGGATGATGATGTTAATTTTGAATATATGCTAAATTACATGAAAGTGTGTCTATCATCTCCCCTGCCTTAATGCTACTAGAACATTTTTCATCTAAACCAGCAACTGAAACCTCAAATATGTCCCCCTTCTGTTTGTGCAACATAGTTCTTTTACTATCGTAACTGCTTTTTTTATTCACTTAAAACTACTTTGTCTTCAGCTCAACTGAGCTCTTGAGGGTAATGTGAATTTGGAAGGCGTGTTCAGCATCACAGTCAAAAAAAATGGGGATCTCTAACTTGTTGAGAGAGCTACTGATTTATCAAGGAAGCCTAAGAATTTGAACTACGCAAATTAGTGGGTAACTTAAAAATGTTATTGTCAATCAGTGTTAGCTAATCAATCGTTGTCAGAGGTGACAGCTATAGCGGAAGGAAAATGTTTTCTACCCTCTCTCTTTTTAAAAATCTCTAAAAGAGAAGTTGAACATAGCTTAAATAATCTAGACCTTGCAAAGTAAAGCTTCTGGCTTTGAGTAGAATGACCCCTGTGTTTTCAGAAAGATGGAAATTCCTTCTATTTTCTACTCACGTTCCAGTTCAGCCTGTATATGTGTCCAGTTTCTCCCATATTGCTAGTATAAGTCAGAGATATCAGCCTGCAGTATGTTTGCACAGTTCTCTCATTATTATAATGGAGTTTTACACCCTAAGAATTGAAAACATTTTAGCAGCATGGAGATACTAACTTCTTATATTCATTTCTATCAACAGAGAACTGGAATGCATAAAGATAACTAAATCAGTTGAGTGTAGAAAAAGAAAAAAACTAAAATCAATCTAGTCACAGAAGTGTTTATTTTTCGCCTCAGTTGAATGTATCTATTTATTTCCCACTATTGTGAACTTCTAATTTATATATGATAAGCATAGGAGTTTATGAAGCTGTATTATACAGCTAAGGGCAGCTAAAGCACATGAATAGTAAATTGAAGCAGAAAAAAGGCAAGAAGAAAATTATACCCAAAAGCTGCCTCATGCAAAGCTGTACAGAACAGCATAGCAAAACATAGAAGAGTTGAGGCCCCTTCTTTCCACAGACACAAGTAATTAGAATTTTCTTCTGCTAATATCTGGGCTCAGTGAGGATTTGTGGCGTTCTGCTGGCTTTGGTAAAGGCTTTCTGGAGATTTGACAGCAGAAAATGCCACAGTCCAAATTTATATCCTGTGTGCATTTGTAATGTGAACATTTCAACTTCTGTTTTTTCCGTGGGGGTTTGAAGTGAAGTGTGTGAACCAGACATCTGTAATGATGTCGTAATCAGGCTATGCGGATTAAGCTTATTAATAATGAAATACTGTCCTGCATGTGCAGTCATGTTCTGATATTGCTTTAGAAATTTTAGCAGACAAAACCTGTACCCAAAAATCAATATTCAACACAAATTCTAAAAAGAAGGAAAAGATAAATTACATAAAAAGCTGAGATGTGACTTAAAAAAGCAACTTACATCTTTACATTTTGCAAGGAGCTAAAAAGCTCTATGAACATTTGAAGCATCATTAAAATTGGGAGGTCTCTAAAGTAAAATATGGATGTTATGAGATCTAATATTTTTTTCATCTCTGTGTAATAGCACTGATAAATTTTATATCAACCTGAAAATGGATGAAGACTTTCAAATTCAAATATGCTTTTCAGCTATCTTGAATGCTGCAGAAGGAAGGGAGGTTGCTCACAATAGTTAGCCTGGAGGATTTGATCCAAATTTCCTGAACAATACAAGCTGCATGCACATGCTGTATATATGTGAGGATTTTCATATGTTTAAAATGCAGATTTTGAAAGGTTATGTCATCCCCAACCCTGTCACCTGTATCAATTTACTTCTTAATACGATTACCATCTTGATAATACAATATATTGTAATAAATTTTGACCAAATATAATTGAGGAGATTTTTGGAAATCTGTATGCAGACTACAGATGACTGTATTGGGCTCCTGATTCCTTTTCACATGTGAATTTTAATCTGCTCAGTAAAAAAGTAGACTTAGCGTGAACATGGAGAACAGTAAGACAGAAACTAATTCAGGCTTTCACCTTGTAATGGGTTGACCCTGGCTGGACACCAGGTGCCCGCTAAAGCTACTCTGTCACTTCCCTCCACGGTTAGACAGGGGAAAGAAAATATAATGAAAAGCTCATTGGTCAAGGTAACAGCAGGGAGAGATCACTCTGTTCCTGTCATGAATAGACTCAACTTGGGAAAATCAATTTAATTTTTTACCAGTCAAATCAGACTAGGGTGATGAGAATTAAAACCAAATCTTAAACCACCTTACCCCCACTCCTCCCTTCCTGGGCTCATCTTTTCTCCCAGATTCTCTACTTCCTACTCCCCCTCCCCAGAAGCATAGAGTGATGGAGAGTGGGGATTGCAGTCAGTTTATCACACGTTGTCTCTGCTGCTCTTTCCTCCTCAGGGGAGGACTCCTCACACCCTTGCCCTGCTCCAGGTTGCGGTCCTTTCCATGGGTGCAGTCCTTCAGGAAGAGACTGCTGCTGTTTGAGTCCCCCATAAGGTCACAGCTCCTGCCACCAAACCTGTTCCAGTGCAGGCTCCTCTACCCATGGGGCCACAGGTCCTGCCAGAAGCCTGCTCCTGTGGGCTTCCCACAGAGTCACAGCCTCCTTTGGGCATCCCCCAGCTCCAGTGTGAGGTCCTCTATGAGCTGCTGGTGGAAATCTCTGTTCTACTATGGACTTCCATAGGCTGCAGGGGCACAGCCTGCCTCACCACGGGCTGCACCACGGACCACAGGGGAACTTCTGCTCTGGTGCCTGGAGCACCTCCTTTCCCTCTTCCTTCACTGACCTTGGGATCTGCAGAGCTGCTGTTTCATACATCCTTACTCCCCTCTCCAGCTGCTGTTTCACAGCAGTTATTTCCCTACTTTCTTAAATATGCTATCCCAGAAGCACTATCACCATCACTGATGGGCTTGGCCTTGATGAGCAGCAGGTACAGCTGGCATCAGCTCTATCAGATGTGTGCGAAGCTTCTCACAGCTTCTCACAGAAGCCATCTCTGTAGCCCACCTGCTACCAAAACCTCATAATGCAAACCCAATACAATCCTCAAATTGTTCTGTAGTTGTGTATTTTTCACATAGGATGTTTTCAGCTTCCCAGGGCTCATAGTTGAGGATTATCACATAAAACCTCGGCTTCTGTCTGTCCCTGTAATTTTATACAAAGGGTTATGTTGTGCAACTTTTAGGGACCTTATCTGATATTGCTGAGTCCTAACTGCAAGTTGCCTTAGTAGATCAGAGTAAATGAAGGTTGGACATGCATATGCCTAGCTAGTGAATTTGAGCTGTTGACATATGATGTCTACATGAGATGTTTCATATTGAACTTGTAGATGCTGACACTGTCAGGGATGTTGTGCACTGAATGGCTGTCTGGTTTCATGGTAGATTGTGTCCTACACAATACACCTAACATGGAGTGCTGGGGGGTGGGTTTTCAATGTTAAGTTTCAAAGGTTGTTGATAACGCTGGACGGCTAGCATTAAAAAGAGGATCACAAATGAGCTTTCTGCATAGTAGGAAAGGCTTGTTTGTCCTGTCAGCTTGTGCATCCCGGAGTTGGTAGGGTCCTAATGTACACTTCAGTAATGAGTTGTAGGCATAATTCCTCTGACCCCTTCTGTGTATTTTTCCAGGTCATCTTGAATGTCTCTGTTTTGCCCCAGTCAGTCTTAGCCAAGCATAGTCTGTCACCTGGATGCACAGCAGTACCTCAGAAGTGGCAGCCTGGCTTTGCTCCCTGTGTGGCAGAATGTGGGGTGGAATGCAATGAGAGCCAGGGTGAAGCTCCAGGCAGAGGAGCTGTTGACAGAAAACTGCCTGAAGTCTCTTGAAGCAGGAGAAATTAGACCATTGATCTCTGGTTCTGACTGTCACCTGTCCACAGTGTCCATAAATGAGCCAGCAAAGCCCCATGGCCAGCAGTATTGGCCAACTGACATTGCTGAAGGGCATGCAAGAGAAAGAAAGGATCACTGATGAAATCCAGATTGACAATGGGGAAGACAGTGATAGTATATCAGATATGCTTTGTTCTGACTCCCTGTCACTCAGCTCATCTGAAATAGAAAGTTGGAAATATGGCAATGACTTGAGAATCGTCAGAACAGCAAGTTGCAAGGAGGGCCTGCTGAGCCACCTGTGCCAAGACTCAGTGCTTCAGCTATAGCGTTCCTATATATTCCTTTCTTCTCTTTTTTTGATGCACAGTAATTCTTACATCTCGTATATGTGTTTTCATGGATTGTATCAGTGAGGTATACATATATGCTGCTGGATAAAAATAATATGTAATATAAATGTGCATTTAATGGGTAATATTCTACATTCTTTATGCAGGTACAGAAGGCTTGGGCTTTAGCATTACTTCAAGAGATGTCCCAATTGGTGGGTCTGCTCCAATTTATGTGAAAAACATCCTTCCGAGAGGCGCAGCCATTCAAGATGGGAGACTAAAAGCTGGAGACCGATTAATTGAGGTGATGAAGTATTACATGGTGTTTGTCTGTGTTTTGGCATGAGCCCATGTACTAGTTCACTTCCAAAGTCCTTTAGTAGTTTATAGTTTAGGAAAAAGTTTCTCTCCTTATTTTGGCTGTGGGGTTTTTTGGGTTTTTTTCAGCTTTGGTTTTCTGGTGTTTTTTTTTTTTTTTTTTTTTTTGGTAACAGATGAAGGATTGGGCATTTTTAGTACATCACAGAACTGGACCCAAACATACTATGAAAACTATGAGTTTACCTGTTCATATGTGAATAGAGTTTCATAGTCTTGCATTGCTGTTTAGGAATAAGTTGAAGCAAAGTGATTGTTGCCTAATAAATAGCATTAAATAAGCACAGTGACAGACCAGAAATTTTGAAGGTGTTGGTAAGTATGGAAAGCAATACCCTGGAAAGTTAAGTGAATAAACTGGAAGGGACAATATAAGAGGAGGGTAGTGCTACAGAGAATCAAGGCCACTTCCCTTCTGAAGGGAAAGATGTCCTCAAGGGAATGAAATTTCTCTTAGATACAAGCACAGCAGCAATCTTCCTGCAAATCTAGCTGGAGTGATGCAAGATGTTACCACCGACAGCTGTTCATTACCATCCCTAAGCCAAATGACACTGGAGGTACATACAGCTGAGACTGTAACTGCCTCTCAGTGCCTTAACTTCACTTTACTGCAAAATTGGCAAAGTCAGCCTGAATTGTTGCTGGAGGATTGTCCCCTGTCATTGCTGTAATTCAAGGTAACCCTGATGACTTGGGTAGAAGGGGACTGAGAAACATTTATGATGACAATTATGTCATGTCAACTGTGTAAGCTGTGATGTCATATGAGGGGAAGAAAAAAGATGGTTTGCTGACTTCTGATTGTTATGCTCCCTTGCTTAATGCTGTTTGTTGATTTGCCTTGCACTTCCAGAATGTTTCTGAATAGGTAGGCTTGAGAATACTCTATCTTTCTTTGGCTTCTCACTCGATCAAGGTAGCTCATACAGCGGAAATTTTCCTGTATATCTATACCTTTCTGTCCTGATAAGTGACTTGTGGAGGCCTAGGGATTGGACCGCTGAAAAAAGGCAAAACAAAGAATAACTACCCCAAAGTTATTTGGGCGAAAAATGTATTTTATACTTTTGACATGATTTGTGGTGCATGATGTATTTGTAATACACATATAACACTAAGACATGTGGAAACAGGACCAGTTTTAGAATATACGTTGATTTGCCAAAGGACATTTATAGAGAAATTCTCGTAAAAAATACTGGTAGGTGAAATTAGTTGGCTTTAGCATATACCAGAGTATACTGTTGCTCCTAAAAAGGAGGGAAATATAACTGTCTTGCTTGTATTTGTGTTGGTATGTGAAGAATGCATATGTAGTTCTATTAAGTGGAAGCTGGCCTGGCAATAAGCATATTGCTTCAGTGAAGCTTGTTTAATACTATCCAGTATGATTCACCTGACTTTTTGGTATGAATTTCTACTGTTTTTCCATTGTCACAGGTAAATGGAGTTGATTTAACAGGCAAAACTCAAGAAGAAGTTGTGTCTTTGCTGCGAAGCACCAAGATGGGAGGGACTGTCGGCCTTCTGATTTTTCGACAGGAAGAAACATTCCATCCAAGGGAACTGGTGCGTAAAATAGAGAGCAGCTAAGAGATTTAGATGAATATAAGCAAATGATTTGATCTTGTCACCTGCTAGTACATGCCTCGCCATGCACTGAATATAAGAGAAAGAAAAAAAGATATTTTGCTTTATTTAGAACATTTTGCATGAATGTTTCTTGTTCTCTTAAAGATCTGCTAATTCCATTAGCAGATAATGTTGATAATGTATAAGTGAGAGTTTTATTTTGGGTGAAGATGTTTATTGTAGAAGAAGCTATAGAATGAACTTTGGATGCGTGCAGACAAGTAGATTATTTCATATCTTTCGTATAGACAAATCTATGTTTGAGGTCCTGCCATTTGTCCCACTACCTGCTCACTAAATTATTTTAGGACATGTAATATTATGCCAAAGCAGGATATGTAAATACCTTTCTATCTAAAACTAGAACATATAAGAAATAACACCATTTTTTGACTATAAATGCAATCTCTGTGGAATGGAAACCCTGCAGTTATTAATTTAGCAGGGCAATTCAGAAAATGTTTCTGAGAAATTCACATGAAATGGAAATAAAATGATATTTCACACTGTACCTGCTCCATTTGCATAGTGTATACAGATATTTCTCTGATAATTATTGGAGATAATTTCTGTTATGAAAAGGTAGACTGTGAATGTAGCAGTCTTGCTTTGTTCTGTATTCAATTAAACTGAAGTTATTTATTATTTGTATTATCATAACTATACATATAGCTCTAAAAATAACTTATTTGGCTGCATTATCCTAAGATAGACAAATATAAGTGACAAATATAAGTATGATGAATTGATTGCTTCATTTTTCTGTTGAAATTTTGTTATTTTGAAAGCAAAGGGAATGAATTTTCCTTTGGCCATTTCATGACGTTCAACATCAGCCTTTTATTTTCAAAACTACAATTGAACCTAGAAAGTCAAAGTGTTGGGCAAGGTTGTAAACTAAATACACTTTTACCTTAATAGTCTTGGAACATGACTTAAGGTACTAAAGGGAAAGTTGCCATCAAATGACGAGAAATGAACAATTTGAAATTATATTATGCTCTACCTTATTACTCGACTTGGGAAAGCAATCGGTTTGTAAGTTCCTATGATGTAACTTTCATGGTATTGCTATCTTGCATAAAGGTGAATGAAAGTGCTTTTAAAGTTTTCTAAATAAACTTAGAAGTAACAAAATGTCTTATTTTTGTGTATATTATTTCTGTAGCAATATGAAGAAGTTATGATCCATAATTTAACATGATCTTTTATATAATTGTAAACAAAGATATGTTGTGAGTAATGGAGAGATTTAATAATAATACTGCATGTAGTTTTAAAGCTAACAGCAAATCAGCCCCTTTAAACGGGTTCAAACTCAGTAGCCTCCCTGCTGCTTCTGCTGCCTTCAGGCTCACCCTGCCTTGGAAAACAGCAGTAGCTTGTTGTGGGGGAGATGCTGGGGCCAGGATTAGCAATGTTGAGTGGGTCCAGAAAAGGGCAACGGAGCTAGTGAAGGGCCTGGAGCACAGATGTGATGAGGAGCATCTGAGGGAACTGGGGCTGTTTAGTCTGGAGAAGAGAAGGCTCAGGCGAGACTTTATCACTCTAAACAACTGCCTGAAAGGAGGATGGAGTGAGGATGTGGCTGGTCTCCTAAGAAACAAGTGATAAGAGAAGGGGTAATGGCATCAAGCTGCACCAGGGGAGATTTAGATTGGATATTAAGAAAAATTTCTTCACAGGGAGGGTGCTCAGGCATTGGAACAGACTGCTCAGGGCAGTGATGGAATCACCGTCCCTGGAAGCGTTCAAAACCATGTAGATGAGTCCCTTAGAGATGTGATTTAGTGGTGGACTATGCAGTCCTGGGGTAAAGGTTGGTCTTGATGATCTTAAAGGTCTTTTCCAACCTACTTGGTTCTATGATTCCATGATTCTATTTTAGCAACACCAGTATAGGGAAGCCAGATCTCATTGTGCCTTTGTCAGGTTGTTGTTGGGCTCTGCACCATGTAGTCAGTGATCGTATCTGAACTGGTGTAAATTCCTGTAGCTCCAGTTGAACAAATGATATTGTGAGGATCTGACAGTACATGTGTGTGATCCTCTGATGCATAAGGATTTGTTTGTTTGCATTTTGGCATGAAGAAGCGTCAGGTGTGTTCTGCTGACAGCTGTCAAAGAGCAGGAGCAGAGTTGCTGAGGAAGGTTTGAACTAATACTCATCATAAGGGCTGTTAGATCTTCTCTGGTAAGAAGTAATCCTAAAAGGAAAAAAAAACCCTTTTCAAGCAGCTCATCACCTTTTATTAGATTTATGTAACAAAACAGAAAGAAAAAAAAAAGTTAATGTTGAAGGAGGGAGGGACATGATCTGAAATCATGTCAGTTCATCATTTTTATACGCAAGCCTTCTTTGTCCACTTAAGAACCATTTGTCTTTGCATTCTTCCCCTATTTCTGTCATATTTTCTACATTTGTATGCTTTAAATATTAACTGAATGAGATGTGTCTCAGAAACCGTATGCATAAAACCATGTTATTTGATATTATCCATCTCATAAAGGGAAAACTTGCTGTTGCTTGCAGAGGAGCACTCATTATTAAAGCCATTTTATATTTGCCAACATTTATACAGATAGATAATAATCCCGATAAAAGAGGTGTTTAGATTTTATGTTTTGGGTTATGGCTTGTTGAATGGCTTTTGAAAAGTTACTTATCCTTGGGTTTCTTTATAAGTAAAACAAAGACAGTAAACTTTCAGGAGAGTTGTGAAGTTTAATGTCTTTGTAAATGTTCCCGTTATTGTCTGGAAGCAACCTACAAAACTGCCTAATTGTATCTAAAACATACCGGAATGTTAAGCTGAGCCTGTTTAGGTTAGTATAGGATCTTTGTAGCTTGTGTGGTCAGGTTAGGGGGCGTGTGTGTGATGGAGAACCATTATCCAGGAGATCATGGTGAAAGTGAGTAAAATGTGGAAGCAGGAAATAAAATGAAATGGACAGGAGTCAACTTTTCTCACCAGTGAGATCTCCAGAATACAAAGTACTTTATTGCTTCCAGAGTTACCTAATGCTATATATATATATATATATATATGTATAAAAAATATATTAGGGCTTGTCCACATCAGTGTAAGGCAGATTGTATATGAAAAATCTTTCCTCCCTCCCCCCCCCCCCGCTTTGTGAAGGGGGTGAGGTAGAGCTTATTATGTAGAGCTCCTGTAATACCGTAGTTACCTTACATATCTGAACATAACTTGCTGTGAAGGATTTTCTTAGAGCATGCTCCTGACTGTGTGAATCCACTGAAGGACTGACTTGGGTAATTTAGCTTTTGAGCTGCATTCTCAGTATCAGCAGAGACTATCTGGCAGAGTTTAGTCTCCAGTACACTAAAAGTTAATATGCCCATTTGTACATGTAGGTCCTTTATATGTGGCTGGTAGTTAGCTCCTCATGATTTTATTCTTGCTGGTTGTTGGCAGCAAGTTAAAGATAGCTGGGTGCTCTTGTTACTCCTTTGCCGCTACATTTTTGGGCTTAATCATTTGAATCTCTGTAAAAATCTGCAATACAGCCCAAAGCAAAAGAGTCCTGTGAACCTTAGCATTTTATTTTGGCCCAGCTGAATGGAAAGAAATAGCTGGTTAGCACTCAAGTGCTCATCCAACCAGCAGCAAGGTGGCTCCTGGGTGCTTAAACTGTCTTTAATATGGGTGGATGGGGGCTGAGAAGAGCAATAGTTCCTTATGTGTGTTTCCAGAATTAGTTGGGGGATGAAGAAAGGTTTTCCAATTATTTAGGTTTGCCTTATGTGCCCTAAGACACAGGTGAGGAATACAAGGTAGAGGAGGATCCCTTCTCTGGTAGACTGAAGTCGCTCTTTTGATCTGGGGTATCCTGTGCTATAGGTCTGGATACACTCAAAAGGGTAATCCTTGTAAAAAATGAGTATGGATGCTTTAAAAAATAGATACTTGTTTAAAATATTTGGTAGGATTTATCTGGATTACGGAGGTCATTCTCTGAAAAATTCAAAGCAGAAGGGAAAGGCCAAGGGAGAACATCCCTGAAGGAGAGTGTTCCACAAGTCAGAAAATGGTAAAAGCCGCTGTGATTCTTCCTTGGCCAAATAGCCACTTTCCTTCTAGCCAGATAAAGTCAGGTGCACTGGTCTAAGATCACTGAAGGTTATTTTGTTCACCTCTCATGTGCTGCTTGTTTAGATAAATTTGAATCAGGGATGTGACAAACACACTTCATTTTGCCATTACTCCTTCACATCAGAATTGGAGCCTTTGTTTATCCCCCTGCTGATAGATAGTATATGTTGTATGTAGTCGTGTTCTTATTTATTTTTTTTACTTCCTTTAGAATGCAGAACAAAGCCAGTCACATATTCCAAAGGAAACGGTAAGAGCTTTGTCTTTTCCATACTGGAAGACTCCCAAATGTTTTAAAATTGATATGGCACTTCTCCATCAAAGTTTCACAGATCCTCCTTTCGCCGTATATACTGTAGATGGCTCTCTCTAGCTTTACATTTTAAATGTGATTTTTGATGTAATTTCAAATACTGTTTTAATATTATATACAATTCAGTTATAGTGTATGTTCAAGTGTTATTTGAAATTACATCTTTTATACACAGCTAAAGGTCTAAAGTTGGAATGAGAAGAGTAGACTGTTAGCTTGGGTTACCTGTTGAAACTAATTGTTTAAGTGATGATGATATGACTGAACCTGAGATACAAGCACAGAAATTAAGTGGTTTGTATTTAAGTCTCAATTGTATCCTCATAGAAAACCACTGTTTGTTAGTTATTTCTAAGAAACTATAGGGAAGTAGTATCGAATTTAACCCTTTGAAGGCTGTAGCAGGTTCTTATGAGATGTGTCAGTAAGGCTGTATATTGAGGTCATATACTGTTTCTATACCTTGTTTTAGTCAGTGGGATAGGGTCAGTCTTAATGCATATTGTACTGATATATGTAAAACTTTTTCTAAAATAAAAAGTTTATTTTATGAAATATTAACAAATGATATAACAATATTACCTTGAAGATATACTGTATCTTAGTTAAAAACATGCTTCAAGAAGCTCCATCACATTAGGTACCTAGTTCAAGTTATTCTGAGGATTTGAGCTGGGATTTGAAGTTAAGGTGCTGAAAAACAGAAAAAGCTTGTCTAGATGGTTCAAAATGTGTTAGCAGCAATGGTGAGATGGTGTTTAGGGGAAAGAGAAAGTCAAGACTAGGTAAAGACATGTAACAGCCATTTCAGTGAGATACTCGAGTACATTGATTGATGCTATTACTTTTTCAGGCCAATAGAATATAACTGTGAAAATGGGCGTTTGAGTTGAATGTAACATTCTTCACTTGTATCCTTCTGGCTTTTGATGTCCTTCTAGTCTGAAAGTTGTCTGTATAACGGCTCTGTAGAATTGGGGGTATATCATTGTTTCAGGCATGCCTGAGAGTGTCTTTCTAGTACATCTCATTAGAGTATATAAGTTTTTGTTTTCGTAGTTTCTTACCACCTACTGCTGATATGTAAGGAGATCAAAGATCAAAGCCTAGGACAGTGTTTCTGCCTGTAATTGAATACAGTTGAGAATAATTTGTGGGTGCAACCTTATAAAAGTATCCTGGGTTTAGGAGGTGAAATTCTGCACCAAAACCTCATTAAGATTAGAGAGATTGCCTACAAAGTGATTATATAATCACTTGCTCATCTATTCCAAAGTTAATGTTTTGTGGTAAATTCCACTGTCTCTATCATTTTTGGGACCAGCACCCTGTCTTCATCTAAGGAAAAGACTAAAGAAAAGCAAGTATCTCTCATTTGTTCTCTATAGATGTGAGATAAAAATGGCTTGTTAGTCAGGAGATCATGCAAGAAGGACAGGGAGTGTATGAACAGCGAGGGATTTCTAAACCAACAACCAGAAAGTCTTAGCAAGCCTTGGAAATAAGGAAGTGATTTGGGAAACATGTGGAAGCATATTTGATAAGTGAGGGGATGAGGCTAGAAAGCTGGTTAATACTAAAGTGGGATTTTGCATAATGTCTTGGGGGTTTCATTCACTATGGGCTGAGATTTTTTTTGTTATTTATTTGAAGGCTTAGAGCAACAGTGATCAATAGTAGGAACAAATTTGCCTCCTACTGGGTAGGAATAAAAAGTGAACTAAATGTGAACGGTATCTGTGGGTATTTATGATGCACAATGCTTTTGCTCTTACCTCCCTTCTTCCAATCTACTTTGCTTTGGATAAGTGTGATTCTGCAGTTCTACAGAACTAATTTTCCTCAGCTGCACATTAATAATACACTCACACACTGGGGTTTTTTATAATTATTGAAAGTATTTTTCATTGCTTTCCTTTATTCTCCTTGGTTCTGCTCAATCCTGTTATTCCTCCTCTGTCTATTTTTCAGGTCTTTGAGATTTCTAATCTTGCAATTTCTATTTCTGTGCCTGCTCTGATCTTTGTGCTGTTAGTTGTGAGGTTTTAGTCTCCCAGTGTCAAGGACTTGATAGTAGAAAGCAAAGCAAAAAAGTAACAAAAGACCCCATGATGAAAGCAGCAAAGCTGTAGAGAGAGAGGTGAAGAACAGGTTTATTTTCAATTTAAAGGCAAAATGGTTGTATTTTTTGTTGTTGGGTTTGGGGATTTGGGGGTTGTTTTTTGTTTTTGTTATTTTTTGCTGTTGTTATGACTTTGTGGCAAAATGGAAGAAAAATTCACCTTTGAAATTAAAAAATATAAAAGAAATCTTAAAAGCAGAAAGCCTAAACCAAAATTTATATGTAGACCCTGAAATAAAAAGTGTAATTTATCAACACATTATTACTACTCAGGAATTACATTCATGTAATTGCTACTTTGAAATGGTTTACACTAATATGCCACTTGGATGCAGTCTTTAGAACGTTCACAGATATAATAAAAGAAAACCTTGAAAATCAGGGTTTTTTTAATTTATCTGTCGCCTGAAATCCTTGAGAGAGTTATTTCTTACTACGCATATAGGAAAGCATATGACTTCATATTTTGCACGCTATCATAGAATAAAGTTTTTCATATTCTCATTCTTCAACTTCCATATGAGGAGTTTCTGTAATTTGCTAAGCTCGCAGAATTTAAGCTTTGCTCTCCAGTTACCTATAAGAAATGCAAATTGCTAATGCAACTTCAGCTTCTATCCGGTAACTGTGCCCTAGTGAAAACAGTACTGCTGGTTTTACCTTCTGTTTTGCTGATGAATGGAAGATGAGCTCTGTTTAGACCTGGAGCAAGGAAATGTCTGTATCTCAAGTGAAAGACTGTTTCACCCAGTCATGAGTTTGTGCCATTTATACAGCTGATGACAACATCAAACAGATACACCTATTTCTAAACGTGGTGATTATTTGGAATGTAGAAGATTGACCGTAATATGAAAACTAGTAATTTATCATTATTACATTCCTGTTTCTAAGCATAATTATCTTAATCTTGTTACAGAGCATTGAAATGAACTGTTAATTATGCTATGTAAAACATCTGCCAATTAATTTTGCCTCATACTCTTTGAAAGTCAATAGTGTTTCAATAATATTTAGCTTTTACAATTGTCATTTGCTGGTTTTTTTTCTGAATTCAGAACCAGCAAGCTAACTTTCATGTAAGCATAATGCTAGAAAAATAATAATTACCCTATAAGTAAGTATTTTCTAGGGAGTTTTGTCTATAGGTAAAGAGAGATTCAAAGTTAGAATTCAGGGTTTTATTGCGTGATTGTTGCACTCAGCAGCATGGAAAAACTTCAGTTTTCTGTTCTCATTTGTTTTTCTGTCAAATTGCTGTAAGTGAGCAGAATGTTATGAATTTTAGCGAGTGCAGGATTCGTAACAGTGACATAACAAGAGCTGTTGGTGTGTTGGAACAATATCTAAATGTTTAACAGCCCTGAAAGAAATTGAAAATGGGATTGCTTATTATTTTCACCTGAACTCGAATATCTGATACTCCTGTTATTATCTAAATTATTTTCAGATCCAATTGCTGGTTTTGCCACAGATTTTTCTGTGTGATTCTGAGTAAATTAGCTAGCTAAACGTTTTGTGCAAGAATTCATCACCTACAGGAATGGGGTGATGCCACTGTGAACTAATGCATAATTATTTTATACGCTTTTACTTTGCAACTATTCATGTTATATGAGAGGTATACTAGCAAATTCCCAGAAAGACATCATTTATATTGATTAATAGATGGAAAATTCTTGGAGCTTAGTTTTAGGGAAAAAAGCACTGTCAGTGTTGAGCTTTAAGATGGTGGTGTTCTGAGTGCATGTGTGTTTATTTCTTATTTTTGGAGAAAAGTTGCTTGTATTACTTCAAACTATGTAGTCACGAGGTAGATATCCACAAGGCTTTTTCAAAAGCCGTAAATTGAGTTCCCACCACTTTGTATTTAGCACTTACATAGAACTTCAGCTTTTATATCTGATCTGTATCATTCAGTTGATGCAACTCCTCCTTCGCACAGAACCTTCTTTAGAGTACAGTTTAGAGCATCAATTTCCATTGCTGCAATAGGTGACCCAAATGTCTAAAAATTGAGCCCAGGTCATGCATTGACTAATATCAGCCTACACCAACAGCAGTGCTGTTATCATCAGATATGGAGTGATTTTATCAAGAAAGGAGAGGTTTGATGATTAAGCTGATGCTGATATTTCCTCCATGGCATTTAGGAATCCTGCAAAAAAATGGTGCCAATTGTTTTTATACCTTTTTATCTTCCAGTAGTGTAAGGCACAAGGGAAATTGCAGTGTTTTAAAAACTTTTTTTTGTAGTACTATTTTGAGTGGTTTCAGATTATTTTTTTAATAAAGTTGTGACATAAGAAACAGATCACTGGCCATATGAAAGAAGGAGTTAGTGAATGTGTGGCATTCTGCAGGATATTGTTTTGTTTACAGTCTTTTACCTTAGGAGGTACTCTAATATTGAATAGCATGTTCTGGGGCATTAATGAGTAGAACTGAGAGATTAATGTCTGGTTAATAATTAATACAACAGTTGAGTGGCTGCGTATATGAATGCTCTTTGAGTAGTCTGAATTTCCTGGAATTTTCCGTGATAATCCTCATAAACTTGCGTAACATTGTGTTTGGGACTGACCCTCAGGCTCATAGTTTTGACTCCACTGTCTGCAGTTTATTTATCTATATACTCTGCTCTTGTGAGACCTCACTTGGAGCATTGTGCGCAGTTCTGGTGTCCTCAACATAAAAAAGACATGGAACTGTTGGAACAAGTCCAAAGGAGGGCCACAAGGATGATCAGGGGACTGGAGCACCTCCCATATGAAGATAGGCTGAGAAAATTGGGGCTTTCTGGCCCCAAAGTTCAGCCTGGAGAAGAGAAGGCTGCGAGGAGACCTCATAGCAGCCTTGCAGTATCTGAAAGGGGCCTATAGGGGTGCTGGGGAGGGACTCTTCATTAGGGACTGTAGTGATAGGACAAGGGGTAACGGGTTCAAACTTAAACAATGGAAGTTTAGATTGGATATAAGGAAGAAATTGTTTACTGTGAGGGTGGTGAGGCACTGGAATGGGTTGCCCAGGGAAGTTGTGAATGCTCCATCACTGGCAGTGTTCAGGGCCTGGTTGGACAGAGCCTTGGGTGGCATGGTTTAGTGTGAGGTGTCCCTGCCCATGGGCGGGGGGTTGGAATTAGATGATCTTAAGGTCCTTTCCAACCCTAACTCGTCTATGATTCTATGATTCTATGCTGCAATGTGGCAGGCCCAAACTGGCTCCATACAGCACTGCACGGCAGCTTTAGCTGTTTCCCAGACCTTGTGTTGATACCACTTGCTGGCCAAGTGCTGGTTTCATGGAAGGCAATGCACATGTTTCTCCCCCGAGGTTCTGTAACAGGGTTGCCTCAGTGCCACCGCTGCAGGGTCATCCTGGAGCCACACTGGTGTGCACATTAATATTCACCATTATTACATTATTTCCTACCTGTCGGCCTTACATTATTTTGGATAATAATAGTTGACTGTGTGAGGCATTTACAGTTCAAATAGCAGATACAGGGTGTGAGACTGAAAGGGGCTGCCAGGTTCCTTTAGTAGGACATCTGCTATCACAGGCAACAGGTTCACGTCAGGTTCTTTCAAACCCTTGTTTGACTTCGGGTGAGGGGAAAGTTCACATTGTTGCTTGAAATTCTTATTTAAACCTCTGAAAACTCATTGGTTCTGTGCAGAGCTTCTTTTACTGCACTACTGGTGTTAGACTCTTGGTGTTGATTCTTCCTTGTTATAAATCCAGGGGAAATAGTGAGATGAAGTGTTTTGCCATGGTTCCCTGAAAGTCTGCAGCAGAAGTAGGGGTATGACTTAGGTCAGTCCCAGTGCCCCATAGGGGCCCTACCTCACACAGAATGTGTTTCTTGCCATGGACTTCTACAAAGACATTATTTCCCTTTCAACCTGGCTTTTCTGTCTAGCTTTCCCAAACACTCTCTATCTGTTTCTTTAGTCTTTCAGGTCTTGTATATCCTATAGGCCAGTGAGAGAAGTATAAAGATTTTTGTGGAGCTGTGTCAGCAGTGTGTTGGGCATTGAAGTTTTCTTTAAACAAGGGATAGTGCAGGGAGCTGTAGCTTTATAGACTTCTTTGGCAGAGCAGACACCTGCTGTGTATCTAATCCCTTGGTTTTCACATCTCTAAGATAAGCATCTTGTAAAGAAATGGGGTTAGCATTAAAATAGCATATTTGTTTCAGAACATACAGTGGAGCACAGAGTTTGAGTAGGGACAACAGTTTGGAAGAGGGTATGTTGGCCTGAATAAAGTACAGTCATTATGGTGACGGCAACAAACTAGTCCCTGTGTAAAGTTCTGAGATGCATAACCTACAAAATATTCTTAGTGGTCTGATCAGTTGATTTAAAATGTAGAATCTTAATTTCTTAAAACAGATCAGAGTGTTAGCATTGGAGAGAATAATGTTAGCATAGACAAGCAATGGCCTTCTTATAAATAACAGCCATGTGGATATACTTAAATATGGGCTTTTGCAAAGCTTTGATTTTCATACTAAATGAAAATCACATGATAGAATTTTTGTGCTTTGGAAAACACTTTTTTCCTAAACCATTTTTTAATCCATCAAAAAACAGTAAACTAAAGACATTTTTGAATGTGGAACATGCTTTTTGATATAAAATTAAATCTTTAAAATGGACATAACTGGAAATGTAACAGTTCTCTTTTGTGGTATTTTCATGAGCTAGCATTTCTATGTATAAACACATACCAAATTTAATCCACATATAACATGCAAAAAATATTTCCTTGATGGGATTAAGATTAAAGCAGACCATATTTCCCATAAAAATCTCAGAATTCAGATGTAGTTTTTGATATTTAGCAGCTGTTATTTGGTTTGAATGAGTGCACTCTTTGCCAGATGTGACATATTAACTTAGCTAATACGAATAATGAGTCTCAGTGTATACGTGCAAATAGGATTCATTATTATTTATCTAACATATGGGAGATATTAAAACATTTAACCTGGGAAGACTTAGGAAAAGAAAGCAAGCATAAGAATTTTAGTTGGTTAGTTGGCTTAAGCCCTATATCATTTTATAACTAGGCAAGTAGACTTTTTAGGCCCTTATAACCTGCAATGCAACATACGGTTGATTAAAACAACAACAACAAAAAAGACATAAAAAGCCATGTTGTATTTCAGGAGTAAACTGGGTTGGACTGTGCATGTCACTATTGGATCAATAGACCGGCTTTTCTCTGCTGGAGGTCCAGATTTAAATCTGATTGAGCTGCTGTAGTTGTATTTCTTTAATGCCTACCCATAGCAGTATGCACCAGCTCTCAGTTATTCTTCCTGAGGAGAGACCTCAACTGAAGTTAGAGAGGTCACCTGCATTGCTCTGTTTTCTGTACCTCCAGCAGTAATACATCTACATTTTTATAAGTACTAAATGTCACCCCCCACGAAACAGTTGTTGACCAAGGCAGCTGTTTTTTTTCCTTAGAGCTGTTTGATTTACGTGTTTGACATTTGTGTATGTGATGGCATATGATGAAAGTGAGTCATCATCTCAGTTTCGAAGGTGGTCTGCTATGACAGCAATGTCAACCCACCTAACTTGAAGGACAAAGCAGCTTGAGTCATCTCTGACATCAAGAGTGTCTTTGCACAGTAGCTAAGTGAAATCTCCTCTCACGTCTATCATGTGTGTTTTGAAATAAGATTACTATTTTGTCATAACAATACCAAGACAAATTTTATTGGCTTCCCAACATATAGGAGTTATGATTTCTTAGTATCATGGGTACCTGTTGAGAAAGAAGAAAATAGTGAATGCTGTGTTAAAATCTTCTAAAGAATGAAAGCATCGTGGAAAAGGCTGTGATGTTAGGTTGGAACTCCCCATTACTGGAACCAAATGACTAAAGAAATTTTGCAGTTTCCAGTCCTTTTACAGCCTATTCTTCCTAGAGCTAGTGAGCTCTTATGTCCCTGGGACTTCAAGCTCATCTTTCAAAAATTTGAGATTTTAGATGTGGAGAAATTCAAAAGAGAGGACACATTGTGAGGCAAAAGGTTGTTAGACTAGCAAAATAATAAACAGAGGCTAACATCACAGGGCTGTGATGTTAAAAGGCTGGACATAACAGGATTTGGGGGCAGGTAAAGTGAATAGTGTAGATGGGGTCATTTGAGACAGGGTTTGTTTTATAGCTATATGATTTGTCACGTGAATTTCACTGTGTTCTGTAAGAGGGTGTGTTTGTATATGTGCAAGCATATGCATGTGCAAAAGAGCTCTAGAAATGTTTTCATGTAGATGTTTTCTTATACATAGCTTAGAATTACAGGTTACCCTTTAAGAGAGGGGATACAGAGCTTTATCAGTTGTTCCTGTGAAAGGAAGCAGAAGTGCATTGGACTTTTGCTGAAAGTCCCATGATTAACTTGTTTCTTTTCTCAATACATAATCACAAAGTAACTTGTAGACAAGTTTCAGTGACTTAATAGCTTCTGAGAAGACAGCATGTCTAAGCTTGCAAGAGAATGAACTTCACTTGAGAGAATGCAGCCGGATTTGTAGCTGCAGCAAGCCATTTGGGAAACTTGTCCCAGCTTGATTGAAAATTGCTTCCCCCATGAGCTGGGCAGAGATTTCTCTTTGCTGTTAGGTTTCTTTCTTCACCCATCTCAGGCTGCTTACTCACCAGCTGAAGCCTGATGAGATTTTATAAAGGGAAGAAGTCCTAAGCAAGAAATTTCTTCATAGTATTTAAAGCATAGAAGGATAAGGGAGAGATGCTGTTATCAATATGATGAGATAAATTTATTACACTCTTAGCGTCAGGGCCCATTTTAACATTGTTTAGAAAATTAAATTAGGTTTTATGGCTTGATCAGAAACCAGTGTTATGTACAAGAGAAAAATAATTTCCAGCCCGTTTATCTTATGGCTTTTAAAAATCTCCTTATATATTGAAGCATTGCCGTAAGTTTGCTCTAGTCAGGAAGTTTATCTTTAAATTTACAATGTATTTATGTTGTACTTAAAAGTGAAAAACTTATCTCAAATTTTACTTAGCATAAATTGATGTTAAGTATGAATTTGAAGCAAAAAAAGGCACCTACATAATTTATCACCAATTGAATTTTTATTACATATTACATACTTGGGCAGCTTCATTCATCCAGCTAAAATCATTTCAGATGACCTTTTCATAAGTAGACTCTATCTGAACAGAATATTGTTCTGCTGTTAATTGTTTTGGACATAGTGTATGAAAAATCTTAAGGGAGTTGAATTTTGTTGTTCAGGGCTCACTGTACATAATTTTACTTGCATGTTTACTGCTGGCCTGTCAAAGTATATGAAGGAATAAATTTTATCACAGAGATCAACTAATCATGAAAACAGTGTTGAGGTGTTTGATTGGCATAGTGAAGCTGTTAATTTAGAGTGTATCAAGATCAAATGGAAGTTATTGCAATTAGGATGTGATTGTGTTCTCAGTTGAAATTTTTAAATGCTGCATTTTAGATTTTTGTGCATTTTTATGCTCTCAAGGATTCATTGGGGAATTTCTATGATTTGTTGCATTTGGACATTTAGTGTTCAACATAATTTCAGTGCAAATTTTACTTTTTCATAATAGCTGATATTTAATTATTTGGGGAGAGTCACTGTAAATGTAACACTTCCCTACTGTACAGGGCTTCGGGAACAAAGGATTCAGCCAGACTGTGGTTTTATTGGGGTTTATTCGTTTGGTTGGCTTAGTTTTTACAACTTTGGTTCAAAATATTATGGTATCAGGCTAAAATTTTCTGGCTTATTTTTCTGAGAATGACTCCTTTATGACATGTTTAGAGGTTCCATGGTACCATGGTGTGGCACAAATTTTAGAGTTGGTACTTTCATATCCATAGCCCTTGAATCTTAATGGTTCAGTTATTCCAAGCAGCCACATTTTTCTCCTATTCTTATAAAAAAATGTGGAATATCAAAAGGAAATATTCGTTCTCTCTCTTTCTCTTTTAAAAATCTACATGCAACCATATGGTACTGAGAAATGACGCAGATACCAGATAAAGTTCAAAAGGCTTCTCATATCCTAAAATTGCAGGCACAGGTATGGTGATGAAACAACTTGGGTTAGTTAAAAGAAGCTGTGGATACCCAATGAAGTCCCTAAAGCAATTTTGCCGTAGCCCAGTAATGGTAATTGTTTTCTTTGAGTTGAGCATTTTTCTCATGGCTTCAGTACTTCTGTTCCAGTGCTGAGACTGCTGTTTCTCATTTTTTCATGAGCAGTTGCAAACGATTAGTTTGCTCCAGATTTAGGCCTTAAGTTTCACCTGCACACTCAGGTGTCTGTAGCTTGATTTTAGCTTATTTCCTTATTCAAGACTGTAGAAAACAAGAGAGCAGAAGCCTTAGATTAGGGATAGTATTAGCTGATAATGCAGCTCTTTGGTCTCGCTGAAGAGAAGCAGTGTAGATGCCATTAACCAAGTCCTTAGGGATGCTTACAGAGACACTCTCTCCAACTGACCCTTTGGCCTATAGAAGTGCACCCAACGGGACAGTCTGTGCAGGAAGCAGTTTGGTTCTCTGCCCTGGAAGGGAGATCAATATGGCTGAAGTACCAGCAGGGTTTTTATGAAGATTAGAAAATACTAGGGGTAGGGAGGGTTGGTTGATTATAAATTTATGGTAAGATGAGTAAAGAAAAATCGAATCTTACGTGCTTCCTGAGATTACCCATACATCCTACCTTGACTGTATTTCCATTTTGGTTCACAAGCTTTTATTCCTACTGTTATTTATTAAGGAATATATAAGTGATCAGTATTACAAAAGCTAAAAGATAGCTTACATCTGTATCAGACTGGTTTATTCCGCAGCCATCTGACAAAAGATGCATTCAAATGTATGCTGTAACTAGTGCATCTGTGACCCAAGCAGGAAGATTAGGGTTGTAATTTTCCCCAAATTTGCGAATTATTTTTTAGATCCAGTATTTTTCCCACAGACAGAGTGCATCTTTCCTTTCCTGAAGGCTAGCACAGATAATGCTGTTTTGCATAGCTAAGGATGTATTAGGATAATGGGATTCGAAAGTGAGCCAACCAAGCAATACCACTTAGGTAGGGGGTGTTATTATTTTAAGTTGATGAAGCATTGTGCTTTGTTAAAAGGTGGTTAGAGATGAGCAAATAGTGTATACTGCAAGGGAAAGGGCTGATGAACACATTAAGGTTCATGCTTTTAACCAAGTGGGAAAAGATGGAGCTCCTGTTTTTCTTCTCTCAGCTGTTCCAGTTCTCTCAGCATCTGACTGCCTTCCCGTGTGACATTTTTGCATTGCATTTCTAGGTCAATGATGATGCAACTAGCATGCTTGTGCCCAGACTGATCATCTCAGTCTGCTGTACTCCACATGGCTTTCACATCCGTCTTTGTCATAGTTTGTGTTTGGATTTTAGAAAACCGTTGCATTTCCTCAGGTCTTCAGAAATAGGAACAGCTCAACAAGCACTTATTAACTTCTCATATGGCTTGTCCTGCTCAAAGTATCTGGGAGTAGGAGAAAATAGGAGTGAGCTGTGCAAATAGATGAGAATGACATGGGAAGTGTTGGTATAAAATCAGTGTCAGTAAGGGAGACGACATATTTGCTAGGATTATGAAAAAATTGGCCAGATTAATTCTTCCAGAGAAGAACTGTCAACTGTTGGACGTTAGTGTTCACCTTCTGCTGGACATTCTTTTACTCTTTCTCCTTCATGTAGGTGACAAGAAAAGAGCACACTTTCCTTCTGCAGCACATAAGCATCTTTCTGAAGGCCAGACACTGGGCACACTGGAGGGAACTGCCTTTCAGAGCATGACTTTTCTGTTTAATTGAGGAAAATTATAACCAAAAGTTATTATAACCACTTTGTTATAACTGAAAGATAGTTAGAGACAAGTGGACAGTGTCTACTGAAAGGGACAAGGCTGGTGAACAGCCCATTCCTCCTTTTGGGAGCAGCTTTTTGTGCATGAGCACTGCTCTCGGCACCTGACCATTTCCTTTCCTGGGTGCTGTGCCCATGTCTGCTGCCCCCCACAAGTGCCACTGCCTTGTGGGGACATCACATGGCCCCCACTTCTGGACCGCTGACACTGTGAGCTTGGCAGATGGTGAAATGAGAGGCCAATCACCTGTGCTTGCACAGTTCTTGTGTGCATGGAAGAGTGCTTCTGAGCAGCGACTTGCTGGGGATTCTGGCAGGCCTGGACTATAATTTCAGGTGTTCAAAACTCACAATTGTCCCAGCCAGGCTAAAGCTGGGCATGGAGGACAGTGAAGACCCAAAGATGTGGGTAATGTGGTCAAGGCCAGAGCTGAGAAGGACAAGAAAATTGGCAGAGACGATCTGATGCTAAGCCTGGCAATAGCAGAGAGATGTGCTGTTGCAGATCTCAGATGTGTAATTTTCTGTTTCCTGACGCATCTAGTTTTAAATGAAATGAGATGAATGAGTAATTTTTGAATTTAATTTTCTTGCACAGTTTCTCCCAATGACTTCAAAGCTGCCATAGGTGATGATGGTACTTTAAAAATTCTGTAGGTTTGCAAATAAGGAAATATTTCTGATACAGCTCTCTTTTGGCTAATGAAATAGCAGCTTCTCTGTGAGTTGGTATTAATGGCACATTCAGTAATGACATACGATTCAATTGTTTTAGTAGACAGAGAAGCACTTAGACACAAATGTAAGGTATGTCTCAATCTGTGCATCAGCTGGAGGTGATTGAAAATACACTGTATCTGTACATGTTTCTTCAAGCAATTATTGTGGAAAATATTGTGGCATTGTAATTAAAAGTGAGGAGAGGTGATGGTGGGGGTTAATGCTAACAGCTGTAGAGGGAAGAGAATTCCCAAAGAGAAATGCTGTTCTATAATCCCATGCTAATCTTCCCAACAGAAAGCAGAAGAAGAGGAGCTTGTCCTCACACCTGATGGCACCAGGGAATTCCTGACATTTGAAGTTCCACTGAATGACTCTGGATCAGCTGGTCTTGGTGTGAGTGTCAAAGGTAACCGGTCAAAGGAAAACCATGCCGATTTAGGAATCTTCGTCAAGTCCATTATTAATGGTGGAGCAGCATCCAAGGTAAGAGAGAACATCTGTGTACTTTGGTCTTCCTCAGTTTCCCATAATAAGGCTATTTTGAAAATAACCACAGATTTAAGAAGTGTGAGATTGCTCTATAACTGGCTTTTTCCAATTACACCATCAGAAGTGACATTTAGATCTTTACTCGGATTCACATGATGCGGGTCCCAGGGTTTAAACAGCCCTTACAGATTCTTGGGAAGGATATGAACTGTCTCTGGTACAGTTCAATTAGTATGCTATTTGTGCAAACAGGTTATGATAATAGCTTGCAGTACAAATCTATAACTGGAATAGACATTTCCTACAGAGGCTGCAATGGAAGTTATTATACCAGTGTTCATTTGGCCATGGACTATTAGAACTAAGCATAGTCGATTATTTTGCTTTTGTTTTTTCCCCTCTCCAGCAGACTTTTGTCTGTGTTCTATGTAACTAGCTATAATCTTTTCTTTTCCAGGATGGCAGGCTTCGAGTGAATGATCAACTAATAGCAGTAAATGGAGAATCACTCTTGGGCAAAACAAATCAAGATGCTATGGAAACCTTAAGGAGGTCCATGTCCACTGAAGGAAACAAACGGGGAATGATTCAGCTTATTGTGGCAAGGCGAATAAGTAAATGCAATGAGGTAATGCGCTTTTGATATCGGGACTGGATATTTTCACTTCTAAGATTTTGTTATAAGATATGTCATGTTTCTTCTGAGACCTGAAAAATAATAATTAAGAAGCTAAAGAAAGAAAGAATTACAAAAGGATCTGAGTTACAATGTTAGACATGCTAACCTTATTACTGATCAATAAAGTTTTTCTTTTGAATATTTTCATCAATGAATAACAGGAAACACTGAATAAAACTATATTGATTTTGTAACTGTATCCCACTGTTTATGTATTTTTTGTTCTTTGGATTTTTTTATGTAGTTCTATTGAATCCTTAATTTATAGACTTAGTGTTAAGTCTTCTTTGTCACTTTCAGTTTGTTTCATTAAGAGTGTAGAGTATGCTATTTTATCTAAACAATTAAAAGTTCCATGTAAAGATTCTGCAAAACTTGATGCAAATAGTTCTGTTATTTCTGATTTTAAATTTGTTGCGTCTTGGCCTTCGTTGCAGGGAGGTATGAAATACTGAATTCAGGGTGAAATAGTGATTCTTTGTCTGCTATTTTTGCAACTTCTGTCTCTTCCACTGCAATGTTAATGCGTTGATGTTTTGAAATATTTTCATGATTTCTAACAGTTTATCTTCTAGATTAATGGAAATAATACTGTATGGTAGGAATATGTAGACATATGATGCCGAAAAGGACTGCAGATGTTGTGGAGGACTGAATTAGACTGCAAAGTGATTTTGACAAATTAGAGAAACGCATTGAGTTAAATAGGCTGCAGTTGAATGGTGGGTCAGGGAAGCATCTGTTCTTAGGACATCTAAGTAATTCGTTCAGTCTTGTTAACAATGGTAAGGTCTTATCAGGAATGTTATTTCTTGATGATCAGACTTCAAAAATGATGTGCACAAATTGTTTTAGTACTGCAAATCCTGCCTGGGGGAAACGGGATGGGTTCTTTTTTAATGCATAAAATCAATCTTTAAAAAATTCCAGTCCATAGTGTATTATAAAATCATGTTTGAAAAAGACGCTAGCCTCTCTGAAAGTATTAAGCTTCTCTTGATTAACTGCTTATACACAGCTTTAATATAGACGCATACGTTTATATATGCACACTGCTAGAAAGCCAGCTTCATGTACACAGCTTGGTGTTAAAGGAATTCTGATCTTTTTATATTTGGTGATGTCCTACCCCTGATTCTGAACTTGGACTCCAGACCATCCTTTGATCCTAATTCCTACCTATTTTCAGATGCATTTTATGTTACCATATAAAAAGGGTGAAATATTTTAGACTATTTCTGTGTTTGCTGTAATTGTTTTTTCAAAAAGGATGTAGGTTTTCACTCTTAGTGAAATTCTTCTAGATCATATGTATCCAGACAGTGTTTGTAAATATGGTGCAGGAGATCCAGCAATGGTGAACCAAAGACATCACTCCTCAAATCCAATAGAGTTTTTACTCACTCAAGTTAAAAATTGTTTGGTACCCTACATCTGCTTGACATTTAGTATGATTTATTCTACAGAAATCAAGTGCCAAAACTGGAACAGCTTATTGTACAGTATATGCACTCCAAGATGAAGGAACTGATGTTAGAACCAGATTTAGATAGACTGAAATGGATCTGTACAGTGGCAGGATAGGGAGCTCTGTCTGTCTGGGCTTACATTACAGTTTCTGTGCATTTTCCCAACTCCTCGGTAAGCTGGTGAGATGAGCCATAGTGATTCAGAAAAGTGGTGATATGGTGTAGTGATCGTCACAAAATAGTTTGAAAGACTGAAAGTCTGCAATGCTCAGATTTCAATGAAATAAAAAGCAAAGAATATTTTTTGTCTTGGTATTTTGCAATTAAACTCTACTTTGTTCAAGAATTGGACAGATTTAAACTATCAACATTATTAATCTGATATAATACTGACAAACTATGATAGTATTATTTATGTATCTTGCATGAAAGCCATATATTTGAGTATGGTATGCAGCTTAGCCCATAAATAATAGACATGTGGATTGAGACCCAGCTGAGATCATCACTGTGCAACTGAGCCTTGCATTCACTTCCCATGGAACATCAAATATTGGCCATGTCTACAAGCCTTAGCTATATTATGCTCAATTCAGCAACATAGATTACTTAGACACATTGATACACAAGTTGTCCCCTTAGAATATTCCTTTAACTGCACCAGAAAAGATTTTTAGTATTAGAACAAAAAGTAAATGGTGTCTGACTGATAGTAAATTCACAAGCTTGCAGATTAGAAGTAAAAGCGTCAGAAGGGCAGACACAATCTTGATAAATCACACATTTTACCAGCGCAGAATCACAAAATCCTTTAGGCTGGAAAAGACCTTTAAGATCATCAAGTCCAACCATTAGCCTTACACTACCAAGTTCACCACTAAACCATGCCCCTATGCACCACATCTACACGGCTTTTAAATACCTTCAGGAATGGTGATTCCACCACTGCCCTGAGCAACCTCTTCCAATGCTTGACAGGCCATTCAGTGAATTTTTTTTTCCCTAATATCAATCTAAACCTCCCCTGGCACAACTTGAGGCCATTTGCTGTCGTCCTGTTACTTGTTACTTGGGGGAAGAGACCAGCCGCCCACCTTGCTACAAACTCCTTTGAGGGAGTTGTAAAGAGCCTCTTTTTCTCCAGACTAAACAACCCCAGTCCCTTAGAAATGGTGTTTTAATGGGTTTTATTAAAGACAAAAATAAATGTTTACCTTTTGAGAAAGTATTTCCCTGGTGTTTTGTATGTTCCTCTCTCTCTTTTGGTTTTCCAAAGGAGTCATCATAAAATAACAATAGCAACAAAAAAGTTCCTCTTCAGCTGATTTATTTCCTGTGTGGATTCAGCATTGTATGTGCCCACTTTATGGACAAAAATACAGCTTACACTTTTGTTAGTCTTGCAGATCCACAGTGAAGTGGAACGAGCTCGTTTATATTCCCTTTTGTGCATTGCCAACAGCAGTGTTCATTCTGCTCCATCCCAGCAGTGTGGTCATCCTGCACCATGGAGGGATGTCAGGACTCTGGGCCCTTGGATTCCTCACTGTGCCATGGAGCAGCCTCAAGTGCTCCAGAAGGGGAATCCATACAAAGGATGATAATGCCAACGAAAAAGTATTGCTCAGTGTATGATAAAAACATGTACTATCTGGCTGTTAGAAAAAAAACAGCAAAATGAACCCATCTTTTTTAACTCCTGGCTTCAAGTCCACTAATTGTTTTGCATTTGCAAAATCAAACAGAGTTCTTTTGAGATAGATAGGCAATGGAGTCTGCTTTTTTTCTTCAGTAACACTGAGTTTGAACTGGATTTTAAGAAAGTAGTATGAATACAGTTCCTCCATTTTCATAATCAGCCCTAAGAGTTGCAGGGGAGTGAACACATTTGGCAGCATAATTCTGAAGTGCCATTCCAGAAAAGTGGGAAGGCTCAACCCTTGCTGTCTTGGGTTTAAAGAGGCAGGGACAGTTGCTTCCCATCTGCTGCAGAGGAGCTTTTACTTTGTCGGAAAGCCGCCTTAGGCTTCAGAAGGCAAAAGCCTTACTTAACTTGAGCATGAAACTGTTTCAGGACTTTGTGAAATGGCTCCTGATACTCCTTTTTTATGCCAGCATTAATTTTATACAGCTTCAGCAGTTTTCATGTTGTATAGAGCAAGCTTCCGAAGCAATTATAGCAACAATAAAAATGTACATAAACATCTTAAAAATATTATCTTGTCTTCAGAGAGGTAGTGAGGAGATCATCATCAGTGCTTTTATAAATGTAATGTCAAAAGAGACCACAGACTTCCCGGAAGGTAAAAAGTATTTTTATGCTGTTGTGATTTTACTAAACTGAAGAGTTTCCTGTAGAAAGATTTTTCATTGACTTGTCAAGAGACAGAGTATAATCAGTCCAGGTTTTTCAAGTGAATTATCTTGTAGTAAATATTGATATAAGCATGGGGTGAGTGGTGGTTATGAATGATCTCCAAGCCAAAACTGTGCATCTGTTTACATTACATCTACACATTAGTACAGTAATATAGTACATTCTGTAAGCAGCACTACTACAAACCTTGCAAAGATATGTTTAATATCTGAGCCATACCAGAGAGTGAATAGATACTGTTAGTGTTAGAAAATTCAGTTTGTGATTTGGATATATCTAAGGTACCCTCTGCTCCCTTTCAAAACATTTTAAATACGCTGTTCTGATCTATGTTTTCAACTTTCAGCCTTTCCTAACTCATCAAATTTCCTATATAAGCATAGATGGACTTTTAGGTACATTTCCAAAGTTGTGCAGACAGTGGCAAAAGTGGGGACAATAACAATAGTATTGATAGTCATGCATGGCCAGTATTTAACACCTCAGTTTTCAGAAGATGTGGCCATCAGCTTTTTAGAACTTTCATTCAGGGTTGGCATTATTCTTTAAATTCTTTTCTTTAAATTGAGGAGAAACACTGGCACTGCTTGCACCATGTTCTGTTAATTAGTGATATTATTATGATTAGGCTGTATGGGCAAACAGCTGCTGGCTGTATTGCCATAATGCATAAACAGCGCTTAGGCACGACTGTGAGGCATGTCCGTGCAGCTGGTGGCACTATGTGCTGATTCAAGAAAATAAAGGTAATTGTTACTTTTGGAATTCTGCTATTTTCAGTCCTGCAACCTGGACAGCTTAGAGGCACAGATTGCTCATCTGCACTCTGTTCATGTCACATGCAGGCAGCACTTCTCTGTCATTAAGAAAGAAAGCATCACCATTTTCCTTCAAAATGAGAGATTTCAAGTTTTTTTCTTGTCTATCTTCCTTTTTGGACAGAATTAATGTCTTGTCAAACCTGCCTGAAATGAAGACTTGCAAATGATTTGCAAATCTCCAAATTTCTTTCTGCGTATCTGTTCATCTTTGCTCCAGTTGCTGAGTTGAAAATGGAATAAACCAGGAATCAGAGTAACAGTTTTGAATCCAGACCATATAAGGACTTCATCAAGTGTGTAAATAAATTGACTGGTAGACAGATCAGTAAAAGAGATTGCAGATGGGTGGAAGTATAAAACATTCAGCATCATTTTTCCGTACATGCATTACTTAATTGCCTACTTTGAAATTAATGACATTTGATTTTTTTTTCTTTTCTCACTAGATTACTTTAGCAGTGACCTAGAGTTCATTTAACAACCAAAAAGGCTTTAGCATCTTCTCCTAACCCAGTAATTTCACTCTTTACTCCCTTTCTCCAAGTCAGTGATAAAGCTGCTCATCAGCCTAAGATGTTCGTAGCTCTCATCCTGTGGGAACCTACATCTGGTTCTTCTTCATCCTAAAGATTGATTTTTGCGTCCAGTCCTTTAGACAGACTTCAACCCAGAAAATGAAAACTTAGTCCAGTCCCACGAAGACTTACTTTCTTTATGCCTTTGAAGGCTTGGTAGAAGCTTTTTGTAAATGCAAGTAGGTCATGTCAGTTTCATTGCCTGAGAACTCAGAAAGCTCAGTGGCACCTTTGTGCACACCAGCACCTCAGTGAGGCAGGATTAAAGTCTTCCCTCTTCTTCTCAATTTCTGGGGCCATATTGGTATTATTGTTGTTTCTTCATAGTGGCACATTTTACTTGAACTTCTAATTCAGGACTTGTTAATGGTTGTCTTTTATGCCTCTTGTGGTATTTTTGCTTCATGATTTTTGGTGTCCTTACGTAAACTTCTAATAGTAAACATCCCAAGATATATAAAAAGTTAGTTGTTGGGAAAGTATGTACATGGTTTTCTATTTTGTAGCGGTTTGTGTCTTCTGTTTTGCCCTTCTACCTGTCCCCACTTATTTTGACTTACTTTTTTCTCTTTTATCTGTTTTCTATACTTGGTATCAACTTACAGAGTTCCGGCTTGGCCCAGGTTCTTCCCCATAGCCCATAACCTACCATCTAACTGCAATTTGCAAAGCTGTGTTGGTTCCCTCCTACCATACTGAAAGCATTTTTTGACTTCTGCTTGCCCTTTGACATTTTCAGAAAAAAGCGGTATTTCTTAGAAACACTGTACTAATTTTACATTTATTAGTGCATGATTGTACATGTAAGTCAAACCTGCCTCTTTTGGCTGTTTATCTGCATTTTTACATCTTGCAAAGTCTAGTCCTAAAGCAGGATCCCAACTTCTGTGATAATAAAGCAAAATCATATTTAGCATTGGTAGTAGTATTATTGAAGAATCTCTATCGAAAACAGGAAGCTGAAGCATTTTGGTCACAGTACCCTTATAAGAAAGGAAAAAGCCTGGAGAATGATTCTATGTGACAGAAAGAGCTTTGGTACCCTGGATGCAGTGTAATATATAACAAATTTGTATGCTGGCTGCTTTAAAATCCATAATGCTTGCATGCCAATGTTTGGATAATTTCCTTTCTGAAAGAAGAATGGAGTCTGATTATTGTTTTGTTTGGTGGTTTTTGCTTTTGTTTTTTTTTTTTTTTAAAGGTTGTTTATGCTTTGAATATTTTGGCAATGTCCTTGTGCATAAACTTTTTTCCTATTTATGTGCATAACTTCGGATAGGAAGGTGTTTAAGTAAAAAGGACCACATAAGTTGTCCTTTTATCATCTAGATAAGCAGCAGCTGGGCTAGCTAAGTACACACAGTGCTTTAGCAAACAGCTGGTTCTTATCTGAATGACAAAGGGCCAGGATAGAGACCCTTTTGATTGGAGGGAAAAAAAAATTGTTTCTATTTTTATTTTAAGAGAATGTGGAGAAATGGAGCTATGGGCAATCTGTAGGATGTGAGGCTTTATTTCATTTTTATGATCATTTATTATAGATCAGTGCTGGCACCCAGAGAGGGAAGTCTCTCTTTTCAGCCTGGAGAGCAGAAGCCTCAGGGGGATCGTACCAGTGTCTATAAATACCTGATTGAGGAGAGTAAGAAGACTGATCCAGACTCTTCTCAGGGCTGCCCAGTGCCAGGAAAAGCAACCAGCACAAACTGAAATGCAAGAAATTTCTTTAAATGTAATAAGAAAACTTCTGAAAGTGTGGTCAGCCGCTTGCAGTAGGTTGCCCAGAGAGGTTGTGGAGTCTCTGTTCTTGGAGGTATTCAAAATCCAACTGGACAAGACACAACCTGCCTCTTGCTGACCTTGCTTTGAGCAAGAGGCTGAACTAGGTAATCTCCAGTGGTTCCATCCAACCTCAGCCAGTCTGTGACTCCAAATTGCCACACCAGGAAGTGATACTGCTAGGGGCAGCTATTGATAGGAAGTATAGGGGCCAGTTGCTTCCTAGCTTGCTTTCCTTGCCAGGCCTTTAATAAAGGTCAGGAATTCGTACATCTTTGTATTTTTCTTTATCAGTTAGTCAAATTAAATTATACCGGATAGCATTGATATTGGCTAAGGGAAGAACTGGAATGTGTAATTCGAGCTCTCTATTAGAAACGCATCAGGAAGAAGTCTTTATTTGAACTGCAGCCTTGCTTTGGATTGTCGATCTCTTTGTCTTGCTCACAGCATGATTTCCAAATTCAATGTATTTTTCTTACATAAATTTTCTGTTAACAATGTAAGGAAAAGACTTCTATTTTTCCCCCTTGTGAAAGTCAGTTGTGTAATTCCTGTCTAATTTTTGCTATTTTATAAGAGGCATTGTATCTTTTGTAAAATATTTGTGTAGTTGGCTGTTGATGCCTTTGTTTAAATACAGCTTTTGAGATGCTAATTTGAAATGGAAAAAGTTTTCCCCACGAAAATTATAAAATGCGTGGTTCACTTTGCAAAACATGGCCATCTAAACACAGCCCTCCTGCTGTTTCTTTTGTTTACCCTGTACTTTGCTGCATTACCAGGAGTGAATTTCTATGTATTTCTCTGATTCAGAGCTTTCTTCTTCTCAGTGTCTTTCTGAAAATCTCTTGAGGTGTTCCTACAGATGAGTTTGAATGTTGATGGGTTGTCACATGAAGGAGGACTGTGTGCTATAGCTCACTAAAAGCTGGCCACTTGTTACCTAAAGTCATCAGTATAGCACTGGGAGAATAAATCCCAAAGCACTTTGATATTTTCACACCTTATTTAAAGTCGGTGAAATAAAGGTTAGTTCATCATTTAGTGCCTTTATAATGCAAGTCTAAGTCCTCAAGCAGTCTAATGTTGCTGTGCTTTTTCTTTCTTAGTCTTTCAGAATATAACATTTCTATTCTTTTTGAATTTGCCTTAGATTCATTTATAACAGAGGCTACAAATATTGTTTAATTTTCTTTTTGGTAAATCTGTCATTTGTAATCTTCAATTTAAAAATACTAATAAAACAAATCCTCATTTCACAATTTAAACCTTATTGTGTCTAATTCACTTGCACTGCAAGTTTATTATTCTCCTGCAGCTTGACGTGCCTCCAATTGTAATTATGTTGACCCTCCGATGTAGTAAATCTCCCCAGTGCTTATCAAACTGGGAGAGATAAGTCTACAATTTGGAACTTCATTAAATATCTCATTTATATTAATCAGATGATGGCTTTGAACAGAAATAATAATTTTTACAGACTGCGACCTCCCAGTCATGGTCTCCTTGACTTTGCAATGCAGTGTTTTGCAAACCTCCACCCTTCCATGTAGCAGGCATTGGGCCAGGACCCCAGTGTCAGAAGTCATCAGTCCATTGGGCTGACTTCAAAGCTTCTGCTGTGAAGAATGTAGCTGAGTGCTTTGTAGCCCTTGAAACAGATTTTTTCAAATCTTTCATAGCATATATTTGTTGTCATCTGAGGGTTGTGGGTAGAGTGATTAATAATGGGCGGCTGTTTCAAGAACTAAAACCAACCAACAAACACTATACTTGTAATTGTAATTCCTGAAACTATGAACTCTCATGCTCATTTAGAGACCAGTCCTTGGAATAAGCGTGGCTGCAAAAAGTTTGCAGCATGCTTAGTGTCTTGCAGTATCTGGTCCCTCCTCCATTTCAGTACATTTAAATATATGCTGTGGGATTTGTGTAAGGACATTGTTCTCGAGATTTAATTATGCACTTCAATATGAAGAGGCTTGTTGGTGAGAACAGCTAACACTTTGATGTGTGAGTTTATATGATTACCCTGCAAAGCACATCTATTTTTTTATATTTATTTATTTTAATAGGGCTAGATTCAGTTCCCTCTGCTTAAGTGATTTTGTTTAAAATCTTGGTAAAACTCCTTTGGTAACATTACTAAATAGCCAGCAGAGTGCTAGAGCTCAGGTGAACCAAGAGCTGTAGGGGCAGGAGAGCTGGATGGCGTGAGGGCTGGGTGATGTCGTGGGGAGTCGTGTACCTGCAACGAGGGACTAGGTGCTGAAAAATTGGGCATCCAGCCTGACCAGTGAGTGCGTGGGTGCTCATTCTCCCCTCTCCCAGAGGCTGTGTTGACAGCAGCAGCAGTGCTGCCCACAGCTAATGTGGTGGTTAAACCTAGCTGGACGATATCAGATTGCTTGCTTTCTTTGCCTCATACAGATGCCGCTTTCCACTGAGCTCTGATTCTCTGGGACTCACTAAGGAAAACTCCATGTTTTCCTCTCTTTTTTAAAAAAAAAATCTGAGAGGCATAAACAGGAAAACAAGGGATATGACCAGCTTCTGCAAAGAAGGCTGAGCTGGGACACCACTCTGGAGAGCCTTCTGTTGAATAGCAGCTTTGGTGGAGCGGCAGCATGCATGGAGTCTTCTTCTCTGTGCTTCTGGCCAAGCAGCCTATATCCATCACCTTCTTCATCTGTCTTGTGATGCCCCAGGGACATATGGCTGGAGATATGGTGGCAGGGACATGGCAGGTCCAGGGGTTGAGGTCTGAAAGGGTGGGAGGGTCATGTCAATTCTGGTTTTTGTGGCTCTGCCTGGATGCTGCAGGAGTGCCAGGGATTAGGGAAGCTTCTAGCCTGAATGAAGCACTCAAGGTTTCTGTACCCTGCAGCCAGAAAAGGCAGAGCAAAGAACTCATCATACGTAGGAAAAATAAAACAAAAGAAGCTGTGAAGTCTGACTTCTTTTCTTTCTTTTTTTTTTTTCTTTCCCTCCAAAGTGTTTACGTATGGATTAGTAATACGTGTGGTGGAGTTTCCTGGGGGTTTCCATGATGATTACATTTGAAAGCAAATTGCACCGCTTCAAAAGCCACCAGCAGCCCACTTCCAAATGGAGTTCCTGCTCTGTGCTCCTGGCAGAGGCCTTGTTCTGACAAGCTGTCACTGTGGGAAAGATCTGCCCAATAGTATTGAAAAAAGCCAAACCTATCTGTTTAAGAAATTATTCAACAAAGAGACACCAAAATGCAATATTTTTTTTTTAATTTTTTTTTTACCAGTTTTATGCTGAAGGTTTTGGAATTTGACAGGGCACCATGGATGGGAGGTGCAGAGTAAAGTGGCTTAGAAAGTTGGTCATTAAGCAGAGCTGTCATTACAAATCATATTTGTCCAGGGTGAGAAGTTCTAGCTCATTTGGTGCCCAGACAGGTCTAGGCCTTAGGCCAGTTGTTACACTTCCCCCATGCTGCTAAATGGACCCTGGGTGCTAATTTTCCTCTCTCTGTGCAGCTGGAGTCACCTGGGAGCCCCTCAGGGCCGGAGCTGCCCATAGAGACTCTGCTGGATGAACGGGAACGGAGAATTTCCCACTCCCTCTACGGTGGGATCGAGGGCCTCAACGAGTCGCCCACAAAGAACATGGCACTAAGTAGAATAATGGGTGAGTCAAATCAGTTCTGCTAATCAGGGTGTGTTTTTATACCTTTTTGTGATTCATCAAAGGGTGATTAAATGTATAATGTGGGAATCAGGGAACATGGATGCTGCACCTGTCAACTTAAAACATGCCTTCAAATTGCTCCACGCAAGCCTTCAGGATAGTTAACGTGAGAAAGTAAATTGATTGGAATTATAAGGTGAATTTTATATCCTGTGACAAGTAATAGAACAAATAACAGGAGTATTTAACGCAGTTTTTCAGTGTCTGATCTGGACCAATAAATTATGGGTTGGTCTAGTCTCCATGTTGAGTCTTCATTCACATAAAAGTCAGTGTCTCATGGAAATTTATAATTGATTTCAGTATTTCTTCTCTGTTTCAGTCATACTAAAGTACAAAAATAAATAAGGCAAACTTGCATCAATTTATGCTTATTAGGGCATTTTGTTAATTTTTTTTTAATTTCTGCTTTGCAGGAAACCAATTTTAATACCTCATAACTAATTTTAAGCACCACTTGTATACATTGTGCTGTACCATCTGCATGGTCCCAGTGGATAATAAGGTTATTAGCAGTTCCTCTGCAGCAGTTCAGCTTTCCATGTACAAAGCTAGGTAACAAAGACTTGCTGTGCCACAGGAGTGATTGGATTTACTGACTAGGATGGGATTAGCTTGAAAGGATTTTCAAATTTAAGCACAAAAAGCGGCTTGATGAAAATAGCACCTGACAGACGATGCGACAATTGCTTGCTTGAGTTGCAAGTTTTAAGCATAAGATGTGGCCATTAAATCTGAGAATTTGTTAGTGTGCTTGGCACACAAAGAATATATTAGAAGATGCTGCTACAAACCTGATATGAAACAAGGCTGAAAGTGGGTTTTAATTGCTTCAGACTGATTTTTCAGCCTTAGAAAATGAAGGTCCAACACTCAGGTTCCAGTCAACAATTTGTATATACATTTCACTCTGGTTTGCGATTGTGGGTTTTTTTTGTTTTTAATTTGGGGGTTCACTTCCTCTTTGTTTAACTGTTGTTAAACTCTAAAAAATCCACAGATTTATTGTATTTCTTCAGTTAAGTCTTTTTTTTTTTTTTTTTTGTGTGTGTGTGCACTTAGAATCATAGTATCATAGAATAGTTAGGGTTGGAAAGGACCTCAAGATCATCTACTTCCAACCCTCCCTCCCATGGGCAGGGTCACCTCACACTAAACCATGCTACCCAAGGCTCCGTCCAACCTGGCCTTGAACACCGCCAGGGATGGAGCATTCACAACTTCCTCGGGCAACCCATTCCAGTGCATCACCACCCTCACAGTAAAGAACCTCCTCCTCATATCCAATCTAAACTTCCCCTGTTTAAGTTTGAACCCATTCCCCCTTGTCCTGTCACTACAGTCCCTAATGAAGAGACCCTCCCCAGTATCCTTGTAGGCCCCCTTCAGATACTGGAAGGCTGCTCTGAGGTCTCCATGCAGCCTTCTCTTCTCCAGGCTGAACAGTGCCAACTCTCTCATCCTATCATCATACAGGAGGTGCTCCAGTCCCCTGATCATCCTCGTGGCCCTCCTCTGGACTTGTTCCAACAGTGCCATGCCCTTTTTATGTTGAGGACACCAGAACTGTACACAGTACTCCAAGTGAGGTCTCACAGGAGCAGAGTAGAGGGTCAGGATCACCTCCCTCGACCTGCTGGTCATGCTCCTCTTGATGCAGCCCAGGATGCGGTTGGCTTTCTGGGCTGCAAGTGCACACTGCCAGCTCATGTTCATTTTCTCATCGACCAGCACCCCCAAGTTCTTTTGCACAGGGCTGCTCTGAATCTCTTCTCTGCCCAACCTGTAGCTGTGCCTGGGATTGCTCTGACTCAGGTGCAGGACCTTTCATTTGTCATGGTTAAACTTCATGAGGTTGGCATCAGCCCACCTCACAAGCATGTCAAGGTCCCTCTGGATGGCATTCCTTCCCTCCAGCATATCAATTGAACCACACAGCTTTGTATCATCGGCAAACTTGCTGAGGGCACACTCAATCCCACCGTCCATGTCACTGACAAAGATGTTGAACAAGACTGATTCCAACACTGATCCCTAAGGGACACCGCTTGTTATTGGTCTCCATCTAGACACTGAGCCATTGACCACAACTCTTTGCATGCAGCCATCCAGCCAGTTCTTTCCCCACAGAGTGGTCCACCTATCAAATTGATGTCTCTCCAATTTAGAGACAAGGATGTCATGTGGGACAGTGTCAAATGCTTTGCACAAGTCCAAGTAGATGACATCAACTGCTTTACCCCTGTCCGTCAGTTCCATAGCCCCGTCATAGAAGGCCCCCAGATTGATCAGGCAGGATTTCCCCTTAGTGAAGCCATGCTGGCTGTCACCAAGCACCCTGTTGTTTTTCATGTGCCTTAGCATGCCTTCCAGGAGAATCTGCACCAAGATTTTGCCAGGCATAGAGGTGAGACTGACTGGTCTGTAATTCCCCAGGTCATCCATTTTCCCCTTCTTGAAAATGGGGGTTATATTTCCCTTTTTTTCCAGTCATCGGGAACTTCACCTGACTGCCGTGATTTTTCAAATATGGACAGTGGCTTAGCAACTTCATTTGCCAGCTCCTTCAGGACCCGCAGGTGGATTTCATCAGGTCCCATGGACTTGTGTATGTTCAGGTTCCTTGTGCCACACTAATTAGAAATAAATAATATTCTATTCAATTGCATTACATTTTGTGCAGCTTGGAAGAAAAATTGTATACCTGAGAATCAAGAAATCACCCAAAGTTACGTGCTCTTAAAGAGAACACTATAAAGATTTATTTGTTGACAAATCTAAGGAGTGATAAAATAATTTGAAGTCTTTAACACTACTCTCTCATAGAAGGGTCTAGTTCTTGTGCTGTGAAGGCTTTAGATACAACATTTGCAAAGCGCTGCTCTCTGCTTTTTCCATCAGGGTTGCAGAGGATTTACCCATAGAGCTCATATAAGCATTAACGAGTTATCACTTAAACACCTTGTTCAATGAGGGGAGAAGAAATCCTGAGAGGGTCTGTCTGCATGTGTGTCAGCAATACAGTTTACTTCCACATCAAAGGATCATAGGACTTGCCATGCTAACACAAACTACTGGTTCATCAGTTTGGTTTCATACCTTTAGCAGTAGCTAATAACTGATGTTTCAACAGGAGAAAAACATCTTTCCAAAGCTCTTAAAATCTAATGCTTTTGGATACCTTTCCAATGTAAACACAGGGAAAAAAATCCATCCTGCATTTTTTAAGTGTTTTATAACCTGAATTTGATGTTTTCATTTCCTTTTCATCATCATTTTTCTTCTGTTGTTTTCAGAAACCAGTAACTATGTTGAAAATTGGTTGACTGTGACTTGAATCCATTGATGCTTTTAGTTGGAAGGACATGGAAAATGAAGCTGTGCCTGAACCTCATAGTAAATATAATGTAGTCCAGCATAAATGAAAAACAGTCTTGCCAGGACTGAGTCATTCCTTTCTTAAGCAACAGCAGCTTCACACAGCTGTCATGTTTAAACCCAGTTTTTAGGTGGCAGTCAGTTTTCTATTATGCTATTTCTCAATTAATCAGTACCACTAAGTTGCAACTGCCGTGATATTGCATGCATGTTTTCTTGCAGTGCCATACAATGGAGAGATATTGTTACTTGTCAGGATAGATAGGTGCAGTTTTTGTTTCAGAGTAATTAATGTTTGTAAGACTCAATTATTTATTATGCATTGGAATTCCCATCCTATTAGCATGGGCAATGAGAAAAAATTCATAACTTTTTTTTTTAAATATATACATGGTATTACATGACTCTTCCAGAATTTTTCACCTCTCTTGAAATTTGGCCTAAAAGCGAGGATTAGTCCTTAGAACAGTCTGTCTAAGGAAGTCTGGAGGTCTTCCCATGCTGGTCCTGACCATGAAAACAAGCCAAAAAGAGTGCTATATGCAGTGCTGATTCCCATGAGCACTCCCCCCACATGTAGGAGCCCTCTGACTCATGGGTTCTCCGAGTCATCTGATGTCTACTCAGTGGATTTAGCCATGTAAACTTTTAGTTCCCCTGCTATCTTGTGGTGAGGAGGTCCTTCATGTGTGAAGGAGTATGTCTTTCTGCTTCTTTTGCTATTTAATGGAATTGATGGATTTCAAGTTTTCTTTCTTTCCAAGTTAGACTATTCAAAAGTGATAATCTCAAGGCCTGGAAAACATCTGTTCTTTTCAAGTCATTGCTTAAAGTTTGAACAAAACTTTGAAGAAAGTTTTGTTTCTTTTAAATACATAAAATGTAATTTTCAGGAAAGGTATGTAAGACTCTTACTCTTTCAATTCATAACCGACAGCAAGAACCGGTTGTCAGAGCCTTGCTGTGAGAGTAGGAATAAAATACCAATTTTAGAATGTGATTTAAATTATGTAAAATAGTGTTTGCTTACTGCAGAAAGGCTGCACGAATCTTTTAGTGTTTCTGACGATTCTCATGTTGATCTGTTTTTCCAGGTAATTATTGTTGTTATAGATTTTCTTGTGCTTTTTCACATGACAATATTTCATTCAAAATTTCTGATGGAGATACCACTTCCTGTATTTAGGGAATGGTATTTATTTATTTATGCAGACTGGGCCTTCTAAAAATTAGATAGCTATAGTAGATGCTTATGTTTATTTATTTTTAATATTTTCAGGTTGCATGTTGTTCATACATTCAAAACAACTGTGTTGCACAAGTTTGCTTGGTCTGTGATTAAAACTTCAAGTCTCCTTCTGATACACCGTTCTTGTATATAGTCCATTATGCTCCTGAGTTTTGCAGTATGCAAATATGTAGTTGCTGTCTATATAAACTATTCTTTTTCATCAAACTTAGTACAGAGTCCTCTTTCATCTCTTCTAGTTGCTGATATTTTTTTTACGAACACGGTGGGTTTTATCGCAAATGGTGACTAAACGGCAGTTATTTACCGGGGGTACACAGAATAACAACAGCTTGCACTGAATCTGCTTTTCATCCTGAAGGAGCTTCCAGAACTTTGCAAAATTTGATAGTTTCTACATAAGAGGAAATACTTTGTTCTCTAAGTAAGTAATTGTTATCTTAAGCATAGAATTGGGAGGAAGCACTGCGGGAAAAAAAAATAAATCTAGAGATGTAAAGCAAGAAAGCATGTGTGTCAGTAAAATTCAAATAATCCCTTACAAGCAGAATGCAGTTCTTTGGCCAGGAATCTCATCAGAATGGGGTGGTCTGCTACCATAGTCTTGAGAGATCTGAGTATACACTTAAAATCCAAAGCTTGGGTATAGTGGAGAAATGTTTTGTCCTTAGACATTCCCCAGACATTATTCCAAATCCCACCTCTATGTAGCTTGGAAAATCAGATGATATGATATTTATGGGAAAATTGTCAAAACTCAATATATTTCTGGGGACAAATATGCTATTAGTAAAAAAAAAATTAAAAAAAAAATAAAGACCTGGAGAACTCCTAATTTCTCTTTGCACATCTCTCTGTATCCCTCCTGTATGAAGTCTCATCACTATTTTCTTTTATTATTATTTCTATTATTCATTATTCTATTACTTTGGTTAATACTTCATTCTTCATCACAGAGTAGCTGATGATGATTTCTTGATCAGGCAGGTTAGGAATTACTTGCCACGTCAGAGTAAATAGTCCATCTGCTTGAAGTGTATCATTGGTCTGAATTCCAGGATATCAAAACATTCATGAGAATCACTCATAAAGTAATACTTGAATTTGAACATTTTGTGTGTTCACCAGATGTTTTAGGCCTTCCCTGGTCTGCAACAAAATCAATAGCAAAGCACAAGAACCAGCCAGATGCAGTAACATGACAATAACAGTTAATTGTCACGGTACTGTATATGCATGTATATATACATGTCTGCATACATACTTGTATGTAGCAAAGTTGCAACAGCAAACACATTAACCAAACTTGAGGGTTTTTCAAGATTTAAAAGGACCTGAAGTAGTTGAATTCTTCATGAGGAAGCCTGGTTTTCATTTTATGTACTGGGTATGCTTAGGGTTTTTGGGGTTTTTTTTTGATTGCTTTATGTTGGTGGTTTAATTCAGGCCCAGGCAGTTTTCTGGTCTGTTATAGGTCTCTACTATTATAGGTTTCAGGTGTTGCTGTTTGGCATAATTTTCATTCTAAGCTGAAAGTCCTCATAGACCTGAAGATCAGTCATTTCATACTGGAAGTCTGAGCCTCCTTTTTCTGCTCAGATGGGAACCCTTTTTACCCATATTTTGACGTGGTCCTTAGGCTATGCTTGTTCAGATTGGTAACTTGTTCAAGAAAATGGAGCCTCATTGTCGGGAGATGAGACACATTTGAAAGGGATAATGTTTTCCCTTCCTTTTTACACCATCCAAAAGGCTTTATATTACTACAGGTTATCTTGCTGAAGAAAGGTTGTTGGGCTTGAGGTGTATTCAGAGTCTAAATCTCATAGCACTTTTCTAGCCTGAGGGAAAATTATTTTATTGGAGTTTTGTAGACAGCCTGAGCAACATCTTAGATCTGTAGATCAGTCAAATACAATGATACTTACTAGGTTTGAAGCGTCTCTGATGTTTTCTTGAAATGTTTCTCACAACACTTGCAAAGTTGCTTTCTCCAAGGTTATTTTCTGTCCGCTTCATGTGAAATTTCTGCAAAGGACGTATTGAGTCTGTTGCTGAGGTCTCTGTAACCATCTGCTGGAGGTCAAGCCTTTCACCTGTTGTTAGCTTCATCTGCAGTGAATAGCATACTCAAGTCAGATGGGTTTTCTCCTTAATTCCAAAGCAACTATTAAAATGTCAGTCGTCACCCTTGTCAGATATAAAGAAGGGTAGTGAAAATTTGAAAATGTTACTGAATTAGTGTAGCCTCTCAAATGTGAAGTTCAATCTGCCGAATGCCATGAGGTTATACCTTTTCACAATCTATTCTTTGGAGACGTTATTAACTACAGAGTTAACAGTCTCGTAGGCATTATGTTTGGAAAGAAGTACATTACCAGGCTAAACATTAGCCTGTCCATCACAGAAGCTATTGCCAGCAAAGAATCAGCTGTTATGCAAACTGAACACATTCATTTCAGTTTGACAGTGATGAGATGTTCACCATGCAGTACCTTTTTCTTTTAGCCACTTCTTCGGCCTTCTCTAGTGATCTCTTTTGAAGCCCGTTTTCCCTCCTTTGGAAAGCTATACAAAATGTATTATGTAGTGCAGTGAGGATTTTAGCTAGCTCCTTATGAATAACATTTTATTTATTCATTTGTTTTTTTAATAATTGCATGCAAAGGTAGTGATGGCAACTGAAGCCTTTCCAGAAAAGATGAAAAGATTCTTTTTCTCCAATTCTACACAATTTTTCCATGCCTGTAGGAAAAATAAATTGTGAAAATATTTGATATGTCCATAGAAGCAGTTTATGTTATAGAAGTACGAGTTTTCACTGCAGGGCATCACAGTTCTACAGTAATTTACAGTTTGTTCTCAGTTGATTAAAATAGTGTTTCTTCTCATGAGATGTGACAATTTTAGTAATTGTTTTAGTAACATAATACGATTCAAGGAATAAAATTCATGTAATGTCATGATTATTCCTTAGAAATAATGTTGCGTGTCGTAGGAGTTAGGACCAAACAATATACAGGAGGAAAAAATATTTTTAAATATATCCTGTCACTTAAAAAATAATGTGCAACTAATATGAAAGAATCAAACTTAATAATTGCCCTTTGCCTCAGGTAACAAAATAATATTCATCTGAATTTGCAGATCTTTCTTTTCCTTAGAGCAATTTTTAGCGTAGTGTTTCTAGATACTGAAATAACATCTGTTTATTCCAAGTTAAAATTTTAAATTGTAATAGTTCTTTATTTCACTGTCATCCAAATAATATTATATAACTTCCATGCTCCCAACTCTGTATCTCATGCACGTATCCTGAAAGAAAGATGATTTACTCAGTTTCAGCCACAGTTATGTTACAGACCATTGCGATTAAAATATTCCTTCTGATATTTTTCACAGCTTTTTAGTCTGTTTTGGTGGCATAAAGTTTTCTATAGGTTTCAAAGCTGCTTCTGCTTTTCTTAGCAGGTTGAAAATTGTTATACAATCTTATGCATTGAAATGATTACTGGAAAATATAATTATGTGTGTATATTTATCCCTATAAAAGCAAGTGGTAGTGGGCTTAAAATATTTATATGCACATTAAAACTAATTTTTACTTAGAAACAGTGATTTAATAGCTTGTAAGAATCCTCTGAATATCATCTTTTAACTGCTATTCTTGCAAATTAACCAAATGAAGTGTGCTGCTTAACAAAGAATAATGTTGAGTCCTCATTATGTCTCTTTCATTTATGTGATGGCTGTAGTTTAAGAATTTTAACAACAGCTTAAAAACATACTTGAATTTGGTGGTAATAGAATTAAGGTTTTGGGTTTTTTTCCAAATTTTGCACGTGTGCCTCCAGATTATTTTTTAAAGGAGAGAGAGAATGAAAATTTCTCATTGTTTAGCTTTAGCCCTGAATTCCCATCTCTTTTCACAATTATTTTCTTTGTGGAGGCATTATTAAAGGATTGTAAGTTCCCAACAACAGTCAAAGAAGTTTCAAATTTTTTGAGGGCAAGATGGGTCAGAAGAAGTGATGAGTTCTGTTAGTCCCTATTGTGTTCATTCTTCATTTCTACTAAATGATTTGGTGCGAGAGAAGATACTGTCTTCTGAGACAGCTGGTTCCTAGTGAAAGGACTAGAGGCAGTGGGCGCAGACAGAAACACAGGAGGTTCCCTCTGAACCTCAGGAAGCACTTTTCCACTGTGAGGGTGAGCAAGCACAGGTTGCCCTGGGAGGCCGTGGAGTACGAGCATTCAAAAGCCATTTGGTCAGTCCTGGGCAATTGGCTGTAGGTGTCCCTGCTTGAGCCAGGGGGAGGGGTTGGACCAGATGCAAAGTCCCTTTCAACCTCAACCCTTCTGCAATTCTGCGACCTTGGTGCAGTATGCCACAGATACAACTGGTGTGTATTACTTTTCAGACCTCTGAGTAGGAAGATGTGTATGAAGTAAAATATAGTTAGTCGTATTTGTGTTGGGTCACTTCTGTTAGTAGCATTGCAGTTGGATATGACATTTTATCAGCTCCGATTATGTATTAATCAGGGCACATTCTGACATTATTAAAGTTTTAGGGTTTTTTCTCCCTTTTGTTTTTCAGGTAAATATCAGCTGTCTCCAACAGTCAACATGCCCCAAGATGACACTGTCATTATTGAAGATGACAGACTGTCAGTCCTCCCTCCTCATCTCTCTGACCAGTCATCATCCAGTTCCCATGATGATGTTGGGTTTGGCACTGTTGATGCTGGTGGATGGGCTAAAGCTGCAATTAATGAGTCAACAGACTGGTAAGAGCATGGTTTAGTGGAAGGAAAAAGAGAGATGACTGTTGTTATGTCTTTTCCTTTAGTTTATTTTTTGGCTTTTTTTTGTTTGTTTTTTTTTTCCATTACATTTAGATTTCTCTATTTTCAAACTGGTAATTGACCCTGTTTTGGGAAGGAAATCTGTACAGATAATTTAGACGTTCTACTTCTTGTTGCAGGTCTGTGCTCTGTCAAAGCACGTTTGTGGAAATGTTATTAATTGTTATTAAGACCAAATCAGTATTCAGCTGTGATAATTTGATAACTTAATATTAATTTAGTTGTCAACTGATCTAGCTTTTGTAAAAAAAAAGGAAAAAACTTTGCACAATGTGAACACTTGTCTTTCTGAAAGATGAAAGAATAATTCCAATTGGAATTTTTTATTTATAAATCTCACTGTAAGTACTTCTAAGTCTACAAAACAAAGGTTTTATTTTTATATTCCAGTATATATCTAGCAGCCTTTCAGTATTTTTCTCTATTGTCTTGTTTTTCCTAGTAATATATAATAATTTAAAAGCTGTTTAGAGTTCAAGGCAACTGTTTTATTTTGCTTTAGTGTTGAAGTTTGTGCAACAGGAACTAGTTAAGATTCTTTATTATGCACGAAGAAATACCTTTGATATCATTATATGATTTTTAATTATCTTGCAAAATGTACTGTAATAACTACATATAAAAATATGGAAAGTATTAGCTGCGTATTTGAAACTATAGAATCATAGAATAGTTTGGGTTGGAAGTGACCTTCAAAGGTCATCTAGTTGAACCCCTCCTGCAATGAGCAGGGTCATCTTCATCTAGATCAGTTTGCCCAGAACCACATCCAGCCTGGCCTTGAATGTCTCCAGGGGTGGTACAGCCACCTCCTCTTTGGGCAACCTGTGCCAGTGTTTCACCACCCTATTGTAAAATATTTTTTCTTTATGTCTAGCTTTGTTTAGTTTAAAACCATTACCACTGTCCTATGCACAATAGACTAAAAAGTCTCTCCCCATCTTTCTTATGGAAAGTAACTTTGCTTTCTGTTTACTGTTTAATCCATAGTAAAAATAATTTCTATGAATCTTAGGTTGACTCTCCAATTACTTTTACCCATTTTCATATAAGAGTCTTAGTGAGAAATGCACTAAGTTCTATTATTGACTTGCTTAGGTTCCTGGCAAAGAAATACTGTTTATTGCTTAGTTAGTACAATTAATACAGATCTAAGATTTAATTTGCAAGTCCTGTAATTATCTATGGTAATAGCAAAATAAAAGCCCACCCCTGTACACTGCCACTTCTTGAAGCTAGATAATTACCACAAATGGTGTGAAGTATATGAATTTCCTTATTTTTCTTGTCTCTTGAGCCTGTTATGAATGTGTCAGCAATATCTTAATAAAACAGCAACAGCACCTGCCAGCTGATATGCACCTGTCAGCTTCATCTTTGTTTTATATTAGTTTATTTCATCTTATGTCCAAGAATTCAGTTCTGTGTTTTAAGCACTGTTTTAATGGTTGTATAAAGAGGTAATTTTGCTCATCCTCATTTGTGTATGTTTTGGATTATTATTTTTTCCACGGTTTTTTTTAATATTTCAGCTCTTCTCTTGGACAAGTCATGCCTGTAGTTGAGTCCCCTGAAAAGTCCATCTGTCTTTTGTAAAAGCTTTTAGAGCTGAGAATTTGAGACATTTAAATAGACTGGTACTCGAGGCTGCACATAATAGATTATTTATGAGGGATTTTTTTTTAGCTGAATATGAGCAAAAAACTACAGCATAAAGTAAGAGCCCGTTCGAAATCTGCAGATGCCTGTGCATTTATTTCTGCAGCTTATCTTGCTATTCATATACTTCTTGGAAAATGAAAGTAACAGTAAATAAAATGGGGATTGGATATTTTGGAACTGATCATGCTCAAAACCTTGAAATGTGTATGAGAAATTTTAAAGGTTTTTGGATACAGTTGCACTTAAAAGCGTAGATCAGTGCAGCACCTTACTATCTAATGTGTTCTATTTGTAAAAGAGTAAATTGCAGCAGAATTAGATTGTTACATTAATTTCCTGCTGCTAATGGATGAAGGAAGGCTTGTAAAACGAAGGTGCATTGTATGATTTTGCTGGAAGGCACAGAGGGTAAAACTAAGAATATGGATGAAGGGTTATCCAAACAAGAATGGCAGCTGTTCTGAATCACAGGAGAAAATGTAAGCTTTTCCAGCTTCACAATATCTCCCTAATCCTTGATGAAAATGTTATGAAAACAAAGGGGCAATAAGACAGGATTAATAAGTGGAATTTTAATAACATTGAGGGTCAGAAGACGGTTACATTCTTTTAAGGATCAGCTGTCATTCCAGAAATCTTATTTGTTAAGTATGCTAGAATATAGTAAATTGCATTTGGCATTGCTTAATGACTTGCACTTAGACTCACCTTCTGTCTTTTATTAATGTAGTTGAAAACTATTAAAATGAGGCATTTTTAGAGGCATTAGTTCCTCCTCTGTGCTCACTGACTTTTCCAGTTGTGGATCTTCATGGGGGCTTTTGAATATTTTTAGGCAATGTACGTGCATTCAAACTCCTGTAATCTGTTTCTTCCTTAATTACGAAAACACACTCGTGTGTCATTAATAATACAAATAAACCAGGACATGGAAAACTGATGACTCTACATAGGGCTCGTATGTTAGTACAGTAAAAAGATCTGAGATGTTGTGATGTCAGAGAAGAAGGAATTTTTGGTGCTAAGTAGTGCCTGTAGTATGCAAGATATTAAGCAAACACAGAGGAATAATCCCCCTAGTAAATGTGTGTGGAAAATAGGTGTGATAAGGGTAGGTAAGGGAAGCAGAGAGAAAGCTCCTAAAGGAGGTGGTGTGAGTGAAAATGCTGAGATCCTGTCTAGAATTCCTGGTTGCTGATGCCTTGTCCAGACCTCATTGCTCTTTTTTTCATATGAAAAAAAAGGAGCATGCAGCCAAAACAAATAGTTTTACAAATTCACCCTTTTTGAAGAAAGTGTCGCAGGATACATTTTGTTCGGCAAGATGAAGCCAGTCATCTTTATCTAACGTGAGCTGTGTTAACAGATGTTACTAGAGAAAATTCTCACTTAGTAAAACCACATTTTTCTGGCCTTCAGAGACAGGGTTGACTAGCAGTGAGCCAGAAACTCCTGTGTGGCCTGAGAAAGTCATTTATGTTCTGATTACAAATGGCGTTGAAACCTTGTAAGTTCAGTTGAGTCATTTGGAAGATGTTTTCAGACTTAGGTGGTTCTTATTCAGCTACATGCTGTAAATTCTAGAAGTGTATATTGGCCTTGTCTGTTTTATCTTTCTATCATGTGGAGATAAATTTTCCCTATTTTGTGGGAGTGAATGGGAGGGCTAAATAGTTATTTTTGAGTTCAGGCTCTGATTCATCAGAGCTTTTAAGCATATGCTTCAAACGTTGCTAAATTGTGCAGACATCTCTGAAATAGTTGCAGTAATTAAATGTAAAACATTATGAGCCTGAGCCAGAAACATTAAAGTCAAAAGGCACTTGACATTGACTTTATTCATATAAGCTCTGATCCTGCTCTCACTTAGGTATATATGCCTGTCACAAGCACGTATCTTATTATTTGTAAATCTGCCACTACTAGGCTGGATTTCTTCTAGGCTGCTGATAATGCAGATTGCGATTTTCATCCTTTATAGTGCTTGATTCCTTTAGACACTTTTCCTTACCTCTCTTCACTGTTGTGCCTAATACCCAGGTGTTGATCAAAGACGCTTCTATATATTACAGTACATGGCACACATTAACATATGCATGTTACAGAATTTAAAAGTATAAGTTGGTTTCTTCAGAAATTCACTATTTGCCTGTTCCTCAATAGGTATAAGATGCGTCTTATATGTAGTCCTTAAAGTGGAAAATTATTCTTTTGAAACATACTACTTAACACTGACATGTACACATACAGTATTTTAATTGTATTTATTTTTAGAGGTGTCATTGACAAGATATTTATTTTTTTATTTAATTTATTTTTTTATTTTGAAGTGCAACAATAATCAGAGGGAGGATTTTGAGGAATCTTTTTTCCTATAGGATAGGTAGCAGTGGTGCAAATACTTTTCTCCCCTCAGTATTTTACGCTGTTGAGTTCTTTCTTAAGCCAGCGGAAGTAGAAATCAAAATTCTTTGGGCTTGTCTTCAGGCTCTCTCTAATACTCTCCGCTTTTCCAGGAGCCATAAGATCTTTGTGTGAATTTCCCTTCATATTATTTATTAGCAATAAGCAATCTTACATTTTTTAAATTTTTTCATTTTTAACATGAGTCGTGGCCATGGTAACACATTGCAAGCTTAGGGTTTAGCTTGCACACCAAATTTTACCTGCATTCTTGCATTCATGATTCTGTCAGCGTTTGACCAACATTAATAAATCTATCATCAGCATGCTTTTGATGAAGCACAATGAAACACAGATCACTGCTCACTGAAGACGTGACTCACTCAGCCAAGGTCATGCAAGAAACCTGCAGAAGAGACTGAAGCTTAGTCCACTTATCCCCATTTCTGATTCGGTGGCGCAATCATTGTGGTAGATACTTGCACTGTATAGAAGTGATGAGTAAAAAATATCTTTGCCTTTCACAGCCAGGTTAAATCTAGGAGATGATATGAAAAAAATCATAAGCAATTTCACACATGGAGAAAAATTTTCATGTGAAGTCTTTAAATTAAGAAGTTTACAGCTCTGTGGGCTTCAGGAAGGACAGTTTCTATTTATGCTTTACTAAAAACATTTTGTCAGGAAGACAAATCTAGTAATTCACTATCAACAGAATATATTTGTTTCTCATGAAGAAAAAGGAGCTGGTTTATTCTCCATCAAATTATTCCTGTGTTGGGGCTGTGCATTCTGATGGTATGTATAGTACACCGGATATGCATATCTTTCATTAAAAGTCATAAGTAAAATTCTTGATACTTCTTAACTAGAATTGCTCAATGCAGTAAAACAAATCCATTGTGTGCGTAACTGACTACTTGCAGGGGTTTATTTTAAAATGTGTACATTTTCGTTGGTAGAAGTCACATGGTAAATTAATGCTTTTCTCTGCAGAGTGAAAGGTTGAGTATTCTTGATAAATGTTTGCATGATTTTTTTCCCTTCCTACAGCACTCTTAGTCCAGATGTTGATCCAGTGCTTGCCTTCCAGCGAGAGGGTTTTGGACGCCAGAGCATGTCAGAAAAGCGTACAAAGCAATTTTCAGATGCCAGTCAGTTGGAGTTTGTTAAAACACGAAAATCCAAAAGCATGGATCTAGGTAGTGAGTGATATTTTTTCAATTGTTTCATTTCAACCTGATTTTCATGTTGTAAACATACAGATTTTGTAATTCCAAACACATTGTTGATGTGCAGTACTACTGCACGCAAAGTCTAGTGGCGGGAAGTAAAGTATTCTTAACGTGAATGGGCAAGTGGCCTGTGTATTGTCTGTACCACTTCATAAATGTCCATACATTTAAATATAGTAGCTCTCTGGATATATGGTTATACATAAGCACTAAAGCTATTTATTAAAACGGAGCTGAAACTGCATAAAATTGTACCACACTGTGGTTCTGGGTAAACAGGATAATTCTCAGTTCATGATCATAATGCAGTTAGCCTTAAAGACCCTTCATAGTCTCTCATTCTGTAGATGGATTCAGAATTAGAAAATGGGGCTAGTCTGACATCTGCTTGAGACTCAAGTTTTAATATTTATCTTAGAAGCCCTATAAAATAGCAGCGGCTGAGACAGGCAGTCGATTAAAATAATTTTAACTGATAAAACAACTGAGAATAAGTAGTCGCTAACGAGCCCATCTTTTTTTCTGCCGCTGAATTGAGATTCTGAAGTGCAGGCTCTAGTAACCTTAAACAGTGAGTTTTGATTGTTGAAAGACACCAAATTCCCTACTCAGAATAATAAAATATAATGCAATTCACTCCTTTACAATAATTGTGAATATCTTAACTACAGTCCCTAATTCACCAACTTCCCCAGGGGACAATAAGGTTGGTGGTATTGACTTGTCTTGACTAGTTGTGATGTGCTAACGTGTAAATAACATATTGTACCTGCCTGTGATGTGAACATGACTGACATTGCATGAAGGTTACTAGTTTGCTGCCACTTCTACCCAGAATGTTTGCTTACTGTTGCAGTTTATTTGCATGAAGTATGACATTGCTAAGGTCCCCTAACTTGACCAAAAATATGCAAAACAAAAGGAATGTTGGATGCATGTGGGGCATGGACACTAACTGGGCTAACCGTTATACATTTACCTTTTAACAGTAGCTGACGAGACTAAGCTCAGTACAATGGATGACCAGAAAACAGGTAAGAATTGACAGTAAGGCTGTTGCTATAGAAACCTTGGTCAAAGCAGCTTACCACAATTACAGAACTGCCAGTCAAATTGCATGAAAACATGAATATTCCAGTACTTGCATGGCTGCTTTCTATAGCTGTGAATAACCAAGTCATACAGAAAAAGAAAATTCTCTATAGAGATAAATATCTGTACTCCACCAGGTCATACATGTATGTGAATGTAGGAAGACACCTGTTTGAACAATTTGAACTCATAAATATTCACAGTTGTTTGGGGTTCTTTTTGTCCTTTCAAATCTTGGAAAATCTCCTCCCAGCTTCAAGCTCTAATGTACAGAGAGATGATGTAAAATAGTTGAATATTTGGCTATTACAGTGCTAACAGTACTTGGAAATAATTATTTTAAGTAGTAAACTGCTACCTTTGCCTTAAGTGGTCATCAGATACATGTTGTGAGTTGAGTATTATTTTTGCGAGTTGATTTGCGTTTGGACCTGAAACCTGAGCATCTCAACAGAACAAAAGAATATGTAAATAGAATCTTTTCCACATACATTAGATTGTAATGTTTCACACAATGATAATGAGAAATAGCTTTCAAAGCATATTTTTTATTAGTAATTAAAATAATGCACCCACTGCAATTATGAACCTTTATGATTTATTAAGATAAGTTAGCTTTTGACCTTTGGAATTCTATTTTAAGTAGGCTAGATGCAGAGGACACCATAACATTACTTAGCTCTAATTGGGAACAATTCACCTTTTTAACCCCAAAATATTATTTATTTTATTTACTTTATCATTTGGGGAGTAAGAGAATTTACAGAATTTAGAACTAATAATTCACAACTGCATCTCTGTTTAACCACACTTCACCACATGAGTTGGAATACTGAAAAGTTGTAAGTAATCAAGTGATAAAATTTTAATTTTTATTGAAACAGCTAATACTTTTAGCTCTTAAAATGTTGCAGAATTTGGCCACAGACTTGCAGCCTTATAAATTGAGAATGAGAACACAATATTAAAACGTATGAATGTTTTGAAGGATTAAAGCCATCAGAGTGTGAATATATGAGTTTTATTAATGGTTGTTGTAATAATCAATGCTTAGGAACTGCTTTCACCCCTGAACATTATTCACATTAAAAAGAGTTACAGATCAAACTCAAAAGTATTGTAAATTATTTTTCATTTTCCAATTAGCCTGCCTATTTGAATGAGATGTGATTTGAATGGTGTAAAACCTGTGTTTTAGTAAAATACAATGCTTAGATTTTGAAAGTGCATAGTGGCTTTGGTGGTAGCAATAGGGGGTGGTATTAATCGAGTGTAGTTTTTGTCTATGTGTAACACCTGGATTAAATTCCAAAAAAAGAGAGAAGTCAGACTACTTGGGTGAAGAGCATGACCATAACCATCTGGACTAAGCAGTTATATATTCTGTGTTTAACAAGCCCAGTGTGCTGGAAAAAAGGAAAAACACCTTTTACTGTACTTTAGTCTTATTTATCTGGTATGCTTTTAACCAAGTTTTGTATATAAACAGTGGATATCTCCCATTACTGAAGATGGATGTGGTTGTAAAACAAACCACTTACTGTAGTTTGCCTTAAAAATTGTCTGGTTCTAAGAAAAAAAATGCTTCAAATGTGTGGTGAACTATGTTTTAATGAATTCTAGAAGCCAGAAAGCTTCAGCATATATTTACTTTATAAAAAATGAAAACAAACTCTGTTAAAGTTAAAGCTGTGCTTAATAGTATTGGCTGAAGAGGAGAGTGTAAAACTCACCAGCCCTAGTTACTGTAATAGTTTTTTAATTATTTTTCTTTCTATAGTTCATTTGAAGTGCCTAATCCTTGCAGTGTTTACAGATCATCCTGGAGGTTAGAAGTATATTCAGTAGCAATTGAGCATGGCCTATTTATTGAGTCCAGGGCACACTATAGCTCTCGGTGGTTATTTTTCCGGGTACAGATTGTCAAAATAAGAAAAAAAAAATCAAAGAACATTTATTTAAATAGTTTCTTTATTTTTACACAGTGCTTTTGTAATAAATTGTTTCATTAAATGCAACCAAAGCTGAACTATTTTACAGTTGCAGTCGCTTGCTATATTCCTACCCTGCTCTCACCAAAATGTTACTTTATTAGTGTAAGGGAACTAGAAACAGAAGTTTATCAAATCTAATGGAGCAGATGATAGTAAATAGAGACTCACTGCTACTGTCCTTTAAGAAAGTTGACTTTGTGCCTTTGCAAAATTGGTTTGCTCAAATTGAAGAAAGTTTTTGGCATCAGTTGCTGGTAGCATTTAACCTAAGAGCTAATAAAAATAATGTTTCAGTAAGAAACAACACTGTCATTTTAAATCACTTGAAGTACTGATGAAAACTTTAGCTTATAGCCTTTAAAATTAGACACTGAATGAAACATCATATATCCTTTGTCACTGCTTTTTGCCTTTGCAAATCACCCAGATTTGTGCCACAGTATAATAATGTAAGGTGAGAGAAGTGGAAGCACAATGATCTGTTAAACAGCACTAGCACAAGGGAAAAACAGGCCTTGGAGCAGGGAGCAACATGTAGGCTTCATGTGATTGTATGTGTATTAATGGTCTCATTGGATCTGTACATGCTATGAAGTTACGTGGTGGGGGCTGTCTGCCATGTGAGAGCAGATGTACACACTGCCAGCACAGTCATGCATGAGCACAGGGTGGTTGCATGGCATGGAGGACAAGGCTGAGCTGTGGTCCCCAAGGGCTGGCTGTCTCGAAATGTAGGGAGTGGCAGTGCATGTGTGGTGGGCAGGGGATGTGCTTGGCAGGGTGGTGGGAGCATGTTACAAAGCCCTTGGGAGATGCATAGGGGTGTGTGGCATATAGAGTAAAGCCATGTGGCTGAGCAGAGAGCTGCTGTTGTACACAGGGATGAATCTCCCTCAAAGGATATTTAAAAAAAAAAAATAGTTGGAAAGGAAAATTTTGCTTAACTTTGAATTTTAAAAATGATAAAAGAATCTGTTTTGTCCCTCGGTTATATAAAGATGCTTTAGGTAGATGTGCCTTTTCCTCTTTTTTTTTTTTTTTCCTTACTTTATATTCTAGTGTCAAATCGAACTTGTTCTGAGCAGATAACATTTCTGATGATTACCACCACTGCTGTAAAAGCTAGGAGAAAATGCTGACATTTTTGTATTTAGAAAACAAGGTTTTGATGTGACTCATAAATTTTAAACAGAATCCATTTCAAAGAAAGTTTGCTATTTCTTACCAGATCATGGGTAAACAACTCACTTTCTGACTGGTGAATTCTAGTAATATATTCTGAACTCAGTTTACAGGGAGACTTAACTATGTATTTGGAAAATAGTAGACTTGCTATGAAGTGGCCATAGAAGCTAGCAAAGGTATTAAAATACACATAGCTTTATGATCACAGGGCTTAAATTGCTTGCAAAAGGACATTTCCCTCTTTCAGATTCTGCAACCTGTTCACATTTGTGTTCATGGCCACCCAAGTTCAGTAAATATACCTATCATTTCTGTAATCCATTATTAGTTTTATAGTACTCAAGGAACATTAGGTCATATCCCATCTAACTTTTCCTTTGGGAAAGCACGAGTTGCATAAATACAGTTCTCACAAAGATCTGTATTGGGTGGCAGGAAATAGAATGTTTTTAAAATGTTCTTTATGAACATAAATGGGCACATGAATGCTTTTGTATAATTACTGTTTACAAAAAGAGCCACCCGGTAATTAGGAAAAGATATATGAGCATCTCATTTAGAACGTTGCAAAGCAGAATGTAGAATAAGGAAGTTTACAGTAAGTTGCCGTGTAAGAGAATACCCTTTGCTTTTGTATATGAAATTGAATCTGTTAAACAGCTGGTTTATATATGATTGTCCCGTTTCCTCTTTTTTTTCCTTCAAAGTGTTGCATTCATTTTTCCTGTCTCATGGACTGCTTTTAACAAAACGCAATCTTGAAAAGTAAAAACCAAAATAAAATCTCATTTTTTGTGTACTGAAGGCATTAGTGGAGGAATAGAAAATTTTGGCATATGCTGGAAAGTGGACAGTGTTATAGGGCACTGTCTAAATTAAATTGGAGTTCTTTTACTTGGTAAAGAGAGTGCCATATAAAAATACTTGCCTTAGACTTCAGCCCATTTTCAGAAGTTTGGTGAACCTCGTCTGCAGTGTGTTTGCACAGCTGGGAAGCTATCAAACCTTCCTTGTCCCAGCTGGCTGCTGTTGTTCATCCCAGCTGGCTGCTGTTGTTCATCCCAGCAGCTGCGCTGTGCCCCCAAACCATCCTCATGGCCCTCAGCCCTCCAAGAAGTACAGGCTGTGAGTGAGAGTGTAGCTTCTAGGAGATACAAGTTCATCAAGATAAAATTTTCATCTGCTGGGGTATGTTTATTTCTGGCTGAGGGTCCAAGCAGTGTGACTGCACTGCTGGGGGAACCCAACTGCAGGAGTTGTGTAGGCCTGTACAATAAGATTTTTGTTTTGTTTCTACTTACAGTTTCATCTTGTCAGTAGGGCAGCTGAAAGAGAATACTTCGACAGCTGCTGTTTGAATTTATTTGATCCAAGGGATTTCAGTTTAATGTAATTGCTCACACTTTTTAATAGTTGAATAGAAAATGAAAATGTTTGCTTCCTTGCTCAATCACATTCCAAGTTAACAAACGAAATGGAGAAGACCTGCCGTGCTGTTATTCTACATCTGTAGGTCCACCAACCCCCTTTCTCCCCACTCAATACTGAATAGTGAAAGAAGCTGTCTGCGGTAGTTAAGTACCATTTTTCCCCAGTCTAAGGTAACTTCACATAGCTTTGTTAAAGAACGGTGACAGATACTGTCTCTTCTCCCTCCTAATATCTACCAGAAAAGGAATCGATTCCAGAGCTTTATATTATTCTGAGACAAAAACTTACAAATATACAGGTAAATTTCTTTATGGCATTAGTCACGTCACACTAGACCTTGCTTACAAATGTACTGTTCATTGGTTTGGTACCCCTGAGAGCTCAGTTCTTGGTGCTCTCTCTCAGTGGTGATTGACTTAGAAATTTATCTTTCTGTGCCTCTGTCAGATGAGGATACAGATATCAACTGAGTACCAACCCACCACCTGGGACTGCTGTGGTGCCACAGCACTCTTCTCTATTCCACTGCATTTGGGTAGAGGAAAAGTGAGGTTTCCATATTCTAGGTGAGGGCTCTGGTCCAATAACTTCAGGAAATGTAGCTATGATGATGATGTCCGACCTAATCTTGCTCTCAGGCCCAAATTCTATGGAAAATCTGGCCATGACTGTACTGCACTTCTGAATAAAATAACTTCAGCTAAATGCAGTGATTTCTTCCTCCCCTCCTCCTCCTGGCCTGAAAGATTTCTCCCAGTTTTAGCTATGAGATCTAATTGTGCAGTTGTCAGCTGATTTCCACTGTGAGTGTGTGTCTTTAAAACCAGAAGCTAGACTTTTAGTCCACAAACCTGAGAAGAAAAGTTGGGATGAGGAAAAGCTTTTGCAGAATGCTGTCTGGGGCTTTCTTGGCACACCTCCAGGCATGCTGCAGTGGTAAGAGCTGCCCTCAGCTGCAGCTGTAGTGCTGCCCAAACATCGACCTGGAGACTGCCAAGAATGCGTTTCTTTTCCAGCTGAATAACTGATATTGCCTGACTGATTGAGTCCTTTCCACAGATTGTTTTTAAGCAACTTCACAAAATCCCGGCAAGAGAGCTGATATTTCTCAGAAGCATTTCATTATGAAATTGTTAGCAATTTGATGCAAGTCTTTAAAACTCAATTAAAAGCAAACAACATGTGTCTTGAAGACAGAAGTCAGGCTACTTTGCAAGACTGTTGCTCTAAACACAGTAGGATTCATGCCCATAATCTGCTCTCTGTTCATCAGTTGCTAGGACTGATGAAATTTTTCGCTCAAAGCAAAAATAATTAATAATGTTGTTTGATACCATTAGATATGTATCTCTACTGGTTTTATGGGCTATGTTTTTAAAGCCCTGTGATTACTTTATCATTCAGATTGTTTAAAATAATAGTAATGGATGTTGGTCTCTCTTCACTGATTTGAAAAGCCAGGCATTGCTAACATGTCAGTTTTGTTGCCTATGACTTGACATACTCATTCACTACTGAGACCAACAAATCTGTGGAGAATTCCCTACAGATTATTGGGAGATGATGTGAATAATGTTAAGTGTGTCCCCAAAGACTTTCAGGATGGATATGCATAATCAAGCATGCAGTTCTCAATACTAATTCTAATTACTTTTTTTTTTTCTCTCCCTTAAATCACTAAGGTTCCCCAACCAGAGATGTGGGGCCTTCATTAGGTCTGAAGAAATCCAGCTCATTAGAAAGTCTGCAGACAGCTGTTGCTGAGGTGACTCTGAATGGTGATATTCCTTTCCACCGCCCGCGCCCGCGAATTATCCGAGGACGAGGCTGCAATGAAAGCTTCAGAGCTGCCATAGACAAATCATATGACAAACCTGTAGCAGATGATGATGATGAAGGCATGGAAACGTGTAAGTAAACTATTACTTTACATAAAGAATGTTAACATAGGATAATTCCTTTAGAAAAAGATTAAAAGTAGTAGAAGATAATTTTAGGATTTTAAAAGAATAGAACTAACTTCATCAAATATTTTCCAGGCTTTTCCCTTCCATATGCATTAACAGATTGCAACACTCTGTAGCTTCCTTCCTTTCTAAAATAAGACTATTAGGACTGTATTTACTTAAATTACTCTGAAATTTTTCTGTAAGACACCTAATTAATTTACTAATGTAAATGATAAAAAATATGCAGAAAGACAAAGAAAACTCTGAATTTATGTTACAAAAATATGTACATGTAACTTTGAAAGAGTACATCTGTAGATGTACATATCTGGGGGAGGGGAAAGGGAAAAAATCACTGTCCTTTAATTAGAGTGAGTAAGGCTGGCAGATCTAATAAAATATAAAGTTAATGATCAGCTATTACCCACCCTAATGGGCATTCATTTACATTTTCAGTTCTTTAACCCGAAATATGACCCAACATGTGGAGAATGTCATTAACATAAAAGAATCACTTCAAAGCTAACCTTATCATTATTGAACTATGGAAGAATGGGCTGGTAAAATAGTATGAATGGTAAATTACCTCAATCAGGGGTTGTATTAAAATCATTGAATTTTTAACCTTCATGTTGTACTACTTTCAACTTGTCACACACCAGCAGAATTTTTTTTAATCAACCTCTAGCTAGTTAGAAGTTTATGAATGAAGATGATGGTGGGGAAGTTTGAAGTAGCAAAATATTTAGCCTGAATGCTAGCAGAAAAGGTTTGAAGAGAGATTTTTTTCACTCTCTGCTTTTTATAACTTTCTTTCATTTCAGAGTGTGTGTTTCGTAAGAGTCATTCCCTGATAGTCTTCTAGAGGCTCCTTGTGTAATCAGTCCCGGATTTTTTCAACTCTGATTTTTTTTTAAAAAAATCTGCCTCTTAAAGTGTTCTGAGCCTGAAAGGGAGGACGTTTTGCCCATCACTTTTCTCAAAGGTAGTTACAGGCAGAATTAATTCTGCTTCACTTTTCCAGCGCCTAGTTATTTCACACAGCAGTGAGGCTAAATGCTGGTCTGGTGCTGTTGGCTGTAAATCTATTTCTGGCCAGAGGAAGAATAGGTATGATAAAATGTGTAGTGATCCTACTCATTCTTCCAAACTGCATGCATATGGGCTTTTGGGACTTAAGACCATGTTTTTCTAAAAGGCCTTGTTTAGTTTGCACCCACTGATAGTAATATCCTGTTTTGAGGCATCAGATATAGAAAGCTTATCCGGAAGTTACAGGTGGTTTAACTTCATTTGATCAAAAATACAGTAAAACTGTTGTCATGAAATGCTTTCTAGGTGAGTATAGGTTTATGAGACTACTGTAAGGATTTTTGAGCTTCTTGATGCAATGCATAGAAAGTAGCAAGGAACTGTTTGGTGGCCTTGTATCCTTTGCATGGGAGTAGCAGAAATCGGACAAAGCTTTCTGGCTGAAATCGAAATCCCACGGGCTGAGTCTTTGCCCTCATCTCTTTGTATGAAAGAAGTCATCTAGTACTGGTGGAACAAGAGCCATTTCGGTGTCATAGGAGAACGAGAGCGAGAGCAAGGATGTTTTCAAATCTCACGGTAAAGAAGGGTGAGAAAGGTGTGACCAAGTGATGTATGTTGAAGTACATGTTCTGGAGAGTTACATGTGTTTTAATAGCTTTCATATATTGTAGCAGAATATCTAAGAAGTAATCCAGAGATTTGCAGTGCCAGGTTAATAGAAGCGTATAAGTAGCAATGCAAATGCGGTCATTTGATTGGACAGAATACAGTCCTCAAGGTCTCCTTGTTGTGGTGGCCGTGAGAGCTTAAGAGCTGGCCTAGCCATTTTGTCTGTCTTTCTGAAAGTGCATCTGTATCTGCATTAAAATTGAAAGCACTGCAGTCTGCTCTACTTTGTGTAAATTATACGTGGCTCTAGGTTCCAGAGAATTTAACAAATGTTGTGTTCAGCTGGACTAATTCTGGGCTGCATATGAGTACATAGAAGTTAATTTAACAATCTGGTCCTAATATAACTAACGTGCAACTGCTGCCATAACAACCTTGCTAAGTTTTTGGGTTTTTTTTTTAAATTTTATTTAATTATTCCATAATTGTTTTAAATTAAAATGTGGTTTTCTTACATTATAAACCCCAGGCAAACATGTTGTTGGTCAATTTACTGATGCCCTTGAAGTTGGACTCATTTGTCTTTAACTTTTTTAACCCTTTCTCCTCCAGTTGTTTCAGTGTTGAGTGCTTCTTTCTTCCCGGCAGTGACCCTCTTTGAAGTAGCAAATAATAACGCAGCGAATGTATTTTATAGAGGAATTCTTAACATGTAATCCACCCCGTGTACAAAAAGCCATAAGCATACAGGTAGCATATGTGGCAAAGGGGCTGACTCTCTTCTGAATGTACCTGTGTTTCGTGGAACAACCTGCCAATAAATAATTAAATGTAGGATTTAAGTCAGATAGAAGTGACCAGTTCTGGGGTAACATTTTACAGAATATTTGAGATGCGTGTGTGAGTTTTAATGGCTGTAAAGAAGTAACATTTGTGGAAAGGTGTGGGTGTTTGGCTTTTATAGATCATTTTTCCTGCCTTTTCTTGTTGGGTTTCTCCTTCGACCTCCCCTTAATACTTGAAATAGCTGACTGGAAGCAAAATATTTATCTTTAGTGTCTTGAATGAGAACAAGGCATTTGGATTGGGAGAGATAGACAAAGCTTTCTAATCTTTTGCTGAATCTTAATTGCTAGAATCTAGGGCTGTATTAAATATCACAATATGAAGCCTAGAAGCTTAGTGGCAAAATAGCTTCACATTAAGTAGCTTTGATTTCTCATGTGCATCTTTTCCATTTTATGGGCTAATTAGGAGAATAGCTTCATACTACCTGTTTGTGTAGTTCTCCATAATACAGTATGGTTCATAAAATGACACTAGTTTTCAGGTTTAATTGATGCTTAAAGTATACTTCAATTTAATTTTTTGGCTTCAGCATCCTGAATGGGGAGGCAGGAGGTTGCAGGGAAGGAAGGAAATAACAACACCAAAACAAATACATTCTGCTTTTTGCAGTAACCTGATGTCATTACTGCAACTTAAAATATAGAAGTTTCATTTGTAGCCTGGGCTTGAATTTTATTTGAGCAGCATTTGCATTTGTTCTAAACACTTGCAATTAGGTGTCTGTTAATTGCAGAATGACTGTGCTGCATAAAAGTGAAACAATTCGCTTCATGTTGAGTCCTTTTAAGAAATCTGGAAATCTGTTTAGTCCAGTACAGACACCAGTGTTTACTCCAGGAAAACAGGCATTCTAATTCACAGGGCTCAATATAAGCTATGGAGTTAATTGCAAGCAACCTGTATGTGATAGACAAATATTTATTGTAGCACAAGTGTGGAAAGGAGGCAATATTCTCTCCATGGAATATGCAAAATAAATAATAAGAGGAAGCATTGTTATGACAAGTTGTTCAGCAACTCAGAGTAGCACAGTACACTTAATACATATTTAAGGTTAATTTAATATGTTGCTATCTCTTGTGAACAACTGTAGATCAAAATTGACTCATCTTGAAAATTCTAGCAATGGAAGTACCACGTAAACATTTTACTTCAAAATTTGTCAGAAATTTAATGCATTTTTTTTACTAATTATATCCGTTTACAAGTCCAATCTTTTAAATGTCTAGCTGTTTGTTACTGAAACAGATTGTAGCTATAAATTAATGTGCAAAAAATTAGCGTCTCTGTTCCAAAGTGGTTTTCCTCTACTCTTTTAATAATAACTAAATATCATCCCAGACACTGGCTAAGAAACACTGTGACCAAAAAGAGTATAAGTACAGCTATTAGAGGCATGTATAGGAGAGGCTTATTAATTTTCTAAAATAGAATTATCCAAATATTAGAACTGTACCTACAATTGGGAAGCTGCATCATGCACTTATAGCAGTCCTGAAAGCAAGTTAACATGAAATGCCAAGACCTGTCCTCCCCTGCTACCCCTTTCCTCCCCTTTTTTTTTTTCTTGGTTGTCTTTATTTCGTAGTACTATTTGAGATTCAGAATTAGTTATTAATGTTGAAATTTATCTGTTGTGGTATGTTTTATTGAAATATACCTTCCAGGGTTGGAGAATATTTATAGAAATCTTGGGGTATTCAGGGAATAAGTACGAAGTCTAATGGACAGGTCTGTGTATTGTAAAATTGATGAATAAACCGTATTTTGCAGGGAAGTATCTGAGAGAGAGAGAGAAGAGAGATGACATTGAATGGCTTTCAGTCAGTGATTTGTAGATTTTTCAGGGTCAGTGAATTACTTGTAAGGTGAATATGAATGATGACTAAGAAAAGAAAGTTGATATTCTACAGTAATCTATGAGAAATTTCTGAAAAATTAACACACTGCTGTTGGCTGTAGAAGAGTCGCTGAGACCTAGAAACAATAATATTAGCAGGAGCAATTGCCAGTAGTAGTAAATGTGCTGAACTGAAGAAATGATTCCTTTTTCCTTCTATAAGCCATAGCCATTTCCAAAACTTACTGAGTACACAAAAAAAAAAATAAAAATAAAATAGTCTTTTCCATAGACTGTGTATGTGTAAACCAAACTTTTTCAACTTCTACTGCCCAGAGTTGTTTGGAGCCTTTATATTCATTAGAGTAACAGGAGGCAGCACAAAATATGCATCTGTGATCCTAATTTGTGCTTTGTGCTGCCTGTTGGAAACCTGGGAGGTGGTGTAGCCCTACTTATGATGTGATGATATAAAATGTTAATGCTCCTGGAAGGTCACAGTTTCACCAGCTGTGCAGTGTAAGTTTTGAACTTAAAGTTAAGTCAAAATGATTGCAGGATTCTGACCCACAAGCTTGATGTGTTTTTTTCTTTCTCGCTACGTTACTGAAGGAGTATTCAGGGTTTGAATATATAGTCTCTTTTCCTAATTTTTTTCTCAGACGTTCTGAAATATGTGTGGTCTGTTAAATCTAGCCTTGGGTGTATTTTAAAATTCTCTGAGTCTTGGTTTTGGATCAGAAGCAGGAAAACTATGTTGTCTGCCTTTAAAGGATTTTACTTGTTTCACTGGATAGGTTCTCCCCACCTGAGCCTCCCAGGCTGCCTCATCTCAACCAAGAATAAAAATCATGGCGCATGACATGTTTTAAACTGTTATGGGAAATGAAGTAGCCTGACAAAGCCATTGTTATTTGCAGCAGAAGAAAAAGTCTATTAAGGCTTGTATTGAGCTTTAACAGTCCTTAATGACTTTCCTATTTTTATGAGAATATTCCTAAGACTTTTCTGACAGAATTTTCAGCTGCACTGCTTTTGCAGTTATTTCTTTCAGTTATTTCTAAAGGTCTCCTCAACTGATTTAGGTACTGTGACAAAAAGGGCCAGTTAACATCACTTTCCTAATCCTTTTCATTAATTCATACAGTATTCAGAATACCCACAAAGCACAAATCGTGTTTTGCCTAGTATTCTACAAAGGTAGTTTCCTTGCTTTTAAGAGTTTAATGGTGAAAGTAAACGTTCCAGGAGACCCCCCACATGAGCTGATACTCATTAAAAGAAAAAGAAATGAGGTTGTGCATGTATCCTGCTTCAAAATATGTTATGGAATATACCAAAAAGCCTTCTGCCCTTGTTGTTTGTTCTTATCCCACTGGTATTTCTTAATATGTGCTTTCAGTGGAGGAAGACACAGAGGAGAGCTCAAGATCTGGTAGAGAATCTGTGTCCACAGCAAGTGACCAGCCATCCCACTCGTTGGAGAGACAGATGAATGGAAGCCAAGATAAAGGAGACAGAAAAAAGGCTGGAAAGGAAAAGAAGAAAGATCGGGATAAAGAGAAGGATAAAATTAAGGCAAAGAAAGGAATGCTGAAAGGCTTAGGAGACATGTTCAGGTAGGTGCTTTCAATCAAATGTAGAATGAATTATAAAAAGAAATTTCATCTTTTAATTACTCATATTGTGACTGAGGCAATATTTTACAATGCAAATATGTTCATAATGTATATAGGCTAATCTCTCATTTTTTGAGGTGTTGACTGTTATCATGAAAAGGAAGCAGCTTAGAATGGAAGAGAACAAAATGGCTGGCAGGCTAAAGGGGCTGCAAAGATAAAATGGTTTTAAGCAACGAAACTGCTTGGTCTTGGAAATTTGTCTTTGGTAACATCAAAAAGCATATCCTTTCACAGGTCAAACTATTTGGGGGTTTGTTTTTTTTCTTAAACTGTGCTGTCTCTAATACTGTACCCAAACTTATGTGTTAATAAGTGAATGTTTTTCTTTGGTTTGCTTTGCTATTAAGACTGGTATCATGAGGGCATGAGGTGCAAGAGATGAATCAGTTTAAAAACCAGCATGCTGCCTCTCAAGGAAAAACAGGAACTAAATAAGTTTGTGTGTTTTGAGAACCCACAGTCTAGAGAAGGGGTCAGTGAAAGACTCAATTTTTATCAAGTACTGAATATGTTTGGAAGGAGTGGTCTCTCCAGCAGACATAAGTGATCTGAAAGGAGCAGACTGCTGAGGTACACCCTGCTGTTCTGGGTAAATGGTGAAAAATGACAAATGCCTTTGATCACTTGTGGGAAAGGATCAGAGAGCAACAAAATCAGTCTTTCTTTTGGCTAGCTAGAGTAAATAAATGTATTTCCTAGAAAAATAATATTAAAGCAGTGTTTGTTTTCTATTGTATATGCAGTGATTCATTCTTTAATTTTGAAGTGAGATAACAGTATTATTTTAAAGGCTAACTAACAGTGATTCTGATCTGAAAACACTTACGTGAGCTTCAGTTACCTTTCATCCTGTTACTCACTTTATCCTGTAAAACATTAATTGAACCTATGTTGTAACTACCTAGGTTCTTGAGACTTATTCTGTGTCTGTGAATCCAATTACAAAATTAGTTAATAGAAAAAATAATTAATTAAAAATATTAATTAGGAAAAAAGTAGTTACTAATTAGAAAATATTAGTTATAAAATGTTTAGAAAGCACAAAGTAATACAAGGTTTTTAGCACTTGACACAGAGCACCAAAAGAGTCATAGGAGATAGTCTCACATGTCAGGATAGGAGAAGAGGACTTCATCCCTATCCCTTGCAAGTCCACAGGGATGTCCTCAGTCTTCTGGGTGTTTGCCTAAATTTAAGTCTGGAGCAGAACATTGCATCTAATCCTGGGGTGGGTGAAAGGTATGAGATACCAAACACTGGCTGGTTCTTTTCTCAGTCTTTGCCATTTCTACACCAGAAACAAAAGGTAATATTGAGGTACATGATAAATTCTATGGGCTGTAAGTAGCTTATTGGATACCATGAGTGCTATCTTGAGCTCAGGCACAAAGCATTTACAGCATCTAGACAGTTTGGGCTGTTCCTTGGTCCTCAGTTTCCTCCTTTGTAATGTTCCACATACCCAAAGGACCAGTGAGATAGCTGCTGCATTTTACAAGGGACATAGGCAAAGAGCTGACTTAGAGGGGGTCCCATCCAAAGAGAAAAAACTTACATTCCAGAAAGCCAGCTTGGTGTGGGGCTCATCAGCTCCCTTATGCCCTCCAGTCTTAGAGCCTAATGTCTCGTGTTCCACTGTGGCTTTGAATGCTCTCTATGGAAATGAGTGTGAAAGTGAAAATTAATACCATTTTTAATCAGGTGCTCCCAGCTAAATAGGAAGCAACCTCGTCTGTATGCTTGATGTAACACTTCTGAAATCTTTAATATAGAAACAACAGTAATTTGACTGATAGGAGGATCTGATGATCACTTTGTTCTTTGCTCTTCGTAACGCTCCATGTTTCCTTGAGGTTTTTTTTTTCCCTCACTGCCATTTCTGAGTGAACTTTACTTTTCAGTTTCCTCTTAATTAACGTGGGAGCAGTGCTATCTCGATGCAGTTGACTCCTTCTGGTTCTGTAAATTAGTTTGCACCTTGTCAGCCCACCCAAGAGAGGTGCTTCTGGCAAGCAGGAAAATGCTGATTGAGGGAATTAAGCATTATGCCTTATTTCCACTCCGTGCTTGATTTGCTTTGTTGACAGGCTTCTCAGTAAAGTTTGAGAGATGGGCTTTATTATGTCTGCAAGATAAGCTACTCCTTCTGCCTATAACATGCTTTGTATTTCTGTACATCTGACATATATCATAGATATCAAGTAATCGCTGAAAGAAATTGTGCGATAGAAAATAATGATGACTGTGACATTTAAAATTCAAGCCATGATCAAAGCATAATTGGATGTTTTGGTTCTGTGCAACATTGTGATTTTTTTGCAGTTCTTTTTCTTTTCTCTTTTTTCATTCTTTTTCTTCCTTTTCAGTGCTCTTATCTTACAATAACCTTTCTTCATCAGGTTGCATGGAGAAGAACACCTGTGCAATGAAATTGACTGTTAACTGACACTTTATTTCAATGTCTGCATTTAGCCAAGGGGCTTTTTATTGCCTATAAGCAAACTGGCAGCTTATGAAGTCGAGTCTATGTGATGTATAAAAATAAGTCTCCTTGCCTTCAGTTAAAATCTAAGGATTTGCTACTGGGATCTTCATTACTGTACTGTGAGATGAAAACTCCCACTAGAGAATCACAGAATCATAAAATGATTAAGATCATCCAGTTCCAACCTGCCCTGCCATGGGCAGGGTCACCTCCCACTAAACCATGCCACCCAGGGCTCTGTCCAACCTGGCCTTGAACACCACCAGCAATGGAGCTTTCACAACTTCCCTGGGCAACCCATTCCAGTGCCTCACCACCCTCACAGTAAAGAATTTCTTCATCATATCCAATCTAAACTTCCCCTGTTTACGTTTGAACCCATTACCCCTTGTCCTGTCACTACAGTCCCTAATGAATAGTCCCTCCCCAGCATCCCTATAGGCCCCCTTCAGATACTGGAAGGCTGCTCTGAGGTCTCCACACAGCCTTCTCTTCTCCAGGCTGAACAGCCCCAACTTTCTCAGCCTATCTTCATAAAGGAGGTGCTCGAGTCCCCTGATCATCCTCGTGGCCCTCCTCTGCACTTGTTCCAACAGTTCCATGTCCTTTTTATGTTGAGGACACCAGAACTGCACACAATACTCCAAGTGAGGTCTCACAAGAGCAGAGTAGAGGGGCAGGATCACCTCCCTCGACCTGCTGGTCACTGCTCCTCTTGATGCAGCCCAGGATGCGGTTGGCTTTCTGGGCTGCAAGTGCACACTGCCAGCTCATGTTCATTTTCTCATCGACCAGCACTCCCAAGTCCTTCTGCTGCAGGGCTGCTCTGAATCTCTTCCCTGCCCAACCTGTAGCTATGCCTGGGATTGCTCTGACTCAGGTGCAGGAACCTTTCATTTGTCATGGTTAAACTTCATGAGGTTGGCATCAGCTCATCTCACAAGCATGTCAAGGTCCCTCTGGATGGCATTCCTTCCCTCCAGCATATCAATCGAACCACACAGCTTGGTGTCATCGGCAAAGCTTGCTGAGGGCACACTCAATCCCACTGTCCATGTCACCTGACAAAGATGTTGAACAAGACTGATACCTGAGGGACACCTCTCATCACTGGTCTCCAGCTGGACATTGAGCCATTGACCACAACTCTTTGCATGCAGCCATCCAGCCAGTTCTTTCCCCACAGAGTGGTCCACCTATCAAATTGATGTCTCTCCAACTTAGAGACAAGGATGTCATGTGGGACAGTGTCAAATGCTTTGCACAAGTCCAGGTAGATGACATCAACTGCTCTACCTCTGTCCATCAGTTCCGTAGCCCCATCATAGAAGGCCCCCAGATTGATCAGGCAGGATTTCCCCTTAGTGAAGCCGTGCTGGCTGTCACCAAGCACCTTGTTGTTTTTCATCCTGCCTCAGCATGCCTTCCAGGAGAATCCGCTCCAAGTTTTTGCCAGGCACAAAGGTGTGACTGACTGGTTTGTAGTTCCCCAGGTCATCCATTTTCCCCTTCTTGAAAATGGGGGTTATATTTCCTTTTTCCAGTTGTCAGGAACTTCACCTGACTGCCATGATTTTTCAAATATGATGGACAGTGGCTTAGCAACTTCATTTGCTAGCCCCTTCAGGACCCACGGATGGATTTCATCAGGTCCCATGGACTTGTGTATGTTCAGGTTCCTAAGATGGTCTCGAACCAGATCCTCTCCTACAGTGGGCCCAGGGTCTTCATTCTCACATGTCTCTGCGTCTGCCTTCCAAGACTTGGGTGGTGTGGTCAAGTGCATTTGCTGGTGAAGACTGAGGCAAAGAAGTCATTAAGAACCTCAGCCTTCTCCAAATCCAGGGTAGCCAGTTCTCCTGACAGCTTCTGGAGAGGGCCCACGTTGTCCCTATCCTGTCTTTTATTTGCAATGTACCTACAGAATCCCTTCCTATTATCTTTCACATCCCTAGCCAAGTTTAATTCTGAGTGGGCCTTAGCTTTCCTAACCTGGTCCCTAGCTTCCCAGGATAACAGTCCCTGTATTCTTCCCAGGCCGCCTGTCCTTGCTTCCACCTTTTCCAAGCCTGGTTGCATTTATCCTTCAGCATCTAGTTATCATTTCCGAGAAATCTGTTGTCATGGTTTAAGCTGTAAATTTCACTTCTCCCTCCCTTCCCCCCCCACCCCCCAACTCCGATGGAGGGGAAATGGGGAGAAGAACCGAAAGAATGTAACTCCCACAGGTTGAGATAAGAACAGTCCAGTAACTGAGATATAATACAAATCACTACTGCTACCACCAATAATAATAATAATGACAAGGCAAATACAAGGGAAAAGGATACAACCGCTCAGCTGCCTGACCAAGCTGAGAGAGAGAGAGAGAGACACTTCTGGGTTCCTGCCCCCAGTATTTTACATCCTGGGCATGACGTGCTGTGGCATGGAATAGCTCTTTGGTCAGTTTGTGTCAGGCGCCCTGTCTCTGCTTCCTCCTGGCTCCCCCTCCTCCCTGGCATAGCATGAGACTCAAAAGTCCTTGGTCAGATCAAAACATTACCAAGCAGTAACTGAAAACACTGGTGTTATCAGCGCTGCTCCCGGGCACGAAATTAAAAACACAGTGCTGCACCAGCTACCAAGAAGGAGAAAAATGACTGCTACTGCTGAACCCAGGACATCCGTGTATGATTCAGATAGCAGGTTAAAATCATAAGTAAATCCCTTAAACACTTCCATTGTTTTACTGCTTGCATTAAACGTAGTAAAGAGGATTGACGTAACCATGGAAGGAGAATTGTAGAACGCAGGGTGCAGCCTGCATGTCTCTGACATAACTTCCTGTTATTTCTAGAGGACCTTTGCTGACAGTTGGACTGTGGACAGTCTGAAAGTTCACTCTTCTTGTGTGACATAGATCTGTCTGAGCCATATGTGTATTTCTTTTTCCAAATTGACATTTCAGGGCAGAACAGAATGATTTATTTACATTTGTCATTTGGCTGAGAAGTCTTTATCTTCAGAGATGAATATAGGAAAGAATTTAACCCAGAAAAGTGTCAAACAAAAGTATAGGTATGTTGGAGGAGGTGCAGGTGCTGTAGAGCTTTGCATATACCTGAATACATTTGTTTTACCTGAATAGTTGCATCACGCTTGTCTTATACCTCAGTAAGATCTTGGGCCATGTCCCGTGGCTATAATAATATACCAAATGAGAGGCTGTGTGATTCTTTCTTCTTCATTGCTGGCATATAGAGGGTACCTGGATGGCCACTGCCCGCTGTCAAGTATTTCACTACTTTGTTTCACTACTAAAAATGCTTGAGTGGATGCATATTTTGCCATCAGGAATTTATAAAGATATGTATGCTTCTCCAAGTACAATCTAAAATAATTTCTGAGTCTGCTTTTGTGTAGTTTTAAGTAGAGATTTTGTTTCTTGATAAAAGCGAACTTGACAAAACCAAAAATTTGATAAATAAGTAATTGCAGTGCTGCCTTAAGAAAGAAGCTTCACGGTTTCAAAGCATGCACCTGCAATTAGTGCTGGTAGGGATACATTAATTTGATGGACTTCTATGATTCTTTGACTTTCCTCTCCTGAGAGAGAGAAACTGTGTATGCTGTTGCCTTTTCCCATCCTCTAGCCTCTGATCACACACAGGGTATCTTTATTTATGAAAGTGGATCCCCTTAGGATATAGGATAGGGCAATTTGAGATTGTTCTTATTTGTAGGTTTCGGATGATGGTGAAAGACAAGTCTGCTGTGCTGCTGCTGCTCACTTATGAACTCTGTACTTCATTCATGCTTATCCTCAGTGCTTAGATATAATTTCTAGATGGGTGACTGCACTGGTGAAGTAACAGGTCATAGGCAACTGAAATAGTTGCTCCACATCTTTCCCCAGCTTCTTCAAGCCATATATAATTTTCCTCTACAGTCATCCTTGTACCATGGTTCTCTAAGACAATGGCGTCACTATGATTATGTCACTTCTGGGGAGAATTAATTTTGTTTGCAAGAAAGTAGACAGCCACGCTCTTAATGGGGAGTTTGTATGGGAGGATTCTCATAGGTAAATTTTATGACAGAAAAATATGTGAAAGTGATCTGTTGCAGGAAAGAATGTGTCTGAGGAATAACGGACACATCCACTACCAAGATGTGGTACCATTACCAAGGAGGGTAAAAAAGTAGCTCTGGGTTTCCAAATGGTGGAAGGGGAGTAGCAGGGAGGCCAAGCTATCTGGTCATGTTTTGCTGGAAATATTGGAGGGACAGTCACTGCCTGATAATAAAAGCCGGCTGAAACAAGCAGACCTCTTCTGCAAGTGGATTTGCAAATACAAATGGTATGTTTGAGTTTATGCGGGGAACTGACAAGAGGAAGAAAAGACGGGGCAGAGGGTATGCACATTGTATCTTAACCTTGAGTTAAGGAAGAAAATATCTGCATTGGTTTTAGAGGTGGCTTATGGAATAAGTGTAAAGCAATTTGAAGCAACTAGTGGATAAATATGTTATATTTCTACTGCAGAAATTAATACCTCAGTCCCACATAAGCATAACTTTTCAGTGGAGAACATAAGCACTGTGTATGGAAGTTCATGGAACAAGACAGTATGCTTAAAATTAAGCAAGTGCATAGGTGGTTTAATACTGGAGTTGAGTATTTCAAGATCTGGCCTATAATGTTGATGGAGATGTAAATCCGTAACATATGGTAACTGATCTTTAATTCCTCTCTTAACTATTGTAGCACACAGGTGGGTGAATCAATGCACTGAATAGCCAATGCAAATGTAATATTCTTAAATTACCATTAAAATCTAATCCTAATTAGATTTAATTGCATTTAAAATGATTACTGGGAGCCTTGCACTGTTGTATCTTCCAGTTCTGTGAGAGGAAATAGATAATTTAGTTTGCAATGTTGTTTAGTTGAAATCAGATATACTGTTCTCTTTCTATTTTTTTTCCCATACTGCTGCTTCCAAAGTGCACTGGACATGTCCAGATTCATAAACATATTATTTGTAGCTTTGAATTGCACATTTCAACCACATTAGCCATCTGAGACCTCTGACTGGGCATTTGGGAGAATAACCTACATGGATTACTACTGCTTGTTACATTACTTGCTTGTATTGCCTATTCTGGTTTTCATTGAAGTTTTCTCTTCATAATGTCTGCGAGGAGATGAAAAGCAAATCACAAGGGTTATACCATTGATTTAGCAATTACCTTCTTTCTCTTTCATTTAATAACAACCTTCAGACTTTTAAGCAGGCATTTGACAAAAAGGTATCTGAGTTGTGTAAAATACTGTTGAATTATACCCTAATCAACAGGACTGGCAAATACCTCAGACTCGATAAAGAAAATCTGTAGTCTGATTTTCATCATTCAGTACTTTAAGAAGCAACAATAATGGTATTTTCATTGCAAGCATGACTAATAGGACTACTTCATATTGGTGAACGACACTTACTGGTGTATGGACTTAAAAGAAAACATGGGAATGAGCTCTGAAAGTTAGAAATATTTTTTTCCTTTGTGCTCTGCTGATGGCACAAAACACCATAAATCTTGAGTCTTAGAACATAAAGAAGGAGGTTATTGCTTAAACACCTGTCAGCAGTATAATTTCAAACTTGGAAGCTCATTCCTGGCGCACTGAGTTGCGCCTGGGTTTGCTAATGTTCATCTGAGAATGTCTCTGACAGCTTGCACTGCTTGTGCTGAGACTTTCATCAGAAACGCTAAGCTGGGTCGTCGCTCAGGTAAATGGAATCTGGGGCCATTTGTGCTCTGTTTTTTGCCTGCTACTACTATGAGCCAGCTGGCACAACTATCATTAAGTCCACATCTGCTTATCCTCTTCTGCCACCAGCTAGAAAATATGCAGCTCACTACAATCCTAGATACAGGGTCTAAACATGATGCCTTTTCAAGCTTCAGATGAGAACAGTCCTCATCCTGGCTGGAAGTTGGGCACTGTTGATGGAACTTTCTTTTTGTGCTGCTCTGGGCTACTTTGTCCTGATCTATTTTCAAAGTTTCATCCAGCCACTGGGACACACAGAATCAGAAACGCCTTTCAAATGAAATCAGCCATGCAGCAAATTGTCGTCTCTGATGCAGACTTGGGAATCTTAGAAATGTCTTTCAAAGCATTTTCATATTCTTCACTTCCTTCTTTCCAATTAAAAGTAAATAAGGGATTGAAAGAGATAAGCTTGATTGAAAGTAGCTTTTCTTTTTTGGAAAGGCAAGCTATGCCCCTTCCTTCTTCTCTGCACTTTTTTGCCTTCCTGTTTTCTGCTGTTTGGTGCAGTCCATTTCTTTGAGGAAATGTGTGTTCCATTGCCTCTACCCCCAAATACACTGGCTTTTGACTAAGATGTCACTGGGGCGAGGGGCAAATTTATGTTTCTAAACCAAACAACTTCACATAATCTGTCAGGGGTTTAAGGAATGCAGCTTCATTAAGTGGTTAGTAAACTCTATGACTTTTAAATGAAACACAGAAAGCAGTGGTATGCGATTGTGTGAAGGAGATTTGAAGTGAGAGATTAACATAATCATATGTGGCTCTCTATTTTGTCATTCTGACAGAAAGCAGGGCTTTGCTGTATGTATTCTTAACACTGGATTTTTCCAGAGTAAATCTGATGGGGATATACAGTTTGGGGGTTTCATTGTTTTATTTTCTATAGAATCAGGGCTTTCATTTCTAACATCCAGAAGTGTTGGGATGACTTGTTACTAGAGACAAGTTTATAGTGGCTGATAACATATTCTCCCAGTGTTCTTCCTCTGCTTGTCAGCAAGTTTAAATGGAGAACCTTTGACACCTACAGCACTATCTCTGCCTGCAAAGCAAGCGAGGGAGGCAGGCAATGTGACAGCTGAGCCCTCTGCCATCCTGCCCAGCGTTCTGCAGCACTTCTCTTCCAGGCCTGCTGGATGAATATAGAATGCAAGTGTCAAGGATGACACCTACTTTATAATCTCTGCAAAGCAAGCCTTTTCAGAGAAGAATTTGTTGACAGTTCAGAGAGTCAAAGTCAATTTCAGTTTTAGCTTTTATAGAAATAGTTCTTTTTCTTCCACCTGATGTGATAATTAAAGACTAACTAGGCAGTGTGCTAATCCACAGCAAAGTGTGGTGAGTAAATACTGTCTTGAGATGTAAAGTATACATTCGACGAAAACCTCTGTTAATGACATACGTTTTGTTACCTGTTGAAAATGTTCATTGGAAATTTAATTTTCCACTGATAGCACCCATACATCGGCATACATTACAGATGCAGTGGATTATGTTTTTAAAACAGAGTCTTCTTTGAAAATCCTTCTTAAAAACAGGAATAAGAAAGTTGTCTTAGATGAAAATTAATGCCAACTATGTGTTTTTATAGCTGAAGATGACATAGGCTATTAAGTCATAGTTACTTGAGGTACTTAAGTTGGCAGCTGCAGGACAGCTGATCCTATGCTAAAAGACAAAGCTGCAGCTTGCTACTGTGTTTCATTTCTCAGAAGCAGTGATCTGTATTCAGGGTGTGTTGTCAGGCTGATGTCTCCTGTTAGGATTTCCACATTTCCTACTGTTGTGTAGAGAGATAGTCATTCAAGACAAAATTATAAAGCACTTAAGCGAAAATGGCAAAATGGGCATAACCAGTATGATTTCTGGAATAAGATATACCAGAATAGAAATAGCCTGTGAGCCCCTGCATTTTTCTGAATGTAGTAACAATATACTAGTTATAAGCTTTGCCCTTGCATTTCCCTGAATGTAGCAAGAAAATAGTGAGTATAAGGCACACAGAGGACTTTTTTGGCTTTTTAAGTTCTTATTTCAGGGAAAAATAAGAGGCACAGAAGTTTTATAGAGAGAATAAGAGAGAATGAAATATTAGAAACAATGCCAAGGGGGTATGTCAATAGTATCTCCCCCTTTGAACCAATTGTTAACTTCTTCTGGATGGAAAAATAGAATTAGGAGGAACTGAAGACATTGAAAATACTGCACTCTTAGAGTGATTCAGGCAGGAATGGATCTCTTCTTGGTTCAAATCCTGCTCACAGCACTTCAGCTTCAACATTTCATCAGCTGAATTTCACACCTAGTTGAGTTTCAAATATCTCCATGAATGAAGACTCAGAAGCCTCTCTCAACAGTCTGTTCCAGTGCTTAACCTCTCTCCTGGTGAAAAGTATTTGTCCTCAGTAAGAGGAGATAGGAACAAGATACACCAAATAATCGCTGGTACAAAAAGTCTGAATCAATCAACATGTACTTATCCTTCTCATGAGGCAAAAAAATGTGGATGTACAATAAGATTGTAATCAAAAAAGTTTAATTTTTAAAGTATTTTTGTGATTATATGATTACCCTCAGGGGCTTGCTGCCCCACAGTTCTTGAAAACCGTGAATATGGGAAATAATGCACCTAAGCATGCTTTTGTGACTCTGAACCACCCGTTGCGTTGTGAGAGTTAAGGAAAAAGTTATCTGCAAACAGGTTATTTTTACTGTGCTTCCAGGCATCTTTAAATTGTCCTAGACTTGGTCAGCTATTAGGACATCAAGTTCGACTGGCTGATCCGATACGTAATAGAAAATACCCAAACAGAGAAGTTGTGAATGCCCCATCCCTGGAATTGTTCAAGGCCAGGCTAGATAGGGCTTTGAGCAGCCTGGTCTAGTGGAAGATGTCCCTGTCTGTGGCAGGCGGGCCGGAACTAGATGGTCTGTAAGGTCCCTTCCAACCCAAACCTAATGCTATATGATGCTATGATTAGTGTCTGATATGACCCACTGGACTAGAAAAGGTGATTATTTTCTGTGCAGTTTAATGTAAGAACATAAGAATACAGCCACACTGTGTTGAATGTTACACGGTAATTCCCTGTACCTAATACTTTGTCTCTGACAGTGGTCAGGAGTAGCTCCCAAGGGTGGGGTATCAGAACAGGGTAACTATAGCAGTTTTTCCCAGGTCTGTCTTCCAGGCTTTCAGCAACCTGCAGCTCAAGAATTTCTTAAGGTGATGCCTTTGGGCTCAAGTACAAAATACAGTGTCTGTATATTCTGTTCTGGCCATTTTGTCCTGTTACCCTCTAATTGGGGTATATTTACCTAATTCCAAAATACTAACAAAATCTGAAGTCTATCACATACAAAAATGTCTTTTAGACATTGTGCAGAATGACTTTTATATCAAGGAACTGCTTTTACATTACAAGTGTAAAGACCTAATTGCAGTGCAGTACAGTAGATCTGACTCATGTCAGTATTTTATGGCACCCAGGTAAGTGTGTTTGCAAAGTTGTAGTAAATCTTTTTGATGCGCAATAACATTTCAGTAGTTAATGTCGTGTTCCACTGCATATTAACTTTTACCGCTCCTCTGCAAACTTACAATAAGCAGGAGTACAAGAAAAGGCTGTAAATGTTTGCAAAATTGACTCTGCTGGAATGCATTCAGTTCATGAACTAGTTTTACAATGTACGTTTGGGCTAGCTGATGATGTGATTAACAGGAAATTTTGAAACGTTTGCTTCTGCAGAAGATAAATTCATAGTTTCTACAAATGTTAGCACCTTTTTTTTTTTTCCAAGATTTTTTTTTTGTATCAGTCTTGTAGCTCCTAGTCCTAAAAGGGAAAAGGATGTGGTGTGGTTTCATGGAACTACTTGGTGGTCTTATATTTTCAACAAATACAGTAAAATACTACAGATATGGCTGCTTTAAAGGGATTTTATTATATGTTGAAGGTGTGTTGGTAATACTGCATTATTAAAGAAGTTCTCCATCAAAAATAACTAGCTCAGTAGATTTATTAACTTCCTAAACCTGGCTTTGTCAATGGAATCTGCAGTTAGTCTTTACATTGTTTGTGCCTGCAGTATGGAAATATCCTGGAGTTTGGGAAGTTGCTTACACTTCCAAAGAGGAACTGTTTTCATGGTTTAAAAATGGGATAATACCTTGCCCATGCTAAAGTTTCCAAGGGGTTTGATATCTTATGGTGTTTCTTGTGTTGTAGAAATAAAAAATATTTTATTCTAAAAACATATACTATCTCTGTCTTCCAGATGATGCTATTGAGCTTAGCTTGAAGGTAGATAGATGACTGAAGATGTATGTAGATTTCCTTTCTTTCTGCTGTGTTGTTACAGGTAGTACTTAGTAAGAAAATGTCTAATCAGAAATAAAGTTTGTGGATTAGACCTAAAAGTTCTGAAAAGGTGAATATAATAACAAAAATATGTCTAGAATTTTAGCTGTTTCATCATTTTTGAGTATTACAATAATGGAAGTAGTTTATTTTTATACCCACTGCAAGTGCTTCTAGCATACTCAACACGAGGTATTTAGTATGCAAGCTGAATTGCTATTACACATTTCAACAGCAACATACCACAAATAAATCTCAAATGTTTCACAATGTTATTATAGATGTTATCTTGTTAAATTCCTGAAATTCAGAACACAACATGCTTCCACAAGCAGGAGTTTCAGACATAGTGTTACAGTTAAAGTATTCTTTTTCTGTGATGTTGCAGAGCAAGTAATGATACCAGCAGTATTATCATCTGTAACTATTTGGAGTCCTGGTATCATCTGTGGAGCTCCTAATACTTTGCTAATTCTGTTTGTCTTTTATACCTGCAAAAGGAAGAAAACTGCTTGCTTGAGATGAACAAAATGCAAAGACTCAGTGCCAGTTTCATCTGGGGTTTTGGGTTTTTTTCAAAGATTTGTTTTAGGCTATATATATTCAGAAGAAATACTGATATGGCAGTGATAATCGCTGTATACTGTGTGCAGTGCCAAGCAGGAGCAGAGCAGATCTCATGTGGAGAAGAACATGTCAGGAACTGGTTATCTTTGATGTCAAGTTTGGGTTTCTTTTTAACATCATCTCTGTGGGTTTCTATCTAAACATAGGCCCAGTCACTCACTTATAGTGCCTGAGCATGCACAAATGTGTATAGAGCAGTCCAGGTCTGAGATCTTCTGTGCTAGGAGCTTATTTGCATGGGGATGGGAACGTAAAAAGTACTCCATCACCCCATATGTCTTGCCTGTAATTCATAGAATCATAGAAGACTTAGGGTTGGAAAGGACCTCAAGATCATCTAATTCCAACCCCCCGCCCATGGGCAGGGACACCTCCCACTAAACCATGCCATCCAAGGCTATGTCCAGCCCGGCCTTGAACACCACCAGCGATGGAGCATTCACAACTTCCCTGGGCAACCCATTCCAGTGCCTCACCACCCTCACAGTAAAGAATTTCCTCCTTATATCCAATCTAAACTTCCCCTGTTTACGTTTGAACCCATTGCCCCTTGTCCTGTCACTACAGTCCCTAATGAATAGTCCCTCCCCAGCATCCCTATAGGCCCCCTTCAGATGCTGGAAGGCTGCTCTGAGGTCTCCACGCAGCCTTCTCTTCTCCAGGCTGAACAGCCCCAACTTTCTCAGCCTATCTTCATAAAGGAGGTGCTCGAGCCCCCTGATCATCCTCGTGGCCCTCCTCTGGACTTGTTCCAACAGTTCCATGTCCTTTTTATGTTGAGGACACCAGAACTGCACACAATACTCCAAGTGAGGTCTCACAAGAGCAGAGTAGAGGGGCAGGATCACCTCCCATGACCATGTTGGTCATGCTCCTCTTGATGCAGCCCAGGATGCGGTTGGCTTTCTGGGCTGCAAGCACACACTGCCACCTCACGTTCATATTTTCATCGACCAACACCCCCAAGTCCTGCGCAGGGCTGCTCTGAACCTCTTCCCTGCCCAACCTGTAGCTGTGCCTGGGATTGCTCCCACCCAGGTGTAGGACCTTTCATTTGGCATGGTTAAACTTCATGAAGTTGGCATCAGCTCACCTCACAAGCATGTCAAGGTCCCTCTGGATGGCATTCCTTCCCTGCAGTGTATCAACCGAACCACACAGTTTGGTGGCATCAGCAACCTTGCTGAGAGCACACTCAGCGTGTGACCCACTGTCCATGTCACTGACAAAGGTGCAAGTCCTGGTTTGTACACCTTTTCAATCTGAAATAAATTTCAGCTCTCAGCTTGGACCATCATCAATTTATATAGTTATTTTAACTGTAATTGTCATGAAGACAGCTCAAGCTCTGATTACTGGCAACAACTGGATGCTGGGCATCTCCAGGGCTCCAGGTAGCTCTGGGCAAGCCTCTGTGCCAGCTGCTGTGGGGACTCACTGCCAGACTGAGTTCCCAGCAAAGATCCACCGAGTATTGTTGCATCCTTGCCAGAGACAGCTTGTTCCAGTGGCGCTGCTGCAGTACAAAGTCTCACTCTTCATTTTCCACCCAGAGATCCCGTGACTGTAAACTAAATTTTCATTCCACTGGGCAGAATATTGGCTGATAGAATAGTCAGAGGTATGTGGAAGCCAGCAGTGGCGTATTAGTGTATTCTAACCAGAGCCTTGGGTCAGGCTACATCCTGTGTCTTTAGCCCTGGCTTTGTAACAGACTTTCAAAATAATGTACCTGTAATTTTTTTCCCCCTCTTTTTCTCTTTTTTCTTTTCTCCTTTTTTTTTTTTTTATGGCAATACAGATTCAGGGGTATTCAATGTAGCATGAGTTGTGCGCTGAAGCACCTTGTAGAAGTGTCCTATTGGCATTTTTTGTTTATTTTTATGATTAAAGGAATTTGTTCTATCCCCAAGGAGACTTAAGGGGCTATGTAGGCAGCGCTGTAGAACCAAGGATGGGACAGTGGGTCCTAAACTGTAGTCTACAGCCACCACAACTTGGGTGCTGCAGCTGAGCAAGGGGAATTGCTTTTCGGTATTGTAGCCGTCCCCTGAGAAGAGAATGGCCGCTGTACATTTGTCTGGGTTTTAAGTATGTTTTAGTTAAACTTGCCTCACAGGTTCTACAGAGTTTGGCTGTTTTCCTTTGCTGGAAATTGCCTATGCCTTCACTACCTCCTGTAAGTGTAAATATGTGGATGAGGCTTAAGATATAGACACATCACCTATTGCTGAATTTACTCTACAGAGGTTATTTTCTAGGAGATGTGTATCAACAAAGATTTTCAGTAACTGACAGAAAAAGTGCTGACTGACATACTAACATTTCTAAGTAATGAGATCTGTAGGGAAGTTTTAATCTTTGGAAGGTTCCAAAAGAACTGCCAGTATGTTGATTAACTTCTTTTGTGTTTGTGTTAACCTATGCTGATTTTATGCATTGTAATTGCGAGGCTGCAAGACTAAGTTGTTGGAATAATGTTGCTGCAATTTCCTTGTCTAACTAGCTGGTATATTACATTTGTGCCCTCATTTCTTTGCCTGTTGCATGTGCTTAGTGTGCATCTTCAGCGATTTTCTTGTTATAGCTCACATTTACGTGAGCCAGGCCATGCTCATATGTATGCAAGCAAGCATTTCACTTGTAAAATGGAGTTGTGAAGACTTCCTATTACTGAGGGTTGGTTTTTTTTTCATCTTTTCTGCCAGGAAAGTGTTGAAGCAAATTTGCCTTGCAACTTTTCTTCCCCTACTTCCCCCATCTCTTGAGCGCCAGTAAAATGTTGGTTTGTTTTTTTTTCTATTTGATGTTTCATTAGCGTTTCTTACAAGGTCTGCCTTTAGATCAGTACCCATTTTCTAAATTGTACTTCTCTAGGGTTGGAAAAAATTATGGTAACCAGATGCAGTATTTGTCTCTGGCCTGGCAAAGTGTTAGATATAACAAAAGAAGCTAATAGGAATGTTCAAATTGACCCTTCTCGTCATTTGGACTTCTTGGAGCTCAATCAATCACTCATTATTGTCAGAGTTATTCACACAAAGGCAGAAGTGCTAGTATTTCTCATAATCAGCCCTTGAGCCAGACATAATCTGCAATTTTGAAGCATTGTATTTTGAAACAATAATGCATTAAAATGAACAGAGCAGGAATTAGAAGTATAGTTGAGGAAAGAACGCCTGGAAGAGTAGCCATGGTTTAAACAGTCTCTGTAAGCACTCTCAGTGGACACTGGTTATTAGAAGCATACAATACAGTATTATTAATACGTAAATTGGTACACAGTTCTTAAAGTGATCTGTGGACTATGACAAATGCAGTAACAGAAGCATGCCCATCTCACTGTGTGGCTGTAGGGCAGCTGCTGTCAGGCAGAGAGCTCTGGGGTAAGGGTTTGTGACCTGCTCAATAGAGTGTGGGCAAGAAACAGGTTAGCTGGGCTTGGCACCCAGCGCACTGGAAAGGCATAATTTACTCAAGTCAGATAAATTGCTTATGTTATAAAAGAATAAGTACATTCTAGTTTAGATAGTCAGTCGCCTGTTAAAAGTAGACTGCTGCTGATGCATAGAATTTGGGAAATTTTTTTCAACCCTTGTATATGGTACTATGTTACTGCAAAGTAGAGTCTTGTATGTCTGCTTCTATGTATGCAGTCTGTGAAAGACAAGTTGACACACTGGAGGCCTTCACTCAAACTTTTTCAGGAGCCTGTTCTTTACTTTGTAAGTGCCACTTTTTTCTTTTGTTTTTTGTTTGTTTTTTTTTTTTTAATTTGTATTTGCAGTTTTTTGATTATTATTTAACATCTTACTGACCAGTACTGAATTACCTAACAGGGCACTGCAGTCTTGGTGGACAAATTTTGTCTGAGAGGGGGGACAGAATCATTTGTAAGTACATTAAACATCAGAAGTGAAAGGATACATTCCCCATTAAGATTGTATTATCTTTTACAAGACTGAATTAGCTTGTCTGTGTCACATGTATGAGCTACTTTCTTCAATGACAGATAACACAGTGTATGAAATTTAATTTAAGGGCAAGTAACTTTGTGGTCAACAACCACTCTCTTTTTTAATATATGCACAACATTAAAGAGTTTTGCCACGCAAGCAAACTTTATAATGGTTAGACTGTTATGAAACATCCATTAAAATGTCATGTACAGCTTCTGTGGTTGCTTCCATCATTGATGATTACTAACACAGTTGTATCTAAGCAGAAGCTTTCTTTTTTATTCCTAACTCCTTCAGGGATGCCACAGTCCACAGTTTAACAGGTTTTGGCTGACCACCATGAAAATGAGTTATTTATGATGACTTTTAGTACATTGTGGTATTGCTTGCTGAGTTGATTTGGCCAGACAGCAGGAGAATCTTATCTGTCTGCTGACTTGCTGCTGTCTTTCTGATGCTATCATTGTAAAATTATCCCCACTTCCTTTGTTCTTCTCAGACAGTTTTTAAAGTGCAGTAGTTTGGATTACTTGTCAGCTTTTTTCTTATTTCTTGTGATTTACTTATTTTTTTTTTTTTATTTGAGCTGTCAATGGCTCTAGCTAGCTTTAGGCAATCATGAGTAGTAATGCAAGAAGATTATCTTCTGTTTAGAAATTTGCAAACAGATGGTCTCTCCTTAAAAGAAATCTGTTTTTAAAAGTTTCACCATTCTATGCTTGGAGTAAATATTACAAATGCTTGAGTTGTGAAAAGAGAGCGACTTGGTGTGAATAATATTCTGCCTGTTGTGTCATGCCTTTCAGATAATGTTATCAAAACTGTTTATGAAAATAATTGAATGAAACCTCATGACATGTCTCTTGGTTTAGCATCATAACCATTTTCTATGAAGTTGGGCTATTGACTCAAAGACTGGCAGATTAAGCTTCAGTGGCTGGAAACGGTTACAGATGCCATATGTTGTTTCCACTTGTTTTCAGGATGTTGTTGTGGGAATCACTAGTGATGTTGCACATGAAGTGTTGTGATTAATGTGCCATCCTGGCTGTTGGTTTTGAGTAGCCCTAGTTTGGTGAGATGTACTCGAATCTCCACCTGATCAGTGCTGAAAAATGATATTTAATGTTTGGAAAGTGAGGCAGAAGCTGTTGAGAATGAGTAAATATAACACAGAAGACCTTCACATGCTTTACATTACTCTTGCACAGGGTGATAACTTTAGAGGTGGATGATAATTTGAAGTTGTAACCACTTGAGTTCTCCTGCTTTCAATTCCTATATTCATGGCTGAGCACATGCGTTTATTGCTCGAAGGCAAACATCATTGGTCTGAAGAGGTACAGAACAAACATCATTGGTCAGAAGTGTTCTTCATGAGTTACCTATGTCGTTTTGTAGTACGCTTTTCTTGGTTTGGGATAGCAGCGTTCTGCAGGAACCCACCTGGCAGGGGTCTTCTGCTGAATATTGCACCAGAAAGACATCTGCTTTATCGGTTTTAACATAGACAAGGAAACTTGTGGAAAATGAAAAGTTATAAATGTCCATTTTAACTACGCCCACAAGTTCCTACCTGAAGATGCCTTGTTCCTGCTGCCTGTACATCAGTGCTTCTGTATCATCTCAGGACAGTGCTGTTGCTGTGTCACTCCAGCATTTGTTCCGCTCCCTCCTAACAAGTAGAATTTGATCTAGTATTTTGATTACATCTGATAACTGGCTGTTTCTAGAAATCCATTGCAAATATGTAAATGTTTGCACTTACAAGCATATCTTTAAAAATAACACTTGCACAATTCTGCTTGGAGAGGCAGGCTTGTAAATCCTCAAGTCATCACTAACCGAGGGTGATTTTTGCTTGAGCGCTAAGTTGAATCCTTGTTTATGCTTATTAATGTTTTTTTTAGCAACAGAATGATTTTGTGTCACCATAGTCTTTTGCAATATGAATCTTATAATTTTGCTGATACAGCAGGGGGAAAAAGATTACAGGAAATAATTGCAAAAGCCTCCAAATAGTGTTAGGTTTTATGTGTGTAAATACTGTTTTCTACTATGGAGAAAAGAGAATGCCTTGAAGACAGAAAGCGCTGATAGACTAGCTCAAGACACTTATCATTTGTTAATTTTTAATGATGGTCTTTTTTCTATTAAGGAACGTAATGCTACTAAACTTCTGTCTCAATCAATTTTTGTGTTTTTTCATTAATCAACTAATGCATGTTTCTTCTGTAACTCTTTATTCTAATGAAATATGTGGATGATTTGGCAGACGACAATGATCTCATCAGTAACGCATCAGAGTAAAATCCATTTAGCAGATTATATGTGTTTTTGTTGTATCAAGGATGCTGATATAAATTCTTTTAAACTGGAGCTATTTAGTTGTAAATGTGGAATTTCTGTTGCTATCACTTATGCATCATCTTTTCTTTATTTGTTCTATATATTTATTTATGCAAAACCATTTACATGTTCTTTTTGTCAACATGTGTATTTTACATACATTTCACATATATATATATGGCATCATCTTGCAGTTTGAGCTTGTTCTTTAAATGTTCTGCTACACTGTCTTGTCTGCTGAGTCTTGTACTGTTTAGTTGCCCTGATGCATTGGTCTAAAGCCCCTGTAGGCACTTGCTATTTAGTGCTGCGCTGTTGAGTGTGATAGGCTTTGGATTAGGCCACCCCCTAGTTGATGACAGTCATTCAAGCAAGTAAGCTTGAAAGTAAGCCAGCTAGGGACCGACAGAGAGGTTTGGATATGCATTTTAGTTTGATTAGATTATCCAGAACTCATGGGATTTTCTATTTGAGGGTCAAGCTTTGGTCATAGAGGTCTGTGTTCTCATCTTTTTATTAAAAATAATGTGACAAACTAGTATCACAGGGTCTGTGGATGGTTCTTTCCTCTGATGTGATTTGGCTGTTATATTCTAGAGATCATACTTTTAAAGAATGGTCCTCTCACATTTTTCAATTTCTTAACTGTGATTGTTATTGTTGACTGAATTTGAGGATTAAATCTGTGGATCTATGAATATGACTGAGCATTTGCACTTACCTTGAAACTTTCTCTAACCCTTAATGTAAAAGAACAATTAAGAAGCTATAAATTAAGTAGAACCCTGGAGTATCTTGGCAATTAGAGTGAACAAGATTTCAGCTGCTCTCTTTCATCAATTTCTTACACTCTCGGATAGGCAGGGTATTTTTAATTTACAACCTGTATTTCAATTAGTCATAGAAGCTTTTTCTTGAAACTTTTGTTTATGCAGTTATAAAATAAAGTGAAACTACTTCTTAGCTATGGTTTTTAGAACAGGGTTTAGATGAGATTGCTACTGAATCAACTAGCTACTATGTGAGGTAGTGTTCCTGTATTTATAAACATTGTTACTATCATAAAGATTATTCTATAACCACACAGTATGTGTCTTCAAAAAAGTATTAAACTATGTCTACGAAAGAATATATTTATGAACAGGACAGTCATTTTTTTATTGTTATTATTATTAGAGATTTGCAAGAAAATGTGCATATTCCTTTTGCTCTTTATTTTCCACCATGAGTAACAATATTCTTTGCTCCGCTTCTAAGAGCTGAGTCTGGGGGATGTGGTGGCTGCTATGTTGCAGGTGCTTTACACTGTCTGGGGTAGCTCAAGCTTTAACATCGGAACTTTTTTCATCATAAAAATGTTAACTTGATGAGGCAATAGTGTATGTAATTTTGGCGCACATCATGTAGTTGTGTCTGTGCATTGGTATCTTGTGCACTGATTTAGGTAGGGCTTTTATAGCTCACAAATTGTTGGCACTGAATTTAGCAAATGACAGGAGCTTGGAATTAGATTTCCAGGATTATCTGAACGTCAGTGTCACAGATGCTCCTTTTCTGCACTGCTTTGTTTTTTAATTCCAACAGTAGTCCTTACCTTTGTTTTAAAATGCTGTCCTCCTTTTCGCTAGTGCAAGGAGCACTGCTGAGCACAGATCCTGAACCCTGGAGTTCTCTTGTGTGCTTCAGAAGGAAAGTTGTCGTTTCATTTGCATTTGTAAGAACTGCAACAAGTATCCAGCAGCCAGCTTCACAGCAAAGAGAATGATACCATCACAGGTTCAGACAAGTACCTGAAAACCTCCAGGCGCTTCCGGCACTTGCTAACTAGCTGCACACAGTGGAGGACAGCTCCTACATCTGTGAAGTGAGCAGCAAGGGCTGGAACCAAATCACTTGGCAGTATCCTCAAGGCTGTGTCTTTGCAATAGTCTAGAGTCTCTCTGACACAGGACAAATGGATGGTGATTGCTATTTTACAAGGGAGATATCTTTAACAATTGCACTTTGGGAGTTTCCAGCCTGAGGTTGTTATCATTAAATGAGCAGTCACTTCGGCAGGGGAAGCTGTTATGTGAGTGTGCCAGAACATTCAATGTATGCATTATGGAAGAACCAGTATTGGAATTATCAAGATTCCAAAGTTGCCATGGGTCATGCATGGGACATACATCCTAATTCTGTTTTCCCTTCCTTTTGAGTACCTGAGCAGTAAAGAAGTAAGCTTTACAATAATGCAGATTCTGGCGGGCTGTGGGAAAGGTGTCACACACATGAATGTTCATGGGGCAAGTGTATACTATTTGCACATTTAAGAACATGAAACTTTTATAAAGGTAAGCCAGATCTTTTCACTGAGGCAATGCATTCAAGTTGGGCTGGTTTAAATACTGGGAGTTATTCTGGGGACCTGACCCACACTTTGCTTCTTTTGACTCACACAATTACACAAGGAGAACTGGACAGCAGCAGGGAAGGGGCTTTACCACTGGCTGTGGGATGTGCATTTAGTATTTCGAAAGGACATTGCATAGACTGTTAGAATTTCAGTGGTCTGAATACCTTATTTTTATTTCTAAGTGTCCTGTTTTATTTAATATTCAGGAAGCAGAGTAGGAAATATCCACCTGAGGAAATTAGAAGGGCTGGTGATTTTGAGTAGATTGACACAAGTGTAGTCATTGCAGTACAGTTGAGGGAGTGTTAATAGCTCACTTTAATGGTGTACCTTAGTATTGCTGGATGTTGCTCTTCTGTAGTTAAACTTGGCTTGAATATGAATGTTCAATAATTTATAAATGTCTGTTATAAGTTTGGTGGAGAGGATGCTGATTTGGGCTGTTGGGTTTCATTATGACTATAAACCATACTCCATGGAGCAAAAACTTTTATTTGAAGTAAATATCAAATGCACTCGTTAGCAAGAGTGATCTTACCAGAACCTTTGACTGATGTGTTGAGTGGGGAGTGTTAATCTGTCCTACAGAAATAAAGTGGGTTTTGGGGGTGAGGGGTGTACATATATATCCCCATCGCAGTTCTTTTAAACACCTTTCTGAAGTGCTTTATGGAGCCTGGAAAATGTTTTTCCTTTGTTTGTCTGTCACTTTTACTATTGTAAGCTGAAGCTTAACAGAGATGCTGTTAGATTTGCAATCCCGGTGGAAAAGAGAAATCTTGATTTCATAAATATTTTTTTGTACGGAGGTCTTGCTAAAAGTATGCAGACTTGTTCAGAGCCAAATTTCTTTAGGGCAGCGTGTTTCCAAACTGTTCTGCAGCTCCATGACTTATCAGTATCATGGAGATGCTATTTTGAAGATGATGGTGTTAAAAAAACCAAAGCCTCAATCAGGGAGGGGGAGGACATCACTGATTATTCTGGGTTCAAGTGTAGGGACGGTGCAGTTAATGTTGCTGAACTTGTTACAGGCAGTGGTGATTATGGCAGATATATCACTTCTGTGGGTGACAATGTCCAGAGAAGGCAACTTTGCAAGACCACCGTGGTTCATATTCTGCCAGGCTGTCCATTGCCAAGATGACCACAGAGCTTGTTGGAGATGGGCACTGGAAAGTCTCCGGTCAGAGTGGGAGCAGTATGGCCACCCTTTGAAATGCCTGGGGAAGGACCAGAGATGTTTTCTGGAGACTTGATCAGGATGGTCCCCAAGGGCAGAAGGAACGATCAGAAGAAAAACCTGAAGGAGAAGAAGGGTTGTTGCCACAGGTTGCTCATGAGTCAGAGCAAATTGAACCCTCCTGCTGCTCTGAGTGCTGTCTGTGTGGTAAACCTACCAATGCCTGTGTTGAAACGCAGCACGAGCATGGTGTATTCTGGACTTGGGTGGTTGGATCTGAAAACTCACAGCATTTAATTTTGCTAGGTTTGAATTACATGTTAACTTTAGAAATACTCTCCCCACAATCATGCAGCCTGACCAGACATTTGCTAAATTGCTTACAAGGATTATTAGAAATTTCCTGTGTACTTTTTTTTTTTTTTAATAAGGTATTGATTTCAATATATTTCTGTTCATACTTGCAATGAATTGATTTATGGTGGTGGAAATTCTGTTTTGCTGCCAAAACCTAATAGGTACTCATTTAATTTCGTTGGTTTTGTGTTTTTTTTTTTTTTTTTGCTGATCTTTTAACCACTAGTTCTTTTTTCCAAAAATAAACTGGCTACTCCAGAATTTGGTTCCTTTGCTTTGCCTGACATTTTGAATGGGTCAAGGAAGGACAGGAGGCAGAAGCAAACACAGCCAAACCAGAGATGCTGTGCTACAGTACCACATATGTTATGTGTCTCCTCAATGCTCTGCGTGTTCCATCAATCAGACCCCTGCACCCCTGGCACTCTCTGTGTTTCAGGGTAAAATGGCTCAGTTCCACTGTTTTTCTGCTAAACCTCCTCTCTTGACTAGAGGATTTAGAGCTATATTAAATTAACCGTTCTCTTCTCTGGTGTACAGCATCCAGAACTTGATTTGAATCTCTCATGTCATATATGTAAATATTTTGATAATGGTTTTGACTACTCTCTAATAAATAGCTGGATGTTTTAAAGATACGTGATGATGTTTCTAGTCACTGATTTTAAGTATGTCAGTTTTATGTGCAACAAATTATAAAATTAGAGACTTAACTTTATGTGCTATTGTGTGTTTCTTAACCCTATCATGTCCTCTGCCTCTCCCTTTTCAGATGGTTATTAATGAACAGTTTTAGCTATCAGATGCTTGAATTATTTTGGAAATCAGCAATCTGGGAACTGTGGAGAACAGCCACACACTTTTAAGTCTGTGCACATGCTCCTATGCTGGTTTTTTTGTGGAGCTGTGTATTTAAATAGTTGTCCGAAGAGCTATAAACATGGTTATGAAGTATAATAATATCTTTTGCTTGGGTGGCCAGAAGTTAATCATTCTGCAGGGTTACTGTGTGGTATGTCTTTAACACACAGTAGCTTTGTACTAGAATCAATGGGAATAAATGGGAAAATATTATAAATGCCTAGTGGACTAAATATTTTTAAGTTTACATTCATGGGTCAGAAAAAAGTTTAAATAACTCTGTGGTGTATTTTACTTTTTGTGAGCATTTGGGTTGTCCTGTCTGCACCACTGCTGGACTTTGCACGTTTCAGTGCTTTCATTTTCCTTTTGATTTGGGCCTGAGCAAGAAATGCCACAACTGTCAGTCTGCTGTCACCTGAGTGTTTGATTAAAAAGAGTAAAATTCTTGCTGCTTTTGATATGATAAATGATCCCACATTTAATAGGTAGGTATTACAATAAGATACTCTTTAATAGATACTTTGCCTTAAATAGAAAATTCTCATCTAAACTGTAGATGCATTTAAGAGCTATATTTAAGTGTTTGTTTAGTTTGCTCTATATAAAGTCATTCCTTTCACAGTAGGCCTGAAATGTCTAAAGAACACACGCAATACTGTCCTAATAATAACTGAGTATCTGAAATGCCAAACTGAAATTTTAAAAGAAAACAGTGAAATGTGCAAATATGGAAGAAACTTAAAATACTTGAAATGTAGCGGGTAGAGGGGGAAGAGGAGACATGAAAAGGGCAAACATTGGGTTGGCAGGATCCCGCTCTGTCTGGGAGACCCCAGCCAGCTCCATTTCTCCACTCACCCTCTTAGCACTGGAACACCCAGGGCAGAAAAGAGTCATGAGTAATAAAGTTTTTAAAGAACCTGGTGCTGAAAAAGAATAAATTTACATTCTTGGATGGCGTCCACTGCGTGGTGAAACTGCTCTTGTGGGGTGGGGAGGAAGGGTGGTGCTGTGCTCCAGGCAGATATCCGACATGCAACGCTGTGTCTCTTGCAGTTCATATGCAAAGCCTTTACTTAATGTAAAATTGAGTTGTGTTCTTTGGCAGTGATAGTGTTAAGTAACTTCTAAAACATTGTTTGACTGTGCATTTCAGAATAGCAACCCCAAAATGCTGGCAGAAAAAGTAGAATGTAGTCCTATTGTTTTGGTTTTTCTCTATTCTTACATGAGGAATTCTATAAAATTTTAATAGGAGTGAAATAAAAATAAATTAGAAAAAAAAAAAACAAAACAAACAAAAAAAACAAACAAACAAAAAAAAACCAGCCCTACACAAAATAAACCCAAAGCAGCCAGAAGATACTAAAGATTGAGATTCTGAGGTCTTTGCATTTACCCTTTCTGGTTTCCAAGCAGCCCTTCTTGGAGGATTCTGTCATAGGAAAAGAAAAATACAGTTTTGTTCATTTCACAAGTTAGATTCTTTTTTGTGTGTTATTAACAGGTTTGGCAAACATCGCAAAGATGACAAGAGTGAAAAAACTGGTAAAATAAAAGTGCAGGAAGCTCTTACTTCAGAAGAGGAGAGAATACGAATGAAGCAAGAACAGGAGAGGTAGACTTCAGTATTTGCTTAAACGTTGATAGAGAGAGTTTGGTTTTTTAAATAACTCAAGTTCAATTTTCATTGGTGAAAATGCCCAAATGTTGGTATGTTTATATACTTTAAATCACAAGACAAAGATGGATTTATTTTGAACATTAATATAAACAACTTCTTTGGCTGAATTAAGCATCTTTTACAGACCCAGACCTCCTTTCCTTATTGAGGAGACTAAAATAATGAAATGTTTTCTCTATATATTCTATAACGGATTTTATTGAGATTTTCAGAATACAAATATTTATATAGAATGAAGTTTGTTTTGTATTTTTCTTGAAAGTCTTGCATATCTATTTTTTTCATTTATATATTTAGAAAAAAACTCTAAAAATTATACTTACCAGTATATTTGTCACTGGAGTTCAGTCTATTTATGTTTCATGCAGTCTGTTATGGAATGATATGTATATTAAACTGCTAATTGTAAAAATGAGTGGTGAGTACCTCTATTTTTCCTTGTCAGCTTCTCTTAACATTAAAACCCTATGTAATATATATGTCACATGATTTTCTCAATATTTCCAATCTACTTTTCATTCTGTCTCTTGCAGCCCTAGATATCTGGGGCCTAGACTCTCTTATCAATATCTTTTATATCAATTTGATCAAAATTTTGGAAAGCTTATGTAAGAAATTAACTGATACTCAGGAATGTGTGTGGAGAGAAGACAGCTTTTAGTAGACGTCTCTTCAGTAAGGGGACAAACTAAAGGGTTTCAAAGTTTGAGTGCTGAATGGTAAATAGATTTGGACACGTTTAGCAGTGAAAGTGAACTACGAATTCAAATTATTTATCTAAAAACTATGCTATAGCTCAGCCATAAATTGAGGATTGATGCAGGAACTATGGAGGGCAGTTTTGTTGTCCTTGCACAGAGGGTATGACTAGTTAGTCATAGTGACTTCTTTAGCCATCATCTCTGCACCTTGGTCTTCTGCGGTCAAGAACAGAAGTTTATAAGTGATGGCTTCAACACTCAAACAGCTTACTGGAATCGCAGAGCCACAGTAACTCTTGTGTAGTGTCCTCAGTTAAACCTAAAATGGTTTGCTTTCAGTTCTTTTAAGGTTGAATGATTTATGTTACAGTTAAGGTAGGCTATTATTAGTTAATGAAGATTATTAGTTTATTTGTTAGTGTTTTTTATTAATGAAGATCAACGGTAACTTATTAAACTGCAGAAACTATCATTTGTGACCATCTGTTTGGATTACATTATGGGAAAAATTAACTCCTAACTAGCATAAATTGATGTAAAAATTTATTCATGTCTGTCTTTAATCCATTCTGACAGTAGAGGGTGGCTGGATCACAGTGCTTGGTTGTTTTTTACTTATCTGATTGGTTTTTATTTTCTCTTTCCTAATAAAAGTGAAGCAGGGTCTTTAAATTTGTTCCTGTTTTAAAAAGTAATGTTCTTAGAGGTTAAATGATAAAGGGGAATACTGGAACTGAAGGAAATAAGTGGCTTAGGATATGAAGATGTTTGTGCAGTCAACTTCCTTTACTCATGGGCAGACCAGCCACTTTGTGGATGAACTCATGCCAGGGGTGCAGAGCCATTGAAAGATGCCTCCGTCACTCCAGCTGGCTCATAGTAGGGAAGGGTCAGCTACATGTGCACAGTGCCAGTCCCTGGCTTAAGGTGCTCTGCTGAACCAAGCTTGCCCAGCACTGAGGGTTTCTTAGTAACCTTAGGTCCCCAGAAAATCAGCCACATACATTTATTCAAGGAAGAAAGACATCAGATTTGAGTTAGTAATGTTTTTTCTCTCTCCATTCTCTCTCTTTGTGTCTCTCTGTCTCTCTGTCTCTCTCAGTAAGAATGGTGAGAGTATAGACTGTCCATGTGGTGATGTAAGAGAGGTTGCAATAGTCACGATGGGTACCAAGGTAGAACAATGACGTTATTTGTACAGCCCCCAATGCATGAAGAAAATTCCTAACTCCTGTCCATCAAGTTATGCTAACCAATTTGAATCTTTCCTGGAATCTTACTCCTTGTGTGTCATACAAAACAATTTTATGTGTTCAGTGAAACTGCAAAAAGTGCATGTTCTAGAACTTCATAACACCTTGATGTTACCATAACACAGGTCCTCCTCCTCCTCTTTCCCTAACTGTGTATTTCCTTTCCTTTGTGTTATGTCTATAAAAGAATGCAAGTTCTTTGGGATAGTGGCATGTACAACTAATAAAAGACAATAAAATAGCAACCAAATGTGTGAGGTGCTTACTTATGTTTCTGAAAAAAATCAGATTTGATTTGGTCCACAGAGACTAAATAGTTTTGTAGTTAGATTGCAGAGAGTTTCCTTTTGATCCTGTAAAAGTATGATGTTAGAAACATGCTATTAATGATGAGTACTCTTGCAAATTAACTGAACAATCCCTCAAAATGCTTACTAGGAGATGAGTAAAATATTATTGTCAGTGTTGATTCATAATGGCTGCTATTTTAACTTTGTTTTCTGTGGGTTTTTCTTCCTCAGTCTTTTTAGAAGTAGAATTCACTTGCTCTATTTTACTTGGTATTTGATGCTGTATACCTCTATAATGATGCAATACTTTGGGGAAATAGGTTGGATTTAATGAATTTACTGTGTATGAGAGGCTAGGAGAAAAAAATCCTTAGGGGGTCAGAGAACAACTGAACAGTCCATTAAAAAATCAATCATGCCCACAATTTTATGGAATTATTAGTCTTTGACTTGATAATTTTAATAGTATGGTGCTTACAATAGTATTTTCTTCAATATCTTAAAAATAGTTTTCATATTGATTATGAAACAAATAAGAAAATTAATGTTCTTCAATTTACCATGATTAAAATGAATAAAATTGCCTTTTAGAAATATATTATTAATAATAATTTCTTATTAAGGAGCATATCTCTGAAGCTGCATATGGTACATATTTGCTGACAAAAAGTAATTTTGAACAGAAAATTAAATTACCTAGTTGAAAATACTGACAGTTATCAATGAAATAAATAGAGTACTGGAATAATCAGGAGAGTCATCTGAGGAGACCATCCACCAGTCTTACCAAAGTTTCTGTAAAATGCTTGCTATCTGTAAATTCTCCAAATGGTGGATGAACAGTTCATCTGAGGCCATAGGATGTTGTCCCCATGTCACTATTCTTCAACACTGGTTTACTCCAGAAAAAAATGTCTGCTTGCATTATGCTTGGGTATCTGCCAAGCACTGATCTGAAAACCCACATGGGCTCTGATGTGCTGATAGAAAGTGTGCTTCTCCTCAGCAATGGCACCAGTCAAAACCTTAAGGCAAAACTAAGCAATAATTTGAACTTGGCCTTGTGTCTCCTAAGAAAGCAATTGTACTGCAGTCTCGAGAATGTCAAGTAAGACCTGAATTCAGTTAGCTCTATTCAATTGCCAGGTCACAGCTGGTTTATGTATGTACTAACTTGGAGCCTCTCTTTGCTATGCTGTCTTCAGTCTTGAACGGACTTCCTCAAGCAAACCAAAACAATTTTGCTCTTTCTATCTGGGTAGTAGATAACTGGGGAATTAAATAAAGATACTTCTTTGTGAAGTTTACGAGAAATCCAGCTGTATCCAGTGTGGTTCACTGCTAGGTAATGCTTAAAAGGTGAAAACTGCAATTCTGATGAAATCTCATGATTCAGAGTATGTGATCCCAACTATAAGTGAATAATAGTGCTTATGCTTTAATCTGCCTCTGGAAGCACTTTCTCCTTTCCAGAGTTCTACAGGATATTTTCTCTGTTTGGTTTATATACGTGTTTGAGGGCTTAACTAATGTTCAGTCTCTGGGTTACCATAAAAGTGTTTTAATCTCATTTGTTGTAATTCAATCAACTTTCACTGAAACTGGTGCAAAATCAGGTGCTTAAACACCTGTGTTGTGAGGATCAGTCTTGAGGAGATAAGGAGAAACCTTTGGAAAGGGAATAAAAGTGGTAGAGGCACTGTGACAGATAATGATGGAGTGGTCAGATGGGGGCTTTTGGAGCCAGGGTGTTCCTCTGCTCTGAAAAAGCAGCAGTATAATTCCAATGTTTCCTATACTTGTTAGAGGACAATTAATGCATAGCAAAGCAATACCATGCTTCCCATGTATATATATGTAGTTATCGTAGGAAAAGAAACCTCCTGCTTGGCTAGCGTCCCTGCTTTCTGTTTTGGAAAACAAAACCTTTTTTTTTCTTTAGGCTGCAAAGGGAATTCAATTTGCATAATTCCACTGTTACTTGTATAAGTGTCTGTGCAGGCGTCACCAGTGCTGGCGCTGGGGTGTCATAGGGCTGCTAGAGGAGCTCCCTGGGCAGGGTTGCAGAGTTCCCTGCCATGAAGTGCCAGGCTGGATGCCTTGGCAGGCTCTTCAGGGCAGAATACATCTTAATGCCCTGCCACAAACCACGGGAAATTTCTGTTCCTAATGAGGACTGGGGAGTTGCTGTTAGTGGTTGGAGGCAGGAGGTGATGCTGCCGCAGCTGTGCAGGGTGAGAGAGGTGACAGAGGATCTGGGTCTTGCAGAGGTGCCATCGGGGAGAGATGGATGAGGCATTTGTCTTGGTATTGGCAGATTTGCTGTTACTTTTTGAGATCAATTGATAGGCTGACAGCATTTTTTGTGTGAATGTAAACAAGGCTACCATTTCAGTGGGTGATATTCAGCTAATGATTTTTTTCCAGATTTAGAGTGAAACATTCTCTCTGTTCATTAGTAGCTAAAATAACACTGATTTTATTTTTTTTTCCCAGAAGGATTCAGTCATTCCATAAAATGCTTCCTGTATTCTGTGTTTCCTAAGGGTATAAGGGTCTTCATCTCCAACATATAATAAACTTCTCTTCATCTTTCTGTAGTACCATTAAAGCCACAAGTTCTTTGTTGTAAAAGTATACTAATGAATAGAAATGTTACAACAAGAACAGAAGTCTTGTGTTTTCCCTTCATCATGCATCATCCATTTTAATTAGATGAAAGGGTGGTGAGTACTGTGACAAGAGTCTGGAATTAAAATCATTAATTGATGTCAAGCTGACGAGAGACTGCTAACATGAATTTACTGACAGCAGGAAAGAAATTAACCTTATTACTTTATTTAGTACATTGGGTCTATTTATTTTATTTTCCTATGCAACTTCTGCACGTTCCATTTATGACAATAGAGAAAGACAAATAATTAATAAAAGCTACATAAAGTTTCATTACCTCCTATCAATGAAGTTTACATGAAAACCACATCAGTAACTTTCAGAAAACAAACCTACCACATCCTTCTAATCAATGTAACTCATCAAAACTGTTACAGCAATTTTTTTGGTATTTTGAATGAGTATAATGTTATGCTCTCTAGCCAAGTAGGATTGCAAAAGTGATCTGATTTAAAGCCATGCCTTAGTTTCTTAATGCCAGTGTTGCAAGAAAATGAAACAGATTTTCTCCAGCAATGCCACTGATTGGAATAACTGCCTGTTTTGACCATCAATTGGAAGGTCAGCCTAAGAAAGATGAGTTTTAATGTTAAGCATCTTTATTCTTTAGATGAAAGAGTACAACAGAGTCTTACAGAATGACAGCAGTATCCTATAGATAATTTGTGACCCAAAGGTCATAATAAAAGAATAGAGGGGAGGTCATCCTGTAGTAAAGGCCATCTGGAACTGTTAAAGCATCAGATGGAGTAGGGGGCTGAACAGCAGGACACTCTTGGTGTCTTTCCAGATTTCCCAGTGAGACCATAATATTTTTATTGGAAAACCCCAACTTTTTTCCCCTTAAGCAAAATATTTTCATCAAGCAGTTTCATCTTACTTTTAGGTAAAAAGACAACATACTGTGATAAGGGGAGGGATTTTGTTTCTCACATAGTGTGCTATCTGTGCCTTTAAAATAAACACAAAGGTTCAGGTTTAGTTTTGCTACTGCTGTATTTTGATGCGACTTAACAGCTTTTACAAGAACGATTACCTTTAAATCCTTTATTACTGCAAACATCCAGAATAGAAATATTTTTTAAAGTGACATGTGTAAAACTTTTTCTGATAAAACTTCCACCCCCTTTGCAGCCCATAAGAGAGCAAAGAAAAAAATTCCTGTGTGAAACAGAAAATCAGAGCAATGTGTTTCTCATTCTCACTTATTTTGAGATGGGGTCTGCTTGTCAAGGGATATTCCAGTTTCACTGAGATTTGTAGCATTGTTTTTGGCAGTGGTTTTCATGTAATGGATGAGGGTGCAGGACGTGAAAACAAATCAATGGCAGTAATTTCTGTAAGAGAACACAGAAATGAGGCATGACAGTATTGAACTTTGGAAAAACATTTCAGACCAGTTCTACTTCATAAAAATCCTGGCTTCGGGAGACATGTAAATTGAAGCTTTTGTGGAAGAATAGTTGCTGAAGTAGTTTTTTTGAAAGGCTCCTCACATTCTCTATCTAGATCTTGTCAATACAGGGATTTTAAGATAAAGTGTATTTTCTCTATTACTCCTTTACAGTGATTCCAGACATTGAAGTTTTGTACACGGCAAGGTCCAGCCAACTCCCTTGTAGTATATTTAGAATTATAATTTATGTGGCATTTATAATATTCTGAGTTACAGATTTGGTTAAGGTGTCCTGCAGATCATGCGAGTTCAGTGCTGTCTTAGGAATTTCAGTTACAGGTAAGAGCACTGATATGTTGTAGTTCACTTTAGAATGCCAAGAGCTTTAGAATAAGGTAGCAGTATGTCCCCTGATGTCACATAAACTATGCTGTTAGTTGTAGAGTTGCTGTAGCAAATACTTACTTGAGAATTAAAAAAATTAAGCCATAATTATTAACAAATTGAACTTACTGTTGCTGAATTTGTCACCAAAATCTGCGAAAGAAACTCGCTAACCAGAAATATAGGTTAGAAGTTGAACAGACCTGAAAACCCATTGATCTTCAAGGCTACACTACAAGAGTCTAACAGTAAGACAAAGCACGAAACCCACCTTTTTTTCCTTTCTTAGATGCAGCAGCAGGTATTTGGCTAATCAGAATGACAGCTAATGATACATTCACATCTAGAAGATAGTTTCCCACTCCAGACCACAGCTGGAACCTTTATTTTGTAACTAGTTACTATAACAAACCTTTTAATGAGTTATAGGAAACCTGGCTTTTTCTCTGGCCATGCTGTATATTTATGCTCTCACTCAGTACAGTGACCTAGCAAGGTTTTAGAAATGAATCCTGAGAGGTGTTGTGGGTGCTATTTTTTTGAGTCTTGAGCAAAGATACTGATTTATGAGCTATATTCTCTATTGGTAGTAGGTTTTTTCTTTTCCTTTTCTTTCAACTTCAGTGTATGCAATCCACACAATCCATTGCTTTGTTGTAAGGTTTTTCACTGTATATTCTTGTCACTTCAGACTATTTCACTTTGCAACTTCAGGATTAGGCTACTTTATGCACAGTAGTCTAGAAACACAGAATAATGGACTTGAAATAGAGCTAGCAGCAGAATTTTTTACCTGACTTCAGAATTTTGTTACTCAACTTCAGCTGTAGTCACGTAGATGCTGTATATGCTCAGCTCAACCAGCTGATGACTGTATTGTAGCTGGACCTCCAGTTACTTCCTGCAGTATCTGGGAATGACTGTTTTGATGTATGGTGTGATATATGGTACCATTTGATATATGGTATTGGTATATATTTGGTATATAGCCTCTGACTTTTATTTCTTGCACGTACAGGAACAGCTGCTTCTTGCATATCTAACTGCAGAATTCATATGTTATCCACCAGTGCCGCTTTCTGGCATTGTTCTCCAGTTGGAAGAAAAAAAAAAAAAAGGTGAAGAAATGGTCTAAAAAAGACCTTATGAGAGCAGAAACCAGTGCTTTGAAAGTGAAGTGGGATGGAAGCAGGAGCTCTCCCAAGTCATGTATCAGCTGTAGCTGAATCTCATTATGTTCTTCCTCTCTACTTCAGTAAGAAGTACCCAGGACAGATCTTTTGTCGTAGGTGTAAATATCAGCTCTTCCAGCCAGTTTTGTAGTGCAAAAGAAAAACTAGATTCCATTTTGCTTACAGACAGCAATGATGCTCTTTGATGCAACATAGTTCCCAGCAGCATAACAGACCCATCTGGGTGATCCTCCACTGCTGGGGTGGCTGACCCTTGGATCAGACATGAAAGTAAGGAAAGAAAATTGAAGTCATGATAGTGTTTGTTTTGAAAGCAGGAGGACCTATACCTCCTAAATACCTCATGCATTTACCTTTGGTTGAAACATATCCTTAAGAAAAATCGGAGCACCTACCCTCAACTGTGAAATGATGCAGACAGTTAACTGCAAAGTAGCCTAAAAGCTGAGGTGGTAATTTACAGGTTAGAAACCAAATAAGCAAGTATTTTCTTGTGTTTACTCCAAGATCCAACAAAGCAGATACTCTGCTGGGGGCACATATATTCACTTTGGAAAAACAAAGGAAGTATCAAGAAAGTCAGGGAATAAGGAAAGGTAGAGGTGAAATACATGAGATTCCACCGGGTTAGAATGCCTTCTTTAGTTTCATCAATATAACTTGATTTCAAATTGGTGTTTGCACTGCACCTGCTTATATGCTTATTATTTACTTTCTCTCCTGTATTTTTTAATTTCTTTACATCTTCATTTGTATTTTTATGCCTTTAATAGAACTTCTCATAAAATGAACATGTTATTCTCTTCTTAATGTGTTAGAGCACTTACAGCAATCACCTTCTCACCTTTATCCCTCCCTGCCCCCCTTTCTCTTTTAACTACAGCCCTCCTGGGTTGTAGCTCATTAAAAGTTTTTGAAATTCTCATGCATCTCTTCTGCATGTGGGATTTGAGGGGAGGGGAACTTCAGAGAGACATTAAGTACTATCACATAGTCTAATTGGCAGATAGGCTGTGATTGTTGAAGGGGAAAGAAAATTAAGACTGACTGATTGTGTAGATGCATTTCTTTAATTTCAAGGTGGTGAGCAGCTTTTTTTTTTCTTCTTTTTATATGTGTAGTCCCCGTTATGCTTCTCTGTTGTTGTAGAACCAAGATATAAGAAATATATATGTGTAAAATTTCTATGTAGGTACAGAATTATAGATCTAGAAGAAAGATCACATTGCTTTTCCAAGGTAGGATCTCTTGGGTATGTCATTCCTGAAAAATATTTGTTTCATCTTCCTTTTTTTTCAGTTCACAATGACATACACACTACAACTTCCTTTAGCAATCTTTTCTGCTACATTTCATTAGAAACTTCCCCTGCCCACAGTATCTAATCTCAGTTATTCTTGCTTCAGTTTAAATACTTAGTACTTACATTAGAGATGGAAAACATTATTCTTTTCCTCCTTATGTATCAGGAGACTGCTGTTCTGTCCCCACTCTTTTTCTTTTCCCCAACAGCTTGACATTGCTGACTTGTAGGTATTTGTTATCTGGTAGAACATCCAGATCCATGCCTGAAAAAGCAACTTTTAGATTTTCCCCCTACTTTTAATTTTGTACTTAATTACTCCAACTACGTAAACTACTTTCCAGTTGCTGTTCTTGAAGTTAATTTTATTTTTGAAGTCTACTCTATTTTTCAAGAACATTTGAAATGTTAATCCTTTCCTCCAGAGTTTTCTGCAGATTCAGTAGGAAAACCCTGGGTAAATTCAGAGAGAGATCCTTGAAGAAAATGTCTTGATCCATCCATCTATCATGACTGAATTACTGAGAGCTACTCCCTAGATACTCAGTAGGAAGTGCCTGGTTCAACCTGTTGCATCCATCCTGTAGCTGTTTTTCTTAGCCTGGGATGTTTCTGCTCTGTTCACATGGCCATCTACTGTGTTGTAGAAGGAAATCTGACTGACTTGACCATATGTTTTTGATAAATCTATGTGGCTACTGCTTGTCCCATTATCTTCTCTGTGCTTACTAGTAGTTTGTTTCAAAGGGGATTGAAGTTAAACTGATGAGTGTAATTTTCCTTCTCCTCTGAGGGACGTTTGACTTTTTCTGTCTTTCCAGTATTTCAGCTGCCCTTAACAAGTTCTCCTGGTCACAGAAAAAGGTCTGAAACAACCTCAGACAATTGTGTGTGTTGGATGAAATTCAACTAGCTTAACTAGTTTCTCGCTACTTCTTTTGCTGTTAGATTGGGGATCTTTGTGTTATTGGTAGCAGTTATCAATTGTGTTGGCCACCTGCTTGCAATCAACAAAGACAGATGCAAAGAAAAAAGACCATTAAGCCTTAGGTCTCTTCAGCATCATCTATCAATATCATTCCCTCACTACTGAGCAGGGGAGCAACCTTTTCTTTGCTCTTCCTTTTACTGCTAATGCAATTATGCAATGATTTATTGTTGTCTTTAAAGCTCCCTGCTACTTTTCTTTCAGATTGTGCCTTTCTTATTTTGTCCCTGTATGCTTGTGCTTATCCATAGCAAACTGGCCACATTTTGTATGTGTTTCTTCATGTGTCTGAGATCAGAAGAGAGTCCTATTTCAGCCAGCTGGCCACACATGTATGTACACAGGAGATAAGGCAGAAATATTAATATTTTTCTTTTAATGATTGGGAAAAGGCTGGTCTCCAGCTTTTCAATTTAAAATATATATATATTTACATAGCAGTATTACCTTTTTTTTTTTTTTTTTTTTTAATAATATGCCAAAGTTTTGAATGAAATGAGGGAGGAGATGAGGAAGAAGAGTTGTTCTTCTTTTTTGTAAGCTATCGCTGTTGCTGCCCAGGATTATCCATTGCCCACGGTGGTTCTTTAGAATGATTTTCCCAGGAAAGCAGATGGCTTTGCTGAGAGGTGGTTATAACTGGGATAACGGACTAGGTCTAATCATGATAAGAAAAGCTGAGTGTCATGTGCTGGTTCAGAGGGAAATCACAATAATGCCTATAATCAAGATACCCTCATTAGAAGAGTAGTTGTCAGAAAAATTCTGCTTGGATCCAGACAAAGGTCAAAATAAAATGCAGGAGAGGACAAACTCCCATATTGACTTGATTGCCAAAAATTAGAAAAAGGGCCATTAAAGCCCTGAAGGCAGTCAAGGAGAGGGGGAGGAGGAACAGCAAGACCTGGCTTAGTTGTTGGTGCACTGTGCCTGCAAGGTATTTTTCACTAGCAAAGGAGGAGGGCACAAATTTGTCAAGGTTTGGCTACTGGCCAATGCATCTTCTGACCTCTTTTATAAGCAACAATATCTGGCAAAAATTGGACTGAATGTGTTCACCCTGTCTGGCTAACTTAAACAAGCTGGCTGGCTTTATAAACGTGTCATTGTTTTTGTCTGTTTTCAATCCATCGTCCCAGAGCATGCCAGTCTGATGGCAGAAGAACTGAGAACTGGCAGTGCTGAATGGCTTGTCATTTAGCTTCTGTCCTTACACAATGCTCTTTCTATCCTTAATAAACATTGTCAGCCATCTCACATATGTGGAACTACAAGTGTTCAATACTGATTTTGTAAATGAGTGAGCCTCAGTGGAAAAGATGAGGTTGTGGTTTATCACTTGGGCAATAGATGAATCCTGGCAGCAGCAGCAGGATTAATTGAATTGACCAAGCAATTGTACACCAGAAGCAGCAGCCAACTTTGTTTCAGCTCTTAGGGGAGGACACTGCTGCCATTGCAATGGCAAATATGATCTACAAGCCATGAATATCCTTTCCATGTTGTCTTCATCAATTAAGATAAGTAGGTGACTTTTTGCAAGGATCTAAATCACTAATATGAAAATTTCCCACAGAGGAGATTGGCGCTCCCAAGGGATTGGGAATATGTTTACAATTTCACTCCTAACACGACATGAAATTGGGGTTGCTTCTCTTCTTTGCCAACTTTGCTTATTCACTTCTATTCGCAACAGCTCTGCCAGCACCAAAGATTTAAATTTTCTGCTGCTGGAAAAAGTCAAAGGTTTAGTTCAGACAGAACTGCTGTGTAGATATTTAGCTCAGGGTGGGGTTGAGCTCTCAGGGTCCACATAAGAACTACATGGCTTATTGCCCTTTTTGGTCAAGGAAGGGGACTCAACACAGTTGGTAGAGCCTGGAAAAAGATTTAGCTTCACCTTAAAATGGCCGTGTTACAAATGTGCAGCTGAACTGCTCTTTAGACCCTGTGGACAGCTGCCTGATGTGACTGAATCTTGACCAGTTCTTCTGGGAGTCCAAAACATATGTTAACACCACATTTATATGTCTAAAATGGTAGTTGCCTTCATCTGAAAGCTGAATCTCACAGCTTTTTGAAGAAGGGAATGAGGTGGCTGCTGTTTTCTGGGGACAGCAGCATGGAAGGTTTTCCATTACTTTTGTGACCATTTCATGTGCAAAGGAATTGCTGTAGGATGGGTATGTCTGTCATCACTGGATTAGCTTGCAATGAAAAGCTCTTCTAACAATTACAGGAAGTTCTGCAGCTAACAATGTTGTCATTTGAAGAAGTTATCATTAGCTTTTGAATTGAATGGCACACAAATGCATGAGGATAGTTTATACTTACTGAACATTATAATTTGAGTTTCAAAAGCATGACAGTACATTGTTGACATTTTCAGTATTAACACTTCAACAAAAAGGGTTTAGAAACTTCTTGGGATAGCTTCGTATTTTCAGAAGTTCAGTTTCATTTAAACATTGCAAAATTGTTCAGGCGTTTTTGCAAAATTCTTTGAAGATGAAAAGAGCTATGTGAATGCTAAGCATTATGATTATTATTATTGCTATTGTTAAGCCCACACAAAATCTGAGGAAGGCCATAAATCCTCAAAAATTAGCTAATCTGAAATTTCAGACTTATGCATTTTTATTGTGCCATGCCATGAAGAAATACAATTCAGTCAGGACAGCTTAATACACATATCTCCATTGTGAAACCAAAGCACTGTGGTCAAATATTTCTCCAGATTTCAATAGTGGAATCATTGCTGATTATGACTGAAGTACAGAGCAAATTCCATGTTCTTGTCTGTGCTGCTTATATAATCGTGTTAATCTTTCCCACAATAGCCTGCACTGGCATTTCCCATATGTATACTTAATGCAGTATATGCTAACAAATAGTTTGAGCCATATCTTGCATATACACACATGCACAAAGAGGAGGGTCAATACAAAAGTAACATTGCATTAAGTTTAGGTTCTCATATGAAAATATATTCAGAGTTAAAAACTAATATAATTGCAAAAGGGATAATGCAATATTTAGCTGATTGATAGCTATTATTCTTTTCAAGAATACGTCTATGTATTTTTCCCTGGTCATTTGGTTCCTTTGGGTTTGGAGACATAATGTTTAAATGTAGTGTGTCCTGGAGACAGCAAAAACAAAGCTGTATTTTAAACAATATTGATAAATATTTTAAGTATTCAGAATACCCATACTTTTGGATTGTGAAAGTTATAGGACTTGCACAGTGGCTTAAACTTAAAGCACAGAAAAATAATTCAACGGAAAAAATTAGAACATTTTGAGTGTCAGTATAGTCAGATATAAGTTTCACTTTAGGGTTATTCTTTGTTAAATGTTACTGCAAATGGTTACTGAGTACTTTGGTTATAATTAACATGAAGATTTATGATGTGTTTAGATTCTATTTTTTACTACTACGTATGTGTATTAACACACTGTATTAGCAATTGTGGAAAATATTCCAAAAATTTTCCTGGTGGTTCTGAACATAATTACTTGCATAACATTTCAACAATCAGTTTGTTCCCATTTGAACAGTAATAGGTAGCTCTCATTGAACCATGCACAGAAGAATCTTACTGTTCTTGCTGCAAATGTTGATGCATCCAAACATATTATACAGCTGAAAGTAGATATATGAGAAAAATTGGGAAGCATGAAATGAGGGACACTCCTGTCTACACATGTGGAAAGTGATGTGATGGTCAGAAGTTAGATAAGTTCACTGGCATCTCTCATAGTTCTCAATGTAACACTGAGACCTCTATCACCAATTGCCACCAGGTAATTCAGTTTTATAAGGACTTCAGATGACAATGTTTTCTTCTGACTGAATTACTCTGTGCCACGTTATTGCTATACCAGTCAGATTTCATATTCTGAAATTTTGGTTATCTAAAATACATGGATTTTTTTTTCCTTAATTAGTGTCAGTCAGTGTTCCAGTATCTGATGATACATTGTCTATTGAAATTAAAATTTAATCTACCAATGTCTAGGAAATTTCTGATTTCCTTTGCTTGTCCCATTCAGAGAACAAGTATTAACAGAAAAATGCAATCCTCCACCTGTAATTAACACAGGTGTCTTGGTTTCGGCTGTGATAGAGTCAGTTTTCTTCCTAGTAGAGTACTTCAGCTAGTACAGTGCTGTATTTTGAATTTAGTGTGAGAATAATGTTGATAACACACTGATGTGTTTTGTTGATGCTAAGTAATATGTATACTAAGCCAAAGACTTTTCAGCTTCTCATGCCCTGCTGGCAAGAAGGCTGGAGGGGCACAAGAAGCTCTGAGGGTACACAACCACGACAGCTGACCCCAAGTGACCAAGAGATATTCCATACAGTATGACATCATGTTAAGTGTATAAACTGGGGGGGAGTTGGCCAGGAAGGGCCAGTTGCTGCCTGGGGATGGGCTGAGCATCAGTCAGCAGGTGGTGAACAACTGTACTGTGCATCACTTGTTTTTGTCTTGACTTCTATTTCTCTTTGTCTTTTCGTTATATTCCTTTTCATTGCAATTAGTACTAGTACTAGTATACTTTATTTCAATTATTAAACTGTTCTTTTCTCAAGTCCATGGGTTTTACCTTTTTTCTGATTCTGCTCCCCATCCCGCTGTGAGTGGGGGGAGTGAGTAATCAGCTATGTGGTACTTAGTTGCCAGCTGAGGTTAAACTGTGACAACAGAACTACAAATTGGAAGTGAAACCTGCAGAGAGAGGAATCGACAACAGCAGGTCGTTTTCAGGCCTGTTTTCCTTCTGCATAGATACCTTCCAAGTGGTTAAGGTTGTAACATTTCTGAATTGCAGCTTTGGAATATAGGACAATGTAAAAGTCATATTTTTATTGAAAAAATAGGCATGCAGAGAAAAGTTTAATCTTGAAATGGGGTTTGGATTTAAACTTGAGTCCTTCTGCACTGTAAATTAAACAAAGGAAGTTCCAGTTTGATGTGCTGAAATTGCTGGGGAACGTGCTGTAAGCTGAACAGTGTTACAGTTTTCATTTCCGTTTTTCCCTATTGAAATAAAAAGCAACCAGTAAATAAAATATATTTTTATTCGCAAAATTGCAAAATTAAAAATTTATGTTTAACTTCCTCAGATTTCTGCTGTTTGCCTTTTTGTGTGTGTGTGTGTGTCTGTTTTTCTTTCCACTGTGACTGAGTATGAGTGGTGCAGAAGTCAGTGGTAGCTGACATAAAAAGAGAAATTATGCTCAGGTATAACTTAAAGCATGTAAATGAATCACTGAGCCGTCAGTGTAGATGGTACTGACTGTTGAAGGGAATTCAGCCAGTCAGTTATATCCCAGATCAGTATCCTTGGGCAACACTTGCAGGATTTGGGAAGGGAAAGGACTGCCTGTCACTTCTATTCCTTTCTATTGTTATGATGATCTTTGTTAGTATAGAAAGAACAATTTGCTTGGGACTCAGTCTGATGACGACGCTTAAATTTAGATGTTTATGTGCCAGTTCAGGGCTGGATTCACATCCTTGAACACAGATGTCTTTTATCATTTTAGTCACCACAGCATGAGATGTCAGCATGGGCCTGGCAGATGTGACACGGACCTACAGGGGTCCTTCTTGCCCAGCAGCTGGAGCTCCATCAGGATTACCTGGGGGTGTCAGTTGTCCATAGCTGCTTGTGTCTGAGCAGCTGAATCAAGACTGGGTATCCAAGCTCCCAAGGAAGACCTAAACAGCATCAAAAGCATCTATAGAGTGACTCATCTCATGCTAGGACACACCAACTAACATGGCAGCTATATGCTTCAGGAATCTGCTTACAGCTCCCTACACTGTAAAGGGTGCCTGCACATGTAGCTGGTGTGGCCTCTCCTGCTGCAGGCACCTAAATTCTGATGGCTTTATCTATAGGCTGAATCCCACCCTTTGTGTATCCTCTACTTTTTGCAAAGATTAATCTTGAATGGGACTAAGTTTAAAATTTCTGAAAATGTCAAAGTTACTTTAAGGCTTTTCTATTTTCAAAAGAGACAAGGCTTAGAGGAGTCTGCTCCGGTTCAAAGTTGGTGAGCAAGCTCATTGGAAATGTCATGTAACAGAGGTGCACAGAGCTGTAGTCTGAATGGATGGATGCTATCACACTGTGTAGCCGTGGCTGTCTTAGATGAAAAAAGAGCACATTTTACTAATGGGAGGGAGGACACACCTGAGTGCTTCATTTTGCAATGATGACAGAGCATTAAATTGTTCTGGGGAGACAATGTTGGGGGGGTTGGTTTTTTATTCAATTCACTGTGCATGTGTGTGTGATACATCAAATTTTCTAAAATGACAGAGAAACTTTGAAGCCCAGATTAAATTTTAGTAATAGCTTTGTGTGCTTTTGAAAATATGACCAGTACTCAATTTGTGTTAGGTTCCTAAATGTCATCTGGTTTTATTTGTTACTTTCTATTATACAGCTAAAGAAGCGTACCTTGATACAAAACCCCTGCATCACCTTTGATTTGTAACTTTAACATAAGGCACATGTGTTACTTTATGAGAAGAAACTGCCTACTTTTGAGAGATGCCAGATTCAGTTTGTTTACATTTTAAACAAAACATGCACATTTTAAATGATTCACACAAGAATCTACTTCTGCTGTTTGCTGCATGTATGCATAAATACACATGTATGTGTCCCCTATCCTTATGAAGTTTTTCAATTCCAAAAGAAGTATGATTTCTGTAATATTGGGCCAAGAAAGTACATTACAATTCCTATCTAAATACAGGCATTAATTCTGATAGGTTTTGATGGAGTACAAGGCAACATGAATGATGTTTAGTCATTGTCAGACAGGTCAGTTAACAGCACAGGCATACTAAGATGCATGAAACAACAGGTAAACTCTGTTTACCAACAGCTATGGCTAGTCATTATTTAACTTAATGGTGAAACAAAAACGAATAATTAGACTTCGTCCTTAAAGACCAGTGTTGCTTCAGTCCAGGTTTCCGTAGCCAACATAAACCTGAGACTCCATGACAAACTGAAACTGGAAACACTTCAATGGTTTTTATTAAGATGGGCTGATAAAAGTGTATGCTAACTGCTGCTTTCAAACTATTGGGGTGGGGGTGGGGGGTGGGGGGACCATTAGTTTCAGCCTGCTTTTAATTTTTCAGAATTCAAGCAAAAACTCGAGAATTTCGAGAGAGACAAGCTCGTGAGCGTGACTATGCAGAGATACAGGATTTTAACCGGACATTTGGCTGTGATGTGGACCCAATGTACGCTGGGATTGCTTCCTATGACTCTTCGTCAAACAGCGGCACAATAATGCTGAACACCCGACCACAGAGCCCAAGGGAAGGGGAGACAGTGGAAGCCTTGTATGCCCAAGTAAAGAAACCACGGAATTCAAAGTCTTCACCTGTAGACAGGTAGGCACCAGACATCAGTCAATATGCTCTTTCAAAATCTACCCTTGTAATGCTTTAGTCATGGGAGATGACTGTACCTCAATTGGAAAGTCAGACCTGCTTTTTTATTAATGGCTTTTTAAAAGCCTTTATGTAGAAAAGTATTGAACTCACTCAAATCAAACTCTAACAGAATGGGGCACAGAAGTTATTTTCTGCAGAGCAACTGCTTTTCTTCTCATTCTTCAGGAATTTTGGAGTCACTGTTTGCTACCATTCAAATTAAATCCAAATTGTAATGGCATCTGGTTTATTTATCAGCGCTCTAACTGATCTGGTTGTGGAATACAACACCGCCAGTCTATTCACAGCAGTTACAGAATCTGTGGAAAGTTCTTATAGCAAAAGTGGGTGAAAACTTACCTGGATTCCAATCCTGCTGTAGTCCTGAGCTTCAGTCTAACAGGTTGAGTATTTTGATTAAATACAGACTAAATGAGTAAACTCCAAGCTTCACTCATGAATTACTTTCTTTTCTCCGGCTTTAGCTTGTTAAGTTACACTCTTCATGTGGCTACACTTTCTGAACTGAGTCACGCTTGGGGTTTTTTTGCTGAAATTAGGCAAAATTATGGTTTCTGTTGACGGAATTTTAAGTTCATTTGAAAACCTGAAGCTAAAACAGGCATATAAACTAACATAAAGTAGAAATAACCAAAGGCAAAATTCACAGGTTTTTTTGTACTTTAACAATGAAAATACATCTGTTTTCTTGGCTTACATCTATGAACTTGTAGTTCTTCGTTTTCTCAGCTTTACTAAAACTAACATTAAAATCCTAGTGCAGGAGGTATCGTTAACTTATTCAGAGGTTATTAATTTAACTCATAGTAAAAACATTCATTGTTTTGTTTTATATCCCATTCTTTCCATGAGAAAAATACTAGACTTCCAGTTAAACCAGCAGAGCAGTGTCTTTGGTTGCAGTGTTTAAGATCCATATAGCTCTACAGGAGGACTGGCATTCATCTTGCATATTCTGTTCTAGGTAGTAATGGAGTCATTTGTATTTGGTCTTAAGAAAAGTTGTGGTCGTGCAGAGTTCAGTTGTCTAAAACTTTTTAATTGAGGACCAAGAGTAGTGTATTTAAGCCTCCACTAGATCAATTTTGAAAAGCTCATTTACGTAATATGGGTAAAAATATAGCCTTCTAACCTGACAAATAAGGAAATCTCAGTTGCCTTGTGGAACACATAAATTTTCATTAAAATTCAGTAGCGCACCTGCCTTCTTATTTTCTCAATCACACTATTCTCTTGTTTTGCAGTATGTAAAAGGTCCAGTTTCTATATTCAATAAAAATAACTTACATTTTGTGGATAACTGCATTATTTCAATGAAGGAAGCAAAATAATTTTTAAAGACAACAGCTTCATCTGTGCCCTTAAAATTTTCTGTTCCTTAGCCTTGTATTGACTGGTGCTGGTATGCCCTGGTGCCTGACATTTAAGCACTTTTGTGCCTTTGGAAATCAAGATAGGTTGGTTGGATATGGTTGCCACGTGGTGACTTTCACGGCTGGTTTTGTTAGACCAAAGGCAGTGTTTCATGCTGGAGTTGAATGGCACCAATGTCACATCAACAAAAAAAAAGTTCTTTGATGCAAACCTGGCACGGTGGAATATAAGACCTGCGTGACCTAGCTAACTCTGTGTGATTGCTGATAAAAGAGCCAGGAGAGAGTGAGTCGAACTGAAGATAATGGAGTACTGGGGGAATCTGATGTTAATCACATGGGTAGGACTGAACAGCAGTGTGGTAGATTTGCACTCTCAGGCTGCTCCTGGAGCACAGAAGGGTCCGTCTCTCACAGCTGGATCACACTGCTCTCTGTGAGCAGAGAGAGAAGATGCAAGTCAGGGACTAGAACAGGCAAGAAAAGCCCCCCCCCAGTCCCATGATAAAAGGGAGGCACATTCAACACGAAATATCTGGAAAGAAATAGGCAATTTAAGATGGGAAAAGATTGTTAATTGTTGTAAATGTGAAGTACCTGTTCAAGGATCTGTTGTGTAGAGGTTTTCTTCCTGTCTCCTCACACCTTTATTTAAACAGTGAAACTGTAGAGCTGGTGAATCCAGCTCCAGGAGTGATTTTAGGGAACATTGCAGCTGCTTGCACAATTTCAGGCTCAAATTTAGCTCTCCAGAAGTCAGGCCGACTGCTGACAGAGCATGTCATAGAATCATAGAATGGTTTGGGTTGGAAGGGACCTTAATGATCATCTAGTTGGACACAGAAGAGATGATATAACAGGTGTGAGGGGGCAGTTTTCAGTCTTCCTTGAGGTGTGTGGAGTACATCTGTGAGCTTGAACATACGTAATGGGCAGCAGGAGAGCCTGGATCATGGCTAAGCCCTCTTCCCAAGGCTGTCCTGTGTTTTACAGGTTTTATCTTAGATGTATTAAGAAAGTATCATCTGAGCATCATTTTAAAAAATAGTTGTGGCATGAGGTGCTTGTTAACTGTGTTGTCTCCCCAACTGTAGGATACCTGGCTCCTCACCCTTTGCGCACTGCAACTTGTTTCTTGCTGTCCAACAGTTGGTTGCAGTTCTGCATCCTTAAAATATTTACATTAATGTTCACCTGTGGTAAGCATTATTTTCAATGTGGTTTTCTCCTTTGTCCTGCTAGCTTTTCCTTTCCTCTGGATGTTTCAGAGGTTACCGAAATAGAAACAGTCGCTTCCAGCCTTTGTGGATGGGAAGCGAAATCACTCGCAGCGCATTACCCTTGTGCTGAACTGTCAGGAGCTGGTAACAGCCAGGCTGTCTCAAATCTTTAGCACATTCATATTAAAAGCAGCATTGTTTATATGGGAAATGTTATTTCTATTAAAGTTTGGTGCTTAGCGCCAAACAAAATTTGACATTTAAGTATGTCCAAAAGGTTATTTAAAAGTCTCTTACAAAGAAGCCTATAACAAAATGTCCCATAATAGTTTGCATACCATTGCTGAACACTTATGACAATTTTTTCCTCAACTTGCAAGAGAATTACTGTGCCTGTGTGTGAGGCTTTGTCAGGGTTAGTTTTTCTTGAATATTTCTTCAACTTCTCCCTTATTTTCATCAACACAGGCCACCAACTGGTGTAGGTTTAACTGTGTCACAGCGTATGAATGATAACAAAGAGAAGGACAAGTATGTAAGCAACAGTTTGACATCAGAATAATGGGCAATTTTATTTAATTTTTGCAAATTTAAGGATATTATAAGGATAACTATTATAGTGCTTCAACAAATGATGGTACTGTCAAGTTGTCAGGCAGAGATCCTCCAAGTATTTTATAACCTAACTTGAAACCAGTGTTAAAAACAGGCCTGTTTCTTCATTCTGCTTCTTGGATATATTTTATGTTTGCATGTATCCCAAGCACTGCAATTGTAGACAGATAGTACAAAACAGTAATCAAAGCATATTCCATTTCTCTGTATTAGAAACTGGATTGTATAATGACAAAATACAGCAAACAAGAAAGATGTTAACTTACACTTTGGAAAATCGCACGTCTGTATATGTGCAAGTAACATTCCTTTATCCATTTTACCAACAATGGCTGTTAAAAACCTCACACTTCTAAATAGCAAATTTTATTCAAAAATACCTTTACAGGACTTGAAACTGCTTTATAATTGCTTTAATGCAGATTTATGTTATATCAGAGTTATACCTTCGATGGGTATTGGTGTGGTTTGGAGGGGTGTATGTTTGTTTTGGTTTTTCTGTGATAATGTCTGTTAAATATGCAGGTAAAATATGGGAGGATCTTTATTTTGGGCTTCCTACATAGTCTATGCATGTGAGTAGCTCCTGTGAATCTTGAAATGATTTATATTCCAGTTACCCTAGTAAGTCTCTCCAGTAGCACACACACAGACACACAGAGGAAATTTGGGGTTTGTTCTTGATCCTGGAGAATTAAAGCAGATTCCCTTTTTTTAACAGAGAAGAAGTTTATTGCTCAGAAGAAATGAAGCTCCAGCAATGCATACTGGTGATTAGTATAGCTGTATATATGTCATCTGCCCTTACAGTGTTAGCTCCATCCTATGTATTGATAGCTTTCAGAGATAGGCTGCTGTGAAGTTTTTCACTTCTTATGTTAGGCATCAATGGAATGAAATCGAGGTGGAATGTATAATCTATGTTTATTTTACAGTTCAGGAAAGAAGTGTCTTAAGAACTGTGTTCTTCTGAATAAAGCTTTTAGCTTAGTTGAAAAATGTCTCTAGCATGTTTTCCGTCGTACAGAAGAGATGCTGCACGACTGATCAATAGTGTTTTTGATATAGATGACAATGATGCTATACAACAGGGCTTTATAGCAATCACCTGACATCCATAGCTAAGCAGTATGTAGAAAGACAGCTCCTAATGGACATTTACTGGCTGTCACTCTGTAATCATTTCCCACCAAGAGTGTATTGTCCTGAAATATAATTGAAATAAAATAGGCACTGTGCTGCTGTAAATCTAAATAGCTTGAAAATAGTAGGTTAGACTCCTCCAGCTTGCTGAGGACATTTTAATGGAAACATAAATACCATAATCATATGCTTTTTGCATGCATTTTGCCATTAAAAAGAAAAAATGTTCATTTTAGAAGGGAGACCTTTATGAACTGCTTTTTTTTTCTATCAGAAGTGAAATCAAGTTATGTCAAAGGAATATTTAGGAACTGAAAATAACCCCACTTGCTTTAACTGTCATCTGTTTGGTGCAGAGAGGCAAGATGCTGTTTTTATGGCTAGACCACATACTTTGCTACTGCTCTTCCAAAAAGAAAAGGGAGAACATTTTATTAAGACGTTAACTTCTATTCACTCAGTAGAATCTTTGTGCCTAAATTGACACAAGAGTAATGAATCCCAGAAGCTAGAAAGAAGCACTCTAATGTAATATAGATATATGTAAAAAGTTAAATAAGCAGACTCTGTCTTTCTAGTGTGTGTAAAATACTTCTCAGCAATAGCAGAACGGGTCATGAAAGCTATAAAATAATATATTGCCATGCCTGGATAAATATTTGTTAAAAAACCAAGGCACTCGTGCAGCTATATTAAACTTCTTTATTAGTAGTGTCAGTCACAAGGGAGTTCTTAAGTCTGTCTCATAGGAATCTGAGCTTACTTCCAGGCCCACCAGAGATGGAGACAGGAGTTACTACTCAGGCCGTTAAGCTCTTTCATGAAGGGCAGGGCCATTGCACTGAAAAGCATCTAACCAATGTTAAGACCTGCAGAGCTCTGCAGAAGGCTAACAACCTAGACTGAGTAAGATTATGAATAAGCTCTTTCCCTCCTACCCCTGTTTACTTCACTGGTGTGGAATTGTTTCCTTATGCCTGGATGCCTTGTTCTTCATTGTTTATCACCCTCTGCTGTCAGAGCCCTACAGATACCATGCTACCAGGGGAAGGTACCACTCTTATGGATAAATAATGTTGTAAGTACTCCATTAGGTTGCAAGCACTCCAGAGCAGGGGCCTCTTTGTTTTCAATGCTTCCTAAATAATCAGTAACATTTCAGAAATCAGTAGTAATTTGGTTTAAATTATTATCTTCCAATGAGTGTCACCATTTTGTGGCATAACAAAGCTTCATTCCTGTGAGAATTTGGCTTCTGGAGGGACTTTCCTGGCCTAGAGAATGGCACATATGCCATTATGAGACAATCAGCCAGACTTTCCAAGACAAACCGCTGGAGAGCAGTGGGTTCATGAACTATTTGCAGTTCTCTAACATGTAAAACTGAAAATAATACTTGGAAGTAGTTACGGTATTTTTCCTCCTCTGTCTGTGATAACCTGGAGAAGGATTAGTTAGAGCCTCCGTGAGACTCTTCATGGGGTTTCATAATACTTCAGCTCTAACGCATTGGGTTTTTTTGTTCCTCTACCCTTCATCCTATAAGCCAGTAATCCTTGCCCCCAGGACTGCCTAAAAATTAGCTTTGTCCCTCATAGACCCATATATTTAGAACCCAATAGACACTATTAGCATTGGCATTTTATTATCTTAGGTTGGTTGTTTTCTTTTATTCTCCATCTTGATAGAATATAAGGCAAGTTTTAATATAAATTCATGAGGATTTCTGTGGGCTCCCTATTGTGAAAGTATGCAATTGCACTCTCCTGTTTGGGTTACCACTTTGGTGGAATAAATAGCAGACTTTCAGTTAACTCTATTCAGGTCTTCCATTTTAATTACTTGAAAGTCCTGGTTTCTTTCTGAATAGATACCAAGGACTGATACTGTTGTGAGAACCCTGTCTTTTTTCATTTACCACAGCCGCAGCCTCACTTAAACCCTGGTGGTTTTGCTTCATCTCTCTTCCAGTCAGCTTGCTGTGTAATCTGAAGTCTGACAGCTATTTGTTTGTTTTTACAAAAGCAGCCCGATTTAGTACCTCTACGAATGGCTGCAGTGGGAAAATGCATAGAAAGATAAGGGAGAGATGAACTTCCCGCTCTGGGTTACAAAACAAGAGGATGAAGTGGGGCCTGCATGGACCTGTCCTTAGTGCCCCTATGCTGAATAACTCCCAGCAAAGTTCCCTTTGCTGGAAATTAGGAGTATCTGTTTAGGTGTGTGATCTTTAAGTGCAACTACTGCTTATGATGAACGGCTGTATTTACAAAGAGTAGATCAAAACCTGTAAGGGTATAATATATATTAGGGTTTTAAATACACTGTAACTGAGTTGTGTATAATATTTTTAATTTCTATATCAGTGCAATTTACACACACACCTAGATCAGCTGGGCATTCTGTTGCTTGGAGGAAGAAAAAGGAGAACAACTTTTCCTTTCTTTTTTTCAGATGACAGAAGGCAACATTTAATTAAAAAAAAAAACAAAAGAAAAAAGGAGACTTAAATTATATATCCAAGAATGAAACAAAACATGGTGTAAAAACTAGAAAAAGCAATGTCTCAGACATAGAATGGTTATTGTATGGTTTGCAACTGCAGTCCAAAAAACCAGCTGTGCATGTAACATGCACATCTTTATTTCTCACTAATGCCATCAACACAATTTCAAGTTCTTCATCCTGAGAAAATTATGGGAAATATTTGTGTACACAAAGCTGAAAAAGCAAAGGCTCTCACATTCATTAAATGAAGTGCTTTGATCCTACCAGTGTAAACTGTTAAAATCTGTTCTTTGCTAGTCTGCTAACCAAAATTTGGATTGTGAACTGATGTTATGCAGCACTTGAATACCATAATTTAATCAATTCAATTTTTTGTTGCTGTTGAATATGGCTTTTTCTAAATAGAATATAAATTTATGATTCCTCTTTCTTTTATGTCCCTTCTAGTCAACCCGTCTGTTCCTCTTTGGTGAAAGATTCAGTCTTCTCCTCTCCAAGCACTTAAAGAGCTGAGGGTTTTTCATTTCAGAGGTTTCTTATAGGAGAGGGGTGCACAGGCCTCAGAGGGAGTGCTGTATGTTCATTGAATCTTGTGTTTCTACTTGCCGAAACTAAATAAATAGTTTGAAGCTAGACTTTGAAATTAATGTAGATTGAATGATTGAAAAGTAAAAATTATTATTATTTTTGTTAATTTATTTATGTCCCTCTAGTGTTGGAGGATTTGAAGGGATTCTTTTTCTGCTCGTTTTTTATGAATGAAATCTCCTTCGCAGAGACAAACTATATTTAACTGCATTGTTCATCCTTATGGCCAGTCTTGTTTGGTTTTGTGACTTAAAAAGCATCCTGCTTACAGTTGAAGTAGTTTGTTACTAGCGGAAGTGGTGGAGTCTAATTGTAGGAAGGAATCCTCTGCAATAAATTTTAGGAAGGAAAATAGCATCACTACATATACGTTTGGGGGGGGGGGAGGGGTAGTGGTTAATTCCTTTTAGCATCTTGTAATCCCTTTGAATGAGTGCTTATGAAACATACCACATCGGCAACCCTGGAAATTGAGAAATTGCCAAAAGATCTTATTTCAGTTTGTTCTTGGTTCGGAAGTTGAAAACCAATGCTTTTCTACTCGTCACTCAGAACACAATGCATATTACTGCAGGCTTGTACTTCATAGCATATCATTAAAGAACTGGTTTATAAGGTGTTTGAAATCTTGTTCCTTAAGGCTCAAACAAATGATGTGAGACATTAAAAGGTTTCTTGCATGACCGATTTTATATGATTATGTACTTCAGAAAAATGTTGTTCTTACATCAAACTTATTTACTTAACGTGATTTTATTTTTTTTATTCCTTAAAAACTAGTGACATTTAAATAGCTTTTCAAATCAGATTGAAGTGCATTCATAGAAGTCTTTCTCACATGATGGATATACTGAAATGTTATTGCAGTAAATAGCTCACATATTTGTAATGGAGAGGTAATTTAATCTCCCTGGAGTTTAGGCCGTGATATAAGAATATATAAAAGAAAAAACAAAGGAGTAGGTTTTTCTTCATTTTAATTTTTGTGCATAGTTTGCAACAATAATAATGCATGATACACCTGAGTTGCATCATGTTCTATAATGCAATGTTTTCTGTGTGCAACAATTCGGTCTCAATTACAGCCTTCCCTCATTCGTAGGTTTCCCTTTAATGGAAGCACAGTATAAACTGGGATGAAAAGATATCGTGGTTTAAGCCCCCCACCCATGCAGTTTTACTCACTCACTCCCCCTCTTTCTTCCCCCATCCCGGGGGTATGGGGAGGAGAATCAAAAGAATGCGACTTGCACAGGTTGAGATAAGAGCAGTTTAGTAACTAAAGTATAACACAAATCACTACTGCTACCACCAGTAATAATACAAGAGAAATACAAAGAAAGAGAATACAACTGCTCACCAAGCCCGACCCAGCCAGTGCACCCCCCAGCAGCGAACCCCCCAATTCACCACCACACCCTTCCGGGTCTCTGCTCTCCGTCTTCACATCCTGGACATGACGTGCTGTGGTATGGAATAACCTCTTTGGTCAGTTTGGGTCAGGTGTCCTGTCTCTGCCTCCTCCTGGCTTCCCCTCCTCCCCGGCAGAGCATGAGGCTCAGAAAGTCCTTGATAAAACCAAAACATTGCCAAGCAGTAACTGAAAACACTGATGTTATCAGCACTGTTCCCAGGCCCAAAATCAAAAACATAGTGCTGCACCAGCTACCAAGGAGAAAAATGACTGCTGCTGCTGAACCCATGACAAAAGAGAACGCAGAATTTCTACTACCAACATCTTAAAAAGTAATTAGAATCTGTACAACTTCAGTGTCCCTCAGACTTCATTTCCACTTATCTTTGGGAAGGAAATTTATTTGCAGAAGATTGCGGTACCTTCAGTAGCAAGCCTCCTATATAGTAGGATTAGTTGTCCTAAAAGGGCTCTGACCTGGCAAACAAAGGAGACAGACAGAAAATAGTAGCATTGGGTTTTATTTCCCAAGACATAGTTCATGGCTCATTAATAGTTGTAGTATATATTACTGGGTATTGTATGCTGCAGAGGAAACAAGCGGAAGTTACCTGTCATTACTTTGTAATTGTGTTAGTAGATACAGCGTTAAAAAAATAAAATAAAAAAAAAGAGAAAAATGAAAAGAAAGATAAAGTTTAGCTATGTATTATTTTATACATAATCTTAAACTGTGCTGTGTCTGCTTGCTTATGATAAACTCTATGCATATTTGCTAAAATGTTGTCAAATTAACCCATCCATTTCTAAGGATCCCTAAATGCCCATCAAGGAATGGAGGGATGAATTGAAGCTATTTTAATTAGCAAAGTGTGATTTAAATGTTTCTAAAATCAAAAAGAGCTTATTCATTTTTCATCAATAATAATTTTCCTTAATATTTCATCAAAACCTGCTGATTTGGAGACCACCTTCTGGGCTTTGATTCAGTGTGACTGAAGACATAATTTAATTTTTCCCCCTTTACTCATTCTGCGATATGCTCTTTCATCTTTGAGACATTGTTAAGATGTTTCTAACATTCACAGATTGCTAACTGATCCAACTTTTTAAAAACTGTACTTAAGACAGAGGCTTCTTTTCTGTGGAAGCAATTTTCCATGCATTTGCTTTTACTAATGCCTTTTTTTCAATCTCTGTCTGATAGAGTGTGAATTCTCAAATAAACATATTAAAAATTGTGGATATAGTATGGTCTTATGTATGACAAGTGAGGCAAAAATATTAGCAAGATGATAGAGGAAAATCAAGAGTTGGTACAGTCAGTAAGATTGCACTAGTCACTGCCTTTGTACTTCATCTATAACTTGGAATTAAAACAGTGCTGTAAGTAATGGGTGGGGTTTTTTTATAAATCTTCAGAGGATCATGAAGAAAAGCAATTATGGGAATTTATGCAAAGGCATTTTGTGAAAGGATATACAATTAAAAGAAATTGCTCAGTTCACTTTACTGGGGCTTTTCATCTAAGTTTTGTCCACATTATCATGGTAATTTCTAGTCCAAAAATACATTTGTGTTGCTCTTTTAAGTTGAGGTTCATAACCTGTTTCTTCTTGGAAGGTCTCCCTGTAAAGTAATATCCAGGAAAGTTTCCATTCAGGTACTGTGCTAAAACAACCAATGGTTGGTTACTCATCACCAGCAGAAGATAGTGGGTTGAAGCAGTCCAAGTGGTTTGGAATCTACCCTGATCCTTTTCTGTGGGTGGCTGGAAAACTGTCATGATCTTTATTTTCCTTTGCGCATCTTTCACTCATAAAAAGCATGTCACAGTCGGTGGATGCAACTGATGTCCGTTCTGTACATGCACACTGATTTAGGGCAGAGCCATCTTTTTCTTTCCTTGTTTGTAGCCATTTTCTTTAATCCAGTCTAATTAGAATTTAAAAAATGTCCTCAAAGTCTTGCTTAGGTGGTCAGAGCTAAGTTGTTGTTTGTCCTCTTAAGCCACATTGAACAGTTCACACAGACTGAATTTCATTAGCTTTCATCAGTTGCAATATTCTGATGTAGTTAAAATTACTGCAGCTTAAAATGGCAGAATTTAACAGGAAAATGGGTAGAACTGAGATAACCTTCAGTGTCAGGAACAATATTGCTTTATTGGAGCTCATGCTTATGTTTTTTAATATTCTTTCTCAGACTCAGATACCTCCATCATTTATGTAGCATGTCATGTGTGGCTGTGTCCCCACATTCAGTAGAGCGCATACACGTGCAGAATGAGATGCAGATACATGAATGTGTTTACCTGTGCCAGAATTTTTATGTGTGCGTGTTTATGTTTGTCTATATGTACTCATACAAAAACCCCAAAAATCTTCTCTAAAAATTTCTCTGCTCCAGAGGAAGTGGCTTCCAGACCTCATCTAGTCCAGCCCCCTGCTCAGAGCAGTTTTGGTCAGGTCAGGTTGCTCAAGACTGCAGTTGTATCCTGAATATCTCTGAGGACGGAGATTTCACCCAGTTCCCTCAGTGCTTGTTCCGGTGTTTGACCAGCTTCATGCTATCTAAAAGAAAAAAAAAAAACAACAACAAAAAAAACCAACCAGAGCCCCAAATCTTCTCTTAGAATTTCCTGTGCTCCAATTTGTGTTCATTTTCTCTCACCCTATTGCTGTGCAGCTCTGAGAAGAGTCAGGTGGAGGGGGGGGTGAGGTGAGGAAGAAAAATTTTCAAAGTCTTTAGGCATCAAAAGAAATTTTTCAGATAATAAGGATTACCTTAGAAAATAATGCATCGTTGTTATCATTGAGATTTTCCTAGCATGATTGCCAAACCTGGCTTTTTTCTTAAATCACCTGTTGTATTTCCATATTTCAGAGTTATACTTAGGTACATGGCTTGTTTCTCAGAAATTACTTTGAATACATATATTGTCTTTTTTGCCACCACACTATGCAAAAAAATGAAGAAAAAATATGAGAACAAAGTCTAACTCTTCATTCCTCTTTGAAGAGTAAGAAACTACCTTTTCTCCTTTATTTCACAGGTTTTCTATTGTGCATACAACATTCAGCTCCACCAAAAATGATGCATCTGAAAGTACCTTTAAAAAATAACTCAGAGTTGTGTGTGCTGGTGGACTGCATATGCTTGTTATACATATTTAGTTCTTGCTTTTCAATTGGTCTTATTTTGCCGGTGGACAATTGTTTTGTTCTCCTGCACAGGCAGGATTGCTGTCATGTGGAACCTGCTGCTCTGACAGCTTCTCTTCTGCTAAAGGATTTTCAGTACTTCTCTTTTAACACTGAGGTTCTGCAGCTCATCTGCACTATTTCCTGGACAAAAAAGAGATCATAACTCCCAGGGGAACTGTACCATGTTGGAATTGTGAAACAAAGGCTTCCAAGCATTTCTCAAAGTCCTGCTCACCTGCATTCATTCATGAGCTAAAATTTGCAGATGGCGGGTGCTGTGGCATTGCAAGGAACGGAGCCTCAGGAGACACTGGTGCCTCCTGCGGAGCTGAAGGGCTGCACTAGAGGAGAGGAAGGGGGAAATGAAGCATTTCTTCTGTGTAGATCAGGAGCACTGCAGGATGGTGATAGGGGGAGGAAGCTGCCTGCTGAGCTTGCAGCAACAAAAGGGAGCCAGCCTCAAAAAAAAGACAAAAAATAAAAAACCCAACAACCTAAACAACCACAACAGATGGAGCATAGGATGGTCTATACAGGGTTGTCTTTCATCTATGTAGTGTATTTGCAAGGATCCTAAAGAACTTCGTAACCTTTAAGGGGAGCTTGTAGTCAATATAAGGACCATTTCTCTCCACTGGCTGATCCACTGATCCCCTCAGCACCTCCTGCACTGACAAGCAATCACCTGTGCAGTGAAACACTGCTGCTGTTTAACTGAATATAAATCGGGCCTGGGGAGTGGAGACAAGCCAGGAGAGTCTGGGAGGAGAATTTAAGTGAAAAAGGTAATTAGCCTGAGCTGGAACGTGGCCAGGGTGCCAAGGTTAACACCTGTATGCTTGTGAGAAGTGCCTGGTGATATTCTTCCATTGTCTTCAGAGTTATAGAAAAGGCCTTGTTAGTCACTTGGTCTCACTCCCTCTGTACACAGAATTGATTCCTACTGTGGTTTTTTTCCATCACTCCTGTAGTGCACATTCAGTCACTTTGAAATGGGGTTTGTCCACCATCTTTATGTGGAGAGATAGCCTACTCTTTTTCTTTTATAGCTTTTGTTTGAGAAGACAATTGCCTGGTATTTAACCTGAACTTTTATTTTATTACCTCCATGTTTTCTTAGATGGTCTAGGGCAGAAAGACATAATAAAGTGGCTGAAAACTGTAGTACCTATTTGAGGGTGCCCCTTGAGATGCTAAGGAAAGAGGAAAAAAGTATTTTGGTGTGTGTTCCTCAGTCACAATACAGGGTAAATTAGCAGCTGCTGAGACCTCTTATATGATGTTTAGACTGCTGAAAAGACAAAAGATAGCTCAGATGCTACCACATAACACCACAGAAGAGACAAAACTTTACTACCTTTCTTTCCCTCTCTGAAGACAAATGCAATGTCCTTCCTTTTGTGAGCTTAGTTTAATCACATTTTTCATATTTCACCCTCAGTTCATTACTCCATCTTCTGCCAATTTATGTTCTCTGTGCAGAGCACAGTAGTACTATCTGAAGCAACTCAACAGTCGCATACTCCAGCATTCTGCCTGAGCTACTCAAACCTGCTCTTCACTGTAGGAGGTACGGAGAGCAGAGCTGTATGCTCCCTCCAATCATGCAAGAACTCTGAAAAGTATTTTTCAATTTATTTCTCAGTAAGATATTTATCTCATCTTAAAATCCCCCATACTTTCATCTGAAGATGGCTAGCACTTGAATACCTATCTCTCTAGTAGGAGGAGAAATAAATTCTGTTTTGTACTTGAACTTGCTTTTGACAGGTGCTTTTCATTTGGAAGAAACCGTCAGCATTTCACGAGGTTGTGCACCATCTGTCCTAATTTTACGTTATGCCTCTCTTATCGGAAATGCTCTTCAGAGCAGCTATGCAGGACATTGTGTCTATTTGCTGATGAGACTGAATGAGGCCGTGTAGGGGGAAAACTTTTTCTCCTACAGGTTGAACTACATTCCAGTAGCTGTGGCGGCAATATTTGTATTCTTTACAGATGGTCACTGGAAATGACTTCTGCACATTCAGCAGTTGCTTACACAATCTCTACACATTTAAGCTAGGCGGTGCAAGATCTGATTTTTATTTTTTATTGCTATTTTTACGGTTGATAGCGTAGTGATCATTAATATTTCACTGACATTTATTGTAAAAGAGAATTATATTGTAATATTAGAGTGAGATGTTGAAACTTGCATGTGATTTTAAGCCACTGTGTACCCATACTGAAAAATTGTGCTAGCATACAGGAAAGAAAAGCTGCTAAGACAGGTTTGAAATTGTATAAGCAGAGGAAGATAATTTTATACAGTAAATAAATATTTAGAAGAACGACATGAGGGAAGTGGTAGATGTGAGAGGAACATGTCAAAATTGGAGGAAATGAAAGTTAGAAGCATCAGGCTGAGAACTAAGACTGATAATGAGGTAGTGTGTCCAAGGCACAAAGAGCTCCCAGATGGTGACTTGGAGATGGCAAGGGTTGGGGATGAAGGTAGTTAGAAGTTAAGGGGAAAGGAAAGGTAATTACTGACATAGATTAAGGACTGCTGAAATGTAAACTCCGTGGCGATGATATAATTCACACACAATTCATCAGAATGCAACCAATTAAATTCTGTTGTAATACTTTTTTCCTCCAGGATTCACCTGAGATTAGGCAAAGACATCTAAGCTCATTCATTCCCTCCCTGTAACTTCAGCAGTGCTGCAGATACAAAAATGAAGCCTTGACTGTTGCATCCTGTCATCTAAATTCAGCTGCTCTTCCGCTTGGTATCACATCAGAACAATTTAAAGAGATATGAAACAGTAGGAGACACAATGTAGGTGTTTAGGTTCTCTCTGCTCGGTCACATTACTATCTTGCTGTAACTGCAAGGGTGCTGCAAACTTGATTAAAAAAATTAATGATGAGAAACAAAGGGATAAGCAAAGAGAACAAAAGAAAAAAGCAAAGAGAGTGTGAACGAAGTTTATTGCATGCAAGTCATGCAATTATCCCTCAGAGCCCTAAATCCGTTCTCTAATTGCCTAAATTGATCCTTCAGGATGGAATGGATTAAACAAAATAGCAGGGCTGGTGGAAAGTAACCTATGGGAGGCATTTTGTGAATAGGCTTGCATGAACAACAGAATAGAGTTTCTATTTGCTTGTTTGTCTGTGCCTTCTGTTATCAAAAGAGTAGCAAAGAATGAAAAATTTGAGGGCTTTTGATTAGAAAATAGTCCCTTCAGCTCAGAGTTGAGGGACTGGGGGTGCTGGAAAACCTACCCTGATGCATTTTATGCTCTGGTAGTTTGTATGGTATATCTCTCTCTGGGATCATAAGCTCTCACTTCACACTCTATTAAGTTCATTTGGAAAACTGAGGAAAAAGAAAAAACTTCTTTAAAATATCTCACTGCAAAATCACTAGATGCTGGAAAATGTCAGGATTGAGCTGGCATTAAGATGTGAGCAAGCTGCAGCCCACATCGTTGTCTCATAGCAGTCGTGTGTGCCAAACTCATACCAGAGGAAAGAAGACTGTCAGGCTTAATATGTCTTAAAGGCCTTCTGTTTAATACTTTTCTTTGCACATGCACCAGATAAGGAAGAGTCCTGTCTAATAGTCTAGTATCTCATCCTGTCATGAAAATATCTCCTGCAATTATCCGCTTCTAGACAACATGCGCCCTCACCCCCAATGCTGGGGGAAGAGATATTAGAAAGGGAAAGAAAACAAGACACACAAAACTCTTTTTTTCTCTCCTATAAAAGGGTGGAAAGCCAAGGAAATCAATCTTCTTCCAGTCTTGTTTCCTGTTGGCCGAAACCTTCACTTTTGCACAGCACATCGTCCTGTGAAAGAGGACTTTCAGAACATAAACAAATCCTCAAACAGAGATGCTGTCTTACTTTTATTTATATAATGCATAGTGTATGGTGCAGCACTTTATAGAGTTTGTAATAAGATCAGGTCGTCTCCCATAAAAATCTTGCAGTTGCTATGTGAAATGTTAAGACATAAGACAACGTTAGAAGGAAAAGAGGCATCAGAAATGTTAGCTGTTCTGTTTGGATATCCTCAGGTGACATCCAGCTAAGAAATTAATTTCCTGAGAGAACTGAAACATTTTTTGAATTGGAAAGAGGTTAGCAGCAAAAAGAGAAAAAAAAAAAACAAAGCCGCCTAAGCAGTCCTAAACCTGACTTATACCTGCTTACACCTTCCCTACTTATACCTCAAATTTTAGTTAAGAGTAATAAAGTTTAAAATTTCCACTCAGTTATTTCATCAAACCCTTATTCCAGATGTGTTCTGAGGTGAACACTGAAATGATTCATGCAGTCGTACAGTTCTGACTGAATAATTGGTACATTTTGACAGGCTGAATGTGCGATGGATTACATTTGCTTCTCAATATATATATGATTATTAGCCAAACTAGGTCTTACATGTGCTCATCAAGGGGAGAAAATGCCCCAAAGAGAATATTATTTGATGGTTCAATGAACTGAACTTTGATACTGCACTTAGGCTGTTGATAGCATTAAGATAGTCATGATGGTTTATGGATCTAGCTGTCAAATTAGAAAATTTCACTGAGTTAGAGAGAAGACTTGGTGAAATGTAGAGAATTTAAAGAAATGCCATTGATATTTTCAGATCCAAAATTCCTCTTTCTGAATTCTACTCTTAGCTCCTGGAGGATGAATGGATATCTCCAAAATACTCTGATTTAATGTGGTTCCATCAGACCTAAATCTGTCATGAGGTGTCCTAGACAAAGCTACAGCAGTTCCACAAAGAATAATTCAAAGCTTTAAAAAGGAGCTTGTTCATGCCTCAATTAGAATGCCAAGCTATCTATATAGTCAGAGGAGGGAACTAGTATCCTCAGGAGGACAGTTCAGAGTATCCAAGTGAGATAGCTTTAGGCAGAGTTGTAAAATGTTCCCTATTCATACATATTAATCCTGCCCTAAGGTCAAAGTTACCAAGTTGATACGAGCTCATTAAGTCTCAAGTCAACCAAGGTTTCTGTGCATGGTGCAAATGGAGGTCCATTCATGAAGGCTTGGCAAAGCATAGCTCTCCAGGGATTGTCCGTTTGCTCTTAAGAGGTTGTGTATCCCTGATGTCATAGTGAATGAGCATCAGTTTTGCATCTAGCTTTACAGTATTAGAATGAAGTATGGAAATGCTGAGATTCTCATAAAAGTCACTGAGAGGATGTTCACACACAGTTAGTATGGGTATTAAGAGAGAGAAATGCATATATAGCGCACAAATACAGACCTCTCCACAGGGTAAATAAAAGAACTCTAGGAATATGTCTTTAATGTCGAACAAGGAAATCTGGTTTTCATACCATATGCACTGAGAATTAGACATATGAATATCCCATGAAAGGCAAATGTAATGCCTAAATGTGAATGTTTGGTGCAACTTTGGATGTCCTAAAGCATGCAAACCCAGCCTAGCTCCAGTCAAGAATGATGGGGCTGTTGTAGCCCCTTTCGTATCTGCCATTCCTATGGAAATAAGTTTGGGTAGCTAAAATGACACTTGAATTTCCATGTTTAGGCATCTTGAGTTGCTGATGCTCGGCAAGTGACTTTTAGCTACAATAACAGTAGTCTTCAGTAGAAAGTTAAACCTGATTCAGATCAGGATTCAAACCACTATGACTGCCTGTCCTTTCCAGTTGGCTAGGTCATTCTCTGTCCTCATTCATGTTTATAAGAAGGCAAAGAATTACCTTTACCAGTAGTCTAAATACGACAGTGTCTGGATGGCTACTGTGTACTCTCAAATACCGAAATGCATGTAAACGTTACATTACTTAAATATGTGGAAATGCTAAATGTCTGTTTCGAACAAATGCTGTCTGGAGGATTTTATTTAGAGGATTTTAATCATAATTATCTGGACCTTTCACTTGCTTCTGTCTTCATTATTTGGAAAGGGAACTTAGATTCATCACTGCCCTCATGCTTTTTTCAGGGGCAGGAATATATGCAAGAAGACAAGTGGTGGAGATTCAGCTCATTTAATCTGGACAGTTTTAGGATGTTTCTGGGCTGGTATTCTTATCAAAAATGTTAACTAAACACTACCTGTTTCACTAAATTCACAGCTTTTTCTTTTTTTTTTTTTTAAGGTGCGTTAAATGCATAAATGTCTGTTATATCTCACCAGCTACTTCTTTCTGATGGTTATTTAGATATCACAGAGCCATAGATCTGATTACCAAATTGGTAATTAGCTGGGGTTTGGTTTGTTTTTAAGAAAGTTGTTGTTTTCTTATTGTTCTGTATAATTTCACATGCTTCAGTGAAAATAATGCCTTAATTGTTGACTAGTGTTTATTTGTAACTTTTGAGTAAACTCTGGTGTGCACTCTCTACCCACCCAAACTTGAGTCTGAAAACTTTAATGTTGTCTACAGACATTTCCTCAGTAAATTCAGTTGCATATGGTAGGTTCAGCCCTAATTTGTGGCTGAAACTCTGAATGGTTGCTAAAGAAGAATTTGCTTCCCAGGGGCAAAATAGAAATTGTATGTAGTCATTTACTTCTACATCTTCTATTAATACCATTTATTCAAGTAAGATGAGAACCTGTTTTATAAATTATTTTAAGAATCTGTAAGACCATCTGACGTTTTCCTTTATGTAAACAACATAATATATGATAGACTGGGGGAGGCCTTGTTCAGAGTAACACTTTCTAAATATTTTATGTTGGCAATGCAAGCATAACAAAGGAAACTTTGTTTTACTTCATATGCAATAATTATTAATGGGAAATTGGTTCATAAATGATTTTCAAAAGGATCCACATCTTTTCAAGAGCTGGTCTTTGCCACTATCAAACTCTGAGAGTCACCCTGATAGGACACAATAGGTTTCTCGAAAGAAGGAAATAGTCTATTCTCCCTATTACTAGTGCATGGGGCAAAAATACTAGATTTACAGTGAAAAATAAAAAGACATTTTTGTCTAGTGATAAGGAGGACGAAGCATTGAAAGTAGGTTGCCTGTGGAGGTTGTGGATTTCTCCAGCATCAGAAATCTTTATGGTCAGGTGAGGCTGGCATAACCAATTACAACTGATTCTCCTCAGAGAATATGACTTCCAGGTCCCTTCCAGCTCTACTCTTCAATGGGGGAAAACCATTTGAATTCACTGAGCATTTTTTTGTTTATTGTTATATGGTATCCTATAGATTCCCTGATGGAAAGTTACTGATTTGACTTTTTTTGGGGGGGATGACAAAGGGCATTTTTTTTTTTTGGTAAACACTGTATTATTTTTCTGCTAGTCATGTAGGATTAGGTGATTTATTTTTTTTATTAATATTAATCACAGTAAAATCTTTTTTCTGTCATGCTAAAATATTTACATACTGAGTTTTGGAGAATGTTTTGCTAGGTCCAAGAGGAAAGGAAAAGAAAAGGAGAGCTGTTAAGAGTGATAGCATTTATTGCCAGGAACCTTTGTGCTAAATAGTTTAAAATGGAGTAAATTATCCTCCCTTTAACATAAACTCAGTATGTTATAGGAAGGTGCAGCTCCTTCCTATAAGGGAGTTGCTGATGGCCTGAAAAGTTGTAAAAAAGTAACTTTGCCAGAGAGGCAAATGTTCAGGTTTTGTGTGTCTGAAAAATAAAAGCTGAAACTACTATGTCTAAGCTGCTGTTATAATAAATATTTTTTAAATAAGTATATTGCTTTGGTTTCTTTAAGAAACACCTCATTATTACTGCAGAGGTCTTCAGGGTGCTTTTAATCAGAAAATCATGTAAATTGGCACACTGGTTGGCAGCTAATAGACTTCAAGCTTTGGATGAATTATTTTGTGCTCATACAAGTAATAGGCATATTAAATCTGAGTATTTCATCATCAAATCTCTAATACAAGTTTAACACATTGAATAGTGATACTTGGCACTTGTAAAATGTTCTACTAGCCTGAAGCATTGAACAGACAATTGTTATTGAAACCCTATGAGGGCTAAGTAGTTATCTCTGCTTCAGGACAATAGCAACCCAGCTAAAGAAGTCTGTAATGCAAATTGCTATTGACTGGAAATGTGTATCAGAGATGTTTCTTTATATGCTTATACTCTTCCCTGGATATTTACTGTTGATCACTGTTGGAAGCCAGGGAGCAGATGGACCTTTTCTGTGATCCAGTCCAACTGGTTTTGTTTCTTTAGGGTAGAAATATTAAGACATAACAAAAAACAAAGGAAGCATAAGTAAGAAGTCTATAGTTTTGTGAACTTCATTGCATACACAATTTACTGGATTCTTGAATCCATTTGTAGGCACTTTGCAAAGCAAATAGGAATCATCCAATTAGATGTAAACATACATTGAGCAAGTCACCTGAGCTTTGCTTATAGGAAATAAAAATCTATTAACATTCAAGGGATCTAGAGTGCAATTTACCTCATCCTAAAGGAAATGTCTAACTAGGCCAACTGAGTATGTCCTAGCAGTCTTTGTATGCTAACTTACTAAGATGAATAGCACAAACATAGACGTCTTTATTTAAATTGGTGAATCCCACTTTCTGTCTGCCTCCAGGTACTCATGAAGTTGCCATTTAATCTGTCAAACATGCCCTTTACAGACAGTAGGGAAGACCAGTGCTCTAAAGCTGTATGTAGCCAAATTTTATTTGGGGGCTGGTGGACAGGTGTTTTTGTTTTTCAATTTACACTGCTGATGAAGACAGGTGGTATAAGATGAAGATCAGCTTTTGGGTTGGCTCTGTGGACTGCCACTTCCAGCGGCCATAGTAAAAGTTACCCCTGCTCACAAGCTGTCTAATATTTTTTAACACCTCACCTACTACTTAGTGTAGCACAATTTAGTGCTATAGAGGTGAATGGGAGTTATGCAACTTCTATACTATTTTCTTCTGGTAAAGTATTTGGCACAGTTTTCTGACTGTTCTGTATTAAGCTGCTCTAGCCTCATTTTCAGGTGCTTGCAACCTTGGCTACGTACTATCCTGCATCAGAGAAATATTCTTGAGTCAAACATGTGAAAAGTAGAGTGTTCAAAAATATAAACCACATTTTATTCTTTTTTCAATGTGTAAAGTGCAGCTTTGAGCTGGGTGTGTTGCCATTCCTTCTTCCAGATTGCACTGAAAGTTCAGGCCTTATGTCACAGCACATATTCTGTAGAAGAATGTAAGTGGTTTGTTCTAGTTTAGATTAAAATACATTCCATCAATGCTGTAGATTTCACTATCACCAAAAGAAACATTCAATTCACCTGCCATTTAATCTCCCCTCTTCCTCCTCTCCTATTCAAGACTGGGAATAAATGAGGAATGAAATTATTTTAGACTCACACATTTGAGACATAGACTGAATCTTTCTTGTCTTAGAATGTTTGAAGTTGTCTGCTTTGTCAATTATCAACACTCTGGCTTCTGCTGGACTTTATTCAGCAGTCCTCTGTTTCATGATAGAAAAGTAGATTAAAATTGTAGGTTGAGCATATATTTTCTCTTTTTTTATGCAGTCCTTCTGAGATATGTGTTATGTTTTTAAGTATTCAGATTTTTAATCTTCAACCTAAAATTTGTCTTTAGAACACATTGGCAAGACACATTTACTTATGGAACTCTTCAATATCTTTTCAATAAAATACAGTCTATACCCTAATTACTTTCTCTTGATATCTATCTATTATAGTTCTCATCTATTTATTTACTGTTTAGGAATTATTTAAGCATTCACTTTGGTTTTATTTTTTAAATAATACATCTAAGAGCAGGCAATATTATTTTTCTTTTTCTTTCATGAGCTTTGCGCATCCACCCACTTCCTTTTTGCCATGATAAATTTCCTTTGTAGTTGATTATAGTGATTTTCTGGTTTGACATCCCTCAGGCTCTGCCTACTAAATCAATATAATCTTTCAGTGAATATTGTTGTTGAGATGAGTTTTTTCCCTCATTTAAAGAATACTTTAGAATAAACCCAAACTGAGATATTTTTATGATGTGTCAATTTACTTGTTCTTTGTATGCCTGTTTCTCAGTCAAATCTTAATCAATTGTTGTCTAAAGGTTTCTCATTTTCTGGTCTTATAAATTGCTATGGTCCATTTTTTTCTTTCCTAGGCTGGCATTTATCTTTGTCATGTAGCTGTCCACATTTTGAAGTATACAAATACCATAGACCTCTTATATTCCTTCATTAAATGTATTTGAGGCGTTGACCAGATTATGGAACTCATCAATTCCCTCTTAAGACACAAAATGCATCTCCAGTTCTGTGGAAGAGAGGGAAAAAAAATCTTTGTTTGCTTACTCATCTGGGAAACTACAGTCTGTTGCCAAAGCCAGTTATCATGAGCTTTGATTAGAAATCATCAGAGACAGCTGCTGAAATCATAGTGAGAAAGATTGTATCCAGTTAGAAAAGAGCTCCTCTGACTTTGGAAGAGGAGAGGGACATCACAGAGGGAATATGAATATGCATTTCTTTTAATATGTAGATAGCTAAGGATGTAAATATTCTTGGTTTAAGTGTTTGCTGTCGTTGTTGTTGTTATTACAGTGTCGCTATCTTTCTCAAGACTTCTGTATGACCGGAGGATGCTTTTCACTCTAATTTTAATTATTTGTGTTGCAGTCATATGTGTAGGCTTTTAGCATATCACTTTTTGTAAAATGTGTCCATAAATGCATTTGGCTTTACCAGAATGATTGCCAGTTTGCTAGTATAAAATTTTCACAACAGAAGGAAGGGGGAATTCTGTACCTGTTTTAGAAGTGTACAGTTAGTTGCTACACTTCTGAGTGGCTTCGCCCTTGCCTTCCATTTATCTGGTGGCTTCTCAAAACAAACTTGTGACAATGAATTGTTAATTCAAAATCTTAGAAACTTTGCTGAAAAAGCTTATTATTCTATGAAGCTTCTTGACTAAAGCAGTTTTGGAGGTTTCCTTGGTTTTGCAGTGTTCCCAACTTGCTGAAGGATTTTGTACACAGAGACATAAGTGTTGTTGAGAAAGTGAACCTGAGGACATCACCGCTGGTGTTAACATCTCTGTACAGAACCAGTTCCCATTCCCAGAGCTCTAATGCTCTGCTTCTGTGAACAGTTAAGCTGGTGTGGTGTTTCACAGCTGCCAAAGAAGAGGAATATTTTGTTGCCCTGTCAGCTTCCTCCATTTCTGGTGATCTGACCTTCTCCCAGTGCTAGTTCAGGAATCACAGGGTCCATTTGCTGAGCCAGGTCCACTCACTAACTGCATAGAAAACTCACTTTACTACCCAGGTTAATCTCCTGCTGAGCTAGTAGCATCACTAGTCTCATGAAGAGCCTAGTGATTACCAGAGATGGAGTTAGGTGAAAATGGTGTTAGGTGATGCGCATGGAGTTGGGAGAGGGAAGAAGTGGCCATGAAAGGGTCATGACTGCATAATTTGGGTGACATGGTTTAGTGTGAGGTGTCCCTGCCCATGTTAGGGGGGTTGGAACTAGATGATCGTAAGGTCCTTTCCAACCCTAACTATTCTATGATTCTACAATTAATTCTGAACACTTGGATTGCATCACCCTTCTTTGTGAGCCAGCAGCCTAGCGCAAATTTGTGTCATGCTGTGCCTTTCCCACTTTAATCTAGGATGATGCGAAGAGCTTCAAATCTGGGAGTCAGACCTGGCTTCTTTCTGTTACACTTCCATGATATTTGTATTTATTGTTATGTTAATAGCTGCTCGTTAAGTAAAATATAGGGTAATACTATTTCTAATCCTGTAAATTTCTCTTAAATTAAAGGGCTTATAGGTTTTCTATAGGGTTTTCATTCTCTGTCGTTACTGTAATTGACAAAATAGCCATTTTATAAAGCTTGCTTCAGCATTTCAATTTAAGAAGACCGTACTTAGAGCAACATTTTCCAATTTCGATACTTAAATTTGGTCTGCCATCCATTTTCTGTAACCCAGTAAGACTTATCATCAATGACAGAATATCCATGATTTTAAAATATGTATTTAGGGTTTTCTGCACTGAATTAACCTGATTTGATTTTGGTGCTTAAGAGGAGGTTGCCAGCACTGGAAAATGTTGACCATATGGTATGCAAATATCTCTAGACCAAGATTAATTGAGACGGACATGTTTTTATCCTAGGAAGCAACATCAGGTGGTTTTAGCATTTGTGAAATGGATGACTTGAAAAGACATGAAGATGGTATGAGAACTACTGTAGTAAATAATCAGAAAGTAATAAAGCAATCAGAAATCTTCTTCCAATATTACAAGTACTTGATACAGTGTGAAAGCAGTAAAATGAAAGCATGAGGATCATCTTTGAGAGAATGACTAGGAGCTGTGAGAAGTAAAAAGAACTTATTGAGACTCCAGACTAAGAAGGGCAGCCCAAGCAACGACAGTGACTCCTATGGGAGAAGGTATCAAGGGAAGCTTTTTGGTTCCTGAACTTGAGCTGCTCAGGCAGAGCAGATGCTTTTAGTTCCTCAGCGGACTTCTGCTCAGGATTGGCAATGTTCATGGTGTAGGATGCACAAAAATATCTAAGTAGATGTAGTTGACATGTTTTTCTTCATTTACTGTAATTGCTTGATGTCCTTTTTTGCTTGAAGCACTGTTGTTTAGAGCAGACCAGCAGTAACTCAGATTCCATTTTTAATTTGAAAGCAATGGGATTAAATTATCAGAGGATTCAGTGGGCAGAGTCTTGATACATAAAATAGTTTGTTTTACAGGATTAGGCGGATTTCTTTTTCGTCTCTGATGGTTGAAATGCATCCCTTTCATTGACAGAAAAACCACTGACTCTAGAGTGTTTAAGTAACTCAGCCTCTTTCATGGTACCTTTTAGCTTTGTAGTTATGAGTTTATGATCCACTTTATAAAGAATTTCTTATAAAATTATATTTCTATTACAATCAATTTGAGTCCTGCCTTTCAACGTCATTGGCATGAGCAAACATAAAACACATTTCTTGTATGGTAGTGAAAAAAATGGTATATAGGATGCTGCAGTACAGCCATGAATGCAATGCAAATGTATTTTGAAGGTAAGACATAGCGCATGAGCTGTGAGTCAGGGGTCCCTCACTCCAAATAATAAGTTTTTCAAAACACACCAACAGCTTTTAGAGAGGAAAAGATGCTGAGAAATGGAGCAGTAAATGTGCCACCTTGTGTCCCCATATCCTTTGCTACTCAGACTTCCCTGTGTTCAGGAAGGGCTGAATTAGCCTTTTTTTGAACGCCTTTGCCCACACATTACTACTGTTTGATCTTTGATTTAATATACATGTTGGAGAAACAGTGTGTTGGTCAGGCCCCACTGTGCTGGGTGTAACTTTATAACAAATAACTAATCTTGACCCCTTGCTGCCTATAGTTTTTAGCAAAGTTCACTTAACAGAAGATTGTAATAGTGTATTTTGTACTGAAGTATGTGCATATATTAATAGGGTTTATATGTATTTTGTAATTATAGGGTGTGATTATGTGATGCGTTTTGTCCCTTACAAGGACATATTAGTCATTAGATAATTATACAGCAATGATACCAAATCTGACATTAAAATTAGTGCTTTGAGATCTATACCTCTTATTTAAAAAAAAAGACCTTAAACAGTAAGGCCTTCAGGTATGTGCAGTTATTGTGCCCCTTCCTGAACTAGCTTATTTTAAAAACTTAACCCCTTAAAATATTCCATTCAGCTCATTATGTAGCAAGCTGTGACACTTACAGATAACATTCTCATATGAACAACAGATCACAGAATATGCTTTCTTTCATCCTGGCTTCTAACCATTTGTTTAAAAAAGTCACAGGAAGCCAGTCCGTAATCTGTGGTTAAGAGTTTAAAATCACATACTTTATTGTGACACATATGTGTAGAGTGGTATAATAGTTTGTATTAGCCCAAAATTTGGGTGATTTGACCTTGACATCTGTGAGATATACCCAATCCTCTCACAAAAAAAAATAAAGGGGGGGCTTTTTTTGTTTGAAGCTCACATATGTGTATGACATTTCACTTCCCTTGAAACTACTTCCCCTGAAACTACTTCCCCTCATGTACTATGTATTTTAACTGCTGCTTTCTTAAAACCATTGACATATATTTTAATGTTATTTTCCTGCATGATAAAACTGTTACATATCACGTATATGCATATTTCTTTCTTTTGGAATAATTTTATTGTGGGAAGTACTATTTTCGCACTGATTCCTGAATGCCTTCAGTAGGTAGTCTTCAAACCTAGAGTGATGCTTTGACTGGTAGCTTCTAGATGGAAGTTGACCAGATCTCGTGCAAAAAATCTCATGAAATCCTGAAGCATGCAGGAAGGAGGAGAGAAAATGGTTATAAAAAAACTAGGCTGCAATACTTATAGAAAAAAATGTAAGAGGCTTATATTAGTGCCTGTTACAGATGGCTATTGTCTCTGCAGCATTGTTCTCCATAGCATCATCACCAGGGTAATTTTAACCAGCCTAACATTATACGTCTCAATGGAGTATCCCTTCTCATCCTATGTAAATTTTTTCATGCTAAAATGCAGGTGAACCACCTGATTTTTTTTTGAAGGTGACTGTATCTGGCTTACTTTGTATGTCAGCATAAATACCTGCAAAGCTGCATGAAGCCTAGTAAAGCTACTTGGGTTTTCAGTAGTTAGACTTGCACATTCTGTTCGGTTTAGGCTTTTTCTGTTTGGGAACCATCAATTTCAGCTTACTTTACAGAGATAGAGGGAGAGGGAAAGATGTCCATAAATACTGTAGGCATATTCCAGCCAATCTGAAGATAGTGTCTTGCCCCTGGAGAATGTTCTCTTAAAACCTCTATTTTTTTAAGTGTTCCTAAAGGAACTAGTTCTATTTCAAGAATACTTGGTTTCTCTGACTGAGGGTGTTTGTGTAAATTTTATTGATGGACTACAGTGACACAGAAATCATCAGGTAGTTGTTGGCTTCTTTATATGCAATCACAGATAAAATAAATACATTAAATCTTAGGATGAAACTAAAAAATTTCAAGAAGCAAATGTGTTAAAAGAAAGAAACTGATTCAATGGTGCCGTGATTTAGATATTACTAGTGGGAGGTGGCATGTTTAATACCATGTAGATGCATAAAGCTCTTTCTGACAGTGGTAGTATTTGAAGTGTATTTTTCCCTTCTAAATTTGCAATACACAGCTACAGCAACAAATAAATATACCAGTCACATTTATAACACAGTTATTGTGTTCTGCAGTTGCTATAAAAGGTGTATTTTAAAATAATTCTAAGGAAGTAGATTATAACAGTTTTACATTAAGGTTAGCTTCCTAATAGGTCCTCAGAGTGAAAAATGTGCAACATTTGCTGTTTACTAAAATGAACCGCTAAGTTTTCTAGATCTGGTGTTAATGCTATGAATTGCGGTAGGAATTAGATTTTCAGTGTATGCATGTGATTGTATTTCAAAATACTCTGTTCCTTTTTTATATCAACTATCTCAGGAATTCCATGGTTAACTACAGCTTGCCACAGTTATAAAGCAGGAACTCCTATTTATTGGTCAAGCACTATTTTTATGTTTGAACAAACCCCTATTGTTTTGCTTTGCTTATCAACAAGCACTACTGTTTTCAGCTAAGGTTACATTTAATAATTAGGTTTTCTAGGGCCAAGAAGTCAACTATAACTTTAATGAGTTCAGTGACATCACTAGGGCTGCTTATGCTCTTTGGCAATAGTCTGCTTTGTGTGAGCAGATCACATTAGCTTTAAGAAGAGTGGCACAGATGCCAAGGTCAGGGCATTGGTAAGTAAGAGATCTTTGAGTAAAATAAAGACCTAAAGCTAAAATTATCCAAGGCAAGAGAACAATGAACTGCTGTTTAGCAAGATGGTAGCAGCTCTCTTAAGAAGTTATTTTGTTCCATTTTTAAGTGTGTGCATCCTCTCCTTGTGACAGTTGGGTGAGGAGCAAGGAGGATCCTGAATGTCTGGGCTAGGAGTGGTAAAAAGAAAAAAATATGCTGATGCCATAGTAGTAGTGTCCTTTATGCCATTTATTTTTTTTTATGTTTGAGCACTCTAAACATGGTGGCATTTGTCATCTATAAAGCGACCCTCATAATAAATTGAAAATATGCAGGAAGAAAATTGGGAGTAGATTTTTTTTTTAATACCTCATTGAGAAGGCCTTCCTTTTGTAGGTGATCTATGACTTGTTATTGTTAAACAGAAGTAAAATACAAATAGGCTATTGCTTTTTCTCTCTTCAAAAGGTGAAATTAGCAAATTTTCAGTCATTCCTACTTCAGAATAGAGGAAAAACAAGATCTGCTTTTTGCTTTAAGTGAGAGAGGAGACCAGGAGAGAACAGAATTAGTACAAAGAAAATGGAAAGGAAGGCAGTGAAATAAGACACTGGAGAGAGTGAGAGCCAGTAATGGATGTTACAGCAGGTAGAGAAATTGGGAGAAAATGCTGAAGAAAAATAGTTTGAACTGGAGATAGCCTTCAACCAAAACCATAGTGTTCAGGGAGAAGTGGTGGAATAATGCACAGATATTTGTATGAGATTTAAAAATTGTGCATCCTGTCAGGCTGAGTAACATTCATCCATGTGTTACGTACTGTTGGAAATGTTAATTTTTTTCATGCCACTTGCTAGCTTGCTCTCTTTGATTCAAAATGCAGCCTCTACTGGTTGTTTTAGAGCTAGCTGAAGAATAAACGTGCCCAATTACTGAAATATGTCAGACAAAAAAGATGCTCTATGTAGAATGAGTGGAAGGGAAAGATTGTTTTTCCCTCAAGGGGATTGGCAACAATAACAGCACAAAGTTAACTGCATGAATGTGTTCCAAGTGATTTGAAAACTTAAAATGTCATATCATATTTTTAATGCGGTGGCTTTATCTCATTGCCAGGGCAAAGTACTTTTACTGCTGGAATATAGAGCTATGAAAACAAACCCACAGCAAGACCTAACAGCTTGAAAACTCCTCAATGACTTATGCCTAAAAATTGAGGTGCCTAAGCTGGGGAGGATGTTTCATGTTTAATTTAGGATTCTTTGGGTGCCCTAAGCTCCGCTTCTGTGCGTGACCAAGACCAAGCTAATCCAAGTAGCTTGACATTTCCCTGCCTACTCCCATCTGTGCGTGCGGAGCACAGCGAGCATGTACTGACTCAGCTGGAGGCCTCACACGATGTGTCACGGTGGCTGCTGAAACAAAGGAGAGTCAATCTCATCATCTAACACCAGAATAAGGAAGGTGGCTTTTAGCAAATGAAAGACAGGAATTCAGTTCTCATCTTTCTGCGCCACATTTCTCTCTTTGTGACATCTGTGCCACTGTAGAGCAAAAAATTCCCTGGACCAGAGGAAGAGGCTATGAATCTTTCCCTGAAGGTTATGGCATCTTGCTAAAGGTTCTTGGCTGTTTATGCTCTTGCCTTTCTTTATTCTGTCCAGTGACTCTTTCAATACATATTGTATAAGCAGATCTTCAAATAGTTTTAACTGTATATTTTATTATATAAGTCTCTCATGGGTTCAGCAGAAGCAGTCGTTTTTTCTCCTTCTTGGTAGCTGGTGCAGCGCTGTGTTTTTGATTTTGGGCCTGGGAACAGCGCTGATAACACCAGTGTTTTCAGTTACTGCTTGGTAACGTTTTGGTCTGACCAAGGACTTTCTGAGTCTCATGCTCTGCCAGGGAGGAGGGGGAGCTGGGAGGAAGCAGAGACAGGACACCTGACCCAAACTGACCAAAGAGGTTATTCCATACCACATCACGTCATGTCCAGGATGTGAAGACGGAGAGCAGAGACCCGGAAGGGTGTGGGAGTGGACTGGGGGTGCACGGCATGGTCAGGTTTTTGGTACTGGGGGGTTCGCTGCTGGGGGGTGCACTGGCTGGGTCGGGCTTGGTGAGCAGTTGTATTCTCTTTCTTTGTATTTCTCTTGTATTATTATTGGAGGTAGCAGTAGTGGTTTGTGTTATACTTTAATTACTAAACTGTTCTTATCTCAACCTGTGCGAGTCGCATTCTTTTGATTCTCCTCCCCATCTGCCCAGGACTGGGGGAAGAAAGAGGGGAAAGTGAGTGAGTGAGCGACTTTCATGAGTTTTAGAGACTTAAACCACGACAAAGTCCCAATTCTACAAAGCAATGGGGTGGCAGAAGCGGAAAAATTCTTCTGTCATGTAATGTCAAACTCATTTTTTCAAATGCTGCTGCCTTGTGCAGTTAGAGAAACAGCTGCTTTCTAGGGAATGGCTTGGAGGGCGGAGGAGGAAAATATTTTCCTTGGAGCAGGTTTATAGGAGCTACTTTGCTGTGATTGATTGTGAGAGTCTAGTGTTTGAATACCAAAACAAAGGCAGGAAGAAAAAGGTAGGGGGAAGGGAAGACAAACTGAGATCTGAGAAAACAAATTGTTCAATAAATGCAAGCCGTAAGAGCTCCTTCATTCCGTATGTGGCTTAATCTGGTTTCCATGAGAAAATCTTGCCACAGCACTTCCCAGTAGGAAATGGCAGATTTTAATGCTGCATGGAAAAGTGACAGTGCTAGATCGAATACAGCACAAATGCCGACAGGTTGCTGTCTCCTGGCTCAGAGCTTTGATTATACCAGTTGCTGTCTTCAGTCTCTGCTCGCAGGCTAGTCCCCTCTGCCAATCACAGGAGCTTGTGCCTTCCCATCTAAAGTTTGTTATCAGTGCTTTCCATTCCTGTCGAGATGATGCTTTTCTTCTGTGTGAAACGTAAAATGCAACTGGTACCTTAAATCCTAAATAAAGGAAAACAAGCATCTTGCAGACTTTCTCCTCGCAAAGAAGTCTCTCTTGATTAGCATTATTGACCCAAATATGGTATCTCAGGTCATCACTTCAGTCATTCTCCATGACGTCTTAGGATGTTTTCCTGATGCTTGCCGTGCATGAAGGTTTGTCTGCTTGGTATCCTTTCCAGTCAGCCAGAGCTCTCTATGCTCTGTCTCTGACCTTGTGCCTAAGAGAAGCACTACACAAATCATATGCCATGGGATAAGGAAAGAGCTGTAGAGCTATTTCTGTGCTTTTGGCTCTTAATATGATATCTGAAATGCTCACTTAAGAACTGTAAGAGGACGCCTTATTGATGCTGTTGTATTCAAATAATACATCAACGGGATAAATGTGGATCTGGCCCACCAGGCAGCGCTGCTATTTAATGAGAGCTCAGTACTTCCCCGTAACTTTGTTTCTCTGTGATGAACATGTGATCAGACATTGGTATATTATCAGATGTTAAACATTGTAGTATTATTAACACCATAGGCTTTATTCAGGGCTTGCTCATGACTGGGGCTGGTGTTTTAACTCCAGTGCAGGAATACCACTGCTGGAGAAACAAACCTCTTCCTGCTGTCGCATATGTGCAAGATCTCTGTGCCAACCTAGAAGACCATAAATGTATAGCAGCTATGAAATCCAATGAAAACAGAAATACAGCAGTTTTGTTGGTTTATTCTGTTTTGAACTATCAGAAGCTCAGATCTTGAATACTTGGTGATGCACCATCCTATGCTCTACTCCTTAAAAGCAGCATTAAAAAAGTTGTTGTTTGCTAACTTTTCAGAAATATGCGGTCAAATAAGCCTATACCTTATCTAAGATAGGCATTGGATTAAAAGCCTCACAAAAATGTAAATTAGTATTTGACTTCCTTCTAGAGTTCATTCCTTAAAGGTATATCTGTCCCTCAGATGTATTCACCATACTTCAGGTTGTTATTAGATCCCTTGATCACAGTTTCCCACATCTTCCCTTTATGTTTCTAACCACCCAGACAGTGTGGGCTATCTGGTGAATGGTCTGGTGCTGAATTTGATAGATATTCTCAACAAACCTGTGAACTGTACAGGTTTGAGCTGGGAGAAGTTCAAATTTGTCCAGACCAGCTGCATGTCCTGACACTTTATGCCTGCATATAATGCGCCCAACAGTTATGCAACGGAGGAGAATATCAAAGATGTTTTGAAGGTTGCGAATGGGTTTTATGAGTGAGAATCATACTTTTTGTTGCTTCCAAAGATGAAAGCGCTCAATTTTTGCACACATGAAAAAAAGACTGTCAGATGTTTTAAATGTAAAAACTGCATAATGTGGCTTCTTGTCGTATCTGTGGTTCCCTTGTGGATGAAAATTTTAATCAGATGGTTTTGTACTTTAAAGATTTTTCATTTGATTTACAACTTGTAGGAGTGGAGTAGCAGTAAGCAATCAGGGAGAATGCCATGAAGAGGACAAAAGGAAGGTGAAACACAGCGTTAATAATTTAGTTTCAATAATCTTAAAAGGTTTACCAGTCACTTTTAACCTTGTATCAGAAAAGAGAAAAGCACAGAAAGCAAGCTACTGCAGTGAATCATAAAAATGTTTCTTTTAATTTGTTACTCATTTATCTAAGTCCAGATAGAAAGCAACCAATGCATTTGTTAAAGAAAAGGGTCAGAAAGACAACTACCCATCAATTTGACTTAGTCCTTTTGGAAGGACTGCCTGCAGTTTCTCCTGGGTCAGTAAAGTCATGAAGTAATGGCAATTGTCACTGTGAAAATGTACAAGTGGTATGAGTATTTCAGACTAGCTAAAGAACATTTTAAGCATACAGTAGGATTTTTAGAAGTGCTTAAGCAGGTTAGGCATCTAAATGCTATTGATCTCAGTAAGAATTAAATACCAACTCAAAGTCTCACTTTAAAAAAACTGGTAAGCACCTATGTTCAGGTTTCCCATGAGCCAGGGTAACACAAAAAGTAACACCTTTCAAGATGGTGGTGTGGGAGCTTTTAAAAAGTACTCTGGTTTTGGTTTTTGTTAGGAAGGATCAGGACATCATAAAAAATCATGTGGCGTTTTTATACATAACTCCTTAGCTGAACAGTTGTGCTTCCATATTTTTAACATGCACATTTCAAATTCTACCATGAATGAGTTACATGTATTTCAATTTTTGGCACAATACTTTGAAACTATGTTTGTAACTCTCTGTTTTCATGGTATTGGGCAGTTTGTAGAACACTGTTGTAACTGAAAGTGTTCCTAAGGAATTAAATGCCTGAAATTTGAGATAGGGAACCCAAATTTTGGGGTCTGCTATGATTTAGTTTCATAAAAATGGTCTAACACTTAAACGTTCAGATAGCTGGGCAATTCATGGAATATGGAGTATTTTTTTATGCATGTGCCAAATATGGCATTATAAGAATAATATTTCAATTGTAAAGTTCTCCGTAATTTTTATAGAATGAACCTTAAACACTCATTTGTCTCTCTTCTAGACAACACTTCTTTATACAGTCAAGTTTTAAAACCCCAGAGCACTAATTACTCCACTCAAAACTGCAAGATGTTTTGTTTTTTGGTTTTTTTTAAGTCAACTTGTTACCATTTGACAGCAATATTCTGTACTTGTGTGTGAAAGCAGATTCCCTCCTCCAAAGAGATTACTTCTTCATTTTTATTGAGAAGCATCATGTAAATGTGGAAATAGTGAGGAGCATGTGCATGACGTTTATATCATTTTCACTGTTACCCAACCTGATGATTGTAAGGAATTAGATTTTTTTTCTTATTTTTTCTTTGAATATATGAGCTAGTAAAATGGATTATTTCCAGCTTGGGGCATTGTTGATTGGCTAATTACTGTTTACCACTGTACCAGTATTGTTTCTCTGAGATGAAGTTGAATGAAAAGTGAGAGCAAAAAATTCACATCTTAATCCAGAGAATGGGCAGGTTGCATTAAAGCAAAGTTGAAATTGCAAGCACTGAGACCTACTCCAGTGAAGATCTCCATGAATGGGTCACTAGGCTTAGAAATGTGTTGATGTTCTTAGCTGCTCTTTGGCATGAATGTTTTGTTGAGACAGGAAATATGCTTGTTCTAATGGTTTATGAGGTATTAAAGTAAGGTCTTTCTGATTTGTTTGCATTTTAATGAGTATAATTTTTCAGTCTTACATCCATGTAAACTCCCTACACTGTCAGATTTGTAGGGATATACATGGATTTAAAAGGAATGGTTCTTAATTAGCATTTGGAATATTCTGTATCTTTGAAAATGTGGACTGGGGGTGGGACAAGTCTGAAACGAAAATAGACTGGCACGCCATAGGTTTCTATTTGAAGTGCACTAATTGAACTAAATTAGTGCTTTTAGTATTCATGGATAGTCTGTCTCCTCTGATTTTTATTATTTTTACTAAATTGCTCCTTATTAGAAATGGCTGTAGTTGAGTCCATGAATTGTTGACAAAAGAATCTCTTTAGCTCTGCCTTTCATTATTCATGGTATGCTGTTGATCTTTGGAATAATGTTCTACAGTTTCAGCTTTTAGAGCAAAAGAGTAAAACTTTTATAAACAGAAAAAAGGGAAGTTTAAAGAGATTTTTAGGTCAGCTATGTAAACTCTTTCCAATTAAGGCTTTATCTAAGAGAGTTTTGTTCACAGTAAATGAACAAAGTAAAGCCCATAGATATCAAACTGATTTATTTATTTATTTATGTTACTCCAGGGAACATTTGTGCATACTTTTTGCAAAATTTCCTCATGTGAGGTATGCAGTGTTGTAAGACTTCCAGTAGCAAACAACTAATGCACAACTATCTAAATTACAATTATGTCTTTAATATTTCTTAATCTTAGCCTCAGTTGTATTGTTCCTGGAAACTTTGCTAAATTTATTTCCAAGGCACTAACTCAGGGGAGCAGTCCCATCATTTCAAGCTGAAGGTCTGAAGTGGGGTTTTGTAACATGTTATTTATGGAGTTTGTTTATTGCCTTTTCTGTAATGCTCAGCACTGTAGTGTCTGAACACCTCATGGACAGTAATACATTGAGCATTTCAGCACTCCAGTGCAGTTAGGGAAGTTTTATTTTATGGATGGGGAGTTGAAACGCTTAAAAATTGGCCAGCATAAGTGCACTGGCACTTTGTGTCAATGTTGAAGAAAGAACCTGCATTGTTTAACACTCGTTCTAGTACTTTGAGTGAAGTGCCATCTTTTCTCTCTGAACAAGTTTGCACTTGTTTTCCAATAACAAATAGACTGTCAATGTAGTTTAAAGGTCTGTCATGGTTGGAAGCCATCAACTGTGGTTCCAAAGTTAACCAGGATCTTAAATTTCCCCTCCACTGTCAAAGGCCTCTGCCCCTTGAATTGTGTGGCACCCTAAAACCCCTGGGGATGCACCATGACTTCATCATAGTTCTGATGGAATTGAAAACTCTGAGCATTTTGGAACATGGAATAGGCACCAATGGACTGTGAATTATATGTATATATATGAGAATGTCTGTATTTTTGCAGTGAAACCATTGATAATGCGGTGACAGGCACATGGCTGGAAGGGGCTCATGGAACGATGTGGAACCCAGTCAGTATTACATCTGTGACAGGAGTGCTCCTGTTCATCCAGACGCTTCACTGAGGCTTCTCCATAGACAGCTCTGACATGTGGGGCAAAACTCTACATTTCTGAGGTTTTTTTTTCCTTTAAGAGGGAATGTACCTATGCTGTCAGTGCAATAGGAAGATGAGAAAAATTTAATCAGTTTAATTTCTTCCCTGTTGCTTTCTGAAGGAGAGCCTATGTCAGGTTTCTTATAACCTGATCTAATTTATTGTCAGAGATTGTATTATACCAGCCTAGATACTGAAGTTTCTTATGAAAAAACATGTTATTTTCATGTGTGTAGGGAAAAAAAAAAAAGGGGGAGGTGGGGGAGAGAAAGAGGAGGGCGCAACAGAACTGCCAAAAAATGAAGTGTTTCCATGTGGGAATATAATCAGGGTGGAGGAGGGGATGCTGGGAAAAGTATTCTGATCTTCAAAGTTCGTTTCAGTGTGGTGCATCTGCACAAATGCAATTTACCTTTAAGCATAATTGGCTGTCGTGTTAAACTGCCTGTCCACTGTGAGGAAATCACCATTATAGCTTTCATATGGGAAGGAATTCAGGAGTGCCTGTTTACATTGCTACCATTTATAAAACATTTAAAGCAGCTATTCTGCTGAATAAACATTCGAGAGTCTGAAGGATAAGCATATCGCTTAAACTTCTTAAGACTAAACTTTCCAAACCATTTCCTGCCAGAGGGACCTAGCAGTAAAATTGCAAACTCTGTGCTCCAAGATGAGATAGGCAGAATTAGATTAAGCAGCTTACTGTTGACATGTCTATTGATCTAGGTTCAGAGCTGTTTCCTGTCTCTGCTAGCAGTTAGATTGCTGTGTACAATAACACAGTGGCCTGGTTTATGTGAAATTGGGGGACTCCGAGCATCAATTACTCCAGGAAGGCAGTGGCACTGGGAGATAAGGTTAAGCCGCTCACAGTGTTTAAGACTGCTGAAACCCAAGCAACATATTTGCTGTCTAAATTGCTGCTTATAAATTTGACAGTGTTCCATTTATGTTGTTGATTATTTTTTTTTTCTCCCCTTCTCCAAAGAGAGATCATCCTGTATTATTCTCTGCAGGTAGCAGTTTGTTTCTCATTATAAACACATATTGCTCATCAGTCTTCCCTTCCTATCAGCCCTTTGTTAAAAGTTCCTAAGCATCACCTGGGTATTTGAGTAGAAAATAGTTAGACAGGAGGGAGAAAGGCATGAAATGTTACAGAAACTACCCATAATAAACTAACAACATTTTCACGGTCATATTGGTTCTGGTACTGCATTAAAGGGATTCTTTTTTTTTTTCTTTTTTTTTTTTTCCTCCCTTAGGGAGCATGGCACTGAGTAACAGTGGCAGAGAGGAAAGAAATCTGGTACCCTTGAATTTCTCATTTAGTCTTCTGTTTTTCTTCTTAAGCATTTCTATCTTATGCCATCTTACTTTTTTCTCTTTCTCTAAGACTGCTAACAGGATCAGTTGAAAGAAAAATGATGCTTTTCACATTCAAAGAAGCCTAGAGAGAATTGTTTCAGGGTCTGCTTGTGATGGACTCATCCTCTTTTTATTTTGTCCTTTGGAGGAGGGTCACGCAGAAGAGTTTTTCTCCAGTGGGCACCTTTTAAGTTACTTTACAAGTGGCTATCTCAGTTTTATGCCACACACTTTGCAATTTTCTTAAATTCAACCTTCAAAAAGAAATTCAGTATTCCCATAGAAATATTAATAAAGTTAAGTCAGTTCTGGCATTGCAATGGGAGTTCTGTGCTGTGAAACTGATGAAAGGAAATATTTTAATAGTGACATTTGAGTTCATTTATCATGACATTTTAGCGACTTGGTGGTACATATTTTTATCTTTAAAAAGTCTCTCAGCAGTCTGCTGCTGTTAAAGTGGGGGAAGGCACTCCTTCCACACAGAGCACAATGCTATAAAAGTCCAAAACGATACAGCAGTCAACTGTGATGAACAGAAATAGGAGTTCTAACTGGTATGCGACAAAAATGAACATGTCTCCTTTTATTAATTTATTTTTGAATAGCTTGTCATGTTGTAATTAACATTGCCCTATGCTAAAATTACAACAGCATCTGAGCTTCTGTATATTGGCTCATACCTTGGTGCTATAACTGAATATAGGAATATCTGAAGGCTAACAGCACATATTCCAAATACGTTTTAACATTTCACTGGCATATTTTTGAGTTTTATTTTAATGAGTTGCTGATTGGTGTTATTGTTGGCTTTTGTGTAAGAGGCACTAAAGTATTACCAGCAGGTGGACAAAATAAATACTTTATATTGCTTAGGATTATAACTACCAATACAAAATCTATTCCAATTATTGGAAGAACACTGAACCCACAAAGTCTGATGTTACTGAGATTTATAATTCCATCCTCATCTAATGCTATTGTGCAGGTACATGTGTGATCTTTACAGGGAGTATCCACCTTCAGACGCTGCACTGCCTCATCACAATAGGATCCTGTCATTTAGTGATTTAAATTACATCCTTTTATTTGTTAACTCCTTTAATAAGTGTTTTAAACTGCCACCTTCTGCTCTTTCTTTCTTGCGTCTTCTCCCTCCTGCAGAGTCTCCTTGCAGGCTTGCTAATTCTTTGGGGTTTTCCTAACACCTTCCTGTCCACAGTACAGTTAATCAAGGGAACCAGTGAGCATGCAGGGGTTAGCCTGGAGCGGAGTTAATTGGGTTTGCTTTGACTTAATTGTGCCTATTGTTATAGGTGAAATAAGCACATAGTGCAAGTGCCTGGTGTTGCTGATGGCTTGAGAGGCTCAGTTTGCAATACAGTGTACAATACGGTGTACTTCCCTAGAGCTGCTTCTAGTCGTTAAAAAACAGTTCTGAGATTTTTGCCTAGAAAGACAAGAAAGTAGTAGCTTTAAAGTAGATATCTTCTTAGCCTGTGAAGAAAACTAAGGAGCAAATTAATAATAACCAATACAGATATTGTTTCAGACTGCTAAAATTCTATTACTAGCAAATTGGTTGCAGCACAGATATATATATAAAAAACTATGAGCATCCTCTAGCATATTAGTAAGAAAGAACTATAGAAAAGTGATGTGGAGGTACACATATCAGTGTGTGAGAATGTCAAAACCCCATGTGTTTTTAAGGACAGGCACAACTTTATCGCAGAGTACCATTGATTGTAATTTGGCTCTTTTTCCACTAAACCCCCCCCATATTTATATTCCCACTGAAAGTGAGCTCATGTTATGTGCAGAATAGTTACATTCTTTTTTACTTTGATTGAGAAGCAAGCCTAAGAATAAGGAGATCTGGGCAAAGTAAAATCTTTTGGTTACTGATTTGCAGGTGCTTAGATGACTATGGACCTTGCTATAGCTCTACAGTTGGGTCTGTATGATGGTGTCAGTATTACAAAATGAACCTTACACAGTGAAACATAAAATAAGACAAATCAAACCACTAAAATCCATCAAAAAGTAGTATAAAACCCATAAAAATCAGAAAATAATAGGAATGGGTCTGCAGATGCTGTCAGATGTGCTGTTACCCAGTAGTGTATTAACAGAAAATTACCAATGCATCCTTACAAACCACATTTTTATGCCACACTCTTTTCACAACCTCTAAGTTCCTTGCGTTAATGTAAAATCCAGGAGCCACAAAGCTATATGTGAAGCACCTGTTACAGTGTGATAAATAGCTCAAGTACACTGGGGGGTTTATTCACTTTCTCTTTTCATATCAGAAGTATCATCTATGTTGGTATCATTGCAATATAATAGTAAAGAGAAAAAAAAAATCCCATGAGATTATTATTTTCTATTATTTAACATTGTCTTCCTAGCTAAGTGTGAAGGGAATGAAATCTTTTTGAGGTTCTCCAGATGACAAACTCCCAAATGGTATCAGGGTTCTTAGCATTTGAAGGAATGTACTGTAAAAGGTAAACACAGCTTTAGTAAATCACTGGATTTTCTCAAATTCATTCAAAAATTAATTTATAATTTCCTAAATAATAAAAAGAAACACCCCTGAAATTATTTGCATTTTCTTCTTGTTGCTTTCATGTGACCACAGCTTTAAACTGGAATAAACCCTTTATCTTTCTTCTCAGTTAAATAGATCAGTTTCATTACACATATAAGTCTTCAAATCTAGTGCCATTTTCCCAGTCCTATTTTGAAAATATTTTATTTAATCTGTTTTTAAACCTGTACTCATCCTACAGCTGTAATTATCAGTATATATATATTTCTTTAATTTTGAGCTGTATTGTTTCTCAAGGAGAGAGTTTGATCATGGAAAAATAGCATATAATGACAGTCATGTTCATGCTAGCTATGCACCAGGAGCTCTCATGATGAAGTCATTTACAATTTCACTTCTTCATTGATAAGCCATTATCTGTACACTTCTTTATAACTACAAGGTTTTGCACATTGCCACAGAAGAGTAGCACTAACTCACTGCAACCTATTTCCCTAATTTCTCCACAATGCTTCATGACCTTTTTCAGGATAGTGGTTTTTTGTGGCAAGGTGAAGAGGAAGGAAAATTAAAGTTCACCCTTTCCAACTAATTAATTGATGTTTTGTTTTAAAGACAGTGTTACCTTTTTAATGCAGTTGTTAAAAGGCATAATTTTATTCCTTTTTTCTGTTGACTTCTCCACCACTTTGGAACGTACCATAACTTCAGTCTAATGCTTATAAAGTAGAAACTACAAATAGAATTTGTACTTGCTAGTAATACCAGAGGATGTTTATTATAATACAGTAGTAACAATTACAGTAATTGTTTCATCTGTAAAGGATGACCTACAGGAGAAGAAGTAGATTTTCAAATCATATGTTAAGAAAGACTGAAAAATCTTTTATTTGTAGGTAATTCCTTTCGTTCTTAAAAATTAAGTAAAATTCTATGGAAGAAATGAAGTAAGCTGTAAGAAAACTTCTGGGCTTTTGTGTTTTCGTGAGGAGGCCTTCTTTTTGTAAAATGTTCTCAGGAAGATATGTAATCTGGATTGCAAAAGCAGTTATAAAGTGAGACACAATGAGCAAATAAAAGAGCTTTGCATTTACTGATTCCTCACCCAAGCCATATGTTTTAACATGCATGGGGTTTGTTGTGCTATTTTAGGGCGGAGAAGCACTAAAAACAAATATTCACATATACACGCACAGCAGACTCTAAATTCATCTCTTTCTGAACATAAATTTGCTATCTTCCAAGTAGGAACGTAAGGTTCCCTGTGATGTGGCAGAAGCTGCGCACATAAGGCACCATCTTACACTGGATAGACAGACATTCTCAATACGTCAGACTTCTCCATGCTCAATTGGAAAAGCTATTAAGCGGTGACTGCAGGGCAGTGTTTTTACTTTTTCCATGTCTTGGCTTGTTTATGTTAAATCAGACTGCAGGAGGTCTGTTGCGTTTCTCTGGCAGTTATTGCAAGGCTTGCTGTGGCAAATTCTATTTATGACATTTGCTGTATGCTAGGTGCAGTGAATCTTGGCAGACAATCTGGAAAATTTCCCATCTTTGTACTTGCAGAATATAATATCTCAGTAATGGTGTGACTGTGGTGACTCACTGCGAAGGTCCTAAGTTCAACTACCACAGTAGCCTAAAAATCTAGGCACACTTTAATTGCTGGCATGACATTTGAAGTGTTTGCTTCACTACTGGATGTAAAATATTAATTTGAAACTCCTCCTGTTTTGGCTAGAGTATATTCAAATTGAAGATAAAATCCAAAATTGGCATTTTAGAGGTTTAGGGTAATGGCTTCTGGACAGCAATTTTTTGCCAATGTCATGTCTATTAAGAGGAATTAATCTTACATGTGTGCATTTTTGTACTGCAGCTATTCTCACTGATGAATGCACTGCCAATCTTGCAATTATCCTACACAAATACCATATTGGTGATTATGAAGATTCAAGATCCTGTTATGCTTCTGCACAGGGGTAAACATGTTGTCAAAAATCATTTATCCGTACACTAAAAGCTGTTGTTTATACCATTGTTAAGTGTCACTTTAAAACTGGTGGCCAACTTTTCTTTATGCAAAAGTATATCTTCCTTATAAAACCAGACGCCATTAAAAGTTTTTGGGAACATATTTTGTGTTCATTTAGGGAATCTTAGCTCCTAAGAACAAATGTGGTTATTTACAGAGTGAATAAAGCTAAGTAAATGATTGAGCTTTCTTTTAATTAAGAATAACTTACATAATAATAACTTTTTTTTTGGTGGTTTAGAGTCTTCTGCTTCTTTTAGTTTTGAAATCTGTACTTCATGGTCAAGCAGGGGTAAATTAATCTTCCTATCTGTAAAACAAATCAAGTTGGGGCCTCAAGACCCTCTAACCTAAGTAAGAATGATGACTATATAGATGGCCATCAAAAGGCCAGTGCTCATGTGACTGCTGGATGAATAATAAGTCTTCTGCGGGGGTTTTGGTGTCTTGGCTTTATGCTGGGCTTCTGATGTGTTTTGATAAATGTGTAGAGCTAAAGGATCCATGGGATAATTGGCGCAACCCCCCATATCTCTGGGAGGTTGCCCAGAGCATCTGCCCATAAGGTATGGCCCTCAAGCTGGGAACCCCGGCTCTGGCAATACCACAGACTTATTTGCCATCTTGCCATTAGCTTCGTGTCAGTGTAATGATAGAGCACATGGGTTAGCTCGGTTGCTCTGTGGAGTCTGCAGCAGCATGGACAATCTTTTCCTGGCATCTTTTTCTTTTGTGCCATATCACATTTCCAAATTCTCATGCAGTTTCATGTGTCTGTCATTGGCATGGAAGAGTTGACAGCTGCTACATGATGGCAAAGCAAATATATCCTTGCCTCCATGCAGTCCTCCTTGTTTCTCACATAGTTTTTCTAAAGGAGAGTAAAAGGACTTTAAGGACAAAGAATTTATTTTGTCACTTCGGGAGTCTTTTGTTTTCTCATTATAAGAACCATCAGAATAATACCTTTTACAGTAGGAGATGTACCTGAACAACACCTGTGGAGTACCATAATTAGCATGCAAGTCTGAAAGTGGTAAGAGAAGACAAAAGAAGTGAAAGAGAGCTCAGTCTTGCACTTCCCAGCTGCTGAGGCTGGTGACTTCAGTAATGAATGCTTATCATGCCAGAAATGTGAACAGCATGTGGACAGGGGTTGTTTCCATTGTAAAGAGATAGCATACTTAATTAATTTCATGAGGCCTCTAGGCTGCTGTTGACAAAATGTGCTTACACCACAAAGTTAGGTTGCGGGTTAAGGCTAGGGTTAGGGAAGGTTTGAAGTGCTGATCCCTTGGCTCAAATTACTTCTAACATTTTCTTTAATGATACAGATACAATAGTTTTTCTTAATTACACTTTGCTGTCTCAAGCAATCTTTCCCTTGAGTCATTGAAAAGTTTTATTACAACGCCTTAATCTGATCATGAAAATTAATGGACTTGTACTATCTTTTAATTTGCAAGAGTAAAATCTCCTTTTTGTTAAATTTCAACCAGATTAAAAGTGTAGAGTCGTGAATTTGAACTAAAGCCTTGCAATGTTATAATATGAAGGCAATATGAAAAAAAGCAACATTTTACTGACCTACTGCAAATCAGCACAGAAAAGTGTTTAGCAGTTGAAATCATGTGAGCAAAATTTAGGAAATGAATATTTTCAAACACACAGGAACTTGGAGGATGTATAGAAAAGCATACACATGAGAAGAAGCTGGGAGGGGAAACTTGTAAAGTGGGTGTGAAAACCTGAAAACATACATTTTGTTTCCTACCCCTTGTAGTATATCTGTCTTCCCTTTTACCGTTAACTCAGGGTAATCTTGCTTTTAGGACACTGGGCTTCACTCACAGTAACCCTGAGCTTTCCCCTCTGCTACCATGCCTTAAAGAGAAGGGAATGCCTCCTTCCAGCTTCAGTGGCAGGAGCTGTGCTTTGGAGGTCTCATCCTGGGGCCATCATAGGGATGGGGTCACCAGGGGCTGCATCAAGCACATGCTTCTGATGGCTTTCCTTGTGTTGTGTTGGAATCCCTCAGGCGTGAGCTATTCCTGATACCACACAATGAGTTACCGACACCAACGGTATGATGAAAGTTTAGCAAAACACACAGTTATTTCCTGAGACCACCTCTGCAATGCAGAATTTCCTAACGTGCTTCCGTAGAAAGCTCAGCTGTAGTGCAGTATCTGCTCCATGTTTTTATCTTTTTTTGCCCTTTCTAGCAAGTTCCTGACTTGACTTTACAAGTGTGTTACAGAGGCATGGGGATGTAATGGGAGACAGGTTGGTGTGATGAAGAAATAAACGAAGAGAGCCTTTGAGGAATCAGGAGCCCTTGGCCATCTTAATTCTGGGAAGTACCAGCTAATTAGATAAAGCTGGAAGCCAGGAGGAAGGTGGCTACACATGAAAAATCATAGCTTGAAAAGACTAAGAAAATGTGCTGAATGTAGGTGTGAAATTACTAAGAATTTATTTGAACACATTTTAGCATAACCTAAGAAATAATCCACAGATAGCACAGGACCTAAAAACAGTAGCTGAAACACTTAAATTTGTATATGCATGTTACACCATTTTTTCATTAACGGTTCCACATCTCCCTCTCCTCTCCCAAACCAACCTGGCAATAATTGAGACCTATAAAAACAGTGAAAAATAAACTCAGAGAAGACCCAGAGCATATCAGGATGGTGATTCACTTTGTTAGGAAATTAAATTCTGTTAGGGGAAAAAAATAAGGAGTTGTATTTTGCATATGTGTACATCAGAAATATTGCTGGATTGTTTTTAAAACCTACTAGATGAAAAAAAATACCATTTCTGAGAAGTGTCATTTGATACTTATTAAGGTATTAAAAGCAATTTCCTAAGCAAAATAAGAAAATAAACATTCAAGATGTTTTTTTACAGAAATAATAATTTCATTTAAAGTCAAAATGATAAATTTCCTAGCTAACTTTTTTCGGCTTTTCCAGCAAATTGTATGTAAATTAATGCAAATAAGCAGTCCTCACTACTAAGTTGCTTAGAAGTATAGAAATGCATAAAATGAAGATGGTCAAACAGAGCTGTGCATCTCATTTAGGTAAAGAATGTTTAAATTTATGTTTAATATTTCAGCTTCAAGGGTTTTGTGCATTACAGAGAAGGTGCTTAGAAGTTTTGTTACCTTCTGAAGACCTCATGGTCTATGTGGGAGTTGGTCCTGTGTCAGCCAACCTACAAAAAGGAAAAATCTAGGAAATAACTGAAAGGTCAGTGCTGCCGTTTTGAGGCTTGCACCAACACGTAGACTAAATTCCACAAGCTTTCATGACCTGCTGTCTGTCTGTTCAACACTTTTGCAGTGAAAAAGCCTGAAACCAGTGGAAAAGGAACCACAGAAATGGTCTTTTTAGTTCAGACCCACATAAAATCTGACACTCCACCCAGCAGACTCCCCACCCAACTCTAGTGTTGCTATACATCATGAGAAAGGAAAATTCTCTTTGATTTTCAATATGATACCAGGCATGAATAATGCTCATTGTGCCATAAGGATTAACTATCTCCATGCTATTTATAACCATGCAAACTAAATAGTAATTTTTTGTAGAATTACCAGAGTTTTATTGTACTGTGTGGGCAAACTCAGCAAGTAGGACTGGACTTATTAGTGTGCAAAATAGAGTTAATTTATGCTGAGTATCCACCATCTTTGGATCAGTGGCTCTATGTAAATCATCTATTCTGGTCATTAGTTTAGGTTGTTTTCATTGCCTTTGCTGCATGAGCATAAGTATGAAATATTAACTAAGCTTCCTTGGTGAAAGTGCCCCCTTATGCCTCATACTTGATGTGTAAAACATTTGCTCTTCTTACAAACCTCACATGTAATTGAAGGGCGAAAACTGTGTTATGTAGCTGAAATGCCTAGTGGTAATTGGGATTTAAACCAAATTTCTGTAGCTCTAGAAACAGAAAACCAAGGTATCTCTAGAAAGCCATTCAATGAGCACTTCTGAAATACTGGGAAAAGTGTAGTGAATCTTCCAACAGTTGATTCCATCATGATTGATCTTACGGATTTTTGAAGTAATTGATGATATTGCTTTAGTTCAGCCCGTTAGTGCAAATAATTATTAATCAATATGCACTCAGCTCTTACTTTAGAAGATAATTTTAACACATGATTTATTCTGAACATTTCAATTGCTACCTTTAAGAGGAGAAAATCAATTGGCTAGTGGTCTAAAGTACTTTAATTATCTGAAGAGCTACATTCTTTTTTAGGTTTTTTTAGGCTATTTTTTTATATATTGTCCCACAGTGATAAACCCCTTCTGCTGGGCACCACTTTTCTGCCTTCAGAAACACATTAATTCTCTATTTCAGGTTTTTTTGTCTTAAAAGCTTTCAGTTCAATGCTGCAAGCATACTAGGATTAAACCCCAATTTTGGAAATTCAGTAACATACAAACTGGAGAAAAAAATAGAGCTTTATCTGCATGAGAAAGCAATTGGGTTGTGGGATGGGCTTTTTTTTTAATGAATTTGTGAGCATGTTTGTAATTTCTTCGTATGTTTACTCATTCATAGCAAGTGCAGCAGTGGAAAATTACAGTTAATTGGAAAGGCTAGCATGATGCCAGAAGTTAGACAGAGGTTTGAAACATTATAGGACAAAAGGTGAAATCATTAATTCATTTGCAGTGGGTATTAAATTCCTGAAATATGCATTACTCTCTCATTATATTTATATTTATGTTTTTTAATATGCCTGTAAATATTATTGTCAGTCTGAAGCAGCATTTGTGCAGTGTCCATGAGCATGTCAATACAGCCTTTCAAAGTAATTTGCACTTGGACTGGGGCATGAGGTTGTGGAGCCATCTGTCATCATGAAAAATCATTAGAATAAAGAGTGTGGTATAATTTCATTCATGTTCATGATACATTTTGTTTCAACTATAGCAGTACAAAATCTTCTGTCAGATGCCCCTGATAGGCCTAACAGGGAAACATGAAAAAATTCTTGTTCCCAAGTAGATCAAATGCCAGTGGATTCACACCAAACTAAGACTTCAGCCTGCAGGCAGTCTTATGGCTGCTTTTTGGGAGTTAGGGTGGGATGCCCTGGAAGTACATAGATAAGAGTTTCTGTCTGTAATAACAAAAGGAACTCACATTCTTGAAATAGCCTTAATTTAATGTTTTGCTTAATAACCATTCTTTATTGTACTTGTATTTCTCCTAAATTGGACCATGAACTTATAATCATAAACTCCCAGTTTCCTATTTATTGAGATTATAGTAATTTTTTCTAAGTTCTCATGAGTTTCCACAAAACTGTAAAAGATGAATCAATTTTTCTTTTGGAATAGTACAGGATATATTTATGAATTTTTATCTACCAAAGAAGTTGTATATATTCAAGGTAAGAAAGTTCAGATTTTAGGGCTGTGTTTTGCTGGAAATATTCCTTCAGAAGATTCCTTTGAGGATGTTAGTAATGTAGGATTTTTAGAGTCAAATAATAAAGAGGCAGCACTATTGTGTGCGGACCCAGTTACAGAAACACTTGTACATATGTATGTTTATTTTTAAGTCATTAAGTACTGTTCAAATGGAAAACATCATGTCCTTAATTTCTGAGTCTTAATCTTCAAATGTAAGTGTTGTAGAAACAGGGCTGTTGAACCTTTTCTTATTAGGTGTCGAGTGCCTTATTTGCTGTCTGAGCTTGTGGGAGATCTGCCTGTCCGATAGCTTGTAGCAGGTAACTGTGTTATCCAGACAATTAGAAAGCAAGGAGTGGTTTTGCTTTAGGGTGTAAAAACATATTTTACTTTATATTAGTTCCTATGGCTGACTAAATGACTGGCTCTGAATGACCTCCCAGAGGATGTCTTGGAAGGAATATTATGGTGGTGTGTATTTTCCTGCTAAGAGGCTGTGACTGATGACCACACTTTAAATTATGTTTTTAGATGGGACAGAAGTAATAGCAATGTGAATATTAGAATTAATCTTTGTTCATTTCAAGTGGGTGATTAAGGTTGTCAGTGGCTTGATTTGGGATCAAGACTTCTATAGGAGCAAGAGGAGGGTCAGTCTTTAGATATATTTACAGCTCTTGCTTGGTGTCTGAGAGTCTGCATGCTATTGCCCCTTCTGCAGAAATAACAGCTCTTTTGTTTTCCTCTGTGACAATGCTTGTAATCTGAACTTTTGCCTTAGTATGCCTAGCTAAAGTTATTAACAAGAATCCTGACCTGTTTCAAATCAGCTGGATTTTTTCCATTCAGTTCAGTTAATGGCCTTTCTGCTTTAACTCAGTATCCTTTTTGAAGAACAGCTTTTAAAAACCTGCGATTGGAAGCAGTGCTGTATTCTCTGCCTTATGAGAAAATATAAATGGAGAAGATGTGTTCATATTACTAATCGATATTTTTGTAACTTAGCTGTTTTAACTATGCCTATTTTTGGAGGTGATTATCTACAACACCAGATTGTCTAATGGGTATAGTAAAGGTGATATCTTTTAGCTTCTTTAGTTTAACTTCCAAAAGAAGCGAACTATTAAGGAAGTGTATTTACAAAAGCCTATTTTTAGAGTTCTAACGCTAGAACAAAGGACGGGAGATCATGAGGATATGCTGGTAGGACTGCCACATGCAGAAGTACAATAGCGAGCACCTCTGACTGCAGAGGAACTGTTGAAACACTGCAAAACCTAGTTGGTATGTGTGAAAGATCAAACAGGTTAACTCCTGGGATTTTTCTAGCAAGATACTTTCTTCCTTCCATTCTGTTGCCTGCTGTCTTCAGAGCGCAGTGGTATTGAAGCTCTGCAGATTTAAAACATCTGCCTTTCCATCTCCAGTGTAATGCAGAACAATAGCTCTCGAATTCAGCAGTCACAAAAGTTTTAGCTGACACATTAGGCTGCCCTTGTTTTTTAGGAATTTTTATCCTCTGTGAGGCTACAGGCTAAGTAGGTATGCCAGTATTTTCTATAATGTGACCCTACTGTTAATTTGTTTTTTAAGAATTCCATAATAAATAGCCCTTATTATGGAATTCAGATACAGCTAATTAACTCAGGATTAAGGACCTAAATTATTTTGTATTGTATGATTTAGTATTTTCATCGGTGTTTGTTTGAATTTTGTTCTTGAGATGCATGAAAACAATGGCAGGCTTGGTATTGTTGTAAGGAAAAAGTTCATCATTTTATATTAAGATAAATCTGTAGATAGATGAATTTTATTAACTCTGAATAGGTGATCATGTACTTATATAAAATACTAGAATTTTCATTTTGCAATGAATTTGATTGATTTGGTTCATTGGGTACAAATAAATATGAACTAAAGATTCATATACACTTATGTTATAGAAAGAAGTGTGCATTAAAACCCGGTCTTGAGAATAAATGATAAAGTTATGTTTTCAGATTTTAAAAGGCAAATATAATTATAACACCCTTCTTGGTACTCACTACAGGCTTAAGCTTTCAGGTTTAAGCTCGCATAAAACTGTCTTAATTTATGAGCTATGTCATGTTAGTGTTGGATAACTAGCTAGAAGATAAATCTGTACTTAATACAAATCTGTCTGAATTGATGTTGGGTATAATTTATATAGAAAGTCTAGTTTTGTTATGAGAAAAAGAGCAGTTTTATGTGACAGCTTTAGATGTAGGGATGGTTATTAATCCTTGATTATTGCATATTTTCTCAGGAATATTTTTGCTTTTTGCACCTTATTTAGTGTTTGAATTTATTTTATTTTTTTTTTGTTTTTTGCTTATTCACAGCAAAATTGTGGGGTTGTGCCAAAGTTTGGGGTTTCTATTATTTATAGTAGTTTTTCGTAATTTCTGCTGAGAATTAATTTTGCCATATTCAATAAAAGCAAGGGGCCAGGTCTCAGATCTTTGTTTAGATCTGATATGTTGTCTGGTGGTGTTGAAAAAGAAGAAAGTAACTCATTATGTCTGGTGACCATATAGTGTAAAGGCCATTCTATATGAGTCATGCTGCATTTTGGGGAGTAAAGGACCAGAGACACATGGCTTATTCCAGAAGAGATCTTGTCCTTTATTAACTGGATGTAGCCTGAACCAGTCTCATAACTGCTTAGCATCGTATGCTATTCATAAATAACATGCAATTAGCATATGATAATAATAATCAATATTCCGCTGAAATGTCAGTGTCCAAGCAGCTTAGGCAACATCTGTTTGAGCAAAACTTGCAGTATAAACTATATCCCTATTTTACAGAACACCACTTAACAAAAATTCTTGGTTAACCAAAGTTTGTTTATATCCCCCAGGGTTGTACAGCTTACAGACTCTAGTAAGCTTAGCTGAGCATAGTCCCTGTAAGGCTGGCATTTGGAAGCCAGCTGGCATCTTTTTGCTGTATGCTAGGATTGAGAACATGAAATACAGCCTGTTTGGAAGGAGATGAGTCCAGTGAGCCTAGAAAAAGCCGAGAAAATCTTTTCCTTTCTGTTAAAATAAATGAAGGTTTTGATGGTCCCTCAAGACATTTGACTAAGCATGAAGATGGAGGTGTAGAAATGTGTCATTATGGCATATCTGCAACTCTCTATATATGACACATGTATACGCTTCCATATAAATACTGATGTGTGGGTGAAAATAACACAAGAAACTAAGAATGCATTTTTAAATATAATATTCTGCCACAATATTAAGTCCCTTTTTAAAAAAGACCATAAGCTTCTTTGCAGTAATAATTTATTTTAAAAAATCAATAACTCTGCTCCATCTTAGTGGCCTGGTACGAGCATTTTTTGTAGGGCCTGATTTTAAAAGTCAGCCTTTGCTTCTGATTTAAGACCTCCTTCCTCTCTACTGCTCAATGACCAAAGGATTTTTTATCTGTTCTTACTGCTCGCGCCATGGTTTTATAGAGTGATAGCTCTTCTGCAGTCAATAAAACAATTCCTTTTATTACCAAGCCTGTTTTTCCCACTATTACCTTGACTTGAAGACTGAATTTGCTTCATTGTATTAGACAGAATATTTTCTGACAGCTTTTGAGTACAGATCATTAAAAAATTACCAGTTTGAAACGTTGACTTCTGTCTCTTTTTTGTCTCCTTATATCTCAAAAATAACTTATCGCATCTTTCAACTTTCTAAATAATTAAATCTCCTTGCAAACTCATGCATATTTTGTGTTGGATAGAACAGGTTGTAATTAAGCAGAGTTATTAATGATTTTGTTGTTGATAAATTTAAGCCCAACTCTGCCCTTGCTGTTATCAGTTAACTATGGCCTGATCTTTCTCCATAGAGGTTACTGCTGTAAAAGTGGAGTAACAAAATAGAAAACTATCAAAATCATGTGTTTGCTATATGAATAGTAGAAAATTTATATCTTCAGCTGTCTGTTTTTTTACATAGCATCTTTTCTTCTGTAAATGATGAGATAGACAAATACTTCATTGTCATTTGATATTCAGTTGTTTTAAAAAAATAATTATATTTACTCTTGGAGTACAACAGAAACACTGTACGCTCTGGAGTGCTGCAGGTCCAAGCCATGCTAACAGCAAGACCAAAGTTCTGTTTGGGAACTGTCTAGGAGCTTTCCCTGAGCAAAGGATATTTTAGGGTGTTGCATCACAACTAATCAGTATTAAAAGAAAAGAACCTTGCTATTTCCTGGCTGTGCTCTTAATAGTAAGCTCTTAGCAATGGATTTCCAAGTAAAGTGCATTTTGTTGTTTTGAAGTTTATCCATCAGCTACCTAACCCCCCCAGATATTTACATTTTAAATTAGCTTATTTTTGTTCTCCTTCTCACAGACCTATCCTTCTTTCACTTGATTTTGCTTGTATAAAGACTTTCCTACCTCATAGTTGAAATTATTGAGTCATGTTTTCCTGTGACTGTTTCAAGGATGGTATTTTGTAAAAGGGCAATGCTGCTAATTTTTCCTACAATGACATCCCTCAGTTATATCTCAGAGTTTTAAGAGGAAGTAACCCAACCCAAATCACTTCACTAGAGCTTAGCCTACACCATATTCCAGCCTAAAATGATGCTCCCCTAAAGGAAATCACAAAGGCTTCAGCCCTTTATTTTTACATTTTTATACTTTGTTTTTCTCTCAAGGTAGATCCAGTATACAAACCAGAATGATTTTATTCTTTTTGAAAGGAGAGCATTTATGCAGTAGAAATGTGAGCTGTAATTAGAAGTGTGCACTTACTGTGCAAATTAAAAATGTAAGTAGAGCTTCATTGTAATACTCAGGGCAATTCTTTCATCTTTAACTTTCAGTATGCAACACTGATGCCCAATTTAGTCTTCCCCAGCTGTTTACTCAGCAGAGAATTATGTTCTGAATTTTGCTTTCCAAAAAGCCTGTTTTCCCTTCTATTAAAGGCAGCCTGCTAAGGAGCCTGAATTGCCTAATCTGAGTCACATACATGTTCCCTCTCCTATATCATGCTCTATTAAAGGCAGCCTGCTAAGGAGCCTGAATTGCCTAATCTGAGTCACATACATGTTCCCTCTCCTATATCATGCTCTCCTTATCCTGAGGCAGTAAAATAGAGTTGGTATAGCTCAAGACAGTAATTTAAATGCTCTGGCTGTATCACTGTGAGGGCAGAGAGAGGCTATCAAAGCACTTCTGATGTTCAGTCGAAAAGATTGACTTCCCACAATTTTAGACGGATCTTGTTGATCATGACATACTGTTAAGGAGGGACTAGCTCAATTGCAGTGCTTTGGCTTGTCCCAATAAAACTTGCAGAGAATGAAGGAACAGCAGAGGAAAGAACAGAATTAAGGGAGTAGAAGAGACTGTGCGAGCTTCTAATAATTTAACTGAATTAAAATCCATCTGGTGTTTTTAATTTTTTTAAATGCATTAGACAAAAAAAGAGTCCGTTTCTACTTTCATGAATTTATTTTTCTGCTACAGTGACCCATAGGCTTGTATTCAATTATTTATAATGATGTGCCAGTAGCTGGGGAGGGTTCATATCCAATATGCTAATAGCAGTATTGTATCAGGATACAAGCTTAAGAATGAGGTGGAATGAAACATTTTAAAATGATGTTTTATTCCCTTTCCTCTATTAACCCTTAGTACCTTCAACTCTTCCGTTGAAGATGTACTATTTTTAAAAAACAGTTGAAAATGAGTTTTTAAAGGTTTATTTTTTTCCGTAGATACCTTACTGGGTTCTCAGAGACAAACTCATGAAAATAGCAAAATATTTCCGTCGAAAGGTTGCATGTAAACACCGAAAGTCCATGTCCTGTCCTTTGTGAGCAGTACTGCAGATATCTGTCTGATTCCTAGCATGCTCTGCAGTGAATCAAGACCAGTAAATGAGGGCAATTCCAATAGCATCCTCAGCTCCTTGTTCATATTCCCTATGGAGGAATTCCCCACCCGTATTTCTCACCTCAGATGTGTTCCACTTTTAAACAAGGATTTGGCCCTGGCATCTTTTTGATGTAACTTCTTACAGAATTATCAATGCTTGTCATCCCAAGATCATGAGGGTGCTTAGAGAAGTTTTGAGATTAAAATTTTTCTGTTCTTCAGGCTCACTTTATTGATTTTTGAGCCTTTGGAGATTCAGTGGCTTTTGTCTGCAGGCTTTTCCGTGCCAGCCATGTGAGTAGGTCTTACGTTAAAGGAGGAAAAAAAAAAAAAGATTTTTTTTTTATCTCAGTCCTCTATTTTCTAAACGTTTTGTCCCCAGCAAAAGACCATAAGCTCCCTTGCTCTTACGTTCCCACCAAGAAGAGCCAGCAATTGTACAAAGCTCAGCATGTCTAGAGCTGTGTACACCCCAAATTGCCAGGACAGTGATGTTGGTCAACCAGCTGGCATCTCCATAGCAGTGCCTAAGGGCTGAGTTATGGCCACATTTTCAATGGAGAAGCCAGCAATTTCAGCTTCTGTCCTTGACCCAAATGGTCATTTCTTTAAAACTCTTAGGAACTTAATTATCTTTGAGACTTTTATTTCTAATTCTAACTTAAATCAGCCTCTAGGTTCAAAAGTTATTAGGAAGCTCTTCATAGATTGAAGTACAGACCAGTGCAATCATAAAAGCTTCCTTTTCTTAGGAAACTAGATTAAAAATGTAAGGAATGTGTAACTCCCATCAGTTGGTACTTTGGGAAAATACATAAATGTCATAAGACTAGGAATTAAATCATGAGATTTGGATAACAGAACTGTTACATTCTGCTCATAAACTGATCTAATTTCTCAGATGCAAAATGTTTGAGCAGGCAGTGCAGTTTAAGAGCATTTTTCCTATTTGCCATGGCAGGCTATTGGCAGAAGGAAGCAAAACTGCTTATTACATAGACATGATAAAACTATAGCAACTAAATGGAAGGTGAGGTGAAAACCCCAGACTGAGGGCTTTCACTGGGAGAATAACAGCCTCTGTTCTCCACCAGCATTGCTAGTCACTTCCTACTGATGATTTTATAACCACTGAAAGCTCTGTGAATTTAATTGCTGGAAGCTACCTTTTTATTTCTTTTAGCAGCATCTAAAATTCATGCTCAGGGACACCAATCAATCAAGAACCAAATCGTGGCTCTAAGTTAGCCTTTGCAGGTGGTTTAAAGAAAATTTAATTCCTTCCCACTTGGTTATAGGGCAACACCTTTATCCCCTGATGAGGTCAAAGTGAAAGTCTCCTCTGAGCTCATTGCCAGTGCTGCTGTAGTTGACTGGCAAGCCTGGGGGGCTAAAGTTGTGTAGGTGGCAAGCTTTGCCCCTGATACAAAGCACATCACCTCTGTGCCTATTAGTTTGCCTGAAAATACATAACTGAACCTTTCCCAGAAGAGGCAGCAATAAACACTTGTACCGCTTCCAGCGTCAGCAATTTTAAATGTGGTAACTTTCATACTATTTCTACTGTGTGGTGTATTTTCCACACTTAACATGCAACTTTGCAATATCTTCCTAGGTTTTCTGCTTGTTTTCCCCTGAACATATGTCATGCCATTTGTCAAGTGATTTAATAGCACCCCTTGACCTTTAAAATAAAATAAAGCTAGATCAGTGTATAAAAACATGAAAAACTTTGGAAATGGCCTTTACGGCACCTTCTCCCACTCAATCCAAGAGCTATCAGACAGCATCATTCATTACTCACTGTTCCTGCAGTAGGTGAATTGACATAGTGTGAGTCTCCTTATTTATAATAATGTTTGATTTATATAATGAAAGATTTAAATTTTGGTAAAGAGATGTTATTAAAGAAAGGTACAAAGAGAGTGATCTGTTACAGTACTGAATTATTCATGATATACTGTTTGCCAGAAACACTGACTTCTTAGTCCAGTGTAAGCACCTGTACCAGTACTTTTATGAAGGGTGGTCTTTATCACTGAACAAACTGAGATCATATTTACATTACTGCTAAAATTCAGTGGGAGAAAACAGTGTGGCATGAACATGACAGATGTACTGTAAGAGCTTAAACACCTGTTTTCTGTTTAGCAATTTAAGAGATTTGGAAAATGCAAGCACAGTGCAGACCTAGGGCATGTGCAACAAATATAATTTCTCTTTAAGATTCTCAGTCATTGCATAAAAGTGATTGATTTAAATGTTTTATCGTAATATTGCATTTCTGTTTTCTGCTGTTGTGAAACTGATAGTCGTTCGTAACGTCTTTCAAGATTTAGGCAATTCCTCTATCATATAGAGTGAAATATTGCAGTGCTTCAGTGCTAGACTTACCCAGCTCAGTAATTTGTGGAAAGGGCTGCTTTATCTGCTCTTCAAAGGGGGAAATTCTTTAGACCTGTTTGCAAGTGTGAATCCGGAGTGGTGTCACAGAGGTCAATGTATTGCCATATGTAAGTGTATTTCAGTTTACCTTTCATCCTTTACGCTTGTCCCAGCGTGTTATGTATATAAGAAATGAGAGCCGGAAGTGCTAAGTGCAAAGGAGGAAATAAAAAACAAATCACTGATGTACCAAATATTCTAATGTATAGTGCATCATTTTAAGAGAGCATACTCTGCTGTCTGTGCTAAAGTGGCTTTTGCTTAGTATCCAAGGGATCTTAAAGTAAAACTTGCTGAAATTCGTTGTTTTATTCAATGATGATATTGACCTGCCAGACACAGTTTTCAGAGCAAAAGTCCTTGAGAAGGTTATGTAGTCAAGTTCAAGAAATAGTTCTGTCTGTGGTTCGTCTTTATTTATTTATTTTTCCAAGATTTCGGTCAGTAAAAAAATGAGATCAATATTGCTTGGGGCAATGGTAATCCCTGAGTCCCTGAGATACCAAGACTATGCCATCCTCTTCCTTTCCTCTCCCCTCCCCTCCCCTCCTCTTGTCTTTCTCCTCTCTTTTTCTTTCCTTCTCCTATTTTTCCATTCCACTCCACATACTCCCTTGGAGAGGGAGGTTCAAGGGGAGTGTCAGCCAAATCAGACTCCTTGCCAAGGATTCTGCCACACTAGACAAAATTTCAGTTTACTGATGTCCACCACAAAATGGGATAGAGCAAGACATCTGCCTCATATCAGCTAAAAAGTTCTCCTATTTCTAAAACGGACTCCAATGTGCTGCTGGAATTGAATAGACCTAATTGTGTGCATATACATATACAGCCAAACACATACACACTTTGAGGAAAACAATTACAGCACCTAATGAACAAAACATTTTAATGTATATTTTTTAAAGTATTCCTTTCAGCTCCATAATTCATTTGTTCACTAAAATAATGCATACTTTTTTCTTTTTTTTTTTTTTGTAATGAGTGTGTATTATCATGCAAATTCCACAGCTATTAGAAAACCTTTCAATCAGCATAAAAAATTAACTCTTACATACCTTGCTACTGCTTTTTGTTGATTCATGGGTAAATAAAGAGGGCATTTGCACAGCCAAGTCCCTTTTGGCTCCAGAAATATAGTGCATTTGTCTGTCACAGCTGGGAGCTCTGGGTGTAGTCCAAAACAGCTAGTTTTCAGAAAGTAAAAGTGGAGGGTACAGATTAGTTTACTAACTGTTATACAAAGCAGACTTAGTCTTTTAGCTACTGTTATAGTCTTGTTTACAATTTGGGTTTCAATATCCCATTGAGGCCACAGGCTGTGTTGGTCCCTGATGATGTCAGATACCGTTTGAACATAGTCTTCTTTCAAACACAACAGAACTAATGAATAATGTTGAAATGTAGGTGGTAGAATCAGTAAACAGGGAAGAACATGAGTTTATTCTTTTATTTTTGTCATCAAAATAATTTTACAAAAAGCATTAAAACTAATTTCAGCCCCACAGCTCCTGTGTGAACTAAGGCAACATTATCCACACTAAAGGGTTAACACAGATGTTATTTATCTCTGTGCCGAAAGAGACCAGGTTTACTGGTCTTTTGAAATTACTTCATACTTTTCATCTGGAATTTCTTCACCATTGCCTTGTTCAATTTGGTATTTTTAATCCACCTAATTTCAATTTAAGGTTTCAAGTGAGAGAAAAATATAACCACATGTATTGTAAATTATTCCAGAGTTTAGTCACCCTTATTGTGATAATATGTACTGTTCTTTTAATAGACATTCATTTGAAAGTGTGGTGACAAGAACTGCAAATTACTTTCTTTTAATGTTATCAGTGTCACATGCAGATATATGTGACTTTTCCAATCCTACATTGCATATCCAGGTACAAGAATTCACAAGATACTGAAGTTCTGAGAGCCACAGTGCTATAGTAAGAATGCATTTTCTGTTGGTTATTTATTATCACTACTAAGATATTTTTAGTTATCACTGCTGTCCACAATTTAGTTCTGAGGTATTTAAGTTTTCAAATATATCTTGAGTCTGCTGCTCAGTACTGTTGGTTCTTTATAATGCACATCTTTACAATATCAGCAAAGATATTCTCATGTGTTGATTCCTCATTTACAATTTCTTTTTCAGATTCTCAGTGTTCTTTAGTATGTTTAATACATATACCATGTTGATTTTTGTGATATGCTACTTTTTCATCAGAGAGATAATAAGGAAAGATATTTATACAGAAATTAAAGCAAGTATTTTCAAAAGTTATCTTCATCTACTGAATTTGTAATATCATCACAAAATGATATGGAATTTCCTAAGACCTGTTTTCTATTAAACAATGTTGATTGGTATTAATCATGCTACCACTCAATCCAACTGATTACCTCTTTTAATATTACTTTCACGATTTTTCCTTACAATGACGTCATGTTGAGATGATCCCACTTGCTTCCTTAAAATGTTGATACTTTGGGTTTTTTTCTAAATTTTAGAGTTTCTTTTGTGTTACAGTAAATATTATACTTTAAAATTATTGTCCAGAGGAAACCCTTAGACTGTTTTGTAGAAATTATAAACCACAAATAACCTGGTCTTGCAGATTTGAAAGCCATTATAGATGCTTGCTCTTTAGTAACTTCATTATTGACAGCACTTTTTCTCCCCAAATATAACAAAAAAAAAAAAACCCCAAACAAACAAAAAAGGCATTTCTTTAGATTATTACCATTATTTTTTACATTTATTTACATTACTGCATAGTAAGGGACATGGGGATATTTCTCATTTCATACACGTTCTGTAATTTTTTCTCATTAGAAACATGTATTTGTTACATAAGATCACAGAATTCTCTTCTTTGTGCTTCCATGAGTTGGGGGTTAGGAGGGAATGAGTGTGTTGCCATGGGCTGTTTAGCCCACCGTAGAAAGCAAAGCTTGTGTATTATGAAGTTTAAAATGAATGCAACCGCATCATACTTTTTCTGTATGTCATAACAGCCATTAATGCAAAATTGATCCAAGTAGTTACTACTTCATGTCTTTAATCAAACTATACAAACATCAAAAAATGTTTCAAATGAATTTTTAAACTGTGCAGCTGAATGCTTGGTAACAGTAGAATCTTCTGTATTTCAAAACATGTGCCTTATGTCTGGGATATAGTTGGGTTTATTTTATTTTAAAATGGGTTTGAGTCTATAGTTCTGCTTTTCTGCTTCCCTAATATCTTCTTGAAAATTTTACTTTGACATTGACAAACTGAATGTACAAATACCAACAGAATTCTCATGCTGTGCTGAGTAGAGTTTTAGTAGCCCAGACAATTGTATACCAGGAGTTTGAAATGCTGGAGGCTTGTTTTTCCTATTGAGCAGGGACTCTTATTTGAAAAATTGTAGCATAATTATCGCTTGGTTTTAAATAATGATCCAAAACATTTGAAGTTTGTATCATAAATTCAGCTTATTTTCTCTGACAAAATGACCAATATGAAGCTTTCTTCTTATCTAGATTAGAAAAGAGTAAGTTATCTGATACTCGTTTGCTTTGAAGAGCTGTCTGGGTTTTGAAAAGGTGCCACTTCCAGATTGTCCTGTCAAAAATAAAGGGTTGTATGGTCCTGCAGTACTGAAAAAACAGTCAAGGGAATACTAATACTTTTATTGTTCTTTTAAAACAGAATCATATGCATACTTTGCAACATTTTGCCAGTTTCCTTAAGGCTTTTTGCAGCATGTATTGATTGTTGGTACTAATTGGAAAGGTAATTGAAACATGCCTGCTTCTTGTGTTCTACAGCCATGCACTGCCATTAGCAAAAGCTCTGTCCCTTGACCCCAGCAGCTCTCAGAGGTCAAAATATGTCATTCTCTCGGCATGAAGTATTTCATAACAAAGGCCACAGCAGTAGTATAGCTTAAATATTTTGGGTGGCTTTTTGTTTGTTTGTTTTTTGTTTTTTTTTTTTTTTGTGAAAAGAACAGCTTATCAAGGAAAAGAATGACCTGATAACTATATTTGCCTTACACATTGAGTAACTGCTGGCAAAATACAAAGTCCTGAGATGTGCTGTGTAAATATTTTATGAAGGAAGCTTCTACAGCAAAGATGTTAATAATTTAAAATATGATGTACTACATACTGAGTTTTAGGCATAGACATTTAGTAATAAATTTGTATTTTGTATGAAAGCCTAGTAAATGACTCCCTTGCCACATATTTTGTGTTACAATTGTGTTTGCATGTCTTCCTTCATAAATTATGCCTATGTATATATACTTGTCACAATAAACCTGGATTTCTAAGCCAGACCCAATTCCAAAGTCCATTTAGAAATGATTGTGTGTCACACCTAAAAAAGATGTAGCCTCCAAGCCAATAGTGTGTGCCTCCAAAATGCCAAGATTTTGATAGAGATGCACAATTATTTTGTTTTTCCTTCTGAAGCTTCTTATTCAGTTAATAGGGCAATTACAGGAAGGATGGGCCCTCAGAAATGCAACTGTTGTTTTTAAGTCAGGTTATATTCTGTTAAGCATGGCTGCAGTGAGGGTAGCATTCATCTTTGACCCAGTAGCCAGTCAGTTAGTAAAGTTGGCCAGGAAACACAAGACCTACTTTGTAGGCTCTTTTCTGTATGCATCCCAGTTTAGGCACATAAATCCCCTGGACTGAACCTTAAATGCATGTTGTTTAGAAAACTAATTTACAGTATTTTGCATACTACTTGAACTCTTTGGATTGTTTCAGAATAATGATGTGGTGGTAAATATTCAGATTATATTTCCAATTTTCACAGGATTCATGCTGGGGAAACAAAGTAGATAGACCACACAACAATAACTCAATGTAAAGATGGGCATATAAATGCATCAGTCAAAATATCTTTTAATTCTTCAGGTTTAAAATTTTATTTGCCAATTCTGCTGTTTGTATTGAACTCTGATCTTTTTGTCCTTAGTTGCACTTGCTGTTTTATTATCCCATGTTTTTTAATAGGAAATTAAGCCTCTGCTCTATGTAGAATTAACTAGAGAGAACACCCAGAACAAGCAGCTATATTGCTGTATGTCAGAATAGGTTTAACATGCATGGTATTTATGGCTGTAATACAATACAATATTTAAAGTTCAGATTATATCTCTTCTGTACTAAAATTCAGAACATTTCCTGTCAGGTAGGAGTATTACACCTCAGCATTAACTCTGTCTCTCTGAATCAGATAATGCTCTCTATTTGTATTTGTTAATAAGTGCAGACATTCATATTTTAGTACCTGATGGGGACGTAAGAGACAGAATATAGATTTTTTTCTCCTAAATTAGAAAATTATCTGAGCGGATGGTTGATTAATAATCATTCTAAATTAAAGTGCTTTCACAAGCTACCACACAGAACCTCACTTTAAAAATATCAATCTTTCAAATCTGTCACTTTTGTCATTTGTTAAGCATTTCTTGAGGAAGAAAGAGAATATTTGTCCTAATTCTGAGCTCCCTAAGCTGTGCCAAGAAAAGGAGAAAAAAAAAAGCCATCCTGCTAATGCACTGTGGTGTGACAGAGATTAAATTGATCAGTCTGCTTAGGTATTTGCAGAGTGTGCCATATTGTAATATCTGGGTTCTGTATTGATGTTCTGTATAGTGCACTAATAGGTAATAGAAAGTATTTGAATAGCTAGCAATATATCTAACTCCACAAATCACTTTTTTTTGCCATGGTGGATTATAGAAATCACAAGCCTAGTGTTTGAAAGGGCCAAGACTTTGGTGAAATGCTAAGGAGAAAGGAGGAGCAAATTTCTCAACTTGCATTAGCCTTTTCTGAGAACGTGATGGCTCTGAGCCTGCCCAGAGAACTTTCCCACAGACGTTTATTGCAGGGCTGGGACTGACACTAAGAGTGAGAGACAGCAATTTATGAGTACCGGTCCTGGATCCATCATCTCCTCTCTGAGTGGTTTTAACACAGAATTCTGCCGCAATTTCCTCTTCTTAATGAGCCAGTGAGGGTGAATCAGTTAATGTTTGAATATATCTTTGAAAATGTTTCATGCTGTTCTTGTTTGACTTTCATTAAGCTTTTATTTAAATCTAGGAAGACCAGTCAAACACAAATGATATGCAAAGTACTCCATATTTTGACCAAAACCTATTTAGAATATTGTACATGGATGTCTTAAAGAGAGAGAGAAACTGGATAAAACTGCATTTCATTTACTGAGCTTATGTTTCCTGGTCTGACTGACCTGGAATACCTAATGCTGAAGCTTGTTGCAGAAAGTCCGATCCTACATCTTGCACAAGGCCCAGCACACACTGTGGTAGAAATCTGTAGTTTTGCTGCAGGTAAACCTCCTGTCATAATGGATGTGTTCAATAAGCTCTAGTTATACAATTTAAACACAGAGTCTCAGCTCTTAGAGTAATTCAAGGGGTTTTGGACACTGGGACCCTGCAAGTGTCAGTTTTGACCTCTTAATAAATTACAAATGCATGACTTAGGGGCTTAGAGTGTGGATGCATTGTGTTTCCTCTTTCTTGAAAACAAGGAAGCAGACTCAGGGAAGTAGCACTTGGCTGGGCAGCATTGTTCTTTGTTTCTTTCTTCCTCTGTAGTTTCTTTTATTGCTTCTGGACATGCTGTAAACAAACACAAATCTCTCTCCTCTATCACTTTAGCTCGAAGGCTGCTCAGCAGTCCTCAAAGTCTTACAAAGGTCGTAACATTTCTTTAATCATATCTAGTTTACTTTTCCTGTGGCTGCCAGTTTCCATGCTGTTGTCTTGAAAGTACAGTGTGTGATATTAACCTTTGGGTATTTGATTCACTGATATCCCCAAGAGGAAGTTGAAAGTAGACAAGATCACAGTTTGTTGATTGTATTTGGTGTTCTGAATTTATATTGTATTTAATTAATCCCAAGCTTCATGTCATCCATTAGTCATCTGAAAGGGCCAGAAGTATTCTGACTTTGGAAGGCAGATGGTTGGGGAACCAGGTCTTCGTGTGAAGTTTCAGAGTTTAGTCACATCTTGTGAAATGCTGACACTCCTCATTGCACTGACAAACACTGCTTGGGTTCTTTACAGTCAAATTCAAGGATGAGCTGGACATGCCTTATGAAGTCAGGGCACTTTTTCCTAAGGTCTTACTGATAGAGACATGGAGCTGTTGGAGCAGGTCCAGAAAAGGTCTGCTAGGATGATTAAGGGTCTGGAGAATTTCTCATATGTGGAAAGGCTGAGGGGGTAGGATCTGTTCAGCCACAGGAAGAGAAGGCTCAAGGGGATCTGATCAATCCATGTGTCTGAAGGGAGGGTGTCAAGAGCATGAGGGCAGACTCTTCTCAGTGGTGCCAGATGACAGGACAAGAGGCAATGGGCATAAACTAAACCACAAGAAATTCCACCTGAACATGAGTAAGAACTTCTTTACTTGTGAGGGTGCCTAATCATTGGAATACGTTGCCTAGGTTGCCCAGAGAGGCTGAGTAGTCTCCTTCCCTGGAGATAATCAAGAGCCATCTGCACACTATCCTGAGTAATGTGCTCTAGGTGACCCTGCTTAAGCAGGGATGTTGGACTACATGACCTCCAGTGGTACCTTTCAGCCTCAACATTCTGTGATATGAAAGGGAAAGGTTTGTTTTCTTTATAATGTGAAATGTAGTCCATCTAGGGCCCATCTAGACATTTCATGTAGCCTAAGTCTTGGTGATACCTGTAGTCTCTCTTTTCATTACACAATCAGTTTGCTATGCTTTTATTGCCTTTAGTAATGAGAGGTTAGATTTTTTTCTTAGAGTGTTTGTAGCTTTTGAGCTGTTTCTGATGAGAGGGTGGAAAAGGAGCACTCTTCTGAAGTAAAGTCTTGTTAAGCCTGCGGCTACAGGGAGCAGGGATAGGTGGACTTTGCTGACCTTCCAGTCCTGTGCTGTTAGTGAGATGTTCACCTCCTGAAAAGGCAAAACTACCTTTATGTACCTACTAAGTTTTCAGACTAAAAACAAGGAACATTAGGTTTCTGAGTATAAATCCTATGACCTCAGAGGTCAAAATTTTGTTATTTCACAGTGTACTCAAAAGTTGAATGAAACAAACTTTCTATTAGCGCTCCACTCCTCAAGTTTTTTATTCCTCCTGTGACTTTTCCTTCTCTGCACACTTGTGTGATTTGTCTAGGCTTTCTTCTTATGTGGGTTTGCCTCCTCTCTACTTCTGCCTTCTCTTGCCTGAGTCTGCTGCTCCCTCAATTGAAACATTTGTCTATAACTTCTTCGTCTCATTCTCATAGAGTTGGAGTCTTTCCTGTATTTTGGCATGTTTGACTTCTGCCAAAGTCCTCTTACATCCATAGAAAGAAAGAAGCCTCTCTAGAGGTCATTTCCTCTGGGATCCTTAGGAGTTTAAAGTAAGTTTTGCAGCTGTGAGTCATTGTGTCGGTATACTGATTTCTCTACCTACATTAAAAAGTGACAAGCTTTCAGTCAGACATTTAACTTGTCTAAAATTCGTTAGATGATCCTCACCATTATTGCCTAGTTTCCATTGCCCCTTTGAATGTTTGTTTCCTCAAGATTTTTTTATACCCCTTTCTTCTTTCCATCTTTTCGCAGTATTTTCTTCAGTAATACTATTGAATTTTATTATCCTATTCTCTATTTCCCGTTCAGACTTTTGCAGAAGTACTTCATCAGACTTTAAATATCCTGACATCTCCATAAACATGTTTATTCTTATTCCTCCCCCTCAAAGTTCCCTTAGCTTTCCTCTATTTTAAATGTACTCTTCCAAAAAATGGTTTCACCCACATGAGTTCTCCACACTCCATTTCTTCCCTAGCTGCTCTGCAGAAGAAAATGACAGCTGAGAAGCAGAGGTGTCTTGAATAATGTCTTCTTTCCTGCTTTTATGCAGGCTAAAATACAATCAAGGAGTGTTTAGGCTGTTTTCACTGCTGTGCCCTCCTCTTCCCCATTCCCTCTCCTTAGCATCCTACAACCCAGCTCTATTGACTTTCTTGCTGCAGGTGGTTGGGTGCCCTGAAGGGCAAAACCATGGATCTAACCCATGAAGAGTAGATGTGTGTATTGGCCTGCAGTAAAATAGCCTAAAACCCCTAGAAATCCTTTCCCTTTACTCAGAAACAGCTCTTTCATACTACTGTCCTTAACATTTTCCTCCTGCAGTGGTGTATTATTGTTTAACATATCTGACACAAAAAAAAAACAAAAACAACAAAAAAACACAGTCTTTATTTGAGGGGGAGTAAGCTGGGGAAAAATATACATTCCATCCAGCAAATCTGCTCTATTACCATATGTTCTTACTGAGTGGCTTCTTTTCCTGACTTTAAACACCATTGTAGCAGCAGCCACAGCAGCACCTGCCTCTCCCAGGCTTCCCATGAGTGCTCTTAATAGGTTCTGCCTCACCCTTTCTCATCTCAGCTGCCCTTAGCTTGCTGCTGGAAAAGGAGGGGGAAGGTGTAGCATTTCTTTCTTGTTTCTCATCTCCCTTACATGGGTTTTACTTGTACCAAACTCTCACCTTGTTGGAGTGGAGGAGTGAAAAGTCATTGTGAAGGGATCAGATGTTAAACAAATTTCTTCTTTAAATTCTGGTTACCAGACGCTGGCCTTGTGGTGCTCCATGTCACAAAGATGAGGGTTGTAGTAATTTAATCGTAACACACTCCTTTTACCAACTTGGTCAAAAAATGAATGATATGAAGGGTCAAGGTTTACAAACTAGTGAACTCTGCTCTTGGATACTGTTGTTCTCCTACTTGCTTTTCCCATTGAAAAGTAATTGCTTTGAGCATCAGAAATTATTACAGAAGATTACACCTTCTAAAGCAGCCTCAGCATCTTGTTGTGAGGAAGAACAGCCTGTAAAACGTTGTATGCCTTGCCCAGCAATTACTCTGTTGTAGCTAATTTCAGAAAGCATAAATTGCCCATTATTTCTGAAGAGGGTATTTTTTTTGACCAGCAGTACTGAAAGTGGATGCTTTTCCAGCAGATTTTCATATGGCTTCAACATAGTAGTACAAATCAGAAATGAAATATCTTGTTTCCATGTCTCACATTCTTTTTATAGAATTGAAAATTTAATTCTTTTATGGTAAAATTAATTGATGAGCAAAGTTTGGTAAACCATTGTAACTGGCAAAAATGTAAGTTTCTCATTTTTCCATATTAAAAATATTTCACTATGAAAATGTGAAACAACATATTACCACAGGTCAGGCAATTCAATGCACAATAAAATATATTAATTTGTTGAACTTTTTCTTTTCCATGCCAATATCACCAAATAGCATTGATATGATCTTCTGTGGCCACACATTACTAGACATTCTCTCTCATGTGGCAATATATTCTTATTTCTAGTTACATTTTTGTGGCATACATCATGAAATACCTCATTCCAGTGAAAAAAATCCAAGCTGTGTTAGAGAATAGCTGCATAAAGATCTTCAATTGCAGTTGATGAGAGCCTGTAGCAATTTGGGAGAGCACAGGTGTTTGTTGAAGTGACTCACTGTTACCTAACTGTAACATGTAGAGTTTAGGTGAACTGAAATTAATGTTTTGATTTAAGGAATAGTGAAGTATTTCATTTTGGTAGATAATTTTAGAACAATGTTTTTCAGCATTTCTGTATCACTTTTTTTTTTCCATGGCTGCTTCTTTCATTGAAGAATTGAGTATTTTGAATTTTCTGCACAATCTGAATTTTGTACCCCATAGAAATTCCAGGTTTTAACTGGATATATAATTCAGTAACCTCCTGTGAATATTTTAGAGGCAAGAGTTTTATTGGAAGCACTATCTTGAGGAAAATGGTGCATACATCTGTCCATGTAAGCCTCAATATCGTGTATCATTAACACAATGTAATGTTAAGAAACTTGATTAGATTATGCAAAAAAAGTCCCTTAAATTATTACAACCAACATAATTGAGGTTGGATAAAGTGGTTGTAACACTGTATTGAAATACATAGTATTCTGCCCTCTTGCATGCTAACATGAGGGTGTAAAGAAGGAGTTTCTCTTACTGTCTACCACATGCTGCTCCTATTTGTACTGCTGTGACCGGCTCTCACAGAATCCCTGTGTTCCACAGGGAAATACATCAGACGTGGGATGTTCTGGGGTATGTTCAGCCGCACACACTAAAAAACTGCAAGGCAGGCTAATAGTATTCATCACGGTTTTCTTCTTGGACCCCATCTGAGGTGGTCTGACCTCAGGGCTTGTGGCAAAACAGGAATCTGAGAGTGCAGTAGATTATTTGCTAGCTATGCTCATTTAGATAAGAGGCACCAATGAATCTTTCTGGATAAAACTAGAACAGTTATGATGACATTTTTCTACAATGGAAAAGGGTCGGTCTGCCATTCATGAAATATTAAAGGGGAAAGACAATCAGTCAATTTCAAAACCAGGTGTATTTGAACAGTGAAAAGACAGAGCACAGTCAGATCCAGAATACCTGGAGAACAAGAAAATTAAATGGCAGCTGAATCTAAAGGACCACTGTGTTATCACTGGTAAAAAGCAGTGTCTGAAATGAACTTAGGAATCAGAAATTCTAGGATTGCTGAATATCTTAACAGCCAAGTACAATGGGAGCAAACAGCTTGGTGTTCTACACACCAAAGCCTGATTTATTTTTTTAAACAAAGTTCAGTGTTTGTCCGAGACTCTCAGTTCTCTTCCCATGTCACAGGGTAGATGTGCATAAGCTCACACCTGTATGGCACTGTGCATTTCCTGTGTTATTGTTGAGATCATCCCATTTGTTTGATCTGTAACCCCACACTCCGACATAATAAAAGGGGAGTAGCAATGCTTGAGTCTCTAGGGTGGTGGGGGAATCAAAAGAAGTTTCTTCATCTGCTCATAAAAATAAATCTACCTAAGCTCAATAGTTTTTCTATAATAGAAATTATTAGGAACTGACTGATTACCAGTACTACCCACTGACATCTGGCATTTAATTCCCCGAAGACAGAGCTTTTTCATTATCATTAAAAAAAAAAAAAAAAAAAGGAAAAGAAAAGCTCATAGTGTAAATTATACTCCTCTGGTGCTCTATTCAATATATAATCTTCTCTGTCAGCTCCTTACATTGCAGCATCAGATGGCATGGATCTAAAGAGTAAGTGCCCTAACCCAGAATAAGAGAGAGCCATAAGCGATACCTTCAAGTGGAGCCAGTGCCTTGTAGAATAATTGAGTTTCAAATTGCATAACAGCAGAAGGCGGATGGACAAAAAGTCACTAGAATTCTATGTACTGCAGTGACCATGGTATCCAGAAGAACGCTAACAGCAGGGTAGCTTTGATTTATGTAGTAAGGTGCATTAACAGATGCTTTTCAGAAACTGGGATTCCTGATTATGGAAAGAAGCAGCAAAATACCTGCTGCTTTTCTCCTCATTCCCTTATGGAAAAGGGAAGAAACAGGCAGAACCCATAAAAGGTGACCGCTCGTGTGAAGTCTGACCCTGCCTGTTTACCACTGAGGATTATTTTAATTTCCAAATGCCAATGGCATTTGCTATATAAAATTACCCTTAGGTGGTATTTTTTGACTGCTAATGAGCTTTATTCCATTACTGCTGGATATTCCCAGCTCCAGTTGATTGCTGGGGACACTGGGGACACCACAGCAGTCAAAATGCACTCCTCAAAACATGTAAATGCAGGCATGTGAATGCTGGTTCCTGTACACTGCTTGAAGTCAACTTCTAGCTAAGCTGGTTACCTGGGAAACAGCTGTCAGCACAGTGGAAAGGAATCTATTTAGTGTGGTGGATAGGTGATGGGGAGTTCTTAAAAAAAGGGGGAACAACAAAAAAAAACCATCATTGCTCCATAAGTTCACTTTTGCTGTGTACCCTGAAAGAAACAGGAGATAGGGTGTACTTTTAAAGAATTTTGACAAGAATAAATTATTCCCCAAACTACATAGTCTGGAGCTGCAGAAGTGGTTCAATTTATAGGAAGGGTCTTTTCATAAGGGAATTAAATTTCAGTAGTAGCTCAAGATTTATTTAAAAGATACTGAAAATAATATAATTTTTGCCAGTTATTTTCAATTTGTATGCTGCAAGTATGCCACAACAGAGATTAGTTAAGCCATTGACAGTTTTTATCTTCAGGGTTCTTACAGAACAGTTTTTAGATCACCCTTTTAATGAAGTTAAATATTGTTGGATTTTTCAGATAGTGGTTCCTAAAACTGCAGCAGATAAGGGTTCAGAATAGCTTTTCCAAAGTTGTCAGAATTAAGAATTCCTGGCTTCTGGTCTGTGCTCAGATTTACTGACCTGTGTCACATCTCAAAAGACAAAAGCAGAAAAGATATGAAAAATCATTGCCTTGGCGCTAGTTATCATGCATTTCTGATGACCAATTGATAATGGCACTATTGAAGCTTCAGTTATTACCTGTGCTGCTATGCAGTTTCCCTCTTTGTAGAAGGGCTTTTATGCTGCTGTTTTGACAGAGAGGAATAGCCACATCACTGTATAAAATGTGTGTTAAAAGGACACGCCTGTCCATCTTCCTTAGTCATAACTTTCTGTTTTAATTGTGGTTAACGTTTCAATTTGAGATGAACTCTTGAGTATCTCACCACTGATTTGTCTTCCTCGTATGACCAAGTAGGCTTCCAGAGTTTCATTGCAGAGTTACTTTCTTAAGTTCCGCTTCTACCTTAACCCTACCTTCCTTAAGGTTGCCGGAGGATTTAAGTACCCAACTTCCATTGACGTACAGCGGGCACGTGACACCATAGGTACCAGATTCCAGAGAAAAAGCCAGACACCTGCCTTTTCCTCTGTCCCACATCACATGTCCCTGTCAGTGCTAGTGCTTACAGAGAGATCAAGGATCTGATCTTCCTGAAAGAAAATTCAGCAGAAAAGAATAGAAAAGAAAGAAAAAACAAGATTTTTTCATTCAGGTCCTTCATTTGGAGCACTGTGTGACTTCATGAGTGCTTTGTCGCTCAAATGGTGGGACGGGAACATTCAGCTGTGCAGGGCAGAACTTCTCCACAGCAGCAAGCACTTGCATCAGTTCAAACCAAGTGTGAAACGCACTGCAGTTGTTTTAGACTCTTTTGAGAGTCATAGCCTAAGAATGTCATGAAGTTATTTTACAACAACAATATCATAGTAATTTAATTTAATCCTCTAACTAAAGAATTAAGAAATTACTCTTTCCAGGTGTTATCAGTAGTGATATTGAAATTAACTGATGTGAGCATCATGTCAGTTAGCTGATAGGGGTACACGTAAAGACAAACATAGTACAAATGTATTAAAATGCAGGAATAGTTTCAGATATTGTGTAATGTATAAGTGTGTAAAAGTGACAAAATTGAACATGGAACAGCTTTGAGCTATTTAACAAAAAGGAAGTCTCCTAGGTGTCTCCAAAGTAAAAACAAATAACATGTTTGTACCACCACATATGAAGTTATTATTTTTTTTGAACTGTCTTTTGGAAAACTCCATTTTATCTGTTTAGTCCATCAACTGGAAAATTATCATCTCAATTACCCATGTATCCTTGTTTCAAGATGTGATATTTCCCAAGCTTCCAATATTAGGAAAGGTATCATATGCCATTAGTCTGGAACACCATTGCTCTATAATGCTCAGTTTCCATTGCTAGTCTTGCTAATCAATATCCTCTAAACCACAGTCCTTAGCTTAAGTTGAATATAATTGTCCTGTAGGAAAAATAGAAAGGAAGGAAAAATATCCTGGAAGCTATTTGAAGGCAACTGAAGTTAGCCAAGAGCAAGTGATGAGAAGAAGTGATGCTAGATGAATGTAGTTTATTTCATGAGTTTGGGATAAGCACCTTTATTTCTAGAACCATAAAATAAGCCCACCTAAAGGAACTAGGCTGTATCTATTGCTGCAGAAGGAGAAGCTCAATTTAGCACATGATGTGTCTATGAGTAAAATGATGCAGCATGAAAAGGTTCCTCCGCAGAGGAGGAAAAATTCACATTACTTTAAACGTACATTTATGTTAATTAAGAACACATCTAGGGTTGGAGAGGCTTGAGAAATTGATATTACTGTACAGAATATATATGATCACTCTTAAATATGTTGTGCCTGTAACTACATATTACTATATGCTCCACACTATACTTAGCAAGTCTGTCTGTCAGAAAGCTCTAATTGCTTTATGTGTGAGAACATTAAGCTTCAATAAATTTATATACACAGCTGTTCCATTACTGTGGAACAAGTTTTATCTCCTAATAAATTGATGTTTCTTTTTAGTGTCAACTCAAACCAAAATTTACACCCAAGAAGGTGAACCTTAACATCACATAATTAGTTCAGTGACACCAGTGGTAATAGAGGGTACACACTGTATGTCTCTTAAACATATTGATGGAGAAAAGTTTTGACTTCTGATAATTGTTTCTTGAAAGCTTAATTGTGATTAAGAGCAGCTTTAATTGGAAAAGGAAAAAAAATCATGACCTTTAAACATACACTGCAAATGGCATGTCTGCATTTACAAGGAGTTGCACCATAACGGGAAAAAAACTAAAAGCCTTCTTTCAGATAGGGTGAGGGGGGCTGGTGGGAAAGGCATTGTGGTTCTGTATGGAGTCACATTTAGGTTAATGGAACAGAGGTTTAGACTGCCCTGGACTTTTGATTAATATTTAATTAATCTTCTGTAGAAGACTCTGATTTGAATTAAACTGGGTACTAAAAAAGGAACCAATTCACCAAAGAGTTTACATAAATTTGACCTGCCATTATGAGAATTTAAATTAAAATAGCAAAAGTTTTGTTTTCTGCTGGTTTTGTGCCTGCTCTACATCAATTTACTAGCAGTAATACAGCTGGGAAAAATGAGACCTGAATTGGGCGCTAGTAATAGAGCCATAGCTGTAACATAAGAAATGACATTTGGTTTACTTTAAATAAGTACCACGAGTTAATGACTTGCATTGTTCTCTCAATGTAGGCTTTTACAGCCCTTGCAAAAGAAGCAATTACCTGTACACAACAAGAGGAAGAATAGTTGCTTACATGTAATCAGATAACCGGACTTGTGCCTGTCTTTGGTAGACTTGGGTTCAGCCAACAGAAGAATGAAAGGAGGAGGCCTTATGTGAGTCGTGAGACTATTATAATTTATTTGTGCCAATGGCTTAAAATCATTCTATTTTGTTAAAAAAAAAAGTCCCCAAAATGGTTTTGGGGAGCTGCTCATGCTTCTACATTGCCTCTTACTCAAAGTGGAAGTAAAAATAATGCAAATGAAGGCTATTGCCTACTCTGACTTCCTTGAATCCCTTTTCCATTCTGTGTAGGGATGGCTGGAGTCAGTATTGCCTACTGCAAAGGCAGGGAGGGGCTGAAGGGGATCTTGCAGGATTCTCCTTTTTACAGTCCTGATGGATATTTAGCATCTACTTGACCTCAGCATAGGAAAATGAGTTTGTAGTTATTTCTCTCACAATTTTTGTCTTTTGGGTTTTTTTTATCGCTTTTTATAGTCATGGTAAATACCATGTGGGCTAGTCAGCTCTTCTCTTAGTGAGCAGCTTTTACGTGGCCCCCTCCATAAGTCTGGATGATATGTAGATCCTTCAGAATTTTCCCAAGTATCACTCATAAGGTGATTGCTGTCACTCAGGTGTTCAGACTTTAGAATTCTGCTCTGTTACCTGATTAATCTGGTTTCTGTGCCTCCAGTGTATTCCAGTATATCTTAGCTTCTTTTACAGTTCATAGAGGTGCAGGCACTGAGCTGATCACCTACTGCATCCATTTGTTGTGAGGAAAAACAACACTTGACAAATGTGCATGTGCTCCATTGTGCAAAAGCCAATCTGTCCTTTAACTAAAATCTTAGTTTAACAGCTGGTTGTAGGCAGTCTATGCAGTGCCTGCTGCAGATAGGTTCCTGCTATTTGAGTAGCGCTTAACGATGCAGAAATCGGGCAAAAATAATAAAAAGTAAATAGCAAAAGGGCAGCAAAATCAGATCTTTGTGGATCCATCTTCCTAGGGATATTTGTCATTCTTTTCTTACATAGCCTCTACTTTCTGGTTTTGGTTTCCATGAAAAACAAATTACCGTGCAGCTCAAATGGGAAAATTCACGGGAACTGAACTTTATCTCAGTTAGCATCATAGCAATATAAACTACTTCCTGGAAGCCATGTCTTGCCGTAGTTAATTTTGAAAATTCCCACAGAAACTCATGGAGTTTCTGTTACCTTTTGTGGGGAAGTTGTCATTTTCAGAGAAGACTAGTGCTTACGCAAGTGGTGTGCAATGTCTTCTCTGCTGCCCTCTTTACAGGATCATGGCAGTCACACATGACAGAAAGTGAAATGTGACCTGTTACAACATAACCTTTGAATTAGAGACAATAATACACTATGAGATTATTTCAGAGATTAATCAGAAATACCAGGGCAGTTTTGTGCTGGAGTTTCATTAGTCTGTCACTTAACAGCTCATTGCATTAATAAGGATTATTGTATTGAAAAAGATAATAAAAAAAAATTAATTTCAAGTCTATTTTTTAAGGTAATTGAAAGGGAAACACTGAGCTTTTAACCTCAAGATGTAGAAAAATATATAATACTTTTTAAATAAATACATTTGTTAAAAATAACATAGTTTTCTCTATAGGCCTCTCAGTTCAGCCTACTTTAATTTTTTTGCTAGAAAAGAATAGCTAATGCCAGGAGAAACAAGTCTATAATTTGCATTAAATGGAGCTGGCTTTGCAGTGTGCTTATGTTAAGACCTGCAGTTACTAGCTTGTAATATTTCATCTCATCTTTTGGGAGCATGGAAGAGTATTTTGTAGGTATCAAATTCTTTGGGTTAGCTGTGTTCATAGTTATGCAGGCTCACAGTTCTATAGCTTCATTTACATCTCTACTGACAGGAGTTCCTCTTTGCTGGACATGCCCCAAATAAACTAATCTTAAAGAAGATGTGGAGAGCGTTAGAATGTCAGGGTACAACTTAGCCTTCTGTCATTTGTTTAAGAATTCTACTTTTCTGTGTTGTAACAATTAATTCTTTTTACTAGAGAATAGTTATGTATGAACTTTAGATGGACTTATTAGCATTTCCCCAGAATATAAATTGCTGTCATCACTTGTCTCAGATATTTCATTTTCATCTCAGTGTGACTCTGTCATCCCAGCAATGCCTTTAGTGTCTTAATCCTGAAATAAAAGAGGAAGAGAAAATATCTTAAATAATGAGTAAAAATGGCAATTTTTTTGCTTTGGGGGTTGTTTTTCATAGACATTTGTTTACTGTATAGATCAAATGCTTAGTGTGTCCTTCGACAAGTGCAGTCCATTAAATGCTTTATTCATGAACTGGGATCAAGGGATTGACTCAGTTATAGCCTGCTCTCTGAAATAAGATAATACAAACAATTTCTATTAAGTATCATATTTTAGGAGAGTGGGACAAAAAGAAGAAATTCTTTGATCTCTTTGATCAGATTTGAATGGCAAAGAAATCTTATGCATTAATGTTTAAAATTAGAGATTTTATCAGCAATCATTTTAATAAGTAGAACTTGGGCTGCTGTGCTGAATAAGTATACTTCTTAGTACATGCAATATGTTGATTTCCCTGGAGCTGCTTTTTAATTCATTATAGAGAAAGAATGAAGAACTAGTCAATAACAAAAAGAAGAAACTGAGTGACACTGCTGTAAGCAGACATGCTCAAATTGGCATGACATGCATCTTTCTCATAGTCCAGGTATAACTTACCAGATCATTTCTGTAGCAAATTGCTTCAGAATCAATCCCTGAATTTCATACCAGTAACAAGAAACTTAGAGCTCAAAATTATTCATTATTTCTTCCCCTAAAACCTTTTCAAAACTCTTGATCAGATCTTCAGATGCCCATAAACTCTCAAAGCTCATTTGGATTCAGGGGATCTAGGCAGGTTTGCGCTAGTTAAACCTCAAGCACAGCATTGAGCTTTAGAGATCTGTACAGGAACTGGCATTGCTGTTCCTTAGTTAGAATCACATATGTAGCAATTTCCATTTCAGTGAAGCCCTATGAATTAAAAATCTCACTTTTTTAATAGTGTTAAGGAAATAATTTCTGGTTTCCATACAGGGACTCATGAAGTGAGTGCACATCAGATGCTCCAAAGGCAGCAGACGGTTCTGGTTTGCAGCAGCGTTTTCACTGCTGGGCCTCCTGCCTGAAGTGTCTGAAATAGAATTACAGTGCAATTTATTAAATTTATTATCATGCTGTAGAAGAAAAAGAATTTTCATGGTTTTATGATCTGACTGAGGATCTGTACCGTGTGACTAGTCTGTTATATTTTGTGATATCTGGCCACTACAAGTTTGAACGGCAGTAATGCATGCTGCATAACCACGCTTAGCATCTTCAAAACTTTTTTTTAGTGCTTGCCACTTGGGCTGAAATCTTCCTAATTAAAGATGTCAGAATAAAGCAGTATCTTACACATCTAGATGAAACTAGGTAATGATGACAAAATAAAGTGGTATCAGTTTGGATATATTTTAACATGATGTCAAAACACATTCTCATCAAAATCCCCAGAGACACCATTACAGTGTCAAAATGAAACATTATCAACCTACGATTACCAGAACAACATGAAATGGTACTATAGTAACTTTGTAATGTAATGCCAATATCATGAAAAATAAAATTGACATACTAAGTGGAATTACTTATTATACATATTTCATTTCTTTCTGTTTACTAAAACACATATGGCAATTACATTACTCAAGAAAAACCTTACAACATTTGCATAGCATTTGCTGAAGTAATGTGAAAGTTGAGGTACAAATTAGCCATACAGAGGAGATCTTAACCACAGAAGATTGTTATTTTGCAACCCTTGCCTCTCAGGCATGGCTATATAGGCCTATATGAACTATATGTTTCAGAAGCTAAAAATCTTAGGTTTGGGTTTGGGTTTTTTTCTCTATAAAGGAGAATTGCAATTAGTAGCAAAGTGTACTCTGTAAAGAACCATTAAAATTGTTCTAAAGTAAATAAGAACTGGTTGTTGTATAGACTTTATACAGGGTCTCAAAAAACACTTCTTAAAGAAGGCCGTTGTTGACTCGTGGATATATGAATGCAAACACAGAGAGGCTGAGTGACTTAGCCAATTTTATTCTAATAAATTTTTCTGCCTCAGGATTAAACTGTTGGGTTATACTGCTATGCCAGTTGACCGTCACATTCTACCAGGCATTCCTAGTACTACATTTTCTTAGAATGATTCTGTGATTCATTCCTGGAGCCCAAGTTCCCCATATAGGGTGAGATTCATCTGCCCTAATATAGATCTCTAAAGCTACGCATCTCAGCCTGAGCTTGTTCCTTTAGTCTTCTTTGTCAATGAAGAAAAGTAATAAGCTCTCAAGGGTAATTGCATGCTAAGTGATGTTCTATGAATTGCCCTCTAGAGTAACTTATTTCTCTGTATTTCACTTAGAAAGAGTCTAGATGGGTAGTTTTAACTACACGCCTGGCTTTTAGATTATTAAAATTGGTTGAGAAAAGTCCCACCTTACCTTCTTCTAGTAAATAAATTTGCTTTTCTATTGCCTTTATCAGGCTCATTGTCTTGGTAAACCAATGAAGTGGTGTTACAAGTAAATTGTGTTTCTTCTGCAGCAAGAGAAATGCACTTTTTTATGTATGCGAAATCTGAACTTGGGTTGAGACTAAGCAGCCCAACAACAGTAAATATTACAATTCAGGATTTCTAATCCAGTTTTTCAAAACATAGTGAGACCCTCAGCAATTACTGAGCATCATGCACAGTACATCTGAAAAACAATTCCTGATGAAAAGACATTTTCAATGTTTCCAAGAGGAAAATGAAGTGAAATAAGTAGTTACTTAAGTAGTAGAAGTTGAGTTCCAGCTGACTCACTAAATAACAAACTGAATGTTTGGATAAAAGGTAAGTGCTGTTCTTGTCTGTCCTTGCCTGGAATTGGTTTTTGGTGTTTTTTTGTTTTGTTTTGGTTGGTTGGGTTTTATTTGTTTTGTTTTTTTATATAAGTGTGATTTTGTGGCTATTTTTAGTTTTAAATTTAAGCATGGTAAAGCATCTATTTATTAAAATCTTAATCTTTACAATAAAATGCTGAAAGGATTTATCCATACATCAATTGGCTTGCAAAATATCATATCACGATTTTCTTAATATTCACCTGGAAATAATACATAATTAAAAATCCTAATTCGATTTTGTGCTAATCTGTATAAATCTTAGTGACCAACTTCATAAGAAGACAACAGCCGTGTGAACATAAGCACCAATTCAAGTAATCAATATCAGCTTTGATTTTCATCTTTTCTTGGTTTAGTCGGATGGAAAACTGTGCACAGGCACTAAATGATGAAATACCCAACAGTAAACCCAGATTAAAAGTTTTATTAGAGGTTGCAGATTATTTACTGCCAAAAATAGAACAATGATTCCACATCTCTCTGTGTTTTATATAGAATTTCTGATCTACTACTGATGCTCCTAGCAGAGGGAGTCTCCCTAGTTTTCAGACTTTAGAAAACATTTGAGGTTTTGACCTAGCCTTGCTTTCCTTAGGCCAGTCATTTTTGTTTGTTTGTTTTTAATGGACAACCTGTCACTTTACACTTGGAAATTAGCCTATAGTTAGAATAAGATAAAATGTAAAATCAATCAAAATATTATTTGGAGATTTATAATGCAATAGCCCCACTGTCAAAGGACAGAAAAAATTATACTATAATTAGCGGCTGGTAAGGACTGTGGGAGCCATGTGAACTTTGCATAATGTATCATCTTTTTAAATGTTCAGGCATTTTAAAGGGATGACTTTGTCTATAGATCACTGTTTGTCTAGCCTTGTACTGCTTGACACTGTAGTTTTATTTATACTTTAAGATAAGATGTCATTTCTAGAGAGGGTAAGTGTTTACAAGAGTCAAAAAGTTCTGTCGTGTTTTGCTAGTTGCAACACCCTGGTACCTAGTTCATATTTCCTAAGCATTTTCTGTGGTTAAAGAGAAACAAAGCAACATAAAATATTTTTGGGGTTTCCAGTATAAGTTATGTCAAGGCATTAAGCAAGATCTAAATACCTTCTAAAGAAGATGAGGAGGTTTGCATTGAAACAGATAAATTTTGCCATTTATACAGTGTAATGGTGCATTATTTGAATAAAATATGACTCACTTTTGATGAATCCTTCAAATCAAATGGTACAGTCAGGATTTTTTTTTTTTCCCCTCATTTTTTGTATGACTTTAGACTCCTTCCATGAAAAGATGTGGTCTTTTTCTCCACCCTAGTGTTGACTAGAGTTTGGCTCTGAAGCAGATTCTATACTGTAAAATAGTGTCACCACACAGCCGTAGCTGAGTCGTATAAGGTGAGCTGGAGCGAGCTGGGTTATACCTACGTAACAACATTCACACTACACAGGTGGTGTTAGCTATAGACAGATGTTCCTTTTTTCAAATAGCCACCGTGCTTTAAGAAGTGATTGCTCCCTAGGTGCTTGTTGCAGCCCCTCTGCTGAAGATTTCTGCCCCCACTTCTCATCCAGAGAGGAGATCAGAGGGAGCTTTCCTTCTATAGCTTCCAGCAAAGCAGCCGGAAAAGAAGCTTAAACAGAAACAAAGGCTGACATGTCCTGAAGCCCACTTGGGATCTCTCCGGTGATCCCTTCTGCTGACACAGAAATACCAGCTAGGTCCAAGAGAGCGTTGCCTCCCTGCGGCCTTTGTTAAATGCTTTTGTATTACTATGCCAGGCAATCCTCATGTTGACACAAAATAGCCTGTGGTGCCTAATTATGGATGTTCATCAGACCTAACAGCACTGGAGCCATCATTGTCTGTCTGTTCTAGTTAGGATAGGAAGATACTTAGAAGGTCAGAGCCAGCTTCTCCCTGCTTGCCTTCAAAGTAATTTTATATTTCATTTACCATAAAAAAATGCAAATTTCTCCTTTGCTTGATCACCAATATTTTTGGTTTATTTTCTTTTCCCATGATTTATTAAATCTTTGTATTTGCATTGCTGCCATTTCCATACACCTTCGTTAGAAATTCACAGTGAGATGTTATGTATTTTCTTTCAGGTTACACATGGTGTTCTCTTTTTAACTTCTTTTATTCTTTACAATGGCTGTAACAAGTTGTGTGTGGCTGAAAATTGGCTTGGCTTATATCTGCAAAATCTAACAGCTCCAAAGAAAGGCTTAGACTGTGTGATAACCCAGTAGCTGAGTATCTGTTTTCAGATGTTTATAGCAAGCTCCTAAAATCTCTGCTTTTCTTTTTAGTAGAAGAATTCTCCTGAAAAGTAAGACTGGATTTCTGTCTCCAGTGTGTAGGCTCTGACAGGCTAATAAGGAAGAGTGATGGTGGCAATAAAAAGGGTCTTGGGTACATTCTTCAGATTTCACTGGTTGTAAAATGATGGCCCTGCTACAGAATGGTCACAGAGGGACTTGAAGCAAAATCTAGTCTGGAGAGTTTGAAGAGGCTGTTGCGGTTAAGTGACCTCCCTATCAGCTCCAGCCCTCTGCATTGTTTATGGCCATTGCATCAGAAGCAAGTACAGAATTAAGAGCAGTTGAGATTACCTATTTAACCCAGAGAATAGAGATGGTTTTGATTTTTAATGATTTACTCTTTTAAAATCAGTGTGAAATGACCGACAAATCACAATGTCAAAAGTTGGAAATGAATTGGTGGACTTGCAGAACTTCGTGTATTGGGGTTGGTGATTATCACTGCGAAGGTAAACTGGGAATGACATAAAACTTCCTGATGAGCTGATTTCACATGTATACATATTGACATAAATCCTAGAGTTTAAATCCTTGTTTTGATGGAATTAATATGCTGAAGTGTGTAGGTATGTGTACAGGTAATGTGTTACATCTTGCCTGTCACATTAAGCCAATCCCTGAATTGAGCTGCCTTTAAATCCTGCAGACTTTAAAGGATATATAATGCTCTGTGTTCATTCAGCAAATATGAAATGGCAAGAGGAAGGATTTTTATGACCCTGTGAACAGTAGAAATAAGTGAAGATTGAAAGAGATCTGGGGGGGGGGAAGTTTCAGATAGGCTCTATACCCTTCAGCATGCAAGAAGCCATCCTTGTTAGAAACTTACTTTGCATGCATAATTAATTTGAGCAGCACATTCCATTTCTTACAACTAGATGAGAAATTGAATTCAGGTGTTTGGTGAACATATGGGGGATTTACTGTGAATTTATGACCTGTGGTTTGATTGTAAACCCCCAAGATACTAGCTGATAAAACTTAATGAAGCTTGTGCAGAGAAGCTATTTTTATTTGCAGTTTTATAATTGATACATTTTGGGGGATTTTTACACCTCTTCCCCACCTTTCAATGCCTTATTCACAATAAATTCTTTTTTGCTGAAGAAAAATGAAACTAGTGTTGGCTGTACTTTTCTATGCCTTCTTCCAGGTTACAACTGCACTGTGCTACATTTGTAGTCTAACTAATTTGATCTCTTCCTCTGCCAATTTTTTTATCAGACTGACTGTAATTACGCAACAGCTCTTTTATATGACACTGGATGTGGTTGCTTTTCTTTGTGTACCATATCTATATGTGTTACTATCCCTGTGTTTGCGACAATTCTATTCCCTGATTTCTCAGAGAAAGACTGTATGTAGGGCACACTGGAAGGAGAGGACCAGCCAAATCAGTTACACCAATTTAAGCTTGAGGATGTGTATTTAGGTATCAAAAAATAAACCATAGAACAAAGTAACGGGAAAAGACAAATCTGCTCTGGCAAGCTGGTTGCAGGTAGAAGATGGTGTGGACTCTGCTCAGCCCTCATCAACCCCACAGTGCGTGGGCACAGTTACCTGTGTTACTGACAATTAACAAATCTGTTCAAGGTGAACAGACCAGAAACCCATGCATTGGAATATGGTGCTAACTGTAAACCTGGTAAAGGGCATGCTTGCATTTCATTTTGTGTCCATGACTTTTTGTAGCATCTTGACAGTTTTTGTTTATCTGCCCTCAAGGCCATCTGAAACAGACAAATCCATCTGCTTGGAGTTCAGCTGTGGCAAGAGGGTGCTCAGGTTTTAGTAAATGTAGCAGAAACGTTTATATTTGATTATCACCACTCTCCTTTCTGTTTGGCTGGTTTCATCCTGCTCAAGCTAACAAGGAAGGGGTCCGTTTTGTAGACACTCAAGTAGTCCTGAACTTTGGCATGGATGTGTGCTGCCAACTATGGCACAGCCACCAAAGGACATCATTAATTCTCAATGGGATAGAAATGAACTCTTTTTCTGCTCTTTTCTACCTGTAGGCAAAAGTAGATTCAAATTCAGCTCTTGATTTTTAATGCGAAGCGAGTAATCTGCCTAAACAGAAAGGAATGTATTTGATACTAAATAGGTGATAGTTGTTTGCCATCTTGAAGTAAATAATAACCCGTCTGTGTTTTATAACTGCTATCCAGAGATCTAAGCAGCCAGTCAGGCCAGTGAGTCCCTGGCAGCTCAAATCTGTGTTAAAAGATTTGAAGGTGCAAAGAGCATTGTTTGTTTACTAACCCTTTGGTTATTCTAGTCATGTTGCAACTGCCTGGTGACGTTATTAAGACCATTCTCCGTGCTTCTGCAGGCCAATTTTTCTTTTCTTGTTTTTTCCCCAAAGCTTTAGTCATCCCTGTTCAGTAGCATGTTTGTATCTACTTTGTCACACTGAAAATCTGTCTGTTTTGAAAGGATTACAACTCTGTACATCAGTGCATGACATCACACTGAGACATTGCTTAATGATCTGAGACTCTGATGGCCATTGCTGTGGCTGCTTATTTCTGGAAATATGTGACAGCTCTAGCCTATCTAAGCCTTGCTTACAGTTGCATTTTTAGTCCATGCTGGCAACTGTGTGTTTTAAAGCAGCGCTCACAAAATAGCTGATTGTGAAATGTGCCGTCTGCAGATGGAAGGCAATGGGGTGCCAAGAAGAGATGTGATACAAGGAAGCCCAGCCGCTTTGCAATCCAAGCTAACTTCGGCCCTAAAAACCTTTTCTTGATTTTTATTTCTTTTAAGAACATTTAATGATGATAGAAAAAGATAATTTGCATCCAATGCTAGGAGGTGCTAATTGTCTTCCGTAAGTTCACAGCCATTCTGTTATTAAGTCGGCATAGCGAAAGGCTGTCTGGACAAGCTGTGGTTACTGAACAGATCTGAAATTCCAGTTTTGACTAAAAATCTTAAAACTAACATAGATCAAATCTTTGATAAACTTTGGATAGATTTCAAGTTGAACTTCTTCCTTCCTGCTAGTATTCTTAGAGGTGAATTTGCCTTCAGATTTTCAGTTCATTTGAATGAAATACTCAAACAAAACATGGCTAATTAAATAAACTTTTGAGGACTTGCACCATACATCCAGAAAAGCCAAAAGGGAGTTTAAGCAGCTGGAACACCTGCAGCCCTGATCCTAGGAGTCTGTTGATATGACCCTACTTGCAATGGATAAGTTCATCCAGTAAGTCAAAATGCATTTTGCTTTACACTGTCTAAGGACTCTTCACACTGGATATAATTTGCTTAGATCTGTCCCAAGGGATAATGATGTGACTTACATAAAGAGTTGTAGCTAGAACAACACCTCTCTGGACCTGAAAAGAAGTAAAGTTAGGTTTGTCCTCTTGACTCCAAAATTTTATTTGTGATAGTTTTTTATCAGGATTATGATTTATTGCATTTTGCTCTTCTGAAAGCAGTAATTGTTGTCAGGAGTTGAATGACATATCAAGCAGGTGTGCCAAGTGCTCACTGAGTGCACTGGGAGTGCCATTGGAGACATAACAAACAGCAAAAATCACGATGGTAAAACTAACTGGATGAAGAAAGGCGTGAAAAGAAACAGGAGACAGCATAGTGGGCCAGGCTGGAGATGTGCAAGGCTTCACTAGTGGGAAGGTTAAGGCAGCTATAATTAACTTAAAGAATCAGAGCAAGGTTGAGAGGAAAATGGAACTGAAAGGAAGTCAACCTGAGATATCGTCTAAGCCCACAAATAATCTTTTCTTAGAAGTATCTTAGACATTCTTCAGCTCTTTGCCTTTTCTTTTTCTATCTTCTAAATAAAAATGTTTACTTTTATTTTAGTGATAAAACTGCTGAGTCGACTTCACTATTTCACTTTCTGTGTCTCACAAACATTTTGAGCACAAGGAAATCTGAGTACATATGAAAGTGTTCTGTCTTTCTTTAAATTTAGCTCCTTCTTTTCTGTGAAATAGGCCTTTTATATTTATCAATTCTTTTTGCAAATTTCTAAGTTTGGGTCATGTCTCTTGCTTTTCAGATAAAACAGAAATGTTCTTAAAAGATTTATCTTCTCTGCCATGATAAAACCTTTTAATAACTTTTTTTAAAGTAGCCTGACTTCTTTTTTCTTTTCTTTTTCTTTTCTCTCTTCCTTTTGGTTTTGTTTTTTTTGTTGTTGTTTTTTTTGTTTGGTTTTTTCGTGGTTTGTTTTTTTTTTGGGGGGGGGTTCTTTGTGTTTTGGGGTTCTTTTGTCATTAGAATAAGTCCTTCATAGGTCTGGATGTTGTTCATCTCTCCATTGTAAGGGTGATAAATTAATGAATTTGGTGTTCAGGAGTAGGCATGAATTTTGTCTTCCTGGCATGGAAACTATGCATTTGTTTTCCTTTGTTGATGTAAATGCTTTAATGAATAACAATCCCAAAACGTGCAGAAGTTCTCAGATCTGTAGCAATCCTTCCAGCAGTCCATTCTGAGGTTAGTAGTTTCTGTTCCCTATAATGCACAGGTTTTAGTGCAGTACTTTGTGGGTTTACCTTATGTTTCTTCTTTGCCAGTTTTAAAAATCAGCAGACCATTTAAAAGTATTTTGTATGTCTTGTACTGGATTGTGGTGATTGCGTATAAAATGTGCAGTGTACAGCAACGTGCGGGAAAAACAAGTGGTTGTATAGTAAAGCTGTGCAGAATTTGACAATAAGGAATACATTTAAATAACATAAGCTGTTTCACAAAATTAAGTTGAATTAAGGAAGTAGAATTAGCAATACACCTATAATGAAATGGAAATTATGAAAGAGCCACAGTGTTTCATTTCCACCTGTTCTAAATTAAGCTTTCTTTTAATCGTACTTTTCAAAACGGAAATTTGCATTTCCAGTAAAAATAAAGTATTTCTTAAAGCTTCTGAGGAAGGGAGGGAGGCAGGAAGACAGGCAGGCAAGAAGGAAAAGAGAGAAGGAGGAAGGGAGGAAGGGCTTCCCCAAATTCATGTTTTTTCTCTGCTCTCATCCTCAAAGAAAAGGAGCAAAAAAAAAAAACACGAAACAAAACTCGAAAAACAACCTAAAACAAACCCTAAACCGCTTCAAAAATTAGCCTTTGCTAGAACCATGCTAATTTTTCTGTTTGGCTAACAAAGCACTGATAAGCTCTGTTTAATGGCACTGAAAAGAGTGCGGGGTAACATCTCAAACATCTACCTCCTTCAATTCACTGCACCTGCCAGTTTCAAAAGACATGTAAAACAGTCACAATTAGATTCCAGAATCATCTCTTTTCATATGAGAGAAGATATGGGATATAAATTCACTGTGGTTTATTGTACCCTGTGTCCAAGAACAGGAATCTATGGAATTGCTTTCCATTGTCTCCCTGCAGATTTCTCTTTTGAAACAAAGTATTGGCTGTCCATTCCTCATTAGGAAATAAACAATAAAATACAGGGCTTAAGAAGGCCATAATAAGAGATTAAAATGCTTCTAGTTAGACTTGATACAACATATTTATTTGTCAGGCTTCTTGTGGTTCCCATATTAACATGCATGAAATATGGTGGGGGTTGTAGGACTCAGGTGGAAACCTCACAGTGGGGAAAACTGCAACGATATTGATAAATATCAATTTTTCCTCCACCCTATGAAATAAGTCAGTCCTGTGCATATTTTATTAAGGTTTTACATAAATGTGCACTATAGAGACCTGCAACAGGAATCATGGAAAAACTGATGGTTTTGAAGAACTCAAGGTTGTTGTTGTGCTGGTACGTAGCGGTACATCCAGTACTGAGTCCTCTCCAGCCCAGCCGGGGCCCATCTGCTGCCTGGATGTGTTGCTGCCTATGGCATTGTCAAATGGATTTGTCTTTACTGGCCCCCAAGCTTTTTAATGCTTTCAGACTGATCAGTTTAAAAGACCTGTTAAAAACAGAACTAAGGGATGACAGGCTTTTATTGACTGGGGAAAATAATAAAATTTTATATAGGTAGAGCCTTCAGACTTTGTAATGAATTTCATATGAATACAGTTCTGACAGTGCTATAGTTTATTGACTGGTAAAAAGTATCCTTCATGTTTATTCAGCAGCAGAGATCATTAGGAATTTTAACTTGCCTTTATGTTAAGCCTGATACTAGCACATCCATTCCTCTTAATTTCTAGCAGTAACATTCACTGAAAAGAGGCAAGCAACATTTGATGATTTTTAGGAATAGTCTCATTCATTTTATCCTTATACCACCTGAGTCTAAGTCAAGCAGCATTAATCACCTTTAAAAAACTAAAGAAGTTTGTACTAAATGCTTGGAAATTATTCTTGCACCTGTAGTCCTGCACCGTAATAGCAGTCCTGTACTAAAAAATTGCAGTCACAGATGGCAGCTCCCAAGCATATTGATCTTTTCCATCCTCCCTCTTTTAGCAACAGATCAACCCCTAACAATCATGACCGGATACAGCGCCTGAGACAGGAGTTTCAGCAAGCAAAGCAAGATGAGGACGTGGAAGACAGGAGACGTACTTACAGTTTTGAGCAACCATGGGTAAGTGGACGCAGCCTCTCAAACCTGGCACGGTTGGCTAACTCCTGCTGTTCCCAGGCTGGCTGGGAGCAGACTGGAAGGATCACAGGTCCTCTGCTTCCACCCTTTTGCCCTTTCTGTTATCCTAATCTTTGGTTCCTCGACTTTTTCGTTTTTAAACTTCTTCAGCCATCTGTCCTCTGTGTATCTAGCATTATCTTCTCAATGTTTAGACCCTTGACTCTATGAATTATTACTTGGATTTTTTTGCCTGAAAGGCAATATTAATTATTCTGATATTTTTCTGGGTTTGTTTGGGGTTTTTTTGGAAAATCAGACTAAAACACATACTAGTAATAAATAATTTACAGACAACATGTAACTTTGTAAATCATATTTCCTCTGAAGATAAACCACTGTGATTAGTTCTTTTTCTTGAGAGGAAGAGCTATGTATTTTCACAGTAAAAAAGGAGAGATATGCATAACATGCTTCACAATAGTACCCCTTCACCACTTGTATTAGCCAAGACAGTTCTGTCTCAAGGTATACATCCTAACTGATAATTTAAATCCAGTTCGATCTGATCCAGCAAAGTGATACAATTATGTAAATCCATGTGCTTACCTTGTTTAACATAACTGAATGAATCTATGTTGCTTTTTAATCAATTACATATCCTAAATTAGGATCCTTTAAATATGGGACAAATATTTCATTGTATTTTGTTTAAAATTCCACAATAAGGACAGTGAACAATTGGCTTGCATTCCCAGAAAAGAGGGAGCTGTATGATGACAGCAGTAGAATCTCTCACAGCTTCCTCTGAAGCAGGTGTAGGTGATGGGTTATTGTTACTTAGCATTATGATGCGCATGAGACCAAGGTAGAAAGAGCCGAAGATCTGCACCTGTGTGTCAATGAGAACAACCATATGCATCATAATACATATGTCATCCTTGTTTGTGTATTGTGGCGGATATAGATTTTTTTTACTTCTGTTGGGTCTTTGCGTCTTTGTTAGTTTTAAATTCACTAATTTGAACCTGTGGTATTTTCGACATGCAGCATGGAGAGGAACAAAGGTAAATGTATCCCTAAATGACCTAGCACTGTTTAACATAGTGTATCAGCGTATAGGTTTCTTTTTTCCCATGTTAGAAAACCTCCAACCTTCTCCGATATTAAATTTAAAAAAATCCAAACAAACAAAAACCCCAAGCATACATATTTTTATGATTTTATACTTTCAATCTGATGTGGTGAAGATAGTGTGATGGCTCATCACAGTTATAGTGTAGTAATTTTGGGGTGAAAGAGGGCTGGGCATAGGAGGTACTTTCCGTTAGGCATATCAATTGCTGTCTAGTACTTCAAATTGAGAGATTTAAGCAGCATTCTTGGGAAAACTATGTGTGAGAAAAACTTGCACCCTTGAAGACTTGGGAACTTAACTACTGAAGGTCATGGGCCAAATTGTTGTATATCTAAATGCCATAGCAACTCTAGACAGGCAACTTGGCTTTTATTATAGTTTCTTGTAATGGGCAAGGAGGGAATTATTTGGATGACAGGCTGATTACCTTAGGAATGGAATAATTTCCTAAATTGTGGGTCAGAACACTGACCTTTCCTTTTTTTTTTTTTATTCAAACAAATGGGATCTCTCTGTTTACCCCCTTCTACAGATCATGCAAATGAGCTCAAAGTGATTAATTCAGCTTAATGTATTAATATTAATTCTGAGGCTCACTGTTGCTGTGTAGAAGCTGCTCTGTCGTTAAATACGTAGGTGACCAAATGTTTTATTTCAGATAAGTACTTAAAAAAAAAAAAATGGCCTGGAGCATTTTTGAATCTTTTTTTTTTTTTTTTCCCATCATGTACTCCAGGCTTTCGAGATCACAGTGCTTGGAAAGGATAAACCAATGATCTCATCCATTTCAGCAGTTCACAGTCATTTCAGTTAAGGAGCCATAACTCTTTCTTAAGGAGTTTGTTTTACTTTAACCTATTAGTCTAAAATTATGGACTTTGTTAAGATATCCTTTCAAAAGAGATCCAGATGTATCATGAAATACCAGTGACACAAAAAGAAAGCAAAAATAGTTTACAATAAGTATGCAGGAAAATACTTAGATACATTTATCCACATCTTTTCAGTCTTCTCCATCTGTAAGCTGTTGGTTACAGACCACAGCAATGAAAAATGTATCTGTATGTGGAACATTGTTGAAAAGTGTGTTTTCACCTGAGGGAGATGGGTTGCACAGCCGACGTAAACAAAGCTTTACATCCAGAGAAGCATCTGAGCTGCAGGACGGCAGCCAACTCTGACCTGGTTTGGATAGAAAGAGAGGAAAAATCCATTCACAGAGAAGTGTGTGCTATGAGGAGATAAGTACTTTGCATTTCTCATTAACAAGCTGATGGGAGGGTTGAGGATAGGGAACAAAGTGCTGATGTGATGTAGGACTATTAGTTACTTTAAAGTATAAATGAACACAAACTTTTCAGTATAAGTAATGGATACTGATGGAAATCTGGCAGCTCTGAGGATATTCAGAGGAGCTCAATAGCTCAGAAATCTGCTAATATATTACCAAAATGATCCTGTGAACATCACCAACTCCAATCTATCCCAGGCTATTAATGGCCTGTGACACAGAAGTCCAGATACTTGTAACAAATACCTCCAGCCTCCTCCATGGGTTAGAGGCTGATCTCCACACCATGGAGCACTACATCATGCTTGCTCTGAGTGATGCCCATGGCAGAGGGACCGCTGCCTGACCCCATCCCTTTCTGGCTGTGCCCATCAGGTGAAGGCTCTTTTTCTGTACATGAGCAATGTGACAGAGCTGGACTTTTTGCCCAGCTGTGTTTGCCCTGCCAGTAAACAAACCACTTGACTGCCTGCAAGTGTTCATACACAGGCAGCTTAACAGGCACAAAAAGTGATAGTGATGGAATAAGATGACACCGTCTATTACGCAGCGTAGCATTTCTGCTCAAGGCCATTTGAATGACACACTGCTAAGGTTTAATAACTGACTAAGTGTTGCAACATCAACCCATCTCTAAAACCCACTAGCTCTGCAGCTGTGTCAAAGCTTTATGGAAGAGGCTTTTGCACTGCTTTATTTTAAGATAACTTTCTCAGGCTTTATATTTTTTTCTCTTACATTGCTTTTTTATGTCTGGTGTTTCAAAAAACACAGAGGTACAAAAAGGTTTCAAGGGCAATGCTGTATGCCTGATGTTACATGCGGAAAAACAAAAGAAAAAAATAGCATAAAATATTATTAATCCATTTTAATCCTGCTGGTGTTAATTCCAGTCAGAGCTTGCAGAAAGGTGTATCTGGGCATGCAGAACTGCATGGAATCACAGTATGTCTGCTAATATTTAAGGCCCTTGCCGTTGCTATGGCATTTTATACCAATGCAAGGATTCTTGTCTGGCTGATTCTTCTGTTTGGTTCCAAAGTTGAGCCTATGGGGTTTGTTCCTTTCAGGGCAGTATTGGGTCTGATGAGGTTTACCCTTCCTTGCACCAGTCCTGGGGTTGGGGAGATTTTGACTTGTACTTTGTTCCATACCTTGTTTTTTTGCCTAGTCACATCTTATCTAACAGATCCCCACCTTCAATAACAAAACCACAGCCTTACAGCCCTAAATGTCATGGAAGTGAACAATCCAGTTTCAAAACAGAGCATATTAAATCCACTGAAAACACTACAACTGCTTACTAGTCCTGCTTGTAGAAGCACACCAGCGATCAAAAAGCCCCGCAGAGATGCTCGGGGACAAAAGTTGGTGGTTCATCTCTTCATCTTTAATAAAATAATCAGTGCTAAAAATGAAAAGCAGCAAATTTAATTCACAAATGCATCCTGGACCTATATGGATGGTGGGAAAAAACAGGAATTGAGGGACCAGCAAACTCTATTTTAAATATTTAGGAATCAAACAACAAGATTTTATTTTTTCTAAAGAGAAAAGCTAACTGGGTCAGAATAAATCTACTACCAGACTTGTCTGAGTATAGCTTTATATATATGCACAATATTTGTGAAACATAAGTAATTGCATGACTTTAATAGAGGAAAGACCCAGAAGTCCTAATAACATATTTAAGCATGGCCTGATAGATAAGTACTGAAGACAGATTTAAAGAAAAAAAATCTTTTTTTTTAAACTGTTTATAGTACTGGTTTCTTATCCCACACTACATCCTTGTCTCAAAATTGGAGACACATGAATTTGATAGGTGGACCACTTGGTGGATCAAAAGAACTGGCTGGATGGCCTCACGCAAAGAGTTGTGATCAATGGCTCAATGTCCAGCTGGAGAACAGTAATGAGTGGTGTCCCTCAAGGATCGGTGTTAGGACCGGTCTTGTTCAACATCTTTGCTGGCGACATGGACAGTGGGATTGATGCACCCTCAGCAAGTTTGTCGATGACACCAAGCTGTGTGGTTTGATTGATACGCTGGAGGGAAGGAATGCCATCCAGAGGGACCTTGACACACTTGTAAGGTGGGCCAGTACCCACCTCATGAAGTTCAACCAAGCCAAGTGCAAGGTCCTACACCTGGGTCAGGGTAATCTCAGGCACAGCTACAGGTTGGGCAGAGAAGAGATTCAGAGCAGCCCTGCGCAGAAGGACTTGGGGGTGTTGGTTGATGAGAAATGTAATATGAGCTGGCAGTGTGAGCTTGCAACCCAGAAAGCCAACCGTATCCCGGGCTACATCAAAAGAAGCATGACCAGCAGGTCGAGGGAGGTGATCCTGCCCCTCTACTCTGCTCTTGTGAGACCTCACTTGGAGTATTGTGTGCAGTTCTGGTGTCCTCAACATAAAAAGGACATGGAACTGTTGGAACAAGTCCAGAGGAGGGCCACGAGGATGATGAGGGGACTGGAGCACCTCCCATATGAAGATAGGATGAGAAAGTTGGGGCTGTTGAGCCTGGAGAAGAGAAGGCTGCATGGAGACCTCAGAGCAGCCTTTCAGTATCTGAAGGGGGCCTATAAGGATTCTGGGGAGGGACTCTTCGTTAGGGACTGTAGTGATAGGGCCAGGGGTAGTGGGTTCAAACTTAAACAGGGGAAGTTTAGATTGGATGTAAGGAGGAAGTTCTCTACTGTAAGGGTGGTGAAGCACTGGAATGGGTTGCCCAAGGAAGTTGTGAATGCTCCATCGCTGGCGGTATTCAAGGCTGTGTTGGACAGAGCCTCGGGTAACATGGTTTAGTGTGAGGTGTTCCTGCCCATGGCAGGGGGGTTTGGACCTAGATGATCTTGAAGGTCCTTTCCAACCCTAACTATTCTATGATTCTATGATTCTATGATCCCTGTATTCACATCCTTGACCTATTCAAAGCCACAGTGAATTTTTTCAGAAAAGCAAAACCATGATTTTTATTGCTGTACCTTCAAATGTAGCATAGTTAATTTTACCTGGAAAATTAATAGCAGACTATATTCAAAGCAAATATTTTAAATTTTATATCAGGCTGTAAATGATGTAAAATTACTCAACATATTAATAAGAAAGAAAAGTAGTATATTAATTCTTTCTATTATAAATCCATTTTAAGCGTCTCTTTCAGGATATTTTATTCAAGGTATTAGGTGATACCTAATGGAGCATTTCAGTAGACAAAGAATACCTTAGGACCTAAATTGCTGTTTCTCCTACCTCAGTTGTTTCAGAGGGGAAACCAAAGTTAAGAACGGCAGCCTCTCCACAGGTAGTTTCTCTTCAGCTGTGTGGTTAATATCCATTCTGTGTCAAACCTGCAAAGGATTTCATAAAACACCAGCAATTTCTTGCCAAGATTTAAACTCTGACTTTAAAATTTCGTATTTAAAACCTTTTTTCACCACTAGTTTCAATCTTATTTGCAAAATGGAAAATGAAGATAGAAGATTTAAAAAAAAAAAAAAGAATCACTTTCATTTTGTAAACAAGCTATTTATAGCTCACAGGCATGCAGTGCATGGAAATACCTCAGGCAGAGTTTCAGGGCTAAATGATTTGTTTCTACCACGCTGAAGATTTTCTTTCTGCTGCTGGTATACACAGAATGGAAATCTTTATCCCATACCACACCATTCAGCTTCCTACATATGCACCATAGAAAGATACACAAAGGGATGGAATTTTTCTTATTACATGTTGTTTGAATTAATACACATACCTGTTGACAATTTTTAAAAGAAATATTGCTACATGTACTGGTCACCATCGTAACATAAACAAGAAGGTAAAAGTAAAAATATTTTTCAAGGACATGTCCCAGAACCACTGAATGTTTTCTATCATTCTGAATTTTGATATACACAGTTACTGGATTGTCTGTCATCTGTGCCAAGTACATTTACACATAAAGCAGACAAGGTCATTTAATCTCATCTATGTCTAATTAGTGCTGAAATGTAAGTAGGCTGTTGGATAGGAATGTCACCTCAAGTGGTGGATCCCCTGTCATCTGAAGTAGTTGAATCTCCCTGAAAACCCAGTGCCCGGGATTGCACCCATGATCTCTGCAATTATCTGTGGCAACTTTGATCTGTGCCAGTCCTGGAGGATCCCTGCTGGTGTAGCTAGGAAAGAGAGGAGGGATCTTAATCTGTAAAATATGCTGCCCTTTACTGGTGCTAGTGGTGAGTGCAATGTGAGGCATGGGCATGCATTCTCTGTGAGTTGAAAAAAATGTTATTTGCATGAAATGAGAAATCTGTAGAAACTTCTAACTTTGCAGTCCTGGTTTTAAAGTAATGCCTCTTTGAGAAAAGAGCTGTGTAATTTCATGTATCTTAAAGCATGGTTTTACATACTGAGTATTGTTTAACAATGCTGAACACAATAACTATCATTGCCACTTAAATGTATTGTGGAAGACATGAACATACATTTATTTGTATAATGCAGCCTTGGTTGTTATTGTGGCCTTGACTGCATCCTGATTTAAAAGGTCAATGCTTGTCATACATCTCATTGCAAGCAAGGCCAGAGTTCTTATCAATCTGTGCTGTGAAGACTGAGCTGTTGCCAGGTTTGTTGGATGATTTCAGATTGTTATAATTATACTTAGCGTTGTGTTGATATCACTGTTAAAATTATTGTTATGTGTATTCCTTATACGTGTTCTTTGGTTGTTGTTGAAAGATGTGAAAATAATTCACCTTTTTTTTTTTTTTTTTAATTACCTCCATTTTGTGCTGACATAAACGGGGTATACTTCTATATAGATGTGTGTTTGTGTATATTTTGTATACATTTTGTATAAATGTGTATGTATAAAAGAATACTTTGGGGACTGAGACAAAATAGCCATTTAGCTTTTGAAGACTAAAGTTACTTGTGATATAGATATTTTTGGTTTATATTCTTTAATTGAAAATACACTAAGAAGATAAATCACTGTATGATGATTCGTATTTTTCTGAACAAGTTACGGATCCAAAAAGCAGTATTTAAGACTTTAAGTCTTTGTATAATCATAACCCTATACCAAGGGAACTCATTATGGTATCACTGAGGTTTTTAATGAAAAGATTTGGAAGAAAGTTCTTTTCATTAATAAGATAGTTGAATATACCTATGTGTTATGATATGGAATATCTGATTACAAACAGAGGGAGTTTATGTCTCATTGCTGTATTTTTTGGATACTTGCAATCAGATAGCAGATTTGATTGTAGGGATGACTTATTGTAGATGTGAACAACATGCAGACAGGACTCTAAATAAGTACCCTTTTCAGATTAGTTAAGTATTGCAAATCCACTTAGTTTAGCAGGGCATACAGGTACTCATACCTTCAGAAAATCAGATAATGTATTTTAGATGCTTGCTTTTAGACCCATCAAATTATAAATGCTGTCCATTAAATTAAATTCTTTGTGACCTGCAGAGAATCCAGACCTGACTCCTCAGGTCCAATTATTCTGGGCATGCCCTACAGTGGGCAGAGAGGTGTGCTAGCCCCCACCTCTACTTAACCATTGGTTCCTTTGTGCATTTTAAAAAAAAAATAAATCTCTGAAGGCACATTTTGATCGAAGTCCATTCATAGTCCATTAGGGCTTTCAAAGCTCTGTCACTTTAGCAAAGGCTTTAGTGGCAACTTCAGCTCTGTGCACATGTGTGCGCATGTACTTGCATTCATGCTTTCTAGGTGATGTACTTCAGTGTTTTCTAAAAACCTAAATTGCGCAGCTGCTCAATTTCCACTCCACCTGTTTGGTAATTTAACCATTCCCTGTACTGTAAAATTCTTTAATATGCTATCTATAAAATGAAATAAAAAAAAGTCAAATCTGTGTTTTCAAATAAAGAGAAGCGATTCTGATTTCATGTCTTATCTGTGAAAACGACTGTCTCACATATGACACGATGTAGCTGCAAGCTTTCAACATTGCTAAAGTAGAACCCATGAAATGAGGAGATTTGCTCTAAAATCTTAATTTAAATGTTTTTATTCCTTATGGAGAAGTTGAGATGAGAACCTCTGAGTTTCTCTTGGTTCTCTGTAAACTGCTTATAACCACACTGGAGAGAATTCACAAGTAAATCTTATGATTTTTAGGTAATCACTCGCTTCCGTAAGCTGAGCCCTTCAATAAAATACCAAATGTCAGAAGACTCTCAATAAAGTCAAGAAAGTTAGAAATGTTGACATATGCAATAACTGAAACACTGCTCTGTATGTGTTGCCCTCATTTAATACAGTAGGAAATCTCCATGGGGGTTGTTGATTTGGACATGCGTATGTACAGCTTATTAATCTCTAAGAAAACTTCTCACAAGGCTGACACACAATTCTGTTTTCTCAACTTGTTGCTTCATCACACCATTCCTAAAGCATTTTTCATTAGAACTACTGTTTTACTGAAGTTTTTTACAGAATAAGTCTATTCTGAACTAGATATCGACGTTGTATTCAAGATTCTCTTAAATAAGTTCTCCATTACGCATAGTCTATGCTTTCACATTCTGATTCTTTTTCACGATAATCTCTTCATAATGGGAAAGGTAGTTGTCACCGAATTGTACCTGTTAAATTCTGAGCCAAGACTGATGCTCTGTCAGAAGTTTATTTTTATTGAAAATTAACTTTCTAAATGTTGTACATCTGTTTCAAATTTGTTGTGTTTCTGGCTACCTGCAGGCAGTTGATTGTATAGTATGGCAAAGGAGAATTTTATGTCACAAATGGCAACTTTCTAGTTTCTAAAACTTGACTTCATTTGATGGAGCTTTTGCAAAACCTTTTATCTTGCAGATATTCGAGAGCCATTGTGATATCTTTCTGCTGCAGAAATTATAATGGTTAAAACAAGAGATGTTTGTTTTGAGGGAAGGTACAAATGAAAAGGCAAAAATGCTTTAACAAAAGGGAGTCTGAGACAAGCTGTTTCAGTTCCAGGCTCAGATAAGTGGTTATGCTCCCTAACCTCTGAGTGATTAGGATTACATGTCTTGAATAGAACTGGTAATTTTAAGGGGATAGATAAAATAATGCTCTATTTCTTTGTTAGGTGAAACCAGATTATTAAAACAAGAAAAACCCATAACATTCTATGACTTTTGTAGCACCTTATTTGCAATTTGAAATCACAAAATCTGAAGACAGTAGTAATGTAAAATGAAAAATGCTCTCTCTATAAAAGTAAACTTTTCCATAATCCAAAGTTTGAATGAAGCCATTCTGTCAGATCTTGACAAGTAATGCTCTCTATTCCCAGAAAGGCCATCCACTTTCACTTGCTTTTAGTATTGGCCTCAAAGTTTCAAATTGTCATCTCATGAAAATGTTATCTAAAATCCTTCTCAGAGATACAGGATTCCCCAGTCTCCACAAGAGACTTACTAAATCTATCTACTTGATCATGTTGAACCAGGAAATGTTTCCCTATCTCTTGTAAAAGCAATCGGTGCATGTCTGGACCAACAGCAAAATAAGATAGCTTCACTAAGAGAAAGCATCAGTTGAGCATATTGGTGAGGTTTGAAAGAGCTGCTGTGCTCCATCCTCCCTCAGATCCTGAGTGGGGTAAAATTTAGTATTACCATAGCTAGGCTAACTTACAGTGTCTGCAGCTCTGTTCCACCACCTTAGTTTAAATTTCAGTGTTATATCGTAATCCGTAATCCATTCTGGACCAATATTTTCTTGATATATCTCAGAAATGGTACGACAGCACAGAACACTGTTATGGGTCAGAATTTAACCTAATTATTGTGAAAAAGCTACTTGAACCACATGTTGAAACAAATGTAACCATTTGTGTACAATAGCAATTTAAATGGTAGCTCTTTTGTGGGTATTTTTCTGCTTTGTTGAAGACATTTTCATTTTCATTTTGTAGCCAAGCACCAAGACATACTCACAGAGTGGCAGACACTCAGTATCAGTAGAGGTTCAAATGCAGCGGCAGCGGCAAGAAGAAAGGGAGAGTTTCCAACAAGCTCAGCGTCAGTACAGCTCATTACCCAGGTATGGTAACTGTCTGAATCTATTCAGTGTATATAACCCTAGAGCTAATATCATTTGTGGAAGGAAAATGTTGTACTTAGTGCAGACACTTTTGTTTAGCATTGATATAAGGTGGAATGTGTTTGGTGTGAAAAAGGCGTAAAATTTCTTACGTGAGAGCATGTGGCAGCCATTTACTTTAGGAGGATTACTTCAGAGCTGATTTCAGTGGGATTTCAGCACCCAGTAGAATTGAGCACCCAACAGAACTGAGTGACTGAAACAAAGCTATTCTTTGTGACACACCATCCAGTTTAATTTTCTGCAATTAGAAAACTCTCCTGAGCATGACATGGGTTGTCCCCTTTTGACATGTCAGACAATATTTTTTTGTGCTGCCTAATTCTTTAGTGGATAAAAATTCTATCTTTGTGATGCTAATACAGAGCGAATATTAAAAGGAAAAAAAAAATCTCAAGACCTCAAACAAAAGAATACAGAACTGAGAAACTCTATCCAAAAAATCAAGGACCTTCAAGTTTCCTATATATATATTTCTTCTAAATTACTGAGTCATTAGCAAAGGAATGTTGAAAAATCATATACTTTTCATCTAAACAAATTTTATTTTAAAAAATCTTAGATTTGCTGTTTGGGAAAAATTTATATTTACTTGATATTTAGATTTAAGAATTATTTAAAGTTTGCTCAACTAGTATTATTAATTATCATAGTCAAGCATTGTACAAATAGTGTTTTTATTTTCAAATATCAGTGGCAGTGGTTGAATGAAGAATCCTTAACACCAGAAGTTAATGTCAAATTCCTTTCCAACAAGGTCCTGTTATTTTTTGTGTTCCGTGGAGAAATGGTATGTAAAAACATTTTATGACAACATGTGTTTTAACAAGCATACCATAGCTCCCTTTTTTTTTGGGAAACAAATAGAAGCTTCTTAATCAAAGTTTTCTAAGCATGAACTCTTAGACTACCAACATCTTTAAAAGTAAAACAGATCTCTCAGATTTTCACATGCTATAGCACTTTTCAGTATAGAATCTTTCTGTTAAATTTGGAAGGTGGGAAAGAAAAATGTAAAGTTAATGTGTTTTCTTAGATTGTTAGTCATTTTGAAGATCTTTTATATTCCCTTTGCTTCTTATCTCTACCTTCCTTCTGAAGTGACCACACCTATTAATGCCATATTGTTTCTCTGGAGAAATTCCCTTCCAGTTTTGCTAATTCCAGCAATGCACAGATTGGGTGGAAGAACATAGACGCTAATGTCTCTTTTAAGCTGGGGAGGGTATTTTTAGTTTTAAAACTATGATTCTTAAAACTTGCTTACCCTGTTCTGCTCAATCACTGGTAGCATGTAAAAGTTGGAAGATAGTTGAATACAGTTCCAGTGGCAGAAATTAATAACCCTAAAGAGAAAAGTAGTTTACAAGAAATTTGTAAAATAATGTTTTGGGTCACAGAAATGCTTGTTTAGACTGAGAACTTCCTTCAGTGCAGTTTTCAACATGAGAAATTATAGCAAGCTAGCACTGCATGTTACTGAGTAACTAATGATAATTCGATGACTTTGAGAACTCTGCACATTTGAGCTGTGCTGAGAGCAGAATGAATTTCAGAGCCTTGAGCTAAAGTTGGGTGCTGTAAATACTGTGATACTCCTATAACAAGCTGCGACAACCCATTATCTAGCTTTACAAACTGTTTGTGACTCTGTGACTGATCTTTAAAGAAATCTTATTGTTACTCTGAAACTTAGGTCCTAAGCTTAATGTTGCAACTATGGCTTTGCAATTATTAAAGTTTCTACACTGGGTTCATTCTTGGGCTTTGCTGTTTTTCATCTTGCATAGTCTCTAGGATCCTCCTTTTTTCCCCTTTGTACATTCAAATCATTAGTAGTGAAGGCAAATAAACTCTTGAGTCAGTTTTAAAGGATCTTCCCAGAAAGACAGGGAAAGTGGGCCAACTAATTCTGAACAAGTACCAGAAAACAGTTGGTAAATTAAATCAGTTCAGCTAGTCATCCTCTTGTCCCATGTGTAACTGTAAAAGCAATGTTTAACTCCAAGTTAATTTTCTAGCACTTAGATTTATCTTGCTCTAGATCAGAAACCTGACAGTTTCGTAGACTACAGAGGTTCGTTCGATTTGCTCTTGTTCCAGGGAGTGATAAAACATGGCACAGAAACATCTTTTCTTTGGCAAAGTTGGATATGCAAATATCAAGACCATCTTTAAAAATTTGCATAAGAACTTACATTATGTTGTAATTTATGCTGTAATAATTTACATTTGTCCTGAATAACAATTTTCATTTAGAGGTCTCAAAATCTATTATGAAATAAGGTGGATATGGTCATTTTCAAATTACATGTGTGGAAGGAAGATTGAAACAACATAAGGTGACTTCTTGTTTTTTACTAATGGTAGAAATATTCTCTGGGTCTCCTATGTCTTCATTGCATATGCATTGGATGAGGCCACATTGAGTCGTGTGTTGACACGAGAAACCAAGCCACATACAAACAACTAAATGAATTTCTTATTGATTAATGTCGCAATACATTCTGTTTTACTGCTTGATTCTCATACATTAATTTTAATCTCAAAGTGCGTATCTCTTTTGCTGCTGCACAAAATTGTTTTGCTTTATCATCACCAATCTATTTTAAATTCATAAAAGCATCTATCAGCTTGATAGTAAATTAAAGCTATTTCAAAACCATAATCTGTCTTTAAAAAAATGTGATAGTTTATTGTGAAAAGTGATAAAAATTTGTAATTCCTATACATATTTGATTTATTTGTCAAATAATGACATATATATAATATATATTTTATATATTTTATATATTTTTAAATATTTTATATATATTAATATATATTATATATTTTAGATATATATGTTATATATATATATATATTAGAGCCAAAAAATGAGCCAAAAATATTATCTCTGCCTTTTCTTTCATGAAAGCTATAGTAAACTGGGAAACAGTCCTGATAGCACAAAATTCTTCAGTTCTGGAAATGGGAGGAAGAAACTCTCATCTGTGTAACTACCTGTCAATAATGAGCTTTATCTTCTGTCTTTTCGCAGTGTTAGAACAAGTGCTCTGACAATCTGCCTGTTGCATTTTTAATCAAGTGTGACTCTAGATTCAAATCTTTCATGAGTGACTTTACAAGTGTTGGCTGTTATCTGGCTTCTTAAGAAGCACAAAGTCTTAAGTCTTTCCCAGTCTGCAACTGAACTGTAGCACTTTTCTTGATGGTGGTTGTAGCACTGGATGGGTTTTCATGACATACTCCTCCTGGAGAGGCACAGAAATAGAGTTCAATTCTATAGAAAATGTTCTCCTAACAAAAGAGGCAAGATGCCTCTTTGATGCCTCTTTGCAGCAGAAGAGAACATGACTTCTGGAGAATGTTATACCTGGGGGACACCTGATGTCATTGCAGAAGCACCCTTCCTTCCAGGAATTGTTTTCAGTAACAGTAGAAGTGGAAACAGAGCATTTGTCTTAAAAACATTTTCTATTTTTCTTTCCAGGCAAAGCAGAAAAAATGCCAGTTCTGTATCTCAAGACTCCTGGGAGCAGAGCTATTCCCCTGGAGAAGGATTCCAGACTGCAAAGGAAAATCCCAGATATTCCAGCTACCAGGGATCAAGGAATGGCTACATGGGAGGACATGGCTTCAATGCCAGGGTAATGCTAGAAACACAAGAACTGCTCCGTCAGGAGCAGAGGCGGAAAGAGCAACAACTGAAAAAAAAAACTTCTTCTGAGGGGCCTAGCAACTATGACTCTTATAAGAAAATTCAGGACCCTAATTATACCCCTCCTAAAGGTCCTTTTAGGCAAGACGTACCACCTTCACCATCTCAGGTTGCAAGGCTGAACCGATTGCAAACTCCAGAAAAGGGAAGACCATTTTATTCTTGAGGTGAAGAAAATGAAGATCAACTTATCATGCAATAAGGAACATTTTCATACAAAGACTTATATTTTGAAAACTTTTTAAACTGATGGTACTAAGGAATATATCCATTGTCTGTTTCAGTGCCTTTAAAAATACAGGCAAAGCATTGGTGGGCCTTATGTCTTTGCCGTTCTATCTCAAGTGCTGAATTCATGGAAGGATGTTCCACCGTCTGACAATCAAAGTGGAAGTGAGCAATGTTGCCCCTGCATACCAATTCCCATAGCGCAGTCAGTAGCTGTCAGGGGCTTATTATTAGGATTTGTTGTAATGCGTTTTATTTTGCGGTGGCTTATTACACCAACATGCAGCTTTGTGGCATAAAATTAATGAATTTGAGGTTGAAGGAAGCATTAACATGTTCTTTTTTATTCTTCTTGGGTCAGGAGGAGGGTTACATCTCACTCTTAAGTGGAGAAAGCTTAGCTCTGCTCTGGATTGCAGTTGCAGTTCTAAGATGTTTTATGGTGGAGTCATTACCACTCTTTGTTGATCAATATTTAAGTGTCTGTATGCTGAAAAACTATCTTTTCCTATTATGCACATATGCACTCTTTTTCTCTTTTTTCCCCACTCTGAGCTTATTAAAAAAGCCTTTTATCCTGACTCATGAGGAAAACAATATTAAGCTTTCCGTTATCCTGAGAATCCTGTTACAATTGCCTTATAATCTTAATACACAGTCCATTACAAATGAAATAACTGGAGAGAGACTTTTTATACAGTCACAGCCAAGCCCTTGATAAGTATATTTTGCTATTTTATTGAAGATGGGAAATTACGAACAAACATACAACTGAGTTCTGTTTTGCTTCTGAATTAATTTTGTCTTACGACACTTGTGTCTAGGAAGAGAGCTAGGGAGGGTATCATCCCACGGTCATCTGATACACAGTTGTCTTTGGGCAAATTTTGGAGATAGGTTGAAGCAAGAGCAGAAGAAATCGAACATTTTCTTTAGATCAAAAAAGTGAAAAGAAAACAATTCCTTCTTTTTACAATTTGTGAAGCTTTGTGGACAATTGCCTTGTGCTTCCATATACTGTATTGTTGAATCATGATGCTACATTAAAAATAAACCTGTAAGTATATGAATGAGAGAGAAATGGAAACAAACTGTTACACATCATCCTGAAAACATGTCAGTATCCAAAAATTACTAAAGCAAAAAAGATTGCTCTAGGAGTGAGTAACATTTGAATGTGCATATGGGATATGAGAATTTCTTTTGCAGCAGCTGTTTTTTATGTTTGTTGGTCTGAAGTTCATGTATTGTAAAAAATATAGCTGGGTTGCTGAAGTGCCTGCAAATCCTGATGTGAAAAGGCTTGAGAATGGATCTCAGCATATCATGTACAAAAAGGAAAGAAAGCAAGAAAGAAAATCATGTATTGTGTGATTTTAAAAAATGCCTATTTTTTTTACTGGCACATTTTATTTTTGCGCCAATTTGTTTCTAGAATATATGTGAAATATCAGCACACATATCTGTGTCTTTTATGCCTGTTTGTTAATGTTTTTTCTTGTTAATAATGTACTCCATGTTTAAAAAGTTGTTATTAGTATAAGCACAGTGACATTGGATGACAATAGCTCTTTTATGCAGAATTTACAAAGCTGTGTAAAACAGCTTTCCTTGTACATATGAAATTTAGAATAAAAGGCTGTTTCCATTCTTGTCTTGGTGCTGCCTCTATACCCTTATGAGAACTCTGCAGACATTGAGTTTAAAAGTATTTAACAGACGTTATTTTATCCTATTCCTAATGGTTTGCATGTGTCTTTCTGTAAGTGCTGATAAATATCAGCAAAGAAAAAAGATTTACAGCCCAGCTGAAAGCCTGAAGACTATCCTCAGAGGGGGAAAAACCCCTCAGTTTAATGTCTTCTGTTATTTTAGGCTATACCTGTGACATTTAAAAGGTACATTCCTAAGACTAACCTGTGTGGCAAAAATCTTTCATGCTGTAGCAGAGTCCTCTCCCTGAGGAAAGTACTGTCAGAAGGGTACCCACTATCCTCTGGCCAAATCTAGGCACGTGTGAAGAAGTTGCCTCTACACTGAGCATGTGTTTTGGGCTTTGGTGGGAGCCCTTCACAGGAATGTTGACAGTGGTGAAAAGCAGGAGAAGGCAGATTTATTAATAAAGCAATATTTATGGTGCCAGTGATACTGGTTTCCCCGTTAGTATTGGAGCTGTGTCTGGTTTTCTCCTTCTTCCCCTTTTGTTGGATACTGCAGGAATGTCAATCATAATTCTGTATATGCATGACATCAGGCTGTTGCCATGGTAATATTAGTGTCAAATTATTCACTGTGACTTTAGTGTGGGACTCAAGGGGAAAGAGTAGCAGGAGCTGCTTGGTGGACAGGCAGCTCCTGGTGCCCAAATAACGTAAAGGCACGGCTTTGCAAGAGACCTAAACTGTGGTGGCTTCAAGTTGTGAGTGAAGAAATAATTGCATTTGCAGTTTTGCAGGCCTTGCTGTCTCATCTCCTGACTGCATTCCCAAATTACATAGTCTGATGTTTCTATGGAATAGTTTGGACAGGCAAATAATTGCAAGCACTAAAAAACGCATCCACAGGAATGTAAAACAGGTTGAAGTCCATTTCAAAATAAAGTCTTTAATAAACTGTTGTAGGAAAAAGTGCATATGTTTGGAAAAGTATGAAGTGTGGGATGTTTTACGTGTGAGGATGGCACATGTTAAAGTTTACCCTTCTATGAAAATTCTCTTCAAGGTGTTAACAATTTGCCATAATTAGATGTATTCATGAAAAAAGGCAGATGTTCTCTTTGGGCTATGCCTGTGTTATGTTAGTAAAAAATAAGGTCTTTTTCTGGCTTTGTCACGGTGTCTTCTTCCTGACATAGCATAGACAGGATTTCTAATATTAACTCACATAAGTTGCAAAGGGCAATAAGGAAGTGGGAGGGAGATATTTTAATAGAAAATGACCTCTAGTTCTGCAGAGTGAATAGATTAAAAAGTTAATCGAGGTAACTACACTACTGCAGCAATTTGTTTGTAGATGCATTACCATTAAAGGGATTAACTCTGTAACATTAGTGTATTTAGGAATGGTCACAGGGCAGACTGTAAGGGAGTTCACAAAATCAAGGAGTGGGTGTAAAGCTTGTGTATGTTTCTCTGTTGAAATCCCAAAAAAACCCATCTGCAAAGCCTGCTGGGTTTTTAAGCAAAATAATTTGCTAATGCTATTGAAATTCCATGGGAAAGTTTAATGTTACTAATGCAGAAGACTGCTGCCTTTCTAAAAAAAAACCTACTTCCCCTCTTCTTGTAGGGCCTCCTTGGAAACAAAAGTGTAGCCCCAGTGAGTTATTACATGGGCCAGATAGTTTAATATATGTCTTTGAGAACTCTGCCATCAAAAACAGCAAAAAATGGCATAGAGCCCAGCTGAACATGGTCAGAAAGTACAATTGCCATTTATCCCTGGCAAACAGCAGGAAGAACAAGAGAACAAAATTTGAACACATCATAACTGTAGATATATGGCCTGCCTTTCATAGCTGTGCTGATGTTTTGCTCACGTTCTCTCTGCTTATGAGTGTCTGTAATATTGCATTTATCTCTGCTGGGTATATTGAGAAGGGAAGGGAAAGAACTTTGGCCTGACAAAGAAGAGATGCACCAGATTAGCAGTGTTGGCTAAACACAGGATGTTCTTGAGTAATTCAAACCTTTGAACTTGTGTTGTTGAGACTTAAAGTGAATTTTGCTATTGCGTGTCCTGGCTTGCAAGGCTATTTTCAAAATATTTCCTAATTCTATTTGCTGTGCCTGACTGTTTCTACATCTTTCTCTCCTGAGTCCTCAGTCTTGTTCATAGGGGTCGTGAGGAATCTGTCAGGAATGCAAATGCAGAAAAAAAAACATCTATTTTTTATGCTGCTGTTGTGGCATCACACCCCAGCCTTCCAGACTCAATTTATAGTTTATGCCTTATGTGGCAAAGGAAGAGCACGGGTCAGAAGTCCAGGATGGCAAACTGACGTCATGAAAGTAGGATTTGTGTGCACGCGTGTACATATGAGTGAACAAGCAAGCGGCACAGATTGGATTCATTTGTTTCTAATCCATGTCCAGCTTGAAACCCTCTTCTAAAAATCTTGTAGCATTTCTTCAGAGCTTTTTCCATTTGTGAAGAAACCAGAGGATGATTTGATGCACATGGTTAATGTTTCATGCCCTCTCCTACATCTATTTTGTATCAGCATCACACTCTCTTTTACATCTGCTGATTAATTCTGTTGCATTTGTTTGTTTCTCTAAATGGCATGCAATTCATTTGGAACCTAGGCTGCTGCTTGCCAGTGATTACTATTTCTCTCTTAACTTTGCAAACTTATTTTAATATTTTTCTGTCCTTGGGAGTAGTGTTATCTTTTGTAATTTACACTTTAATCACATTTTAAAAATTGAGACTGGAAACTTGACTTGGAATTACACAAAAGCAGACTACAGAATATAGAATCATAGAATAGTTAGGGTTGGAAAGGACCTTAAGATCATCTAGTTCCAACCCCCCTGCCATGGGCAGGGACACCTCCCACTAAATCATGCCACCCAAGGCTCTGTCCAACCTGGCCTTGAACACCGCCAGCGATGGAGCATTCACAACTTCCCTGGGGAACCTTTGATTTCTATTCTGTGTGCAGCGCACACTTTGCAGGCAGTTGTAGAGACTGTACAGACTACTGTCTGAATGAGATGAAGAACAGCAAGCCCAGGAGCTTTGGAGGAAAGAAAAAATGGAAGTTTTGAAAATATTTATGCCCACTGCATGCTATCTACTGTGAAAAAAAATAATAACTCCTTAGAAGTATCACTCTCTGACTGGCTGGTGGTTTCAGAGCTCAGACAGACGTGACTGTGGTTTAAGGACAGCAGGATGGAACAGGAAGCTGCTTGCATCCTTCCAAAGGATGCCAGGACCCACTTCCCTTGCAAATTGGCTCCCAAAATACTATTTTCAGCTGCACATCTCACAGCCACCAAGGTCTGGAATGGGCTTACATTTGCATATTTAGCTGAAAACTGCAGTGACATCTGTCAGAGAGGGATGACAGCCGCAGGTGACAATAGCTTCAGTTATCCGATTTTAATCTGCTTGTTTGTTGAAGTAATCTCTGTTTTAGGAAAATAAGGAAAGAAATGAAGACTGAGAGGAGTAAAAAGTGAGAAAAAAGTTCTTCATTTCCCTTCCACTGTTGTCCCCATTATAGCCATGGTGAGTAGTTGCTTTTTATTCCTCAAAGGCCTCAAAGACATAAAAAGGGGAAAACTAGCTGGCAGTAATCCCAGTGCAAAACTCATGGCTCTCCTACGGATTCAGTCTATAATGTAGCCACTAAGATATGGATTAAGATGTTAACAATGCAACAAATAAACCAACTTTACTGCCCCTCTGTTATTTCCTCTGTGGGTTTCCCTGGGGTGTGTTTAGAATGTCAGTTCTTGGGGACTATGGGCTTTGTTTAGGTTTTATCCTGTATAGAACAGAATACTATTGTTGGCAGTAAGAGCTAGTAAATATTTTGGGTTTTTTTTTCAGTGTGAAAGGATTTTTTTTTTCAAGTTGTTTTGTATGGCTTTTTGGAACAGGTGCATGACTGTCCCATTTTAGAGGTATTCCTTTTTCTAGCAAAATCCTCATTTATAAGTAGAGAACCTATTGCTGGAACCAGTAATAGCTGGGGACTTACTATATTTGGCAGTTAAAAGTAGTTCCTCAGTTCTCTTCATTTAACTAAGAAAATACTTCTTTAAAGCTTTTATAGAGGGAGGGAGAGAAGACATCTATCTCTTCCTTGTGGAAATAGGAAGTTCATTCCCATGGTCACTCTTTGAAGCTGAAGAACTACCCAGAGGAATTTTAAGAGATTTTGAGGGGTTGCAGCCTTCTGCCAAGAGCCCAGAGCAGTTATCACCTTTGTGTTGAACAAGCTGGAGAAGACATTAGTTTTCACTTCTCCGCTGATATAATTCTTATTCCCAACTAGATCATGCTGAAGTCTGAGACCCCTTTCTGGGTACCCATCACATTTTATATCTTCCTTAGGGGAAAGCACAAAACTTTGTTATACTTCAACTGTAGCCAGGCTATTAAAAGCCAGCAGGCTCTTAGGAACAGGAATGTCATTGCCTAAAACTGCATGAGTAGTGGCGATGTACATTTTGTTTCAGTCTTCCAGCCATCGGTTGGTTCTTGTCCATGACACGTATTTCTTAGTTTTCTCAGCTCTGCTGTGGTCCAGCCCAAACTGCAAGAACCATTTTAAAAAATGTTTATAAATAATATTAATAATTTATTAATATCTGATCATTTTTTTTCTGGCTATTGACTACAAAGGAAGGCAAATTTATGCTGGAGGAACTACTTCTGCATTTGCAGAGGAATTTTAAGTCCAAGAAGTGTTTTCTCACATTAGCTTCTGAAATTCTCTGAAGGTTAATCTAATAAACTGCAGCATAAGCAGGGACTGGAAATGCCTATTTCTTGTTTTAGTGCCTGGTTGATGGTTTTCAAAAGTCTGTTTTATAATCTTAACTGAGTTCATTGTAATTTTTCACATTTCTCACTTTGAGAACTATATAAAATCATATTAAAAATAGAAGCCACTAAATTATGCAACCTGTTGCTAAATGAAAGCTCAGTTAATACTATATCCAGCAAAGCAAAAATAATTTGTGTTAGAATATCCCATTCTCTGTTTAGAAAATAATGTACAGAAATTTTTATGAATAGCAGTATGCAGAATTTTACAATTGTTCTTTCTTGGTTTTTAAAGTCCATTTGCATGAATAATTTTCTCATCTTTATGCAGAAATTTTCTGCATTTTTGTTGACTAAAATATTACTAATCTAATTTCCTATTAAAAAACTCATTTCCAGCATTGCAGAGCTGAAAGGTGCTACCAAGCATTTCGTCTTCAATTTACATACAACAAACCCTGTAATCTGATGGGGGATTTCACACAAGGATGGCTGCATGCAATTACATAGGCAAAGAAAAAATTTCTCCCAAGGATCTGCTATACAATAATTTCATCTGTTGGTCTCCCATTGAGAGTTCTCCTATTGTCAAATTGCTTATTGATGTGGACTTAAGAGTAGAAAAATCACTACAGTGTTGTCATACCAGGTTTTCAATGCTGTTTGCATTTCTTCTTTATTTTTTCTTTTTTTTTTTCTTTTTTTTTCCTTTTTAATTATAATTTGCATTTGTTAGAAAGGAACAAAGTAAACAGATTGGAATAATTCATTTGAGTTAACACTCATTGACAAGAAAACATTAAGCATTCTCCAGATGAAGCATCAGTCATGAAAGACAGAAGGATAATCCTAACATTACAACTCAAGTAAATTAGTTTTTGAATATATATTCCAGCATTGCATCAAGCTGTACCAATTTTTAATACTGGCATAATAATATGCACTTTTAAATGATGCCAGAAATCATCATTACAACAGAAAGAGGATTCACTGTTTGTGTTTATTAATGTGGGAATCTTGGAAGAGTATTTGATATTAAATGTCACAGTCTACAGTGACTGGAGCTAAACAACTGTAAAACTGATTGAGAAGATATGGGCAGATAAATACAAATGGCAAACAGAGCTTCACATGCTGCCATGGTGGAAGCTCATTCCAATGTTACGCCTCTGGCATTGCACAATAAGTATAACCTCATGAACCTGGTGCAGCCCCTTTGGAAAGGTGGTGAGAGAAGGCGGAAGCTGCAGGACCATGAGAAGCATGAACCTGAAACAGATTTGCTCCTTCCGAGTATCCAGGAACCATGTGAACATTAGCTGGCCCACATTGTTCCTGCTTTTGAAGACTTGAACAACTTAGCCGTGTTTGCCCATAGTTGGACAACTGAAGTGTGGGGTTTTTTAATTGCACAAGAGTGGATACAAAATTCTGTCCCATCACACTGTGCTGACAGCACCATCATAGATGCTCCTCAGAAACTTTGACTCAGAGCTGGTAACTCACTGTCCACAAGGGCCAAGACACCTTTTCTCCAGACAGAGGGTACAAGGAAAGCAGGGCAGAGAATTCCCTTTCCTTGTCTGTAGGGTATGCTGCTATTACCACAGAAGAAGCTGTTCCAATAGTGTCAATTTAACTGTTACATTTCTCTTGAATTATCTGGCATGCTGTGAATTTGATGGTAATGTCTTCTGCTGCAGGAGGTTTGAGATGCAGGGCTCAGGCTGGGAAGGAGCATCTGGAAATCTGACTTGATGCACTGCAGATCTTAAGAAAAACAAAAAGAAGAAAAAAGGTAAGTTACAGAGCACCTGAGCAGCTGATTTCCTAGTCATACCATGTGTGTTCTCCCAGTCCACACTAGACCATAAATGAAATGTGGTTAAGTCTTTATCTCCCTATAAATACCATGTATGTTTATTAAATGGTGAGCGATCTGCATTATTATGACATTTGATTGGTGATATTTGGATCCAGCTGGTAAAGTTTCAGCAAGGAGCAACAGTCCTTCTATTGTCTTGAGCTGGAGATGTGAGACAGCAGTGAAAGCAATACAGCCAGCAAGGCAGTAATCTAATACAGAATACAGGCTCATTGTTTTGTTAAACATCTTCTAAAAATGCTGGCAAGTACACATTGTTTCCTTATCGTTTTTTCCCCTTGAGAGATTTCAATTTCATTTACCCCACGGGCCCAAATCCTTCCTGAACACGAGTTAGACAGCAAGGAGGATTACTAGAAATAGCGCAGACAATGACCAAAAGCTGTCTTGCATGCCTTTTCTTACCAGCCAGCCACCCAGCTTTCATTATCAAGGGGATGAATACCATATCTGACTGCATAATCAAAGTCCAGTGACCTGTTAGAGCAGGCAGTAAAATAAAACTCTCTTGCTGTTTCCCTTTGACTAGGCTTCAGTTCTGGAACCCTTTTAACTCACATTTTCTGACATATTTTAACTTGTAGGCAGTTAAGGATGCAACTACTGAGCTAATATGCTTTAGATTGTGTCCTTGTAATAGATGGCATATTTAGCGTCATGATTTCTGGTAAAATTGGAGCACTCCAATGCCAAAACAATAGCCTTTAATTAAAAGAGCTACAGCAAAGAACAGTTAAAGCCTATTGAACAGCAGAAATCCCTGCCCAGTTTTTCCAGCAATTTTTCTGCCTGTGATATTTGCCAGCACATTCCTGATTAATGTCTAAGGTAAAAACAAATGTTCCTTTGGATCTTGAATGCCATTCAACATACGGAAAGAACCACTTACTTTTCTTTAAATACAGTCTCACGTAGCCACCAGTGGAAAAAAAACCCTTCTTGTTTTCTTTTTTTATTCCCACTAATTCCTTACAGTGCACTTAGTGGATTAATGCTGAGCAAAAGTTCAGAGAAGGTTATATGAGGTGCCAAAGAGGCATATTCTCCTGCTGCAAAGTCTAAACCTAAACTCTGTCCCTTAGAGACAGCTCTAGATTTTTGTAGACAATGGGGAGAGCTTATTTTTAAATGTTTTTTTCGTACAGTATGTTTCTCGTGCTCCCTCTTCGCTGAGTCAAAAAAACAGCACAGCTCAACGCAATCATAATGCTCCTTTTTGTGAATTGGTGAGGGAAAACAGAAGGTCTGGTTTCACACCTCCAACATAACAGTGATACCAAAGGGGTTTGCAGAGCAGGTGCCTTAGTAAGCCTCACATGTTTCTATGGTCTCTGGGGTTACAAAGTAGGCAAATTTCTCTGAGTCCTCCCGGGGTCCTCACAGAGGGTTACAGTATAAAACCCCTCCATAGTCATTCCAGATTTCCATTTCTTAGGCTAGGTAGCAAGTAATGTGCTGACTTATTTTAACAATAGCTTTTCTGCACTTTTAGAGAAAGCAACTCAAGGAAAATTCTGGGATTCCTGCTTTATTTTTTGGCTTTTCTCTCCTTTTGCAAAGACGTTAAGTTGGTTTCCCACCCAACCATGTTGCCTAAAGAGGATGAAAAGTGTTTCCTTTTGTAACATATAATCTGAGGTTTTGAAAGTGAGAAATGCCATTTGTCATGTTTATTAGCAAAACATGAAAATTACAGAAGTCATCCTGTGAGTGTGGTACCGAACTCTGCAGCAAGCAGCAGACTGCCTGATTGTATTGTGCTAACACTAGACCTAGATCTGTCTAAAAGCACTTGACGAACTGTGTTTTGGCGTCAGGCCCTGGAGTCTATAGTTACTGTCTTTTTTATCATTGAACTGAATGAAAATTTAAATTTTTTTAATACTGATAGCTTTCTAATTGGCTGATACTTTGAGTATTATTAGATTAGGCTGTGCTCCTAGGCAAGTAGGCTTTTACAGACAAGATCTTCACAGCCAGTGATTCATCTCTACTTAGTGTGCAGAATTAATATTTCCTAGACATCTACTTTGTGTGATAGAGAAGTATCATAACCTTGTGGAAGATATTATTTTTGAATATTTTATTTCAAATTTTAAGGTGAGCAGTTGCTGCATAATGAAAAATACTTGGAAGCAAGCATTTTGGGAGAAATGTACATGAATCAGAAGGATGCTTATTTTGTGTTTTCACTTCCTATGATCTTCAGAAAATGCTGACTGCAGTCAGCAATGTTGGCAACAGTCCTTTTTCACAGAATCCTTGAAGTATACCTCATTGCCCACAACAGCCAGCCAAGCTTTTAATAAATTAGTTCCGAATGTACAGATAGATAGATTCTGGAGAGATTCTGAGGTCAGAAGAGACCACTATATTAACCTAGTGTATTACCTAACTTCCTTCTTAACACCAATTGTACAATTTCACTCAATACTTCCTACATCAAACCCAGTAACTTGTGGCTGAAATCAAGAAAATCTTTCAGACAGACATACAATGTATATTTAAGATGATAAGGGATAGAGAATTCACCACATTCTTTGGCAATGTCCTTAGCTTTTAATTGCTTGCACTGATAAAAATTTGTGTTATCGTTCCCCTGAAGTCTTCTAACATCATCTTTGATGATCATGCTGTGCCTTTCTGTTTGCCCAGTTAGAAGTAATATTACATAGATGGAATTTTACACACTGAGCACACCATGCCTCAGTAAGACCTGTGTTCCAAATGAGAAACAGTCTGAACTCTCAGAAATTCTGAGAATGGAAAACATGAGCACCCAGATCATATAAGAGGAGGAAGGGAAAAAGGGAGGGTGAAGCCCATAGCAATGTTATGTGCTGACCTTCCATCTGCAAAGGACACAGTCAACAATAAAGACCAATTTTCAAAACCTGCCCTGTAAATACCACAACTCAGAGTCAGAAATACATTTTCAAGATAGTGTCTGTTGTTGGGTTAACATTCTCTTGATGCTTCAATATCTCCTTTTAATATTTTTTGATGTTTCTGTAACAAAAAAAAACAGGTTTGTTTTACAAAGACATGGTTTGAAGACTATTAGCCAGTATTATGACTTAGAGATCATTCTTAATGCTACTTCCATTTGGTATAAAATCATGATGCATTGTCACCTTGAACATACCATCCTCTCCTAAAGGGCTTTAATCTTATTCTCCCTCTTGAACAGAGGCATTCTCATATTATTCTGTAGTCAAATTGTGAAGCTGTTTTGAAATAAAGGAATATATTTGATAACTGAAAATTTAAATTTAATTTGAAAGGCCAAGATAAATATTTTGTATTCTAAAAGATTTTTACTTTTGTATCTGGAATAGGAACTTCAGCTTGAAGATAAAAGTCTGTTGAGAAAACCTAAACCAAAACCAGTACTCTAAATCCATTTTTTTCTTTGCTGATAATTTTTTTCTCCTTTTATTCCTCTAAACACAGAGGAATATTTGCCATTGCGGTGATAAAACTGTGAGCAGCATAGAGTTCAGTCATGCCAGGGAGAGAATATGATACTTTACATGAACATGTCAAGGTAATGTCAATTAAAAAGAAAAAAGGCACAGACTGACTTTTTAAGTCTTTCACACAGATCTTATCTATTCATAACACAAATCAAAGCCATTCTGATTGCTCTATCAAGTGTAATGCATAATTCAGGCAATTCAATCCTAAGGTTTGGGTTTACTGCAGTTCTTTTGATTTGAGTTGCCAATTGTCTTAGTGAAAAAGCTGGTTGGGATTTTTTTGAGAGAGGTTTTCATCTTAAAGCAAAAAACAATCTGTCAAAAGGAAAAATTTATAGTGAGGACAAAGTCTGCAGAATAATCAGTAGCCCAGGAACTACAGCACGCACAAGAGCTTGGTGGTGCAAATCACAGCTCTCAGGGCAACTGCCTGAACCACTGGGCTGCTGCCTAGCTGAGAAAGAGTCAAGCACTCTGATCTTGTCTTCACTTAAATTGTACTGTAATAAATACCCTAACTACTGGGCTGTATATTCAGTCCTTCTGTCTCCCTGGCTATTTTTGATTTGTCCCTGATATAGCAGTGAGAAAGGTTTGAAATGTTAAAGAAGCATTCTTTTATGATGCACATCTTAGTTCTGGGGTCTTTGTGAACTCACCTGCCCTGGAGTTTGGCCTCTGCAGTGTTTCTGAATGTGCGTTATACCAGAGACCAGAGCATATATGGAACTTCAGCATTTGTGTAGCACCTGTGAGATTGAAGGAGCCATGCGTATGCTTGCTCTGCCCTGTACTCATAACCACCGTCATGAATTAGGGTGTGAGCAGCTCACAGATTTTAATATCGTTAATTATGTGGTTGCACACACTTTGAAGAAGAGACTGTGACCATCTACACATATACAGACCACACTAAAACTACACGTTAGCAGGATACAGTTAGGCTGAAAGGTGTTAGCGGCTGCCAACAGGGATGTCTTGGCTCCAAAGAAAATAACAATCCTCGTTAAAAATAATGGTTGTGCCAAGTAATCGGCCAGGCTCAATGAACAAAGCAATCAAGCCCCTTTATGAGGTAAAAGCAGCTGGTGGCTGAGGAAATACCAGCGGCACTTGGATGTAGCTTTACGACGCAGGAGCTTTGGCAGCAAGGAGCTGAAGGAGTCCATTCTTCCCTGCTCTCCCTCCTGCCTCTAGCCCACAGATTTCTGTCCCTAAGCCCCGGCTGCTTACAGAACTCTGCTGTGAGCACAGCTGGGCTTAAATGGGGTAGAAAAAGGGGGGTCAATGACGGCTGGAGAAGTTGTAGGAGAAGGTCTCCCAAAGCTGTGACTGTTACCAACACCCCATCAACTGAAGTAACATCGAAACAACTTTCTTTGTTCCTTTGATTTTTCTTTTTACCTTTTTGATGGTTTAATATGTTCAGGGTTTCTTTTCATTGTGAATGGAAAGGAATAAAACAATAGTTTCTGTATCATCTTTAGAATAAGAATTTAGTGACTCATAACACATTACTGAATGTAAGACTGAGAAACGAACTCATAAATTCCTATCCCAGTCATGCTGCTTGCTAGGATGTGTGTCTTTATCATATGCACTCCACTCAGGGTGGGATTTACATAATCTACCTTTGGCTGTCTAAGAGTTAAAGTGTCTAGGATAAGTTACTCCTATAAATGTATTCAGCCACCTACAGAAAGAACTTCTTAGTATGCTAAAAAAGGGTGCAAAAAGTGGGTGCTGAGCCTGGCCCCAGCCTTAGAGAAAGCCTAGGTGATTGGTGGCTGTTTTAGAGTACTGAAGTTGGGTGTGACAAATTCTGCCCTTTTAACATCAAAAACTTGTCCCACTGAAATTTAAAACAAGATTCCTGTGTATTTCGATAGGATGAGGATGTGTCTTTTACATCTCTGAGAGAATTTCTTTCTCATATTTTAAGAAGAAAGCATGCTAAAATCCCTGGCTCCACATCTAGCTGAATACCTGTCTCTATGTCCCATGACATGTTACACTGGCACGTGCTACACTATTTAGCACTACATGGGAGCTAAAACCAAGTCATCTTGCTTTTTGGTGTATCTGTTCTTGATCCTTAACTACCTCACATATCTATTACTTTGGAAATGTAATTAATATTTGTAAAATGCTTCCTAGGTGGAAGACATGAAAGCGTCTCTTTTTATTAATAACAAACTTTTAGAAAGTGAGCACTGAGTGCTTAGTCCTAATCCTAGACGTTACTGCTGCATTACAGAGGAGACAAGAAATCCGACACAACTAATCACCAACCTGACAAACAGGGCAGCTCCAATCACAGAAATCACACAATTCCAGCAGGGAACTGTCTTTTAAAAAAGAAGTAATGTTAAATAAAGGCTTTTGTTCCAAAAAAGTTAGTTACATTAATGTGCCCACCAGCTGCATTAAACTCACAACAGAGAGAAAATTTAGTGTCTAAAAATCTCTCCTTAACTCATCCCATTGTGCCCCATAGATGGAAAACCTATTTGCATCTAATAAAACATGGCATGCCAATAGAAATCTCATCTCTATTGGCAAGTTGTGTAATTCTTTATAGCTGTGTACTGGATCCAGATGCTTTGGCAAGGAATATCTTCCTTCAAGAGTACTGTTTGAGGAAGCCTGTACTGATTGCCTTTGCAGTTACAGATCGGACCATAGCAATCACTAAAGACAAGGAAACATTTTTATTCTTCATTATACAGGTTTATTCTTGCCTTTAAAAGCAAATCAAAAAAAGCCATCTTTTTTATTGTCTGTATATTTTTAGCAGTGTGACATAAAAAAAAAAAAAAGATGAGCTATTAAGGAAGCTAACCAGTATGTCCTGAGGACGTTTCCAGTCTTCACATGCGACATTCAACAGTTAAAATAGTACAAGGATAGCCCAGCCCAAAATTCCAATAACTGCAGATCAAGACACTGATTGTCATTAAACACTTCTCTCAGCCCTTGCTAATAACTCTGGCTATCCAGGGTAATCAGCAGCACAGCTGCCACTTTGGAGCACAGCAAAAAATCTGCAAGGGTGGCTCTTGCTCCATCACATACACAGTTACCTTTGTACTCAGAGCCTGTGACTAGAGACAAGTCAGACTAATTTGTCTTAATTCAGTTTAGTTAGATGGGGGTAGCTTGTAGGTGGGCTTATATCTAACAAATCGATTTAGAATGAACTTGTGGCTTTCCAGGCACATCTTAAACTGACATAGGTAGACTTGTACCAAAAGAAGGCCTACGCTGTGTTTCTTCTGGCACACCCAAATCCAACTCAACATACCAGTGCAAAGTCACATCTGGAGTTATTTGTGTAATCTCTTAAATTTAAGGTGGCAGATATGACACTTAATAGTCTTTTAACCTGAAGTTTCAGATTTCAGCATACAGGTAGAACAGGGTTTGCCATGAAGATGTCTGGGAAACTGGTATTTATCTCAACAGAAATGCTCAAGGGAACCAGAGGATCACCTGTGGACATTTCCTATTCATTATCTCCTCATTCTATTCTACTTGTTGACGATTTATTCAAAAACTGCATGCATTGATTGATGTCAGAGTTTAGTGCACGCAATAACTTTGCCTGTTGCTTTTCTTTTTTCGTAGTATAATTAGCATAATATGTTTAAAAGCTATCAACTCAACATTTCTGAGTTATTTACATTGAGTATGCAGCTGGCACAAGAAAGTTTTGCTCTAACTTGCAGGTTTCGCAAAAACAACAACAACAAAAAAACAACCTAGTGGAGAACAGTATTCCCAGCCTCAAGAGAACATAAAGATTGAAAAAATGGAAGGAGGAAAACAAAATCAGGGGTATCTCCTTTACCTGCAGAAAGACTTGCTGACAAAATGTAAGTAACACAGCTTTGAGTTTTATTCGCATAACGTGAAATTTGAGGTCTTTCCCTTAGACAAGATATGGGACATAGACGGGACATAGAAACGGAAGCAATAATGTTAAAGAATTTTTTTTTCTGTGGGGATTCCATATTTTGAGAAAGCTTGAGTTCTGCTGGGTCTTTCAAAAAGCAACAGGCTGCTACAGGGAAAATACTGAATTCCACAAGTAATCACAAGGTATGCTGCATACAGTTTGTTAGCTTGATTTTTCTTATTTAATTGTTATTTGCTATGAAAATACAGTTCAGCCAAGCAGAAGGGGGAAAAGGTGTGTTTTGCTGCATTAATTTTACTTTTACAAGCACATAAATAGCCATGTGATAGTTCCATTGGTTAATTTCACAGCCCTGAGAGAAGCTCAGTCTGTTGGGGGGTTTTTTCTTGTTAAAACTTCACATTCATAAATAAAATTCAGTTTTCATGCTTTGCTACACAGTCAAGATGCAATGAAAGCCAGCTACTACTGTGTGTCTTGACCACGTTGCCTTCATTTTCCCTTGGGCATCTTTTAGGCAAGGTGAAATATTGTGTCCCTATGGCTTGTACCCCCATTCTCTAAAATGTGGTAGAGAGGAATGCGTTTCAGTTAATGCTTTTCAGTTACAAAGACAGTGGTGGGGCTATACTCCATAAAAAAACCACAAATAACAGCACAGAATCACAAAGGAACAGGGGACACCACCTTTTGACATAAATGAAAAACTTTCTCTTCAGTAGGCTTTAATTGGACCAGTATTACCTTATTTCCTAGTTTTGTTTTGAAGTATCCTTTACGCTTAGAGATGAGAACTAAAGCTTTCTCTCCCTGCCACTTAGTGTTTATGATCCAGGCTTTTTTAATAGTAGCATTTTCCTGCAATGCCTGTAGAATACCAATGAAATATTTCTTCCCATAGTGACACATACAATCATTCTCAAGTGGGAGGAACTGTATTTACAATATCCTACTAGATTCCCACTTTAGCTCACTAGATTCTTTCATCTGTGTCTTATAGCTTATTTCCAAATGCTGTGAGAACACAAGGAACACCTACACCTCACTACAAATACAAACTGAATAGCTTAAAACAGTCTTTCAATGACTGACTCACAAATTTTCCATTGGAGAACACAGACTTTATTGCACCTACACTGTTGTGCCAAATTGTAGTCGACAAAGTGACATAGTAGATAAGTTCAGATAAAGGTGTTTACTGGTAGACAAGCCAATAAAAACAAATGGCTCAAATGTTTTGAACTCCTGGACCTTTTCCCAACTTCATTTACTTTCTAAATGCACAACATGGCAGAGTTACGCAGCAGACAGCCCAGTTCTATATGGGGCTCTGTAATGCATATTTGTGTGGGTTTAACCATTTCTAATCCTGTAACTCTGATAGCAGTCAGGGTTTCTGGAAATAATCAGTGAATCCCAAGTCAGAACAAAAGTGCTAATGTGGCACCAAGTTCCTGAGTAAATAAACAGTTACTAAACAAAATTTTTTCAACAGCATTGTATGTCTGTGTCAACATTGTGTTTCTTCCACAAGTCATCTGGTCAGCAGCACCCCAGCTACATAGAAGAGGTCATCCACTTCCTACAGCTCTATGCCAAAGATTCAAGTTTTGTTAAAGAATATACTACTCGGTTTCCTGTGAGCTGCAGGAGTTGCATTTTTTGGCAGGATTAGAGATAAAAATCAAAAGGCAAGAAAATCCTGATAGGCATATTTAAGAGGGAAAAAAGATACAAAACAAATGCTGTTTGTGCCAGTCTCAGTGACCATTAGCTAGTCAGAGACATAGGAACATATATTATCACCCAACCATATATATAATTTTAATCCACGGAAGGACGCCTAAAATACCTTGTATACTGCAGATTAATAGGAAATAACTAACAGAGGGGGAAAAAGAAGACATCCTCACAGGTATTCATTTGTTTGTTTCAAATATCCAACACAATCATTAAAAACCACAGAATTTGTACCTGTTCAGAGCTAGATCCAGAAACAGGAGGTACCTACTTTTTAGCTCAGATGCAACAGAGTAGCCATTCTCCCAAGACTTTTTTGATCAAATGTGGGAAACCCCACAGAATTCCTTGATTTCATGTGATTGCTTCAAATTAAGAGATGTAAGAAGCTTACAATATTCAATTCATCTGATGGGAATTTTGCCAAGGCAGTTTGAAAGAGCTTTCAAAAATTTTGCAATCTGTGTGTTGGTCCTGATTAAGCATGAACCTAAACTCCAGGGTCTGCTTTTTAATGTCTCCTCTACCCATGTTGAATTAGTTAAGCTTCTTATCTCTCATTGTGGTGCTTTTCAGAGTCCAAGGAGAGATATTCAGCCTTTTTCTAATACAAATACCATTAATCTCTCCTCTGTCATCATAATGTAAGATTCTCAGATTAATCACTTCACAAATTTCAAACTAGTAGCTTATTATTTTTCACCAATATAACGCGTAGGTGGATAACATTCCATCACAAATGACTGTAATCACCTTCAGCCTCAATTCAGCATCCCAAATTCTGGTTTGATTAAGTATTTGTCGCTTCTATTTCATCCTCTCCTGACAGAGATAACTTTGTTTTAATTCAAACTGTCACACTCTAGAGTTCAGGAAGGACATGAAAGTGTCAGGTAATAATCCCTCCTCAATCTTATGAGTAGTTAACACCACTAATATGCAGAACCATTAGTATGTTGGCATGATTTTAACTTAATCATTTGCAGCAGTCCAAGCTTTATTGAGATCCTTTACAGCTGATCTGGATAAGAGTCGCCCATCTTTACATGCTTTACTCCACATTCAGTGCTCAACAAAAGACACATTTAATCTTGCAACTTTTCCTGTATCTTTGCAACAGTCCTTCATTTTAAATGAGTTTCATCAGTAATCCAAACACTTCATAAAAGCAAATACATATTTTTCTTCAATGGAACAATATTTTGGAAAGTAATCCAGCCCAAACCAGGGTCTCTACATGAATATTGTCACATTTGGATGTTTGAGACTATCATGCTAGCACAGTGAATCATGCAAATAAACAGAAAAACTGCATGCATTAACACATTAAACAGATAATCAAAAGCTATTTTTTGATTAAAAAAAACCCCAAAAAACCTGAAGGAACTGATCACACACAAATATTTTCTGGTTATATGTCCCTACCTTTTCCGCTGTCTATCTTCAGTAGGATAATATCTAGTACCTCATTCCTTGAAACTCTTTCCAAGTGGAAGAATTAAGAGGGATAACATTCACCCCAAGAATTAAAACTCTGGAGACAGGGAAGAAGTATTATCTTTTTAACAACTAAATACTTGACATGCTTATACTACAATGGAGCTATATGTAAAGTCTCTGAGGCCCCCACCCTTTACAAGATGAAAATGAGTTTCTATCTGTATCTTCTGTTAGATTATCCCATCCATTCTACTTTAGCAGGATGGGATTATTGGTGTATTATATACATCCACCCACCTACGTGTCTTCTCTGACTTCTTTTATCCTTTGACTGGCTTGGTTTCTTTTTTGTTCTATAGCATAAGCATGTAGAAATATTCAATACTAGCTCACTTTCTTGAATACACTTGCCTGAAATGCATGCCACCTGCCATCTCTGTACCTTTAGTAATAATGACTAAACACAGTCAAAGGGCAGTTTTGCACCTGATGAGTCAATTTATCAGCAGGAATAAATGACACACTCTTGTTCATGAGTCTTTGTAAGCAGTCAGAGCAAGCACTTCAGAGATGAAGAAATTTTCTGGACTGAGGATTGCAATTTGGTGTATATTACCCAGTTCCTCAATAATGTGGGTTTAAATATTATATATTTCATACTTTCATTCATGGAGCATCTGCTTGTGTTTCTAAAACCCTTTAATGTAAAATGGATCTCTCTTGTAAATTTTGATCTTCTCTCTTCAGTTTTCCTCATTATGTTTGTAGCCTGCCTACAACAGCAACACATTAAAAGCAAGTATTCTACCTTCAAGCTCACAGTCCACAGGAAACTAATGATTACTAACTCATAGCTTGACTGAATTCAAGTTGTTTCCCTGAGTCCAGGTTAAGACAGAATAGATGAGATAACAAGTTTTCCTTGTGGGAAGTCAGACCAAGATCATAACCACCTTTCTCTCAACCACCTTTCAAGGTGACCTGAGATCCTGCTCTGAGGGGTTACTTTTAATTCTGAGATTTTTGGCAAAGTTATTTGGTTTCCCACTTTCTTGCTGGCAATCAAAATGCATCAAATTCCTTACACTAGGGGGGAAAAAAAATCTCAATATTTTGAAAGCAAGCTGAGGTCTGCTATTTGTGTCTATTATGCCCATAAAGGTTATTCTTTGCATAGTGTGCCTTTAGTTTAAGAAACACTTTTCTGGCTATCACTTTGAACAACTCCCAGGTATTGTAAGGGGTAATTCTCTCCTCTAGAATAGGCAGAAGGCATGCATCTTTCTCTATTGTTAAAATTCAAAAGTTAGGAAGCCTTGTAAAAGCCAGAATTCATTTATTTGGTGTTTCTAACACATCTTTTTCTTGCAAGAACATATTTTTTTCATTTCCCTTTCTGGTGTCACAAAGTCATTAGTATTTACTCATGAAAAACTCTTTCTCAAAGATAAAGTGTCTGGAATTCATGAAGGATCTGGTTATAAAGGACCAAATTTAATATCATTGAGATTAAAAGTTTACCAAAAACCAATTCTAGCAATTTCTGCTAGCTTTGTAAAAGAAAGAAGATGAAAGGCCAAATTCTCAACTGGTACAGATTGGCATTGCTTCATAGAATGAAATGGAGATGCATTCTGATGAACAACAGCTGAATATCTGGCTTTGAGATCATCAAAGCTAGTGTGTATTAACCCCACGTGGTTATTGGCCACACATTTCCCACTATGATGTGCTGATGTGAATACGTTAAATATCCTGTTGGGAAATTAACTATTCATATTACTGGGAGACATTAATCCTTACAATATAAGCAATTTCCCTGTTGGAGGTTGTTGTGGTTTAACCCCAGGCAGCAATGAAGTAACATGCAGCAGCTTGCTCACACACACCCCGCTCCAGCCGGTGGGATGGCGAAAAAAGGTAAACCCCCTGGGTTGAGATTAGAACAGTTTAACAACTGAAATAAAATATAACTACAGCAATAATAATAATTATTATTATTAATAATAATGGTAGTAGCAGTAAGGAAAAGTGAGATAACAAAGAGAGACACAGGGAAAAATCCCAACAAAGACAAGTGGTGCACAATGCAGTTACTCAGCACTCACTGACGGCTGGCCAGCTCATCCCTGAGCCGTGATCAGCCTTTTCCAGGTAACTTCCCCCAGTTTATATATTGGGCACGATGTTCTATGGTACAGAATATCCCTTTGGCTAGTTCAGGTCAGGTGTCCTGTCTCTGCTCCCTTCCAGCTTTTTGTGCACCCTGTCACTGGCAGAGCATGAGAGAATGAAAAGTCCTTGACTTGGAGTAAGCTCTACTTAGTAACAACTAACATATTGGCCTGTTATCAATATTATTACTAAATTTAAAAACCACAGCACTCTAAGAGCTGCTAGGAAGAAAATTAACTCTATCTCAGATGAAACCAGGGCAGAGGTACAAAAAAAACCCAACCAAAACATTGGAAGGTGCACTAAGAATCTAACGTAGTGTTTTGCAGAGTTTCTCCAGGTGGGAAGAACACTTAGTCGGATCAGTATATTTGCTTAAATTGGAAGTATTTCTGAATCAGTTTTCAGGAGTATGACTGAAAGTAAAGTTGGCTGAAATTGAACATGTATTTCACAGCACCAGAAATCCACGTGTACATTATCATATTCAATATAAGAACAGAAGTAGATGAATCCTCAATGGTTAATGCCCTTGGAGGGCTGTGAGTATGAGATTCAAACATATTAAAAACCTTGGTGGCCTCCATAAGGGAAAATAAATGACAAGTGAGAAGAGAAATGGAAAATAAAATGGGTGTATTTGCTTTTCCTGTTCTTCCTTTTTTTTTTTTTTTTTATTACACTTTTATTTCCTGCTCAGATAATCAAAAGAAAGCTGTATATAGCTTAGAGCAAACTTTATGACAAAAGGAACTTGGTTTGAGGTTGTCTTTATTACCATCAGCTTTTTAAAGGTAGCCTTGAATACCATGGACTGATATTATGAAGGAGTATGAAATACTGCAGTGGGAAGACATTTGCTTATTGCTATCAAAGGGGAACTTGATTTGTTGGTTGTTTTATTATTTTGTTTTATTCTTCATGCTATAATTATATTGGTTCCTTGATATAAGTTGAGGAGTGAGCTGTAGGTTCCCATATTAAAGTGAGAACCCAGGATAGCTTTAAGAGAACGCTGGGTAAACTGATAATTCCCTATTGTTTCTTCCTGCGACTGACATATTTTAAAATAAGAAGATTAAAAAAAAAAAAAGTCTTTAAACTATTTGCTAAGTCCTGGTGAGTAGTGTAAAGCATTGTCATGTGCCTATGTGCAGGGGTTGGGGGATTTAGTCACTTTTACTAATTTTTCTCAACCCAAAGTTGGTTACATAATTAACAACTTAAGAGTGGTGGAATTAATGTACAAAACATTTCCACAGGAACTATGAATGGTTCAGCTCGGTTCTCACTAGAGTTATATATGATACCACTGTTTCTTGTGTGTTTTGGATTTTGCTCACTTACAGAGGCAGTATTTTGAAAGAAGAGTTTACACACAGTCACTAAACCCCATGAGCCAATGTATTCCCCAAACTAAAATTCCCTAGACTATGCTGATGTTCTCTCCTACCCCTTTCTAAAAGGGTGCTTTATAAGAACAGAACCACTTTTTCACTGAGTTAAATTTATTTTGAAAGACGTACCAGATCCTAGCTGTTTATAGCAGAGTTATTCTGCAGTACATATCCCTTTTCATGTAGCTCTAATAAATAATTTGGTAGATTTTGGAAGAATAAAAGGTTAAATTATTGTCCTAAAGACTAAAACATTAAACTGGAAAGTCATTTGACAATTGCCAGGGACTGTGTTTGGAGGTACAGAGAAGGAAATATTCCTTTAGGAAAAATTGAGATTTTAATTATTGACTTCTTGGAAGACACGATTAACAAGGGCTTCTCATTCTCAGTTATCAAATCCCAAGTGTCTACTCCTGCATCTAATGTTTCTTAAGTAAAATCCCCAAACTTCTGTTCTCAGAGTAGCCTCATTAAATCAACTGTAGTTAAACCTTCAGCGGATTAGAACTTGTTAGGGGAATGTAGATGTAACACTTGATTACCCTTCTAAAGCTGATGACACAAAATGATTTTTAGAGATTGGTCAGCCCTGCCACTGCCAGCAAGCCACCTCCTCCCTACCCCCAATTTTTCCAAGCACAGGATTTAACCCCTGAATTTAACAGGCTTGCAGTAAATGAGCTCTTCTGCTCACAGGTAATAACTGAAGTTTCTGCTCACAGTAAGAAAGCCCCACAGATTCTGTAATCCACTGATATGGTACGTCTTGTGTTATCTTTAGAAAAGATTCACTACCAGGGAAAAATGTATATCATCTCAGCAGGAGACTTTGGGATGTTTAGCACTATGTAATTGGATCTAGTACCAGTCCAGGAAAAGTCCTTAACTTTTCTGAGGCCAAGAGGAGTTACACCACTGCTGTTTCCGCTACAATAATAATTGACAAAAGACATAAACACTCTGTCTAAAACCTGATTGTTATAGACTGGATGCATTTCAGCGTCAAGTTCTGTAATATGCTTTTGTATAATTCTTGTTTTTTGTGGTTTTGTCTTTCTTTGTTTACTTGTTTGTTTTCTTGGAGTCTTTTTTGTTTTTCTTTACACATATGCTTTCTATCATTTAAAGCACACAGTAATTTATCAAGAGTAATGAGCAGAAAATATCTCCTAAAATAATAATTTTACTGAATCATTCTGTAACAGCCTGCCTTGGCTATCAGATGAATAAAGGGAATGCTAAAATACTGTCTGCTGTTTTAGTACAAGGTAGGACTACATTCACTTTGCAGAATTTAGTGTTTCTTCCTTTGGCTGTTCTAGCCACTGTAGAATATTATTGTTATGCAAGTTATTAGAGGGAGCAAAGCATTATCCCTCTATTCCTTACTGGCTGAAGGATTAATTATTGGGTTGATTTTAAGATTTGGTCACTAACAAGGCCTTACATGGTTTAACTCATCCTTCCAACATCATTTTTTGATTGTATATCCACAGGTTCTTCCTTTTGGTCATCTTCTAAGCTTTTTCATTTGTTTCATGTGTAGGCTATAAAAGTTTTATATGCGTTTACAACACCGTATATGCCCATGGCAATGAAGATTCACTGCAAATTAAATAATTTCTGAATCAGCCATCTAATTTCTTTGTTGAAGCTACAGCTGCAAAATCTTATTGTCAGTTTATTTCATTGTAAAAGCTTCATATAGTGACTTGAATTTTCTACTTAATAAAAGATGCCTTTAACAAACACAACTATTTCTTTTTTGTGTAAGCACATTTCATACATTTCTCAAATCATATTCATACAGGAATTTTCTTCATTCACTCTTGAAAATCAGTGCTAGAAGGGAATAATAATTATTTGGCTTCAATCAAAAATGTCTAGAAACATCCCTTTCTCTAATAAAGTGTCATGGCTCTCTACTCTCTGTGAATTGCACGCACAACTCGACTTTACAGAATATTTTGCCTATGAGGTATTTTGTCCTAAACTTCATAAAGCACAATTTGGAACAGTAAGAGTAGGGTTACTAGACTCTGCCAGTTTTGAACCTACAGTTCAAGGGAGTCTAGTTTTTTCTAACTTAGCTTGGAGCACTGGAACAGCTCCTCCAGTTTTTGAAGTGTCAGCTTAATGAATCACTCCCCACAAAATGGTTGCTTCTGACATTTCAGCCAAAGCCCTGCTGCTTTTGCAGGAGCCTATATGCTTTTATCTTGCACATTGGTCTGAGCTGCAAAAATGTTCCAGTTTATCACATACCGTTCTGTACTGTCACTTAGAAATATGCTTGTGCTTGCTGAGTGAATATTGATAACTTGAGTCTGTGATAAAAATGGGGCAAAGATATATTTCAAATTTGATAAATAAAGTCTTTTAAACTGTGATAAAAAACTTCTGAGAGTCCGTTATTGAGAATGAATTCTCAGAGGTGTACATGAAGGCAGGGGCTTATTGTTTAGTCATGCTCTTTCAAAGGTTTAGGGCTTTTACTCTGTGTCTCTAAGAAAAAGCTCTTTGAAGGTCATGTTTGAATTCAAAGCTGCACTTATTGTCTGTTTTTCCATGCTATCTACATTACTGTTGCATATCACATTTGGGAGCCCAATAGCTCCTGAAGGTAATATTTTCTAATTCCACTTATCCTACCCTCTGGTGTAGCATTTGTCAGTGCAGTTCTGTGTCTGCAGGTGTTGATAAGGTAGAAAAAGCTACCTGACTAACATTATTATATTGCTTATTTTTCCTACGTAGTTTGAAACGATTATCACTGCTGGCCCATAGCCATGTGCTAAAAGATAGCATGCCCTCCTTCTGCTATACCACCCTTAGCAATTTAAAGCAGTGGTAGTTGTGCAGATTACCTGGCAGTGAGAAATCTTACTGTAACAGAGAGTGGGTGGAGGGAAGAGAGTGGGAAGAAGGGTGACAGGGAGGAGCTGCTTTTCACTGCTGGCGTTATTCTTGCACCGAAGCCCACGGCTTCTTGTTCAGGTCCCTGAGTGGGCAATTAATCTCTTGCTGTTAGAGAGCAGCACCGAACATAACCACTAAACTACTGATGGTAATGGTCATAGAAAAAGAAGGGAACACTAAAATGAGCCATAAAACCTTCTGCAGTTGACTTTATTCTGTGAGGCGTTAGATTCCTCACCTGCAATCCTCAGGAAGTGTAATGTGTGGATCCCCTAGCCCTAAGAGAAGTATGTCCAAGCATCCCCCAAGGGAGCCACAAGGCATATGGGGTGCCTGGCTGTGCTCTCTGGAGCTCCTGTTCCTCTGTACTACCTCAGCCTAGAAATTATTTTTGTTCCGTCAATATTTTTCTTTAAGTGGAAAAAAAAAAATAAATAAGCGCCTCACTGAACCAGGAAGTGAAACAACCAGCCCTTTGATTGCCACATGATCTTGACCTGGCACTTCTATGAGAGGGTAAAAAAATTAACTGTGTGCTCAAATCATTACAGTACAGGAGACATGCTCAGGAGCCTCTCTCGGCTGTACAGACAGATCACCTCCACTGCCTCCACTGCAGCTCTTTGTGCTTTCCTCTGCAGAGCATCAGGCCAGTTGTAGGCATAAATACAAGTTGGCATGTCTGACCAGACCTGCCTTTCAACACCTCCCGTGTGACAAAACATTCCTCATTTCTGTTTCTGTAATAGAAACAAGGTCCCCAAAACACATTTAGCTCTAATGGAGATAGTTTAGTGCAGTCTTTCACATCCCTTTTTTCCTCAGGCTCAGTAATAACATAGCACTGGGATCAAAATATAAGGGGGAAAGAGCATTTTTCTACATCATAAAAGAAAAGTTTCTGTAATCTAAGCACTCCCCCCCCCCCTTCATTTTTGTTTTGTCTTCTTTTTACTTTCCTACTTTCACAACTCCAGGAGCTGATGCAAGATATTCTTATCCATTTACTCTGCATACCATCATGTTGACCAGTGTCACAGCAGATAGGTTGGTAGGTAGCCCAGCCTACGTTGGTTGTCAATATATTCTATGAGAATCCAGTATTTCAGTCAGCCATGTGAGTGTGAACAAGCTTTTTACTATCTAACTTTGGGTATGAATGCAACATTCCCTTTTTTCACCTATATTGCATATTTATGATGGCAGCTGTAATTGTAATTAGTAGTTCTGAACTGAATTAAGAAGGGGAGAAGGAAATGCTGTTTCTTTTATTACCCACAATATATATTGTCCTAGACTGCTTTTTAGGTAATTTGTAGTATTTATTTCATTTTGCTTTTAAAAATTTTGGTTTTGCTAGTACTGCTTAAATTTTATTTTTAAGCCTTGTTTTGATATCTTACTATGTTTTTGATTAATAACAAAGATTTACAAGTCCTGCCCTTTCATTAGAATACCCAACATTTACACTCCTTATAATAAGCATAGATATAAATAAACAGTGTGTTCATTTAAGCAAGACCTGGTAATTTTTTCTCATAGTAATCATCACAATAATTAACAGCTGGTTAAATTATTGATCTTTCAGGATAAACACTACCTTAAAAAAATGTTGAACTAAACATTTAAAGCTGATGGAGTCAGTTTTTACATTAGTGCAAGTTCTCACCCACGAGTGTAATGTGCCCCATCTGCTGAAATAATGGCTGTGCACATGCTGCCCTTCTCAAATTTTTATTAAAAAATGAGGAAATTATCATTACTTTATGGCTATTCTAAAACCAGAATAATTATTAGCTTTTACCTGGTATGGCCATTATTCATGCATGCCTCTTATTTTAGCAGAAACTGTATTTCATAAAATTGAATGCCCATTTATTCCAAACATTCTTGGCAGTATGTGGAAACCTGAAAGCGCATTGTTTTCATTTCTGACAGAAAATTATGCATGACACGTTTTTGTAATGCACTGAACATATACAGTACTTACCCTCCCTATTGCAAAATGTACAAAAGCAATTGCGTATAGCTGTTCATGTGAATGCAGAACTGATATATGAGCAAAACATACGCACTTAATCTATCAATATAAGCCATTAAGATTAACCTATCATGTACCTCATTCTCAGTGCAAAGACGTTTTCTGCTGTGATAAGATAGGTGAATTATCATATGGTACTGCTCTGGATCCCAGACTCAAATAATAGCAGCCGTGAATGCTCCATCGCTGGCGGTGTTCAAGGCCAGGTTGGACAGAGCCTTGGGTGGCATGGTTTAGTGTGAGGTGTCCCTGCCCATGGCAGGGGGGTTGGAACTAGATGATCTTAAGGTCCTTTCCAGCCCTAACTATTCTATGATTCTATGATTCTACCATGACTTTCCAATGTATTTTTACTGCAAATCTGTGTAAATCTATACTTTATTCCGCCTGCATGAATTTAGGCTGAGAGAGTAAACCACTATTGCCATGGCAATAATAACAATCAGGGAGAGAAGGTCATGCCTTGGTACTTTACGCGAAACATAATAATGAGCATTATTCCACTCATTCAAACTATTTTGCTTTAAGCCTTTCTAAAATGCTTTCAGAATACTTTGAGATACAAAATGGTCTACTTGTTCAGTAAAAACCTCTAGCTGGAGTAAGTCCTTATCACTGAGCAGCTCCAGAGAGGAGCCTTCGGCACCGCAGCCAGGGGAAACCCCGCGTCCAGGACCCTCACTTCGGAGCGGCGACAGCCACCGAGGGAACCCCGGGCCCTCTCCTGTCCTGGCCCCGGAGCCGCAGCTCCGCTGAGGCGAGCAGGGACTCACAGGGGCGGTGCCGGGAGGGACGGCCCCGGCCTGAGCGGGGAACCCCCGCCCCGGGGAGCGCGGGGCCGGCGCGTGGCGCGCAGCGAGCGGGCAGCGGGCGGGATGGGGAGCGCTCGGCTCAGGGCCGGGCCCGCTCCGGGAGCTCTGCTCAGGCTGCCCCGGCGGTGGCAGCGCCGGCACCGGACAGAGCCGATGGGAGGGGAGGCTGCAGCGCGGAGCTCGGGGCGCGGAGAGTGCCTGCCCGGGTCTCCTGAGGCGGGGGTGCGCAATGGGGCTGCGCTCGGTGCGCCCTGGTGGAGGTCCTGCTGCAGCCGGGGCTGAGCTGCGGGACGCTGTCAGCAGCTGAAAGGTGTCAGGGAAGGCGAGAGGAGCCGGGCGGCTTGCTCCAGGCCCAGACTGTGCGGGGGCCACGAGCGTCCACCAAAGAGGGCAGTAATCCAGGAGGCTGGGGGCTAGTAACAGCAAAACCCACCAAAAAACAGGAGGAAGAGGACAATTAAAAGCAAGAGGCTTCCTCCAGATTCCAATGTCCCCACCCAAAACTGCTTCACAGTTCTGCAGGGAGCTAACAAGAAAATACTTGTTGCACCAAATGAACAACCTACTGATGCACCAGTAAAGATGATCACTACTTATGTGTCCAGGGAAAAATAGTGGGTCATATTAGTAGGTGACTCTACTTTGAAGGGCACAGAAGCACCCATTGTCAGCCTGACCCACCCTTGAGGGAGGTGTGTTGCCTGCCAGGGACTCAGATCAGGGATGTTGCTGAGAAGCACCCTGGGTTTGAGAAGGCTGAGGTTGAAGTTCTCAATGACTTCTTTGCTTCAGTCTTCACTGGCAAATGCTATGACCATGCCTCCCAACTCCTGGAAGGCAGATGCAGGGACTGTGAGAATGAAGGCCTTGGGCCCACTGTAGGATTGAATCAGGTTTGAGACCATCTTAAGAACCTGAACATGCACAAGTCCATGGGACCTGATGAAATCCATCTGCAGGTCCTGAAGGAGCTGGCAAATGAAGTTGCTAAGCCACTGTCCATCATATTTGAAAAATCATGGCAGTCAGGTGAAGTTCCCAACAACTGGAAAAAGGGAAATATAACCACCATTTTCAAGAAGGGGAAAATGGATGAGCCGGGGAACTACAAACCAGTCAGTCTCATCTCTGTGCCTGGCAAAATCTTGGAGCAGATTCTCCTAGAAGGCATGCTGAAGCAGATGAAAAACAACAAGGTGGTTGGTGAAAGCCAGCATGGCTTCACTAAGGGGTAATCCTGCCTGACCAATCTGGTGGCCTTCTATGATGGGACTACAGAACTGATGGACAGGGGCAAAGCAGTTGACATCACCTACCTGGATTTGTGCAAAGCATTTGACACTGTCCTGCAAGACATCCTTGTCTCTAAGCTAGAGAGACATCAATTTGATAGATGGACCACTCGGTGGATAAAGAACTGGCTGGATGGTCGCACACAAAGAGTTGTGGTCAATGGCTTAATGTCCAGCTGGAGACCAGTAACAAGTGGTATCCCTTAGGGATTGGTGTTAGAACCAGTCTTGTTCAACATCTTTGTCGGTGATATGGACAGTGGGATTGAGTGCACCTTCAGCAAGTTTGCAGATGACACCAAGCTGTGAGGTTTGGTTGGTATGCTGGAGGGAAGGAATGCCATCCAGAGGGATCTTGACACGCTTGTGAGGTTGGCTGATGCCAACCTGATGAAGTTTAACCCTGCCAAGTGCAAGGTCCTACACCTGGGTCAGAGCAATCCCAGGCACAGCTACAGGTTGGGCAGGGAAGAGATTCAGAGCAACCCTGCAGAGAAGGACTTGGGGGTGTTGGTTGATGAGAAATGTAATATGAGCTGGCAGTGTGAGCTTGCAACCCAGAAAGCCAACCGTATCCTGGGCTGCATCAAAAGGAGCATGACCAGCAGGTCGAGGGAGGTGATCCTGCCCCTCTACTCTGCTCCTGTGAGACCTCACTTGGAGTATTGTGTGCAGTTCCGGTGTCCTCAACATAAAAAGGACGTGGAACTGTTGGAACAAGTCCAGAGGAGGGCCACGAGGATGATGAGGGGACTGGAGCACCTCCCATATGAAGACAGGCTGAGAAAGTTGGGACTGTTCAGCCTGGAGAAGAGAAGGCGGCATGGAGACCTTTTAGCAGCCTTCCAGTGTCTGAAGGGGGCCTATAAGGATGCTGGGGAGGGACTCTTCATTAGGGGGTGTAGTGATAGGACAAGGCGTAGTGGGTTCAAACTTAAACAGGGGAAGTTTAGGTTAGATACAAGGAAGCAGCTCTTTACTGTGGGGGTGATGAGGCACTGGGACATGGTTGCCCAAGGAAGCTGTGAATGCTCCATCGCTGGCAGTGTTCAAGGCCAGGTTGGATGGAGTCTTGAGTGACATGGTTTAGAGTGTGGTGTCCCTGCCCATGGCAGGGGGGTTGGACCTAGATGGTCTTACGGTCCTTTCCAGTCCTAACTATTCTACAGTTCTGTTGTTGGTTGTTTGTATTTTTTTTTTTGTCATGACTACCATGTTTGATAAACTGAACATGTGATGATATGCTTGTTCTTTCTGTACACACAAATTCTGCTGGCACTTTAAAACATTCCTTCACCTTCTGAAGCTTGCTTAGAAAAAGTTTAACTTGCAGTAGGGGATGGAATATAAAAGCAAATTGAAGCATTGATTTTCCCATTTTGTCACCTCTGGAGAACAATTCATAAAGCACGGAAGTTCTAACTAGTCAGTCAATAGTTGCTACTTAAATCAGAGTGACTGCAGGTAGCCTGTTGTTATTAAAAGTGTTCTTCAGAAGATGACAATAAATGAAAAGAGAGGAGACAATTCAACCCCTGAGTGGAGTTCAAGATTGACCCATTGAGGGAAAGGAAGATGTATACACAACTCTAACTTTTTCCCACAGGCAAATGGGAAAAATAAATTTCCCTAATGACTCCGCAGCTCTTAAGAACAAGGATGACCTAAAACACCAAAATGTTTTGTGAAAACATTCTGACTACAAAAATACATGGAGATCTCTGTCAGATCTCAAGTCCAATCCAGAAATCTGGGTCCTGCCTTGCAGCTTGTCCCTGAGTCAGACACACTGATGTTCTATGATTCTGTTTTCCTGAAGCAGAAGAGAGGCCTGAAAGTCTCAAGATGTAACAGACCAGTCTGGACAGTCTGAGCTGGGAGTCTCCAAGAAACCTCAGGGCCAAGCAGTTTTGAGTGTTTGATAATCCTGTGTGATTTATGGAATAGGCTGAGGAGACATGGGACTCAGCAGCAGCCATTTCATGAAAGTAAGACAAGGTTTTCATTTCTCTGTGAAACTATAAAGATTGTTATTGCATTCTGGATGAAATGCAGGGGTTGGGGTTTTAGTAAAAAAAAAAAATCATCTGAAATGAGACTTTTAAGCTTTGAACATTTCAGCTATTAAAGATTTCACAATACTCATGCAAATGGTGCAGCTGACAAACCTGTTCCTCCATGTGATAGCAATGAAGGAGAATAAAATTACAGGACAAGATGCAGTTCTCTGTGATGTCTTTCTGAAGCTGAACTTTAGAGTTGTGAATAATACTTCAAATTCAGTTGATTAGGTTGTTTATCAGCTATTGGAAATCTCTTCATTTTTTTGCATCCATTATAAGGGTGTACTTCTTGATATTAGTTGAGGACCTGTGCATATAAACAAATAACAGCAACTCTGCTGTTATTTGGGTAAGGTGTGGTCTTGCTGCCTTCTGACTGGCTGACAGCATTGAAATTGCTTGAGTGCGCAAGCTAGAGCACAAGCAGCAGGGACCGTGGTGGTGACAGGAAGGATTACCATGGGACAATTGGCCCTAAGGCAGAGGGAAGTAGTGGAGGACCCCCACTTTTCAGCAAAATTTAAACATTGCATGCATAAATGAGCCATTTAGCATCAAAGTAATACATGGTGAACATGTTCAAACATATATGATAAAAAACCTAGAATCTACTGGTGGGTGGAGGAATCCTCTTGGTGACAGACACTCAACACTAATGCTAGGGTTTAACTGCAGTCCAGGGGTGACCCACAATGAGACAGGGATGGTTTTCTTTGCAGTTGTGTCTTAACCACTATGATGAACTTTTCTCATACTGTTCCATCAGGAAGAGCTGAGAAACAAGGGGCCTGTGTCTGTGTGAAAAGACTGTCACCATCCAGTAATATTTGAACAAATAAAGCTGGGCTTGCTACCTCTTTGTTCTTTAATAAAAGGGGAAAAAAAACCCTGTTAACCTGTGGACAGTGAACTGCAAAATGAGATTCAGTGTTTAAAGATATTTCTACAGTTATTATTAGATTTAGAGACTTCCAGCTATATCAGTACCCAAACATCAGTGGTAGGGTCAGTGCTGTGCTGCTTATCCTTCTTAAGAAAACATTCTTTTTAGTTAATAAAGTTTTCTGAATCTGTGATTCTTCCTCTATTGTTCAACTTGGTGTGCTTCTATTACATTTAAACCATATTAGATTTACAGTAAGATGCCACTGAGATGACATCCAGTGACCTGCTTGCATTGGCTGTCTCTTGCATGCTGATGTAATGGTGCATGACCTATCAGCAAGATATTCAAAAATGCAAGATTGATATAGAGAAGTGTTAATTGTTCTATTAAAGGGGAAAAGAAATGCCACACACCTCCTTCTCTTAACCTGAATCCTGACCCTGATACTATCTGTCATAACTCAACATATCCTTCCTACTTCCACACCTGTACAATTAACCCTAAATAATTACAGTCTCTAATGGACCCAACATGTCAGGTTAAAATCAGATTCTCCAAAGATATTTGATAAAGTGGGTTGAGGTAATTCTGTTTCAATGTGGCAAATGAAACATACATTACTATTAGAAGATATGAGATGATGCTGAACATTTATAAGACCGCTGTGTCTGAGAGAAGTGGAGATAATATGTCACCTGGAATAAGAGCAGTGTGGTAATGCATCTTTAAAGTATGAAAAACATACTTTAAAGTATGAATGTGAGACAGAATAATTACCTACCTTACAAACCTAACGTATTGGTACTGGACTGAGTCCTTTGAGAAGGTTTGCCCTGAAAGTCGGTTACACTTATAATATGACAGAATTTCTCCTCCAGTGGGTAGATAAACACCAAGTGTGTGATTCTGCTCAGTAGAACACTGAAACCAATGTCAGAAACAGGAGTAATTTCATGAGGCACAATGAGCAAAAGACAGGCAACTTACAGAGTGTGCAGTTACAATCAGAGATTTTTAATTCATTATTTGATGAATTAAAAATTTTATTTCACTTAGGAGTTGGTAGTTGTCGTACTAAGCCTTGCAAGACATGTCTGGGAACAATAAACAACTGTGTTGTTTAAGTACAGCAGTAGTACTAGGAATAGCATGGGAGATCCTAAGCTGGTAGCCATCTAAACCTCAGATCCTTTCCAAAGTAAGCCAGAGATTTCAAGGAAATTGGTCATAGTCAGTCTGAGTCTAGTATTATGTCAAAAAGGAGATTTGTTTTATTGCAAGATACAACTGTTTGCATGGCACCCTTCTCTGGATGAGCTTGGTGACTTCACTGACTGACAGTGCTCTATTCACACACACTAAATCCAGTGGAATTACATTGTCTGAAAGCAGTGCAAGGCTCCATGGAGGAACAGAAGAGATCAAAAGTGAGTAAAAGGGAATCAGTAAGTGATTGTTGGGAGTGCTGGCATCAAAAATGAACATATATCTAGAGTTCACATTGTATAAATTTCATCGTCTCTGTGGCAATTCCTTCTTTCCTGAATGTGAGTAATTTAAGGCTTTCTCAGAATGTGTCCCAGAGCTACTGGTAAAGGGCAGATGTAGGCAACTGTCAGCCACTCTTAACAGGAAAGAATAACTGGAGGATTCATTCAGCTCCTAAATTACCCACTTGAATCTCATGCTTTTTAATAGATGTCAAAAATTCTCACAGATTCAGCGATGTTGTTGACCCCATAAAAGATGCCTGGCATTAATAGTTATCTGTGTGCATCAGCTTCCTTTGAAATAGAATGTAGACCAAAATCCCTGTGTGTGAACCTAAACAACAGGGTGTAACAGAAATACAAGTAATTATGTGAAGAGACTGTTTTTCCTAGAGTAGCATGAACTTTACCTTTAAAATTGTATCCAATTTGCTAAACTTTTAATAGGAAACAGATTTGGAAGCATGGGTAGTATTTTACTTTGGCATATGTATGACAGTGTTGGTTTTTAACAGTGGTTCATGTGTGTCCTTTGTTAAATGGAATAGCTAATTTCAGTGTAGATGAAGTGTTCAGAGGGATGCTTCAGCTCCCTGATTTCATTCAGGATGTGAAGGCATCTGATTGCTCAGAGGAGCAGCTCCGGGAGTCAAGTCACTGCTGCAACAGAGTGCAACAGAGAAAATAATTTTTCAGAAGTAAACTTCAAAAGCACTAGAAGGACTCAAGAACATAATTCCAACTGTCTGTCAGTGGCACAGGTTCATAAACACTTGATGACCCAATTTACAGAAGTATTTGGAAATCTAAAATTTAGATAAACACCTCCTGCCATTTCAAAAAAGCATCTATTCCACTGCCACTGAAATATGCATCTTTAAGTGAAGAATTACCTTTGAAAGCATGACTGAAGTTGCTTTAGAAAGGATTAGAGTCTTTCCAGTCAGATATTTGAAAACTTTACAGGATGATATACCACAAAAGCAGGAAAGTAAGTCTCCCAATTGCTCCCAGCTACTCTCGAAAATAAAAGGAAAACAAAGCAATATCCCTAAGCTCTTTAAACTCCCTAATTAAAAGCACACTTCATTCACATCAAGTTTAAATTTGACTTTTTAAAGTTGGCAGTGTCTCTTTAAGGTAAGTACTTTCAAATGGAACAACTGCCAATTAATGGAAATTTTAATACTTAACAACCTTGACAGTGTCCCTTTGAAAAGCCTGTAAAAATCAACTTGCATTTGATAGGAAGGTTCATTCAGTTATTTAAAATCTTTATGTATTATCCTGGATAATCTGAATATCAGCATTTTGTCATCAGAAAAATTTGGTAATACATGCAATTTTACACCAAAATTTAACCTTGAGAGAAAAAAAACCCTAAGTTGTCTTCTTTCTTAGGCTGTTCTAAAAGATGCTTAGATCCAAGTAAGGGTGTTTTTTTTGTTGTTTTTTTTTTTTTTTGTGCTGCACACAGCAAAATTAAATTGAAAAATAAATGTCACATTCAGGTTGTAATCACACATGATGACCTCTTGCAGAAGGGAAGAATTCAATTGGCTTAAGGATATAAAAAATAATTTTATTATTTCAGAATCATGTGTTCCATTAGTTCCCATAATTCTAGCCAAAATTAGCCAGGTGAGAAAGTTACTGCATATAAAACATCATATGTAGTTAGCCATAATTTGGTCAAAATGAATGAACTATAATTACAGAGGGAGGATATAACAATGGTATGTTAAGATCAGATCTTTTTAACAAGTAAAGAGGTGGCTGGCAGATACAAAGAGATGATGTCTGATGTTAAAGTAAATCCAAGGACTGCATTCTGCCTTCACTGAAGTCTTTTTCCCTGCAGTTGTGTTTAATGCCTAAAATTTGATCTTTATGTTGTTTTGGCTGCCCAGGAGCTACCTTAGGGAAATTATGACTTTGTCAGGACCAGGGAAGTAAATGCTGAGTGACTGAGAGAGAACAGGACTTTTAGTGTGATATTTTAGGGTTTGGCTTGCTTCTTCTTTACTGACTTCATTGATGAAATAGCTGCCTCACTTGAATAAGTGGTAGCATTTTGCAGGCTATGTTAAAAGAGCATAGTGGAATATTAAAGAAGCGTGTCTGGGACTGACACAATAGGAGTATTTCCTTCTGTTCTTAGACCTCTTACACTACTCTCTCCATTACATTATTTTTTTAAAAATCAAAATCAGAGCTTTGAGCAGAGTTGCAGTACCCTTAAAGAAAGGAGATACTTTTGACAAAGCTGCTACTCTTGGTATATATTAGGATGAAATTCTCATATCCATTCCTGTTAATCAATCATCTCTTATTTTCTCCTTCCATTTTAGAAGGACAACTATTTCTATGTTCTGAGCAATTACTACAGTCTTTTTTGTTCTTACTCTCCCACTTCTCTGCTCTCTTTATTCCTTCTTGTCACTTCTTTCTTTGCTGACTCCCTCCTCTGTGATTTTCTGCCCCTGTTGTTCTCTCCCTGTCCCATGGCTGTGTGCATCGCTGGCATCACTGCCTGCTGTGCTGAGGGCCCAAGGGGCAACAGAGGGAGAGGAGGGATACTGGACCTGGATCTGCAGCTTAAGTTGTGATTCTCTATGGGTAAGTTACATCTCTTTAACTCGCACAGGGAAAAATAAGAGAAGGTAAGTGAGGAAGAAAAGAAATATTAAAGATAAAGCTATGGACTACAGGATTGTTTTTGCAGTTATTAGCATGTTAATGGTTTGAAATGCAGCACACTTCAATAAAGGTAGTGATAAACAGTGACGAGAACAAAAACAGATGGACTCCAATCCTTAATGGTTGGGAAGCATCCTCGTGAAAGTCTCTTCTAGGCTCCTGATCTGAGCTCAAAACTCAGTAGAATTGCGAAAGTGTTATAATATCTTATAAGTGCTAGAAATTATATTATGAATAAGACTGATATGCTGATCCTTATCTAGCATTGTTCATACAAGATCTGATTTTTTAAGTTAATCATGTTACTTTCAAATATTTTTCTGCAATTTTGACGTAAAGATTTGTTTTTCTCATGATTGGCAATATGTGAAGTTTAGAAGTGTTTTGATCAGCTGTTACTGTTTTATTGTTTATCCAGTAGTAGATTAAGCTAAGTTAAAATTGAAAATGCATGATTTAAAATAGAAGAAATGATGTTTCCTTAGGAAAGGTTTTAACAGAAACATTGAGATTGTCAAGTTCACAGGGCCTTTTCCAAATAGTTCTAAATGAGGGAAAACAATGAATTATATTAGAGGCCTGACTAAAACATTATCTATATTTTTTCCTGCCATGAATGCTATAAAATGAAACTATGCACTTATCTGTCTAGAATATATAGATCTTTTCTAAGTCATGTTTTCTTAGGGAATAGAAGTAGGAACAGCTACAATGCAAATTCAGTCTTGCATTTTAAAAAAGTGCCTTATGATTGCAGCCATTTAAAATTGGGATTTTACACTTGGTAAAATAAAGTATGTTTAGCTTTTTAATGAGTATTCATTATTTCAATTGGATTTAAAAAAAGCCAAATTGAGAGTGCAAAAAAACCTAAGTGCCCTATGAAGACAACAGTAGAATTCCAAACTGAAACAAATCATTAAAAATAAAAAAAGAAAATTAAAATAACGGTCCACTGGTGAGGAGAGTTAGCTGTGCCTTCAGCTGAGCACATTTATCCTGCTCTGCTGAGACAGACTGGTAGGGTAGAAGATTTTCAGCATTTGTTCATTTAAAGATAAGGATAACTCTGTGCACAGAGCACTGCAAGCAGAATGCAAAGAGACTCCCTTCAAAGTCTGCTCAAGTCAGTACACAAAGTTCTTCAGCTTTATAAGAATTCTTGCCCATCCTCTTGTAATTCCACAGGCAAACTCTGCCAAGGCAGGCAGCTACTTCTAATTTCTGTTAAATGAATGATGTCTTATTCAACTCAGACTGATAAATAATTCTCTCAACTATGGGTCTGAACTTGCTATCTCATAGAGAAGAGACTCTGATGTGTTTGGTATAGGAATCAACAGTGTGACTCATCTGAATTATGTTACAGCAAAATCCTCATTTGGTTGATACAAATTTTTTTCCATCAAAATGAAATATAAAATAGCTCTTCTGATTTCTCCCTCTCCCATTGTCATTCATTTTCTTGCGCACACTTTTATACAGAAAGTGATTTTCTGAGAACGATATGTTTTCCTAGGGCTCAAAAAGTGACAGATGACCTTACTTGTCTTTCAGTATTTCCTGTACAGAATTTTTTATTTAAATCTTATTTCAAAACGTGATCACAAAATAAACATATCAGTATCAATACTTACCATTAAGGCAATCATTTCATTTGGAAAGAAAATCAGGTTTAGGATCTGAGAAGGCAAAGTGCCTGTAGCTTTGGAAGCTTGGAAAGTCCCATTATCCTAAGAATTAAATTGGCTTACTCTAATGCATACAGATGGCAGTGCCTTGTGCTAGGTACAGCTGCCATTTTCTTTTTTGTCCTCAAAGGAGAGATACGAGATTGTAATATGGCCACCTGCAACAATGAGTTTTTATAACATGATCTTAAGGTCTTTTCCAATCCTAACTATTCTATGATTCTGTGATTCTGTAAAGGGAGGTTTGAGGGTTTATGCCGCGTAGTCCCATATGTATGCTTGACACATCTTTTGTATGTTTAATAATACTTTCAACAAAACCATTTTTGGAAGTAAAACAGAAGTAAAACATGATGCCTGCTGAAATGTTAAAGAAGAAGCTGCTGAACTCTGTGGTCAACAATTAATATTTGCAGAGAAACACAGCAAAAAAATTTTTTGGAACACGTGTATTCATAATATGGAAAGGGAATCACTATAATCTTCATTAGACAATCTTTGAGGAGCCTAATACCTAAAAAAAGGAATTTTCATTTCAGTTCATTGAATATTCATGCAAATACATTTCTAACTTGGCATTTTTTGGTTGTTGGGGATTTTTTTTTGTGTGTATGACAGTCAGTGATTTTGCTTAAATTGCTATTTTCCACTCTCAAGGCAAACTCAGCATCATTTTCAGGCTCAACATTGACTGCAAAAACTTCCTATGAATGAAAACTTCAGGCTTTCAACTCTGATATTCACCACCTTTGTTTCCAGTGAAAATACGTAAGCTAAAGTAAATGCTCACAAGGATCCTCATAGAAAGCACAAGATTCACAACACCTATGAATAGCTGCTGGCAAACTGCACAGCCAACTGAAATTCCTGTAATGTTCTCTCAATTTTCATAACATAAACAACTGTCATCCAGTTAGGTGAATTGGTGAGCATTAATGAGGTGAAGGTGCTTGTTCTTAGAAAATGTAAGTGACGTAAGTTGTTCATAAACTACAGTAAGATATAAACTGCCTTTTAATATATAAATCTATATATGCATTTTTATGTATATTATTATATTTTCCCTAGAAAACTTTGGAGTCATTAGATACATATGAGTACATAGATACGTATGAATACACAGACTGCTTAAAAAAATATCTTTGCATGTTAACTATGGACAGACAGAGTTTTCTTCAAACTGTAGTAAATGCTAAAATGAGTTCCAAGTTATGAACTGCCTGGGCTGTGGGGTTCATAAGTTTTCTGTCTGGGTAAAGTTTAGTCAAAGTCCAGTACTCAGAGAGTCAGGACTTTGAGGGTCAAAATATAAGATAAACATTTTACTGTTATTGGACCTAGGAAAATGGGAGTCGTGAAGACTGTATTTCCTAGGATTGTAAGAGACTTCTTTCAACAATCTGTTGCCAGTCAGATTTGAAAACAATTTTTTATATTTTTTCCTGCCTTTTTAAGTACATACTCATATTTCCTGCATGTTGTGAATAAATAAACCTGCACCAAATGGAAGTTTGCCTCTCTTCTCTTAAGTCCTTCTGGTCCCTTGACATTTCTGACTGATGGAAATTGGATGTAGAGGAAAGGCAAAGTACTCTGGCTAAATGCTTCTGAATAGGATGATGGTCTGCTGCTACATAAATCCTGTGTACTGCCAGATCTCTAGAGGATCCTTTGTTCTGGCCTTAGAGAGTTCTTGTCAGCCCACCGGACAGTAAGAAAAAACTGCAGTTGATTCTGTCAGAACATCACCCTAAATGAATAAAATGATGATTCTGCCTGCATGTTCATGCAAACTGATTTTTTCAGAGTTCTCCCCCCCCCCCCCCCCCAGTTCTAGCTCAATGAGAACAGGCTCCAGAACAAAGAGAAGTCACCTTTTAATTATCTGAATGTTCTTTTCAGAGAACAGCCATCAGTCTCATCCAATTTTCTTGGATGAGATCATTTTTCTCTGCAGAGTATTGCAAACAGGGAGAACGTAAGACAGATGGGGAAGAGGAAAAGGTGGTAAAAGGGATAGAAATATTGTGCAATAATTCTTCTAAATCTTTCCTTCCTGATGTACTGTGTTGTAATCATACACATCTCATGCCCCTTAACACTTGAAACTCCAAGCAGTAGAAATTAAACAATAAGCAGTTATTGAAGATGTAAAGAGTGCGGTGATAAACCTTGCTAATGGGACTGTTATTCAGGGCAGTAGAAATGACTGCCAACATGGATAAAGTATTGTAGGAGGACTTTATGAAACTGAATGATTTGACAATAAAATGGGACATGGATTCAATATAGTTGATGTAAAGTGATGTGCCCAAGAATAATTTTAGCTTCACTTATAAAATTATGCGCTCTGAGCTGATGAGGAATTTAGGAATGAAATTGTGGGGTTGTAACAGTTCTAGGAAATCATCAGGTCAGTGTTCATTAGTAGTCAAAAAACAGGTTAAGTATTAAGAAATGCTAGGAAAATGATAGAAAGCAAAACAGAAAATATTCCACTACTGAAAAAATTCATTTTTTATCTGCATCTTCAATAGTATGGGCAATTTCAGCTGCCCCATTTAAGGTTTCACTAAGTACCCACTATAAATAACTTTTTAAAGTGGAGTGAAGCCACCTGCAGTGGACTGTGACCAATGTGTATAAAATCATGAAAGGCATAGAGAAGGTGCGCATGGATCTCTTGCAGCGCAAAAACTAGCAGAAGGGCTATACCTACAAGCTAGTTAGTAGTGGTCGTGTCCAGCACAGGTGATTTTATGTTCTCTTATGACAAATAAGGGGTTACTAAAGAAGAAAGGATGAAACCCTAATTCTACCAATACAAGAAAACTCCACTGTCTTCAGATGAAGTGTAAAACAATTTCAAAAGCTTCTTTTTTTTTTTTTAATAAAGGTCTCATTCAAATATATATATATTTGCAAATGAAGTGTACATACAGTGGTAAATACAGAGTTAAGTATTTCAGCTCTCAGAGTTGAATTGGTTCATCACATTATAGAGAAGGAGGGGAAATGTGCAAAGTCTGGCATAGAGGTACTTTGATTTGGTGGCTTAAACTCAGGATTGCAATTTAAAGCTTTGTTTTTATTTTTCTGGAGCCAGGACCATGGCGTGAGACATGGTCAAGTCAGGTCATTTGAAATATTTGCTATTGAAGCTGGGTTATTGATTCAATTTGTCTGAGAAGAAAGGCATTTGGGGGTGTGTGTGTCTGTAACTACAGTTTACTGCTTTTCTGCTGTCCAATAGGATGCTCTTTGCTTTATTTCTTGATGTCAATTTACTGCACCTTAGTGAATCTAACATATGAGCTATTTTGGTTTTTTTTTTTTATTTTATATTTTAGCAAGTGAAATGTGATTTTGAGAACCCTGACAGAAATCATGACCTAACCTTTCCCAGCATAATGATAATAATGATACCACTTACAGGAAAAATTGCTTTAAATTGGCTAGAAAACACCTTACCAATTTGAGAGAAGAAAACTCTGAGTACATTTGCGTAGTTAATTTTGGTTAAATAGGCTAATGAATGTTTTCTGCATGGCAGCCAAGATTGCCATGTGGCTGCAATTGCTGCTGGGAGAAAATGCTGCTTGTTTTCCTTTTTCAGTTTGTTCTTGGATTCTAAGGATGGCTCTATATGGATTTTGTGCATGGTGTCAACAAATTAAGAAATGACTGGAAATAGAGCTCCTAATACCATGCCATGTGGCTGGCCTATTCAGAAGGTGGATTTGCATTTACTTCACAGATTTTTGCATGCTATTTTCTAATTTTGAGTGGAGAGTTAGAGCGCAACATCCCCATAATCCATCTCAGCAGATATTCGGTTCTGAATAACAAAGATCTAGGGTGAGATTAAAACCTCATAGTACCCAGAGTCCCAAGCCCTGCCTCAAGCTGGTTGCTGTGCAAAAGTTAAGCTTGGAGCAGGCTGAGGTGCATGAATGTGCAGTGATTGTACCATCATCTATGGCAAAACCTCTGTTTTTAGCCCTTACGGAGTGACTCTCCCTACTCTTAAACTTTTAGACATGAGATTTATACTCTGCTTCATTCCTTGTAGGTGCCCATTTACAGTCCAAAGTCCTTCCAAAACCTTGAGTTTTGCTTAGAATAAGGTTGTCAGAAAAATAACTGCCTGACTCTTTTCCCTTGTCTCCTTGGAGCCCTGCAGGAACACTTCAGTCATGTTTTCATGACTTTTCTCTGTAATTGTCAGTGATAATTTTTTTTATGGTTTTTTTTATTTTTAAGAAAAAAGGGATCTCGTCTTTATAATCAACTGACAGCAGGAGCTGAGGTTTCAAAAAAACCATCAGAGACATTGAGATTCAAGATAAAAATCTGCCTCAGGAGTGCTGCTTTCATCTTTTACGCACTCTGTCTTTTTCCTTGCTTACATGTTGCAGCAGTGGAACCCTGAATAAGCCCCAAATAATATAAAAAAATTACTTTGAATCTGACCTATCATCACTGCAAACAATACTAATGGATTGTCAGCAGTTTGTCTGTTCTTGCTGTAGAGCTTTTTCAGATTTGAGCTGTCCTGCAATAGGAAGCTACACATGGTGTGAAGCAGACTTTGGTCTGAAACTACAGGGGCTGTAATTAAACTTAATTGAAACCATGTCTGTGAGACAGAGGGACAAATGTCTCAAGAGCATCACTACATCTGCATCTCTTCTGAGTAAAGGCATCACTATCGAGGGGAAAATAAAACCCAGTACCAGATACTGTGGGTAAGCTAATGCTGTGTAATGCCCCAGATTGTGCTGCAGGAAGAATTTATGGTCGAACTATAAAGCTGTTGGGTTTTTTCTAAGTATAAAAGCTATAAGGATGAACAGTAGTTTTAAATATATGTATTTCTTTGCTGTTTTACCTTTACAGGTTATTTCACTGTTTTTTTATTGCTTATGTCTAGGCAGTTGGGGAAGCTGATTAAGTGGTCTAATTTTTCCTTATCTTCACTGCTTGACCTTCCTGTTTGAGTGTATTGGGTATTTCCAACTGTGTTTCTATTATGAAATCCAGATTGTCTTCTGGAAATATGTTGGTTTTGATGAACTACAAGAGAAACACAGGTGGGCTTCTGATAGCAACATGACTGACTTCTTGCCAGCTCATTTTATGGGCTGCTAGGGGCTTCAAAGCAACTGTGTTATACAGAATCTGCCATTTTGAGAAACTGTGTCACACTAGTACCCTGGGGCTAGATTTCCTGCTAGTCTGCAGGCTCCCTGCCATACATGCGTGAACCACAGGAGCCCTGGATCATTTTTGCAGGTGGAGTCTGAAGTCATCTTCCTTTTCAGCTGAGATTTTTCAGTCTACAGTGGTTCCTAACGTGGACCAGGGATTGCAGGAGATCCAGGAACACCACATCATCAGTTTTGCTCTCCCATGCCACACTGACAGTCAACAACCAAAAACCATTATGCTACCCATTGGACCTTTGATGTAGCCAAAGGGAAAAGACGAAACTGGGAGCAACAGGGAGATTCTAGCATACTGTGCAGAATTACTGTGATGAGCGGGGAAAAGGCAAATCTTGCTGCTTTAGTCTTGTGCCTCTACAGCAAGGCACCTGGAAGCCCTGGGGACTTTATCTCTGCTGTTCAGCTCCTGGCCCTGCATTGTGTCTGGCAGCCTCCAATGTCCTCTTCCGAGTTGGCAATCTCACAGCCTCAGACTCATTGCTGAGGAGAGCAGGGAACAATTTTCTGAACTCAGTTGTAAATTGCAGTACTCCTGACTTCCTGCAAAGGAGCCATGCAGATATCTCACAGCTTGTACTTTTTCCAGACAGTGTCATGAGTGTTCTGGATGGTATCAATCACATATGGTTGTGCTGCAGAATTTCATCCCAACTTTTCACAAAAAAATACTTTGATTCTTTCAAGCAGACTCTTATGTAATTAATTTTCAAGTGAAATCTCTACTTTCTACTTACCATTTCATTCTGAAATGAAAGGCCATTTTTCTCAGAATTTCAGAAGTATCTCTAAAATGTAAATGCTTTCTTTAGACCAGGACAATACTGGCCTTTGAACAGAAGGGACCTGGATACTTTCTGGCTCCTTTAAACCTTTGCTAATAGAATCTCCTTCTTGGCTTCTCCTGGAGTGTCCCTCAGAATACTGATGTTCACCTACACAGTGTCTCATACTCAGTTAATCTAATTCCTGTCTAAGACACTTCACAATTGTTTGTATTATTGCCATTTTCAGTCAAAAATATTATATCTAATTACACTAACCCTGCAGCATTGGTTTCACTGAAGAGATCAGCTTCTGTATGTTCCATTTTAATTCTTTTCCCTCAGATGCCATCCAGGCTGTCCCTTTGGGATGAAAACTTTCACCAGTCCAGTCTTCTCTTAGTTGTCCCGATGTCAATCACTTCCACCTTGTCGTTGCTCACTCCTATTGTTTATCAACTTTTCTTGCAATTGTCCTATAGTGTCCATTTATAAAATGCACATAAATTCTCCAGTTGTGCAGCTATTTGGGGTTTTTTGAATGTAAGTCATAACTACCACTTCTTCCTTCTTCCTATTTTTTGTGTCATGCTAGTTGTTGCTTCTAGGAGTAAACAGACTCCATTTTTTTCAGGAAGGGGAACACATTTTCTTGGTTAGCACAACGGGTCCCAATATTGGCTGAGACCAGGAGGCAGTGCTGTAACGTAAATAAATAATGACATGTCTAAAAATCTTTTCATCGCCTTAATGGCTATGTGATCTCTGCATTTTTGTGATTGCAGTAAGTAGTTGTAGAAAGCATTGTGATAACGTCAATAGAAGCATGGTATGGTAATGTAAAATTAATGAGCTAGATGGTAATCTTTTTAGGCAAATCGTGTTCAGTAATACAGCACACCCTCTCAATTAGTCTGTCCTCAGGAGCCAAGGAATCAGTGTATTGTGTGTGAAGTGCACAGTAAAATTGACTGGATTACTTGGGAAGATCAGTGTAGCTGATAGTCAAAGTGCAATAACCTCATATGGAACGTAATCATACAGTGAAGAGCATTATAGAGGCGATTCATGGTACTTTCATGTTTACCACTTTAATGTCCCACAGGCATTTGTTAGTAAAGGGAAGGAGACTTCAGTGACATGATTCTGTGATTCTATGATTCTATGACATTTATTATGGAAACCGAAATAAGGAAGATGAGCTGATATCTTCTGAAAAGCTGCATTCTACTCTCATTAATGAAAGGTATGACTAGCAGAGAATGTCATGTTCTCCGTGGCAATTACCATTAAAATCACTAAAGGTTAAGATTCAGACTTTCTTACCAAGTGAAATTGATATCTGAATCACTCCCTAATAAAAACTACGAAGCATGATGCCAAATAGAAAGGGATGTGTCATGCAGTCATGGCAACTGATCTCCCAGTAGACCCCCAGCGCACAAGGGCTGGAGAAAAAGGTTCCTTGGTGAAGGGAAATCTGGGGGTTGTGCAACAATGACAAGGTAAAATGATGCTGCCTTATCTGATACTTGCTGAACACCAGGCAGAGTTTCTTTCTCTTTTACCTCTGTTGTTACTGTTGCTTGTGTATCTCATCACAGTAGCAGTGATATAAAGAACTTGAACCTATAGTTCACTCAAAGAAACTTCAGTTTCTTTAATGAGCTCCATGAGAATTTGATTAAAGATTGCCAGATTGGGTTTGTTACTTCTGATGAAGGCATAGGGAAGAAATTCATTAATGGAACAATTTCTAGAAGCTAGGGCATAAATTCAGTTTACATCATGAGAGAGATTCATTTTGTCTCAAACTATACCTCAGTGGACATTAATCTATATTACAGTTCTGCAGCCAGTGAAAGTAGCAATTTGTGTTTGGAATTAGAAACTGACAATATAGCCAGTCATGGGTCAAGCAAGGACTAGTGCAAAAAATATTAAATTTTCAGAAAATTTTAACCAGATGTTGATTTCCTGAAGATTTCAACTTAGAGTAATAACCCCAATTTGGAAAAAAGGTGGATTTTCTGGTGTCTTATTTTATAAACCAACTTTAAATATGTCCTGATTCATTTGAATGCTTGGGGAAAGACGCCTTATGTTACAGAAATGAGACACTGATGTTGACTGTAAAGGCAGATGAAGTTTATCTTCTGTTTTCAACCATTGCATGCTAAGATCGCATTCTAACTCTTACAGAGGAAGCATCTTCACAGTGTTGAAATAGTAGCCATGGTAGAACAATGTTAAAAATATATCAACCCATATTTTTCCTTCTGTGTCTGCAAACTATTAGAAGAAAAAAAATGCACGCTCTCTTTGATAATTGCCACAGAGGCCAAAATATAATGTTTTATTTTCCCTAATGTTGTTTTACAAATTTTCTCTTCTGTTTTCTTTTGTATCAGATGATTAACTCAAAACGTGTTTCTGCACTGATGAAATACAATTTACTGCAGAGACATTACTTAAAGAATATACAATATTGGCCATTCAGTGTGCTTTCATTCATCTCAAATAGTAGACCTTCCTTTACGTCAAAAACAGTCATAGTCAACACTGTTAATGGGGTCTACATTAGTAAAGTTCACTTTATGAAGAAGCTACTGGACTGATTTATTTTATTTATTAATGTTTTCATTCAGGTCTTCAGCAGTGGATAAACAAAGGAGTTATTGATTACCTGCAGAAAGGTTTCTAATAGCTTCAATTAGAAAAATCTTCCTTTGTTGAATGGCAAATCAGATTCCTGGAAAGTTTCCTACCTCTTTGGGTTTTGTCTGCAAGTTAATTTATCAGTTGGCATATTGCTGGTTCCAAACCTGCTTTTACTGAAGTAAGTAGGAATTTTGCCACTGGCTTCAACAGGAGTAGGTGTACACCCCTAATGAGGTGTGTCATGGAAATGATGTATATACAAAAAAACCTGGGCACAGTCAGCATGAGAAACACTGGAGAAGAAGGATTTCTCAGAATCCCAGAGTATGTGAACAATGTGTTGCGGTGACATTTAAGCATTGACAAGAAAAGCGAAGAGATCAAGTGGAAGAATAGAACTAAACAAGAAGATATTGTCACAGTGGAACAATTCTCCTCGTGCTTCAAAAAGTTGATAAAATTCTTGAATAGGGAGAGAAAGGGCATCATGATAAATGGGAGCGCCTAAGCCACATTAGATCAGCTGATAATGCAGTCATCTTTGCCAAAATCCCTGAAGACCTTGAAGCACTGATGAGAGAATTAATCATGAAGAGTATGGCTTAAGCAATTAGGATAGGAAAAGCTGAGTTGTCCCCAGTGAAACTTGACCCCCAGCCTTCACCCTTTATTGAAATCAAGTATGACCCAAACCTTTGCTGAAGTATGAGAAAAGGCAAAGATAGTTTTTTCACTTCATAGTTTCTCATTTTATTCACCGTATCCAGTATAGTGTGCTATGGATAATCTCAGACTGGTATCAACTAAAATAGCATCAGAACAGCAAGATACTATGACTTTATCAGCCAGTATTGCATCCACAGTAATTAGCCCTGCTTCTTGGAGGTGAGGAAGAGCATGTTAATGAGGCTGAGTGCAGTGTTCCACTAATCCCATGGAACCAATTCTGTGAACCAAAGGCCCTTGCTTTGTGCTGGTCTGATCCCATGAAGTTAACTGGGGTGTTTCCAACACCACAAGGTCTAGTACACAGCAAGGTTCATGCATGTGCACCCTGGACAATGCATGTGCTAGAATGCTGCGGGAGAGCTTGTGCTTGAGGAGGTTCCACGTATGCAGGAGAAAGAGGGACAAATTGGGAAGAGGAAGACTTGTGTGCATCTTCATGCTGCAGTCTTTCTGCAAGTTACGTGTTTCAGCCTTGGGTGAGATATCTGATGCAGAAGATAAGGGAAACAAAGTGTAGAGGCTGGTGGGTACACCACTGGTTTTCCTGTTGATCAGCACAAAGTTTATTTCCCAGCTGTGATGAAAGGACCAGGCTTGTTTTGCCAGAAAGTGCTATTGACTGTGTGATAACTGCAAGTACTACTCATGTTCTACTTCCCTGGCTGTCTGAGGCAAGAGTGGGTGTTTGCACTATTAGAGCCAAGTTATGCCTTGTGCTTAAAAACAGAGGCGTTCTGTGGTCTGGGCTTGGAGGAGTTTTTCGTACATTTGACAGCATGTTTGGGATTTTTTGCCAAATGTGGCTCTGAGTCTGCAATGAATCCTAGAGGGGCATCTTTGTTGGACAGAACTACTGTTTTCCTGCCCACTTTGAATGTTTTATCTTGGCCACAAACTGAAGCACATATAATGAGGAGAGGAACATCACTCATTGTCTTCTCGATTGGCAGAGTTGCATGGGTGAAGGTACATGTGGGTCTCTAGGGATGCTGCAGCTATCATGGCAGGAAATTTTTCCAGTCAGATATTTGAATGAGATCTGGGAGATGAATGTAATTTGTGTCTAGCTTTATTTCTAGTGATTTCACTTTTCTGGCTTAAGTATTTAATTCCCTTTTATTGTCAAGATTTATTACCAGCACTGTTGTGAAGTGCAGCCAGTTCCAGTCCCCCAACTCCTTCTTCCTCAACTTAATTTTTGTCAATGGAATAGTTTCCTGTAAAACATCTACTTGTTGGCTTATTGGCAGATTACGTCCAAGAGCTTTTTTAAACCTAAGGCCAGCACCAATTAAGTGGCTGGTGCCAAGTCCCTTAGTTGCTGATGGAATAAATGAGAATTTCATTTGTTTCAGAGCTGACTGCATTTTTGGACAGTGAAAATTTAGGAACATTAAGTTCCTATTCCCTAGGTACAGTATTGGTACTTGTGTTTCTATAGCTCCATCCTTTGACATCTTAAATGCATTTATTGACATAACTTTCCTGTTGGGTAGGAAATGCTATTATAATTATTTTTCAAGTTGGAAACCACAATCCCAAGAAAATACAGCATGTCTGTGTTAGAAAGTACATATGCAGGAGAAGAAGCAGCTTTCCCTAGAGGGGACAGTAAGTTATACAGGAGCACTTTTTGGTAATTAACTTTTTATTGGGCCTGCTGAGAGAGGCTGGACTGAAAAAAAAGTGTAAGTCCATGCTGTATTTTTGCATCTATATGAGGAGATTGTTTTTCGTAACAAATCCTTGGAGGAAATCACACTTCAGAACTATCTTTCCAGGCCATGGTACATGGGATGGAGGGCAAGGCAAATCAGATATGAGAACTCCTGGAGGTGAGTCCTTTCTCCCATAGCCCTCCATAACTAGGACTTCCCTTCTTGCAGACAAAAACATCTGCAAAAACAATCACTGCAACCATTCTTGAAAACAGTGACTTCTACTGAGTAATATTTGGGTCCAAAATACTGATAGGAACATTTTTGTCTTCCTTTCACAAAGACGGCATTTCCAGGACCTCTGTATTTAGGTTTCTACCAGCTGGCATGTGTTTTTTATGTACATATTTTTTGAAAGTAGGAAACACACCACACTGATTAGGAGTAGGCTATGATGAACATCTTAACTCCAGACACACAATGTTTCTGTGTAATGGGCAAAAATTCATATCTTAAACTGTGCCTTAGGGGGAGGTTCAACTCCTCACCTATGCCTAAAATTTATTCCTTAAACCCGTATTTAATGTGAACTTTAAATTATTCTCTACTGTAAAGGAAATGAATAAAGAATAAAAAATAGGGAAAACATGGGTTTTACTCTAGTTGTGAGTTATATCAAAATATAAGGTTTTGCATGTTATTTTCTTTGCTTATGTACAAATGTCATCTAATTCTTTGATGAAAGCTCAGTTTAAGTAAGTATTTATTTTCCTTTAGATTTATTCTCCTCCCTCCAAAATGCGGACAAAAAGGTTAAGAAGTGAAGTTTTACATGTGTGTTTCCGAGTTTTCTTTAAAAGTCATGATAGAGCTGACAGGATGATGAGTTATTGGTTGTCAATAAAGTAACTATTGATTGTAATCTTCCAAAATTCATCCGTCATACGTGTGTAAAAACAGAATATGCTGTGAACTGCAGAACAGAATTAATTACTTTGTCCCTGAGGGAAGAGCAGATAATTACCAAATAACATTTCTATCAAAGCAGTAGATAAGTCCTGAGTGTTACGTGAGGCAAATTCCACACTCCTACAAAATGAATAAACTTGTCAGTACTTTTGCACAAATTGCACTTTGTAATATTTCAGTAAAAGCCCTATTAGAAATGTCCTCATTTTTATAATTAATTTGAATTTCTTTAAAGGTGAAGGAAAATAGATGTTGGAAAGAATAAGTATATATGCAAAAATCTTGTGCTTTCTTGTTGATATTTTTAACAGATTGGTTTTATGTTGTTATGTTTTCAGGATTCTTTTATCACTTGTTGATCAATACAGTTTTAAAGACTTCCTATTGCTGAGGTCTGTACTAGGATGTTTGCAATATGCATTTTGGAGAGCACTAATGTAGTCAAAGGATAATTCATGCTTTGCACTAATTCTCTCCTATCTATTGACATAAATTACAGCTTTGAGGGAAGGGAATACTTGAAGCTCTCATTATTTTATGTACCAGCCTGCGCTCGGAGAACAGAGGAGATTTTGCAGCTAATATTTTGCAGGAAATACAAACTATTGAAACTTATGCTACCCTCCAGAATTCAGTGGAGATGACTTCTGCCAGTGAACAAATACTTCACTGGGAATCATTTGTGCAAAGTCTATTCTCTGTTTTACAGTGCTGCACTTTCTATTGAAGAGGTTGAATTATTTATTGAAAACAAACTACCCAGCAAATGTAGCTTTTTTTGCCTTGTTTGCAAATTAAGATCTGATTCTGTATTCCATGAGTGTATTTGTTATTCAGAAGTCTTCCAATAAAATGAAATATTTTGCTCTGCAAACTGTCTACTAGCTGTTTGTGGTACAGGACCAGTCACCTCCATAGTGCATGGCATAATTGCTGCCTAACTATAACTCACTGAGCAGAGGTGTAAATGCACTTCCCAATCCACCTACCTCAATGTGTCGAAATTATGCGAAGTCAGACTCCTTGCCAAGAAAAAGAAACATCACTCACAACTTCACAATATGACCTTTCCTCTAAGTGTTTTCATGAACAGTGACATCGCCAACCATAAAACATCTGAAGTGGTATTTGCTTGGTATTTGAATGACCACCTTAGGGCTAGGTTATAAGGACACTTACTTTGTGTTGACTAATGCAGACTTCCTCAGCTACAAAATTCCACTGCCTCCATCTGGTGAGGCTTTGTGGTGAGCAGGCTGAACTTGCATCTAGAGGGGAAGGGAAAAAAATATGCTGGCCTCCTGCTGCTGAGAGAAGCCGATGTTATTTCTCTGCCCTTTCCCCTGTTCTGGAGCTGGAATCAGGGTCTCAGGTCTTTGGAGGTTTCCCACTCAAGAGTTATGAAACTGTCAGGAGAAAAAAAAACACAGACTGAGAAAAACAGAGCATGGGAGAATGAGTAGATCTGAAGAATATTTCCAGAATAACTTTTGCAGGTCTGCGGGAACAAGCTCTGCTTTTGCTCCAACATGACCGTAAGCTTTGAGGATGTGGCTAGTCCAGAGCTGAAGCCAAGCAAATACATTCTGCTCTTAAAAAAGACAGTAGCAGCAGCAGCTGTCTTGGAGTCCAGACAGCGTGAGTTCATATCTGTTCTCAAAAGTCTACAGAGCAGGGCCATGGGAGCAGTAACTGTGTCTCTGGTGTAAGCAGGACTCAGACCTGAATGTGCTTTCCTGTATGTGTACTGGAAAAATGAGCTCTCGTGTTGGATTAAGAAAGAGGATGTAGGAAGTGAAGGTTGGCCACATATTTTGAGAACCTAGAGAAGCTGGAAGAATTGAATATCTTTTCAGTCCTCTGAACTTGACTCCTATCATAGTGTAGAATTATTTTTCTGTACATGCAGTCTTGGTGCAGAAGTCTCCAGAGGAATAAGAAAGGTCTAGCATCTATTTCCATTGCCTGGATCAGAAGCAGGGATGTGTTGTTAAAATAAAAATGATGGAGTCTGGGGTGGGTTAGGGGCAGAAACGGAGTCAGCAAACATTACTTTCTCCCTTTCATTCTTGTCTTCTGGGTGAAAAACCTGAACAAACAAGAAAAAACACTGCCTGCCCAACTGAACAAGCATGGTTCCTGTGAGAAGAAAGGGCAGGAGCTGTAGGAGTTAGCTGGAGGCAATTTTCAGTCAGTTCAGGAATTGAGCTGCCTCTAGCACAGCTCTGCAGTGAGACTGTGTTGTGCAGTCACTCTAATATGACAGAATAGGAGGCAGAAAAAAAAAAAAAAAGAAAAAGGCTGTTTATAGAAAGGTATTCTTTTCCCATAGACAACTTGGCAGGTATTTCTTTTGGGGGTTAGCAGTTGTTTGGCCATAATACATGGTAGAGTAATATAACCTAACCTAAGGGTACTGACTTTGTGAGAACAGATATGTTTTAGGCATCCACATCTTAGTTTGAGATGATTTGAGAAGGGAAAAATATAATCATATCCTTTGAAAGCTGCAGAAATGGTCATATGTTATAGAATGCAGTGTTATGGTTCTCAGGCCACTCTTTGGTCCAAGGTCAACCAAGACTATATGGAACAGTTACTTTTGGCTGGGTTTTCTGGCAGTGAAGTGCTTGTTTATTCAGTAGTGCAGCTACAGCTAGGAAGATTAAAAGCATCTTTAGGCAACAAAACATACGGTTTAGGAATTTTATGCATCCCAGATGGAATGGTGGATATTGGGAAAGCAGACCTTGGTGTCCTCCCTCAGTTCTCTCTCAGGGTATTTGTCTACAGAAGATTACAGTCAAATAGCATGTGAGTGATCTTCCTAGCCAGGACCTTTAAGCCAGGAATGCGTGCACACAAAGGTCTTTAAGGGAATAAGGAAGGAAATAATTCCATGTTGAAGGAGAAGACTGGGAATCAGAAAATTTGCAAAAATCTTGAATACAAAAATAAGGGCATTCTGCTGTGCTCAATCTGAAGTGTATAATGGAAAGCATTATGGAGGCAGCATTGAAGAACACTCTATTTTGTGAGATCTGCTATGGCAGAGGAACCAAGCCACTGAGCTTCAAAACCAGGGAAGAAGGTGGTGAACCCGGGCTTTAGCTAAATATTAAGCTGAATTACTTCCTCATCTTAGATCCCTGGTAAGTATTGCTGTTCAGCTGACAGGATCATTGGTCAAAGACTATGATGGTCTGAGAACACTTTAGGATTATTATGGCAATGTGTTTTAGGAGTAAGCCAACTCAGTTTTCCCAAACCATTTCTTCTAGTATCACAGGAGTGACAGAGAGAATCAGGATTCCTGTGTGTGACTGAGAGATTCTTCATCTGTATTGTTGGTGAAGGATTCAACTTCCTTTGGGACAAACAGTTGGCAGCAGAATTCCACTTTCAGTTTTATTGAGCCCCTCTGTATGGTTTTCAATTATGTCTTTGGTAGTGGTATCTTACCATTATTTTTTATTACAATATAATAGCAGTTGATATGACTTAAAACCACTTTTTTCTCTGCTTATACCCATGAAGAATGATATTTTCATGGACTCAGACAGAAAGAGGCTTTATTGTCAGATTTGGCCAGAAAGTATTGTAAAGCTTGGTGAGAATAAACACAGTTATTCATACTCTATTTTAGCTGCAGTTTGGAAAATCCCTACCATATTCTTACAGGATCATAGAATCCTAGAATGGTTTGGGTTGGAAAGGACCTCAAGATCACCTAGTTCCAAACCCCCTGACAACCCCCCTGCCACTCCTCACACTATACCATGTTGCCCAAGTCTCTGTCCAACCTGGCTGAGTTTTCTCAGCAGCTCCTTATCCATCCGTGGAGGCCTCCTGGCCTTCTTGCCCATGTCCTTCTTGTCAGGGCACAACGCTTCTGAGTTGGGAGCAGGTGATCCTGGAATATCAACTAATAGTCTTGGGCCCCACTGCCCTGTAGGGGTTTATCCCATGAAACGTTCCTGAGCAGGTTCCTGAAAAGGCCAAAGTCTGCTCTCTTGAAGTCAGGGCAGTGATTAATAGATTAATTAGACAAAATTATTAGTGGTGGACTTGGCAGTGCTAGGTTAATGGTTGGACTCAATGATGTTAGAGGTCTTTTCCAACCTGAGTAATTCTATGATTCTATGATGTTTATTATTATATCATCATTATAATTATTATTATTAGCCAGTTTCAAAATGGGAAATATGTTTCTATTACGTAATGTTTTGGCTATATAGTGGAGAACATAAACTAATGCAATCAGCTACAGGTGATTATTGCTACCATATTAATAATATTATGATAAATTCATTGGGTGTTATCTCTAATGACCAGTTCAGTTGCAGCTATAATGAAGAATGTAGTGGATACTCATCTACTGAACATGTATTTTCAGGTGTCTATTACAACACCCTAGGCAAAATTTTACCAATCTGGTTTTATTTCTCAGGGCATTCTGTCATGGAATCTTCAGTACATATATATATATATGAGGAGGATCGAAATGGAATTGGTTGATTTTTTTTTTTTTTTTTTTGCCAATGTACATTAATCTGCTTCATTTAATTTGACAGTGCAGCATTGTGAATAATGATATACTTGAAATATTAAACATTGTGCTAGATGCCTGATCTTGCAGTCCCTATCTGTGCTGAACTAATTCACTTTGATGTCCATGTGATTTTTGTGCACAACATAATTACATGATCAGGCCCTAAATTTTTAACAATTTGTTATACCAGTAACATAAAAACCACACAGAGATAATTGACCTTAACTTCTCTTTATCTTACCATATACAACATCCAAGATGGTTAAATCTTTTCCCTTGCAAAAGTAAAAAGAAGGGCTGATACTTGAGTGGATGCTGAAAGCAAAGTGACTGCAGCAGCAAATGTGAGCTGTGAGTCTGTTGATAACATACAACCTATGATAAGAAAGGCATGCTTGTCTTATTAATTACTTATATTTGTGTCATGGTTTAAGCTCAGTCAGCCACGCAGCTGCTCTCTCACTCCCCCTGTTCCTCCCCCCTGCTCCCTGAGGGATGAGGAGGAGAATCAAAAGAATGCAACTCCCACGGGCTGAGATAAGAACAGTCCAGTAACTAAGGTATAACACAAACCACTACTGCTACCACCAATTATAATGATGATAAGGGAAATAACAAGGGAAGAGACTACAACCGCTCACCACCTGCCAGCCGATACCCAGCCCAATCCAAGCAGTGATCTAGCCCTTCCGGGTAACTCTCCCCAGTTTATGTAGTGGGCATGACGTGCTATAGTATGGAATACCTCTGTGGTTAGTTTGGGTCAAGAGTCCTGTCTCTGCTTCTTCCCGGCTTCCCCTCCTCCCTGGCAGAGCATGAGAGTCAGAAAGTCCTTGGTCAGAGAAAACATTACTGAGCAGCAACTGGAAACATTGGTGTTCTCAGCACTGTTCCCAGGCTGAAAGTCAAAACCACAGCACTGCACCAGCTACTAAGAAGGAGAAAAATTACTGCTACTGCTGTACCCAGGACAATTTGGAATGTGTTTATAAATGTTCTAGCAGAGGCAAGGTTTGTAGGGAGATAAAATTGGGAATCAGTTGACCTAATAAATGCCATATCAAATGAATTTTAATTAGGTTAGAAAAACATTCCAGAGAAGTCATTGTACAAGAGAGGAAAATGAGTAAACACACACTATCTCAACTGTCCTTTTTTGTAATATTAGGTTGATAATAGAGGAGACTCAGTAGCTATTAGTATTTGTGCAGTAGTCTGCTTCTTCTGCATAAAGGTAAACCTAACACTTCCCAGGTCTGAGGGTGGCCCTTTGCAACTGTAACCTTGGAAATTTTAATACAAATTAGATTCCCAAGTTACATTGAGAGTGTCCAATAATTCTGGAGAAAAAAGTCAATGCTGAAAAATGAAGAAGAGTAAAAAACTGGAAGTTGATTTTTTTACTAGAGCCATGGAAAGGTTACAGAGTCCACTCCTGCTCATAATGACATTCTGAAGTGGTGTAGGAAACGTGTGCTAGCTTCAGCTGTCAATCACTGTTTAGAAATGTCACCAATAATTTGTACTCTGGAAGTGCTCATTGTGCGGACCCCTGGCTCTAATTGGGTCCACTGATTTCAGCTAAATCTCGTCCTGTCAGCAGCTCAGCAGTAGGTAGGATATTGAAGCTGTAATGAATCCAGTAATAACTTTAAATTATCAACCTGGATTTTTTTTTTTTCTGGTGAAAATAGTTTTGCTTTCCTGGGGGAAAAAAAAAAAAAAAAATTATTTTGAATTAGTTCATAAATAATTATGCTAAATTACTGACCAAGCAGGTGGGACATTGGTATTTTTTACATGTGTGCTTATCTGTATGGTCACTTTAGTAGAGAAAAAGAAAATCAGAAGAGAATGATATTCAGGTAAGTTGGATCAGAGAACAATGATTTCATGCTTTAGTCTAGCAATCACAGAACTAATTATAGAAATAAACCTTGTTTTTTTCCTGAGAAATAAGGATGAGGAAACCAGAAATCTGTACAGCAACCACCTGTATTGTTTCAGCTGCTTTTGTGAGGTAGACAGTGTTGCTGTTCCTGACTTTCTTACCATGCTTGTCTAAAGAAATTAGATGTACCCAATGGTGCTACTCATCTGTGTCCATTTGTCTGTCTGCTCATGTCTTCTCACAGGAATTTCAGAAGCTGTGACAAAAGTTTAGCAAATTTGATGAAGGATTAAATGTCTTACAGACATAAAGTGCATACAAATTTTATGTTTACCAATGTAGAAAGATCCTATTCAGCAGAGAGAATTTAGTCCCTACTGTCCCCATCAGCCTGCTCACAGCTATGCCGTGGCAGTGAGAAAGCCATCCTGCCTGTCTGGACTCCTAGCCAGGGAGGTGGTGACAGGGAATGGGTATGAAGCCCTGCACTCTCAATCTGTTCATCCCCTGCCTTGTTGCAAGGTCTGGCAAAAGCCCCTTAGTGATAAAAGAAAACATCTCAGGCTGAGGGTGACACAGGCAATCCCCATTTTGTGAGGCAGAGATGGAGAGACATGGAAGTATCAAAGGGGGCAGAGAGAATGGGGCGGGCTTCAGGAGGCACTAGGGAGATTGGCAGGTGAGGGGACATGGGTGGCAGCTCCAGCTAATGCAGCAACATGGTGTGGAAGTACTGGACAATACCACACACTGGTGGTTTGGGCTGACTTGCAAGGAAGATTTAGGAACATATAGTTGGGAGATTAGGAAGAAATGCAGAGTTACTAGTGGTGCTGAAGAGCACAGGTTACAAATCCAAAGGCCACAAAAACTTCACTAGCTGTGCAACATATGCAACAGTTCAGTTTGGTTTGGGTTGTTTTTTTTTTTTTGTTTTAGAACTGACTCATTTATTCCTTGATGTATCCTTGAAATGATACTGACGTCATATATAAAGCAACAGGAGCTATCACTCATACATAGCATGAACACTTGCAAGAACACCTTGAAGTATGGTCTTGTGAATCCTTCTCTAGGCTAAAGTAAAAGGTGTTGTTCACAAACATGGATCACTTTGTCATCCAACTACGTAAGCGTGTACTGTGTATCATAAAGCTGAACAAGGTATCCACAACCCGTAACTACAATATCATCATAGCTTCCTTGTCCTAGGAGCTGAACATATATGTGCTCTATCTGAAGACAAAAGTTTCATCTATTTTTGCCTCAGCTATTATGCATTGATAATAAAGTCAATGAACTAGATCTAAGATCCACTTTTAAGGCATTGACTTTTTCCTTTGGTGAATTATGGACCTTATTCTGTGTTGCATATGGAGTAGTTTGCATGATCACTCTGACTCGTAGTATTTTTCCACCCTGCCCACTCTTTTGCTGTTAAGAGCAATAGTAATAGTTGTAAAGTAATAGAAAATCCTGCCTTGTATTTATAATTCTAGTTTTTCTAGTTTAAAACTTTCTGGTTTAAAATATTTTCATGACAAGCTATCGCTTTGCTTGATTATCATCTCATTATGAAGATTAGGATTATAAAAAATTGCTTTAATGGTAATTAATTTAATAATTTAATTGTATTAAGAATAAAAAACATTTTTATTATAGTCTTATAAGTTATTAGTTTTGTTTAGTCTAGCCCCAGCTATACCTTCATGTACTAATTTCATTATTTGTTCTCCCTTTGAATGCTCGCAATATTTAAATGTAAGTACACTTCATTTTTCTGTGTTCTCAAATATACTTGAATTTGGTCAACTGAATTTGGTCAACTCTGGCCACATTGAAGAAGACCTGTTTGGCAGGATTTTTAAAAAGAGATAAACATGTATTTCCTGGGCACTGGAGAAGCAGAAGGAAGGTTTTCTATATGCTTGACTGACTAAGCTCTCCTGAACTGATTGAATACATCTGTGATTCAATTGTACTGCTAATAGTGTGCTAAGACACGAAGAGTCCAGGATAGAATCTTTCAATGATTTTTTGATGTCAGATAAATGAAAATTGGACAATATCACATTCCCCTATTTTACCCAGATTCTAATGTGATTTCATTCAGATACTCAGTTCTTTCAGCTTGTTTTCTCTCAGTTCCCTTTGATTTACCCACATCCTCCTGATGCTGAACTATCCAAAAAAAGGAGAGGAAAGTGATTGCAGAAGCAAGATAAACTTGGAATGTAGGAAGCTGCGGTTGAATTATTTTATGTGTAAGCTTAGTTGGAAACTGCAAGCACAGTACAGAAAGAATATATTCAGATTTTGGCTTGCAAGAAAAGGAAGGAACTCATATGAAAAATGACCACAAAAGGAAATGGGTAGCTGAAGAACAGGAGGGCATAAGCCTGCCACCTGCCTCCTTCGGAATGAAGTAGCTGGTGTATGCATGTTTTGCTTGGATTCATTTTATTCCAGCTTTCTAAACTTCTGCTTTCCTTAATCTTGGCTCTTTTCATGGTAGGATCTCCCCAAAGAACCATTATTATTTTGCTTCAGGTAATTTAGTTACTCTATACTGCTGCATCAGCCAGAGCTGCACTCCTGTGAGCAAATGTATAAATTATGAAGAGGGGAAAGGAGAAGGAGGAAAAAAATCCATTAGCAACACTTAGATTGTAAGTGTTTGAAAACTGTTTTTATAACTCTACATTTGTCTTAAGGATCAAAGACTCCAAAGGAAAGCATGCGGATTTGCAGCTTGCTTTTATTGCTTTGTGTATCTGTAGGTGGAGAAACAAAAATAAACACAGATAATGCAAAATGGAATGAGTGACTGGAAAGCTAAACTCCTTACCCCTTCGAGGTATTTTATCTATCTAGCAAAGTTTTGCTAGAGATATGTAGTAAAAGATTTTTTCTTTTAGAAAGTGATGTTTTATTTAATTAGCTATAATTTGTAATTTAAATATTGATAAATTAGTTAATGAGATGGATTCCTTCCTGCAGAGTGTTATTAAAAGTCACAGTCTTTGAAACGGAGGAGAGGTTGCAGCAAAAGGTGCCTGTGGATTCCCTTGTGCCTTCGCTGGAGAGACATCGGGTAGCTAACATGACAGCCATGCTGGCTGAAAGAAGATTGAACAAGGAGCAGTCTTATCTGCTACTACCAGTCTTCCCATTGAGTTACCCTAGTAGGAATTACAGGAAAATGGGAAGGGAAAGTGGAAAGGAAGCTCCTTGAGGTCTGCATGAGGTGTATGCATGAGTTGTATGCATGTAGCCTCTCACTTGGGGGCATGGCAGGATTCGGGATATTCAAAAAATATGTCAAGAGCTGGGTGCTGTGAGTGTACGACAAAGTTATTCGAATCAGAGAGGTCTGAACACAAAATGCTCCCCCAGCCATGGTCGAGGTCTTGGCAGGGAACCTTGCTAGCTGAGGAAACAGGAGAGTGAGGTGAGGCTAAAAGCAAGACCCTGTTACAGCTGTGGCAGAAAACAACCAAAACAGCAGCTAGCACTATATGAATGCCAACTCCTGTATCTGTAGTCTGAATAGCTGTCTGTATTTGGGAATCATAAAAATGTCTGAGTAGATTTCTTCTGCTGTGCTATAGCAAAGGTTCCATTTTAGAGCAAGATGTGCTTGTACAGGTGCCTCATCCAAAATGCAAGTGTTAAAACAGAAATGCTAGGCCAACACTACAACAGAGGAATGTTTGGGAAATATAACTGGAACATTCATTACTAGTTTTTCTAAGGTCAGATTTTCAGCAATGAGCTCTCTTCTTGGAGATCATAGCTCATGCTTGTAAATAATTGCAAACACATTTTTCATATAAGCAGTCATAGTGTTTTCATTCAAGCTAAACACTAATATTTACAACTGTTAATCAAAGGTCAAATCTAGAAGTACCTTTACTAGACTTTCAGTATACAGAATTTCTGCAAAAATTAAAACACTAGGATATGGTCTAGTTTGAGATGTCTCTGCCAATGACAGCAGGTTTGGAACTAGATGACCTTAAGGTCTTTTCCAACCCAAACCATTCTATGATTCTATGATTCTATGATTTGCTTGTCCTATTTAAATAGTGACAAAAATTATTGCTATTTCCACAGCAACTAGAGCAGGGAAAAGCCCTCAGATTATTTTCTAATTAAAACTAGCTATTATTTGACTATAAGACCCTAAGCTGGACAAAAATTAGAACATTTCCATGAAGAGATATTTTTTCCAAATACATTAGGATTTTTTTTTTGAGGCAGTCCTGCCTCTAAATATTTGTACTAACTTTACTTCAGTGTTCTTCCTTTCACACTTATTGCAGGGGCTCACCTGTTCTTTGACAATGATTATTCCAAGATTTTTCAGTGTCCTTTATACACACAGGAACAACTATCACTCTGTCTCCTCTATATATGTATGTTTTTCTTATTGAGGGATGACTGTCTACTTCTTCTATATACATCCCATGCCACCATGAGATGTATACTGAAGGCAAATACACAAGCATGGCGGTAACAGTTGTTTTGAATAGCTGATTGTTCAGTAAAGCTCTCTAACTGGGGATGCTGTAAGAACTTTTACCCTGAGTTCAGAGTCTCTGCCAAAGGTTGGTACCTTCAGCAAGTGGTGTGAATAAGTTCACTATACCGGGTGCAGAATCATGAGCCTTTTCTTGCCTCACAACTCTTTGGTAACTTGGGCTAGATTTCTCCTACGTATCATGCCCTAAAGCTGAAGAGGTAGCTGTTCTGTCATTCAAATGATTACAAAGTCCCAAGCCACTTCTCCAGGACAGACTGTGCCATAGGAAGGGTTAAGCTGCTCTTGCTCTCCTTCCTTGCATTGCTGCTTTGCCTAGGACTTTTCTCTGCCATCCTGTCAATTGCTTTTACCTATGGAGTTCTCCACCTCTGCAGCACTCACCTGCCATTTCTTGAGTACACAAACAACTGCTCAAGCCCTGGAAAAAGCCAAAGTGGCTGCTGAGATTTAATTCAAGTCTTCACAGGTACCTGGCAATTAGCAATAACTTGTCTGCCCCTGCCTGTACAAAGACAATGAGAACTCACACTCCTTCTGCCTGATTGTGATTGCTAAGAAAGGCTGGCTAGAAAGCCTTTGAGCTGTTCCTTCCTGTTTCCTCACCCAGCTGGCTCTATAATCATCATCCCTTTACAATCAGCCTGTAAAATAGCAGTTAGCTGAAGAGCAGAGGTTGAAAAATGCCTGTCTCTTTCATAACCATATGGTAACCACATTCATTGGGTAGCTGTGAAGGTCTGTGATGTTGCCACACATCTGTAATTTTTCTGTTAAAATGTGGACAATCGCAGGTACAAATTTAGCTTAAGTCATAAGCAGGTTTGAGCGTTTCCTCTTTCTCAGGTCACACTGTGAAGTAGGAAAATGCAGATGTATTTGCACTTACGAAGCAGCATAAAGAGATGAGACTGATCTAAGAAAAGATTCTGATATTCTAGGTGTAGAAGAAGCCATAATATTTTTTTTTCCTTTTTGCTTTATGTTTACTTTTAAGTAGCACACGGTGTAGCATATACAGAAAGAAAAAAAATGCATAAAATGAGACTTGAAAGGAATGATCTCCACCTCACTCCTCCCTGAACACTTTGCTCCTTCTTGCTCCTTGCCTTTTGTTGACAGTACCAGTTGTGTGGTGGCAAGGTGAGTTGGGTCAATTCACTGAGCCAGAAGATGGATAACCCTGCAAACAAAATTTACTTTTGGGGATAGTTACATCCTCAAGCAAACTGGACAAGGCAAGAATACCCGGGACAAGGGACAAGTGTTGCGACTATATCCTGGCTTCTAACACTGGACATAAGAAGCTGGTGATTAGACATGAGAGGCAGACACTCTGCTGACGGGCATGGTATTTTTTATGTCACCAGCTGCATTCAGTGATTTTGCAGTCTTCAATTAATTATCAGGTAGCTGACACATTTTAAAAAGAGGTGTTTTTCAGAAGAGGATATTTATCCTTATGTGGGTATTCAAAGCTAGTGTAATTAGTAAACAAATTGTTTACTTGACTTGAACAGAGGCAGTTGGCTGGATGTCATACTGGGGTTCTTTTAGAAGTATGAATTATCTACTTTGCAGTAGAGAATGTTGTAGTCAAGCCATTCACACTGCTTGAGACTAGAAAAAATATTCTTGCCTATTCCTCAGCCTGAACTAAACACTTGAGGTTTTGAGAAAGTCAGTGGCTAGCTGGAAACGTTGGAGACACATATGCAGAGGTTCTCATGCTGATCTGAGCAGAGTACATGGTTTTAAAAGTTTCAGAGAAAAAAAAAGTTTCAAAATCTTCCTGGTTAAACATGACTAACAATGAGGTAATGGTGGCTCAGAAACATGTTGTTAAGGTTGCACTCTGGAGACTATGGTTAGTTTCCCAGGCTCTGCAATTGGGCCAAGAAAAGTAATTGCAGTGATTAATAATAAGGTTTGATTTGCCAGTCACGTAGTCCATTGCTCAGAGCTGGTTGGTTTGGAGAAGGGGGAGTAAATTGTACGAAGGAAATTAGAGCAACAAAGTACAGTTCTTTCAGTGTATAACCAAACACTGCTGGAGCCAGCTGAGGCTGGCAACAGTGATTTTTTTTTACAGCTGTATACCATGGTTATGGGTTTGTGCTGTACATGAGAAGTTAACTTATGTATCTGTTATTATATTACTGCTACAGTACAGTAGTTACCGCTACAGTACAGTGTGCAGTACAGTATGGGATAATTCACATACGGTACATTACAGCTGTGGTATTGTGCTGTACAGAAGAGGCTGCTTCATATAACTGAGTACTGCACAGGCGATGCTGTGCTTTGTAGACAAGCAGTTCTGTGAGTTTGGACAATACAGCAAGAATAACATTTTGAATTTCTGATGATGAATAGCAATGAGTACCTCACTTTTCTGATGGGGATTTACTGGGAATGCATCAGTAGCCAGTGATGTATAGTGGGGTGCGAAAAGGGAGCTTTGGCTGTAACAGTAGCAACAAACCTTTAATAATGTCTCATCATGTGCTTCCTACCCTTGCCTTTGGGTATGACTGTAGGAAAGATGGGACAGTCAGGAGAAAGTAGTGGTGCTGCCAAGGCAGGGGAGAAAGGCAAAAACCGATGCCATGATGAAGTTGGGCTTCCTGATTACGGGAGTCCTTGGTGTCACTGCAATGAAAAGGAGTTGCTATGGAAACCATTGCAAAAGATTAAGTATATCAAGGAAACCTGATTGTGAGAGAATGGGCAGAAATAGGAGAATTAAATTAATGTAGAAATTATATTTTTGTTTCAATCCCCGAGTCATGGTAGAAACATTTACGTTCACAAACATCCAATTAAGAGAGAAGTTATAGTGAAATCTGCAAGCCCTGTTTCAGAGGAGCATGATTGCTCTATAATTAAAGGAAAATAAATAGTGTTTTACTATCCAAAATGAAAATACAGTGGTGCAGACTGTTATTCTTTACTTTCCCACTGTAGAATCTGCCGAGGGTTTTTTTGACATTTTGAGACAGACAGGCCACAATGACCCCCTGGGATGTACTCACAGGTGCAGTGGCTTTCAGCCATGGAGTGGCCAAATGAATTTCAGATATCTGAGAGAGGAAGGGAACACTTAACTCCTCACTCTCTTTTGTCACATGCTGGCCAGGCTCCTGGACCAGCTAAGCTGCGCTCATTTGCAAGTTATGAGAACAGAATGGCAAAGGTCAGCAGTTTTTTCTGCCTGTGCTGGGCACTGCCTATGCCAGTCCTTGGCATAAAGCAAGGCAGCCTTCAGGCTATTTTATAGTGATGAGAAATAACTAGCACAGCTGACTTAGGCAACTAGGAAGAAGGTGAACATGGAGTTCATGAACACTCCTCCCTCTCCTGATAATGCTCCAGGGAACACCAAGGCCTTGGCATCTGGAGGAAAAAAAGGAACTAAAGCCAAGTAACCAGTTATAGCTTTTATGCAGTGCCAGAAAAACACAGAGTATCATGGGCAGACTGGAGAATCCAACCCCCTGACTCCTGTCCTTGCACCAGCACTTCGATGTGCCACCATCAGCAAAGGATTCATCTCTTAAAAATAGATTTCTAGCCTAGCATGAAATTAATGACATTGGTTTCACCCTGCTACTATGGGAACATTTCTGGGAAAAGTGGAGATTATGCTTCATTAGTGCAAGTGCTAAACCTTGTGTCAAGAAAAAGCAATGAAGTGTTTTGCAATAACACAAGACACCCCAAGAATGATGGTGTGTGCAGAGGTTCTTTCTTGGTTTGGAACAGATATCTTGGACAGGCTATGTCATTAGGGCTGTCTTGCTCAGCTCAGGGTCTCTGAAATAATGATGCTGGAACATCCGAAGAACAGAGTTTCTCCATCTCCTCCTTGAACTGAGTTGTACCCATTCATCTGCATAGCTGGCCAAAGCCAGGGACATGAGATTTTGTCCAAGAGATCTTCATTCACTTTAAGCACCTGTCACAATCCAGTCTTATGTAAATAGAGTTCTAATTGCTCAAACAGTGCTTTTAAATGAGGATGTTTGGAGAGATAACAGAACCATTAAGTTTTCTTACCATGAATGAGGAAGTTGAAAGCTGCACATTTTTTTGTTGAACCTATGTGATGACCAATGCCTGCCTTTTGCTTAACGCATTTCATGAGAAGACAGAAACTGATGCAGAAAAAGAGAAACACAGTCTTTTCTGATTAATTTTTATTACTGAACCCCAAAACTTTAATTCAGAAATATTATCCTGCACTGCACAAACCCTTTGTGTTCATGAAAAAAGGCCTAAATCACTGCCACAAAGTGTTTATGGCATCAATATGATACCAGCAGGTGGTAGGTGATTAAACTTCATGAGTGTGTCACTGAATGACAGAATAGTGTTGGATGTTCCAGATCAGGTCCAAAAGGTCAGGTGTTGAAGATGGCTTTGACACTGCAGCTGGCTTCTTTTCGTTTACAACTGTCACATAAAAATTGTGACACTAGACAATATTTGCCTTGATTTTGCAAGATCCCAGACCTGATTACTGCATGGTGCTTTCCCTAAGACACCTCTGAGAGCCCTTTGGAAACTTGAGTTGGTGCAGATGACTGTTTTAGATGCTGTGAATAGAAGTGCCCTGATACCTGTGTAATGAATGCAGAATAAAACCCCAGATAAAGAAAATAAGTACACCAGCAGACGTAAACAGCTGTACCGGTTTCCTGTTTGCATCTGGCTTCAAGTCAAGCTGCTGGGATAGCTCTCTCAAGTCCTGGATGGCTGCAATCCTGCTCTGCTGTGTCTGCTTCAGCCTCATGGTAACAATTTTGCAGTGATATTAAAAGCCAGCTGAGATATCCGTGCTCATATTTTGTTGCTGGGGGCAGCCAGGGTGGAGCTCTCATCGTCTTGTCTTCTGTGTTCAACAAGAACAAACAAAATGTTTTCAGGGTCTGGCATCCAATTCAGCTTTCCTCTCAGGCTTTGTCAGAAGGAACTTGGCATTTGGTTTGTAGTCTTGGTGGGTTTATATGTTAGCACTGATCAGTGCCGCGACATGTAGAGTTTGTTACTACTGCACTGATCCTGACTCTTGTATGGATCCTGAGTCTTGTATGGATCAGGAAATAAAATAAAGTACATTGAAACAAATGCATAAAAATGTGGTTTTTTTTTTCATTCTAGCAAACAAGGGAAAAGTACAGAAGAGAGAACACTTTCAGCTCTTGTACTTATTTAAGGTTATATCTCAATGTGAATCTCTGTTAAGAATATACAGTGCTGCAGTTTTTTCTTTCTTCTGCCTTTCCCACACTGTTGTGCTGTGTACTTTATTATTGCTGTCACAATCTGCTCTCTGTCCAATATGATTGCTATCCCCAAAGGTTTATTCTACATAGCAAACATCCTGTAATAGTGACCTACTCTAATAACAGGAAATTTATTTTTAAACTGCATAATGCCTGCTCCATATTAATCTGTTTCTTTTTTTTTTTTTAAAAAAAAAAGGTTGACATGAAAATCTACTAATATTGCCTAATGCCTGATTGGTTTTCACAGAATTTCGTATCTTCTGAAGTCCACAGTGTTAGCTAATTTGAGATAGCAACCAGGCATTTTTTTCTTTTCCCTTCTGGTCAATAAATGCTAAATAATAAATATCAGCAAACAATATCAAATCTTTCAAACATCAAAGGTCAATGCTCTTCAGTCACAGCCTTTTTGGAAGCACCTTCATTTTCTTCATTTCAACCAGTAGCTGCATAAGGAAGTTAACCCTTGGTGTGCATAGATCATGGTCTAAAAAGGCTTGTGACTCTCACCATTCTGGCATTCTAGAACAGGTTAATGTTTTTCTTACTGCATACCTCTTCCCTCCTTCTTTACCTACCCCTGCCTTTGCCATGTCACTTAGGGTTCAATGACACTGTTATCCAATGGCTGATAAGACATCAGTGCTGATTTTTCTGTCTGTAAGTGATTTTCCTGGGAAGCAAGAAAACCCACTATGTCAGACTCTTTTTTAAAGGATACAGAAAATTTGCATTCACTATATCAGCTGAAATATCTAATGAATAGGTGCAAGTATTTTGGTTTTGCTAATACAACAAACTAATACATCTTCCATATTTTAATAACCTTAAGCTTGAAGTGTCACACTATCAAATTGCCATTCTATCAAAGTATTTTCAATTGTATCTTTTTTTACTCCCTGTAAACATGATTTTACAGTACTTCTTCCAAATAGATACATTTCATGTTCTGCATTGCCTGCATCAAGGTTATCTAGGCCTCTCTATCTTAATGAGGATGAGTTCTGTATCTACTACCTGGCCATTTTCTACCAGATAATTCATGATGTCTGCTTCTGTCAATGCATCTAAAGTAATGCACAGATGAGAACACTAGCTTATTTTCACTAGTCTGTCTCGCTTCCCCATGTATCACGGCACTCTGTACTGCATAACTAGCCCCTAATGCTTCCCTCATCACCACTCTGACACTGATCACCTTTATGTTTCATGGTTTTCCCTTTTAGATCTTCAGTGGGGCCTCCTGCATTCAGACTGGTTTGCAGGAAAGAAAACTTGCTGTATGTGTTAGGCCCTCTGAGCATTCAAACAAAAAATAAAACAAAATTTAACAAAGCTTCAATGTAGTCTTCCTTCCCAGCTTGGCTAAGTCCTTCTTCAGATAAAATGCATACAAAGCTGTCATTGACTCTGACAGGAAGGATGTGCTTAACACTTCACATTGGTGGTTTCCCGTGTTAGCGTTTGACTTGGACAACATTTAATAAAAAGCCTAACAAGTTATGTCTTAATACTAGAATTGGAGCAGAGTGTAAAACCATTAATTTTTGTATCTGGTGCCAAAATAACCTGGGAATGAGAACATTGCTACCAGTTGCATTTACTAAAATGTGTATCCTTTCCACTGTCTTATGGGCTACAGTTCTTTTTTAAAGGTTTTGAGTCATTAAAACAGTTACAAGATGTATGGTTGGCTGTGCTTCCAAATCTCTAGATGGATAATGACTTTATTTGACTAGTGTCTAATTAAACTTCTAGATAGATGACACATATCTCTTCCAATTCTTTGATGTATTTGTTTTTGAAATGCCAGTTGCATTTATGGAATCCCTGTTGAGGAGTGGATATAGTTGAAGCTGCTCTGCTTGCGTAATGATGAGCTACAGCCTCATGGTGCTGTCATGGTGACAACTGGAAACCAGTGTGTCATGTCCTTCATGCTCCCATGGGCACGTGATATTGCTAGGCAAACTGCTCTTTACGTAAGTTTGTGTCACCATTTTTCTCTTCTCTCTGGCTAGGAAGAGATTAAAAGTGTGCTAAAAACAATAACAACCTCAAAAAAGCAGCTCAGTCTGTTCTTTCATGTAAAACATTTTCCTTTTTACTTCTGTTTGGGGTTTCAATATTTCTGCTACATGCAATAAAAATAAAAGATAGAAGCATATCAGGACACTTTGATTTTTTATTCTCGTCAACATATGCACTTGCTTATCCAAAAGGAGAATATCTGTATACATGAGAACCCAAAACAACAAAAAATGAATAAAATGAAAAATTTCAGAGACTTCTGTAAATAATTGGGAACTGTAGAAGTCCTGTCATGTGGACTGTTGGAGCATCATCCTATTCAGTTTCCTTAGAATTATTTTCCATGTAAGCAAACACTCTTTGATATTTTGTTTTAAAAGAAATACACCAGTTCGACACACTTTTGTAATAAAAAAGTGAATGGCTGACTTCTACAGAAAGGTCTCTCCTGCTGGAAAGGCCACAATATTTATGTAAAAGTAAAGATTACACCTGTTATGATCACAAGTGTACATGCTTTTTAAATAACACAGCAATTTTTCTTTCAGATCTAGTTCCAGCATCCAAAATCTTTACAAAGACAGCTGAATAATGGGGTCAGATACAGTGGGGCAGATCTTCCCACTTCCTGGCATGAGCGAGTTTCTGCATTTTTATACTGAGAAAGCTAAAGTTTATAAAAAGTATTCTATGAATTTGGATAGGAATCTGTGCTTGAAGAGAAAGGAGTTGGTATGATTACGAGCAGTAATGCCTAAGGTGGTGGCATGCTCTTGAGTTTCCACTGAAAACATGAAGTAGGTGATTAGAAAATGAAACTTGAAAGAGCATTCTCCTTGGCATTTGCATTGTCAAAACTGTTCAGAGCCTCAACTGAGCAACTCAACTCAATCCAGCACCTTTGCCTAGGCCTATGTCTGGGGTATATTTTGTTAACAAGAATGACTTTGTACTAAAAGCAACTACACTGATAACTTTCTCTTGACCACTAGTTGGCCCACCTAAAAAATATCATGGAAATATATCAGACCTATGGATTTCAAAGAAAAATAATGTATTGTAGGAGGAGCAGCGATAAAGGGGTGGAGGAAATGGAGGCAACAGCACTGAATTAGGATCACAGAAGAATTTGAGTTGGAGATCATCTGGCCCACCTTCCCACTCAAAGCAGATAGCAGGGAGCATCCAGCTATATATCGAGCAGACTGAAGTTCACTTGCAAAGCAAAAATTGGAAAATAAAACATTTTTCTACAGTAAGTTGTTTTCCTTCTGTTTATCTGAGACATAATGAGATTCATGAGGTGCAAATAAAACCCGCTGTGATCCCATTCAGTGACAGAATACTGCATTAAACAGACCTCCCTATCAACTGCTTTTACTTCCAATTACTGCTTCACAACCCAGCTCCCGCTCCCCGCAAAGACTAACTCACCGACACTGCTGAAGTCACATGAGTGCTGATAATACCAAGAATTTGTCCTGCACTTTATCAGCAGCCCTCAAATCTCATTACCAGGTGGGTAGACATTATTAATTCTTTATCCCATTGGGAATAAGAGTGTGCAGAGAAGTTCCTTGCTGAAGGTCATACAGCAAGTCACTGGAAGAGTCTGAAAGTGGCTTTAAGGTCAGCTGTATCCTCATCATGGACACTCACATGTTGATAAAGCTGCTAGCATTGCACTCATGCAGTTGTCAGGACCATTAACTGAACATCCTTGTAGTGAGGATGGGAGGGCTAGTGACCAAGAATTGTCAAATGCTCCTGTCTAGAAATATGCTCTTTGTCCTGAAAGATAAAAACTGAGCTAATGTTTACCTTATGCTTAAAATTCAGTCTTTTCTAGTGTTCCTTGCTGATGCCACATTTTACTTTTTGGTGCTTAGTTGGGTCCAAGCAAAATACTTCTTGTCCTTTACAAAAATCAAGAGTACAGAACACTTAAATCTGGAAGTGTTGTTAAAGCCAGTACATAAAACCTGAACTGAAATGAGTGTTTCAAAGGTATCCACTATGGAAGACCCTTGAAGATAGTAAGAGAGGCTACTGAGGCTTACCTCTGCTACGATCAGTGATCTAGCAAAGTCTGGTAATTTTTTCATATTATTTCCTTTGGTAAGTCTCATTTTATTTCTCTGTCATCCCTTTATAGGATCAGTCAGAGCTTTCTGTTTATCTATGCAATTATTTAATTAATTTAGTCTTTCTTTTCTTAGTTTCTTTCCCAGGAGACATCATATTCATCAGATCTCTTTTTCTTTAAGTTCTCGAGCTATGAAATACAAGGTATAATCCCTCAATTTATTCCAGTTTAGGAAAAAAAATCAACAGAAGAAAGGTTCAGGATATAAGATTGATTTCCACTTCAGTATTTCAGACAACAGATGATCAATTTACAAAGCAGTGATTTTTGTCAAAGACTGGACTTTCCTGACAAATGGACATACAAGGCAAAGCTGCAGATTCTGAGCATGATTTCTGATTACCTATGACAGGTACCTCAGGGTGTCTGTCCCTTTTATAGTTTGGGAATCTTTGTATGGCTCGTTATGTCAAAAATAAAGACCTGCTGAATTGAACTGATAAACTTCAGGGATGAAATGAGCTCCTGCTTGTTGCCAAGAAAAATGGTAGGATGCTTGCTTATGTTATTAATCTTGAGAAAATGCTTTAGGGAAATGAATTATTGTTTCAAATGCATGTGATCACTTTTGAAAAAAAGTAGAGGAGCTGAAAGTCATAGAAAAGAGGCAACTAAAAAGAGCAGAGGACTTTTTTTAAGTCAAGCTGTTTAAATTTAAATGTCTATTCCTAATGTAGTGTCTAAGATAAGCTACATATATTCACTGTTGCCAAGAAGGTGAAGGTGCATGGAAACACCACTGGGGGAATTAATTTCAACCTATTATTCTTCAGCATGTATATTGTTCACAGTATAATTCTATTACCAGATACTATACTGAAATGGAGCAGGCAGATCCAATTGGATTGTGGGGATCTTGAATAGATGCTCACAATAGCACATTCATTTTCAGCCACTATACAATATGCAAATGCATTCACTGTGATTTGTAATTGACCTTAAAACTTACTTACCATCTACATGCCACAATTCCTGTATGGTGAGTGCTGTTCTGTTTTCCTGCCAGTTTGACAATAAAGCAACTCCTGACAGAAGTTTCTCAAATACAGAATTCAGTCAGCAGTATCTTGAGATTTTTTTTCTTTTCTATTTCAGAATTAGCCCTATTTCAGGCTAATAATTACATGGGGCTTGTGACATTCCTCAGCTCAGGATATATGAGTGACTTAATAAACAGAAATAATTCTTTTTTAATGAAATTTGATAGAAATTATAGACATTTTATAGAAATAGAGCCATTTGAGTGGGCAAATGAGATTCCTGCGATGCGCATCTGATGTACATAATGTTTGGTCATAGTGGGGCAGAATTAAGTAGAACTCTGTTTTTTACTGTCTCTTTGGGTTCTGGTGAGATGCAGAAAGGGACACAGATTGAGAAATTTGTTGCAATAGTCTGCCATGGGGTGACAATAGTTAGTGCCTGAAACAGTCAGCACTGGATGTAGATGCTTCAGTGGAGTGATAGTGGAGTGACTGCCCTAATTTGACCAGGGAAGTTGCTCAGGTGCATGGCCATACTATGATCCTCTGCAGAAGCACAGGCTATGTGTATCAGTGCTAAATGGAAGGGCTACACCTCTTCATCTCTCATCTTCTGTATGCAAAACTGGAGTAGAAGAAACACTGTGATGGATCTTCTGCTCTGATGCTCCTTCCTATCCCATCCCTAAAATACTTTTGTTTCAACCCAACAGTGCTACTGGGAGTAGTAGAGGGGGTGAAAATGGTACCAATCCATGCAACCAAGACACTCCCTAAGCATCATGAGAGCTGGAGATGGGATTAGTTCAATCATCCATTTACAGTATACCCTTGTCCTTCTCTGCCTCATCCCCTCATCACTGAGTACCAGCAGTTACTGAAGAAACCTGATGCAATGGGTAGAAGGTACTTTCTACAGAATGTGGGCATTTCCCTGTTTTGTGAGGATCTGACAACATGGATGTGCATCTGCTCCTTTTATTCAGGGGAGTGTTTTTCCATAGTCTTTCCTTTACATTTTGAATTTCTAATCTGAGAAGTTCTGTTTGACAGAGAGAACATTTTAATGGCCAAAATAAATACTATTTGATTAAGCAAAAGTATTCTGTGGAACTATGAAACCTCCTCAGCTTACCAGGAAGCTCAGTAAGGGATAATAGAAATGGAGATTAAAATCAACAAAGACGTTTGTAAGCCGAGATGTAGCCAATGTTTCTGGAAAATTAGAAATCAAGAAAATAAGGCCAGCTATCCAAATATTATTATCCCAGCTATTTAATTTGCTAAGCATACCTGCATTGTGTTTGTACTGTGTGGTGCATTGTATTTTACAGGGGCTTGGAATATTGTCTCTTGATAGAAAGGAAGTTGTTAAACAATTGTCCTTTTACATCTGTCAGCTCAAGGCTATTCAGATTTATTCTAGTGGAAACTGAACCTTTCAACTATTTCCTCACATTCATCTGTCTTATCCCTCCCACAACAGACACAGAGTACTCCAGAACAAATCTGACACTTTCATGAATGACAGGTTACTATATGCAAATGTGAACTTCCCACATCATACCCAATACCAATAGAAAAGATGTTCTCATATTATGAGAAATCTTGTCAGAAAGCTGCTGTTACACATTCTCTCATGCTAGATATGCTTAGACATCAAAATGATGATGTATTACATATTTTGAATAGGCTAGTTCACATCTAATATAAGACCCACTTGAACATTGTAGTTTTGAAAGTTTGATTCAGACTGATAATAGATGACTTAATTAATAAGAGATTGTGGGAAAGGGGAAGAAAACAGAAAAATTCAAGCTAATGAAGAGTGAAAACAGAAAGACTCAAAAATGAAAGGAAGCAGGTTCATCCATCCTTATTACTTACACAAAAGTTAAAACGGGATAAGAATAACTGTTGAAACATAGACCAAAAAAATTGTTACTGGCATCTCTCAGCTCTGCAGAAACATTCCTGATAATTTGTACTTTACACAGGAAATCATCACTACATATGTCATTTTGAGAAATTCCAACTTCTGAGATTTGAAAAGTTCCAGCACAATACAGCTACAGTGCTTTAAATTATAAGGGAGTAAATCAAGAATAAAAGACTTGACTTCAGCAGAGTTTGTCTGGATTCACATGCTTGTAATTGAAAGTTATGTTGTTGAAAAGCCATTAGATGTTACATACGCTTGTTACAAACTGCAAGAAGGCTGATCAGTTATCTCCCCAGCCTGAGAAATGAGACTGCTTCTTGCATTTCATGGGGAACAAATAATTTGTATGAGTTTTTCTTTGGTTTATTTCAAGTAACAATGAACAAACACTCTGAAAATGGCAGGAAGGAGAAACAACAGGGCTTTGGCAAAGGCAACACATTTAGTAGTTCTATTAATAAACTGATCAAGGCCAAAACATTAGTGCAGGAACTGGACCGAGACAGCATGTCCCCTTCTTATGTTAGCCCACCCTGTCAGGCATGGCATGGGTTAGAGCCCAATCCTGACATGGAGCAGATCAAAGCCAACCTGCTTTGCAGGGTAAGAGAATTTAGCTGTGTGGGTTTAGCTGGGTCATGCTACCTGTTGCAAAGCTCAGAGAACTGGCCACTGCTTGTTTTATTCACTACTGTAGAAGTGGTGTGTGAACTTAGTCGAGGGTCATGGGAGGGAAATGAAGTGCATTCACAACACACCAGGCTACAACCCTGCTTTCACTCCAGTTTCCCTGGGGATAGGTGTGAAGGCTAAAACAGACATTCTGTACCAAGTGGCAGAGAACCATCAGCCTGAAATCGCAGTCTATACAAGGAAGATGATCTGGCCATTGAGGGACATCTGCACTAATCCAAGAGGTTGTAAAGTGCAACTTTATGGGGCAGACACTTCCCACAGACCTCTTACAAACCCAGAGGCAAGGGGTGGACGTATCTGTTACACACTGGGATGCTGTTAACACTTTCATGGCCCTGGGAGAAAGATGCAAGGGAAATCCAGAAATGCTGGAAATGCTGGCCTTGACTCCCTTCCTTGTCATCTGCCCGTACCAGTCCTGCCACGGCTCTTTGTTCTGCCCCCTCCCCATATCCTTTTTCTAAATCTGCTGACTAAGAAACAAACAGTTGCGGGACACATGGCATTCCCAGCCGTTGGCTCTGCCTGAGAGCACCTTCCCACTGTCCCTCCCTACTCTTCTGTATCCATGATGTTCTTTGGGTTTGTAAACACTTTGGGGCAGCAACTGCTCCTCTGTACATGGCACTAATGGGCACCGTTCTTGGCCAGCCCAAAGGCTCAATCAGAATAAATGTGAATAACAACAATAGTGACAAACAACATCAACATTAGTAATGACAATAATAATTATTATTGTTATTATTATACAGTCTACCAGAATGACTTGGTAATTATTTGCATAATTTGTATATATAATTTGCATAAACAGAATAAAAGACTGTTCCCAGATCCAGAAAAGATCTCAACCATAATGTTTTGTTCCCTGTGTGTGCCAAGGATTCCCACTGATGTCAGTGGGAGATTTTTTTCCTTACTTATCCTCAAAACCAATTTCTCTGATGACAGAAATCAGTGGGAGTCCCAATAACATGTGGCTTCATCCAGTGAGGTGCTGAAGGTGCTTTGCTACCTTTATCTGCAATTAAGCTCTTCACAGATGAAGGAATTCACTTTTCAGAAGCTTCTCATGATGTGCAGGATTGAGCCCCTCTAGACAGCTGTCTGTGGGCTCTGACTATGCAAAGCTGAGCAGAGATTTTTTCCCCTTCATTTTAATTGCCTATTTACAAAACAGATTCAGCATCTCCAGAGCATTTATGGCCTAACGGAGAATTGCACAGTGGGTGGCTTTTTGGCTTTCAAAGAGTGAGAGCCTCATCAGTGGCAGAGGGAAGAAACTATAGATCAAGTGCACAAGGCAGGGCACGGAACACAGGGGAAGCAGAGGCCACTTACAGAGGTGTTTGCAGAGTGCTCTTCCAAAGAGCCTGGCAGTGCCTCCAAGCTGCCAGTCTCGGGAGGACAAGCACCATATTTCGATTTTGTGCAGAGAATTGACTCTGAGAGGCACCAAATGCCTGTGGCAGTGTCTGTTGTTATTTCAAGGGTGTAGTTTCTTGGGCTACTTGCAGAGGTCTTTAATTCAGAAGCTCTTGCAGGCAGTGCCTGCATCCCTGTGTGAGGGGTGTAGCCCCTGGCACAAGGCATCAGACACTTTGCTCCAAAGGCAGCATGAAAATTAAGTTAGAAGGACATTAAGGAAAAGGCTGCAATATGAAAAGCTGACATTATATGGGATGGCAGGAACTTCAGGTTGCCACAGAGGAACCCTTCCAGGCTTAGGATTTGCAGCTTAATGCCGTGTTAAATTCTCATATGTTGAGACAGTTTGACTTTTCTTGCAGACAAACAAGAGACAGCCTAAGAGCTTAAAGACCATAATGCAAACTCTCCAATGCCCAGAAAGCTCAGGGCCCATTTCTACCCCTCCATCAGCCCCCCCTGGGCTGGGAGTGGGCCTCTGCACAGGTGCTCACTGCCGGCGCTGCTGTGCTGCTGTGCGTTGCAGTCCCCCTGCCAGGGAGCCCAACAGAGCCAGATGAACGCACTGTGTAAACCCTCTTCATCTGTCTCAGTACCAGCCGGGTTAGATTATACTGCAGGCAAAGGCATGTTTTCAATGTTTACTTTCTTGTCAAGTAGTCAGCACTCCCTTTTTGCTTCTGGAACTGCTCTGGCTCTGTGGCTGGAGTGGAGCATAACAGAGGATGGCCTGCAATTGCCGCTATCTAAACACATTATTAAATATGGGCATGCCAGTTCTTACAGAGATCTGGCCTTCCTGCACTTGTTTAACTTAGCACTGGGCAAGTCAGAGCTTGCTTTTACTCCACATAAATGCATCTGTACAGAGGTGGGAATTTCAGCTGCTTAAGCCTGAAATCCGATAGAGAAGATAATTCTGTGTGTGATACTAATTTGTTTTTTGTTTCTGTAAAACTGTCTGAATTACCTTGATTGTGAGGACCCTTCACAGGCCCTCAGAGAAGTTACTTCAAATTACTGATTTGTGACCATGAAGAAGAACACAGTGTCCTTTCTGACCATAAACCCAGATCTACCCACAGTGCCTGTATTTTGTATTTATTTCATGGCCACAATAAGGATGATTTTGGGTTGGGTGGTTTGTTTTTTATTCATGCTGGCAAACCTTTTAACCCAGCTATTCAGCCACATCAGTAATCTCTTTTTTTAACTACTATTCCTTATAAACTGGCAACCCTACACGTTCTCAGATGCAAGGTTAGGTTGGTTTTCACAAATGCCACATTACTACCTCTGTCCTCAGAACTCCTTCCCCTGGGGAATGTCTGTCTCTGTACCTTGAACCATTTGTTCCGTGTAAGATTTTAGCTTTGAATATCAATAGATGATCTTGGAGGGAAGGTGTCTCTGAATTATTATTCATCACCTTTAGATAACAGAATATGCCCAGGAGAAGATGATGTCTATCTCTTACTTGTAAGTTCAAAATGTTGATTTAGCTTTAGTTGAAGACAAAGGTAAGTAACCTGTACACTAACTGTGGGGAAGCAAGAAATCTGTGTAGATTGTTCCCCATTCCTCATCTTATCTATGCTCTCTTATACGCAGAGCTTACTCACAAAGCCTTATTTGTTTCTTTACTTCTAACTGAAGAAATATCTTAGTGCCTATAAGTCAGAAAAGAATGTTTCCCAAATTTTTTGCAAAGTGAATCTCCATTTTTCTGCTGCTCTCCTGGTTATAACTTCATCTTCTAGAGTTAATTTTCTCTTCACTGTATTGCTACCTCTAAATTACCAAAACTGATGCCAAAACTGACTCATAATAGATGCCCACACAACATCGGTTTTGCATTTTACAGCATAGGGGTCAGGGTATGACCAAATGATTAGATTTTATCTGTGAAAGAAGGACCTGTATTTGAGGAATCAGTGTGGAGGAGTGGGGGAAGGCAGCTTTTGTGTCCTATATTGAAAGCCTTAATCCTTAGGGCTTGATTTTGTGTGTAACCTTGGGGTTTTGCACCTGCATGAAACTAAAGACATTTACATGTGTAGCTATTATACCTGATTGCTGGCTAATTATGCATGTGAGAATGGAGATGGGGGAGGGGTGAAAATAGAGCTAAAAATATTTTTTCTCTTGGTGTTTTAGATAAACTGAAGTATTTCCCATATAAAAACCTTTACAATAAGAAATTTTTGGCAGGAAAGTGAGAGCTATGGCATGGGAATACTATCACAACTACCATTTTCGAGCCATGGCATCTGAAAATAAGTGAAAACATGTTAAATGTTCTCCCAGACAAATTTCAAAGCCAGTTAGTCTTTTTTTCTTTTTTTTTTTTTTCTTCAAATGCTCATTAAAGGCTGGAAAAGAAAACACATACATGTTTCAATACCAAAGGTATAGCAGATTATTTTGTTCATGGTTTTGTCAAGCAGAACCGCTTTCTCTGTGGCTGCACTGCTCTAAAACTCCTTGTCCTCACTCAAAAAAAAAGCGTGTGGAGTACAGATCATTTGCTGTCCCAATCACTCTAAGTCAGAGCTGCATCAAAGACACTTACCAGAGGGAGAGATATAGGGAAGTTTCAAAAAAATAAGAAGCATTATTGCTCCTCTAGAGAGGATAAGAAAAAGGAAGAAATGAGAAAGAAACTTTGTGTTTGTTCAGTAATCAAGTGTGCATCCATAAGAGCTGACGAAATGCTCCCAAATATGCTTATGTTGTCTGGCATTATATAGAAGACATTTCCAGGGGTGCCAGGTTACTAAATCCTCAAATCCATTTACTGTGGCCTGGAACAGTTGTTGATTTCCATTTCAATAGTTATTAGGGTTTTTTCTTTAGTCATCAGAGAAGCTTGAAATAAAAACATTTTATTAGAGTTGGAAAGTCTGAGAACAGATGTGTGATCTCCCATAATCTAAAGGCATGGAACCCATGGGACATCAGTGTTCAGGATGAGGGCTGTTTTCTTCCAGGAAGTATTGGCTGTGGAAATTCACAAAGCGTGTGAGGTCCGCACACATTTCTGTTATGCAAAAGGAAAACTGAAAGGTATTTTACTCAGATTGGGTGCTTGCTATTTTATTGTGTTAATACACAGTGAGATATAATACGTTCAGTCATGATATATTTATTTGCACGTGTTTGTGATACCTAGTTCAGATTGCACAGACATTTTACAGTATTAGACCCCAAAACCCAGACCCATAAATCACAGAGAACATCTGTTATTCCCTTGTGGGAAGGGTCTTAAAAGAGTGTCTTCTGAGCATCTCTGTTGTATGTCATTTATTACAAGTGGGCCCTCAGCCTGGAACAAAAGAGACCTCCTACATCCTCCTCCCCAGGCAGCAATTAACTGACCTCATATTCCCGCCCTCTCCATCAGCCCCCACAATCAATTATCCAAATCAACCCTTCTGAAGAAGAAAACTGGTCAAACAGGTGGACCATTATTCTAAATAGTTTTGGGCACTTAGAAAAAAAGTTCAGTACAACAGGCTGCTTATGCAACAGTGGCTGCATTTGTAGAAAGCATGGTTTGTGTAAGGGTATATGATTGCAAGGATGATTACGATATTTTCCATGATTATTTTTCCTAAATACATGTTTGTATACATGTGCCCATGTGTGAAATAAGATTTCACAGATCTTTTGAGGTCTTTTCAATTTACTGGATAGACCTTATCCAAGTGGAAGTAATTCTGCATAGCTGTTGCTGGCCTCTCAAAAAGTAAATCTCTTGGTAGGATCGTATAGCTCCTAATTATTGTCAGAATAAGAATGTACACATAGAGGCTGACTTTAACTCGTGGGGTTAAATAGTAATATGGTAGAGGGCAGCATAATATGATTAAGTGTAGCAGAAGTGCTTTTGATCCCTGGACAGTCATGGGCCACAGTGATGAGTATGCAAACTCTCTGTCATCAGCTGGGAGAAGCAATTAAGCTCCTCCCTGGAAGAAGACAGCTGAAACAATAGGTGCTACTGTCCAGATCAGTATCCTTGGGGCAGGCCTTGACTAAAGGAGAAGAAGGGTAGATTTTCTGAATGGGAAATAAACATCGCTTTGACTGTGTGAGTACAGAAGAAGATGAACTTGCTTAGAGAAAGCAAGATCACTGACTGTGTGGTCTTGGGAGAAAGCAGAGAGAGAAATAGGGTCTTTTGGGAGCATAACTGGCAGTACCTAGGTTTGAACTTCTGGCCAAAAGGCCATTTATACTGGCCTTAGGAAAAATGAATATGCAAAAATGAAAAAAGTTGATTCTTTCATCAGTGGTGTCACAACAGGAGTATTACTGAGGTCTAAAGTACTAAGAAAAATATATGATAGATGCATGAATGAAAATATTAAAGAATCTTATTAGAGAAACCATTCCCATATATTTTATGCATTTCCTTTATCTTTTCTGTGCAATTTGCAGCTTACAATTAATTTAAGCCATATGAAACTTTGCAGTATCAATGGAGCTGCATATGGGTATAATAGTTCATGTGTACCCAAGAACTGATACAACACTGAGTACAGGGTGCACATACACACCTTTGATTAGCATCACTGATTGTGCCTCGGATCTCTGAGAACTAATGCAAAAATAATAAGTGTCCAGCTTTGAAGCATTTTCCAGACAGTCTTTTAGTAAAGTAACAAGTTCACAAACTGCATCCTTCTTGTCTGGCTTAAATGATTTCAATATTCAAAATGTCCTTTCTCAGCTTCTACTGTGAAATATGGGAAATCACAAAAGTAGCTGTTTCTAATCCAATTGTTTCAAAGTCCATTCTGAAATTTGTACCCTCCCAAATCAGTGGCAGAACTCCAACAGACTTAAGTGAAGCCAAGATTTTATCGATGATCTGGAGTAAAGGAGTGATTTTTCCAGGCTTTCATGATAAATATTTTAATCTGCAGCTTATTTATGCACTTACTTAAAAAAAATAGAGGTCTTGGCATTCTTTTATTGGTAGCATTTTGCCAGTACACTTTGTAGTCTGCCAGTTGACTAGACATAAACCCCAAAAGTACATCAAAATGTCAGGTGTGATATTAATGGAGCCTGCAAAACATTCTCTGGATAAGGAAGATGTCGCTGGTTTTGTAACTGAAGTCTCAACATGCTGGAACATTTTTACTATGAACAAGCCTCTATTTGTGCTTTACTGGGACTAAATATCTATCGGAAATAGGACCACAAAATTAGAAGTTGTCACTGCAGTTATATGGTTGCATTGTACGGTCTTGGTATTTTGAGTCAATTCACTGACTCTTGCTTAAATATTTTTTGTACTCCATTTGTTAAGTTGCATTATTATTACTCATGCTGTTAGCAATATCAAGTGATCTCCACCTTGCAGAAAAAACTCAGCTCTTATTTCCAAAGCACTCAATTACTCAGCAGATAAGTATTATTACCCCATTTTGCAGACCTGGAAACAAAAGGGGCAAAATATTTTTCTTCAAGGACAAGAGTTCATGTATTTTGTGTCTTAGTCTAGTCTGCTGTGCAGTAGGCTATACAACTTCCAGCTGGGTCCTGGTGATTAGATGTTTTTATAGCAAACTCTTTGTAATTCTTACTTTTTCCTGAGGTAAAGGATTGGTGCATGGCTGTAATGTCTATAAAATTCTAAAGCTGTTAAAACACAGTTTTTGTTGCATGTCATCCAATTTGCAGTTGGGAAATTTGCTTAAATTTAAAACATATGTTGTGCTAGAAAGTAGGTAATGGAATTGCCACCTTTACATATTTGAGTCTCATGCCTTTTCTGCAATTTACACAATAATAAACCTAACTAATGAAGCTATTTTAGCCATTATAGATAATTTTATTTGGTGATATGAGTTTTCATGTTAGAGCTGGACAGGAAACATTTTTCATGTCTTGTAAAAGCTTTCATGATCACAAAACTGTTCCTGTTAAAAATCAGATGAACCCAGAAGCTACTGCAAATGTAGTGCAAGAGAAGCTCCTCACTCATCCCAGCATGGAATAGGCAAAAGGCCAGGTACTTCTTCAGGATATGGGATGCTTGGCTTTTTGGTGGTATTTTGTGCTTTTTACCATACACTATAATTGGTGTAAACATTTTAAGGAAAAAAAAAACCAAAAAAACAAAAAACAAAACTCAAACCTAAACAAATGTTTTCAATTAATTTGTTTTCCTTGACTGAAAGAATGTTTTTTAAATTTCTGTTAAACACCCTTTTATATTCTCAACAAACATATTGTGGCTGAGATATATCTCATCAGAGGCTTCAGGCTGAGATATTTTCTGGCTGCCTCCACTCAGAAATGGGCACAGGTTTTGGTATTTATTTTATTAATTGCAACCAGCCACCTTTGAAGTGTGATTCAAAATGTGCTGTGAGAAAAGTCTGTTACAATGTAACACAATTTCTCCATTGCTGTCCTTTGCCTTTCTTCTTGCTCTGCCACTGTCTCACTGTACTTGAATGTCTTTAAAGCAAAGGTTTTGTATTTACTTTCAAACCAATGGGCTGATGTATTTTATTTTGCTTGGCTGTATTTTAAACTTTACTTTTAAACCTTAACTCTTACTTTCTGGAATTTCTTCCTGTTTTACTTGACGGTTTTCTTCCTGTCATCTTTTCTTCTTTCTTACTACCTCTGATTGTCACTCCCTTTAGGATGGGAAATGGCTGCAGGCCAGAAGTTGAAAAGCAAATATAAAAAGGTATCAAAGAGTAAGTGAAAGATGAGAGTAAATATGATAGTGTGGTCTTCTGCATGCATAATGACAGCACCTACCTTCCTCACCTGGCTACAGACGAAGATATTTCTGGGAGTGTTAGAAGGACAAAACTGTGTACTCTATTCAGGCAGATACATGATATATTCTGAGTGATCACTAATTAAATTATGTCTGATAGATACGAAAATATCCCCTGGAATTTTATAAAGATGAAAACACTATAGCCATGACCAAAGGTCTCAAATCTTGATATAGATTTTACTTTGAATATGAAACAATGGCAGGAAGAAGAAATGAATTTATATTTCACTATAAATATATATATTTCATATATATATATTTTATATTCACTATAATATATATATATTTCACCCAGTCTACTTAGCACCACCAAAGATGGTGACATGCTGGCATACACTCTGCTGATGTGATAAGCTAGCAAAAGTAGTGCAGCATCTGTACCCTGAAATTCCCCTGCTACAACTGTAGCTTTATATCTTGCTTTATATTCTCTCTGCTTTCTACAAAAAAGCATCACTTGACCATAAAAAAAATCAAATAACAATTTCATAATCCATCATTAATGATCACATTTTAATTTCCTTGAAGTTGATGTGATGTTTATTGTCTAAGTTTTCTGCTTTGTTTCTCCTAGAGAGTGCAGTCTGGCATTTCTTATGTCAGTGAAGATAACATTAATAAAAAACTCATACTGAGCCATTGTTCTTTCTCATTATTTGAGCTGCTTTCCAAAGACTGCTGTTACCAGTAAGGAGGAGCCAAACACCCGGCACATGAAGAAAAATAGTTTGAACTTTGATGCATGCCCATAATTTCTAGTTCTCCAGCTGGGGGAGGACAAGAACGGTGAGAGGACTTGGCAAATGTAAATGCATGGATGAGCTTAGGACAATTTTTTTTTCACAAAATAATTCTTCACTTATAATGCTAGAACTTTACATTGTTGAACAAATATTACAACAGGAAACATTCGAATTACACTAGTAATCACCTTCACTCAGTGCCCAAGAGTTTAAACAAGCTTCTATTAAAGTGAACTCATTTGCTGAACAAAAAAATGATCCTTTATCTTTTTCTTCATTGTTCTGATGATATTGTTATCATGGCTATTATACCATTATAATTAGCCCCATTGCTTCTGCTGTTGTGTCACAGTCATGATAAAAATCATATGGACTTCAATAATTCCTATTGTAAAAATAAAACTTCTGCAATTTGCCCTCAGAAGGGTCCCCTTTCTTCATTTGCTGGGCTTTTACTCCTATATATATTTCAAATCCATACCTCAAAGACACCACTGACCTTTTATAGCCAAATGTCACAACCTTAGCAACTAAATTTAAAACTGATAGATCACACTGGAAAAGAATATTGGTGCATCATGCATCTCTGTACCTTGTATCTTCAACTAAAATAGTATTGATGATTATGTCATGCCATCTTCCTTGTTATATATTTGTGCATTGCCTAAACCAGTGGATTTCTAATCTAGGGTAAGATGTCTGGATGACAACACCACAATTGCATTCTTATGCCATCTTTGATCGGTCAAATGGAAGACATATTCCTTTTAAAGCTAACAAAGCATATATTAAAATTTGTTTGGGCAGCTGCTGGAGTGCAAAGTGTATAGCTGATTGTACTGGAAAAAAAAAATTTGCACTGCAGATATGGCTCTTCTAGGTATAACTCATTTAAATTTACTTTCCCATTTAGGATCTGATGAAGCAGAAATAGATTATTACCCTCTAACAGTGTCTGTGGAACAAACCTGTGCCTTAACACACTCACACTTGCATTAAGAGGCCAGTGGAGGGACCTAGTAATGTTATAAGCTTAACAGAGTTAGTATTTTTATAAACTTACTTACATCAGAACTGTATTCACCATATTGGGGAACATTTTGAGATGACCTCATGCTGGAAGCAGCTGCTTGATTAGAATGATTTCTGGAAGAAGTATGTCTCTGTTCTGCTTCAATACATTTCTTCTTTTTTCATCATTATGCCAGAGGTGTGCTTCAGCTCTAAAGACCAGATCAGTATTCAAACTTCTTCAAAGTTTGGGGGCGTTTCATGTCTAAGGGCAAATGAAGGTTCTGCACAAAATAAGGCTGCAGGCAAAGGCACATAGCAATTACTATCAGATGCAGGATGAGAGTTCCTTGAAAGACATTGCTGCTCTTCTTCTTTATTTTGTTTATGGCTCTAGGGATGAGTTTCAAGAGGCAAAAGAGGGGAAATAGGCCATGGTATCTCTCTGTTGGGCAGTCTGCTGCCCCAGATGCCCTTCCAGAACCCTTTGTTTATATATGCCCATATCTGATTTTCTGCCACAGTAAAAAAAATATTCCCAGAGAAAGCAAATATTCTTATTGTCTCTGGAGGCAAAATCAACTCAGTGCATCAGACTGTGGCTTTGAAGTTCAAGCACAGGCTGGAGAATGGGCTTGAAGCAGAATTGACACACAGGCTGGGTGAGAGTTCAAACATCAGGAATCCTGCTGGCTGCAGCTCTTGCTGCTGACGCTGAAGGAGTGGCAGGTTCATGGCAGGATGTGGTGGCACTGACTGGAAAGGACCTGCGAAAGGCTGTGCAGAGCAGCTGGAAGGAGCCCCAGGTAAGAGGAAAAAGTCCTAAAATGAATACTGAGGCACAATCAAGGTAATAAAGGATGAGGGATACTGCATACTACTAGATAAATCTCACTGTAATTCCGGCTTTATCAGCCTGTTAATTAACATCCCTGGCATGTGCAAACTTAGCAGCTGCTTTTACTTGTTTTCATATTAGCAATGTAAGGAACTTAGGCAGCTGTGCCTCTTTTTCCTTCATTAGCACTACACTTTCATGGTTGTTACCAAAAAGGGTTGAGGTTGGGAGAGGCCTCTGGAAGTCATATAGACCACCACCCCTGCTCAAACAGAGCCACCTAGAGACAGTTGCCCTGCACCATGTCCAGATAACTTTTGAATATCTCCAAGGATGGAGACTCCTCAATCTCTCTGAGAAACCTGTGCCAGTGCTCAGTCATCCTCACAGCGCAGAACAGTTTCCTGCTATTCAGAGAGAACCTCCTGTGTTTCAGTTTGTGACTATTCCTTCTTGTTCTGGTACCACTGAGAAGATCCTGGGTCCATCCTTTTGGCACCCTCCCTTCAGGTATTTATATACACTAATAAGATCACCCCTGCACCTTGTCTTCTCCAGTCTGAACAGCCCCAGTTGCATAAGGCTTTCTCACAGGAGAGAAGTTCCAGTCCCTTAATTATCTTAGTGGCTCTTTTTCTCTCCCATATGTCTATGTTCCTCTTGTACTTGGGAGCCCAGAACCAGACACAATACTCCAGCTCACCAGTATTGAATACATGTGAAGGATCACTTTCTTCAGCCTGCTGGCAATACTTTGTCTAATGCAGCCCTATGTACCATAAGTGCTCTTTGCCGTAAGGGCACATTGCTGATCCATATAATCTTCCTGTTTGTTGTGCTGAAGATCCATTTCAGACATAAGCTCCATTACTGGCTACTTACTAGCCAGCAGCCAAGGCCCAACTGTTTACCAAAAACATAGCCTTTAGCTAAACAAGTATTGAAGGTGATGCCTGCCCAGTGACATTACGTTTAACAGCCGCGGTATCCTAACTGTGCAAAGGTAGCGCAATCAATTGTCCCATAAATAGAGACCTGTATGAATGGCTAAACGAGGTCTTAACTGTCTCCTGCAGATAATCAGTGAAACTGATCTCTCTGTACAAAAGCAGAGATAAACACACAAGATGAGAAGACCCTGTGGAACTTCAAAATCAATAGCCACCACACACCTTACCTACTAAACCCACTAGGCCCACCACCCAAAACACTGGCTAACATTTTTAGGTTGGGGCTACCTTGGAGAAAAACAAACCCTCCAAAAATAAGGCCAAAACCCTTAACCAAGAGCAACTCCTCAACATGCCAACAGCACCCAGACCCGATAAAACTGACCAATGGACCAAGCTACCCAAGGGATAACAGTGCAATCTCCCCCAAGAGCACCTATCGACGGGAGGTTTATGACCTCTATGTTGGATCAGGACATCCTAGTGGTGCAGCTGCTACCAAGGGTTCGTTCGTTCAACGACTAATAGTCCTACATGATCTGAGTTCAGACTGGAGTAATCCAGGTCGGTTTCTGTCTATGATCAACCCTCCCCAGTACGAAAGGACCAGAAAGGTGGGGCCAATACCCCAAGCACGCCCTCTCCCCAAGTGATGCCCCCAACTAAATCACCAAAAGATCACCCATGACCCCAACGAAAAAGGTCGCTAGTGTAGCAGAGCCTGGCAAATGCAAAAGACTTAAACCCTTTACCTCAGAGGTTCAAATCCTCCCTCTAGCTCCCACCATGACCTGACCAAACATCCCATCAACTTCCCCATCATGACATTAACCTACATAATCCCCCACATCACTAGGCATTGCCGCCTGATTGCTCAGGAAAAGTTCTACTCCCCAGAAGTTCCTCTATGTTTCTGGAGAGCATGCTCAGCTCTGCCACACTGTTGGGCAGAGCAAAAATTTCTGCCTTTGCCAGGATTTGGGCTAAGAGCTGAATATGTGCTTCCCAATGGCACTGTTTGAATCTCCTGAGCTGTGGACAAAGGCAGAGAGCACCACTTTGCACTGTCAGCTCAGCTGCCCCCAGATATAACAGAGGAAAACTGCTTTCTCTGTTTGTAGCGGGGGTTTGCAAAGCTCCTCATTTTCTGCACAAGACAGCTCACAGGTTATGTGCATGGCATGCACATCAGTCATGCTCTTTCTGTACTGGTACCTGAGAATGGGATTAGCTGCAGTCCCCATCAAAAGCACTGAGCTCTAAAATAGTTCCACATGGCACAACATAGCCCCAAGTGACAAAGCATGCATTATTTTCCTCTCCCAGAGTGTCTGGAACAAGCCATACTGAATGATGTGTCACATATTAAGAGCCACTTTATTTTTATCCTGATGGAATTCCAGGAAGCTAACTCCAGTGCCCTCACACTGACTGAAAACGCGTGATGTGTCCTAATAGCTACAGGCAGGACAAGGCAAGTATGTAAAAGGGACATTTAATTAGTTGTTCCAGAAGGAGCTGAAGTGTTGTTACATAAATGGTGTGTTTCTGACAGGCTTGAAGGTATGTAATGACTTATAACACTTGCAGAATTTTGATATATTCAGTCTCGAAAGGCTGTGAAGTTTATGAGACAGATCATTTAAAGTTTCTTTTGTGAGGCTTATTGGAATTCAAATTAAATTTAAGAGAAGACCATATTACAGGCCATCTTAGCCTTTGAACAAGCTCCTATTGTTAGAGTAGGACAATATCTGTATGTTCCAATTGTTTCAGTTGCATCTTTCAGTCCTGCATTACAGTGGAAATCAACATCTTAAATGCGACAATACGGTTGCGCTAACTCATGTTTTTGTATAATTGCAATTTATTATCTATGTAGAGTGCAACACCAACACAAGCTAACTCAGGGAGCAGGGCCCCATTATTCTCAGCATGCTACAATTTATACATGCTACAAATAGATCTTGCTCCATCTGCATGTGTCAGACAAAATTTGTTTGCATTTGAGCAATTTATACAGTGTGTAAAGGTGAACATGAAGATACATCATTCTTCTGACCAACAATATTTGGAACCACCTTACAGAATTCTGCTATTGTGCCTCTTAGATTTCCAGCTACATGTGTTTACTGCAAGTCTTTGTTGAAATACAGGATTTCTAATTGTGCCTAGCAGCCCAATTTGAGTGCCAATCAGGTCCTCAAAACACGTGACTCAGGACAGATTCTTCCCAGTGCACCAGAGGTATCAGATATCCCTGGAGTGGTAGGGGAGCTAAGAGGGAACCAGGAAAAGCAGAGTTTGGAAATGAAAATCAACCTAGTGGCCAAAAGCTTTTCCAGACTTCTTAAATAATTTTAAAATTAAAAAGCTGCTCCAGCCAGATAAATAAGATGTTATAATGCACTATTTTCTTGTCTTTTTGAAATCAGTCAATAGAAACTGTTTGGGTTATTACAACAAAATTTAGGCATGCAAATTTTCATGCAGGGGGAGGCATCTTAGGTGCTGTGATACCAAACTGTGTAATTACATAAAAACATTTCAGACATTTATATGTCAGGACTAGGAGGTGATAAATGTAGTTAATAATACAATAACGCTTTCTGAATGAAAATAATAAAAGGTAAAAATAAGTAGTTAAAATAATAATAAGGCTTAGCTTTTAGCAGCTGCTTTACATCTTCAAACCTTGCTAAATTATTAACTAATTGATAACAGATCCTCCACATACTAGCTCAGTGCAGAGTTGTGGGAGTACGCCAGTAGAATGCTGTTGTTGGCTAGGTAGGCAGACAAATGTTGCAATGTGAGTGGTAGGAAGTAGTAGTATTACCATATACAGTGCAGCACCAGTCTCTCTGAGTACTAGTTCTAGCAGCAGCAACCTTGCATTTGAAAGGATATAATTGCTCTTATGGGGTTGCCTTACATGGAAACTAAAATTATATCAAGCATTAATAACTAAATTATGCAGCAAGTCAGAGAAGGATAGATTTGTTCTCAATAGAACACAAGAGACTGCTTGCTTTGGTGACCTAATTGCTGCAGGTTAAAAAAAAAAATAAAATTATTATGATAGCTGATTAAAAGGAGCCAGGGAGCTTATTCGCATTTGCCAAGAGCACACAGCAAATCAAGCTTTATGACTTGAAATGAACTCAGTGCTTTGTCCAGATTAAATTAAGAAAGGAGGTCACTGAAGTGAGGAGTTCAGAAGAGCACTTGAGACTGGATGCATGAGAAATGAACAGCAGATCTGAAATGAGAAAAGTATAAAGGAGACAGAAGACATTTTCTGTTCCTACCATTCATTTTCTTCAGAAGCTAGTGAGCAGAGAGGGGAAACTTATTCAGGAGTAAGAAACCACAAGAACCCACCCTATAAAACTGCATTAAAAATATAGCTGTAAGAGTGAGGGGGAAGAAATGGGAAATCTTTGGCACATGCCTAACTGTACTATGTAGAACTCCTAATGCACCCTGACACCCTCAGGGGAGCTCATTTTGTTATCTGCTAGAAGGAAACATGCCACAAAATCCAGAATAAGAAGATTCTGACACTATGGGCAAACACCAGTTTCTCTATAACATAGAATCATAGAATCATAGAATACTTAGGGTTGGAAAGGACCTTAAGATCATCTAGTTCCAACCCCCCGCCCATGGGCAGGGACACCTCACACTAAACCATGCCACCCAAGGCTATGTCCAACCCAGCCTTGAACACCGCCAGCGATGGAGCATTCACAGCTTCCCTGGGCAACTCATTCCAGTGCCTCACCACCCTTACAGTAAAGAACTTCCTCCTTATATCCAATCTAAACTTCCCCTCTTTAAGTTTGAACCCGTTACCCCTTGTCCTGTCACTACAGTCCCTAATGAAGAGTTCTTCCCCAGCATCCCTATAGGCCCCCTTAAGATACTCGAAGGCTGCTATGAGGTCTCCACGCAGCCTTCTCCTCTCCAGGCTGAACAGCCCCAACTTTCTCAGCCTATCTTCATATGGGAGGTACTCCAGTCCCCTCATCATCCTCGTGGCCCTCCTTTGGACTTGTTCCAACAGTTCCATGTCCTTTTTATGTTGAGGACACCAGAACTGTACATAGTACTCCAAGCGAGCAGGAGAAAAATACAAAAGAGAAAATGAAGAACAGCAGGATTCTATGCCAGGAAAGGCAGAATCAGGAGAGAGGGGTCCAGAAATGTCACCCAGCAGCACACAATGACAGAATGGAAGAATGACTGAGGGAGAACAGGGCAGCTGCTGCGGTGCTGCCTGGTGTGAACTCAAAGAAGGGCTAAAAAACTAATTCTCTCTCATAAGCAGTCTTTCAGGGCCTCGGGTACATTCTGTGTTTATTAAAAAAAAAAAATGGAAAAAAACATTAATGGTGAAGCTCACAAAGGAGATTCCAGTGCAACTTTGCAGGCTGTTGCACTGTGGCTCCTCACCCTTCCTCCTGCTGCACAGGCAGTATCTCCTCCCCTGATACAGGGAGGATTTAGATACATAAGTGTTGGATTTCTTTGTCTGAGGTCCAGGTTTGCAAAAGGCACTCCTGTTTCCTCAGCTGTCAAGATAACAAATTCCTCTGACCTCTCTTTTGTGTACCTTGAGGTACTTTCTCGCTGTTCAGTGTGAGTTTAGGGTGGCTGAAAAACAGTCTGCTAATGTTTAGTTTCCCAGGTGAGGGCATGTGACTTGCAAGAAGTGGCATCGCCAAGCTGTTATACTGAGCCAGGATCCTATTACAATTATAAAACAGTAGAGAGAGAAGCAAGTGAAAACTCTTACCCTTTAATGTTATCTGGCAAACCTTAAGATTTGTGACAAGAAATTGTGACTCCTTGCCACTGGGGTTCTACATGTCTTTGCTGCTCTGCCTGCCTGGGTGTCAGCTGAGTGGCACATCATAAAGGCATAGGAAGTCCCTGCTCACAGTGAAGCTTTGAAGAGACAATCATCAGGGAGACAGGAGAGGTGGGCAGGTTATGAGATGTCATTCCCACTCTTCCCAAATAGTTAACAGTTTCCTGGCACAGTAAACTACAGTATTTCAGGATACCTTTCCAGGGACAGTGGGGGATAGAAGATTTAGCTCAGAGCACATTGTGTTCTGCTTCACTTGACCCACATGAGTGATGCTAAAAATCCCTTCCACAGTTATATACATATGCCACTGGCAGGATATTTGCCCATTGCCATTAAATAACTTTGCTATGATTCCTTCTTTGTGGAAAATGTCTCAAAAGCAGATTTAATGGCATGCAAATACCAGCTGGCCAGGTTAACAGTCCCCAGTGCAAGAATGCATTTAGAAACGTGAGTGTATCAGCTCTTGGTACTTAAGAGAGTGGAGCAGCACATGAAGCTCCTGACAGATCTCTCAGTTTTTTCACACTTAACTGGCCATGAATGATACTGTGGTGCTCTGCACTGAAGGTTTGTTCTAAAATATGGTCTTGTTAAACGTTTTTCATGGACCTTTCCTGAACCTGGGCTTAGTTTTTCAAAGGTGTCTGTGGGAGTTAACTGTTTCCCAAAGAGGTGTAGAGGAAATTGTTTTCTTTGTACTTTTGAATGTCCCTGTATGGGCAATTCATGACAGCTGCTTAAAGATGGTATTGAAACTTAATCAAAACGGTGACTTGCTATGTTAAAAATACATAAAGGAACTATGACATTTTTAATGAGGTTTTTTCCATTAGTTTGTATGACTTTTGCTATTCGTGAAATACGCCTTGTCCAATACAAGTTACTTTATTGAGAGAGGGAATCTTGGCCCGGTCCCCAAGGTTATTACTCACTGTATTCAAAGGATACTTGGGGGATATTTAATTTCCAACTGGAGAGCTGGCAGAAGGACAGTAGGTTTAACATGTCCTCTGAAGGGTGACACCTCTAAAAGTGCCACATGGTGCTTATTACTGCAATACACTGGACAGGAGCCAAAGTCCCAATATGGGACTTGAACCTACAAGTATTTGGCTGTGAGACAGACATGCTACCCACAGTGTCACAATGACACCTAGTAGCATCTTAATTTAATAGACTATTTTTTTCAGTGGCAGTCTCTTGTCTTGCATTTTTATGGTCCGGATCACTTGAAGTTTATTTTTCACTTCATCACACATTTATGGAGAAAGGCACTCTGCTTCCCTTTCCTGCGTTGTTGTCAGCAACTATGAACAAGATACACTTCAATAGTTATTTTCATTTAAAAGTAAACAAAATTTGAAGATTTTATCACCAGGTGCTCTAAGCTTCTTTAAAAATTACGGCAAGGAAAAGTCTAATGAAAAGTAAGCTGGGGAAACATCCGAGTCCACAGAAGACCACTGGAGCCATGATGAGTCATACCTTTTCAAGTTGTTTTCATAGATGTAAAAACTGAGGACATCCAGCCTCAAACACTTAAGACAAAATTTTCAGAACCAAAAGATTTATTTTGTTCTTTTGTTCAACCCAATAAATGTGTTGTTAACATCTTCTGAAAATCAGGTCTCTTTAGGGTGCCTCAAGCTGCACCCAAAATAACAGAACCTGAACATACCAGTTTCTTTCCGGTGTTTAAATTGGTGAGTGTGAGTCCTGCTATAATTTGTCTCAGTGTTTGAATTTGCAGCAGCCAAGTGATGGACCTGCAAAAATGGAGGTGATAAAAGCAGGGACATGAATTAGGGCACCACTGTGCAACCCCCCAGCTGCTGCGGCTCTTGCATGAGTGCTGCCCTGATGTTCCACACTGTTCATTACTGGTTAATGAAGCTGCCTTCTGAATCACAGGCTGTTTTTCAGCACAGACATTTAGCAGTGATTTCTGGAAGTGCAGTAATTTGACTCCTCAGACAGCTTTGTGGCTACTTGGTAAGAACAAAATGTGAAAACCTGACATTCTGGCTGAAAAAAACACAGCATGGTTTTTCCATGGAGGGAAGGCAGGAGGCAGTGGGCTAAGGAGGAATGAGAGGAGGTGCCTGAACTGGGGAAGTAAACATATCCAATGGAAGACAAAGATGGACAATGGTGGAAATACCTGGGGCAGAGCTCTCTCGCTCTGGCACAAACCCCCAGCAATTCTGCCAGCGATGCTGCCAGTGCTGCTGACAGGGGCTGTTTGTGTGTTTTATTTCTTGGCTTTTGGTCTGAAAAAGTTTAGGTAACCATTGCCTAAGCACAGATACAGATTTGCAGGTGCCTGGGAATAGAGGAGAGGGAGCGCTGCCCCAAGCCCTCACAGACCTGCTGCTCCTCTCGCTTAAATGAGCTTCCCTGTATTCCAGTGTTTGCATAATCCAGGATTAAACTGTGAGAGCTTTACAATGTGTTTGCTGTCCGGATCTGAAAGTTTGTTTTCAACCATAGCTAATAAACAGTTAGTACTCACGTTTGATTAAAAGAAACCTTTACTAAGAACAAAGCAAATCCAATCCAAAACTCATAAACTCCTTAAATATCAGAGAGTTTTTTTTAAAAAATAGAGATTTTTAAAATATATGTACAAATAAAACATTAGTGCATTCAAGGGAAAATAATATCATTTTGATCTCAGTTAGAAAATATATTCGTCAGCACTTAAAGAAAAATATAAGCTGTTCTGTCAGGTAGCTAACAGGATTTTTAAGATTGGGGAAGATGATACCACTTCAAAAGCACTGCCACTAATTTATGTGTTCATTTGAATGCATCAACTTGAACACAATGCATTCCTCACTGCAAGGTGAAGCTGGTGGGATTTTTAGCTAGCACAAATTTTTCCACAGGGCTCTTGGGTCCTGCTTGGATGCCAGTTCTCCAGTAACCTTCCACCTGTGTCAGAGCCCCTTGGCCTTGGGGTATCCCTGTGGCTTCCAAAGCTGTAGACAGACATGGAGCTGTTCTCTGTAGCTCCACCTGTGATCTTGGGTCATTTTCCCTATTGTAGGTATAAAAAAAACATTACATGATCTAGTCACTTTAGGTGCCTTTCATAGGTAAGGGGAAGAAGTGCCACCTCAAGAGGGAGACTCATTCAGGAAGATCCTGGATTTCCAAGATCTGGAGCATCCTGGGAACCAAGGCCAAGTCTGATAAATCACTGTCTGATGGTGTCTGTTTTTCTCCAGTTCCTATAAAGGTGGCACAAGGTCACCAGCACTGACCTGAACAATTAACTTTTTGATATTTGAAGTCAGATGACCTAGCCTGTGGTCAGTATGAAGTATTTGAAAGATACACGCTTCCTTAGCACACCACATTTCTGAGATGAGCAACCTCATCTTTTAGAACACATTTTATACTTCTCCATCTTCTCTTGACATATTCTTGGCATTAAAAACTGTCACAACAACAATGTCATCAAGGATGACCTACAAAGACAAAAAACAGGAGAAAATTTTTTTTTAGATGAAAACCACTGTGTTGTGTTCTTCGCCTTACAGGTGTCTTGTGGTTGAAATCTGGTCTGCACTATTGGTAAGAACATTAACTACTACAAAAGATTAGTAAATGTTTTCAGAAGTTTAACTCAGTGTCATGGGTTCAGCAGCAGCAGTCGTTTTTTCTCCTTCTTGGTAGCTGGTGCAGTGCTGTGTTTTTGATTTTGGGCCTGGGAGCAGCGCTGATAACACCAGTGTTTATAGTTTCTGCTTGACAATGTTTTGGCCTGGCCAAGGACTTTGAGTTTCATGCTATGCCAGGGAGGAGGGGAAGCCAGGAGGAAGCAGAGACAGGACACCTGACCCAAACCGACCAAAGAGCTTATTCCATACCACAGCACATCATGTCCTGGATGGGAACACAGAGGGCAGAGACCCGGAAGGGGTGTGGTCATGGACTGGGGGTGCACGGCATGGTCAGGTTTTTGGGACTGGGGGGTTCGCTGCTGGGGGGTGCACTGGCTGGGTCGGGCTTGGTGAGCAGCTTTATTCTCTTTCCTTGTATTTCTCTTGTATTATTACTGGTGGTAGCAGTAGTGGTTTGTGTTATACCGTAGTTACTGAACTGTTCTTATCTCAACCTGTGCGAGTTGAATTCTTTTGATTCTCCTCCCTATCCCCCCGAGACTGGGGGAAGAAAGAGGGGAAGTGAATGAGTGAGTAAAACTGCGTGGGGGGGGGGGGGGGCTTAAACCACGACACTCAGTCATTCTTACAGTAACAGTTTAGAGTACCCATCACAGGTGAGGTCCTATCTGAGATCTGATCAGTATGTCTGTCTCAGATATCTAATTTAGAAGTATATTTGCCAGCAAATTTCATTATTAAGAAGTCACTTAGAGATTCATATAACTGTTACAAGAAAAAAAGGAGAAGCAATCAAGGAATTAACTGTTGGACAAACATGTACCTATGAGTCTATTAATTAGTTAACCAGCAGTTCAAGAGTAATTCTCAAAGCTTTAATATGGAAGGTCTTGAATGGCAATGTGTCTATTTTAATTCCGTTTTGAAGGCGTTATGATGTTACCAGCTCCCAGAAGCTCCATTCATTTGATATTTTTTTGAAAATCTTTCTATGGTATTGGGTGAGAATTTCATCTCTAATTTGGAAAACAAGGGGAAGACAAAGAAGCAAGTGCTTAAACCAGGAGTAGCATCCCAAGAATTCTAAATTAAGGAAGTTGAATAAAAAGAGTTCAAATATTGAGTTTAGCTTAATAGTTTATAAACAGTAGCTAGAATACGAATGAGTTTTGGCACTTGGAGATGTCAATTTTTTAAAGAAAAATAAAAAGTAATGAATGAGAAAGGGACAGGCTGCTGTACAGAAATATGCAGGCAAGGTGTATGTAGTAAACATGCCTTATTATCACTGACATTTGCAGCTACAGAGTTAAATGGCTTTGAAAACCTGCTCTTTAGTTCGAAGGCATACGCTGCAAACCATAGAAAAAGGAAACAGTTCTGATAAATCACAGTCTCACAAAAAGTGCAAAAATGACTGCATTTTAAGCTCCAGGGAAAAGAGGACATTTAATGCATTAAGTTTGAAATCTGTTAAATTCACAATTTTTCACTTCAACAGCTCTCAGTACATGTGAAGTTTTCTTGTTTGTCTTTTGAGAGAAAAATGGCCATAGGCCTAGATTGTTAACTCAATAATTTTCACTATCATTCCTTTACCATGGTGTCCAGGTTTTCAGATTATATAATTATTTTCATTGGAAAGCACACTTTAACATCTGGGAATCATTTGAAAGAATGTGATCAACTTTGTCCTTTTTTTTGGAGGGTATCTTCTGTTAATATTTAACCCATAACTGATTGCATGATTTACCAATTTAACCCTGACCAACTTGTGAAATTTATCATCCTTGGCTGTTACTACACAAATCTATCATGGTAACAGACTTTTTTCCAGTTCTGTCTGTATACAATGCTGTTCTTGTCCATGCTCCATCCGTGCTGCTGTGCTGTGTTAGGGTGCTAACACTGAGAACAGGGATTTCCTAAATGTGATGGAACTTCTTCAGGGTGATGGTTATTTTTTTATTGTAAAAATCTCCTCCTTTTCAACAGTGGGTCAAACCCTGATATCTATCCTTAATTTCTACATAAGTCTTATGTTTTCAGTCTTCACTCAAATACATGGTATTTGATTGTATTTGAATGTAACTCAGAACTCTAAAAGTTTATCAGATAATACTAAAAGAATGCAAACAGGGTTGTAAATACTCAATACTTCAATATTCTTGGAGTATGATCCCAGGACTTGGTGGCCTATCAGAGTTTCCCAGATTTTGCAGGACTGATGCCGAAACAACTTTCAGTTATTTTTCAAGACTGTAGTGGGCCAGAATCAAGTCTCATGGAAACCAGTACTAGCTTTGACTTTCTTGCCTTCACTTTCCTTATCCCTCCTTCTTTGAGTGAACTATGAGGTCGAAGAGGGGCTGGGGGAAAAGGCCAGAAAAAACAACATGGCAATAGAAAGGGCAATATAGGTTTTTTTAAATAAGGTCTAGGAAAGGTCAAATAGTAAAGAGGTGAGAAAAAAAATAACAAAATAAAAGGGCAGGTGCAAGTGAAAGAGCTATTAAATTAGAGATGAAATCAAATGGGGGAATAAATCAAATTATAGAGTCTAGACATAAGAAAAGGTTGCAGGCCCTAAAAGTGCTGGGAGAGAGAATATAGCAGTGAAGACAAGACAAATCAAGATTTGCACACTCTAGTGAAAGAGCCTCCAACAGAGCCATCCTATAGGGAAAGGGAGAGGCAGGGCGGAAATTAATCTTCTGTGTGTACAGGGAAATAAGGTCAAAATCAGTTTGTTGCTTGATTCAGAAGGAGCAGCTCTGACTGCTTAAATATTGAGTCTCCTTGTGATGGAGGAAAGAAGCATCCTCTGTCCAGACAGAGACCCAATTCTGATAGTAACACCAAATGTTCATGCCTGAACTGAGAAGGGAGGAGTTGAGAGAGTTCCCCAGACATAAATCATCCCATACTGAAGTAGGAATTGAATCTCCCTTCCTGCCACACTAATACCACAGGCATTCTGGGGTATGATTCAATCTGGTTTGACCCCAAACTTTTGTGAAGATAAATTTCTGCACAGTTTCTCAGAGATCTCATTCACTTCAAGGCAAGGGTTGCGGTGGTTGCACACATGGAAGATGGATGTTTTTGCTGGTTTCTGATCCACAGAGTAGTTACTCTGTAACCATGCATATTATTGCCCCTGTAATTGCATCCATCATACCTCCTGTAAAAACAAACAAATCGACTCCCAAACTCATTTAAAACTAGATAAACAACTGCTCTTTGGCAATGTGACAGATACTTATTGCCTGTGAGTAGCCCATAACAGATAGGAAGGACAAGGATTAGGGTGGATTTGTAAACCATAAATTGTAGAAATCCACCCAGAGTCTCCAAGCCAGACTCTTGCCTTAACTTCGCTTGAGTTATGCCAGGGATAAATCTGTCCTTCTGTTGAAACTCAGTGAAACTTTTTGCAGTCTCCTTTTCCTGTGTCAGTCATTTATCTGTTATAAAACCTAGAGCTTCAGAAAAGCGAAGTTAGCCTGGTAATTTTTTGCTGCCAATTTGGAGAAGGATGAAATGTTGCATTTTCCGTGGCTCTGTTTTGCCGTATAAAAATGTACCAGATGAAACTCATTAGAAATAAGTGAAAATGTGGCAGAAACGTGATTTTATCCATGTTGGTTCTGAAAGAGCTGAAAACAAAATTGCCTTTTTTAAAATATGGATGTAGATACACAAAAACAATTCAAACTTCTACTTGTTTTGCTACTGCCCACAATAACAAAAGTGCAAAGCAATTAATCAAAACTAACCAAACCCAAAGAATACCACAAAAAAAAAAAAACCAACAAAAACCCAGAGCATTAGGTAACACTTGAAACACTAAATTACTGCATGGATACGCTAATCAGTATTAGAACAGAGGTGACATTATTCATCCTAATTTACTAGGCCCATGCGTAACTTGAATACAGTGCTTGATGATCAGAGGCAAGCCAGCAGTTTGAGCAGTGCCTTGCTTTGGGGGTCTCCTGGACACACGTGTGTATCTGCTAACTCCAACTGGAGTGTATGCAGGAGCAGATGGGATGTTTGCTACAGCACACCCAGAATCTAGCAAGCTCTAATTATGTTACCTTACCATGTCACTGGTGCCCAGGTTGTACTCTGATCTTTCAGACTTTATTTTTGAATGAGAAAGTCCACTCATGACTTGAAAGCAATTTAGGTCACAGGCAGCCCTGACAACTAAAGATGATCTCTCCCTCAGCTCTTGCTGCTCCTCACCAGCCAGACGTCAGGTCTGAGTGCACTTCTAAGTTCAGCCTGAAGTCACCGAGGGGTGAAGGCATTGCAGTTTTTATTTGAATAAAAGCTGAAGGAATAAACTTACCATGAAGGAAGTCTAGAACAAAATGTAGTAAATTGAGAGCTTGTAAATGAACTTTCTCCTCCAGTGTGTTGTGGCAAGACAGGGGCATTCTGTCAGGGCTGTGCTGAACGTCAGCAACCCAGCAAAGTTTTGGGTTGTGACAAAATTTACAGTCCATTTTTGTTGTGACACCAAAGATCTTTCTGTAATCTGTGTTGAACCTGAGCTCCCCACACTTCTCAATGGTCTCACAGTACTCCAGGCTCTGCTCTTCCTTGCTGGGTCACTCATGCTCACCTTGTGCTCCAGAAATATCCTTTTTCCTGTACCCCACCATGTTCTGTTGTTTCCTCAGAGAGAAGGGTATGTCTTTTCTTCAAGATTCCTTCTGACTCAGAGCAAAAGAAGCAAAGAGACTTCTATTGTACTCCCCTCTGAGAAAAACCTGACATATGTTAACACATGGCTCCTATGAAGAGCAATAGAAGTCCTCACAGTAAGTAAACTCACATCACTGAGGGAGAAGGTAATAAGATTGTCCCACGAACTGTGTCCAATGGTAGCCTTGTATAGCTATAAGCCCCAGTTACAACCTTTCAGAAGTCCAGCTTCTTTCTGTATACTCAGGTCTTTGCGGAGGCTCCTGCTCCTCTTTGCATGTGTGTCCTCAGCCTGGGGTGCACATTTGCCCTTCAGTTTAGGGTCAGGCTTGGAAACTCTTGGTTTTACGCTCCCTGAATCAGATGCTGTGGGAAGGATGGCATTTTCTGAAGGTGAGATGAACCATCTGATCAGCATTCAGATGGGTTAAGCAGTGTCCACATCCTACTTTCCCTGGGCAGGATGGTTATTTCTGACCAGCAGCTGGGAGCCATTGGGAGTTGCAGCATCTGCACTGCTGCTTCCAGAAGTGGATCTCTGTGGCTGTGGCCAATATGTATCTAATTTTCTTACATTCTCCCTGTAAACAAGCATTGTGTTTTATTTTAACAGCATTCTTAGCCGTGATGAGCATAACATAAAATATTCCAGAGGAAGGCACAACATGGTGATAGGAGCAGAACAAAGTCACCTGGAAAATCTGATGCATGCTCTGACCGCTGGTTCATATCTTCTGACTTCAAAATGGGATAGGCAGGAGTATATATGTCTAATGGGACCAGAGGAGGCAGAGTCAAACTAATAAGATAAGGACAGAAATAGAACAAATGGCAAAGATGTCACATGGGTAGGCAGCATGAGGGCACTAAAAGAAATAAAGGCCTGTAAAGGATGCTGTTCCCCCTCAGATGCAAAGTAGTCTCAAACAAGAGCAGACTTAGTGACTAAATGCCCAGAAGCAACAGCATCTTTTCCCTTTTTTGCTACATTTTATGTTCTGTGTGACAATAGTCTGTTGTTCTAAGTCACAGAAACTCAGGCTTCCTGCTCTAGGAAGGCAAAATATAAATGAATAATGATGCTTTCCAGAAGTAGGGTGTCAATGCAGATCTAGTTCTGAAATGGATCCAGCTTCTTGGGGAAAATACCTTACAATTCACTCAGGTTTGAATCCTTGATGTTTCATTCTTTTGAGTTCATAGTTTAACAACAAATAGTTATTTCTTCTTGTGGAAATATTGGTGGGTACAGATCATTTCACACAAAGGGGTTGCTCTCTTTGCTTGTCTTTCCTTTCCTGTGAAACTCTTAACGCTGTTATTTGGAAAAATCTCAGCTATGTGCTGCATTTGAGTTGAAGGAAGGAGTGTAGTGACAGCAGGGGACATAGCAAGGTGCCTAGTGTGGTTGTCTTATTGTATGTTGCTCCTTTTGATTCTTCTGCAGAGTTCTGTGCAAAGACAACTGCTGCAGGTTGAATAATGCATCTTGAGAACATTAAACGTATCTTGCATATTCAACACTGAAAATAAATATCAGATTCTCATACTATTGTGCATTATTCAATAAATTGGCCCATTGCATGCCATTTCCCTAGCATGGTTTGTCTTTTCTCTCTTTTGCCACGTAGCATTTTGTTTGCCTCTTTTTTCTAATTTTAAGATATTGCAATCATCTGGGTATTGTTCAGATGGAAAGAGGACTTCTTTGCTTGCAAAGTCCCCAGGTGAACTCTGAAATAAGTGGAATATAGTTGCTGATGTCTGATATTTACTTGGATCTGAAACTTATGCCATTCACACTATAACAGACTGTATTTACAATCAGGAGGCCAAATCCATGGTTGGCACAACTCCACTGAACTCACTGGAGTTGAACTGCTTTATTGAGTTGCCTTGTGAATACAGATATCGCAAGCGGATGTGCTTGTAGTCCTGTGAGTGGAAATATCAATGCATTCCAGTATGGCGCAATTATAAATATAATCCCAAGCTTTTTTAATTCCTCTAGGGACATTATGTTAGTTTTATTAATAAGTGGGGAGTGTCTTTTCTCCAATATGCTTTGTTAGCCTATACTGAGAGACAAGCTGTTCTTTGAGACTATTTCAACTGTAAAATTGGAAGCATCTCTATGACATAACCACTTTACAAGGTATTTGAAACTGGAACTGTGCTTTTGGGAATGAGATCACATCATAGGCATTGACCAATGTGGCTATTTCATTGCTCAAAATATGTGGGAGAAATCACTTCTGAGAATTACTTTGTTATTTTAAATGTGTTGCTGTGCTGCATATCCCACCCACCTCCAAGTTCCAGACTGACCTTCAACTACTTGGATTCTCCTCTTTCCCCTCCATTCAGCCAGTGCTGGCTTTAGCTCACACTTCAGTTTGAATTTCCAGTTCCCAAAAGAAAACTGTTTCCCCATGGACCACTGTATACATGTATGCTCACCAGCCTACCACAAGGTTCTCTCATTTCCAATCTCAAATTAATGCTTATATGTCATACCCCACTTCTAATTATTATAGCCATGTCTGTACCAGCAAATAAGGCTCAAGTGCTCATTCATAGTTTTTGATATTAAGTGCTAGGCTGCTTCTGTCACAGCAGTCTCTACTCTTGGAGGTGGGGATTAGGGAACAGCATGGGACAGAGATGATTCACAGTGGGCAGGAAGGGTCAAACAACTGTTTCAAGGAGGATGGAGTTCTGCAATGTCCATACAAGCTGTCATGTGCCCCTTCCTCTCCTGTCCTGTTGGATATACTGGTAGAGATGTAACTGATTTGTAAACTCCAGAGAGTCTGATTAAAGTTTTCCTGATCTGACTGAGAAATGATGGCCCAGACTGTGACTACCCCATAAGTACCCACTGTATAGTTTGAGATGAGAACTGGGATTTCATTCCAATTGTAGGCTCGACATGCTGTGATGAAGGACTGGCTTTTTCCCTGCTTTTAGTGCAATGTTAATCAAATGAGTACTGATATAATACATGCTAACCAATACTCCTACTTTTGAGGCTTAATTAGAATTATATTTCACCTTCAGAAAATGTTGTTTATTCTGGCTTTCTTACACACACCTAACTGTATATTAAACTATAACTCGAGGTGATGAATATCCAGAAGTTGATGGATTTTAGAAAATAAGATTTTCATTAAGAGGACGATATCACAGCTCAGTTTATAAAAATATTCTGAATATTTATTGCTTGCAGTAGCTAAAGCCAAATCATAAATTGAGATGTTACAGTTCTGTTTGGATGGTTCAATTTTTCAGAAGAATTTCTATATTGTTTGTACCTCCGCATCCAGGTTCCTGCATTTCTCTGGCTATATCTTAGGAATCAGACCGAGAAAGCATGTATAGCAAAATAACAATATAAATGAGTATTTAAAATTGCATAGCTTTTACATGTCTTGGACATATAGCTATAAACTCTGATTAATATCAATACAAGAGTAGTCATTACTTAAACAAGAAAGAAACCCTAGATTATTACACAGGAACATGTGACCATATCCCCCTTACTCCCTCACTTGTACAGACTACAAGAGGGGTACTTAATGTGGAGGACTAGCTAATGATAACAGTAACTATTCAGTTACTGATCTTTAAAAAATACTTTTACCCTCATGCAAGTCATTTGTTCATGTGGACTGCTTTGTATGTATGTTTCTTGGCTGGTTTGCTGCCATATAAAGCAAGTCTTACTCATTTATTCAACAATCTGTGCAAATTTAACATCATTTGGTTAATGATTTCCCTGCCAAATTCAGAGAGACAATTGTATTTAACTACAAACCTGATTTTAATATCCTATTTAAAAGTCTAATTGAACCATCACTATTTTGCCTTTGATTTGTTGGATCTTTTTGTGTTATCTTGGAGATTTTGATGTTGCTTCCTTCCAGCTCTATTGATATTTATAACATGGATGACATGTTTCTAGAGGCATAAAAGGGTGGAAAAGAGCTCTCTGATGAGATACAGTTCAGATTAAGAAAGGTCTAAGGACCTTCCTTCTATAAGATGGAGATGTTCTATTAATGACAATGTTAAAATAAAACAAGCAGCTAAAACTGGAGAACATGTTATAGCAATAATGTTAATGGAATTAGCTATGGAACTTCAAGTTAAAAAAAAAAACAACAAAAAAACAACAGAAGATGAACGCTAAACCAAGAGCCAGCTCTTTGAATATTTCAATAAAAATAAATATGTTACATCTGCAAATAATCCCTTCTAGCAGCAAGAAAAATACATAGATTAATAATAAAAAACTGTGAGTCAACATGCATTCTCAGTAAGGCAGTTTGAATGCAAAATATGAAAATGACTCTTGTAAAACAGGTCAAGCCTTTGATGGGTACTATGATGGGATACTGGTTGGCAAACTGCTGCTGCAAAAATACTGCAGAATCCCATGCTGGACTTGAAATTCTGAAATCCAAGAGCACAATTATCTCAGATGTGATAGGTCCCACTTATAAGCAATGATGGTTCTGGTGCTATAAAAAAATCCAGGTTTTGCTCAGTCTAACCACAAAATGAGAAACGAGTTCAGAAAACAGTTTTTTACAAATTTCATTCTTTTTCAGTGTTGTAGCAGCAGTCGTGGAAGGGGGTGGGAGAGGAAACAAAACCAAAACCCAAGAAAACAGAAAGATGTAAGCAAATTACTTTGGTAGGGCTGTGTTCTCTTTATAGTCTATTACTGGGATGGTCCAACAGCCATGCTTTACCTCTGTAACAGGAGCAAGGGATCCATTTTGTCATGCACAGATTGAGTAATGGTACTGCCATATTTTATTTCCAAATTAGAGGAAATGTCACTCAATCCTCGTGTTTAAAATGAGAAGGAAGAAAATCATTCCCTTCATGCAGTTTAAGGAAAAAAAAAAAAGTTAAATCTGTTAAATATCCACTGACATTCGTATGAACTTAAAGCAAAACATGCATCATATCTTGGATTACCACAGTTCATATATCACATCAGGTAACATCAACTTTTAGACTGGAATTTTTTTATTTTCTGAGTGATAAAAATTTCTCTGGTCTGTTTATTACACAGAATACCTGGGGAAGACTCTCGTAGCCAGGTCACTAGGACACAAAGATGTCCTGTGTTCAGCCCATAGGCCTCCTGAAGAATCTCACAGTAAGTACAAGGATAAAGAGAGATATACTGTATCTATATGTGCATATCTGCAAATGCAGAGGATTCAGCCTTCTATGAGAAGCTCGGAAATTATTTAGCCATCTGCTCTGCAGATCACTCAGTCCAAATATAAACAATTTGGACTGCACATAAAGGAGATTTCTCTTGTTTTCTCTCCCACATACATTCAAAAGTAATCTTGATTTTAAGGTCTTTCATTCAAAATTATAGCCCAGGCTACAGCCCTTATTGGGAACTGACATAAAAAGCATTATGAAAGTGATTAAAGTGTTGGTATCTGCATGTATTTCTGAGCAGCTGGTCTATATTTGATTCATATCTCTGTTCCTGGCTCCATTATAGAAAAGGACAGTACAGAATGAGCTAACTGGCAGGAATCTCTGAGGAACTTCCTTTGAAATCAGCAGGACTTTTAGTGGAGTTTTCTTTCTTTGCCTGCATGGAGAAAGTCCTGGCATGCTTGAACCTGCTGTGCTTGTTGCTGCTTTCGTCAGTGCTGGAATCTGCCAGTCGTTTTGTAGGCACTCAGGAGCATCCCAGGGAAACAAGTTTTCTCAGTTTGCTGTTGTTGGCTGTCCTGGTAGTAGTACCAGCTTCAGGTCCTTCAGAGCATTTGAGTTCTGTTTGCTTTTTTAAGGAAACATACTTGATTATCTTCTTAAGACCTTAACACTTCACTTGCAAATATTTTTCCCACCAGCTGTGGTCTGATCCTGCAAAGTGCTGAGCACTGTCAGCCATCACAGGGCTTTAGCTGGACAATTAAGTCTTTGCAGTGCTCCTGCTGTGTGCCAACACTGGAGTTGGAGGCCAAACAGCTTTGTCCAGATAGACTTATTCTTCCACAGTGAGGAATAAAATACTCACAGTAGATTATGCTAGCTGTCTGCCTGAGATGCTTTAACACATCCAAATAACTGTCTTATTTCTCATACAAGCCAGCAGCTTCCCTGAGTTTCATTACCTGTATCAATCTTAACACTATTTAAATGAAAGGAAGGGCTTTAAAATGTGAGCACACAAGCCTAGATATTTTCCCATGGGGCACCTCTGAGCACAATAGTATCTTCACTTCAAATTTTTTCTGCATCTCTTTCAAGCTAAACACATCCAGACTGTGGACATGCCAGGAAATGCCATTCTGGGACTAATTTACTGGTACTGAAAATGTTATTTCCAGAACTGTCACTTTCCAGGGGAATTTGAGTATCCACAAGTATTTCAACTGTGAGGATTCATTTTCTGACATTTGGGATCCATCTGCACTTCAGTCCTGCTGGAACCAAATGCACCCCATCCATCTGTAGTCTCCCTGAAACTGTCCAGGACTGTCAAGGAAATTGCACTATGGCCATGCTGGAGCCAGTGTTGGTGTTGGCTGGTATGGTTCAATGCTTTGTGTGGAAAGAGACTTAAATGAGATCATTTCACTACCCTTTTTGTAAATTCTGTTGGGAAACAGCTGGAGGCAATGATTTCATTGCCTTATTATTAGTTGTATTATAGGACACAATAGAAGCAGAAAAGAATAGGGCTTGTGTCAGAACTTTATGTAAAATTGTTCTCTCCTGCCCAGGCACCAGTGCCGGGTCAACAAAATACTGATCAAATCTGAATCCCACAGGCAAGCTAAAAATAGGAGGATGCATCAAATGGGGCTCCACATGGGCTGTTCTTGGCTTGTTTTTTTTTCATTAACAGATGATGGGATACAGATTATACAGACGATAGAAACCCAGAAGGGCCTGCAAGAATATTTACTACAGGGCAGCCTTTGAATGCATAACAGTGTTGACAAGCTGGAAACCAGTGTTATTTGTCTGGTGGAAGTACTCGGTAGCACACCTAAGCAGAGCTAATCATAGGCACAAATACATAGCATCGACAAGGCAGTTTGGTAGAGCAGGAGATTACAGTGGATCAGCATGTGAGCATCAGTCAGTAATTTTAATCTGTTGTCCTATATTCTTCTTTGCAGGGATATCCAAGCAAGCATAGCTGGAAAGACAGGTGAAGCTATCTTTCTGCTCCCTGTTTGGACTCAGCTGCAGACTTGCTAATCTGGGGTGCTTTGAGAAGGATGGTAAGCAAAGAGGGAGAGCTCAGAGGAGAAGAACCAAGAATGACCAGAGATATAGAAAATCCAGCTGGTTGGGTTAACTGCAGGAATAGGTGCTATCTAGTGTGAAGAAGAGACAGTGGAGGGAAAAAAACAATAACAGTCACCTTGGCATCCAAAATGCCAGAGCAGGTAGAAGTCAATATAGACTTGTGCTTCAGACATGAAGCAATAGGTTGAATTACTACAAGGAAAAATGGGACTAGATATTCGGAAAAACTCTAAAACTGTACAGAAAAGAAATAGGTAGTCTGCTGAGGCAGTGAAATGTTCAGCTGTATAGATCCTCAAGAACAAAAGTGACAAACAGCTTTCAGACCAGACACAGTTAGAACTGAGCTTGCTTTGGGAGTCTCCAACTTTCTGATCCTTCCAAGTTGGAGTAACCTGGCCATGGTCTCAGCAGCATTCCTTAATAGCAGCTTTCCTGGAGTGAAACTGCAACCAATTGGTGCGCTTCAGTTTGTCTGAAACCTGTTGAAAAGAAACAAAGAATATCTGAAGTGAATTAAGATTTCACAAAAAGGATGATCTTCCAAGAACAAATAAACTGTGACCGGTAGGCCCTGCGGTTGTTATTTATTTAGGAATGATGAGATTGCCTCTGGCACTGCAGAGGTAGAAGGCAAGAGTAGCATCTTCCATTCTTACACTTTATGTTTCTCTACTTAATGAAGATCCAGATCTACCTCTTTGTCTGGGATAATCCAATGACTTTTTGAGCCTATAAAAACAGAGGGATTGGCTAGATACTTTCCAGAGCTGACTTTCTCTGAGAGGTAATGTCTGCTAAGCCAAAACTCTCCTTTGCTGTACAAAGCCCATAGTAGCTTAATGTTTGTCTTATTTGGGATATATCAGCTCTGCATCCTCTGGGACATGTTCTGGCCCTAAAGATTAGTCAAAGTGCATCCTGTAATGAAAAAACTTCCCTACCAAATGCAACAAAATAACCCAGTCAAACAAAGACTTCACACCAATCTTCAGATCACTTCCTCAGAGTGAAAGAAAAGGATTTATAAAACTAGATAGTAGATCTCTTTCCTTCAGAGTTGAAAGAAAAAAATCTATTGCCATGCAGATATTTTTTGTCAAGTTCTTATTGTGAAAAGAATTAAAGGATGGGGATGGAACTTGATGATCTTATGGTCCTTTCCAACTCTAACTATTCTAAGATTCTGTGATACATTTTAGCTTGACCTAAAACAGCCAGAAACTACTTGAAAGCCCTCCTCCCAGAAGAGGAAAATAATCCCAAACAAATAATTAATGTCCATTATTGAACTGTAGGAGTAATGAATGACAGTCAGTGTCTTACAAATGGGATCTGCAAGAGGAAATTATTCCTACAATCCACTGATGCTTCTCCTTTGGAGGGTTGCTGATTTGCTTAGATTTGTCATTTGCATATTTCTGGTCCCTGAACTCTTCTGTGAATTGCTGTCTCTACCTCCCCTTTGCTCACAGCTGGCCATCTACCTCCCTCCAAGCTGTGTGAAAAAATTTGCCCTCCCACAAATGCACGATTTTGGTTCTTTTATATAGGCAGTAGTAAGTGTTGAGTGTAAAAGACTTTCTGATAATTTAATTCACTTTGCTGAATTATGATTCTGCATGCACCATTAGTTCAATCACAAACCAGCTACAATAAGAATTAGGTCTGTTTTGCAACACGAAGCAGACAAGGCTGTTCAGTGGTGCAGTCGAGGGTGTTTAATGTTACATTTGTTGTTGACTTTGAAAACAAACACATGTGCACTGATGTACAGCAATCTGAAAGCCCCATGCAGATGTAAGAACAGTGGCATCTTGGGGGTTCTTGTCTTCAGAGATGGAAGTGACAGAGAAGCTAAGTGAAAACCTCGCACACTTGTGTAAGTTAAGTTGTACCAGGCAGGAACTGCAAGGAAAATGGCTTTCATAAGAATCCAAAGGACTCCAAAGTGAAAAATGGGAACTTCCGTCACGAGAAGGTGATGTCTGAGGAGCAGTGGGTTTAGACAAAGAGTATGAGCAAAAGCACTTTAGGAGGGATGTCACTCATCTCACTGCAGGCTTGAAAGTTTGAAAGAGGAAACTGCATGTCACGGGGTTACATTTAGCACTGAATGCTGATTAACTTTCCCTTCTAATACTATTTGCCTTGACCTTAGCAGGGCAATTTGTGTCAGAGAGGTAATCTCAACTTCTCCCTCATCACCTCTCCCTCATCACTTTCACCCTACATTTTAACACTTACTCATGAGAGGTTGGCTGGGAAACCTGAACCAAACACCACCTAACCATGGCTGAGTGCCAGCCTACAGCTACAGCCCAATGTGTATATTGCTTAAGAACCTCTCCAGTATTTATTTTGGAGAAGATCACCCTGATATTTTCAAAATTAAGTTGTAAAGTATTTAGAATACCCTCTTTCCTCTTGGAGCCAGGATTTTCAAAAGGAAGTTTCCAGTCAGAAAAGTATTCATGGCAGGGAAATTACTTTTAACCCCTAATATGTTGTTCACTTATGCTGCAAAGGCCCAGGATGGTCAAGGGGAAAAGTCAACAGCTTTACCCTTGAACAGTGCTGAATGACATGGAGAGTGGTGAGAATTCAGTGATGACAGCTCAGAGATATCTCAGGACTCCTCATCGCACTAATGGTGCAAAGCCATTTTAGCCGGTAGGAAAAGGAAAAAATTGCCCCATTTGGTATCCTACGACATCACTACAAAATGAAAATGTTTGCCATTTACGTAGGACCGGGGAGAGTAAAAGTATTTTTTGGTAGTAAATTTTGCATCTTTTTTGTTTTGCTAATCAATGGTAAGCAGACAGAGTAAATTGTTTTTTGGATGTACATACTGAGAAGCAAGAATTTAATTAATTGCTTGACATACCTTTCCTTAAATTAAATCAGAAAATATCTCACTACCTTAAAGTCTACTGAGCCAGAAGATCCTTGTTCATTCCTGCTTTTCCTGGGGAGCAGCTTATAGACTTGAGCTGCTTCATCCAGCACATGTGCTATCTGCCATGTCCAAGGACCTGCTGTAAAATCTATTGAAATGCATACAAGATCTGCAGATTAGGCTCCAACTATTAAACAAATATTAATTGCAGATATTTTTGTTGTTCATGATAATGATCTGCTTCCTGTCATAGGGTGTTGTACCTTGCAGATCTCTAGTCATTTTCTAATATTTACATTACAATGGCAGCTGAGGGTCCCAGTCAGACGACTGTTGCCTTGTCCTAGACTCTGCCCACACACACACCCCAAAAAGGCAGTCCTTACCTGAAATTATTGCCAATGGTGTTATCAGAGTAGCTTCTTATTGTCATGTTTTTATATTGTAAGCTTCCCTTAAAGGCAGCAATAAACCTATGATCCACATACTATTTATGGATTGCTTTGTTACATTTCTTTTGAAAAGCAATATAAATGTCTAAACTCCTATAAATACATCAGCATTGCTGCTTATCTTGCTTGTTAAACTGGCAGTTTCGTAACCTCAAGACACTGCAGCTGTACAATCTTTCACATCTATCTGGCACAAGAACCGTGGGTTTTTTTCTTTCTCTGTTTCCATGTATGAAACAGGCACTTTGATACACTGCTTGTAAACACACTACAACTGCTACTGATTGCAAATATGTTGGCTTATCCATAGAAATGCTGGGCTGTAAGGTAAGAGAGGAATTTCTGTAGTAATTTGGTATTCTGATCTTCAATCAAAACTAGCTGTGGAACAACAAAAAAAAACCACCCCTGTTTTCAGCCATGAATCAAAATCTCTGTCATGCTGGAATTCCATTGGCAACTCTTGGAGAATGAGATGCTTTAAAATATTCAGTTTTCAAACATTGATGCATCCAAAGACAAAAATTCTAATCCACATATCTGCTGATGTTGCTGCATTTGTCATGTCTCAGAAGAGAGAAGACAGTGGAGTTCTTACTCTGAATGAAGGCATCTAGGGATGCTGTTATCTTTTGCAGGTATGTACTTGTTTTTTGTGCTGGACATGCCCTGTACAGCTGTGGTTATGAACAGCTGAAGTGAAGCTGGTGGCAGAAGTAATGAGTTCATTTTTACAGCTCAGTAGCTGTTTATTTTTTCTCTTCAGAAGTTTAGTTTTCACTTAAAATAACAAAAGCAAACCCCAATTCCTTTTAGTTACAAGCACTTTATGAGCTGCATATCGGGAAAGAACAGTTATACTGGGCTGAATAATTTAGTCAATCCAGAAAAGCTAATAAACTCACACTGCCATGAGGGCAAAACACCCAAGATTGGCCCAGGGGGTGCTCAGTACCTGGAGAGATCCATCAAGTTGTCCTGAAAAGCTGCCCATTAGAAGAACCTGGGCTGCTAACTACAAATTTCTAGTGACTCTTCACAAATTTAAGAAGCTACAATCCTCTATAAAAGCAGAGCTTTCTGTCACATAGTTTATGAATCTCTTCAGAATGAATGCCAGATAAACCAGTTCTGAAGAACAGTGTTGCTGGCTGCAAACCACTGATAACTGACCTCTTGGAAACTGAAGGCAAAACCTTACACCTGAGCAGATCTCGTCCGTCCCATCTGTGCAAGACAAATTTTGTGGGTGCCCTCTGAGAACAGGGGCGTAAGGAGAAGAAAAGGAAATAGTAATCAAAAAAGAATGTAATTCTGTAACGCTTTCCAGAGTTGACACTGGTTCTCATTATCTGCTGTGTTTCATGCCTGACTTTTCTTCTGAGAGGTTTGATTTGGATCAGCATAGTTAATTCTGTAGGCCACAGTATTCTTCAGCATCTTAGAGGTTTAGGAGCCCAAGCAGCACATTCTTCTTCTGTCTGCTTTCAGCAAGAAAAAATCTCTCCTTTTCTATAAAATCTGTACTTCGTAAATAATAAAACAAATGACATTTTTGCTGTGCTAAACTGGAGTTTGACTCTTGAAACCAATTTTTTTTTTCTGTAAAGCCATTAAATGCCTCAAATTAAAGCAAATTGCATCTACTGGTCACTTCATCCTGCTGCCTACCTAGCAGGGAGCTGGTAGAAAGCTTTGAAATGTGTCATGTGCTCAGTCTTCCAGGAAGTCTGTACAGTACATCTGAGTGTTGACGGACTAAGCAAAGGGGGGGTCACTGTGCTGGAGGATGCTGTGCTGATCTCCAGGATCAGAGGCTAACCCTAGCCCAGACAGCATCAACTTTGTTGCTTCATCCAGAGAGGGAGAGAAAGGGAATAGGGGGATGGGAGTAGATTGTTCCTGGATCTTGCCTGTATACGGGATTATGCTGTAACAAGGATGTGACCCTGATCTCAGGAGTGCACCTGAACACTCAAATCTGATAGTAACTCCTGGATGTTACTATGCCCTTTTCATGTTATGCTGGTTTTTCTATTGCTGAACTAACCTGCCTGTGCTTGCTTCTGAGTTGGACACCCTCTCCCTGGGAAGGCTAGTCCATACTTCAATGACTTTCCACATGAAGCATCTCTCTTTAAAAAGGAAAAAGGAAAAGTTTACCACGGCTAACTTGGATCTTGGAATAGCAGGTGGCAATTTAATTGGAAGATGTAAGCTGCTTACTACTAATTTGCATGATTATAAGATTTTGTAATTGCCCTGTAAAAGTTAATTTGACATCGGGTTCAGTGAAACTCAACTATGTTAGCATGATATTGATGTGTGCATGCGATTTACTGTTGCTGTTTGATATGTTCCCTGCTGAAAGACCAAAGGAGAGAGTCAAGGAGGTTATTTTAAAATATATACGTGCGCACACACAGAGGTGAATCTCATTGCAATGACCCCCATGGGGCCTGGATAAACGCATGTTGTATCAAGGAGTTCACTGCAGCAGGAGTTGGTAATTTGTTCCTTCAAAATAATGAGGAAATATGTGGTTGGAACCAGACTTCGATACCTAGCAATTTTGATGAAGATTACCTCATTGATTAACATTTAACCTGCATTTTAAATAGAAAAATGTTTAAGAAACAAAAAATGTACACTTAGAGGCTAAATATAGCTTGCACTGAGGAAAGTGAGAAAAAAATACGATTTTGCATTTAGCTCAACCTTCTATTACTGTTCGCTCTACTACAGCTAATTAGGAAGGAAAAATTGCTTTTGTTATTGGGCATGCATAAAGGGGAGTCTGCATCATTGCTTATCCTAGTGCTGTTTGACTTTGTGTGTATTATCTGCCTGCCTCCTTCCCACATTGTATAGACATGTCTTACAGGCTGCAATGTATAAAGGCTTTCTTCTGCGCACTGCAGGTCCCTGTCAGAGGTTTCAGGGCAAGATTGCACGAGCAAGGAGCCGTGCTGTGCTCTGGAGAGGGATTAGCTGGAGACTCCAATGTGGCTCAGGGCCGGGGGCTGCTGGCTGACGGGTGCGTGTCAGTGTCTGCCAGCCCCTGTGCCCGACCACAGGATCTGCTGCTCCACAGGGAGTCTGGAGAGTGAGGATGCCTCTAAGGCAGAACAAAGTGTCCTTGAAAAGCTGAGAGAAATGCCACCTTCTTTCCTCTTCCTCTCCCTGAAAGCTGGGTCACTTCACTGCTGTGGAGGGGTGTCAAGGGCAAAAATAAACCAAGAGAGGAAAGATGTAGTAGCGGTTGTGCTAATATGCCTGATTCCTGTTATATATCTACAGCAGCAGAGAACAAACTACACTTGACTGAGTTGCTAAGGTACAAAGCTCATCGCTCTCTAAAAGCACAGTAATAGAGTTACAGATCTTAGCTTATATGTTAAAATTAGTAACATGTTGATTTGCCTCAGAGAGCTGGGACCCAGTGTCACTGAATACAAACACACACACATCCATAGCTGGTTTTAGCAGGTAAACCTTGATTTCTGAATTATCTTCTTTCTGTCCCCCTTTTCTCTCCCTCTGTTCTTGCATTCCACCATGTCCGGGGAAAGTAATAAAGGGAAGATTGCACATGGTGTTTGTAAATATGATATCCAAGCTAGCTCCACTGAGCATGGCATGGATGGGTGGATGCCTGCACATTTGTCTGCAGGGTGTGAAGGAGGCACCTAAAGACAAAAGGGACAAGAACGTTTTATCTGCTGTTCGGCAGTGGGGGAAGGCCCTGCAGAAAAGGGTGGCAGATCTAGATGGCAGACCTGGAAATTTACACTTGCAGCTGTGTTTTGTATGTGTTACTGGGAAGAAGAATGGAAGATTCGGAATAAATTACTACTGCGAGTGAAAGCACAGGGAAATGTATGGCAGAGATTTAAATATTGCATTATAGTCCTTAGACAAATTCTTCAAAGTTGAGAGCATGGGAATGGTTTCCTAATGGGATGCTGAAAGATGTGTAGATAAAGAAACAATTAGGAAGGAAATTGGAAATCTGGAGATCTGAGCCTATCTTTTACTCGAATGCTTTAAAGTCATTCAGGTGTTCACAACTATTTAAATCCTTCACTTGTTTTATGTGCTTCAAACAAAGCAATGAAGCAGCACTGTCATAAAGAGCCAGGCCCTGCTCCAGCTGAAATTCATCTGACATAGACAAAACAAAACCAAACCCCCAGAAGCCCAACAATGCCGTTTCATGTGCAACATTATATCTACTGAATGAGAGGAAATGTAGGCATGCATCAGAGTAAAGTACTCTTAAAAGCTCATTTGGACGGTATGGTTTTTACTGTGAGGGGAAACTACTGTATATGCAAAACTCAGATGAATATGTACAATATCCAGGAATAGGTGCCCGGGGGGGGGAGTGGGGGGCAGAAAACATGCAGCAAATGTAATCATCTTCCAAATGGTCCAAAAACAAATTGTTCTCGCTACTGTTGCTGAGCAACGGCCCCACAATGGGATTCAGCCTGTGCAAATGTACAGTGGGAGAGTCCAACCTACCCAGAGAATGAGAAATCTGGAGTACCAGGAGAGGTGGCAGAGGGGCCTGGCATGGCTGAGCTCCACTTCCCAGCAGTTGTGACCCCCCTAAGTACATATTTTCACCATTCTTCTGACCTTTCACTTCCAACCCATTCTCATAACAGGCTTAAAATAAATAGTGAAGCAAGACCGGTACTAGAGAGCAATGGGACTCTGGCTGTTGTTGTAGCAGGCTGGTCTGTATCTAGGACACTTTCTGTGAAGTAAAGCATTAGCACTTCTTCTGAGGTGTTCAAAGGCTATGAAACTCATGGGAGGGAGAGGGAAAAGCAAATAACAAGTCTACCAGACAATTCCTGGGATTTAAAAGCAGTGCCCCTCTGTGACTTCAGCTCTGAAGACCACCTGTGCTCTCATTAGGTGATAACACAGTAAAAATCCACTGTCTAAAGGGACAATAATCCACTATATTTTGAAATAAAAATTCTGGAATGCTTAATCGTCTGACACAATATGATGTAAGTTTTCATTCACTTCCTTCAGTGAGGTATGCTTTAAACAATTTGAAGATGCAGAAAGGAAAAGGAAAAGGAAACCACAAAAAAAAAAAGCATGTTCAAATAATGCTAATAGACTGTTTGAAACAAAATAAAAAAAAAAAAAAAAGAATTAAAACCAAACAAAAAGTGGTTTGTGGCTGATGGGATGACTTGAGAGGGCTCATTATACTAAGGAGTGGAAAATGGTACATTGGAATAGAGACATTTCAAATGTGTGTATGACGGACCTGCTAATTTGGGACTCGGTTCAATCTGCTGTGGTTGTTCATACTGAAGTAAAGCTGTCAGTCCTCTGGATGAAAAAGTAAATCTGTGCTTGCCCTCATTTTCATAATTAATAGATTTTATAACATTTTAGCAAGTTTTTAAAAAAATTACATGCAAGATCATTATTTTTCTAGGTAACTGCCACCAATGTGATATTTGTAATGTGAAACAAACTCTGCCTGGTTTTAATTTTGTACCTCTAAAATTATTGTTCTACATGAAACTCTAACTGAAAATACTGTCTCTTAGGCTGAATATCAAGGGAGGTTGACCCTTCTTAGAAAAAAACTCATGGGAAAAGATAGAAGTATGCAAGTAAAATGAACTGTGGAAGTCACAGAATATTTTATTCCAGCAGTGAAAAGTGGTACCTGGTAGATGTTGTTGTTACAAACCAGCACTAAGTGTCTGTATCCCAATCCCCAAACTGCCCTGGCTGTTCTGACCATCTGTGTGGACACATTTCCAGATCATCACAGCTGGATCTCACCTTAAATGTCGGAGCAAACTGAGTGCTGAGTGTAAACTGTAACCTCTCACATGCTTCATATCAAGTTCTCATTCCTGTTGTGGGGCAGGGGAAAAGCAAAACAAACAAAAGCCAGAGAGTAACCCACTATGATTATACCTCCTTGGGTCATCCTTTTAAAATATTGCAAAATAAAGTTTTCCTGCTTGTTGGACTGACTGCCAAACTGCTGCTTTTGGGGTAGCTGTTTAATAGAGTTCCTCACACAAACAACAGGTTAGGTGGGAAATAGCAGAAAAGCACAGAGGAAACTCTCACAATGTAGTTCCCCCCTATTATTTCTCAGCCAATTTTGAAATTAGGAAATCACATGGAAACAGCAGGAGGATTCTTAGCCTTACACTATTTCCTTCCCCTATGATCATGAAGTTTTATTGCTGCATGAGCCCTGCTGCCTACCATTTCAGAGAAACTCAGCAAGAGGTAAGGTTTTTCTAAGTGTGGGTGGTCATGTCCGTGTATTCAGCAGAGGAAATAGGGGTATTCAGCTTGAAAAAAGGCAGCTCAAGACGAAGTATGGAAGAATAATTTTCAAAGAGAAAATAATGAAGAACTAACAAAAGCACCCAGGGAATTCATTCTCTTATTTTTTTCTTCCCTTCAGTAATTGCTGCTGAAGAGGCAGGCACTGAAATGACATCATTAAGTCAAGGTATCTCACTCATACACTTGTGGGGAAAATTGGATGAAATGAAGGGAAATTTCCTCATGTCTCAGCCTGTTGCTTTGGAAAGCTCTTGAACTGGTAGAAAACAGATTTACGTGCAGAAAGACATCCTGCCTGGTTATGCATGCAAAAGTATAGACTTTCAATAGTTGGAGGTATAGATTTTGAGTTCCTTATATTTTAGGATTATTTATCTGTGCAGGCTTTCACATTCGTATCCACCTTTATGAGTGCATTAAACATTATCTCTGTTAGAGCATGTTGCTCATTTTTCAGAAGGCGTGTACAAGTGAGCTTCCTAGAAGGCAATTCCATCAAAACGAGCCCTTAAATTTTGCTTTTAACCAAATAGCATGCAATATTTCTCTGGGAAAAAAAAAAAAAAGCTGATGATTGAATATTAGCAACATACTGCTCACAAATAAGCAGCAAAGGAATCCTGGCATAAACCATGCAGTGAGTAATGTTGACCCATAAAGAACATTTTTCAAGAACTTCATATGATTGGAGAAAGATATTTTTCCAGAAAATTGGTGATGAACTGAATTGTTCCACTCAATACAGCTAATATTCCCCAGTCTCTCCGATAGGCACATCATAGAAAATCATAATGGCAGAGCCCTGCTCTCTTTTTCCTTTCAGTATTTGATATCCCCACAAACATTTCAGGGATACATGCTACCGCATGCTGTACCACAGGAGAGTATTAGGATATAATCTCCATTGTGCACCTGCAAATAACCTCTCTGAAGATCATGAGGAAAGGAGCACCTGCAAATATCATATTACACTTGACTATTTTTTTTCCTGAGGGTAGTTAACTAAAATTTGAATAGCAGAAGAAAACACTCCCATTTTCACCTATTCATGTATTTTTTTGTTTGTTAATGGAAAGGTGCTACAAGTAGAGGCATTCTTTAAAGCAGACTACCGTTATCTAGTCTAAATTATGATATTGAACATCCTAGTTTCAGAAATAGCCCACAGAAAGCCTGGATTTTCATCAGAGAATGTAGTTAATATTGTTAGGACAAATCTGGGAAATAATGGTGTGCAAAACTACCCATTTTTTAACTAAACAACATTTTTATTACAAAAGTTACACTACCAACTTCATAACAAAAGGCAAATTTCTCTCTTCTGAGCACCTGGATGCTAGAAGGTTTTGGTTTAGTTTTGGTCCTCACTTCCTCTCCTCATGCTGATTTTCAGCCTGCTGTGAGAGATGAGTGGTGTTGCAGTGTTCTTGAAAGCAGAAAAAACCTGCTCCTCTGATTTGAATTTACAAAGCAAAATACTCTTCTCTTCAAGCTCTGCTCTGTGCTTTGTGTACTTTCATATCGTTAGAACTGGATTAATTTATTTTCTATACTTTCTGTTATCTCTTCCCTGGGGCTGTCACATCGCTTTTTCAGACAGGCATGGGAAGAGAGAACTAACCATTGCCTTTAGAAGTTATTTGAGAAGTATTTGGTCAAATCTATTGCTCTGCAACATACCTATCTTCATGATTCATGATCTTCTCATTGCTGCTCCTCCATGATCAGGTAAGGAGGCAGCTCTAGAGCTGTAGCTATGTTTTGTCCTGAGTAATTGGAGCTCAAATTGCTTCTTTATGAAAGTGAAATAGCTCACATATATCCCTGCCTCCAATCTGTGCCCTCCAAAGGAGGATATTGTTGCAGTTTCCTATGATGCTGCAAGTTAATTTTTGCTTTCAATAAGATTTTAAGTTGAGGCTTCCCCTTTTGTGCTTAAAGCCTCCTCTTCCCCATCTCTGAATACAGTGAATATGTCAGGTAAGGAGAAGGCAAAGCCAAGGAGCCAGGATTCTCGGTGACTTTTGGCTGGTAGAAAATGTAACTGTGCAGCCGTTTTGGAGGTTCAGCCTAGAGCACAGGGCAGCTTGTACCCCAGCTTCAGCATTTCAGGAGTGACTGGGAAGCACAGACACAGAGCTGCCTTTCACCTCTGCAGCACAGTGCCATTATCCAACACAGCAGAGAAGCGAGCCCATGAACATGGGATGCATACAAACTGCTTGCTGTCTTTCTGTCAGAAGCATCATCAAATAGTCACTCTTTCCCCAAACAAAAGCAGATATGGATTGCAGAGCTGGCAAGAAAAACAAACAGCAACCCTGTTTTTAGTGAAAACACTGCCAGACACCATGAGTAACATAGAGAACTAGCATCAGAGAGATACTGGGTGAGAGTAGCTTAATGGTTTTAATAGAGGTTTTCTTACCTCCAGCTATTTCTGCAAGCAGTCTAGCTAAAAAAGCTTCCCCCCTCTCCTTTCTTCACAGAGCAGTGTACACTCTGTGCTGAATACCTTAGTGTAATGATTCTTTGCATTCTGTCAACTTAAAATAGTAATCTAAATATCACTGAGAAGGTTGGGGTTTTGGCCAATCTTAATGAGACAATATCTCATAAGGGATTGATCCCAGATACGTTTAAGGGGCCTTGCAGTTAGTGTCTTGCAATACACTGCAGATTCTGCAACCTAGTAAAAGAAATAGAAAATTAGTAAGATGCATGAAGAAACACAGGCTCTCATTCCCCAAGACATTTCATGCCCTGTGGATTGCAGATTCTTGTACCAGGCTTATGCATTCATTTATTTTTTTGTCTGTCAAGCATGGGTGACATCATTTGACAGGCAGTATGCTTACTTATCTGTTTTTGCAAAGTAATGGTTTTGCACATTTTTCTTCATTATAAGCTCTGAACAGGTGAGGTGCAATGTTCCACTTAAATGGCTTTTGAATGCACACAACAACATCACAAAGCCAGGCTGTAGGAAATAGAATTTTAAAAGCAGGAATGCAGAAGCAGGACAAAATATATTTCCTTAAGTGCTATTTATCCTTTTCTAGTATTCCACTTTGTGCCATGGCAAGAATAGAATGTATTCCACGGTACAAAATTATTTCCTGGGAATGAAGAAGTGCTTGACATCTAAGTTTGATTTATTGTGAATATGTGGGAAAAATGGGATTTTACACATTTACAAAGCTAATAAGCAGTTTGAAAAATGTATTTATATTAGGATAATTTTAGTACAGAATAGCCTAGTTTTTAAAATCAAAATGATCTTCATGCAACAGGCTGTAGTTGTGAATGAAGTGGACACTCAGCAAGAAGACACTGACTGATTTATCAGCTCAGTTATTGATGATGCTGAGTCAGGGGTCTGTGGATTTAAAGTCTCCGCTTGCTTTGTCACTGAAAGTAGGGAATCAGCCACAATAGACAGACCAAAGATTTCTGATAAACCTGCACTAGAAATGATGCATTTCTGATGATGATGAGATTTCTGTTAGACAGATGATGGACCAAGTACTGAAACCCTTCCTCAGCCGTAATTTCTTGCTTAGCCAGGCCAATACTGCTTCAATCAGTCAAGTAAACTTTTACTGACAAAAGAAGAACCATTGTCTGTCCCACATTCCTCACAGTCCTGGTACCTCTGGGAGATCTGTGTGCATCCCCTGCGGCTGGGCATTCCAGAGCTGTTCCCCCCCCACCCCGTCTTTAACAGACACCTCTGCAGTGGAAGCAGTAGGTGGGTAAGTAGAGTAAAGTAATTGAGTAGCAGAGAGTGCTGCCTCTAGTTTTCTGAAATACAGATTGAAACTACTTTGTGCAAAGGATGAAAGAAACTCTGTTCTCCATCAGAAACATCCAAAGGGAAACCAGGTGCTCATATCAGAGGAGCATTGTTTGGACAGAAGATAGGCCTTTTGTATTCAGTGCTTGGGCTGAATCATGTATTCCCACTGCCTGTATTGTCTGGACACTATGAAACAAATTATTCTATTCTACCTCTCTCCAGAAAAAAAAGGGCCTAAGCCCCCACAGTCTAAGAGAAAATATATTTCCCCCTTAGATTTTTACAGTGCCATTCCTGATAAACATTTTTACACAATTACTCTGCCTTCCTACTATTACAATACTGTACAATTTTCAAGAATAAAGTGAACATTAGAGCATTAGCCAAGAAGTGAGAACCCTAATTACTTCTTCAAGTAAGCAATAATTGAAAGAGGCTCAGTTTCTGGAGGGCTGGCACCTTTGCAGTCATTTTCCACAGACCTTTGTTACTCTTGCCTACTTTTATACCAGATGAAATGGAACACTAAATATAATACACTTAGCAGCATTAATCCTACTGTTTTGTTTTGTTCTTTAAAGAAAAACTTATTTGATCTCCCTGCAGCCTCATCCTGACCCTATGAAGAAGCATTGAGAGTGTAGACTTGTTACTGTAAAATATCTTTTGCATGTGCAATAAAACCTGGATATCCATATGGCCTCCAAATGGTCCATGCTCAACAGAGAAACAATGAGGTTCTGTTGTTTCTTAGATAAAAGTGTATCAAAACCAGTCTGACTCATAGAGATAGGTCTGGTTTCTTTTACATGTAAGTGTATGCATTCTTTTTTGGCTCAGTAAGAGAATAGCTGGATGCTTTTTTCTTCAGAGTGAATAATGTCCCTCCAATTTCAGTATGACTTGATTTGTTGTACCACTGCCTGTTATCTGTCAGTTTTGGAGAGGAAGGCAATATTCTCCCAGGAAGAGGCACTGCTGTATTCCTGACAGACCCTCCACAACCAGAGGGGCAACCAGAGCATGTGGTGCTGCAAACCAAGCAGCACATCTAACATACAGTATGCTCTGCATCTTGGCTGCTTTGTTACCAATAAATATGTATTTGTTCAATGTACTGCTTGATCTGTTACCTATCAATTGATTGCCTTGGTAAATTGGATGACTTTTTAAAAAGCATGTGGGTGATATTTTTCCCTTCTTTGTGTAAGTATGGTCTATCCCACTCACAGCTAGCCTTTTGGGAATATTATAGGATTAGAAGCTCCTAAATAGTGACAGTTAAGTACTTATCATCAGGAATAAATTAATCAGACCAATTTTCTTTCATTTTTACTTTCAGGCAGATGATTTTCTAGGACAAGGCTCTTTAATTGGATATCTCAGCCCTGCGAGATAAACACAAATTCTGTTTCTCTGCATAAAGAGAATATATCACAGAGAAGATGGTAGAGTGCAGTAATACTGTCCATTATATAGATATATCTTTCTAGCTCACACTGATTCTCTGCATCTGCTTGGGGTTTTAACACAAATGAAAGCATATTAGCCTCAGAGAAAACCAGTCAGGAGTACATGTTCCTTAATTAGCACTTTGATATAGTTATGTTCAGGTAACACACACAGCTTTAATCATAGCAAGCCATTGTCTGCGATGGTCAGCAAATCGCTGGGTCATATTTTCATCTTACAGTCTGATGTCTCAAAGATATATTCCTGAAAGACTTCTTTTTAATACCTGCTTACCGGCAGGTGCATTATGGGAGGCTTACCTTGATCCTTAATATGCAGAAATTGCTTGGAACAAAGACCCAGTAATAATGTAAAATCTTCTCCCAAATGTATCTCTTTCTCTGACCTTTTCTGGCATATCAGCAAGTTTGCTGACAAAAAAAAAAAAAAAAAAAAAAAAAAAAAAAAAAAAAAAAAGTGGAATTTTATTTAGAAAGAGTGGTAACAGACAAGATCCAACTTCTTCCAAAAGTCTGTCAAAAGCAAAAATATTGTAAATTCATCATGCATTAATCATATGTACCCACTAGGGAATTTCCTGTTTCTGGCTTTGTCTGTCAGAGGGAAAGCCACACAACCCAAATTATTCCATTTATTTTAGTATTGTAACTAACCAAGTGCAGTTTGTGATGCATCCAGACTGATTCAGAAGATGCTGGAAGAGAAAAAGCTGGGTCTGTGTCTGAGCTTTGCTAAGGACCAGAACTCCCCCCTCTGCTCCTTTTTGCATTGCACAGGACACCATCAGGTTTTCAAGACCTTTTAGAAAGCCTGCGGGAAGGCTTGATTTCACTGGACTGGTTGTGATAGGAACTGTGGATGGGTGCTCATGATGCAGGACACATCTGTTGGCTTGAAATTATTATCAAGGCTTGAGAAAACAAAACTGATCATGGAGTATCATAGAACCAGCTAAAGGATTTGAATCCAGAAAGTTTTAATGCAAAGAAATGCAGGGTGATTTTGTGAGGTTCAATATTGTTAGTACGAATCTGTCCTGACAAATGTGGTCAATGGTTTGCTTTTTACAGTTCAGTTAGCATTCATTTCAAGGCTGAGAGGAAAACACTATGGTCGTTTGCAACTTACTCAGACACTGCTGGCTCAGGAAACTCTGCTAGGACAAAAAAATCATGTGTATCAGGGTCTTACTCTTTAGACACAGTGAGGGAGTGTGCATGCATTTACCCTTCTAGCCTGCATGACTCTGGGACCACAAACCAAATGACATGCTATTAACACAGCAGAAGCTTTTCAGGCAGTTGGCAACAGACTTCCAAGAGTTGCCCAAGTGCAGTGTGTGTCAGAGGGGGCCTGGAAGGTCCCATTCAGGGAGAGCAATTACCCAGAGGGGACTGTGAGACCAGAGAAATACCAGCAGAAGGGTAGTGGAGCAGGAAGCGTCAGGTTTGATCTGAGCTGTGTTCAGGCACCTGCAAAAGAGGGAATGCAGGGACATTGCTGTTCTCACTGCAAAGGCAGACCTGGGGAAGGGAACACTGCCAGCAGCAGAGTGAGGAAGGAAGAAGACAACTTACTAGCTGTGACAAATAAGCAGCAAGTGGAGATCACACAGAGAGGCAAATGAAGAGTGCTGGGGGCGGCTGGGGCAATGAGCTCTTGAAGCAGCTATATGCACCCGCCCCAGCCCCAACACTGCAGAGCAACTAGCAAAGGGGCACAGGCGAGAGAGCTAATTAATGACTGCTGGAATTGAAAAGCAGAGAGACAGAAAGGCCACTCTCCACATGGGATGTCATCCAGCCTTCACTGCAATCGGCACAAAGATCCCTATTCATCTCTGTGGGCTCCTGGTAAGGCTTGAAGGGTGTGAGGACAACCATGGGGGAGAGGAACCACACGAGCGTGACTGACCCCCGTCAGGGGTTAGAGGTGTTCTCCATAACTGGTCCTGCCCTATAAATACATGTCAATCACCTTTTTTTAAATTGTCTATGCTTCTTGTCCCTGCCATTGCCCTTGTCCTGTTAGGTCATTCATTCCCTGTGAAGAGTAGTCCTGGTGCCCCACTGGTGCCTACCCTGTGCCCACATACATGCCTCCCTGCCCTTGCAGCATCACCAGCTTCAACAGTCTCATATCATTTTCCTTCTCTTTTCCCCTTAGGATTGTGTGTACCACAGCAGGGCCTCCTTTTAATCTTCTATCCTCAGCCATACAAACCTGGATTTCATCTCCAGTCCCTGGATAATCAAGATATTTCAACAGCTGTCAGTTTCTGGCAGAGACCTATTCTACCATTTTTTTTCAACAACATATTTTTCATAGCTGGTTAGACATATGCAATATTTTGTCATAGAACCAGCCTCATTTGCAAGATTTGAATAATTTCTTTTCCTGCTTTACAGTTATCATTCTCTGTCTTACAATTTAGAGATTTTTTTCTAGTTTCTTGCTACTATTCAGCACTTTTGCTTACGATGTTAGAGCTTTCTCTGCCACTAAACCACATATACTGCACTTCTGTAATGTCTTGTAATGTGTGGCTACTGAGTGGATATTCTCTCTTCTTGGTTTTTTGTTGTGCTTTTTTTTTTTTTACCAGACTCATTACCTTGCGTATTTTGAATCTTAGAAGCTATAGATCTGTCTCCATCTCCTAGAATTCTATTGCCCTCCTTCTTTGTTTTCACTGCCCCTTCACTTTATATCATCTACAAATGTAATCCACTTATGGCATCTTCTTTCTTCCAGGTCATTGCTATATAAAGCAAAGGAAATTGCTCCTTACACTAATCCTTGTGACTCTCTTTTAGTCGCATCCTTACATGTTAAACTGTTAGCATACGTAGTTGCCACTTTAAAAAAAATAACTCATTTGAGCTAGTTCATAGCTTATTGAAACTGGATATCTTGAAAAGGCTGGGACTGCAAATATGGAAAAACAGAATTAGGAAGGGGGTGTACCTGGAAGCCATTGTTTTTTCCCATGGGGCAGGAATTGAACGGGGTTCTCCAGCCCTCCTGTGGCTGCAGGAGCCTCCTCAGCCAAAGGCAAATTTCCCATAGGGCAGAGGAGCTGAAGCAGGATGTGGTCTGGGGCCACCAGTGGCCACTGACAGGCTTGCCTCTCCTTGATGAGTCACATGTGAATGGCCCCATGAGCAATTCCATCTTTCAAATGTTCTTGACCATGTTTTGAAGCTTATGGAGGTTTAAAGCTGTCTTCTCATCCCTGTCTCCGTGATGTGAGAAAGAATTCTTTGTATTTTCTAATGGAAAGTTGTCACAGGCAGGTGTTAAAAAAGGTTTTCTTTTGCATTCCTTCACTCCCTGAAGTCAGACATGTAACACAAAGAACCTGACTTTTCTACGTTAGAATCTTGTTAAACTGAATGTATGGATTCCTGTTATCAGATATTTTTATTCCTCACATTGAAAAAAATCCCATCAGTGGATTGTGAAGCACAAGCTTGCTTTTTTGAATTCATGCTGACTTTCCGTAATTAAATTGTAATTTCCCCAAGTCTGACCTTGACTAGTATTTAATTTTTTTCTTACTGTTACAGTTAGACAAGCAATGCAGGTCTCTAGGTTCAGAGGCTTTCCAGTCACCTTTCCAGAGGAGAAAGATAACCTGTCTAGTGCACTGGAATGGAACTCAGGAGACCTGGTTCTAAACCCTAGCTCAGATGCAGATTCCCTGTGTGAACTTAGGTGATGAACCTGATCTACTGTATGGCCTAGCACCAAGTTTCTGATCAGAGGCAATAATTCCCTACCATTCAGGAATCCTGTACAGAAAAGTGTGGGGCACTGAGATGCATGAAAATCATAACAAATTATTTTCATGATGATATGGTGTTTCTCTATTGAATGACCTTGGCTGAAGATGTAATTCCTCAAAGGTGGTGGGCATCTAACTACAGCAGGAATTAGGGATTAGACATCTCAACATATACTTCTGAGGCACCAGGCCCAAGTTCACATCACCAGACTGTCTTTAACAGCAGGTCCAGCCTTTTTAAACAGAGATGGCTGAGTAACAAGCACTGCTGTAGCTCCATTATAGCCACAGGTACCTTTGCAGAGATGTACCTGTGGCCACAGTGTATGGATTGAGCAGTGGGCTGCTGGCAGACACCACGTTCTGTCAGGGTATGATCCCCACATCCCCTGGCACTGGCTCCCACTCCCTCCTGGCCTCTGAAGCAAGGCCCTTTCCCTTTCAAGCTGAGAACCTACACTACCTCCCCGGCTGGTATTCAAAAAGCTGCACAATATGCACAGTGCTGTGGTAACAAAAAGGCTCTGGCTGTAGAATAAAAAAAGTGCTAAAAAAACCCAACAAAAACCTGGCGCCTGCCACTGCATCATATTCACTCATCCACTCACCCCACAGCTAGCATTCCTCTGGCAGGACACCTCGTCTCCAGCTCCTTACTGAAAAGAAAACCCAAAACAAAACATACAAAAATTAGATCCCTTTCCTAGCAATGCATAACATTATTATGTCTATTTTGCAGAAGGGCTGGCTGAACTGAGGTAAAATTGTGACTTCTTCAGAGGATACCTGAAAGTGCTCAATGCTGAGAATTCTGGGTTCTGTCTCTTTTCTCCAAATCAAAATTTCAACATGTACAACCAGGAGTGAATTCACCAGGCATGGGCAAAAGACACCATACTTTCCTTATCAGTATTGATTAGTGCAGTATTTCTGATCCTATAATAGGGGAGAAGCTGCAAACTCCTCGTCTTCATCCCATATCTCAAATGCATTCAACCCAGTATGCGCTGCATGGTACGTAAAAAAATTCCTTTGATTCGTTCCATTTTGATTTTAATGCCACATTAGTAACTTATATATCCTGAAAACCTGCTCCAAAGAGATCAGGCTTTTTATTGAAACATGCAAAGGTGTTGTTCATCAAACAAATGGGTTAGAAAATTATTTGGGTGCTTTAGAACAAAGAATTAGTCTGGCTAATATGGCAGACAATCCGGACAGGAGCAGTTTACCATGGAGGGCTGTGACGTGGGGAGGGGAATAATGGTGTTAGGATCAATTTTGTTCACTTTCTATACAAACGAAGAAATAAAGAGTAAGTGGATTCATTTGCAGTTCAGTTGTGAAGTGACATTCAGGACAAAAGAAGAGAGCAACAAGGTTTAAATTGAAATGATGAGGAGCTGGAGGGGGGAAAAAAAAGCAACTTAAATCCAAATTTTTATTTTTTTAAATTTTTCTTTTCTAGAAACTAAAATAAAAGCAAAGTAGATTTGTTATGTACTTAGAACTCATAAATGGTGAAATTGAGGCATACAGTGCAATTGCATACACAGGTGCTGCCATTATGGATTCATGTTATAAATCTGCAGGGCACTAAAGTGATTACTCTTTCCCCCATGTTTCTGAATGCCATATTTTTCCAGCATGTTGGATCCCATCTGGCCTCCAAGTTCCATCATTCTTCAAATATTTCAATTCCTTGATTACCTGTCAGGTTATGACCCTTAATTGTTTTACTTTTTTAATATCTCCTTCTCCTCACTTGGGAGATATCCATGTGCTTCTGATATCTGCCAGCCAACCCCCTCTGTGAGCCCCATGACAGAGCTCTAATTAATGTGTTTATTTCAACAGTGGCCTCACCTCCTTTCAAGAAAAGGCCCAGGATTTCTCTCAGAGCATCCATACCAATCTTAGTTCCTATATTTGAGCTCTTCCACAATTTACCATAACTGTCTCCAGGTTTTTCATTGAGAAAGTATGGCCCTTAAATCCAGAAAGATTGCTTTTCAAGGTCATAGATTAAAGTGTTATGCAGAAACTATTTCCATTGTACTCATTTAGTAGATTAACTTATTATCAGTACCACTGTCAACCAGGACCATATTCCATCCCTTGATCTTTCTATGTGTTCAGAATAACTTCAATTTTCATTCACTTTAAACCAAAGACAGGATTAATCATTTTGAAAAGTAAATGTTCTTGTGTTACTGGAAGAATCCAATCACATATTTTAAATCTGGATCCTTATTTCCACCTTTCTTCCCACATTCTTCTCATTTCAATGGCTTAGTAGCCTGAGAAACACATGAGGGAAATCTTGCCCTAAGTAAGCGCACAGCAGGTGTTGCATTTTGATCTGGACTTGCATGCTAGTCATTGGTCCTTTTTGATGACATAAGATAATTCAGAATCCATGGCTTAATTAGAATTGTCCCCACTGGTTTCGTGGTGTTTTCTGTGATGACAACCACTATAAATTCTTGGTTCTTTGTGTAGACTCCAAAGGTCTTGGACTTCTGTTGCTTCTGCGGCAGGGATGGGAACTTTTCAGTGGAGTCCAAACCAGTCAGATGGTAAGTGAAGGCTTACCTAAGGGACCCAACAGAATGGACAAAGGAAAGACAGTAGGACTGTGGCATGTAGTAACCAAGTCCTCCGTTTCACAACTAAATGAATATCACACTAGAAGAGTCACTCTCTCTGTCTTTCCCTGTTCCCCAGTCTAGCTGGTTCTTAATTTCATCTTGACTTAATCTTAACAGATTACAATACTTAATGCCTCTATATTATGTGGAGAGCATGTTTCTTCCAGCATGTGATCAGTACACGGTGGTGGGATCCCTCCCTTTTTAGAAACTAGTTGGGGAATGCTTAATGGTAGACCTTGAATGAGTTTAAGCATGATCTAAGTGACAGACTGCTTACAATGGCCAAGATGGAAGAGGTTTTGAACACCTGCAAAATAGTTGTCTCTTTGGGAAATTTATTGGCACAAATGCAAGCAAATAATGCATTTTGAGAATCAATTTTTTGGACTTAGATGCCCAAGTTTCACTGAAATCACCCTTTGGACAGTTAAGTAATTTGGGAGGATTTGGGACGAATAGTCATCTTATTTGTACAGCTGAAGAGCTAGTGGTGCCTAACACTATGAAGATCATCGTGTAAAAATATACGAGTAGTAAAGGTCACTTTCACTGGTTTTGTTTCCACCTCTTCCACCACAGTGATGTTTTTCTTGATTCTTATCCTTCATTTATATCTTTACTATGTAAAACTGCATTTTATACAAAATCATTTAAATCTGTTCATAATTAAGGGCTTTAAAGCAGCAGATGAAAGCAAGAGAGATGTCAGCTTTTTAGGAAATTAAAGATTTTTCTCCATTTGTAAGTGACTGTGATGTGTATAGAAGTAACCCCTGCATTAAAGTATTAGCATTACAAGAAAGAGCAGGTTACAGTGCCCTGGAAGTGAACTTCGGTTGCAGTAGGGTCATGTCTGAATGAGAGTTTGTTTTGGTCACAATTGTGCCCTCAGAGAATTACATGCTCCTCTCAAGAGCCCAATCCAGGCAAAGATTAAATCCACACATTGAAATGATAGTGCAGTTTGTATTGTTCAGGAGTTTGAGGATTTTGTAAGAGATAAAACCATTTACGTTATTCAATCTACATTTTGTTTGATAGTCTGATTGTCAGGCAGTACTTGCAAGAGAAACAGGACTGATGAGCAGTTGCTCAATGAGCAGTAGACTTCAGACTGCATGCTTTAATTTGGAAATACTGATGTTTCTTTTGGCTGAAATGTATAATAATGAAATGTACAGGATACTGCTTTAGTTACCTCATTATCTTACAACCTCAAGCAACTTTCTGACATATTACGTTGATTAAAGCATGAGAAAGTTGGGAATTTCAGCATAATTTATGTGAACTCAAACCAATAATTAGAACAGCTAATTAGCTATTGGTATCTGATTTTATAATAATCTAGGAAGTAAGATAACAGAAACAATACACAGAATTCTTGTTTGGTAATAAGGAGTTTGGTTTCTCTAGCCTAGCCGTGATCATTAATTTTGCTGTGTTTTGATTTAGTGTTTGTGTTAATATATTCCAGTATGTCTGAGGATATGAAAGTAACACCTGGTGTGCTCTGTGCAAATGTTTCTCTGCTTCAGGAGAAAAGCCAAAGGGGACATGCAGCTAAACCTAGAGCATCATTATAAACAATCTGGTGGGGATAAATGCCCATACTTTCTAAGGCTAGAAAAAAAAAGGCAAATGAAAATACATGGTTCTTTATATATTTATATATGCGTAAAGACAGTGCAGGGGGTAGTGCAAAAAGAGCATTTATGCAGAGAAGTTTACTTGGTGTCTATTTGAACAGTAGAAGGCATTTTACATGCAGGTTTTTGTTTACATCTATGTTCAGTCTATGTTTGCAGTTTGTTAGTGGAGACAGTAAGCCCAATTAAAAGAAAAACCCTCTGTGCTCGGAGTTTTAATTTTGCTGATATCCCAAGACTGTCAAAGGCAGCAATTCCACTTAGATTTGAGCGTGCCAGCATTGAGCTTTGCTAGGCTAGAACAAAAAAACGCTCCACTGCTTTTTATTTCCTTAGCTTTGAAACAGTTTATTCTCTCCCTGTGAACAATACTCATCTGCTTTTGCGGAACTCAGATCTGGTAACTCGCATAATTAGCTTATTACATAAAAAAGTTCCAAGAATAACAAGGAGGGCCACTGACCCTAAGACATGAAAACAGAATGTTGTTCACACCAAGCCAAGCTGCTGGACTGCTGGGAAAATGTGGCATAACTCAGTCAACTTTAGCAAAGACAGAAGAGAAGGCTGTGTGGAGACCTCATAGCAGCCTTCCAGTATCTGAAGGGGGCCAATAGGGATGCTGGGGAGGGACTCTTCATTAGGGACTGTAGTAATAGGACAAGGGGTAACGGGTTCAAACATAAACAGGGGAAGTTTAGATTGGATATGAGGAAGAAATTCTTTACTGTGAGGGTGGTGAGGCACTGGAATGGGTTGCCCAGGGAAGCTGCGAATGCTCCATTCCTGGAGATGTTCAAGGCCAGGTTCGACAGAGCCTTGGGTGGCATGGTTTAGTGGGGGGTGTCCCTGCTCCTGCAGGGGAGTTTGAACTAGATGATCTTAAGGTTCTTTCCAACCCTAACGATTCTACGATTCTAAGTATCTAATTTTTAGTTTCAGTATATAAATACATCACTGTCCTTTGAAGATAGCTTTTATTCTATTATGCCTTTGCAAGAGAGGTTGGTAGCTGAATGAGATGCTTTATCAGATGGCATTTCCCACTGGTATAACATCTACAGATGAAAACAGAATTAATCTGGCTTTATCATTCACTTTATTAAACTCATCTTTAAAATGGGAAACTGGAGCCTACCTTTATGTGACGGAAAGCCAGAAAGATCTGGTCAGAGTTTCCATCTATCTAACACTTAACAGGTAAAAATATTTTCTCTCTTATGTCCACCCACCCCAGGTGCATGTGTTTCCCACTCTTTTAATCTTAAATGCATTATTATGAACCCTTACAAGCATTTCTAGCATTATTAGCATGTGGAAACTGGAGCTTATTATATTCAGCGTATCTGTACATTAACATAGAACCTCTGGCTCAACAAGATGTGGCAAAGCTTCAGCAGGAATTTTGTAGCTCGTGAGGTGAATGTAGTGGTCAGTGGAGCTGAAGCGTTAGCTACATCAGCTAATTTACACACTGCCAAATGCATTTTTGGAGCTGCACTGGAAGAAAATTAAAATCCTGCTCTCTAACAAGCCTTCCTGAAGGCAGCATGAGAAAATGATTTCATGCACCATAAGCTCATGAAAGCTGAAATCTCAGCTTTAGGCTGTTCAGACCTGGGATTTTGATTCATGCCCACCTCTATATAAAACCTGAAAATCTAAGAATTTGGCCTATAGCAGGAATACCTTCTACTTCTGGAATGGCAGCTTTTCAAAATAGATTCAAGCATGGTAGCAACTTATGACTTGGTCCCATAATCCAGCCTACATGAAAGAGCTCCCTTGCCCACAGCCTTCCCCTCCCCACCCCCCACCCCCTCTCCCCCCCGGTCAAAAATAAGTAAATAAATAAATAAGAAAAAAAATATAAACACACAAAGCAAAGCTAGTCAAGAAAGAATGTGAGAATGGCTAAAAAAAGTCAAGTTCAATGTCTGCCTTGTCCAGTTAGCATGTCAGCAGCAGTGGCCAGTGTTTGGTGGGCAACAGAGATGAAAACGTTAGGCAAAAGTGAGTATATAGTCATACTTCCCTAGCATATTTTTCCACTCATCAGCAATCTGTAGGTCAGGGCACTCCTGAACCAAAGCACATTTCTTCCTTTTTGGCAGGCCTTGATGTTGCCTCCTAAGGACTTTAATAAAAACTTTTTTAAGCCCAGAAATGTCTGTCATCCACAACAATCTACAACTCTGCATTCCATAGCTTAACTATGTGTTGTAAAAAGGACTTTATCTCACTGTACCCACACACTATCAGGTTGCTTTGTACATACACCAAAAGTTGACTCCTGATCTCCTATAGATGTGAGGAATGCAAAGAACCCCATTCATTCTTAAGACACTCTGGCTCGGGGACACTCTGGCATTCTGTTGCTCCAGAAGGCTTTTTGAGAAATGAAATCCCCCAATACTTAAAAAAAGGGAGCCTCATGGGGATACTCAGCTGACTACCAGAGAGGTTACAATAGCAGATGGGTAACTATGCTCCAAATTCACATGATGCAAAAGCAGAAAGTTTGGTTTGAGCATCTTTCTCACTCTGTACTTCCCACCTAGGCAGGACTTCATAACGTTCAGAGGATAGAGGCACATGAAAGCTTGTTTGAAGCCCTCTACTCACACCTGTTCAACTAACTGTTGGAGGCACATGGAGAGCAATAAGGGAGACACAGCTGCTCCTTCACAGTCTCCAAATGTTAGTCAACACCACAGGAACGTGCCTGGAGAGAGTATTGTAACTACAGAGGCAACTAACTCATTTCCCCAAAGCCATTCTAGCCCACACAGCCTCTGCAGAGGCTGGGATGGGAAATGCTACCTAATCCCTGAGGAAATGCACTAGTGGCATTTGGAAATATTGTGGTTAATTTCCACAGCTACAACTTTCAATGTTTGCATTTCAGCTGCTTGGTCAGTGCCCAAGCTTTTCTACAGAAAAAAAAAACCCAAGTCATTTCAACTTTTGGGCTCAATAGAAGGTGTTCAAGATGTCCCATATAGGCTTATAAAATGACAGACCACATTTTGAATTGTCTATGTATGTGTGCATGAGATGTTACATTTTGGACCGCATTTGGTGCCCTGAGGCTAGCAGGCAGGATGGGAGGAGAGCGACTACAGACCCACTCCAGCTCTGTAGCAGCCTGTACCTTTGCACCAATGATCATTGCCTGGATCACTTAGTGGCATCTCACCAGTCAGCAACCCACATACTTGTAAGAACTGTAATACCAACCTTACTCTGAGGAAGCACAGGTCAGAGCTTAGTCAGGTAACTACAAGTTCTGTGATCCATGTACACTCAGCTCTGACATCAGTTGTTTGAGACCTGACGTCCGTGAATGCATCACTATTTTTTTAGCCCTCAAAACCAGACTTTCCATGACTGCTTGTGGAGGAGGACTACAAAGAAGGTATTCAGTAAAATGTATGTGAGCTTTTATATCTTGCAGTGTTTGTTCAGTGTTGGAAACAGCCAATCAAACCACAAATTTGGCTTTATTTTTAAAAGTGCAACCAAAGCCATAAAGCCAAACAAGATAGAATTACAAGGAAACCAGACAGTTTCTCTCATCTGCTAAGGATCTTCACTGCAAGCTGTTTTACAGTACCTATTCTTCCTCATAACTGTATCCCTTCTCTCTAGGGGATCATTTTAAGCTTTAGAAACTACAGAAGCCATCCTAAAACCATTTTTCCTGAAGGAGTACTTAAATGAAAAAAAAAAAAAAAACCCTCTGCTCTTGATTTAGAGTGTGTAAAATGCTATCCTGATTCTACCAGGCTGAAAGCTAGAGTCCTCATTCAATGAATGCAGAAAGGCAGTGGAGGAGCTTAGTAGCCTGCCCATGTGTTTTACATTGTAAGAAGGGGTCTAAGAAGCCATTTCCTTGTACTTTCCAGAGAATCCTCCTTTTTATTAAAGAAAACTTTATCTGTTGGGATTAGAACTACAGCCAACTGAAAATGCACTCATAATCTTGAGACAATCCCAAATAGAGCATTTGCAGACACTATAACTTGACAGTTACTTTGAATATTTGGGTTTGGTTTGTTTGTTGGCTTTTGTTTTGTTTGGGGAATTTTTCCTTCTATGTATAATATCCTGCCTTGTCTCCTGGTTCCTTCCCATAAAAAACTCAGGATTGCCAGCATACCACAAGTGAACCTGTGCTTGAGATATTTCCTGCCTGGTGGGAAGTAGTAAACATGATGAGAGAGAAAAATTGTTCCTGGGAGATTTTCAACCTAATTTTGTAGACTTAAGATATCTGATTGTCCTGGGAACTCTGCCTTTGCAGCTCCCATTAATTTCAGTAGCAGGTGTCTAAATATTTCTCATGCCCAGAGGTTCACATATTTGTAGGAGGATGTAGATTAGGTTTGGATAAGAATATAGCAATTCTCAGGTTAAACAAAGCAGAACTCCTTGCCTCTTGCTTTTCCCCTATTGATACTTACTGTCAAATGTTAAACATGCAGGTGACGAGGATGTGCCAAACTGATTTGAGAGAGAAACAGAGGATGGTTTCCATTTCCAAAAGAACAGTGCCCTCTGTATAGGATGTGGGGTGCAATTTTTAACTCTCGTGAATGGATGCACTGTAATTTCTTCACTCAGCTTTTCAAATTTTGGGAGAAAAGAAGGGAATGAGGGTCATTGACCTAATTGTCTGTTTTCAGAGATTCGTTCTCTTAATCTAAGACATTTCTTTCCTTCCTTCACCACTTTTTGGTCCCTGTAGGACCTATCCCAGGACAAACTTGCTGTGATTCAGAAGAAAAGCTCGCAAGTCTCAAAAAGTGCATGAGTCATACTTCCAACAAGACCTTTTGCTACTAATGTAGTGCAGCAATTTTAAAACAACTACAATAAGGGGGACGATGACACAAGTTTTCTCTGAAAGTACAGCTGCTGCTTTGCTGGTGACACACACACAAAAACCCCAAACTTTTATCTTAGCTTGCATCAGGTGTCTCCCACTGAGCAAAAAGCACCTTAATGACTTAGCCCCTCTGCAAGGAATTGCACGTATGTGTCATCGGGGACACCTGTTCCCTACTGCTGGCTGTGGCCTCAGTCAGAGGCACAGCCTGTGGGTTGCACACTCAAGTTGAGGAAATAGTGCTTAGCTGCAGCCGCAGTACAGCAGACGCTCAGTCTGAGGTTACTGTATTTAACTTAAGGAGCTGTCAGTGATAGTCTGTCTGAGTGGGAAGATGAGGTCTTTTTTTGCTTTCTCTCCAGCAGAAGAACACGTGATACTCATGTCCATCTCCTCTATGAATTGTTCGGTTACAGCCTTTGGCATGCAAGGACTAAAGGGCATGTCCTTAACATTTCTGAGAGCAAAACATTACAGCTTCTTTCCTATAGAGGATTAAATTGCAGCTTCAAAATTTGATTCATAAAGTGAGCATTACCGCCCTGCCTATATACCCATTATCCAAGGGGACCCTGGTCATGTTGCAGCCATTTATTTCTGACATGCTAAATGATCTGAGAAGGATCTTGTTTAATTGAGTTTGGTTCCTTTCTATTTAGTTAGTTGTTTTCCTTATATCACCTAAGAAAGTCTTAAGAAATACTATCATTAAAATGCACTTTCTAGCACTACTGGACTTGGTAACAGAGGTAGTGTGAGAAGACGGTTTTGATAGATGTCAAAGCTAATATTTCTATGGTTTTGAATCTTAAAAAATCATAATTCCTTGAAGCTTGCCTGAGAGCTAGATATGTAAGGGCTACATTTTGATTCTTTGTTTAAACTCTTTTTTCTTTTTTCCCCTGGTGATTTTCTTCCTTTTTTTTAACTTTCTAAAAGTGTTGATACATATTAGTGATATATTAATGCATAACCAGATAGGCTAATCAGAATAATAAAATAACATTGATGAGGTAAAATGCTTCAAAAAGAGGCTTTAGTATTTGTGGTTTTGATCTGGATCTAGAATAGGGTCTCTCCAGATTCCTTTTTTATCTATTCACTGCCTGACTTGCTTTCCCACTTCATTAAGAAATTCTTTAATTTGCATTAAGTAACTAGAACAGGCACTAAGGATCATCTAATAAAGGTGTCGTTAGAGTTTTGCAGTTCATGTTCTTGCCCGTAAGTCTCACATTGCCAATTTTCTCTGAACTCTATGAAAGAACTCAGGGATATTACTTAGTTTAAAATAAATAGAAAATCATAACATGGCCATGCTTCTGTGACTCTGAAAGACATGGAAGAGATTTTTGTGCTTTTCTGATATAAAAATGTTCTTCTGACTTATTAGATTTTCTTGCCCTTTAACTTCAGATGTATCTTGAATGTCAAGCTTGATTTTTTTGTGTTTTAGTCATGTGCATTCATTTAGTGAGCTCAAATAATTTTCCAGCCTTTGTGGTGAAATTACGCCTTTTTAAAAGGTGTCCTTTAGACAAATAGCAGTCTCTGTTAACAAGAACCAACATTTTTCAGACAGACCAGCATCTTTTTTTTCCCAGAAATTTGATTGTCATGGTCCTGACTTCTTCTGAGTTGGACTTTATATCATTTTTAAAGAGGAAGTGTAGATACTGATAGTATATATGAACATGGGGGTTTTTGTAATGTTCTTATGATTAGCTGATGGTCTACAAGTTGAAAGCAATTGTTCCTACAGCAGGTTTTGCGCTGTAGTGTTTTTACCCAGCAGCTAGATCTGTTGCAGGTACTCTGTTCCACATTTCAGAGCAAAAAAATATCATAATTATCCTCTGTGAAGGATTAATGAGAGCAACTGAACTTTCAAATACCAAGTTTTTGGGTTTGGTACAATATGCAAAATGGCTAAGGGATATAAAATTAAGTGTAAGCTGAAAAAGAGTGTTTTAATCGGCCTGAAATGTTATTCTGATTTTATTTTACTTTGCTGAAAATAAGTAATAGTGATGGCTGTGACATTATGAATGCAAGTATCTAGTGATGTGGAGTCCCCTTTGAAGAAGGATCCCTTGATGATGCACGTCTGCTGAACCCCACAGGCCTGGCTTTGTTGGCTGGACCACTGCAGTCATTCATCTACATTAGCACTAGATCAAAAATCACAGTGGCATAAAATATTGTATTGAGAAATACCTGGTAAATGAGAAAATGTTGAGGGTATGGCAAGAGTAGTTTGGTTTGATACGGCATGTAAAGGAAATCTTTATTTATAAATCGAGTTATATTTTTTCAGATGTTTCTGCCTATACAAGTTTTAGTTTCTTACCTCACACTCTTGTCCTACCCCATAAACTGGAAATTCCACAAGGCAATATCTTTCACAGTGCATATGGGTCACCTTTTCGAGCCAATATTGGCATCAGGTTCACATGGCAACTGTATGTTTCTGAAAAAATAAGTCCCTCGCTTTTCAATGCATGCAGTAGTTTACTATTGTGATTAAGGACAACAGAAATATAAATCCATTTTTTATTTAAATCCTACAAATGTGATGGGTTTTTTTTGCAATTGTTTCTGTATTTTTCTGAGGGTTGTAATTTTTGAATTAAAATAACAGTATTTTCAATGTATTTCAGAAATAATGTATAACAGCCTGTTGATAAGGAAGACAGCAACAAATCCTGGCATTAGAACCACTGGCACTACATTCATGTTTTGCTGTACAATGTGTTGCACCTCTTAGAAACACTCAGTTCTGCCCAAGGACAGTGCAGCAAAGAATTAAAATTCAAGCACTAGAGGCAGTTTCTTTCCTTCCTTCTGAATAAATGAAGGAAAACAGAGAAGAAGCTAAAATACAGAAAAAAAAGCAACGGATTATTTTGCCAGGATTTGTATCAAATATTGCCATGCTTTGTCAATGCAGCTTTAACTAATAGTTTCCTGTTTGAAAATTGTAATGTGCATGAAAATATATGATACAATATTTTAGTGCAGACTAGCAATTACTATTGGCTTCATCGGTATTGCAGATTGTGAGTCAGGGTGGAAGGAGACCCACACCTTCTAGCTCCTGTTATACATGGCAGCTACCTCACATATACCCACCAAGGAAAACATAGGATTGCTATCTTTTAGCATTTGCATTACATTAGCAAAATAAATGCAGTTTGCTTGAAAAACATTCTAGAAAATAAAGAGGGGAGAAACAGTTTGTCTTCAATAAATGCAAGGCACAAAGACACCCACGTGAGTACATGTGACCAAACCAGAACAAACAAATCAATGGCTACAGTATTCTGCAAGAAAAACAGAATCATCTGAAAGGTGATGCACCAGGGCTAAATCATTTCTCCCCACCCATGTGTGGGGACACCAGAGGAAGGAGAAGAGGGGAAGCCCCCAGGGCAGTTGTGAAGGCAGGAGGGGAAAGCCATCTCCCGGCACCCAGCTGTGAGGAAGGGGAAAGCATCCTGAAAGCAGGATTGTGGGAGAGGGGCAGAGAGGCAGAGCTAGCTCAGCCCCTGGGGAACTCTGTGCCCTGGCCATGCCCTGTAGCCAGGGTGCCACGGATTTGGGAGGAGACCCATGCTCTCCCCTCCCTGAAAACACCTTTGTCTCCTGTGAGGTGTGACTGAGCCCCAACTGTCCTGAAGCACCAGTGTTTTCTCTGAAAAACGCATCTTTATTGGTGTACAAATTCATTATAACAAGGGACTTGTGTTCAGACTGAAGGACACACTTATTATTGTCCTGTGGTTTTCAATTAGTAAGTTCACAGCTAAGAGTTTTTAAGTACAGTGAATCATGCAAATTTCCATATCACAGCAGCTAATTTATTTGTTTGTTGGGGAATAGCAGGTGCCACATGAATCTGTTTTGAAATGAATGCCAAGAAATGCAGATGATTTTGGTCTGAGCTGTGGGAGAAGGGAGCAGCAGGGACTGGCGAGGTATTGTAATGAAGCCTTTGCACAGTGCAGGGTGTCTAATGTGGGGTATGAACATGAAATGAGCAGCAGCACTCATCTAATATCCAGGGGACTGATCCTGAAACCCAGCCCTCACAGTTAGTGAGGTTTCTGGCCAGAACTAACTTGACTGTGTCTCCAGGTCGGACTGATAAAATCCAGGTACTTTCTGTATATGATTGCCAAATGACTTCATTCTGTCTTCCACGTACAGTTCCAGCTTTTGTTCCCCAGGCAGTTTTCACTGCTGGTTGCAAACACAAGGATCATTAAGTTACAAGCTGGATTTATTTACCTTTTGCAGCTACATCTGAGAATAGTTGTCTGTTATACCAGATTTTAATTTCAAACCTGTCTGATGGGTATATAAGATGTGTTCTTACCTGTTCTTGCAACTTCACACAATTATGCTTTGGAATCAGTTCTGCTTGTAAGAGCCATAAGAAAGCTCAGAGGAAGACTCAGGCAAGAAAGGCATATCAGAGTGCTGTGCCAGAGTTTTCCAGGACACAGGAGTGCTGTGACTTGAGGCACTGATGCTGCAGAGCTCAAGGATGGGCAAAACACCCATAGATAGTTCTGCAGAAAATGTATTGGGCTGTGGCAATCACTAGATGTTTGCTGGATGTCAGTGGTGCAAAAGCTCTGCTCTCCATGGATGAATGTCATTGAGCATTCATACAGATAACCTGAAGCTCATGTGGATGCTCTCATATTGAAGATGTTGCTGTGGCTTTAGCCTGGTTTTCATGGAAAAGGAAACCTGGTAGATATTCTGATGACATTTTCTAAATGGTCAACACCTTAAACAAGGGGCTGGGCTCCAGATGCATCTCACAAAATTTAAGGCACCTGAGGCTTTTAAGTGGGCTGTCTTAAGCTATATCATTGGTGAAGGATGCTTCAGAGGTTATGTTTTAGCTCAGATATGTTGCTTTGATTTCTGATCTGGCTATAGAGGCAGGCTAGAAAGGCTGAGCTTAAAATGGTGAGATGATTTGGTGAGATGTCAAAAGCAGGGAGGGGAAGGGGTGATCTGCAGCACCTTTCTTACTGGCGGCAGGTCACCAACTCACCTTTATGAGCCCTCTTCCAAGTCGTTCTTTTCTATATATTTTTTTTTTAAATCAGGATGAGCTATGGCTAAGCAAGTCTGCAACCTGTGCACCTTGGCTTCTTTATAAGATGAAAGTAGTCTGCCTTATTGTAGTCATCTCTGCAAATGACAGCCCCTAAATGCTTATACAATGAGGCTATAATTTAAACTATAATTCGAATGTAAAAGTGACAAGAGACCTAAGCAGGCTATCTAAGGGAGAGACTGAATTATGTTCTTGATGTTTGAAAGGAGATGAAAGAGTCACTGATAGGGAGAAGCCCATTCATGATAATGGCAGCAGAAGAGGAAATGGTTCCTACAACTTGAGAGATGAAAGTGGAAGAGGGAAAAGCTTATGTAGCTGTGAGAAGGAATTTGTCTGGTTGTGACTGAAAAAGAAAATATGTTGGGAAGAAATAACATCATGAAAGTAACAAGGGGGGAAAGATGATAAACATTACCTTAGTAGCAAAATATACCGCAGGTCAGAAATAAGCAGGACTTTAATTAGAGCGCGATAGCACTGCAGAATTTCCTGATGTCTTTCTTCATGCAGGATGAATACTCACATCAAGTGCTGGGATTTAATTAAAAACATATTAAACTGGATAACTCCTCTGACTGTCCTACACGTGTATTTTTTTTTCCTGATTTTCATTTTGTTTAACCATCCAGAGTGGGGAAAAGGCATAGTTCCCGCAGTTCAAGGAACCTGACTTGAATTTGATGGCTCCTTTTACAACCTATAAAAATCATATGGCTAATAAAGAGCATTTCTGACCTTTCACATGAAGATCACTTTAACTGCTTCCAACATATTCAGCCCATCTCTCTTCTTCTGGATCTGTACTTCAGCAGTGAAAAAAACCCTAACAGTAATAGGTAACAAAAAAAATGAAGCTATTTAAACTGTGGAAGAGATAAAAATTCTTAAATAGTGTCTTTAGAAGTGGCTTATATTTTTCTGTTTGATGGAATAAACCTCAGATGTCAGTGTTTTCATTCAATGAAGACGAAAGCAGAGTATCAGGGCAGACAGAATCTAAAATATCCCAAAAGCTAACATCAAAATGTTGGGTTTTTTCATGTTGATAGCAACTACTGATTCACAAGTGTGAAGTTGTTGTAGCATCACTTGTGTCAGGAATGTCTGTTCCTCTAAAAGAAAAAAGATCACAACTGCTCCTCAATTTGGACCATGCTTCTCCAGCATAATTTCACGTGTTTTTAATAAGAAATAAATAGGTAACAGGAAAAGAATATTTGCTGTGAATTAAGTGATTGCCATGTACTACACTGAGTTCGAATTCTGGCCACAAACACATTTAATATGTAAATAGTTCTGTTTGTAATCAAAGCCTTACAAAACTCAGCTTCTGGAAGAAAACAAATCCTGTAACTTCCAGCACTCAGGCAGACCCACTGAAGTCAGTGGAGATATCTTCTTTGTCAAGGTGGACTTTGAATCTTGGTCTTACAACAAACAAAAATTATACACTGAAGTGCTGCTTAAATACCAACAGGTTCTCAGGGGAAAGAAGAGCATGAAAAAGAGGATCAAAAAAGGAGAAGGGGAATGAAACAGCCAGGAGGGGGAGAGAGGGGGGAGGAGGAGAGTGACACAGACTGGAATTGATCTAAAGGATAAATAAAGGTAAAGGGCATGCTTAATGCAGAAGAGAAGAAACTGGGAGAAAAGAGACAGGGGAAGAATGACACAGAAAAATAGCAGGGGTGGGGGGGACAGTAATAGAGAAATGAAGGCTTAAAATAACAGTGAATGCTGGAAATGCTGAAAAGATAGATAGAAGCAATGCTAAGAGGGAAAGGGGAAAAAGACTGGCATAAGTCCTCAGTGACACTGGGAGGGGAGAGGCTTGAAAGAAACCTCAGCTAAACAATAGAGGGATGCAATACAGAGGTGCAAGGGGGCCAGCACAGATTAAATGAGAACCAAATGTAGCCGTAACAAAGGCTCTGAGATGTAGGCAATAAAAGCATGATAACAGGGAACTGTTTTTTGTTTGTATGTGTGGATGTGTGTTTTTGCATACTGTAGAAGATTCAGTCTCTCCCCCACCCCAAAAAAGCCCTACTGTAGCCCAAAACAGTTTCAAAAACAAAAATGAAGGCCAGTCAATGTCATTCTGGACTTCGTTTCCTTTCTTTTTCACTTTCTTTCCTCCTGTAGTTTTCAAACAAGCACCTCTGTGGTTGTTGTCCCTCCTTCAAATCCATTTTAAAAATTCTCTCTTGCTGTGATGGCTGAAAAAGATGTGACAATTGGCAGGCTGATGCTGTGCTGAAACTAGTATTTGTCATGCTGACCAGTTTTTTAGCTGTTTCCTTGTAATTCCTAGATACCTCTTTGTACTTGCTTATTAGATTTTTCCCTTGAAAAGGAAGCACTTTAGGATGGGGCTGTCTCTGTGCTTGTGAGCAGCCAGTGAAGAGGAATATTAGCTAAGATTCTTCCATAACTGCTGTTAAGTCACTTTTAAAAATTCCTGCCTGTGTCTGAGGGATTCAAAATTGGCCTTTTTCTTGGTTGAAAGGTGTGTTTAGCTGCAACACCGTTTTGCTGTTTACACATGCTACATCAGAGCTCACTGAAAAGCCTCCAGACCTGAAGGGAGGATATAGCAGCCCCTACACGGACTGATGGCTGTAGCTTCTGTTATGCAGGTGCAGCAGGAGTGGTCAAGGGTCTGTGGCACAGGCTTGTTGTGCCAGCGCTTCAGGCTCCTCACTTGCTTTCCAGTGACCCACTGTGGTAGGTGAGCATGCACACCTCTAGGCAAGTTTCTCTTGGCCCAGTCCCCCACAGAGCACAGCCTGAGCCAAGAGAGCATATGGAAGAGAAGCAAAAGCATGCAGGTTTGTTCTGCACCTGGAAAAGCAGTAAATCCTTCTCCCTTTGTGCCCATGTTCCTGAGAAGGGTGCAGAATGCCAGAGGGTTCCCCTGGACATGGACCAGCTCTGTCTGAAGAGGGGAGGGTTTAACACCTTGATATACTCTCCACCCCTGTAGCCGCCCCTGTCACACAGCATCAACCTGCTCTGTCCTGACCACTGGTTTGTTACCTGCTCAGCTTTCTTCATCAATGTCTCTCTATCAATCATCTCCTCTCCTGATGCCCATGACAGCAGATACAAGACACCCACAGGACAGCAATGCACCTGTCTGCAGTCATAGGTGGGAAAAGTGGCTGTTGGTCCAGCTGGAGAATGAGTGCCTGGAGAGGTCTCTTCTGAGCTGCAGCTGCAGCTCAGCACACCCTTTCCCGGGTTTCATGAACCTGTATGTGGCAGAGTTGCTCAGTTTTCTGTGAAACAGCACAAAAATACAGCAATACCTACTGCTACCTGCTGCTCAGACAGGTGACATGAGAGAGCCCCTGAATCTGTGTGCAGCAGTACGCAATGTTTGAAGATGTTTCTTAAATAATGACTGCCACTGATACTTTGTGTAGATTTTTCTTTTTCAAAAAAGAGCTACTGAAGAATCAAACAGGTCACTTGGGACAAGCAGGGGAATACAGGAGAAAAATCAAATTTACAGTGCATCTGAGCAGCTTGTTACACAGAGGGTGATAGAAGCAACAAAAATGTGGAATAGTTGCTAACTCAACAGAAGAACAGATTCCTGGTGTTTGGTTAGATTTTTATTCTGATTTTCTTTTTTACCATAACCAGGGAAAATAAACTCTTGAACTACTAAAAGCAACATATGAGGCAAAGAAGGGAGCTGCTGTGAGTAACATACAGTGCTTCGAGGAGCCAGTGCTCCTAAAGGTATTGCTCAGGTACCATTCAATGCACAGATTGAAATAAGCTCAGATTGAAATAAACTTTGTGAAATTTGGATAAAAACCTGCAAAGAATTCCAAGCTCTCCTAAATCTATTTGTGGATTCATTACTCGAAGGCTGGAAGGATGGAGTTCTGCAAGTGGATTTGAATTTCCCAAAGGTCTGAACTGTACTTCTATGCCAACACATCCACATTATTGAGTTTTAAACAAATGACCATTAATGATGATCTTAATGATCATTGACATTGTTCTTGTAGGAGATCCAGGGAAATGTGACCCAGTGCAATCCTTGCTACTAAGGAGTTAAACACTTCCTTTGCTGAGGCTGCTTGCTGCCCTAGTTGAAAGGAAAAAAAGCTATAGGTCAGTGAGTGAGATTGCCCTTCATTTAGAAGAACTGCCCAGGAAGATTACAGTAAGTGTGTAGATACTAAACTAGGAATTAGAGACCATGGAGTGCTGATTTCACTTCTTTTATGTGCAGTCTGTTGGGAGCTGCACTGGCATACACTGTTCCAGTAACAGAGGATACACTGCTAAGGCCTGGGGGCTTGAGCATCGCCTAAGTCTTTGGCAGAGAGCATGCAGAAGAAGAGGTGGGTTGGCCTGATTGGGCAAGTGAAGTCATGACTAAATGATCTCACAGGGTAAGGGAAGAAGACATCATTAGTAATCTTTAGATTTCTCTCTGTGAAGCTTTCTCTTGTTAACCAGCAATTAGAGAAAAGGAGGTGGTGAAGGCAGTGTTGAACTTACATATTTAAAGTACTTGGAATAGGAGGTTGCATGAAAAATACCAAATTCAGCAAATGCAGAACATGATCTTATTGCCAGCCTATTAACACAGTTTGGAGCCTTGGAAAGTAGCAACAGAGAAGGTCCTAAATCTGTTATTTCTCTCGGTGGAGCAGCAGCAAAACAAAGGAAATGCAGATGTTTGGCAGTTGTTGACAGTGGAGATTAGAACTGATGTAATTAAAGCTATATCATTTACCAGCAGCAGTATCTTCAACTTAGCATTCTGAGTGTCAACCAGAACTGGCAGCCAACGGCAACCCAGTTTACGAGTGACAGCCAGAGTTTTCTTTTAACAATATTTTAATAACCTGGGTGTTTGAGCTTACAAGTACCCCACACCCTGCGACAGCTGGCTGGCACCTGTTCTCACAAAAGTAATAGAAGTAGTATATTACATTTTGGAACAGCAATTGGCTCTTGACAATGTGGCCATGAAAAGCACCACATTCAGCTACAACTATACTTCATCTTTTCGAGTTAAATTGTGGGAAATACCAACAGAGAATTTGTCTACAGAGATTTGGGTAGGAGGAGAGAATAGTGGCTGTGCATTGATTCAAAACTCATGTCACAGGTAGAGACAGTTGAAGCAGGGGCCTAGAAGTTTCTATAAGAAACTGATTGGTGAAGCTGAAACAGCTCCCTAAAGTTCTTCTGGACAAAGCAGAAGACAGTGTGCAAAGCACTAACTAGAAAACTAGCAGGAAATCTTTCTGGGGAAAACCACCTGGAGGCAGATTGTTTTCAAATATGGCCTTGAAAGTCACTCTAAAATTAAGGGAGCCTGTCATAGCCATAATGGATTGACTTTAATGAACTGAGACAAGGATCATCTCCCCTCTGTGCTGACCTGCGCTCCAATGCAATTATCTCTCCAGCTGATTGTACAAGCCTCTTCCTCACAACTGGGAGCTATTTTCATAGATCTCATTGTTTTAGACAGTCTTAGAAATGATGGTCTATTTCTAATGCAAGAAAGCCCTAACAGTGGCTTCCCTACTAATGGACTGTAATTACAGGATTGATCCCACATCTCTGGCAATATGAACCCTTCTGTGTTTGCTAAGGCAACAACAGCAGCATAAATCAATGGTCTGCCACAACAAGCTTCAGAGGATTCAGGGTGAAGAGACCTTGGTATACACACAGTAAGGTTTGGTAAATGGGGAGAACACATACCTGATTAGCATAGTGTCATTACCTTATCTTCATGGACATATGAGGGTTTGTCTTTCTACTCTTCTTCATTTAACAGCTAGCAAGAAACTGATAATTTTCAAAACATGCCTTTACACTTGAGAGTGGCTCAATCCATGTTAGAGGCAACAGCAGGAGCTGCAGAAGACATAGAACAGATGTTGAACAAGATTCTCCCCTTGGGGAGAATGATCTCTTTCTTCCGTGAAGATATGGCCCTGGCATGTTATTGGGTAGGAGTATGGAAACAATCACAGCATGGACACTGGCTTCACAGTCTCTCATGGACAAATTGTCTCTAAAATCATGTTAATAAAGAGAGACACTTGTCTGTGGAGCAATAAAGAGGATGTTTTTCAGCATATTCATGAAAAAGTATAGTTACTTCATATTTTTATATTTGAAAGTCAGACATCTGTTATGGCATATTACAAAATCTAAACTTACAAAGGATAATAGATCTGATTCTTCTCACTCTATACGTTTTGCTTGAATGCCTTGGTTATTGTCTTAGCAATTTTTCATCTATGCCTATGCCTGGCCATACACCCCATTAATATGAATTCTGAACCCTAGGGAAACTTGGCTTCCTGGCTTGACTTCAGACTTGCCTCATCACTACAAATGACAAACTGTCATGGCAATCTTGACTCTAGGCTGAAGCCTGTTCCTGTCCCTGAACCTGCCCTGCTCATGTTGCTGTGATGCTATGGGGCTCTGCTGGTGAGACCTATGCCCTGCCTGCTTTGCTGCTGTGCTCAGCTCATAGCTCACCTTTCCTTACAGAGCAGACCATTCCTTTTGTCTGTACAATCAGTTGTTTGTGTCCAGCAAAACCACCTATGTCCTCTAGCTCTCCTTTTATTGATAGTTGTGACATGACAGAGGCAGACATGGTAAGGCCCCATAGCTAGCTTATGCAGAATATAAATGTGTCTTTGACAGTTAGCCTCCTGCTTAAGATCTTAGATGGATCCAATAACATCCAGTGTACTAAAAGTCTTTGTCAGATTCAATTGTTCTGAATGTCTTAGAGGACGATCCCTAATTTAATGATAGAAAAGTGTTTACTTCTTATGGAACAAGAATCTGTGTACACTGTCACATCAGTCAAAGAGCTGTAAATTAGAGCAGTGGCTCAATTAAACTCTGAGTGAAATGATCCAGTGATTTATCTGAACCTATTGCTTCAACCAGAAGATATTGCAGCTTATAAACAGTGAGAGTAGTTACATCAGGTTTTTCTCTTTTTGGCATCTTATGTGGTCCACATCCAACAATAAAATGTTGCCTGAGGGGCCAGAAAACACCATCCCTGCCATCATGAAGTGTACCCAGAAACTAAAAGGTTGGCTAGGAACTTTATGTGACTTTGCACAACATGAGGTCCATTGGGCCCAGACAGAACAAGAACAAACAACCAGAAAAGGAGCCAGATGAAGAAAATGTGAGTCTGGGACTGAGTCTTGGTGTTAGTGTCCAGCTGGCCTCATTATTAGCCAGATGGCAGGTTCAATATCAAGCCCTTGGAAGGGTCAGGCCAGAAAATTACGAGATACGCCAACTGGATTTGGAAAAAGAGAAGCAAAGAAAAAAAAAGAGAAAAAAAGCCAGATCTATCATGTCCATCTGCTGGGCAGATGGACAGCTGTAGAAGGATTTCTCAAAGTCTCATGCAAGTATGATCCAGGGCTGGAGCTACATGATAATTCCTCAGAGTGCAGATTATACCAAGAAGATATCTAATCCTTGCACAATACAAAACAATAACTTGTTTTGTAAACATGTTCAAGGCAATTTTTTCTAGTTCTGTTGGAATTAGATGCCACTTTTCTTCTAGTACTTGTTTCCATACTCCCATTTGGATGCCTTATTGCCTTTGTGAGGTCACATGATGAGTGCCAGAAGAACCACAGAAATGTGGAAAACAGGCACCATTTGTTACAAAGCATTTGGCACAGTCTCACTGATCTTAATGCCAGCCCAGATCACCCTGGAAAATTCTGCAATGTCCTCCCTAAGATGTGCCTTTAAATTAATTTGTTATCATTGCTGTGGATAGGAAAAGAATGGTACATGTCCTTTCCTTAAAATTAACCAAAGGTCTTGGTAGATACCCATTCCCCAAGTCCTGCTCTGAAAAGCCTTCCTTTTTCAATCAGTAGGTCTCTGAATTTAAGTTGTTGTCAATTTTGTGAAATACAGCATCAACATTTTTACTAAAAAGTCTTACAACCTCATAAACATTACATTGGACTATGATTCTATGATTCTATGACTTCAGATAATTGGGAAAATTTGAAATACCATTTACAGAAGACATCCCATTTGCAATTCTTCTAAGGGGTAGACACCTCAAACATGTGACTAGAGGAAAGGCAGCTATAGCTGCAATACCAGCTGAGATCATTAAATCATTGCAAACTTGCCAGTAAAGGCTGACCAGTTTTTATGGCCAAGTGAGAATTACGGTTACATGCTATTACATGATATGGTTACATTATTAATAATTATGGTTGCATTACAGCTATTACGTGATGTTTATGCCGATCTTGCTGCACCTTCTACAGACAGCTTTTCCTAGTGGGTAATTCCCAATATGTTCTAGGCACAAGGATTGAGTACACTGAGCTTTGAGTCTCTAGATGGCCCCTTTAAAATTTAGACTGTCCCAAACAGGTTAGTACTCTTACAGGAACATTAGGAAAAAGGAATATACAGTGTCATGTTCAAGCCTCAAGGTCCAATATGGTATTGTATTGAAGGTTACTGCTAAGGTTCAAAGTTACATCCAGACTCTGAAATACTTTTTTCAACAGTAAGATTATGGTTTATCTATCTTAGAATCATAGAATTATAGAATAGTTAGGGTTGGAAAGGACCTCAAGATCATCTAGTTCCAACCCCCCTGCCATGGGCAGGGACACCCCCCACTAAACCATGCCACTCAAGGCTATGTCCAACCCAGCCTTGAACACTGCCAATGATGGAGCATTCACAGCTTCCCTGGGCAACCCATTCCAGTGCCTCACCAACCTTACAGTAAAGAACTTCCTCCTTATATCCAATCTAAACTTCCCCTGTTTAAGTTTGAACCCATTATCCCTTGTCCTCTCACTACAGTCTCTAATGAAGAGTCCCTCCCCAGCATCCTTATAGGCCCCCTTAAGATACTGGAAGGCTGCTATGAGGTCTCCACACAGCCTTCTCTTCTCCAGGCTCAACAGCCCCAACTTTCTCAGCCTATCTTCATATGGGAGGTGCTCCAGTCCCTTCATCATCCTCGTGGCCCTCCTCTGGACTTGTTCCAACAGTTCCATGTCTTTTTGATGTTGATGACACCAGAACTGCACACAGTACTCCAAGTGAGGTCTCACAAGAGCAGAGTAGAGGGGCAGGATCACCTCCTTCAACCTGCTGGTCACGCTTCTTTTGATGCAGCCCAGGATACGGTTGGCTTTCTGGGCTGCAAGCACACACCGAAGCTGGCTCATGTTCATTTTCTCATTGACCAACACCCCCAAGTCCTTCTGTGCAAGGCTGCTCTCAATCTCTTCTCTGCCCAACCTGTAGCTGTGCCTGGCATTGCTCCCACCCAGCTGTAGGACCTTGCACTTGGCATGGTTAAAATTCATCAGGTTGGCATCAGCCCACCTCACAAGCATGTCAAGGTCCCTCTGGATGGCATTCCTTCCCTCTAGCTTATCAACTGAACCACACAGCTTGGTGTCATCGGCAAACTTGCTGAGGGCGCACTCAATCCCGCTGTCCATGTCACCGACAAAGATGTTGAACAAGACTGGTCCTAACACCGATCCCTGAAAGGCACCACTCATTACTGGTCTCCAGCTGGACATTGAGCCATTGAGCACTACTCTTTGCGTGCGACCACCCAGCCAGTTCTGTATCCACTGAGTGGTCCATCTATTAAATTGATGTCTCTCCAACTTAGAGACAAGGATGTCATGTGAGACAGTGTCAAACACTTCACACAATCTTACATAGTAGCTTGGGAATTATGATACAGTAGCACGCTTGCAATAATTTTGTGTCATGGTAAAGTATTGCCCTGAGCGACACAGAATATCTGCACCTGCTATTTTATTCAGGATGGTGTTGTGGGGAACTGGGAACCAATCAGGAAATTAACTTCTAATACATCTGATCTGAAATAAAGCACCAATGTGAATGGACCTGTAGCAAATTAATACAGCCCAGTTCATTTCTACCTAACTTCTCTCTAACTCCCAGGCAAGGCAACTATATAGAAAGTGTGAACTGAGGGCAGCCTCTAGCCCATGCTGATCCATGAGCCATGTCTTCTACTTGTCTGGAAGAGTATTGAATTGCCTGGTCCAAAGACATGTCATGTACCTTATTAATGATTTTATGGTATAGATAGCGGTGTGCCAGTGCCTGGGAGGTGCCCTGACCTTGCTCAGTTTACTGATATAGTTGTAGCTACAGAGTCCAAGTAGGGGTAAGGGGCATAAGGACAGGGGAAGGTAAACCAAATTCAACTAGCAGTTCCAAGATGTGCTACTGAAGTCAACATAGACAAGTGGTTTATATATCATGGGGCCAGACTATTAATCCCATGACAAATTATAGCCTTCCTAGATCTAGCAAAAAGGACTAGAAACAACAATTTTGGCATTGGTCTAGAGCAGTAACTGGAAATATGAGTAAGAAAGCAATGAAGAGCCCACTGACAAACTTCTTGCTCTCCTCTGCTCTTCCTGAGCTCTGAGGGGAAAAGTTGATGAAAGCAGACTCTGAAAGAGATATTTGGTACTCAGTTAAAGATGTTTTTTCATCTGCACTGCATACGGCTGCATCTGCACTGCACAAAGCATATATTATAGCCACACTGCTGTTATGCACTTGCAAGGCCCCCAAAGGTCAAATACCTAACAAGAAGGAGATTGGGGGAAAATGTAGCTTGTGAAAGAAACAGTGATGAACTGATGAGTTTTGAAATACTCAGTGAAGGAAATATATTTTTTTCAACTCTCTTGCAGACATCATAGGTATTACATTGCAGCTTTCCAAATTTTTACAGATCAATTATGAATTCTTGACTTCTCAGTATTTTTCAGTTTGTCAAGGAGTGAATGAAAGCAGGAACAGTGGCTAGAATTTGGCATGTCATGTAGTATGTGACAGAGTTTCTCAGCAAAGGCAAGGCACACATGGGTTGATGTCCTAACAACTCAGCAAGCTGAGGTAGACACCAGCCAAATTAGGAGAAGCAGAGAGCTGGGGCTGTGCCTCCTGAGCAGGGGAAGAGTTGCAGTCTTTTAAACAAAAGCAGCATTTCTAGTACCTGAATCAGAAAGGACTCTCCTACTGCTGGAGTCAACAAGAGAAATGTTAACTTGTCTCATTCAGAAGAAATTTTCATCATTCTTAGCTTCGTACATGCAATTGACTCAGTGCAATCCTTCAGGAGGCAATATTTATCCAGGCAATCTTAGTGTCAGTAGGCAAAGCAGTAACACAGCAGCACCCATGTAATTGAAGCCACAGCAGGTCATTGCATGTAATGAAAGCAGCGCTATGCAAGGTTACTAACCTTGTGGAAGCATGACTCATATGAGCTCCTGTGGTCATTAACTTTCTTTGTCTTTATCCTTTTCATTGTGTTTGTGAGCTTGGTTCCAGGCTAGCAGCTTGTAGTATCAGGCAGCGAAGACAAAGTTTTGCTGAGATTCCATCCCCAGAGAGAAAATTAGTGACAAAATTATACTCACTGGGCAATGTCCTGTTTGTAGCTTGTGCTTGGGAATGGCCATATTGGTGTTCCTTTAGACATGGAGAGAATGATTAAAGCCTCATTTTAATTTCCTTTTGTACCTGACTGTTATCATCCCCATAATTTCAGTGTCTTTAATCAACATTTGCAGGAGTAAACAATGCTATGCTGATAAGTGTTGTGCCATAAACATTTCCTAAGTCATTAAATGTTACCACATTCATGGGTAAATGTTAGATTGTCCCATTTTTTGAGACAGAAAAATGGAAGTAGAGGCTGGTAAAGTAAGTGGTCTGTGATTATATTAGTCTGTGTCAGACCAGATATTTCAAGCTATGCTGTATTTAAGCACCAAACAGCTCTTCATCTCAGGTTTTATAGTCTGTATAAAAATCTCGTATTTGAATTTGTCTATAGATTTTAACATAAAGAAAGAAAAAAATAAAACCAAAATAAAGCACCCCCCCAAAAGAAACCAACAAACAAATACACAAACCCAAAACCAAAAAAAATCACTACCCAAAAAAAACCCCACACAACCAAAAAAAATCCAGAACATAAAAAACCCCTACAATCTTCCCCCCTTCCTCCTCCCTCTCCCCCAAAAATAAAAAAATCTAAACCCAAATGCAAAAAAACAAGACAACTTAAGAAAAGCTTTCCTCTTATCTAATGTAGGACAACTGTTTCTGTAACAGTGCAGTGGATGACTAGAGAAAGAGATACACACGTTACTACTTCAATACCTATTCCACAGAGAAAAAGCAAAGATGATGAACAAGCTTGTTACCAGATATGACACCCCAAGCAACCATGAAGCACTTGCTGAAACAGTTGGGTTTTTAGTGCCAAACATCTTGATCTTATCACTATCACATTACACAGCTAAATAATACAGAAGTGAATGCGATGTGTTCTCTCCAGCAATGACATTACCCCATAAATGGAAAAGAGTGGAAGATGGAATGTGCTATATAAGCATAAAATATAGATGTAAGCCTTAATTTTCATTAAAATCAATGAGCCTGGCGTATGCTTTGAACTTACGTAGCACATTTCATCTTCCCTATGTTATTGTCTCACCAATTAGAAAAATTAAAAAGCCAAGGTAAGGGCAGCAGCTGCAACAACCAACAAACAACAAACAGAGTCCAGGACCTGAAGAAAATAATGTATGCTTTTTATAAAAGGATAAATGATAGCAACCTCAAAGGTCTAAGACAATTCCAGCATCTTTATCTCATATTTTTCCTATTTTTACAGTTTTCTTATAGTTCAAGAATCATAGCACTCCTGTCAAATCCTCTGAGTTTGAATACCCTAGATAGAAGTTTACTCTGAGTGCAGATGTCAACTTAAAAAACTTGGTGAGGCATCTATTTTTAACCTTCTGTATTCTTACGATTTACCTTTCTGAATTACATTCATGCTTTTCCTGAAGTGTTAAAGCATGAATTTTTCCTGCTTTCTTTTATTTCTTTCCTTCTTTTTTGTTTTTTTTGGATACCACTCTGATGCAGCTTGTCTGTGATCACTAAACAATGGGAACATTACAGTTTCTGGCAGAGCACATGAGACATTTTATCACAATAACAGACCCTTAAGATGGTGTAGTTGCAAGGGGGTGAAATATACCTGGTCAAATTAATATATGGACCAGCCAAGAAAAACTAGTGTCAAACCAATATTTCAGACATTGTGCAATAAAGTTTTCCTATATGTGCGCACATAAACAGTAACGGGGTACCTGTGACCTACAGGAGCAGGATACAAAGCAAGGAAGAGAGTAGAGGCACACTTCCACACAGTTTGGTGCTCTCCTCCACCCACCTGCAGGAAAGACATCCTGGATGGTACCAGTGCCTGGCCCTTTCTTGCTGTTGTGCAGGTCCAAGCAGCACCAGGGAGCCTGTACTAGTGAGCAGAGGAGATAGTCATGGGCCAGGCCTTAATCTTATACTCAGTAGATGTGTATAGACGTAGCCAAATTTCCACACTGTCAAGTGGATGTCAGTCCCCGTCCCCACCAAGCCTGCTGGTCAAGGCTGTCCTGCTGAGCTGCTGGGGCTGCTCTTGGCTAAGCCCAGGCAGGTTTGGTGACTCACAGGGTTCATACTCATGTTCATATGTGGGGTGCATTGCATATGGGCAGGGCTGGATATGTACAGTGCAGCCCAATAGCAGGGAGTCTGAACTCAAATCTGTAGCCCCAATGACCCAGTTGATAATCCAGTTAAAGCCAACAATCAGGAAGGAAAGGTAATAATCATAGTGCTTTTGTCTAGTGACCATTTAATTCTTCTGATAAAGCAGACATGGCCATGAGATTGCAGTATCCCAGCTGACATTTTGCATCCCATTTGGCATCTAGACCTAGTCAGTTGGAAGATATCTAAATGTTATTTTAACCTGGTGACCCAGAGGATCTGACCCAAAGGCTAAGAAAGCCTGTTCTCACAAGAAAAAACTCACATAAATATTGCAGGTAACTTAAAAGTGGAGACTTCATGGTGAAAAACAATTCCTGATTCAAAGCTCTGTTAAGCCAAAACTCTTCTTGGCCTCTATGAACTTTAAATAAACTTGAAAGCAGATCACAGATATCATTTTACTTCAAATACTTTATTTTCTGCATAATTCCTGCCTACAATGTCAATAAAGGAAAGAGACCTAATTATTATCTGGGAAATGACTGCCTGATGCACTGGGGAGAAATGCCATACATTCCTCCTGTTCTTTCCTACTTTGATTCTTAAGAGACAAAATATTTGGTTTCATTTTTCTTTCAGTAGATAATATGCCAACATTAGCTGATATGAGGCTGTCACCTGCTCACTTTTTATAAGTAAATTACTACAAGCTCACTGTTTAATCTTGCTGATTGGCAAGCCTAAGAAATATATATCTGTAAAGGAACCTGCTGTTAATCAGTGCATCAACATCAAACTGAAAAATGTTCTCTCTCATGCAGATGACCAGCTGGCTAAAACAAATAAGACAGAAGCCCAAGAAACTGCCGTGACTTCCTCTGTGAAGTGAGCAAACACTTTCATGTCAAGAATTCCTATGCAACAAAATCCAAGCAGAACACCCAGGGAAACCAAAAAGAAATGCAGATGTTTGGACTGACTTCTACTCACTGCAGCTTGATTGACACATTGACTGGCTTTGCTTAGAGGCTGAGGAGACCTGCATGTGAAGTGGAACCTTTCCCAAGAATTTCGAGGACACCTGTGACTTTAACCCTTCCTTGCTCCTGCATGTTAAATGGTACCATGGGGATTCCTGTAGTAGAATGCTGGTATGTCTGATCCCTTCGCTTGAGTTCAGGGACATGATATTAAATGGGTTAGAAATTGAGCTCCTGCAGTAAATCACAAGCAAGAGGTTCTTGAATTATTTCATACAAATATATACAGATCAATTACTCATATTCCTCCTTTCTTTCTGTAGCTGGTCAATCACTTACCAATTCAGGTTTCTATTGATGACCCAGGAGCCTGTCATACATTGATCAGTATGTGGGAGTTAGAATATTTTGAATATATTAGGTCTAAAGGGAATAAAACATTGCCAACTGCTTTGTAGCTGAGACATTCCTAAAAGACATATTCAGGGAAGTGGTAATTCAAGAATAACTAGATAGGAAATTGCCCAATCAATGTAGTTTGGTGTTTACACATAATTTCACAATATGCTATTATGCTAACCACTTGATTGGCATATATTTATATTGTTGTGGTTTTCAAGCACTCAGGAAACGTGGACCCAAAGAAGGTGTGATTTCTTCAGGAGATGAAATAGTTGTCAAATACAAATACTGCTTGCTGCTCCACTTTGCTTACCAATTTCTGGTGTCCTTTATAAGAGAAATGAAATGGCAAAGCCCAGTGCAGCTGACAAGTCAGAGATGAAGAACAATATTTTTGGAATCCAAGGAAGTTCAGTGCCTTTGTGTTTATGTTCTTTTGACCAAAGTACTTGCAAACCCTATTATGAAAACTCTCAGTCTTAACCTGCTTCCTGCACCACTGTATAGCTGGAGCTGAGCCTCTTCTGACTCTGCTCGGTCTGCACTAGTCTTTAGCTTCCCTTAAGCCTGTGCAATCATGCTGGCTCCTCATAAAGGAAGGGGTTTCACTCCAAATAAGCAAACAAACTTCTCATATTGGTCCTTGCTTATCACAGTTACTCCTGTCCTTATAAATAACATTAATAGTTCAATAGCTTTTGTACTTTTGCCACACTACCACTTAGTCATTTTCCATCAATCACATGCTGAAATAAATCTGATGGAATCAAATTAAGTGCTCTGTGAACAGTTTGCATCACTTCCCGAGCTTGGTCCCTGAACAAGGACTCTCCATTGCTTATTGAATATTTACTTTATGATACCCACTACACAGTACACTCTATTGCTCTTATCCAGAATCCCCATCCTTAATGAGTCTTTTAGCATGTGGAAAGAAGAGGTTTATAAATAACGACACTTTCAGAAAACACCCTCAAGCACTTCCTTTTACAATATTTACTAACAGCTTTTCTATGTTATTTTTTATTATTTATCTTGAGATTAAAATCAGACTTTATTGTGTCATGTTCAATATTCTACAGGAAAATATATATAGCAGATCTTGTCTCACCAACTGCCATTCACAAACTTTCTGAAAGATGCAAAGCAAAGTGACATGTGGCCCGGAAAGTCATTATATGCTATGATGGATCCAAGTGTGTCTGTTCCTAATGGATTCTTATATAAATTCTACCCTCAGGGTCGTTTCCCCAAAAACCAACATTGAAGAAGCTAGTTTCTATCCTGGAAATGGCTGCATGAACACACCTCTCAACAGGTCATTCCTGTTCTTTGTCCCTAAATTCAAAGTCAGTCCTACAGAACAACTCTTTGCAGAATATTGTGATAACTTGGCAAAGACAATAATATCTCTGAACATATTCAGAACAAATGGATCTGAATGAGTCATAAGTAAGCTTATCCAGAAGTGTCACACTTCTCTCCTTCCTGCCTTTGATTATGAGCAGGACTTGGTGTTAAAGATCCCATCATTGCCAAAAACTAAGGAACTGTCCATCATTCCAGAATAAATCTAGAAGTGATTAAGAACAAAAGCCTATAACCTGCAGCCCATGTTACTCTCCTGTTACAAAACCTATAGAATAAAGGCATCCATTGGGGAAGAGTTGCTGTCATTGTCAACAAATATTTCTGCTCATATTTTTGAAGTAATTATCAAAGTAGTGAAAGATCACAGACAGCTACCTACACACTGCTGCTTTTCAGATAGGCCTGGGAAATGGACCAATGATGAATGGGGTAGGATGGTGGCACAAACTTTTTAAGGAAGTTCAGGGATCGTAATGAACATGGATCCAAAAGCTAACAAATTCCTTTTGCGAAAACTACTTACATCACTGAAGAGCATGCACTGTGCTATACCTCTGTAACTGCACTAAAGCCCACTAAAATGTTAACTTGAAATGATGATAAGGTCCTTATTCTCCATCCCAATATCTTTGAAGAAGATATTGATTTCTTTTTTCTTTTTTTTTTTGAAAATAATAAGCCCAGTTGCAGGCGGACCACAAAACATCATGTTGCTCTTTCCAAAAGTGCTACCACGTAATGTCAGTAGCTATGGTTTCATTTAATTTTGTGATTAAAGTTTTCGTTGATTTCCCTGCAGCATAGAATATATCAATATCTTTGGTTTCAAAGGAACATTCAGTAGTGAAGAAATAAGGAAAGACTCAACATAGGAGCAGGTGCTTTACTTTAAATTTATGAAACCTCCATAGTGAATACTCTGAGCATGCTGCCAGCAATACCTTTCAATTGTGCAACTCAGCCACTGTTGTCAAACCAAGTCCCTTCGGTGCTTCTCAGCTCACACACTTGTGCTTTTTAACTAGAAAAAAGGCTTGTTTAGGAGTCAGTAGGAACTAATATTATATATAGAAAGCTTTTAAGCCATTGAGTGAATTCCAGTTAAAGTTACTGTAAATCATGTGTGCTTATCCCTTCTCTGTTACTGGCAGGTTATGGCATGCTACCTGGGAGAGAAAGGAGATAGGTCCTTCCATTGGAGTCATGAGGACAGATATGCTTTGTAATTCTGAAAAATTATAACTTCCCTGATTTCTGCTTGGATGATGAAATCAAATCCCCAGGCAGATACACCTATGACCTCTATGATGTCTGGAAAGACATAGACCTGCTATTGCAGGTCCAGAGGAGAGACACAAAAATGATCAGAAGGCTGGAACACCTTTCCAATGAAGACAGGCTGAGAGAGTTGGGTTTTTTCAGCCTGGAAAAGAGAAGGTTTTGGACACCTTTTTGCAGCCTTTCAATGCTTAAAGGAGCTTATAAGAAAGACAGAGAAAAGCTTTTTACAGGGGCCTGTATGATAGGACAAAGGGTAATATTTTAAAATAAATGACAGTTGAGTTAGAGTTAGATATAAGGAAGAAATTCTTTACTGTGAGGGTGGCAAGATACTGGAACAGGTTGCCCAGAAAAGTTGTGGGTGCCTTATCCCTGGAAGTGTTCAAGATCAGCTTGGGTGAAGCTTTGAGCACCCTCATATTGTGAAAGATGTCCCTGTTCATGGTAGGAGGTGGTGCAATCAAATAATTTTTAAAGGTCCCTTCCAACACAAAATATTCTGTGATTCTGTGGTTCTATAAACCCATAACACAGATTCAGTTGGCTTGTGGTTACAGGACATCAAACAAAGCCACTCATACAATTTATACGCATGTTTTTTCCCCCAGAGTTGTTGTATAGTAGCACATTTCAACAGCAAGCATCTTGGCAGTCTTACATGGGGAAATCATTACAGCCCGTTCACCCCTGAATGCGTATGTGTAATTCCTGGTATGTCATGAGGAGACGAGGCCATGTAGGATTTGGAAAATTAATAAATAACATAGGTAAAAAAACCTTTCACAAAAAATACAGCCCAAATCCCCTAGAGCACTTGAGATATTTTTTCAGTAAACAGAGATATAACAGAAGAAACAAAATTCACAAAAGGAATATCCAGATAAAAATGGAGCAGAATTTACCTGAATGCATGTGTCTGTTTACTAATTATTTTTTTTTCCAGAAAGGAAGTAAGTTGCCTAATAGTCTCTTTGACAAGTCCTTGTCTGATCAGATCCTGTTTCCACTTTAGAGTGAGATTCCATATCTAAATGGTTTGTAAAGGGTTAATTAATTATTAATAATGTCTGAATACATAATAAGCACAAGGGGCTATGCCACAGCTGGGTGGTAAGATATGAGGCAGTCTTTTTAGTGATGAACTATGGATAAAACAACCTGTTGACTCATTGGACTGCTTACACCCTTAAATATCTATAAACGTTAGTAAAATTTTGGATGGATTTTGTGAGTAAATCCTTAGTAGAAAGTGCAGTCATTTTCCTTTCATTTTATCAGTTCAATGCTTTTAAACATTAAAAAGGTATAGCATAAAACAATGTTGCAAAAACAATCAGCAGAGTGGGATACTGATTGTTTGCAGGAGGACCTAAGTAAGTGTGCTGTGTCCTGCTCTGAGAGAACAGACAGGGTGAGAAGGCTTCTTCTCAGTAAAAACAGCATGCCAGAAGAATTCAGTAAAGACAGATGAGCTTCATTTTTTCTACAAGGGTGTCCATTCCTTTTGACCCTATGAGCCACGTGCCCCAATCTTTGTGTAGCTGAGAGCCGTGAGACACACAACTCGGGGACCCTAAAGGAAAGGGACCTCCAGGAGAGTTTCAGAGGCAGGAAACACTAAGTGCTCCCCAGGGATCCCTCATCACAGCCAAGGACAGGGTGGTCTGCTGTGATTGCTCTGCTTAGTTCCCCAGTGACTCTCCCCTGTCACTGCCAGGGCTTGGCCTTGCATAGCAGAGTGTAGCTCCCACAGCATCTTGCCTGCATAGCCCTGCCACCCTGTTCTGCCCTGGCTCAAACCAAGTAGGTGAGCCACTTTTCCACTGCTTGCAGGCCTCAAGCCACTGCTAATCTATTAGAACAAGAGAGAAAAAATAAATTGGAGAAAGGGAAGAGTGTGATTACTTTGCTAATCATGGTTGTTATATATCATGCTGTCTTTTCTGTTTTTCCCATCTTACTGTGTATAGATTAGGTGACCTCTTAGGCAGGAATCCTTTTTTCACAATGTGATCATCACAATTCCTAAACAAATGGATAAAAAACTAACACACATACTTGTATCTAAGTAAATCTGGCAGGGAGCCACATTCACCTAACTGACCAATCCTCTGGTGCTGGCAAAACCATTCTATTCCTTGGGAATTTTTTCTCAGATATTATGAGGTACAAGTCATCTTGTGGCTATTAAACTGGGTTTGTTCCACTCTTAAGTTCATGTTCAAACCACCAACGACTAGTTAATAATAGTATTATTAGGGTCTTAAAACAGCATGTTTTAGTGCACAGATGCATGGTCTCTTTCTAAGCATGGGCAGAATCTTTCCATCTTGCCAGGCTTAGTTTCAGACATCTTAACCCCACAAAAACCTCATCACTCTTCACGGTAACACCACAAAAACCCCTAACAAGCAGACAGGGAAACATTTGTTCCTCCTTTCCACTTCCAGAATGTCTGATCATTCAGGACCTGACATAAACATTTCCTGGCTGACTTTGCTTTACACATGAACCATGTTTTGACTTTTTTTTCCCCTTCCTTTTTTTCCCCTTTTTTACAGGCATCATTGCAATTTGTCAGCAAGCAACTTGGGCCAATCTCACAAATAGCTTAGTTAACAGCTTATGAAATGAAATGACATAAGGGACCACTCCGAACAAGGTCAATTTAAACAGGCTGCCAAGTCTGCAACCTCAAGGGATTTGGATTGGGTTGAGGGGAGGCACCAAACAGTGTGGGCTTGCAAAGATTGCTGCCAGGTGGGCTACAGATGTTCAGCTTCAGTCCACTTGCATGGCATTCACCTAGGGGGATGCTAATTCGGTCCTATGCACATAGAAAATTAGCATGCATATACACATTCACCCTGCAAAGGCCCCTCTCTGGTTCTGCTTTCTGAAGTACTAAGGTTTATAGGTAAAATGGCTTCATAGGAAGCCACAGCACTATTTGTATCAGCCCTGAGTTTGAATTTATTTAGTCAGCTACCTCAGAAAAACAAAAACATAGCATCCCTTACTGTAGATGGAAGCTATGTTTCACGGCACATGCAGCTGCAGTCACTGTCTCGCAGCTATTAAATGAAGAAATACCATGTGAACACTTGGTCTGGTTTCAAAAGACCTAAAAACACTGGCCAAGAAAAATGATGCATCATGGTGCTGCTTGGCCATTTGCCAAGACAAAGAAACTTGTAGATTTCTAGGGACAAGAGGCCATGTGAAAGGAATTTTCCTCCTTTCAAAGGCACATCAAAATATACCAGAGGTTTTATTTATTTATTTATTTTGTGTGTGCTCTTGGCAGAGGTTTGATGGATCACTAATGCAGTATCAGTATTAAACTCACAACACTTAAAAAACAACCCAGAAAACAAGGCAAAGGGGGAGATTTTAAAACTGTAGGTCCGAGGTGCAACATAGAAGTCGAAGGCAGAATTATTTCATGCAAAGAAAAACAAGCAGATGGATAAGAGTCTCAAAAAGGCAATTTAAGATAAAAGTTTATATGGAGGAAAGGATATTATACTGTGGTGAAGGCTCAAAGGAGAAAAAGCTATTTGAGGAAAATTCTTTGGTTTTGTTTTTGGTTTTTTTCTTCAGGCTCAGACATAGCATGAGCATGTCCACAGGGCGATATGCTGTGCTGTGAAGCAGTGGTTCAGAAGGTTTCCTGCCAGACCTACCTCAAATCCCCAAACAATATAGATGCAATGCTCTGCTAATAGCCAATATTAATTTGGAGATGACAGTGCTCTGCATAAGTCTTTCCTTACTACCTGAACTAATGCACATCTCCCAAGGAGCTGCAACTATAGCCTCCCTTCATTACCTGCAAAAGAGGAACAAATCCAGTGCATCTCATTTGCATCAGGATCATTCACACATATATCAGGAACCTGTCTTCGGAGTCAACTGAAAATTTCATTAGAAGTTTAGCACAAAACAGTAAGCTTTCTCATTGCATTTACTTGGTTGTTTCCCCAAAAGGAGGGAGAGGGATGTTTAAAAAGCCAGGCAGAAGGATATAGACTCCCCAAAAGAGATCAGGTCCTTTAGGGACAATTATATTTTCTTTATCCTAAAGCATCTTCTGCAGCTAGCTGTGCAAAATGTCTGGCTTGGGCCAGCTCCTGGGCTTGTTTATATACTGGAGACTGAGTGCCAAACTTCCCTGACAGGAAATGAGTGAGACTGCAAAAGAAAGTATTTTAACAATACGAAAGAAACTCATAAGTTTTGGTAACCATGCTATTTTATTAGTTTGTTTGCTTAATGTTGATACTGTATTAAAGGTCAAAGATATGTTAGATGTTAGGGGAAATAAATATGCTGGTGAACAGAAAAATGCTATGGAACCCCCAGTAATTAACAAGGTCCATATGTATAGTTTCTTCATAAGAGAACAGATTTCTTTTTCTTCCAATATGAAAAGACAAATCCCTTTTTTGCTAAATCTATGTGCAGGGTTTATGAGCCAAACCTTGCCGCCCTTTCTCAAGGGAAACTCTCTGAGCTCAGGGGGAGTTTCCTCTGACTTTGGCCTATTAATTTGGCCTTCTTTACCTTACCATTAATAATCACCTTTAGCTTAAAGTGCCATAAAATTCAGTGCTGGAGTCACCCCATACTAATCACACTTCTGTAAGCAGAGGACATGCTCTCAAGACCTTTTTTTGACTGGTTCTTGGAAATAATATTTCCATTTCGACTCAATTTTCTTTCTCACATTCCTCTGCATGTACAAAGCTAATGGAGGAAGTTAAGCTTCTTGTATGTCTTAGTCTGAAATAGCAACTGAGGACTGGAGGAAGTGGTTGTACTATGCACTTAGTCCAAAGAGCTAGGAAGTCGCGAGAAAGATTCTCGTGACATCACCAGCTTTAAGATTACAGTCCATTTGCAATAGAGAACTTGAGAAAGGCATTCATGCTGCTCTTAGTACACTAGCCAAATAGCCTTTGCCAAGAATGTCCCACAGATCTTTGGGAGAAGAAAGAGGTTAAAACCAAAGCCACCCGAACACACAGTTAACTGCACTGAATCTCACATTAATATGTTTACGAATCACCATCAGGAGATTACTATGGAAGCAAAATGCTATTTGGAATTGAAGCCAAATGCTGATTAAAGGAAGCTGAATACCTCACGCACTGACCCCTCCCACAAACATATCCTGCATTTGCATTCCCTTTGTGCTTCAGGAATTCTCTGTGGCTGCATCGTTATCCCATTCAAACTGTCCATCCCAGATGCTGAAGAATCAGAACCAGTTGGTAGTCTCATTTGTTCCCCAAGATTCCACAGAGCGCAATTAAGCAGAGCTGGGATCCAACCTTTAACTGCTGGCACTCCAGAGCCCTCCTGACCATGGCTCTGAACTTGTAAAGATTGTTAAACATCTGAACTTACAAAAATAATTTGAAGAGTCAGGGGCAGTTAAAATTTTATTAAGAAATCCTTTAGAGGTGTCATGTTCTGTGAAGAACTTTAGAATGGTACGCCCATGGGTTTTGGATTACATTCTTTGGTTACCCAAGGAACAAGACACAGACTCACCAGAAACACCATCAGGGCTTGTGCTGAGGCTGAGCGCTAATTTCCCCCCTTGCCCCTTCCCTGTGAGCAGTTGCATCAGAAAGACACTGCGATGGCTGGCGTCAGGGCCTGGGAGGGGAAATGAGGGGGTGAGCTATGACTCCAGTGTTGAGAACTTTCTTTGAAGGGCTGCCAGTCTAGGATCTTTCACATAAAGCTTGTTTCCAAAAAAAATCCAAAGGTAATAAATTACAGAGAGTACAAGGTATTTTATGCTCCGTGGTGCGCTGATCAAAAGATGTTACTCTGTTTCACATGTTTGCAGACAGTTAGTTGTTACTCTGGGTAAGTTACAGGCAGCTTTTTTTTCTCTTGAATACTGAAACTTTACCATCTTGTTAAAAGATGCTCTTCGAGTGAGTGCACAAGGGAAAGGAGAAGAGGCTCTTCACCTTTCTGGCTCACCTTTCTGCCTTGTCCAGAATCCAGCCTCACACTTTCCAATGGGAATACTGACACTGAGAGCAGCACCGAGAAATAGAAAGAACAGAGACAAAAATGCCAGGTGCCTTCTTGGTTAGTATTTACAGCATCCACTTGAAAAATTTTGCTGGAATATTCCAAGGACTCAGGATGGGACACAGCTTTCATTCTCCAGAAAATAACAAATATTTGTCAAGCATTTGCACAATGGAGCTTTGGGCTCCATTACTGGATTATGAGGACAGTCCTTGAAATTCTGTGTCCTGATAGACACTTTGGCTTGCTTAGTATCACTGTAAAAGATGCCAACCCTTTTTTATTAATCTGAAATCATCAGAAATTTTTAATTTCTGGGTGCTTTTTTCTAGCATTTATGTTGTTCTGTATTTCCAGGTTCCCTGTGGTACCTGAAATGAAAACTTTGTGAGAAGGAGTTCTGGTAGTACAGCCAAGATGGCAAAGAACAAAGTTAAATCCCAATAAGGAAGCTAGCAACATCTTAGTCTCACATCTAATCTGGATTAGTTTTTTAGCATTTCTTTGAAAGTTTCCACTTTGCATCTCAGGAAATAATTCCTGGGTTTTGTTGTTTCAATGCAAAAAATCTGGACAAACTGAACCTTAAAAAAAGAAAAAGAAAAGGGGGGGGGGGAGTGGGGAAGATATATTGTAATGCAACATCAAACAATTGTTCTGTTGGCATACCTTCATAATGGTTTCTTCATGCAAATGTTATAGCCTTTGCACCGTTTCCTGATTCTGCTCTTTCCAGTACATTTATTTCAATGAATGCAGCTGTAAACCTTTTAAACAATTCTGAAGATTGGTCCTTATCCTCATGGTTTTGGATGTGCAGATATGCAGACAGTTTGCATAAACTTCCAGTGGATACTATAAATGGATCATCTTCCTCTTCAAGCTATGCCATTTTCAAACCCTACATAAACACATACTGTTTACAGTACACTTTAATGTTTCTTTTTCTTTCCTACAGAGATTTTTTTTATGTTGTTAGATAGATGAAGAACAAAATAAAAACATGTACTAAGTAAATTTCTTTGAATATATAAGAACTGACCAGATCCTCTACCCAGACCTTGAACTAAATAAAGTCTAAATCCTTTCACATGTTTACATAAAGAAGTTTTCATTCTTCTACATTCTGGTTTAATCTAGTCCTGTGAGGATCAAACTGTCAGTATTCCAATCCAGTCACAACCCGTGAATACTGCAGCCTTTCAGGAAGCTCTATTGTGGCATGATCTCTAGCCTAGTTTCTACTCCATATGTTCTAAATTTTCAGACATGTATTTGGACCTCCAGATCTCAAGATGTGAACAGAGGTAATCTGAGCTATGGACAAAATTGGCTGCTGAATCTCACACTATGGCTCGAATCCCATATCTAGGTTTGAGGCTTGCTTGTGATCAAAACACAGTGATAATATAATACAAAATATTCTTAAAATTCTACCTGAGCAATTTCAGTACTATAATATTTGTGTAATAGCAAAATTTACATTGCTTTTTTGTCTTCTCTATGTCTTCAAAGCATGTGTGGGATTTATTATTATCATTATTCTTCTTCTCATCTTTGTTTGCTTTGCTGAAAAGGAGAAGTGAAGCAGATGCAATAAGTTTCAGTTTTGACTCTGAAACTTATGAGATCTGCAAGCACACTCACCTTTTTCAGAAGAGAATATTGTAATATTTGGCCATATGTTAAGAGGATTCTGTGACTTGCTGAACTTTAACAGAAATGTCATCTTCCCTAAACAAAGTATGTGTCAGGGCTGTTCTTTCAAATGCTGGAGATACTATCTCAAACACTTCATTTATGGTGTCAGACTGCTGAAAAGGATTTGCTTAAGTTTGCTAAGACTATTGAAAATCATATCCTTAATGTTGTGTGGCTGGTATTGTCATATTTGTCTTAGTAATCTTATCTCTTAGCAAAGAAGCTAGATGACAAAGATATTTTCTCTAAGAATCTTTAACCTCGTGTTGCATGTAAACTGTGCACAGAGAGCTTGAAATAAAGTAAGTTAAAAGATGTGGTGTCTCTTACCCTTTACACAGGCATTAGTCTAATATTGCTGAATTTTACAACTGTGAATGTGATACTCCAAGAATAGCTGCAAAAAAAGATTGGAAACATGTCAGCGTGGAGGTTTTATAGCTCTTTTCCCCTGAAAAGTGAACATCGGAGATATCCCAGGGTCTCTTTGCATGATGTGGTTGAGCTCTACTAACCAGCCCCTGGCAGTAGCATGCTAGCAGCACAGTCCCAGTTCCACAACCCAGGTAAAATATCCTAAGCAGTGCTCAGAATATAAGCTGAAGAAGTTTTTAAACAGTATATTTGAGTGCATGACGGTGTTTCCTCTGAGTATTTTCAATTTTTATTGAAATCGGAATGTGTTAAGGCTGTTCAGATCTTTAAAAATTTTCTCTTGAATTTATAGTTTGTATACTGAAAGCAGTTTTACATACATCTTCCTTTTAATTGCATGGCAAAGATATTCACTAACTATTTTATTTCTTTTTCTGATGGGAGAGAGATCTGCTGCACCTACCCTGTACTTATGTTTTTGATAACTCTTTTCAAAAATCAAATCCTGCACCTTTCATTCAAGAAGAATTCTAGATGAGTGAATTTAGCCTGACCAAAGAATACAATATGGGATTTTAAGATTTTAATGGAAAGGTAACCCAGTCCTTTGAGGGAGATTTTTGTCACTTAGAACTAAAACAGAATTACAGTTTGCTGAGCACTTTTAAACAGAAACACCTCTATTCAAATCTTCATGTGTTACAGAATGTGCCAGTTTCATTAAAACTGACATTAAGGAAATGTAAAATAGTTAAATAACTTATTTTCAGTACTGTTCTTCCTTCACATGTTTGGACTGTGGATTATAACATTTATAGAGGTAAAAAAAAATCAGTTTTTATAATAGTGATTACGTGTAGCATTTTTAAGAAACCATAAGAAACGTAATGTTCTGCAATGCACCATGCCAAATCTAAAAGGCCATTTTTGAAATGTCATTCTGGAATGGTTTTTCATTTTTGCGTCTGCTTTGCCTGTAACCTTATAAAGCCCTACAATAGCCCTGGCCTGTCCATAACAGATCGAAGATTCTCCAGGCTGTTTCTACACAGCAGTTACTGAGATCTATGTAAGCATGGATGAGCCAACACCTAGCTGATTAACAGCCAAGATATTTACTCAACACACTGTAACACTACCCCAGCACAATCAGCTTAAAGTCTCCTCAGATATTGTAGCAGAGATTGCACTGTTGTCAAGCTAGGTAAAGTCCCAATTGGACATACTCCTGAGTATCCTGCTCTTGATCTGCAAAGGTGCCTTTCCACCTTAGCCAATTCTGTGATTCTGTAATGTATCGTTACTCCTCCTCTCTTTTCCCCTGGCCTTTTGAATATTTTAGTACATCCTCTCATTTCACAAAGCAGATTAATCCAATATAACCATGTAATTCTGCCAGCTATCCTTCCCAGGGCAATTCCTCTCCTCTCCAATCTTTGCTGACTTTGGCTTGAGGCAAAGAGCTCTGACAGACCTGTTTTTTAAATCATGCCTCCCTTGACAGTGGCACTCCCTCCAATGATGAACAAAGTAAGACCCATTTCCCAGTCTGCAATGGGACACATGGCCAGGGGGAGTGGGGGGAATGCCTGGAGCTGGCTGAGCGGTGCTGAATTCAGGCTGCCGCTTCCCTTTCATTCAGTCCTTTTCCAGATAGTGTAATGAGAAATAAAGTGAGAACTGGATGGATGATCAATAGCAGAAGGGTGTAAGAAACCATCCCTCTCCCAGTGGTGAATCCATTTAAGTTTATCTTTGTACTATGGTACTAGTAAGCAGGCTGGCAATTCCCTCAGTCCAGCATCCTCACTTTGCTGCCCTTTTCTTGGATGCGAGCATTTCCTGTTAAAAGGATTCCATTTAATACCCTGTAAATCATCTGGCATGGTGCAGAACAATTTATTTTGTAAGCCTTATGCTGTAGATTGAAATTTCCTCATCTCAGTGTGTGGCAGCGGGGAGCACAGCCCCTCTCCCTGTGTTGTGTATGGAGGTTGCAGCAGACACCACTGCACTAAGCCAGTGTGACCATGGGATCTGCCCTAATGCAAGTTGTGTTCACCAGCAGGTGAACCTGTTTCTGGATCCTTCAGCAGGCAGGAGGCAAAAAAACCCAAGCAGACTATGCACTTAAGAAGCTGATTGAAGGGGCTCAATTCTTGACAGGAAACAAGGCTTCAATTTGCTTAACACTTTCTGAGGGAGAAAGAAGGTTAGACCTGCTCTTCTCACCTGGGGTTTGTACCCAGAAAAATGCCCAAGTCACAGTCCCAGATGCAGGATGAGTAATTAGGGGTCCTGGCACTGACCTTAGGTGCTTGCCCAGACCAGATGAAAGCAGAGCAAAGTCACACAAGGAGATAGTGGTGTTGTATGCTTCACCCAGCCTGTTTTATAAGCAAACGAAAAAAATATAAGATCTAGAGGAATCCCCAAAGTTCCTGATTTTCTGAAAACAAAGCTGCCTCGGAGTCATCTCAAATTAGAAAGGGGATACAAAAGAGCCAACTCATTTGTTTGACAACAGTTTAGTAAAAAAGTCCAGTGCAAAATGCACAACTCAACATTTTCTTTCATGGCTAAATACTTGCCAGCATGCAAAGAAAAAGAAATTTGAAAGCATATGTAGGAGCTCTCTTTTATCCATCCCTCGACCATTTGCCTCCCTGTCACTATTTATCTTTATGCGAATAACCAAAAGTCACAGCCACAATTATATATACACACCATAGAATAGACATAATTCAAACAGACATTAAGAATAATCCAGAAGAATGCATTCCCAAATTATTTAGCAGCATTTAGAAGAGGATTTGGTATGGATACAAATAACCAGAGTGGCTTATAATACCTAAAATAAATTTGTCCGGGTAGAAAACTTCATGCTTCATGGTTTAGTTCAATCTCTAATTTCTAGGGATTAGAGTGTATCTTTCATAAGTGTAGATTATGCTACTGCTTCTTTCCCTGGAGTCTGTTTTACTGGTTTAGAGGAACCACTCTTAGTCACTGCCAGAGGGAAGGTATTGCATTTGGTGTATTCGATTTCATAAGGCAGTTCCCACTTCTTGATGTTTTATATTCAAAATAGGCCAGAAAGGTTAAGAATGGGAGAAATAAAGTAATATCTTTCTTTAGCAATAGAAGACCAAGACTTGGACACTTCTGCTGCCTTTTTCAAGGGCATTTAAAGAATTTGTGGCAAAGTCAGACCTCTTAGTTGTCTTATCTGCAATAACAACCTTATTCTTGACCAGTATTTCAATTTTGATGGAACAGCACCCTTGGTTTTAGTTTTGCTCCAGAATGAAAATCATAAAAAAGATGCCTCATCTTTAGACGCTCAGAATTCAACAGTTTGGATTTCAATTGGGATTCAGTGAAGTTGGCTCATTTGTTACTGATAACACTTCCAGAACGTGAATAACCATCTGAGCACTCATTTAAAAACAAAAAAGGGATAGAATCTGAGATTCATGTAATGAGTAAAAGAGATAGGGACTGCTGAGGAATAAAAGTATGTTTGTGACTAATTCATTAGAGAGACTCCGTATGAAAGATGTAGTTGATCATGATTTCCCTGTAGTGTTGTGAAAATTAATATCTGCCAGGTTTATATCTACCCTGTAAATAAAAAGAACTCAAGAGAAATGTTAGCTTCACCCTTGCTTTTAAGAATGTGCAAATTTGGGGGATCTGAATAGCATAACTTGCTTTGATCCTAGATCTTTCTCAAAGTTTTTGATCATCAGGCAGAATTTGAATATAATTCACATTGTCTGGGACAAGCATATATGCCCACAGATTCGTCACAGCAAGGAAATAAATTCCACATTACCTATCTTATTAAAATGGGCTCACTATCACACTAATTGATTTTTTTATTTTTCAAATTAAAGCAACAATTTTTTTCCCACTGGTTGTCACGTCAATTTAAATGACCTCTCTTGTCTCAGCTTCCTAAAACTGTAAAATGTAGTTAACAACCAGTCTCATAAAATGACATCATTGTAGAATCCAAATTGTACCAAGTACCTGGAATTTGTTCCATTTTAAGGCCCAAGAATAAAGATGAGCTCGAAAGAAAGAAAGAAAGAACACGTATTTCTCTCTCTCCTTTTAATCTAAACAGTGTTCAAAGGTGAAGCTGAAGTTGCCGCAATATTCTTGTAACAACTGAGCTATGAAATTAATGTCTCATAGATAGAGGGATAAATACTTCCAGATGGTGAATTTTAGTTTATAATAAAGGTTATAAATTTGCATTTAAAAACAGTAAAAAAAAAAATATTGCTGTCTGGTTTGTTCTTCCAAGCTCTTTGGGTTCCACAACTCTCTTCACTTAGATCTGCCTGATTCAAGCATGAGAAATGGGCTAGTCAACCTTATTATCATTCAAAACCAGATGGAGTTTGATAGAAGGACAACGTCTAAGTAGAGGAGGTTTCCAGTCCCTCTAACGCATGAGAAAGGATGTTCACTGGCCCCCAATGCCTGAGAAAGGGGGATCAATGAGCATCTACCTTGCAGTCCGCATGTTTGTCAATGAAACTAAGTCAAGGAAGTACATTTCCCCTTCATAAATATGCATTGCACCAGTCTTGAGGTTTCAGAAACAAATTCAGTTCCTTTCCTTCTGGTCTTACTGTTGTATAGAGTGGCTGCAGAATGCTATGCAGCTGCCATTTACACTGACTGACACTCTCAGCGATTCCTGAAGGGTTTCTCTGGTTTGGTTCTTCAGCTGATGTTTTGCCAGGGTTGCGAGCTCACTGGTATTTTCCAGATTATTTAGAGGACATCTATTCACAAATAATAAATATCTGAAAAGTGATAGATGCGTAAGTGCAACAACTTTTAGCTGTGTAGATCCTGAGCTGAGGGTCAAGCACATGCGTCTGCTACAAGCTTATACCTTTTCTCTGCTTTAAACCTCACAACAGAATGACTTTAAAATTTCAGGGGCAAAATAAACAAGTCAGACTGACAGAATGGAAGAAAAGCAGCTTAAGAGGAGCTTGTCAGTGCAACCTGCTCCCTTTTCTAACCTGGCAGCAATTCCCTCTGGGTTCCTGCAGTTCTCTTATGCATTTTCCTTCCAAACCTCATTTCCCTATGGAGCTCCCTCAGCCCATCCGATTTTGAACATCTGCTGGTACTGAACTCCTGCATCTCTCAATCTGTTTCCCCTTGGCTTCCTTCTTCCTTCCAGTTAATCTTTCTTATTTTAGTCTTGGTGAGACTTCCCTCCTCTTTTCCTGCTGCTATCACCTTTTTCATCTCCCTGCCTTCTGAGTGACACCAGGTTGACTCTCACTGGTGAGGAGACCTAGGCAAGAGAGGTCCCCCCACCTCAAGCCAGCCGGCAGCTTTCCCGCAGCAATGACAAACATGCACAAATGTATTTTATCCTTGAATTTTTTAGGAATCTTTTGTAGTCACCTTTTTTCATTCCTGTATGTCTGCAGCTGATAAATTATTTCTGCTCACTTTAATCCATTTTTTATTATTCTTCCAGTTGTTTTTATTTTTCTGGTGTTGCTGAAAAAAATATTTCCAGGTGACCAGCAGTATCTTCAGAGGGATGTTCTGAACAGTATGGGTGCCTCTTTTAGGAGTTAATGAATTAAAAAATAAGGAAATAGTGAGTTGAAATTAGTTAATTGTCTTAACTGGAAAAAAAACCCACTTACTAATGAATGTTGTTGAGTAATTCGTCTTGTATTGGTTTTGACATATTCCCCACTTGAGTTTTCATGCTGTCTCGTTTCCGTGCTAAGTACATGAGTGGTGTCCTAATGCACCATAGATCTGCAGCCCCATTTCCTCTGGAAACAAGGCTTCTGTAGTCAGCTCCTGGGCTTGTACACCTCTAAAGTTTGAACCTGTTGACTGATTTTCTCAGAGAGGTAGGAGTCCTAAAGATAAATAAGATTCTACAAGCTTCAATAAAACAAGTTGCCACATAAAGAAAGATCTTCTAAGTAACTTGACTGGAGGAAAGGAACATTACTTATGCACATGCGGTCAGACTTCAGAGAACCCAAGCATAGAAGAGACCATCTGAAAATATATCTAAGACAGAAATAAGTTTTAATCAAACCTCCCTAAAAACCAGAGTCATAGAATCATAGAATCATAAAATTGTTTAGGTTGAAAGAGACCTCTAAGATTATTGAGTCCAGCTGTGAACCTAGCAGTGCCAAATCCACCACTAAGCCATCTACGTGTGTGCCACATCGACACATCTTCTAAATACCTCCAGGGACAGTTACTCAATCATTTCCTGGGCCAGCCTGTTCCAATGTTTGACAACCATTTCAGTGAAGAAATTTTTCCTAACTAACTCAACAACTGCAGGCCATTTCCCCTTGTCTTATCACTTGTTATTTAGGAGAAGAGATGGCCACCAACCTTGCTGCAACCTCCTTTCAGGTAGTTGTACAGAGCAATAAAGTCTCCCTCAAGCCTCCTTTCCTCCAGGCTAAACAAGCCCAGTTCACTCAACCACTTCTCATAAGACTTGTGTTCTGGAACTTTCACCAACTTCATTGACCTTCTTTGGACCTGCTCCAGCACCTCAATGTCTTTCTTCTTGTGAGGGGCCCAAAACTGAGCATAGTATTTGAGGTGTGGCCTCACCAGTGCTGAGTACAGGGGGAAAATCACTTCCTTAGTCCTGCTGGCCACACTGTTTCAGATACAGGCCAGGATACCTCTGGCCTTCTTGGCCGTCTGGACACAAGCTGGCTCATGTTCAGCAGACTCTTGACCAAAACCCCATGCAGCCAGGAGGTTTTCTGCCAGGCAGCTTTCCAGGCACTCTTCCCCAGGCCTGTAACATTGCATGAGGTTGTGATCCAAGTGCAGGATCTGCCACTGAGCCTTATTGGACCTCATACAGTTGTCCCCAGCCCATCGATCCGGCCTGTCCAGATCCCTCTGCAGAGCCTTCCTACCCTCAACCAGATCAACACTCTCACCCAACTTGGTGTCATCCACAAACTCACTGAGGATGCACTCTAACCCTTCATCCGGATCATTGATGAAGATATTAAAAAAAAACAACACTAAGTGGGTCACCTTGTCACAGAAGTAGATGTGTTAGTCAAGCAGGACCGGCCTTTCACAAACTCATGCTGACTGGGCCTGATCACTTGACTGTCCTGGATGTGCCACATGATGGCACTCAAGATGACCTGCTCCATAACCTTCCCCTGCACCAAGTTCAAACTGACAGGCCTCTTGTTCCCCAGAGCCTCCTTCTGGCCCTTCTTGTGGATGGGCATCACATTTGTTCACTCCCAGTCAACCTGGACCTCCCTGGTTAGCCAGGACTGCTAACGATGATGCAAAGTGGCACAGTGAGCACTTCCACCAGCTCTCTCAGTACCCTTGAGTGGATCTCATACAGTCCCATAGGCTTGTGTGTGTTTAAGCTGTCTAGACAGGTAGCAGGTTGCTGCCTACTTCCACTTAGGTGATAGGGGCTTCATTCTGTTCCCTGTCCCTGTCTTCCAGCACAGGGTGCTGGGTACCTGAAGAACAACTGGTTTTACTGTTAAAGACTGAGGCAAAGAAGGCACTAAGTACCTCATCCTTTTCCTCATCTTTTGTCATTACATTGCCCCCCCCCATCCAGTAATGGATGGTGATTTTCCTTAACCCTCCTTGTATTGCTAATGTATCGATAAAAACATTTTTCATTGTCTATTACAGCAGTAGCCAAAATGCATTCTAGTTGGGCTTTGGCCCTTCCAATATTCTTCCTGTACAACCACATATAACCTTGTAGTCCTCCTGAGTTTCTTGCCCTTCTTCCAAATGTCATAAACTCCCCTTTATTTCCTGACTTCCAGCCAAAGTTCTCTGTTCAGCCAGGCCAGACTTCACCATCAACTTGTCTTTCAGCACATGGGGACGGCCTGCACCTGCACCTGCACCTTCTAGATTTTCTTCTGGAAGAATGTCCTGAACACCTTTGCCCTTTGTCAACCAGACTCTTAAACCAAATAGTCTCTTTTCTGGAAGTCCAAGGTTCTGCTGCCCCCATCTCCTTACTTCTCTTGAGAATCAAAACTTATCATTTCATGACTGCTGCTCCCAAGACAGCCTCAAATTATCACATCACCCACAAGTCTCTCTCTCTTCACAAACAGAAGGTCAAGCAGGGCACCTTCCCTTGTCTCACTCACCTGCTATGTCAAGAAGTTACCTTCCACACACTCCAGGAACCTCCTGGACTGTTTCCTCTCTGATGTATTGTATTTCCAGCAGACATCTGGTAAGTTGAAGTCTCCCATAAGAACAAGGGTCAGTGATTGTGAGACTTCTCCCAGCTGCTTATAGAGTACTTTTTCTGCTTCTTCATCCTGGTTGGGTGGTCTATAACTGACTCCCACCATGATATCTGCCTTGTTGATCTTCCCTCTGATTCTTATGCATAAAAATTCACCCCTGTCATCATCACCATCATTAAGCTCTAAACAATCAGAGCTCTCCATAACATACAGGGCTACCTGACCATCTCTCCTTCCTCACTTCTCCTTCCTTCTCAAGAGTTTATAGACATTCAATGAAGCACTTCATTTGTGTGAATCATCCTACCATGTTTCCGTGATGGCAGCTATATCATAGTTTTCTGTTGTGCAATGTGAACCAACCAAGAAACATAAATTGTAGCAAGTCAGATTTTATTAATTCTAGGGCTCACCAATGTAATTGTTTTATTTTGCCATCTTAGCCCATTCTAATTTTGTTTCCTTAGATGACCTTACATCTATAGCCTGTATATTTTTAATACAGTTCATTCTCAAAGCAGATCTTCCTGCAGCTGCACTTTTTCCCAGGCTCCTGCTGGTTTCACCCCTACTGCATTTCCAAGTGTTTATTTTGCTTACAGTGAATCAAGCTCCATCCAGATTTTAATAGACTTGGTAAGTCAACTGAATCAGCACTGTGTCCATGAATAGAACCTATGGCTACATCTGTATCAGCAAATTGAGCATGCCCAGGAACATTTGCTGACACTGAGGCAAGATGATGCGAAACAGCCTGCATCCGTACTGTTGAATTAGCTTACCCTCCAGAACTGGGTGGCTGAATGCAGATATTCTATGGAGGATTCCTTGTCTATGCTGCTTCCTGGGATTTGCTTGGCAATGTGTTAGGTGGGGTATTTGTACCTTTGCCAAAAACATGCCAGGCATCATGCTAACAATTTCATAATATAAATAACCAAGCTCCAGTGCCTGGGAATGTCCTCTGGACCTACCTAATTAGCTGTATAACATGAAACTCATACATCCTTACCTATGGGTTCTCTGTCGTTGCCATCTCTGATTCCAGTATGCCAATTCACTGCTTATACGAGTCAGGCATTACTTATAAGCTAGGCATGTAAGCTGAGCGTCTCTAACCTGTTCAATTGAAAAAATAATAAACCCAGACCTTCCATTTAATTGAGTTCAGGTTGTATTGACCAAAATGGAGAAACTGCATCTCATATAATCGTCTCATCTAAAGGTGATAAAGAGACAGGCTTTCTAATATTAAGGCTGAGGAAGCAGGGCAAACCAAGGAAGACATGAATAAAACTGACCCCACATAGTCCTGCAGCTCCGAGTCCTCAGTTGTCATCCTTTTTTTCTTGTGAAAATATATATTTACTGGAATTTTCAGTGCAGTGATTTTAATACAAGGCCAGCAGGTGCTGAATTGATTCTGCAATGTATTATACATCCTAATTTCTCTTTGGTTTCAGTCAGAAGTTTTATCATCTTCTGGGAAGCTCTGTTTGGATTTGTTGTTTTCTAACCAAAGCCAGGTTTCCTTCCCTCCTTCATTTCTTCCTTCCTTTCTTCCTTGTACTCCTTCCCACAATACAAAATACATAACTAATCCTTACACTCCTTTTAAAAGCCACAGTCCAGAAAAGCACCTAAACACATGCTAATCTCAAGTGAAGAGGCTACTCATATGCTCAAAGTTATGCAAGTACTTAAGTGCTTTGTAAATCAAAGTCTGGATTTACTGATATGTATCTGAAGATCAGAGGCTGATCCATTACTCCAAAACACCTTGGAAATAGGTTTTATGTTTGCTCCTTCTTCTCTGTTTGCATTCCTCTGAGACTTTGGTAATGAAGGGAACTATTTATTTTCTCACTACTAACGTTCTCAACTGGAAAGCAGAAATCCTATTTTCATTAGTACATTATATTGTCTCACAGGCAAGGACAGGGAAGGGTGGAAATTGTTTATGAATATCATATACTTTGAATTAAGATATAAGGCTACTTTATCAAGGTTTGTTTTATTGCAGTTGTTAAAAGGACCTGATAGAGATGAAAAGAATTAAAAAGAAGGCTCATGGCCTTGCAGGGTCTGTGCCTCAATCAACGCTTCCACGCTTCCAGGCACCTTTTCTCAGGGCCTTCCTTCTCACCAGCAAAACCCATGCACTTCTAAGCTCACCAAGCAGAGCTCAACTCAGGGAATGTTCTTTCCTATTATTAATTTGCTTCCATAACTTCTTGTTTAATTTATTCACATTTTAGAAGAAGTTTAACTGCTTAAATATTGTCACCTGTAATTTTATTCTTTAAAGCCTGAGTCGATGTCATGATTTAAGCCAAGTCAGCAACTCAGCCATGCAGCTGCTTGCTCATTATCCCCACCCTTTCTTCCCCCCACTCCCAAAGGGATGGGGAGGAGAATCGAAAGAATGGAACTCCCACGGGCTGAGATAAGAACAGTCATAGAGTCATAGAATCACAGAATAGTTAGGGTTGGAAAGGACCTCAAGATCATCTAATTCCTACCCCCCTGCCATGGGCAGGGACACCTCACACTAAACCATGCCACCCAAGGCTATGTCCAACCCAGCCTTGAACACTGCCAGGCAATGGAGCATTCACAGCTTCCCTGGGCAACCCATTCCAGTGCCTCACCAACCTTACAGTAAAGAACTTCCTCCTTATATCCAATCTAAACTTCCCCTGTTTAAGTTTGAACCCGTTATCCCTTGTCCTGTTACTACAGTCTCTAATGAAGAGTCCCTCCCCAGCATCCCTATAGGCCCCCTTCAGATACTGGAAGGCTGCTATGAGGTCTCCACGCAGCCTTCTCTTCTCCAGGCTCAACAGCCCCAACTTTCTCAGCCTATCTTCATATGGGAGGTGCTCCAGTCCCCTCATCATCCTCGTGGCCCTCCTCTGGACTTGTTCCAACAGTTCCATGTCTTTTGATGTTGATGACACCGGAACTGCACACAATACTCCAAGTGAGGTCTCACAGGAGCAGAGTAGAGGGGCAGGATCACCTCCCTCTACCTGCTGGTCACACTTCTTTTGATGCAGCCCAGGATACGGTTGGCTTTCTCGGCTGCAAGCGCACACTGTCAGCTCATGTTCATTTTCTCATTGACCAACACCCCCACGTCCTTCTGCGCAGGGCTGCTCTGAATCTCTTCCCTGCCCAACCTGGAGCTGTGCCTGGGATTGCTTTGACCCAGGTGCAGAAACTTGCACTTGGCATGGTTAAACTTCATCCAGTAACTAGGGTATAACACAAACCACTACTGCTATCACCAATAATAATAATGATAAGGGAAATAACAAGGGAAGAGAATACAACCACTCACCACCTGCTAACAGATACCCAGCCTGACCCAAGCAGTAATCTAACATTTCCAGGTAACTGCCCACAGTTTATATAGTGGGCATGACGTGCTGTGCTATGGAATACCTCTTTGGTTAGTTTGGGTCAGGTGTCCTGTCTCTGCTTCCTCCCAGCTTCCCCTCTTCCCTGGCAGAGCATGAGACTCAGAAAGTCCTTGGTCAGAGTAAACATTCTAAGCAATAACTAAAAACATCGGTGCTAGCAGCACTGTTCCCAGGCTGAAAGTCAAAACCACAGCACTGCACCAGCTACTAAGAAGGAGAAAAATGACTGCTACTGCTGAACCCAGGACAGTATCTACCCCTTATTCCATGCCATTCATGTCGTGCTCAGATCCCACATTTTCAATATACCATCACTCTTATCTCATATATATACATATAGATATACATACACAGAGAGAGAGAGAGGTTATTCCTTAGTGCATGGACCAAACCCTATAAAGCTGTTGAGTCCATTTGGTCCATGATGTCAGGCTCCATCTTTTGTAACAGTCTTTCAGAGCAGGGGAGGCTGTGTGCAGTGTTGGATCGTTGCCTGCTGATGATACTGCAGAACTCGTCTGGTTTCATCAAAGTTCATTGCTTGTTGGGATGATGGTCAGAGGGAAGTCAGGGCCAGTCGCTGGTGACCTGAAGACATCTAGTTGGTGGGCTATAAAAGTGCTACATAGCAGGCAACAGCATACAATTGAGTTCATTGGCTGTTTTCCCCTTAAATTCAAATCCCCTTGAGGTACACATCAGACTTCCCCATCTTCCCGCATTACCCACCAAGTATATCCTGGTCCCTGAGCAAAAGCAATCCCACGAGTGGGTTTGCCTTTACCTGAAGCAGGAATAAACCCAGACTGTCTTCCCCAGCAAATTCTTTATGTGCACCACAGGAACGTTGTCTCCCTCTACAGTATGTAGAAGCTCTGACTGGGCTGGACCAGCCCTGGTGGCAGATCCTCTGGTGTTGACCAGCCAGGTGGCCTTTAATAAATGTGTATCCCAATGTTTGAAAGTCCCACCACCCATTGCTCTCAGTGTAGTTTTTAACAGCCCATTGTACTGTGCGATTTTCCCAGAGGCTGGTGCATGGTAGGGGATGTGATATACCCACTCAATGCCATGCTCTTTGGCCCAAGTATCTATAACGTTGTTCCGGAAATGAGTCCCATTGTCTGACTCAATTCTCTCTGGTGTGCCGTGTCGCCACAAAATCTGTTTCTCAAGGCCCAGGATAGTGTTCCTGGCAGTGGCGTGAGGCACAGCGTATGTTTCCAACCATCCGGTGGCTGCTTCCACCATGGTAAGCACATGACGCTTGCCTTTGAGGGTTGGTAGGAGTGTAATATAATCAATCTGCCAAGCCTCCCCATATTTGTACTTCAGCCATTGTCCTCCATACCAAAGAGGCTTAAATGGTTAACATTTACCTTGCTTAATTGCAGCACATGTTTCACAGTCATGAATAACCTGGGCAATAGTATCCATTGTTAAGTCCACCCCTCGATCACAAACCCATCTGTATGTTGCATCTCTGCCCTGATGACCTGAAGAGTCATGGGCCCACCGGGCCAGAAATAATTCACCCTTATGTTGCCAATCTAAGTCCATCTGAGCCACTTCAATTTTAGCAGCTTGATCCACTTGTTGGTTGTTCTGGTGTTCTTCAGTAGCCTGACTCTTGGGTACATGAGCATCTACGTGGCGTACTTTGACCACCAGGTTTTGCACTCAGGCAGCGATGTCTTGCCACAGTGCAGCAGCCCAGATGGGTTTACCTCTGCGTTGCCAGTTGCTCTGCTTCCATTGCTGCAACCACCCCCACAGGGCATTTGCCACCATCCATGAGTCAGTATAAAGTACTGGCCACTTTTCTTGTTTAGCAATGTCCAAGGCCAGCTGGATGGCTTTCACTTCTGCAAACTGACTCGATTCACCCTCTCCTTCAGCAGTTTCTGCAACTTGTCATCAAGGACTCCGTACAGCTGCCTTCCATCTCCAACGATTTCCCACAATACGGCAGGACTGATCAGTAAACAAAGCATACTGCTTTTCACTTTCTGACAGTTTATTATATAGTGAGGCCTCTTCAACACATCACCTCCTCCTCTGGTGACCTTCCAGAATCTTTGCCCTCTGGCCAGTCCATGATGACTTCTAGAATTCGTGGATGACTGGGATTTCCTATTCGAGCTCCTTGTGTAATTAGTGCAGCCCACTTACTCCAAGTAGCCTTGGACGCATGATGTGTAGAGGAGACCCCGCCTTTGAACATCCAGCCCAGCATGGGCAACCAGGATGCCAGGAGGAGCTGTGCTTCAGTGCCAGTCACTTCCAAAGCAGCTTGAACCCTTTCATAGGCTGCCAGTATCTCTTTTTCAGTTGGGGTATAGCTGGGCTCAGATCCTCTGTATCCCTGGCTCCAAGAGCGGAGGGGTCGACCTCGAGTTTCCCCTGAAGCTTTCTGCTGGAGGCTCCAGGTAGGACCGTTCTCCCAAGCTGCAGTGTGCAGTACATTTCTTACGTCTGGCCCTGTTCAGGCTGGTCCGAGGGCTACTGCACGAACTATCTCACGTTTCATTTGCTCAAAGGCTTGTTGTTGCTAAGGGCCCCATTTAAAATCATTCTTCTTCTGGGTCACATGATAGAGAGGGCTTACAATCAAACTTCAATTTGGGATGTGCATTCTCCAGAACCCCACAACACCCAAGAAAGCTTGTGTTTCTTTCTTATTAGTTGGTGGCGACATTGCTGTTATCTTGTTGATCACATCTGTGGGGATCTGGCAGGCGTCCATCTTGCCATTTTTTTCCAAAAATTGAATCTCCTGTACAGGTCCCTTGACCTTACTCTATTTTATGGCAAAACCGGCTGTCAGCAGGATTTGGATTATTTTCCTCCCCTTCTCAAAGACTTCTTCCATTGTATCACCCCACACAATGATGTCATCAATGCATTGCAGGTGTTCTGGAGCTTGCCCCTGTTCCAGTGCAGTCTGGATCAGTCCACGGCGGATGACAGGGCTGTGTTTCCATCCCTGGGGAAGTCGGTTCCAAGTGTACTGGAACAGACTTGGACAGTTGATTAAAAAGAATATTACAAAGCAAGGAATTTCACAATCGCTCAAGCTCATATCTCCCCTCTCTTCTTTGAATAGCAACTTGTAGAAAGAAGCAGAACTGGCTGATCTGTGGGAAAGGTGAAAGCAACAGAAACTGATGTTTCAAAGCCTTGCCTCTTATGAGGACACTGTGGGAAGTTCTCAATGAATAAACCATGGGACCAAAATTTTCCATGAAGATTGGATCCAGAGCAAACCTTCCTCATAGACCTGACAGTCCTGTTGAAAATCTACTAGGGAATTAATGGAGATGTACTCCTGAAACACTGATTGTAGAAGAATGGTCCTACTTCTTCCTCAAGTACTCAAGAGGTGACATTCATTTCATACCAGGATTATTTCTCTAGATGGATTCTGATGGTTTAGCATCTTAAAAAGGGTTTCATAGTACTAATCTGACAGCGATCCATTAATCTTCCATTTCCTGGCCCTCTTCCTCCAATAGCAACTCTCATTATGCCCTTGATCCTTGGGGGACCTTGCTTATGTGTGGTAAAAGAGCAGCTAAACTCCATTTTGAAGGGCATCCTGAAATCATCCCTTAAAGCTTTCAAAAACTTTTTCAGTAAGCAGTGAAAAAGTCTTTAGTTCAAGATACATGACGTATGGCAATACAACTCAGCCTATGAGGCAAAATGCCTAATGAAATGGAGGTCAAAAAGGCCTCAAGGTAGAAAGCTCAAGGAGAATCAATTAGCACCTCCCAGTCATCAAAACCAAACATGCACAATCACAGCTGCTTATCACAATTGAATCTATTCTCACACAAGCAAATACTTGGATGGTTAAATAGCTGCATTAACCTAACTGCCTCATAATCATACTTAATTATGAAGAACAACCATTATTACTATTATTACCGTTAGATCTGTTAGACATAACACCGGCTTCAGAAGGATTTGAATAAGGCCTTAAATTGTCCTGTACTAATATGGTACTGGCCTTTAGTTTCCACCTCTATCTTCTGATACTTTGTTTAGTTGCACGTTATCACAGTAAAAATATATCTATTCTAGTGGAAGGAATTTCATTTCTCATTTTTGAACTCCGCTTTTTCTCAATCACTAACAGAATTTTATTGCGTCTTAGTTTCTTTTTTATTTCCATAGTGTTTGCAACAGTCTACATACAAGACCCCGACAGACATAAAGAGTTTCTATAAGAGTGAAGATCTCTCCCTAACATGATTATGCTAATGCTTTGTGAGCATATCACCTACAGGAATTTCATGTTGTCAGTTTTTTTCTAAAAGACATGTGCTATGCCAGTGCATAATATACTCTGTCTCTGCTGCAACATTAAACCACAGGAGAGAAGAAAATTTAATCTAACTTGCAGAGTAATTATTCAAAAACTAAAGAGAATAGTCATTTTCAGTAGAGAGAAGAATAAAACACAACTCTGGTGGAAACCAAATTCCTGACATTTCACATCACTTCCTGCCTTTCTTTTTTTTACTATGTGTGCTGTTCAGAGCAAATCTGGTCAGGTCATCCTATTCCCTCTGCAGAATATGGTTTCTTTGCTATGACAGCTTTTGCCAACAGGCATTAAATGACTTTCTGTTATGGACTGAGAACATCTGAATCATATATCCTAGGTCCGATTTTCCTTGTATACAACTGCCCATACTTCTAGTCTTTCTGAAGGTGATCCAAGTTACAAGTCCACTATTCTCCTTCAAAAAGAATTCCAGGAGTTAAAACTCAGGCTCTCATTTACTATGCAAAATCTGTGACTACAATGCAAGTTGCTATCTTCCTGAGAGAACAGTCCAGCTCTTTCATAATGGGGATTCTATGTCATAGAGTATTTTACTGGGACTCTAAGCACCTTAATAAGAAAAGGATTGATTTTGCAACTGGCTCAAGATTCTAATGATTGAAAATAATGTATTGATTTTTCTTAAATTAAAGTCATCTTTCCATTCATAATGGAAGGTCGTGCCCTTCTTGAGATTTATCTTCATAGGCCTTGGGTGAAGCTTGCAATTTCGCTCTTGCACAGTGAACATAAGGGAAGGAGCAGATTATTAAGATGGATATCTTTTTTATTTTAGTTTATTTAAAACAGGTTAATGTTTGCTTTTTTTATGTAGGCAGATAAGCATGGGCAAGAAAGTGTTGAGAATTAGTCTTTGGGAATTGCCAAAAGAAGTAGAAGCCGAGGCTCTCTATCCTGCTGTACCCAATGTACCTCAGGACTTGAAAGTAGTCCTTCAAGTCCTTGAAGATTGAGACTTCAGGCTTTCTCCTGTCTGCCCACAGCCATGAATGCCTGGTTGAAAAAGTAAGACTTAAGGCATAAACCTGAAACAAGCCTGTGGACAAACCTGAAACATGGTGTCTGTGACATGCATGTGCATTTAAAAGCACAATAAAGAAGTTGGGAGAGCACTGAAGTGCAGGTGTCTTGTTTGTTGCAAATGTAGACTTGATTTCTCCAAGGTAAATTTGACAAGTTATGTTGGTTGTAGGGGTTTCTTTGGGATAGTGGGTTCACATATGCAAGGACTGAAGTTTTTAGGACAAGTTCCCCAGCTGTGACGATGTTTTCTAACGCAGAATAATGCACAAGGAGAGAGTGACCTTTTCCAGTCTTCATCGTAATTGTTGATGCACAGCATTGCTTTTCTTTAAGCTGGTATTTTGTTATTATTATTATTCCATTTCTCATTGCTTCTTTTGTCAATTTACAAGACCTACTGCCTAGCAAAAAGAGGCTTTAATTTAAAAAAGAATACAAATTAAAAATCCCCATAAATTAACATGCCATCCCCAACAAGTTGTGATCCTAATACCATCACTAACTTGTCACTAGCTGATGATTAGAGGAAGGAAAGAATAATAACTTGCCTAACGCAATGCAGTAGCAAGAGTCACATGCAAGATGTGCATCAAAGGAGTTTCATTCCTCCCTGCTAACGGTACCGCATTTTGTCTAGGAGACAGGAAACCAACTGTGGGAAGAGGAATCTGTCTTTCTGGCTCAGGAACAGTCATTTCAAGTTTGTCCAGCCTGAGTTATAAGGATGCTTTCCTTTATTCTGCATGCTGGCACAACTACCTAAAGTTATTTTGCATCTTGACACCTGGTATAAGCTTCATGGTGAGCACCCTGTGCCCAATGCTAAAAGCAACTAGACTAAAATCTCACTGATTAGAGAGCATGGAACAGATTTTCCCACTGGTGTAGAGTAGCTCCACTGAGGCAGGGAATGAATAAAAACCAGTCACTGGGCAGCAACAGTGATGGAGCTTCAGGGCACCTTGAGGTTATTTCTATTCAAATGGTACTATTCACAGTCACTGTGCCAACAATGCACAGAGGTTTTGCACTTTTGCCTGTCTATAACTTAAAAGTTTGATCCAATATTCACTAAGGCAAACGGACAGCTTTCTGCTGGTTTCAGTGGGGTTTGGTTCTCACAGCACTTGTACAAATCAGAACTGTTTAACCTACACTCTGAAAGCCTTGCGCAGGTTGTTAGTGTAATTTATCTAGGTTATGGCCTGCCCCAAACCTCCCTCTTCGCCTGGGAAAATGTTCCCTCCCCATCATGTGATGGTGACTTGGAAACAGAGCAGTCAGGAGCAAGCAGGCTGGACTGCTGCAGAGGAAGATGTGCCTGTCTGGTTTCCCAATTTTTCAGGGACGTCTGGTTTCTACTTGCATTATTCTACCCTACAATGTGTGCAAAGTCAGTCATGTAAACATGAGCCTATTAAAACCATGCATGTAGCAGCAAGCCCACAGGAGCCCTGTGAGTAGCCTCTGCCCTATAGAACAAGGTATGTTCCCCTTCCTGCTGGAAGAGTTGGGTCCCACATGATCACAATCATAATATCATGTACCCAGACCATAGGCACAGTGTGCTGGATTAGTCTGTGGTCAGGGAGAAGGAGGTGTGTAGCTTTTGCTACTCCTGCTGCAACTGACTTTCCATTCTTTCACAATGTAAAATTCTCGTTGGGTTGCAGCCCAAGCCTTTCAGGAGGCAAAACCACTTGCTGAATGTCATGAAGAAAGCAAGTTGCTACGCTAAAGTGGTGGCAGGAGTTCAAACCCTGCAGAAAGTTTAGAGCAGTATGAAAACACAACACAGAAAAACAGTGTGAGCAGCACTTTTTGTCTGCTGCAAATAGTGTGCATTTGAGCAATTTTTTTGTATTACACAACAAAATGCTTTTTAAGAAAAGGAGAAGGTAAGTGAAAAAGTGTTTTCTTAAAGGGAGACGACCTGGCATGAACATAGCCATGGTTGTTAGCTTTAGCAATAATTAAAAGGGGGCAGTTATTCAGTGGGTTCGGCTTGTTGACAGCCTCTGCTCAATGCCTATTGCTCTGGTGTTCATAGTCACTGACCAAGGAAACGCAGTAGGAAAATTAAGGGTTTATATGGGTTTGTAAGGGACTGACCTGTTTTGCTGTCTCTGGAGTGACTCCTTTTAACAAAGATACACCGAGTCTGCTTAACCTCGCAAAGTACAGTTTACAGATACCTCCAACAAATTAGAGGTATTAGCCTGGTTAAATTAATTCAAGCAATGTTAACATGCATAGACTGCTTCTGAGGCTTGGCTAACTAGCTCAAAGCAAGTTCCTTGGTTTTATGAAGCTTAAGCATACTTTCACAGGGCTGCGTGGGACTTCCTCACTGTCACACACTGAGCACTTCTGTCTTCCAGTGTTAACACTTGCTGTCTTGTGCCAACACTAGATAGTCCCTCTATAAAAACACTTGGTTGCACATTTTGCAGCTTCTGTAAGCCATGTTCTTGGCTTAGTCTCCAGAGGCTACAATCTTCCCTGTCTCTCTCCTGACGTGTCAACCTCCTGTTGCTTTTTATTTCTCCAGTTGCCTGCATTGCCTCCTTCTTGCTCCTTCATGCCAGAGATCTCATAAAGAATCAGTTTCCTTTCTCTTTATACTGTTTCTCCCTTGATTAGGGAACATGTAATCTCCCATTTCATACTTTCTTCTAGACTCCCCTGTACCTTCTTCATGATGTTTTGACTACATTTGCCTCAATTATATTTCTCATGCACCATATCAGAGTTTCAGTTTGACCCTGGTTCCCCCTTTTCTTTTCCTGCTTCCTGGCATACTTTCTTTCATGTTTCAGGTCAGATGATACCCACAGCAAGCCTTGAAGTTCTCGCCAGACTAGTACTTATCACAAAAAGGGAGCATTTATTTGGCCTTAAATTGCTGAGAGGTTTAGTTTTTTCCAGTGGGCTTTCTGTTTTGAGCAGGGATGTGCTGCTAACCAGAGAGGCATCAGCCAGTCCCAGGGCATATGTCAAGGTGGACAGCATCACAAGTAACTGACTCCTGAGCACAGCAGTTGCAGAGGTGCTGAATAAGGATACTCTTGGATGTGCAGCTACAGGTTTTGACTCTCCCAGTAAATACAAATTCCTTCCTGCGGTTCATCTTGTTTTGCAGTGGTTGGCAAAAAGACCATTGATTTTCTCTTCTTTTTTTTTTTTTTTTTTTTTACTTCTGTGGTGTATCTTGGAGGCAGGTCTCAAAATTTTAGTGATGTTTAAATGGAAACAAGATAACCAGCCCATGTAATGGGCAGTTTCCTGGCAGATTCTCTTTTCTTAAAAGTACTATCAGAGTTTAATGAGTTGAAACTCACAACTACCACTAGCAAAAGGCTTAAGATACTACTCTCTGAACTTAATTGAATTTAATTTATAGTCTGAACAAATACATTTGCATGTTGAAGCAAGGGTTTGCCTGTATTTTAAAGTATTAATCTCTTCTTATCTTCCAGGCCTTAAAGAGACAAAAGTTCACTCATTAAACTTTGTGATACTAGGATGTCTGACTTTACTTGGCCTGAAAACCAAATTCATGAAATGTGATCCCTGAACATATCATAAAAGGACTTAAGCTGCTCTAATGAAAAAATTGTAATCAGCTTTTAAAAAGTATGTGCTTAAGCCTTAAAGGAATGCTGTGTAGTAGTAACACAGCAACCTGCAAGTTCACCAGAAAAAAGAAGGACTGACAGTAATTAAGCTGTGGACTGTTTCAGAAGAAGAAGGGGTTTTTGTTGTGTGTTTTTAATTTTTACAATTTTTTTAAATGAATTTCTAAGTTTATTGCTATCGAAGGCTCTATTGCTTTAAAGTATGTTCATTTTACTCTGTCACTATGGGACTCTACTGAGAGAGTTTTTAACTTATATCTATCTATATAAGCCACAGGACAGTTTGGTTTCCTACGGCATCTCTTGATATCGCAGTTAGCTGAGAACATCATGCTTTACAGATCTGAGCACCTTCAGCAGAAATTCTCCTTGGCCAAGCCAGAGATCATGAAACCAAGGAATCAGCACGAGGAGATGGGGCACCTGCCTGCAGCATTAATTTGCAGAGCCCATGAAGGTAAATAAAGGCCCCTTCTGTTCTAGACTTGGAGAGAAAATTCAGCAACAGTTGGGGACTTTATCGAAGCACAAGAAGCCAACTATTCATCGGAGTATAAAGTGTTGGAAAGCCGCAGATGGCAATATCCTGCAGTAGCAGGTGCAGGGGCTGAAGTTAGACCAAGTAGAGAAGATGGAAGAGCTGAGAAAGACATCAGCCTGTGAGCAGTGGAATGGCTAATGACACAGGCTGGTAAAGAAGGATTTGCTGAACAGATTCTCTGCTGTCCTTCCTACACTCCTGAATCAATATTTTTTGAAAGAAACTGTTTCTTGAGAAAGCCAATTAGAGAGAACTGAGTGAAAAAGAAATATAGTTATGAGGTTACAGGCTGTGCAAAGGCAACCAGAAGACAAATTCTACTCTCAGATATTCCAGCTTGGTCCTTCTTAGCAAACAGCAGAAAATTGTGATCTAAGCCAAACAGTAAAGCATATATTCTGACTCTGGCTTTTTCTCTTGCCAAAGCTGTAAATGGAATCTTACAGCAAATAGACTATTGGGCATCACAGGTCATCTGGCCATATTTCTTGCTGTCACTACATCTTCAAAGCTAGGAAAGAGTCTCTGTCCTCTTTCTGAGTGTCATGGGTAGAAATATCAATATGCAGGTTCATGATTTCAAATTTGATAGTGGTCAGAAGCCCCAAATAAGAATCATTAAACTGTCAAGCCATTCACTCCAAAAAGTACCTAGTGTATGTCTCTGGTAATCTTAGAGCAAGGTAAAAGTAAGGTATTATGTTTTGAAGGAATATCTCTGAGAGTTTCCATGATGCACCACACCTTAGAGGCATGCCATGTGCCTCTAGATTAGTCAGGCTGATGGCAGCAGGCACAGCGGCTGCAGCAGCACAGGGTGTCTGTAGTGTAGTGTAGTGAAGACACTACAATTCATGTAAAATTTCATCCAGGTACATCTGCAGGACCTATACCATCTTTAAAGTGTTGCCTGAATATATGCCTGGGGGCAAGTCCACACTGTATTACATAGTTAAAACTGCAAAATAGAGGTCCAAACAAAAACCCTGTGTCTGTGACATATGAAGGTGCAGAGATTCCTGTCAGTGTCTATGGGATTCTCTTGGTTGTGTCAATGGCTGACTAGGCCTGCAAAAGTTCGTACATTAAGTTGTTTCCTTTGATCATTACACCTATATGAAAACCCACTGGGGAGAAGCCCACATACTCTCACTCCATGGTTCAAGAGAGCTCATTGTTGTAAATGCTGTTGTCTTTTATTACACTAACCATTAGCATCAACATATACAAAAGCTCATTTTAATTCAACAGCTCTTTCCAAATTGGTGTGCATGGGAAAAGGCGTAGTTCACTGTGTGGGGTCGACTGCAACGTTGGCCTTTTGGGAAACCATTTGGCTTCTGGACCTTTGTGCAGTTGTTCTTCTTCAAGCACTGGGGTTGCTGTGTGCGAACCCCACTGCCCTGCTCTGCCGTCAAGGTCTTGCATGGTGGAATTTCCTATTGGCTTTGTGAAGCTCTCCTTAGGGCTGCTGTAAGGCTCCTACCTGTGCACATGGCTTCCTCCGTCTCCTCTCATTCACAATCCAGGAACATGTGGCAAGTTTTTCAAGCTTCCCAGCTCTGCTGAAATGGAGGGCAAGCGCACTGGCCCAGTGTGTTCAGTCACAAGCATGCACAGAGCCCCAGGACTTTGAGGAGTGTTATTTGGGTGCAGGAAGGAAAGACAGAGCCCTCGCACCTTCTTTTCTCTCACACCCACACATTTGCTCATGTGCATAAGGACAAAGCTCTGATCCCATGCCTGTGGCTACCCTGCTTCCCCTTGAATCACACCACCCACAAAGTAAACAGGCTTTAAAACTTGGCATTAAGAAAAACAGAAGTAGATTTTCCTGCTGGTAAAATAAATCTGCCAGGGCAAACCCATCCCTTCTAACATGAAACTTTAACAAGCTCTTGCATTGAGATGCCCTTATTTGAACACAGAAAAGTTTGCAGACAACTGAAAGCTGACTTTTCACTCAGAGATAAGGCTGTATACCTCTCTGCCTGCAAGCCCACAGGTATTTAAAAAAAACAAACCAAAAAAGAAAACAAAAATACCCACATAACAAAATAGAATACCTTTACATATTTAAATGAATTAAAATGAACCTGCTTCAGATGAGACATTCAGTTCCTTAAATGAGTTTCCAAAGGGTGAGTTCCACTACAAAAGAAACTTATTAAAGAATAATGAAGACTGTCAAAAACCATAGCTTAAAAGCTGGTAAATAACAAAGTAAGGCTTTTAGTGATCTTGACTGGACAAGGGGAGGTCAGAAAGAAACAACAACACATGGAGTGCCATGGCAATGGGCTTTTCATGTTTCTTGTCTTCAGCAATTGCTTTGCTAGAAAGAAGTCTTGCTTTTCTTTGGTCATGTGTTCTCTTTTGTTAATCACTGTCATTACCCTGACCCTCTGATATGGAAATTGTCTTTTATGCAATATTTTCACTTGAAGTGGTCTGTTTCTTTTTCCTTTCTTTTTTTCCTAACTGAATCTGTGTTTCCTTCACTTGGAAGCACAGACAACAGAATGAAAATATAACATATTCTAAGACAGTGGTGAAATGCTTTTCCAAGCAACTATATATTGGCTAGATCCTGGGGCTCTCTAGTTGTTTTCTTGACATTCGTTTATACTACATCACTTAAGTCAGATATTATGTCACGTTAAACATCTTTTCCTTGTTTATTTTCCCTGCATTAATAGCTATATTGCAAATGTACACAGTGCCCTGAGCAAAATTTAATTCACTGGCACTGATTAACAACTGTAAAACGTGTTCTGATGGGGATAGCTGTTGAAAAAAAATCACTTCAAAAGTCTATGTAGGCATAAAGAACTGATCAGCTGACATCTAGTTTTTACTGTGTGGGAACGAAGTAGTTGGCAATTATTTTACTTTTGTTATTGTTGTTCATTCCTTAGCATATTCCCTTTTCTTCTTTGTAAGCATGCAAATGATTAATGTTGATCAGATTTGTTTCATCTTAAATACTATTTGACAGCCTCAGAGTTAACAAAAATCTCACTGCAAAATGTTCATAAACTTATGGTGACCAGGGCAGAGGATTGGAATACTGTTTTCAGTCACATAAGAATGTAGCTGAAATTGAACTTTGAAGCCAATAGTATCTGAACAATCAATACTGCCTATGTCATACTTTTTTAAGTAAAGCAAATGGCTCTCCAATATGACCTTGGTGTGTAAACAAGAGGTAATTAATGAAGACAATTTTATGGAAAAAAATTTTAATAATGAAAATGAAAGTATATTTTGTTATCTTTTTATGCCCACAGCATTAAAAAAAACCCAGACTCTCAACTTACAGAGGCAGGTTTTGATGGGTAGAGGATGCTAGATGGAGTATAAGGGAAGATAAGGAAACTGTTAATTAGAGGTAATGCTAATTCCTGTCACCAGAATAACACGGTTATATGGTTCTGCAGCTTGCAACATCCATTTCTACTCCTCTTTTTTACCAACTGTTTTACAGCAGCCAAGCAAATATTAAAATACTTTTTCCTTACCTTAGTATCCTATGTCTAAACTAGTGAGCAGAATAATGAGAAGTTATTTTAAAACTTGAAAGTTTTGCCTGAGTCTAATTCTGACACAGCTGAAGAGTTTCGATATAAACCTCATGCATAATGGAAAAAAAAAAACCATATTTAACATAGGCCATCTGTAATTTCTGTGTCAGTAGTGAGCTACATAATTGTTTTGAAAATATACATCATTCATTATATATGAATAATTATATAACTGAAAAAAAGGCATCCCATAAGTCATTTCAACAAAAGGTACCAACCCACTTTTGGCCCTACTGAGTGTGTGAGGTACTCATTTCCAAGGTATAAAATATATTTTAAGATAATCAAGTGAATTTATTAAATGTCATATAAAGCTGATGTAGTCAGACATACTTATGGTGACAGAAGTGTTTATCTTTGCTTTCCAGTTGTCTTGCCCTGAGAGCTTACGAGGCATCCTGCCATGAAAACAATATTCAGAAAAAAAGGAAAAAGGGCAAAAGACTAAGGGTGGGAGAGAGAGGGAAAGGGGACAGGAAGGGGAAGGAAGGAAGGAAGGAAGGAAGGAAGGAAGGAAGGAAGGAAGGAAGGAAGGAAGGAAGGAAGGAAGGAAGGAAGGAAGGAAGGAAGGAAGGAAGGAAGGAAGGAAGGAAGGAAGGAAGGAAGGAAGGAAGGAAGGAAGGAAGGAAGGAAGGAAGGAAGGAAGGAAGGAAGGAAGGAAGGAAGGAAGGAAGGAAGGAAGGAAGGAAGGAAGGAAGGAGGGAAGGAGGGAGGGAGGAAGTGAAACATCAACTCTTAAGTGTTTTAGCACTTAGACTTACTCGCCAAGTCCAGAGGGTAGGCATGCCAGCAGGCTATGAAGAAGACTATTCTTGCAGTATTTATGAATACAGCTGCAGAGGAAAACATTTTTATAAAAGATTCTCATCTGAGCTTTGCAAACTCAAGAAACGAACAGCCCACATTGATTCAAATTTTCAGACTGATATGTCTGCATGGGTAATGGAAACCTCAGTAACTGAAAGACACATTAGGTATAATTTGGCAGAAAGAAGCCACTTTTCATAGGATCTCTTAATATTCATTTGTTACCTTTCTTCCTTTTCAGCACTGCTGTAGATCATTTCTCATGTTCTGTCTTGAATTGTTCTTGGTTAGTGGCACTTGCCTGAAATTAGTTTCTAATTGGGATAAATGAACAGCATGTATTCATGGTGCTTGGGCAGTTGTTTTTGGCTTCCAGCAAAAAGCAGTGAGCATGCAGATTCTGGTGGCTGCTGACAGCTGTTTCACATAGGCTTGTGTTATCAGGGCAAACACATGTAAAAGATATGAATAAATAACATGCAAATGTTTATAAATTGAGAGAATTTATCAGATTATCCTCAAGCTAGTTTTAGACCGAATTTAGTGGCACTAAATCCTTTAGCAAGTACCACAGAGTAATGCTTCTAACTAACACAGTGAAGTATGGCACTTTTTTTTTTTTTTTTTTTTTTTGTAAAAATTTTGCAGGAATTTCTAGTTCAAGACAAGGCAAGGGCAGCAAGCAGCGTGTGCCAATCATCTGTGTACTCAGGGGAGCCATTCACCACCCCATCCTGCCAACAAGCTTACCAAATCTAATACATACAAAGGTATGCTCTTATTTTCTAGCCAATATCATTGCTGGTTTTGGCTTTCAGATGTTGGCATCTACAAAATACTGTACAAAGAAACATCAATGTGAACTGTAAATCACAGTGGGCATTAAACAGTGGCTTAGTTTACCTGGATACCAAGAATGGGTTAGGAAATTGGAGATGGAATTCTTCACTCATTTTCCTTTACTTTTTCTTTTATTTAGGATCCATTGCAAAATTAAAATTCATACAGAGTAAGTGATCTTAGTCCCTTGTGTCCTAAAGAGAAATCACTACAAGAAGGAACAAAATGTACTTTAACACTCAAAGTCTAAGCTAATATTCCTGTGGTGCCTACCTCCACTGAAGTATTGTGAATGCTTACCCTTCTCTGGGCAGCATCCAGAGAACTCTCCATCACTTTTCTGTAAAATTACTTAAGACCACTGAGATGGATTTCCAAATTATACCACATCCTTTTTAGACCTTACATTTACACTGTGACACCTTCAACTAAGCTCTAAGTTGGCAATGTATAGTGTTGCTGCGTAGTGATAATCTTGTTTAACTAGACAGTTTACTTAACAATATCCACTTTCTGCTTCTGCTGGGGTCTACTTTTGCCCGTTTTATTTATGTCACATGGCTAGTTGGCTTTTAATAAATTAAATTGCCATTTCACTGCTTCTGCTAAATATGTTTTTATCCTTAATCCTATAATGGCTAAATTCATCTGTATAGTTAATACCATTTATTCAGTTACACTCTGAATGAATATTGCATATTAAATTCTAGCCTTTTTTTTGTTTAATATACATGGGAACTAAACACATAGGATTTTGGTGTAAATCAAGAGCTAAAATATTAGAGATTTGTAGATATTTTTACCTCCAAAATGCCTTGGAGATTCACTAAAGACGTAATGCTTGTAGCAGAACTGAGTTACAGGGATTCAAAGCTAACTCCAAACCAAGTCTGAGTTTAAATTCAAACCAACAAATCCTCCATTAGTCCTTAGTGTAAAAATATTGCATTGTCACTAAAATTTTTTAATAAAGATTTTGGAAGTATTTTTCTGGTAGTTGGTAATCATTACAGTAGCTGTTTCCATTGCACGTTAAAAATATGTTTCACCTCTAGCTAACATTTCCTGGCCTCCATTTTGTTCTTACTAGGACTTCATGTGCCAAATTAAAGAACTTGCTATAAGATAGCATCTTCCTTTTAGGCCAAGTTACCTCTTAATTTTTTACTAGATCAACAGAACAGGCTGTTCTTTCTGGATCTGAAACCAATCCAACACAGTATCTGTTCACATAATGTCTTGCCTATGGGCTGAAGCCTGGTTGGTTCTCTGCCTCCTATGAAATTAGGAAGAATGCAGATATTAACATTCTATGCTTTTCACACTCTTCTTCCATCCTCCTTTCTTTTCTTGTTTTTCTTTCTTTCTGCTTTGACAAAATTCTGTTTACACCTGCTTTGAGAATAATGGTGTCATTGGTTGTTCCTTCTAAGAGGGCTTTTTCTTACCAGAAATACTGTTTGATGCTTTAATGACCTTGGAAGTTAATCATTTCTTCCCCACTGGGCCTTAGATTTGGAGCAAAGTAATTCTGAGACAAAGACCTGGCAGGTGAAATTATTTTCTTTCTTCCTCTAGCTTATTGTCAAGGTACATTTACCAGTAACAAAAGCACCAAATGAAACCTCTAAATACTAAAGCCTGCTAGAATAAAGTTTCTTGCTGTTTGGCTTCCTAAGTGTTATGTGCAGTTGCATATTCATTTATGGGATCAGAGTTTTGAACAAAATAGTTATAGTCTTCACTCCTAAGGAAAAGATTATAAATAAATTATCCCTTTCAGAATAATCTGTATTTTTGATCAGGACTTCTTAGTGGATATCAAGAAAATCAGATCTTGGGAGAAGACTTTAACATGTTATTAGATAAAAATTAGGTAATTATTGTTTTCTTGAAAGGAATTAATTTGTTGGCCACATTGAGTTGCATGATTTCTGCATGGTGCCACAGAGGAAAAGGTAAGCATTGCATTCTTGTGGAGCCCCAGTGAGGGAGTTTCAAGGCCTAATCATGTTGCAGAGCCCTTTTGCCTGAAGCCCTGAACCTGCAATACAAGTATCAGTGTATCCTGTCTCCCATTTCTACATTCACTGATAACAACAATCTTTATCAAAGGTCTGGAAAAACAGACACTCTTGAGATGTATATGTATTATCTTAGCTGTATTGAAGTCAAAATGCCATTACAGAGACAGCAGAACTTTGGGTTACGTTAAGTCACAAATATCAGTGTAGTGGAATATGCCCCAAAGCAGAGACTTCACTCCAGCTAAAAAGCACCAAGTAGCAGAGGCAGCAGATGTTTAATGGCTGCACAATTGACAATGTGTTTAACTGTTATTAATATTTATAATTCAGTAATGATAACCATGGCTCCAAAGTGCACTAAATGCACTATCGTTATTGCTTTAACTTAAAACTTTATTTCAGTTAATTGGCTATGTGTCCCACTCCTATGTAGCCCATATGGCAAGGCCAGGAAATAATAATATTGTTATACTGGAAAAAATGAGTGACTGCTCTTGAGTGACTCTCAGGTCTCCAGGCAATTATTGAACTGGCTTAAGCAATGGTCATGCTAAACAACCATAGTTCAGCCTTAAGGAAAATAGTAATTAAACTATATTTAGTGAGATTCCTAGAAATAACAGAAGCCATTTCTCAGGGCAGTGGATCAAAAGCTGCTACCTGTGGCCTGAGAGGCTGACTGGTTACAACTGCAGGGATATAAGGCTGGCATGACAAGCTATGGACAGGCATTGCAGCAGGAAAAATTAATATAGAGCCATCACTGTGAGCGAATTACTCATGGGTATGGCCAAAGAAAATGGACAAAACATTGTTTTGTCAAGAAACTCAGTAGAAAGAACATATATGAGAAGTTTTTCTTCCCTTTCCCCTTGAAACAGAAAGCAATGGTACTGGCATATGGCTAAGTCGTTGTGCCAAAAGGGTTAACAACTGTGCAACTTTGATCTCATACAATGCTTTTAACCGATAGTCTTAAACTAATCAGCAGATTATGACAGCAGTACTGTACTTCATACTTACGTATAAGATTTTTTTTTTAATGTTTGTGTATTTAGTTAGGTTCCATGCCTTCCTTTTGTATGATTAGAGAAAATATTTTTACTCTCACACAAGACTGGATCTGACCAAAGGCAAATGAGGACCCAAACATTGGATGAGGGATTGTAATTGCAGACTGCAGGTTTGTTTATATCTACATTACATATACAACATCCAGTTACATTTAGCAGAGAGAGAGAGACCCTTTCACTCACCTCCTGGTGATCTCAAGAGGGGAGACAGAGTTTGCACAAGCTATCCATTGTAGTTTCCCTTTCCAAGGTCTTCTCCTCTTCCCTTCAAGTCTTTCCAGAATTGTACTGGTCCCAGCTATCATTTGATGCTCCAAAGCCTATTTCCGTATCTGTTACATGTGTGGGCGGGGCTTGCATGTCTTAGCTCACTGGAACGTTTTGGGGTGTCATTACCTTGTTCTGTATAAAAATTAATGTTGTAATAAAGAGAAAATTAGGTGAAAAAAAAAGTTGAAAAGGGTAAGTCTACATCTCCCATAGATCTTGTTTCTTGGCCTTTGCAAATACCAGTGACACTACGTCCTGATTTTTTTCTACTGACTGATCCCATTAGGAAATAGGTTAGATGATCAGGTTGGCTGATCCCTGGATGCACTCAAATTCTTGTAAACATAAGTCCCCTCCTGGCTTTGCCTAATCTGCTTTTGTCCAAGAATCTCTATCCTTGGTTGGTTGTTTTTTTTGTTTGTATAACTAAATTTTCTCTTTCAAAACAAATACTGGTAGCATTAATCAGTTAGTTATTAAAGCTCACTGTGTCATGGTGTATTTATAAATATGCAACAACTTCATGCCTAAAGACATAAAGAAGAAACGAATTGCAATCCAGATATTTTTTTAATATTTTAATTAAAAATAATTGAGATCTCATAAACAGAACTCAAGTTAGAAAGAAAACAAGAATTTAGAAACAATATTAAAATAGGTTGTTAGTTGAAAATCTTCTTTCATGAAGCTCCTGCAGTCTGGAACTTTTTCTTCTACCTCATCAAATCTCAGTGTAAAACACATTCCCTGTCCTTGCTCACTTTCTTTGTACCATTTCAGCATACACAAAGAAGTCATGTTCTGTTATCGGTTGAAAAGCATCATGCACTAGGCTCATATATTTGTACTTGCAAAATATACTTAAAACATTCATAAAAAATAATAATGAATCACATCTACACATTCGTAAATGCATTCTTGCCAGTATGTTCCACATGTCTTTACCCACAGAAGTCCTGATTCTTGAATGCTATGCTAATAAAATGGAGACTATAATTGCTGATATTTCTAATATGTATTACTCATAGTTCCAGGATCTTCTCAAGCTGCTAGGCATTGAAGGAATTATTTGAGTCCTAAAAGTTGCATGAATTATGTATTTCTTGCATGAAATTTCTGATGATCCAATATTTGTTATACCTTATTTGCTATTCATCATTTGCTATTCATTATTATTCATTATTTATAAGTTTCAGTTACCCAATCAGGGAATACAGACAATAGTGAGTGATTTGGTTGACCAGTCAAACACTTCAAATAGTGAATAGATGACACTCATGATTTGTGAACAAAAAAAATAGACTGAAATCTGTTCACATAAAACTGTTCAGTGAATACTTACAAATAACAAATGTGTTGGTAGAAATCAGGATTGTTTCAGAATGATTCATGAACTGCAAAACAGCCAAATTAGCAACAAACACTATTTGCAATGGATAATTCAATCAGCCAGAGATAAAAGAGAATTCAGCAGAATGTGTGATTCTCCTCTCAGGAAATGTTGAGTAGCATTCTCTTACTCTGCTCCACCATCAAAGCTGACTGGAAAACATGCTCTTTTCTTGCAGACTTCAGTCTGTATAAGATGCTAATCTTAACATCATTTTACAAACTATTGCCCTCCCTTTCTTGAGTCCCCAGGTATTTTTTAGCCACATTCATTGGCAATAAACTGGGGCATGATTGCATTTATTAAACCTGAAAATCCGTACCTGTTTAAGTACCTAAACAATCAGTTTTGATACTTAACTTTAGAAAGCTGGCTGAACTACTTTTGGGCAGCCCCAGAAAGATGGTGTCAGGACTGGATCCTCTCCCATTTCAAGGTTTGTGGATTGCCAGTAGGAGCCATAAAAAGACCACGGGAGTTCATGGTTGTCCTTTGTCTGTTCAAGCAATCAAAATACTGGTACAACTGTAGTCCAGTGGGATGTCTGATGGCTGAGCAGTATTGCATAGACACAAACTATTGTATAGATTTGGTAACTCTTTTTGAATAATATTCTAGCACAGGGAACAGGATTGTCATTCCCTACTTTTAACCAGGTCAGGCACTTCATTTAATCATCTAGGTTTCTTCAATGGAGAAAAGGAAAATTCATCTAGACTAAGTCATCTGGATCAGGAGAGGAAACAGACAGTGGTAGGAGACTGGATGATAAGCCTTTAGAGCATACATGAGGGGGGATTCATAGGGTGGTGTTAGAAATACCCAGCACCCTATGTGACCTCCAAAGGCTTCTCCAGAAAGCTGTGTATCCCTTGTAGGCGCTGTGCAATATGTGCACACACATGCGCACATGCCTGCAGGTGTCCTGCATACCCTAATTTGCATAAAATTGTACTAGATGTCTCTACACGGGCAAGCAAATTGATCTAAATTTTACACTACATAGGAAAACAGGGAAGTGAGATTTTCTGTCCCTCACCGGACCACAGCTTTCAGGACATGCAAGTTATGGGCAATACTCAAGTTACTTCTCACACGTCCTCTCTCAGCTGTTTTTCTACATATATTCGGTGCTTCTTGTATTCCTCACCAGCTCTCTGTGCCAAGCTACGATACAATCAGTGGTAAAACAGCCATTCAAAAGTGGAAAAAAGTGTCACAATGATCTGATTGATCAAATATTTCTCAATTTATTCATATACTGTGTACAGTACCTAATTCCATTTCCTCATGAATTACTCCATAATCACTTTTATATATGGCATCAAGTTGTAAAAGCTGTATTAATTGTCCTGCTTCTTAAACTGTGGAAATCGTTTCTTCTGCTACTCACAGTTTAGATGCATTCAGATTATAAGAAAAATCTGCTGTATATTTCTAAACGTTCTCTTTGATGTGTATAGATATGTTTGTTAAGTGTCAAACATATGAAAATAGAAAGCAACAGAACGAAGTACATCAGGACAATACTGAAAAAAGTGTTCATTTTAGCTTACAGCACTTGTCACAATGAAAACTCATCTTGAAAGTCACATTTACATTTGTTTATTTATTATTTTAATCCTAGGAGGCTTTAATCCTTAGTCCTGGAAATGCGAATAAATTTAATGTCAATTATTTGCACACCTACTTCATTATTTGTTTACTTTTTTCATAGAATCACAGAATCATAGAATAGTTAGGGTTGGAAAGGACCTTAAGATCATCTAGTTCCAGCCCCCCTGCCATGGGCAGGGACACCTCACACTAAACCATGCCACCCAAGGCTCTGCCCAACCTGGCCTTGAATACCACCAGTGATGGAGCATTCACAACTTCCCTGGGCAATCCATTCCAATGCCTCACCACCCTTACAGTAAAGAATTTCTTCCTCATATCCAATCTAAACTTCCCCGGTTTAAGTTTGAACCCATTACCCCTTGTCCTCTCACTACAGTCTATACTGCAGTCTATAACTTAGCCATGTAGCTTTTTCTCCCTCTTTTTTTTTCTGTAACAGGAACATGTTTCTGGTTTACAAGCCTTAAAAGATTTTTTTTTTCAGATTAATTAAAGAAGGCTTACCAGGCTTGTACTAGAAAAAAACAGATGGGATGATTCTGTAACCAGAGTCATTCATTTACATCAGAGCTTGAAATGAGTGGGGCTACTCAAGTGTGTCAAGTTACATAAGTAAAGGACAGTTTGGACAGCAAAATAGACTATTGCAGCTAATCAGATGTGAATACTGGGAGTTCAAGAATTACCTTAGGTTACCAAATCTGGCAACATGCTTTTATCCACCTTGAGTTGAAAAGTGTCACAGAGGAAAGCCTGAATGTTCACTGGAGAAACTATTAAAAACAGAAGCATCATAGCATCTCTGAGTCACAGAGCGCTTTACTGAATGCAAAAAGGTCACAATGTGGTCATCTTCTTGAGGAAATCTGAGTAATATAAAAATTTTCTGCCCTCTGACTTGACTGCATGGGTGGCTGAGCTATTTTACCACTCAGGAAGTCTTGAACAACAGAAATGCTGATTAGTGGACAAAAGTTGCAGTACTGTTTTCCTTCCCCATTCAGTTTCTTTCATGTTTATTTTGATATTGGGGGTTTAAAATTGCATGGAATGATTTGGTTGATTACTTTGCCCAAAATGTCCTAGAATGAAAATCCTTTAAGACTTGTAAAGCAAAAAAAGTTTTTTGCTTAAAAAAAAAATAGTAAGTGAAGGAAGCAGAAGGTAAATTAAATATTGGAGAAAGAAAAGAAAATAGAAAATGGTATAGCTCTCCCATATGTAAGAAGACGTGAGTGAGTGGCTCACACATGTACATTCTTTGTCAGCGTAAAAATAATACCTATATATATGCAAACAGATCAACTCACACAGACATTCATGTAGTCATACAGGGGTACTAGCACAGGCATAAATTTTTGCATAACTTATTCATTACATAAAATTATATATAATTTGGTACACACTGTATCATAAACATACTAATTGATCTAACTAGCAAACTTTTAGTTTAGCATCATTGTTTAAACATTTCCATGGTTTATTCCTGCTGGAACATGGTATTCATGAGAATAATACCGAAAGAGTGATACAGGGTAATTGGAGGTGGTGCATTTCCTGAAAGTGATCATATTTGCTTTTAGTTGAGTGCTTTTTCATCTCAGTGCATTCTCAAACTTATCAACAAATTTCTTGAAGTATGAAATTCTTTATAGGGATGTTTAAGAATTAATTTAAAATGTAGAAGTTATAAATTCATTAAGAGCTCCTCAACAAAACACAGCTATGGATACAGTTTAACACCTAATTATCTTCTGGCTCCTGTTCACACATTTATACATGGTAAAGGCAGAGTGTGGAAAAACTTGCTGAACTTGTTCCTTGGTTAAGCTTCTTCCCCTATACCCCTACACAGGTTATATCTTGCCATTAAGATAAGATTTTTGGGAAAAGGACTATCTCTTGACTTCATATTTGTACGGTAGCCAACACAGTAACTACTGCAAAACCCCAGCAAAAGGGAAAATTCTTACTCACAAGGCCATAGCTAGCTGAATGCAAAAACAGCTGTTCTGTCTTAGGTCAAGACTCCATCTAGCTGAGCATTTTGTGACCATCAGTATCCACAGGTGAAAATCCAAGGAAGAGCAAACACATGTATTGCTTTGCATATGCAGACTGAAACTATTTTCAGCTCAAGGATTTCCTCATGTTGATGAGATTTCCCTATTTAGTAATCTCCAGAGGGTGATTCTTGCAAGTATTTGTCCAGCTGCCTATTGATATGTCAATTTTACACACAATGCCCTCTGGCAAGCTGTCCCACAGGTCCATTGCTTGCCACATGGAGAATCACCTTTTTCTTTTCTTCTGAACCTGGCCCTTATGCATGCATATGGTGGCCCCAGTTCTCAGTTTTGGCAAAGAAAGTGAACTATCAATCTTCACGTCAACCATAATTACACCAAGCTCTACCAAATCCTTTCTAAGTTTCTTTTCAAGGCTGAGGAGCTACAGCCTATGCAGTTGCTGTTTGTGCAGAAACTATTTCAGAAAAGAAATAAAGGATCGTCTCTCTTGCCCTTCTCTTCTAATACACCTCTGAGACCATTTTATAAGTAGAGCTGGAACTCCTTTTCCTTACTGTGCATCACTTTACATATATCTACATTGCATTTCATCTATCATTGTATTGCCCAGTCACTCGATCTATACTTCACAGTCTGTCCTTGTCCTGCAAGTCTGAATAACTTTGTAACATCAGTATATTTTCTTACCTTAATGTCTACTTTCTTTTTCAGGTCATTTTTGACATTTATGTCTGAAGCAGTTCTGGTCTAACCAGCTTGTACCCACAACAGCACCCTCACCATGGCTGCAATAGCTGTCTGTGACCTGGACTGGAGTGACATGGTGACCTGGATCAGGAAAGTGACCTGCAAATTTTGCTGGGCTATTTTTAAATGAGGAGGAAGAAGAGCATAACCTGATACTTCTGTCAAACATGGAAGCTTGTTCTTCCACTGATTCAAAGGCAAGGTGAATGCAACACTCACATTTAAACCTTTACAACCATTACATATAGTGTCCCATCTGACAAATAAGATAAAGGGTAAGGAAAAGAAGAACAGGTATGTATATTCCTACTTAGATTAGACATTCTCATGTGTGTATCATATGAGATTCGGGTTTAAAAAAAATGTATTCCATATAAATGTTAACTGTGGGATCTTATGAGGGAGAAGATGAAAGAAATGTGAATCTAAATGAATTTGGGTTGAAGTATTTCTCTAAATTTCAGTCATCTTTATGTAGACACCTAAGATCTTCATTCTCATCTCCCTTTAGCCAACAAAGATGGGTATTTTTAGGAAGCCGTTCAGACAACCTCTTTTGCATGTCTACATCAGAATGGATTACAAAGGCCATACTGATTCCATCACCACTGACTGTAAAAAAGGTTGGGACAATTAGTTCAGAAGTAGACACCTTCTGATATTCTGAACCCCACCTTATGTCTTTCTGCCTTGGTTGTGACTAGAAAAAGTTAAATAATTTATAAACTGATAGTCCATGCATTGATACAAAGTCTAACCCCATGGTTAAATCTTTCAGCTATTTCTCAGATCACTCCATAGGTAATCTCAGTCATTCTAGGACATCCAAGATAGACATCACTTCAATATCTACAATTTTTTCTTCTTTATCATACTTGTCCCAAGATATTTTCTTAAAAATCTGCTCAGAATTTCTATCATGAACTATTTACATGTTCCAAGCTTCAAAAAATAAAAATCTACTGCAAAATGTTGACAGCAATCTCAATGGCAGCTGTTTACCCACAGCTATTTAAGTAACAGAGCCATTTGAAAACAGTGACCAAAACTGTTCAGTAATAAAGAAAAATATAGGGTGTTAGAGTTTTTTTCTATTTCCTCCCATAGTCAAAATCAGTAAGTGAAAGCTTTAGAAAGCTATGAACTACTGAAAACAAAGGACTGGAATGGGAAACATTATACAATATTAATTATAGTGTTCACTGCTGCCATGATTGTGATTTACAACACATATCTCTCTTTGCAGTAAGAAAGACATAAAACAGGATATGAAATTAGCTGGAGAGCAATATTATTTCTGTGTATGTTTTTCTGAGTATCAGTTTTCTAAAAATTCCCTGACAGTGACCAGTTTCCTCCTATGTTGCAACCACATTGTGAGTAGCTTTTGTCCCAATGTGAAAGGCATTAGATAGCACAAGTGTGTCAAAATATGAGGTTAGCTAGCCTTCCTCGAGGCAAGTGAAGGAAGCAGAATAGGATGCTGAAAGGTGGAACAACCTTAAAGCTGTGGGACATCTGGCTGCCCTGTACGAGATGGAATTAAGCAGCTGCTGAGCTGTCATAGGAATGCTGCATAAAAGCGCACAGGATTTGTTGTTCCAGATCAAACTAATGGCACCAGTACCAGATGCTTCAGAGGAAGACGTAAAACTTCCATAACAGGCAATTATGCAGCAACATGTCGGGAGAGGGAAGTTATTCCTTTATGTCTCAGACATTTAGTGTATGATTTATACCCTAGAAGAATGTGGACTGATGTCCTGGAGAAACCACAGTTATCCTTATAATTCATATAATGGCTAATCCTTTATTTTGAAACATCTACATTCTTTTTCTACTTGTTATGGTAGTTGTGTATTGGAAAAAAATATGAAGAAACACTGCAATCAACAAGAACCAAGGAGATGAAATTATGTAAATTAGAATATGGCCAAGAAGACAGGTATAATCTCAAAAAAAAAAGTAACCCACGTGTTTTCTCTTTTAGCCACATGAAGGCATTAAGAATGGAAGAAGCACAGCTAAGAAAGCGCAGGGTGAAGCGTCCAGGTATGAGGCTGTGCAGGTGGGGGGATGTGGGAATGAGCACTGCCAGTTGGCTGGATTTAACTGTGTTAAAGTTGCCAACAGCTACGCCACCACAAAGGGGAAACACCAACAAAGAAACTCTCAAATCCAGTTTTCTTAGTGATTAGAATATATACATAATTCTATGATTCTGTTATTAAAATATACCCTTAAATCCCATTCTTCTCAGACGTGGAGATCACATACTCTCATCACATGGTACACAGTCTGGTATTACCTTTGGCCAGGTTGTAGTCCAAATTTTGACCAGATCATTAAGCTGCTTCTGAGAGCTGTTAAATGATAGAACAAGCCAGTAGGGTTATGTCATTGAGATGGCTTCTCTAAAGAGGGCATTAAATCCCCATTGTTCAGGGTTGCTACAGTAGGCTGAGCAATTTTCTTTCCTCTCAGAGCCTGAGCATGTACAGTAAACTATTTATGTTAAGAAAATGCATGCCAGGATCTGAATGTTTGCTGGGGGAATGACATGACAGGCACACATGCTACAGCTGTGTACATCCTGCCGCTGCCAGAGACTGTATTTCATTTTGAATACTTAAAGAAGTAGTTTAAGTTTTATGGCAACCAACAAACTGCACCAACATATAAACACTTTCTCATCTGAAAGAGGGGTTTTGGTCCATTCTACCACTTTTGAGACAGCATAAAATAGTAAAGTTACAGATGGCAGATATCCATTTAAACATAAGCAGACTGAATAGTTAAGTCACCCAAGTGTTTCTTAGATTATAAAACTATGAGGAACCACTGTGCTAATCTAATCCAATCTTCATGAAAGACATGTTCTGAGTTACGAGTTTCCAGAGACAGAAGTTTCACCATAATCCTTGTTAATCTTTTTCAGAGGTTAATCATCTTCTTTACAAAACTAATGCCTTTAAGTACTGAATTTTTCCAGCTTCAGCGTCCATTTACTGCATCTTGTTATGTCTTTGTTCAATTGAAGAACCCCTAATCATCAAATGCATTCTCTCCATGGAGATATTTATAAACTGTGATTATGTCATCTCCTAACATTTCCTTTGATAAACTAAACAGATTGAGCTCATCGAGTTTATAATCGTTGTTTTCTTGTCTTTTAACAATGCCTGTACTTCTCCCCAAATTGCTCCCCTCCACAGTTTGTAGATGGACTTCATAAGATGGTGAACCCCAGAAATGCACCTATTAATGCAGTCACAGACACACAGATTCAAAATATAAATAAGATATAACAGTCCAACTTCTCCTCACTCTTCCAAGGATCACAAAACCATATTTGTTCAGTTATGATTCCCTGTTTACATTTTGAGACCTACCAGTTAGCCAGTTCTAATAAACTCAATGTGTGCTGTGTTGATTTTTAGTCATTACAATTCCTTAAATAAATGTTTTCTGGGCACTGAGATGAATGCCTGACATAAATCTGTGTGTATTGTATCAATGTTATTTACCTTTTTTAACCCAGCTTGTAATCCCACCAGAGAAAGACATCTGGTTGGTTTGAAAAGAACTCTTTTCATAAACTGATGTTGATTGACATTTAATATATTATACTCCTTTGAAAGCTGCAGTATCCCAGTTGATATCATTTCATAAGGAATTATTCCATCAGCTGCTGAAAGACTACATTCTGTCCCTGTGGAAATTCTGTTGGTCATTTTATATTAAATTGATTCTAAGTTATATTAAACCTATCTCAGACTTTTGTCATATACTATAACAGACGGGCCACCTTAGACAAGCAAAATGACTGGGATAAGAGTACAAACACTTCGCTACAAATTAAAATAAGTAGGCAGTCATATTGAATCCTTAGGCTTCCAGAAAAATCAATCTTCCCATGTAAGAGAAAAGTCATTGATCTACAGCCTATGTGAGTGTGTTTATTTTAAAAATATGTTAAATACATTATGATAACATAGGTCAATACATGAAAGAATGCATTAGACCTGAAACACCTAGGTTTATCCAAAGCCTATCTCCTAGTAATAATACTATGCTAGTAGATTAAGAAAATTCCCATCATTTATTGCAAAACTTTACCCCCCAAAACTCATAAAGGCAACAGAATTAATAATCAATATTCCTGACCTGAACTGCAATAAGCAGAAGTGTGATAACATGAAATGTAAACAAAAATTTCAAAGGTCATGTAGAATAGGTCTGGACATCAGTAGTGCACTGTAGGACACAACAACTTGACCATAGGATCAAATTCAATATATATTGATGAAAAGTTACTACCAAGATTTTCCTGGTGTTCTGTAACCCTAAAATTCCTTGATCCCCAGGGTATGGGCACACACTGGTTCCATTGCTGTGCTGAATTATCTCCGAAAGCTAGGTAAAAAACTGTTTCTATAATGGGTTCTTTTCAAACCAGCTGGAGAAGAAAATGCTATTATTCCTCACCCCTATTTTCCAAAACTTCCCCAAAGGCTGGGGCACTAATCTAGAATGTGTGGTTCTGGGTTAAATTCCCTGTTGTCTAATGAATTTAAACCCTGTTTTCCCAGCTCTCTAAGGCACCATAGTCATTAAGAAGAACTGTAGAGGTCTTGTGAAAGATTGTTCTTGTTCCTGCATGCTGAAGTTCTTCCACTTTATGTGATCCATTTAAACAACAAAACAGAAAAGAGAGATGACCCTCAATCCCACGGTTTAAATCGTTTTTATGAGTGTGTAATAGTATAGCATTATAATAAATGAGACAGTTCCTAACCCAGCTTCTATTATGTGGTACCTGCTTCCCCTCTTTCTCAGTGAATGTTTAAGGTGGCCATATAAAGACGAAGAGATTCAGGATGGGAGAATGAGGGTATCTACAACTTCCCATATTCCAGGAGGCAGGGGATAAAGGCTCATTTCTACCTAGACCTGGGAAGAAGCTGGACTTCTGTTCTGAATTGGTGCTCCATTCATTGATGAAAAAAGTCACTTGCTGCATTTCTGTTTCCTGATGTTATTAGAGGCACATCAGCTGCTTGGTTTGCTCTAGAAGGCACTGATCCTCGTAGGAGATCCTTGTAGGCTAGGGACAGGTCTTGAACTGTTTTGCAAGTCTGCCTGTGGGGGGTATTGAAGACAAGCAGAGAGGATTAATCTCACCAAACTTGAGTTGACTAACATGTAACATGTTTAGTTTAATCTATCTAGGTTCAATCTGTAACGGATGTGAAGAAATAAATTCTGTGAGAGAGCAAGTCAGCTATCATATCAACGACACCTTGCACACATACCTTGTTTTGCTCCACTGGCTATAGAAGCCACCTAGATTAGACATCTAATTTTTAATGGGTCAATTAAAGCAAAATAAATCCTACTATTAAAATCATAGATACACTTCAGGTTTAAAGCCCAACTACTGAAAGAGTTGTGGAGTGAATTTGTGGACCTGAGTACCTGAGATGACCAACCACACCTAACACTCTGATTATGTCCCAGTCTTTTACGGTTGGACTGAAGAAAAAAAGTACCTTGCTTATATATTTCTTTTGCAGAAATTCAAAATCATCCCTTTTGAAATCACCTTGCAAGTCCAACAGTATATATGAAGTGTGGCTCCTGTTTGCTGTCACATATGACTTCCCTGTCCTTTTCCCTTTGACTGCACCAGCATAATCCCAATAAAGGATTCTTTTAAGGGCTTAACTCCACCACTGAGGTGTGCTTTTTTGTGCCAGTCCCAGTGTACTTTACTGAACTTCAATTCAGTTATCAATATAGTTGACCCAAAGCTGACCTGAAGACATTAGATAAGGTCCAAGACTACTTAGCTAGAAAGCAATCAAATTTTCTTTGTATTAAAGATAGCTGCTTATTAACTGAATTTTCCGTATCCTTGTCTTATCTCAGTGATCATCAGAAATGTATCTGCTCTGACTGCTGACCAGTGACTGGTAAATTGATTCCTTTCCTGGCTTGCAATGAATGACAGCAGAGTGTGACTGCACAGATGAGAGATACCTCTGGAGAATTTCCATTCTCCAGATCTCCTGACCTCTGAGAGATGCCATTATATTTTTTAATATATTTTTCTGGTGGGAAGAGAATAAAACTAGAATAAATATTTTTGATCTTGTGAAAATATTAATTTTCTACTTCATAAATTATTCTGACAAATCATTCCCAAATAATGTCTATTATTTCTTTCATTTAACAGATCAATTTTTTGGTTTTGTGGCCAAGGTTGTGGAAAGAGTAAAACCTGGAGGAGAAAGGACTCATGCACATATTTCATCATGTTGAAATTTGTTCTGAAATTGTAAAAAAAATACCTGAGTTGTCTACAGTAACTCTTGTAGCATTGCTTTCTATAGTTAGAAGACTGTCTAGTAAATACCATGCTTGCATGACCAGGGCTAGTAATAAAGAGAAAAAAATTGCATGGAATCAACTGCTGGAAAACTTGAAAGATACTTCCAGCACTTTTGTATTTCTAGGCGTCATTGCCAAGCCCTGTAATTATATAAAATAGCTACTTGCATGTGGGTTAATGGTGTAACCAAGGCTGACAACCAAGACAAAATTGTCATGTAGCATAGACTTAGTTGCAAATCACAGATACCCTGAATCAAATAGTTTCAAGAACTGTCTTTGCAAACTATCCAGAACACTAGCTTGATGCCCATCAATTTTCCAGTATGTTATAGATAAAAAATGAAGAATGCAGAGCTTGAAATTAAATGTACAGAGAACTATTTCAGTTGCCATTTTCTGATACTGATAAAATCAGGTACAGTACATAAGAAATGTTTAACCTTCTTTCTGCCACCTCCTACTTCAATTTTTAAGGAAAGTAAGTAATGTTTTCTAACATACAGAAAAAAATGCAACTCATTTTCCAACCAAAACAAATATTTTTCTTTTACTAATTTTTATTTTCCCAAATATTTGACAGGAGCAGGCTTTACAGTTCTGAAGAAGTTTAGTCAGCTCTGCAGACTGACTTCTGAAGTGTAAAATAAACCTTTACTTAACAGATGTCAGGAATATGACTTTGTGAGATAATGACAGGTTTTGTAATAGGTTGGTGGTGGTTCTTTCTAAGTGGAATGAATGAAGTTTTGGAGCCAGCTCTTTAAAAAAATGACAACATGATTATTAACAATTGACTGGAATCAGGAAAGAAAAATCAACAAAGCTGTCTGTATTTTTTTTTTATGTTTGGAAGGCACAAGTTGCTCACTAAATTGCACGAAATACCACTGTCTTTAAAGTGGCACGCTCTTTCTTCATCTGGGAGCTGTCTTGAAACTGAAATCCAATGCCCAGAAAGAAAATCTTAGACCTAGCCTTGAGACATCAGCCAAAGCCTCTTTTTTAGGCCCATCTTCCTCTACAGGATCTGATATCCTGATTCCAGACTAATTTGATGACAATTTCAAGAGATGACTCATCCCTCATCCAGTCAAAACAGTTCACTGCCCCACCAGTTCACACAAGCTTTGACTTCTAGAGAGAGGAAGGGGGATCCTCTACAAGAAACATGACTTCTAACATCTTCCCAGGAACTAGGGCTGCTCCTGCTGTCAGCACAGTCAACAGCACAAGAAGGACATTAACAGACTTTTTAAACATTTCACACAGAGCCAACCCTTTGCTGTGCAAAACACCAGCAGTGAAGGCTTGGAAGAGTTGATGCACCTGAGGTGAGTGGCACTAAATTTCCCTGCTGGCTGAACCCACTGGTATTTGGTATAGACTCCAGCAAACTTTTTCATCCTCCAAAAATAACCCGGTAGACTGCCGCAGTACTGTCTGGTTGGCTGCAATTGTTCTGTACTGTCAGCCAGGGTATATCATCCTAAACTGGAAACAGAAATGTGGCCTTATTGCAGGATTTGGAGCAAAGATGAGGGACACTTTTGTCTCTGATGACCCCACACTGAGCTTGCTTGACAGCAATCAGGAGCTGCCCTTGGCAGACATGAAGGCAAGATTTTTCACAGAGGCTGGGACCCCATTAAAAGGGAATACTAACATGGACATGTGTACTGACTCTTCTCTTGCTTGTTGGCCTTATGCCCAAGAGTCAGACCTGCTTCTATATATATCAAAAACTTTAAAGTCCCTTGGGAACAGCTGTCCTTTGCCAGTGAAATCACATGTTGCTCAACCCCCTGTCAGGGCTATACTGCCAGCTCCCATCCCTGCCAGCTGACACACTGCTGAGGCCAGCAGTGGAGAGGATGGCCAACAATCCCCGCCTGCCAGTCGGGTCACTCAGGGACCAGTGCTCATCACCTCTTCTGCTTTTCCACCATCTTCCTTCATACTGGCCCCTCCACTACTTCTGCCTCTCCAGCTCATCTCTATTGCTGCCCTTTTTTATTTGGGACTGTCTTCTTCCTCTCAGCTGCTCACTAATTGGTTGAAATATTTTCTCTCCTTTCATCTTCTTTTTATTGCAATTTTCTCTGCTGTTTCTCAGATTCCCCTTCCAATCTTCAGATTACTGCAAATCCTCTGCAGCCATTTTTATAGCTCTCTTTCACATGTTACTTCACCTTTCTTTCCATCCTATCAATTCACACTTGAAAGCAACAGAGTGGAGTCCTCTCCACTCTGTTGCTCATGATTTCCCAGTATACTATATCTCTGGATATTCTGCACAGGGATGTAAGGAGGAGAGGGATAAGGTAAAATCACCAAAAAGCCTTTGTACATGAGCACAAATGCCAAGGCAAGTTTGAGGTTTGAGAGGTCAGGCATTTAAAAAATTATCATTAATATCCAGGCCAAATGTTATTCCAAAGGAGCACCTCTTTCCCTCCCTCCCTGAACTGCTGCATTTACTTCATAACAGAAGCTAATGAAGAATAAGAAAATACTTTGTTCTGCATTGGAAATTAATGCAGTAGGCCTGCAGTGGCTCTTCTGGGGCCCTCCTCATCTACAATGACAATCCATGTAAGTCTCCTGTAAATACAAACCCCTAGCATTTTTGCTAAGTGCATGCTATTTACACAATAGCCCATTACAACAGCCCATCTGTCAACCTTCTTTCATGGCCACAGGTGGAGGATGAAAAATTCTTTTGAACAGAGCACTGAGAGTCTTTGGAGGAAAGCTTATTTGCCACTGTATAGCCGGGCCTCCCACAGAGCCAAGATCTGCAACCTTCTGGGGCTCCCAGACATGGCTGGCCTTTAGTTAAATAGTGCCCAGGGCAAGACAGAATTTCATGTCTTTCCAAAACGCTAATTGATTGGGGATAAACATTAACCTAGAAATTCAGTCGTGCACTCTAGTCTTAAGCATGCTGGGCAGCCGCCCAGCTAACCCACCCCCCAGGCTAACTCTACATCAAGGGTCTTTGTATAAGACCCGGAAGGTCATGGAAGTTTAGTTCATTTTATGGAACAGACAACTACAAAGCATCTAAATGTCTTTTATTTTTAAAAACTTTCCTTTAATTTTGAAAATTATTGTGAAAATATGGTGGACAGAACCAGGGCACCTACCAAACACTCAAGATGGACATCCTGGTTCAGACATCACAGCAATGAACCAGCGCCTCAGCCTAGATTGCAAACTGAAGCCAAGCAATTATTCAGATCGCGTACACACTTATAGTGACAGATAATCCACCCATTCCCTGAACTCTGAGAGATATCTTGCCCTTCTAAATATGTCTATCGCAGGTTCTCAGCAAATCTGGCAAAGAGTATATACAGTCTGAATACCTCTGGCCAGAGTCCAGCACAGAGCATGTAAGTCCTGGGCTCTCACCCCAGAACCAGTGTGGGAATAAAGTTTCTAAGAGGCATCTAGAAATCAAAGAAAGAATGACAGAGGTTTTTTGGTGACACTCTAAAACTATTTGCTGAGAGCTGTAAGGTTGCTAGCCTCCCTTTTTCTTTTTCCAGAATGATTCAATTACTCTAAAAAGAAACAACCCACACTGAGACACAATTCAAGCTGAAAAAACCAGCATGCAGCAGACTGTTCTTAAAGCCAGGTTGCCCCTTGCCTTGGCCATATGGAATATATTTATTGCATTATTTTTTCTGAATGTATTTATTATGCTATTGTTTCCATTACCTTCTTTTTTTACTCAATCTGCTCATCTCAACATCTCATCTCAACACTTAGAATTTATAATTTTGCAGCATCCTTGCTCATCCCTTCTCCGTTTTTTTTTTTTTCTTTTTTTATTGGAAATTATTCTTTTTGAGCCTTCTGGCAGAACATGAAATCAGTAACACTGAAGGTAAACTATTGAACCCAAAGTGTTTGAGTTAGTTCCAAATTAGGTAAAACCACCAAAGGTCCTCCTTATGTTGAAAGAAGAAATGGGAAGATAAAACATGGAGAAAGTCGTGAAGATAAACCTCTCATTCTTTGCAGCATCACCAGCTGAAGAGATGTCCACACCTTCCAGTGCAATACTACACCTTTGGCTGCTGCCCGAATACACTGTAAGCAAAAGCACCCTGACACTAACATCCTAGCTCAAGTACTGAAGGCAGAAGCACATTTACATAGCACAGGACCCTAACAAGGTAACTCTGCCATTCAGTATGGCTGATTATCAAAAACAACATTATCCTGACAATAGATGAGAAGCTGGCTTGGGAATATCTATAGTATGCTTTCTGGTACAATATAAATATGCCAAATCAAAGCTACTGTTCAGTATAATCCTGTGAATGCTACTCCCACAAATGTCAGTCAGAATTATATTTCTGACATGAAGTGCCCAACAACATCAACTTTGAAGTGTTTGGGAGTGTGCTGTCTTCCTATTTCTAAGCCTTTTATGTATTTAACATGCATAGCTGTCAAAAATAGAAGTTTTCCCATTATTTTTTGTTCTTTTAATCTTTTATTTTGCAACTAGGCGTATTCTTTCCTACAGATAGTTAAGTTTCTGTCTGTGATGCACAAATGCAAAGTCATGGGTTATGTATACAATGATTAACTGTCTATTAGACAACAGAATCATACAATCATGGAATGATTTGGATTGGAAGGGACCTTAAGGAATCTAGTTCCAACTCCCCCGCCATGGGCAGGGACACCTTCCACTAGACCAGGTTGCTCAAAGCCCCATCCACCCTGACCTTGAACACTTCCAGGGAGGCAGCATCTACAACTTCTCTGGGTAACCTGTGCCAGTGTCTCACCATCCTCACAGTAAAGAATTTCTTCCTAACATCAAACTTCTCTACCTTCTTTCACTTTGAAGCCATTCCTCCTTATCCTGTCACTACATGCCCTTGTAAAATGTCCCTCTTCAGATTTCTTGTGGGCCCCCTTTAGGCACTGAAAACTGCTCTAAGGTCTCCTTGGAGCCTTCTCTTCCCCAGGCTGAACAAGCCCAACACTTTCAGCCAACTCTTTCACAGGAGATGTTCTCCAGCCCTCTGATCATCTTCATGGCTCTCCTCTGGACTCACTCCAACAGGTCCATGTCCTTCTTATGTTGGTCCCAGAGCTGAAGAGAGTACTGCAGGCTGTGTCTCATGAGAGAGGAGTAGAGGGGGAGATCCACCTTCCTCGACCTGCTGGCCATGGTCCTTTTGATGCAGCCCAGGATACAGCTGGCTTTCCGAGCTGCAAACACACATTGCTGGGTCATACTGAGCTTTTCATCATTGACCAACACCCTCAAGTCTTTCTCGTTAGGGCTGCCCTCAATCCATTCTCTGCCCAGACTGTATTTGTGCCTTTCCTCCAGTGTGTCAGCCACACATTGGTGTTGTCAGTGTGGTGTTGTCAACATACTTGCTGAGAGTGCATCAATCCCACTGTCCATGTTGCTGACAAAGATGATGAACGACACCAGTCCCAGAACAGATTCCTGAAGGAAAACTACTCAGCACTGGTCTCAACTCTTTTGCTGCAAACATCCAGCCAATTCCTTATCCATCAAATCCATGTGTCTCCAGTTTAGAGACAAGAATATTGCATGGGGCAGTGTCAAACACTTTGCACAAGTCCACGTAGATGACATTAGTCACTCTTTCCTTATCTGTCAATGCTGTAACCCTGTCATGGAGGGCCCCCTAACTTTTCAGGCATGATTTGCCCTTCTTGAAGCCATGTTAGCTGTCACCAATCACCTCCTTCCATGTGCCTTAATGCAGTTTCAAGGAGGATCTGCTCCATAATATTTCCAGGGACCAAGGTGAGACTGACTGGCCTATATTACCCAGGTCATTCTTTTTTCCTTTTTTAAAAATGCAGGTTATGTTTCCCCTTTTCCAGTCAGCAGGGAGCTTCACAGGACTGCCACAACTTCACAAATACATCTGAAACACATAACCCTGCAAATTTCATTTCTGTCAGCGTATTTGCCCCATCAGAGTCCTTACTGGCCTGTAAATTGCCTGCTTCAAACTCCAGGAGTGTTGAGATCTGAGCAGCTAGGGAAAAAAGTGTTCTAAATTCTGTCCCAAAAATAACTTCTAAGCAACATGACAGCAGATTTGTGTGTTTTCCCCAGATTTCCCTCTGTAACTTTTCTCAGATTAATGGAGTTATAGTTCATAGAAAATATGCCCTGACTATGGTATCATCTTGACCATGGATCAGTTCTAACTGTATATACAATATTGTCTGTGTGCTGCTCAGAGTAGGCTGGTGAGTTGTCGTACAGAATGCTGTAATTCTTTTATTGTGGGTCTGCAGTGTCTGCCTATCTTGTTTGTGGCTGATGGCTAAATTTCTATCTTTCTGCAATTGCTGAAATAGCCTTGAAATGAGAACTGCCTGTAACTGATGTAGTGATGTCTACCAGCATTTGCAGAATCTAAATGACAAGCTCGAAACACTAGCCTTATCTGAAGTCGCATGTCCAGTTCTGTTTATCCCTGTTCCAAAAAGATGTATTAAAATTAGTGCCAGGAAAATTACTCCCAGTTTGGCATGGAAAATAGACTTCATTTTAGAAGAGCAAGAACAAGATTAAGTGAGAGAATAGAGACAGACTGAAGCTCTCCTTAAAGTTTAATAGCCAGATCACAGCACTCCCATACCACAGCTGGGTCACGTCTGGCCCGTTCAGAGCATGGCAAGGTTTGCCTATATCCACACACAGATGCATGTGGCTTGCTTAGCATAAGAAAGCAGATGTGTTTACATCAGTATGAATCAGTTTCGATTCATATCAATTTTGAAACAGATCTCCTGATCTGATTGCTTCACCTTGCAGAAGATTTTAGAGGGCAGAAGATTGATTCCATTCAGATTAAATGAATGTGTAATATGCGATAAAAGTTCATCTAGTGAACTCCAGCCACTAATGGGAGCTCAATTCACAGAATCAGACTCAACTAAGCAGAGTAGGAAAAATCTCCTAAATGTTTGTAATATGAATGGGGACTCCTCAGCACCAAGTTTCATTCTACAGATTTGGTCATACGAAACCATGCTTCTTGCTAATATAGACACAGCTAAATAATGTCTATTTGCTGAGAAGAAAACCAAGCCCATGGTGGGTATCACTGACCTGCTGGATTGTTTCAAATACTCCTTATTTAAAATTAGCTCAAGCATTTTCATACTGTTCTAAGTTAACAGCAACTGCAGAGAAGAAATTAAAAAGAACCATTACAGATATCAAATTCTGGATCATCTTTTTAGGAAGACCATAAAAGGAGTTTTAAAAAGGTTTCCATTTTATAGAAAAGATTACACAATCTGACTGCTTGTGTTAAACAGGGGATGGAGAGAGTACTTCATCATCCCAAGAGGTTTCTCCCACTTCTGCCTACTTAGGAGGTGTCACTTGCTACATTTATTTCAATATGTGCTAGCAAAAGAGCCGAATAGTGTTACAAAGAGTAATGAAACAAGAAAGGATTTATTTGAAAGAGAACTTCAGCTCTTTCCTCTTCCTGTTGTAATCACCAAGGAGCCAAAACAAGGTCTCTAGCACCACACAGGGAAAACCCAGGTCAAAAAGCCCTGAAGAACTGTCACACCTTACTAAGGAAATAAACTTTGGGAAAGGCAAGAAATGCATCTTTGTTCTTAGAGCCTGAACTGAATTCAAGAGAACACAGAAAAAATATGATACCGTATGTGGCAAGTCTTTAGAATATAGATAAGCATTGCCACATCTTTCATAGACAATGGATTTCCTTTTTCAGTCAGGAGAGAGACATATGGGAGTTTCTTTTGACCCCCTAATTTTTTGTCTTTGTTTACAAAAAAAAAAAAAAAAAAAAAAAAGCAGTTTTAAGGTTGCCCTAAATCTTAGGAACTAGTTCCCAAGGGATCATATCTTTTGTGGCTTGTCAAAACTCAGCTTCAGCACTTCTTTAACACTGGAGCATACACTGTCTAGCTGGCACCTATGCTCAGCAAGAGAAGTAGTAATAGTGCCCAGGTCCTTCAGCCTTAACAGACTTCTACATCTCCCAGACACATGCCTTTGGCTGTTGCCAAAGGGAAATTGACCTGATGTTGTGACAAATGTCTGTCAGGGACACCCCAAAAGGAACATACCTCTTGCATTTTCTAAGGCTAAAGTGGCAGAAATTCCATTCTGGCACTTTCACTGTTCACCTTAAAAACTTCGTTAGATTACTCTTGCTACACAGTGAATTTTGCTGAAAGAACCAAGTACAGAGACAGCTCTGAACTGTCAGTTCCCCAGCAGCAATGGCAAAAGCTCTGAGGTATGCAGAAGACATGCCGTTTTGTGGTTAGTGAGCAGGACAGAGAGGTCAGGAACTCTAGGCTTCTCTGTCTCACTGGCTTATCTGTTTCTGGGAATGTCATTTAAGCTCCTGTGCCTCAGGACCCACAATCTCTGAAATGGAGATCATGAAATACCTATTCATTGTGATCTGATCATATTTGTAAAGTCATTTCACATCCTCAAATGGCAGGACCTTGGGGGCCTGAAGAACCATTAGTGTGGGCTGAGAGATACAAAGTAAATAGCTAGAGTTCCACTACATGAGTTATTTAAAGAAAGTGTGGGTGTAAGCCTAACGTGAGCCATGCTCAAGAAACACACTTTCTTTGTTTCATTATTCATTTACCATTTGGCATTCAAAATGTTTAGAGAATAATCATTTTTAAAACGTGTGTTTTTTTCCTGTGTCTAAGGATGCAGTAGTCCAACTCATACGAGTTGGACAAGTTTTAAATAAGTAAAAACCCATAAACTTTGGAAATTTGAGTACAAATTAATATTCTTTAAGGGGGGATTTTATTTTCTGCTTACTGGCTGCACTTGTGATGATTTTAAAATAGCATGACAACTCATTTTTCAAGAAATAAGGAACTCCAAATATATCAGTATGATTGTTACTTAATTCTGCACATTTCTAAAACAGTGTTGTTTCGAATTACCTTCTTAAAGAGAATGACACTAAAACATGTATCAATAACAGTTTTAAGGAATTGCATCAAGCTCCATGTATTGTCTCTGCCTGCTGTGTCTGCCCATCTCTTTTAATGCCACAGCTGTTCAGTGCTTGTTCATAATCAGAATATCTATGCAATTCCAACAAGAAGTAATAAATCAAGTATCATAATCAGAGCTATCTTGAAAGTCTAGTAGTAGCCACCAAACCTTCTGAATACTCTGCTACCCAGCATTTAACCTGTATGTATGGAGGTCAAAGGCTGATACTAGGTCAAATGATGGATATTAGGATCACGTCTAAACTGGAGTTGGTATGGAGAGAAGATCTGATACTGACACCAAGACTTAACTGGTTCCAGGATTAGTATTTTGGGACGGGCCTGTAAAACATTCCAGGTAAATTTCAATTTCATAGAGATACAATTTGTACAAGCAACAGTATGACGAGAATTTAAGCCAACACACAGATATGCAAATATAATTGTCATTTCATATGCATTTTAAGTCGCTGTCAGTGAGAATTAATGCCAACAAAAGTGATCTTACACCTACCACTGTAAGCTGCCTATTTCTGCCTTTATGTCGCTATTTATTTAAAAGATGTGTAGATGTGGTACTTAAGGACATGGTTTTGTAGTGGACTTGGTAGAACTAAGCTAATGGTTGGACTTGATCTTAAAGGTCTTTTCCAACCTAAAAGATTCAATAATTATATGATTTGTCTGATCAAGTCCGTAAGAGAGTTCACTTGAACAATTTTACCAGCATTACAAAAAGAGCAGTGGGATGACAGTGATAAACATCAGACGCAGAAGGATGCTGGGACCTTTTGGTGACATCACTGACTCATGTAAAATTGCAGCCCATGTCCTCAGCAGAAACATAACCCAAACTTGTTTTTGTGACTTGTGTGACTATGAGACTCATTTTTTCATGTTCCTGGGTGTTTTGTGACCATGGGAAAAATCAGCGATGAGCTTCCAACAATTGGATGACTTGAGACCACCTTATAGTTTTCAATGTGATCTTCATGAAGGATTTTATTCTTCAAAAGAATTGGGAAAAAATAGACTCTCTTTCACATTTTTTTAAGTCAGAGGAGGTTTCAGTTATACTGACCTGGTAGAAACCTCATACCCAAGGCAAAGTTAATTTTGCATTTCAGATAGATATTCTTATAGAAATTCAGATATTCTTTTTGGCGCCTGATTACAGTCTGCAAAATGTGCTTCTGGTCTGAAGTTAGCATTAAGCTAAATCCCAGGGGATTCTGAGGTCCAGAATGTGGTCTGAAATCCCACTAAAAGTGCCACTGATGAGAAATTTCTTCCATAAGTCATGTTTGGTGGCATCTCAGTAAAATGCTAGATCAAATGCCTGCCAGTCACTGTGCAAATTAGATTCAAAACACTATTCTGGTCACTCTGAGGGAGGCACAAATCAGGACAAGTTAGGGAAGAGTGTATATACCAGTAGATGGTCACAGAAAGAAAACCCCACGCACTCGGTTCCCGAAATGTATCTAGGCAAACAGAACCCTTCCATCTCCACATCCCTCCAAAGTCATTCTTCTGCTCTGTGAGCCAGCTGGACAGCCAAACCTCTGTTCAGAACAAGGGTGGGAGAGATTAAGCAGAAAGGGTGAATTTCTTAGCCGGGCCCTACACCACAGCATGTGGCTGACTACTCACATGCCCTTAAGCTCTACAGCTCACCCACTGCAGGAGAAAATCCTTCCGAGCTCTTAGAGTCATTAATGTGTCTGCAATGGGCACTGAGTATTACCCAAAATGACATACCCCAGCTGAGACAGAGACAAGCAGGTATTCATGTAGAACTAATGATTACTCTGAAAAAGTGCAGACTCTGTACTTCCCTGCTTGCCATGAAGCTGTGAAAGGGATAGTGTCACCTTAGGCATCGTCACCCCTTAGAATGTCCCTTAAGCAGACTTCAGCTGCTCTCAGGGTTTCTTCTTTCATTTTACAGACACTTGATATAGTTGTTGTACATGCTGACGCATTCTCCTTGTTTAGTTAATGACAGTTGTGAAATCGCCTCCAAGGGTTTTAGTGTATTCGGTCAGGATTTATGAATGATCTTTAAATCACAAAACCCGCTGTTGAATATCCATGCACAGTCACACTTTGATAACCAGTCACTTAGATGGTTAAAATACAACTTCTGTGAGATGGGTTTCCTCCCATTTGGGCAATTGCTACAGAAGGAGTTTATAGACAAGACTGTCTCACAACAGAGCCCTTCTTCCTGCTTCTCCATCCTATGCCTTCATAAATCTCTGCTTGTGACATCATAATCTGTTGCTGTGGGAATTCTGATGGTACCACAAACAGGGGATTACAACCTCAAGGTAGGAGCAAACAGAAAGAAGAGATTGGTACCGTGAGAAACAAAACATCCTTAGGGAAGATGAATAGATCATCCTTCCAGACCTTTCAAGATCAGGCTTACTCACGTCCCGGAAACCTGAGATCAGATTCCAGATTGCTGTTTCTTAGTAACCTCATCTGTAGTGCCAAGAAGCTGGTGAAGACTCCCTTCCATCCCCCCACAAAAATCTGGTTAGTCATTTAGAACAAGTTCTTAGGTTAAACATAAAAAAATCTCTTTTGTAATGACAGTGTAAAACACGTTCCTACCTCTATAGGGTAATAGAACACTAACATCTTTTTTTTTCTGTGTTCATATAGTTGATAGTATGACAGCTAGAACTGCACCAGGGAAAGAAATATGCATTTTAACTGACTTTATACAAAGAAAGTTCAGTTCAACCTCTATCATAGGTCCATTTAATGACTTCATTTTCATTATTTCACCTTTGAAGGACATGGCACAAAATTTAGACCATATCACTGTGGAAACCTATAAGAAAGGTCTCCTATGTAACAGCTACAGGAGACATTCTGTCTGAGCAGGGCACTTACATCTGAGTAGCTCAGGGACCCAGTGGGTCACAGGCAGGTGTCAGAAGTATCAAGCTCCTTATATTTGTTTCATTAAGTGGGAGGACAGTGCCTCAAGATGTTCAGTGTGCCCATGTTATGGCTCCTGAGAGTCAGAGTTGCTGTAGCTTTGGAGTTGGCATGAAGGCTTTTAGGATTATTGCAGCTGGAAAAAGAGAGGGGAATTGGTGCTCTCTTTCATAATTTCCACACAGGACATTTCTACTGTTTATCCTTTATTACTAATTTATTCTAATAGTATTTGAAGGAAATGCAAGATCAGTAAAGGCATATGCAAATATTTTTCTTGTAGGTCATTGCCATAGAAACTATTGCTACAGAATCTAGAGAGATGTGACAAGATCATCAGGGCACAGAAATGAGGGTCTCAGCCATTTTGGTCCAGTAACTTAATACTTATGAAGATTTACTCCATTTTTTTAGACAAATTATTTATGTTATTCTTCTTAGTTTTCCTACCTGTGAAATGGAGGTAGGAAAAATCTCAGCTCATCTTACTGGAATCCTAGGAGGAAGCCTCCTTTTATGTGGGCAGGCCACTGGAGAAGACAACTGCTTTGGGAGTGACTTTTCAAAGAGCTTCGATCACTGTTCCAGACTCAGGTCTAAGAAGTTTTTGTATATCACTTGCCTAGGGACCTCTCCCTGTTCATATCTCAGGGCAATGACTGATGTCATTCAGTGGACCCTTTATCATCTTCATTAAGTGCTGGATCTGCTAGAGTCCATCTGCAATACTCTGTATTATATCCTGCATTATGTGCAATACCTCCACACCACATCGAGCGCAAAGGAGGTCCCTGGAATAGCTCTTGCAGGAATGCTACTCTCAACTATTCATGATGTTACCCCAGGTCCCCTCTAGGCTCAGATTGTCTATTTAGTAAAATTAAAAATTCGTTACTACAAAATAAACCACTCTAGCTGAGGGTGTAGTTTCTCAGTGAGCAATCTTAGACTGCACTGTAGCCTAAAGCAGTCTTTCCAGTCTTTCCCCCACACTTCCTGCCTTCTGTTCATGATGCGTCTCTTGTGCTGGCAGTAGCAATTGCATAGCCTCACAACACAGAACACTGATCTCTTTTTTTTTTCTCTGTGTGTTTTTAAGGCAAATCAGCTTGTTCATATGGTTGATGATATGACAGCTAGCACTGCACCAGGGAAAAGAATGTGTAGTCAGAGGTGCAGGGCAAGAGTTGACCCACTGCTTTTGGCAGAAGCCCACGTTCTGACTGGGCTGAACTTCTGAGGAAATAGTTCCCCTGCTTATTCATTTTGACGTCATCTTCTTGCCTTCTTTCAATATCAGTCTCATTCCTCTGAGCAGGTACTGGAGAACTCCACTTAAACTTTGTTTCGTTAGAGTTGCTTCTCAAATTTTCCTGGGCAGGTTAACGTACAGGTAATGGGGAAGTGTATATTACATCTTGAGAGAGTACTGGAGTGGAGGGTAGTTGTGAAGGCTGAAATAGTTGCTGAAAGCTATTTGCTGTCTGGTTTCTAGGAAACAGCATGACTCATTGCATCTTTTCTTGCAATGTGCACCTCTCAACCATTTATCAACTAACACACTTGATCAAGACTGATAAAAAATATTTTAGAAAAATTATAGAGAGCTGCACTATAGAATGGGAACATTAAAGTGTGGAAATAAAATGATTGCTGAAGATAAGGTCTGTTCCCACTAACACTGAAGAATGTAGGCTCACATTCATCCCAAGGGATTTATTGGTGGAACTCCCACTAGAGCAAGTAATAAATGCACGCATAAATCCCTTTGTATCTTGACAATTTTCCTTTAATCATGCTTTGACCAAACTTCACAGTCAGCACTCTTTCTGTATGGTGGGAGGTATGTGTGTCTTTAAATCATTATTGCCACTATTTCATTTAGCACTACCTAAATATATCAAAACTAGAAAAAAGTCTTAATTTTAGTTGAAAAGTATCATTTACATATGTACACCATTATAAGAACAATAAATAACAGTAGTAGCAATAATAACATTAATGGTCCAAACCATGATTTCAGAACCTCAGAAAAAGCAGACATGGATTTGGCACAGTAATCGTAAATAAGTAAAAGCTGGCAATTAGCCCTTTACATTTCAAGCTCTGAAAGGAAAATGACACAAGTGTAATAAGGCTGTTTTCTGCACCTCATTTAGAATAAAGGTGTAAATATCATGTATGACATTTCATAACTGCATGTGCCCAGAGATTAGAATGCAGGAAGGAAGGCAGAGACATTATACATAGGTTACAAAGGAAAGTTCAGCTGCTGCTGTAGAATGCACAGATTTGGTCTTATAAAATCAGCACTCTGAACGCCTTTTCTGACAAGCAAGAAAATGTTGTCAAACATTTGATTCGTCAAATGTTATCTTCACTATATGAGAAAAGTATTCTAAGCCCTGACAAAGCCCAGAAAGAAAAAAAAAAAAAACAAAAAAAAAAAACAGAACAACTTTACTACCCATCCAGAAAAAAAAAATAAAATCAATAAAAATGACCACTGAAAATGAGAAAAATCCTTTTATGCGAAGACAGAGCTTCCAGTCTGAGTCACAGCTGAAAAGTATGGGTGAGATTTTCCACTGTGTGTACTTGCTTTAGAATTGTAAAATTTGGTTTTAAGTGGATTAGACGCCCATGAGTGACATAGAATCATAGCATATCTCAAGTTGGAATGGACCCATATGAATCAAGTCCATCCACGTTCAGGATGGAGGCACTAAAAGCCCTGGAGAGAAAGGGAAAAAGTCAAACCAGAGAGTGAAGTTTCAGGTCAACCAGATATCCACATGAACCCAGATGGAATCTAGGTAAGGGGTTCTGTATCAATGGAAAAAATGAAGAACTTTGGCTGAGGATTCTGCCTTCAGCAGCCCGCCCCACCTCAAGTGCACAGGCAGCTGCTCTCCTTGTGTATCAGGGCTCAACAGTGTGGTGGTGTTAAGCAAAGTAGAACAAGAGAGAGCTTCCTCCCAATCACAGGGTCTGCTGTGCCACAGAGATGCAGCCATCTCTGAAAGGGAACAGCTATCCATGGGGGGCAGACTGACTAAGAGCTGGGGGCAGCAGCAGCCTGGTCCGAACCATACCCTCCATGCGTGGATCTGCCTCCTGTGACTCCTGGTGAAGCTTGACCTCCTTTCCCAAATGTGCTTTTATTTCACTAGAAAAGCTGGAGAATCAAATGCTTTATCCAGATCAAAACTTTTGACTTTGGTTTTGATAGAATTTCTACATGCATGCACACAAAGGGTACACAAAATTATTTTTTAAATATGTGTTAATTTAACCATCAAAATGACATAACCGATTAACTATGTAGCCTGCCTCCTAAATGCCTCTGCCTCTTCTCTGGTATGTCTTAGTTTTACCTTGGATATTTCCAATTTAAATTATTTAAAATTAATACATGACCCATTTTGCTGGCCGTAGCTTAAATTCCTGTGCGTCTCTATCAAGACTATTTATTGCAACAGCATAAAATACACAGAAGCAGGGGAAAAAAAAAGGCTGGTGCCAGGGTGATCTGTTCTCCACTAGCATGTGGGAGAAACAGGTTCTCTTCCAACCCTCTTGTTCCCCAGGCTGTCATGGGCACTGAGTGCTGCAGAGATAGCAGCAGCAGCTTCTCCAGCTGATTAACCAGAGACAGTGACAGACTTTAACAGGAGTGCTACCCAGCACTCCAGAGCCAGAAGAATAGTTGCCTCAAAATAGAAGCAGATGGGCCTGTGCAAAAGGATGGGACTTTGGAATTCAGTAGAAGTGTGTTAGTGAGGAGGGAAAGAGGGAATTGTGTATCTCATTTTGAAAGGGATTGTGTACACTGTCTCTTACTATCTTTTCCAGCAGGAAGATAAGGAGGTCAGGTTGTGCCAAAATACAATGAGCTGTGGTAAACCATGATTTTGAAATATGTTGAAATCTTTAATAGCAACAGTAGAAGATATTTACAGAAGTACTATGTTTTAGATAATTTGTACAAGGATAATTATCCTGGTAATAAACTTAAGTAGGAACAAGCCTGTTTTTTCTTTCATATTTTGGACAAGTCAAGTGGACTATGTGGCAAACAGAGAATTGTCTTTTTTTACAAATCAGGACCTATGGAGCTGAGTTTGAAATTTTTCATTGAGATTTTCTGTGTCTGAAAGATATTTGCTGCTGTAAGGATCAAACTCTGAACTCACTAGGCCTGAATCTCTAGCAGTTTTAACACAGGGTAACTCCTTAATCCTCAGGGAAATTGCTCTAGATCTGTGATCTGGTGGCTGAAAACAGAAATATCCTCAAAGTCTGCTTTCCACTTGGTGCTAAAAAATACAAGGATTGGACCTTAATATATTGATCTTTTCCAGTATAGCAAATCTACATCCTAGGGGCATGTTGCAGAGCTTTAGGATTGCTTTATACTGCTCCAAGATGGATTGCCTTGTTCTCCCACTGTATCACAGGTGTGCCATAGTGTCCTCCTAAACACTGAAAATTACACTTACCATAGCATTCAGCTAATATTTGGCTGCAGGCTTCTAAAAGTTCACACTGTATTAGAAAATAACATGGAGCTGGACATATTCTCCAACTCTGGGCTAACATTTTCATACCCATGATTAACCTCTCTTGTGCTCCAAAACAGACTAACCACATTTAATACGCTTACTGAGGATGTGTCAGGCTCACACTGAGCCCTGAACTCTGTGTGGGCACTGTCTGGGAAAGTGTTGGGATGCAGCTGATGGTGCTGGCAATTTGACCACATGGATGGTCATGCACTGGTGTGCAGCGCTGTGTGATAGCTTGGCTCAGTTTAGTAGTATAAAAATAGTCTTAGTTTTTAAGCCTGTCTGCTGCTTCTTGAATGCCCTTCTTAAATTGCCACCTAGAGATGCCCATTTCTCCTGACTGAGTTAAGAAAACATCTATGGTGACTAACTTACACCTGGACCTTTAAATTTCTCATGCCTAAAGTGAAGTGTCTGCTAAGCAGAGTATTTCAGGGACACAGTATACATCAATGAAGAAAGAAAAAGGAGGGAAAAATTCTTAATGCACCTGGATTTAATATCTGCAAAGCTGAATCTTTATGTAAAGAAATAAAGAGTGAAAAAAAAAAGCATTCTTTGGCACATGTAGATTGATGCAGAAGCAAGCATTCACTGAGCCATAAGAGATGCTTTTCTCCCATCTGCTTGGTAAGCAGTATAAAAAGTAATAGATATTGTATCATTTTAAATTGCCCCATCAAATGTAATGCTGATTTCAGACTTGGTTTGAGCTTCATAGCTACCATGGAGCAGAGAATATTTACTTGCATCTTAGAGGATTTTACCTGGCGAGACAGAAGGAACAGCAGTCAATACCATTAGGGTGAGCAAGACCCTTCTGCCCTCCCAGCAATTCTTCAGGGCATCGTTCCTGCAGAGCTCCAGGGAATTTCAGAATCAAGTAAAGAAACAGAATAATGGGCATGTCAGTGCAGAGTGATTAATTATCAGTCAAGTTAGAGTTTGGGGGACACAAAGACACTTATCTTAATGTAAGGAGAGTAAGCCCCCACTTACCGGCCTTGTTACCTAATGCTTGACATGGCCTCAGTACTCACTTAGACCTGGCAAAGACCCAGAGAGAGATGCTGATATTCAAACCTACAGTTGCAGATTCTTTGAGTGTCCCTTGACGCATCTGATTAAAGCAAATGATCAATACCAAACTTTGACAAAAACTAGTGTGGGGATGTTAGAGATGACAGACCATGAATAAATAACTCTGATAATGGCATTTGTCTTACTATAAAGCTCATTCATAATTTAGTAAGAATAATGCCCATTAAAGAACACCTAGAATAATCATTGCCAGAATAAAGAGTTAATTGGTTTCTGTCTTCTGGGAACTCTCTCATAATAAGCTCAGTATGGAAAACTGGCTACGACCACTATGTAGCTATTATAAAAGTATCTACTCTCCAGGTTACCTCCTCCTCATTTAGTCTTTCTTCAGCACTTTTTAGACATCTGCTTTTGATACATGTTCTCTGTTTGGAAAGGAAAAATGTTGAGAGAGGTCTCATCTCCTTTTAGCAAAAATAAGGGAGAATTTGACCCAATCTCCACTGAAGTAATCAGAAACTGATTTGGGTCCCAAAGTAAATATCATGGGACTCTGAAAGTAAATATTGCTCCTTATTAAGCAAATAAGTGTTCCTGTATGCTAAATTTAGAGAAAGAAATAACCCAGTTATGTCAGAGGAGTTATGTACTTTAATAAAGTGTAGCCTGAATATTCATACCATACAGTCATGTAACGCCTATAAAATGTTTCCTGCCCCACCACTACAAAAACAGTTTGCAGATGTCTTTTAATCTAGAAATAATATCTGTCTAAAGTAAGGGGAGAATGCCAATACCAGAGTCTTGCTCTGAGAAAATACAAGTGGTTTGTATTTTCACATAAGGATTGTGCGTATGCACTGGCACATGTGTTTACTACGCAGTCCCATAGCATGGAATGGATAACACTGACTTTGACAGTTAATGCCAGCCTCACTTGAATAGCAAACACTTGTACTCTAACCATCTTTGCAGCACTAAACCAGGACACACTTCTTTGTATGTCATGTCAAAATGCAAAGTACCATCCAATCCTGCCCTCACAGGGTGATCACCTGTTTCTATTTAACATTTTCTATTTAAGAAGATGTTGATGGTTATGGATGATGGTGATGGAGTCAGTGTTTCAGAAGCATCCTGGAACAATATTCCACGTGGAAAATTATGGTGTCCCATAGTGCTTCCCATCTACCTCAACTATATTAAACACTACATAAAACAATCCGAATTCCAGACGTTCTCTCTAGATATAGTAAGTATGCTACGGCAGTATTTATGAGATCAAAAACATGCCAAGTCTTTAAATACATGATGTGAAATAGAAACTTGGGGTTTCATGCAAGACTGAGCTCTCAGTCTACTGTTCCCATCCCCTGAACATGCCACAGCCTCAACTTTGAATGCGACCACAAATGTCACCGCTGTCACTCTCTTAGGTTAAAATACAGAAAAGTGGGAGGCAATATAAGAATGTACTCCAGAGTTCTGCTTTTAGAGACCAAGCACTTCAGGTATTGATGTCCAGTGACTTACTATGGATAAGCATCATCTGGGTACCTTGGTAATGCCTCTTCTGCCTCTCATGTGTGGATCAATGTCAGAAAACCGCCACTGCTAACTGGCAATTTTTAGCAATCAGGGCAGTAAGAAAAACAGTTTCACAGGCCTGAAGGAAGAGAGCAGGGAGATGTGTGAGAGGGGAGGGAAGGCAGCCCAGCTCTCCTCAGGCCCCCTAGCAGCAAGGTTTACCAAGATCTCCAACACCAGTGGATCACACTGCTGTCCCTTTGCACTATAATCCCTTACATTGCTGAGAATTCTACTTCCAGGACATTACAGTCTCTTTTTCCTGCTTTCATTTGTAGGAGTGCAAAGGGTGGGAAGCATTGAGGTACCAGAGCAAAAGATAAGCCAGGGCAGTGGGTGAAAGCTCTTTGTCCTGGAAGGAAAAGTGTTCCCACGGTTCTGCCCTCCTGGACAAAGGAAATGAAACCACCTGACACGATGCAAGGGGAACCATTGTACACAGGGCAAATGTACACACATGGACACACACATGGACACACACATGTAGCTGTTCTGGGGAGAAATGATGCAGATTGTAGGCCCTTGAGCTCAGGCAGCTTCACCTCAGTCCAAAAGGCTATGTCATGTGTGCAATTTTCTAATGTTTTTTTCTTTTCCCCAGGGACAGATAGGGTTTTCCTGTAATAATATGCATGCACTTCCATGCACTAAATTACACTTTTCTCCTGTGGTTGTCCAGAGTGAATTATGGAGGACTGAAGTACGCTAATGTGAAGAGCTCACACTGCATATACCACACAAGCAGCGCTGGGGAGAATTTAGTCTCCAAGGATAGAAGCCCAACATACTTAATGAACACTGTTACCCTCTATTATTTCCTGTAAGAGAAAGTGGAGAGAGATAATTCACTAAGGAAATCTGCATAATTAGGGTCCATCATTTCCTACAGATGAGAACATCAGAGGCAAAGCAGAACACTTTCCCCCACCCTTTTAGCAGTTGTTCTCAAGTAGCTGTTAGCACCTCCACCTCTATGAAGGGAGAAGTGAGAGGAAATGCCAAAGAAATCTTCACCAGGAGAAAGGCTTCCCCCTTCCTGCAACTGCTATTGCTCCACCAGCTTTCTAACTCTACATATTTTCTGCTTAGGAAATGTTCGGTCCAATTTCATTTTCTCTTATGATGTGCGGCTTTTATGTCAATTTATAAATCATATACTGACCACAAACCAAATTTTTGTCTGGCAATTCAGGAATCCTGCGGCGGTTTGCTGAGGGCTGGTCTTTGCCAGGATCTGCCTGATGCCACGAGGATGGCATTGACTGCCATCAGATCAGTCCTTGAGAACAACAGTCTCAAATTCCTGCTGTGGACAACTTCATATTTTGCTCCCAGCAAACAGGATAACCACTGTGTGAGGTTCACATGGAAGGGATTATTCAGTCAGTGGTCACTAAGTGGGGAAGAGGGAAAGAGGATATTGAACAGTTCAGAATGGTGAGAGAGAGATATTAGATATGTACAATCACAATTCATATATTTTGCGTTACTTTGCCAGAAGTTAGTGGCATACATTTCTTAGTACTAAAATAATTTCTAGATAGTCCTGTATTATGAGGTAGAATTCACTGCTACCAAAAATTGGAGGTCTCACTCTACCCCACCCTTCCCAGATGTGAAACACTACCTCCTCTTTAGGGCTAGCTATGGAATATATTTGGACAGCTCTTCTCCTGTCCCTGTGATCATATAACTCTCTACTCAGGCAGAAAACTAATTTAAGGAAGGTGGAGAAAAGGAAGGGAGAGGGTTAGATTTCTCTTGGCTTAGTTAGTTGAAGCAGCCCAGGGGCACATTCAGAAAATGACAGGGCAAGTGCAAAAGAGAAAGTAGGGCCTTAGGGCTAGGAGCTGAGGAAGGGAAGAGAGTGGAAATCATCATTTCAATAGCAGCAAACTCTTACAGTCTTGACTGCTCTTAGGACAAGGCTCTCTTCTTTGTATCAGCATGAAGGTAGGTAATACCATTCCAAGACAATTATAAAAACAAGTTAATATAACAAGTTAATATTACAACATTAACAAGTTAATAAATAATAACTCTAGTAACAAAAAGATAGGGCATCATCACAGTGGGTTTGCTTTTGAAATCGTTTCAACATAAAAATCACATATAAGCAAAGTTGGGGGACACACTTCAAATGTGCAAATCAGGCCTGAGTTTATCTTCATTCAGAATCTTTAAGCAGATTAGCAACATCAGAGCTGGAATGCCTCACTCGAGGATATTTACAGGTATGCTCTGCCCTTAAAACTTCTTTGAAGGTTTTTCTCAGTTGGGCAATTCCATTTAAGTCATATTCTCTTATTCTGCTATGGTTTTTCTTATTTTGCAAACTGATAGGACAGGCTTGGAACCTGGATTTCTTGATGTATTTAATAGTGTATTTTTACTTTGTTATGGTATTTTTAAATAAATTATATGACAAGTGAACAACACGAAAATCTTCAAAAGAAAATCCTCAGAATATTTATGTAGAGTCGATCAAATTAGGATATCAAACATATTTTCCAAAAAATGTTCTTGTGACAACAGATGATCATAATCTCAACTTCCTGGTAAGATACATGGACTGTATACTCCTCAGTTTGCTTTTCTTTTTCTCCTCTCTTTTGATTGCTAACATACTGAATTATTTTATCTCCTGTGCTCAGCCACCTTTCGCTGATTAGTCACTCAACACATTATTTAAAGGATCATTTTGCACAGCACCACATGCAAGTCCAGTAAAAGTGAAAAGTTTCATGAATCATGCGAGAAAACCTTTCCTTGTAAGGCTCTAAAACTTAATCAGTCTGGATAAGTTTTGTATACGGTCATAAGCACCTCATTTTTTTGCACTAAGACTTCAAAAGTTAGGAAGCAGCCCCTCTGCATTCCACCTTTAAAATGAGGACCCTCAGCTATACAGGAGCTGGAAACTTTAAAGCTACATCTAAAACTTGTGCTGCATCTAAAGACAGACTGAAATGTTTTGCGATTTGTTTGTTTGTATTTTTTTCTCCAGTACTGTTAATACTGTTGCTGCTTTGTAGACCAATAGTAACTTCCTAAACAATAGCGCACTTTGTAAATCAGGAACCTATTTTGGGCAATAAAAACCGGTCAGTTTGTGTTAGCTGTTTTTGCTATGTGATTAGGTTTTTTTTATAAAGTATTCACCACCCCGCATCTGTGGGAAGGCGTGGACTGGGAACAGGGATAACAAATGGCAGCCTGCCACTCGCAGAGGCCATAGACCTCACTGTTTTGCCCAAAAAGCAACTGCCTGAGACTTCTTATCTCGTCTAAAGTTTCGCACTAAACCGAAGACCTCGACAAGAACTTCCTGTCCCCTTGTAAAAGCCTCTCACCCAAAAGCTGCTGGAAATTTGTGGCCTTCAAAGGTGAGATCTGAATATCAGCTCTCCCCTTGTGCCACTTTGCAATACAAAGGAAACCCGGAGCTTTAATTGTCAGACAAAAGAGACTGCCTTAACCTACATAGTCCCTTTAATTAGGGTCTGCATGTGTATACATCAGTGACCTTTAATGGCAGGCCATTAGCACCTTTAAAGATTACACCCTGATTGGTTTAGAGTCTGTGTGCAGAGAATGTTTTCGGTATTAAAGATGTCTTTAATCTAAGAGAAACGATAATAAGATCCATTGCCTAGAAACAAAAGTCTGCATAATTTTGTACCGGCTCGTTTCACATGTAAGACACCTTGCCGCTGAAGCACCTTTCTCAAGTCTTGTCTCACTTGGAAGTCAAAGCCCCTTAGTTTTGACAAAATTAAACCTGTAAAGAGTGGTAAATAGCAGGAAAGGAGTGTAAACTGTAGAGGGGGATACGTCTGTCCACAGGACTGTTTATGACTCAGTTAATAGACCTCAGCTGAATCAGCGTAGCTAGCTCTCCCCCGGGGCTCTGTAAGGCTAAATGGGGCTGGATCATTTCTCCAGCCCTTCCCCCGATTGTACCACCCCACTGCTTATTGGGCTGCAGACTGAACTGAGCAAAGGGGAGAAAAACCGTCCTAAATGTCTCCTCAGTTGGACCAAACTAGATTCATTCTTTAACCTACTTCATGGAAAGTCCCCATCAATCACTGAACCCACAAAAGCAGGGAGAGGGCCCTTGTGGTACAGGATGAGCAATAAGTGCTGCGGAATAAAGTGTTGCAGTACTGCTGCCAAGCATTTTACTGTGTCTTTAATATGTTGTTTTTTAAGGTGAAGTAGTCTAGTTTAAACATTGAAATTATCAGCTTAATTATATGAAAAACCTGAAGTACAAAACCCAGTAACAGGCTAGAAGCTTAGCTTCAGTTCTCTGGCCGGGTCTCCTTCTGCTAAAGGATTGCCATCACCCACAGCTTTCCAGTGAGAAACCCCTTCCTCTGTTTTTTGACAAACTCTAGTTAAGCGTTAGACTCCATGTTCCTGGTGACCATGACTGCTACAGTGATGTTTTTTTCAGGTATTTGACTAGGAAGTTGTTTTATGGCCCATTTAAAGGGAAGGGATCCCAAACAAAAAATGGTATGAATAAATACTACAGACTTACTCCTGGTTGGATGGAGAATAAATTTGCCACTTTAAAATGTATTTTATATTACACTTATGCATGGTCCCTGTCTAATTCAGCTAATAATTCCCTTGATAATTTCCCCACTACTTTGTGCCCTTTCAGGGCAGGCCTGTCTGGACACCTAGTCTCTAACACTGCTGTCTTAGAGAGTAACTGTCGTTGCCCACTTTTATAGCCTGGCACAGAAGCACATTTTTCACCTCCACAGACATTCCAGTGATGGAGACTCTGGGATCTCACCTATGCCTTTACCTCTGTGGTCACTGTGATTTCCCCATCTATCGCTTCAGTGTTCCTCATAGAGATTTTCAAACTCAGTGCTTAGGAGAAAAGCAAAGGCCTAGCAGACCTTAACACATGGAGTTTGCCAAGCCTATTGCACCCCATGTAGATGCCAGAAGCCCTTGGGCAAAGACTCTGAGGAGTTCGGAAGTGGATAAGAGATGCTAATCATCATTCCAATGCTAAAGGTGCCACAACCACTTTTAAACAGGAAGCTGGTACAGCCTGCAAAGGTATCACCTCGAGTTACATATTGCTGCAGATTCTGCCCCTGACTTGAATAACAGTGGGAAAACAATGTGTAGGAATCCTCAGGAACCAGGGGTTTTGGCCAGATAGGAGCCTTTTTAGCATCTTCATCCTGCACAACCATTAGATACTCATTTCTGCCAACACACAGCTGGTGCCACTTATATAATTGTGGCCAGCTGCGAGAAAATGTTCCTCTACCTTCCTTTTCCTTCTTATTTTTTTCTCTCCTGGTCTCTTCCTCACATCGAGGCTGTTGGCCAAACCTGCATACAAAACTCTCTTCCCTTCTCCCAGACTTGTTATCTGGCTGAGGCAGGCACCCAAGTCCCTTCAGACTCCAAAGTTTTCAGCATGCATGCCAGGAGCCAGCCATGCTTTGTTCACCACTTCTCTCAAACTCCCCCTGACTTCCCCAGGCTTCTCAACTCCAAAACAGTTTTCAGTTACCCAGAGTCCAGTTGTTTATCATCGCAGTACCCACCAGGGTTCCTGGATGAGTCATGATGATGAGAACAAGCCTTTTTATTTACTATCGTGAGCACTGGAGAGAGCAAATACAGACCAGTGCCTGAAAGACCATGTGCTGCTGACCCTTCCCCTGTCAAAGCCCAAAATAACACTTTTAGGAGAGTAAAAACATGGCTAGTCACTAGTCACTGCAGATAAGCATTTGTAATCTGACAGTGCTGGGTCATGTTTGCTTGAGAGATAAGTTGGAGGCTGAGGCACAGGAAGTACTCTGGCCAAGCTGTAATGTTTGTGAGGATGCCTGGCCTGTCCCCAGTTCCTGAATTAGCAACATCCCTTTTTCAACTCTGCAAGAGCACTGGTAGCATCAGTTTAACCAATGCAGGGCATATCTTTGCAAAGATGTCCTTTTGCCAAACCAGCTAAGGGCATGGAATTTGTAATAGGAATTATCTTTGGCCCTATGCACCAAACCACCTGTATGACACTGGAACCATCAGCCTGCCTACATCACCCCTGTTAAGGATCTATTACCACCTGGAAACTCTCCCTTCTTTTCCTCCCATGCAAGAGCATCGTTCACAAAGCGGTGTGCATTCCACACAGAGAAATGTCTGGAGCCTCATGGTATCTATCCAGAACACCAGTTATTGTGGCAGAAAAGAACTCCCAGCATTAAGTCTCTCAAGAAGAAATATTTGTGAATATGACTAACTGGCAATGGTTGGGAGATCAAGAACCTCACAGGCTGCTGAAAGAAGACAGGAAAATATCTGCTTGCTACACTTCTTACCTTTCAGGGTTGGCAATTCAAAGCATGTTTGTGATTACAGCCACTTGCTAACCTCTAACCTTCAGCCAAATAGGAAGCATCCAGCAAGAGCTTATAGAATCCCAACATCACAACCCTTATTTTCCAGAAAGATCTAACGGGACTTCACCAGAGGTAATGGCAAGGCTCAGAGAGGAATATTGTGTCTCTGAACTTTCTTTACCTGAGCTCATTCAGCTGACATGGTAAAGCATAGTAAGGTAGACAGAGGGGCCCAGGAGGATGCTCTGCAGCCAATTAGTGGGTAAAATTGCAGGGTAAAAAACCAACCAAACAACACTTTACACTGTGTTATGAAGAAAGATTTAGTAGTCCTACCCTCAATAAACAAAATGCTCTTACATTGATTGCAACCTGTTAAGATCTTAAGTGTACCACATCACTGGTGAGACCACAGCTTCTCTAGAGCAGGCAGGGAGAATAGCAGCTCCTGGCTGCCTCACTTCTAGCCAAGTTTAAAGAATTGCTTTTTCAGCAGCAGCTGAAGAGGATTTTCTTCTCATGCACCCACAACTAGAACACGCAAAGTCCAGGTAGTTGAACTAGTGCTCTTCTGCATTTGAGCTAATTGTACCCATCACTCTTTGTTCTTGAATGGGCATTTAAAGCCTTCTTTTTGTATTTGTGTGTGGCACCTATGTCTTAAAGCCCCTCCCAAGTATTCATTGCCTGATTTTGTTCTAGACAAAAGTACTTTTCTTGTGATTCAGAAGGTTTGTCACTCATTTCACCCAGTACCTACAGAAATCAATTGATGACGGTTTTCATGCAGTAGCCTATCCATGTGTGGCAGACAGGACAGATGCACTTGTATTGTTGGCAACCAATGAGTTTACCTAGTGCAGACACAAATTTCATATGGGGAAAGATCAATAATTAAAAATAATGATTAGCAGGGAGGTAGAATAATAAAGTATATCCACAGCCAGTAGAGATGTATGCCAAGCTTTATAATCTATTGGCCATTTTCTTGACAGGTAAAGACATTGCCTTTTTTTTTACAACTGCCTACATTTTGTAATAAGAAACATCATAGCTTTCGGGAAGCTTGTGTTGCTTGACAGATGTTGCCAGCCAGTCTGCAGAGCTTTGGCCTTAACTCAATACATAAAGGAGCTCTTCTTAACCATGATGCTCACCATTACTAGCAGTGACTGTAAAGAGGGTTTTTCTGCTAAGTACAGAATTTTATAGTGACTGTTACCCAGGTTGCCCTTAACAGTGGGTAACTGGTTAAGATGTCTAGTTTTTATGGAAGTCTGGGGTGAGCAGTATGGCTGCATGTCTGCCCTGTGGATAAGATTTAGTGATATGAATCTGAATTTGTTTGTTTGCAGTACAATCTCTTCCAGCAAATCCACCTTTATTTTCTGCATCCTGAACAGAGAGAGTATCAGTGCAAGCCATCTTCATTAACTGCCTGTTTACGTTCCCATCTTTGGGCAGATTGTTATCATACTTCCAGAAAAGGATGCAAATGTCTGGTGAACTAATTCAGAAATCTCCATCTTGGCTCCTTAATCTTGGAGGTTTCTGATTTACCACCTCCAAATATCCCGTATTGCAGTGAAATGGATAAGGCATAATTTGTGGGAATCTTTCCTTCAACTTGAACAGATTTTACTTCACAGCCAATGCTTTCAAATAGAATTGCAATTGGAAAGCCATCCATTTCCATGACATTTGCTAGTCTGGGACATAACTGAAAAGGATCTTAGATGTTTGATTTAGTGGGTATGTTCTGCTTTGACTAATTTGGCTATTTGAACTCACCAGATGCAAATGTGGACATTTCAGAAAGCACCTGCCATCTCCAGGGATATTTGCAAAAATGAGGTGCTGTCTCTCTTGAGGCTTATCTTGGCAAACAAAATTCAGTGAACCGAAGACCAATACTGCAAAACATCTCTTACTCTTTTGCATGTCTGCATTAAAAAATCAAAAAGTTTGCAAGGCCAAATGGATTGTAAATAAGTTAAATCATTTGAAGGGTGCAGAGAGAGAAAAAGAAAGAATATTTCAAACAAAGTATTTGCTATTTTTGGTTTTGCCTTCACAAAACTCTTTTTCTTTCTCTCTCTTTGTTTATATGGCTGGGCTCAGCCTCAGCTAAAACAGCTGATTCCAATAAAGAAGTACTGGCAGCTTTCAGACCTGCTTTCCCTCTTGAATATAAGAGAAAAACAGAAAAGAGTTTGCAGACTTTTCCAAGTGGACCTGGAGGGGCTCACTTTCTAGAATTTGAATGTCTGGCAAAAAAAGAAATGTGCTAATTATAACATCTCAATATTCTTAGCTTCCCAAACCTTTTCCTGGCCTTTCCCCAGTGCAGGAGGAGGAATGTGCAGGACTCCTATTGCCAGTGAATGGTAAACTCAGGAGCCCCCATGTCTTCCCTTTCTCCAGCTGAACCCACACCTGCCTTGGACAGGTCCACCCATAACAGATGTGAATTGCATGTGTCATCCTTGTAGCTTGGAATTGCTAAAATGTGAGACCACAGCAAATTGAAAGCCTGTATCCTGCTAAGACAATTTGTCAGTCTTCGTTTATAGCAAGCTGTGTGGCAATGCCACTTCTAGTTAAAGGGTCAGTAAGAGCTTTGTTTCAGATTACCTGTTCTTTTTGAGAGCCTCTATTGCACTCCTACTTGTGAGATACAGAATTGCAACAAGCAATTCCTTTTGCAACAAGCCACGGATTTGCCTTGAAAAGCTAAGCTTATAACAGAGTGCCTATGGAATGCATGTAAGAATGATATGATTACCTGCTCCTTATTAGGGACTCTCTCTTTCCAATGGCTGCATTGCTGCAGCAAAAAGCAGCTGGAAATCTGCCGTGTATTTTCAGGCTAAATCTTTGCTTAGGCAGACCAATTATGAGAAAACAGCTAAATGTTTTTGGCTCATAACAATGCATTATAAAGGACATGGGTTTTGAGTCTGGCCAAACAACACATGGGTTCACTGGAAGAAGAGCATGAGGAATCCTGCTGTATATGTGTCTCTGGAAAGCTGGGTACAACAGGGACACAATATGATTCTGGGAGCAGATGAGCATACCCCCAGGGACTCTGATTTGGTCTGAGACCTCAGATGTCCTGAGGAAGAATTACACAGCTGGCCTCACTTCCTTTTCCTAATGTATCTGTAGCACATCATCCACTTGGATGTCATGATGCACCATTATGCCAAAAGAATCTGCAACTGCCCAGCTAAAGCTGCTTTTTACAGTCCTTTCTATACAGCAGACTAGAGGAAGCCAAAATCTGAACCAGAAAGCTTATCTTGTAAAAGAGTCTATTGTTAAAGTAAGACTTTTACAAAGCTTTAAATATTTTTAACTATTATTTTCACTTAAATATTATGCCTTCTCTAAAAACCTAGCAGTTTGTTTCTCATGTTATGTTTCTTTTCTGAACATTATTTTCTGTACGATTACTTCTCAAGTTTCCTCTTTATTTTCTTGGTTTTGCATATGTAATGGCTTAATTATATGTTTAATGAAATTGCAAAAAAAAAAAAACCACAAAATAAATATATAATAAATCATGTTTCAGCTACCATCTCAGAGAGGAAATGGAGAAATCAAATAAAAATCATATTACCTTCTGAGCCCTGATAATCTATACATCTTTGTATGCATTCTTCACCTTTTTTGTCATTCCTACCTTCTGATATTTCTTTGTAATTTGTGTCCTGGACTCCTAATACATTATTTAAACAATGAGTGTCCCCTAATTTCCACTATCTTCTCTTATAACATTGAGACTCTTTTTATCTCAAAGCCTAAGCAAATGAGGCTGTTTTATTTTTATATGCTGTTTGCTGAGCCTCTGCTAAGCTTCAGGTTTGAAATGCTCAGACTTACTGGAACCATAGATTTGAATTCAAGCAGGTTAATCTTTCCAACACACAAAACTGAAGTGCAACACTGTTGCTCAATGAATAAATTCTTTCTGAAAAGCACCCTCAAAATGGTGGGTTTTGCATGGGCACCTTAAAAATCATGTTTTCTTAGAGGCCTTCTCAGAGAAGACGAGTAAGTTCTGAAGACAGAGCCCCTCACTAATCATAATCTTCCACTAGCAGTCTCCTTTTTAAATAGAGCTCAGAAGACAAAGCGTGGGTCAGCGCAGATTTCTGCTGTGTCAGGATAGCACAAAGAAGTAGTTTCTCAAGGGACAAATTAAGCCAGTTAGTATATTGTAAATCCAAACCAACACCCTGAACTCCACCCAGAAATCAATAAGCAATCAACATAGATCGCAGGGTACACGAAATATAGTCATCTCAACATTCCTTCAGTGAACAGCTGGAATCCTTTTCTCTATACAAACAAAATTATTCCAAACTATAAAAAGCAGAGTTTATATAAATCACTGTAGAGTGGGTTTGCACCTATACATAAATATTGCACCTTCTTGTCCACGTACCAAGGTAAGAAAGCTGTTCCATCTACTCATAAGACAATAATGGAATAACTGAGAATCAAATCAGACTATTCACTGGTTTAAAAGAAAACAAACGGCTGACAAACGCCTGCAATCCAACACAGATACATAATAATCCCGGGTTGGTTTTGGTTTTTTTAATTTGGTTTGGACACAGTGACAGGATGTCAAATTTGCTACAGTGTAGACCATTGCTCTACAGGGAAATCCGAAAGAAGACTAAAGACAATGCAACCAATTTTTCAGGGAGGCGGGGGAAATGGTGATACAACTTTTCAAATAGGGAAAACAAAGTAACCAAGGACAGATGGCTAGTATGGTTTTTTGTATATAACTTCTTTCCTCATACACTATATCCTTGCTTCCAGGCGACAATTGACTATGGAATAGCAACAGACTTTTCACTGTACCCTTTCGGTTTTAGTATTAAGATTATGAACTTATTTTCATCATCTCTAAAGCCTGGCTGGCTTCTCTCAGCACCATGCCACAAGCCTTCAGGTCCCTGTTTCTTTGCCAGGTTCATCCTGCACTTTCTCCACCACTTTGTTTCCAAACCGGCTCATACACCTGATGAGGAGGAACCACCATCCCTTTCTGCAAGCCACACATCACCTGGCCACTCTCTTAAGTGAAGATATGTATGATTGTGAAGATGTGAGTAAAGCAAATGCCATCCAACACAAGCCTCAATTAACTTTCATATATCCATATGGTAATACCAGCCAGAACCATGAACAAGGATTTAACCGTGCCATCTGGAGCATGTCTGCTCAGTGAAGGTAGCCCAGGTGTTCATACCAGCACCTTCAGCAGCTTGCTTTCAAGCTAAGCAAGAAAAACAGAGCAAGATACACTCTTGCATAAAAGTAGCTCTCACAGGGAGAAACCTACTGTCTGACATGACTCAGGAGGACTTGCTCTGGGTAAAGAATAAGAGCAGGCTACTACACACAGCTTAGGTTTATAGATATTTTAACAGTATCACATGAATAGCCAAATGGATATACATAAATGATCTGATTTCATCTATCAGTAGAGAAGTCGTCTGCTAGCTAAGCAAAGTCAGTCTTCACATTGTGCCCTGACAGGAAGCTATAATTCTGTATATGTGAGTCTATACAGAGATGAAAGTTGCAATTTTTTATCTCACTGTGACCTTGTCAATAAGCTTCGTAAAAAATGAAAGAACTAACAAAACCCAAAGCTGGCCAGCCCGCCCACCCATGCCTCTTTAACACAAGCCATTTCACTGCTGTTTTAAGCTAAGATGCTGGCCTGGGCTCTTTAAGGATCTATTTTATTTGCATGGGGTCTAGGGCCTCCTGTTAGATTTCAATATCTGTGAAACTCATGTTTTCAGCCTCCAAGTCATGGCTCACATGTCACTAACCTCTTCACTACTACACAGAGCATGACAAGGACAAAAATGAAGCAGAAATATTGTAGCATTTCTGCTGGGAAGATACTGCACTCGCTCCACAGAGATAACACCCATCTGAAATCAGTCTGATTTTTTCTGACAGGTATCAGTCATTCAAGTAAAATCAGGTGGCTTTTCCTCCTAGATATTTGCAGCCTAAAGCAACTGGGGGATTTGTTAAATCCCATGGGCAAGAACACTTCTATGCATCCAATGTTGTGGTGATATTAAGAGTTTGTACCACATTTATTCTGCAATCAGCTTTTGTTTGAAAATCCTCCAATGAGGGCTCTGCCAGTTTTCTGGGCCTCTGAAACTACTCTGGATCATCCCAATCAATGTGATCTCCAAGGACAAAGTAATGGAGGGGGATATTTTGGAGTCCATTCAAGGGCTAAATCCATCAATAGAGTACCCATGGAAGGAGAAATTATATTCCTCAGTGTCTAAATAAGACTCTCATCCGTGTTTTACAATAAGCCATCAAAACAGGACACCAATATTGACAATAGAGCCATGACCAAATTTCTGATTACCAGCCAGAAAGGAAAAATACACCAGTGTCCAAACCTGACCTTAAGTCAAACAACTCAAAGATTCTTCAGATTCCAAGAAATGCCTAACTCGCATCATCGGCTGCTGGAAAGCACTGCACTGTAGTGAGCAAATGAAACAGAAAACTTTGCAACACATATCAGCTTCCTCCTGTGGCTACAATGAATGAGTCCCTAGCCACCTGTCAAGTTATGCCTCACCTCCTGTACCTTTGGCACCTTACTCTTCTCTTCCCATATGTCGCTCATGTGCCAGCAGAGCTAGCCACCCAACAACTTCTGCTGTAAGTCATCCCTCTGAAAAATACTGCAAAAGATCGCAAATTCTTCCAGTCATTTTAAAGAGCCCTTCAATAGTTTTCACAGTTGGTGGCTTTTTTTTTTTGAGTCATGATTTTTTTTGTCAGTTGCTAATCTGCAAAGAAGGTTAAAAACTCTGTGAATATATACACTGCTGAAAGCTCTATTGCTGGTGTATGTTTAAGTTATCACAAAGACCCATGAGAGAGGAAAGTGTCTCAACTTCTAATTGCAAAAGCAAAAATATTCAGAAGGGGAAGAAGCAGAGAAGATCAAGGAATTTGGCAGTGTGTATGTTCTGGAAACAAATGATTTTCATTTCTTTCAAGGGTGAATAAAAAAGAAATATTAAAAGGGAGAAAAAAAAAATCACTTTTTACAATACCTTTAGAGGTTGTACCTCATTCTTATGTTTCAGTAATCAAATGCTTTATCAAGCAAAAAGAGTTTTTAATTTGTTATTTTAAAAGCTCCCCAGCTGGAAATAGTCTAATCTCTAAAGGAAGGAATGCCAGATGCACAGGACAAGAACAGTCAAAGCTCTAACCCAGCAGTCTTCTTCTTATCTTCACTGGTTAGAGGAAATGAATGAGTCAGCAGATCAGGGAGTGAGAAATAGAGTGTGTTGCTCTGGTAGTTCTAAAATGTATGAACTCAAGAAAGTGTCTGAGTTATCAGACAAACTTTAAATATTTATAAAGAATGTCATTGGAAGTCAATGGAAGGATTTCAATTTTGCCAGTGTAATAAGCCAAAGTTTCTTTGTTTTAGTCATTATTTTGGATCTTGGTTTGGTAATAATACCTATCTCAAAATGCAAGTCTCTTTCAAAGTACTTTGGCATTTTCACTTGTAGTCATAGATATATGTGTTAACTTAAAAAAAATAAATAAAATCCCACTGGATTAAAGATATTGACTAAACCATATCAAGCCTTCTAGGAAAGCTGAATTTTTAAGCCTGTATTTATTTAACTTTGTCTGGGTAGAATCTGAATAATAATATGGATAATCTGTATATCAGAAGTACCTAGAATGCACCCAACTAGAGGCTCTTGCTATTTTCTAATTTCCTGAAGTAAATAACTTGAGAAACTCTTAGTAGCTGAGCAACTACAAAACACAAAACATTATATGGGTTTCTTTTCATCTTAATTTCATATTTTAAGTGTCACTCTCTTCAAAAAAAAAAAAAAAAAAAAAATAAGACCAGAAGATAAAAATATGAATAGTCCAAATTTAAAAGGTGGTTTCACTGAGGCATGCAGATTTTCTGGCTTTCATTGGTAGCCTATGAGAAGCTGAAATTAGGCATTAATAGTTTCCATTTTGCTGTGGACTGCTTAGAGAAGTGTGGCCCTAATATTTAGGGCATGTGAATTGCTTTTTCTGAGGAGCTCTGTCATACTGCACCCATGAGAGGAAACATTCCAGACCCTGTTGTTGCACAATGAGGCCTCAGAGACATAGGGTGAAATTCTGCTCTTCAGAGATCTACCAGACAAATACCAACAGCTTTTCCAGGACGGTTTTTTCAAGTGTATGTTTGATAATCTGTTACCTACAAAATAATAGCATTTATACCTCAATGTGCTTCAACATTTTGTCCAGGTTCTGGTAGTGATCACAGTAGCATGCATTGTAATTACAGGGACATTGTGCTCTTTGAGCATGGAGTTTAGTTTCACTGGAATCACACTGAGCAGATACATTCCCTTTTCATAATGAAAATATATATGCCACCACTTCCATGGTGCTCACCAGGAAGTAAGGGTGGCTGACATGGAAAGAGAATGCTGCCTCCCCACACCCCCTGCTTCTTTCTTTGCTTCATTTGCTTGACTTTCCCTCTCACTGGCAAAGTCAAATGTAGAAAGTGTAGACCCATTAAAAGATTATTCCTAAATTCTTAGACTGGGAGTCATCAATAAGCATGCCTGGAGAATCATTTTAAAATAGCAGCTCCTGGGCATGTCCATCGACAGTAGCTAATTCTCATTCAAATGAAACAATGTGAATGAGACTCTCAGCTGCTTTATTAGGAGCAGAATCATTCAGGCATGGTGTTCAGCTTTGGTCCAAAATGAGCTTTCTCTAACCAAATGGGTTGCTTTAGCAGGGTAAACAATGACCACCTGCTATTCTTTGAGCTACAACCAAATCTCAAGGAACACTTTTTTATTTTAACTGCCTTACAGCCCGAGTTGCATATCCCCATGGATATTAATCAGCAAATTTAGAGCTGTAGTGCTATCAGAATATGTAACATTTAAAATTTATTTTTGTAAAGTACAGGGTTAAAGCAAATGTTAATCTTTAACGGGATGAAAATGTGTCATTTCCTTGTGGGAATTAAAAAGTTGGCTTAATCTATAACTGACTTATAAAGTAGACAATACGGCAGTCAGCTTTATCCAGGAATAAAATAGTTGGCATTTCGGAGGAGTATTTTCTCTGAATTATTCAAAACACAGATAGAACTATGCCTCGGCTATGAAATTATTTCTTGGCATTCATCAAAGCTCTTTTCCACTAATTAACTAAATATCTTCAATCAGTGATTTCTGTGTTTATTTATTAAATAGACCACAATACATTGGAAGCCACATTGCCAAGTTGTCTTTTATTTTAAAGAAATAATATTTAGAAACCAAATCCAGACTCAGAATATGTGCCTCTAAATTTCAGGGTGCCATTCAGATATTAGTAGAAATTACTTATCTCAGTATTTGCATCTTACTCTTCTGTTACCTGTGGCAGGATTCTTACTCTGGAATTCAAAATATGCTCTCAGATGATCTCTTTATTCCTCGAGCATGAAATTTCTTTACAAAACATAACAATGAATTCCCTTGCACAATTCTTTTTCACAGTGCTTTTCTACCATTTGGTTTTCTTATAGTGAAATAGGCAGCAAAGTTTTAAGAACATATGTATTTCTTGTAAAGAAAGAGAACTTCAGTCCTGACATGCGAGGGAAACTTTTTAACTTTCTTTGTATTATACAAATAAAAAACTGGAACAGTATTGCCAGTTCCTCATTTTAATTATGATTCAGGTGGAATTACTCAGGACCTGCTAACAAGGTGAAATATTTATGGAATTTTATGTATTAAAATAATATTTCAAAACTTCAGAATGCTGCACAAAAATATACACTCTTACACAGAAATCACAATGTCCTTTTCAACAGATAATAGCCACTTTTGGGGTAAAGACAAAGATACTGTTCAACAAGGCACAATGTTTCCACATAGCAGAATAAGAAATCTGGGGTGCCCAACTCTCTCTCCTATGAACAAAACTCTTCTTTTTTGCCCTTTTTGTGCTGCTTTTTTGCCTTCATCTAAAAAAGTTTCAGGTCCAGATGTGCACAGCTCACTACTGCTGTGGAACTTCTGGTGGGACTTCAGCTGCAGACTGTGATGTTTTTTATTCAGAGTAGTAACATTAACCACATTTTCTCTGACTCTCTGTTTTGTATGTATGGTTGAGAAAGTAAATGTAAGTGTCAGGAAGTTGTGGCCCTCGCAAAGAAGGGCCAGGGACTGCACGGTCTCCCTGGGGCAGGCAGAAAAGAACCTGGTAACTAGGGCTCATCTCACCAGCCCAGTCCGGGAGCAGAGCAACTTCTCTAGGGATCAGAATGGACAAGACTGTGCAGTACATAGTCCCAAGGGGGATCCCCAGGGCAGGAGGCCAGGGAGGGCACATTTGTGGCAAGGCTGGATAAGAGCATCTCATGCTCAGGCAGAGCCTGATGGCCCTGGGGTAGGTTGAATTGAGGCCAGGGGAGAAGACGCTAAGGCCTGTGTGTGCCCTTAGGGCTTGATGGAATATCACTTGCTACAGAAAAGAAAAGGGATTTAAAATTATGATTGTATTGTCAGTTGTATCTTGGAACAAATATATTTCCAGGTGGAACATCAGCAGAAAGGAGATGTAAAGGTGAAAATCTTGACTACCTAAAGGCCAGAGCTTTGCTTTTTGTCAGCTGTCAGACAGCAAGGAGGGTTTACAGGCATCCCACTCCAGCTATGGGAGCCACAGACTAGACACTCTCACATGCTGACTCTCTTCAGCCAGAATTTGGAGAAACACTGTGGAACACAGATAAAGAACCTCGTGCACATTGGAAAGTACACACCTTCAAGCCAAAGAATGGCTGAGTGGGCAGAAATTTTTCAAAAGCAAGGGCATAGCTATCTCAAATACAAACATTTCCATCACTATGTGGAAACTACTGATTAACTACTGATCAGTAGCTGTTCTGCTACACCTTGTTTCTTTAAATAAGCAGTATAATATTCCAGCTTTTGGGTAGGTTACCTTGAAGTGTTGTTGGTATCTTTATTCATTTTTTTAAAGTTATGCAAATCAGTCAACTTATGAGAGAAACTTTTTTCCACAAATCTTGTTTTGCTCAGTCTCCTTTTACCTTTTTCAACACTGTTGAGTATAAGGTTGATGCATTCATAGAACTACCTCCAATTATTATATCTCATAAAAACATCACTGTGTACCTGGAGCAAAACTTTATTTTCTTTTGCACTTTTCCCTTTCACTGTAATTGAATTTTAGATTGACATGATAAGTTATTCCTTAGTTGTTCATGACTGTGAGATCCTTTTGTAGCTTTCAGAGTCAACTTCAAAACAGATTATGCCAAGAATGTCTATACGTTATAGAGACTTAACAATGACTGACAACACATTCATCCTCATTTTCAGTTCCAGACTATGCTGAACTTACATATGTCCCAGTACTGATCATAAGAAAATTTTGCAAATTTTTGTGTACCTAACCCTTCTCCATTTCTTCTTTGCATAAGCATGTCATTTGTTTCTAACCCTCTTTGATCACCCATTAATCCATGAGAAAAAATCCTCTGTTACCCTATGAGTGCTTAGGTTCTTTAAAGGAGATTTTGTCAAATACTTTTTGGAAACCCGCACACATTATATCCTTTGGATCAGCCATATCAACATGTTCATTTGTTCTTCTCTCAACTATAATAAAACTATGGCTTTCATCAAAAGCCTGTTCCCAAATATGTCATATTCCTCACTGCTTTGCTAAATTTATTTATTATTAAGGTTTTACTCCAGTTTTACCTTTTTGTGGAAATCAGATTTACTGATTCATATTTTCCAAAATTATGAGTGGAGTTTTTCTTCAAAGTTTTGATGCCATGTTTCCCATCTGCATTCCTCTGCAGTAAGACAGATGTAAACAATAATCACAAGTGTCAATTAGCAGTTCAATGATTTTATATCTACCATTTTTAGAATTCTAGAGACAATGCTGGTAAGTTCCAGTGATTTGTTAATCTTAAACGTAATAACTTATTTTAAAACTCTTTCACAGATGCATCAGTCTGAAACATTTCCTCGGGTGCATTTCATTTAAAGAATGATTGTGATATGCGAACGATTCAGTCAGACTTTCCTGAAATTGCTCTGTATTACACAAACATTCCTATTATTTCTTAACCATACCTTGGAGCTAGACTAGCTTTGTTTTCTGATAGGTTTGAATAAGAAGCAGCATCTCTGTCACTAAAGATTAGTTTCTCCAAATTTTTTAGCACCTTTTTTTTCTGATTTTGATTTTAAATTGTCAAGGCTTACGGTCCTTTCTAGCCATAATTTCCAGTTTTTGTTTCTGAGATACATTCCAGAATTTAGCCATATACTTGTGCTTTCCTTTACTCTAGCTTTCTCCTTTATTTTTAAATTATTTCTTTTTTGAAAGATTTCCTTGAGTTATCTTTTTAGAAAACTTCCAGATTACTCAGAAATTTAGGAGAGAGAGGAGAACTCTTGCTCTCTCACATGGTAAGTTTGAATACATATAATTTCTCCAAGAAAAAGGAGATCCTTTGGCATTTTTACCTGAGCAGAGAGCACTCCAGCAGCAAGTTCATTCTTTATGTCCTCAAGTACAAATGGAGTAACTTTAAACAAGGCTTTAATACATTTATGGAAATGAATTATGGAAATGAACCCCCATGGCAGAGGGGTTGGAACTAGATGATCTCTGAAGTCCCTTCCAACCCAAACCATTCTATGGTTCTAATTAACAGTAGGTGGCCTTAAAATCTTACTAACAAAAACTCAAATCTCTGAGCCAGAACTTAAGGGTCAAGCCACTTCTAATGTCACATGATTGTTAGCTGTAAGAGAGTGGGACCTTACTCATTCCTGATATTTCCATTCACGTAAGCCTACTTAAATAATCAGGGTTTTATAGCTTTCTGTATAATTCATAGCCTGATAACTCACATGTGATAAAACTGCAGAATTAATAAAACTAACAGATATAATGGATTCTCTGTTTAATAGATACCCTATATCTCTGGCAATGTTTAGCAAGCAGCAAATAATATATGGCTTTTTCATTAGCACCTCCTGAGAGAGAATTTTTTCAATTTCAGATTATTATGGTTATTATTCAGATCATTTTTAAGGGTAAAAACTTCAAAAGGTTGAGCAATCTTACTTTGCAGGGACCATAAGATTACCTGAGAGTGTCCCAGTTTTTGTCTGGTTGTTCTACTACTTACTCTCTTCTGTCATACATCTCTCTCAAGGGTGGTTGTCCTTGTCCCACAGAGATTCCTACTCCACCTTTAAGCACTAATCTCTGTCCTTTTGTTACATCTTTGCCTTTGACCTTGCAACTACCTACATGTATTAGTGCAATTCTAAATTCAATAAGCATTTTGACTGACTCATATAAGGTCTTCCAGGCCTGTCCTACCCTTTTCTGAGGCTTTTACCCTTAACTGTACACTCCTTCCAACAAACCCCATTAAGCTTCTTATTTTTGTCTCACCAAACTGACTGTGTGAGAGTAACAGATGTTGCAAAGTCTGCAAAATAACACCAAACCTGTATTTTTTGCCCTAGATCTCTTAGTGCATGTGATATTGAACGTCAACAGCCAGCCAAGAGCTGATTGCCTTTTTGACTAAGGCCCTTCAACAGAGGGGTCAAATATCAAGAGAAATATATGGGGTTGTGTGCAAGTAAATTGTGGGAGGTAAAGTAAAAAATTATTCTTACCAGGGCACTTACAGAAGCTGGAGGTTAAAATTTCTACTTCAATTTATACTTGTGAGTTTTCCAAACTGATTTGGCCATCCCTAATTAATACTAAGAAATAGTCATGAGCAACATTAGAGTGCCACCACTTAAGATAATACTAGTATCCCCTCAATACACATCTATAAAAATTCACTCTCTGACCAGAGGTGCTTAGCCTTTTGTGCTGCAAAATACAACATTTGCAACTCTGACAGCCTGAGGGTTGAGTTTAATTTGCATGCGCATTTAAATATATTTACATACATTTGTCCTGAAAAGAAACAGTAAACCCCAATACTTGTCATTAAGATTTAACTGAAAATAGTAGGTGAAGGTTGTATATAATGATAAAAGAAAGAAGACAAGACAGAGAGAAAGTTATGCTACCTATAAACCTTATGCAGTGTTCTTCCACTATATATTTTATTTACAAATGAATTCTGGCTAATCTGAGGCTGATTCCATAAGGAATATTCATTATTCCACTATATATCAAATCATTCATGGCTTAAAATGGACTAAAATGTGCCTGGTATATTACTAGAAGTGGATGGATTTTTCAATATTATTCAGTAATTCTGTACTAAGTTTTAAGTGACCATTCCTACCAAAAAAAAGAATGCAAAAAACAAAGAAAGAAAAAACTAAACAAACAAAAAAAAAAAGGCATAAAAAATAGTCTTTTTAATTTTATTATAATTACCTCTTTCCTTTTTTCTCTCACTGTCTTCTTCCTATTTCATTCTCACTTCTTTATTTGAAACATCACGTAGCTGTTGCAATTTCAGCATGAGAACATATTGACATTCCTGGGTAACCACAAGAATAGTAAGAATTTAAAAGAGCATCTCAGAAAAGCAAAGCTCATTATAACAACCTGTAATGAGAGCTGGCAGTACCATGCCCTAAGAGCTGCGTGTAAATGGCTCTTCTGAACATAGCTTTCTTCCTCCTACAGCAAAAGGCCAGTTTCATAATATCGTAGCATGGTTTGGGTTGGAAAGGACCTTAAGATCATCTAGTTCCAAGCTCCCTGCCACAGGCAGGCATGCCTCACGCTAGACCAGGTTGTTCAAGCTCCCGTCCAACCTGGCCTTGAACACTGCCAGGGATGGAGCATTTACGACTTCTGGAAACCTGTTCCAGCGCTTCTCCAACCTCATAGTAAAGGACTTTTTCTTTAGTATCCAACCTGAACTTCTCTGTTTAAGTTTGAACCCATTAACCCTTGTCCTATTACTACAGTCCCTGATGAGGAGTCCCTCTCCAGCATACAAAGATGTTTCTGGAAAGACACTCACAAACCAGATTCATTCTAGAACTTAGTCTGCAAACAATAGGTCCAAAGGAATGTGCACTGATGCCTTATGACCTTTGTGATAGAAATGTAATACAGATAGATAATGTAATACAGTGCTGTCATAACCCATTGCTTTACATGTCTGATGATCCCTTAACAGAGGTGGAAGTATTGTCATCCTAAGAAAATCCTGAAGTAGCTTTGAAGAATGTTGGTTATGCTTCATGGTCAGTGATTGGTACTTGCTAAAATATATATATATCTCAGTCAGATAAGTCTGTTTCTGCAACGGTTTTGGGTGGATTGCTCAGGACTGTTACCCAAAAATAGGGATGCAATCTGCTTTTCCGGTGGAACCATTTTTCTTATCCCTTTCCACAAGTTTCCTCACAGGAAAATACAGTCAAAAAATGCACTGTGTCTTTAAGCTTCATGTTCTTAATACCACTTTCCTTTGTTTTACATCCAATTTTAAGATATAGATGTATATTTGCTTCAATATAGGTAAAATATATCTGGAAAGTGTGAGCACAATATACCTGTACAGTGCTGCCAAGATGCTCATAGTAGCAGTACCATTTTCTCTGTCTCAGATAGTCTATGAATTTAGTCATGGCCTTTATTGTCTTGAGCTGATAAATGGACCCTTCCATAAATATTACTTTCATTACATCAAGAATCCAAGGCTTAACCCATAGCATTGACACTGTCATGCAGAGGAGAGCTATTTCACTTTTTCAAGCTACAGTTACTGATTGTGTTGGTGGGAGTAATTAAATTTTTGTTATATTTATGCAGCAACCAAGGTATCATGATCTGGAGATAATTGCTGAAGCCAGTCAGTTTTATTTAATGTTCTTTAAACACAGTCAAGGGCATCTAGAACTTGAGACTGGCATTTATTTTGTTTTGTGTAGGTAGAAATCTAAGTAAGGCAAACTCTTTTCCCCTGTCAGTGTAAAACTAAAGTAATTCCACTGAAACCAGCAAAGTCAGTCAGATTAGTATAACCACAGTAAGTGTATATTTGGACCTCTTAATTTCTTTATTTCTATTCCCAGCATCGTGCTATGAACTTGAAAAAGATAGATGGGTCTCAATTTTCCTTAGTGGTAGCTGACAGCATCTTCAAGAAGCCCATTCATCTCCTACAGACATGTTCTACTTCAGGTAAGAAGATGCCCATGTTATCACTGGATCTTTAAACTGTCATAGTGTGTGGCTAAGTTATCTTTCTAAAATATTTCACTGTTCAACAATCACAAAGGTTTTGCAAGGAAAATGTTACCATTAGCCAAAAATGTTAGTATTTCTTGAGGGCTTTTTATCTATCCTTTGGCAGATACAGGAGCTGATCAAACCCATATATATCCTTTATTTCCAGCTGGAAACTTTATGTAAGTGGAATTTGACAACAGTGCACAAAAACAGATTAGAAACAAGATTTCCTAATGCCCAGCAACAGGGTCAGAGTAGTAACAGAGCAGTATAGAAATCCTGGGTGTCCACAGCATGTATGGAGATCAAGAGGGCAGCACATGCATAGTGAGAATGGCCCATCCAGATAACACTGCACCTCTTGCAAACTGTACAGACTAGTTGCAGGAGCACAGTGGGCATAAATCACATAGACCAGCTGCTTGCCAGGACCTGCTGGGCTTGCGTAGTTCATCCTGCCTGTGAAAACCTGGAAAAGGAATATGCCATTCAGTTCTTATCCTGTGTTCCCCTCTCCAAGGAGGCAAAGAAATAGCTTCTCACTAGGAAGTGATCCTCTCTTTCTAATACAAAGCGCAGGCAGTTCCCACTGGGGATACTACCTTTTGCATCTGAATTCTTAGAGACTGGAGCATAGGCTGTGGGAGGCTCTGTTCAGTGCCTTTCTCAGATGGAGATTATTCAGACTTCTATTTCTCACCTCCCAGAAGGGTGTCCTAACCATAGAACTAGAAATAAGGAGCCTCCAAGCTCCTTAGTGCAACAGCCAAGCTGCAGCTGTACTAAAGCAAGCCCACATCTGTCTCCATGAACAGCAACCTCTGTGATCAGACTGTGCAGCACAGTTTGACAAGGTGCCTAGATTTTAAGATTTAGATCTACAAATGCCGTCTCAGGATTTCCATGCTTCCCAAGGACCCGTGAGACTCAGTCCCCTGGGTCCCTGGATATCAGTAGGCATCTAGTTCCCTGCTCCAGCTGATGTGGCTGCTTGTGTGCGTATGTCAGTCTTGTATGTCTGCACAACTTACCCTGTTCTGGAGAGTGAGATGGGTTCTGGTATTGAATATGCATCAGGGACACATGGATCTGAGCCCATGGCAACCTTCACAGGAGTCCTGTGGAGCAGACAGAGAGGCTGTCAAGCTGACACAGCCGAGTGCCTTGCATATTATAATCTGTTTCTCTGTCTCCAGCTGCCTCTGTCACTGACAGTGTTTGCCACTGGGGTTTAGATTTGCGACTGACTACCCCTACCCAACCTGAGTCTTCCAATCTGTACTTATGTAGTCAGTTTAGTAAAACTGTATTAAATACCATCATTGCACTACACACTTTGACTATTTTTTTACGTCTGTAACACTTTAACCAGGGTCAATAACACTTTTTTAAATGACTTGCAGAAAATATGGGGCGTACTTAAACAATAGACTCTATCAGTTCCAGAGAAGCTGTTTTATTCTACCAAGTCAATTATCAATGGTTTCAGAAGTCCCTAAATATGTAGTTGTCTGACATATCGTAATGGCTCCTTCTGTTACTCTATGCCAACTCACATACTGCTGCAGAATAATTTGTCTTATTCTTTTGTTTAGGAATGAAGGAAACAGAAGAAAAAATGTAAGAATAACTGGAATAAGAAAACAAATGCAGTTCTGGGAAAAAAAATAAACTTCCTGTTCTAAATATTTCTAGGGCCTTTTAGCAGCATATTTTGCCATATGAGCAATGGATTTAACGAAGCTCTCAGTTCTCTGGCAACCACGTTAGCATGACATAGTAACACTGGCTGAAATGATCTACCCCTTATCCCCATCAGGCTGGTGTTCACTGCCAGTCATTTTCACAACTGATGCTGAGCCTTGGGAAAACCACCTGGTTGGCTGTGCTGTAAGGGAAAAATCTCACTTCTTGGATCTCTTTTACGCAGAAAGCATTGAGGCTGAAGGTAACACTGCCAAAAAAAAAAGGGAAAAATAGACTCCCTTTAGGTGTGCTGTATCCTTTCACTTTGCATAATTGTTTCAGGGACCAAGCCTTGCTGAGTGCTCACAGAGGCCAAATTTCAGGTCAGATGTGCAAATGGCTGTGGTGCTTGATTGTCCACAGCTCGTAGGCTGCCCAGTCAAGGAAGAAAGCAATACTACAAGATTAGTTGTGACTACCTAAACCAAGCAGCACATGCATAAAGAAAACCCTGTATGGTAACTTGCTAGGCGTTCTTTGGATAACATTTGCAATATTACAGGATCCCCATGAAAGTTATGGGCTATGGACAGGAAGACAGTTTCTGAAAAAGCAGTGACCAGAGCTTGTCAGCAGCTTCAGGGATCAGGGCCAAGAGAGGTAAACACTGAGCAGCACTGAGGCTGCAGCGATGCGCTTGTAGTAACCTCTGACAGCGATAAAGTGACTAAACTAGTCTCTGAAGTGTTTCCATGTGCTGTCCCAGATACAAAAAATTTCACCAGCAACCCATGAAGGCACTGATTACATGAAGAGCCACAGCCAAATTTTAAGCTGTCGAGAAGCCTGCTGATTCCCTCCCACCTGTAGCAAGAAGAGATAGAAGAGTAGAGGGTTTTCCCTTCCACTGACCATCCAAACTACCTGGCACTAATGTGTAAGAGAAACTCAGCTATTTAATGACCTGAGGCACATATCTGTTGAAGCTTCTTATGCAAATAATCTGCCCTTTCCAGTCAGCATTATTTCAGTCCTGTGTGTATCCAGTTTGAGCCACATCTCCAGTCAGTATCCGAAGACAGTGTGAAAATACTGTTGTAGGACTAATGCACAATAAGATATCCATTTGGGTGAGGATCACAAGGCTTCCAAATACTGTTTGTATGGACTTCTACTGTCTGCCTTTTCTGTCTATAAACTTAGAAGAAGTATAGTCAGTACTATAAAGGAAATTATAAAATAAACTGAGATGGACCCATGCAGACATCTTTCCAAGCAGAAATCCATTTCCAGTGAAATAATAAAAGAAAAAAGCAGTGCAAAATATACCCACAAATATTCAACTAATACTCTAAGATAGCTTTACCTGTGCTTTTTACCAAAAGAGAATAATAGCCAAAAATTTGGCCTAGTGGTTTTTTTGCTTACACTTCACACTGCAGTTCACTATTTGCCTTCATGCCATTTTCAGAGGAGCCTTTCCCTCTTTGTGCATGATTTATATGTCTCCTGTTTGGTGGTTTTCCATACACAAATCCAAATATCTCTAGCAACTCCTGGGTAAGTTCGTGGAGAAATTCTTGAAAAACCATACACTTATATGTTTGCTTCTTTTGTCCTCAGTACTTGTCCCTATTTCTGTGTGCTTTGTGATAGGAGAAAACTGGGGGAAATAATTTGTCTCCTTCATTAGAATTTGAAAACAAAGTTTCTTTGATGCTTTGCTCATTTTTTGATAATTAGCCATAAAATAGTGCAGTCTTTATCCATAATTTGATAGATCACTATGTTTATGTCCCTGTACTTTTTTTCCCCCTGCAAACTGCAGATAAGGAGTTACTCTTACGAGGCATAAAACGCTATTTTTTTGAAAAAATTAGTCATGGTGAGTAATAGTTGGAATCTTTCAAGCTTCTGGCTATTCAGCTACACGATTGAGATGCAGAATCAAAAAGTCCTAAGAAATATCAAAACCATTCTGTCAGACTGAGAAAACCAAAGGAGCATGAGGCTGTATTATCTCAGGCGCAGTAAGATGAGAAACAGCGGCATCCTCCAAATGGGAGGCGTTAAAAGCTTTAGCCAAAACTACTCAATGAATGTTGTTTTTTCTTAAGGCAAAATTGTCTGAAATAGTTAATTCATAAGGTTACCTTTCAGGGCAGAAAAGAGAGTGGCTGTTGTTTTAAGTACATTTGACCATAGGCCAAAGAAGCAGATGATAATGGGGTTTTTTTTAGCATGAACATGCTTTCCATGCATAATAAGTAGTGACCAAAAATGCATTAAAAAGGAGTAGTTCAGTGATAGAAGGCTATTTGTGGTATTTCTTACTGTAATGGGAAATGGACTTTAATTACTTCTCTGAATTTGTATTAATGAAGACTATTTTTATCTATTTGGGTGCTACAGTGCAAGTAACCTCTGTGTGAAAGGTTGTGCTAATGTCCTCCACATAGATCTCAAAACATCACTCTTTGGAAGAGTAAGTTGAATACACTTTGGAGATACCTGAGACACCTCTCTTTCTTATTTGTTTTGAGTAGACTTGCCAGCCACAGCCAATATGTAGTCTATAACAGCTGTTGTCCATTAGAAACTAAACAGACTAACACCTTAGATGCCCTCCCATCTTTCTGACAAGACTGAAAACATAGCTTTTAATCTAAAAGGAAAAATGTTGCCTGGGAGAACAATTGAATGAATGGCAGGAAAACCGGACACTTTGTACACTTTCTGAAAGGTTTTTCTTACAAACTTTGGCATGCCTTTCGTGGAAAGGCACTGAAATCCTTAGAGTTATCTTATGAAACTAATCTTGTGTTAGAGGAAACAACAACAACAGCAACAACAGCAACAACAACAACAACAACACACCATGAGAAAAACCACAGATTTGTGTTTTCTGTGCCTCACAGGAGGCCCCCAGGTTATAATCCAAGCCCCCCACTAAGTTTCCCTGTCTGTAACCTCTTTGTACCTCGCTTAGCAGCTTCTCTCTTCATTGTGCACAGCCTTTCTCAATCCATCTCACTTTTAGTCTTCCACTCACTGTTTCTCCTATCAGTTCCTAGGAAATGTCACTATTTCTTAATCTGCTTTCAAGATTTCACCTCTCCATCTCATTTTCTCTTCATGCACTCTGTCCTTTTTCTATAGGTATTTGTATGACTCATGTTTTCCATGACTCTCACCCATCCAAATCTTCCCTACTGTTTGCATGCCCCTTTCTTCTTAGGCCTACAGAGATCTTCCAGCTCCTCATTATCTCCAGTATTTTAAGAGAATGAACACTCTCCTCTCTCTATCATTTACCTCTTGTGATTGTCCCTTCCTCCTCACTCTGCTCTGCATATGTTCACTGGGCAGCTGGAGAAAAGATGAAATGGCCATTCACTTCCTTGCCTAAGGACAGAATTTATTAGATGCTGAACCTCAGAAGGTTTGATTCTCTCAAGATAGTTCAAGATGCAGAGCCAGATTCTCAAGAAATGGGTTTTATGGGCCAGACTACACAAGAGCAGTGTTCAGGCAGGCAGTGTGCGAGGAACACAGAAGCAGCGTCTCTCACCTCCTGCAGCTGGGAACTTGCAGTGTTAAGCAGAGAGATTGCACTCTCTTGCTTCCATCTCAGCTAGCCCAGGAGCAGGACAAGTACAGGTTTCTCTGCTTTAACTGTTAAATCTGCTTATGAAGCTGTATTGCACCCCTCCAGAAAGTGTTACACCAAAATCCTTGGCCTTTCTTTCTAGGACGGTATGACTTTCTGCATTCCCCTGGCAGGCAGTGTTGTAAATACCTCTGACTCACCCAGTCAAAGCATGATATTTCTGTATGCAAACCAATGTTTTATAGTTCCTGTGGCTAAAAGTCTGTTATCTAAAGTCTATTATCTGTACAGGCACATCATCTGCTACCAAATATACTAGGCAGGATAGAGAAAAACAAGATCCTAAACTAATGTTCAAATTTAGATTAATATTTCCCCAAGCACTGTTTCCATTAGTACTAATATAGGAATGCATAGATCATAAATTGTCCTTTCAGGCTGTGACAATTCTAAATTTAGTGCCGCTGTTAATTAAGCAAGTGAAAATTAGGCAGCGCAACAGATTTGGGGAGCAGTCAGTGGAAGGGGAGAGCTGGGTCATCAGTTTGAGGAGTTGGGGTAGTAATAATTTAGTGCACAATCAAGATGATAAAACTGATATTTCAGTGTTTTGAATAATTTGTAGCATCTAAGGACAGCAGCTTATTTTTGAATTTTTTAGATTCCACATGAGTAGAGAATAATCTTGATTTGCCTTTTTTTTGTGTTGACAGAAAGAGTTCATTTGTTAGGCTGACATACGTGCTAATTACTATACCCATATGTACATACTGCTCATTTTATTGACTAGAGAAAGATTTCAGAGGGGTTAATAAATATCAAAAATCTTACAGAATTTTTTTTTTTTTTTTTTATATAATAGAGGAGTCTCTTTAATAAACCCAAAATCAGCATAAGGTCACAATGTGTTTGGCTTTAAAACTGGAGTTAGGGTAAGTAATTACAAAGGGTCCACTGTGTTCCTTATTCAGTTGCATATAGCACAGAACTGAATGGGATGATTAATAATTATGTTCTACATTAAAAGAATGCAATTTATAATAGTTTGTGTAAATACAGCAGCAGTATTAGTTGTTCATTTACCATTGCCATATTAGTACATATGGGAATTCTAGCATTTTTAGAAAGCAACAAAACCAAAATCCTCCCAGGAGTTCTGTGCTTAAATACCTTCAAGAATGTGGGCCCAAGGTATTAAAATAGCTTAACATTATTAAATGTTTAGTTAAAATTAGACAGAATACTGGCATGTATAACAATGTTTGCTAAGAAGTCTGTGTTATACTGAGCTGTGTTGGCAGTGGAAGAAGACAGGAGAGAATTAAAAGCTTTTACAACATCATTGAACTGAAAAAGATAAATAAATCAAAATTAATCCTCAACATAACATAAATTACATTTTTTAAATGAAAATAACTCCAAATTCAGAATGGGATGTTCTTTTGATTAATTAATGCAAAAATCTCAGTATAAATAATGATTTTTTTTTTGAATCAACATGATCTATGAGAAGACTGGAAAAAAAATTGAGTTTGCTCCAGCTTTGTCTGTAGCCCATGGTGCACTCTCATAACAGCAGTGAATTGGCACTCACCTGCAGTCCTTAATCAGCAATGAAATCAACAGTAATGTTGCTTTATCATCTTTCTAACTAAGCTAGGTCATGAATTTAGAGCACACCAGATACATTTCTCTCACCCTCTGCATGGGTGCTCTTATTACACACAGGTTCACTGAGGCTAGAAAGATTTTGGTGTCTAAGTATCTTAGTGAATCCAGCAATTAGCAGGCACTACATGCAAGGTAGATACTGTCTTTTGAGAGAGAAGTAAAACTTGCTTCCTACTGTCCTTATGAAGTCCTGGTGCCTAATAGAAAGTATTCTGTAATTTTCATTTTTGAATACATGGTTAGGATTTTATGAAGATGACCAGGTCTTGAGTTCTAATATGCTTTAAATTCATTATACTTTTTAATGTTATTCATTGAGGTTCATGTTCAGGAAAAATAGCAGGTTTAAATCTATTTGTGTTTGAGATCTTATTAAACTTTTACAGATGGTGCATAAATGGTGTGCTAAAACAGGGTTACTTTCTTGAATGAAAAGCCCTTGGTAGCTAATTCACCAGGTAATTAATGGAAAGTGCTCATATTCCGTACTGCAAAGGCTGGAGCATGCACCACCACGGCCAGTGGGAGTTCTGCCACTGACTTTGGTGGGAGTGCAAAATGAGTCTGTTTTGTTCCTCATTCAGTTTGGTTAACAAGATTTGTGCTGCAGGCCCTTTTTACCAAAATGCTGGCAGGCTTCTCGCAGCATTACTGGAAACTAGACCCTACACAAATTACTGAGACCTTTTGTATTTTAATGTCTTTTTTGTAATGATATTCAGTCCTTCGGGGCAGCTGCCTAAGAGAGACATTTGTCAACTTCACTTTGTTTTTAGGACAGATGAGTCAGAGCCAAAACCATAGACCTGAATAACTTGTAACTCCAGAGGAGTCTGGAACCAGATTTGAGCCCTGCGACTTGAGGCTCTCGCTAATTAGTGGGCCCAATTTTCAGCCTCTCATGGTGTGCAAAGTATTAACCACAAAATGGGCTCGTGTTTACAAAGGGGCTCAACATTTGCTGCTGGCATCATCAATACAGTAAGAATAGCAAAACCAGCTGAGCAGAGTCGAAATGAAAGGCTCTCAAGCACGGCATCCTGACTGACACTGTCCTATAGTTATTGCCTGTGAAAGGGCACAGGAACAGGGTAAGCAAGCCGTGATACTTCCCCGGCACAGCCTCTCCATCTACAGCAGCACACCAGGGTGGAGTCCTTGCGTTGGCAGAGAGAATTTTCTTTGTTAGTATGAGGCACTCCTTTCTGAATTACCTATCACTGTTCCCGTTCCTCTTGGTCCTGAGGCAAAGAGTTTGAAGGGAGAGCTTGTGAAATCCCAGTGCTGCTGTATATGCATGTGAGAAAGCTGAGAAGGGCAGGTCTGAAATATGGGTCATAGAGAAGAATGTAGAGAGGCAGAGGAATGGCTGCAGAAAGTCTGTGTTTGGACACAGATCATAGGCTCTAGGATACCCATGATAGCTTTTTGCGAAAGTGTAACTATATCCAGTCAGAAAATGCCTGGATTTACATCAGTATGGTGTTCTCACTTAGATAAAGCTGCAACTTATAAATGCAATTCTGCATTTTTAGGATAAATTACATGCACAAAGACAAAAAAGCAGTGATAGTAAGGGCAAGATGTTTGAAAGGTTGTCTGTGAAATGCATATGCAAAACTAATTAATTGATAGATGACATTTGTCCATATCCCCCATGTGATGCACTGAGAATCTCTCTGGTATGGTAGAATGCAAATGCTTTGAAAAGAAATTGCCCAAGGGATTGAATGTCTTCCCTTTATATTGTTTTTAAAAGGAAGAGTTTCTTGCACTGTGTTTATTTGCTGCTAAGATACTGTTACACTAGCACTATCACAGCCTGTTTCTCACTGCAGTATCCCATAAATTAGATTGTGAGGAGTATTAAGAATGTGCATATGCTGCCTGAATAGAACAATTTTATCTGAATAATATTTCATGACCTTTCCTGCAACAAGGTCCTGACTAGAAAAGCATAGATTTACCGGACATCTTGGCTGTACTGAAAGATTGTAATTACCATTCTGTTTTATCAACATTAGTTGAGAGAGTTTCTGCCCTGACATCTCCTCTCCAAACACAAATGAAAAGTTGGGGAGCTGTATGACTCAAGTAATGAAGTACGTTAAATCCAGGTACATTTCAAATCCAACAATTGTGGAAATGATGGAAAGCCATTTCCATCAAGATGACTTTCCAACAGGCTCAGTGAGATGGTTTTGTGGCCTCAATCCAATTCTTAACAGACAAGAGCCCATGTCACAAAAAGCAACACACAACTGGCAGTGATTGATACTCCTTTGGCACTTAACAGAGAAGCAAAGTATTGAATGAGAATGAAGGTTAGCCCGTTCCAGGTCAGGGATGAAACACCTGATAGAGCCACATAGAAAGCTTAGGCTGCTGCTCTCTGTGCTGCCCTGTGCCATACCCAAAGGACTTCCTTCTTAAAAAGGCTAACACTTCCTTCTTAAAAGGCTGACACATTTCATGAACTCTAAATTTATGTGAAATATTTGGAAGCTTTGGAAACTAGTGTTTAACCTCAGGATTCAGCCTAAAGAGTACAATCTACCGCTACATAAAGCCACGTCTTTCTGATTGCCAGCTGCATTAACAACTATTACAGTAATTCCCTGTTATACATAAGCATATATAATGTGTATGTACGTGCGTGGTAGGAGTAAATGTATTGCTTATTCATCTACGTGTACATATAGTAGGAGAAATAATGCCTTTAGCTAAGATTGGCTAATACTCATTTATAAGAACTTACTTTCAATTACTTACAGGTTTTGGCAAAATTTGACTGTTACAGTTTAAATTTTCTATGGTGAGCATCTGTCTCTAACTGAATTGAGTCTGGAAAGTTTTCATTAAAATGGCTTAGATAATTCTAAGAACAGTGTTAGTAAAAATACATCCTTTTAGTCATGTTAAGAACTCTTGCAACCATCATGTTGAGAGACTCTAGCATGTCTAAGCTTTGGAGCTAAAGTTTGAAACTCCATAAAGAAATCACTTTGATGTCAAGACTTATCTTCTCTCACTCCTGTGGAAATCTGATCCAGCTATAATCTCCTAAAAAAATAAATTGTCACACTCTGATGTTCTGTTAAAATATAAATTCTCCAAATACTATATTTGCAGTAAGCATGCTGTCTTCTCATAAAACTATGACATCTTGGGCACAGAATATATTTTCCTTCTCTGTGGAGAATACCCTCACACATATATGCATATACATATATACACACATATAAAAATATATAGTTCAAGGCTTGCTCACAAAGTCATTCATACACATTGCATAAATCAGGCATGATAGTGTGATAGACGCTACCATTAGTATTAGAGTTTCAGCCCTTCTCAAGAACAAAGTAGATGATTTTAGTTACAGCAATGAGTACAGAAGTACTTGCAACAAGGATCAGGAAGCACCTCCATCATGGATCAGTGCGCTTGAGTCTATTCTCAAGACTTCATCTCACAGTGAATTCATTAGATATCAAATGCCTAGTGTCCTAAAGATGACATGCCCAAAGACATCTGAGGGCTGCCCTGATGTGTCTGTGTGAATACAGCAGCGAATGAATTACTTTGCTGAACCCTCTGGGTGGATTGCATATTGCTCACAGGGTGTGTTGCAAACAAGTTTAAGGAACCGCATAGGAAAAAGGATGAGCAATAAACATATAGAAGGGTCATTAACTTCTGAAGGATTCAAAAGTGAGGAAGTCCTTGAATTAACGTTGTCCTTTCAAAAATCCCAGTGTGAGGGAGTAAGACAGAGATCTACACTGAAAATAAAAACTAGAAGCCGAAAAATCTCGATGGGCTTATACCCCCTGATCGTAATATAAACACACAGGAGAAAGTGTAAGTATTTTGTCAGTGATAAAGGTTTGAGTAGTGTGTATTAAAACCAAAAGGCTTAGAGACATCACAATGGGAATTTTATGAGCTTAAAAAACCATTAACATCTACTTTCTTTTCTGTGAGTTCTCTGAATCTAGTACATTAAATAATAGGAGGGTCAAACGGAAAAAAAGTTTATCAAAGCTGTTTAAATGCATTCTCAGGGGAAAAACGAATTAAGGTTACATAGACTACTTGAAATCTAGCATTTCCTCACTTTTAAATCCTTGTCTTTCTTAAGAGATTGGACAGGCTGGCCTCCAGGGGTCTCTTCAAACTCAACCATTCTGTAACCCTAACATTCTGCTAATGCAGCTTTGGTATGACAGATATATGCGTTTGATCTCTAGATGCCTTCTCCAAGCACACACACACAAAAAAGAGCCATCTAGAGAGATGATATACAATATGTACAAAACATAATGTTTTCTTCCTTTTCTGTACTGCATTTTGAATTTCTTTTGTTATGCAAGCTAACCTTCAGGTTGCAAGCACTTTCCCACTTTGCCAGCCAAATGAATATGATGAAAGGACACCTGTAGGCGTATACAGAAGCCAAGAACATTCTGTACATCCATTATTTATTTAGTTCTCTTCTTTAGATCCTGTTCATAAAAACAAAAAACAAAAAAAAAAAAGAAAACAAACAAAAAAAAACACAAAGAAAAAAACCCAAAGAAGCAGCAACCAACACGCAGGAATGGGAAAAAAATTTCATCTGCTAAATAGTTGCACTAAGAGAACGCACAGAAAAGAAATAATTTTGTTACCTTGGCAAATAAAATAAGAATGTTCTTCACTCTGCAGTCTGTGCAAAATAAGTCCCGTAGGAATTTCACAAGCACATTCTCATTATGGTAGTTACGATGTAGATTGCATTACAAAAGTAAAAACAGTCATAAAAATAGGCTTGGGTGCAGTGATTTGGAGAGAAGCTGCCACTTTGCCAAATAGAAAAAGAGCGTGAAGGGGTGGGGACAATGGAAGAAATAAATCCTGCCGAAGTGAACTCATGCATAGGTGAAGCCAAAATGCCGAGAGGTACAGATTAAATGCTCATATGAATGTCCCAGATGTGTGTTAGCAGACTGCCCAAATAAGGTTTTGAACTGAAAGCTCAAGCTTCTGCTAGAAACACCCAGAAACACACAGATTAGGTACTGTTTGAAGAAGAGGATTCTGGTTTGGTTGTCTTAAATAAGCTTTTGAAAATCACACGTTTCTCACCATAGCACATTTTAATGCAATAGAAATATTTTCAGGCTTTTTTCAGCAACTGAAAATCAGCCTTTTAATAATTACACAACACAAGAGGTAGAGTACCACAGAATATTCTTCCTTCTAATTCCAGTTGTTCTCTGTTTGGGTTTTCTTAGTTTGGTGTCTGTAATGGCTGTTTTAAAACATGGAATCATTCAGATAATTCTTTACTGGCCCCTGACTTTAATGAAAAATTCACAGGAGAAAAAAGTTCTTATCTTAAACATAGCTGCTGACTTCCAATATCTCATTTTTCTCTCACAATAATCCCAGTATTCAAAGTAGGTATTGTATTTATCATCTTTGTATGGAGCTGAATTTCACTTCACTTTTCTTTATGGTCTTATCACATCGTTTACAAACACTTTATCTCTGTAACTGAAAATAAATGAAATCCTGGGCTTTCGATGAAATGCCATGATGAAATGGATGGTCCAAAAATCTATATTTAGATGACTGACTCCTGTTTGTAGAAGACATGATAAATGTTTCATGCATATAAACTGAAGGATGATGGATTTAATGATCACAGTCAAACGGGTAAATGTTATTTTGGAATAATTAAGTGTTCTGTCATTTGAAAGTCTAAATAGTCCATTGTTAAATTGTGCTTTTGTCTGTCAACAAACCATTCAATTTTGTGAGGGTTATTTATCATTAAAACAATTGATGCAATGGAAACACACCACCAGCATGTGTTGTTAACAACACATTTTGTGAGACCTTGATTTGGGTCAATATTTCAGAGATAGTTAATTGCTGTGTGCTTCTGTCTTACAGAAGAAATATATGACAAGTATCATTGAAGGATTGGAAGCAGCTTTCTCACTTGAAGTGTTACATGTGAATTGTATTTATTTTCCTTCCTAGAAATACGTTCAAGGTTAAAAGTGTCTCGGTTTTAAGGTTCATATGTGCAAGCAGTTTACACTGCCCAGTTTCCAGCCATTGCTCCCAAAGGGTGTTAGTGTCTGGGCGTCATGATTTGTATCTGCTGACTCTTAGAGCTGTCCTGGACACCTCAGATGGTATCTCAAAAGGACATCTCTTTTTTAGAAAGGTTAATCTTGCCATGAGGAATACCTCAGTGGGAAGTACAGTGTATTTATGCTATTTTATGATTTTTAATATCTGCATCAAAAATTACAATCAAGACAGTTACAATAGTCTGATTCCCCTGTTGTGCACACATGTTTTTTATTGACTCTGTATATATAATTGAATATGATTGTCTTTTTTCTCTACACTCAGTAGCAAAGCAAACAATAATAAATATTACTCTTGGAAAGTAATATGAAAAAGGGAATTATTTTGGCAAAAAAAAAAAAATCAGTGCCTATACGTTCGGTTTTGTGTCTGATATTTAATATTTGAATGATCATCACAGGATTGGAAGATATAAACAATGATTAGTCTCTATTTTAATCACAAAGGCTATTTCTTGGATTGCATGATATTAATATACATTAGACCACTTCATAGATCTTCTTGTCTCCTGATTCTAATAGATAGTTACATTTAACTACTCAGTTCCAAACCAGATTTAAAAGCATTTGGTATTCTTCATGTTATAAAGACGGAAGCATATGAAGGTGAGATGACTTGCCCAGGATCAATGATAAAATTTGACCAAGGGCCTCAATTTTCTGACTCCTCACTCAGTGCTCTGGTCAGTGGTAGCTCTGTGAAATGTCTTGTCACACCAGTTCCTGGAAGCCTTTTATCACAGCTTCGAGACGAACCAACAGTTTCTTCTTTTTAATAGACAGTTAATTACATTTGCCATAAGTCTCTACTTTCTGTGCTCATACATCCACAAGAATTGTGAGACCTACTGTTCAAGCAGAAATCTCAGCATGCACAAGTGTGGAAGCTGTGAAAGAGATACCTCTGATCATCAATGATTTGACTGGGGCTGCAGGCAAAAAAGACATACTGAAAGCATTCCCATAGGTCTAGAGCTGGGATCAATTGTTCAGATCTTGACAAAACTGGCTGATATATTGTGGCATATATATTTAAGTCTCAAAACTCTTTAGAGATTCTTCTAGCACTTTTCCCCATGAGAGAGTCTTCTGCGTCATTGCTTCCCAGGTCATTTTCTTAATCCTAGATGTAGACGGCAAAGAATGTCTTCAGTAGACCCGTGAGGAAAGGAAAAGGGGAGGCAAGGGGAAAGCACATCTATTCCAAGAGAACTTTGAATAGAAGATAATTGGGACAGTTGGTTTTTTCTAAGAATAAACCTTCCTTGGAGGTTTTGTACTGAAGGACTTTTTCCTAGTCCTAAAATATACTGAAGTCTGATATTAATCAGAAGCCTCAATTTAATAAATGGATGGAATTTATCAGACCTAGGTAACATTTTGTTTTTAAAAAGCATTTTGTCACAATTTCTTTAATTCTTCCACAGGTCTATGTGAGGTTAGCAATTATTTAGATGTATTATACTGATGAGACAAATACCCTGGAGTTTCAATACTGCTTTCAGTGTATAATTCTGTTGCAATATTATTCTCAATTTATCTTTTTATGCCATAATATCCAATCTTCATTAATACAAATTCTTTATTTATGGTAATGATCAATTCAATTCTATGCTCTATAGCCTAATTACCTAACAAAGATAAATTTTGTTCCTTTTGGAGCAGACTTCCCTGAGAGCCTGGATTTCAAATCCATAAAGGCAGGACAGTTCTATAGAAATCAAATATACTTTGAGGGCACCATCCTGAACTCGGAGCCATTATCTCAAAATTAAAACCAGTAAGGGAGGCTGCTCCAACTGTTAACAAGCACTATTCCTTAATGACAATAGCACTGAATAAAGAACCAGCAGGGTAACATCTGATCTTCTCTCTCAGCCCACCCTGGTTATGCTGAGGCTGCTTGCTGGATGCACAGGGACGTGAGCAGAAGCTGATTGCTCAACTCCTTGATTTTCCAAATATGGCCCTTATTCCTATTTTACAGCCAATGGAAGAAATTGCCACTTGCACAAGAAAAATAATTTTCAGTCTCCAAAGCAAAAACTAGTGGAGCGCTGCTATTATTTCACTCATTGCTAGTACTCAAGGACTGATCACAACTCAAAGTAGATGAGGCCCAGAACAGCCCTGATGACCTCAGCCTGTACAGATATGAGCCTGTAAACACTAAGGCAAACAAATAACCTTTGAGTTCCATTAGTCACAGAAATTAAGAGGCTGAAATGCTCAAGCACTTTCAGAATCAGACATTTTTCTGGTAGTCTTCCCTAAATGCAGCTTAAAGAGTAGGTCTGGAAGACTGATTACAGTATTAAGTCTATTTTTTCCCTCCTGAAGCAGTGAAAAGCTTACCAGCAAACCCATTAAAATTGTTTTCATGGCACATAGTGAATATTCTGAATATATCAAGTCAAGGTTGCAGTTAAATATGTTCATATGGTGTCAAGCTTAGCAATTTAGTAGAGAATCTTTACCTAATTTGATGTAATTGATGCTAAAGCCTTTTTTCTTAATATGCTGTTTGTGTATTCCTTTTAAATGAGGATAAGAAGAAATGGATTTGTAGAAGATGTTTTTAATTGATTCCAAAGGGAATACCTACCATGGAATATGCTGACGAGTTCTGTGGGTCTCCAGACTCCAGTCATTCAGCATCTATATTTTTAATGACAAGATGCTGCAATGCTTAAAAAACTGAATTTCAATTATAAACACAGATAATTAATGTCTTCTCTCTCCTAATGTTTTTACAATAATCACCAAACTTCCAGTTAGGGCAGGGACCTCTGTGTTATCTTAGAGACTCAAACTGCATAAACAGCCAATGGGAACAGAGCTGCTATCAAGATCTTGGAAAGCCTCAGTCATATCCTGTGTTAAATCCTTGATTTTCAATCACAGGATGGAGATATAAGCACAATATATACAACATGCTGCATTATTTGCCACCCCTGTTTATTTTTGCATCTGTTCTTCCTCAGTTTTCACATAGGTCGATATTTGTTCAAAATTAAATAGGGTTAATCCTTTGGCCAGCTTCATGAGTAGTCATCCTCTTTTTGTGAAGAATCCCACTGAATCCAGGAGAACTAGTTGTATGACTGAAGGTTGCACAGAATGAATAATGATCAGGCTTAGCATTTGTAGTGTGATTTAAGGCTAGCTTCAGGCAATAGGAGGCAAAACTCTTGGGATACTGCTGGTGTTGATTCACTGTATAACAACTGGGCAAGACATTTAACAACGGAAGCTTAAAACAAAACTAGCAATGGTTTTATGCATCACATATCTGTGGCATGATTTAGTGAACACTCTACATTACATTCTGTAGATTCATCTGTACAAACTGCATGTATTTTATCAAGATATAAATGCATAAGAAGGAATGTAGCCTATAGGATACATAAAGTAATCTGCCACTTCTCTTCAGCAACAACAGGGACTTAGAAGTATGTCTTCTAGCTTTGGCTACTACAGTCCAAAAAGAACTGTCAATTAATTGTGGAAAGCCCTGAGGAGAGCAACAAAAACAATCAGAAGTGCAGAAAATATGATCTACCAACATAGATTGACAGAAGAGGGGATGTACAGCCTAAAGCAGAGAAAACTGAGGTGTAACACAGTAACAAGCTTCAGGAAAAAGTGAAAAGGAGACTACAGCTGGATGTGAGTAATTCTTATGATATACAAACTAGAGAAATACAATAGATTTCTTGGGGATAATATGTTATATAGCTGGACTTCTTGAAGGAGAAGACACCCACCAGGAATGGCAAGGATAATAGATGTGGTCTTTTGGGCAGGGACAGTGTAAATGTAACTTCCCACAGACTTATAGTGCTACAATTCTACAGTTCTGTGATTGAAGGATGTTGCATAAATGTAAATTGCTTTTGTATTACTACATTTTCACTGTCTCTTATCAGGGGGATAAAATTACTGGAGATACGGGCATTGTCTGTACATGGAATCTGTAAAAAAACTCCTATGCACTATTCAGTTACAATGTCAGGATCCCGCCTATCACTGCAAAGATATAGTGTGGATAAAGAGTACCTAGAAAAACACAGGAATTCTATGTAGCTTAGAAAGTAGGGCAAAATATATTGCTACTTCTACCTTAGCAAGGACAGATGGAGATTCACTCTATCCATACAGGCATAAGCAGAATAGTAGTGACCTGAAGCAGAAGGCCTGTTCAGACTGTCTGGCTGTGAGTTCCTGGTGAAATAACAGTTCACTTATTTAACCCCTCATATCCAAAATGTTTCCAAGACCTCAAGTATTAGTCAGGTAAAGATCAGGCAGAGTGTTCCTTTAAAGGATGAGCAGATGGACACATCTGTTTGTTTGACAGGAAAACGTATATGTTGCTTGACCGGGCAAACGTCTCTTGATGCAGTGGAAGAGTTGCACTAAAGAGTTACACTCTCAGACAGTAACTGAAAGACATTCCCCAGAAATAGCTCCATAGTTTGGATATGATGGTACAAAGCTCACAAGAAAATAAGTTTGATAGTTCTAGCTCAGTTAAAGGAACACTGCTGAACCTAAGAATTCTGCAATTATCTGTGCTACCTGTGCTAAATGACTCTGTATTGCTATTTTGCTCATGAGAGCTGGTTTGTTTCTTTTTTTTCAGTGGAGCAAGTTGAAGGAGAATACACCATAATGGAAACAAGCCAGAGCCAGCATTTTCAGAAAGGTAATCTACCCACCAACAATTTTCTGTTTGTCCCTTTTCTCTGTCTCTGATGAGGATTTTAGCAGATAATTGGGTACCTTCTTTGCCAAAGTGACAGTGCAGAAGTTAGCTCTTACTGACTAAGACCTAAGAATGTGCCTCCAGTCTTAGCTTTCAGAATCATATCATGAAGCTATTTTCAGTCTAAACTTTATTTCTTTTAAAAAATAAACCTATTTATTAGCCATTATAGTTCCAAAAGAGAGACTTTTGTCTTGTGCCTGACACTTGCAGTGAGATCTGCCTCAACATCAGTAGCGTCATTGCATAGCATTGGGTGTTGCACAGAAGAGGAACACATCTAGCCTGATATCCACCAGAGGAGATAATCTTTATCTTCTTTCAAAAAGACATCCTTGAGCTAGGACTGACCAATCTGGTGTAGCACAGCTCTGATTTAGGTTGGAAATATTAGCTCTGGTTCCAAAAGCTGTATAATTACACTAGCATTGTTCCCTGCCTGATGTAATATGCTCTGCTTCACTTCTCTGCAACCAGCCGAAGCACAGCGTGGCTCCAGCTGCTGCACCCAAAGTGGTACCCAATCCTAGCTCAGCAGTAAAAACCTCATCTGTAAGAGCTTTACAATTTTCTGCTGGTGTAACATTTAGACCCACAAAAGAAACAGACTGAGTTTGTAGAAGTCCAGAGTACCTAACTGTCCCTGTAAAATCAGTAGAAACTTCAACATTGCTGAAAATCAGATTGAGTACCCATATCATGAGGGCACCTGGAATGCTAGTCACACAAGTTTTGCTTACTCACAGCACTGTCACTGGATATTTTTACAAAATCCACATTCTCAACAATAAAATATGTGTTCCTATGGGGGATCTGTTTATGTTTTTATGTGAACTGATAGTTACACTGGAGTTCCTTCTGTCTGTAAAAATGGCAGTTTTCCAGTGAGTCTACAAACAATTATCAGTTAAATGTAAAGATAATCCTGATTTTATATGAGAAAAAAACAAACACATGAGATAAATCAGGGCAAACAGTTATACAGGCAACTGCAAGGATGAATCATACGTTTGAAATGTGTGACAAAATACAGTTTTGTCCCTTTATAACCTTGTAAACTCAGCTCTCCTCTGAGCTCAGGAGCCATATTACTAAATTCACCTGTAAGCTCTCAGACCTCATAGCAAACTGTCCTAGGGTGGATGGATCTCAGCCTGCATTTCTCTGAGCAACAAATACCAGGTAAGTGTTAAAAATATGACATCATTCAAAACAGATAGGTAGAGAGGTATGTTTTATATGTTTGAAACAATTCTATTACGAATTCCCAAACCTCAAACACTGCAGAAATACAATAATTAGTATGAATCAAAGAGCAAAAGGGAAGTAAAACAAAACAATCTGTAGTTACACTTAACTAACTCACACACTGCAAACATTAAACCAGTGAGGCAAAATCCACCGGAACAGAGACTTTCTTACAGCCCAGCTTCTTAAATTATGTTTGATCTTTTTGTGCCAAAGACACCCCAGAACTACAAGATACTGATACAGATACCGTTTGTTAACTATCCCTTCACATTCCTTTGGTGAACCCAGTCGTACTTCGTATGATATTTGTCTGCCTCCATTAGCTCATCCTCAAAATCACTTACTTTATGGAAATGCTTCCAGCAGTCTCACAGTTATATAAGCAATTTGTGATCCTGAATTTTTGGCCCTGTGTCATGGAGAGTCCCTCTGAAACTGAATGAAGATAATGCTTTTTCATTAGAGCTGGCTTCCACACTTCCATCTTCCCAGGTTCCTCTGTTACGACAAAAAATAAACCACAGATTTACACATACTTATTCTTGTTAGAGGTTTCAATTTATGTCCAGTTCATTTTTCCTTTAAAAAAGATAGGGTTCCTGTTTTCTTACAGCTTCCCAACTTTGTTCTGTTCTGTGTCCAATGTAATTGATGACAGATTAATGCCCATCTGTCACAGTTCCACACTGTTCATTTTTAATGAAAATATTCTGTACTTACTTTTCTGGGTGTTACAACCTGAAAAGAACCAAATCTAAATCCGTAATAACAACATTCCCAGAATCAGATAGATATCAATGACAAGTCAAGGAAGTATTACATATGTATATATATATGTGCTTTGAAACACCATGGTTGGGCAGAGTAGATTACCAATAGCTTTAGAATAAGGATGTGTGTAACTGAAAGCAACCACAAAGCTGGCAAGCAAAGACCTTGCAAATGCAGGAGAAGAAGACCAGAGACCCAATGGACAGGCACATGGATGGCCGTTGGTACAGACGTGTGTAGCAGCCCAGTGAAGCTGTCCATAATGGACAGCACAGGTAAAACGTCTTTAAGATCTATCTTTGTTAACCTGTTGCCTTTATCTTGTGCTTCGGAATCAAGTGTTCAGAACATATGCTCAGATCCCATACCATGAACTCCTGTCTTAGTGCTGTGGTGGTAGCACAATTGTACTTAGTACTATGGTACTACCATAAGCATAACTGTGTTTTGGTACCTGATTGTGCATAACTGATCTGGTTAACTCCAGGACTGGCTGGTAATTCTGCATGCAGCAATTGAAGGAGGATGTAGGCAATCTAGGAAACTGTGATTGGAAATGGTTGGAAATGAGGTGCTCCAGGGCAGCCTTGATTGCAGCGATCATGAGATGGTCAAATTTGAGATCCTCAGGACAGTGAGAAGAACATGCAGCAAGCTCACTGCCCTGGACTTCAAGAGAGCAGACTTTGGCCTCTTCAGGAACCTGCTCAGTAAGGTTCCACGGGATCTAGCCCTAGAGGGCAGGGGGACCCAAGACTGTTGGTTGATATTCAAAGATCACCTGCTACAAGCTCAGGAGTGTTGCATCCCAACAAGAAGGAAGTGCAGCAGGAGGGCCAGGAGACCTCCTTGGATGCATAAGGAGCTGCTGAGAAAAATTCAAAGGAAAAAAGAGGTTTATAAAAGGTGGAAGCAAGGACAGGTGGCCTGGGAAGAATACAGGGATGTTGTCCAGGAAGCTAGGGACCAGGTTAGGAATGCTAAGGCCCACTTAGAATTAAACTTGGCTAGGGATGTGAAAGATAATGGGAAGGGATTCTATAGGTACATAGTGAATAAAAGACAGACTAGGCAAAACGTGAGCCCCTTCTGGAGCCTATCAGGAGAATTGACTACCCTGGATTTCAAGAAGGCTGAGGTTCTTAATGACTTCTTTGCCTCAGTCTTCACCAGCAAATGCTCTGACCACACCACCCAAGTCTTGGAAGGCAGACGCACGGACTGTGAGAATGAAGACCCTGGGCCCACTGTAGGAGAGGATCTGGTTCGAGACCATCTTAAGAACCTGAATGTACACAAGTCCATGGGACCTGATGAAATCCATCCGCAGGTCCTGAAGGAGCTGGCAAATGAAGTTGCTAAGCCACTGTCCATCATATTTGACAAATCATGGCAGTTGGGTGAAGTTCCCGATGACTGGAAAAAGGGAAATATAACCCCCATTTTCAAGAAGGGGAAAATACATTATCTGAGGAACTACAGACCAGTCAGTCTCACTTCTGTGCCTGGCAAAATCTTGGAGCAGATTCTCCTGGGAGGCATGCTGAGGCACATGAAAAACAACAAGGTAGTTGATGACAGCCAGCATGGCTTCACTAAGGGGAAATCCTGCCTGACCAATCTGGTGGCCTTCTATGATGGGGCTCTGGAACTGATGAACAGGGGTAGAGCAGTTGAGTTTACAAGGTTATAAAGGGACAAAACTGTAGAGGTAGGTAGGATAGAAGACACTAAAATCAAACAAAAGAAGCCAAAATAAAAAAAATTAGACAAAAGAATAATGACACACAAAAAAAAAAGTAGAAGCAGCTGAAGATGAAACAAAAGGAGATCAAATAAAATCAGAACCAAAGCCCAGAAGATGAACTATGGGAGTCAAAACAGAAGGTAAATGAAAATGAACCCAGGTAATGTAATACAAAAGGATTAAAAGCAGCAGAAATGCTGACATTTCTAGAAAAAGGAACATAATACTGAAAAAAAAAGTAACCAGTTCCCACAAAAGGAAGCAAGACATAAACCAAAAATTAAGTGAAGACCAATCTACTTTCCAAGTTGCACTGGAAGATAAGAAGAGAAATCAAGGGCAAAACCTGACCACATGCTGCGTTAGCAGGAAATATGACAGTTTGAAAATATATTTTAAATGCCAACTTTAAAAAATAGGCATCAAAAATAGGTATTGCACCAGCTGTACAAGAGGAGAATAATTTAACTTGAATGGAGATTTCTGGTATGGCTCAAATGACCTAATGAGAGTCCACAAGAATATAATACACTCTCTTCATTAAGAAGAGAATGCAAATTAATAACACTAAAACAAGCCCAAGAAATAGTAAAAATAGAGATCATAAAATTAATTTAAAAATCAAGTACAAATTAACAAATCACTGTTGAAAAAGACACCAATCATGTTAGAATAACCAAAAAAAGACCTTAAAGAAGAAAAACATGGAAATTGGCTAGTAGTAATAGAAGAATATCCAGGGCTAAACAATAAAGATTTAATTTAAATTGATCAAGAGCCCCAACAAAGTTTTTCTGGGCTTTACTTCCTCAAAAATGCAAAGTAATCCAAAAAGTAAGTGTGCATTAGGGGAGGGAACTTGACAGGTCTGACAGTTCATTTAAGGTGCTGGTAAATTGTTGGTAAGTTGTTTCACACTGCAGAATAAAGAGCAAATTAAAATTGCCAAGGGATATACACAAGAAAAGAAATTACTGGGGACAGTAGCCAGGTTAGTGGCTGAGAACACTGGGGAATACTTATAAAGAGTGTTTCAAAGTTAGCTGTATGTGAAGGGCCAAACTAGGCTGGGAAGATGACTAAGCCCAGTAAACCCAGAAACCATGAAATTGGAGAATTGTGTAGATACTATTTGAAGAGCTGAAGAAACTTCACAAGAAGGATGTGAAAGTTAGCAACCTACCAGGCTAAAAAGGGGAGCAGAGGCAAGGGAACTATTCAAGTAGTAACCTTCTCTAATCAATGACTAAAGGGTCAAAAAAAAAAATCACAAGTAAAAAGGATCATGAGTAAGACTGCAATAGAAACAACTGTGTATTCAGCAACCAAGGTGAAAATGCTAGCCTTGTGCTAAAAGATATGGCAAAGAAAAGCACAGGATGGCAAGAGAAACAGGAAAGGAATAAAGAGAGGAATTAATGATTGACTGTTATTCTTGAAGGGGTATAAAATCCATGGAGAGAAGCCTACATATGTGAAGCCACCATGGAAAGCTGAAAGGTGTTTTTAAATTTAAAGAGTTGAATACTGCACAAATCAACTTGAATATTCCTTTGAACACCAGTTTTTGAATTGTCAGCTGGAACATATCTTGGCCAAAACCCATGCAGACAATGGATTAAAAAATGTGTTAGTAGAAGGGAAGAGAGAGAACTAAGTACTTTATTGAGAAGTGTTGGGGTAGCAAGTGGGATACTAAATAGTGTAGATATCAGATCCATATCTAATGCGTTTTCATTTATCATTGATAGGCAACGACATGATGAAAGCATTCCTATAAGGAAATAGAAATGTACGCATTTTAGAACATAATAAAGGAGACTCATACTCTTTCTAACATCCAGTTCTTCATTAGTTTCAAATGTCATAAAAACAGTGGAAGAATCCATCCAGATTATTACCTGGCCTGTGTGATGTCCTAGTATGCAAAGCTTGGTACAGTTTTCCAAGCCTTAAAAGAAGTGACAATGCAGAAGCATCTGCTTCAGAAAGTTTTATTTCAAAAGATTGCACACCCTTACACGTAGCTTTACAGCATTGTAACTGGGAAAGAGGACCATTGGTGTACTGTTAAATTGTGATTATTTTAAAATAATTATGTATAAGTTAATGGCCTCACATTTGTCTTCAGAAAATGTTAAGAAATGGTAGAGGCCATAAATTCCTTAACTGTGGAGATGTGCTGAAAATCAAAACGCTACAAATCTGTATAATATGCAAGCGTGTATCAATATAGTAGAAAGATTCTTTTGCTTTCAAGGAGTTAATCAAGAAGCTTTAGAGATATCCAATAATTGTTCTTCTCCTTCAGGAAAACAGCAGCAAATATCCTTCACCATGAAGGATCACTCAATGCAGAAGTTATCTGTTTCAGTCTGGAAAAAACACACACTTGATGTACTTTGTCATGCGATATCTTGTCAGTTAGATCACACTTTGTAATTGAAAACCAAACTTTATCCAAAGATGGTTGGTGCACAGTGCACTCAGTCAGATGGATTCAAGAACATAATAAAATATATGATTCTGCCATTACAGTAATTGAAACTAACACTCAGGCTTTATGCTGGATTAAAACTACTGCAACAGTAGGGCCAATAGATGAAAGAAATTACACAGAAAATCTTATACCTATGTCTACAGTGAATTATTCAATATCAGAATTCCAGTAAAATTAAATAAGATTGAACAAATCCATCAAAATGCCACAACTTGGGCATCACAACTTCAAACAATAGATGGTGATTTTTTTAATGGGAATATACAATTTACAGTTGCACAGCATCTAAACTAGTACATGTGTTATTTCATCCACTTATTGTATTGTTAAAAATACAGGCTGCGATCCTACTATGTTTTATTTTCAGTGTCTTATATCCTACCTCTGGTTTATTGTTCTGTATACTGCAATTATTATATTTAAGTGTTTATCAAAACTTTTGCATGTTACAGTAAGGTTACTTGCAAATAATTATCAAAAAGCCAGTGTCTGTTGAGGCATTCAAAATACACTGTCCAGTCAGCAGACACACAGCAATAGCAAGCCAATACAGATCAGGGAGTGTGTTGTTTAGCCAACTGAATCATAAGACCACAGTTACCTGGATAAGTGCCTGTAAAGGAAGAGATGGTTGTAACCTGAACAGAGTCAAATTCAAACCCCTTAACTTTGTAATAATGAGATAAACACCTATAAATAAATGAAAATAATATGTTGCATATGTATATGCTTTGAAATACCATGGTTGGACAGACCAAATTACTAGTGGCTCTAGGATAAGGTTATATGTAGCAGAAAACAATTACAGGGCTGCAGCAGAGACCCCCCCCCCCAAAAAAAAAAAACAGGGAGCACAGACCTTGGAAGTACAGGAAGAGGAGGGGGCCAGAGACCCAGCAGTCAGGCAGAATAGCTCCATTGATACAGATGTTTAACAGCATAATGAAGCTGCCTAGAACTGCCACAAAAGCCACTGGCTGCCCTTGTCCTGTACAAGTGCCCAGTAAGTGGGCAAGCATTGTGTGCGTAGTACCTTTAAAGGGATCTGTGTCTTGGCGTTAGGTCTGACGCTTCATTACTTGCATTTGGCTAGTTTAGTTGCATGTTTTTCAGGACTGTCTCTTAAATTTAGATGCATGGGAGATGACTGGCTGAAGAGAGGTTAAAACTTTGCACCTTTTTGTTGTTTGTCTTTGTAGTTTTTGAGGCTGCATAGTTCCAGAAATTCAGAATTCTCAGTATGAATGTTAACCTCAGAAGGCTGGTCACCTCAAGACAAGGATGGATTTGAAGAGTTCAGAGGGCAATGAAAACATTCTGTTTTAATTGTGGTGAGGCCATTGACTTTGGCACTATTCATTTAAGACTAATCTGTTATCTGTGTTAGGAATACTGCGTTTCTGGAGCATTTAATGTGATTGCAGGATGTTTTAAAACAACTTCCAATATAAAATGGAATCAAAGAATGTTGTGGAGCTCTTCAGCAAAGAGAAATCCCTATTGAGTTGTATAAAGTATGTTATAAATGAATATGAAGCGTCTGAACTGTGACCAAATGCCCATTGCTAGCCAACTTTATTTTGTGGTGGATTGATCTTTCTTCTTCCAAAGCTCAGCATTCATAAATTGCTCTGGAAAACATCAAAGTAATTTGGAAAGGTCTACAGCAGTATAAATTCCTCTATGCAAAATGGCTGTTTAACAAGATTGCCTCCTTGAACTTTTCACATGATTGTGAGAGCCACTTTCATTTACTAATGGAAGTTTTATAGCAGACATTCCCACTACTCCCACATCTCTGTTTACTATTATTTTATGGAGAATACTTTACAAATTAGGTCTCTGAAACAAAGGCAGAGATGTTTGGTGACATTCCCAGTCTGCTATGAGACTTGTTAGCAGGGTTGCCCAAAGCACAGCATGTAGGAGAGTTCCAAGTCTTATGAATGGCAAAGTTGGGCTGCACCTAATGGCTCATCTACATGGGTGTTAATTTAGCAGTTATTATAGTCATTGCAGAGAAACTCCTTTTGAGTTAGCCCTACTTAGATTCAAATTAGGAAGAAGAGAAGGCTCATGAGGAATTGCATTCATTTGTTGTGGTACAGACATCATAAAGACAAGGTGTGTGTAGTTAGGTTATACGGTGATAGTGATAATTTAAGTGAAAAAGGAAGAGAGAGAATTAAGGAGTAAGTGGTTATGAAGGCTTCATGTACCCAACATCCGACATACTGTAGCTGGATGAGTTTTGGAACTGATCAGGAACTGACTATTTTCTCATCTCACCATGCTTAGAAAGCATTCACTCGGTATTTTAGGAAATGTCTCATATATTCCATCTGGAGAATCCCTTGGTAATTTTACGTTAAATGGTTGAATCCCCTCAGGGCAAGAAGTAAGGATGTTTTCAATTGCTTGATGAGAAAGAAGAGAACAGAAAAGAAGAAAAAATATCTGCAGAAGAGAAAGCTAAATGTAGCGTAGCATTTAGCAAAGCAGAATAGAAGTGCAAGTAACAGAAGTGAAGGAATGATTTATCTTTTATTTTTCCAAGTTATATGTCTTTGTGAAGTCTCTGTTGCAAAAGACAAGTCTCAAGTTTGACTTATTTGCCATTTTTCATTTTGTGAAGATTTATGTTTGGGGTTTTTTTTTCCAGAGAAAGATAGTACAATGCAACTAAAGATTTTTTTCTCCAACAAGTTATAAATGGGAATTAAAATAAAATTGTGTAATGGTCTGACTTTGCACTTTGGTGAAAAGTCTCATTCTCACAGGCAAGCATCTTCCTTCAGAGCATAAAAAAAATAATTTAGAAGCATCTTTTTACTTTTTCTACCAGAAAAAGTAGCTTTTGTTCTCAGTGAATTTCCAAAATTTTACGGAAGCTTTAGGGTTTTTTTTATCAGTCCAAAAGAATATTTTGCACATTCCTAAATGGGATATGATGAGCACTTCTCAGCTTTTGAAGGTGGGCTATCCTTCTGAATCAGGGTCATCCAAGGGCAGTGCTCTATCCCCAGCAGTGGCAGTGTGAAGCTTTATGATGTATCATTCCTACATATGGGATAAAAATATTAGACTGCATTTTTCTTCCAGATGCAGTCATAGAATCATAGAATAGTTAGGGTTGAAGGACCTTAAGATCATCTAGTTCCTACCCCCCTGCCTGGGGCAGGGTCACTTCACACTAAACCATGCCACCCAAGGCTCTGTCCAACCCGGCTTTGAACACCACCAGCGATGGAGCATTCACAACATCCCTGGGCAACCCATTCCAGTGCCTCACCACCCTCACAATAAAGAACTTCCTCCTTATATCCAATTTAAACTTCCCCTGTTGAAGTTTGAACCCATTACCCCTTGTCCTCTCACTACAGTCCCTAATGAAGAGTCCCTCCCCAGCATCCTTATAGGCCCCCTTCAGATATTGGAAGGCTGCTAAGAGGTCCCCATGCAGCCTTCTCTTCTCCAGGCTCAACAGCCCCAACTTTCTCAGCCTATCTTCATACAAGAGGTGCTCCAGTCCCCTCATCATCCTCATGGCCCTCCTCTGGACTTCTTCCAACAGTTCCATGTCCTTTTTATGTTGAGGACACCAGAACTGCACACAGTACTCCAAGTGAGGTCTCACGAGAGAAGCATAGAGGGGCAGGATCACCTCCTTCGACCTGCTGGTCACGCTCCTTTTGATGCAGCCCAGGATACGGTTGGCTTTCTCAGCTGCGAGCACACACTGCCAGCTCATGCTCATTTTCTCATCAACCAACACCCCCAAGTCATTAAATTACACAAAAATTAGTGGGAAAAAATCAGTCTTGAGACACACAGAATGTCATGACTCTAATTGAGATGACTTGTGTTTACTTCAAGATTGGATTTGATGAAGTGGTTGTACACTGCTGACCGAAAAGTTTTGATTCTGGTGGCGTGGCCTCATCACAGCAATCTCCACTTTAATGCATACTGGCATCACTGTAATTAAAATTAATTCATAAAATAAAGCTCATTTTAGAACTTTCCATTTCTTTTGTTTCTGCATAAATGGCAAAATTGAAAATTTTAAGCTCATACACCGTAGGTACAGCAGGAGCCAAGCAACTAAATATGCTGTTCTACCTCCTGACCCCTTAAATTCTTACTGTTGAGGTACACCATTGTCGTAGTTTCAGCCTCTCAGCCACGCAGTTTTCTCACTCACTCACTCACTCACTCACTCACTCACTCACTCTATCCTCTTTCCTCCCCTCTTTCTTCCCCTCTTTCTTCCCCTCTTTCTTCCCCCTGCTCCCGGAGGGATGGGAAGGAGAATTGAAAGAATGCAACTCCCACAGGTTGAGATAAGAACAGTTTAGTAACTAATGTATAACACAGAAACACTACTGCTACCACCAATAATAATAATGACAAGGCAAATACAAGGAAAGAATACAATCACTCGCCACCTATACTCAGCCCAAGCAGTGCACCCCCACCCTTCTGGGTCTTTGCTCTCTGTTTTTACATCCTAGGCATGACGTGCTGTGGTATGGAATACCTCTTTGGTCAGTTTGGGTCAGGTGTCCTGTCTCTGCTTCCTCCTAGCTTCCCCTCCTCTCTGGCAGAGCATGAGAATCAGAAAGTCCTTGGTCAGACCAAAACAGTCTAAGCCGTAGCTATAAACATTGGTGTTATCAGTGCTGTTCCCACACTGAAAGTCGAAAACACAGCACTGCATCAGCTACTAAGAAGGAGAAAAATGAGTGCTGCTGCTGAACCCATGACAACCATCTACACCAAAAAGACAGAATTCCGGCAAAATACGTTGTCATCATTATTGTGGCAAGTGAGAAGATGCATGATCAGATTACAGTTTGTCATGGTTTAAGCCATAAATTTCCCTTCTCCCTCCATTTCTTCCCCCCCCCCCCCCCGTCCGATGGGGGGAAAATGGGGAGAAGAACCAAAGAATATGTAACTCCCACGGGTTGAGATAAGAACAGTCCAGTAACTAAGATACAATACAAATCACTACTGCCACCACCACCACCAATAATAATGACAAAGTAAATACAAAGGGAGAGGATACAATCGTTTCACCACCCGACCGAGCCGAGAGACCGCGCGCCGCTCCAGAGACCGCGTGTCATGAGCGAGACCGCGTGCCCGAATCCTACCTCCTGGGCATGACGTGCTGTGGTATGGAATAACCTCATTGGTCAGCCCGGGTCAGGCGCCCTGTCTCCCCTCCCCCAGCTTTTCTCTCTTTTCCGGCGTAACAAGAGTCTCTGTGTGTGTGTGGGGTGGGTGGGGGGGAAGCCGAACCCATAACACAGTTACGCTATGTAAATGCAAAGGATGAGAATAGGAACTCAAAAGACATATACTCTGGGCTTCTCAAGTAAAAGGGTTCCTAAATATTATGCAAAATAATATGAGGCATTTAATCTCCTAAGAGATGTAAAGAAAACGTCTTCTACTTTATGTATTTAAAGGGAAAAGTCTTTTGTTCATCACTTTTCACAGAACTTTTATCCTTACACTGTCAGATGATAAAGGTATAAGCATATATTTAAATTCCTTACCTCAAAAGATGGTAAATGATGTATGCAAAAGAAAACCAGGGCTCAGGAGGAATTTTTTACACAGTGTTCATACCATGGAAGAAAGTTAATGTAAATTATATGTGAGGGGGGTTTAAGCTAATATTAATACATGAAGAGGTCAAGCGGCAAGCAAGTTCAGCCAACTACAGGCTTTTTTTTTTAATAAGAAAATGTCTTTTTTTGGAGATATGACTTTTTTTTTTTTTTTTTTCGCTTTGCTTTTGCTTATATTGATGGACTGTGAAGGTCAAGAAGAGATTGATCCACAGACGCCAGTAAAAGTTAGAAGTAATTTAATTAGAGTTGTCCAAATCTGAAACATCTTCTAATCCGATTATATACTTATTTCTTGAGGGACAGTATGTGAGTATCTATATTTGCTATAGAAAGATACTTTTTTAGCAATCTAAAAGGATTCAGTTATCAACTCTTTTTTGAGAAGCAGAATGATTCAAGAAAAAAAAGGAGTATTTTCCATAGTTAAAAAATAAATTATGTTTATATTAGTTTCTATTTCAAATTAACTGTATGCATGTGTGTGTATTTGTATATACTATATCTACATTACCTAAAATAGTCTTGTATATCCCCAAGTAATCAGCAATACTGTTTGTTAGATGTGTCATGTGATGAACCTTTTTGGTGCTGTGCTACCTGCCCTATGTAGCTGGTGTGATTCATCGTAACGAAGGACATACATACTCCAGGACATTTAAAGAGATGTAATTTTGCCTAGCTGTCATAATTTAAAGAGATAAAATTCTTTCTGTGAAGAGAAAGACTCATCCATCAAAGATTTTTAATCTCTGCTTTACCATGCTCGTCCTTTTAGGGGTTTAAGGGTACAAAATGTACATTATCTCTCAGTACAAAAACTGAGGTGACACTTGACAACTGTGAAAGCAAATGAGGCATTATGTGAAGGTGAATATGCTGCAAATGAGGGCAGAAAGGCTGGGAAGCAAACTGCAGTATCCATTGAAGGGCAGCACACTCTGCCTCCCAGAGCTCTGAGCTGCAGAGAAAGGTCTTCTTCCCACTGCTCCAGCAGAGCAATGCTGCAGAGAGGTTTCTAAGGATGTGTCACATCCTCTGATCTGCAGGTATTGCAGCCCTTCTTGGCACAGCAGAACAAGATTTGTCTGAAAAGTGTTCAGTAGAAACTTTGAGATAAAGGCAGTTTGGGTGTACAGAAAGCACAGGAGTTATAAGTGAATTCCTTCTTCTCCACATATATATTTGTAGCACCAAAACAGAAACAAAAGGGTATTTTTAACAGATTGAGCTATATTTTTCAAAATGTCCCTCACTTTCATCTCTTGAATCAAAAGCCAGAAATAGCACTGCTGAAATTCTGTGAGAAAGACCATTCTTGAACTTCTGGGAAATACCATTGTTATATCTATATATTCTGTTGCGTGAGTTTTGGAGATGCTTTACTGACTGCAGAAATCTGAATGTTCTTTAGATGGGGAGCTGAAAGTTTGTCCCATTGCCAGATGCAAATCTCCACTCTAAGGTCCACCCACTAATAGATTAGACTATTGAAGTATGGCTATCTGGTAGGGTCTCCCTGGCATGAATGTTTGCAGCACTGCTTTCAAAAGATTTGTAAATGTGCATGGACTAGTGATATTAGCCAACACGGCTATGAGGCTCCCTAAATCAATGCTACCAATGAGTTGCACACAAATGGCACAAAAAATATTTTATTTTGATAAGCAAGATGTCAGAGATAAGAAGCCCTGACTACAGTGCCTCCTGAGCCCTTACTTTTTTACCTTTGAAGAGCAACCAAACCAAACAGCAATCAAGGTCTTACTTTAAGCAAGAACTTAAGTTCCATGTTCTCAACTGCTTTGCTAAGCAGGAATGAGGTTACTCATATAAAGACTTGTCTTACTATTAGACAAGGAATTTAAAATTTGAAATTTATACCCATGTAAATCCGATCCTCATGTAACAGGTTTGCAAATCAAGAAATGAGCTGTGCATTTGGAGTCTGCTGCTTGCTGGAAAGCAGAGAACATATTCTTCTGTCTCACTGGTTATTTCACTGGGCTATTGAATTTCTTGAAGAGTATTAAGCAGACCATGCACTTCCAATGATAAATATACCAGCTTGATGACAACTGGTTTTACATTGAATGTTTCCCTGGATGGTGCATTTCTTCTAAGCTGATAATAATTTAGTTTAGTCTCCCAGAGAGGGAAAAGTACTTTCCTAGGACCTGTGTTAGTCCATACTGAATGAGGGCTCTAAGAGCAACCCCAGAGAGAAGTCACACAGAAGCTGCTTAGTTAAAAAAAAAAGGAAAAACATTGGCCTAAAAGAGTTTACACAGCTGTGAGTGATAAAATATAGCAGAAAATATAGCAGCCATGGCAACCCACTCTCCAGTATTCTGATAATGCATCAGAAATGAGACTATTAGAATTATTAATTCACATTAGCAGCTATTAAAATTACTACCTGCAGATTCACAGCCTGAAAATCCTTTTCTATTTCTAAGAGAAGGTTCAATTGCAGAAGGAATCTTTTTGCTAAATAGGTGCACTGTATTGTATGCTAGACATTATGGGAAGTCCAACAGATAATAAAGCTCACATAGAGCTTCATGTAGCTGCTTTGTAATGCAAGGGTAACAGATGTAACACTTTATTCTTTTAATGATGGCAAAGAACCAATGCAGCCCAAATAGCAGTAACAATATCTGGACTCTTACTGGTTCCCTGGAAGCTAATACTAGAAATCCAACTTACTGTGGAGTATTTCATTAAATAGCAAGTGGCATAAAAATATCCTACTTAGGTAATAAACAAAACCAACAGAAATCAGCAGAAAATCTGAGCCAGATCCACAGAAAGGTTTTGTAGAGATACTGCAGTGAGACTCAGGGAGTCCCACAGAGATCTGGCTACATCCTTTCCATCCCCCATTAACTTAACTCAAAATGCAATTGCATGCTGTTTTAAGTAAAAGAAGAAACACTATTACACCGAGGCCACAGCAGGAAATAATCAGGGAGAACAGCAACATGGCAGAGAAAGAACATTTTATTTATGGAAATGAGCAGAAAAAGTAACACGCAAGCTAGAAGCAGCCAAATAGGTACCAGTAAAAATAACAAACAAGCAAAGAACATGAGCTTGGATCACAACCAGTTTACAGGAATTCACATCACAGTCTATCTCCTTTGAGATCCCATGTACCAAAAATGGATATGACATCCAGTGTTCTTTCTAAAAATCGTTGTTCTCAGAAAGAGAAAACAAGGGTGCCTGCAAAATGAAATTTAACACGTCCCCACAGGCTAGACACAGCGAATGAAGTAGGCATATACAATGGGGCTTGAACAGCCTTTACACTAGATGCTATTCTGAATTCTCTCCCCCTGCTTGCCACCAAGCTCAAGAACAGCCTGCATTCCTCAAGGACTTGGTTTTTTCTACAGAGTTCCCTCTGCGCCTACAGACTTTTCTTTCTAATATCCATTTCTTATTTCCTGCAAAAGTCTATCAGTAATGCTATTGGTTAACTGGAAATAGATATTCATCCACCTAAGCTTCCTTTGGAATCAGGCTCTCAACAGACACCCTTCTTTTCTAACATGGTGGCAATTACTTTCCTAACAAATAAAAACATGGTGATAATTAAGGTCATGAATTAGAAGACCTGGGGTTGATTTCTTCTTGAGGACATTCAAACTGACAAACAGTGGATGTCTTGATGGCAGCCTCCTCAATGCTCTTGAGGCCTTCCCTGGAAAATTTAGTTTAGCTGTTCTACCAAAAAGCACCAGCTGTGGGTGCACTTATAAAGTTAAGGTGAATATAGAAATTTGTGTTAGTCTAGTTTGGCCAGCAAAATCAAAGAAATATTAGCTCATTGAGCATGCCATGAAATGTTACTGATGGTCCTCACAAGAGATGACCAAATAATAAAAATATTTGTCATTCACCTTATTTGTAAAAGGGCTATGATTCTGTGGTATCAGTACCCTGCCCTTTTCCCATTTTTCGCATTTTTCCTCAGGCATTCAGACAAACATTGATGGAGATGGTATTATTCATACAGATATCAGAATCCCTGCGCAACCAAAGGGCTTCAGGCATGAACAGAAGTATTTGTTGTTTCTTTTTCACTGCTTGCTGTTCATCAGCTCAAGTTCATGTCAGCAGGATGACTCCTACTTCTGTTTAGCATGTGTTTAATGCTCAGCTAAGTGAAGCAGAGCTCACTGTGACCTGCAGAGCCCAGCTTGCCAACAGGGAAGGATGAGGAGAACAGCTCCCACCCCATGCACATCCATTACATGAGCAACTAGCTGAGCTGCCTTGGAGGAACTCCAACACTGCACCACGCCATGGCGACTGCTCTGCCAAGTACCCTCAGGTACAGCCACACTTTCTTAGGTTACAAAAGTGTTGGGAAATAGTTTTGCCTAAGAACTCGCTGTCTCATAATGAAATAAAAGGCCTGGCAGAAGTGGTTTGTTTTGGAAAACACTGTGACAGAGGCCTGACCAAGACTAACAGACCTACCTGCCCACCAAATCTCTTTCAGCAACCTCCTTGGTTTCCTGCCATTGCGGATACAAAGCTTCCCTGTAGCCACTGTGGAGCACGAAGAGCCTCAGCAAAACCCTGCAGTAGAAGGGCCCATCACCAAATACCCTTTTCTTTCCTTCTTTTGAAAAATCTGATTTTGATTTTTTTTCCTTTTTCAAAATTGCAAGTGAGAAAAAAAAAATCTTATAATCTTTTACAAAGCAAAATTGTCTTTCTCTATGCAGTTTGTGTGCAATGGACTGATGAGCAGTTATATTTCCCTGAATCAGAAAGAACATTTTTAGGAAATATTTGAAGTGAGAGGCAAAAGAAACTTTGCAGGGACTGGCTGAGAGATCACATGAATCAGAATAGGCAGTAGAAGATGACACAGAGTCGAGAGTAGGCAAAAAACAGGTGGAGAACCCAAAAAAACAGGATGAAGGGCACAAGGGAAATAGTGGAGGGGATGAAATATTTCCTTTTTGTTTTTTTTTCACCCATTTAACTACATTTGCAGGGATCAACAATGTGACATGATGAGTCCCTGAAAACGCATATCCCAGAAAGCAGCCTTGTACTGGAAGAAAAGGAACAGCCAAAGCATCCTCATAAAGGTGTCCATGATTTAATGAAAGAGTCCATTTTTATAGTAAAATATAGGTGGACAAATGCTGAAGGGTACGTGACAAAATCCTTCAGTGGGGTGAGGGAGACCAGCTCAACAAATGCACGGGTTGTTCTGGCCATGACTCCTGGGAGATGCTCTTTATGCCCCACACATCGCTGCTCAAAAGCGGCTCTGCAGAGTGAGCAGACACTTCCACAGCAAATCAGGCTTTTCCCAGGAAACTATTTCTGCTAACAGTATCATCTGACAAAAACAGTTTAAAATCATTTGCTACTTTCCATTTTAATATTTTCTGTATGTTTTCCTTCAGATCACCCCTTTTTAAGTCACCACAAAGGCACAGCTTCCATACATTGCCTACTGTCTAAATGGCTGTTTCTATTTTTAGTCATTTTGATTTAAACTTAATCTCATATTAAAATCTAAATGAAGGATGATTTCAATTTCTTCTTGAAGGCTGGAAGGAACAGCAATGTGGGACCGTACCAGCTGCAGCTTTAGAGCTTTATTTGGAAGGCTACAAGGACACACTTTATTTCCTTATGGATCTCAAAGGCCTGAACTAATTAGTACTTATTAGAAAACAAATTAGAAATGCATTTTATTTCTCCATATGGTGAAAGCACGAGCTACAGTAAAGGGATAAGATATCAGAAGAGCTGGGATAGTGATTTGCAATACATAATTTATTTGATTAGTTTTGCCTTTTCTTTCATGCCTATGCATTGTATATGAACAGGTAACAACTTCCTTGAATATATCCATTGTTCAAAACAATTTGTCAAATAATTTTTGCTATGTAGCTCATCTATGAACAATTCATTGATCACTAAAATCCAAAATTGTAGTGCCAAAAAGTAATAGACAAGCGAACGGCCTGATTATTTTTTTAATATGTATGAGTGTGCTTAATTTGATTTTTTTAATTTCTGTCAGTTTAAGTTCTTCAAAATTAACTTAAAACCATTTAATTGCCAGTAAAATTGATATGGAAGAGAAAACAGGCATGATCAGGATTAAAAAGAATTCACAGCAGCTTAGACCTTATTCTCACTGTTTTGTGAATGTTTCTCCCATGATGTACTTTGTTTATGTAGAGCATGATCCTGGCAAGTGAGTAAACACAGCTAGTGAGTAAACACTGCTAAAGCAATTTGATTTTTAAAAGTTAAAGAATACCCAGAAAAATAAGAGAGGAGATCCCAGCAGCTACTGTCAGAAACATCTTAACTGAAACACTGTTTCTCTACTTGTAAAAGACAATAGCTTTAAGTATTTTTGAGGCTGGAATGAAGGACTAACTGTTCATTATGCATTGAGTACATTAGAAACACTGAACACTCTGGTGATCTTCTGATACTGTGTCATCGAAATCCTAATGAAAACTCCAGCACTAACACCTCCAGAACACCACCACATAGATGGCTACATCCTGATGATGCTGGATATCCAAGAATCAAAAATTTTCAGCTCTTACCTCTTTTTCCTGAGTAGAACATAGTGGCCATGAAGCTAAAGCCATGCTTCTCAGCCCAGTTCCTGACCTCTAACCTCAGGACTGGTTAAAGTATTGAAAGTTGTTCTTTTCCACATGCCTAAAGTTCGGGTCTTTAATTTCTGAGTAGGCTACTGATCAATCGGCTTTCATATGAACTGTTTCTAGCAACCTGCCAAGCACATTTGTTGAGAAAGTTTTGTTGTGTGGAAGTCAGTATTGCCAGTGTGCTACGTGCGCTTTCAGCATGCCCGCCTAACAAACAGGGTGCCTTAGGAGAGAAAGAGCAGAAATGCCAGCTTTCTTCATCCCAAACAATTTTTCCCGTTTGTCTGCTCTGGTCAATTTAAAAACAAGAAAAATACGCACAAATAGAAGTGAATAGAAATAATTAAGTCTATATGCACGCTAAACATGCAATTGCATGAACAATTTATTCCAAATATTCCTTTTATAGCCCCTCCATGTGGCTGACTCTATACCATCATCTTTAGAACCCAGTGCATGGAGGACACATGCAGCCTAGTCCCATTAGTAAGACATCTTAATCTTTTGGAAACAACCATAGAATCATACAATCATAGAACAGTTAGGGTTGGGAAGGAACTTAAGATCATCTAGTTCCAAACCCCCCTGGCATGGGCAGGGTAGCCTCCCACTAGGTCATGTCGCCCAAGGCTCTGTCAAACTGGCCTTGAACCCTGCCACGGATGGAGCATTTACCACTTCTTTGGGCAACCTGTTCCACTGCCTCACCATCCTCACATGACAATTTGGAGGAATTGATTTTACCCCTGGATTAAGTGTTGTTGTTCACTATTTGCAGAGTCCAGTCAGACATAATCTATTTTATTCTAGTGAGAGGAAAAGGATAGGAGATCTGTTATCTTCCTTAAAATGCTTTTTGGCTAGAAAATGCTTCTAATTTGTATGACGCATTACTCCATTGATGTTATAGAACTACATGCTTAATTTATAGAAGCTGTAAGTATGCATGGATAATACGCAGCTTTTTAAATTGTGAAAGACTTCTTAGAGTCATAGAATAGTTAGGATTGGAAAGGACCTCAAGATCATCTACTTCCTACCCCCCTGCCTGGGGCAGGGACACCTCACACTAAACCATGTCACCCAAGGCTCTGTCCAACCCGGCTTTGAACACCACCAGCGACGGAGCATTCACAGCTTCCCTGGGCAACCCATTCCAGTGCCTCACCACCCTCACAGAAAAGAATTTCTGCCTCATATCCAATCTAAACTTCCCCTGTTTAAGTTTGAACCCGTTACCCCTTGTCCTCTCACTGCAGTCCCTAATGAAGAGTCCCTCCCCAGAATCCTTATAGGCCCACTTCAGTTACTGGAAGGCTGCTATGAGGTCTCCATGGAGCCTTCTCTTCTCCAGGCTCAACAGCCCCAACTTTCTCAGCCTATCTTCATACGGGAAGTGCTCCAGTCCCCTCATCATCCTCGTGGCCCTCCTTTGGACTTGTTCCAACAGTTCCATGTCCTTTTTATGTTGAGGACACCAGAACTGCACACAATACTCCAAGTGAGGTCTCACAGGAGCAGAGTAGAGGGGCAGGATCACCTCCTTTGAGCTGCTGGTCATGCTGCTTTTGATGCAGCCCAGGATATGGTTGGCTTTCTGGGCTGCAAGCGCACACTGCCAGCTCATGTTCATATTCCCATCGACCAACACCCCCAAGTCCTTCTCCACAGGGCTGCTCTGAATCTCTTCTCTGCCCAACTTGTAGCTGTGCCTGGCATTGCTCCCACCCAGCTGTAGGACCTTGCACTTGGCATGGTTAAACTTCATCACATTGGCATCAGCCCACCTCACAAGTGTGTCAAGGTCCCTCTGGATGGCATTCCTTCCCTCCTGTGTATCAACAGAACCACACAGCTTGGTGTCATCAGCAAACTTGCTGAAGGTGCACTCAATCCCACTGTCCATGCCACTGACCAAGATGTTGAACAAGACCGGATTCCAACACCCGATCCCTGAGGGACACCACTCATTACTGGTCTCCAGCTGGACATTGAGCCATTGAGCATTATTCTTTGCATGTGGCCATCCAGCCAGTTCTTTATCCACCCAGTGGTCCACCTATCAAATTGATGTCTTCCAAATTTAGAGGCAAGGATGTCATGTGGTACAGTGTCAAATGCTTTGCACAAGTCCAGATAGATGACATCAGCTGCTCTACCCCTGTCCATCAGTTCCATAGAAGTTCCATCATAGAAGACCCCCAGATTGGTCAGGCAGGATTTGCCCTTAGTGAAGCCATGCTGGCTATCATCAAGCACCTTGTTGTTTTTCATGTACCTCAGCATGCCTTCCAGGAGAATCTGCTCCAAGAAATCTCCAAGAATCTGCTTCTTGACTTCTTGTTTTTCTCTGCTGATTTCCTTTACTTAAAGGACAGCTCACCTTTCAGCCACCTCTTTTAACTGCACTTTGCTAATATGTAGGCAGTTTATAAACTCTTTTGTCTCCTTGAGAATGTTTTCTCCAATATGTTCCGCATTCAGAACTATATTTCAAAGTGCCACTTTTATCCTTTTTATCTTCCTTATAACTTAGAGTATTGGTCATTACTTGATTATTCTGGTCACATTTCACTGTTCTTCACTGAAATCTCAATAGAGAAAGAATGCTTTAGGCAAAATGAACTCTGAAATTTTGTGTCATCAAAATCTTAATGTAAGTATATTGAATAGAGCTTACACAGCTTAACCTAGAATCATAAGAAACACATTCACATTATAACATTTGCACCAGCACACGAATGGAAGATTTTTGTGAAAAAAGAAATTTCACTTCTCAGTGTTATTTCTTATGGCCCTAGGTACTTATTAAATCCAATAATAAAATAAGTTTGAATAAATATATATAATATCCAAGAATGACAATGCACAGAAGATAACAGTGAGAACTTCCCGCTCCCTCCTATACAAACCATTGTGCTTTTTACATGCCCATAAACTATTAAATGATTTGGCTTTCTACAATTACAAAATTCGGACATTGCCTTCATGTGCCACATTTGAATACTTACAGGTCATGATGACACTATAAAAGTTAATGTGTACTCTTTTTTAAATATTATTACTATTCCAAGGAAGTAGTGCTTATGTAAAATTATGTTTAAATTAAAAAGAGATATTAGCATGAATTAAAGTTTCCTTTTTCTCTTTCATTTCTTCTAATACTTTGTCTTTCAAGGATCTTCAGAAATCTCCTTGTTTTCAAAACAAGCCATTTCTAACATAGGTACTTCAGCTCATACTTTTCATTATGTCAAATCATGACTTTTGTAGAGGATTTTGTCTTCTTCACATTCTGCATTAGTTATCAAACCTGCTGCTCTCTTCTGGTACAGACCAATTTCTCACAGCTTAATACTGAAATTATTATCCTAAAATTCCTAAAATACAGTTCCACCATGGCTTAGCTACTTCTGCTGCTTTTAAAGTTGCTACTTATTAATGCTAATCATGTTAGAATGCTGGGCTTTCTTAACTACTATAAGAGCTTGAGTTTTTAATCTGACTATTTTTTTCCTCTCACAAATTTACAGAAAATTGCTAGGATTAAAATACCATAAAGATTATCTTTCAACCCATGTGAGGCTGTAACCCAGGTTGCTCAGAAGAGAATCTTTTATCCCATTCAAATGACATACATGCAGTCTGATGTAAAGCACAATCTGTAGCACATGTGTATTTGCTCTATCAGGACATTTGCACATGTTGCATGCTGCAGTTAATAAAAAAGTAAGAACTGAGGAAATTTTGTTACAAGCACCTATTTCTTCCCTCCACATTCATCCTGTATCTATGTCTTCACCCTTTTATACACCTTTGGAGTGTTGCTATAAGCTGAAATATATAAGGCCTTTAGGCCATGCATACCCCTAAAGGTAGTGAAAGCTGGGTCTCTATTCAAAAGGATAAAGGTGATCCTACAGGGGAAGCCAAGCCAACCTACTTCATTGCAATTAGTAACATGGGGGAAAATAGATGGACAAGTGAACTCTTCACCTTCAGTGCTCTCCAAGACACTAAGTGTCTCCACCTGTGATCACACATCTTGGATTGGAAGGGATAAATGTGGCCTCTTTTCCAGTAATACGTCAGCCATTTTAAGAAGCAGCAAATTTGAAGTTTGAGGAAGGCTTCATTTTGCAACCTGTATTTTGGAACCCAGTTGAGCACAAATGCATTATATCAGTTATTTCTGATTTTTCATAAGAACTAAAGATAGCACCTTTGCAAAACTATATAGCCATTGGTCTTCTTAAAAAGATGCATGCCTCAGCACTTTCAATTCTGTTGCTATCACATTGCTCCACAATCTCTTTTCTAAGGGTCTTTAAGAAGGAAGATGAGGATATATAAACCAGTCTGGAACCTTAATCTATACTTCAGACATTTTTTCAGGTTAATTTGAGCTAAGAGAATAGCACAGATATTATTCAATTGGTTATTGTCTGTTTCTCCTTAGCAATGGGCAAAATCTCAGATGTCTGTTTCATTTCTTAAATCCATCAGCAGGCCTGGATACTCATGGTCCTTGGATGTGATAAACAGCATAGCTTTTATGCTATCACTCACTTGAGTGATTTTGTTCTTTCCTCTCCAAATATCAATTCCTCTGAACTCAAATGCAGAACTGCTTTAGGCTTCAACTAAAACAGGTTTGGGCCCCAGGAGGTGACAGTAATTTTGATCAATTGCTAATCTGCCCAAAGAACACTTTCACACAGGTTCTGCCAGGCTATATTTTAGCGCCCCTCCTCTGTGTGATGTTGAGAGAGATAATAACACAATTTGAGCTGTTGTGCTATCAAGATGCAGATGACACGCAGCTCTATGCCTCATTTTCATCAAACCCAGATGGTGCGGCATCTTTGCTTTGCCTGTGCCTGGCAGAGATTAATACTTAGATAAGGGCAAGCCAACAGAAGCTTAATTTGGACAAGATGGAGAAGGTGCTATTGTGTGAAGGAAAATAAGCATGATCTTACTTCATTTCTACTTCCCATTTGGGAGGATTTTGACCTCGAGTGCGTTTGGATGCCCATTGCTATTTGAAATCACAGGTGGCTTTCAAAGCCACCTGTGAAGCATATCTGTTTCAGTTAGACATGGAACATATTTGCTTCCATTAGACATCTATCACATTTCTTCTTGGCTGTGGACAGTGCCACCTCCAATCCATGCCTTTGTAAATTCTAGACTTAATTATTGTGATGTGCTCTATATGGGGCTGCAGATGAGGCCCAACTGGAAACAATTGTCCTGTGCTGAAACCAGCTGCTTGCCTGGCTGGCAATGAGGGCCACTAAGCACACACTAGAGAGCTTCTCTGGGAAAAAATTCTGTCTCCCTTCCCACCAAAGGGATGGTTTCCCCCCTGTTGAATCTGGTTCCTACACTGAATTAGTGTTAAAGGACCTGGGTCCTATCTTCTTGAGAAAACACCTCCTGCCAAATGAAGTCTCAAAGCAATTTCTGTCAATAGCACGTTAGAGCTCTAGAATTAAACAAATAGGAGGCAGTAGCAATGCTCTTAAAACAAACAGCTCTCAGCTTCAAAATTGGCTTCCCTGACTACTCCAGCAGAGCCCAAATGTGTTAAGTTTGGCACAGTAAATGACCCATCACTTTTCCCTAGCTTTGGATTATCAGCATGCTTATCAGAGAGGACTGGTTTGGGAATCTCATAAGTATTGCATCTGTATTCATGAGCTTTTTAACTTCATCAGTAATATTGCACTGGAATTATGGTATCCCCATGAAATTACACTAAACTGACATGAAGAACTTGATCTAAGCAGCCTTGAACTTTGGATTCTTATTTTAAAGATTCCAACCATGACCTTCCTCAAAATGTGTGTCCAGATAAGCACTCCCAGGATTCAATATTTTTCTGACCTGCCTCTTGGGTTAGCAAAAGTGGTTTGGAAAGCGCAAAAGAGTAGCCTTATTTATTACATTACAACACTTCTTTTTCTAGTTGTGGCTAAACCCAGGACCTATAGAGAGAAATACTTAGGGCATTAAAAAAATCTTTTGGAATTCCAGAAGGCCTTTATGTATAGTCCTAAAATGGGAAAAGCCTGTCTTTTCTTATTGCAGCCAAATCAGCCATTACAGGGGACGGCTTAAGTAGAATACCACAATCAGAAGTTATACTACTCTGTATTTAATGCAGAATACTGAAAAATCTTTTTTAGAAAAATTTTACTAAATGTATCCATTTCAGATAGTGTTAGTCTCCATAAGTAGTGAAACTGCCAATATGGTGTAAGATACTGAGGATCTACAAAGCTACAACTTTATGTACTAACAATGGCAGAATCTGTTTTTTATAACAGACCAGGGATCAAATTCTTTCCTTTGTTGCTCAAGGTGACCAGTTCAGACCTTGTTATCTGGATGCAATCTCTCTGTCTCAAATATTCTAAGTAAATGGGATTTAGATATAATTTACTATTGTTGGAAGGGAAATTATTTCATTATTTCCCACCAATAATAATTTAAATTCCTAAAGATATGCAGGTGCTTACATTGAAAATGGAGACATTTTGATTTCTTGGTCTCTACTTTGCTTAATTAGATTTCACTGAACATTTTAAATCAGCTGAGACTTTTGATCAACTGCACATCCACTGTCACTTCCAAGAGCTTTCACAACACTACAGACCTGTATATCTATCTGACAGACATTTTTTTGAATCTACTAACAGTTTCTTACTAAGATATTTTCATCAAAAATGTAAAACCTTATAAAAAATTCAAATGTTTTGGTTCAGTTGAGGCCCTCAGCTAGAGTAATGTCATTTCATGTCTATACAGCATGGTGTTGTTTTTATTTGTGGGCTTTTAACACTATGGTGATAATGATTTCAAAGGTTCCATCTCCTTTTTAAGAGATAACTGCACTATTCTTGATTTTGATCTGTCACCACCTTGCCATGGTATGATATTCCAGGTTTCTTGTTTTGAGTGAATGCATTTTTTTGTCATTGCAGCTTGATAAAATAGAAGCCCATTTTGAACAATAAAGCATAAGTAGTGTACTTCTATTTTTATATGTTTTCTTGGATATGATTGCAATTTATGAGAAAAACCACTATAATTATGAATGCAAATGATTTCACAGTTACTGCAACAGATTTTGTTTATATATGTTAAGCTATGCTGAGAAAGAGCCGGCTTTGATCTGGGAAACTCATTAATGTCTTTGCAAAACAGCAATCAGAACATGGTGTACAGCAGTGATAGTGACCATGGCTCACCAGGATGTGACTCAACCCATGCCAGCTTTGAAATTCAGACACCTTGTGCTGGTGCACAGAGGTGGACTGTAGGGAAGTTAGTAAGGCTTTTTTAATTAAAATGCTTAAAAATTGTGATTCTAGCCTGATACTAATAACACTTATTTATTAAAGCAACAGAACCATGGCTTTTACCAAGGGAAGTCAGAAGCCCCAGTGAAGACTCACAGTGCATATCCATACACTGTGAAATTAAAAAAGGTGTGTGCGTAAGCTTGAGCATTTGTCTCTTGATGTCCACCTTCTCTACATTCTCCTTTGTAATTGTTTGGACTACCCCCCTTACTTCTCTTCAAGACGAGGCTTGGGTTCATCCTGGGGTTAACTTCCATCAAGGAGCAGTATGGATGATGCCATATGATATTAAGCTATCTCCATCTGTCACCATCCTCCAACATTAACCCAGAAGACCTCATACTCTCATATGCAACCCAAAATATTCACACAACACTCCAGGGCATGTGTATACTCTCCACATCACACATATTAAAATCCCACTCTTGAGGCTGTAAGGCAGTTTCCTCATTAGCAGCCTGGCCTATGGATCCAGTCCTGACGACAAGTGTTGTTAACACCACGTCAACAAACGTCTGAGAAAAACTGTGGAGCCAGCCTGGGCTTCACAGAGTGTAACCCTCTTTCCAGCATGCAAAAAGAAAGCCCAGGAAGGGAGGGCCAGACAGATGCCCCAAAATAAACATTGGGAAATTGCACCATCCACAGGGCATACTGGTGGCACAACACAAGTTCAAAACCCAAAAAGGTATCCTAAAGGCAATGTCTAAAGATGGTTTTCTAATACCTATCCACACTCCAGTGTTTAACTCATTCTTAGTTGGCCCAGGTAAGCTAAGAAGGATCTATCTATACCTTAGAACAGGCATAGGGAATCTGTGGGTGATCCAGTGGCATAACGGGCAATGCACTGGACACATTCAGGACCTGGAAGAGGAAGGCAGGAGATATAGCATGAGAAGGGTCATCTCCCACTGCCTTCAGTGTTTTCCCAGAACTCACTATCACACAGCTGGGTTTCTACTGTGTGGTAGAAAAATATGCATGCCCCTCTTATGGCAAGTGTGAAATCCACTCCTGCATGTGGTGTGGGAGCAGACTGGCACAGAAATATGGGGTGGTGGCCTTCTGTCCCTCTCAAAGGCACCCTCCTCCCTCAAGCAGGGCATTTGAAACTGCAGCAGACACTGGACCCAGTCCCCATGGCCAAAGAGCAATTCACACTGCTGAATGCTGAAACACTTCCTAGACCTTCTGCTAGCCAGAGCAGTTGGAAGCCCTGTGCACCCTGGCCTGGCAACACAGAGAATCTGGGCTATCACCTAATAGCTGAGTAGTAGGCATTTGGAGGGAAGAGGTATGGTGAACACTTTGCATGTCCTCATGCTTATGACCCTCCAAGGCCCTCCAACAAGTCTTGCCTGGATTATCTGCAGAGTCTGATCTCTATATATCAGCAGAGGTACTGCTCTCCATACTGGGGAGCTGAGCAACACCCAGTTATCAGTAGTGCTCAGATAACCACTCCACCCTCATTACTTTATCAGTCTGTCTAAATTTATCTGCCTGTTTAATGCGGTAAAATATGAAGCTATTTCAAGTTGATGTAAGTAGGGATTGGAATGACTGTAAGTTACAAAGCAACATTCTTTCCTGTTCTATCCTTTAGAAAAAGATGCTTTTATTTGGACTCAAAAATAGGTTGACAGCAGAATAAAATTATCTTAATCTGTTCTCATATATATAAAGCTGAATTTTATGAAGACCAGATTTCCTATAGGGCATAGGCAAGCAGCAGGGTCTCCCAGAAAAAGTATTTCTCAGGTAAATCTTCTGATCAGTTGCCAAGGAATTTCTTTCCAATGTTTGTAATACCTTGTCCTTCAACAAGAGCTGATTATGGCTGGTAGCATTCTTATTCTGGGCAGTAGGTCAATAGGCTAATATCCCGGCTAAAAGACCTGAGTGTGCTTCACTTGGCAACACCACAGAGTGCTGCCAGAATGCAGCAGCAGACAATAGTAGCAAGCTTAACTTCCCCAGTAACACTCCATCAAGGGAAGCATTACATCGAATATCCCCACTCTCTTTTAAATGCCTGCTACTGTCCTTCTGCTGGGTTTTAGCATTTACAAGCAGACTTGCCGTCATGTCTAGAGATAATAAACTTTTAAGCTACTTTTTGGTTTTTTTTTAAGGAGTCAGTGTTTTAAACATTCACATTTCATCTGCAATAATGTGAGCCATTGAAGGGAGATAACAAGCTCATCTCTGGTCTTCTTCAGCCATAAAAAAGGATATTTATAAGCAAAATTTGTTTGTCAACACTGTCGCACCATAAACTTTGCATTTTTTTCTCCAAGTGCCACATTGACATAATTAAGAAACGTTCACACACTTTGTTTTTAAATTTTAATTCACTTTAAACTCTCCAGAATACTGTCTATACATTACTTGCATGAAGACTTGAAGAGGTTCTGAATATACTGATGAATGCAAAATGTATTACATTTATACCTATTGCTCTAGGATCATATATGCATGTAACGAAATTAATTATCTTGTAAGCAAAAATCAAGGCAGGAAATAAAAAGGGGCATTTTCAATAAATCTAGTAAGTTCCCTTCATTCTCAAAAACGATATTTTAATTATATTCAGAGAGTGATACTGCATATGTCAAAAAATCAGTTTCATTCATTTGCTAACATTTTATCTACATACTGTATCACAAAGGTCTAGCTATCCTTTTCTAATTATGGGTAATTGGGTGAAAGAACATTTGGATTTATATTAACGTGTGAACTTTCTGCATGAAGGATACAGAGTTTTCCAGCAAGACGCTCAGTGTTTTTCTAAGGAACTGAAAAAGTGTCAGATCCTATTCCATGCTGTATGGCAGCTGAGGTTACTCAGTCTTTTGTAAGACTGCTCAGTATCTTGCAGGATTAATTTGAGGTGGTGTTCTTGGCCATTGGTCACAGCATGGTATTTTCTACCTATCTGAAATCATCTTCATTCCAGTCAATAAAACCCGAGCACCTTTTGGATTCGCTACATGCAGGTGCCAAGCCATTAAAGTCAGCTTGACCTTTTTCCAGTCTATATGTGGTACATGGTTTTTGTCTATTACTCATTAAGATCTTTGTGATGGAAGAATTTGACCCAAAGGAGGAGAAAATAATTGAAGGTTTTATAATATGCTATGACATGATGAACAAACCATGAAGGAAATCTCAAGAACAACAAAACTTATAAATGTCAGAGAGTTTCCATTCAAACACTTAACAGAATTCAATATAAGATTCAAAATCTTAACAGAATAAATCAAGGACTGTTCTAATCAGAATGTGAAATAATCTTAAAGAACAAACGTGTGCATAAGATTGTAACTACAGGGATGAAAAAGGATACCATGTCATGTTTATAAATTCTGCAATGGTGACAAAGAAGCTTCAACACAGCAGAGCCAATGGAGCAGTTGAGAACAAAAAAGCAATGTCTCTGGATAGATTTAGAAAAACATTGAATTTAATTTTTTTCTCAGCAAACAAGATGGTCTCTGGCAAATGGTATCAATCCTTTGTCAAGGCTGTCCAGATGGCCTTTGTGAATAAAATACTGCACACAACAGCAACATACGTGTTGGACAGATAACTTACAGATTTGGAAACAGCCTGTTGGAGAGCTTCTTCATTAAACTAATAATGTTTCTGGTTATTTGGTTACAAGAAGCCAAGGGCCTGGTGACAATTTCACAAAAATCAAAGTGTTATCAGCTATGACAACCTGGACAACTGTGTTTCTCCCCATAACAACCTGTCTGAATTATACAAAATGTGAACCCACAATGAAAACTAGATTCCAGAAAGGTCTCTAAGAAATGTAAAAGCATACCTGAGAGATTACAAGAAATTTAACCCAATGATTCTGCTACCCTTTTCACGGAATAAGATAGAGAAGATTGCGAAATATGTTGAGAACTGCTTTGGTTATTGCTTAGAAACTTCTCTACAAAACTTTTTTTCTTTTCCCCACAAAGTAGGTAAGAATTATAAATTCAACATTCCTCAAAACAGGAGTTATTCAGTTAACTTTATTGGCAATTAAATGGTCCCACTACAGGTAAAAATGAGTGGAAAAGACAGGAGGGGGAAAAAGACAAATGTCGCAAATTTCAAAAAAAGGTGGGTCCTTTGAAAACATAATTTCCTGTTCAGTCAGTCAGTCCTTGTTCAGGCTCTCATTTACTTTCTTTTTCTTTGTCTGGTTATATACCAGGGAATCTGCCGGTCCAATTTGCTATCACCCCTATTGACAGGGATGAAAGGGGTAAGGATAGGGATGATAGAGGGATTCTTTGACATCCCTCTACTGCACCCTAAAAATTCATATTTTTTAAAAAATTGACCACCCATATTCCATAGCCAAAATGTCTTTTAACTGCACCTTCCTGATAAAGTAACAAAACGAAGTATGACTCTGTGGGGGTTTTTTTCAAAGCAATTTTACAAGGCAAAATTTCAGAGCAATTTTTCTACGGGCATAACAATAAGGAGAAAATACTGAAAGGAACCAACACTCTGAAAATGAACCCGTTATCACACCAGTTACATTTCTTGCTTTCCACTTTTAATCCTCAGTATGAAACAAAATTTGCCTATGTAGAGCCTAAGAGCTCAGTTCATACTCCTAAAGTACAAGAAAACAGCAGACACATAAGCTAATATATGATTTATTTAATAATCTCCTACCATTACATGTAATCACCTGAATAAAGATCTGTGTGTTTGGGTTTGCTTCCTTCTTCTCCAATGAAGCTGACCAACTGCAAGAAATCCACTGCCTAAGAGTTAATCCCTTTTAATATGATTCCCTGAATTTCTAGTTAATCCACTAGAGTCTACAAATGGGTTCTCCATTTCATGTATAACATCAAAGTATGCCAGTGTAAATGTTCTCTAGTTAATAAATAACCCAAACAAGCATTTAGCTGGAAAGCCAGTTTAACATCAGCTGTAATAAGTGACAAAGAAAATTATGATAGAGAACATCTCTTGAAGAAGAGAGATGGTTGAGAAAGATATTCTGATCTGTAATGAATGCAGTATGACTGCTTGTTTACAGTGATTGCTGCACTGTAGCTAAAGGGGGTGCATGACAACCATGCAGCATCGCTGTGACAGCTTCCATTTCCCTAATAATATCGCACCCTTCCTAGTATTATTCCATCAGATGTAACATGTATAAAGTAGTTCATATAAATTTCAATAATATGATATAATCATGTGGCCCTTTACAGATGAATAGATTACATGAACAGGACACTATTTTTCCAGGCAAAAATAGAGCAAGACAAGAAATACAAAGATACTTCTAACACTATTTTCACCTACTTCTAAATGATTATAGATCTTCAGTCTGGCAAAGCCTTACTTTGCAAAGAACTCCTATTTTGGTCTTTTGTGGCAGTTATCCTTAGTGTAAACACAGACATTGATATACCCGTTGTGCAACCAAATAGAAACAACTGAAGTTGATAAAAACAAGTTTATAATCTAAGGATCCATTTTTATCATACAGGGCCTGCTTTTCTCCTTTGAAGTCAAAGATTTTGTCATTGCCGTCAGTGGAAATGTGATCAGATTTTTAGCCAGTATGGGCGGATTTCCTACATATTACTTCCTTCATCACAGAAACAGCTACTTCAGAACCCCATAAATTAATAAAGGGGTTTATTATTAGGGGGCATTATTATGAAGGACACTATCATAAATCATATGCTGTATATGTCCCATACTTCCTATTTCAGATAAGAAGCAGACTACACTGAGAATATACAAATATCACTGAAGAAAAGACAAAGTGGGAAAATCTTGAAGAACATGGTGAACATGCGTAGATTTTGGCAGCTGTAACAATGGAAGCAGAAGAGGAATTATGCCCAGAAGAGACCTGACTAGCTTGTTGTCAAATTGGAAATGGGAGTAGAATGATATGTGTGGTGATTTGCCTTTGACACAGATGAAAATATTTGACTTATGATAATCAGATAATCGCTAATAAAGCCTTGGGCTGTGCTAATTTGTTGGAGTAGAATGTGTTTAGACAGGACGATGAACATTGATAAGGCATTTGTGAGATGGCACAGTTGTGATTCCAAGGCATTTTGGTAAGATATTTGTTAAGTCACTCTAACCCTAATGATGCAGTCAGTGTCGAGATGATGTAAGTGCAGGTTAATCTGATCTCTAACCAACAGAGTATAGGGTGATCTGAGTGTATTTTGCAATACATGGCCATATGTAAATTTAAATAATGTATAGATCAAACGGCATGGCTTGTAAAAATACATATATTTGCAGTAGTTCTTCAGAGAAGGGTAAGATGTGCAGTGAAAGAAGAAGGAACATATAGATGCATGTGGCTGTGTGTGGAAAAGAGGTGTAATATGAGAGGACAGGGTAAAAAAGCATTGGGTGTGAGAGACTGAGTAGGAGGATAAAAGATGTAGGAGATAAAAGGGTTGAGAGAGGAGAGATATAGACAAGGGAAAATGTATGTCTGATCTTAAAGATAAGGGTAAATAGCTTCAGTTCAGTACACTAAGCAACAGGAAGCCAAGCGGTGATTCATATGGACAAAGCAACAGGAGGGGAGATGACAAGAAGCCTAATTTTGGAGAGATTATTGGGAAAGATAAGTGAAAGAATAAGAGAACATTAGAGAAGGTTACAAATGAGCACCAGACTATATATGAAGATATTAGTAGGTACTAGTTGTAAAGCAAATCTATTTCTATCCTTCACTAAAATTTGGTAGGAAGTCTCCATTTTCAGGCATTTCATATTATGGATGGGTTTAATTTGTTGTATTTCTTTTTCAAAATAATACCAAATAAAGATTCTTCAGCCATGGATTAATCATTTGCCAAACTTAGTTTTTAATTAAATGCATTACTGTGCTATATGAGTGCATAAATAAGTAAACATCAAAGTTGCTCTGTTGTGCTATTGTCAAAAAGGAAAAAGTGTTTTTTCCTTTGGAATTTCAAGTTTTATATTACATGATTTAGCCCAAAGCAAATATTTTTTATGGCTGAATTATAAAGTTCTTGAGAAACAGGTTTATAGCAGAAGTGCAGGCAACCTTCAAAAAAGCATTATAAACACCAAGTCAAATTACGAAGCAAAGATGGGCCTGAACCCAAACCCCAAAGCTAGCCACTCCATTTACTTTTGAATACACCGTATACAGATTCAGTCTTTGTAATACTAACTCATCCTGCCCATAAAATCCCATTACTGATGTGAAAATGGAGAGCTGAGCAGTTTCATGATCAGGACCTAAAATACCATGACTAAAATGTGAGAAGTGGATTATAAAGAAAGACTTCTGAATATTCCATTTGATGTCAGTTTATATTCAAGATGATTACAGATTAACCGTTTTCAAATAAATATATGTAAACCAAGGATAGAATGTCTTCACTTAGCATCTTTGGCCAATTCAATATGTGGAAGAAACCGGCACTCGTATCTATGAACTATAAAGAAAAAGATGAGTAGCAAAACTGGACTAATGCCATGCACATTATGGTAGGGAAGCACCTTAATGTACCAGACTCTGCCATGCTTCCTGGGCCTTCAGAATTCAACAGAAAAAAAAAAAAAACAAGTCACAATGTGAAATCTAACATGTCCACAGAGTGCTGAGGCAGAAGGCAAAAAATCCTCTTTCATGGGCCATATTAGCCACAGCAGAGGCCATTCCTGCTCAGTTGTCCTTGCAGCCTGCTGCACATCTCTCTGCGCAAGAAGAGGAAGCACTGATATTTGAGACATGAGCATGTTGAAATAAACCTCGGTGTATGGATTAGTGGTTGCAGAGAAGGCTGAGGTGATAAAAGCAACCTTCATCATTTGTCTTACAATTTATCACACTGTATCATCTTGAGTAGTGTACATGTTCTGTCTGCATTTAAGAGTTTAATTCTTTTTCAAAGAATGGAATTTCTTCAAAATACACTAGCTACATGCATCTGCAGATGTGCCTGCATCTGAAGAAAGTGACTTCTTAACCTGACAGGAAAACAAATGGAAAAAACTACCACAGTTTGGTTGGTTGGTTGGTTGGTTTACAGCATACAACTGGAAATGAGTATTTTCTCTCTACAGATTCACAGAAATTACCTGACTAATCCCAGAGCAGCCATCACTGTAATGCACTAAGTGTAACTTCCAGTATACATGCTTTTCTGGTTATTTGCTTACTACTTTTCACTTACAGAATTACTCTTGGCTTCTGAGACTGAGTTTTTAAAACAAATGTGTGTATACACTTCTGCAGCCCCCCAGTAAACTACCACCAGCAGGTAATGCCTGTTTTCAAAAACAGATGCATTTTATTTCAAAACCCACGGTGTCTCTCAGTCAGTTGCAGACTATGAAGTGCTTCAGGACAGAACCGATTTATCTCAAGGACTGTCCAGCAGCATGAGGGTTTTAATAATCAGAAAGCACTGATAACTCTTCCCTTCCCCCATGTTCTGGGAACTTCTATAAAAGAAAAAAAATAAAGTGGGCTTAATGCGCTAGCCATAAAATATACATCCCAATCAATCAAGGAAACGCGTAAGTATTGGATATGATGATCCAGAGACTGCCTAAAGATGGGGAAATGAGACTGAACTCAATAACTCAAGTCTGACTAGTTCCAGTCTGCCTGGTTTCCAGCCTGCCTGCAGACACAGGCAAGGGCAGGAGCAGGGACAAGAGGCAGAAGCTAAGGAAGGAAAGATTGAAGCATACAGGGAGTTTAACAGAATCAAACTGCACTTTAGTGCATGATGTTACAGAACTGTAATCATGGAAGGGGAATGTCTGGCAAAAACTCAGAAAGTGATGAGACAGTGTGCAGTATGAAACCAGCAGACAGATTTCCTATGGACTTAATCTCCAGACTTCACCTGACCTTAATGTCGGAGCTTCAAAAGGGCAGTGAGAGAGAGAGAGTGTGGAAGGCTCAGAACCTGGGCTGGAGACAAAGGGATGAAGGAGGCTGAATCTGTGTATGATTTCTGAACACAGATGTAACACATTTGTAGTTAATCTGTGTGGCTACAGACTTGCAACTATGTTTGAAAACTATTTCAAACATCATTATATCTTCAGAATGGACAGGGATTTACTGCTGTGGCTACAGGCTGAGAATGACCCTGCCCCCAGCAAAGCCAAACTCTTTTCCCTTTGCATCCTTCAGAGAGATTCCTTGTGGAGCATGTGCTCCGACAGGCCTTTTTCCTGATAAAGCATTAACAGTGTTTGCCTCGCCATGCACCAGTAACAAATTGTTTTCAAACTCTGCTCTGGGAGATGAGAGTGGCTGACATCCGCCATCGGCTGCAGGTCGTTTTCCTAGCTCAGACCCATCTTTTGGGAGCATTTAACACGGTATTTCAGCTCTCAGCCTTCAAGCTCTTCCTCTAACTCCTACTCCAGTGACTGGATTTTCTCCACACAAAGGGAGCTCAAAGCCCTCCACATAAAAGAAGTGGTTGGGTTCATTTAGGTAATCGCTTCTGCGTACAAGGATAGCTGGTATGACAGGGCAACGGCACAAGGAAAGGACAGGCCCCACAGCTTGTGAGTGTCACACCGTTCAGCCAAAAAGCAGGATTCAGAGCTCACTGTGTCCCTGCTCTGTGCCTGTCCCCTGGTGCTGAGAAAAAGGGGGTAGGGAGACTGTTCAGAAGACACACTCCCCAGTAGGGATTTCATGCCACATAGTCTCCATGGAGAGCAGAGCAGGCCCGGGGGACCCCCAGCAGCTCCTCAACCCCTCAAGAGGCTTCATGAGAGACAGACTGGGTGCAAAGCCACAGGGGAAGCTGAGAGAGGCAGGAATGACAGCCAGAGTGGATAAGAAGGGTGGTAAGAAGAGGGTCTGGAAGGAGAGGTTCAGGAAGGTGCCCCAGAGACGCAGAAATGTAAAGGGGACAAGGGTGGTGGGTCCGGGTGACCTGCCACCTGGGGGACTGACTCCACGGGGCATCCTCACAGCCCACACCAACACAGCCAGCAGCCCCTAGGAACACAGGGAATGATGGTGTCCCACTGGGGGACAGCTGGGACTCCGAGGGACAAGCGTGGGGCTTGGCTGCATATTCCCACTAAACAAAAAGAGAGTGTTTGTGGAAGAGCCGGGAGGGGACGGGGTAGGGTGCCCGCGGGACACCGCGGAGTGAGCAAGCCGGGACGCGGGCATGGTGCATGTGTGTGATTCAGCCTGCGGATCCAGGACGATGGGGGCGGCCGGGCCGGGCTGCGCGGGGGTTGCGGGGCGCAGGTGGGTGCCTCCGCCCGGATCGGCTCTACCTGCCGTAACGGGGTACGCTGCCTCTCCCCACCCGTTTCCCCCTCCGAGTACCCCCGAGCCAGCCCCGCCTCGGCTGGGTGTCCGGACTGGGTATCGCCGTGTTTGTTTGTTGGTTCTTCCGCGCTGTCGATGTCTTGGGGGGCTGAGGAGGAGGAGGAGGAGGAGAAGGAGGAGGGCGTGGAGGGGGAGGGGACTGGGGCTTAGGAGACGGCGGCTCCTCGGCCTCTCTTATTGCCGCTGATTTGCGCTCCTCTTCCTCAGGCTGCGAGCAGGAGCCTCCTGGGCGCTTCCCCCTTCCCCGTCCGGCCGGGAGTCCCTGCGGCGGCAGCGCGCTCGCTCGCCTCTCGCCGGGGCAGGTGAGTGCGGGGTGCCGGGCACCGCCGGGCAGTGCCCGTCACTGCCACTCCGGGGCTGCCGTCCCCGCGGGAGAGCAGGGCAGGCGGGGGGGACGCAGTTTGCCAAACTCCAGCTGCCGGCTGGTCCCCGCTCACGGCCGCTTCCCTTCCTTATCTCCTCTCGCAGAGCACCCCCGCCCCGTCTCCCGGAGCCCGCCCCGGCAGAGCGCTCTCGAGGTGCCAGCAACCGCGAGGATTTTTGTCTGTCTTGTTTGTGTGTTTGTTCGGTTTTCGTTGGGTGTTTTTTTGTTTTCCCCCTCGTTTTCATTTGGCTTTCTAGTCTCGCTGGGAATGGCAAGGGCAGCGGCGCCTGGAAAAGGAACAAGTGTGGGGAAAGGGAGAGGGAGCCGGAGCTAAATGACAGGATGCGGGCGACTTGAGGCACAGAAAGAAGCCAGCGTGCCCTGCCCCCGGGACTGCCCTTGCGGGCTGTGCCTTCTGCTCCTGACTCCGGCCGGAGGATTTAAGACCTAGGAAGAGTTGTGCTTGGAAGGCTTTCTATTTTTTTTTTTATTTTTTTTTTTCATTTTTGATTTTTCTGCCTCCTTCCCGTGCTGTCGGAAGGGAAAATGGATTGGGGACTCCTCCTGCATTGTGCAGCCCTCACCTTTACCCTCGCCAGGGCTCTGCGAAGCGGTGAGTGTCACGGGGACGTCGGGTCTCAGCTTGGGAAGGCAGCTGCAAGGCTGGGAGCGGGGCTGCCTTTGGGGTCGGGCAGCGAATACAGAGGGGCTAGCACCGGCACCGGCCCGGGCCCGGCGAGGGGAACTTTCCACCGGGGGAGGCAACAGCGCGGCCCTCGCCCCAGGATCGCCCGCCCGGCAGCGCCTTCCGACTTATTTTCTGTTCTTTTCGGTAGTGGCATAAAGCAGGCTGCTTTCTCTCACTACATCAGGACAGTCAATTATCTTAATAATGTTTCCTCCATTAGGCAATTAAATAAGTCTCGCCTTCGATATTTGAAAGATAAGGAACACTTTGAAGGGAAGGCTCCCCCCACCGGCCCTTTCTTTTTTACAAAGGTTAAAATTTCAGATTACTGTGCCTTTTATAAGGTGTGCTTGTACCTGCGGGTAGTCTTTAAATGGAGAAGCTCTCTACGCTACCCCTTCCTTAAGTCTGCAGTTTACATGCAATTTGTACAGTGCCAAGAGAGAAGCTGAGCTTCCCTGTGAAAGCTCAAGACTCCCTTCCAAGAGAAGTAATCCCTTAGCAAATGACTGATGTAGCTAGTTTACTATCAGGCAGTCCTTGAAAACACAACTAATTAAAAGCAGCACGCTCCTCCTTCCCTGAACAATGCCAGGGCACCGTGCATATTTCACTGCATGATGCATTTTTAAAGATTGTCTAATTGTGGGACTGCTTGACGTTTAGCTCTCACACATGAGACAGATCATGTGAGTTTTCCTTCCCCGACAAATCCTGAGCAATTATTATTAAGTAATTATCAAATATTTACTTTTGCCTCACTGGGTTTTCAATCACAGTAATTAAAAGAAGAGAGCACCCTCCACTTACTCTGGTATATTGTTTTAATAAGGGACCGCAAGTGGAGTGTCGTGGAAGAGAAAGTATTAAAATTGCATGGTTTATGATGGAAGTTAATCTCTTTCCCAATATGTTTTGAGGAGGCAGCTTAATTTAATCAAGACGAGCTGCCTCCTCCAGTGCTGTGGCGCAGGAGCGTAGGCACTAGAGGAGTGTGCCAAGCCCAGCTTGGGGATGCTCCGAGAGGTGCACTTTGCTCATCCCCAAGCTCCCACATAAACCAGGGCTGCCCCTAATCCTGCACCCTCTGAGGGGTGGGAGAGGGCCACCCGCTGCTCTTGTTGATCATGTCTCCCCAGTAAAAGAAAGGACATAGGGTGGGTTGCTGAGCAGAAGCCTTCACTGTTAGCGGTTAATGTGTGGCCCTGCTGGAGTCACCAAAGCCATTAACTTCCTCTGAAACCTACCAGACCTACTAATGCCACCTTCACCTACATGCAGTTCTAGTGTCCTCTAAATTAATTCATTAACCCTATTTAGAAGTAATGGTCCAAAGTCATTAGAAACTGCTCTTCTTAATCAAGTGTGAGAGAGATTGCACAGAGCCAGGGAGTCTAGCAAACCGTATTATCTTATTACACCGTCACTTTCCCAGAAGTCACAGATTAAGGAGTGCTGGTGGTAGTGAGTCCACCTCAGTGTCCTCTGAAGTGACTCTATCAAGTGACTGGAAGCAGCACTGCTTTATTTCAGGCATTTAACAGACGCCAGACTCTGCCATGCTGTTTGCAGGGCTGGAGTGGGCTTAATGATACGGAATCACTTTCTGAGTGTGCTTACACAGGGAGGAAAAGGCAAGATTCCCTGAGAGCCCCAGACAACGGATAAGCAAGATCACCACTGACAGCTTTTGGGCTTTGAGTTGCAACACCTTTTGTTCTGGTCAGAGAAAAACAGCCCTTTTTGCAAAGGCAGGGCAAAAATAAATAACAAGGTAGCCTTTCCCAGCAACATGCTTAGCAATATCTGGGTTTTGACTGTACAGCTGAGTATGTATCATCCCCTTCCCTCCTAATTTATGGCAAATAATTTCTATAAAGAGTGTAGCTTTATGCATTTTTGATGTGCATTTCCTCATTCATTTCCATTTGACCTGTTTTTTCTACAATAAAATCCCGTACACTTATAAATTCATGCTGAGAGCAAAGCATGCCATTTTGCTTTCACAGGGAATGTTATTAGATACAGCACTGCAGCCTGTGTACACTACTATTGGGATGTAGTTATATACAGCCTTTCTTTTTAGTGTGGACATTTCTTCCTGTCTGCAGTTTACTGTTATATTTTATTGCTCAAAATTAAATGATCAATGTCTGGAGAAAGTTTTTCCTCCCTGAAGGTCTATAGAAAGAAATCCATAGTAGTAAAAGAGTAGTAACACAAACCTGCACTGGGCAGTGAAGTGAGTGATCGTGTAGGCTGGATTTCTTGTCCCTTTTTATTTTTCCTGTAAACCTTAAAATGCAACTCTGACAAATGTTGGCCAAAGGAGCAAGATGCAGCATACCACCTTTCACAGTCCCACTTGGTGATTCTGGAAACTTTTGCAACTATTTAGGTATTAAAAATAGATCTTTGTTGTTGTTGGGGGGAGGGAGGGAGGGAAGAAAAAAGGATGTTGTTCTGCTCCATTACTTTGATGCAGCCTCCAAGCATGAACAAACTTCCTTGAAGAAAAAAATAGTGGATGATTTCTGCTTCACTAAAACCACTTTGTTCTTTGCTATCCTGGGTTTGAAGAGCACAGATAGTTTCAACCTGCTTAGATTTATGGACTGATAAAACAAAGGGAGGGTCTGCCGCAAATGAGATTGGATCCACCAATGCAATCCCAGTGGTCAGTGACACAGACCAGGCTTATCTCATAGCTGGGCAGGGGGTCAAATAGCATCCTTTAGGTCTTCTCCTAGCTTTCCTTAAAACTTCATACTTCTGAAGATTATACTTTTTAGAGATTATTGTGTCTCAGATACCCTTCTGATCCAGCATTAATGCTGTTGTGAGTATGCAAGGTTTTAACACTGTAAAGGGCACTGTTAGCTCGGGGCAGGAAGCTTTTTGAAAGACTGCTGTTTAGAAACAGGGTATCTTCTGCTGCTTGCTGTCTGTCCAGCTGCTGGACATGATGGGCACCGAGAGACAGGCCTCTTCCTGGCGGTAATATGTAGCAAGGATGCCTTTGTGTTAAAAACAGAAGGATGCAGCAAAAGTTTGCTTGAAGAAGACTGTGGCATCCCCCAGCACTGCCATAGCGGTTGGCTGTTTTGCTGCTGCAGGCTGAAACCAGGTGCCTGCCGGAGGGAACTGAGAAAAGCCAATCTGTTTGCATTCCCCGCAGATAAGTGCGGCGACACGATCAAAATTGTCAATCCCGGGTACCTCACGTCTCCCGGCTACCCCCAGTCCTACCACCCCAGCCAAAAATGCGAGTGGCTGATCCAGGCCCCGGAGCCCTACCAGAGGATCATGATCAACTTCAACCCCCACTTCGACCTGGAGGACCGCGACTGCAAGTAAGTGCGGACGCCGCTCTGCGGAGCGCCACGGCGCCACCTGCCGGCACGACGTTGCCGCCGCCTTTCTGGGTTCCGCGGGGCTCCGCGCCGCGCCCGGGGCCGCTCCCCGCCGCTGCCCAGGGACTGCTGGCGGCTGTTGCGGTGGGAAGACGCAGGAGGCGCTCAGCGGAGCATCCTGCGGGGCGGAGAGGGGGGTTTGGTTGGGGGGGGGGGGGGGGAGGAGTTGTAAAAATCTTTGCAACTTTTTGAGTTTATATTTGAATCCTGTCTGCCTGATGGGCATGCGGGTGGATGATGGCGGTGACGCGCGTTATGGGGGTGCAATTCATTCTGTGTTTGCTGGCCTGTTTTGCTTTTTTGAGTAAGTCTCTAGAATTTTTTTAAAAATAGTTGGCTTTCATTTTGAATCTCCACCGCTACGAATACCCTATAGCAGAAACTGGCAATTTATAAGTTGCCAAATCCTCTTAATGCAAAGCCAGTCTGGCATTTACTCTCACTCATTAAGGGACAGTAGACTGCAGGACTAATAGTCATATTTCCCGCTTTCTCCCTTTGCTGCTGATTTATAGCAAGTAGCTCTTTTCCCCCCCTCCTCCTGCTCTACAGTAATGCCCTGAGAGGAGGAAGGGAATCACTGAGGCTCCCTTTGCTCCCCTCTGCTTCTGTTCCCTTTGACCAGGAGTAAGAAGGGGAGTCAGAGCCTCCCAGAAGCTGTTCTCCACTTTTCCCCAAATCTGTAAACCACATAGCATAGCTTGCACAAGGCAACACATGGTCAGGTCATTGCTCTCTTCAACATGCCCTCTAAATTTAGCCACTGGCTTCATGAAGAAAATATTTTAGTGATTCATTATTTAAAAATTTCTTGAGTATCATGGATTTCTCATCCCCTTCTGACAACTGCAAGAGAGAGTTATTGTTCATTAATGCTACCAGTCAGGGTTTTCTCTGCATGTCAGAGAGATTAAACTCAATAGCCATTGGTGTTTGGCATTTCATGGGAGTATTTGGGATTTTACAGGATTTGGTCTTGTAAAATGATGCTCAGCATCATCAGGAGTGGTTGTAACAAACCATGAGGTTAGAGTGCTGGCCTTAGAGAAAGAGGGTAACTGTGCTCAAGCACTTAATTTTTACTAGGCACATCTCTGTTCCTATTATATAATAAATTGATTACTTAGATCACAGTTATTGATTTCCTGTAAAAATTAAATTCTTTAATGTTGCAGTATGGTGCTTAGTTGTTTGGTTTGTTTTTATAATCTCTTCTATATCAGCATTTCAGTATCACAGTTGAGTGATAATGCAGGAAAACCCTATGCTCATAAAACTAAACTGACTCTTCATTAAAATGAGGTTTTACTGTGGTATTGGAGCCACAGCTCATATTCACACCATATGTTCACACGCTGACTTCCCGTTCTTTAATTTTTAATTTGTCATGCTTAGGCAGTGATTCACTTCCTTGTGTCTTCTTGATACAGGTTTTGCTTTCATTCTGTGGGACAGTCCTAATGCTTTAAAATGTTTGTCTCTCCTTGTCTCTTAGATAGAGATTGGGAAATTGAATCAAGTGTATTTCAGTGTCAAGTCCTTTTTGTTCCTTGCTAGAATACATGTTTTTCCAACGCTGTAAAACCAGCGTGGTCTTTGACAGCAGTGAAATGGTGTAGAGCATACAATTATTTGAGAAACAAGTAATCTTTGTGGCACAGAGCTGTGCTAAACAGTGCTAGACTGGGCTGAACTGGGTTCAGGGAAGGGATTGACTCCCTCCCTCCATTGCTCCCTTCTCAATATTCATTGTTCACTGTTCCCCACTGCATTATTTCTTCCTCTGAAAGGGGACCCAGTGGAGTAATGAGATGGTAGTGGGTAAAAGGGAGTCTCTAAACAAGATTGTTTGCATTGTCTTTGCAGTGCACAGTGGTGATGACTTCACTGTTATTTGGTCTATACTGCAATACTGATCTTCTAGATTATGCTAAATTACTCAGTTGCTGCTTCACTTATATTGCTCTTTTTAACTTGGGAGGGATTGTATTTGTGCCAAAACTCTTAGGACCAGAATAATAAAAAATTATTTCAGCAACAGGAATTTGTCAGCCATCTCTGTGGTTTGAAATTTCAGCATCTACTTACAAAATTCACATTCCTCATACCAAATATTGCATACAACAGGAGATTAATGCAATAAAACATCACAAGATTTTTTCGTTTTGCAGCTAAGTACAGTCGGATTTCCTAATATACTTAGTTATTAGCAACTCAGTCTGAAATCTAGAAATGTGCAATTTAGGTTACACTCTGGTTTATTGAAAGGTTTAGCACTGGAAATTAATAAGCACTTAAATATGAAATGCAGATAGAAAAAGAGTGATAGGGGAATTCATGTCTGGGAACAAAAAATGCTCCATACAATTAGAGTAGACTGGAGGAGAAGATTAGCTTGCTGGCATAACTCCCAAAATCTTCTTTATAATGCTGTTCATTGCATCTTGGACCTCAGTTAGCGTTGAAAACAACATTAATAACAAGGATCCCTTGAGCCTAGGGAGGGAAACTATGTGACTTTGGAAAGGTTACCTTCTTGTTCTGTAGTGCCAACAAGAAAATCAAGTAGCCTTATCTAACTTTAAAAAATGTTATTCTGTATAGAGGGGTAGGTGCACTGAAATGGAAAACTGGTGAAAGGTTGATTCTCTGAGGAGAATCAAAAGCAGCAAATTTAAGCATTAGCTGTACTGAAGCTGTTCCCAGTTAGTCTCTTTGTATGTTAGGGTTTGGAATTAATTTTAAAAATATGCCCTTGATTTACCTACTTATTATGCTATGCTTTAATGAATGAGTATTTCTCAAATGACTGCTAATAAAATTCATATATGTATGATTTTCTGACAATCAGAACCATTTGAGTTGTTTTAAATTTCAAGCAAACATGGTAAAAATTCCTGTTTCTCTGGAACTATTCCAAAGGTCTCAACTTACACAGTTTTGAAGAATAAAGATATGCAAATAATTAAAAATATGTTCACACAAGCTAGGTTCAGCTTATGAAAAACAATCTAGCCAGAAGTACTGAACCAGCATAATGGAAATACTGGGTCTCGACGGGAAGTATACAGTCATGTCAACCACAGATTGTTATCAAGGACATACATAATGAAAAAATACATAGTCTCTTTTTAGCTTTTAACTTTAATGAGTGCTTTGCCTCCTCTTCAGGAGGCCAAGAAACAGAAATAATGTTTGTACTTTAAGAGAAAAATAATTCCTGTTTGCCGTTTTGTCTTTTCTCAAGCAAGCCCCAGTAATAGCCATGCATTTTTTGAGTCAGAAACATGGTTAAAATGAAGAGACAAAACATATGGCTACATATTAGTTAAAATGCTCCAGTGTTTGCTGCATGTGGTAAATGCTTTTCAGCACTTAGAGCAAGCTGTATGAGTCTTGTGTTGCTGAAGTATCCTACTGTGTAAATGTAGCCATCTTGAATCTAGTAAAACTTTATACCAAGATAATAAACAAGAATGTCACTGATACAGTACTTCGAATTTATGGAACTTTTCCGGTTTCCCAGCAATGCACACTATCAGCATGATAATTTGTAATGGTTTGTGACAAATGTTGCTGAGCAAAGAGGTGTGTAGTTACATTCAGATCAGATGTCATTATCTAGGGAGCAATAAAAATTTCACAGACACTAGGTTAAAAACATTAAGAAAATGAATGTGAAGCTTCACAAGAAAAAGGCTTAAGAAAGGTGGAGGGTTGAGTAGAGAAAGACCAATACTGATTTCCTTACTGACAAATTATTGACTTTGTTGCCAGACTTGACTGTATTGTTTTACAGGGTTTTCACAGATATACCACACAGCACAATTGGTTTATTGTCCATCATTTATAGATGTAGAGAGTAAATATCATCCTTGCTTAACAAGTGTAAAGTATATACAACAATGCTGTCAAATAAACTGGAATGGAAAAATCACCCATTTTGGAAACATTCAAGTTGTAGAAGGAGAAATATCATAGATAATTATTCTTTATATTGCATTTACTAGGGATTAGTTACAATGAGATTAGAGCTGTATAGAAATTGCAGTCAGTTGTAGAATGCGGATCAAAAAATACCTATGATTGTTTATACAGAAGAAAACAGATCTTCATATCCCAGAGTAAGGAAGAAATCATACCTGTCCAGACCCACAGAATGAGACTGTAGCCCCATGGAATATAGACCCTAATGATGTTAGAAAGTCATCCATCCATTTTATTTCTAAATAATATCTATGAGTTTATGCTATAAATCTGTAGGTATAACAAACTGAGGCTGGTAAAATAAACAGGAGCAAGGCAAGCCATGGCACAGCCTTTCTTCAGTTTCTGCAAAGTTTAAGATTTCATTTGCTTTTGCCTGAATCCTGGTTCCTATTCTTCCATGTGATGAGGGCTGCTTTGTGTAGACCTTGCGCCTCGATTTTCTCTTGTTCAGGGGCAGTTTGAGCCCTTTGGTTTGAGCCAATGCAGGTAAGGGTGCACACATCCTTTCTGCCTGTCTGGAGGAGAAGTGCCTGTAAAGGATATTACTGGGCTGTATGTCAAGCCTTGCCTGTCGGAATGGTCCTGTCAAAGGCTGCACGCATGGTAGATGTTTTCTGGCTGCCCAGAGGTGCAGCTAGAGCCTGGGTTCAGGCTTACCAGTCCTGAACTGCTCCCACAAACTGCACCAAGGGCATCTCAGATGTAACGGAAGGTTCAGCTCCAATATTGTTGGAAGCAATGGGGATTTTGCCCTGTGCTTCCACAGAGTTGCCTCCTGTTATTCTTTAAGGCTGTGAGGAAGGGTGCAGCACAGGCCCTGTAGGACTGGTTTATGACTGTATCAGTCATTTTGATGGTAAATGTCAGTGAGAGCTTCCCAATTCCCTGTCCCTCCACCACTGTTGAGCTCAACAGGGAGTGAAATGCCTGCAGCTGACAACATGGGGTAAGCAGCAGAGCTAGCAAAGGAGCAGATTCAAAGGAGAATGTGAGGCCTGTGAGACCACATTTTCCTGTAGCTGAGCAGAGAAGTCTGAAGAAGCCAAGGCCTCTCAGCTTTCAAATATGGTTTTAATGGCCTGGCTCTGCTCCTCTAAGCATCAGCACTGGGCTTTTAGTGGGTTGTCTGGGGGCAAGGTACCCAGGACAGGTGGGAATGCCTACTGTTCACTGCTGAGGGCAGCTGTTTGCTCTCATTTAATTAACTCGATTGCCCAGCCCACACACCTTGAGCCACCCCACTGCGTACTTCACTGCAGGAACCTGGCAAAGGCATGAAGCCAGGCTTGACACAACCATGAGTGGTATGTGGGGTCCAACGTCAGCCTGCTGGGAAGGCTGCGCATGGACTGAAGGAGAGGCACCTCCACGCCACTGCCTCCCTCAAAAATCTGTCCCTCAGAAGCTGTTTGGGGTTAATGACTATTTGGGAGTACTGAAGGGATGAAGGGATCATCCTCCATTCTGTCCCCAGAACAAGAAACAAATGGTTTTGGCATTGTTTAGAGGATGAGTCGTTGCAGTGGATTTGGGGACCATGTGATATTCATATTTCTGGGTGCACTTCAAGGGCATTTCTCTGATTTACATGAAGCACACAAAAGGCTTTCTCAGAGAGTACACTGCTAGATTCCAGGCAGCCCTGCTGGTGACCACTGCTATTTGATACCTTCTGGAATGCTACAGTAAACCTTGTCAAGGAAAGGAATCAGGCCAGGACCTGGGTAGGATCAGGGGAGTAGAAAACACTTGTTGCAGTAAACATGGAGCGTGTTACCTCTCCTACACTCACACACATATACACACTCAAACGAAACAGAAAACCCACAACTTTTTCCTTAACTTAAACATTCTGGATCATGAAAGTATATACAAGTATGTATTCTTTGCTACAGGATTCAGCATGTATTCTCACACAAGTATCAGATGCAAGTATCTAAAGATAATGCTGTTATCTTATTGTGCTTTAGAGACTAAAGAAGAGTTGAAAGAAGCTGGAAATTATATTGTTTTTCTGATTACTCAGTGTAATAAACCAATTCTTTTGTTGTTCATCCAAGCATGTAACTCGCGAAAGTCTCTATTGTCAAACTGTTTTAACAATTCTTTCTTTTAAAGTAGCGGTTTGAGTTTGAGTTTTCTCAGGAAAAGGTATTACGGAAACCACAACCAAACTGCCTGATCATAGCTAGGGGGTCTGTTCTGGCCAGCATTCATGGCCATTCATTACCCTCTGCGTATGATGCATTCCCTGACAAAGTAGAGTCTTGACTTGGATCTCTGTACAGTAGTGCATTAAAATTACAATAACAATCATATGCAGGTGTTTCTGTTAATCCAGACAGTTAACTGTGGGCACAATTCTGTCTTGGTGTGTTACAACCAGATGCCCTTCAGACAGGAAAAAAAATTAGGGTCAAATATGGATTCTCATAAGCCTATCCTTCAATCTTTCTGTGGACAGAGAGACACAAATTCAGAACAGAGGGCTGAGTCCTTTCTAAACTGAAACCCATGGTGGTTGGCATTAGCCCCATGAAACTCTCAGTGTGTTTTCAGTCAACTCCACAGTGCTGTCGTGTCCACACACACCCCTCCTGTGCTAATGTAATTAAACAAAAAAAAGTATGTGTTGCTTAGTTTTTTAATTATATCTTATTGCAAGCTATAACATTGGATCATAATTTGATAATTAGAATATAGAGGGTTTTATACATGCTGATGTAAAACCAACTCAATTATTTTCTCTTGTAGTATTTCCAAAGAATGAAATTATGTCTGAAAACAAGATATACATGGTCTCACATGTATATGTCTACACTTACATATCACAGAGAACTATTTGGATACAGGCATAAATGTTACATGCGCATCTTTAAGACCATGCATATATAGACACATTTATGCAGAGAATAGAGATTTCTTAGTTTATTTAGAAGTTCCTAAAGTAAATCTCCTCAGTAAAACACTAATACCAATCTTAAGGCTGATAATTAGGCATAAAGAGAAAAAAGAGACAGGATTAGTGTTCAGATCATGTTCCAAATGCCTCTTAATTGGGTGTTTGTAATCAATCCTGATTGCAAGAGGCAGTGGTTTGGCAGAATAAAGAATGAAAAAGGCTTAGCCCTACTATTTTCCTGTTAGTTGACTTGGCCATAGTATTTAGGTCAGGATTTAGCATCAAATAAGGTAATTTTGTCAGATTTTGTGGTCCTCATAAAACATATAAAAATATTTTCTAATTATATTTTTTCAAGCTAAAAATTCTCTCAAGCTAGAGTGTTATGTTTGTCCAGAATCTTAGAAAATGTTTTCAAGTGAACCACAGAAAAGACTTTGTTCTCCTGGCCTCCATCCACCACTGACTTTTGAAATCAGGTCTGAGTTCACTGTGGGTCTTTCATTGCATTGACCTTGGCACTTTTCTCACCAAGCCACAGTTTTCCATCACAAAACCACACAGCTTGGTATAATGATCATTTCTTTATCCCAAGTAACCAAACAATTTTTTAAACAGGGTGACAGATTTCCTTCTTGCACTGTGGGAAGCAAGCACCTGGCTATTTCCAAATAGAGTTTTAATGAACTTCCTGAAGGTGATTTGAGAGAAGTTTAATAAGTCACCTGCCAACTTCTTGGGAGCATAGGTCATTTGCTTTTCTGTAGGAATTCACAAAGATGTGAGAGTAACCCCCTACCCAAGGCCTAAACTTCTATGGAGGAAATTGATTTTCATGGGCAGTATCAAAGGTTTTTAGAAACGTAACCTCAAAAAATCAAATTTCTGGTTGTTTCTCACGTGTAAGGTACTGTGAAAGTCTTTGACACAGAAAGCTGGTTCTAAACTGCCTGAGCTTTATAATAATTCTTTGAAACAGGAAAGGATTGTGCGTATTTAGACTCATCTTGCATGTTAGTAGCATTACAAGTATTTTACCTAATGCTATAAAAAGAAGAATTTAAATAGCTCAGAAGGAGCATTGAGAAAATATCTCTGTATGTGGAAGAGACGCCCATTTGACATGATGATTTCTTCCAGAAGAAACTATGTACATCCCCAAAGCAAAATAACCAGCTGTTGTACAGGAGAAACTGGGCAGTTAGCTGCTGCCTTCCATGCTTATGTAGAGCTGCAGTGGCCACATGCCCCATGCTTCCCCTAAACAGAGACAGGCTGAGTCTCCCACTGAATGAGAGCCTGGGTTAATGCCTTCCTTACATTTCCAGCAGCTTGGGCTCCATTGCATGCTTGCACTGTGGGCTGCTCCACGTCCCCATGAAAGACACAGCCCACCAGACCTGTGGGGTGGGAAAGGGTTGGAACACCCCACTGTGGGTGGGGGTACTCACTGCACTTGCATCTCAGCCCTGTGCTGGGGTCATGCCCTACTGCTTCTCATGTTGGAAAAGAAGACACAAGTAGTCCTTTCTCTTTTTCTCTTTTTTTTCTTTTTCCTTTTTTCTTTTCTTTTCCTTTTCTTTTTCTTTTTTTTTCTTTTCCTTTTTCTCTTTTTTTCTTTTGATTTCTCTTTTGCTTCTTTTGCTTTTGCTTTTTTTCTTTTTCTTTTTCTTCTTTTTCTTTTCCTTTTTCTTTTCAATTTTCTTTTTTTCACAGCACTTTTGAAATTGGAAGTTGGTAACCTAAAGAAGGATAGAGAGGTCTGTTCACACCCATGTGATTATTCTGCCTCAGACTTTGAGAAATGCACTCCCACAGCCAAAGTTTTGATCATTCATATAAACAGTCCCACTGAAGTGAATGCTCCATCGCTGGTGGTGTTCAAGGCTGGTTTGGACAGAGCCTTGGGCGGCACGGTTTAGTGGGAGGTGTCCCTGCCCATGGCAGGGTGGTTGGAACTGGATGATCTTAAGGTCCTTTCCAACCCTAACTTTTCTATAATTCTATGATTTTAAGTCAATTAAAACAACAGACTCACTTGTGCAGGACTAATAGCTAGGACGTACATTTATGGCACTACAAAAATTAATAAATAATTTTTATGACAATGTATTTCAGATGCTTGCAGAGTAATTTACAATAGAGTAGAAAAATCAGCTTCATTCTTTTTTGTCCCCTCAATTCATAAATCACCATAAATAAGTTATAATTCATTCTCCAGAGTCTTAGCTCGTAATAGTGAAGCTTTGGGTTGAGTTGATAAGTACATGGGTGAGAATCAAAGTTTGTCTTGCTGTAAGATCTTGTGCCAATCTGTCATGAAACCAGACAACTTCTACCGACTTTCCCCAATGTATTCATCTGTAACAAGGGAAGCAGATCAGCAATTTAGAAAAGGTTTAGCTTGATCACCATGCACAAACGTAGGCTATGCTGCCTATTTCCATAGCTATCACTCCACTTTGCCAGATGCAAAATGAGAAGCTTACATCCCTTATGCTAAAAACCCTTCTTAGAGGAAATCCTAGGCTGTCACTCCATTTGAATGGTTTTAGTTAAGTCCGGAAAAATATGTAAAGGGAGCTCTTAAATAAAAGCTCTTTTTTTCTCTATTTCACAGCCATCTACATAATCTGTTTTGGAAATAGAGGCATAAGGTTTATTAACATGGCAGGTAAATGTTCTGATAGCAGAGCATTTTCTGACATTCCCACAAAATCCCTGAGACTTTGTGTCACAATTCTATAAACTGTATCTATTTGTATATTCATATCTGGGCTTAAATCCAGAACTTATTTACATGCATTTAGAGCAGACAATTTAGGTTCATCTCCTTGTATTTCAGATGGCAAACAGTTAGACTAGGTACACATACTAATGCATTTCAAAAGTTTTCTGCTGTGTTCCAATAGCACATATGCTATATAATATAGGTATATAAAATAGATACAGGACCACACTGAGCTGCAGAGCAGTGAAGAGAGCTCCACTGGTGCCAGTAGTGCTGCACCTGCTCATAGTTCAAACATCCAATACCATAAACATATCGTATTATGTTCTTTACTGGTTTCCATTTTCATTTATCCTCGTCTGCTATATGAGATGATGGCCTTCAAACAACATAATAGTCTTCTTTATCTCATTTCTCTGACACCATTTTCAAGCTCCTTATTACTTTTGAACATTGTAGTTAATAATGCCCAAATTGCTTCTCATTCTTCCCATCCTAGCATGTCATTATTCAAGAAACCAGTGCTGTTCAGCCTTTCCCACCTAAATAGGTCCCTCCCAAACTAAACTTAAAACTTACTTCCAAGAGCCAGTCTCACATTTCCTGGGCAATTAGGCTTCTTCTACTGGTTATTACATTTTTACCTTGCAGATTTTACCCTTCTTAATTAACCGTACCTGCTGTACTCGAGACCTGAATCTTTGTTTTCTGAAGCCTACTGATACTGATTCATACACTGATTTTTGTACCAATTTAATGATTTAAGCTAAGATTTTGTTTGTGTGTAGCTAAAACAATTCAGCATGCACTGGGGGATACCTGTGTTCTAGCATAAATATGTCTTATGTCAGTACTTTTGCAGAAATAAACCTCACTAGTGTCAGCGGTTTGTAGCAGGGACTGTACTGCCTTTTCTGCAATGGTTTTTAAACTGATATAGCTAAAGTGACTGTTAAAGCAATGTATAGACCTACTTCTGCGCTACATGACTAGTCAGAAATGCTAGGAGAGGTTTTTGGATACCATGTTAGCTAAAGTTGTTAGCAGAAATTAATTAGATTGCTTTCCTGATTGCAAGCTGCAAATTGCATCATAGACACACATACAGATATATATATGTGCATACTGTGGGACTTACTGACACATCCATTTTCTCTCAGCTTTTACTCTTTGAACAAAAGCTTAGCCAAAGTGTCAAAGCTAAGCAGTTCCTCTGCCTGCTTTCCGGGAATTTTTTTTTAACTTGCCCCACTAGGCAGCTGCATAAATTACTGTGGGGTGACCTTCAAGCACCCTGTGTACTCCATGGAACTTGTCTATATGCACACTGTCACCCCATGATATTCCATATAACGTAGTTTATTCCTTTTCTTAGTTTTTCCTCCCTCCACCTCCAACATTACAAAGTAAAAACTTTCTTATAGGTGTAACCAAAGCTCAGCTGATGCTCTGAAATCAAACTCTGAGTGCTCTGAAAATAAACATCTGATTGCTGGATAACTTTTGCATGTCCCCGTATGCTCAGCATAGAAAGGAAAATATATCCTTCCTTGCCACATCCCAGCTTCTGCTCTTTCTCATCTAAAAGTTATCAGGTAATTTTGATTTAAATACCTGAAAAAAAAAGAAGCCCATTTTTCATGGGCCATATTCTTAATTTGTCCAGAGATCATTCTACTATAGTGAAGCACCAGGGATTTATATCAGTTGAGTGCGGAGCTGACTCTACATTTCTACAGTTCCCTAGCAATTCTCAGAAGAAAGGCCCATATTGTAGCTGAAATGGCATTAACTGAGGGTGAAGTAGGTCAAAGTTTTGCCATTCAGCAAGATCACACTTCAGTACTCATGCAGAATGGGTAGAAGCTTCTTAAAAGTGGGTGGAATAAAGACCAGTGTCCTTTCTGCCATGTATACAAACCTTTCCTTCCACTAACAGCTGTAAAGAAGTACACAGAATTGCTGTTTACAGTGCTAACTCTTTCATGCTGCTTGATCTTGGGCCAGGCCATCATCATCCTTGTGCCTCAGTTTCCTTAGAGAGGATAATATTTCTCTGGTTTGCAAATATCTGAGGATGCACTAACCCATGTTTGCGAAGTCTGTAGAGGCTGCTGGGTGGAAATGTAGTGCAGTGCAATAGTTATTTGCTATTGTTTTGTATTTATTCATCTACTAGCTGTTAATTTTTTTTAACAATATACTGCTCTGTAAAAATGCATGTGGCAATCTTTTGACATTCAGAGAAGTGCTATCCAAACAAAAATAAAAAATAGGACTCATGCTCACAAGAGACACATTATCCATGATGAGAAGAATCTATAACAGACATGGCACTAACTCAAAACTGAGCACCAAATAGCATCCAAATGCAAACAATTTCAAATGTGTGTATATTGCCAGTACAAAACCAGGCCATTCTGCAAGCGTAGCATCCCCTAAGGAGTAGTGAACCTAGCAGCAGCAATGCTAATGGCTGTCTTCCCATGTGCAGTGAGGGAAAGCAGCACTTCAGAGCTGCCTTCAGCAGCTGTTAAGTTATTCATTCTTAACTTATTTCTATAAAGCTGTTACTGGGTGGAAGCAGATGACACAAAGATCTTGGGCCTGTACTGTCTGCTATGGGGGGGAGCATTCCCCACCCTTACACACAGAGTGAAATTCTAGCTTCCTTCTAGTCAATGGTAAAATTTCTCTCTATCTCTCTTGGACTGGAAGAAATTATTTCAGGCTCCAGAAAACCCTTTTTTTGAAGAGCCAGCATATCCCATAGAAATTTTCTCAGTTTGGATATTACTTTCCTTTTGGTGCACACAGTGCTTGTAGGGGGGCAGAGGCCCATGAGTTTCCAAATGCCTTTGTACTGCTAGAATAATGATGAAATAAAAAAAAAAATAGAAAAGAATATTTTTTTATTGTTAGAGTACACATAATGCAGGAAGGACTGTGCTAGGTCGTCTACCGTGATTCTTAATGTCCTTTCAGAACATTGCAGGCTGTTTTGTGGATCACTTGTTCCACCTGATGCAATGTCTTTCCCTATCTTGACTCTATACATGATACGAAAGCTCACATTCTCCTGAGTAAAACACAGCAGTTTTCTTTCTGAATGTCGTCCACTCCAAGTTTTGGACGTCATTAGTTAGGCCTCAGAAAATTATGAAACTTTATAAAAATCCATGTGTATCAAAATTACTGTTGATTTCATTCCCATTTTTTATAGAGTATGTCTTCGGGAATTCCCTCTGTTATAATAACAGACAGAAAACTCCTTTGCCTCAAATGAGAAGTTTAGCAACACCATGGTATCAGCAGCTGACACTTTAAAACATGCAACCAAATTTCATGATACTCATGATAAAAATCATGAGAGCTGGCAAAGCTGTATTCTTGCTAAAGTCCCGACTTCCCATTGCTGTTTCTGCTCTCAGTCACAACCTTGAAACTTGTACTTAAGCAATAGACTTATAGAAGAAAAATAGAATCAAAAATAGAATCAAAAGGATATTGAAGTATTACTTTATATTGATTTCACTGCTTGGCTATGTTTCTTTGCACCTTACTGCATGATCAAAACTTTCAGAAAGCAAAATTCACCCCAGAAAAAAAATCCTTCTGAGTTTTACCATCCTTTTCTCTGAGTACGCATAAAATAGCACTGGCAGTCCTATTCTTATGGAGGCTACATGTTTTCTTGGCTTTAAAACAAACTTACACCAATGAGATGAAAATTGATTGAAAGCCATTAAACACAAGGACATGTGGACTTTTGGCTCAGGAAGACCCTGATCTGCAAACTGTTGTCATGTTTGGGACAAAGATCACGTTGGCTACAGTCAGGATCCTTACAATGTCCCGCTGCTATCCGCTGGCAGGCATGTTGGAGATAAATGAGGTGGACTGACACAGGAAAAATCTTTCTTATGCCATGTTATTTTATGTGTTGTGCAGGCTTATGTTTTCAGGGGATTGTTCGCTTTCAAATGCTACTCAGAATTACTGTGCTAAACAGCTAACATTGGCACTAAGGATCCCATCCTCTGCCTAACTATACGATTTTTATGTCCACGTGTTTCTAGTGAAGACAATGAAGTTGCGTTTGACTGCTTTGTATTTCCTTTGCCATTTGGATCCTTCCCTGCTGCAGTTACGGTAACTGCAGTGGGTCTAATTTAATGTGCACAAGCTGAGAAGTGGCCGTGTATCATTAAACTCGGGCTGTTCTGAGGACAAAACTAATTTTGAAAACATTTTTATAAACTCATGGAAAACTTAATGTCTTTATTCTGTTATTACTTTAAAATAATAATCCCAAACTGACCTGGGAGCTATTACTCAGTGAGCACTGGCCCCTTGGAAGGTTTCAACTTGTCAAGTTTAGCTATTTTTTGAACTCACAGAGGAAGTCATTAAGACACGTCAGGCTGCTGATTGCTATTAAACTCTGCAGAGAGTTCTGTGTAAAAATCAATGCCACAACAAGGCTACAAGAACCTAAGAGGCAGGAAAAGCATTTCTTTACCCTCTCATAACTCAAAAATGGATTAATAGATTTTTGTGAAACCAGAAAAAAAAAAAAATCCATCACCTACGAGCTAGGGGCCAAATGCAAACCTCTGTGACAAAATAATACAGCTCAGAAAGCTCCTAGCACTTGAAAATGGGATTATAATGGAACTGTCACTGCTGTAACCTCAATTGTATGTTTCTGTGCTGCAGAAATCTCACACATCTGCGCATATATGCATGCACGTGCTCTTTTATTGTGTCCAAGGAACATCTTTTTTTGCTCTATTGCCACTAAGGAACCTGGAGAGAAAATGCTATTTTAGTAAAGTACAATCGTATATAGCTTCTACCAGGAAAGTACTACAAAAAATTTCCAGATGGGTTCAGTCTCGGCACCAGAGAAAGTGTTTCTTAGGTGGCTGGTGGGTTTTGCTTGTGTGGGAACTGCACTCAAATATGCAGCACAGTTTGCACTAGTTGAAGGCTTTTGTGGAAAATGTATTTTTTCCATGGGAAAAACTAGTTTAAATCATATTAGGAAGTTTTATTGTAAACATGTATATAAACCAGGAAAAATCCATTGTCTTAGCTCTGAGGCTAATTGCTTAAATTCAAGCTTGTCCAGTTCTTTTCTTCAGAAAGAACAGCGGCAGCATTCAGTTCAATTTTTGGCATGAATTTCATTTAATTTTTGCTGATAAAATGTTGAAACATCTTTTTAATTTGATTGTTTTTCTCTGATTCCTATACGAAAACGAAGTTTTACTGAGCTGTATTAAATTTGCTTCATTCTACCATGGGATCATTTGGATTGGAAGGGACCTCAGGAAATCACCTCATCCAACTTACTGCTCAAAGGAATTGTGTTTTATATAATACAAAAGCTAAAATGAAGCAATCCATGGAAAACCAAATGTTTCCATAAAACCAAAGAAGAAATAGTTAAGGTGTTTCAGAACTTGTATTTCACAGCCTTTCTGCTCAAGTAAATACTCATTTCTCACCAGCTCTCCTTATTCATTTAGAAATTTTAGATTCCATGCTTCTATTGAAAAGAATATTCTGTGTTTCCATTGTAAGATAGATGGAAATATCATGTAGGGTTGACCCACCGTAGAGTGAGGGCTGAAGGATAGGGGCCCAAGCATGTCCCTACAGGGTGGCTGCAAGGCCCCACTGGGTCATGGTCTCCCATCTCAGCAGAACCCAGAAAAGACCTTTTAAAGGAAGAGCATGAAGGTGAGCTGTCTCAGTAATCAGGGCACAGAGCAGGCAGTACTTCAGACCAAAATAGGCAACTTTGGTCCAGGTGGAGGTGAATTTTGCCCAAAGCTCACCAGCGCTGAGGGTGTCTTGACAGTTTCCACTGTGTACTGAGGAGGCACCACTGTGTAACCCCACAAGTCCATGGCGAGAGCATGCGGTCATGGCCACAGCCAGCATGGCAAACCTTCCCAGAGTATCTGGGCCCAAGACTGAGATCTGGAGGAAAGGATAAAAAATAGGCTTTCTGTTAAAGGACCACAGAAAGTGCAAGCTTTTAACAAATGAGTTGTTAAAGCCTGTTTTAGCGCATGTGGTCTGGATAAAAGATGTAGTGAGGGGACAGACTGCAGACCATTTCCCCAGCACAGCATTGGGGAAGGAGGCTGCTATACTCTTATTATAGGGGGGAAGATCCACTTTTCTTGCATGGATAATTTGGAAGCTATGAATCAGCCTGTTGTTTTTATTTCAGTGGAATACAGACAAGAGTTGTGTAAAATGAGGCTGCTGCCTGTCTGTCAGGCAGCTGTAGGTTTTTGCCCTGCAGCCTCTTTTAATGTGCATTCTTGGTGAATTCTGAAGAGAAGCAGTCACAACTCTGTGCTCAGACATTAAAGCAGATCTCATACCCTAGTCATTGAGCCAGGAACTTCACTCGTACATCTGCCTGCTTTTGATATAGGCATTGAGCATCTTGATCCAGTAACCAGAAAACTGAATTGGTGTCTAAATAAAACTGTAAAAATATGCTCTTGAATTGTCTGGTTTTGAACAGAGGTTAGTATTTCTTGCAGTGTATCTACTTTTCCCAGGTGTTAAATGGACTGTTTGCCTAGTCTGCTGGTTTTTAGGGTTTTTTAAAGAAGGGGTTAGAGGTTATTCCAGCCTAACTTCTCTACCGGGTTTTAAGGCATGAGAGACAGTTATCTGCAGAAAAATGCTCATCTATTTCAAATAATTAGCAATTATCTGTCAAAAAAGCTTCTGAGCCAACTAGAGTAAGAAAAGCACTTTCCATCTTTGTTTTTTCTTTGTCTTCCTCTTTTCCCCTCCTCTTCACTTCCCTCCCACCTTTCCCCCAGCATTTTCTGAGCAGCTTTTGCCAAAGGAAACACTGATGAAAGTAACTTTCAGTGACTGAGCAGTTCCCTCTATCACCTCCTCCCTGTCCACCCCCTCAATTGCAACAGACATCTGCCTTTGTACACATCATGTCAGAGTCCAGCAGAGCCATTTTATATTCATTATTTCTCCAAAATTAATAAAAGCAGCACAGACGATGCGAACTGGCTGTAGACATCCCATTGCTAATAATGGAGCTATGTTGGTAATTGCCAATAATGATGCAATTTTTCAGCATGGGAACACTGTAACATGGATTGGGCCTGAATAAAGTGATACAGATGGTAACATTACCTCATATTTCTTTGCAACAGAAGTTGAAATTTTACTGTGGGGAAAAAAAAAAAGAAACAAACATTCCTACATTTCCTTCCAGTTACTTCTTTAAGATTAGCAGCACTGCCATGCTTGATCTGTGAACTGTGTCCGTGCCACCCAAGGAACTTAAAGAGGAGTCTGTGAAGTGAGGAGAAGCAATTGTTTCCACTTAGCAAAGGAAGCACTTAGATGCTGTTTGACAGAATTGCATTTGCCTCCCTTGGCAGGGATGACCCATTTTGATCACACGCAACGGCCAAACAACCAATTTACAGTAAATCAGACTTTAAACATCTCTGTAGCTGCTATCTGAAAGACTGGTTCTGGAATCCTCTATCATGAACCAGAGCTCCCACATCTGTACCTCAGTCATCTGGGAGTGCTTCATTGCCTTTTTGCAGGCTACAGACAGCAAGAACGCATGCTTTGCGGGCTAGCTCCTGGGCTTCAGCTTCCTTCAATGCACACAAAGCACGTGCTTCTCCAGGAGTGCCCAAGCATCCTCCGTGCTTACGTGCACAATCACTTCAGCATCCTGGTGAGCCAAAACCAGTGAAAGCATACACTGCTACTTTGGCCCCTACTGCAGCATTTCCTTTGAGAGGTGTTTGTAGAGCTGCGGCAGCATGTCAAAGATAAGAGAGGCAGGAACTGGTTGTATTTGCCAAGCGCCTGCCTTTTTTGGCTTCGTTCATAAGAGCAGCTACCCTCACGTTTGATCTCTTCAAATTTGCTGCATGTTCCTCTACAAAAATTGCTAGCTCCCCCAGACCTAGAGTGTCAGGGCCAGAGTTGTCCTTCCTGTAAGATTAGGTCACAGCATTAGATCAAAGTCCTACTGTGCCATTTTATACCTTGCTACAACCAGCCAATTTCAAGTCCCAGGCACAGGTGTCTAGTAACCATATGAAGCACACATGAAAGTTACAGCCGGCAGCCAAACTTACAAACTAAATTACATCTTTTCCCCCAACATTACACCTTTCTCATCCACCCTTATAACTACATTCCCAATAGAAATTCCCGATAGAAAATTCAGAAGATCACTGATAATTTAGACATTATCTACAATCTTCTAAAAACCTAAAACTAGCTTTTCCTTTACAATTTCCTCTCCTCATCTGGCAATTCAAAACAGAGCTTAGTAATGCTCTTTTAAACAGTTGAGGAAGAGTGATCCACCAAAGAGACTTCTTTCTGGCAGAAGAAATGCTGCACAATGTTAATTACCATGTGGAGGGAGCATGTAGCAAAAAGCAGTGTTGGCAAGTGTGTAGGAAATAATGTATTATAGCAGAGTTGCTATGTAGCTGGTAGTGCAAGGCATAAGCAGGAGTGATAAGCAGGTGTCATTTAGAAATTATTATGAGAAAAATAGTGAGAAAGTGCAGAAAGAGCACTTAATTTCACCTTATTCATGCTCCAAAAGCTGGATGTCTCCTCTAAACTGGGTACATGGGCTTCTCCTGTGTCTTATGGTGAGGGAGATAGTCCAGCAAAAATATATGCTACCTTAAGCTGATCACCAGGATAAATCATTCTTTCAAGGTACCTTTATCTCTCTCCCCAGGGTACCAAGGGATAACTAGCTCCGAGTATCTTCCTGGGTTTTGCACATCTACTGTAAGGTGAAATAAATTCCACCCAAAGTCTTCAGAAATGACTACTCAAAGTGGACAGGAAAGCTGGAACATTTAGATAGCTGCAGAAGCTCATTTTTTGTCATAGTGGACACAGCTAATTGCCAGGGTTAGGATGGTATTGACCATGTCAATGAGGTCAAAAATCTTGCAACTGTTTAGAAATTGTTTGCCATGTCACAGGCTTAATGCAACAAGCTGTATAATTGGTTTACAAGTAAAAATGAAAACAGAAAATGAGCATAAGACTTTAATGTTCTGTTCATACAGAAGTTAGTATTTTCTTCAAGAATGGAAACTGTTGTCTAAAATATGCCACATGTTGATGTATTTGCAGTGTAAAATTACATTTGCTTGGGCAGTGCTACCCGCAGTTTCTGTGGCTTGGCCCAAAGCCTTTTTGAATCTCAGTGGGGCAGCCTGACAGACCTGTGCTTGCTGGTTTCTGACATTCAAAGTCACCCCTACAGAGCACATGCACCGTGGGAGCACACTTGTCAGCAGTTAGAGATCTTCTGGAGCAAAGAAGATACTTGATAAGACACAAGGGTATGAGTAACATCCTTAACATGGAAAGGAATGGAAAAGAAAATGCCAGAGTATAAATGCACACAAGGTAGACTGCCTAATTCAGCAAATGCAATTCATTCAGTTGAGCTTCATCATTCTTTTCTCAGTACACACTCAGCCCTGTTTAACATATGCTTGAACCCTGCTTAATTTAATGTAGACAACAGGTGCTTACGATTAGGCACATGCTTAATAACGTAACTGAAATAACGCCCAAATATTCCTGCTTCAACACATGAACAAGGCTGTTTCTATTAAGATGGAGCATTGCACGCTAGGATGTGTAATCACTGCAGACCACACCACATGGACGATGAGGCACTATGAAATGCTTCTGTTCCGAAGACTGTTCTCATACTTCCATTTTGGTCTGAGTTAAAAACTTTTTCTTAATCAAGGTCAAAGCAATGACTGTGTCTTAGACCAACTTATGAAGCCCAAATCCTGAAGTTCCTGTGGCTGCAAAACTCCCACAGACTTGAAACATGCAAATCGGATGCAGTTCATAGACTCCTGGCAGATTGTCAGGTCAGTGTCCTTAAGTTTCTGATATTTAGCTAAATTATAACATGTAGTTCTGTAGTTTAAAATTCAGGGGAAATAGAGGACGCTGCATTTTTACTTACAATCTGATTTGTGTGTCTGCTTTATGTAACTAAAATAGGATGGACTTCAGCAGCAATAGGCTAAGCAGTAGTGATGCCAGCATTTTCTTTTGCTGAGGCTTTAGCCAAGCTATGGACACAATGCTGATACAGAGTTGTTTCTCTTTTTCCTTAAATAATATTTTTATTGAGCAACAAGCGGATGCCAGAATGGCCTTTTGATCAGCTAAAAACAACAATGTCTCTAAGGGAACCTATCCTGTTTATTGTATGCTGCTGCATTTGAAAAATGCTAGCCTACGGTAGAGCTAGACTCCTTAACATACAAGAAGCAGAGCAAAACAGGATGAGGCCAAAATGGGAACTGTGTATCACAGGAACTCAGAAAGGCAGGAAGTAAGAAAAGAAGTAGAAATTCTTGATTAAAAGTCTAATTGTACCAGCTTGTGCAAGAGGATAATGACTTTCAAATGTCAGCCTTTGTGCCTGTTCATAATGATAAAGCTATTAAACCATATGTACAGTTCTTAATTCTATTTCTCATAGCAAGTCATTTAAGATCCATAACTATTCTGTCCACTAAAATCTAAAGTATTTCTTCAGCAGTGTATTTAAACAGTAGATTAAAAGGAATGCTAACTAGAGCAGTACCAGCCAGGGCTGCTGCACAGTAGTCTAAGACACCTTGGAGATGATGTTATAAACCCCTACTTTAAATGATTTAAATATCAGCCGAAAAAAAATCACTCCCAGGATAAAAGTCAGCCAGGAAATGAATATTTAAACCTAATTCATTAAAATAAAAAGGCATAAATTTTGTAGTTTAGAAGTTTTATGTGTAAAAAGGAATAAGGTCTTAAAACATATTTTGCAGCTCTGTAACTGAAAAGTGAATCTATTTCAGAATTTACCTCAGTAAGAAATTAACTCTTAAAGCAGTAAATGGCTATTATTTCAGAAAACTAGTTATAGCAGAGATAGTCCCAAACAAGCTACCAAGTTGTAAATCCACTGCTGCACAGTTGACTTGGTCCAGCTCTGCATTGCTAGTGGAAAAAACCCATTTGCTTCAGAAATAATAAGATCAAATGCTAACTTCCTCATCAGGAAGCTGGATTCTGGAAGAAGAAGTAAAAGCTCAGTTTGGCAATCACAATACTTAGTAAAATGTCTGCTTATAATGTCAGTAAATTTGACTCCAAAGACAGGAAGGCAAACGTTGTGCTGGCATCACCATGGGTGCTTTGGCCTTCGGTCAGAAGGCCTTTAGCATTTCGGTCAGAATGTTAGTGCCTCTGATCCCAGGCCGTGGGATGGTGCTGCTTCCAGGCTGAAGCTGGTAGTAACATGTTTTTTAATTACAGACACATGACAACAGAAAAGCTATAAAATAAATTGTCATTACCAGATGTTTTAATGTTTCGGAGGGGAAGATGTTAGCAGAGAATTCTGCAGCAGCTTCCACAAGTCCTAACCAGCAGGTGATATTTATGGACAGTTTGCAAAGTTTTCACATATGGCATTCTAAAGAGGTTTGTAACTTTTATACTCTGCCATCCAGTTTATTTACTTTACAAAAATTCTACTCCAAAGGTCAGCCATGTTCTGTCTGTCTCAGCAGCTCCAGGCCTAAGGAAAAATGCTGAACATAATCTCGTCATGGAGTAGTGAAACAAATGTGCTTTTAAACATGGTGGAGATGGTTTTGTGTCTTGTTCTCATGTATCTTAGGCCCTGTCTCTCTTGGCTTTAGCCATCATTTAAATGAGATCACTGTTTAGCACCTCTTTCACATTCAAATGATATATTTATGTTCTTTTGTGTGGAAATGTCTGTATATTTCTAACACTGCTCAGTTCATGTGAAAGCAGACAGGAACAAACCAAGGAGACAAAGATTATGTCAAAGTGGGTGAAAAATAGTGAAGTGATCACGATGCATCTATTCTTCTTTTCAAAAATCTTCTGAAGAAACCCTCTTTTCCTTTTCCAGCTTCCAAGCAGCACAAGGAAGCTCATTTCAATCTCTTCCAGCCTGACTCTCCACTCTTGGTGCTGGGTCTTTGAGACTCCTATTGTTCTTCTGATTCAGACATGAAGTCCAAACCCAGCACAGACTTCCCTCCTTACCTGGCAACAAAGCAGAATACCTTTTTTTTTCTCACCACATCTTATCTGTATACCTGAATGGATCCCATGCTAAGTAATGAATTGCAGGTGAAATTAGAATAATGTAAATGCCACTACTCTTGTCTGGTCAATTCATTGGGTGGGTGCAAAATATGCTTGCATATGGGGAAGACATAGACCAACTTTTGATTTGTATCCTAAACATCACCATAGCTGGGAGGAATTAGTAACTCAAAGTTATATTTACTGTATGTCATGGTTTAACCCGGCAGGTAGCTTGCCATGGTTTAAGCTCAGTCAGCCATACAGTCTCTCTCTCACTGCCTCCTCTTCCTCCCCACCCCACCCCCCACCCCTGCTCCCAGTGGGATGGTGAGGAGAATCGAAAGAATGTAACTCTCATGTGCTGAGATAAGAACAGTCCAGTAACTAAGGTATAACACAAACCACTGCTGCTACCACCAATACTAATGATGATAAGGGAAACAACAAGGGAAGAGAACACAACTGCTCACCACCCACCGACCGATACCCAGCCTGACCCAGCAGTGATCTAGCTCTTCCAGGTAACTGCCCCCAGTTTATGTACTGGGCATGATGTGCTGTGGTATGGAATACCTCTTTGGTCAGTTTGGGTCAGGTGTCCTGTCTCTGCTTCCTCCTGGCTTTCCCTCCTCCCTGGCAGAGCATGAGACTCAGAAAGTCCTTGGTCAGACTAAACGTTACTAAGCAGCAGCTAAAACCATCGGTGTTATCGGCATTGTTCCCAGGCTGAAAGTCAAAACCACAGCACTGCACCAGCTACTAAGAAGGAGAAAAATGACTGCTACTGCTGAACCCAGGACATAGCTAAACACCACAAAGACACTCTCTCACTCCTCCCCCCGCCTCAACTGGGATGGGAAAGAGAATTGGAGAAAAAAAGTAATATTCATGGCTTGAGATAAAGGTAGGACAGAAAGAAAAGGGAAAATAATAATAATAATAGAATTGGAATACACAAAACACGTGATGCACAATGCAATTGCCTGCCATCAACTGACCAATGACCAGTCAGTTTCTGAGCAGCTGTCCTGGCTGGCTTTAATCCTAGTTTGTGTGCTGAGCATGATGCCATATACAATATAATATCCCTTTGGCCAGTTCGGGTTAGCCTGGTTGTGTTCCCTCCCAACATCTTGTGCTGGTGGGGTGGTGAGACTTTTCATCTTTGAAAAGTCCTTGACTTAGTGTAAACACTACTCAGTAACAACTTAAATATCAGTGTGTTATCAACATTATTTTCATCCGAAATCCAAACCACAGCACTGTATCAGCTGCTACAAAGAAAATTATCTGTATCCCAGCCAAAACCAGGACACTGTAGAAGAACAGTGATAAAATTTCAATAATTGATTGAATAGTTGAATCTCTGATTCACAAAAGCAGTATGATTACTGGGCAACGATTATTTATACAATGCTGATTTGTGATATATGCATATGATCAATTTCAAATTAAGTGCTTTTCAAACATCTGCTGTAGTTTATTGTGAGTTTATTAGAGGATATCTAATATCCAGCAAGAAATGATGTGCAAGAAATCCATCACTTCTTTTCTGGCAGGAGGGCCTTGTAATTCAAACAGAGTCTGTCTATCTTCTTTTCTATATTGACCCTCTGGATGTGAGAATCCAAAGCTTTCTGCTGAACCATGAAAACCTTCATGATATTTTCATGTCTGCCATAATAAGCCTCTTTTCTGACCAAAAGTACAAAGTATACAGTATGCAAAAATGGGCACAGCTATAAAATGGGCCTTAGTTCCAAGACATGAAATAGGGCTGTTAAAAAAAATAACAAAATCCATGTTTTCAAATGAAAAATCATAAAATTTTTATTTTCATCCGCAGATAATATCACAACCACTATTTCTTTTAGGAATAGTACCTGGGAGTATAGATTCCCTTTGCTCTTAGGAGTCTGATGTACAAACTTTGGAAGCAGGATGTACAGTTACTTGTAGGATGCATAGGGAGGTTTGCAATTTCTGGTCTGATGCAAGTTTTGTCAAACCACCACAGTACAAATTCCTCATTCTTCACTGGAGGAAGTACACTTGAAACCACATCTCAGCTGCAAGGTATAAAAGCAGCTATTAAATATACCTACTGCTACATGTTTATAGGTGCACTAAGAAGGACTTGCCTTGGGCTAGGCCTCAGCAGGTAAAATTGCATCCACTTAAATTAATAGAGCTGTGTCAGTTTTCAACTTTGGCAAAGCTGGAGCAGCAGGACAGGGCACCACGCAGGTCTTGCAAGCATGGAGCTATGTGAGAAAGACTTGAACACATTTTCAAATTGTAAATTTCAAATTGCTCTTTAAGAGCTGTGATTCTTCAGTTGGTTACAACTTGTCTTCTCCTGAGACTATTTAGCTCTACTGGCAGAAACTGCATACTGCCATCCCCTCTGCTACCAAAGTCTGCAGCTTCACAAACGCCAGGCAGAGAGTGCAATTGCTGAGTGCAGGTTTTTCAGGTTCCTTTACAGGTGAGGTGTCTGCCATGGTCCTGTGTGCATGATGGCTGTTGTGCTGCTCCCTTGGAGCTGCTGGTTCAGCTTCGTGGAAGGCCATTACGGGCACGTTTTTCCCTCTTTTTTTCTTCTCAGCCTGGAAAAAGTTCTATTATCTCTGAGCATATAACTTATGCAGAGGCCGTGGGATCAGGACCATGGCTTACCCTATTACACTTAATTAACCCTGGGAATTCATTTCCACAACACAGAACTAGGCCAAGAACATAGGTAGCTGTACAAAAGAATATTAAGGATTTGCAATGAAGATGTGGAATATCCACAATTACATTATACATGATACAAAATAATTAAGGGATATAAGCTGTAATGGTTCATGGCACAATCCAAGTTCTAACAGATGGGGATACGATGAAACTTCCCCATGGGAAAGTGATTTTGTAATTGTAGAGGTGGGTGTATTCCATTTATTTCTGTATTTATTTTAGCTGTGTATTTATATTTGTATAAACATTGAGAAAAACCATCAATCTATAACCTCTGGGTATTTTTAACATTTCTTTAAAATGCACAAGTAATTGCTGCATAAAAGGGGAAAAAAAAAATTAAAACCCTTGTTTTTCCCACCCACACATTTCTTTTCACTTCATACATCCCAGCCCTCAGATTGCCCCTCCCTCTGCAAAAGCCTGGGAAACGATTCACAAGCACATGTGAAAAATGATAGTTTCACATGGCTGTAGTAGGTTCACATCCTTATTATGTAAATGAGTGGTTTTGGTTTGGGCGTCTCTTTTGTGGTTTTTGTGCAGATGGTTAAATATTCAAACACAGTGGGCCAAATTGTTCCTACTGGAATTTCACTGGCTTTGGCTAAACTACACCAGGAATCGAAATACGCTGTGGAACCAAAATCTACTTTTGCATGTAATGCAATAGCCAAATGGGTAACGGAACTGCTGCACAGTAGCAGAAAGGAAGGAGCAGCCACACACAGATTTCCCTTTGTCTGCTCAGTAATTAATGAAGTACCTGGTGAATGATAGATCTGAGAAAATTCGCTTTGCTCCTGTGATCTGCACTTCCTCCAGACAGGTAAGTGCAGAGACGTGTGTACTGGAGACTGATCAATTAGCCCAAGCCAGTTGTAAAATCTTTAGGAAACAAGTGGTGTCTGTTTTCTTTTGCACAGGATGCCATGAGATGTATTTAAATTGTGAAAGTCAAAGGTCAGTTTGGCAGCACGTACTCTAAGAAAGAGCCCACACTTGTATCCCTGTTTCATGTTAGAAATACTGTCTGAAGCCACAAAGCTCTTGTACTTGATGAGAGAAGGAGTGGGATTAATGTGCAGCAAGGAACATTTAGGCTAAATATTATGAAAAATGTTGTAACTGCGAGATCACTTAAGCAAAGTAGCAGGCTGTCAAGGGAGACAGTCAAGACTAGAAGTGACACTTTTCTATCAGAGCTGGTTTGGAGAAGCATAGAATAATTAATAAGCATTTCTCTTTGAAAGGGGGGAGGAGCACCGGCTCTGCTAGAGGTCTTTGCCAAATCAGATGAGCCTCTGAATCTCATAGACACACCAGGAGTTAATGCTTACATGCAGATAAAATGGAGCTCTCTGAAAGGACTTTTCCAGCCTCCTCTCAGCTTGTGTTGCATATTCCAAATGAAAACTGAACGCAAATACTTTGAGCTGTTCGCCACAAAGCAGTTTGCAGTCTCCTACACTAAATCTGACCCACTGGAAATTTAAGGGGCCGTAGTGATGGCTCATATAATTCTTCCAGAACTATTTGGGTTACAAGAGCAAAAATGTCTGCTCCAATCTCTGTGATTTCTTGTGCTTGTTTCATATTTATTTTCACAAATTTCTTGTGATAGTTTACTATTTCTAAATTTTAACAGATCTTTTCCGCTGTCAAAGTTAATGAATGTGTTAACATGGCATTCAGTGAGAAAATGCATAAGCTAGATGTGTGGCTCAGGTTCTACATATTCTGCTAAGGTTTTTATCTTCAGATTGTTCAGGCTTATCTGCCTGCACTGAACCAATGATAATAAGGTATCTTTCTTTCTGTCTTTGCTCTGGAAAGATAAAATTTGTCATTTCCTAGCATTATATCCAAGTGCAGCAAATTACAAAACAAATGCGTTACCTCTATGTTATTTTGGGGTGTAGCGTGTGTTAAATTAATTTTCAAAATCAGATTACAGGAGGTTAAATCTCAGCCCCTAATTTGTGCCAACAAAATCAGCAAATCATTTTAACAGAGGGCGAAAGAACTATTGCCTTGATAGTAACAGAAAAGTTGAACTTGGCAGTTTATGGATTGGTCTGTGCCTGAAAAGGCTTAGTAAAGGTTGTTCTCCACCATCTCTAGTAGAGTGGTGCTTCATAAAAGCAAACATTCATTGTGCCCACTAACAGGGGTTTTGGTAAAGTAAAGGGGGGCATAGTCACCATGAAATTTAATCCATAGCTTTCCATCTACTGCACCCTACAGAGCCGCAGCCCAGGGAACCAGAAGAAACAGATCAAAAGGCTTTAAAAATGTCAGGCAACAGGATCTTATTTAAATTATTAGGTGAGATGCCCTCTTGTTTTTAACAATAGCAAAACATATCACGTAGCCTGTTTTCTTCTCTCCCTTTATGCTGTTTTTGACAGCCTGGTGCAAATTGCATGTAGAAATTCTATTTCTGCTTTCCAGCATTACTATGGACAACATTGGAAAACATGTTTTTGTAAAACAATGTAATATTCAAATGTATTTGAATCATGTAGAAGCTGGAAGATTTGTAGCAGGTTCTTACCCAGTATTGACTGAAATAAAACTAAAAAAGCCAAAAAACAAAAAACAAACTTGCCTTAGGTGAGGCTGATAAGTATTTAGGGAATATAAGAAGGCTTATCTGTAATTCTGTTAAGTGATTCAGCTTTAAGAACTGCACATTTCTAATTCACATGCACATGCTAAAATATTTTTTTTTTTCAAATTTCCAGCAATTGAGTTTCAGTAGTTGTAATCATTATAGCCGTATAAGAAGAGATCTTTTTCTTATAGTTCATGTTGGCTTTATTGCAGAAAATAGATACTGTCCCAACCTGATATCGTACTGCAGAACAGTAAAACCTTTCTCCCGAGCTCACTATCAACCTCTATGATGCTAGATCCTTATGCACAAGAAGTCTCACTAACATCATCAAAAGTGGGGCTGTACAATCTAATTCTTAAAATATGCCATGTACATATCAGCCCTTGATGCTGTAGATTTTATCTCAGATTTGTAAGGTGAAGCATATGGCCTAAATATGAGACTAGCTGAATATTAAACTTCTCAGGCTTACTGAGTAATTCATATTTCTAAATCATGAGTAGTGGATTGTGTCAATTTAATAAAGCACCAATCAGCCAAAACTTATGTGCTTAAAATGAAAGAAATACAAACAGAAGATCATCAATACACACATGATTAATGATCACACTTAAAAGCAGTTTTCACCATGCCTCCTAATCATGGATTTGCATGTCTCTGTGTATGACGGGTAGGCTGAAATGAGAGAAAAGAATATCTCAACACCATTCTGTCTTCCTTCCTTACGTTACTGTCTTTGTGATTCTTTAACAGAATAACGCAGATATTACAGATTAAGGAAAACAGGATGGGCTATTTTTAGGATTCATGTGAAACCATTTTCACCCTGTAGCAAGTCCCTGATTTCCTTCTCGCAATGTTGTCTTAAGTTAAATGGGCCACGACTGCAAAATTGAAGAGAGCGAGACTTGCATCTTTAAGGATTGAAAGCATCAGGAGACAAAAGCACATGCTGGGGAGGAGCAGACTTAAGTTCTGGCTGTAAAAAACACTGGTCATACTGGATGAAAGGCATTTTGCATTCAGAACGACTTGCCTTAGTGAAGTGTTCGCTAATGTGCTTTCTTCCTCTCATGTTGCACCAGGTACCTAAAGCAGTTCCTACATGGCGAACAGAGGGAGAGTCATTTATAAAGTGACAGTCTCATGCTAAGGCTGGCAGGGAATATCATTAACCTCGCAAGTCTTGATGTGACTGAAGAGGCTCAAGATCTGTATGGGAGACAACTCTGAAAATTAACAACCTCGTTAATCAAATCACAATGTTTTGACAACTTCATGGTGTGTATGTAATCTATCCTGTATACCATTTAGCGAAGGCTTTTATGCAATGAGAGTTTTTTGCAATACCTTTATACGAAAAGCCTCCACCCCACAGTCCAATTACTAGATTGTATGCTGATTATCAAAGGGCAAAAAAGCATAATCAGCTGAGATTCAAATAGAAAATACTGCTAGGATTATGAAGGAGTTAGTACATCTCATTTACCATTTCAGTTTACTGACTGAAGTATAATCACCATCATCAATTATTTAAAAACTCTGAGGAAAGGTGGCCAACCTCTCACACCTGAGCTCAGGTACAGGAAAAGCTTCTGCTCAAGAAGAAATCCTTTGAATCCATTTGCCCAATGTGCTTAGTCAAGAGTGAAACAAGTGTAGATAACCTGCTGGGCACCCTACTGTGACGCAGCAGAGCATGTCCCTCAGATAACCAGTTCACAGCAGCAGGTGCTCAGCGCACAGTAATCCAGAGTAATTCATGGTCTCTCAGACATCAGATAATAATTTTCTGCTTAAAAACATACTCTCCCTCAAATCCCTTTTTCTTCAGGCTTCTTGAGAGTACCCATCTTAAGGAGCTTAGGGATACATGATTACCTCTTTCCACACCTAGGGATTTATGTAGAAGGCTTATTAATACTTTTGAGTATTAATCATGTAAATCCCTGCACATGTAGACAAGACTACATCAATGAGTATTTCTGGGTTACAAAGAAATGTTATAGCTTCGTATAATGTGCTTAGAAGAACCAGGTTTGGTGTAGAGGCAAAAGTAGCAAAGTGCCATATTTCACTATCAGCATTTTGAAATGGAGATGCAGAAGACATACATAGTATTTTAAATCTCTTTGTCCTTCTTGTTAATTTTCCATCTACAAAGGTAAAAAATTAAATCAATGCTAAAAAGGGAGCAAGAATAGAGAGCTGTCAACTCAGTATATCTATTTACAAAAGATGTATTAAATCACAAGATTAATGAGGGTGTCACTAGTACTGTAGTCATCTCAGTTCACCCAATGCCTTTAAACTCTTTCACGGAAATATCAATATCTGATTTTCCAGATGGGGAAACTGAAACATGGGGAAGTTAGTTGACACTTGGCTTCATTTAATAGCAATGGCACAGGAACAAAGCCTGTACTTTCTGTCTTCCAGTTCAGTCTCTGCCCACTTTCTCCCATCATCTCCCTGAATGACCTAAGCCACATCATACCAAGGGCCATCTAGACTCACATTTGCTGCACATGTGCATATGTGCTGCAGTCAAAGATGTGACTGCAGCATCCATAATAGTGCCAAATCCTCTCCCAGTTAGTGGCAAAGCTGTGGTGGCATAGGTTTTATTGTGCCCAGTGGGAACATTCAACACTAAGCAGAGTCTATGACATTATTAGTACCTCAGCCAGTTAAATAAAAATAGTTCAGACATGCATCCCTGTCTTGTAGTTACATCTCCGAATGCAAGAATAGCAATTTCTGGTGGGGTTTATCACTGTTCTGAGCAGCACCATTAATGAGCAATACTGTGATTTTCCCAGAGCTGCATAGAAACCTTACTCAGGCCCTTTCCAGCTGATGCATACTTTTGTTCCTGGCATGAGAGGCTCTTCCATGATTTTTATCCCTGGAGGGAAAAAAGAATCCTTTATCACTTTCTCTTATCCCTCTACTAGTTCTGATTTTTGTGAATTCCCATGTGGAATTTTCACAGGGAAAAGGGACAAAGGTTTGAAATATTTCTCAAAGTTGACTGCTGTGGTCCCTACAGTAGACATGTGGCAATCATGCAAGGGCAGGGGGCACTTCATGGTATCTGCTTGAGAAAAAATATGCAGTGATTGAGGAAAAGCTGAAATATGGGATGTTACATGCCAAATAAGTGAAAATTCAGTTCACTGGAGCTGTTTCAGAAATCTGCTCGTCTCAACATGTGTTGGTACCGTGAGTCAGGCAGTATTTTGCCTTTCCAATAGTCTGTTAGTCTCTCAAGATCCCTTTGATCAGAGAGAGAAAGAAGGCCTGGCTTTGCAGAGCTTGTGAGATGAAATCCAGGTTAAAACTAATGAGGAATGCGTTCCTTTAAATTTGTTAAAGGGTTTTTCTGCATGTTTCAGGAAAGAGGGGGGGATTATTACCATTTCACCCCTGTAATAAAAGCCAGGATCCTGTATCTTGGAAATGTTTACAATGTAACAAAATGAGGTTGCATTACATTGTAAAATTTTAAAGGGGACTATGCACTGACACCTATGCTCAACAGCATGAGACGCATGAGCTATTCGGACAGGAATGATTTGTATTTTAATATTATGAAAATAACATTTCAGTTTGAGAAAAACAAGCGCTTGTGGCAAAAAGTTTGAGATATCCTCAACTACAGATTCTCCTGTCAGGTATCAGCTGTTTCATTCAGACTAAGGGATGAGCACGATGCTCAAAGCTGGGTAGGATGTTGGTTATTTGGGTACCTTAGCACTAAGACAGCAAAACTGCAGGTTCCCCTTTCTTTAACACACTAGAAGATGAGAGTGTCCTATGTACTGCTGGCAAGGGAGGATGGCTGCAGAAGGGCACTGTGCGACCTACACTGCACACCCCAGGAGCTGCATCACCCTGCACACAGCACTGTGAGGGTTTGCAACCTCAGGATGGAGGCCAGGCTGCCAAAAGGAGTCCCTGGCTCCTTCTGTGCAAGCCAAACATCTCTGTGAGCCAGCTCAAGGGGCTCGAAGTGAGGAAAGGGATGGGGCATTATCTCATTTCCTTCCCAGACTTCCTACTACTGTTTTGGGCAATTTATACCTTTAAGAATGCATAAGGCAAACAAACCTTGTTCTCCCTAGTGTGTGAAAGCCTATCTTTTGCCTTATTAAACTGCAAAGGAAAGCATGGTGTTATCTCACTCAGATTCTCTGCACGTACAAGAGCATCCGGTCCAAATATATTTCACAGCTTGTCTGTCTGGGTTAGTGTGCGGCTTTCCATGAGTGAAGGAGAGAAGAGAATCAATGCTTAATACCACAGAGTCTTATACAGATTGTTCTTGTATGCTTATCACTACTAAGTAGACAAACAAAAGTAAAAGCATTAATAGATACCTGACCAGAAGTATAAATGAAACAAAAGCCTTCAAATTAGGATTTTATCCATTTAATTGCCTTGTAGGTGTTTTCATCAGCCATCTAACAGTTTATTGCCTTTCAAGGCTTATTTATTGTAACTGATTAATGAAGACTTAGAGCACCACTCTTTTATGGGTAACAAAGGGAAAGAAATTGCAGCACCATTTATGCTTGCAATTCATTGAGTTACTACATGTCCCCTTGATATATCAGCTAATACATTATTATAGCTCCATGTCACACTGTCCATTTCCCTGAGTAGAAAGCAAGGACAGAAGCCTGACCCATGAAATGCAGAAGACAAATCAATATCATTATCCCATGTTTTTTCAGACCCAGTAATAGCTCTTTCCTGAAGACTGTGTTTTTCTGGATCACAGCTGTTGAAGCAGCTGGGAAAAGGATGGGAAAGAGTGGTTCTAGGAGAGCATTACTGCTGACCTCAAAACATCAATTTCTGTGTGAGTGTGTTAGTCCTGACTTAGGTTTTGCACTGCTCTGATTCCAAAGGCAGGGGTCATCTCACAGCCATGTGGTTCCAAACAAGATTCAGTCTTCACTGACTATAGGTCCAAATGCTCAGCAGATTTAAGAGTATCTCTCAACTAGCTGCACTGATGAGGAAGAAAAGGAAGTAGAAAGAAGACACACTGGGTCCTATCGAATGAATACTTCCTTGACATTTATGGAGCTACTGCTGGGTATTTGAGCTGGTACACATGTATGCAGTATGGTCCCAATTACTGAAGCCCAAGAGCTGTGTATGTGTTTGTGTTGTGTGTATGTTCATTAACCTGCTTGCTTTCACAAGTAAGGATTTAGTACCAGAAGAAAACTGTGCAAAACTCTTTAGCGAACACTTGTGAATTCTGGCAGGTTTTCAACTTAGTTTTCCATTTTAAAGTAGGGTAGGCTGATGCACCTCTGATGCAACTCCACTAAACTGTAAATTTGTACCAGGGATGATACTGATCTGCTGTGCACATTTTCCTTCCTGTAAGCCATTATCACATGCCTCTCTAAGAAAGACATTTTTATGAGAGGTGGATCACTGGGGTGGGTTTCTTTGTATAGCTGGTTTGTCCCACACTCCAGCTATAACAATGCAGTTTCACTAGGCACTGGGTCATAAGGCTGACCTCAGCTAACAAGCTGTTCCTGTTTTTCAGCTACTGGGAATGTTTATTGGCCACTGTTTTCCTCTATTCTAAACACATAGTTTCTCTCAAGACCCATATAAATCATAAGGTCACAAAACTCATAAAAACTGTGACATTCACTGTGATATAGGATACAAATGAGCTAACTTCAGGCTTAGCAGCTTTAAACATCTATGGTATATTTTATCATAATATAAATACATTCATCGAAGTTACATATACTTTTTAGTTCAAGGATACACACAAAGTGGTGGTAAAGTTGCTCAGTGGGACAAACTTATATACTGATGTTTCAAATTGGTACAGTTTAACTGTGAGCTCTATTACAAAAATAGTGTAACATAAATCTGTATGAAAGTGAGTTTAAGAGAAGTAGTAATCTGTTTGCAATAAATATAAAGTATTCACGGGCTTTATATGAAAATGATATTGAGCATGCTATTGAATTTCCCAAGGTAGATTTCAAGAGCAGAAACTCATGGAGAGGTCTGTACTAACATGCTGGATTGACACATTGATGCATGCAAAACTCAACTACACCTATAAGGAAACACACTGAGTTATCAGTGGGAGTTTTATTCATAATGTCTGTACTGAAATTGGACAATGAATGAATAGAAAAGGATTGGTAGCAATTACTACAGTGAAATTTGCATACAGGTTTCCACTCTGCTTCTCTGTTCTCATTTGCTTTGGTTGTTTTGAAATGCACATTTTCCAGGCTGAAAGTTTCCCAGGCTGCTCCTCTGCTTGAGAATGAACTTTGGAAAGAGACAGCTAAAATGATTCATGTCTTTTGGATGTACAAAGAGTATAAAAATATACACACAGAAACACTCACACACACGTGCATACACATGTCCCTGTTGCAAAACAGGAGAGCAACTGTGGGACTTTTTCAGGCAGCTGTTCAACCACACTAAGATCAGAAGGCTGAAATTTGAAAGCATCATCCACGAATAAATGTTCTTTGCACTTCTCTTATGAAATACTGTTTAGATTTCACAAAGCCAGGGTTTCTTTAAAGTTGCCGGCTATGCATATTACTCATGTTGCTTAAGGGTTGTTTGTTAAAGTTGCAATGTACACAACCAAGTGATTTTGTGCTGAGATAACAACCAGGCCAGGAAACATGCTAACATTGTAAGTGGATTGATCTCTGAACTACAAATGGTTCTTACTCGGCTTTGTGTGCCTCCTGTGGCAGAGAGCATTTCTAGATGCTTATGGCCAGGCACTTTGTCTTTCCAAGTACTTATATGAAAAAAGTAAGGAGAGATGGTTTTCATCTTTAAGTGTTACAATGGACTGCCAAAGGTCTTCCCAGCATTATGAGAATTTTTAGCTAATAATGTCACACATTTCACACACTTTACGACTCTGTTTTCAATCCAGAAAAACCTTGGAAGTTTTTATCTCCTTTATGTAATTCAAACTCATTTTTTTCCTTGGTGAGAGTTTAAGAGAGTCTTCCCACCCCTCAAAAACAACAGGAAAACTGTAATACATGTACATAACTAAACATTGACACATCAAATACTTCAACAACAAAGCAGTATTTTTTCCATAACTCCTCTAGTTTGTACCTGTGCCCAGTTGTTATATACAGGTTATAGATGCAGTCTCAGCAAAAATCAATCCTCTCATTTACATGTGTCACACTTTCAGGCAAGGAAGATGCACAGCAATCATTTATATCAATACAGACTAGGTTTGTGAAGACACTAATCCCATAGTGGATTTTTCACTTGGTTGGCAGTCTGCCCAAAGGTGGTGCAGAAATAAGAACAGAGGGAACAACATTGAGAAATATTGAGTTCCAAGTGCATAACGCTGCATCCTTGATACTCTCTTAATATAGTTCCTAACTGGAAATAAATTAAAATACCCATCATTTAACTTCATTTACAGAGCTTCAGGACATGATTGCCATGGAAGAAAATTGCCGTAACTTGTGTTCTAAAGCTAATACGTACATCTGCAATTTCCTCTCTCTTTAGCCTCTTTTAGTTTCCTTAATTATGGGTGTTGTTCAGAGAGGTTGTAGAGAGCCCACAAGGGACAAATATTAGAGTTTCAAAAGCGTGGAACTTATTTTATGTTCTGAACTTGTACAGTTTCTGTGAAAAGCTAACATCTACCTAATACTTTCAAAAGTCAAGTTCCCAAGGTTATGATTAATATAACACATAGATCCCAATAGGATAATTACAAATTAATCAGCAGTTCAGAATTCCCAAATGGAGTACTCTAAGTTTGCCATCACTTTTAAGCATTCCATTTCTACTTTCGTGGAAAGAAAAAGAAATCACAAACGATTCTGATCTTCATTTGTTACAACTCTCTCTGTTCTTTAGGCATTTGAGGAAGCAAACCTGAAGCTTCTGTAATTTACCAATTAAGCAGGCTTTTTAGTGAATTCAGCACTACATGCTAACAGCACTAATTCCACCACAAACCATTAATCCAGTTAGGCTCATGAAAACAATGTTTAATGGATATAGTGGCATACAGATAGTGTTTGACTCCTTGCAGCAATGCGGCTGTATATATATGCATGAGTCTCTGAATGCAAGTAATTTAGTTCTTCTACAGAAATCACAGAAATGTAGTTGTGAGACTGTGTGAGACTTTGCAGCCCCTTCTTCCCATCATTCTGTGGCTTAAGAAAACTTCCAGGTTTCAAGTCTCAGTTAAGAAGCTTTATTCAAGACCACAGAAGCCGTTAGGAATCTTTTCCTTATTTCAGGAGGAGCTAGACTGGGCTTTTATATTTGGAATACAGTATCAGGCTATGTAGGCTTTGTTCCTTGGTGTTTGCAAAATTTCTGGGAGGCTGTTGGCACTCACTCTCTCTCTTCTGTCCCCACATATGTAAAATGAGAATGACAACTTTACCTTAGAGGAATGTTGCAAAGCTTCACTTATAAACAGATTGGCATACTTGGATGAAGTTGCTCAACTAACGAGGAGTTTTCTGATTGATTGATGCCTCTTGAGAGGTCATAAAAACAAAAACAAAACTGTGTAATTGAGGGTTTGGGCTTACAGGAGCCTACTCTTATGCAACATGACTGTTTATGCCATTTTTTTCTCTGTTACCTAGAATATCTTTCTAAATCTAACCATGTCAAAATAATGTCTAAATACCAAACTAAGCCAAGGCATAATCCTTACACCTGAAATATCCATATGAAAGAATATGAAGCTTGACATATAGATAGTAATACGAAAATTACTTTAACTTCCCCCCCCCCCCCCCCAGTTTATTAATCCCATAGTTGGCTTAATGTAAATAAAGTAACTATGAAACAACTAGTAAAAATTAGACTCTATTTTATTTTGTGGAGAACACTGGAAAGTTATCAAGAGGTAAGATTTTGCAGTGAAACAGGAAGGTGAACAAGTTGTAAATGACCCTAATATATTCCAGATGGCATATTTTACTTGGGAACTGAGTTTAGAGTAGTTAGAGGCATGTGAATTTCCTATAAATACTAAACTTCACCAGTTTGACATTAGAAAGCTCCTTGTCTCTGAAGTCTTTAAACTGCTAAGTGTTTCTTTTTCCCCCACTTAGAGTAGAAGTCATAGATTTGTAAATTTGTCTTATTTGAGACAGAAACCTTTTTTCATTAAAAGATGGCATTCTTCTATGCCAGAAAGTTATGAAGTCTACTTCCTCAAATAAGAGGTTTAAAATTGAATGTTTCTTCCCAGAAGAGGTTTTCATTTTTATATACCAGGATCATTAGAATATAATTTATTGCAGTATGTGGTAAGCAGAGAAATCAGTGGAATTTGACCTAACTTCAAGATCAAACCTTTTCATTTGTAAAATGCTTTTTGCAGATATATATGCTGAAGACCTTAGCAGATGATTTTTGCTTTTACTTCTCCTAGGACTGCAATACTAAAACAGCAAAGCCTGGTCCGCAACCTCTGATTCTTCTCCTTTTTCTGCATGATATCGTTACGTTCTTTCCCAAAGTGAATCCTGGCCTTCATATTTCTGATGAAGAATTTTCCAAGTTTTATTTGGTGCAAATAGAATAGAACTGAGTAAATGTAAGTTAAAATATTCTGTCACCACTTGCACCCTCTTTAGCCATGTCAGTGTAAACTGGCTTAGGTCCATGACATAAAGCAGCTAATTTCATTTGCAGCAACTAAAGATCTGTCTACTGTTCTCAGTGGAGCTGTATAGATAAAAGTGCAGATATAATCTTGCTCATTTAGTTCAGATCTTCAGGTCTGTCAGTCCCAGGTATTCCAAAAGTATGAGTCAAACAACCAGAAGCATGTGATAAGATGAAGGATAATCAGATTTTAAAATAGTAGTGAATATTTCTGTTGCTTCTTGGTTTTGAACTTTTATTGGTTAAGACATGCTGTATTTCAGATTCCTTTGTACAACAGAGAATTAAAAGTTTAATTTTAAAATGAAGGGACAAATCCCAACACATTAAGTGATTCCAGAAAACAGTGTAATAACAAAACTGTTGCTAACATTAGTCACAATCAAACTGTTACAGTGGGTAACTGTAGATCTTCATCATGTCTTTGTTACATCTTTTCTCTTTTTCACTACAGCATTGTCTGGCACTAAAATAGACCCTCACTAGTTCATTCTTAATGGACACACACTGTCAATTAGTGGCATTAGTAAATTACTGAACAGTGGCCAAATCCCAATGGCCTTATTCCCAGAAATCTCTTATTTTGACAGGACCTTTGTATTAGTAACTTCAATGAATTTTGGCCCTGAGTGAATATCATAAAAACATTACCTCACAGAAGATCAATGGGAACAAAGGCCCCTCAAACTGACAGGGATTTCAGTAAATTAGAAATTGTTAATCAATTGCAAATTACGTATTTAAATATCCAGCACTTCGGAGAACTATGGGATTCAGGTTATATGTTGTCTACCTTAAGGGGCTTCATCTGCACCATGAGTCCAGTACAAGCAAAACCAGTTTAAAAGCCTCCTGCCATGGGCACTCATGCCCACCTCCCGCTTTTTCATTGAGTTTGCACTGGTTGGCTGGTGCAAATTCTACTGTATATGTGTCCACACTCAGAGAAATGATCTGTTGGGCTGAAAAGTTGAAAAGACTTCATTGAGAAGAATGCACTGTGCAATAGGAGCAAGCAGCCAGGCAGGAATGCATCACACAGGACCCCAAGCACACTGGGAAGGGAATAAAAAAGAAAAACCGCACACAGTTCCCATGCCTTCTGGTGCTCAGGGAGTACCTGCAAACAGAGCAGTCACCCTCGATCCTCCATGCTGCTTTCATCTCCATCAAGGTGTGTTTTGAGGCCCATGCATGAGGAGTTACACCCCCCCTCCACGTGGATACCTGCACTGACAGTCCCAGCTGCCTGGGAAGGCTGATGTGTCTTCACAGGAAGGGGCTGCCCCTCCAACACCCATTAGGCAGATCACATTTAAAGATGTCACCTTGCCAAGGTAGGGCACAGGAGGCCCTGGAGAGCTGTCAAGTTGCCCAGAGTCTCGAATGGAGAGTAACCCAGCAGATGTTGAGGTTACAGGCAGAAAAACAGCCCATTCGGGGCTGTGCTTAATTTTTTATTTTTAACAGGATGTACTTCTTTTTCTTGTTGCTCGTAAACTGGGATTAAGGTTGGTGTCCCTTGAGTGCCTGCAGTTCTTAAGCTTTTAGCTCAGGGATACAGACTGCCTTGTACCACAAGCACTGCTGTAAATCCCCCACCGCTAACCTTCAGCCACTAATGGGGCACAACTCCATGGTGCAGAACAACTTGAAACCCTTTATTTAGATTTCCTCTTGCAATGCTTTCTGTCCAGCTAAAATGGAACCTTGCAAGGAATAATAATTAAAAGAAATATTTTAAAAATAAAGGCAAAAGAAAGATACATACTAAGAAGCAAATTCCCATAACGAAAAACAGTCTGTGCAGACTGGATAATTTGTGTCAGCGAGAGATTTAGCTGCTTGGTGAAAGTGGAATTGGAGTGATAAAAGAAAGAGAGAGCTGGAAAATCCTTTCATTCTAACAGGTGAATAACTGAAATACTCATAACCAACCTAGAGATGCATATCATACTAGGCTGCAGAAAAAATATGGTATATTCAGATGTAGATTATAGTTGTATATGCTTCACTGATTGTTTCAAAAGGTTAAATGGCAGACATTTCAATTCCAGATCAGTTCTGCATATGTCTTCAGAAGGAATTTTTTAGGCAAAAGGCATAAGATCTCACTGCCCTATTAATAGGAAAATGTGTAGAAGCAGAGCATGGCTTGGCAGAGTGTCTGGCTTCAGCAGCAGGCAGGGCTTTCCAGCATTTTCACTTCACTTTCTGCAGTACAATGTGCTATGGTGCATTTCGGGGGTCGCCAGCATGTTCAGAACTGAAACCAGACGTAAGCAGTGTTATCACCTACTAGAAACTGGAAATAGAAAATTCGCCAAAACCTGTATTCTGCAGCTGTTTATGTTTTTCATTGTCCAGAACTCATTTTATATGTATTGCTTGGCCTATTCTTCAAATCCATAGCTTACACTTTCCAAAAAAAGAGCAAGCTTTTTGCAATTCATTTAAGAATTTGTAGAGGAATTCTAGATCCCCTCATCTTTCCAATGGGAGTCTGTCACAGACATTGTTTTACTGAACCATAAAATTAGGATCATCTAGCAATGGCATGTTCAGGCATCAGATGGAAGGAGCAGAGAGTGTGAATTCTGCAGGGCATTTCAGCAGGCTCCCACCTGAGAGCTGTGCAGCCAGAAAGCAAACAAAAATGTGATATCTGGAAAAACCCAGACAAGCAAAAAGGAAATGCTTTTTGCATCATGGCATAGTGGCTCCATGAACCTATCATCTGGTTAACCCTTCTTCTGGGCAGGCACCTCCTATTTTCACACAGGAACACATGCTCTAGTCTTTCACCTTAAACTACACTCAGTGGTTAGCACCATGTTTATATTTACATTTCTGTGCCATAAACCCTAAAGGACTATAACATTACCAGAAATATTTGCCACACCATTGACAGCAGTAACTGAGTGAAGAATTGCCAAGTGGGAAATCCAAATTTGCAAACTCAGTACTCTGGGCTGTACGCCAAGACTGTCTGGGCTCTGCAGAGGTGACACATTCAGTCTCCTCACAGGGATGCCAATGTGCCAACTGCATCCCTGGCACAGCATCTTCTGACAAACTTATGGAGAACTGCTATCAAGTCCAGAGGGAGATACAAGCTGCTTCCTAATCTTCCTTGGCAGCAACTCCATTTTCAAGTTGTGACTGTACTTTCTCCTATTTACAAGAACTGTTGTTTGTGATACGCAGTGGTCTCTGGTAGGATTTTGAAAAGTGCAAAAATGAAAACAGGACTCTGGTTTCCAAGTATAAACTATTAAAATCCAAAGTAATGTCACTTCCCTAAGAAAAAAAAAAAATAGATACTCATTTTCTGCAGTCCTTATATCAGATGTTGCCACCAGTGTGGGAGAATCCAAATCCATTTGTTAGTTGCCAAGTGAAAGACATGATCCTTAGAATATGAAAGTTGTAGGCCTGACCTCTGAAGCTTCCCCTTTACAAACTGTACTTAGTAATTATTGTCTCACAGCATAACTTCTGTCTGTCAGTAACTTTTTAAAGCAAAATTAAAAAGATCGGAAAATACTCCAATCTTCCACAGGGCTGCATGACCTACAACATGCAAAATCTATTAGATGGCAGCCTTTTAGTAACCAAACTGTGTCATTTATAACTGCATAGCAGACAGAAAGAGCCCCATAAATTACAAATCTGTCACTATAAGGGACAATGGAAAGGTGTGGACAGGCTACTGCTATGAATGAGGAAACCTAGGAGAATGATAGAATTTAATTTGAAGAGGTTTTGCCGAATTTACTTCCTATAATAGCAAAACTGGTACTTACAGGTTAATTTGTGGGTTTGGATGTATACAGAATGCTTAGTAAGACTACAGAAGATTGGTTCTTTTTAAGGTATACCAGGATAAAAATAGCAAATTTAAGACTTTTGAGGTATTTTTTCTTCTCTATACATGAAGCAAATGAGCATGAAAAGATTTGCTTTTCATATTTAGTCGTAATTTTCCATATAATTTAATGATTCAGAATTATAGTTCTTCATTTTCATTTGGACATTTATCTACTGTTGAGGCTTGAGCAATGAATGGTGCCTGGGACACTAGTGGAATAACGTCATCATGGGGAGAAGAGCAAAGACTGTCACTCAGACACTGGTTTTATGTGGCTACTCCTCCTCTTTAATGGGCAATTAATTACTTGGAGAAAGGTTGTCTTGTTAAAAATACTCAACATTCATTTCTTTCTAAAGTGTAAAGACTAGCAGCCTGCATCCCTGAGTACTTCCAATAGGTTTTGCAAGGAACCTACAACCAATATTCTTCAGGATATTTCCAAAGGAAAATAAAAAACCAACCCAAATTCTGAGGTCTTTTCACAGCTCTTTTCCTAAATTTCAAATCCTGTTTTACATATATCATAAAGAAACCATAGAAAAAAGTCTACTTTTTTTAAATGAAGGCTACTTAAAAGTATCTGTAAGATATCCTCAGAAATGCACATTTCTGCTTTGTATTTCCACCAATCTGAAATGGGACAGTGAAGCTAACTAGCTGAGCAATTGCTACTAGAAAAATCAAATGCATAAGAGGAAATGCAGTAAACACAATATTTCACATATGTTAATGCTTACAGTTCCATCACTGTCAGCTTTATTTTCTGCTTGATATACACCAAAGCTGGCACACAATTTTAACTGATGAGGTAATGTCATTTTTAATTTAAGGAGCCTTAAGCCATCAACTATAACTAGTGATATCATCCTTGCAGTTGTCTCACGGGATTTCATGTAAACATAAGTAATGTGTCCTGGATGGTTTGGAGCAGAGTTGTTAAAAATGACATTGGTCATCATGAAGACATTTTTTTCCTTTGATCTCTTTAAAAATGTCAGACACACTTTATTGTCCTGTCATTTTTAGCTCTTCCTCGTATATCAATATTCTCAGAACATTTCAGTGAGCATAACAGTAGATTAAAGGTCTAAACAAATTAATGGCAACATTTTAATGTCAGTCATAGTAGGATAATGAAAAGTAAATGAGATTGTCTGGCTAGCAGCAACTTGTTAAATAAAACGGCAGCACAGGCTGAGACATAAAGACATAGGGGCAGAGAAAAGTCTTTTGCTGTAGTCCAAAGAGGCCCAGAGCACAACCCAGGGTGCAAAACCCACTGCCTTTTAGAAGATTAAACTGATTCTACAGGTTGTGTTTCCTTCTCCTTCCTGTCTGGGATTGAGTGAAATCATCTGAAATGAAATGCAGCTTCTGCCTCTATGTGACTTCATTGTGATGTCTATTCTCCCAGCTGGCTCAGTACAGCAAGCTGCTGGGCTCACCTTAGCCCTCTTAAACCAAACCCATCAGAGCAGGCCCTACATCTTTGTGACAGGGCTGAGGAACCTTAATATGACTGTTGCTCCCAGGCAAACTTTTACTACCAATCATTATTGCATTATTATATGTTTTTCCTTATGAAGTCCTTAGGAATGAAGCAACTAACCAGGGGGGAATTTAGCCCAGGCTGTTCAGTAATAACATGCTGTACAAGTATAATTATAACATGCACTTCTTGATTCAAATACCTAAGCAGAGATGATTTGTAATGTAACAAGTTTTGTCTGAGAAAAACCAAGTGCTGTGACTGGCATGTGGATTTTGTGACTTACTCTAAACTATTCGTCCAGTTAATAAGGAAAATTACAGATTTTTTCTACCACTGCTCTGAAGCATGGTGGAGTTTTGAACTAAATCTAATGTTTAGGGATTTATTTATTATTCCTGTGAACATATGTTTGGAGGACAGCATATGGAAATCAAAGTATTGTTCATAAAGAGCTCCAGCCAAAAAGACATTTTTGAATTCATAACAGAACTTCACAGTTTGAAAAGAATGCTATGCATTATGTATTGATAACAACACTACACAGACAAAGGAACACAATTTAATAATACAGAATTGTGCTATGAGCTTTCCTCTTTTTTTTTTTTGTTAATTGGTTACTTTAGCTGACATTGTCTGCAAGCATAATGGACACTATTCTTCCTAATAGTTCCATGTTGCCAGATGATGTCTACAGACATAATGTAGTCCATTTTAATTATTTCATTTTGCTTACATCTTTCAGCATAATGCATTTTCCAAGCAAGCTCGCATTTTTCTTGATTATCTATGTTGTGTTATGGTTTCTAAATTAATTAGGTCTCCTTCTTTCCTGGAAGTTAAAAGTTTCTTCCTTCCATTTATCTACCAGGTATGATTATGTTGAAGTGATTGATGGAGATAATGCTGAAGGACGCTTATGGGGAAAGTACTGTGGAAAAATTGCTCCCCCTCCTTTGGTGTCTTCAGGCCCATATCTTTTTATTAAATTTGTTTCCGACTATGAGACACATGGAGCAGGATTTTCCATCCGTTATGAAGTTTTCAAAAGAGGTGAGAATTCATTGTTATGTAGCTCGTAACCTGTGATTTTTTGCTTGCATCAGAAAGTTCACCATAGTTCTTTGGAATGGTAGGAATACACAAAAATGCTTGAAGGAAAAAATTACCTTAGCATTCCAAGGTTGGGCATTTATTCAGTGGGTGCGAATTATTCTGAATCTAATGTGTCAGCTCCATCTGAGGATTGACTCCTCTGGGTGTAACATGATAGTATTCATCAGCTGTTTGTTTCAACCATCTTAAAACCATTCACTTTCTTCTTTTTTTTTCTTTTTTCCTTTTTTTTTTTTGTGTGTGTGTGTGATAATTACTCTATGATTTACAATGTTACTGCCCTAACAGCACTGCAGCCTTCTGAGTCCCTGACTTATTTTGGTTAGTGCTTTGCTCTGCATTCCCAAGAGAAGGCTGTGGGCTCAGAAAGGACCAGAGTACACATGGGCAGCAGATGATGTTGTTGTTTTCACAAATCATGTTTGGGAGGTAAAGGAGGGAAGAGGCTCATACTATTCACAGACATGACCTACTGGAAACTTGTGCCAGGAGTTCAGTACCGGTGAGCACAGACAGCTGTTTGGGGCACAGAGAAATCCCAGAGAAGCAAACAGTCCAGGTTTAACCAGACTTATAGCCATTCCTCTTTGATAACTCTGAGTCAGTAGCTAGAAAGGCAGTAAGATCATTTCCCTATAGTTGTATGGAGATAAAGAATTCATATATTATATGCCTGGGCCAAAACTCATAATACATAAAAAGACAGTAAGCTAAACTTTATTAAAATAATTACAATATTGACTTCAACAACATTTAGCAGCTCAAAACCCCCAATTTCCAATGTATGCCACTTCCAGATAATGCCTCATTTTCAGAACCAGTTCAAGTCCCTTTTACGCACCTAAACCAGAGCCAAATTTTCAGCTGTGCTCAGCACACAGGCTTGGTGGAAGCTATACTGTTAATGAGGAAGCGCAGTAGTGAAGTATCCTTTTCTAGTGCATGCTAGTGCTGCTCTGTAGAGTGCTAATTGGGGCCACAGACCTCTTGTTCACCATCTTCCCTGTCTGTAAATCCACTCTTGGCTCCCAGAAATTCTTTTGGTGACCTTCAGGGTCACATATTTTGAAAGAACTCAGCATCCAAATCACACCAAGCTTTCCTGAAAAAACATCTCTATTTATTTTTGTGTCTTTAGGAGGCTAAACTCTTGAAATTGCCTCCTGAAGTTTCTCAGTGCTTGTATATACAAGTACCACCTTTCGTGAAGAACAATGTTGAAACACAAGAATTGAAAGAATGACCCACGAAACAATATATTTTAGCAACAGAGCATTTTCAAGGAAAAAAAAAAAAAAACCACACACAAAAACTCAGAGCTCTGACAGGAACGTTGTGTTTATTTGCTTGTGTGGTCATTTGCATCTCTCAATGATACACATTAACCATGTTAAGATAGCATTATGAATATGATTTTATGCACACAGAAGTCAGGAAACTCAAAATTATGGTTCCCAGAGCAGCTTTAACTCTAGTTCTTCCACATAACTGTATATTAATGCAGGAAAGTTATCATCTGGTATTGTGTGAGAAGATGTTGTGTGTACACAAAGGATACAAGTTACAGTGGGAACACGGCCTTTTTTAACTTCTGAGTTAATGCATATATGCTATTTCAAATCTATGTTTTAATATCTAGTACCAAATAAAGCTGACCGGCTCACCCTATTATGCAGGTGAACCCCAGTTGCTCACACCAGACCAATATGCTTCATTTTAGCATATTCACAACTTTGCTCATCATTTTCCAGGTATAAGAAGTATTAAAATGATCCCAAGGTACTATGGCGCTGAGCTGCATTCCAGCACACAGTGTATTTTCATCTATTATTCCTGTGAGAAGCATCCTTAGGGGGTTTGGTTTGGTTTTTGGTTTTGTTTAAAAACAGACCTGCATTATGCTATATGTGTCCTAAGCTGAATTCAAAATCTGATGCTTAAAAAATCACATGCAATAGAAATAGTAAGGAGAGACCAGCTCATGTAGTGACTGTAATAAATGAAGTATGGGCTTTAAGAGTAGGAGTTGCTTTTACTTCTTATCCAGCTCCCTAGCTAGAAAGACACTGAAGAAGCTGAATTCCAGACTAAATCATGAAACCCATATTGCCCAAACTTCAGCCTATCTGAAATGTTTATCATTTTGGCTTCCAGAGCCAGCCTATATTAGGATGTGGCCTATTCACTGGAAAAGGATCTATATAGTTCACATTCAACATTATAAACTTTAGTCAACTAAATTTAGGGTGTAAACTGAAAGAAAAGACAGTGTCAACCAAGAAAACAAATTATTTTCAGGCTTAGTGACACCTACAGAGAGCAAATGAAATTCTCCCCAATGTCATTTCTTTCTTTCCTCTATCACCTCCTCTCAGTCTTCTCTTCAGCTCTTATCTCTTCCTTTATTTCATAGACATGCAAAGGTGTAGTTTCTTCACCTCAGAAGTATCTATTCTCTCGGGTCTCTGATAGAACCTTTTCGACCAGTTTTCCATTATGATTGCCCCATGTTGTTCCTCATAGCATCAGTGTTGATTTAATTCCTGGAACTTCTTCACGTGTCAGTAAAGGGTCAAAATTGATAGAGAGCATTTTTGTAAGGCAGCTCTTCTGAAAACAGTTTTTGTTTCTTGCACCAGATTGACATGAACATGTTTAAAATAAAGCAAGCTGGTATTGAGATACCATGTGTGAGAGTAAGGAGCCTAACGATCGTGCACTCACAGAGCCAAGATCTGGCTGTATTTAATAAAGCAATAATGATCCTGGCTTACATTTTATATTGCATCTTTTATTGGATTCCAAAAGGAGTACAGAGCACTTTATGCTATGAATGGCATAGCAAAGCTATTTTATCCTGGAACAGCAGCTACTGGTGGGAGTGCAGAGCAGCAACCAGAATATAACCTTCCCATACATGACAAGGAGACAAGGGAATGACAGGGAGAGAAGAGAAATATCTGACTAATGTGTAAGGGGGCGATTTAATTATAGGCAAAATGTAATTTCCCAAATTGGAGTGGGTCAGGTTACACGAGCATTAATATCCACATCTTCCAAAATATGCCATGAAGTGTTCAGAATACTGATGTGGCAGCGCAAGCATTTCCTATCAGTGGCTGTAGAAGAACAAAAATACCTGAACTGAGTAAATTCATTCAGACCTCTCTCTTCCATGCTGAACTTAGCTGGGAGGTGGCCAAATCTGTGGGGGGTAATATGTTTGGCACATTCACAAGGAAAGCATCTTCTATGTTGAAATAAGAGTATTCATATATGCAACAAGCCAGAATGTTCTCGTTCAATGATCTGTGTTAAGCATTGGAAATCCTCTAAGGCTCATGACTAGTCTCTAAGGATGCTGGGCACCCCCATCCAAATTGAAACCTCACACTCATCCTACAGCACAGACCTGCCTGTTGCAACCAAACTGTCTTGGCTGTGTCCTTCCTCTACTTTATGTCTAAAGACCTTCATCTGAATCATCCTACTCAAACTCCCCAGGTCAGCTGCTATCCACCAATGCCCCGAATCCTGTAAATCACTTAAATCCATTAAATTTAGAGTGCCAAAAGTCAGAGGGGACACCTGTGCTGACCTTGTGGGAGGATGTGTGGACAGCGCCTGCAGCTGACTTCTGAGCACACCTGCAGATATGGGATCAACAGAGAGGACTCCTGAGGGACTTAAACAGAAGAGATAAGCAATCTGTCAACAAGAGAAGACCTCCAGTTCTAGTCCCCTGTATTCTCAAAGGCAAATCCAGCGATCTGGCCTTTTATACCCTTGCATCTTTACTGCCACTTTCCTGCTCCTCTGAAGACATTGTTCAGAGCATCCCATTATGCAATAGTGGGGACATCAGGGAAAGCTGGTATGTCAACATTGACATTAGGTGACTTCTAGCAACACTGCCTGTGTGATTACACAGTTTATCATGCCTGCATTAACAGCAACATTTTACTGGTGCACCTGTGTCAACACCACTCAGAATGAGTCACTCACCCTTGGTACATGTACGAATTACCTTTCACATTTAGTTTGTCAAGGAGGCATAGGTCACATCTGGCAGAGTTACTGCGTCAGTGCTCCAGGAATCTGAAACCACTACTCCCTCTACTGAATTCACTCACCCGCTTTTGTAAAAAATTCTAGTTCACCAATAAAAGGCTGTCAGCCGTAAGATTTAAAGATTTGAGCTTGAAGGGGCTATAATTATTTCTCTAGGGCTCTGTCGAGATTTCTGCAGCTTACACTTTCATTGTTCCCACATGACTTTGTATTTGTCATAATTTTTTCTAGAGCTGGTACAAGTTTTCATATTGTTCCATACAAATTGAAAATTGGAGATCAGACAGTATATGTGAATTGTGCTTTTAAATCTGACTATCAATAATAGGAACAAGCTGGCTGAATGCAGTGATTAAAATCAGGTGTTTCATTGAAAAGCCACCTTTGCTGCTGGAAAGACAATACAACCTAATTTATTCTCCACTTAACTACTTTGCTTAGTAGCATAGTGTTAACCCAAGTGATTTTGCTTTTTCTCTTACAGGACCTGAATGTTCCAGAAACTTTACTTCATCAAGTGGAGTGATAAAGTCCCCTGGATTCCCTGAAAAATATCCCAATAGCCTTGAATGCACTTATATTATCTTTGCGCCAAAGATGTCAGAGATTATACTGGAATTTGAAAGCTTTGAGCTAGAACCTGATTCAAATACTCCAGGGGGAGCGTTCTGTCGCTATGACCGATTGGAAATCTGGGATGGATTCCCTGATGGTAAGAGAAAAATGGACTGTGATATGCATAACCATTATGCCGTATGGGCTGCAGAAGGCATTTGCTCATTTTTTCAAATGTCACTGTAGAGAGGTCCTTGCTTGATTTATGTGAAACGAGTTGAATTAAAGAGAAAGGGGGAAAATGTTCTGTAAATTCATTCAATAAGGCATATCACAGTGTGAACAATTTTTTTTTTAATGAAATATGTTAAATTTTGAACAGTCAGCTTGAGGGAAACCTCTGTTTTTAGAAAGAATATGTAATGGACTTCCTACACTAAAATAAATTAAATATGAAGCCTTATAATGTGTCCCCAAACTTTCACAGCTAATACATTTAGTGGGAGGTGTCCCTGCCCATGGCAGGGAGGTTGGAACTAGATGATCTTAAGGTCCTTTCCTACCCCAACTATTCTATGATTCTATGAGTATTGTCTAGAAATTTCCAACTTGCACAAACTGGACTTCAGGTACTAACTGTCCAAGTTGTGGAGGATCCTGGTTACAGACCAATTGTCAAAGCAGAGAATTTCATTGCCAGAGAAAACGTGGTGTCCATACAATTGAAATCATTGTGACTAAATGATTAGCTAGGTCAGTAAACAGCCACTGTGTTATTCGTTCTGGTGGTTTCAGTGATTGGGCACTGCAGGGTTCCTCCCTCATTGTGCTCTCTCTTCCAGCAGTATAAGCAAATCCAAAGGTTTTATCTTAAATAGATTAATTTACAATCTTTGGTTAGCTGGGCACGTGTGTCAGGGTGAGTGTGTTGGGTACCCTTCTGGAACTTACTTCTCTACCCCATCAGTAATTTTCCACTTAGTTGTTGAACACACTTGACCCCGTGCAAATACACCAAGTACATAGCTAGATAGTAGCTAAGATAATAGTGCCAGTGAGCCCTCATTTCACCCTCTGCCCAATCTCACATCCCTGTTTTACACTGAGACTGATGAACAAAATAGCTGCATGGTTTCTCTATTTTTTTCTTACACAGCAATGGGTCCACAAGATCCAAGTACCCTCTAGGTAGGGAAGCCATGTACCAGTTCTCCAAGACCCCCAGCTCTATAGGCTGCGACTCCAGCATAAAAGCTACTATTCTACTAACCTTTAGTGTGACCAGGAACCAATATAAATTGTGCAAACAGCTATGTATCCAGCATCTGAAGGGGGCACACAAGGACGCCAGGGAGAGACTCTTCATCAGGGACTATAGCGATAGGATAAGGGGGAATGGATTTAAACTTGAACAGGGGAAGTTCAGATTAGATATAAGGAAGAAGCTCTTTACTGTGAAGGTGGTGAGGCACTGAAACAGGTTGCCCAAAGAAGTGGTAAATGCTCCATCCTTGGCAGTATTCAAGGTCAGGTTGGACAGAGCCTTGGGTGACATGGTCTAGTGTGATGCATCCCTGCCCATGGCAGGGGGAGTAGAACTAGATCATCCTAAGGTCCTTTCCAACCCTAACCACTATGATTCTATGTAAACCTGATTGTTTGTGAAGCCTTTTTCACTTGTTTCTATTTATGGCATAAGCTGATAAAGAGAAGTATCTTGAAGCTGTCCTTTTGCTTCTTAATTTTGTAACTGGTAGCAAATTTCAACAACTGAAAATTTATGGTTTTTGTGTTGGGCACTAATTACAACTATTTCAGTTTTCCACTGGTATGATAACCCATATTAATAGATATTTTCCTTGCTTTTATAAGCAGCAGTGGCAGTTTCTACAAACTGGTAATCCTACATTAATATTTCATTTAAATGAAAACATATAACTTAAGGAACATATTTTATTAACTCAGTTAAACTTGTGTGTATTCCTACATAAATACCCAGTATAATTGTAATTAAAGATTTTACTGATGCTGCAGTAAATAGGTAGGTGCTTTTTAACTTATATTTGGTTTTCTTTTTGTTTTATGCTCAATGGGTTTATCATGGCTCATTTCAATCCATTCCAATAAACAATGAAGAAAGAGCCACAACAGTAGCTGAAAGACTATTTAGTATTTAATGCCTCAGTTAGGAAAACAGTATTGTAACAGTACAATAATGATGTCTGGAGCATTTAATAATAGGTTTATTTGTACATAGGACAAATCTGTCCAAGCTGAATTCCTGCAGAACTTCCATTTAATCTGACATGTGAAAAGATGATCCAATCAATCAATTTATGGGTAATATTACCAAAAAGACATGAATTCTTTTTAGTGTCAGAGGGTTTCAAAGCTGTAATTTCCTGGTTCAAGATAGTGACTGAGCCATCCTGAAGAGCAATTAACAACAGACATTATCAGCTTTCCAATTCCCTCACAAACTAAACCCAAAATGATGCCGACATCCAATACGTGTTTACATGTTTGTAAATATTCAACTGAATTTGTAGACTAAAAAAATATTTTCCCTTAGTTACAAACTGTTGGAGCTTGTGGCAGTTGTAGGTAAATGTTTGCTGCATCATTTCATGTAGGACAATCCTTAACCAGCAGTCAGGCTCTCTTGTTTAACTTAACACTACAAACGCAGAAAGAATGTGACTGCTCCTCTATAAATGTATCACAGAATGAATGGGAATTCTTCTCTCTGACAGGGAGAGCTATTTCAGCTGAAGAGAGAAGCTGATACAGGAAACCACTAATATGACCCAGCCATAAACTGAAGATAGGAATTAAAAATTTCTAGATTTCAGAGAGTATCCAGATAATCAGGGGAGGGGAGAGGAGAGGAGAAAAGAAGGCAAAATAAATTTAATTTGCATCCACATGGAAGTAGTAAATTTCTGAAAATATCAGACAGTATGGTTACCCTTGATGAAAGGAGGCTCACCCAGGGTGTCTTTCAGCAGTTTGTCCATTTCCCATTGGTCCATGAAAAAATATTCTGAAGCTATATCCACACTATTAAATAAAATAGGGCCATGGCACAGTTGTATGTACTTCTTAATTGCTGGCATACTCTCGTGCATCATTTTAGTCTATGTCAGGTTCCACTTTCTGAAGCAATTCCTAAGGACAGTTTGGAGGACAGCAAAAGCAGGGGGTCATTTCCAACAGGCACTTTAGACACAGTCACGTTCAGATGGAAAAGCTCTTTGGGAGCGAGATGTGTCACACCATTAGTTTGGTCCCAAGAACAGCCCTGGCTACTGGCTGCAAGTCCAGAGGGTGGTCCCTGGCCTGCTCTGTTTAGCGATGTAGGAAGCTATTTTGCTTTATTATACTGTATTACTGTTCATATGCCCAGTTGTGCTAGATGTTAAAGCCACCATTGCACTGCACTGATACAAACATGAAGTAGAATGATTTTTTAAATGTTTGGAAAAAAAATGTATATCCCTCAGTTCAAATGCCCTGCTCCACAGCAATACAGCTGTGATTTGCCAGGGTGATGGCAGTATTTTAATAGGACACAGATAACAGTTTGATGGAAAATAGTTGTGACTGCAACTAGGGCAGAATTCTTTGGACAGCCCTCTGAACATGTTGCTCTCACCCAACTCTGGAAACCAGGCATCAGTGTTTGAGCCAGGCACTATCAGTCCCTCTTTTCTCAGCAGAGAACAGCACCCCACTCTAATCTGTCTCAGACATTTAAGGTGCGGTTAATGGAGGTCTGGAGATTCTTATCTCATTGACTGTATTGGGAGCTATGAATCACTAACTCACACATAAACTCTAGATACCTACTTATGTTCCACCCAACATAAGTGGAAAATGTTTTCACTGCAGAATTTGATCAGCTACAGTGAATAGATAGGCACAAAATGAATTTGCTGGTTTCTACATTTGTATTTTTTTTTAACATCCTTTCCCGAATAAGGAAAAAAAAAAAGGCAAAATGTTCTCTTAAACAGATTTTCACAACAGTGTTTAAAAGGATATGTCAAAACCAGTATGTTTCCATTTACATTTTGCTTCTATGTAATTGCCATTTTTCTGATTGAAAACAATTTTCTGTTAGACAATTTGACAGCAACTATAGCAGTCATTCACGAAGATGTTAATCCTGAAATGTTCTGTCACAGTCGTGAAGTCCTCAGCCTACCTGGTTGTCCTTTATAGTGGATTGACTCTGGCAAGTGCTGAGTACTTGCGTCTTGATTCTACAAAACATGCTCTTATCTTCAAAGCATGTGAGCAGTTAGATTGACTTTAAAAGGAATTCACCAAGGACACATTCAGGTCTGAAGTTAAACACTGGTTTAAGTGTTTTGCTGGTTCAGGAGGGGAATGGTAGGCATTTAGGAATGCCTCAAACCTGGCATTTTGTTTCTGCATAATTGCATGTCAGGAGCACCCTTCAGTCTCTTCTCTTGAGCAAAGCAATAAGTGGAACAAGCCCTGTTGGAGAATATTTGGAATCTACAGGTGCACATTGCAAATATTGTACAGAAAAGGGACTATGTTTTGATGGACATAACAGGTGGAGTTAGAGCACGAGTGAGTAGATCACAGAGTAGAAATATGTGACTTTGCATGAGTAAACTAGACACCTAAGATATCTTTACCTAAGGCACAAATATACCTCAGCCAGCCTCAGCTGAGAGTACTCCATTAATGACTTTGAAGAAAAATAACCCACTCAAAATGAGGTCTAGCTTAAGTGATGCACATATTCATCATGCAAATCTCTTTGAAACTCTATAGACTGCCTACTAGGGCTCAAAAATAATTTAAAGAAGTTCACATATGGTTTGAGAACCACAGGCTAAGTGTTGCTGCTTCAGTCAATACCATAAGAGCTTCCACTGAATTACAGAGCAAAACAGAACACTTCAGCCATTAACATCAGTGCAAATGAAGGTTGCTATCAGTCTGTGTTTCTCCTCTATTGTGGTTGCTTTCTACACTGTTGTGAGAAGCTATTAAGATACAAGAGTACACACAGTCTCAGTGTAGGTGACTACAAGACTGTGATGATGGGATTCATTTTTCAATTCTCTTTAGCATTCTAAATTGTGTTCAGATGTTTTGTCAATAACAGTCATACTGCTGTGAAAATGCTGTCCACAGCACACCAGCATGCTTTTAATGACCAGCTTTAGAAATCAGTAAAATGGCTAGTTAACATAACATTCCTTTTAATATTTTAGAAGTCTGGTTACCATTTTTTTCTTTCTCGTATTTTGTTGGTTTGGGTCTTTTTCACTGAATTCTAAAAGCTGAGATTACAGCTGGATAGCCAAACGGGTATTTCAATGTCTCAAAATTTCCTGGTATGTATAATCTTTGTACAGTAAAAAAGAGTTAGTAAGGATAAGATTTCTGTTTAGTCTTAAACCACCGGCCATATTCTATATGTTCCAAACTCAGTTCTGTAAACCATCAAACATACATGTTAAAAACAATGAAGGATTCATTCAAGTTCTAGAACGAGACTCTGTATTTTGGGAAAAACTTTCAAAGCAGGTTTCTTTTTTGCCCCTCTCTCTTTTATTCTGAAAATTACTCAGTTTTCAACTATATTATAGTATGCTAGTGGAAAGAGGAGCCAAGGTCCCAGAAATAGCTACCGCATGGCCAGACAAAGTAGCTGGCTAACTGAAATGTCATTGTCCTGAGGGTAGATTAGAAGCATCCTTGTGTGAGGACATCTCCAAGTAACTCTCATTTGGAGTAAGCCTTCCTGACTTATCCTGACAAAGCAAGATGATGGCCTACAGATAGAGGCTGCAAAGAGCTTTCTGGCCCAATGACTTTTCAGCACCTGGTGCACTAAAATTCCCATTTGGGACTGTAGAAGATCTATTAGAAAAAAGCAGTGGCACAATCTACCTAAGCAGAGAGCAGTATCATCCCCCAAATGATTGCTCAGACGGTGCTCCCCACATAGCGTTTATTTGATGTGGTGATACCCAAAACATTTGAGAATTTATTATCATTCAACTGTTTTCAAGACTTGAATAGAAAAAAGGATTTTGTGTAAGAAGAATAAGAATCTCTATTTCATCTGTTTCTGCTCAGATCAATATTGTATTAGCTCAGTAGGCTAAGGTTTACATGTGCAAAAACAATTCAATACCACTTTGTGTCATATTCTAGAAGTTTTTTGCTTTTGCATTTATAGCTAGCAAAGGGAATAGTACTGTGATAGCAGGGCCAATCTGCAGACTGAAATGCAGAATCACTAACTATGTCTTAAAAATTATAAACCAGTGAGTCATCAGGGATCTTAAAGCTTGTCTGCTTTAAACAAAGTTCTCTACTGTTTGTCATTTCAAAGAGGCTTCCCTACAGGAAATGGGAGGAGGGAGGCTCAGAATGCCATAACGTGGTGGCCTTATCCTCCTTATTTTCTTGCAGTTCAGAGCTACATTGGAAGCTATAATATTGAAAGCTATCACAGGAATGAGCAAAATCAGAGTTGTTTGCACATAAAAAAGGCAAAAGAAGAAAGGAAAATGCAGCAATTGGAGTGGGGGCAGTATTTTGTATTTTTAAGAAGCCACTAATGGCAACAGTCTAAACCAACTTTCTCTAAATAACAAAACTATAAAACCTTAATGATTTCTAGGACAAGGAAGAACTCAAGTCACATCCTCTGTGGTATGTTTCATTCTGTCAACAGTGCACTGAACAACCCTGGTGAAAAAGGGCTGAACTGGCAGGTATTCTAAATGCCATGGGATTTTCCAAGGCAACTGAAGACTATGGCCAGAATAGGGATAGAAAAGCACATGCTGGCAGCGAGAGCTATAACATCCAAGTCCCTTCTTTCTGGCAACTCTAGAGCTTTACAGAAATGTGTAGCTTACATAATAAAGTTATTCCAAGCTGGAACTGTTTTAGTTGCTGGAAAATGCCAGTAAATGACTACAAAATTATGTTAGCTGAGGATTTTATTTGAATGGAGAATAATTAAGAAATATAAATATTTTACATTTTAAAATGAAAGTGAAATGGACTTCCTAGGGAAAAGAAAAGGTGTTAATTTAAGCCTGGAAAGCCAGTGGTGCAAGCATTAGAATGACGTCTTATGATTATTTTCATGATTGACTGCATGGATGGGTTTTATCATTATCTTTTATATTGTTTGCAAGCACAGATGTACCACCATTCAACAGCCTAGGGACCTGTCTGTAGGGAATGCTCAAGTGCTTGAAGGCCACATATGTCAGTTGTGAACTGAGTAGCTTAATTAAAGAAAAAGATTATCTCACTGCACAGGAAATCCAGAAAAATATCAGGAACATGTTCTTGCATTGTTAGCACTGAGAGAGATCATGCATGTGTATATATATGCGTGTGTGCTGTAACATGGAGATATACTTCAGAAATCCCTGATTTTTTGAAAGGATTAAGATTTTTCTCTTGAATTATTTACAGTATTATATAATATTGAGCATATGGGGAAAAGTTCTGTATGGGTGTGCTGAAAGCCTTAATAGGAGAGTATAAGGAGTCATTAGTTATATCCTCGGTATGAGTGCAAAAATGTTTTTCTAAATTCACTATAAAATTAACAGATTATCTGCAGTATTGAGCATAAAAACCTGGAAAGTGCTGTTTGAACTTCTGTTCCCAGAGCATGTTGTAGAATGGTGGGAAATCGGGCCATTCAGATGTCCTTGTCATAAATAGGTGCTTCAGTCACTCTTTGGAAAATGTAATTTTGTGCTTCGTTGCCCTTTCTGTACACTTTAAAGCACTCTTTTTGAAATCCCAGTTCTTTATGTTTTCAGAGGTTTATGGAGTGCTATCTGGAACATTTTAGAAGGGTAGGGTAAGCAATTGCTAGGGTAGGCTAGGCAATTTACTGTTCACCGCTAAGTTATCGATGAAATTGTGATTTTGAACAGTTGCAGAGGTTCATTATTTCCTGCTGAGGGGCTCTCTTTAGGAGGTTATTGCAGTAGCATCTATTGTTGTACCAGAACTGGTAGTTTATTATTATATCCTGTCTTTTTGCAGTTGGTCCGCACATAGGGCGTTATTGTGGGCAGAACAACCCAGGACGTGTCCGGTCTTCAACAGGGATTCTTTCAATGGTATTTTACACTGACAGTGCAATAGCAAAAGAAGGATTTTCAGCAAACTACAGCGTGTCACAGAGCAGTGTATCAGAAGGTCAGTATTTATCTATCCCACAGACTTTCTTGGAAAATATTCTTTGCTATGTCTTCTTGCACTCCAGGTGTTGCATGAAAATTTAAAGAGACCTTAAATAAATCAGGTGGTGGGGAGGAGTTGCTTCTGGTTTTCTTTTTTCTTTTCTTTTCTTTTTTTTTTTCCTTTTCAAAAACAGCAGCTCTTTGAAAAGCAGTGCAAGAAGCAGAACTCTCTTCAGTTTCATTCCACAGTATTGCCAGGAAGTCAGGATAATTATTGTGACAAACTGTGCTGACCAAGGAAACACAGGAATGCACGGCAATTGAACACTCACATTAAAACAATGAAACATGAACAATGAATGCACTATCCAAAGCCTCCTTTTATTACATGGAACAAGCTTTGATGATTGATTTCTTGAATAAAAATAACCCTTCTAATATATGTGCTCTTGTTAAACCATTTCATAAGCTATCTAAGCTTTGTTCTGTCTCATATTTTTTTCCCAGTTGCCCTATTTTCATGCTTACCTTTTGGACAGAGAACGAAATGAAGTGAGGGAGACACAGGAAAATAATGGGCTGTGTTAAACCGTGTCCTTGCAGATCTCTTTGCTTTGCTTGATGATAAAGTACGCACTTTAAATCAAACTCTATCTCTTTTCTCCAACTTACTGAGATTTGAGCAGATCCACCCAGATTGGATGTACTTGCTTAGTCAAAGAAGGAACAAAAGAAAAATTGGTAAACTGAAATTATCATCACCATTACTCTGTACCTCTGCCTCTTTAATAGCTTTCTCATACATGCATAGCCAGGAAGAGGGAACAGGAAATACCCTGCCTCTGTTGATGTGAAGCATCCTCCATCCTCCATCTCCCTCGGATTGTACCTCCAGCTAGTTTGGCTTCTCCTTGTATAGGTGATGTTCCTACACCTTCTAGCACAGGCCACTTGGTCCCCCACAGTCATCCTTCCCTGGGCTGTAGAAGGAACATCACACTGGAGCCAGAATTAACATCTGCTATGCTGTGATGCCTTCAGCTCTTAAACACAGTACAACAGAACACGAGAAGTTAGTGTGTGTGAAAACCCTTTTGGATGACAAGAAGAAATAGTTTCTATGACACAGATTTAGACAGAGGAGTGATTCCCCTAAATTTCAGCCACATTTGCTCTTTGTGTTTTCAATACAGAGAGAGTCACCTCCAGAGGACAACTCAGCCTACTTATCACAAAGATGTGAGGCATCCCCAGGAGGTACTTGTCCCTCTCAGTGGACTACAGGGAAAGTACACATGTCTAGAACAAATTAGACACCTACTTTCTAGTTATTTTAATATGACTCCCAGTTATCATGTCTTGTGTTCTTTGTAGTGGCTTATGGCTCTCTTGATCCCAAGCAGAATATATTTTGAGTCTTGCCCTTACATAATTCAGATTCAGTATATATTTTATATACATTTTGAGTGTTGCCCTTACCTAATTCAGCTTCAGGACTTTACCCAAAGCCCCTAATACACTGAAGCAGCACAGAAATGTGGGAAAGGGTGGTATGACATGGGAAATGTAGTTTGGCAGCAAGTTTAAGAATTCGGTTATGGGGCACCTTAACTACTATTTTTATAAAGTATCCTGATAGTATTTCTGAACAGAAGTTTTTGGATCCCACATAAAATATTCAAACAATTTTTTCAGAATATTTTAATTTTTATTGAAAAATCAGAATTTTCCTTATTAAAAGCTCATTTTTCCAGCTCAGGGATTTTGAACCTTCAGCTCAGCACTCATCCCTCTGTTAGAGATACTACAGCTTCAGGAAAGATGTGATAAAAAGAAGCGTGTACCCAAATGTCAGGGGCTCCACTTCACACACTGGTATTTTACCTTGAACTGCTAACAAAGGAATGAATTACATTTATATATTATGAAGTCACTAAAAAGAAGCGTAGGCACTTGTTATTTTCTCATGCCTTTGCAGTGGGGTTGGTAAACGTCTGACAGCAGGGTTCATGAACAGCTGAGTGTGAGGATCCAGCTAAACCCTCACCTCTTTTGCTTCAGGCAGTGCAAGGTTGAAGCCTTTCTTTTTGAAGACTTAAAGAATTTAGTCTCCATGCCCTACCAGCCTTTGAATTCACTATAGTGACTAGGATGTCAATTAATTCTGAATAGTCTGGGTAATTTTTGTATCAACAAAAAGATTGGATGGAGACAATCAGCATTACAGAAGGCTTGTTAATTCCCTTAGGTCATTCATCTTCCGGCCTGGATTCAAATTTTGTTGATCTGTTTCTTTCCAGCGGCCAGGATCCAAAGAGAATTGCTAAGATTTTAATAATATTCTTAAAAGATCTTGTACTTTTTCTACTGGTGTAAATAGTTTTAAAATTAAATTATTTTATACAGTCTCCTGGTTTGTCTTTACTGCCTTTGTGCATAATTATGAGTTGAACATACGTTGTTTAGTATTACGAGCCCACAGAAGTGCCTGTGCCACCCTAGAAATGAGAATTCTATTGTCCTATATCGAAATGGCTACAATGATGGGCTTAAAATATTTGTATGGCATTATTATTGCAGGAATTGCCATGGCAACTTGAATGACAGTATTAAGAATGACACCATAAGCCCACACTGCCTCACTCAAAGTTGCTAAAGAATTCAGAGTCACATTAAAATGAATTCCTTAGATATTCATATTCAAAGCATGAAAATGTTCTCATTATTCAAAGCCTAAATCAAAAAGCTGACCATAATAATGATGGTAATTTATTTTTCTTCAGATTTCCAGTGCATGGAACCACTAGGGATGGAGTCTGGAGAAATTCACTCTGATCAAATCACTGTCTCCTCCCAGTATAGCGCTATCTGGTCTTCAGAAAGGTCCCGGTTAAATTACCCTGAGAATGGATGGACTCCAGGGGAAGATTCTATCAGAGAATGGATACAGGTAAATAGATAACTTTTAAAAAATATTATTAATAATACTATGTGGGGAATGCAAAAGAAAAGACAAAAATAACAAAGTAAAGGACTTCCACATAATCTAAGAATCGCTGCAAGTGAATAGCTCGCATTCCCTATTAGACACACAAAAAAAGACTGACTCTCAAAGGTATAAAAAAAGAAAAGGTCAGGAAGATTAATTCTTCTGCTTCCCACGTCTATTGTTTTTTCAGTCTTCTGGGCACAAATAACAGAGATTTTGGTTTAGTGGAAAAGTCAATATTAGTTTAACATACACTTAAAGTGGAATGTCCCAGTAAATTGAGCATGTGCTATGTCTCTAGCTGATTACAGCTAAGCATTAATACAGCACAGTGCTTTCATGCACTCAGATTTCACCTCAGAAGACCTATGTCCCTTCTAGAATATGTTACACATCAAAAGAGTTCAATGGCTTCTGTCTTGTGGCTATTCTTCCACATCCTGAAGCACAACATTCATTAGCAACATTGGCTGCCTCAGCTTTGCTCTGTTAATACCGGAGAAATTGTGTAAATATTTGTTGCTACAAAGAGACTCCATGAGTTCAGTCAATCTTCTTGAGCTTATTATTTGCTATTTGTTATTAGGATCATAGCTTACTGGCGCATGACCAGGTTAAGTTTATTCATATGAATTACTCTACATAAGTAACCTATACTAGCAGGCAAGTATTAATATCATTAGGTGAAAACAAAAACACTGATTTGTCTCAGTTATAGGTTGACTTACATTCTTAGTTGTAACCTAGATTATATTTCGGTTGGCAAAAGCTAAAAGAAACACTTGAGCATATTAGATCAATATGGTTGATATTGAAAACTTGTTCATGCGCTTGAAACATTCCTCCTGCTTCTGTTGTTTTCTATAGGAAATTACTAACTGACATGTAAAAACAATGCCTTATTAGCCGTCCTTACGAGTGTTCACGTTGGTGTTTCCTGTGAGGTTTGCTGTCTGCCAGAAAGGTTAAAAACATGTTGAGTAGTAGTTAGCAAGGGAAAAAAGAGGGAGAAATCTTTCATTTCTGATCCTTGGCATACAATGGGACTCTCAGGTGTCCTGCTTAGGGGCCCCTACACATCCTGAGCTCTTGGCAACTTGGTAATCACTAATCAGACTTCAGAGCGCAAAAAAAAAATTCTATTGATCCTTTTCCTTACTTTGGAATAAATGTAAAAATCTCTGCAGCCTTATCTAAGTGTAAAGCTTGTTATTAATCATTGCCACTTGCAATCCATGGAATGCACATGGAAAAAGGGTGGAATGCATCAGAATCAAATTCCACGTGTTTCATCTGGTCAGAGGGCCACCCGCCACTTCTTTATTTCCTTCTTTTCTGCTGTCATTTATGCATTATGATTGGATAATCAAAACAAGAAAGCTACTCAAACCTCATTCATGTTTTCTGTGTGCTTATTAACTTTATTAATTTACGATGACTATGCACATATATAGAGAGCTAATCCTTTCACTTAGAGCTAGATCTTTCTGAGAAAAAGTTTCAAAGAACTTTTTTTAACCAGTAACTTTTCTAATAACAAACACACAAGAGAATCCAAGCTACTCTGGGGTTTATGTTTAACACAGCTCAGGGTACTTGGGGCCTCCTACCCATGAATTTCTCAGCCTGCCTAGCCTTCTACTATCCACCAGGGTGCTCAGGGGCTGAAACAACCATTTTTAGCAGCTTTACGCTGCTTCCAGATAGCGCATCAGCCAAGAAGTTGGTGGTTGTTCATATGCTATACTCTCATGCCACAGCTCTCACTTATTTCACCCAGCCCCTGGCTTGCAAAAGGAAGCATGAGCCATTTCCCTGGGCAGTCTAGCCCCAAGGTATCTATCTTCACCATTGCCCATTGCCCATACGGAGGGACCAACACCCCCAAGGCAGACTTTATGACAGAACAGGCTGTAGCAGCCTTCTCTGCAGAGCTAGGTCTTGTTTGCATGACTGAACTTACAAAGTCTTGCTTGAAGATTCATTGCATTGAATAGGCATTAACAGAAGAACTGTTAATCATCTCTACTGTTCAACCTATGTAACAGAAACAGCCAAGCTAGTTTGGAGATTGAGTATACCACCCTTGTCTTTTCACAGGGTACAAAGGTTTATCTCATCTTTGGTTCCATTTGTGTCAGGAGGATATTAATTCTTATACTTATTTATCATGGCTTAATTCAATACTGACATTGTTAATTAAAACTTCCAAATGTGTTCTAAAAGCTTTCCTGTTAACTTTACTTGGTGACCTTTGAGAAGAGTGTTAAGCTTTTCAGACCACCGGGCACCTCAGCAACAGGGTCCTTGTGCATACGAACCTCCGTCTTCTAGAAAGCCTTGATGCCATTGGCAGCAAGCACGTTGCAAGTTTGTATCTGGATTAAATATTGAAATGCCATATTTGCTCTGTACAAATATCCCCAGGAGCAGATGTTCATAAGAGCTTACAGACAAACAACCAAGGACGTGTAACTGATAAAACTCTTAAATTACCTGTAAGAAAAATATAATCACAGTATTTTATAGGAGGAAGGCTTTTGTATAGGAAGGACTGAGGTCACTTTGCTCTGTCTTGTTCTGTATGCTGTTGTAAACTAGCCATTTATGTGAAGTATTTGCTTTTGTGCAGTACAGCATTAACGGATTTTTGCTGCACAGTGCAAGAACTCAAGAACTCTAGAACAAATTCAACAGCAAAAAATAGGCTGGAGGATACAGCAATGCTGAACTCGGAACTTCTAAAGTGAAAATTTCTGCCTACATGCCCTTGTCTGAGAGACAGAAATTTTGTGTGTACCAATATTCATTAATTTCTTCACAATTGCAGGTTTCCAAACCTGCACACACACTGCAGCTGATTAAGTAGTGATGTCTGCCTTCAAACTGCCAATATGCATGTGCAACTAGGGCATATATATGAGATACGTACAATCATACATAGGCAAAACAGCTTAAAAATTCAGCTCCAAATGCTAATTTCCTTTGTGTACCAATTTTTTATACAGGGGAAATATTATAGTTCTCCTTTCCTTTTACCTCTTTCTTCAAGGTTAATGTTTTTGCTAAGACAAAAGAAACAGAAAACCTCAGTTACATATCAGCAAAGTGAGATCAGTATCAATAAAGGACGCCTAGAGGGCATGCGATATGATTGTCTCCTTAGAGGTGTTGGCTTTTTTGGTCTATTTCACTGAAAATACTTAGGAAAATAGTGTTGGTTTGTTGTTAATAATGGATTTACACGAGTTCCATCTGTGGACTTGAAACCCATTCTTTGGTGGCAAAATGAGATTGCTCCTTTCTGCTTGACAGGGTACTAACTCCTGACTTTATCTGAATGCTGCCTGCTTTCACTGGGCTCTGCTAAGTGAAAGCTGCCTTTCCATTCCTCTCCTTAGTTGTTGAAATGTTAAAGCTTATATTCAAAATATCCATAGCACCGTCACACCATAAGTCTGCAGTTCTTTCTCCATTTTATTTTTACCCTCAAACACACTTTAGAAAATTGCTCAACTAACGTGAGATTTGGAGTGACTCAATAATCAGAAACAGAGTCTCTCCAGATTGAATTTCTTCTTTAAAAACACATTAATAATGTTTGTGGATTTTCTAATATGAATGGAATAAAGATATGCATGAGGCAAGGGTTGCCAAAAATAAGCATGAAGTTAGTTTATTGTCATATGGGATGTTATTAGCTTCTTAACCTTAAGCTCAACCTGCTTGTTTATTACGCTCACGTTTCACACACTCAACTGCTCTTCAGTGTGAAATAGCATAATTTAAAATAAAAAATAAAACCAGTCCTTTAATTTAATCAACAGCAGGGAACTGCCATTGCAATGTAAGTCATTGTCCCTCATTAACGTATCCTTTCACAGGAAAAATAGTATAGTGTTTCCATTTCTGTAATCTGAACAACAAACATGTTAATAGGTATCAGTTACCAGCCAGTTTCAGTACTTAGAACCAGCAAGAAGGCCCATGCAAGGGTTTCACATCTGGTTTTAGTGAAACTGTTCCTGTCTGTGGTATTTAAAATTTAAAGAACTCCTGTTATTGTGCAATTGGGAGTCCTAGGGGAGTACAATGTTAATGAAATCCATAATGTGCAGGGATTTTATGATTGCATTTTCAAGGAATTCCTTCAAAAGGGATGACTGATTTCTGCCATGGCAGCAGTAATTGTGTTTTTACAGAGTAGATTTAAAGTTTGTGTTTAAGAACAGCAGTTACATTTACACTTATCTGAAAAAAGTAACATGTGAAGTCTTTATATTTAGGGAACTTTTTTGCATCTCATTTCTGAAGCCACTGAGCCGTGGGCTGCTGCGTATGACAAGCCTTGCACCTCAGGGACGCTCTGCTGGGTTGGCCAGCAGCCCTCTAGGGCAGAGCAAGAGCCAGGGGGAGCTCCGGGAGGAGTGTCTGGCTGGATAGGTGCTGTCAGCTACAGACACTTGAGACTCGTGTGTGTGGTTTTGAAGGGAGACTGATTGCCTATTACCAGGGTCACTGGGAACCTGTGCTATCATCAATCCTCATAATAGTGTGGGGTTTCAAACCCACAAGGAGCAACACCTTCTGGGTACTTTTACTGCAGAATCGGTACATTTTCTATCAAAATGTTTCTTCTAATGCATATAACACAAACCTTTACACTCCCACCAAGCTGGATGATAGTTTCTGTGTGGCATAATTTTTCACTTATTCTGTAACACTGAACAAGAGCTTCAGCTTGCCCAGAAAGCAAAGCATGTTTATTAATAACACAAGCTCCTCAGTTCATATTATGGCTGGGGTTGGACAAAACTATAAATCCAACTTTAAGAATCCTAGTATCTGATCAAAACTCTGCAGCCATAAAATAAAAAAAAACACTACTTGCATATAAACACACTCTGCCAGTTCAAATTTGTCCCAGAAAGGTTAACAGGGGGTTAATGTAAATAGACATAATACTCTGGATTGGGTATTATCTGTAATTCTGCAGCTGACATAAGGCCATACACTAAGATGAACTCCTTACTGTGTGTTCTGCCTAATATGACATAAATGGTTAATCCAGTCCCAATGCATACTGCTGGGTTTTTCAGTAGGGCACAGATCTGGTATCACATATAAACAAATGAAGTCAGATGTTGGCACAGAGAGCAGGTTTGGTCTGCTCCCTTTGTCCTCTGCCTGCCCAACTCCACCTCATCCGCCAGCCATCCCTTCGGCACCTATAACTCTTGCAGAGTAATTCTCTCGACCTCCAGATGAGTCGGCCCTAGGAATATAAGCTGATCTGGTGCAAAATTCTCCCTCTGCATCTTGCAGCATTTAGGGATCTGGAAAAAGGCCAGAGAGGTAAGAATAGGCCTCCTCAAAAAGCAGCCTGGGAGACCCCTCTTGCCTCCACTGATTAAAATATCAGTTGTTTATTTAACACTAACTCTCCCATGCAAGGAAAATATACTTCCATTGATTTAAAATACTTCTATGTATACACTACTTCATCAGAATGAGAGGGACCTCTGAGGTGGAATTTTCCTTCCACATTTGTCTTCATTCTTTTACATTTGCAGTAAGCTACGTTCTTCATTATTCTCTCCTTTGTAAGCGAAACCCAGGAACATGCCTTGCTGATGTGAACTGGTATATAGATTAGTACAGATTTATTCCTGTAGCACTTCTGAAAATAATTGCAGTTCATCATTTGGTGTCTCTACCTTTCATCTATGTCATAGTCTATTTCCTTATCAGGTATTCTCTTAAAAATACAGTCAGTATTTATACATGCTGCTGCACAGCACATTTGTTTCATTAACAGGTTTATTCTTACATCAGGCAGCTGTCTAGGTTGACTTTACTGAGCAAGCTTATCTAAATATTTCACATGAAAGCTCAAGGAAGTGAACGTCGACAATGCCTGTTATTTTTATTCTTATTATTTCTGTTTCTTTTGGAGTTTGATATGGCAGTGAAGTGCATCATATTACTGCATAGAATAACATGAAACCTGGGAAATCTCATCCTCCCAGTTCTCCTAGCCTTTGAAGGACTGCCTGAAACCTGAATTTCAGAGACTCTGTGGCAAGGCTTGCCCATTATTAGGGAGCACAGTGACATGAAAGCACAAAAACTGTCAGTCTTTTGTCTTCTCTACCACTTTAGAATACAAGTTATGTATTTGGTTCATGTAATTTTACAGTTTGTAACTGCACTCCAGAAATTACAACAAGCAGAGAGCTTTGTGTGGAAAAATGTTACAGTTATCTTACTGTCTTAACATGCTTTGCACATGGGCAAAGAATGACAAAAGAATATTCCTTTCTGGAAATCACAGCCAGTACAGACTGTGACACAGCGCAGAACTGGGGTTAATTGACCCAGCAGGATACATTCGTACCTTTATTTACTGTGACATGGGAATAAATGGTAGAGTTTCACAAAGGCAAGTACTGAAATTAGACAAGAGGCAGAGGGAGAATAAAAGGGCCCTGCAACGTATGAAGGTCTTTTTGATTATTCAAAGTGCTTTAAGAGCTATTTTAGTACCAGAAAGTTCCCAGCCATAGATTTATCACTCTGGGGAGGCTGGAGAGATGCTCAGAGAACTGTGCAAAACCATTGGCAGCCCTATTGCTCCAGAAGTGCAGGTGCAAAATGCAGTTTAGAAGAAAATCCTCTCTACCTCCCTCTGACATGTTTCAGCATCAGCCCTAATGCAGACAGGGTCCTGTGTGGCTTTGAGCAATTCTGCGTGCAACATATGGAAGAGCAGCAGAAGCAGAGCCCCTCCGAGCCTCCGCTACCAGCCTAATCATTATAATAGTTCCAGCTCTTTCAGGGGATCCATTATGCAGAGGTCTGAGTAGTTTGTATATAATTCTGTAATTACCTATGCATCCACTTCCCAGTCCAGTCCTACATCCCCTCAACGGCTGCAAGGCAGATGGCACTTTAGAGCTGAGATAGTGAGTTAAAAATGTGTCCAGTAAAAACACTGATTCAGCAACTACTAAAATAATTTAGTAAATTTATCTGATTTTTAGTAGCTGGTTCCAGAAAGGAAAGAAATTAACACTTTTAAATATGGCTTTAAACTCAAAATCACAGTTGTTGGGGCATTTTTTAATCAAATCATCTTTTTCTTCTACTTTCACAGAAATTAAAGCAACTTAAAAAAACTCTGTACAAATTATTCCTCTCCCTCTGGTTTCCCTTTCCTTTCACCAGGTTCACATTTGGCCTGACTCAAAACATTTGTTAGAGTTTTCTGCTTTTTAAACTGCCATCAAGCCAAAAAATCAGTTGTTTGTGCCATTCTGCTTGGCAGCGGAACTCTCTCCCAGATGGCTTGCAGACCCCATGAGGGATGAGGCAGCCATGCCCATCCAACTACCAGGCACTGCAATACATCTGCTCCAGCACAGCCAGGACTTTCTGCAGATGTGAAGGATGGTATCTCAGGAGGAGATTTTTCTGAGTTCAGCAGAAATAAATTAATCTACAAGACTAGGCCAGTGTCAAACTGTGGGTGAGGTAGAGCTCGAGGCTAGAAGTGAAGTGACTAAGAGTAGTGGCTAGAAACACAGCCTTGGTTAGGAACGCGCAGCTGAGACATATCATAATAAGCAGAGTTGTTGCTGAGCTAAAGGTCTCAGCTCTCACATGGGTGACCCGGGGTTGGAGATGATAGGTGTACTGCTAAATGCTTTGCAGAGGTGACTGTGCGTTTTTATTTCCTCTTTCCACACCTGCACAGTAGTATGAAACTGAGGAGTTCATACGTCCAGTGGGCCTTCCCTGCCCCAGCATCCATGCTCCAGATAGCTGAGCTATTATTTACCTCCCCTGTCCTTGCATGGTCCTGATTTTCTATCCGAGTTTCATTCGGTTCTGCCCCTTAGGTGACATTTTCACAGCAGTAGCAAAATAGGTAAAGTAGAAGAATAAATGAGACTTCTTCCAAGTGGTAAACACCTGCCCTTCAGAAATACTTGTCTTCTTCCCACGCAAAAAAAAAAAAGAAAAAAAAAAGAAAAAATATATTTCAACAAGTAAATACTTCCTGGTTTGCTTTATCTCTAATGTTTTCGTTCAAGGTTTTCAAAAGTGCTTTAAAAAGGCAGAATAAATGCCATAGCTGTCTAATAAAACCTACTAGGAGAGAAAATACAGTTGACTAAACATTAAGCTGAGGTTTGGTTCCTCTGTTTTCAGGAACAACTGGCTTCTTGTCAGAGAAGCACTGTTTACACATTACTTCCACCAACCATCTGTACCTATGTAGTCTGGTCTTTCTCTTCGTTGTATCCTCCTTTGTTGAACACTTTGGGCCAAACTAATTTCATGTGTTGATCCTCTGAAGCTGTTGAAAAGATTAATTTGTCCTATCACATATAACAACAGGGCATATTTTAACTGGAGATATTTAGGCTATAGATTGTAGTTCTGTAGACTAAGGTGGCTTTCAGCCTTAACAGAGACCGAGTCGGCTCCTCCACTGCAAATCCTGTTAAATTCAAGCTATAGGCTGAAGAGGTGACATAGTACAGTATAATTTTAAAGTGCTCTTATCAGGCCCTAAAAAGCAACTGTCCCTAGGAGTGTTCCCCCCTTTCATGACAAGCTTAACTAAGAAAATACATTCTGTGATTATTTTTAAAAGCCACAGCACTTAAAAATCAATAGCTTTGCTCTTTACATAACTGGAGGTAGAGCAACTTTTAGGGAGGCAAAGTGCAAGAAACCCTGGAAACTAAATCCCCATGGTTGGACTTCGAGCAGAACGACAGAGCTGGGGAAAGGCGGTCTCCTTCGTTTGCTTTAGTGCAGGGGGAAAGTTGTCTTGGAACTTGCCAGCCTCCACCATCCCTTCTTCTGTCTCACTTTGTCCTCCAGCACAGGACAAGAGCAACACTCACAGCAGAGAGAAGGTCTCCCAAATCACAGACTCAGAAGTATATCATCTATACATGTGCATTCAGGGAGCTATGAGGGACATAGCAAAGAAAAAGCAAAATGATCTTTGAAAGCATAGTCTTTGTCCCTTGTTTTTCACCGCACATTTACTGTACCCTCACCACACCATCTGACTGCAGCTACCTGACTCTTTTCTAGAAGGCAGCAGAAACCCATATTTTAAAGAAAGCAGTGACTTGCCTGGTGACCCAGTAGTAAATTAAAATCATCATACACAATGTGTATGAAATAGAAAATCGAATTCTGGTGCAACAAAACTGACAGTTCCATTTAACAGAAAATAAATGATTGCAGACTCCTGTGGATGAATGACTGATTTAAAGAGACTGTGCCTATTTTCCAAGGTGAGAAACCCGATCACAAGAAAATACAGATATGCCTACGTGACACAGGTTATATCCCTGTTCCTATTGCCAGTGAAAATCTTAGGCACTGACACTTTTTCTTCATTTTGTTGCTACTTTTTTTTTTAGAAAACCCAAAGCCTGAACTTTAAAAATATATAAGTGTAGCAAATTCCAGTGATTTCAGTGTAACTCACCCTGACACAGTCACTGCAGAGTCAGGTCTATCTACACCATCAAGGTGTGCTGTCTGAGACAGCAGAGGTTTAATTCTGCATAGTATATCACCACATCGCCAGCTTCCTACACAATTAGCATAGGTATGCTGTGGAACAGGAAGAGGCAGAAGTTATTTCTGTATGTTTACACCTGTGTAATATTGCACTTATATTCAAAATACCAAAAAATCATTATAGATCAAGTCCTTCTGCCTGTGCCCACTGATTGTGACAGAACAGCAGCTGGCAAAAAAAAATGCTACAGAACTTTGTAGGCAAAGTTCACTGTTTTCCACCCAAAGCCCAGTTATTCGCATGTGAAATAGTGTGATAGAGAAGCTTTGGATTACTTGTTTCCCATTTGTGCATTAGCTGTTCAGTACACTTAGGGGGAAAAGAGTCCTACAGTTATGTCCTTCTCTCAGAATAGAGTGGTGCTGCAAGTATTGCTATAGAGTTTCCCTTTTCTATAGTTTCTAACACAAACTGGGAAGGTTACATTCAAATTGCACTAAATAGTTGTCTTCATTCCAGATCAGAGGATTAAGCTCAGGTTTAAAATTAAATGGAAATTACAAATAAGTATTCAGAAAACGTTAATTAAAAGTATTACGTTCCTAACTCATTTCTTGCTCAGCAAGGGTTCCTAAGTATCTTAGCTGGAGAAAGGGGCCATTCACATTCCTCCTTTTTTTGACCAAGTCATTGTACATGTCTTAGGTTATCCATTTGCAAGTTAATGTAGTGCAGAGCAAAGGTTTTCATTTTAAAGAAGTAATATTTCACAGCAAGATATGCTCTTGCAAGAGGTAAAACATTCTTTTTTCTAAAGCACGGAGAGTTAATCAGCCTTTCTCCTCATTGCTACAGAGAGGGTTTGAATGACATAAGATGCTGATTACTTAGATCCCAGAGTCTATAGAAATCCAAATACGATTACATTTTCCTCCTTTTGTTATCAGAGTTTATTGTATCTTGGCGTTCAGGTTTTAAGTAGTTTTCAAGAAAAAAAAATTAAGAAGAAGGGATTTTCTGAGTCTTCTGAACAACGATCGTGTTACATCAGAGCACTACATGAATGCATAAGGTGGAGCTTGCAAACAAATAGCAGAAGGATCATTCCCTATCACTGCATGTGCACTGGATGCATTTCATACAGTAGTGAGCCCGTTTCAGGGGAGCATTGCGTTGCCCTTGCTTTTAAACCCAACTCCTTCAAAGACACACACTAAAAATATCACACAGAGCTAATGTGTACCAGTGGCAGTGCTTCTCCTGGCCTGCTAACAGCATTTCTCTTTCACATTTGATCTTTATACTTTCCATACTGGAGCGATTTGGTTTGCTGAATTCTGGAAATGTCTCAAGTTGAAATGGTAGTGTATTAACCTGCTGTACTGAGTCTTTCTTGTTTCTCTTTACCAGAGTAGTGCTTGCCAATTTTTACAACTACAGCAGATTTTACTATTCAAACAGAACCAGATGGAACACCAGTTCAAAGAACATGTCAGAATTAAATATTTCTTTTTTAATTAGTTGCTTCTGATTTATGCAAAAAAAAAAAAATTAACATAAGAGTGGGAGAATGTGCCATGAATCCAGATGCAACACAGCCCACACAAGCATTATCTTTCCTCTGTCAGAGACACAGAGGTCTTTTCTTTCATTTCTTCCTTGTCTTTTTTCCTTTTTGTTTCTGGATTTCATTTTTCTTACACTTTCTGCATCTTTCCCTTATTGAAAAGCCCCATAATGTTGACTAAGGTTCTCTTATGTTCATCAGTCATATTTTTTCATCATTATCTTAAATTTTCTCCTGTAGAAACTGGCTGATCTTCCTCTAAAAACATTACTGTAGTCAATACTGCAGTCCCAGCACCAGCATCTTTATGTAATAGCATCCTTTGAGTCTATTCTTTGTTGTCAGTTGGAGGAACCTTTATACTTAGATTTTTTTCTGCTGCAGAGAAGCATTTGGGCAGAAGGTGAAGATTGTGAGGAATATTTCAACTGCTAAAGAAAGTTGATTTCCTTTTTGCTGCCAAGCATTCCTATTTCTTTAGCATGAATGTTTGTTCATCTTCTCTTTCACACTTCCCCATTTTTGCCAAGTCACATAAGGATCGATTCAGCAAAGCATACTGACTAAGGGCAGTTGTTAGGCACAGACTAGAAGTTGAGCATGTGATTCGCTGCTTTCTCTTCTGGGGCTTTCAGGATGTTGCTGTCAAGGTCAATGAGAAACACTTCAGTGATTCAGGAGAGATCTTACTAACATCAATGTCTCCTCATTTTTTCTATGGAGCTGCCACAAATATCACTGAGAATTTTGCACAAAGATCTAGAACAGTTTACAGCTTTAACTATTTTCACTAAAACCCAGGATGAATATTTACACCCTGTCATTAACCAAGGACTTGTGCTTTTGTAACTCATTTAAAGGATAAAGAATTTTGACAGTAATTTTCCAGCCAAATTAGTTAGACTGTTTTATAATTTGTACTAAAGCTTGTGCCATTTCTGCTTAGCATTATAATCTTCTTTACTTAAAGCTCAATAAATAAAGGAATTGAGTGAAAATTGTATATACATTATGGGAGAGCGTGATTGGTCAAATCAACAGCAACAACTAATAAAAAAGATCAACCCTTGCTTAATTAAATATTTGACAGGACAGTGAAGCATCACAACCGTTAATCTGACTCAGAGCACTGTATGCTATCTAGGGAAATGACACAGTTCTCTGAAAACATTTACTTTGGTATGTTGTGTCAAGTGATGGATTATACAGCTTTTCAAGCCACAAGAGATGCCCACAACAAAAAGCTTCCTGTTGTTAATCAAACTCCAGCACTTTGTCCTTTATTTTCTCAGGCTGTTAAACAGACAGACCTACAGTAGGAGTGTTAAAAGCTGGTGAAACTGCTCCCTTGCTACAGCTCCCTCGATGACTGTATTTTATTTTATGAGGCAGACTTTCATTCTGAAAATAAGGTCTTTCATACCATGACATGGTTATGCATGATGATAGGAAGCAGCAATGTTAATTTCAAGCCGTGTGTGTTGTGTGTTGTTCTTTATCCAGCAGTTTGCTTAGACTTGCTACATGATTCATTGTGCAGAGCTGTTATTGGTTTTCCTTCTCTTTAACTGGTGTCTAATAAAATGAGTATGTGCATGTCACCCCTTTTATATGTATGCCTTAAAAATGCATCACCCACCCACTGTCTTTGGAGACAATAAGACAGCAATAAAAATATTTTTCCTGGATGCTGAAAGATATTGCAGAATAAACAGTGAGGAAGTAATTCATATGTAGAAACAGCTAGTGTCTTGCAATATGCTCTGGCAGGAAAAAAGTTGATTTTAGAAACAGGAACAACTAGGGCTTTTTTTACATGAACATTTTTCTCCTGGAAAAAAAAAAAAAACCCACACACTTGAAATATTCTTTATTTCTTGTAAGTTAGGGGCCCATTCTTATAGGCAAGTCCACTCCAAGTCTTGTACTTGTTAATAAAGGCAGTCACATTGCTGCACTGACAATTACCAAATGCTGTGGTTTTGGATAAGGCCCTAAGGCATCATTTTCCAAGGGAGATATGCTTTTTTATCTGAATGAAAGTGAACAAAATCTGAAAAAAGAACAACTATCAACACACTGCAGTTAGTCAAAGCTGAAACTCTGGTCATGGAAATGAAATGTCAAGATTCCGGGTTTGGAGACAGCTGCCTATCTCAGATCACAGCCATACAGCATGCAATAACTTCTAAAATTGCTTGCATCCTCTGAAACAAATACCAGATGTTTGTTTATCATATGTGCAGAAAGTTAAATGTCAAATAATTGCAGGGAAATGCATTTGATGTTCATCTTCAAAAGTACTGTATTTCATCACCACTTCTCTCCACAGTTCATTTTAATGTGAAACACAAGTTCTTGAAACAAAGAGGCCAAAACAAAAAAATAGTTGTTAAAGATTTGTATTACTATCTCAGCTGCAGGAGTCTGAATCTGAGAAAAATGGATTACCTCTGGTCATGTTAACACCTTGAGACCTCTGTGGAGATGACATAAAAGTTGTTTCTAAATCACACAGATACTGTACTCTATAAGCATAAGCCTCCAAAAAGCCTAAGAACTCCTATCTGTTTGGTGAGACAGCTGTACTAGAGATACTACCCTCTGCAACAATTCCTCTGGCTAACATTGTTCAGAGCAGCATCTTACCACAGCTACATTTTGGTACCTTTAGGTGCCACTTGTTAACAGCAGTTCATATGGTTGAACTTCAACTCTGCAACACTGAGAATGTGTATTTTACACACAATTTTGCATTTTACAGAAAGTAAAGTTTTAAAAGTCATTGGAAAGAAAACAAAATACAACACAAAGTGGTTAATGAAAGTGAGCTTAACAGCCCATTAAAACGTCATGCAGTTTCCAAGGTAGTTCTCTGCATAATTTATTTCCCTCACCTTACTTGGAGAAGAAGATTGATACATTTAGAGCTTGCTTTACAAACATACTTAGGCACCACAGAGGGGTGCTCAGCGTTGCAGTTCTGTTTGCACACACCCGGAGGAGAGTGGTTCCCCTCTGGAGGCCACTGAGAAAAACTGTCAAAGGAAGGAAAATGCCTTAAGCTCTGCCTCTTTCCTGGACCTCTGCATTGACACAGAGTTAGTACTAAAAACTCCAGTCCTTCTGCTTCTTTGCTGCTTAGCTCCACCTTTCTTAGTTGCACTTCTCCTTTTTCTCAAAATACTAATGGAGAAAGGTTATTCTTTTTTCTGTTATCAGCTTGTGTGCAAACACCCCCTGGTATGTGGCAGGCCTGGGGTTGCAGCTTGCTTTTCCAAGAGGTTTAAAACTGTGGCACACAGCAAAACACTCAACCCGTCAACCTCCAGGTGCTCCAGGAGAGGGCTACTGCTGACATAGTTCCAGTTTTTAAGACGCACGTTAGATTTGCTGATCTGGATAGTGTGCATCTATACGAAGAAATGTTCTCACTAACCAGAGATGCCTTCCTACTCCTGCACCATATTACACAGTTATTGGAACCATGAGCCCTAATGAGGTTTCCCCTTCCCTATCTAGAGGCAATACATTAGAGGTCTTCTCAGAGTCTTTCTCTCCCAGTGAGCTTAGCTGCTAACTTCCGGCAGGAGAATTTCTGCCTGCCTTTTGAATTCTGCCAGATTTCAGGCTATATCCTTTGTGTGTCTAGGACTTAAACCTAGGCAGTGGGATAGATGCTGTGGGATATTAGGTGCCCTGGGAGTTAAAGAGGTATATTGAATACCAGCATTTGGTACCAAGCATAATCTGGGGAACTGAAATTCTTTGATGGAGCAAGCCTGAGTTGCCTTAGCAGTCAGCGACTGGTAGCTGTAATTGTTAGTTCAGGCATCAACTAATCAAACCTTCCCCTAAACCCCAATGTTAAATTTTAGCTTGCCTTCAAATACCTAGAACTCTTGTAATAGGCCATTGCTTGACTTTATTCACAATGAAGTACTTACTGTATATTAAAAAGCCCCTGCTAGAATAATTTCAAATCAGTTGGAACAGTACAGGCCTGGGACCCTAATCATTTCAAAACTGAAGAGCTGTTTCAAATTGTAAGAGAAGCAGATCATTTAAATAACTTAGCTCTGCACTCCCTCAGACTTCCAGATTTTCAAGTGCACTTCAGCCTGGAAGTGAATGTGGTATTGGACATAACTCAGTGCAGCACACTTTACAATCAGCGGAGTACAGTTTGGAGAGCATTTCAAGTTAAGCTGAGATTGCTTAGTGCAATGATGCCCACATTCCCCCATTAACTTTCAGATTGCAACAATCTAACATCTGAGACTCTCCAGTTACTTTAAATCACTTGATTGTTTTTGTAAGGCGGTGCTGGGATTCATTATTTTTCTTTAAGACTGAACTTTTTTATCATGACAAAAAAATATGTTGCAGCATTTCACCCCTAAAGACAAGGGCTAAAATGTTACATACAGAATTTACCAGCCTTAAAAACTGGGGCAAGGGCTTTGCCCTGAGAGCTAGTTCTATCTGTCATACACAAGGCTCCTATTCTTATGCTGGAAGACTTCAAAATGCTTTGCATATGACATGAGCATTGAGAGAGCAACCAGTCTGTCCTCCAGCACTTCCTTCAGCCTTTTGAGAGAGCATGTTGATTTAACTGCTCCAGCGCCTTTGGATATATGACACACATCCAGGAAAAAAAGATGCCTGTGGGACACAGGGGTCATATATTCTGCATCCTGGTACTTGGGAAATAATAAAAAGACTGAGACATTCATGGGACATTCGCTTGGGAAGAGTTAATTAACCTATTATTATCCTACTAAGGTCTGGACTACTGAAGTTTAGGGGAATAAATTATTCCAATTAATATTTTATGGGTAGTGTCATTTTATATTGAAATGAAGTGGTTTGCTTTAGGAAACAAAGAGAAGGTTCTAGCTGCAGAGAAAGAGGGTGATGACTTTGATTTTCATTGGCTTGTTGTTATGGTTGAAGAAAGGCTATAAGGAAATGACAGGCGTTTCAAAGCTGTGTCACCAACCTGGCTGTGAGAAAGTTTTGTGCCTAGTTTCATCCATCTGGCAGCTGGAGTTGTACACTGGGACGAAGGTTTTGTTTGCCAGCAGAACTGACTTTGAGTAGCTGCACTCCTGCACCCCACACCATCCCCCCAGCTATGTCAATACATCTTCTGTCATACCACACGATGAACTAGATAAGTAAACAGATCTGGTTGACAAACAAATAAACAAATGGAGGAAGGGAAGCTTAACCTAAATCACTTGTCCATTTGGCTGCAATGTAACTTCATGAGAGAAGGAGAAAGAATGAGTGAAGAAGAGAGAAGGCCTCGTAACATGCATTCGTGTGCACACCATAGCATTCATTTCTCCTGCAAGTTCAAAAAGCCATTATTTTCTAATGTTCATTACATTTGACAGTTAGAAAAGAATCGTTGCACCTGTGCTAATGCTTCTTTCTGTTTTCTTCATATACATCAAACAGTACAAGCAACTAATTTGCTTTATCCCCATTCATAAGTTTCATAAGTATCTTGTGACTCACTAATACACCACAGGTTTCTTTTCTCCTCTTCTGTTTGCAAATGATGAGCCCCTGGGTTTTAGCAGAATTCTCGTTATCATTCCCTAAGTGCATGACTTTGATATTGAACTATTAAATTTCATCCCATTTCTAATACTGAAGTCCTTAAGGTCATTCAGTTCTCACTGCATGAGTCTACCCTGTATTGACAATGCCTTGCAGCTTTGTGTCCTTAGCAAATTTCATTAGCATCTATGAAAGGTAGTTAATGAAAGTATTAAGTAAGATTGTACACGAGACTGATCCTTGAGGAGCTTCTCTAGTAACTTCCCTGCAGCCTGGTGTTTTCCATTTACACTGATAGGGTCTCTTGTTCCTCCCCCACAGAGGAAGTTTAATTCTCTGGCTTGTAAATAACACTTCTGGGTAACTAGGCAAATGTTCCCATCTCTTGTGTTGACACTATTTACCGAAAGAGGACATTATGGCTACATTATTATCAACAATGTGTTGCAATTTCCTTTATATGAAATCCTTATAATCTTTGTAAAACATGAGGAGGGGGCAGAGCGGGTGTCACTTCTGCAGTGTTGTTATGCTCTGCACTAATTGTCCTTCTGTCTCAATTCATTCATTACCACAGGTAGATCTAGGCCTTCTCCGCTTTGTTTCTGGAATTGGGACTCAAGGAGCCATCTCAAAAGAAACAAAGAAAGAATATTTTCTGAAAACATACCGCGTAGATGTCAGCTCCAATGGAGAGGACTGGATTACACTGAAGGAGGGAAACAAGCCTGTTGTAAGTCTTTTCTCCTGCACCTCTCTTTGGCCAAGAACTGTTTAGTTACTATCAGTTGTTTAAAAAAAAATACAGGAATAAAGTATCACAGTTTTCATCAGGTTGCTCAGGGTTAACAATATCCCACATCCAAAACATAGCTATTTTCTCAGTAGTAATGAGCTACAGAAATTGTTTATCCAAAGCACAGAGCAGCTGAAAATGGTGCAAGATGCTGCCTTGTCTGTTGTGCCCAACATAATGCAAGTGGTTCAGGCCTTTTCCCTGGAGTGTGGTGCTGTTTCCCAGTTTGCCAGAAACTTCTGTGTGACCTTAAGAAAAACACTGTGGGGAAACTTTTAAAAAATTCATAGCTCCCTTATCTGCAGTGAAGCTGTGGATATGCAGTGTGTCAGTGCCTCAGATCCCCATGCACAGCCACCTTGTCTTGCAGGAGTGCTAGCAAGTGATTAGTAGTTTGTTAGACTTCCAAGCATCTCAGTGACGGGGGTCATGCAGATAATTAGGCACACCTTTCTATCCTTATAGATTTTTAGCACCTTTCCGTTTATCAGTAGATTTGCTCTCTGTGACCTCACAATGAAACAGCTTTAGACACTGCTAAGAAAAATCTTCATTATCTGCTACCATGAGCATAGAGCTCGTTACTGAGAAGTTAATTCTGCTCCAGCTCTCACATGAATAGTCCCAGTGAGGCTGTGCTTCCCTTCCCACCTCGCTCAGGATGTGCCCCGGAGCAGCATCCCTACAGGCTGCCAGCGGCTGATGCAACTGGAAAGATTTTGTGGTACCTCCCTTCAAAATAGCTTTGTGTGACCCTTCTGTGAAGACACAGAAGAGCTGTACAATATTAAACTCTATCAGTGTAACCATATCTAGCTCTAAACATTTGGTTACTGATATGATTCATCTGTAAATGCTATGCCAAGTCTGTTGTATTTATCTAATCAAAATGGTAGCAGTGTTTAGCACATACATCTTCTTTCTTTGAAGCACTTTGTAAAACAACAAAAAATGAATCCTGAAAGCTTCTCTTTGACAGGTATTATCATGTTTTTACAGAGAAGGAACTTTAGAAGGTCAGATGCTGCAATGTGGGCACTGTATAATGATGTATAGAGGTACAACAACTGACTTGCCCAAAGTCACAAGAGGAGCAAACACTGTGGCGGGTCTCTGAAACACAGGGTCTCCTGGCTCTGGTTTCCATAATCTGAACAAATGCCTCTTTCAGAATCAGACCTTTCTGGATTTTCAATACCAGCTTCTATTTGTAAACTCTTCAAGAGTGTAATTTCCATGAGTTTCTTTTGTACATGATGTCCTTAGTGAGAACACTTACTAAACCTGTGTTATTTGTTCAAAGGGTTTATAAAAGAATCAGGTTTCTAAAATGGCTATATTTTGCTGTTGATCAGGTCAAGAAAAAACTGTGCACCAGTCTTCCTCTGATATCTTTAAACAAATGAAAAGTTAAGTAGACTTGGCTACTGAAGAGACAACAAAAGCAGGCAGCCGCAGATCTCTTCAAGGCAGCCTCACACTGAGAACCGGGACATAAGAGTTCACTAACTACATATGAGAAGCTGTGGACTTTAGAGAAAAGACTCATTTTCTCTGTCAGAGTCAGACCTTTACAAAACTACAGCAGATCCTCCCAGAGAAAAAAAAAAATTGCTGAAAAGTAGCTCCATCTAAAATCTTTTGCTAGATATGAAACTCCTACGTTAAATTACTTGAGATATAACTGAGCCTGATGAGTTGACAGCTGTGCACTGCTGGCCTCTGCTCCATGAGTGCAGTTATTGCAAGTAACAAACAGGAAAGTGGACAGCGTATCTCCCATAAAAGGAGAGAGGTTTATATCTATGGAAAACAGGAAATTATTCCTCTCTACGTGGCTAAGAAGCAGGAAGCTGAATCACCTTCTTTGGGCCAGAACATTGCCAGGTTTCAGCTCTGCTAGGAAGGAGCGTGCCTGCAGGTTCCTCAACTTGAAAGCACAGCACAATGCTGTCCCTTCTTGTGGAAGTCTCATTGTTCATACAATTTGACTGCTACCCTCAGGGGATGCAGACAAAATCTTAGAGCCTGCTATGTACATTTTAAATAGACTTCCATCTCAGTATGCAAGAAAAACTGCGTATGTTTATCCTTGTTTAAAATTATTTAAAAACAGCAGGTTAAAAAAGCAAGCTTTGCACAATACACTCTGCAAAACTCTTTTAAGTCCAAGGATAACAAAATAATGTATGTTTTTATCCTAACTCCATATGGGATATTTATGGTCTGACATTCAAACCTTTAAATTGGCCCAGAGGTTCTGAAGCTTTTTGCATCATTCTATAAATGTACGAGGAATAAATCTGCCTAATGGGGCACCGAGAGATTCTTCCAGTGCATGGCAGTCCTTGGATGATGAAGACCATCATATGTCATTCCTGCATCTAGATCTGGGCATTAGGAACACTTCAAAATAGACAGGGAGCGGACGGACCCTTGTTGCACTCAGTTGAGCTCTTGCTCTCAAGATGGTTCTGAGCTCTCCTGGTCTGCTCTGCAGCGTTATGGTGTGTTATGGGACTCTGAAGCTGGCAAATATTTTTTAATATTATTGAACATGTTGCATCTTCTTTTTTCCTCCCCAAGGGAAGCTTATCTGTCTCCAAAAATTGGCTTAGAGTTTAATGAAATAATTCCCCATGCAAGTCTTTTGTCTCAAACCTCCCTTCCCCAGATAACCATGGTTAGACCTTGAATCATAACTATCTGTAAAACACAGAATTATAAACAACATTTAAGAGAAAGCCTAACAAATATATACTTTTTCTTTCCACACAAAGGTGTTTCAAGGGAATAGCAATCCCACTGATGTTGTTTACAGACCTTTTGCCAAACCAGTTTTAACACGGTTTGTGCGAATTAGACCTGTGTCTTGGGAAAATGGAGTATCACTAAGATTTGAAGTTTATGGCTGCAAGATAACAGGTATGTCTTGAGAAGGATTTTAAAACCAAGGGAACTTATTTTGCCTGTGCTGTGGGTTTTATTTTTATGAGGGAAATGCATCTTCGTTATTTCTGCTGTGGTCTGAGAGGATAAATGGAAAAGACTACCCGAAGATGATAAAACACTACAACTCAAACATACAGGGTTATCTGGATGTTGTTCTGGCATTGCCTTTTAGGTGTTCAGTTTAATTATTTTACAGATCCATGCAAAATACCTAAAATATACAGACATTTTGCAAATTCCTATCTTGTTTTTCCTTCCTTAGCCTCCAGTGTCTCTCTCTCATGCCTGCTATTTATAGATAGTTCTCAGCAGGTTTCCCAAGAAACAAACATACATAGCTTGCATGGCAAGGTGCGAACACTTGGATCTGAAGCCTATTCAAGCACTATCATCAAAGTACTATCTTGGAATAAAAAACAAAAACAAAAACAAAAAACAAACTAGTCACAAGCAGGAATGTTTTTAGAAGTCTTTTTCCACCTAATTTTAATATTTCTATGGCTTCTACAAAATACAGGCATTTTTATATGTAGAATATAAACACAAGTTATATTTAAAGAAAATGTTAATGATTTAATATATTTACAAAGCTGATTTCTCTAAAAAATACATACTGTCATTTTACAGCATTTAATACAGTGGTTTGGCACTAATTTTAAGTAGTTCTAGGGATTATCTTTTTTTTTTTTCATATAAAGTGTTTCTTTAGTCTTGAAAATATTTCGCAGGACTGGTTTCCACAAAGCAGGAAAACAAGACCACTGATTACTATGTTATAGAATACCAAGTCATTCTATGAAATCTTTCCAGCTTAGATGAAGGTAATATCAGCAGAACTGCTGCTATATTCTATATTGGAAATCTCTATTTCTTGTTAGCAGGAACTTCGAGCTTATATTTAGCTGGACCACAAAAGAAGCAACTATTTAGCTTCTGTGTCATTTAAAAAAGCCAGAAAGACCAAAGAAACACAACATGAAAATCTCAAGTACAGCAATAAATTATAAGTTACAGAATATGTAAAAGATTTCCATTTCCAGTGTCACCAAAATTAAGGATTCTGCAACCTGGTTTTGGCTGATTTGGGAAATTTTCTCTAGGGAAATATTCACGAATTCTGATGTGACCCTGCACCCTTTGCCTTTGCAAGAAGAATAGAAAACAAGAATAGAATATAATTTTCTGATCCTTTTGGTTCCCATCAAGCCAGAAATACTTCTGGTATTTTGATACTTCCTGCCAAAACTAGGATGTGCAAGTTTGAACAAATGAAAATTATACACAAATCCAGAAAGGTTATTTTGGATGCAAGAAAGAAATAAGTAATTGCTCATGATTGCTAAATTGACTGATGTGTCCGGTTTCTGTTTTGGTGCTTGTTCAGATTAACTATTTATTTGTTTGTTTCCCTGTAGATTACCCTTGCTCTGGGATGTTGGGTATGGTGTCTGGGCTCATTCCTGACTCTCAGATTACTGCATCTACTCAAGTTGATCGAAACTGGATCCCAGAAAATGCTCGCCTCATAACAAGCCGTTCAGGTTGGGCGCTGCCACCAACTACTCATCCATATACAAATGAATGGCTTCAGATAGACCTTGGAGAAGAAAAGAAAGTGAGAGGAATAATTGTCCAAGGAGGCAAGCACAGAGAAAACAAAGTATTCATGAAAAAATTCAAAATTGGTTACAGCAACAATGGGTCAGATTGGAAAATGATAATGGATTCCAGCAAGAAAAAGATAAAGGTAAGGAGGAAAGCTCCACACTAAAAAAAAAAAGAGTTGCATTTAAAAAAAAAAAAAAAGAAAAAAAGTTTTCATTAAATTTGTACACATCTATATCTGACCTTAGAAAAGGCAAACAGCTGGGATGAAGCCAAGCAGGAGGACTCCTAGGGCTGCAACCCTGAAGGGATGCAGTGGGAACCGTCCCATGCCTGAGGGCTAGAGCTAGCCTTAGGACATTTGCTTCTCTCTGTGGCAAAGGTTTTGTTTATTCACAGCTAGCTCACACTTTAGGTCTGACAAGGGTGGCGTGACTGTGGCTCCTGGGTTACTTGAAAAATGCCATGTGATGGTAATATGTGACACTGCCAGAAAAATAGTTTCCTCTGCAGTTTTTCCACTGACAGTGAACAAACTTATTTGAAACACTGAATTACTTCTGCTTCTTTTTTGTCTGTGCAGTAGAATGAGAATGGTGGTGTTTAACTCAGTGGGGTATGTGTTGGATTTCTGAACTGCCTATAGACTACTTTGAGAGCTTCACAGGCTCTCTGTAATGGTCTGATCCAAGCCTCGCCAAAAGTGCTGGAGTTTTTGACTTTTTATTCCATCCCAAGTGAGAAGTACAATTGTACTGTCACAAGTAAAGTATCTTCAAGGTTGCTTGGGAATAAAGGGTAGCTCGGTCTTAGGTTCAAGCAGAAATTTCAAGACATTTACAGAGGAAGGCTTGCTTAGATTCAAAGAAGAAAATGAGTGTGGCCTAGAAAAGTTCTGGAATGTACCTCTTTTGGTTTGGTTTCGAATGTATACTTTTCAAGACATAAATTGCACCAAGAGTTTATCTTATTTACCCTAAATCCCATTTGTCAGGTCTCCCATCCCATTGCTGTCATTCGCACAAACTGCATTGTTGCCTCAAAGGGCACAACCCTTTTTCAGTCCTCCTACCCTGTTGCTTGAGGAAACCAGTGGGCATACAGTCCTCTTCACCAACTGCTGCTGCAATACTGGGATAACCAAGGAATCACATACCGTGTTGTGCCTTCAAAAGGCAAATTGGTGTGGTGCTTGGCAGATGGGAATCAAGAGTTGCTCTGTATCTCATCTGCGTAAGCCTGAAAATTAGATGTAAAAGCTGTTTTACTATCAAGACTCATCCATTGGACAAACCTGTCTTTCCTGAAAGGAAAAGCTGAGTGGGCCCATGGATGCAGCTTTTCCAGGCACATTTAGTAAATATTGGACTTCATTCTCTCCTGTTTTAATCTCACTGAATATGTCTGCATTTTCTCACTTTTCATCATTTGTTTTGGGGATTAAAACTAAATGAATTCAGCCCTTGCAGTCAGCTCCTTTCTCTTGTTACCATGAGTTTTGACTTCATCATAAAGTGTGAAGAGAGTGTAAATCAACAATGGGATCTAACCATTTTCTTTCTAAAATAGATGTTGTTTTGACATGTACTTCTACACTGTGGCTCAATGAGGAAAAAAAATAATGCCATATGCTTTCAAAGCAGTGCGCCGTCTGCTGCATGGCTTTCTGTTTTCTAATACAAGCACTTGCCATCATTGTCGGAAGTTAGCAGTTTGACAAGAAAACCAGTGCGCTAACTAACACACCGAGCCCATCCTCAGCTTTCATCACTACTGGAAGTGAACCTTCAAGATTAATGGAATGGGGAGGGCTGGAATTCAAATCTCTTGTGGCAAAATTATAATCCTTCCCAAAAATTCAAGACATTCAATAAAATTTCTTCCAAAGCACAAGTTTTCTTTAAAGAGTATCAGATAAATCCCACAATTTGGGAGTCTGAGGGCTTGAAGCTGTTAATACTGGAATGTAGTATTTTTAAATGTAAGCTGAGCTGTATGGGACAGCATGCTATAATGAGTCATGGCAGGAATGTGGATTAGAAACAGCCCTGTTACATGAAATGAAACACATCATTTCACTTGCTTAAAATCTTGACTTTCAATAAAAAAACAACTGCATTTTAAGAAAGAGCAGTGGCAAACTAAAATAACAACAGAATACATCCAAAGGATGAAACATTACCATGTTTCTCAACAACAATCTTGTCATCCATGCCTGCAGCTCCTTTCGCTAGGACTACCATAACCCCTTCCTCTTTGTCTGACCCAATTTCTGCTGGCTTTGAACGTGCAGAATGTTTCCCCCTTCAGCACTCAAAGGAGTGAACATCACGAACCCTCAAACAGCCATACAGAACCCCATTTTCATTTCAAGATCCAATTAACATTTTTTGTCTGTAGTCTTACTCAAGCTTATTCCATAAAGTCATCTTTTTCTTTCACATTTCTTTCCTCCTTCCACTTTTTCTCGGTTTCTTTACATCTTGTCTCATAATTTCTGGTACAAGAGACTTCTGAATATTATGCCATTTGGAACAGCCTTGTTTGAGTTTTATGCAACGTTTATTTTCATTCTAAAAGATGTTAGAAAGATTTTTTTCCTCTCACCTGTTTTGCTTCTCTTTTGTTTAGCTATTATTTATTATAACTTATCTTTGTAATGAAGTAAGGCAATTTGTGACATAGCCCTTCACAAAAGGAAAATTTACTGTATACTCCTCTCTCCTCACCCACAAAAAATATCAGTATGTGTTTTAAATGAACAGTCAAAATCAAATCACAAGCAGCTCTGCACTACAGAGGACAATGATTCAATATAATTCTATATGCCTATTAAATTCTAATGTCTATGTGCCAGTACTCCAGTACTGATGTCTTTTATAAAACACTTCTCATTATTTGATTTGGAGGAGGCTGAGGTTCTTAATGGCTTCATTGCCTCGGTCTTCACTGGCAAATGCTCTGACCACACCACCCAAGTCTTGGAAGGCAGACGCACGGACTGTGAGAATAAAGACCCTAGGCCCACTGTAGAAGAGGATCTGGTTTGAGACCATCTTAAGAACCTGAACGTACACAAGTCCATGGGACCTGATGAAATCTATCCGCGGGTCCTGAAGGGGCTGGCAAATGAAGCTTCTAAGCCACTATTCATCATATTTGAAAAATCATGGCAGTCAGGTGAAGTTCCCAACAACTGGAAAAAGGGAAATATGACCCCCATTTTCAAGAAGAGAAAAATGGATGAGCCCAGGAACTACAGAGCAGTTAGTCTCACCTCTGTGCCTGGCAAAATCTTGGAGCAGATTCTCCTGGAAGGCATGCTGAGGCAGATGAAAAACAACAAGGTGGTTGGTGACAGCCAGCATGGCTTCACTAAGGGGAAATCCTGCCTGACCAATCTGGTGGCCTTCTATGATGGGGTTAAAGAACTGATGGACAGGGGCAGAACAGTTGATGTCATCTGCCTGGACTTCTGCAAAGCGTTTGACACTGTCCCACATGACATCCTTGTCTCTAAGTTGGAGAGACATCAATTTGATAGGTGAACCACTTGGTGGATAAAGAACTGGCTGGGTGGCCGTACCCAAATTGTTGTAGTCAGTGCCTCGGTGTCGATTTGGAGATCAGTAACAAGTGGTGTCCCTTAGGGACTGGTGTTGGGACCAGTCTTGTTCAACATCTTTGCCGATGACATGGACAGTGGGATTGAGTGCACCCTCAGCAAGTTTGCTGATGACACCAAGCTGTGTGGTTCGGTTGATACGCTGGAGGGAAGGAATGCCATCCAGAGGGACCTTGACATGCTTGTGAGGTGGGCTTATGCCAACGTGATGAAGTTTAACCATGCCAAGTGCAAGGTCCTACACCTGGGTCGGAGCAATCCCAGGCACAGCTACAGGTTGGGATGAGAAGAGATTCAGAGCAGCCCTGCGCAAAAGGACTTGGGGGCATTGGTCGATGAAAATATGAATGTGAGGCGGCAGTGTGCGCTCGCAGGCCAGAAAGCCAACCATATCCTGAGTTGCATCAAAAGGAGAGTGACCAGCAGGTCAAGGGAGGTGATCCTGCCCCTCTACTCTGCTCCTGTGAGACCTCACTTGGAGCACTGTGTGTAGTTCCTCAATGTAAAAAGGACATGGAACTGCTGGAACAAATGCAGAGGAGGGCCACGAGGATGATGAGGGGACTGGAGCACCTCCCGTATGAAGATAGGATGAGAAAGTTGGGGCTGTTGAGCCTGGAGAAGAGAAGGCTGCGTGGAGACCTCATAGCAGCCTTCCAGTATCTGAAGGGGACCTATAAGGATGCTGGGGAGGGACTCTTCATGAGGGACTGTAGTGATAGGACAAGGGGTAATGGGTTCAAACTAAAACAAGGGAAGTTTAGATTGGATATAAGGAGGAAGTTGTTTACTGTGAGGGTGGTGAGGCACTGGAATGGGTTGCCCAGGGAAGGTGTGAATGCTCCACCCCTGCTGGTATTCAAGGGCAGGTTAGACAGAGCCTTGGATGACATGGTTTAGTGTGAGGTGTCCCTGCCCATGTCAGGGGGGTTGGAACTAGATGATCTTAAGGTCCTTTCCAACCCTAACTATTCTATGGTTCTATGATTCTATTTTATGTTGCTATTAAGACTACTATTCGAAAAGAAACAAGGATTCCTCAGACATATGTGTCTGTCTACTTTTTACACATAAAGTAGCATTCATTCTTTCTCATATGCTAGGTAGCTTTTCTGATCATTTGCACTGTATTGCTATTTAAATATAATAATATGTAATTCCATGTGAATTAGTTCTGACAGGCCATGTCTGTGTGAATTCTTGACATATGTCCTCCAAGCACTGGCAGAACACGAGGTCAGCCAGTGTCCCTTGAAGCCTACTTGGAAGTACAATCTCCCCTAGAAAGTAGGAGCAGAAGCATTAATGTTGAAATTATTTTTTAATTTAGGTGTTTATAATCTCCCATCATCATTGGCTTTTGTGACTGGCAATGTAACCAACAGCCAGAAGAGGCTATGGACTATTGATCCATAATACAGATGCGTACAGTAAAACTAAGCCAGGCTTTTAGGACTGCTTTGATAATACAGCCAGCAAACAGGTTTACTTGTGCTGGTTTTGTCCCTTGGGAAGTACAGACAGCTTTTACCATGTCCTCTGTTTCCTCTGCCCCAAATCAATAGGAGGAGTTCATTGCATCTTGGGTTTTCATCTCCTTCAAAATGAAGAGGATCTGATGGTTTCTTCCTGAAGAAGGTTTCATGCTTCACAGCTATGAGTTGGAATAGTGCTTCTAATCTTGAATTTGAACTGTAGTTCAAAGACAATTTTTTTCATGCTTTGCCATTTTAACTAATTCATAGGAAAAATTAAAATAATTTTTAATAATTAATTAATTTAATTAATTTAATAATAAAATTAATAAAAATAAAAACTTTTACTTCTCTGCTATATACATTGCCATATTTTGTACTTAAGATAATCAGCCACTTTTTACCATAAATAAGGAAAAATAACCTCTTTTGGCTGTCTGGGGTTATAACTTCTTCATGGCAAGGACTGTTTCTTTGTACAGTTAATTCATTGTAAGGACCAATAGTCTCCATGAAGGCACCTGAGGTGTTGCTATAAGTACAAACTATAATTTGTTCTATATGCAAAAGATCACTGACAAGAGAAGCCTCAGGTATCAAACAAATGCCGTTGAGAGCTGCATTATAGCAAAAAAAAACCCAGAGTGCAACTCAGATAAGAGATTTTTCTCTGAAATGTACATTTGCTGACCCTGCCTTGCCCATTGGATTATATTGCAGTTTTGTCAGGAGGCAGCTTTCTTCTTTCTTTCTTTCTTTTTATTCTTATTCAATAGCAGGCTCACTGGAAGAACTCTTGCAGCTACTGGGGTTTAATTTATGCCTTTTGAAATAGCTACAACTTGTGAAACTCTGTCACTGGGGGAAATCAGATTGAAATTTTCTCTTGAATAGTTGGATTATTATTGTAACCACTTAAAAAGTGACAGGATCTTCACCTCAGCTTTTTTTTTTTCCCTGAGAAGTGTTGAAAATGTCACCCAGTTAAACCCCAGATCAGAGTGTCATTTAAAAACATGTCTCATTAAACAGTCAGCTCTTGTTATGACCCTGATGGATTGGTTGCTGCTGAGTTTATGAAAAATGAAATACATTACTTTTCTGAGAAGCTTTAACTATGCATTTTCCATTCTCATTTAGGACAGAAATGCCTGACACTTATTAAGCAGTTAGAATCTAGCCTACTGCTCACCTAATTCAAAGACTAGAGAATGAACGAAAAAAGACAATTGTTGAAAATAGCTTCTTTTTCTTTTCCTAACAAGTAGCATTTGTTGTGCTTTGTAGACTTTTGAAGGCAACACCAACTATGACACGCCTGAACTGCGGACTTTTGAACCTGTAACAACGAGATTCGTCCGCGTCTACCCTGAGAGAGCTACACATGGAGGACTGGGGCTGCGAATGGAGCTGCTGGGCTGTGAACTGGAAGGTAATTGCTCTGCTAGAGATGAATGCACACTATTATTTTCATAAATACATTCTCTACTTGGACTACTGCTGAACAGTGCTGTCTCTGCACACGCAGCCTATCAGACTTCCACTTCCATGACTGCCGTTAGTGCTGTTTCTTGGCCTAATCAGTTTCTTCTCTGCAGACATTTGAATATGCCAAGGCACAAATGTTTTTCTTTCTCCAATTCCTTCCTTGAATCACAGTGATACTCTCCACGTGGTTTCCTGTTCCCTTAAGCAGCCTTATGATTATACTTTTGAGAAGCATAGAGCTATTAGGAGAGAATAAAGACAGGAAGTTAAATTTTGTTACCATGATACAACCCTGTAAGCGATGTTTTCTGAGAATGCAGAGCTTTGCACTAAATAAAGCAATTATGTCCCTTGCTCCTTCAAAGGTTGTGAAAATCATACCAGACAGTATGGTGGGCAATGATTACTTGGCTGGACAGTGCCTGTGCTGTTCCTTTAGAGCTGTAATGGGGACCTCTTTATTCCTTACCAAGCTTTACTTTTGCAACAGTGTAAGAGATGAAAGACCAGGAAAAGCAAAGTTTAGACATTTATCTTTGGACTGTGACATGAAGTCAAGCTTTAACTCTTGTTATATAAACAATTATTATTTAACTTCATGGATAACTACAGATAACACTAAGTGAATTTCACAATTTTATCTGGCGGATGATGGTATAGTGGCATGGCTTATAAACCACACAGCTTAACAATACACAGAACAACAAACATGTTCTGCAGGGTTTCATATGATAGCTCGTATAAAAGCAGTTGAACAGGCTCCCAAGATGAATGGGACTGATTGCTCTGCCTCTATTTCTTTCTCACCATTTCTCTCTCAAGGCAGCAAAGTGTGAGGCATTTGCTGTGAGAATTGATGAGTTCTGTGTTGATTTTTTAGTGAAGACCAGTTTGGATAATTATGCTTTTTACTTGGCCCGGAAAGTGAGGAGGTTGGAAATACTTCTTAAATCCTGCAGGAAGCCCTCATTTCCTGTGGGAATACTTAGTTCCTGCAAACTATTGTGCTACTTGCTCAGAAAAAAAGAAAACCCATCACCTGCCTTATGTAAAATCACAACCTGCAGATGAAGCCCTTCGGCCACAGAGTTTCTGTTGCCACCTAGATATTAAAAATGAGTCCATGGACCACTTTGCAAAAACATGCTGCTGAGTGAGATGGAAGAACCAAAGAGGAGACTGACCAGGCAAAACACCTTTGCCTTTAGGCACATTGCAAGCAAGTACAGTTTTTCAGTGGGACATATCTTCCTGCATTTGTCTTTCTGCTACGGTATACTTTTAAAGCTGCTTACCTGTAGGTCACCCAGAGACAGGTGAGGTCAATTCCCATTTACCTGTGGGAGAACCGTAATAAGAAAACTTTGTTGTATAACTGTATCTTAAGGAGGGAGTTGAATGAAGATAGGTCACTTGAGATTTATTGAGCAAAAAAGGAGTTGAGATGAGAGAAGAAGCATGGAAGTAGGCACAGACAGGAGCAGAAATCTGCTCTCCAGCAGTAATGAGCAAGGGGAAGTTTTGTGTGCTTGAAGCATCCCGTGGGGCTTATATGAAATGATGGCAGAGATGTAGGCAAGCTTCAGGCTATGCAGGGGCATGAAGATCAAAATAAGAAACTTAAGTGAATGTGGAAAGCTAGAATAAGGTCCCAGAGGGGTTTTCAAAGCAATGTGGGGAACAAATGCTCTCTGCATAATTCATAATACCTACAGAACTGCTTCTTTAACTAGCGATAGATTGCACCTGTAAAGCATAGGTCCAGGTCCTAAAAAGCCATGTTTTATTCCAGAATATAGCTACTAAAGAAACTACAGTCCCTCCTGACATTTTCAGGCCAAAAAGTCATTGCATGTGATTTTATGTGGCCGGCAGGCTCTGGGGGCCTTGGTAAAAGGCAAAGAAGAATCTGAGAAAGGGATGCATTATTTCATCACTTATAATGAGAGGAAAAGATTGTTAATGAAAATAGCAGTAGGTTAGAATAGACAAAAGCTTGGGTCCCACTCCCAGAGTGGTTATAATAAGCCAAGGAACTGTATGTGTGGCGTGAAACAAAAGCCTAAACATAACACCAAGTATATTTATTCATATTTTCCAGATGTGGTAAATTTTGCAGATACTGAGGTATAGATATATTTTCTCAAGCTTTTAACTCTAACAACAGGATCAGACTTCTATTGGTTATACAGCAGCTACTGGAAAGTCATCACCAGTGAGAAGCAGGCAGGTGGCCAGGAGGGATGACTGACATCACTGATGTCTTATTTATAACTTCAATAAAAACAAAAGACACTCCTTTCAGATCTCCTTATTGAGCACAAAGTGATTCTACATCACACTGCCTTCCTGCCACTGTTACTGGGACTCTGCTCAGACATTTCCTCTCTCACATGTGCTCTGCAGAGAGGTCTTCAGCAATGTGGTGAATGCTGGAAAATTGCCACTTTAGGCATGCACCCCTCTGACTCCTCTGTACAGGCTTAATCACAGGGATATTGGTCTGGAACAAAACCATGGGATTTCTACCTCACCCCACCCCCAAAAAATCCCATTCTGCCTTGCCAGGCTTTCACTCTCTGTCGGTTCCTTTGTTGGTAGGAACAACAAATACTCATCAACCAGTGAATAGGCCATCAGGGCCTTTTGCTGCCCAACTCTTCTCAGCCCTTGAGCTCAGACATTGCAGAGTGCCTCAGTGCCAGGAGGCAGAACAGGTATATCCCATTGCAAAGAAATATTAACTAACCTGCAAAGTAAAATTGCTTCATTCCTGAGATACATGTGAAGGCAGCACATGGTGCTCATCAGAATTTTCTTGCCAATTGCATGGTGATTCTCTAGCACGTGTTTTAACTGAATGGCTCAATTTTGTTTCAGCTCCTACCGCTGTCCCTACTGTTTCCGAAGGCAAACCCGTGGATGAATGTGATGATGACCAGGCAAACTGTCACAGTGGCACAGGTGATGACTACCAACTGACAGGTGCAGAAACCATCCTCATTCCATTGCAGCTTCATTGTAGCTCATATCCATCACCAGTTACCAGCTAAATGTTTGCACTGATTTAATCACTCTACATAAATGGACATTGGTATGCAGTTTGTATTGTCAGTGCTGTCAAAACATAGGCATCTGCCTTTTACATATGACAATACTTTTGATTGTTTTCTCAGCTATGTAATTTTTGAAGCAAATAATAGTGCCTAGCTGGAAGAGAGGGCAATTTTTTTAAGCAGGAATTGTGTCTAATCAAATGTCCTAATCAAACTTTCTCTCATTAAGAAAAAAGCTGGACAAACCTTTTTAGGTTTCTTGTCTGAGACTAAAGAACTCAAAATGAAATATTGTTTAGGTTCAAGATATGTATATGCTTCCAAACCTAAAATTTAGTATAGGACTCAAATCTCAGCCCCAAACCTTTCCCAGACAGAAAAAAAATGTGAATTATTTCATCAAAGCATACTCATACATAGACGGCCAGATGTATTTCCATGAGCTCCCCCACTAGCACTGCATTACAGCCACAGAGGGACTGATGTTCTCCAAGCTGCCATCACTAGCAGAAAGATAGGAGGGAGAGACATAACATAGTCTGCATCTGGAGCAGAGGAAGCTTGCTAGTGTTCATATTTTTCCACTTTTGCACAGAATCACTGTCCTTCTGAGAGACCTGACACTGCAGCACTAAATTTTTGATCTCTTCTTGGAGGTCACTTGCTCCACAAAGCTCTGAGCCTGTTTGATGAGATCTTCCTGAAGCAGATCTATACATCTACAGTAATTGAGCTTATTTTTGGACACAGTGACACAAGTTATTTCATCACTGCACCTTAGTATGCTTATCTAATAAATGTTTATTGCTTCTTATATCCATGATATAAAATAGCATTAAAATCCGCAATAGCTGTCCAACAGGACATTGGGAAACCTTAGGTAACAGATTGGCTTTTTGGAAGGTGCCAAGTAGAACATCCGACCGCAGATATAAATGAAAGTGCTGTTTCAGCATCAAACCCTTTCTGGGATTTGCCAATGTCTCCTGTAAATTCATGTTGCAAATCATAAACTGGAGAGCAGTTCTCGAGTGGAAAAGGCACTGCACGGTCACTGTCACTGCTTTTCAAATCAGCGTCCCACATGAATCTTACTCTTTTTGAAAACATCCATGCAGGTCTGATAAAACAGCCAGTATTGTGTTAAGGCAGCTCAGAAAGCTTTCAATGTTACTAAGTGTTGCAATTTATTCATTTTTCTGAAAGGCACGAGCCAGGTCAGGAAACACTGGGGCTTCTTGCAAAGCCCTACTCTGAGAAGGCTGGCTTGCAAAGCCAAGTAAAGTATTTCACATAGATGGAAGCTGTGTCAAGGGAAGGAGACAGATCTGTGCAAGCACCTTGTCTGTTCACTCATAATCTCTGCACTTCAAGGAGCTGGTGGCTGTATCCAACATGCCACTTAGGGAAAGCTTGAAGCAGATGAAACTCCTGGCAATTTTTGCAGGTTGTGCTTAGGTTGTGCTTAGTTTATAATCTCTAAACCAATGGAACAACCACCAGCCTTTCTGAGCACCAGTTCTTTTGGGGAACTGAGCCTATTTCAGTACTAAATTGAAAATTACTACATTGCCCTTTTACAAATGTGCAGACACATTCATATAATTTACTACTGTACCACTTAGAAACCCTGAGCAGCGCGTGCCCAGTTGTTCTGGACACTGCAGAAAAACTGTGTTGTGCTTATGATGTTACTTGTAACGCTAAAATGCACAGAAGTGATTTTACCAATAATTTCTACGTAAATATTCTTTTATTCCTCCAAAACGCTTGGAAGGGAAGTATGTAAATCTCATGGCCCATTAAGGATAGCAGGGCAGTGCAGAGAGGATTTTGTCAGTGCCTTACCCTCTTTTATCCTCTCCTGGTGCAAGTGTAACAGCCACGTTATCATGGGTGAGACAGTTAAGAGTCGTTTCCCTGCTAGCACTTGCACATATGTGAGTATCACAATGAAGACTCCCTTGCAATTAACTGTAATTGTGCTGTAGGCCAGATTCCTTCCTGCTCTATTTGGACCCCATACAGAGCTACTCTATTTGAGCAGCTCATAGCATTTCCCATCAGATCATTCTCACCAACATAAAGCTGATATAGCTTGGGCATTCATTCTCATTGGAAGTCATCATAGTCATCCTTTCTATAATGCTTTAAGCATTCGCTTCCTGTAGAAAAGAAAAGCCATTGACTGGTAATCAGCATCCCACTGCGCGTTTATAATTGTGCTAATTTTCTTTTTGTTTCCTTTATCAATATGAAGCTTGCTTTAAAAAGTCAAGTATTTTAAAAATATCAGTTAGTGAGGTTAGGAGAGGTTTATGAACCCACTCACCTCTTGTTCATTTGCCTGAAGAAGAAGACAAAGTGGAAGTCCTCAATTCCTCCTCCTTTTTGAGACAGAAGCGAAACCTGCCTTCGACTATAGCCTAAAGTTGGGCAATTCCCAAACTTCTCTCTTGTGAGCTAGTCTCACAACGCAGCTATAAAAGAACACACAGGAGGACCCAACACAGCAGGGGCTAGAGCACCTCATCTCTCTGATATGGGAAGCAACATGTCAGGGGTGAATGCACAAACTGGTGACTGTTAGGAGTGCTATGGAGGTCAGTCACTGACTTCCTATGTGATCTGGAGCAAATCAGTGTGTATAAAACAAGGATGGCCACTGGGACATGGCAAGGATTGATTAGTTGGTGTTTGCCAGGACTCCAAAGATATGCAGCTTTATTAATGATGAGTTCTTGTTTTCTTTTTTGGTAAAGGGAACCAGATCTTTAATGTCTTATTTTCATGCTTAAGCTCACATACTCAGTTACCTACATGTCTAATACAGACAGTAATATTTCAGACTTATATATAGGATATTCCCAATGACTGCTGTGTCCTTGTTGTGTCCCATGTATCATGATACGCATAATTTCTTTTCCAGGTAGTACTACATTGCTGAATACAGAAAAGCCAACAGTAATCGACAATACATTACAACCAGGTAAAAAAATATATTTTTTTATTAAAAACATAATAAATTCCTTACCCAAATTTCATGCCAGAGAAAAAATAATGAATTGCAGCACTTCCTGACTTCCCATTCCATAGAAGTCTCTGAAGTAAAGAAGCATCTGGTCTCTCAGCTCTGTACAGTAAATATTTTATTCCTTTCATCCACATGTAGAAACAGCAGAGAACAAGATTTCCTTCTGCATCAGCAAATGCCAAATGCTGACAAAATTAAACTAACTTAATCACACAGTGCTTAACATGCCATGTTTAAACGTGGCTTGTCAGTGACACAAAGTATGTTTGCAAACGCCAGGAAAACAAAAACAGAGCCACACAGGCCCCCTTGCTATTAATGTCCATGGTTTTACAGACCTGAGGCAGGTAAAGTTTGCCAGTTTCCTTCACCAGGGAGCTGGCAGGTTTACAATATTGATTTCTAGCAAGTTTTCTCAAAATGGGGTAACATAAACTGCTACCATGAACTTGAAAAGGGAAAACCAAGTTGTCACTGGCAGGAAGTCCTTTTTATTTAATCAATACAATAACTAGCAGCTTTTAAAATCCTTAGTTCGTGGCTTCCACAGATTTCATACCACTTTGTTAGTGTCCTGTGCAATTTACTGTGACTGGGGGAAAGGATAAGGTTTTCTGGGCAGAAAACCCAAACTCCAAAAACTGTGAGCACAAGTTTAAAATGCTTTGCATTAATAATTGTGGAGCAATAGAGGTCAGTTTTCAGTTACTCCCATTTCCTCCATTAGAGCACAGGCAGGCACAGTCTTGCAAGTGATTTATTAACAGGGTGGCTAAGTGTTTATCATTGTTTCCTCAACCATATGACACAATCCACTCTTACTTCAAGTGAAAAAAAGGGCACTAATAATGCAAAAGTTTCCTAAAGGACACTGATGGTGTCAACCTGATTAAGAGATAGAGCTGACTTATCTCAAGCGCTGTTCTCAGCTTCTGCATTTCTATATTGCAGAGGTGAATGCTTTTACTTCCCTCAAAATTTGTCCTCAGGGTCATCCAGTTGGCTTAGTCAGCACACACTATATCTAGCTCTGCCCTGCTTTATGAACAGAGGGAGATCATAGAGTACTGATGCAGCGAGAAACACGATGGCAGACCGGCCAGCCCTTGTGGGACACCTCTCCACATTGCTCTTCCATAGCCAGTATTGCTGAAGGGCTGGAGGGCTGCTGATGAGCCACAATTTGGAAAGGGGTGGGGGATGCAAAGGATGAAGGGGTTCTGTGCAGTGGTTTTACCATAAAACCTTTTAGATTTATGTCTGAAATGATCTTTCAGCTTTCTCTTTGCTGAAATGAAGGATTTTTCACAAGTCTTTTTTATTATCTTCTTGCATTTAAACAAATTGCACATTCATAAAGTGCCTCTGTGCAATGCAGTTTTCATCCCTCCTCCCCAGTTCCAGTTGTATTTGCAGGTTTTGTTTAATCCCCTTGGCATGGGTGGGACTTTCCAGTAACAGATAGATGCAGATAGAAACAGATAGTTTCTGCCAGAGATTAAGATATCCTCATTTTCTCTCCTTACTTCCCTCCTGCACCACCTTTGCCTGTGATGAGACAAGTTTTTTTCTCTACTAAAGGAGTCTCCGAGGTTCCCTTCAGAGCATGCCAATGTTACTTCCCTGCATTGTGCTGGTAGGAACTGTTTCCTTCCAGGGAATAAAGGACAAGTTCACATCCCAGACTCCAGGCTCCCACATGGCATCACATTACAAAGATCATAGATAGAGATCAGTCAGATGCTAATAAATAGGAATAAGGTTTCCAGAATCCCCAGTTTAAGACATAAAGGTTTCCAGCTGCTTCACAATCCCTCAATGAAAACCAACCAGAATACTCCCAAAAAGGGACAAGACAGAAATTGCTCTCAGCATGGGAAACCCCTCCTCGCATGAAAGTGGTGTAAGCATTTCCTTCTGCTGAAGGCTCATGGCTGGACCTGGCTGACACAATGAAGCACATGAGAGCAAGGGGGCATGCAGCTGGGAGCAAGTGTCTGCTACGGCAGTCATGGATAGCGTAGTTTAAACCAGCCTTGAAGTTACACAGCTGATAAGGGCCCCCCCGGCCCTCAGCTTTCTGAGGGTAAGTGCACTCCAGCTCTTTCAGCAATTCTCAAGATGAATAAAGTACAAATTTAACATGCCAAGCACAAAGCCTTCAGCTTCAGCCTTAATTCCTTCTAAGGGCTGGCTTACCTTAAGATGCTAGTACACCTCAAGGTAAATGACAAACTCCAAGCTGAAGAGCTATTCCAGATCACTTGCCAGTTGCAGGCTCCAGCAGGTAGCACTGCACAAGCTACAGCATGCTGGTGCTGGCCCCCGCAGCTTGTCCCACAGTGACTGGGGACAGAGATTTACCAGCCCTTTCAGTAACAGCACCTGCTGTGGCACAGGTACTTCTACAAGAGTTGCTAACACCATGTATCACTGCCTTACTTCCAGCATTCAAGCCCGCAAACACCCCTAATATTGTTATCCCAGACTAGCATGCTTGTGTGAGTCAAAGCCTGAGATTGTCCTATTCCAGCCAGCTTTTGTACACTACAGAAACAGTTAAAAGCAAACAGCTGGAAAGCCTCGATGTATAAGCAAGCTTTCCATCAAGGAGACTTTTACAGTTCATTTCAAGGGGGCTGAATTGTAAGAAAATAAAAGAGAATCATGATTTCAAACTGTTAAAAATGTGTAGAGGTTTGGATTTTTTTTAAGATAGGATCTACTATCCTTCTCAAAGCTAAATAGATGCCTTTAACAAATCTGTCAAGGTAAATAACTTTCAGGCCTCAGTCCTAAGACTCACCAACATCTAATCATTATGAATGCATCTTTTTCAGTTCCAAAGGGCTATTTGAAACGCTTGACTCTTAGCTGTTTACATACAGAGTAAGGTGTTCATTTACATTATGTGCTCTCAGCATGTAAGCTCAGTCCTTTGTAAAGCAGACTGTTTAAAAAGTACCTTGCTTTTCACACATCTAATAGCTATTGCAGAAAAATATAACTAAGACATCCTGAGGTTAAAATGTATGCTAAGAAATCATTTAAAGATAGAAAAAGTATGATTCTAATTTATGGCAGGACAACTTTGCATCAATAAAGGGATATTAAAGCAGTTATCATTTATTATCATTTAAGGCAATTCTGTGCTGCCAGCGCAAGTCATATAGGAAGGTGAAATGCAAATATGTATCAGACCCAATATACTACTTTGAAGTGGTCCAAATTATGTTTGTAATTTCTCATTTTAATGTTGATTTACCCTTTGGCAAGAGCATCCTATAGAGAATTTTCCTAGCATCTTTAATGCCATCATGCTCCTTCTTGCCTCTTGTTGCAGGAGTTATAAAAATATGTCAAAGTCTGTGGGCCATGAAAATTAATGGACTTGGAAGAAACTCACTTAACTAGATTTTCAAATGACTTTCTTGTTCATGTGTAGTAATGGTTCCAGATGTGAGCAAGATGTGGTCAAGAAATGCAGCTGTTGGTTATTGTTTGAGAGGATGAATCTGTTTTAATTCAGTATCACGTACCCTACATTTTGAAAAAGGCATATGGGTTTTCATCACACCTCCATCTCAAATTCTCATCTGAACTGCTGCTTTTTGATTACATAATAGCTGGTTTTCTTCATCTCTCAATACACACGAATACAGAGATCAATCACCTACAGGCAGGAGAATTATTCTAGCAGAGTAATGGGCCAGCACTGCAGAGGGAGCCCACCAAATGCTAGTCTCCCTGCTTTTCTTCCTTCCACCAGAGCTGCCAAGCTACAGTTCAAGGACAAAGAAGAGGACAGATTGCTTGTAGCTTACTGTGAGCTACTGTATCAGCCTCCTGGGATTTTTAATAGAAATGTTGAACTCTTTGTCTTTTGCTGGAGCAGATCCATTGTCCATGCAACTAATGAACCTACCCTGGTGCTACAAGTGTCTATTATTAATTGGCTAGCTGGTCTATTTTTTCTTTTTATGAGTCCCTGGGAGAAGCATTGGAAGAGACGTAAGAATAGACAATAAGCGATGGCATGTTTAAGGAGCCCATAAAATAAAAGCACTCTGAAATTCCTTGCCTTTGACCTTCAGTCCCATGGCTGTGATTGTCTAAGGAATATATTGACGCAATCACTTTTAAGAAAACAATAGAAACCAAGCAAGAAATAGCTAACTGAGAGCAGGTGAGTGCTCAAATTCTGCTCAATTTCAGGGGATTCTCATTAACTTCTGCATGGGAAAGAAGTTCACTTTTATGCTACAGCATGCTATCTCTGAGTCCAAAGCCAAAGAACACTGACATGGCCAAAGCATACCAGACCTAGGCTCTTCACCAATTTCCTGGACTAGACATATTTCAAATGGAAGTGTAAGAAATTCCTTATTAGATCATGCTGTGAAATTTATCTCTGTTTTAAAACTATCCTTCTAATCCCAATGTTCAGAGCTGGCTTCAGACCATGAACCAAAAGACTTTTGTCATTCCCTCCATTTCACAATTAACAATTTAATTCTGGATATTTTCCTTATCCATTTCAGTGTCCAGTTCTCTTTGAATTGTGTTCAGCCATAGCAGTATTTGAGGGAAGGAAGTATCACTCACATCATGTGAGAATTTTTTTCCTTTGATCCACATTGATCTTCACTGGATATCTCACAATTCTATGAAATGGAGAAAACAGAATAGTATAATCTTCCTTCTCTGGATTCTTCACCCATTTACATACTTCTGCTGTCTCTTCTGCTATTTATTTTTATTCAGAGTTAAACAATACCAGTCCTTTCAGTCTCTTTGTGCTATGTCCTCATTTATGCTGTGTGATATCTTCAGATTGATGTGATCTGTCTACCACTGTTGTGCTTTCTTGTGATTTGAATGCCACAAAGGTTATCATTAGCTTTGCATGATATAATCCTTTGGGATTAAAAAGATTAATTTTGTTTTACACTTTCTGAGACCTTTTCTAAAGTTCTGTTTCATGGCTCTGATGTCAAAGCCATGCAATATAGCTCTCCTAGGCCTCCTTGACAATGAAAGGCTATTTTTCACTAACTTAAAAACCTTTAATTCTTTTCAATGTCACTCTGGTTCTTTAAAAAATCCCATTGATTTTCAGATGTCCCCTTTTGGGCAAGATGCCTTTGATCATGGCCCCATTATCTAGAAAAAAAAATATACTGAAGAAAGAAACATAATGGATTGCCTTTCCGCACTCATGTGCTCACAGGCCAAGTTCTGCCTCTCCAGTGTTTTGAGGCCAAAGAGAGAGATTATTCACCATGATCTGCCCCTTTCCTAGAGAGGGCCAGGTCCTCCAGGAAACATGTTTTCTCCATATTGAATCCCCTTTCCAGACATTATCTGTTTAATTCATTGTTCCCAGCTAGCATGCCATATTCATGACAATGGGGAGTAGACCCCCCTGGAGGCCAGCAGGAGGGAGGGGGGAGGCAGGCAGGATGGGGCAGATGAAAGGAAGGAGCAAAAAATGAGGGTTTAGTGAGGAGAAATGCCATAGCACAGCTGAGGTACTAACAGGCAGAGGAAAGGGGCAGGAGCTGCTCTGTGCTCAGACCTCTCTGATGACAGAAAGACGTTTTTAGGGGCTAGAGGGGAGAGGTCATAGAGGGTGCAATGCACAAATCCAGTGAGTTGAGCTAAAACAGTATCCAGGAGCAAGAACCCACCAAACAAGGAGACAATAGGGAAGGAGAGAAGGTTAGATGAACTCTTTTTATGCCTCTTCTGTCTCAACCTCCTCACCTGAGGTTTTGTCTGTGTTGATAAATGATCATTCTAATTTACTTTTCATTAAAATCTGGGTTTTGAGTTCAAAAGCCTTTCCTATTTTCCCTGCAGAGCTTACTACGTAGAGGAGGTCTTTGCCTCTTCAGACCATAAGAGCTCCACCTCAAAGCCACAGTTCCCAACACACTTTCCATATTTCTCCGTATTTTCCCACAATAAACAAAACACATTCTAAGGTTGCATTATCTTTCCTCTTTTGGTTTTGTTTTTTTTTTTATTTTAATAATGGGCAAGAAACACAATTCTTCCCTCAGAGCTCATACTGATGGGAGCACAAAGTCCTTTGTTCTTAGTCCATACTTGCACAAAGCATCTCATTAAAGTAAACCTAAGTTATTCCTTTAATAAGGCATGAGTAATGCCTGAGAAAAGACTTCAGGATTTGGTCACATTGCTGTGATAAGGGTGTTGCACTACTGGGAATTGTCCTTGCTCAAGGTGAAGTAAAAGTTCATACCAACAGGGTTGGAACCAAAAAGCCCAAAAGATTTCAAACTGTTTCTGAAAATAAGAAGTGCATGGGATTTATGTGATATCTTTGTATAATTTTTCCACTCAAATTCCAAGTTCTACTGAAGAAAATAAGCTACTATGTATTAAACCTTTGGGCAAAATTGAAGAGAAGCTGAAAACAAGATATGATTTCATTCTGACCATCATACCAGATTTCCTTTGTTTTACGTGGAGCTTGTTTTGAAGCTTATTTTGAGTTCATTTGGCAATCAGTCACATTTGTCCCTTTTCTGTCTCAATTTGTCCATTTCAATGCTGCCATCTTGTGGGCTTACTTAACTGTCCAGAAGACACTGAACTAAGTTCCTTGCTGAAGCCATGTGCTATATATTTAATCAGAAATCCTTTCCTGCTAAGGACATTCCATTAGTGTTTCTTCCCTTTCTTATTATTGTCCAGATCTTATTTTGAGTTGTTGCAAAATGGTGCATTGTTATGGTACAAATAGATATTGATAATTCAGAAAATTCATGTGATAAGAAAGCCAGAGCTTTCTTTTTGAGTTGGAACTAAATGATTTTAAGGTTCTTTCCAACCCTAACTATTCTATGATTCAATGATGCTGAATCCACAGAAAAGAGCTCCATTTCAGATGTCTTTCAATGACAATGCAACTTTTGTGATCATCTATCTTCCATACAAAATCCAATGTTGAAGATAGGCTGAGAAAGTTGGGGCTGTTCAGCCCGGAGAGGAGAAGGCTGCGGGAGACCTCATAGCAGCCTTCCAGTATCTGAAGGGGACCTATAGGGATGCTGGGGAGGGACTCTTCATGGGGGACTGTAGTGATAGGACAAGGGGTAAAGGGCCGAAATTTAAACAGGGGAAGTTTAGATTGGATATAAGAAGGAAGCTCTTTACTGTGAGGGTGGTGAGGCACTGGAATGGGTTGCCCAGGAAAGTTGTGAATGTTCCATCGCTGGCAGTGTTCAAGGCTGGGTTGGACAGAGCCTTGGGTAACATGGTTAAGTGTGAGATGTCCCTGCCTATGGCAGGGGGGGTGGAACTAGGTGATCTTAAGGTCCTTTCCAACCCTAACTGTTCTACGATTCTACGTTACAGCACAGTTATCAGCTAATGTGGCCAAATCAGAAGAACTAATCTAGCCACAGAAATCCCAAAATATGGGTCATAAAGAGACAAGAAACAAGCACATAATTTACAAGAAATAGTCATTTTTCATCTGTTTCCCAGCACAACTGGTCTTATGGCTTCTCAGTTTCAAAGAGGAATTGTTCTGTTAATGAAAAATGCATGCATTTAGTTTTGAGGTACAAAACCTGAATTGTGCAATTTATAACTGCATTTCATCCCTCCTTTCCCTCTTTCCTTGTAGAGATGCCACTATACAACTTCAACTGTGCCTTTGGCTGGGGATCCCAAAAGACTTTGTGCCACTGGGAGCATGACAACCAGGTGGATTTAAAGTGGGCAATCCTGACCAGCAAAACTGGGCCAATTCAAGACCACACAGGTAATCATGAGTTCATGATTTAGCTGGTTTACATGAGAAGAAGTTGTTCTGTTTAATACCAACATGCCCTCTAAAACCACAGGAGTCTGAATTATACCTAAGGCATGTAGAGTCACAAGGATGATTCTCTAGGCAACCTCAGCTGTTATATGTAGTCACAACTGACCATAATTGTTCTTTCTGTTGTGAAATAGAGATTGTTTATTGTCAAGAATTGAAGATATTCCTTTGCCTTTGGATAACTATCAGTCTGGGGTAGAAAAAAAATCTGAATGACCAATATTCTGCCAACATAACTTACCAAGTGATACAGTCATGAGCAGACCTCACATTATTCATGTTTGTGGTTAGAATGACTGCCCACCACAGAAAGGTATTGTAAGTGAAACTTCCCAGATGGACAAATTTCCATGCCCTCCTCCTCTCCAGCAGGAGCTATAGATAGCAGGATTATAGCCATCCCTTTGCTCACACACAGTTTTTCCAGAAATATCACCCTGGGAAATTGATTGGTTGGTTTTGTGGTATCTAACTCATGGCTCTGCATAATTAGGCAATAAATACGCTGCTGGCTAGTGGAGAGGGAAGGCCATTATGTGACCTGCACAGCCTCTTGCTTTAGTGTTCTCTCTTGCATATGTGCAGATTAATCAAATGTGTTGAGATGAATATCCCTTCCCTCTTCTGCAATCTTTTTTGCCTAATAAGAATGACAAGGAAATTAGACAAAATTGGACTTTTTCAATTCTGAGACACTTTCAATTGAATCTTAAGACAAGTACAGTAGTTTCAGGAAAAAAAACTTATAATACTTTGACTATAAATGGCATTGTACAAATAAATGGCATCAAATTAACTAAATGCAGTTAGTTGAAGTGAAGGCTGTAATGGTGGAAAAATTGATGTAAAGTGAAGTGGCTCAGTAGGATCTGACATTGAAAGGAGGTTAAAAGCTATGTTAGCCAGAGACTGACAAAATCTAAAAGGCATGCATAAGTAAAGCCCTAATTAAGACAATGAAGACAGAGTTCCTGACCCAGCATTGCAATAATATTCTGGAAATGAGCGCTATCTGCACTTTGCCATGAAGAATTATAGAAAAGCTGAACCTGTCTTTAATCAAGAGATGAAGAAGTTATATTCTTCAAATGAGTTTTTATTGTTTCCACTGGGCCCTGCTAGTGCAGAAGACTTGCTTGTTCTATTAGCTGTAGCTTCAGTAAGTCTTACAGGCAGCCTCTTTTTCTCCTTACTGCACTAACTTCCAATATTTTCCAAAATTTTCCTTCAACTCTAAGGGCATCTTCACCTGCCAGGTTTGCCATTCACCTGCCAGCAGGTACAGAATGAATGGGGGGGGGTGTGAAGGCAGACCATGAGCAGTTTGAATGTCTCAAACAAGCCTGTCAGTGTCATTGCTACGCAGCAAGGCCACCCTATATGTTGGGAGAAGAGCAATGAGCAACTCCCAGGCATATCTTTCTCTCAGTTACACAGGTATAAAGCTGAAGAAGCGCCACAGAACTGATCTTCAACAGCAATTGCTTTAAGGCAGCAGGATACGCTGTACGTCACTTCAAATTATACATGTTATGATTGAATCTGACCAGAGTTAGGTCTTCCAACTGAGACAGCCATCCTAATGCTGTGATTATCTTCCTTTTTAACTCCCTTTGGATTTCCCTATCACCATTCTCTGAGGAGATTTGCAGGTGTTGTGCTGCTCTCTCCATATATGTAAAGCTGGAAACAACACACAAGCACAAGCACTCCTACTGAAGAATCTGGACAAGATATTACTGCAGTAAGATAGAAAAAAAGGGAAATAAAATAGCAAGCCTATTTTGGGGGCAGTTTAACATCATCTTTCCCTCTTCCCCTATAAAATTTTTATGAAAGAACAGACACTTCCACATGCATATAGACCAGAATGCTTCTGTTACACCTCTGGCAGCCCACAGAAAAGTCCAAACAAAAGAAAAAGTCCTTGTGTCATGCTAGAAGAAATAATTGTTTTTCTCTTTTATCAGGCTCATTCTTTCCAGTTCCTGTGTTTAACCCACTCCTCTTTGGTCCTGGTTCACCTTCACTACCTGTCCTTGTTATGCTTCCCAGAGTACACGTGCTCATCTTCCCTTCTTCATTGGTGCATTGAAATCCAGCAAGTCTCAATTCAAGAATATTTTGTATAAGCAAAGACCAATGGTGAAAAAACACCACTCTTCCAAAATATCTTATTTTGCCTTTCTGTACTTTTTTTTAAGCATTGGTATAAACAGATATAGGTACACTTATTTCACCAGTTGAGGAACAGTATTTCTTATTCTCCTTCCTGCTTTCAAAATAACTTTATACCAATGCCAGTAAATGCTGTCTCCATCCTTTTGTGTGAGTGCATTCCACATGCATTAAATGCTTACACATACTGGGATGAACTTCATATTTTTCCACCATAATTGCCTGCAAAGAATCTGTTCAAAGGCTGACTGGAACGGATGTCTGGCTGGTGTTAATCAGAAGCACTTCTCTGTAGTCAGTATCTTACTTTACTTAGCAATTTTCTGTTACCAAACTAATCACACTTCCATGTGCTTCTGTTCCTACATGATTAAGCAAATCATTTTCCAAGTTAAGTGTACTAGGTGTTCAGATTTCAACCTGTATAAAATCCATTATACTCTTCAGGAAATACGAGCCATAATCTTACTCTAGAAATGGCTCATAAATAAACAGACCCTAATACAAAAATCAAAGGAATAACCATGCCACCATTCGTAACAATGCTCAGACTCTATGTAGGAGCACTGTTTAGAACTCAGCTCCTGATCTCTGACAATGACAGTTGAAAGCCGTTTTATCTTCCAGGATTCTTCCCATTCTAATCTCACCTTCTCAAACACAGATTACTTTAAACAGAGATTAAAAATAGCTCTTTGTGCAATTAGTATAGAGTAGGCCCCAGGGACTTCTGTCTAGCCTGCTGAACTAGGGCTGGCTGTCTTCAGGACGTGCACGCTGACTAATGGAGCATATGCTGTCTTATCAAACATGCTTTTGCCTTCTTCCCTGAGCAAAAGCAGATGCCTTGTGTGTGCCACGTAGTGAACATGTTACAGTTCACTTTCTGCACAAATCATCCCATTGAACAGCAATGGAGACTGCCAGAAGAAATCATAAAATCATAGAATCATAGAATGGTTTGTGTTGGAAGGGACTTTTAAAGATCATCTAGTCCAACCCCCCTGCAGTGAGAAGAGACATCTTCAAATAGAACAGCTTGCTTAGAGCCCCTTTAAACCTGACCTTGAATGTTTCCAGGCATGGGATATTCACCACCTCTCTGGGCAACCTGCTGCAGAGTTTCATCACCCTCATTGTAATAAATTTCTTCCATCTCCCCTCTTTTATTTCAAAACCATTACCCCTTGTCCTATTGCTACAGGCCCTGCTAGAAAGTTTGTCCCCACCTTTCTTATGAGCCTCCTTTAAGTTCTGAAGGATTGCAAGAAGGTCTCCCCTTCTCCAGGCTGAACAGCCCCAACTCTGTCAGCCTTTCCTCACAGGAAAGGTGTTCCACCCCTTGATCATTTATTCTTTTTTTGGCCCTCTCCTTATAGCACATCAGCTTTCCTGAGCTTCCAAACAAACATACTCCAACTCTTGGTTTTGAGGCTTGACCTACCAAAGTGGAAAGAAAGCAAAATGATTGGGGGTGGTTGGGGCTTCTTAGGCAACCAAAATGAAAACTAGTGGCTGTTCCTAACACAGTCCTTCTGTCACAGTAGGAGATGGTAATTTCATTTACTCGCAAGCTGACGAAAGCCAGAAAGGCAAAGTCGCCCGACTGCTCAGTCCCGTGATTTACTCACAGAACTCTGCCCACTGCATGACTTTCTGGTACCACATGTCCGGCGCACATGTTGGCACCCTGAAGATCAAGCTGCGGTACCAAAAGCCAGATGAATATGACCAGGTGCTGTGGACCCTGAGTGGGCATCAGGCAAACTTCTGGAAGGAAGGACGCGTTCTTCTTCACAAGTCTGTGAAACACTACCAGGTAAGCTTGGCTGCTCCTCACTGAGCTACCAGAGCTGAGGCCAGTAAGACCTTGCTGGCCCCGTTTTGCACACTGTAGAAGAAGATGTCACTGAAGGATTTATGTAGACAGTATTATACCTACAGATGAGGTGCAGTTGATGTGACAGTAATAATAGTGGCATATTTCATGGTCTCTCAGCTGACAGTGATACAAGCAATTTGTTATTGAAGACCAAGTAAATACTTTAGAAATCATTTCTCATCTGCCACAAAACTGCATTTTTGCCACAGTTTTTCTCCTGATGTAAAAGTCTTTAATGAAGCCTGACATTATATAAATTCACATTTGCATATATAAGTTCATAAAGGCATGCTGTGCAGATTGGCAGGTCACAATCAAGGTGCATGTAGGTGTGGCATCATGACAAGTGAAGATGTGTTAGCAACTAATTAAGATATCCTGAATGCTACAATTGTGTGTTAACATGAAAACGTGAACATTATCTTATTTTGCCAGGTGGTTATTGAGGGAGAAATTGGAAAAGGAACTGGAGGAATTGCTGTAGATGATATTAAAATTGACAATCACGTAGCACAAGAGGACTGCCGAAGTAAGTATGGATAGCAAGAACATCTCATCCAAAACCTTTTTTATTTTGTTTTTATTACTGGTTTTATCTGTGAGAAAGTGATAGAAGATTATTGGCTGTATAAGAGGTTTTGCACTGAAAACTTCCTGATCTGACCCATAACTTAATTCATAGTAAGTGCCACTGGTGTTACCTCAGCAATCCACCAACTACAGTATTTTGGATCAGAACGAGCATCCTACTGACATGGGTTACAGCATGTTCACGTTCTTACATCTCTCCCTGTATTTTATATTGCTGTCCTCTTTAAATTTCATTGCTTTTCCTAATGCTCTTCCCTGTTTTAACTATTGTTCAGAATCCAATTTTATTTCTTTGCCTTTTTTAGAATACTTAGTACCAAGCTTACTTGAATTCTATTTTAAAGGACCATATCAAACCCTTACAGGATACACAGATAGGGTGAAATGCTCCCTACACTGTCCTCTGGTGTCCTGCAATTCTGAGTATGCTATGACTCATTTGCTGTGTTCACTAGCTCCCAGACATGTGGGACCCAAAGTAATGTTAGAACATGGCCTTTTCTACATCTGAGCCAGGCCATTCCTCAGATGCTATTTGAGTCCTTTTATTTCTGGCCGGTCTCGAGTTATTCCAGTCGCTGCTGATCATAGGTACATTGCATACTGCAAGTAATTTGGCAGCAGCAACCCCAGATAAACAAAAGCAACTGAACCCTGTCTTACATGATGGAGATGAAGCAATGTCTTTTATGTAGGACAGGGAACAGAACTGAGAGCCCTCAGCATTAAGAAGATAAACTTATGCCATGCAAGTTGGCAACACAACTGAGAGCAATAATAGAGTGTGTTCCTCACCTTTTGTAGCTAATATCCTTTTGAGGGTAGCATGACAGACTTCAGCTACATGGTAATTTCACTGCAGCATGAGAAAACTGTACAATATCTTTTTATCACACATTCCATCCTCTGTGGCTCATCATATGCCACCAGAGTGAGATCTGCCAGGAAAGAGAGGCAGGGCATCCTGCAATGTCCTCAGTGCCAAGAAGGGTGCTGAGGCCACAGTTATTGTGTTTACCTGACTCCAGAATGAGAGAGGGAAGTAGCTTCTTTCCTATCCCCACATGCTTTGGTTGTTCGCACCAAGTGCTGCACAAAGATTTTGGCCTGTGTGAGCTGAAGCCAGAAGCTCGGTCTGAAGCCCAAACACAAGTGATCTCACTGTAGTCAGTGAAACTATTCTGGTGATTAACTATGCCTATGCTGATGAAGCGTTATGGAATTGGGCTCCAGAATTGTAAATACAATGAATGAGATGCTAATTCATCACACCGATTCCTCTTTCCCAGTCATGGAAAACCCCTGCTGATAACCAAAATTGTGCCAAGACTGGGCGGAGAGGAGTTTTAAGTCTTTCATTTTTCTCCATTAATTTTCAGAGTCCACCATAATGATCAGTTCTGTCAAGCTGACATAATGATGCTCTGACACAGGAAAATCTGCTACACCATTATTGCCAGCATGATAGTCAATCAGTGTTTGTGACCCTAATAATCAGTGTCAATTCTCTTTGCTTCATTAGAATCAACCGATGTGGAGAATGAAATAGATGAAGAAGATGACTTAGAAAGTAATCAAATAGGTAAAAATTGTCTTATTGTTAAAACCGAATGAATTTTTGAAGCATATTTTCATATGAATTTGTGTTTTCTATTCATCTATTTATAGATTAGTTCCCTAACTGTGTATTATATTAAGGGGTTTTTATTTATCTAGATCAGATGCTAAGAAAGCTTACATTTATTTGAAGGATGTAATAGTTTCATTCTTCTATGTCATATAATTTTATGGACTTTGTATTATTTATACCTATAGCCAAATTTGATACACATAATTTTTTATTTTGTATAGATATATAAGCATGCACACTTAGAACTCCTTAATAATTTGTTATCCAGAAGGCTTGTCCACAGCTGAAGAAACAGCTGCTATTATTATATCTTACAATTTATGACTCATGCAGTGCCTGTGTAATTAGGCTCAAAACTCTTCAGGCTAATTGTTTCACAGACCTGGCTGAAAAAGTCATTTTATGACCAGCCTATCACAGCATTATCATTTTCACTGATGATAGCTGTAAATGGATCATTAAATGGATCATAATTGTCATATTGTCCCAATAATAAAATATACTTGCATTTTTAAAGTGATGAGCTTAATTTATTTTTTTCTGTTACAGTCAACGGCATTACTATCATTGATTTCAGAGAAAGCAAGGTTTGCCCCAAAAGATTCTTTGGCTTTTCCTGCAAAAACTGGCAGGGTTTGCAAGCTTATTGGAAGTTTTTCATAAGCTGAAAATGCTGAGGGAAAACAATACGATACCCAGTGGGTATTTTACACAAGGGGCAGAGTGCTTTTCTATGTTATTTCTGTCACTATTTCCATTTCAAGGTCCAGTCCTGAAGTCAGGGAAGTGGACATAGATGCAAAATGCCTGCAGATTCCCAACAGATGTCTAAGGCTATAAAGACTCAGACTGAGCTGAAGGAGTTTTAATTAACATTTTTGAGCTAAATACTGCAAGCTGCAAAATATAATTAAAAGGTCTGGTTATTCATTCCCAAGACTCCCACTTAATCTAGGGTAGAATCAAACCCCTACTAAAATGCAGCGGATTCAAGTTTTGGAAAACAGTCTGAAAAAAAATCAACAACTAATTGGGTCATATTACATTACTCAGCTATTTGTGACTACCTCCAAGAAGCAAGGCTTTCAGATTATGTAGCAACTTATGTCAAAAATTTAATGTCCTTTCTCCAAATTTCCAACTCATCAAACAAAGTTCTAGCTGGAATCAGTTCTGAACATTTTGCAATTCTTTACTCCGTTTCAGGGGTTACACCTCCATACCACACAGGCGAGGACTATGATGATAACATCTCCAGGAAACCAGGCAATGTCCTGAAGACCCTAGATCCCATCCTTATCACCATCATAGCCATGAGTGCACTCGGGGTGCTTTTAGGAGCCATCTGTGGAGTTGTCCTGTACTGTGCCTGTTGGCACAATGGGATGTCAGAGAGGAACTTGTCTGCACTGGAGAATTACAATTTTGAACTGGTCGACGGTGTAAAACTGAAGAAAGATAAACTAAACACACAGAATTCATACTCAGAAGCATGAAGGTATAAAGCGACTGGAGAAGTTTCAGAGAACTAGGATGGAAGGACATAACTCGGTCATGCTGGGGAGCTGATGATCTTCTTTTACTGTATAGGCTGAAAAGTGCATTGATGACACTGAGCCAAGCTTTTCTCAGGAGCTTCAATGAGTGTGTAACTGATAAACATGGACAACAATCTGTGTTAACAATCTGAATCATGTACAGTCTGCTTTTTCTGTTTGTTTTATTTGAAATAATCAAATGCTGGTGTTGAGACCAAGTATGATTGACTTATCGTTCATTTTGTCTTTCTTTCCCTCTCTTTTGTTTTCCGTTAACGGATAATTTTGGTTTTACTGTGCAAAATCCAAGATGCTGTCACAAAATGTATTCAGTGGGGTCCTTTGGATGGACATGCTGTCTGTAGCTCAGTGCCCAGAAAATATTGGAGTAACAGCAATTTAGTGAACTCCTGCACCTGTATTTGTGTATAATTGCTCGTGTTGTGCATAGGCAAAGAAGGGTTAGGATGTTTTTGAAAGTACTGCTGCATCAGTACTGATATAGTGTGTCAGCTCTGTTTATGAAGCAATACAGTCAAATTTTATTGATGTTTTTCAATGTTGTACTAAATTTTGTGCTTGTGAACTCCATAAAAAAAGTATGTGCCATCATCAGACACAACTGGTAACCAAGTGTACTGCCTAAAAACTAAACAAAAAAGTCCTTGGCACTGGCTAGTGTATGTCCTCTCAAGTGCCTTTTTGTTTGTACTGCTTCTCATTGTGTTAACATTAACTACAGCTGTGCTTCTCTGCAGTTGTGCCCTTGTCTTTAATCATATTCTGATGGCTCACCGACTAAAAAAAAAGGTATATTTTAGTGTAAGAAAGTAGCCTCAGCAAGGCAAGGGCAAATCAGATTTTACAACCTGGCTCAATTGTTCTGCTTTCTGTATTTCAACTTCATGTCTCTTGACCCTTTTGTATAAAGCTGCAATATCCCCTTTTATTGTTCTTTCATATAGAATGTATTTTCAAATGTAAAATCTCTCTCCCTGTCTCTTTCTCTCTCTTCTTCTCTCTCTGACTAGATTGCATAAGCATTTGCCATTGCCAAGGAAAGAAAACTGCAGCTTTAACTTGCTGGTAATGGCAAAGGATTTTATTAGAGTTTGTGTTGAAAAATAAGGGAAAATTCTTAACTTTACCCTCCAAAGTCGAACTTTGGGTTTCTTCTTAACAGCATAAAGTGACAGTATCTTTTTTCCTGAAGTCATGAAACATGTCTTTTATCCTGAACAGCTTGCCTGTTAATTACACTAGGGAAAACGACTCCCTTACTGAAATGATTGCCTTTGCAATGAGAAACTTTCCTCCTCCTGCCCTACTTAGACCCAAAGTTCTGTTCTCTCAGTAAGCATGTATTTTCATGCTAATCAATGTTAATTGAGCTTACACATGGGTACTGAGGGCAGAATAAAATCCCACAGTGTATGTAGGGTATGTTCTTACCATCCTGTTATATCCAATTGGCATTTCATACCAGGAAGTTTCTGTCTGACCAGAAGTGCAAATAGTGACAGATTCAGTGAGCTGAGTAATGTAACCTGTTGGGAAAATCTGTTTGACAATTATGTGGCCATTTTTTAATATTTTTTGACAAATATTATTGGACAAGTAATATTCAGCAGCCTATGCAGCTGGTCCAGCAGGGTAAAAAGAAGCAAGAATATGTTTCCCATGGGGGTGTGTAGCAGGAGGTGATGGGCCAGAGGAATCACTCCCCTCCTGCAGGTGCAAGGGAGCCCTGTGGTTTTCTGCAGTGAAAACAGCACAGCACACAGTACAGCCATAACTGAGGAAGGAGTGGAACAAGGCAGCTTTAACCTTCCCCTGGGTAACTATCAGCCAGCAGATAAAACCAGTGCAAAAATGGGGAAAGGAATGTTCTGCAAAGGGCTGAACTCATGTTTTTCTTAACTGAATTCTGCCAAGTAGCATCAGGGAAGTGATTGTGACTTTCTGAGTTAGTCTTTTCCAAAATTGCTTTCGTAGTAGAGCAATGAAGTATTCTGTCCAGGATTAGGACCAAAGAAGGGCTAATTCAGCCTTCAATTAAATAAAGCAACAGGATCCATCTCTATTTATTAATTAAAAGCTTTGAAGCATATAATTTCATCAATAAGAACCATGAAACAGGAAAATCTGTTGAAAATCCACCAGTAACCTAGGAATTGAAGAAAAGGGAGAGAGACTTGATGCAAAAATATGTGTTTTGAAGTTGAAAATATTTTAGAGGAAGACCCAATAGAAAAAACAGTGGGCAGCTGCAACTTCAAAAGAGTCCTAAAGGCAAAGACTATAGTGAAAATTAAACCACCCACTTCAGGTCATCAAACCTTAGATGCCTAAATTGGAAGAATTACCTCCCCAGCCTCTAGACCTTGGGCCCTCCAGAAGGTCAGAAGAGCACTTAAGGCCTGAAAGTTTTGCCCAAAAGTTCATTAAATGTTGCAAGGGACAAACTCACTTTGGCAGAGGCAGAATGTTCATCTGTATCTAATACTGCAATTTGACCATAATGGTATCGCAGCAGCTAGTTAATTAACCCAAAGAAATAAAGGAATTTTCAAATCTATTTTCAGCACACCACCACAGTCTGATTCAGTTGTTAGGGTCTGTTCTCCTTAGCTGAAAAAACTTCTAGTCCACTAACTTGACTGAGAGTTACAAGCATCTATTGCTTTGAAGAGAAAATCCCATTGGGGAGCCAAAGCCCAAAACATTTTGAAATATTCCCACAGATTTCAATCAATTCTGGACCAGCTCTTGGTCTTGATTTATTTGAACAGAAAACTGGTAGTCGGTGGGGTTTTTCTTCTTTAAACATACTGAGAATAGTGAACATAAAAAGAAATATATCTCCTTTGTGGTCTTCAGACCTTATCATGATAATGAGGATCTAGCACTGAAGATCTGATTTCTCTGAACGTAACAGAATGAAAGCTGACCTTCAATAAAGGAAAAATGATACTGCAACTTTACAATGAAAAGTATCTTGCACTGATAAATATATTTAAAAAAAATTATATGTTTATAAAGTTATTAATTTGTAAAGGCAGTGTTACAAAATGTTCAGTTTATATTGTTTTAGATTGTTTCATAATTTTTAAAGTGTAAAATAACATATTTTTTTCTTTATTGAAAAAATATAAAAGTCTTCTGTAGTAAAATGATTTCATTTTACTGGTATATTATTACTTCATGTTTTGTACCATCATAAAACTTTGTGCAAATTTTTTTTACAGAAATTTTTATTTTCTATGACAATATGACACTTGTAAATTGTTGTTTCAAAATGAACAGCGAAGCCTTAATTTTAAATGACATTTGTATTCTCAGACACTGAATAGCATAAAAAAAACCCACATAGAACTGAACTGTAACTTAAATTTCCAAACTATGACTACTACATTCCAAAGAAACAGTTGAATTAAACATTTTCATAAAATATCCCACACCTGATGTATTTTATTATACTAGAATGGACTGGGTTTATTAAATGACTGGTTCTATTTAGCATCTTCCAATAAGCACAGTGTTTTAATCATTGTTACATTTGTTGGTAGGAAATTCCAACAGACACCTCGGTGGGACCATTAAGGTTAGGATGGAGGTTAATGGTTTAGGATGGAGGAATTCACCCTGCATGATTTTCAATCCCTGTTGGAAGATACTCCCACTACATGCCTAACTTTAAGCCAATCAGCAGGGATTTAAGAGGACAAATCTGCCACCACTGCTTCTAAGTTGTAATTCACCTCACTGTCGTGGGAAGCCCAAGCCGCACACCCTATGTCAGTCATACAAGCCCCATGACACTTGCTTTTACAGTGAGCTTTACTGTGAAGTAATGTCCATTTTTGACAAGTTGCTCCACTAAGTCTCTGCTCCAGTAATAAGGTTTGAACAGAGAAGCTCCCTGCAAATTTCCACTAAAATCATCAGGACTTAACCGACCATGGCCAAATCTCCCTGTGCAGAGCACAAGCCGCTGATGGGAGCAAATGTTGCCGAAGGCAGCTCATTGGGCCTAATTCGTCATTCAGTTGGATGCTGAACTCAGATGTGGAACATAATGAGCATGTAGGGAGACCTTCAAGACGGTCTTCTGCTTTGCATCCGAATCAGAAGCTTTAGATTGCACATTTCTTAGTTTACACAATACTTACCTATTTGTCTCTTTCTAATACTGAGCACTCTGCACATTCAAGTTTGTCAAATCCTTTCTTCACATTGCACACATGAACAACGCACACACTGTAAGTATGTCATTAGAATGAGTACTCATGGACAAACAATTTGTTTCAGGAACTTCAGTATTCCTGAGGAAAACCACTGTACTTATTACCACATACTTGATATTTCTCACTTGAAATATCAAATCTTGTCCCCTCGAGAGAGGCATGTTGTGGCTACATGTTTAAAATATGAGATGGAACTACAGCAAGGCACCTGAGAAAAACTTTGCTTCTGTGGTCAGGGTAAGAATTACTCCCAAAAGACAGTTGTGAAGGTTGATGTCCATATAATCACTAAATCTAAGTTCCTTAGAAATGTAGTGCATTGCAGTCTGCTTCTGTGATAACCAGCCAGAGGGCTCTTTGAGGGAAAATAAATATCAGTGGAATTAATTAGTGCAAAAAGAGATATGTAAAGTGAGTCCATTGAGGACAAAGTTCAGAAAGGAGAGGCAAGCATTTTAAGTTGAGAAAATTCTCCTTCTTTCATTTAGGGGAAATTAATTAGCCTGGAAGCTAACAACTACTTAGCACTAAATTTTCAGTTTTCCACACTACATAAGCTGCATAAAGGAAAGACAAAAACGGTGCAATGGGATCAGAATTATATTTCAGACCGTAACTTGTAAACCTTTCTTGAAAAAGAAAAAGAGTACATGGAAATAACAGATGGGTCAGTGACAGAGAACCAGTGCCAGGAGTGCATAGCTCTGAGGTGAAGATATTAGAATCACAATCTGTAAAAAGGGTCTTTGGCAGATAATGACAAGCAAACCCTATTGTTATTTCACCAGTCAAACATACCAACCCTGAGCCAGCAGCAATACAGCGTCAGTGTACGTTTCCTTCCTTTTTCACAGAATGTACAATTACACAGCAAAATACAGATGTGCAGGAGAGGCAGGGGCAGCACAGCTGACATATGGTTGGGTAAGGCCCATTGGCACCATGGAAATAGCAGCAGTGCCTACCTCTACATACCTGCCTACTGGACTGAACCTGCCAGTGCCAACAGATAAAGCCTCCTCAGACCTCAGACCTCATATACTACCTTTTATGAGGCATACAAAGACTTAACAGGTATATACTAATATAGTACTAAGCTTGCCCCCATCGGTATTTTCTTATGTACAATTAGCCCATTTCTAAGTCAATTTTCCTAACCTGTTTTGTCAAAGTCAAATGTCAAAGTTGGTTTTGATTTTCAGATCATGGCATCTCGATTTTAGACCCCAGAAGTAATTCCCTTCCTTTCCTTTAATTGTCCTGTCCTTTGTAATGCATTACACCTAACAGCATATTGGTTCAAGCAACATTAATTTATTAGAGCTTTAATTTCTTCTTTTATACCATTTTATGCCTCAAGTCACCCATAACCACATTTTTATCTACAAGTGTTTGTTAAATTATAACAGACTGTGTCTAATTTTTTTTTTGCTCAAGGATACTTTGTATAGCAGTTTTATTTGCTGATTAGTCCCTCTGTAGACCCTAATTGCTTTTCCACAGTAGGTCAGCTCTCTATACACACTTCTACTCTCATAGCTACACACAATCAAATTTTAATCTTATCACCTCTGGACTGATGGTTTCTGAACATTTATAACTGAAAATCTCATTAAAAAAATCTTCTGGCATTTTTCACAGGTGAATGGAGTCTTATCATGTGTCCAAACTAATTCCACCTTCAGTAACCATATTGTCCTATTTCAATTTACATTGTCTTTATTCATCTCTCAAAGATTTGATTCATGTCCCTGTCAATGTACAGCATCACTGTGCAACGTGCACAGTGTTTTATTACAGTTGTTTTCATAATGGGTGAGGTCCAATTGAAAAAGGAATGGCAGACTTACTGGAGCACCTTTGGTACCAGAGACAGGTCAGGTGGTGCTCTCAAGAGGGCAAGGTAAGGAGAAGGTTTGGCAGGTGTTGCCATGACAAAGACTGAGGGATTTAACAATGAGAGGCTGGAGGATGAAGGGCTTGCCTGAGGAAACAAGTATTTCACGTGACATGAGCTGCAAAAGAATTATCAGAAAAATCAGGGAAAAAAGAAAAATGGCCAACCTTCACAATTCTCAATAAATGTCTGCATTAGAGAAGTATCCCTGGAAGCTGCCATGCACTTTTAAATCCTCAGGCTTGGAAGAAGGGAGTGGGGGTACCAACCCATCTGTTAGCTGAACTTTACTCATGGAGGCAACAGGTGCGGATGTGTCTTTGGAGACCCTGGCAGCATCTCTCACTATAAGACTGACATTCGTTCATGCAACATTTTCATCTTGAACACCTTTATTCCCTGTGTTCTGTAACAGGTTGGTTTATGCCATTTGTTCAGAAGTAAATTGCCTGGGCTGATCTACTGGTTTTTATGATTTCCTACTAGTTAATATATTTTTCTATAGTGCAGTTTATGCTTCCCTCACTGCTCATATACTATTATAAAAGTCTCTCTATGCTTTACTAAGGTATGCATAGCATGAAAAAGCCCCACCCTGTGCCATACATATCCCATGTCAGAAGATAGAAAAGCACAGCCTTGTCACACCCCTTCTCTTCCACATCCCTGACAAGGCAGTGTTCTTCATGTCAGGGACCCAGACACTATGCCTTTAATAAATAGTCTACCTTTCAGGGAGTGTCAATGTTTTCTATATCACATTTTTTCTATGTCAATGTTTTCTATATACCTGATACCTTTATATGAATTCATTAATTAAATATTCTTACCAATCTTCCTACTAAATATTTATTTACCAGCTTCATAACTGCTAGCATACCATTTCTATTCATTGCCTTTTCCTTTATTTTAGGAATATTATTAATGATCCCAATCCTATTTTGTCCTTTTGAGACTACCAAGTAAACTTCAGTCTCTTCTTTCTCTGCTTTTAACTTTCTAATGTGACTGTTTCCCATAGCTCTATCAGCAGGGAAAAAAATAAAAAAAAACTAAAATGAAGGCATAGCTGTGTCCACTTTCTATCTAGTGTGACTGAAAAAAACCCATTGAATATGTGACTGAAAAATAATGATAATTTTCTTTTTATTTTGTACTGTGCTTTTTGAGGAGTAAAGAGGAAAGACAAAATGGTTGGAGATGGTAATGGAGATGTCTGGGAAGCTGTAAGGAGACAGCCACTGGAGACTTCTGAAAACTATCCTTTAACATCTGGAAATGGTTAACAACTCCATGAAGTGATAGGAGCACAGGATTATCAAAGTAGGCGGGCTGTGAAGGTATTAGTTTACCCCAAGCATGGTTCACAAAACAGAAAAAAAAGCAGGAAAATACTTAGTGTTAAGAGTAGACCTCCTTATTATATGCTCTACTAGTTTCTTTTTTAATCAGTCCTCAGAAGATGGCAAGCAAAAGGAAGGAATGAACTTAGCTACAATTCAGTCCCAATTCAGCTCATTTTGACTAATTCCTACCCCACAACTATCATACAGCTCTGAGACTGAGGCAAGGAGAAGTTGGTTGCCACCACTTTGTGTGAAAGATGTCTGACCCTAAACACCAACTCTGAACAGTTGCACGCAGAAAGCAATACCACTTTGTACCCATTACCCACATATTCAAATGTATGTTTTCTTGCTGTAGGCCATATTATCTTCCTTTTGCATTTCTTTGGCCTTTCTTCTTCATCATGTAAGGCCTGCCAAATAAGCCACATTTCTCCAGACTCTCTTTCATGATGCAGGACACCCCAGTTCCCACTATCAGCTTGGGAAGCACAGAACCTCCTGTTCACTCAGCTGATTCTTCTCTAATGACCCAGCTACTCATTGCCTGCTGGTTGTTTTGCATCACTGTCTTGTTTGCAACACGAGGTCATTGAAAGTTCACTTGAAATCTAGGCTCTTATTTCAATGCCACAATCTGTAGGTGACTAAGGAAGGATCATCTTTGCTATTTTCAACAAGCCTTTTCACAATCTATTCCTTTTTTTTTCATGCACACCGAGGTCTTAAAATGGTCAACTTAAATCCATATATCTTGATGGAGTGGCTGAATTACTGCTGCTGAATGGTAGGCCATTATCTACAATTAGTCTATGGCTCTTAATAGCTATTATTGCAAAAGATGGATTTCCCTATAGCAGAAGAGTCTTACTGAAGATGCTGTTAGTACTCTTGCTTATGAAAAGTTAAGCGGGAGCTGCTTTTTTGGAAAAGATCATGTTACTCTCCAAGCTGAAATAAACTGGTACCAGCTTATTACTATAGGTAATAAATAGGTTATATGCATTATATTTGGTTCTTCTTTGCTACGCACTGCATACAATAATGTAAATGCGCACAACATTATATAGACAGACTGAAGAAATGCTGTGAGGATGTCACCAACCAGTTTAAGAGAAAAATACTAAACATCTGTCAGTCACAAGCACAGGATGTAGAAACTTACCTCAGAGTAGCAGGTTTTCCTTGTCTGTTTATAAAAGTATGGTGGATAGAACAGTTAGAATAAGTGTGTGCCAGTTCATTGGAGAAAATTATGGATTCATGAATCTCCTTGAGGAAGTGCCTTCTGATGAAGGACACAAAGGAGCAAAGAGTAGAGTCAGAGTAGATGGGGTCATGAACTTCATTTCACTTCTCATCATGACTAATTGTGCTAAACTGATAGATCTCCCATTTTCTTTAATTTAACGCTGTTCTTGCTCCTTGCATTACTTGACCCCACATTATAACTGAACCATGTGTTTTATTACAATGCTAAGCACTACTTTAAATGCACAGGAGAAAATTTCAGTGCTTTTTTTACTGCACAGTTACATGTGGTGAGTTTTGTTCTTTTCACATAAAGAACCACCCCAGAGCGAATAACTTGTATTATTTTAATCAAGTCTCATTTCACGCAGGTTGTGAACCTTCATACAGATTGCCATTTCTTCTGGGCTTCAGATATAATGCACAGCTCAGCACAAGTCTGACCTTTGTGGTTTCACATTGGCACATACTTGCTAAAGGCCTTTAATTAGACACCAATGGTGACAGAGCTTTCAGCCTTTTTACTAGCTTTCTTTGGAGCTGTTGATGATTAACAATATATACATTTTAACCAACAACATATTGTGTGTATACTAAATATAGTAAGCACACCTATATAAATATCTCCTGAGATGCAACCACAGTTCTACAACAGAAGGTGAAGAAGCACTAGAAGTACAAGAATAGAGGGTTTACATAAAAGGTAAAGGTCTGTGTGATTATTAAACATCTGAAGGTTTTAGTCAGGTCCGTGGATTCCTTGTCACAGTGTAATGCGCTTAGAAATGCAAAGAGCATCTTTACAGGCAGAAGTATTTTCAGGCTGCTCTCATGTTTCTCTTCTAGCTCACTCCCTAGCTCAGATTGTTCATGCTAAAGAAAGTCTTTAATATTCAGCAAATATTTTTCCCTACTACTTTATGCATATAATATTTTTTGAACTAAAGGAATTTGTATTTAACATTTATATTGTGATATACAAACTGTGCATAACAAATTGGATTACAAACTGTGGTCCCCTCGTGCAAAACATGAAAAGATACAGAAAATGTACATTCTTACCTCCCAGTCTGGAGTTGTAATGTGGCTGGCACGGGTGCAGATGGCTCTGAACTCAGTGTCTTTGTCTAGTGCCCTTATTGCCAACTCTGTTTCTCATATTTTCCAGAGCCGTTGTTGTTTTTTATGATCAATACATCAAAAGTATGGACTGCTGCTACAGATGTGGCAGTTAGCCCTCAATGCTAGCATTCAGCTTATCTGCCACTGCCTAAGTTGTACATGATTTCCAAATTGCAAGTTCAAAACACCTACCTGACAATGGGGAGAATTTTCCTTTCATAGTACCCATTTCACTTGTCTATAGAATAGTTTAAATTAATAGTTCATATTTAAAGATTTTAGATGGGTAAAATTAAATTAATAAAATTCCCTATTTATTTCTAGTGATGAAAAACTAGTGGTAGTTTTGTTTGGTTTTCCCTGGGACATAGATCTGAACTGCTTTGATTGATTTTTTTCATAGTTAGTTTTGACATCTGAAAGTATTGGTCCAGCTGCTAACCAGATAGTAGAAGCAAAACTTAACCATTTAGGCTACAGTAGGACTCTCAAACCCACTGGTTCAATTTCAGTAATGGAGGCAGATACGTAGTGTGAAGGTAGGAAGAACATTGGTTCCTTTATCACTGGGTTGTCTGCTGCTACCTATAGAATTATGATATGCCATGAAAAAGTCTTATCCTACCCTTACACTTAGTCAGACTTGGGTCCAGATGTGCCTTTATTCAGTCTAGAACTAAGAATTAAACCTGGATTTTTATAGGCTCATTAATTTTGCTTCTTAAATTGGTTTTGCTCTGGCTGCTATGAGCTAATTATACTGTATTCCTGCAGGGCTGCAGTTTAGACTGATCGTTGTCGACCTTACAATCATCTATTCATTTTCTCACTTCTTTATCTTGTGATTTGGTTTCATTCTGATCTACGAATAACTTCACACAAAGCTGGGTTTGTTTTTTTTTTTTCTTAGAGCTTTGATCTATCTACAGTTTTATTCCCTGGTACTCCTTGTGACTCCCTGAATAAAAAGCATATACTTCAGTAGTGCAGGTCTCTGTTCTTTCTTGGAAGTCTCAAATTTCTGCAACTTATAGCTGTATTTCACAACTTCCCATGCACTTCAAACCATTATTTTGGGTGGTTTATTAAGTATTTTAAGAAACACACGTCCATGACAGGCAGCAGGAAGGATGATCCAAAAATCACTGTCTTCTTTTGATACAGAGTCCTAGGGAATGTATTAATGAAACCTGACAGAACCTTGAAATGACCTGAAAGAAATTATCAGAAGTGTTAGTAAGCATTATTACAGATACTGTTATTGACACCACTGCGCTTTACAGTAAACCTCAAGACCTTTTCTGATTACCTTTTATTAGGAAAACTCATTATATCTTATCTGAATATTCATTTTAACAAGAGTCATGACATGTCTTCCTTCTTTTGCATTTCTGTGGGCAAACAGGACAGGTCCCAGTATATGCCATGTAAATCACCATCTTGGTGAAGTTTGTTCTGATTTTTTAGTGTTTGCTACACCAAAGAGACAGAGGCATCCATATTAACTTCATGTCACCCTTCAATATATTTGAGAATCTCCATGTTTTAGATGCTTTGATTTTCATCTCTTCCAAGCCATTCGTTTTCTTTTTCTCCATTTTCATTGTGCAGAATGAAGGTAAAGATTTTCTGAGTCTCTCTTCAACTATTTAAAAAAAAAAAAAACCTTTTTTCTATTCCGATTATTGCCTTGGGCTAGTGCATGCTCTAAAACAAATATAAATGCATACAAGAGACAGCTGTGATCCCTTAGGTGCCTATGTTATCAAATGGCTGGAAGATATTGTATAAACAAAATGCACAAATGATAGAGAGATAGGAAATGGCTTATTATTTCCAAGTCCTTTAAATAGGAGTGATCAGACATCCCAAAATCTGCTAAACTATGCCTTAGCTGGAGAGAGCACTGAGCAATCAAAATGTCCCTGTCTTCCTGCTTATGGTGCTGCCAGACACAGTTCTATGGGCCTTATGTAAAACAGCCCAGAAACTTAGATGGAGCTTTGTATGAAGGAGAAATGTTTAGGGCCACTGTTCACTGTTGCCAGCTGAAAAACAATGCCAGTGTCTTAGACAACTATTAGCAGACAAGTAATAAGTGCCATAGCAAAAAATTGTAGAAAACTTTGAAAAAATGCAAAGTTAATTTTAACCAATTGCAGAAACAGAGAAAACTGTACATTAGTAATTCACACAGACTTTCAAACATGAAATAATCATCATCTTTTGCACAGAACACAATTTTAGCTTTTATCATTATGGCTTGGATATAGCTCCTAGCATTGAAACTATTTTTTACATTAAATGCAGTATAGTAGCTGAAGTTATCATATGAAACCCAGGACCTGCAAGTTCATAATGTATATTTAGAATGTAAGAAGTCCCCAACTGACAAGTTTCAAACAACTACTGTTGCTAACAAATTTATAAAGCCACTTTTTGCGTAATTTCCTAAACTTAGTATCTCCTCATTCATCAAGCAGTTGAAATAACTTCTGATCCCTATACTTTTGGTGCATAATAGCAAGCAGACACTGGCTCACTTTAGGCATCTAACTCACAGAATTCATTAAACATTGTCGTGGTTTAAGCCTAGCCGGTAACTCAGAACCACACAGCCATTAGCTCACTCCCCCTTCTTTCCTCCCCTCCACTCCTGGAGGAATGGAGAGGAGAATCGAAATAATATACCTCCCATGGGTTGAGATAAGAGCGGTCCAGTAACTAAGGTATAACACCAATAATAATAATGATAAGGGAAATAACAAGGGAAGAGAATACAACCGCTCACCACCCACCAACCAATACCCAGCCCGCCCCAGCAGTGATCTAACCCTTCCGGGTAACTGCCCCTAGTTTATATACTGGGCATGATGTGCTGTGGTATGGAATACCTCTTTGGTCAGCTTAGGTCAGATATCCTGTCTCTGCTTCCTTTCGGTTTCCCCTCCTCCCAGGCAGAGCATGAGACTCAGAAAGTCCTTGGTCAGAGTAAGCATTACTGAGCAGCAACTGAAAACATCGGTGTTATCAGTGCTGTTCCCAGGCTGAAAGTCAAAAACACAGCACTGCACCCAGCTACTAAGAAGGAGAAAAATGACTGCTACTGCTGAACCCAGGACAAACATCCAATTTAGTTCTTCTGAATTACTGTCTGTGGGAGCTTTTTTCTCTCAATAGAAAAGAAATATAAGAAGACAAGTCTACTTTTCTCCTCTCCCCCAAATCAGTTCCAAAGCTCAACGCCTGCTCTAAATTACTATTTGGTGTAAGCCAAAGTCTCAAGAACTTGCATGCTTGTTTGCTATTGGCAAACATGTGATCATTCAGCAGCTTTTCAGCTTTTCTCTGTTTTTAATTCTTCTGCTCTTAGTTTTACTAGGAAGAATGAAAACAGGCAACTGGTTAACACGCACTTAGGCTCTGTCCAATATTTTTGATCCAAGAACCTGGTGGCTATCATTTGCAGCAGCATAAATAAGTACATACCACAAAACTATATGGCTGTAAAATGCATTTGATGGTCATTGGTAGCGACAGGACTTGTCTTTTTAAATTCCGTCTCATCTCTAGAGTAACTGAACTCTGGTGCTGCTGCTGGAAGCTCAAGTTCCACCTTCCTATTCATCATTACCATTTGATTGTAAAGACTTCACTGTATACCAAACATTGAAAAACAACATAAGTCCAACTCTGAGAATTAATATTACAAAGATCATAGATACTTTTAGACCTTTAAAACAAGCTATGCCTGTTGACTTAATAAAAACATATTTTCAGCCAATCAAGATGAAATTATCCCCTGAAGCAGGGGTTTGGCATCGCGAGAACACATTTAAATCTTGTTTTGAAACCTGCTTGAATACAAATTCAAGTCTATTGAAAGAGTTGCTGAAGAGCATTTAATATACTGTGCATTTAATATGTAACCCTAGATTCTACATGGACAGAATAATTATATAAAAGTTAAGAGAAGTAGTTCATTAAGCAGAGTGTGACTGCAGCTTCCTAAAATATGTCTTCATCTCTGTACAGACGAAGGTTTGTATTGTTTTCTTTAGCTTGTGAAATATAACCATTTGTCACCAACGCTGATGCCTTTTCAGTGAAACAGATCATTTGGCTGTGGTAAATTGTTCAGTTTTTCTAACTATTCAATGTATAGGTTCAGCTGTCTCTTTTCTGAAGACTTTGCACTGAAGGCATAACAAGAAGGTACACAGCTTAGTCATATTACTGCCTTCAGCACTTAATTAAAGAGGCTGCTACTAGAAAAGTGGCTTTAATCCCAGTGTTTTAATTAAATTCTAGCTTGGCACAAGTCCACCTGTCTGGATTCAATTGGATATAGCTCTCTTTCCTTCTTGCTCCAGACATTAACATTGCCTGCTTCCATTGAACTGCTGCAGTGATTCTCCCACTGCCCGTGAGTGCAAATAAAAGCAGTCCTAAAATACAGAAAGCCTATTGTATAAAAGGGATGTAACATCAAAGCTACTATTTAAGACTAAGGTGATGCACCATTTATACATTTAAATTCTCCGAGGCAAGCAGTTGTGTTCGCACTCTGATCCCATACATGAGTGTGATGGTCTAGCCACACAGTACTAAAATTAGTTTGGAAAGGCATCATCTGTACTGCAAGAAAGAGCCAAGTTATCGCTTCAAAATTGTACTGGACAAATTTATATAAGGTGCAGTGAGTTCATTATGAATTAGAGAGGGGACAGATATTTCCCAATCAGAGAGGCAGAGAGGGTGAAGTCAAAACAAGGAACGTATTGAAGGTGGGCAGTATTTTGCAGCTTCATTTTACTGATCTTTGAAAAGCCTAACTACTTACATACAAAAGCTTTCAGAGAAGTAGATTTCTTGGGGGCAGGACTGTAACAAGGAAGCTACAAAACTTATGTTATTAAAATTCCTGTGTCAGTAGCCTGCAGGTGGTAAAACCTTCTAGTAGTAGAGAGGAACTGGGTATGATCTAAGATCACAGTTCAGTTGATCTTATGGTGGAAAGGACTCTGAATCATGTGGGTAAGTATAGCCACCAGGCTATCATTCTTTCACCAAAATGAAAACAAAGCAACACAAAATTAAGGCCTCATCTTTTTCCACTGCATACAACAAATTTTAAACTTTCACATGATTCTTGAAACAAAAAACTTTGGCCACTTGCTGTTTCTTGCCAAAGAGTTGCTCAGGCATATCATGGGGAAGAGGAGAGGACAAGGGTGGAAGGAAGCAAGGAAACAGGCTTGGAAGTAGGGAACTTGAAAGGAGTGAGTTAACATCCTCCCTCAAAACACCAGAGAAAAATCAAGTGCTGAGTCACAGCAATGTGATCCAGCTTCATCCTCTCTAAGTCATCCAGAAGATCTAAGCCAGCCATCCAGTTTACATCTGTGAGTAGAAATGAGCACCTCCAGATGGCAATTCAGCTCACAATTCTTGGATGTCTATCTTAAGAAAAGATGAATCGCTGGTGTGCTCCGACAGTCATGTAGCTACATGCCACCACTGACTCAAGGCTTCTTAGTTAATTAGAGTTGAAATGTCAACATATGCATCACTCACCACTCCCACATCCTTAATATTCTCTCACATCTAAATGTTACTGCTCATCTTTTTACTCCCTTCTTCAGGCACAGAAAACAACCACTGAAAGATATTTGAACTTTTAGAGAGAATACTGCTGGCAGGGAGAAAGCACAGAGCATGTGATTCATTATATTTTAGAACTGCTGGAAAACAGACTAGTCTTAGCACAGATACCAGTCTCTACTGGTATGATGGCTCTGTTTCCCCTTAGGTAACATGTGAAATACTGAGGCTACATCTATTTCCCACCTGAAAGCGAATACTAAGAAGTGCACATGTTAGCCAGCCTGAAAGTGATGCCACATAGTACCGTTATGACCTGTCAGGCACTTGCCAGTTTCACTCTGAAAAGAGCATCTTGCCACTCTCAGTTTGCCTACTTATTCTGCTGCTAAAAGAAGACTTTTTGCCAAGCAAAAGCACCCAATAAGGAGTTATTAAGTGGGGGAAAGGGAGGAAAAGGGGCAGTGGGGGAAAAGAAAAGACATTTCTTACTGAAAATAACTGCGTAATTGAGGAGTACACCATATCACAAAGTACATTGCTAGGCTTGTTGAATGTACGTGACTCTGGTATATTATGAAACTAAATGCATTCAGGTACCTGGCAGGAGGCAAATACCTAACTCCAAGTTGCTGTGTGCCCAGCTTCATCTTTATGGAAAATTATAAAATAGCCAGAGGCATGTTTTGTTCTGTTGTTTTAATTTAGGATACTCAAAAGCTGATAGATCCACAAGGCTTCATACTGAGCAAATCCTGGGGACTAAAAAGTGCCTTCTAAACTCATTTAAGCCTCAAGTGAATAACTCCACGCTGCTAGGAAACACCCTGATTTCACTATTCAACCAGGTGGTCCAGGGAGACGTTAGCTCGCTGCTCCCTTCTGCACAGAGCCACCAGAGGCATCTTCCTAAAGCTGAAGTGATGAACCATGTCTGTGTTTTTGCCATACTTCTCTCTTTCATGACTTCTAGCTGTAAGAAACACCTCTGCCACTGCCAGGCAATTTTCTTTTCCTCAGTGAGGCAGTTCCCTCCTCTATATCATGCTGTAGACATCTTGTTACTCTGAGTTACTTTATTGCTGCGATTAGTCTTCAGCCTCTTGAAAGGCTGGAATAGGGTCTGACTGCTCTTAAAGATAAATGATTTAGAAGTATTTTTATGTTCTAACCTCGTTTAAGATTAGTTACACTATTAGTTGGGCAAGTTTTCATTTTATACTGATAAGGGAAGGTGTCACAAAAGAGAAACTGCCAGCCCTAATCAAATGGAGATCTAAGAAGTGCCTGTGATCATTCACCCACCAAGACCGACGAACAAGTTACAGACACTAAACATGAGTTCTGTCAAACTTTCATCAGTTGTTTTTCCCTGCTGTTGGAATAACTATGCAGTTTTTCCACCCCTTCCCTGCCTACCAAACCTACTACGTCTGCAGGAGATTCAGGTTTTGTTCCACACCTTCTGTGGCACTACTAAGGCCACAAGAGGACTGGGAATGAGAGAAGCTGTCAACAGCCAAGTTCCCTGCCTGTGCCTAACACAGAGATAATGCTATCTGCTCATGAAAATGAAAGCACTTTGCAAAGTGCAAATAGCCTCCTCTCTTTCACAGCTAACCTCCCACAGTGACACCATCACTTTGCAGTCCCAACACTTTGGTACCACAAGACAGGGTGGCCAAGCAACTCTTTGTGACCCACACACAGCTTGACAGCAACCCAGCCTGCTCTCATTTTCTTATGCCAGATGTGCCAGAGCTGGGGGTAGAACAGCAGGTCAAAACTCAGGATGGGGAAAGCCGAGTCTGGTAAGGAAGCCCCTTTTCTCACGGAGGCCTGCTGGAAGCAGGAGGGATGATTCACGCCTATCTGCCTCTCTCTAGCTTGACAAGCTACATGAGACATGGAAGGAGCCAGCAGAATGCAAAACATGCCTGTTCCATGCAGCACCATGAGGGAGGCAGCATCTAGCACTGCGGGTGCTGGAGGTGCTGCCATTGCCAAAGCTAAAGCCACTGCTGGACCAAGCAGCCATCAGCAGGGATCTACAGTAGAGATGGTGTGCTGGCGGCTGCAAGGTGTGGTAGCCCAGGCTGTTTGGAGAGGTTGGAGTTTGGGAGAGCAGGGAGGGGTTTGGCTTGCCTGGAGGGAGACGGAGGGGAGACAGAGGGGTATTGCAGCAGGGTCTGGAGGGACATAGGGCAGTGGGACTCACAGGGTGGCTGAGGGAGGCACTGGGGAGGGAGAGGCTCTCAGACAGATGAAAATTTTAGGCTGTGGCTTGTAGGACCTGGCAATCTGGGCACCCCTGTCATAAGCATTTAGAGGCACTTTGGGTTCTGTCTTTCCCAAATGAGTACTTGTAACTCGCCTTGATGTTAATGAGAATTACATGCACATATCAGGGAAAGAATAGTCCCTCCACAATGGGCATGTGACAGCTAAAGTGCATCAGTCAGCAGCGAAACAAAAGAGGTCATAATTTATGTAAAAGGTTCATTTTTAATGTAAATTCTGCCCCCAAATGCTCTGCTTACCAGCCTGAATCTGTGGTATTTGGCAGTGGAAAATGAAAGGGGTGAGAAACTCACTGCTGGCAGGTAAATGCATAATGTGATAGATTGATTTAAAATCCTTGTCATCTTTCCTTTTCACCTGCATACATAACGATCCTCTGTTAGTCATTAGGGCTCCTTGTACCTTCAGCACTCTAAAAAAATATTGGCTTTGAAATGATACTTCATTGTTAAGGAATTTTTGTCAGCTAGCTCCATTTATCGATGTATCAAAGCCATTTTACAAGAGATAGTCTCCACTTTGGCACCAATAGCGCATACATTACGTGCCTTTAAAGGACTTGTATCTCATTCCAGCGCTGAGTGGAAGTGCCAATTGCCACCGCGATGCATAATGAGACATGTCACCCACACTGGGGACAGCAGGGAGACATGAATGAGTTTGCCCCCAATGTCCTCTCCTGGCCAGAGATGAGAGGAGAGGGGACATGAGGGGCCAGAGCAGACACAAGCTCAGGGTGCAACTCTGCACAGAGTAGCTGAGGACTCTGCTGTGAGAGCCCCTGGGATGGGGGTAACATATGCCACCAAGCTGCATTTTTCTGTTGATCTATTTACACCTCCTCCCCAGACAGCAAGAGCCAAGCCAGCCGGGAAACACTCTTTTCTGTAGCCATATGTGTGTCTGCAACAAGGGGTTTTTTCAGTGTACCAGTGGTAACAGGGGATGTCACACTGTTTTGTGAGCAAAATTTTGTAGTGTGAGCCAAACCACAGAAAGACTATTACCAAGCAACTACCTCCAAAGCTGTTCAGGCTGTCTTGTGAATTAAATCATTTTTCTTTGTCCTTTTGTTTAGATCTTTACCTTGTGTTGCCAAGCAACTGCATGGGGAAAGTTAATGGCAATGCTCCCCTTTTAGACCAGGCAGGTAGGAGGTCTTTGAACTGAGTCAACTGGGTATGGAAAAGACAGGAACTCAAAGAGGAGAAGAAGCCCACGGTCATTTGAATCTTTTAGTGTTTTCCATGCATCCTAGAAAAGGAGGATGCTGCAGCAGAGATAGCCAAAGACAAAGCTTTTCTGTGCATAGTTTAGTACCATGTCAGTTCAAGGAAACTGAACACAAGTGCAAACTATGTGCTGAAAGATGTTCAAAAGAAAATTCTTTGCATCAGTGATTTCCACTCTGAATTATCCTACCAATAGGATTTTTCCCTCAAAAGGAAAATCTCGACCCAATTCGCTGCCACTTAAACACTCATAACCTGAGCGTTTGTAGCCCTAGAAGAAATCTCTGCCTCCATTAAATCATACTGAAGCTATAAAGGATGCCACAGCTTCCTGCCAGAAATACCAGCTGCACCTTCCAGATGATAAAGCCTATAGGATTCCTATGAACTGGGACATGCATTTTTCAGGCTGAAGGTTCATAGCTTAAATAGTAAAAGTGAGGCACAAGACACAAGGAAACTGCTGCCTCATACTGGCTCCCACACACTATCTGCACAATCCAGTGAACACAGTCACAGGACTCAACAAGTCCTGATCATTTGGCACTTCTACCCACAGACACCAAAGACTCCTGTGCCTGGTCCTTTCCATTCATTGCCTTGCCTTTTCTTTCAGGAATATTATTAATGATCCCAATCCTGTTTTCTATTAATACCACATAACATCCATGCCCTCTCAAGGCCAGGATTTCAAAGGACTGGTATTACTTCTAATTACATGCTTAATTTTGTAAATTCTTGTGTTTAGAAGGTATTAATTAGGTTGGCCTTGTTAGTAGCATTTTGAATTCATGACTTTACCATGCCTCGTACATCTGGCATTTCTCCCACGAGCTCAGCTGCCAGACTAAGGACACTGCATGAGCACTTCCAGCTCTTTTGGCCAAGAAGAAACTCTGGGGAAGTTGAAGTTTTTTCTCCTGAAGACTCAGAAGAGCACCAAAAAAGTACTAATTAAAAAAAAGCCTCTTGAGTTTTTAAACCAATCAAATCAGTACAGTGACATTAGAAGTCCTGTTTGACTTCTTTTAATACCAGTAATACTAAGTTGATTCAGTGACAGCTCAAACATTTACACCCTGGTGTAGACAGAGACAAAATATAGAAATTAATCTCCAAAAGCTGTGTGTGCTACTTGTGCCTCATTTAATCTCTGAAGGCAAATAAATGCATTAATGGGAGCATGCAAGAAGTGTGCATGGAAGCCAGATTCGATAAGAAGATGATTCTGTAGGTCTACTGCGTGTGGGAACCAGCTGGAGTATGGAAACAGATATGGGAAAGGCAAAGATTTGCTGAGAGCTCGTGGGATTAATTTCACAGTACAGAACAAAGTATGAGCGAAGTCATGTTTCATAAGGGTGCAGAGCTGGAAGCAACCTCTCTCTAAGTGACAAACCTATATCAAAGTGAACATTATCCTATGTTCATCATTCTTCACACTTGAAAAAAAAAAGTAATTACTATTGCAGGTGAAAAACTGTATCATGGCAAATAGAAACTGCATTCAAAGCCTAATTTTTGTCACACAGTATTATGGGTGCAGTTGTGAGAGTTATGCTCACTAAAGACATTCCTACCATATTTTTCAGTTTATAGACTGACCTGACCTGGCAGTTCCTGTGTTTCTATCTAGCCTAGCATCCTTTCTCTGAGAAATGCTAACACCAGCAGCTTCAGAGGACAAGAGACAAAGCCTCTCACAATCAGGTGGCACAGTCTACAGTATAAAAATATTATACAGAGCTGTAACAGCAAAAGATTGATTACTGAAGACAAAGTAGCTCAGTTCTGTGACAAATATGCAAGAATAGCATGCTCTTTACAGATTATATGCATTAAAAAATCAAAGTCTTTGCTTTATCATGAGCATCATCATGCACTTTTAGCCATAGAACTGAACACAGAGACAAACATCTTATCCACACGCTGACAACTCTCTCTCACTTTTTCTGAGCACAGTAAAGGTTGAGTTATGTAGCCTAGCAAAGTAAATTCAGTTATGAGCTATAAGAAGTAGGAAATGCTCCTGTAGGGTTAAAATCAAGGAGATCCAAATTTAAGATCTCAGCTGAACTTATAGAAAGTCATCAAGGTGCCAACATTCTAATGTAATTCTACACAGCCCAACTCACAATACTAATATGGTCTAACATTTCCTGCAAATTTTCTGAAATTACCAAAAGCCTTATAGAATCATAGAATCATAGAATAGTTAGGGTTGGAAAGGACCTTAAGATCATCCAGTTCCAACCCCCTGCCATGGGCAGCGACACCTCCCACCAAACCATGTCACCCAAGGCTCTGTCCAACCTGGCCTTGAACACCGCCAGGGATGGGGCATTCACAACTTCCCTGGGCAACCCATTTCAGCGCCTCACCACCCTCACAGTAAAGAACTTCTTCCTTATATCCATTCTAAACTTCCCCTCTTTAAATTTGAACCCATTACCCCTTGTCCTATCACTACAGTCCCTAATGAAGAGTCCCTCCCCAGCATCCTTATAGGCCCCCTTCAGATACTGGAAGGCTGCTATGAGGTCTCCACGCAGCCTTCTCTTCTCCAGGCTGAGCAGCCCCGACTTTCTCAGCCTATCTTCATACTAGTTTGATAATGTTTGATTCATTTTAATTGAAAGTATTTATGTGCATATATATCATACCTGACTGATAGCCCTAGTTCTCTTACTTCTAAACAGGAAATTCCACCGTAGATTTTTCTTCTAAGATCATTGATAAGTTTCACACATACGTGTACATATGCCTATATATATTTATGCACGTGTATATAGTTGCTTTTAACTTGTTTTTCTGTGTGACAAGATGTGTTCACACCTGATAAGCCCCGTTATAGCAGGAAAGACAATAATAAATTTCTCTTTGCATGCGTTCTGCTTCTTCAGAATCACCTAAACACTATTAAAGCCTTCCTGGCTCTTTGCTGACCTACCTTAATTAATATTAATTATATATTAATAGAAGAGATATCTTAAGATCCTTTCCAATCCAAACCATTCTATGATTCTATATTCTGTGGCAATCATAGTGGTCCTAGAGAGACCATAGACAGACCAAACTGGATCTTTAATTGTATTTTTAAACATGCAAAGTATAAATTCTATATAACACTATTGAGGGCTAGAAGTATGTTGCACTGCTCCCCGTCCTCCCTAAGAGACGTGAGATAACACACATGACAGGAAACCACCAGGTAAATATATACACAGAGCTCAAAGGAAGTGCCTCATGAGTTTCATGCTTAATTATTGTCTCACCTCATGCACAATGGCTCTTAGCAGGCAAACAGATCAATACGGATGACCATATTTCAGGTACGTGTATCTTGTTTGCCTTGAAGCACCAAAGATCAACTCTGAAGACATTAGACTTGGCCTAAGAGAGGCCTCTGCACTGGGGCCAGCTGCCAAAAGAATGTGGAAAAGAAAAGCCACTTCCAAAGAAACCTGTAGAATAAAACAGGAAAAAGTCCTTGTAGAGGCTGCCATGATCCTGCTTTTCTCCCCAGCTGGCAGGCAGAATCTGGCAGCCTGTTGCTGGAATTAAGAGCTGCAGAGCCTTCTTGTGCTTAGGAGATAAGGACAGCTACTGAGCCTCTGAAAAAACAAGATGCATGTTCTAAGTATTTATACTAAGCAATCATGTACATGCATCAATTCGTATTACACTATCTGTAGCCAAGCATATTGCGAGACACTACTTGGAACTCGTGGTCTCCTCTGACGAACAAGACAACTTCTTCAGGTGGTATTTGGAGATGAGACTTCAGGGTGTGGGGAGCTATTGGGAGCACAGGGATGAGCTGTGGAAGAGTGTCTGTAGCCACGGGAGCCATATTTGCAGTGTCTGAAGAGAAAGATTTTAATCCCCTCTGAAATTCTGTGCAGAGAGCTCAGCACTCAGTCCCCCCTGAGATTTCTCCCACTGGCTTCTCATGCTAATAATTTTAAATTCATTAGAGCCCACTAATTTTGCTATTTGACCCTCCCAGTTATCTCTGTGTCATTTTTTTTCCCCAAGAAAGGTAGTTGGTTAATACAAAACTCCATAGCCAGGAAATCACGAGCTATTCTTTCTGTTCCTAGATCTGGCACTGCCTCCCTCCATGACATTGGCATCAGCACATGTATATGTAAGATGATAACCCTTGCACAATTGGAGGAATGTGCTGGTTACATTTGACCAGCTCCATATAAACACCAGGAATTTTAAAGAGCAAGGAACTCTCAATATGCCATATGCCATTGATATTAATATATCAATAAATTCCTCCGTAGCTGCAACAGATGCTCAAGTCAGTAGTTTCACCATACAATACAATGCACTGTTGTGTCCTTTTCTGTGAGCGAGAATAAGCCAGATGCCTTTCCACAACATATTGGCAGAAATATGGTGCTATACAGCCAGAGAAAGCAAACTTTACCTCCACTACAGATGGGCTTTTACCGAGCAGCTTTTTAAATCCTGCTTTCTTAAAGTTGATTAATTTTGACAGAGGATTTACCTACTGATAGCTATCCAGATGATCGAATACTGCTGGAATTGAGACTGATGCATCATCAAGGAATATGAAACTCCCTTAATGTCACAATTACATTTTTCTTGTTTCTTTTTATAACACCATTAGACAAAGGAAACAAATTAGTGATTTTTATTTTTCCTTCATTAACTATATTTTCCTTTTTTTAGCTTCTTTATTCACTCTCATTTATCTTCCTTCTAATTTCCTCAGAGAGCAGTGTTAACCTGCTTTCCTGCTTCCCTCATTAAATATAACTTTGATTATTTTTACTTCACCCTTACCCATTAGTTCTCTAAAGTTCTCTTCCAGATACATATCATAGAATCATAGAATGTTCTGGGTTGGAAGAGACATTAAAGATTATCCAGTTTCAACCCCCCTGCCATGGGCAGGCACACCTTCCATTAGATCCGGTTGCTCAAAACCCTGTCCAGCCTGGCCTTGAGCACTGGCAGGGATGAGGCATCCACAGCTTCTCTGGACAACTTGTTCCAGTGCCACACCACCCTCATAATGAAATATTTCTTCCTTATATCTGATCTAAATCTACCCTCTTTCAGTTTAAAGTCATTCCCCCTTATCCTATCACTACATGCCCTTGTAAAAACTCACTCTCTAGATTCCTTGTAGGCCCCCTTTAGGTACCGGAAGGCTGCTGTAAGATCTCCGTGGAGCCTTCTTCAGGCTGAACAAGCCCAACTCTCTCAGGCTGTCTTCACAAGAGGTGCTCCAGCCCTCTGATCACCTTCATGGACCTTCTCTGGACTCACTTGAGCAAGCCCACATCCCTGTTGTGTTGGGAGACCCAAAGCTGAACACAGTAGTGCAGGTGGGGTCTCACAAGAGCAGAGTAGAGGGGGAGAATCACCTCTCTCTCCATGCATCTTTTTGATGCAGCCCAGCATACAGCTGGCTTTCTGGTCTTCAAGCACACATTGCCAGGTGATGTTGAACTTTCTGTCAACCAACACCTCCAAGTCCTTCTAAGAGCTACCTCCAATCCATTCTCCACCCACCTGTATTTGTACTTGGGATTGCCTTGATCCAGGCGCGGGACTTTGCACTTGGCTTTGTTGAACTTCATGAGCTTCACATGGGCCCACCTCTCAAGACCCCTTTGTACAGCATCCCTACCCTACAAACTGTCGACCACACCACACAGCTTGATGTCATCAGCAAGCTTGCTGAGGGTACATCAATCCCACTGTCCATGTTACCAACAAAGATGTTAAATAGTGCTGGTCCCAACACTGACCCCTGAGGGACACCACTCAACACTGGTCTCCACTTAAGCCATTTGATCATAACTTTTTGAGTGTGACCATCCAGACAATTCCTTATTCACCAAGTGGTCCATCTGTATCTCTCCATTTTAGAGACAAGGATGTTGTGTGGGACAGTGTCAAATACTTTGCATAAGTCCAGGTAGATGACATCAATTGGTCTTCCCTTACTCACCCACATTGCTTAACACATCGCTATTCTAACAGATCTCTGTTACAAATTTCATCACCTGATTTTGTCACTTGCATCTGTGCCCTTTGATCCTTTAATTGACATCTACTATTGAATTCCTGTAGGGCTATAGTCTTTCACTGCCCACTTCCCCAGTAATTCAGATCACCAAATCCTGAGTCTCCTTACCTGATTATATTTCAGGATGTGCTTTTACAAATGGTCTAAGCCACCTGAAAACTATGTGGCCACCAAGAAAGAGTTGTCCTGTTATCTCAGCATCCCTTGGTGCATGTTCCCACCCCACTGCTGGCACTGATATTACTACTTGTGCTACCACATGGTCAGCCAGACTACAACCATTCTTTCAGTTCTTTGTACTTTTTTTCGTAGGGTAGATTTTCTTGCAGAGCAGTTAATGCCTGCCCAAGAGGGCAGCAGGGCTACAAGCAGAGAAAGAAAAGCGGGACTGCCACTTCTGGCTTCAGAGCACATGGGTGGATTTACAGCATGCATGAAACTGCTGCCTGGTAAGTACAAATAATGCACAGTGACAGGAAGAAATATGCATTTAGAGTCTTTCCAGCTACCACTTTTCTGTTTTAATCACAATCACAGTATTATATGGGCAGTGCATTACCCTTTTGGGAGGTGGTTGCTATTTGCCACACTGAACTGTTGAACTTCTCTAGGCCTTCAGTTCAGCCTTCAGTTCAGCAAAACACAGAACAAGAAACAGACAGGTCTGGCAATCCTTAGTTGTCCACTTCAACAGGAGTTTGCCTGGAGGGGAAGAGGGAAAACCACTAACGAATAGGTCTAAAAATAAATGCAACGGTTTCCTGACATTGTTTTCTGGTCTTCTGTATTCCCCTTATGAGGAAAAAAGAAACAGTGAGATTCAAACTGCATTTTAGTTTGTTGCTAAAATTCAGAACCCAAGAAATCATGTAAGTAATAGCAGGACTTAGAAATGAGAGCAGGTCTTCATCATAGCCATGATGACCTTGACTTCTATTATTCCTGGGGTCTGTGAGAGAGAAGAGAAATCATTCACCATTACCAGTACTCAACGAAATAATTTGTTGCAAGTTTTCGTATCAAAAGACTTAAGGTTTAAAGGATTACTTTTCCTCCAGAATGTAGATCACTTTTATAAGAGAAAAGCATGGTACATTTATAGGTAACATCTTAAGCTCCTGAATGTCAGAGAATATAATGAAAGCTCTAATTGTTTCTTTCCGTGTCTTCAGAGAACCTGTCAGAAATTCTCTCATATCTGCAGCAGCCAAATACACAAATTTTCGAGCAATGTATCTATGTCATAGGACAGGCTTAAAAAAGAAGCAGCAATATTGATCTTTTAGAAATCTATACAAAAACTATCTAGGGTCATCTATCTTGGATACCATAATTACAGAGCACAACTTCTGGCTCCTAGATTCCTTGATACATGCTGAAAGCTAGTGGTTTGAGTATTTATTTTCTCCTTCAAAGTATTTCATTGCAAGCTGCCCTAAAGATGTTCAAAGAAATACACAAGCTTTCCTGGTGGTTTACAAAAGTGAAAATGCCCATTTCTTAGGGATTTTTGTTTGTTTGTTTTGCAAGATATATATAACAGCCAAACTCCATTGGGGTCTGGAGGCATCTGGGATCTGTTGTACCGATGTAGTGGTGTAGAAGTGCTCTTGCTTTTGTCCTTCTGATGCTCTCCCCATGCTGCTGCTGGGGAGTGACTGACCGCCTGTTTGGAGCTGATCTGCCTACCATGCCTCCCAGCATTAACTTGTAACGATCAATTCCACTTGTTTTGCTGTCCTAGTCAGCTTTGACTTCATTTTACAGAGTTTAAGATCCCAAAGGACTGCTGGTTCACCTCCAATGACCTTCAGTACACAGAAAGAAAGCATAATTCACTCACAGCATTAGGTCAAAGATATTCTCTTGACTAAAGGTTTCCAGCATGAAGAACAAGGGCAAGTTTAATTGGTGTGATTTGCTATAGGGATAGCTCTTCACCTGGCTTGCTGCTTGCCAGGTGCTCATCCTGGTCCTCTGCCCCTTCAACACCCACAGTTGCTCCAGCTGTTCCCCAGAGTGCCCTCAGGCACTTCGCTATGCCTTACACATCTGCTGGGCTCCTGCATCCTTTTGGCCTGAGTGAGCAGCTATTAATCGCCACACTGTCTTCTGCTACAGAGGCCCAGGGCCACAATGCTGCATTACCTGCTACTCTTCTATCCTTCAGTTCCTGCCCATCAAGTCACACTGCTTCTGTTTGCTAGGGGGCAGAACGCCTTGAACACAAGATGAAGATGCTACCAGCATTATTTCTGTGTACATATCCTGGTTTGGTCCCTTTTTCTTTTAGGTTCTGCCCTCCTTGTGACTTCTCCATGACCTTACCACTTGCTCTGTGTGAGTGCCTCTGGTTATTGTGCATCTACGCTCAGATGCTTTCCTATTATTGCTTTACCTTGACCTGCTGTGTGTGCTACTAGCAGACAAAATACAAGTGAGAGAAGGCTAAAGCTGTCTTCAAAAATGCATTAATTTGGAAGTATAATATATCTATCTGAGGAACAGTGGAATGGAAAATACCTCAAAACCAAAAAAGAGAGTATATGAGAGAATATCCACTGGTTCCCATTTTTACATTTTTAACATTTTCATTTTTCTTATTTCTGATGTAGTTTAATGTGACAGTTCTGCTTACAGAGATAATTTGGGTGCTGTCCTTTGTCACTCTGTTCAGTGAGCATTAGCTCAAGGAAGTGACTGAGCATTACATAAACTGTTGTTATTAGAGACAACTTGGAAAATATTCATCTACAGACCTAGGGCTGCCTCCATTTGTTTGAATTTTCACTCTAGATCTCACTAGCTCAAAGCCTTTGTTTTGCTGCAGGGTAGTGTGTGCCTGGCTGGTTGAAGAAGTTAATGCATCCTCGAAGGGAAGCAGAACACAGAGGAGCCAGCCAGGCCAGGCAGCAGCTGTCTCATCTACACTGATACGGAGACCAGTCACCAGCTCAGATCCCTTCTCCAGCTCCTGCTCATCTCCTGATAATAGAATTACTTGATCAAGTCCGAACTACATCAAAGACAAACTTGATCTCTGAATCATGACATGCTCTGGGGACAGTGAAATTTTACAGCCAGGACAAAGCACACAACAGGAGCTTTTACAGTCAGGACAGAGCTGGGAACAGAACATTTTTGGATGCTGAGCATTGACCACAGATATTTTTCTCCACAAGAAAAGACCAGTATGAAGTCTGATTCATTCTATAAAAATAAAAATCATACACGAATGTACAACTGGCAGGTATTTGCTAAAAAGCTATGAATAAAGTTTAAAGCTGGAATGGACAACTCTGATCTCCCACAGGGCATTAACTATTGGAATTCCATGAATTCTTGATTTAAAAAAAACATAGTTTGACAAAATTTATTACAAGCCTGTGACTAATTATCCCCCTTACTAATGAATCGTACTTTTATCAGTGAAAACTGAGATCAAATGTTGTAGTTCTGAAGTGAATGTAACACAGTAAAGCATTGGTTCTTTTTCTCCTAAAAGATTGAATTTGCAGTTTAAAATTCAAATCAAATATGTAAATAGAGATTTTCATTGTTGTGACAGCCTTTAAATACGAATAGTGTTGGCATTATTGAAAATCTCTGTAGAAACCTGGTTTGTATCCAAAGTTAGTTAATCTCTTTTCAAATCGCATTATAAATAAGAATTGATTTGGTAACATTTTAAAATTCTATTATCAAGAAAGTCAGGTCTAAACGTACCATTTTAACTTGATTTGCCATTTCTCATTATCATTTTGCTATTTATTTTGTCCCATTTTTCAATTGAGTGACTCAAGTATTGCCCTTGAGATGCTCCTATTTATAACATATCTTAGAATTTATTAGGTTCACAAAAATTCAGTCGATGATGTTGACCTTTACAAGAAAGAATCACTCAGACTCCCTAATTCTATTTCACTGCATTGCAGTGGTAGCTATCTTTCTCCATTTTAGCTGAATTTTGCGTATTAATTTCACTATCCTAAGGCCGCCTCAAACTGAAGGACATTTAAAAGCTTAATATTTTCCTAGATTCTTTATTAAATGAAAATTTTCTCATTTTGTAGTTTTCCTTTTCACTGAAAACTTAGGATAACAGACAAAAAATCTATCAGAAAAGAATGCTAGTTAGTGAGTTCACATTGTAAGATATATTCTGCAAAGATAGAAGAGCTTTATCTTCCACAAACGCATAGACAAGTCCAGACCATGGCTAAGAATCAAACTGAAAGAATGACCAACCAGGTCACCTTCAGTAATGTGGGTTTTCTGCTTCAAAATTAATCGAAAGACCAGGAGCACTAGAAATACCAGCATACAAGGGAAAAAAAGAAAGCAAAACTGAATTAACTCAGTAGATTATGAAGAAGTTAAACAAAATGTCAGCACAGGGAGGAACATGCATCACTGAAAAGCTTCAGCATACCAAATAGGTTGTGTGACTACAGATTCACGGAAAAGAAGGCGATGGCAGGTTAATTAACCATGTTTCATGTAGCTGTAGAAAGATCACAAAAGGAGCAGAGTCTCAGAAATGGTAGTAAAAGCTGTTATATTTTAAATTTCAAAGCCAGAATTGGCATGGATCTTGTTTGTAGTTGCTGTCACTAACTGCTGACTGTTTCATTCTGGCATTTGGGAGTATGTGCCCAGTGAGCAATGCCTCAACACAGAGGTTCATATAAAAACTCAAGAGAATCCAGGACAGCAAGCCTAGACAGAATCACAATATTTACTCAACCAGAGCCAAATTCAAAAGCAAAAGCTCCAATGCAGTGACATAACACACAGAAAAGTCAGGTATTTACCATGGCCATAAGATGATTTTGCCGCATGAAAGGGTCAGAAGAGTTCCAACAACTCATAGTTCTTACTTTCTTCTCACTTTCTTATGATTATGAAAAAAGCAGTAAAACAGCTTCCTCTTTGCAAGTATAACTTTCTGTCTCACAGAGCATCTCTGCCACCCAGAGTCACCCCGTAATCTTGACTTCTAGGAGACCCACCAGAGCAGGTGAGCATCCCAGCCCCACCAAGGCATCACATTGCAAATGCAGTGATGTCCAGATCCAGATCCTGGAAAACTTCCCTCCTCTCCAGTTCAGACAGTCAAACCTACTAATTTACAGCATGCATTTGCAGACAAATGGATGCTACCTTACAAACTCTGGAGGGACCTGTAACCATGCCTACAGTGTGTGGTACTCTGGGAGAAATCCAGCAATTGTAATGATGTCAATTGCACTACCCAGTGTCTACCCGGTAGTAGCAAATCAGTTTATTACCATACAAAATATGGATAAAAGATAAGGACTATTTCATCTGCAATAATAAAATGCAACAGAAAAATGCGAGGCAGGAATATATCCTTCTAGCTTATCAGTCAAGATTTGCCCAGTTGCTTGTGAGCAAGAGATTGCTTGTGAGGCTGAGCTATTCACTTCCTCTCCTTGAGGGCAGGTTTTTTCCATAAAGGACAACACCTTCTCAGCTCTTGTGGTTAGAGACCCCTGCCTGTCACCTTTGCCTTGCTGGAAAAACCTCCTTCTTTTCTATCAGGGTTTGCCACTTCATTTTCTGTGTCAAATCGCATGGCAATGTGAAAAACTAGGTTATTATCCTTTCCATTCTTTCTTGATGTTTCCATGAGTCACATATCCATTGGATCCCTCTGCTACTTTTCCCATGAGGAATACTTTTGGAGGAGGAGGGATGAAAAGGAAAGGAGGGTGAAATTTGTCATCTCACAGACAAAAGTCTCTGGAGTGTGCTATTTATGGGACCCATGTACCTTCTTACTGACCTTGCTTACTTTGTACATTTATATATCCATTAGAATTTATTAACTATGAATACATTAGGCTCCAGTTGCTTAGCAAACTGTCTAGAAAACATATTTTAATAACATATGCAAACAGCATGTCCAGATAATATCTGCAATGTCTCCATATGCCTCACTACGCAGATCACACAACTTAGTATGGCCTGCTAATATGACCTGCAATAGGTATTAGATACATTCATTACCATTTAAGATAAGACAGGACAAAAAGGCAAGCTACTATTATGTGGTTTCAGTTTTCTAACTGTTCTAGTTGATACTTCAGAGCACAATATTTTAATTAAGGGGGGGGGGTCTCATTACAGAAATAATTTTGAAGCAGCTTTCCTCCTTGTTGCTTAAGCAGGTTCATTACAATGCAATGCAATTTACCCAGCTGGACAGGTCTGCAGGTGGCCAGAAACCCATTAGAGAGGTATCTACCTACTACAGGGGAAACTAATATTCAGGAGACAGGAAATCTCACAGGGACTTCGATTTTGCCAGACATTAACACAGTTGACTGGGTAGCAGGTGGCTGGAAGCATAAATTTCCCTGTAACTTATTTATTAGGGCTCTCTTGCCTCCCTTCTTCAGGAATTATAACATGCGCTTGGCATTGATAAACCTCAGCAAGGGCACACTGTAAAGATGAAAGTACTAAAGTCTTGATAAATATTTTTTATCTCTTTGACCTAAATGATTTGAGCCAAACTGGAATCTTACATGGATTTTTTTTTTTCCCCTGAGGAAAAAATAGAGTACTCCTATGATGTAAACCTCCTCATTTAGAAATAATATATAACTGCATGTCTTCCTGAACAGAACAAGAGTCAAAGAGAAATTACATTCTTCTGTCACAGCTCCAAACCTCCTTTCAGCCAGGTCTCTGCTTGGAAAGCTCTCCATCAGCTTTTCTTCCTACACCATAATTTATTTTTCCTCTGTGGCTTTTACCCCTCTGCATGTTTCCACAATGTTTTCTTCACCATTAAAGCCCTAGTCCTTATGCTCATTGCTGTGAAAATTATTTGAACCACGAAATTCATTTTTCACTCAACATATGCCTGTGTACTGTTTATATGTTTCAGTTATCTAATGCCCCAAATGAGCTCATATGTAGTTTATGCTTTCCCTGGAAGGAAAGCTCATCAACACACTTACCAGCTCTAAAAGGGTTTACTTCTGTGTATAATGAGAACATAGAAAATAAGAAAATTTTCTATCCATTCTGGGATGAAAAGCACAGAAAACTCTCCCATGAGTGCTTTGAGGCTAATTATTCAAATTCCCTGGAATATTCTGAAAATGTCAGCATTAATTCACAAGTACCAAGGTCTATATGATTGCACTGCATCACAAACACAATAGGTTGTGGGCCAGCACTCATGACATCCTCAATTTCACAGCACACCCACTTGTTCTGCCAGAGCAAAGCAGAAACATTACATTTAGACGTGTTTTTCACAGTTCAGTAAGGATAATCTCATATTCCCTCTCTAGCCACATGACCACATGTGCTACGTGTGATGGCTATGGATTTGTGTAGGATGTGATCAGGAAGGCCCCACGCAAGGATCCCTGCTGGTGACAGAGCTGCCTAAGCCCTCTGGCTCCATGTGTCATGTGTGTCCTATGCCACACAGTCTGACACACCACTACCTCACATACCACAGAAAGAGGTCCTGGAGAGGCTCAGGAGTACATGGAGAGCTGTCGTGTCTATCTTTCAAGCCCAAAACTTTATGGACAAAGCATTGCCTTAAGCAAATCAAATACTTATCCCTGCCCACTCCCTGCTAACACCCACACATCTTTTCCTGGAACTCGTAGTCTCTGGGTAAGCAAAAGATCCAGCAAGTTGATATAATTACTGTAAGTGGTTTAAAGAATGGACCTAGTTCTTATGTATAAGATATCTCATTAATAAGTAAACATATCCATAAATATTGTGAACAAAACAGCGGCAAGAAAGACATTTCAGCCATTTAAAAGCAGGAAAAGCAAAAAAGATTTCTTTTTGCAGGCTTTTCCTGCAAGTTATATGGGAAAGCTGCATAAATTTTCTTTGACCTGGTTTTGCCATACGCTGTGTTTTCCTGTTAAAATATTCACATATAATCAGGTATCCACAGGCAGACAGACAGAAGCAGGGACCGTGGAGTTGTAGGAGGAGTCTGCCACAGAAAGAGTTGGCTTTTCCTCTCAATACAAATTACAAGAATCTCTAAAACAGTCAATGTAAATTTAATCTGTTAAAAACTGACTTTAACTAATTGCAATTTCCTTTGTCCTCTCTCTCAAATCATTCCAACTTTTCTCTGTTAAAGGTAGCACACAGAAAACAAATCATTACAGTTATTTTTCTCAGCCCTTTACTACCACCCAAAGTTACTAGACAAATCCTGCTGGCTTTATTCACACACGTCTCATCTTAATGACAGTCTAAGGCCTTTCAAAATGAGCCACTAAATAATAAACTCAACCACAAATATACAGCCATTGCAACAAATTCACATTAGACATTCAGACACCATGGCAATAAGATCTTAGATGTCTAGAAAGACCCTCTTAAAGCCACTTAAAACACAATTATAAAGGAAATGTTATCAGCTATGTTTTCATTCTTTGGAAAACGCACTGTTTCTTCAGTACCATCAGTTCTTGCTTTCCTTCCATATGGAAGAGAAAAGGGTCATTTTGCAACCCCTTGCCCCCAGATGTCTACATTAAGGTCAGAGATTCTTTGATTTCCGTCCCAAAATATTTTCTTCATAGCTGTGACGTGTAAATGAGGCCCACTTCTGCTTTGGAGTACATAGGGCAAACAAGTGACCCCAGCATCTGTGAGACCTGCCCCAAACCTCCCTAACAGGGCTCAGCCATGAGAAAGGGTCGTCACAGCTCTGGTGTTTCTTGCTGGAACTGCCTGGCCCAGAAGCTCCTTCCACTCAAAACACACCTGGAGAAGGACTTCTTTGGGCAACATTGTGTTCAGAACCAGAAACCACTTTTGACTCCTCCCAAGAGTCATTGAGCTCAACACACAGTAAGTGGCCTTTCTTTTGCTCCTTCCCCACCTTGTGTCTTGTGCTTCCCGTTGTGGCTCTGCATACATAGGAGCAAGGTTGAGCACTGCCTCACTCATGATGTCCTACAGACCTATTGTAAAAGCACTAGCTTGGGAAGTGGAAGATGTTTCTTAGCAAATGCTCCACTTCTCAGCAGTGTCCTGAGCAGCTCCAAGGTGAGCAAATGCTACCACATCCTTAGCAGTTGGCCACCTACCCTCACAAAAATCCAGCCAAAAACCAACACAAACTTAGTTCCACATCATCAGGACAACCAACTCCAAATGGAGTTTTCACCATGGGAAACACCCATAGACATAGTCTTTGATGTTGCTAGTCTTGGAGCACTTTGTTCCATATGCAGGAGCCTTACATCAACTTACATAAGATACAAACCTCCCTACTACTTAAACAATGGAAAAGGCAATTCATTCACATACCCTACATAGGTCTTTAGGGGTACTCTGTCTCTGCAGTGATTGCAGAAGCCTTTGCACCTAATTTCAGCAGTCTGAATTCCCCCTACCAAGGCTAAACACTCAAAAGGTTTTTCGCTGCCTAAATAATGATGGCAGGTGATTAGAATTTTATGTGGCTTAATACTGCATAAAAGTCCTTGGAGCTGAATCATCCCTAAAAATGTATTCAGCTTAATGATCTGGTGGGAAAAATAACCTCACTCATGATGCTGATCCTTTGTGAAGTTGATGAATTTTACTTGCTCCTTCTCTAATATGTTTTATCTTAAATTTTTAAGTCTTTCTATTGCTTTCCTCCCTTTACATTTAGTGAAAAGCATTGTTTGCCATCTATCTCATTAACCGAGAACAATCACAACCTCCATTAGACCACACTGACAATATATGGCTTTAATTATTTTTTCACAGAAAACTCTCACGCTGCGGCAGAGTAACAGAGTGGTTGTGACATTGGGCTACAAATTCCTACACAGGAGTGTGTGTGGTTGGAATGGGGTCTGGGGAAGGCTGATGGAGAAGCAGAAGGCAAAAGCATTCCTTGGGGTTTTTTTAAGAAGAATCTTGGTGAAATATTTCTGTATGCCACATACGCTAAAAGCTCTTCCATCTTTAATGTCATCTGTTCAGAATTATACATCCAGCACACACTAAAATCTCAATCAGGTCATTAGTTACTTCTTGAGATTTTAATCATGGTTCTATTAAAACTTTTAAGTGGTTTTGAGCTTATAGATTTCCATAACACTTAATTTGTATGCCATATTCTGCTATTCTTGTATTTGCTGTTTAGCCTATCTTATGGCACAGTAAAAAGTCCTGCCATCTGGCAGAACAATTGCAACCTTCCAAATTAGAGCACAATTCTATACTTTCTTGGTTTGTTTCCTTGACAAAGCTTTTGTCCCAAAATACGAATTCTCCTCACAAGCTAGAAAATGTTTCTGAAGATATTTAGAGTCAGAAAAGTCTTGGTACAAAGTGTCTCTTTTTACCAACTCACGCTGCTTCTAAAGTCAGGGGAAAATAAGCCTCAGCATTCTTAATGCTCTTAGCTTTCACTTCATCAAGGTTTTTCTGTTGAAACATTCAATATTGTTGATACGAGAATTCTTGTGCTGCCAAGACAGTTTTCACCTTTTGAGGCACCATAAAATAGTGTTATGCATTGAGAGGATCTTTATTCACATCCCACATAGTAGATCTTATTCCACTGGCAAGGTTGTTGAGGTCTAAATCTTGGCCTCCCTTTCCTACCCCCAAGATATTTGCCATTACTTCATCTCCAAAGAACTATTTTTTTTTTCTCCTGTCTTCCCTATGCATACTTAAAGAAAAAGCTTGAATCCTCCAGGAAGTCATTAAGGGCATATGTGCAACTTGTGCTCCCCCAGAAGCCAGCGGAGTCTGCAGGAAGTCTCTAGGTGGGACCAGGACATCCACATTCAGTTTTCTTAAAGGCAAGAGTCTGCTCCCCATGGAGGAGTAGGGAAGCTTTGCTGAGGTCCATGAAAGGCAGGCTGGGTGGAAAGCTCTTTACTTCTTCAGCTTCCTTACAGTTTCCTGACATTTTTCAAACTACCTGGCTTGGTCTTGCAAATTGGCATGAAATCACTAACTTTCTGGCAATTTAGTGAGGGCTTCAGACCCATTGCTTCCACTCTACTTCCTTAAAACAAATAGTTGGTATTTATTGAGTATATAAATATGCACAGAGCTCCAGAAATTTCCAGAATTGCAATTCAATATTCTATTGTGACCTCTGGTTCTCAGGGTCCCTTAGCCCTTGTCAGTGAGATCCTGATGGTAAGGAACAGATAATTTAACTACCTTGAAATCAGCCTCAGTGTTACCTTCCAATACGTGCATCAAAACCATTGTTTTAAAAGCTATTTGAAAGTATGGGAAGGTTGCTAGCTATACAAATATTGTCATAGTTCTGATTTTTCTCCAGCTCCCCCTCAGAAAGGAAACTGGCCTTTCAAGGAAGAGAGAATTAGATTCAAGACAACTCCATTTATATATCCCAAAAAGCTTTCAAAGCAAAGAGCTGTACCTGATCTTGGTTTGGGCACTCACTTCACACTGGGGAATAAGTGCCTCCTTCCACTCTCCACTACCTGGAGAAGGCAGGTTCCTATTGAATCAGGTGGACAGAAGCATTACTGACCCAGCTTTTATAATAAGGAGATTTGTCAGAATCTTCCCGATATGCCTGCGAGGTTGCCATAGTAATTATATTGTGTTTACTGTGGACTTCTGCCTCCTGGTCCTCACTGAGAAGGCTCAATCTGAACAAAGATGGAAGAGCAGGAAGCTGTGCGAAATCCTTAAACTATTCACCTGCAAGCCACAATTCATCTTTACCATCACTTCCTAGATTATCTGTCTGCTCCAGGCTTGTTTCCTTCCACCAGAATGAATCCTACTAATGGGCAAAGGACACCAGCTCTCATCTCGGCTGATGCGCTCTACTCGCTGGTCAGTTGTATATCCCTCTGCTGTACCTCACCACTGCTTCTGCAGACTTTGGGGCAGGGCCTGTCATTTCGCACTGGGGCTGCTATGGTGTGTCCTGCTCCAAGACAGGGGCTGCTAAGCTGTAACATAATAAAAAGAAATAAATGAGACTCTGGACAGCCTTTGCCCTGCTTCACGTTACAGAGCTCAGATGATCTTTATCATTCAGTTTCTTCTATGTATGTTTGTTCAAGACAGAAACTTGCTTCTCATGCAAATGTGACTGGCCATGATAGTTCATTCTAAGAGGTTTAGTAATCTTTTCCTTGGATATGTTCTTCGTTTTAACATCCTACATTCTCTTCTGTGGAAGCATCTTCAGAGCCGGATAGAACAAAATAGGAAACAAAGGATAGCTGATACTGAACAATGTGGAATGTCAGAGGAAAAGGTAAATAACCTCACAGACATTTACCCTTCCCTTCCTGTCCCAGGATGAGGCAGCCCCTCTCTTCAAAGTGACAACAAAACTCCTCTACACAACCTCCTCTGCATTCTCTCTTCCACCACTGCTAGCAATCCTGTAAAGAATGTGTTCATTTGAGCTAAAACCCTGTGTTTGTACTGAAACACACAAGTAGCTCATTAAACTTTTCTTAGATAAATTGTTTAGACTAAGTAATTCTCCCCTTTCCTCCCCTTGTGTTGCCAGCCTATTGTTTATAGCCAGCATTCCAGGCTGCGTATGATGAAAATGCTGATGTGTTTCCTGAGTTACAGACCCAAGCTTTATCTCATCTTTCATTTAGGAAACTGGCTGCTTTATCATTTCATGCTGCTGTGTGCAGTGTTTATTTTTTCCCTATTATTAATGTTGTATAGGAGGATGTGCCAAGCCCCATCAGCTGTTAGTTGTATTGTGCATACCACACACACACATATACCAAAAAAAAAAGAATAATACATAGTGTTATGGTTTGGGCAAATCTACAGACACAGTTCACAAATTCCCTTTGATACTGGAGACAGCCTTTGGGTAACAGTGTCAATTTATAGCTATGTATGTCCTTCACATACTACTTTTAGTACAGATTTTGCTGGTATTCTCTGCTGTCTTTTACTTCCACTTCTCAATCAAAATCCACAGGATGTGACAAGAAAAACTCCTGCCCTTTGCACAGACTTAATGATGATCACCTATTCATCTGGAGTCCTCTAAGAAAGAAATAACTCCTCCCCAGGTTTTCCTCCAGGTTTGAATTCCAGGGGAGAAATTACTAAGCAGTGACTCACTCAATGGATCATGAAAGCAGCAAAGGGGACCCGGGCTTACATATGAATATTTGGCTAGCTATTCTGATCAATAACAAACTAATTGGAACAGTCAGAGACATAGGCCATGATTTAGAGAAGCCATGATGTTTGAGAGAAAAAGAATCCTGAATTTCCGATAGGATTTTGATTTAGATCCAAAGAATGGATAGGAAATGGATAGTGGTTAGGAAAAGTAGGCAGATACTCATTCTTTTGTCTACAAGAGATATCTCTTGGGCTAATCCAAGTGCACTGATTTTTTTTTTCAGTCAATTTTTGCAGAGCCTGTTCAACTTTCTGCTTTAACTACTGAAAGTACTGGGAGATAAAAGCTACTACAGTGTTAGAAACTGGCCCAGCAGAGGCTGTAGAGGTCAAAAGCAACTGAATTAAAAGATATCATTGTTGTGAAGGCATAAAATTGCCTGATTTGCGCTGTGTGCTGCCCATGAGGATACCTACTAAATCTGAAACATTACCACATGTGGAAGTCACTGCAATTATTTTCAGTTACTGCTGTATCAAGTCTTATGGTTTCACTTCATGCACATGGTGGATTGCCCCGAATTTCTGAAGGATCCCAAAAATATGGTTATCATACAGTCTTAACGTCAGGCAGTTCAATTAGTTTTGAGTGATTCCACCAATTGCTGTTCTTGAATCACATCTCCTTTAATAACAGTATTCATAATAATAAATAAGCATTCTATTAATAAGCATTTTCATTGTGAACTTTACCTACAACCACAGAACTGTTTCATTCTGAACTTTACCTGCAACCAGAAAATGAGTTACTAGTTCAGTCTTTCTTTCTACATTGTTTATCCACATTTGCTTATTCTGACTTTCCTTTGGAAAGAATTATCTCTCCAAAATCATTTATATTTACCTAAACTGGAACAAAGGAGCCTGATAAAAATACAGCCTGTCAAAATTCAGCTTGAACTTAGACTTGCTGCTCAGGTCTGCTTCCACACACCCAGTGTTCTCTGTCTCTGATTCAAATATTTTCAGTTCTGTTTAATGTTCCCTTTCTCAACACTTCATTTCCTCATTAATACACAGAACAACGTATGGTTTCAAATGTTTATCCTGTGGTCATCCACAGAAGTCACATAAGCAATGCCAGAGCTTAAATGTTGATCTCCGAGGCTTAGCTGTCTGAGAGTGGACCACGTGGATTCAATTTTCTGAATTTTCAGATACTTCTATTCTAACCTTGGCAAAGTTCAAACCGCTTTGGTGTTACTGCAATCCCTGCAAGTTTCACAGCTCTCCAGCCATCTTTTGTTTATACCATTTAAAATTAGCCTCTTACTAACTGTGACATCCATCTCAAGGTATTCAGTTTTCGTTATTTTTGGATCAGTAAAAACAGACATACTGGAAGTGAGACACACTAAATCAGAACAGTTTATAAGGATGAAGCATGTAGACCACTCTCCTCACTGTGAGGATGGTACATCCTGCAGGGTCTCTGATCATGAGGCCCATGCAGTACCAAAAGAGGGTCTGAACTACACTGACTCTATATTTAGACTTACACTCTACCCAGCTGCAGCACAGGGACATTTGGTTCATTTGCTTTAAGCCAAATTTCTGTTCTTGAGGTTCAGGGACTGTCACAGCATTGATGTGATTACTGTTATATTCTAGTGAAACCCACAGGTGATATTTAAACCGTGCTATGTATCTATAATGTGAAAGCACTGCTTTAGTGCTCTCCCTTCCCACAGTTCCATTTCTTCCTGCCCTTTCCCAGGCCCGGTGCCAGCCGCAAAGGGAGAGCACCGAGGCTTCACAACCTCACACTTTGCAAACGTTTTGCACAGGAGGCAAGACCACAATGGTCCTGCAAGCACAGGATGTGCGACATCCATCCTGTGGGAACTTAGGCGATCCTCCTCGGAAAGTCGGCTTCATGTGAGAAACACTAGATGGCACACAACAACCGCTGTATTACTTCCTTTTTCGGTTCCGAAACCAAAAATCGGTTTCAAAGCAACAGCCTGGAATGCAACTAAAGGACTGAGTGCAAAACATGAGTCTAAGTAAGCTATAAAAACCCACTGGGAAGACAACCTTTCCAATAAAACCTCACCCCGCTTCCTCTGTCAGAATTATTTTTCTATTTATAGCTCTGCCTAACTTGGCAGCCTCAGAAAGTAAACACAGATTTTATTTAGTGGCTTGTTGAGAAGCAAGGGAATACTGTCATTTCAGTACAATATAAAGTAACAGAGTGGCACACAAAGTTAAGCCCGCTTGGCTCAGTAACCTCTACAATTCAAAATACAACTGCTGGGACAAGATTCAAGTGATATAATAACCTATCACATGGATTCTGTTAAAGGACCTGTGCTTCAGTTTGTAAGTAAAACCAAGTACTCCCTACTCTTTAGAAACCAATAAGCATTTTTCTCTTGTCCTAAGAGATCTAAAAGCCCAGGGAAACACATACATTATCAAAATAGTCGGAATGGCAAATTCCAACTTTTTATGCTTTATTGTATCAGTGCTTAGCATGGGTCTGCTTTGATTCCATAAACACACAGCATATCATAAGGGAAAGCATTTACAGGACTCTTCACACTTCAGATCCAAAACTTTGAAGCCGTCAGTTCCTGGTGCCACTTCACAGATTCATCACATCAGCATGAAGTGGTGCAACTTCTGCACATGGGCGAGGTTATGATTTAACTGAAAAGATGTGAACTTTCAACTTCCTGAGAACTGCTAGTAGTTGGCACGGCTTCTTTGCAAAGCAAAGCCATGTCCATGACTACTGGCAGAGATCCAATCATAAACTCACCTAAGCAGGAAGCTGTAAACATGAGTTTACTGGCAGAAGGGTGTCAATTCTTCCTTGCATGCATTACTAAAAACTAGCTGATGTAGGATCAGAAAGAGAGACTGGACTCTCAATGATTTCCCTTCTCCTCCTCAGAAGTGAGCTAGAAAGAGGCCTAGTGGCCCCTAGGAGGGGGGACTCTTCTGCAAAAGCAACCTCAAGCTGTAGAGGCAAGAACAGTACAAAGCACCTGCCAGGTTGAGAATTGACTCATTCAGGGAGAAAGCACCTTCAGTGCTAACCAGAGTCCCTGGCAGAGATGAGTGTTGGGTTGGGTTTTTTTTCTTTCTTTTCCTTTTGTGTATTTTTGCATGCTTTGCATTTCATGTTACCTGTTTTCAACTGTGTAAATAAGTAGTTTTATTCATTTTTAACTTATTCTGGGTTGTGTCAAGAATAGCTTCTGAGTAACTAGCTGAACCTTACAGTGTTCAAGTCCTCCAGGACAGCAGTCCTAAAAAAACAAGGTCCTGGACATCTCTCCTCTGCTTCTCTTTACCTCATATATTAAGGCATGTTTCCACATAGTTGCAGTGACCAATCTGAGACAGAAAAGCAGCTGCCTTGGGAGAAGAATTCATGCCTGCAAGTATCATTAACCTAGAAAGATCACCAGCATTTAGAAGAGGGGAGAGAACACAGATAAATTCATGAGATTTTGAAGGGACAGGTAATAGCAATTATTGACGTATTTTTCAATTTAAAATTAAACTCTTTTCCTCCTAAATGTAGCTGCCAGTTTGAGTTAAGTAATTTCTGTTTCAAGGATGCCGTGGTAAGAAAACTGATGAAAAATTTTTAGTGCTATGTAAATCCATATTCTGGCTCACAGGAGTTACACTTCCAAAAATACTATTGCAAAGCTGTGAGTGTGTGTTGACAATTTGCTGTAACAGCTGCATATAATTAAGGGATGGAAAGGACCTAAATATACCTAAACAGTTCTCCCATCTTTTGTAAAGAATCATAAATTTTTATGTTACTTGGGACCATAGTTGCTAATTCCATGTTTGTTTCTTGAAATGAATGGCATTTTTATTGGGTCTGTTATTATCCAAAAGATTTCGTGCAAGATACTAGCTAGTTAAGCCATCTCCAAACCTACTTCTTTTGTATTTATTTCAGCTCCATGCCGTGACATAAATTTATCTCATAAAATCCTCATTTCTTCAGAAACAGACTTTTAACAGCATCACATGGAAACTTAGTATCAGCAAGTGAATGAAGAGTGATTGCAGCTTCTTTGCAGTATGGGACCAATGGAACACATCCATCCCAAGCCAAAGGATAGACAGTGAGAAGAAACTTCAGGGGCCAGGATCCTGTACTTGGGACCAGTTGAATGACAGCCCAGCTCTACCACTTTCAGAGCTACACTAGTACCTCCACATGATGTTGACCTGTTCCCATTGTACTGGACTGAAGAGAAATAAGCGAACTAACAGTCATTCCTTTACAAAGGCAGTGAGGCCTCTGAGTCAGAAGCATACCAGCCTGTTTGAAAATACTCTTGGGGTCTACCTGCATCTTTAACATATACCCACCTCAATAGCTTTCACTAACATTCTATGGTAACTCTTGAAAATTGGTCTTAGGACTTTAGTAATATATATTCTAATAAAACTAACCAGACATTAAATGCTAATATTTTTACTAACATGTTCTCTAAACATATCCTGGTATTTTGTCTGTATTTTGTTCTATCTACTCTACAAGAAAAAGTAAAAAATGTGACTTGGTCACAGTCCAGAGGAAACGAGCAGATTGGAAACAGAAGTGCAGTCTAGGCTGTAAAATAGCAACAGGCTTGAGGCTGTAAATTGCAAACACTAAAAGAATATGCAAAGGCTGTGGTAGCTTCCTCATCAGTTGAGGTTTTCCAGCTAAGGGTGAAAAGCCCTCTGAAAGATATGCTTTATTCAAACAGACATTTATGCAAGGCTTATGATATGCAGGAGATAAACTAGATGATCTCAAGGATCCCTTATGGCTTTTCAGTCTAGGAATAAAAAGCCTCTTTCACTGTAAATAGACTCAGTATTTCAGCTACTTCGGACTCAATGTGGTGATAGAGACTACAAAGCAGGAATTGTGTCAGATACTTCTAATGCTGTGAAGGCCCCTGCAGAACACAATGTGGGACAAATGTGTGAAAGAAGTTCTTTCAGTGCCCCATCAGGTCAGTTGTTAGAGCACAAAGCAGTGCTGAGTAAAGAATTACAGTATCTTTGTTCTACTCTCACATTATGAATCACTTTCATTGACATATGGACCCATTAAATGTGATATTATGCTGCACAAACATGAACTCTTCAGTGATTAGTGAGAGGTATATAGGTCTTTTGTTTTGCCATTTCATGCAATCATTACTGCTTGGGGGGAAGAAGAGAATTCAGAATAGAGTTGAACTTGTTCTGTTAATACAAGCTGGCAGGTATTAGTGTCTGTTAATACAAGCTGGCAGGTATTAGTGTCTGTTAATGCAAGCTGGCAGGTATTAGTGTCTAAACAACAGAAGAGCTGGGTTATAAAAAAATATCACATCTGACACTTTATTTCATATTATAAAAATGAAAACAGATCACAGAATGGTTTGGGTTGGAAGGGATCTTAAGATCATCCAGTCCCAACCCCCTGACACAGGCAAGGACACCTTCCACTACACCAGGTTGCTCAATGCCCCCTCCCAACCTGGCCTTGAACACTGCCAGGGATGGAGTATCCACAACTTCTTAGGGCAACCTGTTCCAGTGCCTCACTGTCCTCACAGAGAAGAACTTCCTTATATGTAACCTAAATCTGTCTTACATAAGCTCTGCACAATTTCATAGACGTAATCTTCAACAACTTGATTTTAGGAAGCACTTTTAACAGTAACAGTGATATTTTAAACTGTGGATATAAGTTGGCATGAAGCAATCCCAGGTATGTCTTGACTGAGCTTCTGCAGTATTTTTGGCTAATATGCATATGCACATAAACTAGCTCTCCCCCATCTACTTCAGATATTACAAAGAGCATAACCATGACACCGCAGAACTCAACTTCAGTTAACCACAGAGCCTTCCTAGGCGTATACTGCAGACCATTCTATGTTTCATTTGGCAAATTCTATAAAGCAATTTCTAAATTTCTATCAGTAACCAAGCTAATTTCAGTTGGAAGCCAGCTCAGATCATTTTTCATTTAACACTAGTTACAGTAGTTACTGAAATACAGGCATACTCAGGGTAGCTGGTAACGAAACACAAAATACTTCTGAGCTGGAAGAGGGCTGTATATGTCCAACAGGAAACTGTTATAAATCTTATTTAAAATATTTATTAAAGATTTAGAAGAGGGATAAACAGTACATTTTTAAATGAAAATTATATTAATTTAGAGTGGCTGCATATCTACAGCTCACATAACTCACCAGTTATTTCTGGAACTGCAAAAAATATCAGCAAGCAAAAATATTTGCTCTCACAGTCCATTCTCCTCAGGTCAGTGAGGCAAAAGCTGGGGAGAAGCAGAAGAGGAATGGTCCCAGTTCATGATGGATTTTAAGCATGCACATGCTGTCTTCACTGTTGTTTTTCCCCCTCTTTCTGACAGTGCCACACTGTTTCAGGAGTAAGCGCTTCCTCTTTGTTTCTGCACCCTCATTTCCTGCTCCTTCCATCCTGTAAACCTCCTTCAGGATTTTCGAAGTATTTTGCCACTCAGGCTTGGAGAATCCATACAACTGAACAGATGGTGGAGGAGCCTACATGGAAAAAATAGAAAAGGAAGTAAATGAGAAAGAGATGAGAAGGTATGGAAACAGAAAGGGCAGGTATAAGTGAAATTAAGAAAACGGGAAGAAAGGACATGAGTAAATGAAAGAATGAGCAGAGTGATGAACAGCAAAGTAGAAGCAAAAAGGAGGCTCTAGTACTTCCCATCATTCCTGAATAATGATCCGTGGAATGGAAAATAAAACAGTCTAATATCCATTATTAGTAAGAAAATTAAAACAGGTAATTTCTCCAAAATCTAGCCAATCTGGTAGTGTCATATGATGCAGATAAATCCTCCAAAACCTGATGCCACACTGGCAGCTAAAAATAAGGAAATCTGGCCCTCTGCATGCAGAGGTTCTAAGGTGGATTTAGTGAGTACTGAAGGAGTACAGCTGTGAGCACCGGTCTCAAGAAAGGCTTAGACTACACCATTAAATGTCTCAAAAACAGATAATAGATAGGCCGCCTCTTCAACACTATGTGCATTTCTGATCCCCCAGTAAAAAAAATTGACTGGTTACCCGTACTGCAATTCATTTAAGACTGTCTTAGAAAGCAGGACTGAGATCGCTACTGATCTCACATCTTCATCTCAACAGCACAGACTTCATATAGCTTTAACTAGGTTCCCTGAATAAGTTACGGGGTTGAACTTAAGTCTTTCTGTACATGAGAAAGTAAATGTCCAAAACTGAAATAATGTGCCCCCAAGCAGTTTTCTGTACAGCTTCTGCACAAAACTCCCATTACAAGGCACAAAATATAGGTCTGGGGCTTTTTTTTGCACTGTCCTGAAATCATTCGGTTTGAGAAAGCTTCTTATTTTCCTAGAAAGGGACTAGAAGGCCAAGCCACAAACATTTTCAGGAGTCAACCCCTTTCAGGCAAGTTACTCAAAATAATTAAGGGGAAGGGCAGTTTCTTCTCTACTAACAGATCAGGTTAGTCAGGCGGACAAGTCCACTCTGGTAGCATATAAGGATGTCTGAACACGCACTAGCAACCTGCGTAATGAATCCTGGGCTGGTAAGCACTCTTCAAAACTGTGCCATGACTTTCTCTTTTACCATTACTTAAACCTGCAAGGTAATATCTCTCCCACTTTTTTAGAACAGGGCAAAGGCACTGAATGGGTCAGTTGAAGCTGATGGGTGTTTTCTATCAGCAGTTAAGTCTCCCAGAGCTCCAGATAAACCATAGAAACACCCAGGGCTGTGCTACCTACGTGCTCACTAAGTAGATACAAGCTGAAGCTGGCTTTCATCACACATGCCTTATTCTGCAGCCAGATATGTAGCTCTGCAGAGCCCCAGGCTCTAGATTTCCATTGGGCTGTGCCTCCAGGGTTCATCTCTACAGAAAAAGCTGCAGGATCAGGGCTTTAGGCTGTAATTCCCTCAGGGCATGGATGATGCCTTCCTTTTAGTCTTATTTTCTGTCTGCAGAATCCTGTCCCGTAAATGACAAATAGCAAATTTGCTTTTTCCTAGAGAATTTCAGTCATGACTCGTGGGTCTTCTTTTCCATCCATCCTTCTACTGCATGTTTCCATCCAGTGTATTCCAGAGGACTCTGTAAATGATGAGGCAGAAGGATTTTATTTATGGAGTCTCTTCTACAAAGCTGTAAACCTGAGAATTTTTTCCTTCTACTTGTCCAGATACACACTTTTGCTCTATTTTAGTTAATCTTGATTCTAGTATAAGCTCTTGGATACTCCTAGAAAATTCCTCTCTGTTGTCAACATAAATGCCCTTTGAATATTCGTAGGTATTAATCCTCCTCCCTCCATTTTCTGCCCAAATTCTGCACATTTAGATTGTTTCATTTTCTGACATAGGTTGCAACAAAAACTCAGCAGAGAGAAATCTCTTTAGAAAATTAAGTGCCCACAGATTTTACAAAAATGAGCAGAGGAGAGATATCTGTGTAAGCTCCCCACAGAGGCAAAGGCTGAAAAATCAGCTGATGTGCTGATAGGCAGCAGAAAATGTATTTGGAAGCAAATCTACAGGAAGAGGTAATATATTATTGCTCCGTAGCAGAAGAGGCTTCAACAAGGCTTTGTCCTCGTAAACTAAAAAACTGTAAGAATGATAACACTCAGCCACTTAATCTATTGCTGTGTCTCCAGCAATGATCAACAGCAAGTGGCAGACACTTCCCCAGAAGTCTCGCTTCAGAGCCATGTGTCCCAGGGTGAGAGTTCTTCCTCCTACTGATATCGGGAAAAGGATGCTGGCAAGCTCCAGCGAGATGATACCTGCATCCCAATTTTTATGAAGGGACAGAAAACCAAAACTATGCATACAAGCTCTATTAAAATTGTTATTTAAGGTAAAATTAGGTCATGTCAGAAGATAGCATTTCCTGTCTCTGTATTTGGTGCCATAGAAAAGCAAAGGAATTTAAGCTAAAGCTGATTAGAAAATTACTTCTGCAACCCAGTTTTGTGAAATAAATGAATTAAAAAAAATAAATAAATCTGCATTGTTGTATGTGAAATGGTCTGGAACAGCTTTGGTCTGGCAGGCTTTTGCCAAAGCCAGAGTTTCTGAGGAAGGCTGGCAGATGCTGCCAGGATAAGACCAGAGGCAGATGCTGTTTGGATAGATCAGAGGCAGCAGAGCCTTACAGCCCTGCTGGTCAGGTACAGCTCTAAGCTGGGAGACAGGCAGGTCCAGCGACTTCTAGCTGACCAAAACTATTTCAGACTAAGCTGCGAACAAAAAATGGGGGATTGGTTGTTTTCTGGGTTTTCTTATATAGATGCTGCAAATGTGAATGCAGTAAACTCAGTTGATGCTGTCGCAGTACTGATGTACATCTCTCCACTACTGGACTCAATTTAGTGCAGTGATGAAGAAGAATGCTAGAGGTTTAGGTCTGCTGGCAGTCTTTCAATTTTCAGAAAACTATGGGAGAAACACTTTTCCTATATTCCTGCCCAAGAAAACAAAAGATGGGAGGACAGCTTAGTGCCAGCCGTGCCTTTTCCTTACTCTCCAGTAGAGGATTAGTGTCTCCATATACTAAATGCATGTATTTTTAATTATCTTTTAAAAGTTGCTACCCCTTTTTTTCCCCCCTAATTATATGTGTGTGAAGAATTCTGACTTGTTTTAATGAAATCCAAATTTGAAGACTATTTTGGCAACATTCAGTGGAAAAAAAAATAATAGCATAACCACTCACTTAACAGTGTTAAAATGAGACAATCCCACATGAAGCAATGCTGCTCTGCATTGCAGAATTATTACCCAGAGGAAAAGCGCACCACACCTATTGTACAGTTTCTATCTTCAGAAGTCCCTGCCAGGACCTTTAGAGTGCTGGTTTATTTCTCTGTCTATACGAGTGAGTAACATAAAAAATAAGGAACTAGTTCTGTATTGTTAAAATAGAAACTTAAAATAAAGATAAAATAGTTATTTAAGGTATTAGGGGGAAAAAAAAACCACAGTTTTGTCATATGGAATATAATTGTTCTATAGACTCTACATTTTCCATTTTTGTTCTTCAAACTGCTAGTATGTTAAAAATATACTCTGGCTGAGATACCAAACCTCACAGGGAATTCTATATTTTGGAGCTCAGTAAAAAATGAGCCCAACATTTCCAAAAAGGCTGCTCAGGATATCTTGCAAACTAAAACCATGCTTCATTTTGACTAATTTCCCTTTTCACTATTGCAATTTAATTCAGTCTATGAGGCCAAAGAACTCCAGACTAAACAGTTTACCAAACTATTACAACCAAACTGGGAACTTTTGATAGTCAACCCTTTTGGGTAAAGTTTGTGGACTTATAAAGGACCTAAACAAAATCTTCTGCAGAGAAGAAATGGAAAGGGAAAGACTTGGAAGTCTGTCAGGGAGAAAACTACTGTATTTCCACTTTAATAGATCCAGTAGTTACAATAGAGATGTGGATGAGAACAACAGCTGGAAACAGAACGGACAGCCCCCAGTTTCCATGGAGTTTCCACCAAGCCCTATTACTTATTCAGAAGCTATTTTCCAGGAGAAAAGCCAGCCAGCCTGGAACAGTGTTTTCAAGAAAATAACTCTGAAAGGATGGTGGAACAACAGAATGAGCAGTCCACAGATATCAGGTGGCCAGGTTTTTCTTTCTGGTTACCTAATTTGCGTGTCTGAATCATAATTTTAAGCTTGTGGTAATCTGCTAAAAAGTAGTATATATACAGAATTTCTACTTTGCATGGCCAAATTATATTTCTAGATTGTCTCATTCTTTTCAGCCCAGTTTAATATGGAAACATGAAAGTTTTTTCATCCTGTCACTAGAAACAGGTGTATGTGTATGTGTACCACAGTGCTTAGGCCCTCAGTGGATTTCCAGAAATGCGGAAAGAGGCGAGACACGAATAGTTTTGGTTGTCTGAGGAATACTTTTTACAGAGGAATGTATCTTGAACTACTAAATAGCTTTTGTTTTGTTTTGTTTTGCTTTTCAAGGGATGCCTTTCTTCCTTCTCTGCCCTCAGATCTACTCAGATAGCAGCTTTACTTCCAGATGCTTCTGTCCGGCACTCCGAAAGCCTTGTCCAAAGTCAGAGACTGCACAGGAGATGGGGCAGCATGAAAGGAGACATCAAGGAGACACAAGATATGGCCAGCAGCACCAGTAGCCAAAAAGATCACAGTAGCTGAGCAGCTGGGAAAGTACTTGAGCAGCCTGGCACGAGGGTTTGTGTGGAGGCTGACCTGGGGTGGAAACATGGGGCACTAGCAGTAGAAAAAGGGTTGTGAAACAAAATGCTTTGGCAATCATCAAGTGACACTTCCTCACAGAGATAAGTCAAACCAGGGGGCTAACATGAGGAAAATGGCACAAGCACAGGACTGCCTGTGTTATGCCAGCAGTACAGCATCACCCTTCATGCTGTCAGAAATAGGATGCAGCAACCATAAATATAGCAGTTTGTGTGCTACTGCCCAAACACCCCATGGGAGAAAAGAAGAACCATTTAGTTCTATGATATGTGTTGATATCATATTGTAATGCTACTTATAGCTCATTTAAAAAGCAAGGAAACCATAAAGATACAAACACTCAGTAGAATAGGCTTCACCAGTTTCTCATGAACTCATGTGCTCACTAAGCTTCACGATTTCTCTAGAAAAATCATGAGCAGTGGTGGCACCCAAGGACCATACAGTAGCATCAGTTAGAGCAATTTATCTATCCAAAATCTAGTATGAAAAATCTTATTTACAGAACACCAGTGGGCTATGAAACACAGGAACTTAAATGCTGATATAAGACCTATCACTCTTCTTGGAGAATGTTGCAACAAAACTGCTAAAGAACTTAAAAGCACAACAAATTTTGTCCTGATTTTAGCTCATAAGATTAACCTATAAAGTTTTAAGCAATCATTAAACAGCTAGTTCATTTAGATGAGCTATTTCAATGTTCTGAATCAATAGTAAAACCAGATAATATAGACAGTTACTACTCTGATGCCATTTAAAAAAAAAGTTTAATGCAGAAGAAAACCTGGTTGCTTCCTGGAAGAGGATGACAGCAGAAGATCATTATAAAGGATATACATACATATATACATATATATGCTTCTACAAGCATGTATGTATGTAGATCAGGGTTAAGATTAACGTTCCATTCACACAATAATCAATTCACCTCTTTTTACTCACTCCAAGAAATGCAAAACCAGGAAATTTTGTCTTTTATTACCAATACTGGAAAGAAAGAAGCTGACGGGGTGACATGTAAAATTTAAGGAGTCAGATGCAGGAATTCACATCCCATCCTCAGCAAGAAAAGCATTCTGTGCTGGGGGGAGACACTCTATCATTGGATATAAGCTTGGAATATTACATTTTAAATACCACATGCTGTGAGAAGCCAGTCGGTAGGCTCCTACATGAAATTAAGTGCATATTGTGTAGTGTGGTGGATGAGACCTCCTCTGTCACATAGCAGATCATTTCATAGAACCATCCTGAGATTTCCTTTTAGACATAAATTACGCCTAAATAGCTGCCTAAGCACTATTTTGCTTCTTTGCACCAGTCTATCCATCATACTTACTCCTCCAGAGATTAAAAGACTAAATCAAACTTCAGAGTACTGCAGAGTCAAACTGTAACAAATAACTATCTTTGAGTGCCAAAAAAAAGGCAATTATCTCACAGCTGAGCATTTCTTTTAACAGGCAATTCAGTAATTTCTGCAAAAAGATAAAATCGTACAAAAGATCTAGTGGAAAAAAAAATAAAATCTGTTAAATTATCTCATTTTTCTGTATTCCAGGAAAAAAAATATTTCCAAAAATACCACAGTGCTCTTATGGTAGTAAGTCCAGTAAGAAAAAGAGAGTAAAGTGATACAACAAGCTCAGTATATGGATTTATCAGTGCTCTGTTATTTGGTTTTACTGCAACAAGTGAATCAGAGCGAAGGACAAACCTTCTGTTGCAGATAAAGTGTCACAAGCAAGTCCGGACCTTTTCCCACAGGTGAATCAAGTTCCTGCTTGCACTTGGAAGTCAAATCATGCTCCTAAGAGTCTGGCTGAAATGAAAATGTTCATATAAGAAGCATGACAACCTTTGTTTTCACTTCAGTCCTGTCCTTTCCCTACAAAAAACTTAAAAATCCCGCACACAAACAATACACCATTTGTGTTTGGTTTACCTCCACTAAAAGGATGAGGGGGAACAAATTAAAGAGTTACAGAAATACCCAAGGGCTGCCTGGTATAAAACTAAATTTTAAATAAGGGAGAATAAACGAGTCATCTGAAAGCCTTAAATAACCTGTGATGATATCCAGAATCAGCTGAGCTGTAGGCATCATCTGCCCCAACCATGAGTCAGCTTCAGCCAGTTCAGTGTACTTTTATGGTGCTATCACAGTCAGAAAATACAACTCTCAGTGGCACAAAAGAGGTCTCTGAAATATGGAACAAGTATTTGGTGGGAAGGCCTTCTCTACTATAAGCTGGCAATGAAATTAGTGGAATAAATAAAATGTCAACATACTTAACATTTCTGACTCTTTATTTTTAGCTCGAACAGAGGACTGAAATCAAGGCACAAAATGAAAGGCAAATCATGTGTTCTTAAGGCCAAACAATTTGAAACTCTGTGAACAGTTCCTTCTGCACAACAATTCTCCATCTGTGCAAAGAAACACTATGGCAATATGGATTCAGTAAACAGGGAATGCTTCCAGCTGTTTGTATCCCTCCCCCTCCCAGTATGCATAACATCCTGGCTGGTAGAACTTGTATTTGTGTTTAAACATGATAAGACTGATTTATATTAGAGGAATGTTTCTGATCAATCATTCGTGCTGAATAGTCAGTGACTAAGTGGAAATTCTTCACAGAGAGCACTGCCGATTAAGAACTGAGTAAGAAGTTTACAAAACTTTAGGACACGGCCAACAGTCTCTAATCTGCTTAGTAGACAGCATGTAACTTCCTGTAATCGCTTATATTGGGCACACACACATCTCTTCCAGCACTCAGAAGAGTCCCGCTGTTCATAATTATGAAACATAAAAGGTAGGGAGGGTTCGTCACACTTAACTTTGAAAAGTTAGCTGCCAAGTACAAACTGATTAGTACAGTCAATGTGGAGACCTTTCAGACACTTATCTTCAGGCAGCATGAATCACTCAGTTCATGGACTATTGTATCAGCCTGGAAACTAATTAGCTGCCTCTGTCTGAGATATATACCCCACTGAAAGTTTGGTGCTGTGTGCTTGTAGGATGGATCACTGGCTGATGTTCTTTGTCAACCTGTCTATAGCTATTGGTCTAGTGGAGCTATGGAAGCCAGCAGAGATGAAGATCTGCTCCCAGGTCTTTGCCAAGTTTACAATCCAGTGGCCTGAGTACAAACGATCTGCTCTTGAGGACTCCTTGCAGAATAGCTTTGTAGTGCACAAATAAATATTTATACCAGTAAAACATTTCTCCTTTGACATATGAAAAATAATAAAAGAAAGTGATTGAATTTAAAAAAAAAAGTGTTAGTCTTTTATGATGCTTTCATAAGGAAAAGTTTAAAAGGAGGAGCATGGGGAAAAAAGGCTACATTGTATTTTTGAAAAGACCTGTGTTGCCAGTAACGTCAGAAGGTGTTAAAATTATCAAAATGGATATGTTTCAAAGTTAGTTTAAGATTTACTATTAATCATGGCTTTTAAACTTTTTGTGTTCGATCTACTTAGACAACGAAATTACACAGGCCAATCTTGAGTTCACACATTATCTCAGTGCTATGGCAGCCGAGAGAATTATTTAGATTGCATAGCATCTTCTTCTAGCTTTACAGCTTTTTACAATGTTAGCACTGCAGTATGTTATTTTGAGGCACCAGGAAATTTATTAATGTCACCTCAGCAACGTCCCTGTAAACCTAAAAAACCAATGTGTAAGTATTACTGCCTTCAGTCAAGGGCAAATCTCTTTTATAATCCCCTTTTACCTATTATACAGCTTTGCTAAATTTATGCATCAGGATGAAGGTGTCTAAGAAAATCATCTTACCGAAGTTGTATATTTTCCTTTGGAGAGCAAAAATGGACCTGCCATTTCCAACAGTGACCTAAAAAATGAAAGCAAAATAATTCCTGAAACCTCCTATCCTTGGGGAAAAGGCCTTTAAGCTATTAGAGGTATCCCTGGCCAGCTAGTAAATCAGGCTATTTTATGAGACTGGACTACATATATTCACATATATTTGATGGAAACTTATTAGCGTTTCACATTTTGGCTATAGACAAAGGTTTGTCTATAGCAAGAAAACTCCAATCTGGAAAGGCAGCACCTGGGTAGAGTTTTCTTGGAACCTGCAGGTCCATCTTCAGAGGTCATTGTGTGACTCAACTGCTCTTGAAATCTATTTTTCCTGAAGGGGAATCAGGATCGCACCAGTGCAGCTAGAATGCATAAGCATGAAGGCGTGGGTGCCACTGGTGAAAGAGACAGCTCAGAGTCCACATCATGGACCAGAACAAGGGGACTATTCAAAGCAGGTGAGGAAATTGGGGGGAGAGGGGGGCACAATTTAAAATGGGGAAGTGGAACAGGAAGAACTGGGTAAGATGCAAGATGAATGATATATGGAAAAAGTTTTTCTGTGATTTAAGTACTAGCCAAGCAAAGAGAATTAAGATTCACATTTACTAGTTTGAAGACAATTTAATTTTAGCTAAACCTCAGCTACAGGAGAAAGGCAATGCCACATATTCAAGCATGTGGTTACAGAAAATACCACAGATCCTGTGTAAACTGTGAGACAAAAGGCTGAAAGCCAAATGCCTTTCCACCACTTGAGCAATGGGACGTGCAGCATGGCCTACATGTTCATTATCCTCACAGTAACTTTAAAATAGTTTTTTTAACACAAACTAGACCAATAAATTTACCTCCTTGCTATGTTCCACCTCGTTCTTTTTGAGCGTTTCTAAAAATTGCTTGTGAATCTTCCATTATATATTAGGTCACTGCCAACTATATTTTCATTTTAATTTCTTGCTGGTTTCATTACACCTAGATGAAATCAGAATGGAACTTCGTGTTTGTAGCAGTTATAATCTCAGCTGAGGCCAGAATAGCTTACTGCCAAGGATACTAGTGAACTACAATACTTCTTACTGTAGTTTCACACCTAGGATTTAATTAATGCTGTATTTCATTTAAGAATCTACACCTGCAGTCTGAGAAACCAAAATCTTCTCTTGATGTGTTATGTGAGTTATACAGTTTACTGTTTTCAAAATACCACAACCATTAGCAGAGTTGTAAAGAAAGAAGATAAAAGGGGTGAACAGCACAACAGAAAGTTGCAATTGCTTTGTATTAGCCTCTGCTTAGATGACAAAGCATTGGGATAAACCAATATTCAAGAAAAACTGATATTAACATCCAGCTGTAACATCTTAAGAGCAAGAAAATTTACGATACTAGTGCTAGAAAGTTAACAATATATGGAGATCATTGAGAGTCTGCAAGCAAGAGATTTGGCTGTAAATCACTGGCATCTTCAACCAAACATCATGACTATCAAAAGTATTTTAGATATGAGTTTAGGAAATAAAAATAAAAAAGAGCCAATAAAACATTTCTTTGAAGAAACAAAATCATGAGTGCAAGGCCAGGTGTGTAGGAATGGGGAGGATAAACTGAGGGGTTCCGAACAAGCTCAGTATAGGACTCTTTTCTACTAGACAGAAATAGTATTATAAAAATATTATGTTCTGCCTTTTTTGCCATTGTCTTTTATTAGAACAGCCAGTCGCCTTATACAGAAGTGATTCTACTTACCCATATCTCCTTTTTCAGAGGTACTATTTCTATTTATTTCCCTCAGACTTTGTTTGTCCTTTTTCATGCCTTCTAGTCTTGTGTAAAACATGCTGGTTTCCTCATAGCTCCTCTTTCCCCTATATACCAATGAACATAAAATCTGTCCTTACTCCTGCTCTCACAACACAGACTCTCACTGCTAGTAGGTTGTTCCCCTCTCCTACTTTTTCTGCAGCAGATGACATCAAAACCTACCTCTCTTATTATTAGCCCTCCTCTTCTCTATAGAAGTCCAGATTTCAGTAATTTCATGCAGTAATAACTGCTGCATTCAGCCTAAAATATTGCAGCATACCCCTTATGGCAAAACTAAGGCAGAATTCTGCAAAGGAAAGCTCTCACAACCCTCCACACACACACAGAGCCCTTCTTTTGGGGACTATGGAATTCATTTTTCCCAAATGAGCATGAGCTGCTCGTCTAATTAGTGGGAATCCCCTGAGAAGGAGTGAATGGAATATGTAGGCACATGATCTCAGAGCCTCACAGAATAAGGCAGCACATGGTAAGAATTAACTAACTGCTGAATCTCATGAAGTCATTGTACATTGAGAATTATCATCCTCTGGGGATATTTCTAATCTCCCATAGGCATCTTTTCTTGGGTAATCAAACACTGAAGTATCTCCAAGCCTGAAGTCTTAAAATCAAGGTCTCTAGAAAACATGCTTTAGTTCAAGCAGCATAAGTAGCTGATGCAGAAGTTTTGTGCCCTGTATTATCATAGTCATAAGTGCTTCCTATGAACATAAAGCTCAAAGACATTATTCTCCTCACTTAACTCCTGCTCACTTCCTTACTTTGGAACATAGGAGGAACCTGTGCTTCATGCCCAAAGATGAAAAAGGATTCTTGCCTTGCTTACTGAGAGTCAGAATATCTTACAGAATTCCTGTGTAAAACAAATGATCTTCACAATGACATAGCAGTCCCACAAAACAGCTTTGGAAGAAATACAACCAGGTGACAAACAAGAGGGAATGTGTATGCCAATAGCAGCAGCAAAAACATGGGACTGTAAAAGCAACAACTTAGCTTACCCAAACAAATGTACAAAAAGAGGAGAGAGCAGCTTTGCAGGTGAGGTAAACGCAGAAAAAAGAGTCAGAGGAAGACCAAAGGAGTACAAGGCACAGCACAGCTGTAACTAAAGCTGCCCTTTAGTCCCCTACCCTACCAGCCTGTTCTGTTCCTGTGCAATGGATGACATGGGCCAGTCCCACCAGAAGACCCATGTCCTCTGGCTGACCTCTCCCTTCCCCTTGCTGACAGCAAACGGGGACAAGCTGCTTTTTAGACACCAGTGTGCCAAAGGAAGGGCTTGGTGGACTCTGACCTTTTTAGGTTCATGGTAGATACAGGACTGCTCATTGAACAAAGCAGAGATCTAAGCTTAATGATTCCAGCTAAGTGCTGAATGTTGCTACTGTGAACAGGACTGCAAGTCCAGCAAGTCATTTGGTGTCTTACAGGTGGACAATCTTGCAGAGCAAACCTTCGCCCGCAGGCTACAATCTGCTGCAATGTTCCAGCTGGATATATCTGTGGCTCACTTCACTCCAGCCCTTGTGTGCGGCACAAGAACCTCACTTCATATAAACATGGTAAACGTACCACTCCATATAACTGGCACACTGTACGTTGCTGAAAAGCTGCCAGGTTTGCTCACTGCCTGCCTCGAGAAGTGTCCCCCATTGTGAGCAGAAGTGTGCCCTCATTGCCGAGCAGACAAATAGAGCCTGTTGTCAAAAGCAGTTATCACAACTGTTTAGCACCATCACTTCCTGTACCGAGTGACCCTATCTTCTAATAGTTTCTGTATTAATCTTGTGTCCATGTCTAACATCTCCTTCATCCTCTCTACTGGAAGGGACGGCCTGATGCTGGCAAGCTACCAGCAAGGCCTCAACGCTCACTGTGCCCCACAGTGACTGCACAGCTGGCGCTGGAATAAAAGAGCAGCAGCTGCTGCTGCTGCTGCTCTGCTGTGAAAAGTGGCCAGGAGAACCCTGTGCTCACAAAGCTGGCACAGAAAAGGAGGCTGCAGCCTGGTGTGCTTCCTGGGAGACCTGACTTCTGTTTCCAGCTCCATTGCTATCCTTGGGAAAATGACTTTGGCTTTCTGATAAAAAGACTTTTTATCTGTCTTTTCTATTTAGACTATGGCCTTTCACCTCAGGTGTATGAGGTTTTCTTGGTTTTCTTTAGTTTGGAAGGAAAAAATAACTCAGGTAGGGCAGGAGCATTTTGAAGAGGCAGAGAAAGAAAAGAAGAGGGCAAGAAAGTCCAGGTAGATGATGTCAACTGCTCTACCCCCGTCCATCAGTTCCATAGCCCCATCATAGAAGGCCATCAGATTGGTCAGGCAGGATTTCCCCTTAGCGAAGCCATGCTGGCTGTCACCAACCACTTTGTCGTTTTTCATGTGCCTTAGCATGCCTTCCAGGAGAATCTGCTCCAAGATTTTGCCAGGCACAGCGGTGAGGCTGACTGGTCTGTAGTTCCCCAGCTCGTCCACTTTCTCCTTCTTGAAAATCGGGGGTATATTTCCCTTTTTCCAGATAGGATGAGAAAGGTGGGGCTGTTCAGCCTGGAGAAGAGAAGGCTGCGTGGAGACCTCATAGCAGCCTTCCAGTATCACAAGGGGGACTATAAGGATGCTGGGGAGGGACTCTTCATTAGGAACTGTAGTGATAGGACAAGGGGTAACGGGTTCAAACTTAAACAGGAGAAGTTTAAACTAGATATGAGGAAAAAATTCTTCATTGTGAGGGTGGTGAGGCACTGGAATGGGTTGCCCAGGGAAGCTGTGAATGCTCCATCGCTGGTGGTGTTCAAGGCCAGGTTGGACAGAGCCTTGGGTGACATGGTTTAGTGTGAGGTGTCCCTGCCCATGGCAGGGGGCTGGAACTGGATGATCTTAAGGTCCTTTCCAACTTTAACTATTCTATGATTCTATGACAGCATCTGCAATTTTGCCTGCTGGCTCAGACACCTCCAACATTTTTTTTCTGACATTTTTAGTACTACAGAAGTGCTGGAAAATAACAAATGGCATTCATACACATCTGTGCTCTCCAAAGGAGTCCAGAAAGCAGCTAAATAATTAAGTGATTTTTTCAGCCTTTCGGGAGACTTTTTCCTCCCAATTTCCTATTGAACACCACAGCCAGCCACTGGCAACCTGACACATAAATGCCTAAGCTGAGCATTGGCAAATGCTTGAAACACCAGTTTGTTATGCAGTTTTATTAACTCCTTGCAGCCCCATCAATGTAAGGGATATTTTTGCTACTGCTTGTTTGCCATACACCATAGTGGACTTCTGCATGTTTGCATATTCTGACAAAACATGGGTTTTTTCCCGCAACAAGGAAGCACAGAAGAATACATTGGCTAAAAGTCATTTTTCTCCCCCAGTACTTAAAATTTCTTACCTTTTTGGCAGATCACTATCCAACCAGCATTTGCTTTTATTTTGTATGGCATACTTTTCTAGCATTTTAAAACTTTGGGTTGATGGCAACTTCTTTCTCTGTTCCTGGCAGAGTTAATATCATATACTAATTTACTTGTAGAAATATGTGGTCTCTGGATTCCTTATCCCTGATTGTCAAAGTCACTTCACTTCATTTAAGCAGTGCTTGCTTTTGATGAAGTTGCTTGGAGCAGCAGCCTATCATTGCAATCCCATTTTCCAACACCACGAGAACAGTTTTACAGCGACAGTTGTACCAGCATTAAAAGCTTCTGCTAATGCAGCTATGCTAATAGACTACATCCTGAACAGCTGCACTGCCCAAATGGAACACAGGTTTGAATCACAGGCTGTGCTCTAGTAAGGCAGAAACAGCATTAATTTCCTAAGTGCAGCTGCAAATAAGACTGTAGAAAAGCACTAAAATTTGCAGCACCACTCATTTCATCACAGAAGCAGAACTGACACAATCTTTCAGAAAGGTGACCTGGGAGTCCATAGCTTGTGTTTTCCATCAGTCTGTACCTCCAAGAAAGTTGCAAGAATATTTTGTTTTAATTGCATTTTATTTATCAGTAGATCCTCCAAGAATGCTACTTTCAGGAGCACTTAAAACTCTAAAGGCATGGGCCAAACAGCAGTAAGATCTGGCCAAGGGACTTGGGGAGTTCCATCTCTTAGCTTGGACAGAGCCATCAGCGTCACTCTCAGCTCATCCATCGCTTACTGCCTCCACCGCGTTTGGAAGCAGCTGCCAGCAAGAGGGACGAGCAGTCCCCCCTTTCCTAGCCACCCCTCACGGGCACCGACGGTGCGAGCCGGGAGAAGCCAGGCAGCGGAGGGAGCAGGGGAAGAAAGTGCAGCCCTGATAAAGAAGCTCTGGGCTCCAGAAGCCTTCCGACGCCGCAGCGCCGACGGAAGCGCCGCCAGCCGCGGGGCAGCCCCGTCCTCACGGCCCGTCCCAGCGACTGCGGAGCTGGGGCGGGCTGCCGGGCGCTAATAAATCCCACCAAATAAGGAGCTGGCACCCGCCGCGGAAGGAGCTGGGGGGCAAGTGGATAGCGAACCCCGCCTCCGGCCGGGAGACCGCCGCCCGCCGCCCCTGCCCCTGCCCCACCGCCGCGGCGGCGGAGAGCGCCTCCCCCGCCTGGGCTTGACGGCAGCGGGGAGGAATGTGTTTCCGGGGCGGGGAAAGCACGGCTGAGCGTGGACCTTCCCCTCCTCCGCCGCGCCGGGCCCCCCCTCAGCAGCAAGGAGAATAGGTGGCGGTGGGCAGCCGGAGGGGGAGAGAGAAGTGAGGCCGGCCGCCCCGCCGTGCCCTGCCGTGCCCTGCCGTGCCCTGCCCAGCCCAGCCCGCTCCCGGGGTGCCAGTCAGCAAGGCGGGCCGGGGCCGCCGCGCCCCCCTGCCAGGAACCGGCCGCGCCGCGGACATGGCCGAGGTAGCGGGAGGACGGGGTGGGGGTTGGAGCTGGTCGGTAGCGGCCTGAGCGGTGCCCGCCCGGCCCGGGACGCCGGTATTTGGGCGGGCTTCGGCGGGTGGTGCGGGGCAGAGGGTGGCGAGCGCGGCTTCCTACCGCCCGCCCGCCCGCCCTCCCTTCACTCCCTCCCGCGCTGGGAGCCGCTGGCAGGTCTCGGGAGGAGCCGCCGCCGCCGCCCCGGGGCGCGGGTACCTCGGCGCCCGTCCCGGGCGGGTGACGGGGAGTCTCGCCGTCCCCGGCCCGGCGCCTGGAAGGTGTGCTAGTCCCGGGCCAGCGCTGCGGGCGGGCGGGATGGTGTCGGGCCCGGCCTGCGGCTTCCTGTGGCGGCGGGACGGCGGCATCGGGCCTCCCGTGCCGGTGGGGGCCAGCAAGGCCTTTGTCCGCCTGGGGCCCAGCCCTGCCCTGTCTGCGAAGGAGGGGGCTTGTGCCAGTGCCCTGCTCGGAGCTGCCTTGTGCCGTCCGTGGCTTCCCGCACGGGTGCCCGGGAAGGGGCAGCGCTAGGCTCGGAAAAGTTTCGGGCAGCTGCCCCGGGAGGGCGGGCGGGCGGGCGTCCCCTTGGCGCCCGGTCCGGCGAAGGGATTGGCGAGGGAGAAGCTTGCCTTCTGCGGGGAGCAGAGGAGTTCCAGGAGATGGGGTCGTAAGGAGTGAGTCAGTATAGGAACTTGAGTGTCCAGGGTTTTTGACCTGCACATGTCTGTTAAAAGTAACAGTTCATAGCGGAGTGTGTACACTGTTCGAATGATGGCGTGATTGTAAGCGCAGCCTTTTGACTGCTCGATGCATTCAGTCTATGCAGTTTTTGCTGGAAGCTGCCCTGAGCCGCTACAGCTCGTTATAAGCTTGTGTTGGGGTGGACGTGGAAATGCGAGGCCTCTGTATGTGATCTGTTTCACACAGAGATTTCTGAAATAACTTGCAGCAATAGGAACACAGTATTACTATTTTCCTATACCGATGGTTGGAAGGAAACATGGAGTGATAGGAAATTCTTTCTGATTCACTGGTTAGCCCATGTCAGATGTCTTTATCTTATGGAATAAGTGTCTGACTGCCTGTTAGACTCATTAGGTAGTCTTTGTGACTATTTTTCTGTATGGAAAAAGGTTGAAAAGTGGTTTTGGTTCCTCCTGCATTTGTCCTTGGAATAATACAACAGTCCGTTCATGATACCGCATGTGCACATACCTGTTGGGTGAAAATGTCGTTTTTTCTTTTGATTTCTAGTGGATTTGTCGTTGGTGCTCCAGTCCTGCTCATGCCAAGACACCCAAACCTTCAGGAGTAAAGATTGTCCATGCAGATCATTGGAACCTCACATGGCTAATGCTGTGTGTGTGCTTAAGTGTTGAAATGGAGCAGGACTTTATGCACATGATGAACAGGCTTAGATAATCTGCATTCCTGACACAACTATTTGATAGGTGATGGCGGTAGTGTGAGAAAAAGAAGTTTTTATTATGAAATGAGATTACTTGGTAGCAGCATTTTTTCTTTTTAGAAGTATTATACTATTAGAAAGATGTGAATGAGACTAAAATAAGCAAGACTCTAAAAGTAGCGAAGACATTTGTTATCCACATATATCCCAGTGATGAAACTGATGATTCATTTTCCTGTCACAAAAAATGTTACCTGCCTCTGGCAAATGATTAAGTAGCATTTTACAAGCATGCCTAAGGCTATATTTATAAGGGTTGCAAAAACAGTGAGCCATTGGCAATGGGTAGGCAAGACAAGGCAAGTTTAGGATGGGTACACCTTCAACTTTTGTCCTTTTCAAAGATGTTTTAGCTGAAAAGTGCAAACCTGACAGGCATGCAGAAATCCTACCTTAATTAAAGTTGTAGCTGGTAAGTGCTGTAGCTCTTTGCCAGCCGCATGATAAATGAAGCAGACTTATTTCAAAATGAAGTGTCAGCAGTTAAACCTGGTATTCTTTGTATGTGCAGCCAGGGAGTTCATTCCGCTCTGTACGTTCAATCATCCAGTCTACATCATATCCCTTGTTATGTCCACCCTTGTGAAGGGTTGATTCAGTGGGATGCAAGTTTCTCTAGAATGTGCATGAATTTCTGATGTGAGGGCAGAATTTTAGTGTTTTTTCTTGTATTTTAAGTGACTCAAGTGGTTAATCTTTTACCACTTCCTTTGGGAAGTGATTCCCACAGCTGAAAACAAACTGTCTGGAAACTTTTCCTGCTGTTCTTTCTTCCTGTTTCATGATTTCATTCCTCTGCTCTTAACCCTCCTCCCTATATGTCTCTTAGGGTAGTTCTGCTGTGGTGCAGTTTTGAAAAGAGCTTATTTGCTCTAGCAAGCGGCTCAGGAAATAGATAACTTGGGCAGCAAAAAGGCAGGCTTGGGAGAGCAATACAAATATGGGGAGGACATATGTTCTCCCTTGCCCTGAATATAATTCCCTTGCCACCACTGGTATGACTGCTCTTCAGTTGTTTGTAAATAGTCGTCATGCCTACTTTTCCACCCAGTCTTGATTTAGTTGAGTGATATGATGCACACTTAGCTGGTGGTTCTTCCAGCCCTCTGATCAGCATGCCACAGGCTGTGCATGGCTCTTGGTGATGGGGCCTTCAGAAACAGTTCTGACTGCGATTGTGCAGGGCTACTGCTGAACATGCTATCGAAGTACCTCCTTTGATGGGACTCTTTCATCACCATGAAATTTTTTTTCATGATCTTTCATCATCAAAGGCTGTAGTTCTGGAACAGACTCTGTCCCTGCTCCCTTTCCTTCTTGTGGGCAGACTTGCGGAGTTCCTGCTGTTTCTCACCTGCCTGTGGCTAGGGGCTTGGGCTTCTTCAGTGCAGAACTGCCTGTGATATGTGATGCAGCCTTTGCTCACGTAACCGTTGCACGTATGAAGTGAACATAATGAGCTGCGCTGCCTTCTGTTGTCTGTTAGTTGCACCCACTGCATGGTGTGTTGAGTGGGTTTTTGAAGGGGGAAGAATGGAAGCTGGATGGGGCTTTGCTGCCAGTTGGAATTCCCAACCTCTTCTTCCTCCCCACTCCTTTGCAAATACATTTTGTACCCCTTCCATTTGAGAGAGGCTGTTATAATCAGTGATACATGGCAAAACTGAAGTTAACAGGCAGGGATTTTCCTAATCCGTGTTAACTGTGGCAAGCTAGCTAGCTTTAAGATTGCTCATGCCTCTTCACATGGCACTTGGGAGAGATATTAGTTAGATCCAGAAAAGGGAGAATTCAGGCTTGGCAGCCTATTCTGACCTTATTTGTTTTTCTAGAACTTCAAGTAATTTATTCTATCCAACTTTTTCTTTTTTCTTTTTTTTTTTTCTTTTTTTCTTTTTTTAGGATGGCCAGTCCCCGTGGCATCCTTTTCATTCTTAGGAGCTGCAGTCAGCCTTCTGAGAGGGAATCCTTGTTGGGAGTGCCTTTTCTTTCCCTCTCTTAATCTTCTCAGGGTCTATTGGTGGTGCTCCTAAAGCAATTATATAAATAATTCTTAAAAATGTATTATGTAGTTAGGTTTATTAAAAGTGTCATTAAAAAGTGCTTGCCAGCATGTGTGCTATTCTATGACTAGTTTTTTCAGTCATCAGCTATATTCTATGTCCTGTAGAAAATTTTCTGTCTCTCAGAAGCAGAAAATGTGGAACAAAGTCCATGCTTTCCTATCTCTCATCTCCCCCTGTCTTTATACTGCCAATCCTACAAATTGTTCCCACGTGCTCTACTTGCCTTGCTTTGAAGGTTTGTACTAGTGGTAGTGTTCTCATTGGCAGCTTTAACACTGTTGGTTAGATGTCTCGATTTTTCAGGCTTCTGTGTGTGCGCATGGGGTTGTTTGGGTTTTTGATACCAACATGCACATCTCAGAGCTTTACAGGAAAATGAGGTTTTGGTGTAGGGGTGAGTTAGCTGTTGTTTCTGAAGGGGATGTTTGCATGTTTTTCAAGGGAGTGTCAGGGAGTGTCTGACAGATGAACAAATCCTGTGGCTCCGCCTCCTGGACAGACAATGGCAATATCTCTGTCTGATTCAAAGTTCCTTTTGTCTCAAAAAATTGAAATTTGTTGGTTAATTCTAGTACTGAATAGTGTCATTTATGGTGGCTGATACCACCTCCTTTTTGCTGTGTAGTTCTCCTCTGTGCTGCTCTGTTCTGTTGTGTATTCTGTTGCCATCTTTCTGAAAAGGGTGATGTTACTTGCCGTGCAGTAACCGCAGTGGTCCAAAACATTGACCAGTATCTTGTCAGTTGTGGTTATGGAGCCTCTCGGGTAGCCTACAAAGTCAGTTTTGTGTTTATCCACAAATGGAAAGACAAATTCAGCTGCTGCTTTCTTTTTTCCCTTCTTTCCCTAATTTGACCTGCATAGGTACAGCCCTGTAACCTTAAATTTATGGATCCTTTCACTAAGCTTTCTTTTCTCCCACTATGTGGATGGGTAGTTTAAGTACCAGTCACAAGCATATACAACTTCATCATAAGAAATTGCCACATGCTTTAGCTGTGTTCATAATAGGCAGTATGCGTTTCTAGCCCAATTTAAGATGTACGTAGGCTTGCCAAAGAGCTTCTATTGGGAATCGCATGTAGAGAAAATGAAAATTCTGACTTCAGTCAATGCAGAATGTCACACTGAGCACCTTCTTATATATCGCTAAATAGCGCAGCTTTCTCTTTCAGTTCTAAGGGTGCTCTCTAGCAGAATGTTGCTGTTAAACATCCAGTGTTTTTGTAATGACCACCTTCTCTTACTTTTCTGTTAGATTCATCAGGGTGGTTAATTGACTTGCTACACTATCGTACTCTCCTATTAGCAGGTGGAAGATGCCTACAGAGATGGTAAAGTCACTAATTTAGTCCAAAATTTGCACATAACCAAGCACACGGTAGGGAAAGTAGCCTGATGATAGTAGAATTTAATATTTTCTTTGGGGAAAAGTAATAGGATTCGTACCCAACCTGTAAGGCTCTTCAGGATGTCACTGAGTGCTCTTTAATACGAGTGATTTTTGTTTGGATCCTTCTTATTTTCTCTTTACAGTCAGCTGCAAAAATGGTTATGAAACATGCTTTCTGTCTTAAAAGCACTTTCATGTGCTTTCTTTCTTTTCCAGCAGCAGTAAAAATATCATTAGTATTCTTGTGGTTTTTATTAGAGTGGGAAGCTTTGAGTAACAAAATTGAAGTTGGAATCTTAACTTTGTTACAGCTAGCAAGAGCTGAGAAGATATTGGTGTCTTCTTGCCATCCTTTAAATTCTTCTCTTTCTCCCACGGAAAAACATCTTGTGTAACTTTGATAAATTAATGCAGTTCTCATGTTCTGCCAGCAAGTCATTAGTTTTCTGTTTATAGTAATTTTCTCTAAACTACTAATTTGTAAAGACCATGTTTAAGTGCAGATTCTTCTCAAAATGCTCATGAATTATAACATACAATATCTAATGCCAGTATTTTATACACATGCACATACCCCCCCCAGAAGGTCAACATAATATTTGCTGTTCATTTATTTTGATTCATGATTTATTTTTAATTCATGATACAAGATCACTAATGCTTAACTTAGTCCTAGTTTTGACTTAGCTTAATTTTAACTTCTGCTCTTAGTACATTCTAGTGTATAAGCAGGAAGAAGAGCCATTGTTTATATGGATTCTTATTGTATAAAACTATAAATTTCTGTGTAGTATACATGTGAGTACTTAGTGTATGTAGTTAATTATATGTTGTGGCTATTTACAGATAAATTTTTAACCTCTAGAGCTGTGCAAATAAATTCACTTTTGATGTGGAAGCTGAGTAGAAAAAGTGAAAACTTTCTTCTTTTCTTGACTTTCATGGTAGAATGAAAAGCAATTATTATATATTGAGCTGAACTGAAACGCTGAACTTACCCTCATGCGAAGATGACTGATTTGTGGTTACTTAAAGGAGTAGCAAAATAATTGTATTAGATTACTTTAGAGTCAGTATTTCACTTAGGAAATGGTGGTATTGCAAATCCAAGGTAGTATCTTGAATATTAGTGCATACTTTGTCCCTGCGATCAAGGTTTTGAAAAACAAACCTGAGATTGAGATATCTGGTTTGATGTAACCTTGACCTAGAAGTAAATGTTGAGCTAAGGATGCGGGGTCATTCCCTTTTGCAAAGGAAAAAAAGAGGATAAGCTGCCATTCTAGGGTTTGTTAATTTTCTTTGGTGGAATTGTAGTTCAGTGTGTCTTAACACAGTGTTAACCACAAGCAGTGGCACCAAGAATCCTGTCTGCCTCTTGCACAGCTAGCTACTCTGTGAAGCAGTTAGATCTGTCCTCATCTGCTTTGTGTCTTTGTAGGCTGGCAAGACCCCTGGGGAGTGATCTACCTATGGCCTTACGATGCCAAAAAGCACAGGGTCACAGGGTGCTCTTCCAGTGAGTTGTGGGGTGACATGACTGTCAGGAGTGTATTAGGGTCTGTCGGAGGTAATTTGAAGGACCTAGCATGCTAGTAGCTTGGCCAGCATCCTCTCCAGATTGAGTTGCTCAAGTATTAAGCTGGGCAACATCTAAGCTCTGCCTGGACCCTCAGTTGTCTGGCTTTCCAGATCTTGGGTAAAAGAGTTTTGTGTGAAGATGAATACAGCTAAAAGGAAAGTCTATTTCTGACGTGGAGATAAACACAAAAGAATGAAATATTTTTGATCTTAAACAAAAGCGCTCTCCTGGGGATCAAAAGATGACGCATTTTAGTAGTTGGTTATCATTAAATTTTTCATCAGGATAACTTCTCATTGTTACCACATCTTTGATAGCTGAGTGGCTCAAGTCTTGATGCTTGTCCAGTCAGCGGGAGAAATGCTCCCTGTTCTGATAATAAAAAGGAGAAATGAGGCAATCTGCTATCATCATCCACAAGATTGACTAGGGTAAGCAAGGTTGATTATGCGCTGCCAGTGTTTTCTGGCTGGGCTTTTTTGTCATTACACTGATGCTTTATTTTCTCGTGTATTAGGAAATTAGTTTTATGGGCAGAGGGTAAAGTCTGTAATTACCTTCTCTGAGGTTCATTTTATGGTTTTTTGTATGGTTGTATTTAGCATATATTAATGTGGTCACTTTCTGTGAACACATACTAAACTAGGCTAACTGAAGATTGTCCCGGTGCTGGAAGGCATACTGTAGCCCATCTGCATAAGATAAAAGGCTTGACCGTTTCTGAAATGTCAATTACTGCTTTTATGTCAGAGTAGATTAAAAATCCGTCTTTTGAGTTTGCCTGAACCTAACCTGTGTGCATTTCCAAACCATCTCCAAGTGTAACATTTTGGGAGATAACATTTATTCTTTGCTTTTACTGTACAGCTCAAAATAAGGAATAATTTTTTACGCTGTTTTTGTAAGTCCTATGCAAATACAGATCTGTGTGAGAAATTAGGGTACAAGAATTTCACTGTAATTTTTCCTGGGTGTGGACTTGAGTGTAAAAAAGGAAACAGCAAATTTCCTTTTTTTCAGAAGAACATGCTATGCCTGTTGGCTATAGGCTGTTTAAAGGGCTTCATAAAATCGATAAACAGGGTTGGTTTTTTTTCTATGTATGTGTAACTTCCCTCTACTGCAGATGTTGTTTACATAACTTTTCAAAGGCTAGACCAAAATGTTACATAGCCATGTTGTTGATATCACTAGTTTCAGTGAAAAACTCAACTTTAGCTTTAAAGTGTAACTATACTGTGCAAGATTGCTGCCAACGTTTTTATCGCCAGCTGACCAACCTGGAGAGTGTTTAGGTAGTAATAAAAGAGCTTGCACAGATATTAGCTCTTTTTGGTGCTTAATTCACAATGCAATTTCACTTTGAAATGAATGACTTCATTTCATGACTTCATAATTCACACTAAATGAATGACGTCTGTATTTAACATAATTAACATTTGCTTGTAGCTGGAAGCAATTTTAATACTATGCGTCTACAGAATTAAGAAAAAAAGAGCTCGCTCACTAGCAGTAACTCAAAACTCTGCAGTAGACAAGTGGTTTTCAAATCTACCTGAATTTTGTACTATGTAAAATGTTCCAGTGGCCCTTGAACCATAAATTCAGATAAAAATGTGTTTTATTTTTGTAGGAACATGAATCTGCAGTTATTTATACCAATGTATAAGGTATTCAGTGTTAAGATCTTAACTGTCCTTTCTGCCTGTAGTGGTGCAGTCTGGCCGTTCTCCTTGCATCAGCAGTGGAAGTCATAAGGCTGTACAGTAACTCATTGAAGTAGCTGATATGGTTGAGAAACAGTTTGGCAAGAAAATTAATTTGTACAACTCAGTCAGTTATTTCAACTGGGTGACCGCATGTTTTACCAGCAGTATGCTTCAGAGCAAGGGGAGAAATAGAAAAACATGCAGCTCTTAGCAAGAGTAGCGCAGGACTGTGGCAATCCAGAGATAAGCTGGCATAAACTGCTGTGGGACCTCACAGCATCTGCTTGTGCATGCTTCAGTGCTCTTCTGACTTGAGTAATCCATCCTAAGATTGCTATATCAGGTGAGAAATAACTCAGCAAAGAGTTACTGCTCAGCTTGTTCCACTGTCTCAGTTAAGAGATGAAAGTATCATCTACAGTTGGCACCAGATAGATGAAGGGTGCAAAGTGGGGAATTTTAGGGCCCCAAGAAGTTGAGCTGACTCTGTTTAGTGGTGGCAGACTGGTAGATCTCCTTGGCTACTTTGAGAAACCTTATCTTTTATTATCTTTTGCAATCCTTGGAGAAGCAGTCCGTGGACTCCAGACTTAAAATCCTGCTCTGGAAAGCAGCAGAAATGTAATAGACAGGTGGTTGTTCAGGCAAGGACTGCTTTTTTCGTGTACTTCCATGGGTCTTTTGTTTAAAAAAAATAATAAAATTAAGGTTGAAGTAACTTTTTTTTTTTTTTTTTTTTTGCTGAGATTGGTGAACTTTTTGCAAGTGCTCAAACTTCAGGATTAAAACTTCAGGATGAAGTCCACTGTTCACTGTGTGCTTATATCTAGCCATGTATCACAGCCATTGAATTAATAATAAACTTTAATATATATATACACCAAAATATGTATTTGTTATATATATCATATATATATAACATACATGTGTTGAATTAAATAGATATTAAAGAATCTCGTAGATAAAGATTTATGAAGCTGTATGTAGTTCTGTGGGATGACCAGTCTTTTGGTATTGCTGGATGTTCGTTTTTCTGACCACTTAGCTGATGTTGAAAGTGTGGTGAGATGGGAGCTGTTTCAGTACAAGTCTCATACTAAATTATGTTGGAATAATGAATATTTTAAAAGAAACTTGTAATTAAATACATGGATACTGTCTGTAAACATTAATCTATATACTTGACATTCAAATCCTGAATTAAAATTCCCTTCCTCCCTCCCCCCCCCGAAAAGGGGGGGGCACAAATAAACAAAAACCAAATTAAAATCCCTCAGTGTTTTATTCTTTGCCTGTCTTAATGTTTTTTACCAACCAATTTATTAGGATAACCTATTGGAAAAAAAATCAGGCAAGTTCCTTGGTCTGGCTGGCTGCATTACAGAGCATTCATAAGCAACTCACCTGAGGCTAGCAGAGAAGGCAGGAGGCCTGTGACAGCCTGGATTTAGGCTGGTCTAAAGTGCTGAAAGAACCTGGTGTAATTTCGGAGGTCCGTCGGTCTGAGTGCCACCTGCCACTTTGTAGGAGTTGTTTTCTCAGCACTCCTCTATCCACGTGAAGGTCTGGTTTAGTTTGCTGAGGCTTACAGAAAGGGGGTTTTGATGTGGTGGGGAAAGGGATGATTCAAGGTACTGCTCTGCCAGCCCGGCAAGTAGAGCTGGATTGGTGTGGTGTGGTGTGTGGGGGAGATCCATGAGTTCGAGCAGAGGGGCAGAGGTTGCTTTTTTGGAGGTGGGGATGCTGCAGCACTGCCATTACTTTCAGCAGCAGTTAGCTTTCATCTTGGTTTTGGTTGCTCAAACCATACCCTGAGCGTTAATGATAGCTACTGTGGGTGAACGGTGCCACGTAAAGACAGTTTCCGCTGAGTTTGCCCTTTGTGGTGTGCCAGCTTCTGGCTTCCTGCAGTACCTGCAGCAATAGCCAGCAAGACATTTGCAAATGTTTTCTTGTAAAGAAATAGATGAGCAAGACGTTTATTAATGTATTAACTGAATTTTTTTTGTATTTTTACTTATGAATGCACGTGCCTCTCTTCTGCTTTTCCTTTTAAAGGAAAACTTGAAGTAAGTTCAGTCAGACATTGTGACAGATATTACTAAGGCAGTACAGCCTTGGAAGCATCAGTTACATTCAGCTATGTAAGAGCTATATTTGTAAGTTTAGTTAAACTTTTAGTTTTCCTGTGTGGATGAATGTGAGGTTTAAGTTGCACAAAATTAAATACTCCCTTTATGGGAGTAGTGAGTGGCTCAGAGTGTGTGGGGAATGTAATACTACCACAAGGAACAGACACCCATGTTTTCTACTAGAATGGCTTAAATCATTATGTGACATTCCTAATTGTAATCTGTCTGAGACGAAAACGCTAAACTTAGCCAAGCAGTCTTGTAGACTAGCAAGACTCATATAAATAAGCTAAATATTCCATTCACACTCTCCCTGGCCAAAAAAAAAGTTGTCTTATTTAAGCAAGAGGAAAAATTAAGCTGCTATGGCAAAAATGATTGATGGGTCTAAAAGCATTTGAAAAGTGACGAAACAACAGAGCTGTTTATTTTTTTCCTCTGTTTGAATCACAGTTGTAGAAAGAGGTCCTTGTAATAATGAAAACCCTGAAATATTTATTATGTAAAAATGCCTTCTGAAAACAGTGAGGTTTGGTACAGTGAGAATTCTTACAAATTCATACAGACAGTGTGTTTTGAATCATCAGGGCTGTGATGGGTTTGAACTGCTGGAAACTTCTGTTGGCAAGAGTATAGAAAAGCAGGTATTTTTTGTCATAAACACTTTCAGGGAGGGAAAAATAAGTGTGTTGGTTCCTAATACCTATATGTTCACATTAGATCTTTATCTAAGAGGAATCTTTCAAGGTGTGCATGTATAGAAGGTGCTGTAGTTACGGAAAATAGCAGTTTCAACTGCAGTACAAGTACCCAAAGGCTTGGTGTGATAGCCTTAGAGAGGTGCTGTCTTTGTGATGTGCTTGTATGATAAGCTGAGAGTGGTGCTGCCTTTGTGGTCTCCTTGTCTGTTAGCATAAGCAGCATATTAATAGGCTTTACTATCTTGTCCTTGCTTAAAATTCAAGGAGCATCATAAAGTCCTTGTGGTAATCCCAGCTCTCTGTGGGCAGGATGAGCTGCCATTCTATTTCCTAGCAAGAGACAGGAGTGCAGGTGTGTGGTGATGGGGTGTTCTGCTTTCTTATTCTGTACTTCAATAAGCACAATCTTTTGAGAGGTGCAGAGTAGTAACAAGTAGTTACAAACTGGCTTTTCAGAAAAAGATGCAAATGTTTTAGTTGAAAATAGGTATAAGCCATAGGTAATAAATAGGAAAAGCACATTGCTGGTGTTTTAATTAGATGTAGCTGCAGGCTTCTGCCTACTCCGCTTGAGAATATGCAGAGTTTTATTTCTCTCCTAGTCCAATTTTGAATTATTAATTAATTAATAATTAAGCATAATACATCTGTTAGTCTAGTTTTCCAAAATACAGTTGTCAGTTTACCCCATAAATTGCAGTCTGTGGATAATTGCCTGGCAAAAAATATCTAAATAAACCTGTGTGGAAAACATATTCGCATGAGAAAGAGAACTTCACTTGGCTTTTAAACAGTTTCCTGTATGTGGTGATCATACACAGGTTGTTTGTTCACATGAGCTGTGTGTAAGTGCTACTTGCCTTTCAAGCATCAAGATGCTTTCCAAAGCAGCTCCTAAACTGTGGAGTATTGGCTTCAAATTGGGATTCAACAGGTCAAGAAAACATTGTACAAGTAATCTCTTTGTCCACTTTAGGACCAAGCTAGGAACAAAGATAGTACATCAAAGTAGTGTTCTTACTAGTGGTATGGTAGTACTAAGGAGGTCTAGTGATGAGCTACAGACCTTCTGTGCATGGCAGTGTGTACATATACTAGTTGAAAAACGGTCCCTTCTTCAAAAGTGGTGCTGACTAACCAGTGTTAGCTCTGCCTGCACCTCAGTGCTCTCTGAAAGGTATTAGAACAAAGAGAAAAGATCAAGGTTACACTTGGGTTTTGCTGACTTGACAGGCAAAAGCTTTTTGTCAGTGGCAGCATCTTTATGTTATCCCTGAACATCTTTTCTCATTCTTTTACCTTCTGTCACCATCAACAACATGAAATATAGACTTGTGTGCCTTAAGTAGAAGTATGTTATGAAGAAGCAAATTGAATAGGCTTTAGCAGCACTGGTATTCTTTGCAATTTACTATGCAACTTGGTTTTTTGCTGGTGTTGAATATTAATTTAGGTTTGCAGCCGGTTGCAGGAGTTTGCTCATCATTATGTGAAATTATCAATTGACTTTTTGTAATGAAAATATGTATAGACATAAAGTGCCATGAAATAAAACGCGGTGTGTAACATATCCTGCCTATGTAGATTTGCTGTGTTCCATAGAAGTCTAAATTTAGTAGGTGTCTCCTTACTTACCAGAAGCTCCCTGGCTACCTTTATTTGCTTCGTGGAAGGTGTTCATTAACTTCGAGTCTGTAGATAAGTTCGTATAGTTCAGACTGCTCAGGTCTGCAGTTCGAGAGGGATTTCAGCTCAGTGTGCACTAGTCAGAGTAGTCATGCATGATACAAAAAGCTTGCAATTGATTAAAAAAAATACAAATTGATACAAATAATACAAAACTTGATACAAATTATACAAAAAAGCTCTCTTCCACTCTTGAGTGTGAACATAAATCTGTTTCCCTTCACTTTCCTACAGGTTCGGGCATTGATAAGAAAGAAACAAAGCTCATACTCTGAATCGTGCCACTGACAACATGTTGTAAAATCTCTCTATATTACAGGGAACAGGATCTGGAACCCCACTTTAAGATCTTTCTTCTACCTCCCGCCATCTGTGCACAAACTTGTTTTCTGTCTCCATGCTTTTCATTCTTGATTGCATAGCAGCTTTGGTTTAATAAGAGTGGTGGAGAGTGCTCTTACTAATATATCCCGTAGGATGATAACACATTACCAGGAAATGTGAATTTAAACCCTTTGGGGCTGAGGAGGAGCTAGAGCCCAGTTATCATACTTCATGATATACCTTAGTGTTGTAAATATCTGGGAACTATTACTACCCTGTATCATGAGAACTGTATCACAATGGGATCTACCACATTTTATCTTTCTTAAGGTAAAGAGATGTCAAATATCAGAAAACTTTATCATCTATAGTTGTTCTGAAATTGGTACCTCTTTTCTTCTGATTATAGAAGAAATGCATGTGTTCTATAAGGAAAAATCTCCTTCCCCACCACCTTCCTGTCAGCCAGACACTTAACTTGGATGGGTTAGTTTCCACTCTAATTCAAATCAAGAATGAAAAATACTTTTTGGAAAACATACCTAATTGATTTTCATTCCACTATGCCGAATTGTCAGTAAGTTGAGGGCTCCTGTGAAATCCAGGAACAGGTATTAATAAATTCCCTATAAAAGCAATAATATGGTCAAACAATGTGAGTGCTTTTGAAATTAGCTGTTCTGTCTCGAAGCAGCTGCACTGTGTATAAACTAACAAGCCCCCATACTCTGGGGACACAGGCCAATGCCATGAACAGCCTTCGAGATCTGCTCTCATGGGCTGTGGTCTCAGCCTCCTGCTACTTGTACATGAACGTTTTCATGTATTTAGCTAAAGTGGCAGTGTGAAGCAGGTGCCTATGCTGGGTTTTCAGTAGCGGTTTCAGACCCACAGCTCTATTTTAGAACCTAACACTTACTGGTTATTTTTTCCCATTGAATCCAGTCCTTTTTGGTGAACTTTAAGCAACGGGATCTCTTGAGAAATTTTTTAGATGTTTAAGTATGAATAAACTATGGGTAGTAATTTGGTATAACTGAGAGTCGTAGTAAGAGAGTTGCGTTACTGTCCTGGGTTCAGCAGTAGCAGTCATTTTTCTTCTTCTTAGTAGCCGGTGGGTGCAGTGCTGTGTTTTTGACTTTCAGCCTGGGAACAGCACTGATAACACCGATGTTTTTAGTTGCTGCTCAGTAATGCTTACTCTGACCAAGGACTTTCTGAGTCTCATGTTCTGCCAGGGAGGAGGCGAAGCTGGGAGGAAGCAGAGACAGGACACCTGACCCAAACTAGCCAAAGAGGTATTCCATACCACAGCACATCATGCCCACTATATAAACTAGGGGCAGTTACCTGGAAGGGTTAGGTCACTGCTTGATTGGGCTGGGTATCGGTTGGCGGGTGGTGACCAGTTGTATTCTCTCCCCTTGTTATTTCCCTTATTGTTATTATTACTGGTGGTAGCAGCAGTGGTTTGTGTTGTACCTTAGTTACTGGACTGCTCTTATCTCAACCCGTGGGAGTTACATTCTTATGATTCTCCTTTCCATCCCTCTTGGAGCAGGGTGGAGGAAGGGTGGGAGTCAGCAAATGGCTGCATGGTACTGAGTTACCAGCTGGGCTTAAACCACGACAGATCTTTTTGGCGCCCAACTTGGGGCTTGAGGGATTGAGATAATGACAGATCTGACCAGAGTGTGTCTAATCATATTTGTGATAAGCATTCATTGTTTCGTATTAACAGTCACTCATCACAATGCTGATTTATTGGCTCTCAAAGTTGTTGCTCTTGATCTTGGAGTTTCAGAGTGTTGTACCTTACAGCTGGTATTTGCTGTCTTAGTGTTTATCAGCTGAGGCGCTTGGGCTAAGGTTCTTGTTTCACTGTACTTTATGGTAATGACTTGTAATACAATAGACTCATTGATCATGAAACTGATCTAACTTACATTCCTATTGTGGTCACCACCTCTATACTTTGGGAGGTATATAATGGAAGTGTATAGCAATTACACATCTTTTTTCCCCTTCTTGGGTGGTCATCCTGTGAGGGAGACATTCCCACACACGCTAGTGACAAGTACAGCAGCTACTCAAACTCTGACTGCAACAGATAACGCAGCTACTCCAACTCCAAGCACAGCAGCTACACCAACCCCAGCGACAAGTACAGCAGCTACTCAAACTCCAACCACAGCAGACAGCGCAGCTACTCCAGCTCGAAGCACAGCAGCTACACCAGCCCCAGTGACAAGTACAGCAGTGTCATTTGGGCGTTACGAAGGTTTTGAATGGCCTTTGGGTACCCTTGAGACCTGCCTGCTGATTGTGATGGGGATCAGCATGTTGGCACACATACAGAGCGTGTTTTACCTGTGACTATTTCATCTGATCTCAAGAGTTAAGTGGAATCGTGTTTGGGTCAGACGACGATATAAGAGGACCAAGTGATTTTCCCCAAGGCTGGACAGTCATGAGTGGCATGGTGTGTGGGACAATATGGGTGAGTATCTAGTCCACTGAGCCACTCCAGTGCTTTGGAATCGTCAGAGATGGAAGGCAGCTGTATGGAGTCCCTGACAACAAGTTGCGGAAACTGCTGAAGGGGAGGGTGAATTATTTTGAGCCTGGTGGGCCCATGACACTTCAGGCCATCAGGGCAGAGATGCAACACACAGATGGACTCATGATCAAGGGGTGGACTTAGCAATGGACACTATTGATGAGGTTATTCACGAGTGTGAACACTGCACACAGCCTCTCCTGCTCTGAAAGACTGTTAGAAGAGATGGAGCCCGACATCATGGACCGGATTGACTCAGCAGCTTTATATGGATTGGTCCATGCACTAAGGAATGATCTCTCTCTCTCTGTGGATGTGTGTGTATATATATGTATATATAAGATAAGAGTGATGGTATATTGAAAATGTGGGATCTGAGCATGAAGTGAATGGTATGGAATTAAGGGGTGGATACTGTCCTGGGTTCAGCAATAGCAGTCATTTTTCTCCTTCTTAGTAGCTGGTGCAGTGCTGTGGTTTTGACTTTCAGCCTGGCAGCGCTGTTAACACTGATGTTTTCAGTTGCTGCTCAGTAATGTATAGTCATTACATTGCCAGGGAGGAGGGGAAGCCGGGAGGAAGCAGAGACAGGACACCTGACCCAAACTAGCCAAAGAGGAATTCCATACCACAGCACGTCATGCCCACTATATAAACTGGGGGTAGTTACCTGGAAGGGTTAGGTCACTGCTTGATTGGGCTGGGTATCAGTTGGCGGGTGGTGAGCAGTTGTATTCGCTCCCCTTGTTATTTCCCTTATCATTATTATTATTGGTGGTAGCAGCAGTAGTTTGTGTTATACCTTAGTTACTGGACTGCTCTTGTCTCAACCCGTGGGAGTTACATTCTTTCAATTCTCCTCCTCATCCCTCTGGGAGCAGGGGGGAATAAGGCGAGGGAGTGAGCTAACGGCTGTGTGGTACTGAGTTACCAGCTGGGCTTAAACCATGACAGTTACTGTTTGTGTTTTCTGCTTCCCTGTTGTTCCAGCATTCAGAAATCAGTTTCCTGTAGATTTTAACTAATTAAAATTTAAGTCCTAAATGGTTCATTATATGTTATTTTAACTTGCATTGTTCTACTTAAACATGGTTATGGAAGTGCTTATCATGAGTATTTGGTGACTGTGCTTGTTTTACTTCTTTAACTTACAGAAGATAACTGGCAGAGAAATGGAGTCTGATCTGGAGCACTGCCGATTCTTTTATCCTGTAGCATCACAGTAGCTGAAATGGTTATGCTGTATAGCTTTTTCGGGATGCAGTTTGAGTAAGCAGTCTTGATGTGGTGAATTTTTTGTGTAAAGCTGTTTCAGGGCTAAAGAATTTCTTCATTTCCACGTTAATCTGGGTTAATGTCCCATTCTTTCCATATTACTACAGGCAGTTCAAAACCTACTCTGTTAACAGCTGCAAAGTTGCCAGGGAGTGAAAGAACATCGTGATCTTGATGAGCCATACTGTTGGTAGGCTGGTAGATAGGCTTTTGAAGACAGGCTTACTTCTCGAATTTCCATGTGGATCAGGGTGTTGCAAAGTCCTGCTTTTGAGACTGCTCTTTTGTTGTCTGTCTTGACTGATCCCATCAAGTTCACTTCCCCTGCATAGGGATACTCCACTAGCTAATTGTGGGTGGTGCATGGTCCAGAGCAGGGCCTCTCTGTGAAGGGCAGTCATCACAGGGCTGGTCCGCATCTAGGGTACAAACAGGTTTGTGCAGGGTGAGTTAGAGTTTTGGTTCTTTGTTTAAAATGTCTTGCTATTCAACTGTCAGTGTTTACCGCAAATCTCCACTTCCATGAAGAAAAATGCATCACATAGTTTCTTGATCTGGTGGTCCTGAAACTTACTGTGCAAGCAGTGCATTCCAGCTATTATTAAGTATTGCAGTGACATTTACATTGATTAAGTAAATAAGGTAGCTGTTAAGGTCACAAAGAATTACCTGTTTAGGATTTGCTGGAAAACCTACACCACAAACTTGGACGTTTTAATCAAAAGTAACTCCTTCATGTGAAACACTGATATCTGTACCTGTGCCTTTCTGGGAAAAATACTTCTGTCAAGGCAGAGGAGCAAGGTATTATTTTGCCACTTTCCTTTATAGTGAATTCCTGCTTTGCATTGAATTGTTGTAGAAGCAGACGTGCTTGGAGTCATTGCATATCCAGGCAAATTTAGGTTTGTAATTAATGACATTTGTCATGGGAGTTCTGGCTGTCTGAATTGGTTACAGGTGTGGGTCCTTGCTAGAGGTCTTGTAGTGCCTGTGTAATTGCTGCCCCATGTCACTGGGGTTGTTTGTTCCCTTCCAGTTAAGCAAATGGCTGGTTCCTTTTTTTCCTTTCCTCCAGAAATGTGAATGAAGTCCTCTTGTCAGCACATAAAATTTCATGCTGAAAAAATGTGGCCCTCGCTAAAGCTAGAAAACCTTCTGGAGTGGGGGAAGAAGGAACTTTTTTAGCAGGGTAGCCATCAAGTCCTGAAATGGGCGTCTCCAGAGACTATTGAATTCTGCTTGTTTTAGAAACATGTCTCTTCCTGTCCTTTTTATAAGCAGTCGTGATGACTGGGGGTGGGGATTGACTCTGTGACCAGTGCAGTCCAGCATACAGCCATGGACGGTGGCTGAGCAGCACTGTCCTTTGCCTTTTTATCACCTCAGTTTTCTTCTCCATCTGTCTCACCACCTTCACCACTTTCTTTGTTGGATTAGTGTTTCAGCCAGATCTTTTCCTTGCTCCAGTGCTTCTCTGTGGCTGCACTAATGCTAGCGCTAGTCAAAAAGGAAAGCAGTAAGAAGAATCAATCAGGAGGCTGATTAAAGAGGGTGAATAATCAACAAGTAGGATGAGGCAGTTCTCTTTGGTGACATTCCATCCTTATGATGGCTGAAAAGGGCTGTAAATGTAATCTCAGTTCTAGGAGGGATCAATTCTATACAGCATTTCTGACTTGAGCTTTAAACGTGTGAAAACACAGCTGATTCTAAGAGGTGTCAGTCTGCAAGAAACACAAGCACTCCAAAAGCGTGAGTTGCTTATTCATTTCTTGGTGTATAAGTGTAAGTGGAGTACTGTGTGGGGTTATGAAGTAAGTAGGCTGTCAGGTTATTGCCTCAAAAAGGTAAAGGTGGCTTCTGTATGACTCCTCAACTTCCTCCTGTATATTGAAGCGTTTCCCCCATGTCCTGAAGCATGATTGTGTATTTCAATGGAAGGCTTTGCAGCAAGACACATTTCAGTACGCAGTAGGGGCAGATGCTTTGTAGTGCTTTCTTTTGCTTGGTATTGCCTTGGTGGATGCTGGAGTACTGGGTCACATGTGTTGCTGCTTGGCTGAGCGGAATAATACAACAATGGCCTAATGGCTTGTTTTTAGTGTTGCCTTAATATAGGCGTAAAGTGTGAATTGCATCAGGTAGCCTGAAATGCTGAGATGAAGAGTGGTGAGAGAAGAGCAGGATAGCCGCTGATACTTCATTTCAAAGGAGTTGGTGCTTTTGTAACTCTCACCCTTTTTCTTGATTCCATTTGCCCAGTTAATTTTCTGCAGAGATCCTATTGGTGTTCTAGTAAATAAGTTTCCAAAGCTGCAAATGCTTCAGCGCTGTGGAGTAGTAAACATTATTTGTAAATATCTCCATGATTAGCAGAATACAAAGATGTTAAGTATTTAATTTGCAAGTTTGAAATTAATCTCACTATGAAGAAATAATCATTCCTTTATTCTGTTGTCACTTAATGAGGCTTTAATTTCAAATTAGAAGCTCCAGAGATTTCCATCAAAGCTGGTTTTATAAAGAAAAATTTCTCCCAAAGCATTACTTGTTGTAGAGACAGTTAGCAAAAAAAAATGAAACCTTGGAAAGCAACAAGTCCTAACATTCGAGGTTATGTCCATGTTTGTCTTCCTGAAATATTTAACGAAAATAGAGCACAGCTCACAAATGTGCAGAAATAATTTTAAAATCAGTTTTCCAACAGCACACTGTTTGCAGCCTTTGAAAAAGGATCCAACTGGTGATATCGTTAAAGACGTTTCAGTTCTTGGCAAGCTTGCCTTTTGTAAGCTTTCAGCTGCCTTTTTCTTTGTGGGGGAAATCACTTTTTCAAGGACTCCTGGATATTTTTCAAGGATTTAATTAAAAGGGGAAGACTACACATAATAGAAAATAGGTAAACGGCTCACAAAAAAAAAACATTTATTTCTTGTAACAATGGATACTTTTCTGTTCCAGTCATCTGTGGCTGCATACTGCTCAGTTCCAGCTCCACCAATGGCTTCCAAAAGCTTCCTTTAGCTGTCTAGTGTAGTTAGGCATTATTTGTTTTGATTTATTCCCTTAACAGAAGTATCTGCAGAGGGCAATCAGCAGTCCTAACCAGTGACTTGAAGGAGAATGTGTCTGACACTGTTGGCACCAGGCTGCTGCAGCGGCTGGAGGCTGAGGCTGCACATTGCTTTGCTTGCACTAACCTTCGGAGTCAAGCCCAAATTAGCAAATCAGTACTCAGGTTTTTCCAGCGCTTGGGCAGATGGAAAAGCCGTTAGGCAGTGGAGGTAAAGGAAGTGCTCGCATGTGTTGGGGGGCTGGCCCTGTGCTGGGAGAGGTGCTGGCTCAGCCTTATATGGAAGAGGACATTTTCCTTGTTAACTTTATGGGGAATCTGTGCCCAGTGCCGCATTCATCACGTGTATGCATTTCCACGGGAACGTTTCTCTTCCAAATGGTCTTAATCATAGTTTTAGCACTGTGTCACATCTTTGCTGACTTATATAAATAAGTCTGCATGGGTTTGCTGCGCATCTGCTGCTAGGCTGCCCTAAAAAGGTGAACTGTTTATAATTTTCTCGTTTTGGCTAACAGAAAAGATGGTTCTAAACTGATGCCAGCAGCTTAGTTTTTTTCTTACTGAAAAGCGCACCCTGTTCTGGGCTGAACTTTAAAGCAAAACTGCTTCTCAAGTCACAAAATATCCTTTCATTAGAGGGAAGTAAGGCTTGCTAAACACAGAGCATACCTACCATGAAAACAGAAAAGAAGGAACCTAAAAGTTGAGCAGCCTGGTAAGGCTTTCTCCTCCTGACTCCTAGTCCAACAGATGTGCCATGTAGCCACTGTCTTTCTCTAGCCTTGATTCAGTCCCTTCGTCTGTCTTCCACCTACTTGTGTTTGTTGGGTCTTGGTTGCCCTCTGATCCAGGTTCATGGTTACACAGGTTTGATCTAAATGATTGCTTACAGAGGAGTCTTAATGCAAGTGTGTTCATGAAAGAGTTTTTGTGAATGATGGCCTGTTCACCTCTGCAGCAATGGGTAGAGGGAAAAATCAGAGTAAGTTATATGCAATAAGTAATGCTCAAAAGTTAAGTAAGGTATAATTCACAGCTCTTTTTTAAATCAGTAATTTCTTACATGCATATGTATAACATCTAGCAAAGTCATTCCATGGCACATCTCTTAATTTTCCTATGTCTAAACTCCCCACTTGCTGGCTACAGCTTCCACTGAGGGGTAGGCCAGAGTGATTTGTTGGAAATATATGAACCATCTAATACTGTTGTTGGATATGGTTTGTTAGCAAAGGGTTGGCCTCTGTTTGAAACCTTCTCCACCAGATTTTAGAGCACCTATCCCTTCTCTGTTAGGTTTAGCTGGATGTGCAAAGTAATAATTATCAATGACACCAAATCAGTGCAGGGAAACCAAAGCTCAACTGCTTTGCTACTTAAAGTACTGCTCACTTTGCTGATGATTTATATGCATAATAGTACATCTTCTAGAGAATGTCAGGCTCATTTTAAAAGACTTTGCCAAATTTGCTTTTCCTTGCTGTATTGCAATATATTTTATAGAACAAAAAGGTATTAAGAATATTGATGTTTCCAGGATGACTGGTAAGCTTTAATTAGCAATAGCACTTTAGGATGACCAAGAAAAGTGGCAGCCGCAGTCCAAGTTCTCAGAATTCTTTTAATGAATAAAAGAGAAATGGAATTTAAAATAGTACCATAAATTCAAAGATGTGACAGCTCACCCTGGCTGACTACCTGCTGTAAGAGTAAAATAACATTTAGGAAAAAATGGTCTATTTTAAACCAATTTTTAGAACATACAAGTTAGTCCAGAGGAGGTCCGTGAAGATGATCAGAGTGCTTGAGCACCTCTCCTATCAAGACAGGCTGACGGAGTTGGGGTTATTCAGCCTGGAGAAGACTCTGGGGAGACCTTAGAGCAGCTTCAGCACCTAAAAGGGGCTCTACAAGAAACCTATAGAGGAACTATTTATAAGGACTTGTAGGGATAGGACAAGGGGGCTTGGCTTTAAACTGAAAGAAGGTAGATTTAAATTAGATATAAGGAAGAAATTCTCACTATGAGGGTGGTGAGGCGCTGGCACAGGTTGCTCAGAGAAGTTGTGGATGCCCTATCCCCGGAAGTGTTCAAGGCCAGGCTGGATGGATAGGACTTTGAGCAACCTAGTCTAGTGAGACGTGGCCCTGCCCATGGCAGAGGGGCTGGAACTAGATGAGCTCTGAGGTCCCTTCCAACCCAAACCATTCTGTGATTCTGTGAGTGTTCAGAGAAGTAGTCCTAGCTCTGGAGTAATTAGGGAAAATTACAGTAATCCTAAATCGTAGTTTATAAGCATTCAAATTTGTCTTGTAAAGTGTATAGATAATATAGTCTGTATGTATTTACTTTTTTCTGCCATGCTTTCATTAAGATTTATAGCCCTGAACAAAGGGTAGAGTGTTGGGTTTTTTCTTTAATAAGGATGGTACCCATTAATTCTCTGTTGTCCACAGAATTAGAAAAGGGGCTGAGTTTGTATCAAGGGTGCTTTACGTTGCATAATGTGAGAAGAAAGTTTTAGTTTGGAGTTGTCCTGGTTTCAGCTTTAACAGTTAATTTTTATTTTTCCTAGTAGCTGGGTTACTGTCTGGGTTTAAACCATGACAGGAGTACAAGATGTGTGAAGTTAGGTTGTAAAATGCCCTTTGAAGATTCCAAGGAAAATATTTTGGAAAGGGTCTTGACGTTTATCTTGAGACAGAGACTTGAATGGAGAAGCTCCATTTTCTTTTTGTATTTCTGTGGTATCTTTGCTTAGAAGTGTCTCTCTGTTAACATTCAGAGCATAAATATTGTTTTATAAGATGTTAACAGATTGGTTTGGGTTCTTTCCTTTCCCATCCCCAACTGAATAGTGTTTTCAGACTTCTCATAGCTTGCTGGTGTATACAGCATTAAGAGTATTTCAAAATAATTTTTTGAACCTACTCTCTTTGATGTCTTTTAAATCCAGTTTAGCCCACAAGTATGATTGTACTGGAGCAAAAGTGTCCAACAGATACAACTAAGTTCATTTGATTTGCATCTGCTCCACGTTCCTGTCTCCTCTGAAACACAGTGGTCTTCTTTTGTATTTCAGACTAGTTTAAAATTGCTCACATGGGCTAGCGTCCTCTGCTGCTTGATATGGAATGGATTTGCTCAGCAAGGTAAGTCACTTGATTTCATTGCAGTAGTTTCATGTTGCTTTAAAACTATATTTAGCAGTTAGTTATGTAGATAACTATAACATTACTAGATGAATGCTAATGGCAATATGACAGTCATAACTCATGTTAATAACCTGTTTGTAGATAGAACTTAGTTTAAAAAAACCAGAAGGGAATAAACTGAAATTCTGTTGTTGTTGGGCACTTTTTTATAAAAGAAGTGACTGATTTGTGTTCTTTGATAGGTGGGAGTGACTGCATAAAAGCTAATGCAAAATCCTGTGGTGAATGTATACAAGCAGGACCAAACTGTGGTTGGTGTAAAAAAACAGTAAGTGTTGCAAAATTCCTTGTATGGTTTGTTTTTTGAGATTTTAGTAAATTCTTTAAATGTATACAAATGTTGTTTTCCCCTAGTTGCAGTTTCCTGTAAGTCTTCAATTTGATACCTAAAAGTTCAGATACTATGATTTCCCTGATGTCCTGATTTGAGTATAATTGGTTTTCGTGATGTGTTTACTTCTCCTTTTGTGAACCTTAAGCGTATACAGACCCTACAGGCTGTCTCACAGTTATTTAAAAACATTCCAGCATGGAATCTGTCTGGGTGTTCATTATTATGTTCTTCCACTGACATTAGAGTAAGAGGTAATTTTAGGCAGACATAGGTGGAGTAGGGGAAGAGACTGAAGGTTTACCTTTATAAAAGAAAGATGTTCAAATTTTGGTTTTCTGTTGTTGGTAGACTTGGGGTGTCGCAGGTTGGTTTGGGTTTGCTTCAAACTGAAACAAAAAGAGTGTTTTCTTATGTAATTAAAAATCAAATTCAGGAAATATAGAGCATAAAGCAATCTCGAATTGTGTGATTTAGCCTGTATATGCTGAAGTGTCTTCTTCAGGTTATAAGAAAATGGTTCCTACTGGTTGTCTTTAATTTGTTACTGAAAACTGGGAAATTTTCCTGTTTCTTGCTAGAAGATGATAACGTATATTTAGCTCCATATAGTAGCTACTTACCGTTCCCCAAAACAGCTTATTAACTTCAGACATTTAATTAAACTGACTAACTTTAAAACTTGGGCTTGAGCTATCAGGTCCTAGTCATCAAGAACTGACAAGGTTTAAGATAGATATTTATTTATATACTCTTTTTTTGGGGGGGAGGTGGATCAGAATTGTCAAGTTTCTGAATTAGAAGCCTTATTTATTTATATTTGAGTTTAGAGGGGTTTGTTTTAGGCTTGAGGTAATGGTAGTTTGTTGTTCGGTACAAAGTTACATATTGGTTTTGCTCACGTATCTTTACTTTCGGATTCAATTTCCCCCAAATAAGAGTTGTCTGTCTTTCCCCTGCTCTGTCAGCATATTGCTGTTATTTTGTTGTGGAGTACCACAGTGCACTTACATAATCTTTAATAAAGCCATTAACAAAAAAAAGTTAAAAGGGAGGGTAGTTGCCAAGTAGACTGTACAAATAGGTTAACTCTATAGATTACTGCATGCAGATGAAAGCTTTTTCACCTGCTGTCACTTTTAGAGTAGCTGATTTAAAAGGATGTTCAGCTTCTGTCAGAGGTGGCATTGGGCATTTTGTTTCTTTCATCTTGCTTACCCAATTAGGTATAAATAGGTGAATACTCCTGGACTAAGTAGTAGTCAATGATGTGTTTAGTATAATTTGAATATATTTCAGGTCTAGGTGTTTTATTAATGAACTTAAGAAATAGAGTCATTGTAAAAAGTGTTACTGTGAGTAGAGTGTAACAAATAGCAGATAGCTGTAAGCTTGATCCTTTTTTGCCTGTGTTTTTTCAGGACTTTTTGCAAGAAGGAGAACCAACATCTGCCCGATGTGATGACTTAGCAGCACTAAAGAGTAAAGGCTGTCCCACAGAAGATATAGAAAATCCCAGAGGTAGCAAACAGATCCTTGAAGATAGGGAAGTAACAAATCGTAAGATAGGTGCTGCAGAGAAGCTGAAACCAGAAGCCATTACACAGATCCAGCCGCAAAAATTGGTACTGAAACTCAGAGTCGGTAAGGACAATTTCATTCTAGTGTTTGGATGATTTTTCTGTCATCACCACATCTGTGATTTTTGTTTTGAATGTGTAACCTTTTTGTCACAGAAACTACTATTGTTCAGATAACCTGAATGATAGCAGAGCCGTTCAGGTCAGCCCCAGGTGTTCAGATACTCCAAATACTGTTTGATTTTTATGAAGGTTAGATAATATCACTTTTTCCCTATAGAACTTAGGAGAAAATAGATACAGCATGGATTGAATGTGTATCAAAAAGGCAACAACGTTTTGTTTTCCATATTTTGTAGTTGATTTTTTACAGTGTGGCCTCTCAGAATGAAAATAGAAGAGCGTGCAAAAACTTTAGAGCATTTCCTTTTCACTGAAGTACTTCTGTTGCCTAAATCATGTGTGCCAGAACTGAATTATTTTGTAGTTATGCAGGATTTTTGAATTGCTATTTAAAATACTTTCTACAGGCTAAAGACGTGGACACTGGACTGCAGAAAAGAGAACAAAGTAGCTGTGTACCATTTTCAGCCCCTAAAGAGAACTTTCATTCAAAGGGGTAGAAGGGCGGAACAGGGCTAGTAGCTCATGCAGTACTTGAGCATAATGGAGATTGTCCTTAAGGAGAGTTCCTAGGTACTGCAGACATATTGAACAGCTGCGTTGTTTTTACCTGGAATAAGAGCCTGTACTCAGGGTCAGCTGCTTGGAGGTGATTGCCTTAATAAATGCAAGATCATCTGAAGAAGTTTAGCAAAATGAGGAGAAGAAAAGAAAAGAAAGTTACTTGGCAATTTTAGTATTGCTCCTGTTTATTTCTAATGTGACCTTTTGAGCTTCAAACCAAATTACTGTTCCTCTGTTGATACAAAAGTCTCTTCATCAGAACATATGAGGGACCTGGGCAACCACAACCTAATTACTCTAAAGATTATGACTCTGTTTATAAGCACTTCTCTTGGGTCTAGGTTCCTTGGTGAGGGACTGCGTGCTTGAAGTGGGGGATACTTGCCTTCTGCTCAGGCCATTTTAAACAGTGGCTAAAGAAAATCTAAAGCTTTAAGGTTTTGGTTGTTGGGTTTTATTTTTTTTTGCCTTTTTGCATGTGTGTGTGTGAAAACAGTGTTGCGTAGCTGCATGATCCATATGCTGTTCACTTTGCCTGTCTAACGGTTTCCCCAGTTTGCTAATTTTGCTCATACTAAGCAAATGCTTGATAATTATTAAGCAGACTTCAGCAGCAGTAACATCACCATTTAACATCAGTCACTGATGAGGGTGGAGGATAAAATTTCTAATTCTATTCCTTATTTCATACATAATTAGAAAAAAAGAATACTTTTCCATTGGGGGTGGGGTGTCATTTTCTACAATGTCTTTCAACGTCAGAGTGAAACTACATACTTCTGCTGACAAAACTTAGGATCTAGGCTTACAAGTGCAACAAATCGTAACTTGCCATCATCTCACTGCCGTTTCTGTGCTTTCAGCCTTTATTTGATGCCAAGTAACTGGAAATACTCAATGCAGAACTGATTTTTCTTTTATAAGCCTGTTTAGACAATGTGGTGTGAGATGGTTTGTTGGGTTGATTGGGGTTGGTTTTGTTTTTAAAATAAACGCGAACTTTTGGAGTCATCTTGGATGCAAATAGATACTGAAAATTTATGCTATTAGAGCCTATTGGAACCTTGTTAAAGTTATTGCAAATGTGAAGATTTGAAATTGCAGCAACTAAGAGAGGCTTGATTTTTTTTGGCAGGTTAATGTTGTCTGTGGGGAGATAAAATACCTTAGAAATGTAAAGTTGGACATTTGAAATAAATACTTCTTGAATACTTGTTGAACATGTGGAATTTTTAGTGATTTGTATTTTTGTTTAAAACAGGGGAACCCCAAACAGTTTCATTGAAATTTAAGAGAGCTGAAGACTACCCCATCGACCTTTATTATCTTATGGACCTCTCCTATTCTATGAAAGATGATTTAGAGAATGTGAAAAGTCTTGGAACGGCTCTGATGTTAGAAATGGAAAAAATAACCTCAGACTTCCGAATTGGTAAGACAGATTTGTCTGTTCTAGTAAAAAAACCCCAAAATTTCCTCCTGATGTTTTTCACATGATTGCATATAATTCATTTTGGTTTTTTAAGTTACCAGTATTATGGCAGGTATTTCTAATAGATAGAACCTGTTGAGGAGCGTAAGAGTAATTGGTGTGAATGGAACGTAAACAATTATGAGAACTATTTCTGATGCCTGTTCAATTATAATGCATTTGCATTCTGTTGTGTCATATTATAAATAAGAGACTTCCATTCTTCAACTTACAGGGTTCTTGTTGTTCTGTCTTAGGCTTTGGCTCTTTTGTGGAGAAAACTGTGATGCCATATATAAGTACAACACCAGCCAAACTCAGAAATCCTTGTACAGGCGACCAGAACTGTACAAGTCCATTTAGCTATAAAAATGTACTCAGCCTTACCAGTGAAGGAAATAAATTCAATGAACTTGTAGGTAAACAGCACATTTCTGGGAATTTGGATTCTCCTGAAGGTGGATTTGATGCAATAATGCAGGTTGCAGTTTGTGGGGTAAGTGTGTATTGGTTTTCTTTACTGCTTTATTAGATGAAATTGTTTAAATATAGCCACAGCATTTTATATTGGCTGACGCTTAAACATGTAATCTCATGCCAGCAAGACAAGATAGACTAGTCAGACTGCATGGATATGTGTGTTTGTCTTCTGTGGAGACCTCTAGTGAGTGGATGAAACCAGGAAGTAAAGTGCTGATTAGCGGTCACATGCTCATAGCAGATAGATGCATTCGAAAGTACAAAGTTTTTAAAGTTAGATGCAGAAGAGTCAAATTCTGCGCAAAAGTGTATGAAATCCTGAGTAAGCAACTATTCTCAAATTATTTCAAAGCTGTCTATGCTGCTTGTAGCTGTTGTTTCAGTATAGTTTGGTGGAAGCTGGAGAGAGTCTTTAACAAGGGCATGTAGTGATAGGAGAAGGGATTATGGCTTTAAATTGAAAAAGGGTAGATTTAGATTACATACTAGGAAGAAATTCTTCTCTGTGAGAGGGGTGAGGCACTGGAACAGGCTGCCCAGAGAAGTTGTGCCTGCTCCATCCCTGGCAGTGTTCAAGGTCAGGCTAGGCAAGGCTTTGAGCAACCTGGTCTAGTGGAAGGTGTCCCTGCCCATGGCAGAGGGGTTGGACCAAGATGACCATTCTATGACTGTGTCTGTCCTCTCTGCTTGGGCTGTGTAGTAATGACATAGAAAGGGACTTTACATTAAAGAGCTGGACTGATGTGCCCAACTTCTACAACCTGTTGCCCTTTAGATACTCTACTGAGAACTGAACAAACCAAAGTACATCTTAGAATATTTCTTGTCTTTGGTGAAAAACTTGCACCAGATGTTTTGGAGCAGACAGTTAAATGCAATTGTTTTTAAGGTTTGAGTGGATTATATGATTTCCATGGTGACTCTTGCATTGTGCCTTCCCCTGAGCCTGTCTACATTTGCATGCATTTATTTCTCAAGTGTTGGTCTCCGATGCACTAAAGTAAATTGTTGCAGAATACCAAAAATCCATTTGTTTGTTTCCCAAGGAACAAATTGGTTGGAGAAATGTTACACGACTACTAGTGTTTTCCACGGATGCTGGATTTCACTTTGCAGGAGATGGTAAACTTGGTGGAATTGTTTTACCTAATGATGGGAAATGTCATCTGGAAAATAATATGTACACAATGAGCCACTATTATGTAAGTCTTCACATCATCTTCTAGGAAAACTAATATTTTGTGGTGCTTAAGCTCAAGAAAACCTCATTAGGTCATCTCGTATAGTTTCAGACTGCTACATCTTGTGAACTTTACCCATTTACCTCTGTATTATATCAAGGGACCTTAGTTAACTAAAGCAAATATACAATAATTAATCGAGTCTTAATTGGAAACTTTCAAGAGATGGCAACTTTAATGCTGTCATTTGTGTTGTTGGTTTTTAACCTTTTTAATAATAATTCTACATGTCCCTGGCAAACTTTGGGGGCTCTGTCCCATTATTTTACCATTTTGCAAGTCTGTATTCAGAACTAGCGTACTACTGTAAAATAGAGAGCTCCTTGGCCAGCTTTTTGTAAGATTGCTTGAAATCTTGTGATGCAAAGTTATGGTTAAAGTATGCTTAACATCATCGCCTTAGTGGTTTGTTGATAGGTAGATCAGACAAAAGGTGAAAAGGAAAATATTTACTGGATGGGGTAAACACAGTAAGCTTTACAAAGTTTGTGTGTTCATAAATTCCTAAAGTTAAGTGAATATTGGTCAATATAAACCTCAGATTAATTCAGTTTTATTTCACCTGATCAAGAAACAATGCAAAAGGCAGTAATTTTCATAAGTCATATGGAAATCTACAAAACAGTTTTCTGAGAACACTGAGATTAAGGATATAAGATGGAGACTTTAAGTGGCAGGGAATATGATAAAATTACTGTGAAAAGGTGTGATAAAACCTGTGAAGACAGGTGTGAAAAAACACCTGTCTGCACAGGGCATATAGAATCTTTTCAATGCATGTTTGGTTTTGGAGGTTGTTTTGTTTTGAACTGTGACATAAGCCGGCTAGGTAGAATTCTTATGTATGTTTCTAAAGGTATTTATGATGTCAGAATCGTCCTGATTATTTTCTAGCAGTGTGTCCCAAACTTGAACTGTGTTTTATGCTTGATTTTTATAGGATTATCCCTCTATTGCTCATCTGGTACAGAAGCTTAGTGAGAACAATATTCAGACAATCTTTGCTGTTACTGAAGAGTTTCAGGCAGTTTATAAGGTAAGGATAGATAACACACAATTCTGGTCTCTACTTTTTTCCATCAAACTCTAAGACTGACTCAGATTTGCTCTGAAATCATAAAAATTATTTAATTTGAAATAAAAGTTATTATGAAAGTTAGTGATTGTGGAAGTAGTATCTTGCTATTTCTGTTTTTATTATTAAGCCTTTTTTACTTGTTCGTACTGAGTTCATGTGTCATTTCCATGGAGAAAGTACCCTCCTCCTCACCCCTCTTTATCCTTCATAGGTAGGGGGGAATGGAGAACATATTTGCAGTGCTAATTTTTGTGAATATTTTTACAACAAAACAGCTGAGGGGAGTGTGGACACTGAATTAAGAGACATACTCATGAAAGAACATATTTTGTCCTTTGTGGTCTATTTATATTCCTGATGTTTAAAATTAACTAAACTGCTGGATGCGATTGTGAAATAGGAAATGACTGGATAAAGAAGATGGATATTTTTCCTTGCTTTAACCTAAGAAGGTGGTTTGGGTTTGTTTTTGTTTGTTTTTCTTCTGCTTTTTTAAACTTTATTCACATTGTAAGTTTTTTCTTTTTAATTAGAAGTCATCTTTCATCTGCTTGTCTTTTATGCACTAGAAGTGTAGTGCTTCTCTAAGGTCTTGAAGATGTAACAAGTTGACCACATACAATGTAAGAGAAGGTCTTAGTATTCTGTTGCCAAATTTGACATGAAAATGCAAAGAAGAAAAGGCTGGATGTTTGTTTATATTAGTGTTGTGTATAACCTCAAAAATCATGATCATCACTGGCAACACTATGGCCTTGTCTTTTTGAAATACTTGACCTTGACTAGTTAATCCACTGAAGCATTATAGCACTATACAGATATTTACAGTACAAATTTTACTTCGTTCTTTATTAAAACTGCAGTTTTCCTTCTACTTCTGTAAATATTGACAGGAATTGAAAAATCTGATACCAAAATCTGCGGTGGGAACATTGTCTTCAAACTCCAGCAATGTGATTCAGCTGATCATTGATGCATACAATGTAAGTTCTGATTTTTATTTTGGTTGTATTAATCTTCTTCCTTCTAAGTTGTTACCAAGTTTTTAATAGGAGGAGATACTCCAAAGTGGATTTTTATTTTTCTACAAAATAGTATACTAAACCATTAATATACCACTGTTGCAGTAAACCCATGTTAGATATTCAGACACTATGGCAATAAGAGGTTAGGTGGCTAGAAAGACCCTCTTAAAGCCACTTAAAACAATGTTACAAATTAAAGTTATCATTCATGTTTTCCCTTTTAAAACAACACACAAAACCCCGCACTGTTTCTTCAGCACCTTCAGTTCTTGCCTTCCTTCCACATGGAGGAGAAAAGGGCCATTTTGCAACCCCTTGACCCCAAAATACCTGCATCAACCTCAGAGACTCTTGGGTTTAGCTGCAAAATATTTTCTTCATAGCTGTGTTGTTTGCCCCTTGTACTCCAAAGGAGAAATGGGGCTTATTTGCACAAGTGCCTCCAGCGTCTGTACCTGCCCCCACCTTGCGTAACAAGACTCAGCCATGAGAAGGGGTCACCGCAGCATGACTATAGGCAGTCCTGGGCTGGTGTTTCTTGGCACGTTGGAATGTGCATAATTCCAGCGTGCCTGTGGGATTTGCACTTAGGCTGTGCATAGTTGTATGATGTCTTCAGGAGAATGCTTACACGATTCAGGTCAAAGTTAGCTAATAACTATTGGTTTAGTCCCTTTCTTCAGAGGTTATCCTTGAAAACACCAAGCTACCAAAAGGAGTGACAATCAGTTATAAGTCTTTCTGCAAGAATGGAGTGAATGACACGCAAGAAGATGGAAGGAAGTGTTCTAACATTTCAATTGGAGATGAGGTAACTTAAATTATATGTGCTGCTACTCAAATACGTAAAATTCATTTAAGGTGTCCAATGCTCCGTTGGGTTTTTTTTTTTAATGATAAAGGCAAAAGTCCTTTTATTAATGTGGCACTCCATTTATTTTTCTCTGCAGGTTAGATTTGAGATTAATGTAACAGCTAATGAATGTCCAAAGAAAGGACAAAATGAAACTATTAAAATTAAACCACTGGGATTCACTGAAGAAGTGGAAATTAATCTCCAGTTCATCTGTGAATGTCAGTGTCAAAGTGAAGGAGAACCTAATAGTCCAGCCTGCCACGAAGGAAATGGAACATTTGAATGTGGTGCCTGCAGGTAAATAGACATTCTTGTTTCTTTTTGCAGAAGAGAAATATGAGCAAGACCTTTGTGCTTTTAATTGGGGGTTACTTGGTTTTACTAATCTTTTTTGTGAAAGGACAAAAGTTAGTGCTAGACACCTATTTTTCTAGGATATTTTTACATACTGCCTTATGTCTGCAAATAATCGCTATGCTGAAATTCATAGGAATTTGATCATTAAATTGGCAGTATTGTGCAAGTCAGAATTCCAATTTGGCCTTGAGTCAGTACTTTAAAGGATATAGGTCTCAGTGCCTTTTCTGTTTCTACATTTAATTTTGAGTTCCATGTAATACGGCAAAATTACGGATTTATGGGATAACATGAATGCGCGCACTTTGTGATGTTTTTGCAAGTATTCATACTGATCTAGTTATATCCTTCTAATGTGAGATCTGTTGATATTGAGAAATCCAAAGGCTTCATAGTTTTTTTGGTGAGAGTTCCTAACCACATTGGCACCAATTGTTTCATAGTAGGAAAGAATAAAAAGTCATAAAAGAAGTACTTTTTGTTTTGGATGACGTCCTAGTCTCTTCTCTCTCTTTATGGTTTTATTTCTAACCTTTTAAGGTCCTGTTACAAAATTTTTTCTAATTGCATATACCTATAAATCTTTCACTATGTATATAGTTTTTATATTAATCCATTATCTATTAGTATATTTATATTAATAGATTTTATGCTTTGAAATGTCCTTTATTGCCTATCACAAGGATTAGATTGCATGTGTTCCTTATTGCACAATATTAAGTAAAATTATCTCTGTAATTACACACAATGGAAGCAGAGCAAATTCTTGAAGTTTCAGTGAAGACTGGTTGAAGATCAACCTGGTAAATCAAGGTTTAAGTCTCCCCACCCCTTCCCAAGAAACCTATGCAAAAATGAACTGTTTCCTCTTGGAAACCTCTGAGACGAGAACAGTAAGAGCAGAATGGAATTAAGATCTCTAGGAAAACAAGATCCAGGACTTTACAGTATTGGTTCCTGCTCAGTGAACTGTAACCAAAATAAAACGTAGCATTCTCATTCCTCATGGATTAATATGACTTACTAGAAATAAAGTGAAAGATACTGAATTCACTCTTCGAGGTACTTTTGATGTAGGATGGACTCTCTGCCTGGTGAAGGTTAATGTGGTGTTGAAAGGCCGAGGTATGGCCCTGTAACTGCTTAGTATTCTGTAAGTTGGGGAATACGCCACTTTGTATCCATTATTTATGGGCCATTGCTCCATTTTTGCAGTCAGATTTTTATGTTCCCCTGAAAGAGAATAGATTTTCCTCTTTGTGTAGAAAGACTCTGAGACTTGGTATTGCTGTCACTGGTGTCCCTGTGGTTTCATGCTGGGGAGAACAGACATGTGGGCAAGAACAGCCTTTTGCTTTTGCAACAGTAACAGCTTTCTGACAACCATTGTCTCTGATGTCCCAGGGCAGTTTGTCCGTCACTGCTGGGAACAAGAACAACCTCCATTTGTTCATCAGTACTGTAGCCTCGATAATGAAAAGTGCTGATGCCTGAAGATCTCTGCTCAGCAGCTCTGCGCATCATCTACTGTCCTGCCTAATTGCTGTTCATGGGAAATCTTCTCATTGAAAGATGACAGCAGCTGCAGTGAACAATCACTGTCACTTTAAAATAATTCCTGTTCTGTCACAGGGTTGACAATGGTTATATGGCAGTTTAGATAGAGGTGATGACACATAGTTTCTTATCTGGAATGAGTAATCAGTATAGGAGCAACTCAGTCCAGTTTGCTCCAGCAGCTTGAAGAATGGCTATGTAGCTGTCAGCTGGAAGTCTCATTTGAAGTTTAACTTGAAACATCCCCTGAGAGAAGAGTCACTTCTGTTCCTGTTCTTTGTGCTTTTTTTGCAGTATTTTTATTGTATTACTTTAAAGTTTACGTTTTCAGTTGTGTTGTTACCTTGCAGATGTAATGAAGGACGTATTGGAAGACTATGTGAATGTAGTACAGATGAAGTAAATAGTGAGGATATGGACGCTTACTGCAGGAGAGAGAACAGTACAGAAATATGCAGTAACAATGGAGAATGCATTTGTGGACAATGTGTATGCAAGAAAAGAGAAAACACCAATGAAGTGTATTCTGGAAAATACTGTGAATGTGATAACTTCAACTGTGATCGATCAAATGGTTTGATTTGTGGAGGTAAGAAACTACTTCAGATTTTTCTGCAGGCAAAACTGGCCAGCAGTTGACAAGTCTGTCAACTCTACCCTGTAGAGTGGTTTTACTTAGCTTAAAGATCATAGATACTTCATAACAGGGATGAGAATAGTTCACAGGTTTAGTGATTGGAAACACTTATCTATTAATAAAACAGCTCTCTGTGATCATGAACATACGGTGTGTTTATACACGTTTCACCTTCCTTGAATCACAGCTCCAAGAAGGATGTAAAGTGAACTTGACTTCTGCTGCGTATTACAGAATTACCTTCGGGTATTATAGTAAAGAATGATGAGACAACTGTCCTGAGATTATAATGCTGTGCTGTGTACCCACTGCATCGATAAAAAGAGATAATGACCTCAGCTTACTTGTAATAGAAAGTGCTTGACTCAGTGCTTGACAGGATACCAATGAGATGTTGTCTCGAGACTTTTCCGGAAAGTAAGTGAAGATAAGAAGTGCAAGATCAAAAAAAAAAAAAAACCCTTGAAGTGGTTGGAACAAGACTCTGATGGCAATTAATTTCCAAAATCAAAACCAGTTTAGAAAGCCCTTCAGCAGCCAGTGTCTTAAATTATTTTGCTGCATGCATTTTTGTCCTAAAACTTTCCTAGGCACATGGAAGTACCTACTAGGAGTGTAACTACTACTTCAATCTTTATTGTGGTGGAAAAATAAAACCGAGAAGTCACTAAACTTTAGCTGAATTAATCTCAACTGTCTGATTTGCTCAGAATGCAGTATTGCACACCTGCTCCACAAAGGATAGGAGCAATGGTGGTGGTGTTCCAAAATATATGGTAACAAATAAGTATTGACTTAAACACTTTATTCTCAATGGAGAGGGAGAGATGTAGCCAAAGATCTTTCTATTGTATCTGAAAAACCCTTCTGGAGATTCAGGTACCTTGATTTCTGTGTAGGGAGGGTAAGGAGCATAAAGTTTGGTAGAGTGAGGTCAGAAATACAGCAGCTGAATGGTGGTGTTCTAGGGAGCCAGAGGTGTTTTCTGTGCTGTGAAGTTAGTGCATTACTCATCTTTCTAAGTTTTGCTTTATAAATTTGCGTAGTTGATAGCTATGAAGAGAGGAGTGATCAGTTCATCTGTATACATATAAAACCGTGAACTGAAGCAGTGTTGTACTGCTCTCCACTCATGAGATATGGCCATCACATTTACAGGTCTTGATCAGCTTTCCCTGGTCTTGTTACTGTGTTTATGGAAGGAAATATTAAGCGTAGGAGAATGGGAAAAGGGGAGAAATGCCTGTAAGTCATTTTTTAAGGAGGTAAAATTTCTTTTGTAGCTCTTCATTCATTAGTGCCTTTATTATCTCTCCATAAGGGTTTTCTTTTCTCTGTATCTATCCTGGGATGGTAAACAGTCACTTATTACTGTTACAAATGTTATGTTTTACATTAGGCTTCATTTCACCGAGTATCTTTTTAATTTACAGGAAACGGTATCTGTAAATGCAGAGTGTGTGAGTGTTTCCCCAACTTCACTGGCAGCGCATGCGATTGTTCTTTGGACACTGCACCGTGTATGGCATCAAATGGGCAGATTTGCAATGGAAGAGGAACCTGTGAATGTGGCACCTGTAATTGTACAGATCCCAAGTTCCAAGGCCCTACATGTGAAATGTGTCAGACTTGCCTCGGAGTCTGTGCAGAGCATAAGTAAGTACCGAGAAAACCAAGTCACAGCCTCTGTGCATTTGAGTTAAGTGATGTTTACGTGTGCAGCATTTTTAAAATGAGGCTTTCTGGTACCATGCTTTATTCCACCATGAAGTGCAGGGACCTTGTATCATACGGTCTCTTCAGGCAGTAAAAGTTGTTGGGTGAGAATCAATAATTGCAAACAAAATATTAATACAGTATTTTGATTGCTTCCAGGCAGGCTTATTATTTCTTACATTCTTTCCCCACCGTATGTTGTTAGGCATAGAAATGCGTACATTATGTTAAATCAGTTTTAACCATTCAGATTGACATGGGCAGGTTACAGCTTTTCCCTTTTCATTTCTGATTATCGGCAACTCACCTTCCGCAGAGCTGGAAGGAACATAGGTCTGTAACGTGACAAACTGTCAAGTCCCATCATCTTTTGACCTTTAGAAATTAATGAAACAAAAGTATACGTACACTACGCAATTTCCAGAACAGTTAAAACTTCATCTAAGATTTTAGCTTAAAATTTTCATTTGGAAATACTACTGAAAAGTCATCGACTGTGCTGACAAAAAGCAAATCTAGATTTGTGTGGGCCAGTGACATTTGCACCCTGCCTTTGCAAATCCAGATTTTTAGAAACCAAGCGTTTTCTGCACAGAAACTTTGGAATAAGTTTGTGTTTAGTGGCTGGGCTGATTCCTGGCTTCGTGCAGCTGACCGTAAGGTTTTCTCTTCGCAAAGTCTTTTTCAGTATAAAAATTTTGCTTAGTCTGCTCTTTTCAATGAGTTGTTCAGAGTGATATCCTACTGTAAAGCTTGTCACTCGTATTCTTTTTAACCAGTCTGTGTCTCAGATACTGTTTCACTATGAATATTCTGTTCCTACACTACTTTCTCTTGAGAGTATTCATTTTCCAGGTGGAGGTGTTTGAAAAAGTTTTAGCGTTACTTACTTTTAGAGAGATAGGTATTTTTTTTCCTGTCCTTGAAAATGATGATCCTTGTGGATCATCCAGAGAAAGAGGAATTTATTAAAGGGGGCCTTTGTTAATTACAAGGTACATAAATGTTATGGCTGGTAAAGAGCCATGTCTTGCTTTATTTTTTTTCCTGACCTTTATGGCACAAGTGTTGGATTTATTTTTTTCCACATTTTCTCCTTTGTTTCTTCAGAATAAATGCTAGAAATATTTCATGATCATATTAAAAGCATTGCTTCTGATTTGTACTTTCCACAGGGACTGTGTTCAATGCAGAGCTTTCGATAAGGGAGAAAAGAAGGAAACATGTTCTCAGGAATGTATGCATTTCAACATGACACGGGTGGAGAGTCGAGACAAGCTGCCACAGCCTGGACAGCCTGATCCACTGTCTCATTGCAAAGAGAAGGATGTTGACGACTGCTGGTTCTACTTCACATACTCTGTCAACTCAAATGGTGAAGCTAATGTCCACGTGGTAGAGACCCCAGGTATGAACATGACGTTGCCTGCTCTCCCCTTGCCTTTGTTGCTAATTCATGCAGTTGTGTACGTGGGTGCATTCAGAAATAGGTACCTATTCCCTGAGTGAGAGCTGTGGATGTCTGGAACTTGAGTGCCTTTAGAAGAACACAAGTCTCTCCAGATCTAGATTTGTCAAACCTTTAGGCTGACAGAAACAGGCTTTGTTTTCTAAAAACAAAAAGTCAGTCAGTTACATATACTTGTGAAGGCATTTCATGTTTCCACTTGACATACTTTGCAGGCTTATTTTATCCATCCTGTGGCAAGGCCTGAATGTCTGAACTGGGATTTTTGTTTGTTTGGTTGGTTTTTGACCAGGGTTATACTATGGGTTAGAAGCAGTGGTATCTGTGGGGCTTTGTTGCTTTTGTCTTTTCCCTTTTCTTAATTATATGGGACCAGTCTTACACACAAACCCCCCCTCCAACCCTGCAAACTGCTTAAAATATTCATGCTGAGAGCCTTTGCTTTTCCTTAACGGAGGTACCTTCAAGAATAGATCTGAACAGCCTTTTGCATGGTTAATCCTTAATAGTCAACCGTTCTTGATTTTGTTCAAGCTTCTGGTACAAAACAGAGACCAAATCTATAGCTCAGTCAGTAATTTACCATTTATTTACCAAGAGTAGGATTGGTATGAATTAGTGGATGTTACATCTAACAGTGCAAAAATTCTGGTTTTGTAGATTAGCATTGTGTGATCCCCTGATTTTTATAAGCCTGATACAAAATACAAATCTTACTTGTGTGTTGAAAGATTTAGTGCTGTGTTCTACTCAATGAATTTTCAGAATTGATCATTTGGGTGATAGTCACTTAACACAGATCGGTGGCTCTCGGAAATAAATGCCACTTCAATTCAGAATGTTTTAAATTCTCTAAAAATGTAGTACAAAGTATGGAGGAGGAACTTGAGCCTTGTCTTCTTTTAGGACAAGTCAACACATGCACTACACTTTTGAAGTCTGATTTTTCCATCATGGATAAACTTGTGTTGCCTTGATCAAGAGCTGAATCAAGCCTTCATGCACCAGGAGGAACCTGAATTTTGTGCCAGATGAGTGCTGAAGGAACAAGCTCTGTTTGGTAGAGCAGTGTTCAGTGCAGTAGACATTTGTTCCTTAGTGGTTCCCAAAAAATTCCTGTCATGTCCCTTACTACTTTACTCAGTCCTGCAGAGGCAGCTACCAAAATTAGGAGCTGCAGTTTGGGAGCAAGCAGTGTTCCTATTGCCAGCACAGGAGCTGCGTTTATTTGCTTCTGTCTCCTTCAGTCTGTGCTTTGAGCTCTGCAAAGCACTTGTTCAGTTTGTGATTATTGAGAACTTTGTATTAATTAGAAGGGTTGGGTTTTATTTTGGAGGATTATTATTCTCATGTCAGTTACCTTAAATCATTTTGCATCTCTACGACTCTTTTTCAAACACATTCGGCTTATTTTGAAAGTACATTATATTTTTATCCAAAGAATTTGTGCCCTTTTTTTAATTAAATTTTGAGATCAATTTCTGAGATGAGGAAAAATCCTTTCAAAAAAGCCTCGCAGAAACAAAGTTATTACTTATCTCTAGATATTGCCTACTGACAACAGCAGCCATCTGAGGTAAAATGAGGAACACCCTTTTTCTGCAGCGCTATTGATAAAAGATGCGGGGACTGTTTCTGCTAATCTGATAAACTCCAGGTGGTTTATCCCTCCAGCACCACCTTTCACTTGGCGCACTTGCATGTTTAAAATACAATTGCTAGTTATTTTACTCTAATACTGTAGGTGAATACCTCAAGTCACAATGTGTGGGCTTCATCATTACAACATGAATTGTTCTGTTGTTAAATTTAAACACAAATTGGAAGGATAGAAATCAACTGGAATGTTAAGATGTAAACATGCCAAAACTTCCATTATTTGAAAGGAAAATAGCATTGGCGTATCTCTGATATCCAAAATACTGGCTTCATTACAAGAAAACTTTAAACTCATCTGTGTATGCATTACTTTTACCATCTTGTAAAATCATGCTTCCTTGACTTGTTCCCTAGAATGCCCCAGCGGCCCGGACATCATTCCCATAGTAGCTGGTGTGGTTGCTGGAATTGTTCTTATTGGACTTGCATTATTATTGATTTGGAAACTACTAATGATCATTCATGACAGAAGAGAATTTGCTAAATTTGAAAAGGAAAAGATGAATGCCAAGTGGGATACGGTAAGTCGGGAAGCTTTTGTCGAGATAAAAGCTGCAGTAGTTGAGGAAGAATAGATGATGTTTGTCACGTGCCTTAAGTGTTTCAGACTGTATTCCTGGTTTTTGGCCTGTGGAGAAACAGAACTATGCTTATCTTAAGCTGTCTTTAAAACGTGTGTTACCGCTGGGGGCGGGAGGAAACAACCCTCTTTGAGAAGTACCTCTTGGGTTAGGAAAGTGAGTAGTAACTTCAGTAAAAATAAAACTTCAGAGAAAAAACGTGTTGGTGACAGAATAGTTGAGCTTTACAGTCCTGCCGCACTTAACAACATATCATTAAAATGTTTAATAGAAGGTGAGTCACTTCTGTAGTAAGTGAAGAAGATTTCACACTTACGAAGATACTTCTACAGGTTTAGTTGAGAGAATTCAATAACTAGTCACAAAATTGTGGCTGGAAGTAGTTTGTTGAAATCTTCCCAGCCCCATATCAGCAGAAAATTATGCAAGAGAACCAGGCCTACGGGCTGTAGGCTTCCATAGGCTGTGGGGTCACTCCTTTGGGAAATCTTAGGAATCTGCTGATCAAAACCCCTTCACTATGCTTGTGTAGAAGCCAGCACCCACATGTGCTTGACGAGAGGAAAATCTCCTAGGAAGCCTTTCATTTTTATTTAAGAAAATGAATTCATTCTGTGCTGGAAAAAAACCCACCTAACTTTATGTATAGCATGATTTTTTTCACTGGTAGTTGAGACTGTTACTGTTCCTTTTTTTCCTGTTGGATTATTCGACACTGACCGTTTCTTTTGCTTCAGCAAGAAAATCCAATATACAAGAGCCCTATTAACAATTTCAAGAATCCAAACTATGGACGTAAAGCTGGTCTCTAAGTCTCAGTTTGTATCTTCTTTCATTTTCTTCCTTTTTTTCCCTTTGCATGTCGCTTCAAACTGCCTGTGTGTCACAGTCAGTTAATCACAGTTTGAGTCTTGCTCTCAGTTCATCTACTGCTGCTTTGAATCTGGGGTTCTAAAGAATGCAGCTTGAGAATTTTTAACTTGTTTGGACAGCAAGATTGCTTACGTACTAATACCACCACTACTGGCTTGAACTGTTCTACAAGTGATGATCTTTTCTGGTGGCTTAAAGTGTGGATATATATAAAAGAACAGCTGCTAGGTTTGAAGAAGCTCTTTAGATTGTTGAGGGACACAGCATTCAGGGGGAGGCATTGTCTTCTATTTCTTCAAATCAGCAGTCAATTTGCTTCAAGTTGATGTGTTTGCAAAGCTAGTTTAGATCCTGCTAGGACATTCCAGCCTATAAATATCACTGGTCTTATTAGAGTAACTCTGGGAACATTACAGATTTTTCATTTTAACTGCTTTGGCTCATTAACCTGGTACAGAACTCCCTGTATTTAGCGTGTAAAATGCATGTACCCTTCTGATTCTGAAATTTTTACTGATTTTTTTAATATGCATCTTATTTTTTCCCCACATTTCTTCTATTGAAACTGGCATTATCACTGTCCTTGCAGCCCAACCGGCTTGGGCATCTCCATAGAAAAAAAACACTGAGAGAAGGAAATATTCTTGTCCCCTCTAGATGCATTTTCCCCCAGTTTCCTAGCCCCTCCTAAACTATGCCTGAAGGCCTCATTTCTGTTTGGAAATACTGACTTCAGTTCTCTTCACACCCAACCTGCAAGGAGGAAAAGCAGTATCCAGAAGAGCAAGTCAGTAAACCAGAAAGGATGGATGGATGCCTTCTGTAGGCATTGAGGTTGCATTTTCTGGAAGGCTTTAGGTGCTCTCCTTCCCTGGGGTCTGCTGGGGAAGGAATAAGAAAGGGAGGATGAGACAGGGAGTGGGTGTCAGATGAGTGCTGAGAGATAAGAAGTACAAAGAACAGAGTAGAAGGAGGGGAATGAAGAAGTTGGGAAGGCAACACATCCCTTTAAATATGCAAGGGATTTTTTCAGGAGCCAGTGGAAAGGAAGAATCTGTACCTAATTTTGTTCTGTCTGCTGCTGCCTCCCTTTTTCAAAATAAAAATATTTTGTAAAGGAGAAATGAGGGGGGAAAGCAGGAATTACGGGTATTCGAGCTCTTATGTGTCCTCACTGTGACAATTCCAAATACTTTATCCAGCATTCTGAGCCCTTCCTTGATGGAATAAACTTTCCTTTTCTCTTTGCAATCATTTCACTTCCCAGTGTGTCCAGAATTGATTGTAAAAATTTAATTTCAACCAAATTTCATTTCGTTTGCCACACCGACCACATTCACCTCATTTCCATTTATCTTTTCAGAGTTGATTATTCTGGGGAGGAAAAGGAGTTCATGTTTCTGTCTAACATTTCACATAATCCATCTGGTTAAGACTCTTGTTACCTTCTCTTCTGCTATTCACTTAGCTGTGTACTTCTTGTTGCATGCAGGACAAGCATCTAACAAACCATACAGTGTGTAACTCCCATTCTGTGCTCTCATTCTCTTCCTCATGACTTTAAGGATCTATTGTCCATAGTGCTGCCATTTTCTCCTCAAATTGTACTTGCAGAAAGCTTTCCTCTTGTGTAACTGGAGAGATTGACTTTGCATTTTTATTTCACTGAGAAGATGAAAAGTATGAAAGTGTGGTTTTTTAAACATGACTTTATCATTTTTGGTATTCAGAGAAATACCAGAACTTTGAGGAGAGAGGGAGGTGGGTTTCGCTTTATTGGCTAGCTGAACAGGAGATGAGTATTTCCAGAATAGGTGACCCACAGGAAGTAAAAGAAGAAAATCCTCCTTTCCCCTATAACTAAGATTTTCTGGGGTCTTTAGGTTGTTGAGGTATCTTTTCATTTAGGTGAAGAACAAGTTGTCTTGTATTGCCAAGGCAAGAAAGTCACCTGAAATCCCATTACAAGACAATGACACTGCAGTAGGTTCCCTCCAGGTGAATCCCTATGCACAGTGAACCGTGTGCAGTTTGTATGACTCTTCCCCCTCTTCCACAGGGGTCAAATGTACACATGGGCTTCATTACTGCAGCGAGTCCACTGCAGCACCAGGAAGCTTGTCAGGGACCAGGTGCCCAAATACCTCACCAGTGCAGACTGTAAGAAAGATGGGGAGATATTTTTTAGCAGGGCCTGTTGCGACAGGGTGAGGGGTAATGGTTTTAAACTAAGAGGGGGGAGGTTCAGGCTGGAGATGAAGAAATAACTTTTTATAATGAGGGTGGTGAAACACTGGCACAGGTTGCCCAGAGAGAAGGTGGATGTGCCGCCCCTGGAGACGTTCAAGGCCAGGCTGGACGTGGTTCTGAGCAACCAAATCTAGTTGAAGATGTCCCTGCTTATTGCAGGGGGCTTGGACTAGATGAACTTTGAAGGTCCCTTCCAGCCCGAACTATTCTATGATTCTGTTCTATGGTGGTGTGAGTGACTTGTTGCCACAGTAGCCTTGCAGTTGATGCTCAAGGCAATTAGGCTGAATCAAGTTCCATTTGTCCTTGGCCTGCAGTGTAGCTACTGTCCTAGTGTCCTTTCACTGCTGTCAGGCCTTGCTGTCTTCACTGCCCCTCTGGTTTAGATTTGTGCCAATAAAGGAGCATGTACTCAATAGCAGGCTGGCTCCTTCCCTCTGCTCTCGCAGTTGTGGTAGCTGATGCCCTCTGTCGTCTGTATTGCCCTTAGCCTTGGCTTTGCTTTGTCCTCTGATGCAACTGCAATATTTATGGGTTAACAGATGGCTCGTTTTATATTACTGTAAAATAATGATTGATATTAGTGAGAGCTGAAAATAGCAAGAACCAGTTCTTGAACAATGTATGGGATGAGTTTAAATATTCTAGAGTATAGTTTCTTGCAGTGGCTTAGGACTTAAACCCATGATAAAGGTAGTTTAAGTGACTGTTGAAACAGGACGTCCATGGACAAAAAAGGAATAAGAAGGTTAATCAGACATCCTAAATAATAGGTTCATCTTTATGCAGTACTAGACTGAACTGTTACCTTCTGGACACCCCAGTCTAGTTGAAAATTAATACTATTGCAGCAACATAGCTCCTTATTTTCTGCTGAAGGTACTTTATAAGAATGCCTCCATCTTTATTTTAATGTATCTCACTCAATCTTTTATATAGTTACTGTTTGTTGATTTTTATTTTGGTTTAAGCGCGCATGGTGTTTTCATTGATAGGGGCATGTGGCAGACGTTTTCCCTAACTTTGCATGCTTAAACCAATGTATCCTCTGCAGTAAAGAAAATAGGTTTGTTTAAAAACAGCGGTATTTGTTGAAGATCTTAAGTTTGGAATACCACCTTTTAGTGGCCAGTTAAAATCTGTGATGCTGCTAATCTCAAAGCTCATACCATGTGCTAGCTGTGAGGGCCTTAGGTGAGGCGAGACTCGTGTTGGACTAGTGGACATTTATTTACTGTTCCCCCGTTAGTTTTAATGATAAGCTATCTACATCAGGCTTCTCAAGGCCAGGGCTGAGGCATAGTGATGGACTGTGGCTGGGCAAGCTAGAGCCATCGCTGCCTGTGCAGCAGAAGATCGCAGGGAAGGAATTGCATGCCCCTTGGGCGCCTGTGCTGCTGTTACAGGCAGTAGGGCCTCAAGAGCCATTCAGCTGATCACACATAAGGTTGGGTGAAGCTGAATAGTTATCTGTGTGGTGACTAAATCTCCATTATTTGTAATGGAACTGAGACACTCAGCTGCCCTGGGGAGAGGCCTTGTCCCGTGACCTAGATCCCACTGTGCACTTCTGAGTTCTTGAGAACCTGAAGTGTGAGCACAGGGGAAGACAGTACGGGGTTTCAATTTCTCTGTAAATAGGGCTTCAGCTGAATAAAAAGCACGTGAATTTCAAATCCTGATTTCTTTAAAAAAAGCATCATAATAAACCCCACAATCTTATCATGTAATTTGCGTTTTAAACCTGATTACAACCGCAAATGAATTGCATGAGCAGCATCCTGCAAATTCCCAAGTTTTAGCCCTAACCTTTTGGTCAATTCCTACACTATCTGATAAACTTTATCTCTCCTTTACAGACTGGAAAATGCAAACATACACCTCACTGTATGTACATGCTGAGGGTAGCCTCTTTTGTGACATGTTCAAGGTTAAAAGCACAGTGTAACAAGAATTACATAATGCGTTGCCTTAGACATGCTGTGCAATACCTGCTGGTCTGCAGATGAGACAGCTTATTGAGCTTCCAGGCTTGCTCTGCATCACAGATTTTACTGATTTCTATTTTTAAGAATTCTTCATTAAAACTTATGAGGAAACAAGCAATGTACATTGCCAAGAACTTAGAGGTTAATGAGATGCTTCAGTTAATTCCGGTGAAATCCCTCATTCCTGGATGTTTTTCCAGTTTCATTTACTTCTTACTATTGCAAAGCTATTTATTAAAAACACTGGGGGGAGTTATTTTGCATTGATGACTTTGGCAGAGGAGTAGCCACAGCACTGTGTTCCATTTACTTAAAAAATAAATCTTGGCTCCCCATCCTTTCTGAGCCAGTAGCTGATAAAATTTGGTCAAGCCCCAGTTTGCCTGGGAACTGTTGGAAGGGTCTGTTGCTGTTAACTGTGTACTTGTGAAGTGCAGCAAGCACTGGACACTCAGTTCCTCCTTCACCTCAAGCCAGAAGATGCTGACTCTGCTTTTGAGAAGAGTGAACAGAGAACACTGACTTCCATTGTCCAGTGATCCAGGTTCTAGCTGGGCTCTGTCGTTCTAGGCAAGGTTGGGGGTGCCTCATTGCTCTCTGCGTGCAGAGAAGATGGTTTTAAGGAGAAACGCCCTTTGTCTGTGAAAGGAACCCTGGCAGAAAGACAGTTCACCACCTAAATGGTCTTCCTTAGCAGCAGCTACAGCAGTTTGTTGGGGTACACCAGTTGCTTGCCACGTACCAGCTCTTGCTAACAGTAGGCGACAAACTTCCCAGGAGTTGTGGTATGAATATTTCACACCTAGCTGGTTTCTTGCTTGCCTTGTCACCTCTAGGCACATTCTGTGGTATTCCCAATTGATTTTGCAAGTTTATGACCCTGAGAAAGCAGGCACACCTGGTGTTTGCGCGTCTAGCAGGAGGATTTCCTTTCATTGACTCCAGGAAAAAATGCTTTAACCTGAAATATTTTAAATGCTGTGTGATTTAATAGAGTAAAATTTAATTCATATAGCCATATAGGCCACCTCAGATTGAGGGGAACTTCAGACAAGAGATTCCCTTACTGCCGCTGAGGGCCACATTCAGTTATGGCCAGAACTGCTCTCAGTACTGCATTCTTCCTGCAGGTATTATTTCTATATAGCTTTGTTCTGGTAAACAACATTTGTTCAGGCTGACGTTCAGGTGGTGGTAAAAACAGAGTACTGCAGGTCCCAGCTGTGTGGGTGCAGTCCTGGCAGTGGCCGTTTCTCCTACTGAGATTTGTCTATTAATTTTGAGTCCAGGCTGTTCATCTTCAGTGTGCAAGGATGCCATAAGTGGAGCAAGATTTACTGAGGTAAAAGGAAACCTGGGAAGAAAGGAAGCTTTAATGAGGTTTATTTAGAGGTTTTCAAATCCCAGCAAGAGATAGTAGCAGTTGTTGTGTAGGCATTTCTCATATCAGTAGGAGTAGTGTTTTTATTTACAGCATTTGCATCAGTACAGAAGTTTTTGTTCCATCTGTGAATTTTGTACATACAGGGGCTGGGGGACCCGAAGAAATAAAAAGGAGAATGACAAGTACTGAATGTTCAGTGTAAATATCGAATGTGTATTATAAGAATACTACAAGCCTTTCCGCTTTACTTCTAGAATGATGTGACAAGATAAGCTGTTTAAACGTTTACTGTAACAGAATGTGGCCTGTGGTCAGCCGTGGTTTCAAACAACGCAGTTTACAGTTCTGTTCTTCAACAATATCATGGTGGGTTGCAGGCCCCTGAGGTGACCACAGGAGGTTGGGAAGGAAGTCTGTGGTATGAACTGAACGGGATCGTGCCATAACCCTTTGCCTTGTTAGCTGAGCATGCCTTTGTTCAAGTTGCTAGAAGGAAAACTAGTTTGACTTAAGCTGTTTGTGTGTACAAACAAAACATTAATGGGTAATTTCTTACACTAATTTTAGGCTAATTTTTACACTTCATGGTCTTTTTTTGTCTCTTTAAGTATTAATATGAATATTTTTCTCTTTCTAGGGTGAAAATCCTATTTACAAGAGTGCAGTGACAACTGTGGTCAATCCTAAATACGAGGGAAAATGAACACTGCTTGTATAACTTCACAACACTGTATGCAGCATAGCGATTTTTGTAGTCACAGTAAGATAGATTTAGGGCAAACTGCAGTGATTTTACTAATTCATTACATATAGGTTTGTTTTCCGGTGTGAAAATGTACCATATGTAATTTTTTTGTTGTTTTATTTTTTTGCAAATGAAAGTAATCGGTGCCGGAGGTCTGACTCCCAAGAAACTTGAGACTCTGTAGCCTGGTCAGCTGAGGTCACGTGGTGCCTTTCCCAGCCTTTCCCACTCCCGTGCTGTGAATCCAGGTCTTCTGCAGGGCGCGATACTGCTGTTGCATGCCTGGGAGGGAAATGGTGCAAGCAATCGGCTTGAGGGCTCTGCCTAGCCATTTAGTATTAAACTTCTTAGCTTTACAGGGAAATCAGGGCTTGAGTTTGCAGATACAGTTAAACTTATGTAGCATGGAGCTGGTGGTGAATTGGTCTTCTACTTGCTAGACATATGATTAAGCATACGGTAAGTTGAGTAAGTTGGAAGTGAGCAGTGTAAATGACTGAAAAGTGTGTGCATACCTATTTTTAATGTGTAAGTTGCTTTTTGCCAGGTTGGGTTTAAAATGAAAGGGTTGAGAAGAATGTTCAGATGGAAAAAATAGCTTTAAAACATGTGCCATTACTGAAAAAGTTGCTGACTGGTAACTTGCTTGTTATTTCTTTGTAAATTCAAGCCCTGGGTGGCAGTATCATGAAGTACCTTACCAAGACGTCCTCAAAATACCTAAGGGCCTTACTTGATACTGTGTCTTTAATCCGTCATATTTCCTTGGTTTAAAGCCTGGTGCTTTGTCACCCTTCTAATCTTTTTAACATATTTGGTTGCAGTTCTTTTTGTAATATTTTTGTATCACACCAGCTTTTATTTTTCCCTTTTTTGTGAGCAGTCTTAGCTGTACATTTGCCTTTACCCTGTAGCTAAGATTGCGTAGTTTGTCATGTGACGAGTCACACAGCATCCTTGACATGTGCCATGTATATTTGCCTCTGACCATTCAAACTGCATCATAGTCATATCCTTGTTTTAAGTGCCTTTTTATTTTAACAGATGTTCACTTTTTACAGTGCTATTACTGAAGTTATTTATTAAATAAAAGTACCTTAAAATACTTCTAAACCTTGTCTCTTTATCTTGCACAAGTTGGTACTGTTCAAAAAACCAAGGTCTGAGTCCGTTTGGGTAAGAGGTGATAGACATTGTAATAATAACAAATAGAACCTTTAGGTAAAGTCTGAGGAGAGTGAAGCAGAAGGGATCTTGGGTAACAAACGTTAGCTGCTGCATGAAGTGCACAAAGGCCAGGGTGTAGCACAGTGCAGTGTGTTACCAATAGTGACCATTGATGTAAAGCCTCAAGATTCTGCTTGCGTGTGCGCTGGGGAGGTTTGGTAACTGTTCCAGTAAATGTGTATTTGTTAATACTGTTTCACAACACACAGCAACAGAGAAAGAGTACTGCATTTTGTAGGAAAAGAAAGTCTGCCAAATTTTTTTGAAGGGTATAATGTATGTACTAGATAGATTATCGAAACCACTTTGTAATTAAATGTATTCCTAAAGTATATTAACGGGATCTGTATAATTCTTTTGTTCTTTTTCAAACTGTTGGTACTTCAGGTTATCCTGAGACGCTGAGGGAATCTGTTCACAAAGTTCTTTTTATCCTCCATCTGAGGGCAGCAGGAGCCTGATCTCCATAAAATAGGAGAGGTTGGAGACTGGGGAGGGGTCTATCTCCATGTCTCCGTAGGGGGAGCAGCTGGAGACAAGAGGATCCAAGAAGCAGTTACAAAACAGTCTTGGTTGTCTGAGGCCAGTTACTGAAGGGATCCAGGGTGAGGTGGGCGTGTGTTGGTGTGTTCAAGGCAGGGTGGGGAGAGTGGGGACCCAGAGGCAGCTGTGGGACAAGCTGTCAGCCTGGCACCGCAGTGATGGACACTGTAGACATGTCTGTATTTCCCAGTAACAAACGAGCTTCATTCTGACCAGCTGGAAGGACTAAGAGGAGGAAACGGTTGGTCCTGTTCAGATTTCCATGAGTGCTGGCTTTTCTCTGTAGTGCTGTGTGAGTGCTGTATACATGTTCTGTGGTGTCTGCACCTGCTTACCGGGAGCGCATGCTTGGGCTCACTACAGTGTGGACCTGGGGACATGGAGCTGCTGCAGCCTCACTTCTCTTGGGCTACCGGATTTAGCAACAGGTACATTTTCTGATGGTCAATGCGAATGAGTAAAACTCAGAGGTGGGAAGAAGCTGTGCAGTAATTTAGCCTGCTGTCCTTCTTAACAAAGACCACAGTACTGCTCTGAATTAGTTCCTACATCATGAATGCTCACTCTTGTATTGCCTTTCCAAGTAGGTGAAACTAAACAAGCCTGAGAATGACATGTAACCTGACCACAAAATAAGAAACCTTGGGGACTGCACTTGTGTGTACAGCGTGTGTTTTCTGTTCCTCTTGATGCTGACCTTACAGAATTGTGACTTGACTGTGGCCAGGATGACATGACATTTTCATTGGGGCACTTCAATATTTACCTCCCTTCCTACCACTTCAGTCACTTCCCCAACTATATTGAGGATTTTCAATTGTTAAGGAAAGATGCAGGAACTTCTTCTAACCATGTTTGGTTTTACTTGGCTATGAAAACCCTTCTTTGGAGACAAAGCAGCTTAAACAGAAGGGGTAATTTCTGACCTTTATGGCTCTTGGGATTCAGTATTCTAGAAAGATTAATCCCACATCCCTGTCTCAGAATGTATCAAAGTCCCTTTCAGATCTGGGTTTTCTTTTTACTTCTCAGTCTTCCTCAGGTTGCACAAAACACTGTAATCCTGAACTAACCAGAATTCGTGTCACACAGGTAGCAGGATGCCGACCTTTGGGAACCCTGATCCTTATACAGTATTACCAGTTCTGCCTAAATTAAGCAAATTTTTAGCTATGTGTGTATTAACCTTGTTCCAGCCACTCATTTATATGTTACATGTTCTGCAGTTTCCTTAATGAATCTGGTTTCAAAATACTTTTGTGGATTGGTAGAAGACTTTTACACAGAGATGCTCCTGAAGGCTTTGGATTCGAGTAGCCTGTTGGGGAGAGGGTTTTTTAAACCCTTGTTTAAACTGGGTTTCCAGTAGCCACTTACAGCCAGATAGAAGCTGCTTAATATCTCCAAGTGAACAGTTGCTTAAATGAGAAAGAACAACTGCCATACTACAGTATCAGATCCAAGATACTATAAGTGTTACAGAACATATGATTTGCTCTAAAGCAGGACGGGATGCTCTACCTAAGAGAGATGGTGCAGCTCAAATATGATTAAGTGCTGGAAAATAGAAGTAGTTGTGAATCCTCCTTGCCTTATAAATAATGACCTCAGCTACTTCCTCATGATTCTGCAAGTTGGTGAAGCATTGAACTAATACTAAAATACCAACAACAGATGCATAGTCTCAAAAGACTGGGATCTGACACAAGACAGATAAAAGATCCCAGTAGTACATCTCTTCTAAAAGAGTTGCAGTTAACATAACTGTAGTCTAGCTATCCCTAATCCATCAATTTCTCCAATCCCTATCCAGTAACTGAAGAGCTAAGCTAGAGTTGCTTTATGGTGGCTGTTAATAAAACAAAGGTTCTTATCCCAGATTGAAGCAGAAACAGCAAAAATCCAAGTCAGCTAAAGAAAACATCTCTCTCTAATCACATACTTTATCACGCAGCGCCCATGAACTACCTTTGCCACAGCATGTTAAGCCTTTTGCCTTAACCTGCCTCTGGGCTGCTTGAAGACTAGTCTAGAGCTAGTCTAGTTGAGACCTGTCAGACAAACTGAAATGGTCTCTTAGCACAGCCTTGAGAACCAGTGTGTGAGGAAACCTACACTGATAAATATGTACTTCCCCTGGGATTCTGATGTTTTCCTTTTGTGCACAATTGCAGTGCTCTACAATATGACCATGTTTTCCAGCACAAATACAAATTCATTCTCAGAGCACAAAATGTGAACAGGGAGGTGGGGATGGGGGAGATAAACTTTTTAAGGTAAAACTCTCTTATTTACTAAAGCTTTGGTATTGATCAAATAGAAGTGGTGAAGGAGTATGCTCTCTAGCCACAGAGTTGTACTATTTAGAGGGTTTTTTCCAAGCACTTCTGGTTTTCTTTCTGAAGAATTAGAGGTGCTGCCAAAGCAGTTACCTAGAAGAAGGAAAATATTTATAAGCACCTGTGACTACAAGTACCAGAACACAGAGCGCTGCGAAGTAATTCCAGTGAATGTTTGTTAAAGATAATACATATTTAACCTGCATCTCATTAAAATATATAAAGAGCAGCTAGGAAAAAACACTGCGTATAATCTGAAATAACCTGAGAATATTTTGGTTAAACATTAATCTCAAATGTTGAAGGCAGGGGTTTAGTTTAATAGCAGAAACAGTAAGCTGTTGGAAATAGCTTCTTAAATACAGAGAAATAAAAAAAGTCTTGAATACTGCCAACGGAAAGTGATCAGAAATGTATTTGTTTATTCTTCACAGGGCAGCTTTATGAACTGTCCCACCTTCTTTTAACACTGCATTACACAAAACTCAAATAAACAAGCATTTTTTTATCCACAATAGATTTTAAAGTACTATGTTGTCAATTCTCTGCTACATGAAATTTCAAGCTCTTGATTCTGTGCCTAATTTTACATACACCATTTAGATTGCCAAAGCAGATTTTGATAAAAGCTTTAAATTTGATTTGACATTCAAGTGATGTGAAGAGTAAGACTTAGATTAGCAATGTCTTGCATCGCAAACTATTGAATATTATTTACATATGTGGGGGGGTTTTGTTGTTGGGTTTGGTTGGGGTTTTTTTGCTATTTGAAAGTTCCAAGCTGCATCTTCTTACCAAGATTACTGATTGCTAATTAAGGATGCCTCACTGTGAAGAATGAGCCAACGCTGCAGATGAAAGCGTGGATTACTCTTCGTATGTACTAGATACTTCTGCTTAGTCACTAAAACATCTACAGACCACAGCCTGCTTTTTCCTTTGCTGTCTGCTTCCTGAGGACATGGTGTACCGAAGGAGAGGATGAGCTAGTGCAGGCACAGCTGGCTGCGAGGTGTGTTGGCCAGTGTTTCTTTGTAAAGGGGTGAATGTCAGGAAGCAAAGTTTCAGAGCAAGGAATGAAAGTGAGTGGTGAGGAGAATGGCTGGGATATGGAAGCGGTGCACAGAGGAAGGGTAGGCAGGGGAAGGAAGAGCCAGGGCATGTGTGAAAGAAAGGGAAATCCGCCTGTTTTCCTTAAGTCACTCACACTCCTCCAGCTACATGTTTGCTTTCATATCCTTTCACAAAGTTATCTACTTCGCAGTTACCGGTGAATCTGTCTGTGATCAAATGGCATCTTGTCACATTCTCCACTTTTTGCAAGCTCTTCAGATTTTCTGCCATTTCAGCAATCGAAATTTCTCCTTCCCTCATGTGTTCATGATGAGTTCTGTAGAAAGTGAATGATTTTGGTGTGTATCTCAGACAAAAAAATGACGGAACAGCTCTTTAAACTGAAAACCAAGATACAGAATATGGAAAATAAATGTCTGTATTTCCTCAATAACAGTATCATGGCAATACAGAACAGTCAATATAGATTAATCAAACCATTGTAGTTCATTAGATAATTATGTGCTGTAAAAAAACCCTGGAAATGAAAAATTACTTTTTTATCTATTATAATATTTACATTTTATGTTAGCACAGGGTCCAGACAAGTGAGAAAAGGAAAAAGAAAAATAAGTCTGTGTCTGAAGCATCATAGGTTTTGTTCTAGGGATATTTCCTATCCAAAGCACAGCTCTAAGAATAATCAATCACACGGTCATGGGGTTTTTCTTTAATAAGGAGTATGGACCCAGGATCAAGGCCTACTTCAGAGCCCTGTATAAAAAAAAAGGCATCAAAATCCAGTAATTCAGATCAAATGTGTCCTGGGTTCAGCAGCAGCAGTCATTTTTCTCCTTCTTGGTAGCTGGTGCAGCGCTGTGTTTTTGATTTTGGGCCTGGGAACTGTGCTGATAACACCAGACTTTTCAGTTACTGCTTGAGAATGTTTTGGTCTGGCCAAGGACTTTCTGAGTCTCATGCGATGTGTTGTGGTTTAAGCCTCTAAAACAAAGTTTTACTCACTCACTCCCCCTCTTTCTTCCCCCAGTCCCGGGGGAATGGGGAGGAGAATCAAAAGAATTCAGCTCGCACAGGTTGAGATAAGAACAGTTTAGTAACTAAAGTATAACACAAACCACTACTGCGACCACCAGTAATAATAATGACAGGAGAAATACAAAGAAAGAGAATACAACTGCTCACCAAGCCCGACCCAGCCAGTGCACCCCCCAGCAGCGAACCCCCCAGTACCAAAAACCTGACCATGCTGTGCACCCCCAGTCCACCACCACACCCTTCTGGGTCTCTGCTCTCCGTGTTCACATCCTGGACATGACGTGCTGTGGTATGGAATAACCTCTTTGGTCAGTTTGGGTCAGGTGTCCTGTCTCTGCTTCCTCCCGGCTTCCCCTCCTCCCCGGCAGAGCATGAGACTCAGAAAGTCCTTGGCCAGACCAAAGCATTACCAAGCAGTAACTGAAAACACTGGTGTTATCAACGCACATGCTCCCAGGCCCAAAATCAAAAACACAGCGCTGCACCAGCTACCAAGAAGGAGAAAAAACAACTGCTTCTGCTGAACCCAGGACACTATGCCAGGGAGGAGGGGAGCCAGGAGGAAGCAGAGACAGGACACCTGACCCAAACTGACCAAAGAGGTATTCCATACCACAGCACGTCATGTCCAGGATGTGAAACCGGAGAGCAGAGACCCGGAAGGGTGTGGTGGTGCATTGGGGGGTTCATTGCTGGGGGGTGCACTGGCTGGGTCGGGCTTGGTGAGCAGTTGTATTCTCTTTCCTTGTATTTCTCTTGTATTATTACTGGTGGTAGCAGTAGTGGTTTGTGTTATACCGTAGTTACTGAACTGTTCTTATCTCAGCCTGTGGGAGTTGCATTCTTTTGATTCTCCTCCCCATCCCCCCGGGACTGGGGGAAGAAAGAGAGGGGAGTGAGTAAGTGAGTAAAACTTCGTGAGTTATTAGCCTGGGTGAGGTTTAAACCACGACAAAATGCATTTATTCTTCTACACAAGTAATAATCTAAGAAATAAGAAGGGGTAAGCAGTAGAGTGCCTGGGCTTTTTTCAATAAGCTTGCTGACATAGCTACAACAGATGCTTCAGAAACTCTGAAAGGATGATAATTGATAGGATATTATAATTGCAAGACTGGTAAAAGTCAAACCATCTACTATAGTAATGCCTAATTGCAAGAAGGGAAAGTATAAACAATAAACTCAAAGGAGTAGCCGTGTTTGGAGGGAGGCACCAAATTATTCTTGGGCACCATACAGCCTGTTCAAGAAAGATCAAACAGGAGAAGGACTGAATAAAGAGTGAAAGAAGCTGATCAAAGTAAGAAGGTGTCCTTGAAAAAGATGAATTGCATTTAAATTAAGAAAAAAGAACAGAAAGTTAAACATTAAAAGTATGCTAAAGAGGATTTAGCACTTCATGGAAGGCATAAAAACTAATAAATACACTGGAACAAGAAGCCTGAAACTGAGATATAAGGACAGCTGGAATAGAGAAACAGGATATGTAAATTCATTCTTTGCATCTATATTTCCTGGAAAGGAGTTTCATGAGACAGCCACCCTCAAATCCCCATCTGGGGCAAATACCAAAGAAATCATTCAAACTGAAGTGTCAAAATATCCTAGAGATAAATCAACAAAAGCAATTGCAGCAAACTGCCAAGAGCCAATGTTAATCATTTAAGAAGGCTTAAGGAATTCAAGGATGAGTGCCAGATCTCATTGCTATATGAATGGGAAAAGGCTAACATACAGAGTCTCGATTTTTAAGAGGCTTTCTGGAAGTTAAGAAAAAATACGGAAGAGTTATCCAGATGTTGTGGACAGGGTAAACAGATCACATCATGGAAGAATCCATATGGGCTGAAGGAAGTCGTATCTCGCAAATGTAGACTTCTTTGAAGGAGTCCGTAACATACAAAGAGAGATAATTTCATATAACTGGAGTTCCAAAGCTTTTCAACAATGCTTTTCATCAGACCCTTAAAGAAACTTCCAGGGAATGTGAGACAAGTCTTCAAAATAATAGATAGCTATTAAAGCAGAGGATAGAAAATACAGCATAGGATTCAATTACCAGTTTTCTAATTTGAGAGTTGTTATTGATGGAGTCTTCAACCTGCTGGCAGCGCTTCTTGTAATGCAGCCCAGAACCAGCAAGGTCCTTCTCTATAGAGCTGCTTTTCAGATGGTTGGACCCCAGTATGTGCTGGTGCATGGGGTTATTCCTCCCCAGGTGCAAGTCTTAGCACTTCCTTTCATTGAATGTCATGAGGGTCCTCTCTGCCCAGTTCCCAGTCTGGCCACATCCCTCTGAATTTCAGCACAACCACACAGTATACCAGCTACTCCTCACAGTTTTGTATCGACTGCAAGCTTGCCGAGGGTGCACTCTTACCCTTCATCCAGGACATTATAGAAGATGTTAAACTGTAAAGGGCCCTATATCAAACCCCGGGATACACCACTGGTGACTGGCCTCCAACTAGACTTTATACCACTGATCGCAACCACCTCAGCCCAGCTGTTTAGTCAGCTTTCAACCCACTTCACTGTCCACTTGTCTAACATATAGTTCACGACCTTGTCTACAATGATGATATGGGAAACAGTGTCAAAAGCCATACTAAAGTTGAGATAACATCCACTGCTGTCCCCTCAGAAAATCATTCATATATTTAAATGAAGGAAAATGGTAAAAATCAATTGTTTCTGTATTTACTGACAATATCTGAACTACCTGTAGTCTACTCAGGAAATAAGGCACAGAGCATCACCTTAATGTTCATCAAAAGTCAATAAAACATCTAGAGTAATCAGGGATTACTAGAAAAGAGTAGAAAGCAAAACAGAAAAAACTGACAATTTCCTTTCTGGAAATTTTCCAGTTTCAAGAATGACTATAAACTAATATTAACTGTCCAAACAGCTCCTGATCAGCTCATTTATTCAGTACCTTTATGAGACAGTCTTCAGCTCACAAATGTATAACCAGCTAATGCAGACTGGAACACTACCTATACCCCTGTAGTACAAAATTTTCAGTCTAAAAAGCTTAACGATTCAGTCCCATTTTCTGAAATATCCCATCAGTTCCCTTAGCGTTTAATAAAACCTGAAAATCTGACAGAAGTTGGTACAAAAAACCCTTTCTGAACAACTTTTTCCTGCTTTTAGAAAGTTTTTCAAAGTTTAAATAATTTCCAGAGATATTCTATCAACAGTTTTATACCAAAACAATTTATTACATTTTATCATTAAATTTTCATATTAAGTGTATATATTAAAATTTCACTAGCCACACAACAGTGGCAGATAGCTATTAAGAGTTGTACTCAGATATAAAACATATTCTAGCTGACACTTCAAACTACAACACTGTTTTTCAGGGGCTTGTAAAATCAAGAGAGCTGCAGCTGAATAGAGTAGATTAATACACTGTATAAGTATTCTGCTGCTTCAGTAGAGCCACAGAGCAATGGCTACAGCAAAGAGAACACAAAGGAGAAGTCTACATAAATTAGCTCTTCCTTTTGTGGTTTAGAGCATAGGTCTCCGAGGAACGTGGCTTCAACATAATGAACTCATATTTTAAAACATACTGAAAACTTTCAGGTAAATTAAAGTGGTAAAATTACTTAAATATATATTTAGATCATAAACTATATTTTTCAGGTCATTTAATTAAGTACTGAATTTGGAAGAAGCAGATTGAGATATCTGCCAAAAAAGAATTTACAGTCTCCTGATCTGTTTGCCTCTCTTGATAGGGCAGAATACTCATAAGGCTAATTGTCTTTCATAGAGTATACATCAGTTCAGAACATTCGTTCACTTTTCTTTATGACTAAGAAATAGCATCATCTAACATATTCCAAATCTGACACAAATAACAGTACACATTTTCAGTTTAGCATACATATATATTTAAGTGTGCGTTATAGGACTGACTATCAAATCCAGAATTTTTACTGTCTGTACATATAGATGAATGTACACCTAGGGTCTCACCCTCCTGAACCACATATGCTTAACTGATCTGCTACGTAAGTCTCCTTTTGCTGCAGGTCTTTCAATTTTGCTTCCAGACTTCCAGCTGAAATCCTTTTTAGCTCATATCCTTTCCTTCCTATAGAAAATGACATATATGCTAGTCAATTTAAAGTTTTACAAGTTCTTGTAACAGTTTTTAATTCAAGCTACAGTGTTTATTGTTGAGAAGTTGCCTTTGCATTCTCATAGTAAATAAAATACACTAAACATTAGGCACAGTAATTACTCAAGTTGTTTTAAAAATGTTTAAATCAAAGAATGAAAACATTCTATAAACTGTTGTGTACTGTCACATAAGATATAATACAAATATGTAATAGACTCTTTCTGCACAGCTTAAAGAATAAAACCAAGTAATTCCTGCCTGCTGAAACTTACAGCTTTCTATTAATATTTTCCAATTCTAGTGACAATCTAGTATTGCAGACATAGATCAGAAGTATATCTTTATGCAGATTCAACTATTACGCTCCTGAATTATGAGTCATTTAAAATGTATTTGCTTTAAAAATACCCAAGTAGCAGTCAGTCAACCTTAAATACCACTCCCTGGTGTCAGAACTTCAGTCAATGACCATTTTCACCTACGTAAAAATAGCTAGTACCTTCAACTTCTTATTTTTTTTACATAAGTCTTAGGCAAAAGAATTCTAAACATGAACATTTGCTAAAATGATTTCCATGGTCACAAAAAGCCAGCCCTGTACTCTCAATCCTGGAAGATATGAATGTCTCTGTGATTCAACTCTATGGATACACAAAACTGCTAGTGAATAAATATGGCATCAGACTTCAGCTGTGTACTTATCATTTGTGCTGCCTGTTCGGCTTGCTGCCAAAGCCAGCGTTTCCTGCTAGGCTTCCAGATTTGATTCTGTGATTGCAAGAAGCCTTCTCTGGTTTGATAACTCATTTAGTTTGCTATCTGCACTAGGTGCAAAATATCAGTCATTAGCTGGAAAACTATATATTTCTTTTAAAAACTAAATCCTATCAGGTTGATCTTGAGCTAAAAAGTTACTTCATATTAGAAATAATATCCATGAGAAAATAAATTATTAACCTCTACCATAATGTTTTAAATATATTCCTAAACTTTGAAAGGAAACCATTGTCATTTGCCCACATTTAAATAATACCAAAATTCAAAAGTGCATAGGGAATGAAAAACAATTGCATTTTTAATATCTCGTTAACCCTGACCTCCTGAAAGTATTATATTTCAGATTTAAGTCCTTCAAAACAAAGATCATCTTGTGATTCTCATTCCAGTCTCTGGATCATAGTATCTTATTTTCCCATTCTACACTTTACAATAGCAAGAACAAATTATAGTCAGACACAGCACTTTCCTGACCTTAATTAAAACAACCAGAAAATTCTCATTAACTGCAGTGGAGTCAACCATAAGTCATTAAATATAATGAATCACCTGAGGCAACCCGTTCCGCCCTCCTAGGGGCTCAGTCACCTGTGGTCAAGGACAACTCTGGTATGATGCAGCTTGGTAACCCAGGGAGAAGACTGCTGTGAAAAGAGGGTTTCTTCTCTGGCTGGGGAGCTGTGCGAACATTCAGGCCCTTGACTGAGCTATGTTGTAAGTGTGCCCTTTCCCGGCCATGTCCTCACTAATCTAAACTGGCTGATGTGGATTTCCTGGCTTGACTTTTGACTTGCCTTGTCATTATAGATTTGCCTTACAATCACTGCAAGGCTGGCTGAACCTGGTTGCTGTTACCAGTCCTGATTCTGACCCTAACATGCTGACCTGACTTCAGATTATCTCTCCTTATTTTGTACTTACCTTGTGATCTGGACTGTTAGGTGGTCTTAGCTGCCATAAGCAGACCAACTCTGCTTGCCTTGCCCAGATGCTGCACAATTGTGCCCTTGAAAAGGAAGATACTGCCCTGACTGTCTTGCTGTCATCGTCATCTCTCAGATGGTCTTCCCTTGCGGAGCAGCCTACTCTTGCTGTTCCCTGACATACACAATCTCACTGTCCTTCATCTCCCATCTCTCTTTTCTTTCTCTTCTGCCTTCCTCCTATTTTGATGCCATTGATCATTTATGCCTTCTTGGCATTTTACACCCACTGGGCTTGAAGATAATTTTTTTTTTCTCCATTTCTTTTCAAGAACATTCTTTCAGTTCTTCTTTTCATGAGCCTTTTTACGAGCGTTTTTACTCTTTCCTCACTCAGTTATTTTCCAGGGCAGTGCCTGTAGCCTTTTGCTCATCTTACATTATGTTCTCTCTCCAAGGAATTTCATCAGCTGACACATCTTCAGTTATTGTCTCCATGCTGATGACTAACAAATCAAGATCAGCAACATTAATTGTTCTGCTAGTAATATTTTCCATATGTCCTCTCAAATTATGTCATTTCAAGGTTTTATCAGTTTTAACTAAACTTGTGAAAAATAGCTACTATCTTTCTGTTCAAAAACTTGCCATATCTTTACTTTCCAAAACTTTCTGGATACTCAGGTGTGTAATCTCAGGATACTTACAAAGTTTACCCTCCCATTGCTCTTAATAAAAAACCAAAACCCACATGCCATTTTGGGATCCTGCTCTACTCAATAACCTCTTTCTCCATTTTTCCAAACAGAAGTGGCCTCCTTTTATTCCTTATTAAAATGTTATAAAAAAAATCTCAATTTGTTCATATAAAGCCCTCACATCAACACTGCCACATCTGAAATCTTCCACCATCTCCCTGGTTGTCTTTGATATCAAATGTCCATTTTCCAGTATTGCTTTTAAATGTCCATGTCAAGTATAAATCTACATCTTAATTAATTCCTGTATTAGGTAAACCCTACCTAATTAACAAGTTGAAATATCTGAGCTAGTTTTAAATCAGGTGGATGTTGATAGAAGTCAGCACTACTGAAATACCAGCAACAGCGATACTGATCTTCTTGGCAGGATACATTAGCTCACGCATAACTTTATGCATTTGCGGATAAATATTCTTCCTGTTCTTCTGTATAGATCTGCAGTTCCCTTATAACATTTCATTAAGCTTTATGCTTATTTATACTTTTTACATTGTCAGTATTCCCAGTCTTGTTTAATATGTTTGACAGTCTGTCATCTATGTATCAAATAATGCAAAGTCTTTTAGCCTATTTGCAATTAAATTCCTCTTAAAATAATTCTACTTCCCATGATGTCTCCAGTACTTTTCACTAATGTGTGTTCCCTCATCTTGAGAATGGAAGTTGCTAGAGCAGTGGCACTTCTTTAATAAGTGCATATGAGGTGTTAAGAGTAAATTAAACAGGGACCTCATTAATAGAATACAGATCTCTACATTTAGTCCGCATTTACCAGTACTTCTATTTTACTAGCTTCAAAAGCTTCTTTGTCTTTCAGATCTCGTATATCTGATGACAGCTTAGCACACGCATACTGCGCAAAAGCTCAACTGTTTTCTTCATAAAGATAAAAGCTGCTCAGAAAGATGTTCAGTAGAGAAAACATCTAAACAGTGTCTAATGTTTTTCCTCCAGGAAACTGGCACACAGTGTATTCTAATTAGAGTGAAGCAAACTTTTTGTAACTCTTAAGAATTAGTCTTTCTTGCATTTTCTGCTGCAGGCATGTGCATTCCATGCAGTTTCATTCAATGAAGATGATAAGGTATGTACCAGTCCAGACACAGGCATTTTGGCCTACTTTTAGAAAGCACATACATCACACAGATGTAGGTCGCTTTGTCCCCGCATGAAGATTTTAGGTTTTGCTGCAAAATATCTTTACCCCATCCTTTATTATATCATCTTTATTAGCCATTTTATAGAGATAGATGAGGAACTGGCACAAACTTAAGATTTTATGGAGTTGCTTAACTTTTGGAGAGTTGGGGAAAAAACCCCAACAAAATAGATAAAAGAGGAAAAAAAGCACTTCACTGAGGGCAAACTGTCAACATTTTTGGAAATGTTTAATGTTTTCTTACCAGCTCCCTATGCAATTAGATTCCCACTTACCAGTTTTCAGACCAGCTTCTGCTGGTGAAGGTCTTGATGCTTGTTGCATTTTACTCACTTGACTTATTAATGGCAGTTTTTTGCCATTTAATAGAAGTTTTATCTCATCAGGAATGTGACAAAAGCAAAACATTACTTTAGGAAAATACATAGGCCTTAATCTAGGACACTGAAACAAAGTAACATATTTTACTTTATAACTATGGTCTATTATGCTCTATAAATACTACGATCTTTTTGGACTATAATATCTTATATATAAATAGATAATACATTACAGCCTTGTATGATTTATAGTAAAGCCACTGCATACTCTCCTGTTAATGTAATGAAGCTTTAAAATAGCTAGTATAACACACATTCAGCCTTTTGTTTATTGTTAATCTAAAGATCAAAAAAGGATTAATACTTATATATCTGTCGTTATGTATTTATCTAAACCCAAGCCTTTAAGGTCTATTACTTGGTAACAAATTTACTTGCAAGATGAGAATATATATCCAACCACACATAGGTATCATGAAGACATGAGAATCATTATCTCTTTCTACAGAAGCAAAACCAGAAGGCTCAGGGGACAGGGATGAAAAAGTTTACAAAAGGTTAAGAAGTAAATTAATTGCCAATATGGAAATACCAGCACAGCATCTGAACAAGGTTATTTTCTGTCTAAAAGACTGTAGACACCCAGGGACAAGCTCCGGTTCTCCTGGCTAAACATCAAACAAGATGATTTCATTAATTTGTAGAGTTCAAAAATACGCTTATGTTGCCATACTTTGGAGCACATAAGCAACAAGCATGTAAGACTGAGAGCTGTTTCAGGAATTGTATCAGAAACCTTAGCAGGCCAGGTGTGTCTTACTTCTCATGACAGTCCTGCAAATTCCAGTATTTATCAATTAAGGAGACATGAACCAGTCATTCAAGAAAAGACTGCCACAGAAAATGTGGTTCTGGCAGCTGACGGTTTAAAACAAATTGTTCTTCAATATTTGTAAAACTACAAGATTATCTTTGTGGGGGGTCTTAGAAGGCATATATTTTGAATTGCTGAACTGTGGGAAGAGTGCTGGACAAAGAAGAGATCTCTCACACTATAGCGCTATATTGCTGGAGAGACCGCATCATATTCCAATGTACAAAGAAAACCAGATGCTACAGGTTTGCTGCAGATTGCTGGTGCTGCCATAAAACCATTTAGAATCATCCATCATTTCTACATGGCTAGCAACATTTAAAGTATTTTATTTCATAATATGTTATTGATTACATTTTAACACTTTTATGGTATATTTGATATATTCCAATTTCTGTGTTAGGTTTTTACCACCTTACCTCATTACATTATTGCAGACTGCTCTCCAGTAAAATACTGCAATGTAAACTGTTCAAAAGTATATTCCACTACAACCTGCGCTACTGTCATGTAGAAGAAATTATGAAGTCCACGATAGAAAATTTTTCCATACAAAAGTCCCCAAAAGTCAAACACACTGTGTCCACCTGCTGTACATTAATTTACGAAAGGCTTATCTGCTTTGCTACAGTTTAAGGAAGAAAAACTCATTAATATATTCAAACACAGGAACTAAGAGTAGCCAAGAGCCAGTGGATTATTTTGGCAATAGAGGAAGCACTTTGTTTCACCTCTTTATCTTGGCTGAGTTCCTTTATGTTCGTATTTTCATCCTCAAGACAATGAGGAATATTAAAGTGAAACACTTTACAGTGCTGGTGATTTCACAAAACTGAAAAAAGAATAGGGCAGGCAAGAAAACTAAAGAATCCCTTCTTCTGCAATAAACTTCTCCAGGTTTAAATAGCTGCAGTTCAGGTTACCATACAGTTTTCTCACTGAATGAAGCCACGCTGTCAATTGCTAACAGATACAGAACACTGACAAAGCAATCCTGTAGTAATAAGCAATTATTAACTTCACCTATCCAGTGTATAAGAGAATTGAATAAACTGTCCCTCATTTGCATCTGTTTCTTCTGAAATATTTTACTGCTATATTAGGTTCACAAAAGATTGGAACTGACAAAATGAGATATAAATTTGCAGTTACTATGGTGATCAACAAATAAGTACTTCAAAAATTAAAGTTATTTCTTCTAAACATCATCTGTTTTGATTTGGACTGAGGTTCGCTGGTATATTTTATTGGGTATCAAAATTTATCTTAAAAGTTTCTAGCACTGCCACATTCCTGGGCAGTATTCCCTCCAGCACACCACAGCCCACTGCACTCTCAGTTGCACTACTGCAACAATTTATACGGCTGCAGTCTGAAATTGCCTATATTATTTTAAAAAGCCTGCTGGTTCTGCTTTTTAGTACTGCACTGAACTCAGACTAGACTCCAAGGCACACTGAAAACCCTAGCTTCTAGCGCCTTCAGGTTAAAAAACAACTGCACCATACATCTATCTTGACGTAGCTGGACTCAACTAAGTGATTTGATCAGGTTTTTCTCTATTGAGTTTCTATTTGCTGAAAACCAAAGGCCCAAAGGCACTTATCACGGCTGACTCTTAGAGTTTTAGAAATGTATGATTTTTCTTTGGAAAATGCCAAGCCCAAGTATCCCATCCCATTCTGTCCCATCCTCCTTCAAAAGCACTTTTTCAAGAATATGATGGAAACCTGTCTGAAGGCTGGGCAGATTTAGAGTCTACATGACTGAAATACAAGGCTTTCTATTCAGACAGAGAAGCTGGAAATTAAACAGCCGCTGAATGCTGACATATCTCAGAACAATCATTAGAGGTGCTGTAAATTATACTGACAGAATGTGCTTTAGTAGCAGAACCTAAAGTACCACCTATGAGATCCTGGCAAAATCACTACCTCTTTGTAATCACAGATTCCATCTGCAGCAAGTGGATAATAACATTATCCATCTTTATAAGTAATTTTGATAACTTGATATTAAAATTATTGTATGAATCAGTCCTGTGAAAGCCAAAGAACTGGAGAGCAGATGCAGCAATTTTCTCTTGTTTTTCTGAGTTTAGTTGGGATGAATCTTTTCGTATATTTAAGCAACTTGGTAATAATTGTTCTTGACATTTTAAGGAGAAATGTGATAAAGAGAAAGAATCAGATCTACTCTCAGTATAATTTTTTTCTAGCATTATGGAACAGTTTGGAAAGAAATAGTATTTTTAAACTATTGTCCAAAATGAAGCTATACTGCTAATTTATAGTAATACATATAATTTATAGTAATACATAGTAATTTATAGTATCTTGGTACTTACTTCATCATTCACAGCAAGGTACAAACTGTGGTCCCTGGTCCAACTGAGACAAATCCACTTAAGCCTAGAATCCTTCAGAGCACACTGGCTGTCTTCATACTTCCTAGGAAAGGTCCTCACACACATAAATATGCACCTACATTCACCATTCATTTGCCTCATGTGCAACACATGAACGTGCCAGCAGCCTTAATGTAAATGGTTTGTGCATGACTGTTGCTCGCTTGTGAGTACATCCTAGTTCATCACCAGATTAGTGGGCCAGATAAGTCCTCCAGAAAGGGCCGTCTAAGCTGTTACTACATGGAGAGTTAAAGACACCCTGGAAGAAGGGCATCCCTGAAGAACTAGTACTACAAAACCTGCAGGAATAGGAAGAGAGACTTATTTATCAGTGACATGTTCCAGCACTTCGAGTTTCTGGCATCAGGCTGACTCATGAATGCTATAGTAAGCTTCCTTCTGTTCAGAAAAGGTTTTGAGTCTCCAAAGATTAGTACCTCCTTGCCAACATTATAGTATGCTATATCAAAAATGACTCAGCAAGTGTAATCTGAATAGAGAGAATACTTGCACACAGAGACGGAAAACCCCATGGAGCTTTCACAGTCCTTAACTTACATCAGCAGGCAGCTTTCTGGGGCTAGCCAATGATTCCCAAACCAGCACTATGTCCAAATCTGCATTCATCAGCAACACCAGTTAGGTTGCATGAGCCACTTCTCAGTGTGTCAAATGCAGAGAAACAGTCAGATTCAGACCTCCCTAGTCTGATTCACACCTCCCACTGAGAAGCACACTCACAGTTCATTTGGACCCTGAATTTCCTCAGGGTCAGGATTAAGCTGGAATTTAATTAACTGACAGGCAAGTAGAAAGATCATCAAGGATAAACAGGTAAACAGGATGCAAGTGTGGAACACTTCAGTCTGCCTCACCTCATACAGGAGAACGTGAGCTAACTTTCAGAGTTGGTCTCCCATGCTCCCTCTCCAGTTGAGGATTAGTTCTGCCCAACAAACAACAGACAGGTCTCCAAGGATAATGAATACGCTTAAAACTGATATAGCAATTTTTAATTATCATTCTTAAAAAGTAATTCTTAACTGTAAATGGAATTGGATTTTCCATCAATTTATCCTGCTTTAATAAACTAACCAACCAACCAACCAAAAGACAAACAAAAAAACTCACAAACATACATGTAAACAAAAAGGGGACACACAAAACCTCCAGTTTTCTGTTTGCTCTCGCTGCTGTTGGCCTTTGCTGGGTTTTACCAGATAACAATGATGCTGGCTCTTCATCAGTATGTGTGGAAGAATACTGCTTGCTTGCATGCTCAGGATAAGTTTCAAGTCTCGGAGTCTTTTCAATGATAAGAACTAATTCCTTAGGTTTATCCAACCTTCCTTACTCCTGAATGCAATCTTCTTCTTTTAACTTCCTAGCTGAAACCCCATGATTGTTATACTTCCTTCTCTCTCTAATCCCTTTTTTCTTCTTCATAGTTTAGCACCCTTTTTTTTGAGATGATGCTGCAACTTCTTCAGTTTCTTTCATTTCTGAAGGACTTTTCCTTTTGTTTATTGCTTGTGTCCCTTGATTCACTACTGTCAATTTCTGTATTCAGTAATGGACTTGGACTGTACAGTCTTCTTGGACTGTACAGTCTTCTCTGGTGCCTTCACTTTGAGGTTATTTTTTGGCTTTGCTTAGCTATCTAATCTTCAGCAGTGTTAGACACACAAGTATGACCCTCTCCTGCATTTTTGTAACTAATGTGTGCATCCCGAACAACTTGTTTCTTGAGTATGAATAGGTTGTGCAAGTTTGTAAGTTACTTGTTAACATTTACAGCTTCCTATTACAGCATCTGTTGTTAACACATTTGCATTAAAATGATGTTGCTATTTGGGTTCACTTCAATGCATTTAAATACTTCCTATAAGCCTTTTTCAACTGAAGCATGTTCTCAAGGACTTTGAATTTTAAAACCCCTTTAAGTTTCAAGTCAAATATACATTAAAATATCTGTAGCACAGATATTTAGCAAAGCACATTTAAATATGAAAGTAATATATAACAAGTGGCTAACACATTATTTAAATCTTTTCAAATATGAACTGAAGATAGAAGAGTTGAATTAAGCTTTCATAAGAAATTACTGGGAAATTTCCTCAAGAGTTTAAAGTTTGCCATATTTTAAGTTAAAACTTGTTTAATACATTGAAATGTAACACTTTCTCTAAAAGAATTACACAGGTTACAAAATGGGAATTTAAAGAAAAGCTAGGAAATATAATATTCCAGTAGATAAATAATTTTGCCATTGTTTTTAAATGTGTATATTGTTAAATTTGCAGCACTTGGTACAGAGGACACAGCCTGGTGAAACTTCCATTTCCTGATTTTTTTTTAAGCTGCTATATTTTAGCATTCCATCAACATTTTCAGTATACAGAACATATGTTTCAATGTTCTAGTAAGCCTCCACTAGAAAACATGCCTATATTCACCCATATGAGTTAACTTTCAAGTCTTCCTACAAAATCAATGGAAAGATATGGCTGATATACATCCTTACATTTAGCTGGCACATTTTTAGTCCAAATTTTAAGGGATTTGTGCTGGAAACAATGTTGATAATTATGGGATGTTTTCATTACCGATGAGCAGTGCTTACACAGGATCAAGACCTTTTCCACTCCTCGCCCTGCCAGCAAGGAGGCTGAGGGCGCATGAGGAGCTGGAAGGGGACTACAACCAGGACAGCTGACCCCAACTGACTAAAGAGATATCCCATCCATATAGCATCGTGCTCAGCATGTGAAGATGGGTGAAGAAAAAAGAAGGGGGGGGGGGGGAATGTTCACAGTGATGGCATTTGTCTTCCCAAGTAACCATTATGTGTGATGGAGCCCTGCTCTCCTGGGGATGGCTGAGCATGGGCCTGCCCATGGGAAGCAGTGAATTAATTCCTTGTTTTTCTTCACTTCTGCATGCAGTTTTTGCTTTACCTGTTAAACTGTCTTTATCTCAATCGATGAATGTTCCTACTTCCAACCTTCTGATTCCCTGTCCATTCCACTAGTGGGGAAGTGAGCAAGCAGAGCGATATGGTGCTTAGTTGCCAGCTGGGGTTAAACCATGACAACTCCAATTGTTTTAATAGGTATTAATAATACAGCCACAAGTCAGTAACAACAATACTGATGCCCCCTTCACTTGGAAAGGGTTGGGCAAGATAAAAAGCAGCTATTTTCTGGTCTTTCACAAAGCACATTCCTCATCCAAGACTCAACCTAGAATCATAGAAAAGTTAGGGTTGGAAAGGACCTTAAGATCATCCAGTTCCAACCCCCTGCCATGGGCAGGGACACCTCACACTAAACCATGCCACCCAAGGCTATGTCCAACCCGGCCTTGAACACTGCCAGCAATGGAGCATTCACAACTTCCCTGGGCAACCCATTCCAGTGCCTCACCACCCTCACAGTAAAGAACTTCTTCCTTATATCCAATCTAAACTTCCCCTGTTCAAGTTTAACCCATTACCCCTTGTCCTATCACTACAGCCCCTCATGAAGAATCCCTTCCCAGCATCCCTATAGGCCCCCTTCAGATATTGGAAGGCTGCTATGAGGTCTCCACGCAGCCTTCTCTTCTCCAGGCTCAACAACCCCAACTTTCTCATCCTATCTTCATACGGGAGGTGCTCCAGTCCCCTCATCATCCTCATGGCCCTCCTCTGGACTTGTTCCAACAGTTCCATGTCTTTTTTATGTTGATGACACCAGAACTGCACACAGTACTCCAAGTGAGGTCTCACAAGGGCAGAATAGAGGGGCAGGATCACCTCCCTCGACCTGCTGGTCACGCTCCTTTTGATGCAGCCCAGGATACGGTTGGCTTTCTGGGCTGCGAGCGCACACTGAAGCCAGCTCCTGTTCATTTTCTCATCAACCAACACCCCCAAGTCCTTCTCCACAGGGCTGCTCTGAATCTCTTCCCTGCCCAACCTGTAACTGTGCCTGGGATTACTCCAATCCAGGCGTAGGATCCTTGCACTTGTCAGGGTTAAAGTTCATCAGGTTGCCATCAGCCCACCTCACAGGTGTGTCAAGGTTCCTCTGGATGGCATTCCTTCCCTCCAGTGTATCAACTGAACCACACAGCTTGGTGTTATCAGCAAACTTGCACTCAGACCCACTGTCCACATCACCAACAAAGATCATAGACCAGATCGGTCTCAGCACTGATCCCTGAGGGAGACCACCCGTTACTGGTCTCCAAATCAACACTGAGGTGGTGACCACAACAATTTGGGTGCAGCCACCCAGCCAGTTCTTTATCCACTGAGTGGTCCATCCATCAAATTGATGTCTCTTCAGTTTAGAGACAAGGATGTCGTGTGGGAGGTCGACTTTCGGAACAAGCCCCTTGCATTTAATTGTCCTCCTCCTCCTTCTTTGTTCTTTCCAAACTTTCTTCTTTTTGTTCCTACCTCCCAGCTACCTGGATTACTGCTCTCCTCCTTTTCTGTATGTGTTATGGGGAACACAAATGGCCTCTGCACAGTTTGGGCCTTGAGAAAGTAGTCCAGCTACTCTCAGAATCCCTGCCACCTTTCAGCTACTGAGAGTGTCCTGCAGCTCAGCCCCTGCTGCAGGAGGATCTCTATCAGGGCACATCGAGTGCAGCCCTGCCCATTGTGCACCCTCGCCTTAAGAGATTGGAGAAGACGCTTTTTAAAATAAAATAACTTTACTTGTAAGTAAATAAAATACTCTTTCCACCTGCAACCTGATTTGTGTCTGATTCGTGTCTTTGAAAGTGGTTTTGGTGCTGAAAACCCCTTGGGGTTTCAGGTAAATAATGGTCACATCATCATACAACTCATCGTGAGTGCAGGCAATGGAATGGAATGATTACATAGGGAATAATTTACAGGGACACCCTGCAGCGGTGCCCAGGGTGTGACGGCCATGGGCAGGGGCATTCCCCCCCCCCCCCCCCACTGGGCACAAGCACTGCCTGAGCACCAGCACCCCAAAGGCCTTTCTCCAAGACACGCTGAGCCGAGGTGCAGCAGCAGCAGGGCTGCGGTGGGCAGGGCTGTGGAGGTCCTATCACCCCTGTGTCATAGTGCCAGCACCCGGCAACGCAGCATCACAATGCTCCAGGGCAGTATAAAGCCCAGTGCCCTCCGCCAGTTCTTTGGAGCTCCACTGCCAGGCATTGGAAGGGTTCTTGCTCCCCAGGGAGAGTCAGGCCAGCGGCATTTTACTGCTGTTGGGAGCCCCTGAGATGGCTCCAGGTGGAGGCAGAAGAGGCAGTGCCAGGGTCCCCTTGTCCCCTTAGAGGCATAACCCACCCGTGGACCGGGAGCCGGCCTTGCTCACGTGCTCAGGGAGCAGCCGATCGCCAGCACTGGGGTCAGGAAGGAATTTTCCCCCGGGCCGGATTGGCACCGCTCCCCGGGGGTTTTTTGCCTTCCTCTGAGCACTGAGCATGACCCCTTGTCAGGGCTCCTCTGGTCCTGGTGCTCTGGGTTACCGCCTGGGGCTCACGCACCACGATGGTGGCCCCTCGTGTCCTGCAGCAGGGGGAGGAAGGGCTTTTTTCTCCCCAGGCTGGACTACAAAGTGTCCCCGGGGTTTTTCGCCTCCTCCGCAGCCGAGCACAGCTCCTTCATGGCGCTCCTTTGGGCTATTGCAGCCCAAAGGCCGCTGCTCGTGCTCCACGCAGGCGGCCCTCGTGCCCCGCACGCGGGGGGAGGAAGCCTTCTGCACTCCCAGGGTGGCCCCAGCGTGGCCCCGGGACTCGCTGCTTCTCTCTGTTGCACCGAGCACCCCCCCGGTCAGGTCCTCCCCGGCCCATTCTGCACGGGCTCTCTCCCGCACTGCTCTCCCGCCACCACGGCCCCGCTCCTGCTCTGCCTCTCCTTGCTCAGGCTGCGAGGGAGGCCTTTTCCAGCCGGTCCGAAGGATGCGGCAGCGCGCTGCTGGCGGCGCGTGGGCATCGGGTTACGGCTTGAGGGCATCGGGTCTGAAGGATTTAGAAAACGCAAATATAAACTAAGCTAAACTAGACTAAAATTAACTAAACTATGATAAATAAAATCACTTGTAAATAAATAACATACTCTTTCCACCTGCAACCTGATTTGTGTCTTTGAAAGTGGTTTTGGTGCTGAAAACCCCTTGGCATTTCAGGTAAATAATGGTCACATCATCATACAACTCATCCTGAGTGCAGGCAATGGAATGGAATGATAAATTTAGTGGGAGGTGTCCCTGCCCATGGCAGGGGGGTTGGAACTAGATTATCTTAAGGCCCTTATGAAAGGAACAGAACAGAACAGCTAGAATATGTTATGCACATAGTTCTGCATGACAAGCTCTGACATAGGTCTGAGGGGCCATGCGGAGCGCAGGTCCCAGGGGTGGCTGGTCCGAGGCACTGAGGCCTATAAACACCCTCTGGACCCTGACAGAAGTAGGCCTGCGCTCCTCATCCACTCTCCTTTAGACATGTATGGGGTGCCACTGGAGAGAGAGAATTGTGCCAGATGGACTCCTGATGGAGCGCATTCGGTCTCAGGCTCTTGTGTTTTGTGCTGTTTCTCCAAAAGAAGCACCTCAGGCGTTTTCCAGAACTACTTTTTGCTGGAGGGCTGTTTGTGAGCGGGGTGAAGTCACAAGGCCACGAGCAGGCAATGCCCACGTACAGAGGATTCCCCCTGACGAGGCTCCCGGACAGGCGCTGCCGGCTGCAGAGTCCAGAGGCGCGGCCCCTGCCCGCCGGAGCGCCCTTGCTGCGGGCGGGACGGGAGCGGGATGGGCGAGGCTTCCCCCTCACGGCTGCCCGCTATCGGCTCGAAGTGGCGCGCGCCGCCGCCGCTCCTCAACGGCCGCAGCCGTTTGTAGCGTAAATACTATCGGTTTTCACACAGGCAACAGGTGGTGTCTGCATATTTCATACAAGCAAGAAGCAGAAGTGGCCCCCTCGGGCCGGGCACAGGGGGTATCTTTCTCACCCTGTGAGAAAAACGAGGGTTTTCTTAGTTCATCGGACTTCATAATTACATAAAACCCAAGAGGAAACCCCATCCCTGCCATAATGTCCTTAACAAAATAGAGTAACGTTTACCTAATACATTGGACAAAACAAGAGCAAACGAGAGTAGCCAATGATTTTAAAATGCAAAAATATGTAACCTCTGTAACTGCATGTTTGTTTTAACCATTCTTCATTATCCTGTATCTTTACTAAGACACAAATCATGCAACCAGGCAAATAGATTAATGTGATCACTCAGTTTAAAAAAATATAGTTGCTGAATAGCTTGTAAATACACATGGACTAGATACTTGTATTTCATAATTAATACAATGAGGAACATAATAATGAGCAGATTACGAGACTAGAATATAATGCAAGTATTGAACCTGCATATAAACTGTACTTCAGTAATTACTGTTGCATGATCAAGTACTTGCTGGTTAGGAAATGCCCTAACTAGTTTGCATATATAACTTTAATTCCTGTTTCTTTCTCCTTTTCATGTCTCAAGGTCTAACGGAAAAAATGATACTTTAGCATGTAACCTGAAACATCTTCGCTTTGCACGATGGGAAATCCTAAACTAGTAGCTATTGATAATTTCATTCAGATTGTTGATATACATCACGCAACTTATAAATCATGCTTTGGAAATGTATTATTTCCTTACGGCTTTTTCCTCTTTCTTTACAACACCGGTCACTGCTGTGAGTACTTTACATGCATTATTAATTCATGCATTTTCAGAGACACTTTGTATGATGGATGAGGTGAGGGTGGATTTTTATACATGAATCTAATGAGAGCAAAGTCCAGTAGTGTCAACCTATTTTGAAAGTCCAAGGTGAGCTTTGATTTTTCCAGTTTTAGCACTTTATGTGTTCTGATCAAGGTTCAAACTGACTTCACCGACACATATGAGTCACAAGTTCCGCTACGCTTTATGATATTTCCAAATTGTATCTTTCACTACTTTTCCAAATTTTATTAGAGTAACTAAGCCAAGATCATACAGGAAGACAGAAATACAAATACCGGGGGATTATGCAGCTGCCTGAATCCTTTCTTCACCTCATTCACTGCACATATTCTGAAAACAAATAAACTGGAATGTCAAAGACAACTTCATTCCCTGAGGATCGTGTTTAAAATTGGGCCTTGTGTGTTTTTTCTTCTGCTTTAATATGAATATAATTTTTAAAACTTTAAAAAAAAAAAAAAAGAGGAACATACAAGTGCTCCCTATGCCCTGTCTCTCCAGGAATTTCATTGTGTGGAAATACATTTACCCCACACAGGGTCTGAGCAATACTGGAGCATTCAGATTGACAGCACAGGCTGCCTGGTAACTTGTTGCTGCCTTCTACACAGAGAAATCAGAAGAGAGGTTACATACCTTTGTATTGTTTCCAAAGCTGTTTGGTGATGGCAGATGTACACATTAACTTATGAATTAATTCCAGGCTCTCAGAGGAGTTTCTCCTTCTTCCTTAGCCATTCTACTCTTTTGCTTTCTCCTCGTAATCAAGTTTGCTTTGTCTTCTTTAATATGCAGCTGCCCAGGAGACTTGTACTCCAGTCAGACTGCATGCTAAAGTTCTCCGCGTTAGTGGTTGAACAAGGAAAACCTCAGACATTACCCACAGTTTTAGTTCTAGCACCACAGTAGCTTTCAGTACCATAACCGAAACGTTAGATGTTCTGCTGAGCTCCAGTTCTCAAGCTAAGCTACTTCTTTGTTAGCCAGCAGGGGGGCAGAGCTACAGCTGTAAGGAGCCGATGACTGCACTACCTACCAGATGCAACAGAAGAGTCGAGTTAATACATAACAGCTGTGTGACAGTGGGGATCTCTACATACAGACACAATATTTCTAAAAATCATAAACCATACACTACTTTCATGTAGAAGTGAAAACAATAAAAGTGGATAGTTTATAGGTAAGAGAAATCTATTAGTATTTACTGAACAGATGGGAATTGTTTTCCTGGGGCTTATTTGGCCAAGGTTTGATGGCAATCACAAAAATAGCAAATTCACATCACTAGTATCAGACAGGTTCTGCTGCCAAATTCCAAGACCCTGCTCCAAAATGTGGCAATATTAGACCTGATTGTTCTAATATCTTAGTAGTAGGGAAATTAAATGCGATAAACATGATCCTTTCATAAGGGCTCCCAAGATGATCCTGGGAACTTCTAAGCCCCTAAGACTGTCCTCCATACTGGGGAAACTACTGATAGAAACTATTGGTGGAAACTAGTACGAATATAAAACTGAAGGACAAATGTATAAATCCGGTATGCCTGGGGAGGAGTCACCATCACTTCTGTAAGTGTGAAATAATGCACACTGGGAAAATAAAATGCACTTGCATATATTAAAAAAAAAGATTCTAAGTTGCTATTAATTCCTCCTCCCTCTCCTGAAAAAAAACTAGGTTATTGTGGTTAGTTCTCCAAGGAGAACTAACACTTTGTACTAAGTAAATAATGTTAGAAACTGTTGGAATACGAATATAAAAATAAGCAGAAGGTTATAAGCAAAGAAAACTTAAAAATCAGAAGAAAACATCATTTGCCTGCTGTATGCATGGATGGTATGCTCACATCTTGATTACTACATCTACCTCGGGCAATCCTACCTCAGAAAGAATAAAAATTAGAGAAGGTGCAGAGAAAGGCGACGAAGATAACAAGAGGCATTGAACTGCGTAACTTCAAGTCAAGAACTTGGTTTCAGTTTTCTCCAAAAATGCAACAGAATCCTTATTATCCAGCAGATACAGTAAAGATATAGAATTAGGAGTGACTGGGGAATGAGTTGGATATGATTTGTCATTTATAAAATGAAAGAAAGAGGGCGGTACATTAGAAAATAAATCAGCCAATTACAAATTAAGTCAAACTAGAAATCATTTCTATTACAGAAACTAAAAACATAAAAGGCTTTTAAAAATACTGGATAAATCATGGAGTGTGTGTCCACTGGTAGCTAATGAGCACTGTGAACCAGATGCTGAACCAAGCGTCAGAAACCCCTAAGTCACCACCTCTCAGAAGCTAAACATGTCTACCAATGCAAGGATCACTCTGTACTTGACCTGTTTCCTATATTCCTCCCAAGGTATCTGCTGTCATTAGCAGCAGCAGCCTGACATTTCATTTCACTCGCTGGCTGTTCTCACTTTCTTACATTACTAAGTGATATTAGCAGAGCAAGCCTATGCCAAATAAACAAGCAAAAGCATTCACCAGCCTGCATGTGCACTAGATTCCTGTGCTTTTTTCAGTTTTCATTAATTGAATATTTGATACGTTTGCACCCTGAAGAAAATATTTCACTAATGCCATGAAAGATCTTCTTTGCCCAACCACCCAGACCTACTGATTTATGGATGTGCCTTATTCTCCAACATGTGTTTAAATTCTAATTGATTGTTCTATGTTACATTAAATTATATTTAGCTGCACTTGAAGGAGTGCAACTGGGCTTCTCACAGATTTTTCCAATTCCACAAATGGGGTGAAGTGCATATGGGAAAGCATCCATTTTATGCAAACCCTTTGGTACCTCAGGATATGATCCTAAGTAGGCAAATAAACTGTTGGTGTGCTGATGGAGCCAGAAAAAAACATATCATTCCAAAATTGATGGCACTTTCTTAAAAACAATACAAAACAAAAACAAAAAACCTTTAAATTTTGAACATATGGGAATGACAAAAGCCGAGTCTCCACCACAGAACTCTGTGCATTTACTTTTTTTCAACTTTTTCTTCAGTGCAGTTAATATGATGCCTCTCTGTTTTACTGGAATTAGCAAGAGCTAGATATGTTTACACACATGCATATCACTCTGGGAGCTTACAAAACTCTGATTGTGGTTAGACATTCAGATTATGCGTACAAAAGGAGACTGACATAAACACAGTTTCTTCCTCTGTTAAATATAAATGAAACACATTCAAAAATTATTAGAGACAGACTGCAGTGCATAAGTGTAAAAAAATAATTTCCTTATTAAACCTGCTACAAAGCCCTGTGAGAACTTTAAGGGGAGAGCTGTATGGAGGGAAAGGAATTTTGGACCTGACTATAATGGAGATGAGCTGAAGTAAAGGGAATAAAAAGGCTATAATGAGTAAATGTTCCTAAGTTTTCCAGTCCTTTGACTAGAAATACTTCATTTAAGAAAGCAAACTCTTTACTCACAGGCTCTAAAAATTACATGATTCTTCTTCTGGCTTTTATTTAACTCCAGGAGCATTCTTGCTACAAAACTTGCATATGTTCCTTCATTTCTTCCTTTCTTTCCTAGATGCTAAGCTATTAATACTGTAGTAATAAAGTCCTATTTCATTTTACATTGGCTCAGTAGCCTCCAAAGTCTATTTGGTGTGTTGTTTGATAAATGAGGAAATTCAGTGCAGTGTGAGTAGGTTAACTAGTGATTGATTGGATGATATCCAGTAAGTAATGAGAAAAATGTGTTAACAGTGGGGAGAACTTTTGGCTCAGAAAAGTAAATGAGACTTAAAGCAAGTAAACCCAGCTAAGCTGCTTTTTTTTTTTTATTGTGACAGAAACATCTATAACTATCCTCTGTGACAAATGTTTTAAGTCCACCTGAGATAAAGGTCTGTCCTAAAGCTTTATAAACAGCAGCCAAAAAGAGCATGTGGGAACTCAGCTCTGTCTTGTGTAAAACAATTGAGCTCAACTCAGTTGCGAGTCCATAGTGCTTGTGAAGTACTTTGCATAAAGGTATTACCAGTCTTTATAAAGTACTTCCAAGCAATATGAACTACCTTAGTTCATAGTTCACTTTAATACCTTACAGCAAGCACAAAGAGATATAAATGACAGTGAAGCAACCTAATATTTTTGTGCACAGCTTCATAATCATTATTTTTTCATGTCTAAACAAAAACTGCTGCATCTCGACTTGCATCAATTTATGTAACTTGGTTGGCTAACAGCAGCCACTAAAGCTGTACTGCTATTCTCACAGTACTTCTAACCGGAGAGAAGTTATCACTCTGTCCAGTAAGTGTTCTTGCCTTAGTTCTAGATACCCCATGTGGGAAATACACAGAAGGTACTTCACTGTTTTTTAACATTTTGTTTTCAAATCAAGTAACCATAGTATACACCTGGGTACCATCATCCACTTCCACACAGCTACAAGGCTCTATATGAAAGTTTTCTTTATCATTCCCATTTGAAATAGTGCTACTGTGTGCTGCTAAGTACCAGAGAGTGGCCATCAGAGCTCGCATTAGGATCTGAGAGGATGGGAAAGCTCCAGTTCAGTTACAACTCAGTGCAGAATTTAAAGTAACCACAGTGGAAACAGGCATGGGGAACAGAAGCTTCAAAGCCTGTTACCTGTAATCAATATCTGTGTTTCACACATAGAATCGTAGAGTCATAGAATGGTTAAGACTGGAAAGGACCTTAAAATCATTCCGTTCCAACCCCCCTGCCACAGGCAGGGAAGCCTCACACTAGACCATGTCACCCAAGGCTCTGTCTAACCTGGTCTTGAACACTTGCCAGGGCTGGAGCATTTATCACTTCTTTGAGCAGCCTGTTCCAGTGCCTCACCACCCTCACAGTAAAGAACTTCTTCCTGTATCTAACTGGAACTTCCCCAGTTTTAGTTTAAACCCATTCCCCCTTGTCCTATTGCGACAGTCCTTGGTGAAGAGTTCCCCTCCAGCATCTTTGTAGGCCTTCTTCAGATACCGTAAGGCTGCTCTGAGGTCTGCACGCAGCCTTCCCTTCTCCAGGCTGAACAGCCCCAGTTTTCTCAACCTGACTTCATACGGGAGGTGCTGGTGCCCCCTGATCATCCTCATGGCCCTCCTCTGGGCTTGTTCCTCCTTCTTATGTTGAGGACACCAGAACAGATATAAAAAAGACTTCATACCAGATACAACTCTACTATCTAGAGCCAGACCTTGACAATTTGAAATCACAATGTACAACTGGAGAATGTCTAATAAAGCTATTAGGCAACAAAATAGTCTAAAACCTGTGTAATGCCTTACTTATAATTTTAAAAGAATCATTGGGTTAAACGCAAAGGTTACTGAGATGTACTTCCGCAAAAATGTGATTAGATCTTAGATTAAATCTGGTTAGATTCTCGAGATCGTTTTGTACATTTGTAAATGCCTACACACATGAAAGAATTTTTTAGCTTATTTTTCCCAGGGCTATTGATTTAAAGAATATGTAGCAAAATGAACAGAAATATAGTGTGGTATCAAGTTTCCAGGGCTCTGTTTCAATCTGACCAAGACTTACTCTAAGACTTCTTAAAACAAACCACAAAAAACGGTGTTGCAAAATGCCTTTTATTTTGATTTTTGTCGTCATGTTTTGGAAGCTGCTGTTCCTGGACCCTTCCTTAGATTGCCAGTACTGTTCCTCAGCTCTTTGAGTTGAACAAAAAGCTTTATAAGGCTTATTTTGGTGTTTGTTTTTTCTTTCCGTTAGACCTAGTAGTTACAAAGAAAATTTTGTCCCTTAGAAAATATAATTTTTGTTCAAGTTTTGGTGCAGCTCTGAAAATAACAGCACTTAAAGGAGTTACAAGACTGGGCCTTTTAAACAATGAACTTGGAGGAAACCTACTACACGTAAAATAATACAAGTTCCAAGCTAAATTAATATTCAGTTCTTTCATAGCAAGACTCAGGCTGAAGGGGGATATAACTGCTGAGGCCCAATTCAGACAAACAACTAAGTTAAAGTAGCTTCAGGGCTGCTCTAGCTGTCTGGTGAAGGTTGCTATTATGTTGTTATGCCATCTACAGATCCTGGGAGTGCAATACTCAGGGGCATGCTCCAACAAATTCAGGTCCGGGAAAATCATGGTTCTATTTTGTATGAGCCCCAACTACTTTTACTTCAAGGATTACTCTAGACAGCAGTCATATCTGCTTTTCTTCCTCTTACTCTTGCTTTACACAAAGAAGGAGATGGGCCCAAGGCTGAACCAAAAATATGTTGTCAATTTAGGCCATTAGTCATTAGTTACTGTTTGGAAGCTGCAATCTCTGTACTGAAGAGCAAATGAGAATCATTCAGAGTTAGACTGAAATAGGACACTATTTATTTCCCCCTTCATAATTTAAGTTCTGAACAGAACATTATCCTACACTTTAGGTCTGTTGATCTGCCAAATACAGTTTTAAAATTCTAGTAGGCTGTGAGTCTTTTCAACAGAAGAAAAAGAAGAAAAGGTAGAGGCATAGTATTGCAAATGGCAAGAAACAGGAAACTCTTGTGAGCAAAGAATAGAAGACACATATGCATGTGGAATGCGGACAAAAAGAGCAATGTAGGTCATGACAGGCAAAGCAAACTAAAGAGTCATGCAGAAGACTAAAATAGTATCAAAACTTCGTACAAGAGCATGCAGGACACACAGAAGCCCTGAGAAGGACTAAAAACACAAAGAGAACCTGCCTCAACAGAAGGATGTTAGGCACTGTTGGAGAGATAAGGGACAGCTGCATCATCTGATGGATAACAAATGGAGGAATAAGTACCAAAGACCATGGGTACATTTGGCACGGGAAAACGTCTGGAAGATTCCTGAGATAAGTAAATATGGAACTCAGCTGAGTGAGGACTGGAGAGATAAAATCAGTCCTCTAAATGTGGACTGAGCACACTGAGGCAGGCTATCTTAAAGTAACTTTGCCAGGCTAGGGTCAAGAATGGAGAGAATCACAGTGAAGGTAATCCAGGATTAAAAACCAGTGAATGAGCTAGTCCAAAGAGCAAGATAAGAATGTGGACTGTGGCAAGACTAAGAGTCAGGAAGGAAAGGAGTCCCTAGTGTAAAGAACAGCAGTAAGGCATGTCATAAAAACATGGAATACTCCTAGTTGGATGGGGCATCAGAAGGTCATCTGGTCCAGCCTCTCATGGGAAAGGGAATCTAGACGAGATTATCTAGCACGCTGTCCAGTTATGTCTTGAAAGCCTCCAGAGATGGGGATTCTACCCTGGAATTGTTCCAGGTTGTTCTCACTGAAAAAAAAAAATTCCTTCGCATATCAAGATGAAGCCCCTCCTGGTGCAACTTGTACCCATTCCCCCTTGTCTTCTCCATTTGTGATGTGAGAGCTTCGTGTCTTCTTTGTAGCTGCCCTTTAAATACTGGAATACAGTGACGAGGTTCCCCTTCTCCAGGTAGAAAATACTGAACTCCTCTTTCCTCACAGGACAGGTTTTCCAATCCTTTGATCATCTTCATGGCTCTTCTTTGGACTCCCTGCAATCCATATATGTTTCTTGTGGCTACCAGTCTGTATATGTGTTTTTTGAATGGTGGCCACCAGAGGTGAACACAGTACACCAGGTGCAGCCTGACAAGTACTGTGTGGAGTGGGATGGTCACACCACTGCCTCTGCCAGTAGTGTCCCTGCAGATGCAGCCCAGGATCCAATTTGCCTTTCTTGCTGCAGTGGCATACTGCTGACTTAGGTCAGGTCAGGGTAGACAGACCTGTCACGGAGCAGAAAAAAAAAATTAGAAGTATATCATAGCCTAGAAGTACACTGAACAGTGAAGGACCGCTATTGCCTAATGCTAACTTGGGGAAAATGTTAAATCACTGGCCAGTTCCTTGTTGATGAGACATGCTAGGCCCTCAATTACTGAAGAGGTAAACTCTTACAGGCTTGCCTGGCCAAAACAGAAGTAGTCAACTGCATGACCTTCTCATGGTATATATTTCAATGTATGCTCACGTCTCATCTATAAAAGATGAATTTGCGGTGAGGACCTACTTACATTTTATGTTTCAATATTTTTAGTTCAAGAGCTGAATGACAAAAGTAGGAATGTTTTCAATATAAGGACCTTCAGTTCTTAATGAACATGTACTATAATAGATATCTTTGCTGACAGGCAATATCTTGTCATTTGCTCCCCTTAAAAAAAATTATCATAAAGCAGCAAATGCAGCTGCAAATAGCTTTTAAACTATAAATGATTGAGACTAATGCAGAATTTTTCAAACTGAACTACTAGCTCTTCCAGGTTTCAATGGTATTCAATTGCAACTAATTAGCCTCTGTTTTCAGAAAATATGTATTCTTAAAAAAACTACACATTTTTATTCTAAAAAATTTATTGATTGCAAACTGATTGTAAACGGATTGTAAATAATTTTAGTGAAAGTTGCATCAAGAGAAATGTTAGTGGCAATTTGTAAGGTAAAAGCTAAAATTCTATTATCACAAAAGGAATTCCATGCTAGTTTTAAAAATTAAGAGGAATCTGAGATGAAATAAGCAAGTATGAAAATAAATAATATATTCATAAACTGTCAAGTTCCCTTTTCTTCTATCTGTGGAGTGATAAGATGCATATGTTAACCTGGCCTATGTGAGTAAGGCAAAACTAAAGCCTTTCTTCTGCATTATACCAGACTGTGAAGCACATTATAAGGTTTAATGATCAATGTTACAAGTGTATCTCATCACTTGCAGATGTGCAATTCTCAAATCACTGTGGAACATTTGCACAAAGATTTTTGTGTAACAGCCTTAGCCTTGGATGCTGTGCATATTGTCCATCATGGCTCAGACCAAAGTGGCTCTGGCAATGCTTCTTGAAAATTTACTGCATAAGTAAAGGTGCTGTGATCCAGCTGGCAATATGTGCACTGAATCTAGCCTGTAAGATATTTCCTTTTGATCTGATATTTTTTATTTGTGGAAAAAACAGATCATTTTCTTTTCACAGAAGAGAAAGACTCTTCTTGTTCCCTGATAAGAGGTACTGCAACCATTAGGTCCTTATGAGTGTAAACAGCAGGGCAAAGAGCACATTTCTTACTGTACATGAGCAACGTGGGAATGAATGTTACTTTTGATTCTGCACCACAGGGAGGGCAAAACTGGGAGCAATGTAATATAAGATGCACAAAACGTTGCATGAAAAGGCTGCACCCCTGTCACATGGTATGTGTACTAATATAGACATTTTCTTGGTGATTGTTTATATTTATAATCAACAAGCTAACTAAGTTTGGTCAGATTAGTCTTCAGAGTTTTTTCTAACTTTAAGAAAAAGACTAATAGCAATCGCATTGTTTCAACTTAAAAATAGAGAAACTGCCAATAAATACGTACTGTAAGTCAGAACCTCTAGAAAATTGACAAGGATGTGAAAAAGCAAAGAAGATTTCATCAGCAAAATTAGGGAAACAAGAAGGAATTTAAGAAAAATTAGGTAAAAAGTAGGTCATAAGTATTGTATTTCTCCTTGAGTGGTTTGAAATATTACAGCTGATAATAATAATGCAGAAGAGCAGATACATCAAATATGCAATTTCATATTTGAGAATATGATGGATTATTTAATAATACTGGAGGATGTATATGAGCTACTTAGTTTTCCAACAGCAATCAATAATGGTATGAAAAAGCAGCCACTGTATTATGATATTTTAAGATAATTAATGCCTTATCACGTGCATCCTGGAATTTCAGATGAGCTGACCAATTAACGCATTGAGCTTGCTGACCAGAGTTTCTGCTGCCTAACTCTAGTTACTCAGTGAAAGGCACCCAAATTGAAATTGAAATTGAAATTGTGTTATCTATAAAAAAACTAAACTTAATAAGGAACAAAGAGAAGAAATGAAAGCTTTTATGCCTGCAGTTCATAGTCTTGCTGAATCTGTAATTGTAAAGGACTTTGGTTCGGTCGCCTCAGACCTACATATCCTCAAAGCTGTATGCAACTGTAGGCTTTTCTTAAATTCCTCTTGCTATACTCTTCCTATGCTCATCAAGCTTTTGCTGACCTAAACTGGCTTCCATTCAGTACGTCACCAGCATCAGATCATTTCGAAAAAGAAAAGTGAATTGTGACAGCATTGCCTTTGCCATACAGATGGTGCGTTTGTCTGCAGCAACAGTAAATATGAACACCAGCAGTGACTCTGAACAGTTCTGAGATGTTTTCAACAGTGGCTCTTTATTCTGAATGACATACGTGAGTTCAGAAAAGAACAGATAAAATCTGATGAACACATAAACCAGTCAATAGGCAAGTCAGTGGAACACAGATGGGCTGCAGCCATTATTCACCTGATCTGAATCCATGGCATTTCTGCTGAAATTTCCTACATATAATAAATCATATGGGAAAATGGTCTCCAACAGTAGCTTGTCTAATCAAATCTGTAAGGGAGCCCCTTAATTGTTGGAAGATGAAAATAATAGAAAACAGCAGAATGTATTTAATGAAGCAGAATCATCAATTGCATGTTCCCTTGTTTTGGCGCATGACACTGCAAATAATTCCACAGCAGTGGCAATAGGTGTATCTTACAGTCTGGGAACAAAGCTTGCACAAGAACTGCTGTAGACATAGAAGAGGAATGCAGGCAAGTGAAAAAGGTGCTTTAACAGTTACTTCTGCTTACAAACATCCCAGTGAATATTTCTTCAGTATCAATTTTAATACAAGGATGAGGATCCAGTGCTTGAATTCAAAAGCACCTAATAATATCCCACCTGAAATTCCAGGACCTGGACAGGTAACAGGAGAGTATGCAGAACGATCCCAATCAAGCGATTGCCAAAGTTAAAAGAAAGGCTTCACAGTGAGCTTGCTTTTTTTTTTTTTAATTCAGATTTTTTTTCCTGCCTTTGTTATGAAATCACAGCCAGTATTTCCCAACCAGTTTCAACCAATTAAATATGGACAACTGAAAGACCAGATTTGTTGAAAGGCATCTTTGCCAACATGGCGTGGCTACAGTATATACTGCCATGTAGGATTTTTCATATGGACACAGATTCCGGAAAGGCAGGCACATTTTGATACCTACCACAACTTAACAGAAGATACTTTCCAAAACTCATGAAGATTATGAATGCACAAAAAGATGTAGCTTATGACCTGACCAACCTGTACAGTAGATCCGAGTAGATACTTTCAGATCATCATAGGATACAACAGAAATAACAGAATGGGGGAAAGTTATACTCAGAGATGTGTGGCATATCCTTGGCAACAAACAGCAGCAGATGTTTTGGAGGTTTATTTGTGTTTCTTATTTTCAAAAGACTCCTATGCATTTTTGTAATTAATTGCTTTTCCACCTATATCAACTTGGCTCTTTTTCCACATTTTTTGCCACTGAACATCATCTTAAACCATCTGAACTGTCACTGGCAGGACTTCTGATGTGAAAAGGATGAATGACATATCAGCCTGTGACAATACGGTAATTTAAACCTGCTTGGTCTAATCATAAAGTATTTGAATATGAAGTCCCAACACATGGAAGGAAAAGCAGCAGTGCAACTTCAGTGTCTGCAACAAAGAAAAACACTTCTTGAAGATTAATGAGAAAAGAAATCCTCGCTGAAGCTTACAGCACTGCAAAGTTTAAATAAGAGGAAAATAAGAATGAATGGGTTACTGGTAAAAGGCAACTTAGATCAGCTTATTAAGGTGGGCACAAGTACAGCAGTGTGTTTGTCTGTGTGCAGGTGAAAGCAAAGTTCCAAGAGCAATGTTAAATCGTATTGACAGAAGAAGCGAGAAGGTATGAACTGAAAAGGGGTAACTGCAAAGGACATAAATTAATGAAAAAGGGTACCTGCAATGCTAATGGAGCAAGAAAGCAGATGAAATCTTGGGATATGGAGAAAAAATGTCAGGAATTACCTTACTTCAGTATGTGGCAAGTAGTGTGCTGTAGGCATATTGCACCTCTTTCTGATGTCCATGGTTTGTGAAGCATGGAGATTGATGATAAACTGGAGAAGCACTACAGTCACATAGCATCCATAACAAAGAGTAATATTCTGTGAGTCTTACATGCTCAAACAAAACCAGAACCTAGAAAGAGAGATGGAAAGAAGGTTTAATAAGTTACAAAGCCTGTGATTTAAAATTAAATTTCAAGCTAGTCAGGTAACTACTGTAACAATTCAGTGAAGATTATGGTGATTTTTTTTTCATCATTACATATTTTCAGTCAAGACTAGATGCTTTTTGTAAATACCTGACCCGGGTCAAACAAGAATTAAGCTGGGGAGGACTATGTCCTCCTTTATAATGCAGTCAGACATCAATGATCCATTCTTATGCATGTAATTATGAACTTTCCAAATTACAGTATATCAGTATTTTAGATTTTTCCAGAGCAATTATGCAGCTATGTGAACATTATCTATTGAATAAAAATGTAAAATATTTACGCATTTGTTGATCTTTCAACTGAAATATTCAATGCCATTTGTATGAAAAGAAAACAAATGATCAGTTACATACCACTTACTTGCAAAAGCACTTTAATATCCTTCAGATATAGCTATGTACCTAATGATTTACTGACTAAACAAGTCTGATAATTCACTTCCTAAAGATGTCAAGAAAAGATTGTCAAAAGAAGGCCAATGTGGAATGTTTATTACAAGTGTAGAGAAAAAGACCTACTTGGAAAAATATGGCATTAAAGTTAAATCTTTATGGGCAAGATAAAAATTAATGAAAAAGAAAGATAAAGAATAATGAAAGCAATTCTATTGCTGAGCAGAATGTAAAAAGTGTTTTCACTAATTTGAGTGAGAAGACGTTATTTGAATGCTGTCAAGTTTTAGCCACTTCTTTGTGCTACTCTAAATCCTAAAATATAGTTTGTTTCTTTGCTCCCATACAGATATTCTCTTTCCCTATTTTTGAGTAAAAATCTCAAGATGAACATTCACACCAAGCACTGGATGAAGCTTTAAAAATGGATGGTGGTGCTCTTTAGAGTTATTCTGCCCAATAAAAAATTTGGGGAAGTTTGGCATCAAGTCAAGTGAGGGTTGTTTCCAAAGCATGAGAGCATATTGTTCAGCCTTTCTTGGAACACTTACTCAGATAAAAAAACCCACACTGTTCATATCTACCACTATTTCAGTTCTCAACTTTTAGCACTTGATACACACTATTTTCAGTTAAAACTGATGAGATCAAACATGATAGAGAATGACCCTGGCTTAAACAGTCCCCACATATCAGCTCATCTACAGAACTAGTTAGCTTTCAATCAGAAGGAAATTTATGATAGTTCAGTTTAGTTTAGCCTGCAACAAAAGAACCCAGACAAATTCTTTCACATTAGTCACACATACTATTTCCACAGACATTCACCAAGGCCTACCTAGCTCATTTAAAGTTATTTACTTTGCAGTGTTTAGCCCCAAGTTATATCATGACCTGCCAACATACTTCAGAGCTTGTCACATTGTTGCTGTATGAAATACAATCTTATCTAAGGTATTTCATGCAAAAGAATTATAAGGAATTTGCAAATATGCTCCTGTTACTACTGTAATGCCAGTACTAAAGGTGGGAAAGAAAGACAAAAAGCTCAAAAACCTGCAGCAGCATAACATAACAAGGAATGTACTGAGAGAGGCATGAGCCTACAGACCTCATCTCTCCTCCAGAGCATGGTTTGCACTCCTGGACAAAGCTATGCCCTAAACAAGAGTGCGTGGCCCTTTCTGCTCCCTCAGCCATTCAGATGAGGCCCGTCAGATCTGTGCTAGCTTAAGGCAATTAGTGATGAGCATATAATCTATGGGACACTGCAGGGAGATGAAGGCTTCTCAAAAAAACGGGTGCCAGGAGGAGAAACCTTCCAATTGTGTGTATGGTCATTTTGGTCCCAACCCTCCTGTGTGTTTATCTGCTTGTATTAACAAGTTTGAGGCAACCCTTTAGTAAGCAGGTGTTCATATAATAAACACTACCGCTCAGAGCAGTGCTTATGAATTCACTACATACAAGTTAGGGGGGAGATTCAGCTAATCAACATATAGTCCTCATACTAATGGTAAAGAATGCCTTCATTGCTACAAATAGTGTGTTACATCTCTTTAGGTCCGTATAATTTGAACTACTGTGTATCTTTTTTTCTAGGGCTTGTTAATTGCTAGCAGGCCTGGTTTGCAATTTTTGCATGTCACCATGCCTTTTGGATCCTTTCATTGCCTCTCCTATATCAAACATAAGCTTTGCACCTGTATTTTCAATGCTCTTGTGGCCCACCTCACCCCTTGTCTATTTTCATAGAATTATGGAACCGTTTAGGTTGGAAAAGACCTTAAGATCATTGAATCCAACCATTAACTGGGCACTGCCAAGTCCACCATGAAGCTATGTCCCTATTTTCTGTCATTATAAAAAAATCTTAATACCAACTTGATTAGACTTTTGTAATTCATCTGCTGCTTTTCCAAACGAACATCTTTGTGGCTGTTGAAATATAACTTCTCTAGAAAGAAGGACAGCATGAAAGGAAGCACAAAGACAATTAATTTTCTTCACCAAATCCCACTTATGTCTTCTTCTACGCCATGATGTGTACACAGAAACAAGAGTTAGGCTGATGCTGTGTTGCAAACCGTGCCTTCCCAGCTGATCAATACAGTCTCATTGTTTCCCTTATCTGTCTGTAGCCATCTGCTGTCTTTTGTCTAATACTTTTGAGCTCTTCAGGGCGGGAATTATCTTTTCGCCCTGTGTTTCTGTACAGTGTATCATCATATTCATAGTCCAGGATTAAGGCTGCTAGATAGTGTGATAATACAAACAAATGATAATAATGGCAAAATTTGCTCCAAGTTCTTTGCAGATATTTTTTTGAAACCTAAGATGGAGAGATATGAGCTGATTCAGGAAAAAACATCACCAATTTCACTGCTTTTTCAGTGCCTCTGAAAAAGGGTTTAGAATAGCAGTGGATGGGAATATTAATGCAAGTCTTTTAATACAGTGCTGGATCAGGCTCAGCAGGTCTGACAGCCTGTCTCCATTGTAACTCCTACTACAGGCAGTAAAAGGACTCTCACGGGGAATGAATCAGGCCCTAAGGAGCCCATGAGGCTGCCTGCAAGTGGAGCTGTACTATTGCTGGGCGAGACTGGGGGCTAAGACAGAGGGCCATATATTGGCGTTTTTATGATCATCTCTAATTTAAATACGCCATCTTTTCCTATTTATTTTAATATGACTGGCGAGAAAGTTAAAGGGCTGCAACACTATACAGGACCAGAATAACAGAAAGTCTAAGGTTATTTTCACAGAAATCATATCAGGCAGACCCCTGTGAACCACAAATGCAAAAATACAAGTATTACAGAAGGTATGTGCAGGAGGCCTATATTCCAGTTACCGCTGAGCTTCCTTATTGCAGCGTCCTCTCTGCACCTACACACTCCCTTACGAATCTGTAGGATGTGTGTGTGTGTGGGTGTTTAATTTTATCTCGCGCTGAGCACGAGCAGCGTTAGAATTCGCCCGTCTTTTCCCAGCACAGCTCCAGCAGGGACTACCTGACTCAGCTCACAAACTACAGCCACAGCATCGAATTTCCCAGCCCACTTAATTTGAAAGCCTGCCAAGATAGGTGAAAGACCTTATAAATATGTAAAGCAGGAAGTTCAAATTACAGAGTGATGTAAATTCCCAGTGATTGATGCCCTTTTAAAAACAATAAAAATCCTCGAGAAAAGGACGAGGTTGGTGAACGTGCTCCTCTCCCCGTGCTGTCTGACGGAGTTTGGACGATGCGTTGTACTTTTCGTGCGGATTTTATTTTGGATTTCTACCACTTCCTGGAGGCCAGGGGGAGGCACGGTGGGAGGAACCAAAAAACTCGGTGCCACAGCCATTTTGTTTGTGGGCAGCATGGTAGAATTCTGTCAGTCAGTATAAGGAGGGGTTTTTAAAACAGTATTTATGGAAAAACTATTCCTGCCGTAGCGGATGTATCTGTTGAATTTAGTGTTAATTTAGTTCTTTCATAAGGTAGGTATTTATATTTGTAAGTAAATAGAGTATTTGTTGGGATTCAAGCCTCCCCACTTTCCAGGAATCGTGGATTTTGTTTCAGGCATGACTGGCTTTTTCAGATGCTGCGAGGTTGCCGAACTACGGCAGGGCCGGGGCGCTCCGACGCCAAGGGGAGAGGCCGAGGGATGCGCTGACCGGCAGAAACTTGGTTCGGGGTTGGGAGGGACACTGGGGCGGGGGAAGGGACGGAGGGAGAGAAGGAGGGACGGAGGGAAAACGGCAAAGTCTCGGAATTGTTTTCTCCTTCTGGCTTTCTGTACGAATTCTCCGGAGGCGGCTGCTCGCCCCGGAGGGAGGGATGAGGCAGGGGGACTGCGCGGAGCGAGCCGTAGTTCTGCAGTGTCACCGAAAACCACCGCTCGACTTTGGTCCTGTGCGTTTCAAAGGCGGTGTAAAATGGCACACTGCATTTTTCCAGGCGGCGGTAGCGGCGGCGGCAGCGGCTGGGAAGGAGGGGGGGGGGGGAGCGCAGGAGGTGGGGAAGGGGGGAGTGGGGCGGGGGCAGCGGGGCCGCTGCCCGCCGAGCCCATCGAGCCGCTGGCGGCCCCTGCAAAGTTGTGACCCCGGCGGCCACGGGCTCTGGCCCCGGCATCGCCCGCAGAGCGGCGGGGAAGGCGCCTCCTTCCCCACCGGCGATTCGGGGGGCGGGGAGAGAAATCGAAAAGGGGAGGTGGGGGGTGAAGAAAAGTCTCACTTTTCGCATTTGCGAAATATTTTAAGGATGTTCGGGGAGCCCTTTGCAGCATGGAGGTGGCTGGTGGCAGGAGGGCGAGTACGCGGTCCATATTGTTACAGCCGTTTTGCCAGGACTACCCTCTCCCAAGGTAAGTTTGTGGGTTTAAGCGACAATATTCGTTTCTGCGGGTTTTTTTTGGGGGGGGTTTTTGGTTGTGTTTTTTTTTCTTGCGTGTTGTGATGCCGTGGAGGGGGTTTGATCGTGGGGATGAACAAAACGCAGCCCGGTATTTTTCTTAGCTTTGAGCCCGTGTGTTTCCCACCCAACGGTGTCTCCTTAATACCAACAATCACCGAAGTCAGTTTTGTTTCCTCTTTAAAATTTTATACACGGGAATCTTAACAGCAATTTAAGTGCCATTTCACAGTGTCAGAACTCGGATATTTTCCAGATGGACTTGGGTTTGGTTTTTTTTAATTTCGGGTCTAGCTTTTTGTTTGGGGGGTTTCTCTACTGACTAATAAGCGGATCCAGGACCAAATATGTGACTATCTTAATAAATATAATGCGCCTCTAATATATAAAGAATCGTTTTATGTTGATGTTGCATGGTCTGGTCGTGGCTAAAAGAGTTTACAATGCCATTTGTGATGGCTCTTGATGGATTACTTTGGTCTAAAGTACGGGGGGGGGGGGGGGAAGCTGCCTGCCCTTGGTATGGTGAAGGTGGAGATTGACAGAACGGGGTTTATATTAAGTTATGGTTCTTGTTAAACAGCGACCTTCGTATTTACAAATTAGCGCTCTTGTGGCAATTAGCTTAAAGCATTAGTTATATAAAGGTTTTTATTTCGCCTGACTTCATTTAGATGTCTTGGGAGAGGAGTGTTGGGAGGAGGGAATGAATGGCTCGTTTGTTTGTTCTCTTTCCTGCAGGAAGGCACATTTGGGAGACATTTTGCAATTTTTGGCATTTTTCTTGGCGTTTTTTTCCATTTTTTTCAGGCGGTGGGAGATCTTTTTGTGTTTCGCATCGGGCTGCGCTGGTGGCGCTGTGGCGCCAGCGCCTGGCCCTGGCTCGGGAAGGGGGGAGCTGGGGAGGGGGGAAGGTGGGGCACGGTTTGATCTATTGTATCTTTTCCTTTTATCTGGATCAAAAGTAGGCGCAGATTAGTTGGAAAGACGATTAAATTGTATCTGTGAAATCATTGCAGTGCTGCGTGAACTATGGGCCGGAACAGGCATGACCTCACCCTCTCACTGGTTTGTGTAATGAAGCGGATTGCTAATTTACCCCCCCCCTTACCCCCCGGTCCTGTACCTAGAGACCAGTTTTCTTCAGTAATGAGATTTTTCGGCCCCACCCCCAAACTGATTATTTACAGTGGCTGCAAGATGAAAGGTTTTAAAATGATTTTTGCATACAATATGGAAGGCTTTGGTACTCATTTCTTGTGCAACTAGTCCATTGTTTGCTGTTTGGGAACTTAAGGGTTATATTCACCCCTGGCTGTTAAACCTTCAGGTCCCTCTTGCTTGTGTGGTTACGTATGCAGATTTCTTGTTGAGGTCTGTAAGAGTTTGGATTGTGTGTGAAGGTGGGGTGGTAAAGAAGAGAAAACCTAACGTAATCCTTTGGATTGTAACAGGATTCACCTGAGGTGGGTGGGCTTTTTCTTTCCTGTTGCTAAGTGGAGCATGCATTTTGCATATATTTATAAATAGATACATATTAATGTGTGCTGTTTTCTTTTGTTAAAACCTACAGATCACCTCGGTTCTGAGTGCAATGTTTTAGAAGGCATTCTGCTAACATCCATATTGGGCGTTTAAGAAAACAGGATTGATTAATGTTCTAAGAAGATGGGTGGGAAGATATATGCTCTGATCACAGGCTTGCCTATATTAGAAAACTCAACAGGTTCAGGACTACATTTAACATTAGATTTCATATATTTTTAAGAAATCAATGTGCCTATTATCTTTGAGTGATATGAAGCTGACAGTTTTGAGGCCCTTGCATCTATTTTATGTTTCCATGTCATTATTTTCAAAGAACAAATTTGACTAATACTAGACAGTTTGAGACAGTCTCTAAACTTCTCATGAGCATTTAAATCTTCAAAAATGCATTTAGATTTTGTTTTTAAAAGAAGCTTGCTCATCAGATTATTTAGTTTTATGGAAACCAATTCACAACTTCAAGTAGATCTCTGCAATGGTAGTGGAAGGTAAAATTTACTTCTATATATGTCCTGTAACCTTCTTCCAGTAAGAAACATTTATATCCAGGAGAGCACTCAGCTTTTATCGTCTCTCCTCTATCAGACAAGATCTGCTTCTATGAAGTCTTGGATGAAGCAGAATCTTGTTGGCCTAGGACAGTGCAGTATGCCCATCACATCTTCAGTGTCCTGGTACAGCTCTTAGGTCTTGAGGACAAGTTTCAAGATATGGACCCTCTTAGGAAGTATGGATTTTGGACATCTTCCATCTCCAGGATCTGATCACTAGGTCACAAGCCTTTTGGGTTATACCAGTGGAAGTAGGGTCAATTGCTGTTGAATTTATCACAATGATCTTAGAGAATTGCTGGATTATTTAAATCACAGTAATTCTGATGCAACTTCCATTTTCTCCTTTACATTTACAGGCCAATGTTAGGTTTGCTCATCCACAGGCAGAAGTACTGAGCAAATGATAAATACTGAAGGTAATTCCATGCTTCTACTCCTCTTGTCATCCTGGCCTATGAAAGTGATGATTTCTGGTGACTGCAGCCCGTGCACACAGGACTGTGAATGAACTGATTGCTAGTGATCTTGCTGCTCAGAGTCAGCTTCTACCTCAGTGAAGTCAGCAAGAACATGACTGCTGAATAGAAGCTTGCTTCACGCTTGCTCTTCTTTCTCCCATTCAGTTGGGGCTACTTTTTAACATTAGTTAAGGTTTTGCAGCTTTGGTGCTGCATCTGATGAAAGTATGTGTTCTCACTCCCATCCAGAAGTCACAAGGTGAGAGAAGTAGATGATGATTTGCAATTCAGTGGTTTCCTCACTTCTTTCCTTCTTCCTTTTTGAGCTATTGTTGAACACTGAAATAGTTCCCAGCAGATGTATTGCTAATAAGGAACAATTTATTAGTTAGCATCTTCTCAAAGCTAAATAGCAACTAATTTACCTTCTGCAGCTATGCCTGGAAGAGTCATTACTAGGGGTAGCTCTATCTTGATAGAGTGTTTTCTCCACCCTGCTCTTTCTGAAATACCTGTCCTGTGGAATACAGGAACCTAAAACAGAAGAGATTTTCTTTCTTCTTCCTTTTTCATTTTTCCTTTATAGATTTCTTAGTTTTGTCCCCTGCATATCCCTCCCTTTCTAAGATGGGAAAGCCTAATATTTTTCTCCTAATACAGTTTCCCTTTTACCTAGAAACTATACAGGCTCCATACTCCTTTCAAAGATATTTGTCTGGCTTAAAAGTACTTGAAGTATAGCTTCCTACTATAAACCAAATAATCTTTCACAAGATCTTAACTTATCTTGACTGACAAAATGTTCTGTGTGCCTTCATGACATTCCTCTTACCAATATTACTAGTATTACATATTCAAGTAAGAGGCACAGGGTAAAGATGTTTTTCTGTCTAAAATTCTCATGGAAGTGCAGATGTGTAGATCCCAGACAGATTTAACTGGCTTCCAAAGTGAGACAATACTAAGGTGAAGACAGTTGCCCACATGTGGGCTAGTGGTATAAAAGAACATCACTGGGGACTCAGTTGAGATAAAAGCTGTAACTCTTGCTTCATTCATGCATGTATCACTGTGTTCTCCATTTTCTTAGGGTGATAACATACTTTGGTGGCTGGGACTCCCAGCTGCTCTCTTTGAAGATCCTGAAATACATTGTTTCCTTGATTCAACACTCAGCAAGATTTCAGAGGGGGGAGGTATCAGTATGTTCTAAACCTTGTGACATACAGTCTTATTTCTCACCTTTCTTTTTCCATGACTTTGCTGTCCACATCATACATGTCAGTATCAAGTTATAGCAATGAATAATATTTTGAAAACCTGCTTCAAGGGTCATTCATTTCCCAGCTGTGAACAAACGATGATCTATTTCTTGCTTGCTTCAGACTTGCAGTCTTCTAGAAAGATATGTCCCTCCACACAGCTTCCAGACAGGCACTTGCGTGGCTTTCCAGTGTTATGAAATAATCTGCTCCACTCTTATATGCCAGAGGAAACTAGCCATAGGCTAGGGCTCTTCCACCTTTTAGCATTCTTCATGTATTTCTGCTTTCATCAAACAGCGCAAGAAGTTAATTTATGTTTTAGTAAAGAGGTCCAAATCCTTGAGACAATTCTAGGTTTTAAAAGGCTTTAGTAAATGAGGTGGAGAGAATAGCAGCTGCTTTGAAATATGATTTTTCTGGCTAGCTGTTGCGAGAAACAGAATATGCCTTGGACACATACAGCCACATACCAGTGTCTTCAGCTCCCATGGACTTCGTTAGTCTTAATGAAGTAATGTTTCTACTATATCATGTTACCTACCACTGGACTGTCCTTTGGCCTCAGCAGCAAGGCAATACCAATACTACAAATTTCCTTAATAGGTAGCTTTGTTCATAAATTCCCTGCTGATAATACGAGAGCCTAATATTGGTGATCAGCATCTGACACTTAAAGTAGGTGTTGCAGTGCTTAAAAAGTAAGTACATTTGTGAAGACTTATTCTTTCTGCTTATCTCCCTATATATATATAATAGAAAGATGGGAATTGTCAAATAACCTGTGAGTACTAGTCTTCACTAGTTGTGCAAGGAGTTGAGATGCTGTATGGAGGTCTCAGATGCTAACTGTACTGTATGCTTAAAGGCATACAATACCATACAATAGAAAACAATTGTTGTGGATGACAATGTCTGTTGGTTTGAACACCAGTAAAAACAGCACAAGCTCTTAATGCTAGGCCTTCTGCAGTCTGTGGGAATTCAAACATGGAGCAAGTAGGTTCAGATGGTGGGATGCTGACTCCCCACCTTCCATTGTTCAAGACAATCACTTGCTAGAGAAAGGGAAAAGGAAGAATTAGATTTTACAATGGGAACACTGGGATCCTCAGAGGAAGAGAGGAAAAAGGTGGGCTGTATCTTGTCCCTGCTCCCAGCGTTGCTTCATGGATTTTACTCAGTAATATTTAAACATAAAATGTAGGAAGCCTCAGAAATGGTGAGCGGAACCAAGGACTTGTTTCTCCCAGAGCAGTCATCTTTTTGTCAGGTTCCATTTTGGTTTTCCTCTGGGACCTGTGCTTACAAATACATGGTTAGGTACCTAGGTAACAAGCCTGTAAGGTGATGTTAACTCATGCTTCAATGGATTGTCAGCTGTATTTCCAGGTAAATTGGAATCACTGTATCATAAGCACTTAATGTAGAACTTATCTCACCTGACTTTAGATATGGGTACTGTTAAATCTGTAATCCTAGTCATTAAAAAGAAACAGGTCAAATAGATACAAACCTCCAAATTTTGGATTTCTGCTGTAATATGAACCATATTTTAAACTTTATTGAGTACCCTGATCAGATCTGCTTCTGCCTAGTATGACCAGCTCAGATGTGAATGTCCTCACTAACCCAGATAAATCCTACACCCCAGTGTTTGCTTATATTGACTTGTGCATGGTTTAGGTAATGAAAAGTTAGCTCTTAACCCTCTCTCCCATCCAGAGCTTTAAGAAACTTGCTAAATGGAAGCAAGACCTCCCTGGCTCTCACAGGTGTGTACATCTTTAATATTCATTAACACAGATAAGAGAGAGTTTTCCATGTTTGTTTAAACAGGCTAAAAAACCAAGCTACTTGGATCTGGCCATTCAGCATTACAGGCATCCCTTAGGTTCTGTATCTGTTTACTAGGAAACGTGGTGCTGTCATAATCTGATGCCTAAAAAGATAATTTCTTTAAAGGGTCCTTTTAACTGAAGGTTTTTCAACTGTAATGCCCGGCATAGACAGCTCTTGTTACCCGGATAGGACATGTTCAGAGAATTTTTTTCTTAAGAAAACCTAATATTTAAATTAAAATTTAATTTCATGCTTGTAATGCAGAGCAGCTGTATCATTTCTGATAGTCTTAAAGGTAACCACACAAGACAGGATACCTTGATGCCTTTAGACAATGTGATTTTGAGTCACAGTTCAAAAAAGTGCCACAATCAGCATCATTTAAGGAAAAGGCATGCTGTGTAACAAAGGGGGGAAGACCGTAACATCTGATGACTCAGCATACACACATGCTGTTTGGCCCATATCCACTTAGAATCATGGAACAAGTTAAGATTCTGTAAGGAAGTATTTTGATTTTTTTTTTTTTTTTCCTCACCTCTGAGTCAATTTCCAAACTAAAAATTGGGTATTACAGGAATCTGGGACTTGGACGCTTCAGTCAAGCAGACCCTCAGATGAGCTGCTTTAATGTGAGAAACTATTTGCCTTTTTTTCTCATCTTCTATGTTCTCCCAGATTTATTATTATTTTTTTTAAGTAGGTCATGTCCTTTTGAACTAACACCCTTCTTGAGGTCCTTATAAATCAGACCAAGTTCAGCAGACTTCACACTGTGACCAGCACCTCGCTTTGTAGGCCCCTATGTTGATGGCAGTGGTCTGTTGGCTTTCCTTTGACAGATCAACAGAATGTCAAACAACTGTAAAACTAACACACTATTTAATAAGAGAATGAGACCAGAGTATCTGTATTGGAGAGGGGTGAAAGCCTTAACTGTTTGTACTCTTAATGATTTAACTACTTCTCACTTGGTTGTGTTTCTCAGTTTGCCCTCACAGCAGATTTGGGAAGAAAATGCCAAAGATATAGCACCAGCTTGGGTTTTCTGAGCCCACCTACATTAGCAACATGGAAGAAAAAAATCTAATATGATTTCTCCGTCTTTCTTCTCAAGGCAACTTCATATTTCCATCTAAATCAAAATACTTCCCCTCTCAACATCTGCCCAACTTCCATCAGTTTTTTGCATTCTCTGAATGTTGGAAAAACTTCTGAAAATGTTATTTGCTTTGGGGTAAGCCTATCAGAGTTTTCCATTTTTATGCCTCTGCTATCATTTAAAAAATATATATATATCAAACCACTCTTATCAGATCAGTTTTCTGTTCAGATCTAGCCTCCTGCACTGGATATACATGTTCAACATTAGTTCATTAGCTTTTTTTTCCACTATTACAGCACTATTGTGTTTTCTGAAGTGCCTAGATAACTGTTCAGTTATAAATATGAGCATGATTAATTTGTGTCCCAGAAGACAAACAGTATCTTTATAACATTCACTCATGTTTAATTTAGAAGTATAAATTGAACTACAGTGTATAAAGAAATCCACATCTAGGGTTGAAAGAATTTTTGTGTTCTTGCAAATTAATAACATCAGACTTTTGAAATCCAAAAGCTGAGTTATTTTTGGTTTTTAACTTTCTGCAAATAAATGCATTTATCTTAAGTAAAGATGGTATGGCTTGTATCAAGCAATTAATAACACAATCCTATTAATTTGCCCTGGAATTCATTAGAGTTTTGTCATAGTGTGTGTATGTAGGTAGTTCCCACTAAGCACCTCCATTCCAATCTAAACAAATGCATTAGGAAATGCCTCTTCATTCCAAGATGCAGGTATACTTCCCTGCACCGAAAGACTTCTGATGCCTTCTATTTCCTATCTAGGTAAATCATTGTTTTCCTGAAATGTCTGAGGCAAGCAGATATGCTCCTTTCACTCTGATTAATGAACTGCAATTTTAAGTATTTGACACTACATAGTAAATATCAGACTATTAACTCCACATTATTTAATGTAATTCTGAAGTTCTGCAAGTATTTGATCATACTATCCAGAAGCTCTGAAGCACATGAAACAGTTTCCATAGATTGGCTTGTGAGATAGAAATCCTGTCCTGGGAGTGAGTGTAAGGTATTTAAATAAATGATTTGATTTAAAAACAAAATCTAAAATGGTGTAAAGCATATGTGTTTACCTGGATTGAATTTGCTATATATTTGTGCATACATAAAGCTATGCAATTAAGGTTGTAGTAGGGCACTTCAGAAAAGGAATGAATGTAGCTTGTCTTCAAATATACTCTTTTATCCTGGGTTAGTGTTTGAACACTGTGGCAGCCTAAATTATATATTGATGTGGGTGTGTGTTGGTTCATTTTTGACTTAATGGCCTGCTGAAGGATTCACGAACAGTGTGCATCACTGTGTCAGACCTAGGTACAACCTCGGTTCATAATTTCTCTACTTCTGGTTTATGTTCTAGTCTTTCACTTTATCCTATGCAGAATGTTAAAGTCATTTATACTTAGCTCTGATTAACAAATTAGCAGTTGTGCTGGCAAGAGAAGGTTTGGCTTTTTTATTTAGTTTGGGAGGTTTTGGTTGGTAGGTTGGTTGTTTATTTCTTTGGCTTTTTTTCTGTTGGTTGCTTTTTTCCCCAATCCTTTGCATTTCCAGCAAGAAGATAAAATTTTTGCCCTTCTGCTGGCTCTTCTACTGGAAATACACAATCATGATTAACTTCATGTAAAGATTCGGCAATTATTTATGTGTTATAAACTAATGGTTGCAGAAGTCCAGGTCCTAAGTAAGAGATGGCTAGCTTGTCTGCACAGCTAAGATTTTATTTACTACAATGTTTTGGATTAATTAGTATAAAATAATAAAAATCTGATATTCTAATATTAATTTGTATTTTAGAATACACTGTTTTGGATAAAAGTGGGGTTCTTGTTCTTGTTTGGGGGGATTTTATTTCTTTGGTTTTTTGCTTATATTTTTTAACAAACAAAAACCAACACGCAAAAAAAAAAAAAAACCCAGAACAACAAAATGGAGGATAAAGTCAGCCATTTATTTATTTATTTTAACTTTGCAAAAAGGCTGTATTTTAAAACTTCATCTGTTTTACTGCTTAATCCTAAGAGATTATTTTGTGAAGTGAGTTGCTGGAGAAGATGATTAAAGCAAGAATTCAAGGTGTGTTTAGCATAATGTCTTGGGGGAATACATATTATGGAATGAAAGAGTAAAGGAGAAACTCATAAATCACATCACTTAACCCTTACAGTTCTTGTGACTCTATCAAAACTTAAACAGGAAAAGCTATCTTTCAATACAGAAGAGTCTTAACATAATCTTTGACTTGTTTTGACCACTGTATCTAACAGAATAACTGCTTCCACTATTATGTGGTTTCCTTATACATGTAAAAACTTAAGATGCCTGAGTAAGTCATATAAAGGAGTCCCAGTTCCTTTCTGACTGTTCTAAAGAACTCCCACAACCCATTTGTGCTTTCAGATACATTTTAGGCAAGAGAATGGGAATATGGCTTCTGTCTGTGTAGGTGATACTGGGACAAATGTTGAGTCTGTACAATAATAATCCTGAGTCATTAATTCCTCTTGCAGTCTTTCTGTAGAAGCAACTGCATCCACTATCTTTAAGAGCTCAGCTATAGTTGCAGACGTAGAAATGTGGTAACAGCTTTTGCTGCTTCTCTCTTTGCTTTGTTTCTTCTCAGTACGAGAATTGCTGGCTAGTGACTTCCTCTTTCTTTGGCTATAGCTCAGTGGCACAATACTTTTCAAGTTCAGCTTAAGTTCGCTTGAGGATGCTGGACTCTACTTTTGAATTTGTATGGCAAACAACACATTCCCTAAATAAGATTACACCATTAAATCGGCATCTAACTCCTTTCATTCATATGGAAAAATGTTGCCTGGTTCACAAGGGAAGTGATGGAATCACTGTCCTTGGAACCGTTCAGAAACTGTGTAGATGAGGTTCTTAGTGACATGGTTAATGTCACTAAGTTAATTAATGTTACATGGTTAGTGGTGGTCTTGGCAGTGCTGGGATAAAGCTTGGACTTAATGATCTTCAGGGTCTTTCCCAACCTAACTGCTTCTGATTCTATATGTACTTGAAACTGTAAAACTCCACCCATACACAGTGAAATGTCATCAGCATGAAAGAAAATAAGAAACCCTCTATTTATAGACTAGTACAGACACTGGTCTTTTAGGAAAAAGTTTTCAAATATAGCATATGACAGTGTATTACTGTTTTGAGTGCATGTTAAATTGCATATATAGTTTTATCATTTTCAAACCATTTATGCACAGGGTTTGTCATTCCAGACGTGTGTTCTGTAGCTTTCATAAACTGGATCATATGAAGGAAGAGGGCAGTGGCAGCAAACTGCAGCTAGTGGGAGAATATAACTTTCAATATGGATCTTTTCAAGTGGCTTCTCTTCTGAGTTACGTAGTTGGGGGATTTTTTTGATAAGTTGTTAAAGTATCTGATCATATTCCCACTTGGTATTCAGTTCAGCTGCATAAGCAAAGGTGCTGATGCAGATGAAGGGGCAGGGCAGCTACAGAGGAGACGAATGGCAGAGCAGGAAGCAGGACGGCAGTATCTTAAACCAGTCTTGTTAACAAAGCAACACATTACAAAGTGATAGTCTCACGTGGAGAGCCTGAGAAATGGCAGAACTATTGTTCAATTTAGCCTATCTTGTTAGTGTTACTTGATGCACAACAATGTTGTCTTACCATCTCCTTCCTGCATGTGGTTTTGAAATGTGAAACCACCCGATAATTACATGGTAATAACTAATCCAGGTTAAGTATGGCAATAGTGTTAAAACTTCAGATTTTGTTATAGGAAAGGCAACTTCTGTTTCTGTTCTGAATGTTGCGAACACAACTAGTTTTGTAATGCTGCTTTCCTAGGCATTCCTAGTCAAACACATGCTTATGAGACTAGCAATCATTGGGTTTATAGTGGAAAAATCACATGTAATGTTTAATATTTCCAAGCTTCTCATACTACCAGGCTGTTATGACTCAAACTTTAAAATTATTGTAGGCAGTTTTGGAATCTAAAGGGTAATGTCTACTTACATTCTGTTGAATGGCAACAGAAATAGGAGATTAAATGCAATATTATCCCACCTCATCTCTATTTGATATTCTGCAGTGTAAATAGGAAGTGCTTGCAAGAAGTAAAAGGTAACTAAAAACTTTAGCCATGCAGTACATGTACTTACCTGTTCACTAAAGAAACAAAAATTCGGATATATATGTAGGCATAAAGACAAATTACTTTCCCTCATTGAGACAAGAATTGAGGAAAAGACTTACTTGGTTACTACTTCAAATAATGATTTTGAAAGAACTTCAAACAAGCTTTGTACCTATCGCATCTCAACCATAAACATCTAAAATAACTGAATATTTCATACCATTCTTTGAGATGCCAAAGCTTTGAAACACTAAACTAGCTTTTTTTTTTTCCATTAAAAAAAAAAAAGGCAAAAGCTGAATGTCACAAAGACATTCTACACGTATTTTGTAGTATGGTGTCTGGTGTCTGATCTCCCAGGTATGTTTGACAGTTCCATTATCTCTTTTAAAACAGACAACTGACACCAGCAAATAAGATTAAATTCAGCTAATTGATGGTTGAAATCTTCATGCTGTTAAGATGATTTCTATATGCATCTACTTACTACTGTAATGTGACATTTTATAAAATAATGAAGAACCTCTAGTGTCATATTTGCCTACATTTACTATATTTTAATCCAAATTCCAGGTAGCTCACTGAGATGATTTAAAAGAATATAACTATCTGTAATGTTATAAAATATAAAAGAAGATAGCTGAGGAGCAAATTTGAACAGAAGCATCACTAGCAAATGTAAAACAGGAATAAACATACACAATCCATAATAGCTTACTACTGAACATAAGAGCCACATGCATCTTTCCAAATAGAATCGTAGAATGGTTTGAGCTGGAAGGTGTCTTTCGAGTTCCAGCTCGAAGACCACTAAATTCCAATCCCTCTGCCACAGGCAGGGACACCTTTCACTAGACCAGGTTGCTCCAAGCCCCAGTCCAACCTGGCCTTGAACACTGCCAGGGATGAGGCAGCCACAGCTTCTCTGGGCAACCTGTGCCTGTGTCTTACCATCCTTACAGGGAAGAACTTGCTAATATCTACCCTCTTCCAGTTTCAAGCCATTGCCCCTACACATGCTATCCCTACATGCCCTAGTAAAAAGGAAAAAAATGCCCCTAAGAGTCCTTGGGAAAAGAAACCCAAGTATGGTAACTTCATTATATGTAATTTCTTAATGCTTGATTATTGAAAGGGGGTGGGGGATGGGGGAGAGGAAGACCACTGATACTTTTTCAGTTCAAAGTAGTCAGCATTTATAGAGATAAAAGGCAAAAAAACATGAGCTCAAGAAAATTGCTATATAAATTAATGATGAGTTTGTGAGCTCTACAATAGTGGAAGCAGGGTGTAAAGTAGTCCCAGAGTGATAAAAAAGAAAATTTGCACATATTTATGGATATGCAAGTTACTACATAGTTAAGTGTACTCAGCATATTCCTTAGTTTATGTAAATACTGCATTACCTTCTGTAAGAACTATTTTTAAATGGTTGGCAAATGAGAAACATGTTTTACCTTTGATACGTTCTACTTTTAATTGTTGTCTCCTGCAGTTTTAGATAGGTAGAGGAAAAGTATTGAGGAAAATGAACATAAATAAGGAGTCATGTACACCTGTTTTCTAATCCCAGTTTGACTGTGGATGTCAGTGTATCATTATTTTGGGATGCAGGGGAAAGAAAGAAGTTAGTTTAAAAAAACATAAACCAAACCACCCCTCACACCTCTTCCAGTAAGGCTGAAGCGTGGAATGACATCAGATGTTCACTGTTAATACTATGTATTACTGTGGATATTTATTTTCTCAAATAAACAGTCTTTCCTTAGAAAGAGAACAACAGAAAACTCATACATGCAATATCAGCCTATATTGTACTTTATTTCAACCAATAAAACCACCATCTCCTAGAATTTTTATATCTTTAAAAATTGCATTATTCCAGAAAGTGCCAAAATTGGCAGTTTAACCTATATGCTCTTTATGCATACATGTTTTGTGATTAAGGCTGCTATTAGAATGGAAGACTATTAAATCCATGTTCAGAAGACTACAAGTCTTGCCTAAAGAAACTACTGAAAGTCTGTCTTTAACTGAGAGAGCTTTTAAGCCACAAAACTGAATAAATACTAAAATGTGCAAAAACTTGTCAAATGGTACATAAAGCTCACAAACCAATGCAGCAAGTTAAGCCTTGGGGCTTCACAAACCTGAGTTAGATATCACAAGAGACCCCTTTCTGGATCTGTATGGATAAAGTTGTTGAATCTCCACCCTTAATACTCAGTCTGAATTTAGTCCTTTTGAATATATATGGAAATGGTTATATCTACCAGCTATATAGCTGATGTACAAAGTTCTTTCATTTTGGTAAAGACTGTTCTTTTAAGTAAACACTTTGAGATCATAAAAAGATGGAGCATTAAAGAAATGCCTCTGATGTTAAAGATCTAATTTCAGTGGCTTGTACAAAAAAATCCCTAGCAGTTCAAAATGTTATATTCATTATATTTCAGCTACCTTACAGTTCATTACATTTTAGTTTTTAAAATGGACACCTAGCACATTAGTACAACAAATGAGTTTACATTTACTGAACCTTTACTGAAAGCTGGCAAAGAATATTTTGGTCATTATGCAAAACATAGTAGTTTCAAATTAATTGCTGTCATAGTGCAGCACTGATGTCCTCAAATGCAAAGTGAGCATTTTGGTAAATGCTACAAAATGGCAAAACTGAAAATAGAGCTGCATATCCTAAGTGAAAGTGAAATAGAAACATCAGTCTGTTTATGTTCTATACTTTCTCCTGTTACCACCTTTACAGAACAAAAGTTAGGGCTGATGTCACATTGTTTTCAGATATCACACCCCGTCTTACTAGCAAATTAATTTAGGTAATTTTGAAGACTAATCAGCTTCTGCTACAAAATAGTTAAATACAATCTATTTCATTGGCAAAGCATTAAAAGCTATTGAGTCCAACAGTTTCAGGCCAAAACTCTTTCTTAATGCACACTGTCCTGTTCATATCCAAATGTTATTGCCCATTCTCCTTGCTGTGCACTTTTCTCAAGCCTGTGATAGGGTTAGAAAGGCAAAGGTCCATTAAGGATAAGTTTAAACTAGAATATTCTTTGTTAATACTTCAGCTTATTTTCTATACTTTGCTTTTCATTCTATGTTTTCTTACATCAGTGGAAGTGGAGAATGGTATTTAATGGCCTTATTTTTTGCTCAGCTGCTGAAAAATTTTCATTTTGTGTTTTAGGTCAAAGCTGATCTATGATAGCATTTTTTGCTATCATCTTATCTGTCTACTAATTGGATAAACTAAATTGTCCAGTATTTGTGGAAAACTCTGTAGGTGTTTTATGTGCAATATATTTTAGGATTACTGTTTCTAGCTAGTGTGTGCTTTAAGCTTTAAAATTAGTGTAAAAAGCATTTTTTAAACATTTAGTTCTGATGTAACTATGGAAATACAAATGCATACAATGATATATTAAGCTCATGCTACTCTCCTTTAGAGAGGAAAATATGAACAAAGCCCAACCGCAAACTAATAAAACACCAGCCTTTGCTCAAGAAATGGAAAGGTTTCATTCCCCCTAGCAGCTGTCTTCCACTGCGTTACCCCTATGCAATACAGACAGAACTTCCTTTCCTAGAGAGGTTGTGAAGCTGAATGACTTGCGGGTGAAACAGTTTGGGAGACCTGTGGGGAAGTCAGATATGCAAATAGTTGGCTTGAAACTGCTGTTAACTGCATGTAACAATATCTTGTCCAGTGGCTCAGTGTTGTTTAAGGTCAAGGATGGTGGTATTATTATTAAAGAGGTGATTAAAATTGGCTTTTGCTCCTATTTTATATCAGATATTGCATTTTCAAAATTACTAAGCAATTTCTAAAATTACTAAGCAAACCGACACTTCTGTGATAATTTTGTTTCATGTCCTGTTTCTGAAAGTTCTATTTCTGAGGAGTAATATGTGCTAGAGAACAAGTTTTGTCTACTGACTCTTGTGTAACAGCACAAAATTACAGTATTTTGCTTTGTAAGTGGAGGGATACTTTAATTCCAGCAAAACAGTTGTCACACTTCTTAATGAAAATAAATGTAATTTCAAGAAGGTGGATTTATTTAGGATTTAACCACAGAATTAGAATTAAATTCTGACTTATTGCAAGAACACAACATATATAAGAACATTAAGCATTCTGCTCTAGCGATGGCCTGGGAGAAAGAAACGGGTTTTGACATCTTTATGGACGTGCTGGGCTGACCTGGGGTGGCATGTAGACATTACTGAGAGAAGTGAGACCCTAAATTTCCCATCCATTGCTTATAGCAGAATACTGCGTCAATTTAATCAAATCACTTGAGATATAAACGAGCTTACCATGATGAGGTTAAGGTTCAGATTAGTTCTTGCCTCTGCCTGTAGTGAGCTCGCTCGAAGGGGTAACTGATAACTTAAATCCGAGCAAGGGTTAAACTAGTTCACGTGCCTGCACTTCGCTAGCGGACTAAGTTTCGGAAAGCCCCCGAGAAACAGGCTGGGAGTGCTGTTCTAGAGGCGACCGGTTGTTAGAGTGCTTCGCTGTTTCGGGAAGGTGCCCGCGTTTCTCCTTCATTTAGCACGGAGGCGATCGCGGTTCCGCGATGCAGGGAGGGACCGAGCCCGGCGGGCAGGTGCAGCTGACGGGGCAGAGGTGCCGCCCCACTCCCGGAGGCGCCGCGGGCAGCCCCGCACAAGGGCCGGGGCCGCTGCCACCCGCAGCTGGGCCCGGGCCGGGCCCCGAGGCGAGGAACAGTTTCCCCTCCGGGGGCGGCCCCGCAGGAGCCCACCCGGCTGTCAGCCGCTAGCCGGGCGCCGCCCCGGCCGTTGCTCGGGCAGTGCCCTCCACGCTCGAAGGGAACCGGGCAGCCCCGGCGGCGCTTGCCCGGTTCCGGGTTAAGTTCAGCGCTCGGGGCAGTCTGCCCTTCGGCCCGCTGCCGAGAGACCGGAAAGGTCGGGGACGGCTTTTCCCGCTTCTCTTCCCTAGGTTTCCTGCGGTCGGTAGGCTGTCAGTAGCAGGCACTGGCGCTTTTACCTCAGGGAGGCTCCCCGCCGGGGGTCGGGGACTCCGAGCCAGCTGAACCTCCATACCCTAGCGGGAGCTGAGCACACCCGCCCGGCACAGCTCGCGAGCCGGTCCCGGCCGCACGCTGAGAAAAAGCTTCCCTCGCCCTTTTCCCTGTCCCGTCCGTCCCCCCTCGACGCGAGACGGGGTTCCGCGGGGAGCAGCTGCGCCCCCGCCCCGCCGCGAGCAGCGCCCCGTATCCGCCGCCCGAGCCGCTACGAGCTCTCCCGCGCTCCCGAGCCCGCGCTCCCGTGCCCGCGCTGCGCGCGCTCTCCCCCGGGCGGCGCTGTGCCCGCGCCCCTGCGCGATGCAGTGTGGGAATGGCTGTGGCGCTGGGGTTGGCTGAAAGAGGCGGCCAGTCGAGGTTTAATGTCCGCCATGTTGGCCGTGGCGTATTGAGCGGAGCCGGAGCGGCGGAGGAGAGAAGCCAGCGCCCAGCCCAGCCGCGCCAGCCGGCGCCGCCGGGCCCCGTGTCGGAGTGCGCCCCGCCCTGCCGGGGGAGCCCCGGTCCCTCCATGAGAGCGCTCGGCGGGGTCCGGCTCTCAGCTCGGAGCGCTCTTGCTGTCGCCCCCCCCTCCCCAGCCGGAGCCGCCATCGCCGCCTAACATGAGCAAACTGTCGTTCCGGGCCCGGGCGCTGGACGCGTCCAAGCCGCTGCCCGTCTTCCGCTGCGAGGACCTGCCCGACTTGGCCGAATATGCCTCCATTAATCGGGCCGTGCCGCAGATGCCCACGGGCATGGAGAAGGAAGAGGAGTCGGTACGTGAGACCCCCCCCCCCCCCTCGGCCGGGTCCCTCCATCCCCCCCGCACCCGGGGCCCCCACCTTCGCCTCTGCGCAAGCACAAAATGGCCGCCATCTTCTCCCTGCTCTCCCCGCCCGCCGGGAGGGGGGAAGGCCCCGGGGAGGGAAGGCGGCGAGCCCGGCGGCCCTCACCGCCCCTTCCCCGCGCGCTCTCCAGCGGTCCCCGCTCCCCCCAGCCCGCGCCCCGCGGTAGCTGTCGGCCCTTTCGCCGGGCCCCGAAATGCACAAAGGGGGTCACGTGATACCGCGGGCGTCCGCCATTTTGTCTTCCTGTTTCTTGGGCCGGGCCTTGTGCGGCAGCGGCGGGGAGAGGGGCCTCGGCGGCGCTGTGCCCGCTCTGCCCCACCGGGTGGCGCTGCTGAGCTGGCCGCCGCCGCAGGGGGCGCTCGGCAGCGGGTGGCGCGGGAGCGCGCGCCCGCCTGCTCAGCCCGGGCCGCCCGCTTCGGGGGAGCGAAGGGTGCGGGCGGGAAGCGGGTCCCGGGGCGCGGGGGACTGAGCGGGGTGAGCTGCGGGCGGCGGCTGCCGCCGCTGCTGTTGCTGCCGCCTTGTTGTGGTGGGGTTTGCCCGCGTTCCCGCGCACGTGTTGTGGCGGCATGCCTTCTCCTGGCGGGCTGCTCCGCTCCGGCGGGAGCTGCCGTCGTAGTAGCCTTTGTTTGATTTGCAGTTTTTTTGCCTATGGTCATAGGAAGTGGAAGAGTTTCTGTTTACATTTACTTGAAACCCTAGAAGCGCCTAGACAGGCGCTGTGTGAGGGAAGCTGTGCTGTTCACGGCTTGGAAATACGAAAGCCAGTACTGAAATGCTACTCAAAGAAATAGGTTTTGGCCTCCAAAATCCTATCACTTCACTGTCAGTTTTGTTGTCTCCGTGGAGAATGAAACTTAAAACCTCTTCGAACTTCGGGATCACTTAGTCGTTCACTCAGTATTTTCCAAGACGGGTATAACATTCAGTAGCTGTTACTGCTGAAGTGGGTTGTTATTTTCAGTGTTTGCAAATCTTTTATTTCCTTAGTATGATAAGTTTTCCCCATTTCTGCATTGGTCTCAGCAAATAAAACTGTAGAAGTACGGTTATGTAAAGACATTCTGAAACTTCCTGATAAGAACAAGCGTGACAATTTCATAGCGTTGAGTTTTGCTAGCTGTCAGGCTGCCATTGTCTTCCGAAGGTGACAGGCTGTGGAGTTCCTGTTTGTATTTCTACGTTTAGCAAACTTTGAGTTACTTTTCTAAAAGTTAAAATGCACATACCTTCTTTGAATGTCGTTTTCTCTTCGAGCACTGTTACTTTAAAAAGTTAACTGATCCTGTAAGTTTTTGAGTGATTTCTAGAGTAGGGCTCTTTGCATGTTGTAGCCTCCATTCAGTAACTACTCCCTGAGACTTCCCTAGTTTAACTGCCTACTTTTTAACAGGACTCAGTATTTTTTTTTTTAAGTGATTTTTGGTTTGGTGGTGTTCATTTTTGTGAAGGTGCTCAAAACTTTGTCATAGTATCCATTTCGCAGTATTAGTTAAGCAGTATTATGTAACTATGCTTGAATGTGTTTCTTTTGATGCAGTAGATATATTCTGAATTGATACCTGTAGATTCTGAATATGAGTGAGAGCGCCCCTAATTTCCATTTGTACCAGAATATAAAATGTTATGTTTGCTATTCTGCTTACTTGCCGAGTTTATTTGTCAAAGTGAGCAAGTGTGCATGCATACATGCATTTATTTATGTAGGAATGCAGGTTGCTATCTTTCTCTTTTACTGTTTGCCTGGCACAAGTTTTCAGGCTAGAAAATTACATGGGGTAACTGTATAGCCTCCTTAAACCCAGAGATACATGTCCTAGCTAAGGAAAAGTTGACATTGACAATGGAGGAACTTTAAATGTTAATTATAAGACTTGTTTCTGTGTTTTATGTGATGCCTTTGTTTACTATACCTAGCTTTGAGGATTAAACTTCAGAGCTGTGGCTTGTAAGTAGACACTTTACAGTTAAAGTTTGCTCATGCCTTTGTTTTAAATATGTATGTACACACCACTCCCAAGAAATTTGTTTGCCATCAGTAAACACAGGTGTTTTCCTAAATCCCTTTTGGATCTTCTTACATAAAATAGATGATGTTAAACTCTTTCCCCTTCTTGTTTTTGCAAACTTGCTGAACTTCCTTCCTTCTCTCTTGTTGCCCCGGAAAGTTTTCTCTTCAGTTTTATGCTGGTGTTGACGCTAGAGACTCATGGTAATTGGCTAAAGCTATATCACACCTCACAGATTTAATACCCTTGTATGCTCTGTTTCCCAAACTTCATGCCATGCAGGATTTAAGAAAGTTGTGAGTTGCTTGTGTTATGTAGCAGTTGAAGACTTGAGGTTTTTTTCTCTAATATTTAGGAAAATAATAGATACTTTTGTATTATCCATTTCTTTACAGACAGTTGGCAAAGTGTCCATAAGAACCCGGGGGGAAGGGCAGCTTCAACTAGTGTGAACAGACATCTGTAACTATTTTATAAATAGAATTCTAACATTGCCTTGACTTTTGCATAAATGTAATTTTAAATGAACACATATTTGGAGTTAAGAGCTCTCCTCTTGACTAATAACTTTCCCTAGGGAAAAACGCAATCAAAAGGGATTTAATATTCAAGCATCGAGTCAAGATATTTTAATGACTAATTAATGTTTTGATGCACAAAAAGGAATCTGTTTTGTTTCCCTTTCATCTTATCTTTCTCCCATCCTGTTTTTACAAAGAGTAAATATGGAAAGCAGTATGTCTTCATTATTACAGCTGGAGTTGAAGTTGAGCACTGATTTTCTGTAGGAGTCTTCTAAAGAAAAGCCTTACTGAATTGATCTGAGTTTTAAAATATGCAGTTGGTAAGAGTGGTATTTTAAGTCTTTAAAAAGAAATGGCAACAAAGGGCCTTAAAGTAATGTTAATTCTGTTAACAAGTAAGTATATTTTTCTGCTTTGCAAGTCATAACTTCAACTAGTGGTTTTGTTTGGAGGTAGAAGACTACAGTATAAAGCTCTTTAGCACACAGACAGTGGTACTTGAAGTTAGCAGCTGATACTGTGTTCTGACAGTTGGTTTAGCTCCTGAGTTTCCAGGGTAAACACATTGTGGCTGTTGCCAAGTCTGTTGCTAAATCTAAGAAAATAAAAACTATCAAGAGACACATGCATCTCTAAATAGAGAAGAATAAAAAAGCTTTCAAAATATAATGACACTTATTATGCAACACAAAACATTCCCTGTATTATCTCAAAATCCTGGGTTTGAGGGAAATGCATCGTTACTACTGTGATTTTGGGAACCGAACAGACTGCTGTTAATAACATACTAATGTAGATTTGACTAACAAGTCAATTTAAATTTATATGTGCCTGAATAAAGAAGTAGATGGATTGGATTTGTTTATCTTTTGTGGAGTTTCTGGATTTGTTTGATTTGGTTTTTTATAGGTGTTAATTTGTGTGGCCTGTTCTGTGTTTTTTGTGAGCGATGTTGCTTTAACTGGAAATTCAGATTCTGGAAAAGCAGAACATAGGTAACTTAGTTATTTGAGGTAAAATGCTTTACTGAAAAAAATAAAAGGCAGACTGAAGCTTTTTGACCATGTTCTGTAACTTATGCTTCAGAATGAAAGCATGGATAGCTTTACAGACACCCTAAATTTGATGGCTTCCAATCAAACCAAGAAAAACTATGCTTGTTTTTCCTGTATTTTTGTGAAAGACAGCACATACACCATATCCCCAGCGTCTAGATTCTCTTAGGTAAATAGAAATGTTAAAAACATGCTTCTTAGACTTCATAGATAATGAAATAAATATTCTTGTGGAAAATTGTGAGTGTAGTTGTTTTGGTTGGTTGGTGTGGTTTTTTTTTTTTTTTTTCTTTAAAGAGAGGAAAAAAACCCCAAACCACAGAAAATCCCAAAGCGTTCCTCACCACCTCACCTGTCTTCTCCTCTCTTCCCCCCCGCCCCCCCATAAGAGACAAAAAAACCCAAAAACCCAACAAAAAAACCCCAAACAAACCAAACCGAAAAGTGAAGCCATGTGCTTGGAGCACCTCTTACCAACATTTATAAGGCATATTTAAAATGTCAGGAAGTGTGAACTTTTTAGCTGAAGTAGTTCCTCAGTAAAGATTAATGTGTGAGTAGATATAATACTTTTAATTAAGTACCCTGGTATACATCAGATAAATTAATTATCAAAATATGAAAATATGGCTGTGTTGATGACATTTCTGGAGTTAATAACAATCCTGTGGATATGGGAATTATCAGGAGCTTAGGATGTGTGTGCTTGTTTCCTTTTTCTTTTCCCTTGAATGAGTGTTATCCTGATATTACAGTCATCCTAAGGTTTTGGTTGTTACATTTCCATTTAGCCTTGTGCATGTTTGAGTTTGTATAGGTTAGATGCACATTTTTCAGCAGGTAAACTTTTGTGAATCCTGATGTCTCTGTCATTTGTGTTGAGGCAGGGCAGAGAGTATCAAGCAGTGTCCTGTTTCTTTATTATATTACTCTTTACTACCTCTTCTGACTAAGATCATGGTCTGGTGGTTTATCTTTGCCCTTATGTTAACTCTGGAGTAGCAGCTTTTCTGTCCTGCCAGACTGCACTATGTGGAATTCTGTTCTAAATGTTCAGAGTTCAACATTTGAGCTTGCTTTCTAATTTTAGTTAGTGTTGCTAGTAGCAGATAGAAGGATTAAACACAGACTTTGAAATTATAAGATGTATGGCTGTTCTTCAGTTCCTATTGTTTGCATCCATGTTATAATGTAACTGGTTGCTCAGAAGGTAGAATTCAGTCTGTGCAGTTGTCATCTGTAAATACTGTCATACAGTGTTACCTGATGTTTGAGCAAACTCTTCAGATAGTTTCAGATATGCTTTTGATCTCTTTAATTTCATAATTGTAGTTATGTTCCCTGCCCTGACTTTGGGGATGCTTAAGAAAAGTTTATTTTCCCTATCCATGGCGGGGGGGGTGGTGGTGGAACTAGATGATCTTAAGGGCCTTTCCAACCCTAACTGTTCTATGATTCTATTTGTTACATTGTTAAATGTGGCTTCGGTTGTGGGATTCTCTCTCCCTCTTCCCCAGTATCTGCATGACCTGTCAATATTTGATAAATGGCTATAGAAGACCTGACTAAGAGAACCTGATGTTCATTCAAATGCTTTGGAACACTTCAAAACCTATTCTCAATAGGATGTGTCTTAATTTAGCAGAGTGCTACTTGGTTAATTTCCCATTACCCAGGTTAGGTAGGCTCAAGGATTGCATCCTCTCCATAAAAATACGTTGAGCACAGCTACCGTAGGTATATATGAAATACATGCACAGAAAATAAGCTTTTTTCCTCCCGGATCCATCTTGGAGGCATTGGGAGGCTACCATACCCAGATTCTCTTGCTGCTGAAACAGCTGGTTTTACTGTATCAAGTTAAAAAGCTGCTAAGGAGTGTACAAGTAGGGACCGGTATGGTGCCATCTAAGCTGTGGTGAATTTAAAAATGTGTGAGGTAAGTACGTAGCTAAGGTGTAGTGAGTCAATGTATGAATGGTCTTGAATTACAAATATAAGTTTCAATAATGGTCCTATAGTCTTTTTGAGAAAATTGAGAGACATTTTGTGTGCCATTTCACTGCAAACAGGGCCAGATTTCAACTGTAAGAAAATTCCCATACCATGTCAAAATACTCAGGCAGTGAAAAGTGGTTGTTTTCCCCTTCTCTCTCTGTGCCCAGCTTCCGAGTATTCAGTAACAGTGGCAGCTTACTGGATATTTCACCTTCAGTTATACCACAGCTTTCTGTTTCATTGTGTTTAATGTTGGCAAATAATCTGTGTACCTGAGCATTCTTGCGAGTTAGGAGCTCCTGATGGTGAGCAGTAGCAGTAATGTTGAAAATACTTAATCTTTTGGAAAGCAGTGATTAGAGTTGGTTGGTTATCAGTGCTTTGTGCAGGTCAGAGACTTCTCCTGGAGGTCCAAGCTCTGTTTTGAAATGATGGAGGATATGAATTAGCAAACTCTCTTTGGAAAAATTTCAAGTCAGGACATTGGTGTTCTAGGTGGAGCATGTTCTTTTTCTAGCTTGTTTGTCTATACAGGTTCTGCATAGAAAAGCATTTAATTTCTCCTAAAAAAGTTGGTCCTGAAAAGCTTAGTGTAGAGCAGTCTTAAGGAATTAGTTTGATACGTGCATAGTCAGGTTATTTTTAACTTTTCATTGACTTTCTAGTAAATGCACAGTGAGAAGTCTTGTAAGAGCAGTGGCTTTATACGTAGCAGAAGTAACTACAGTGAAGCATATTGTTCACGTTCAGGCTTAAGGTACGAAAGGTTAGACTTGCTTAGTATTCATTTATTTGTAATGAGGATGGTTAGCCATTGGAAGAGATTAAAAATCTCTCTCAAATTACTTACATTAACGTTGAGGGGGTGGGGAGGAACCCAAAAAGATAACTTCATTAGCAGTATTTTTAATAGCACAAGAAATTGTACAACTGGCTGGAGGTAAAGGAGAGGAGCTTATGTCAGTGTAAGCTGTTAAATCATTTTAAGGCCAGGCTTGTATGAAAAGGCTTTACCTCCTGGGAGTTTTCACAGCCTGTCCTAAGAAGGGACCCCATAAAGTTATTTTCCCGTTTTTCAGATACGATCTGTCATATAAGGGATTTCAGCAAAGGATTGGGTCTTAATTGTATGTAGTGAAACGTAAAGGGAAGGGGCAATAGTTCAGTAACCTTAATGTTTGAGGAGCAGAGTGATATGGTTTTACTTTTTGTTTCATCTTAGTAGCTGACATCCTGTATTTTATTCCAGTAAAGTGTAAGTTGTTTGTACACAAACCAGCCTAATTATTTGTTTCAGGTAGAAGTGCAATGTGGCAAGCCCTTAAATCAACTAGAGTTTTCTTTGACTAGTTCACTTTTCTTGTAGTTATCTTAATAGTTGTGACATAATTACATGATCATATTCATCATAAATGTACATACAGTTATTTCAATATCCATTTTTGGAGAGTATTCAGCGTAAGGTTTTAATACCTGTAAGTTAATATGTTACTTCTTCAAGTCTTTGTTTTAAAGGATTGTGTGTATGTCTTTAGGAATCTTCTCTGCTAGAACAGGATACTGTGATTTGCTGGCCTTAGGGAGTTACTTGTTCTTTTTCCACTGCATTTTTGTAAGAGGAAAAACTAGAGCTAAGATCAAAGAATGTATCAAATGACTAATGCATCAGAGTGAAAATGCTGGCTGCTGCTTTTGAATCTGTGTATATCCTCATTCTGTTTAATGAGCCTCTATGTACACTCTGCCCACCAGTGTATTGTGTATTTCTGTGTACTCAGCTGTATGTGCATTCAAGGACTAACCCTGTTCTAGGAGGATCTTTCATGGTTAACCAAGTATGTGGAGGTGAACTGTATGAATGATGCAAAGCAGGGAGTAAAAAGTTGAAAACTTCCTGGTCTGTCAGTCTGTTCAAGCACAGGTAGTTTGAGAGAGGAAGCTATCCTCTTAAGTACCACTCTTAAAAATCTGTTTCCTTTATATTTGATCAGGAATTAAGAAATTAATGTGGGTTTTTTTTGTTTGTGGGTTAGGTTTTGTTTTGTTTTTTTTTTTTTGAATTGGAAGCTTTCAGTAGGGTGTTTTTTGAAAGGATTGCTGGTTTGTGTTTTAGTATGAGGAGCTGTAGTCTTCAGATTCTTCACTGGTCAGATGTCCAACTCAAAGCATGGCTACTAGGAAGGCACTAGTGTCAAAACTTGAATTTTGCATGGGCTTCTCTTTCCAGATTTTTTTTTTTTTTTTATTTGAGGATTTTGTAAAAGGCTGTGTTATGAAAGCATAGATTGTGCATTACAGGCACAGAACTTGTTTTCTACAGGGTAGGGGGGTGCAAATTGCTTTGCAAAGTTCCATTGATCTGTAGTTTCACACAAAATGCATTTCTTGGCATAGGTTTGGAAACAGTTTGACTTAATATTTATTTTTTTTACTCTTCTGTCTGTGCCATTATTAGTGCCCATGTTAGTCTGAATAGATGGTATAACACCTTCTCTTCCAGATATTTCTCATTATTTAATTATTTGAAATGTCCCATTCTCTTGTGTTTCTAAATTCTGTAGTTTTGTTCTCCTTGTTAAGTTTCTTTAAACACTGATGATAAAATTGTATTCCTGGTTTCCCCTATGCATTTATGGTTTTGCTTAAGAAATGTTTTTAACTGTGTGGTAAATCTGCGTTCCCCCACCCCCAGTCTTGTATTATTTTTTCATCAGGAGATGTCCTGTGTGCCTTTTTGGCATTTCTTTTTTTCCCCCTACTTAAATACAAGAAAAATAATTCTGAAAAGAGGGGCAGAAGATAGGAACTGGCTCCAGGAAGAAGATCTTGCAGTACTATGATCTGACTTAGTGTTTATTCCAATTTAGTAATCCAGATGTATCTCAGAGAAGAGGGTAGGTTTGTTGGAAAGCTAAGGAGTAAGGCTACAAGTAAAACTCAACTTGAGTTTGAGCCCTGCAGATATGTATATATATTTATTTTATTTTGATTTCTTAAGAGTTACTGAAATCACTTAAGCAGGTTTAACTACTGGATCCTTCAGGTGCTTGTGGGTAAGTTTGGGCACTCCTCTGTTTCTCAGCAATTTTTTTTTAATGTTCATGTGTTCTTTGCCAAACATCTTGTTTGCCCTTTTCTTGCTATTTATTTTCTGGGATTTTTAGAAGAAAGAGCACGCTAGCTCTGCTTTCTGATGAAGATGCTGTGATCTTAAAGTAGGCCAGGTACTGTATGAGACTGTTCAAATGTTTCTTTTGAGGTGTCTCGTTTTGAGAAGTTTAGAAGTTTGCTTAATGATAGTTAAGTGTTGAAAACAAATCTTGTATGTCTTGTCCTGGTACAGAAAGCAGTGAGCTTTTTCTGATGACCTCCGGGATTTTATTGGAGGAAGTTATTGCAGTTAATGCATTATTAACCCTTTTGTCTGGCCTGGTTTTCCATAGCATCTGTATTTTACTTCAAGAAAGACCTTGAGCTGGTAGATGATAGTTCTTAGGTGTTGTCTTTGGGAGCTTCAGATGGTTTTTAGGTAATTAGGAGTGTGGGCTACAGAATGTTCTGGAAATGAAGACAAAACCTTAGCACTGGTAAAATCTGGAGAAGCTGGAGAAGGAAGAGAAGTTCTGAAGTGCTCCTAAAAAGCGTAAGTTACTGAGGAAGGTGTACCGCAAGCTATCTACTAGTTATAATTTCGTAAGTGGTTATAATTTCATTATGGGTGTGTTTTGCTAAGGCACATGAAAAACAGCAAGGTGCTTGGTGATAGCCAGCATGGCTAAGGCCACTAAGGTCACTAAGGGCAAGTCCTGCCTGACCAATCTGGGGGCCTTCTACGGTGGAACTTCTATGGAACTGGTGGACAGGGGTAGAGCAGTTGATGTCATCTACCTGTACTTGTGCAAAGCGTTTGACACTGTCCCACATGACATCCTTGTCTCTAAGTTGAAGAGACATCAATTTGATAGGTGGACCACTCGGTGGATAAAGAACTGGCTGGATGGCTGCATGTGAAGAGTTGTGGTCAGCACCTCAGTGTTGATTCGGAGACCAATAATGAGTGGTGTCCCTCAGGGATTTGTGTTGGGACTGGCCTTGTTCAGTATCATGTAATCATCAACATCTTGGTCAGTGGCATGGACAGTGGGATTGAGTGCACCCTCAGCAAGTTTGCCGATGACACCAAGCTGTGTGGTTCAATTGATACACAGGAGGGAAGGACTGCCATCCAGAGGGACCTTGACACACTTGTGAGGTGGGCTGATGGCAACCTGATGAAGTTTAACCATGACAAGTGCAAGGTCCTGCACCTGGGTCGGAGCAATGCCAGGCACAGCATTTGTGACCCCACAGGTTGGGCAGGGAAGAGATTCAGAGCAGTCCTGCGCAGAAGGTCTTGGGGGTGTTGGTCGATGAGAAAATGAACATGAGTCGGCAGTGTGTGCTTGCAGCCCAGAAAGCTGACTGTATCCTGGGCTGCATCAAAAGGAGCGTGACCAGCAGGTCGAGGGAGGTGATCCTGCCCCTCTACTCTGCTCTCGTGAGACCTCACTTGGAGTATTGTGTGCAGTTCTGGTGTCCTCAACATAAACAAGACATGGAACTGTTGGAACAAGTCCAGAGGAGGGCTACAAGGATGATGAGGGGACTGGAGCACCTCCCGTATGAAGATAGGATGAGAAAGTTGGGGCTTTTGAGCCTGGAGTAGAGAAGGCTGCAGGTGGAGACCTCAGAGCAGCCTTCCAGTATCTGAAGGGGGGGCTATAGGGATGCTGGAAAGGGATTCTTCATGATGGACTGCAGTGATAGGACAAGGGGTAATGGGTTAAAACTTGAACAGGGGAAGTTTAGATTGGCTATAAGGAAGAAGTTCTTTACTGTGAGGGTGGTGAGGCACTGGAATGGGTTGCCCAGGGAAGTTGTGAATGCTCCATCGCTGGTGGTGTTCAAGGCCGGGTTGGACAGAGCCTTGGGTGGCATGGTTTAGTGGGAGGTGTCCCTGCCCATGGCAGGGGGTTGGAACTGGATGATCTTGAGGTCCTTTCCAACCCTAATCTATTCTATGATTCTGTGTTGCAGAACTAGTCTGGTCTGAAGATAGCAGTTCCAAAGCTGTCTGGAAGTAACAGGGAAAACATTAATGGATATTCCCATTGGCAAATGAGAGCCTATGAAAAAAAAAATTGTAAAACAAGTCCTCACTGTATTCATTACTGATGTGTTTCAGCAGGTAAAAAAAGTCCCTGTCATGATGTAGTAAAGTGATTGCTTTTAAATGTTGTGTGTGGTGGTTTACCAAACTCTGCAATTTGAAAAATTGATGTAGTGAGGTATCTGACATCTCGTTTTCACTTGTATTAAATTATACTATAATTTCCCTGGTATAATTTTCTGGGGAAAAAATAATTTTAATGTTTTCCTATGTTTGTCTTCTCATGAACATCTTTGTCCTGTCTCTCAGCAATGTATATTTGAGCTCTTTAAGCTGTGCTCAAGGTAAGCACTGTTTGAGTTATTAGAGAATGAGAAGGCTAAGCAATAAGTTGGTTGTAGAGAAGAGAATCTCCCATCCCAGACTGTTCTGCACTGTGGTCGGGAGTATATGTACAGTTCAAATCTGTGTTCATACTGGATGTTTGTCTTGGTGTTGTGGTTTATTCCCACCATTAGCAGTGAGAGTGAATGTGCATGTATGAGTTAGGCTGTGGTGTAATTTTCTTTTCAGATGGTCATAGAACTAAATGCTGTCTGAGATGTTAAACTTTCTGAGTTGTTTTACCATTTTGCACTTTCACATTTTACGTGAAAATGTTAGACAGTATTTATTACTGAGGATTTGAAGGAAGTAAACCACCAGTTTAGCAATGTCTGTGCAGATGGAGTTGGAATTTGAGGTCCTAAGCCAGCTTTTGGCAGCAGTATCATTTCCAGAGATGGAGAGAACATCATCTTATTTGGTTTACAGTTACTGAACTGACTTTACTAGGTCAAATCTTTGTCATAATACAGAATAGATGGAGAAAGTAGGCAGACATTGTCTTGTGGATAGCTAGCAGTACTTCATGGGGTAGTTTCCTTTAACTTAGCAGGCAGAAAATTAATAAAACACCTATGTAAGGAAAAAGCCCTACAATATGATGTATTTGAGACCTGCAGGTAGGTAGTTATCAGAACAAGTGTGCTGCCAGAAATACCCAAAGATGAAAAAAAAGAAAAAAAAAAGTAAAGATTTGGAAAACACTTTGAGTGTCTTCAAGCTGTTATAAGAAGCTTTGAAGTATTAGTTTTCATGACTTTTCTTTGTGTACTTCATTGATGTCATGTTGATAAACCTAAAGGAAATGGCCTGCCTATAACGTTGGGGTTTACGTGTGGTACAAAGTACAACAGACAGTTTGTAACAGCAAATTGTGGCAAGTACTTTGTTAGAATTTCTTGTTAGCAACATGTTTTACATGTAGCCCTCTTTTTTATCATCTTGCATTATAATGTTGATTTTCCTTTCTACTGATCAGTTACTGTTTGTTCCTTTGTTTTCAGCATGGGGGAAAATTCAGGAATTGTATAGAATGATTAAACCATTTAATGTGGTAAGCAAAATGAAATTGAATCTATAATTGGTAATTTGAAAGCATAATATGTCAGGCAGCTCTGAATTCTGTTCTCTAAGAATGTATGCAGTGTCAGGGTGATGGTTTTCAAGATACAGTGTGCTAAATTTTTTTATAAATGAGTGTATTTTTATAAATACACTGAAGTAGTCCTTTAATAGTATACATGGCGCTAGGTGGTGACAGTAAGAGGTAGGATGTCTAGTTTAAGAGTGTATTTTTCTGAAGTCCTGTAAATGAGTTTCTCTGCTGATACATGGGCTATATTCTTGGATTTAGTATTTGAGAAGGGCACAAAGCAGTCTCTAAAATGTCTTATTACACATCAGTATATTAAAATATATAGGCGCATTGAAGTGTGGATATTCATACCACTGTATACCCCTGTAGCTGGGAATTACCCATTAAGATTCAGTATCAGTCTGCAGCTGCACACATGGTAGAGAAACACACAGCTGTGTGTCAAGATCGGCATAATTGTGTTCAGCCATTCTGCTGTGAGAGGTGGAAGAAATAATAAGTGTGTGTTCCTTGAGAGATCAAGTATAATTAATCTGTGTTGTGGTTAGAGGCTTTTACTAATGCAGTAGACAAAAGAGTGAAGGCCTAAGGAAGGATGGAAAGGTGTGGGAGGTTTGTGTTGTGTTTGGTGGTGTTTGGTTTTGTGGTACTTTTTTTTTGTTTGGTATGTTTTGGTGGTTTTTTTTTTTTTTTTTTTTTGGTTTTTTTTCCCGTTTGTTTTTAATAAATGAAGGATATAAAGCGGCTTAAATGCGTAGTGAGTGAAAGGTGTTAAAATGCCGCTTCATTGGCAGAGTGGGTGGGAACATAACGTATCAAAACCAACCAAGCAAAAGAAAACCCAGCAAAAAGTTGTTTGAGCTGAAGTTGACAGTGGCCCGAAGTAACTGACACTGTCTCCTTGTAAATCACATTCAGTAGTCTTATTTGTCCTAGTAATGCACTTAAACTCATTGCATGTGTAGAGAGAATAACAATGGCAGTTACAATGCATTGAGGAAACGCTAGTCCTTATAGTAAACCTTTCCTATTCACCTTTCTTCTTTCTCCTTTCGTCCCTTTCTCTGCATGTCTTGACTGTTTTTCACCTCTCTTGTGCAGTGTTTATACAAGCCTTAAAACTAAGTTTGATCATAATTGCACATAAAAGGTCATGAATTTGAAATGCTAGTTTGTCTTACGGGTTTAAAGGCAATCTAAATAAACTTGAGGATTACAAGATTCCAAGAATAGCTGACCTATAAACAATAATGATTCAGAACCTGACTCGCAGTCCATGTAGACTTTGTCATTCAATACCTATTTTTACCGATTGGGAACCTTTTAAGTTGGTATTTTGTCAAAGCCTTTCAGCCTAATACAGGCCTCTACTCTAGGTAGCATCTTTATGCATTCAAATGTACCAATGTTCACTTTAAGTCCAGTAAAGTGTCTAAACATGTAGATTTGCAAACTGAAGACTGGCATCTGCAGCAGCAAATACATAGATAAGCTCATCACAATGGTGTAGTCTTTGGAAGAATCTGATTTAAGTTATTCGGTATTGCACCTGTCACCATCACTACTGAAGAAGCACTTTTTCCACCTTTGTGATATCAGACCTGAAATTCTGATCTGATGTGTGTTGTAAATACAGCAGGTAAAAGGTAAATAAAGTATTGGTAGGTTTTCATTAACGTATTTCAACAAAATGTAGTTGACTAGAGCAATTCTATACCATTTGCTAGGTAGGCTTCACCTTTACTAGATGCCTTATGCAGTATAACTCTTGTACATCTCTTCTAGTACTGGACGGGGGGGTACTTCAGTTTTCTTCAATGTCTTAGCAGCTGTCCTCATACCTTGCTTTCTTGATACATGATGTGGGTTCTCTCACTAGGAGTTACAAACTGCAATGCAGTCTTTTTTTTTTTTTTTTTTTCCTCATACCAAAAGCTGTAATTTGGAGGAACATGCTACCATTGAGACAGTTACTGGAGGGCAAGTTTAGGTGTATGCTTTGCCAGCCTGTGCATATTCGTGCAGCTCAGGTGTCTGCTTGTTACTGTATTTGACAGTTTATTCCTCTGTATAACACATGATGAAAATAAAGTATTTAAAATACAGGTACTGTGGAGTCTACAGAAGTGTGCTTGTTTAACAGCTTTTAGTCATTACTGTGTGCTTTTTCTACAGACTTTATTCCTCATAGCACTGAAGTGGATAATACTAGAAAGGTTTTTTGTTTATTTTTGAAATAGGAAATAAGCTTCATTTAAGGTGATACTCTGGAAGCTTCTGTAGTTTGAATTTTTAACCTGAACTGTTGTATATGACCTTTTTATATGGAATGCACATATGAGTTCTTAAAGGGTGCTTAGATTGTTTAGGCGGTTATGGCAAACTTTTTGCTTGACTCATGTAAGATGCTGAGCCTTAACTTGTGAATGAACAGATTTAAACATATGTTGATACTTGTTTTTCTGATAATATTTTGACGATTTTCTGTCTCCACATAACTTGAATACTGTATGATGTTCAGTATAAGTATCAGTCAAATTCTATTACATTTAAACGTGAATGACTGCCTGAGGTAATGATACTGTACTTTAAGAAGGCGTAGTTAAACCTGACAAGAATATTGTAAATGAAGCAACCCTATGGGAAGGTACAGCTCTTGTAGTTTCGTGTGTTACAGAACCTGTGTAAACCTGATGGTTCACTCACTGATTTATCCTTTTTATTATTATTATTTTTTGTTCATTTGCCTTTTTCCCCCCAGCAAAAAAATAAAGTTGCATGTGTTGCGTGTCTCTCAAGCCTCTTACTAGCAAGAGTTGTATAGTGCACGCTGGACTAAGAAGTTCATAGTAGCAGAAATTACCAGACTACTAAACACAAAGACTAAAATAAATTAACTTGCACTCCCAGCTTCTGATACCCTGTGGCTCTGAGAGAGAACTGCTGTGGTTTTGTGCTGTTCTTACTGTTCACTGTAGGAATACCTATGGGCTCCTTTTTGAGACAGTGTTAGGCAAAATGGCACTCTGACAAAACCCACACTTGTGATGCAGTTAGTTTCCTTAACTGTTCTGTGCTCTGTGAAAAGTTTGGTTACTAGTAATGCTTAGCATTTACGTTAGTCCAGTCAACCAGTTTTGGATGTTTGTTTGTTTATTGGGTAGTTGTGTGTTCTGATGTTTAGAGTTCTGACTTTTAAAGTCCAGATAACAGTAAGTTTTGGAGTCTTACTGCAGGTTCTGAGGGGAAAAATAGTAGCTCTACTAGTGTTCTTGAGACCTGTTTTTAATGATTTTTAATAAAAGAATCCAAATCCTGTTCTTACTTAGTCTTGTTTTTTTCTCCAGAATCTTTGAGAATATGTAGATCTGGGATGCTGTCAGTCACTGCAGTTTGTGCAGCCTGGTCTGTGGAAGGTAATGTTTTTATGCCTTCAGCAGACTGATACTGGGGAAATAGAGGTGCTCCTCAGACTGTACATTCTGGCTTTATTGCTTTTCTCTGCCTTGCCTGTCTTGATTCTGTACTCTTACTGAGTTGATTGGTGCATCCAGATTGAGATATGCCTTAACTGCAAATGGAAAAGGGTTTGTTTAATGAGGATCATTTGAAAACCTGGTCTGAGGAACAACAACTCTCTAAGGAGTTGTAGATTTTTTTCCATAGCTGACATAGAAAACTTTGAGAAAAATGTAGTATAAAATTTCATCCAACTCAGCTGACTCTTTTTTAAGTCATGTTATGTTTCTAAATATAGATTTATAACTTACCTTTAACTTCACCCAGTGCTGTGTATGATATTCTACTATGGAATACTTGAGGCACCCTGCCTGTGGTGTACACGCATAACCCTATGCACACCTGCATGTTAGTATTGTTCAGGAAAGTAGTGAAACAACTTTTCTTGTTTGCTGTGAAGTTGGGTTTACGTATTACTTGTTATTCAAATGACACGGCTTTTTTTTTTTTTTTTTTTAAATCAGTGCTCAGTAGTGTTAACAGTACTATCGAGTCCTGGTAACTAATAAAAATGCTGGAATCAAAGTATGCAGCTTTTGCTACCCAAAACTGACTTGGTATGCAGTATTGCTGATACACAGTAATGTTTAAGCAGCATCAGTATGTTGCTGCGTCTCTTTTAACTTGGGAATTTGATACAATTTTGTTATGAGTCAAGTGATGAAGTGATCTTGAAGTTCCGCTTCCATTTTCCCCTTACAAGGGAAAAATAAATTTGCTGTGAAGATTTCTTCAGGCTCTCCTAAATGGCTTCATAGCTGAAACCTTTGATAAGGGCAGGTTAAATTTTGAGGGCAGTTCTGATTCTATTGTAGACTGTATCCTGAAAGCTGTATTCTTGTAAACTGTATCATATCTTGGTTAATTTTGTGTTACAGTCTGATTTCAGTGTGGAGGTCATGCCTTGATCTACTTAAGTAAAACATTAAAAGCATCTTAATGTTCTTTAGAATCCTTTATTTAGGGGATAATTTATTATGTATTTACTGTACTATGTTATAATTTGTGTAATATTGTATTATGATTTAAGCTGTATTATGTTCAGTATAGGTCACTGAAATAGTTTTGATGTACTGCAGTCCCAAATTACAGCAATACAGCTGGAACAGCAGGGCTGTGGTAAAGAAGGGGGACTTAGGTTTGCAGCTAAGTCTGGAATCTGTGCTGCAGTCACGCAAGATGGACTGACCTGGTTTAACTGTTGATACTGAAAAGATGCAGTTCCACTGTTTCCTTAGAGCTTGCCATGGTCTTTACATTACCTGTCTGTGAACTGATTTAGCTCACAGCAGGCAACTTGCCTAAGAATAGCTACCATCCCCCCTGTAGATTACAGGGCTGTGTAGGCTTATGAGTTCCATGGAGTTGAAGTGATCACAGATGAAAAGATGGGAAATTTTTATGGCTGTTACCAGCACTGAGGAGATGGGCTAGCACCTTCTGCTAGTATTAAGCTGTTAGCAGTTCTTAAAAAAATATTTCAAACTGATGCTGAGTCCTGTAGTTCTGAATGCACTATTGATTTGGCAAGCAGCTGAGTTACTTTAGTCAGGCTGGTTTTAGGTAGTCTGAACAGGACCTGTGCCTGGGAAGGCTGAGGTGTTAAGTTCCACTTGTGAACTGTACTGTGATTTAATGTATGTATTAAATACTGGAGTTTTCCTGATTCCCAGGGTTCCTAGGTTGTGTACTTCACCCTCTAGCATGTCTTAAGCTTCTCTCATTAATTTCTTAATCTCTGCCTGTCTCTTTTCCACAGTAATTTAAAATCTGAAGCTAGTAATTCTTTTCAGACTTCTGGTAACAGGACAGCAAATCGTTCTCTATTTCTTTTGGAGTTGTGATCTCTAATATAATGTTGTTAGACTTCTGAGTCAAACGCCCTGTGTGTCCTCTACTTTACAGCCACCATTCACTGAACAAGCATAGTAGGTGAAAATTTCTTAGAACTTGTAAGTAATTTGTTGTTGGAAGCAAGATTTTCCAAGAGAAGGGCAGATTTCTTGCATGCTCCTTTAAGCATCTGATTTGACCATGGGGAAAAGCGGTCAACTAGGATGCTCAAGATGATTTGAGTGACCTCATTTCTAAGCAGTGTTCCAGACAGACTAATAATTAGGAAGGTTTCTTGATAGTCTGTTAATTACAAAACCCACATATTTTAAAAAGCAAGTTAGATCATGTTTTCACTGAGTAATTGCTGTTTAATCCTATGTAGCTATTTTAAGTTGGCATTTGTTGCTGAGATAGAATTATTACAGTAATTACAGTGGAATCCTTCGTAATTGACTACTCATGAGACTGACTGAAGTTGATTAACAAGTGACCACCATAGTTTTTGTCCAGGTTTGGAATATGAAAAGGCAGTTTTTAGGCTCTGCTAATAAGAAAACAGCTTTCTCTACTGCATAGAATGATTCAAGACATTGAGAGATCTTGGCAGCTTCAGAAGGGAAGATGACAGCCATGTGATTTGAGTGAATCTTCAGGCAGCTTAAATTTATGTGAGAGGGTGTTTACTCTGTGCTCATATATACTAGTGGTCGTAATAGAAAGATGGCTTATAATTTCTGTGGGAGGTGGAAGTGATCTGCTGTCTTCCTATGAGACCCATCACGGGAGAGCAAGGTGTGACAGCCAGTAACTCAGAACCACGCAGCCACTCACTCACTCCTCCCCCCCACCTCCCAGAGGAATGGGGAGGAGAATCAAAAGAACGTAACTCCCACAGATAGGGATAAGAACAGTCCAGTAACTAAGGTATAACACAAACCACTACTGCTACCACCAACAATAATAATAAGGGAAATAACAAGGGAAGAGAATACAACTGCTCACCACCCACCGACTGATACCCAGCCTGACCTAGCAGTGATCTAGCCCTTCCAGGTGACTGCCCCCAGTTTATGTACTGGGCATGATGTGCTGTGGTATGGAATACCTCTTGGGTCAGTTTGGGTCAGTTGTCCTGTCTCTGCTTCCTCCCAGCTTCCCCTCCTCCCTGGCAGAGCATGAGACTCAGAAAGTCCTAGGTTGGAGTAAATGTTACTTAGCAACAACTAAAACATGGGTGTTATCAGCGTTGTTCCTAGGCTGAAAGTCAAAACCACAGCACTGCACCAGCTACTAAGAAGGAGAAAAATGACTGCTACTGCTGAACCCAGGACAGTGACATAATGCTGCTTTGTTGACCCCCCATTCTGTGTGCTTGTGAGCAATTTTAAAGTATTGCTAACACATTACATGATATTCACGTACTTGAGGTCAAGAAGGTATGCTTTGCAACACAACTGTTGCCTTGCCATCATCAAAGGTCAACTCTATAAGCTGGTATTCAGGAGTTGGGCTTTGCTGTCTCAGTCATGGATTAGTGTAATTCAGGGACTGATCTTGTGGCAGAATACCTGTTGAAGACTTCTCTTTAAGGCAGCATCAGATTGCCCTCAGCAGTACAACTTCAGTCAGGATTGGACTCTTCACCAGAAGTTGTTTGTTACAGGTGCTGTAGCTAACTTAGAATCATAGAACAGTTAGGGTTGGAAAGGACCTTAAGGTCATCTAGTTCCAACCCCCCTGCCATGGGCAGGGACACCTCCCACTAAACCGTGCCACCCAAGGCTCTGTCCACTGAACACTGCCAGCGATGGAGCATTCACAACTTCCCTGGGCACCAGATTGGTCAGGCAGGATTTCCCCTTAGTGAAGCCATGCTGGCTGTCACCAACCACCCTGTTGTTTTTCACATGCCTTAGCATGCCTTCCAGAGAATCTGCTCCAAGATTTTGCCAGGCACAGAGGTGAGACTGACTGGTCTGTAGTTCCCCGGCTCATCCATTTTTCTCTTCTTGAGAATGGGGGTTATATTTCCCTTTTTCCAGTCATTGGGAACTTCACCTGACTGCCATGATTTGTCAAATATGATGGACAGTGGCGTAGCAACTTCATTTGCCAGCTCCTTCAGGACTCGTGGATGGATTTCATTGGGTCCCATGGACTTGTATATGTTCAGGTTCCTAAGATGGTCTCATACCAGATCCTCTTCTACAGTGGGCCCAGGGTCTTCATTCTCACAGTCCCTGCATCTGCCTTCCAAGACTCGGATGGTGTGGTCAGAGCATTTTCCAGTGAAGACTGAGGCAAAGAAGTCATTAAAGAACCTCAGCCTTCTCCAAATCCAGGGTAGCCAGTTCTCCTGACAGCTTCTGGAGAGGGCCCACGTTGTCCCTGTCTTTTATTTGCAGTGTAACTATAGAATCCCTTCCTGTTATCTTTCACATCCCTGCCCAAGTTTAATTCTAAGTGGGCCTTAGCTTTCCTAACCTGGTCCCTAGCTTTCCAGACAACATCCCTGTATTCTTCCCAGGCTGCCTGTCCTTGCCTTCCACCTTTTATAAGCCTCTTTTTTCCTCTCGAATTTTCCTCAGCAGCTCCTTATGCATCCAAGGAGGTCTCCTGGCCCTCCTGCTGCACTTCCTTCTAGTTGGGATATATCACTCCTGAGCTTGCAGCAGGTGATCCTTGAGTATCAACCAACAGTCTTATCTCTGCTGTTTTAGATGTAGTTATGTGTGACTGGATATAGATAATAAAAGGAAAAGCGTGTGTCATGTTTCTGTAATAAGTGCTTCTCAAATAAGCTGTGAAGCCTGTTGTTTAGGAAGAACTGAGCATTTTTGCTTCCAGTCCTGCTAGAAGCCACCACAGCTACTTGCTACCCTAAGGATAACAAAAATTCAAAAGAAATCTAGAGTGTCCGTGAGTAGTTTGAATCGTCTAAGATAGTTACTGTGTTCTTTGCTGTGTGTTCTGTATCGTTTGCAGCATTCCTGGCATCTGCCTGTCCCTAAGTAAGCCCTTTCTTTTGCAGTGGCAGATAACTAGCCCCCAGAGTGTCCCGCAGAAACAAATTCTGATGCCTGAACTGGTTCTGGGAATGGGAAGGGAATAATATGAGTGAGGAATAAGGGATGGAATAAGAAAAATAACAAACTGCATGTAACTCTCTTGAGATCAGTCTCCATGATCCTTCTAATCTTGGATTTAATATATGTCTGATTAGTAAGTTGGAGGATAAGATCTGGTAACAGGAGGAGAAGGTGAAGAGAACAAGCCAGTTTGCTCTTTTTGTTCCTTCCTGTGCACAGATTTAGTGGATTTAATCTATGGACAAATTTAATTTACAGTGGATTGACTGTCACTCTTGCAAAAGAGGCCACCTTCTCTGATCATGCAGGTTACTGAAATCTCTCATGTGGCTGAGAGATGGGATACGTACCCCAAAGCTTGCTGAGCCAAGTGCAGGGGGGAGGTTGGGGAGTGGTTTGCAGGCAGTAGGTCATAGAAGCGCTTCAGTAGTCCCTACCATATGTTACGTGATGAGTAAGTCTGAATGGGCTTAGTGTGCAGTGGTGTCTCATGGCAACTTTGCTGTGTTGTCTTCCAGTACCCTTCCACCAGTAAATGCTGCTGATGTGAGGTAACCTAGGTATAGGAACAGTATTGTTGCTGTGAATTTAGCAGCAAAAAATCTTAACCTAATAGCCTGGAATCGGGTTGTGCTTGCAGCAGTTCATCACCTCTGAATGATGTATTAACAACTTCTGGTTGGTTTGATTTTGGTTTGGTTGGTTTCTTTTGTTTGTTTGGTTTTGTGGTTTGTTGTTTGGTTTTGGGGTTTTTTTTGTTGTTGTTGTTTGGTTTTATTTTTCCAGTTCCTATAGGGTTTTTTGTTAATTTCGGCTTACCTACTGAGAAACGTGCTTGTGCTTACGATCAGCTACAGTTTTGTTGAGTTCTTGTGTGTTTATGTGTTTTTCCGAGAGAGTTCTGGATCAGAAGTTGCCAGAAGATAGAATGAGTATAAAAAAAGACAGGTCTGTGAGTTTGTATGCTTGTATGTCCTCAATTCTGGCCCAGCTGTGATCTGTTTTGGTGTAACTGTTGTGAATCTAATGTTTCTTAAGGACACCAGTTTCAACAGGTGGTTGTTTTCAGTTCTGGTATGTTAAGCGTTGTAGTATGAGGTGTGAGATTGTAGCTTTGGAAAGCACTTCTGTCAGGCAAGGGATGGGTGGGAGAGGATTCTCCTTAGTCATACTGACGTAAATCAGCAGGTTTGTGAAGACCAGTAGCTGGGCAGTGGCTTGTATGTGGTCCTAATGGCAGAATTGATTGCGATGTCCTTTTTTATAGTTCTTGGATTTTGGAGGCAAAGATGTGATTATGATGTGCATAGGCTTGCGAATTTGGAGAATTTCTGCTCTAATCTATGTAGTAGGCTTAAGAGTTGGCTGTTTTGGTCGTGTCCATAAGCAGATGTGCCTTAAGTGATTATTTCTTTTAAGAGCTTTGGAATGATTTGGGTAAATTATTTGAAGAAACTTGCAGTCAAATTGCAAACTAGTAGATTGCTTCTTTCATTCTTAATAATATGCACTTGTTACTACTGCACTGTAACATGCATTCTGTCCCTTTGGTTCATTCAGCTGTCAATGACAGGGTCATGTCACTTTATCTTTTAATGCATAGTGTTGTGGTTATATTACTTTGAATTTCATCTCTAAGGTGTGCTGCAGAGTAAATGTTTCATCAAAGGAGCCTTTGTTGCTCTGGCAGTGCTGTTTTTCTTTGAGAAACCGTAGGAATCTAGCAGTCATGTTGCCAAAACCAACTTACCAAGAATTACCAAAATGTGAAAGAAGGCAAATGCTGGTAGCTTCCAGTTGCTATGCTACTTGTCTATGCTTGCAGCCAAGAGTGCCTGCTTGTAGTTGGGTTGAACCACAATTACAGTATCCTTTCTTTATGCTCTAATTATTGTCATTCAGGTTTTTTAAATGTAATGTGCTAGAAATGCAGCAAGTATGTAGGTAGTAAACTTATTTTGAAGAATTACACTCATGTCCTTGCATTATAATGCTGTTGCCCCCCAGAGCAGAACTGAATAAAAGTTCTGGTTCCTTCAGGCTGCAGTGAGAGCTGCTCTGCTGTGTTCCTGCTTTCCCTAAGTGCCTGTTACTGCCAGCTTGCTGTAGATGACCTTTTTGCGCTTTGATGTTTTGAAGTGAACGTGGCAATACTGATGCAATGAGTGGATACAAGGGGCAAAATTGTTATCTTCAAACCAAGAGAAAGGAAGACTGCTGGACAAAGAATGGTGTCTATACATGGTTTTCCTTAGATACAAATACATCCTGCCTTGCTGCATTCTGGGTACTCAGGAGAAGGGTTGCTCTTCTGGTAGGCTTTTCCTGTAGTCTGTCTAATTAAAGAAGAAAATTTCTAAAGGAGGAAAGTGGTTGTTGAGCTTTTGTTTGTTTAAACAACTAGCAGTGTAAATGATAAGTGTTGGGAGTTCTAACTGTCCAGATATTTTTCTGGGCAGGAATTCAGTGGGATGAATAGATGCCGTTTCATGTTACTGGCTGTGTGGTTCAAAAATTATGAAGCTGCTTTTTCCCTCAGGCACTCTCTGTCTCTGGGCTGATGGTCCTGTTGCATCCCTTGGGCTCTGGGGTTGCCTGACCACATGATGAGCCAGTGCGAGAAGCTAACCTGATGGAAAATTAACTGAGTGAAAGAAGAGCAAGCAGGGTTTTAGGTTTTGAATGAAGTCTCTGAGTAGCTTTAAATAAACTTAGTGCAGGGTAAGATGAGAATATTCTGTAAGTATTTGTAGTAAGAGGAAACCTTAATTGTATTTCATCCTGAGATAGTTGAAATGTTCATCTGCCATAGCTTTTCTTCAGTCTGTGTATTTTTATTTTTTTTCTTGGTGGTCATTTTAAAAATGATTTTGGGTTTTAGTCATGCAGCTTAAGCTAGTTACATGGTTACTAAAGGAATCATCTTTGTCTCTTCCTTTCCCCACTGCTTCCCCCACACCTGCTCCAGCAGTCCAGGGAACTAATTTGTCAGAAGATTAGATGTTTCTAATTGTTTTCAGGGGAAACAGGAGAGAGATGGCTTTCTGTGGGTTTGGTTCCCTAAGCTGTCATTGTAGGTTCTGTCTAGCATGAGGCAGTGGTAACATGGTGCACGAGACTGCATCTTGTAGTGGTAGCTGTTAGATGAATTTCCTTCTAACAAATTACAGCCTGTGAGCTTGTCTAACCCACCTAAAATATAAAGAAACAGTGAAATAATTTCACAGCTATTTGAGAACATCTGAGGGGCAGATGATGTTCCAGAGAAAGGGAAAAGGCACTGCAACTGTGCTGCTTAAAAAACCCCACATCAACACCACCCCTGCCTCCCCCCCAAAAAAAACCCCAACCAAACAAAAAAACCAAACAGCAAACCAAAACCCACAAAAAAACACCCTGAATCCCAGCCCAAACCCCTGTGACAGCGTGTTGAAAAGGTAGGAGCTAAAGGGTTACAAATAAGCTATCTTAATTCAGTTCCTGGAGGAATATGGATAATTAAATTATTCGGCCCCAGTAAGCACCTGGAAGATACTAATCTTTTGTGAACAACTAATAGGAGTTTTTCAAGAAGAAATCCTGGTTAATCCAGTCTTACTATGACAGGGAAGGGACCAAGTGCGTAGCTGCATCTTGACCTTTAAAAAAAGCTTTTTGATACTCCTGTGATATGCAGTAAATGAAAACAATATTATAGAAACTCTTGTATAGTGGAAATACAGCTGATTAAACTCTGGAAATTGATGAACAGTGAAAAGATTAGTTAAATTGCTGAGATGTCTCTCTTTGAATGTCTGTTGGTGTTTTCAGGAGTGACTTGGGCTACCATGTCTACATATTAAATCAAGATAACATGAAAGGCAGTCCATGTGTTTGATTAGGGTTTGGAATTCAAAATCATTCTGACAAACTGAGGAAACCACTGCATTTTATTTAATGGAAAGCTTCAGATGAATGAGGTGTTGCATTTAGGAGGGAGTTATCAGCTCCGCAATCACAGTGAAGAATGACTGCAGGATAGAAACTGTAACATGCAGTAGGTTAGTTAATGGTAGATATTCAGCGTGCTTGCAGATAAAAAGTGCATGCTTCCAGAGCTACGAGTTGTACCTGATTATACTTGTATTATCCGGAAAGAGAGATGTGAGAGCTACCAGCTGAGATGTTGACTTTGGGGGAAAAGTTGCTGTTGCTGATTTGTCCAAATAAGCGACAACATAATGCATGGGGTTGTAAAGGGGAGGTGACCTTGTCTGCTTATTTTTGTTTGTTTAGAATCATAGAATAGTTAGGGTTGGAAAGGACCTTAAGATCATCCAGTTCCAACCCCCCTGCCGTGGGCAGGGACACCTCACACTAAACCATGCCACCCAAGGCTATGTCCAACCTGGCCTTGAACACCACCAGCGATGGAGCATTCACAACTTCCCTGGGCAAGCCATTCCAGTGCCTCACCACCCTTACAGTAAAGAACTTCCTCCTTATAGCCAATCTAAACTTCCCCTGTTCAAGTTTAAACCCATTATGCCTTGTCCTATCACTGCAGTCCCTCATGAAGAATCCCTTTCCAGCATCCCTATAGCCCCCCTTCAGATACTGGAAGGCTGCTCTGAGGTCTCCACCTAGTCTTCTCTACTCCAGGCTCAAAAGCCCCAATTTTCTCAGCCTATCTTCATACAGGAGGTGCTCCAGTCCCCTCATCATCCTTGTAGCCCTCCTCTGGACTTGTTTCAACAGTTCCATGTCTTGTTTATGTTGAGGACACCAGAACTGCACACAATACTCCAAGTGAGGTCTCAGGAGAGCAGAGTAGAGGGGCAGGATCACCTCCCTCGACCTGCTGGTCACGCTCCTTTTGATGTAGCCCAGGATACGGTTGGCTTTCTGGGCTGCAAGCACACACTGCCGACTCATGTTCATTTTCCCATCGACCAACACCCCCAAGTCCTTCTCCACAGGGCTGCTCTGAATCTCTTCCCTGCCCAAGCTGTAGCTGTGCCTGGCATTGCTCCGACCCAGGTGCAGGACCTTGCACTTGGCATGGTTAAACTTCATCAGGTTGCCATCAGCCCACCTCACAAGTGTGTCAAGGTCCCTCTGGATGGCATTCCTTCCCTCCAGCGTATCAATTGAACCTCACAGGTTGGTGTCATCAGCAAACTTGCTGAGGGTGCACTCAATCCCACTGTCCATGTCACTGACCAAGATGTTGAACAAGACCGGTCCCAACACCCATCCCTGAGGGCCACCACTCGTTATTGGTCTCCAGCTAGACATTGAACCATTGAGCACAACTCTTTGCATGCAGCCATCCAGCCAGTTCTTTATCCACCGAGTGGTCCACCTATCAAATTGATGTCTCTCCAATTGAGAGACAAGGATGTCATGTGGGACAGTGTCAAACGCTTTGCACAAGTCCAGGTAGATGACATCAGCTGCTCTACCCCTGTCCACCAGTTCCATAGAAGTTCCACCGTAGAAGGCCCCCAGATTGGTCAGGCAGGATTTCCCCTTAGTGAAGCCATGCTGGCTGTCACCAACCACCTTGTTTTTCATGTGCCTCAGCATGCCTTCCAGGAGAATCTGCTCCAAGTTTTTGCCAGGCACAGAGGTGAGACTGACTGCTCTGTAGTTCCCGGGCTCATCCATTTTTCTCTTCTTGAAAATGGGGGTTATATTTCCCTTTTTCCAGGCATTGGGAACTTCACCTGACCGCCATGATTTGTTAAATATGATGGACAGTGGCGTAGCAACTTCATTTGCCAGCTCCTTCAGGACTCGTGGATGGATTTCATTGGGTCCCATGGACTTGTATATGTTCAGGTTCCTAAGATGGTCTCATACCAGATCCTCTTCTACAGTGGGCCCAGGGTCTTCATTCTCACAGTCCCTGCATCTGCCTTCCAAGACTCGGATGGTGTGGTCAGAGCATTTTCCAGTGAAGACTGAGGCAAAGAAGTCATTAAAGAACCTCAGCCTTCTCCAAATCCAGGGTAGCCAGTTCTCCTGACAGCTTCTGGAGAGGGCCCACGTTGTCCCTGTCTTTTATTTGCAGTGTAACTATAGAATCCCTTCCTGTTATCTTTCACATCCCTGCCCAAGTTTAATTCTAAGTGGGCCTTAGCTTTCCTAACCTGGTCCCTAGCTTTCCAGACAACATCCCTGTATTCTTCCCAGGCTGCCTGTCCTTGCCTTCCACCTTTTATAAGCCTCTTTTTTCCTCTCGAATTTTCCTCAGCAGCTCCTTATGCATCCAAGGAGGTCTCCTGGCCCTCCTGCTGCACTTCCTTCTAGTTGGGATATATCACTCCTGAGCTTGCAGCAGGTGATCCTTGAGTATCAACCAACAGTTTTGGGCCCCCCTGCCTCTAGGGCTGTATCCCATGGAACCTTACTGAGCAGGTTCCTGAAGAGGCCAAAGTCTGCTCTCTTGAAGTCCCGGGCAGTGAGCTTGCTGCATGCTCTTCTCACTGTCCGGGGTATCTCGAACTCCACATGAGAAGATGTGCCATTTGTCATTTTTCAGCTCAAAAAGACGTGCCATTTAGTAGCATGTCTTTTGTGATTTATTGAGACAGATAGAAACAGCATATTAGTTTGGCTGTTTCAGTGGATGAACTCTTATCCAGTTGTCTTCATGGTGTCTGGTCATGGAATCGTAGAATGGTTAGGGTTGGAAAGGACCTTAAGACCATCTGGTTCCAACCCCCTCCAATGCCTCACACTAGACCGGGTTATTGAACACTGCCAGGGATGGAGCATTCACAACTTCCTTGGGCAGCGTGTTCCCCTGCCTCACCACCCTCACAGTAAAGAACTTACTACTTATATCTAACCTAAATCTCCCCTGTTGAAGTTCAAAACTTGACTATTAAAACTCCCAGCTCAAGTAATGAGTATTTTTGTAATTGGGGTGAGAGTCAGGGAAAGCTGTGATTTAAGCTTCTATTTCAACAGCCTTGTGGAGATTTCTTTAAATATTTGTTACTGAATCCTGTTAGGAAGTCAATATAGAGTACTGGTACTAAATAGCAGTGCCCATTTCCATATCAGAGGTGGATCAAAGACATTGAAATCTTAATTTAGTGTCGAACCCCCTTCCCTGAAACAAAACATTTTTTTGTGTTTAGAAACAGAAGTTGGGATAAATGTGCCAGGAATCCTTCATATGATTATAAAAATAGTAAGCTTTTGTTGTAATTCAGAAGCCGTTGGTTATTACCATGTATTTAACATAGAATCCTACTATGCTGTATGAAAATTAAGCTTAATTCCCTGTTCTGCAACAGCTGGAGCTGTTGTGACAAAATCTTGAAAAATTACGACTGCTCATACAAATTCAAGGTGTCTGGCAGCAGTGCTTCATTAAAAGGCAGAGAAGACATTATTTTGTACTGTACCTAAGAGAGAATTTTATCTGTCACATCTTCTAAGTGACAGATGTGTCTGCACTTAACAAATGCTAGAGGATCAAAATCAGTCCAGTGATTATTACTCATGACTGTATGATAGGTCATGTTCTCAGGAGTAGTCTCTTTTCATGAGGAAACTTTTTAATGGACAAGTGAAAAAAAATACCTACAGCTTGTCTGAAGGTAAAGATTGAGTAGAATCCTGTGAATCCTTGCAGCACTTACACCTTGGAACAGATTTTAGTTTGAGGCTGCATTAGCTCTGCAGTTCACAAGAAAGCCTAATTTGTAGTTGTTATTTTAAATAGAGATAGAAGATGTTCATTGCCTTTGTTGTACTGAAGAGGGGGTAAATTGATGTCAGACAAAGATACCATAAGATCATACGAATGAATGCTGATACCTTTTACTTCAATATTTAAACGGATTACCCTGCCACTCTTTTGCTGCTGTTCCTGATTTGAGTATTTCAGTAATGTGGTCTATAGCAGATTACTGGTAGCTGTATTGGTACAACTGATGCAGCACCGCTTTACTGAGCGCTGGGAAAGGAACAGTTTAGATACTTAAGAAACCAGCTTTGGTAATAGGGAAAAAGTATTGTGTCACATTGTCAGTAAACCATTTATATACATGCGTGCATCTTGCTAGGTTGAGTTTTTGTTGTTACCTCTGCATGAGCTCTGCTGATACTACTTACTGTCTTGACAGCACCACAGGAATGCATTTGAATATTGACATTAGAAAATTACTAGAATTCATAATGTGATTGATCTGTTACTTAGGTTGTAATAACAGATATAAATGGAATTTACTTTTGAGCTTGAAAAAAATTGCAGATTTCTGAAAGTTAATTATTCTCACCTCATGACTTATAGTTTAATAATAAATTGGCAGATTAGGAGTGAGAAAAGGAGGGTAACGGAAAGCATGCAATAAACGTGAATGTCTTTAGAAATCATCCTCTGTCTGGGTAAAAATAAGTTGTTTCTCTTCTAAATAGATGATAGCAGGCCTCCTTTTCAGTTTTCTGACATCACTGACTGTGGAATGGCTGTATAAAATACAGACTAATTACTAGAGTAAATATCTGTCTGCAGCTACTTGTTATAATCTGTATGTGTAATCAATCATAAGTGTCTCTCCAGAAACATGTAAAGATGGATTTATGTGAGCCAAGAACATGCAACTTGACTTACTAAGTTTAGTAACTGTTGTGTTTGTATAAGGGGGAGAGCTCCACCTACTGGAAAAACCTTCCAGTTTATGGAGTGTGTTTTTGAGTCAAGATTGATTGCAGTATTGATTTCTTAGGTCTGGTCTCAGGGATTTGGAATGTGAGCACTTGCAAGTAAATAGACTTCCTTCAACTCTAAAAAGCCTGTGTCCTGGAAATATTTTCTCCTGTTTTCATCTTGTCTTCTTTTGTTTATAGGAGCATCATCTCCAGCGGGCCATCTCAGCACAGCAAGTATATGGAGAGAAGAGGGATAACATGGTTATACCGGTTCCAGAAGCAGAAAGTAATATTGCATACTATGAATCTATATATCCTGGAGAATTTAAAATGCCAAAGCAGCTGATTCACATACAGCGTAAGTGAAGTAATTTATTCAATGAAATCTACACCCAGAACTTTACTTGCTAGTAGTATTTCAAGAGATGAGTCTTAAATGTCTATTGAGCTCACATCGACTCACTTCTGAGAATTTATTTCTTCCAGCATGTAAAGGAATAACATACTTGTTGAAAAGGTACATTTAGTTCTTGAGCAAGAGATACAGATGTCCTTCTTGATTCTTTATGTTAATACTTCACAATTCACAATCTCAGCGGCCTGTTTCTGCCCTCTGTAATAATACTTAGTAGTTACTAAGTAGCAGAGAGATTTAGGTTTGTTAGCAAGGGCAGACAAAAATCTACTTGAAGAGGAGAACATATAATACATCGTTAAGAAACAGGGTACCTGTCCCCCAAAGCTTAACCAGGATATAATGACAATAAAGTGGATTGGGAAGCCAAGCAGAAGTGGCAGCAGTAGTAGCATTTGTCTCTGCCTGGATGGAAGTATTCTACATCTAAAAGTAGATGGGTTTTGATGCCACTGATGACTTGCTGATGTGCTCAGGTTTTGTTTTTGCTGGGAGATAGCAGCTATTCTGTATGGGTGAGACCCTTAATGTGAGCACCACATTACTTCACGTACCTTTTGAAAACATTTTAAAAACGTAATCTGTTGCAGAATTCTGTTTTGCAGTGTAATTTGTAGAATTTAAAACGTAGTATCTGTCATTTAAACAGATCTCGTGCCTTATTAACTTTGGTTAAAGGTTAGACTTCTACATCAGTCTTGAGCGTCAGTGATAGCTTAAAGTATTAGAATTGTGAAAAAGCTTGGGTTGAAAGGGACCTTTAAAGGTCATCTGGTCTGACGCCCCTGCAGTGAGCAGGGGTACCTTCCACTATATCAGGTAGATTAGAACATGTTGCTGTGCTCTTAAGCAAATGAAGAGACTAATATTAGTAGTCTTCCATGCTGATGTTAAGGTTACATTTTTTTTGTTCTTTTTCTTATCTAGTGGTCTAACAGCTGAAATGGTGATTTTTTTCAGCTGCACTGTATTCTACAATATATTCATTATACCTTTGCAGTGTGTTTGGGCTGAACTCTTAAGTGTTGATAATACAGTATATACACAGCATTGAAAATATTGACCAATCTAAAAGTTTCTTAATGAAAGCAATGAGGTTTGACCAGTAGTAAACTTTCATTAGTTAACAATATATAGTCAAATAGATAACCAGCCTTTACTCCTGATTTTTAATGGTGTGCTTTTTTTTTTTTCCTGGAGAAAAAGATAGGTATAGCTTCAAAGTAGCATTACTACAACATTCAAACAAGTAACTTTGGATTTGTCTTCAGAATAATCTGGTGCGTACTCCAGATATTGCTATAAGAACAAAACATTTCTGTAGTAAAACTGACTTTCACTGTGGTGTTTAGCTTTTAGTTTGGATGCTGAGCAGCCAGATTATGACTTGGATTCAGAAGATGAGATCTTTGTGAATAAGTTGAAGAAAAGAATGGACATCTCTGCTTTGCAGTTTGAGGAGATGATAGACAGACTAGAAAAGGGCAGCGGTCAGCAGGTACAGTGGTACTTTGAATACAAAGAATTTTAAATATGCACTCTGTATATTGCTGTATGAAAGTGACATGCTGGGCTTTACATTTAGCCAGTCAGCCTGCAAGAGGCCAAACTGTTGCTGAAGGAGGATGATGAATTGATCAGAGAAGTCTATGAATACTGGATTAAAAAGAGGAAAAACTGTCGAGGTCCCTCTCTTATACCAGCAGTGAAACAAGAGAAGCGAGATGGTTCCAGCACAAATGACCCTTATGTTGCTTTTAGAAGAAGAACAGAAAAGATGCAGACACGAAAAGTAAGCAAATCTATTCCTCCTCCTGCTTTCTCTCTCGTTTTCCTCTCTCTCAAAAAGTAGTTTATATAAAAAAACAATCCTGCTATGTAGTATAAAGCAGTAAGAGTTGGCATGTTCTTTTGTTTTAACTTGCAAGGGTAAAAGCATGAAAGAAGCTATTCTAGGACAGCTATTGAACAGAAGTTTATACGCATTATTTTTTCACTAAATCTGCTAAATCTACGTACAACATTGGTAGGCTGTAGCTCATTGATAACAGCCACATGCGGTTTTGGGTTGTTTGGTTTTTTTTTTAGTATGTGGGGGGTTTAATCTGTAAATATTTAGAACTTTAATCATTATTTAATTTAAATGATGTGAGGAAACATATACACTATGTGTTTACAGAATCGAAAAAATGATGAAGCATCTTATGAGAAGATGCTTAAGCTGCGTCGAGATCTGAGTCGTGCAGTAACCATCCTGGAGATGATAAAGAGGAGGGAAAAAAGCAAGAGAGAGTTGCTGCATTTGACACTGGAAATTATGGAAAAGAGGTAATGTTATTGAAAACTTGCTGCAGAAAGCTTCGAAAACTACTTTGTATTTTGATTCCCACAGATGCTTAGAACAGTGAGGGGTTTTTTAGAAGTATTTAGGCTCTTTCATATTTATGGGAAAAGCATATTTTTGTACATGGCGGGGGGGAGAACCAAACATTAGGAAGCTGGTTATTATGGCTAAGTAATGCAACACACACATCTACGTTGTTTTGTTACCTGTGTACATGTATTCAAGTGTCCGTATATAGCCTGTGTATTATAGAGGAAGAGATCTTTGTTTCAGGTAAATTCAGCTGCAAATTCGTGTTAAATACGTAGATTAAGGAAATCCCAGCTAATTTTAAGGTTGTTTCCACTTGTTACTGCTCTTCTGTTTCTTCATTATCCCCATTCTTTTTTAGCAAGGCTTGATTTAATACCCCCTTGAGGAAAAAAAATAAGCAGTTCAGTAGATTATAAAAATGTTGTTCTGTGACTCATTTCCAACTAGTGCTTCTCTTGACATCTTGTTTGTCAGCTGTGCTAAAGACCAAATGCTCTGCTCTGTCAGTTGTCGCTTTTCTGGTCAAGTGGGAATCACATTTGCAATGTAGAGTTGTTCTTCAGGTTGATACTTAGAATCTGAATGGACTTCTGTGGCTGAAGTATCAGTTTTTGAAAACAAATGTTTTGAGTCAGTATCTTAAAGTTCTAAAACTCATTTAGACTGGTATCTGAGGGAAGCAGGTTGAATGCCTCTGTGGGGCAATTTCTTCAAGCAGTGACCATTTTTATTAGAGATAGGGGAGAATTTCAGATTTTCCATTAGCTTTTTCAAGAAAAGAAGCTGTTGAAAAGAGGAAAGATTCTTATGCCCCCCTCAGAATGGAAAACTGCGCTTCAACTCAGCACTTTCACAGGACTTGAAATGCAGTATGATGCTTCATGGGTCTGCTTGTTGTGAAAATATTCCATAATACAAAAGAGAGAGGACTCATGAATAAGGCACTGCCTCACTGTACAAAATCTACCGGGTGGTAAATGTATGTTTTGAATCGTACTGTCCCCAAGTTAAGGGGATTTGGAAACCCTTTCCTGTACGTTCTTTCTGGTTTCTGCTTCCCTCCTTTACAGTATTGTATTTTGGTGATGTTTTACAGGCTTTAAAGGGATTTATCATTTTTATTTATTTGTCAGCATTAGTTATTGCAATGAAGTTTTCATGTCACTAGTCCTGTTTTCTACAGTAATACTTACTATACTTACTGTTGTCGTGGATGTCCTTTTACCCCAGGCTGCAAGTGTTTGTCTGTGTTCTCTGTTATGCAGTTCTTTAGCAGACATGTAATATATTGTAAATGTCCCAACAAATAAAAAATATTTCTGATTTCAGGTATAATTTGGGTGACTACAGTGGAGAGATCATGTCTGAGGTCATGGCACAGCGGCAGGTGGTTAAACCTACCTATGCTATTCCCATCATTCCTGTGACTAACAGCAGTCCTTTCAAACACCAAGAAGCTATGGAACTGAAAGAATATAAAGTTAAAGTGAGTAATGTCAGTAACCAAGTTTCTATTTCGTACCATTACTATGCAAGATACAACGTTTTTAGGACGGGAGGAGGGGAAAACTTCTTGAGATTGGAAATAGATTAGCAAAGCTGCAATTGGAATGAAATGCTTTGTTCTGTTGGAGTTACGAGGATACCATACAAACTACTAGCAGAATTAAAGGAAGTATAGACCAACTACAAACAAAAGGATACAAGCAGTTGTATTCTTATTCTGGGCAATAGGAGGGTTTATCTCTAATACTGTCCATAAAGTTAGGCCGTCCTGAATAAAACTGTATTTATTACCCAGATACTGGACAAAGATAGGACTAATAAGGTAAAACACATATCTTGTTCTAAATTATGCAGTTACTTTAATCTAGAGGGTTATTTTGTGGAAGTTTTCTGGTTGGTTAGTTTGTTGTGATCTGCTGATATTCCCAGCATGCTGTATTTCTTTTTTTGGCTTTATATTTAAGTAAAGTTTCAAATAATCCTGCTTAATTTAGGTAGGTGACCAGCACTTTTTTTTCCTGCAGGCTTTAATTTTGTGTCATACAAAGCATAGCTACGGTGCCAACAACTGAGCATATTAAATAGGTCAGGTAACACTGGAGAAATGCTGAGGTATAAGAAGTCTTTGTTTAAAAATCAAATGATAGCTAAGAATGTCCAAAGGCTGTTCTGAATCTGACATGGTGGCTTGAATCAGTGAATACTTACATTGATAGCAGAGCATTGTAACTGAGGTGGCTAGAGTGTACTTGTGTGTTAGTGATGTTGGATCAATGCAGTGTCTTGCAGATTGAAAGAAATCTGTTTCATGGAAACTTGGGAAATGCACTTAAACTTGACTTTGCCGTAGTATGGGGAAAGAGAAGTCTAACTTCTGTTTTTGTCTTTAAAGCGTTGTTTGGTAGTTAGTGATTCCTTAACACTGCTGAAATACCCAGTAATTTAAAATGTTAGAGAAAAAAAATGGTGCCTCATGGAGAGCATAATATATATTTTGATATACTTTGAAGTAGTTCTGTTATCTTAACGGCTAGTGTTTTACCTAACATGGATTGAGCACACAGTATTTGACAAGGTGAAATCAAGCGTTTCAATTACTGGGAACAAAATACAAATACTTATGAAACAACTGAGTTTCATGACGATTACGTGGTGAGGCACTGGCACACGTTGGCCAGAGAAGTTTTGAGTGCCCCATCCCTGGCAGTGTTTAAGGCCAGGCTGGACAGGGCTTTGTGCAAACCTGGTGTAGTGGGAGGTGTCCCTCGCCATGGCAGGGGGGTTGGAGCTAGTTTATCTTAAAGGTACCTTCCAACCCAAATCATTCTATGATTCTGTGACTGCACGTTCTGCTATCAAAATGGTGGAGATATGCATTCACTTTTTAGCTTGCGTACATAGTTTTCTGAAACTCCTGTTTTAATCCTGTTTGCTTGTGTGTGTGATTTTATGCCTTTTGTTTCTTCTTGCAGCAAGATAAAACTGATGTTATTAGACCCAAAAGAAAGTATGAAAAGAAGCCAAAAGTCTTACCTTCATCTGCTGCTGCTACTCCTCAGCAGACAAGTCCTGCTGCACTGCCAGTCTTTAATGCTAAAGATTTGAATCAGTATGATTTTCCTAGCTCAGATGAAGAACCTCTCTCCCAGGTAGGACCTCTAGAGTTCTGTGCTGTCCTTAAGGTCAGAAGTAAAAGTGAACAATTTACTAGTATACGTACACACTCCATCCTCTCTTTAAAGGTTTTGTCTGGCTCTTCGGAGGCTGAGGAAGAAAATGATCCTGATGGTCCTTTCGCCTTCCGTCGGAAAGCAGGATGTCAGTACTATGCTGTAAGTAGAAATTCTTTATGTATCTTAAGACAGAGCATCATTGTGGGGAAAATACCTTGTGTTTAACTGGTTCAAATTATTTTAAGCCTCATTTAGACCAACCTGGCAACTGGCCGTGGAGTAGCCCTAAAGAGGGAAGATTAGGAGATGTGCGTTACAGATACTGCTTAACCACCCTCACTGTACCCCAGAGGTGTATTGGGTTTGCACGAAGACGGGTCGGCCGTGGTGGAAGGTAAATGCTACATTATTGCTGCTTTAAAAAAAAAAATCAGACGTAAAGAGCAAACTTTAAAAACCCCAAATCTCTCAAGAATGGAGACATCAGAGAAATTGACTTTTTAAATGCTACCATTTGATACAAGTTTCCATAGCTGTTTCATGTCTCCACTTTTATTTTGTGGTAGTGGAAACTGCTTTAGTCCTGTTTAATTAAATGGTTCTAGGGTTTTTAATTGCTAGTGCTCCCCAAGTTTTGAAGTGAAAATACATGTATGTTTTCAGTTGTGATTGGCAGTTTGTATCACAAATCATTTAAATGATTTGCATTATTGTCTTCAAATAGTGGTATATAAAAATAGCAAACCCCACATAATTCTAAAAATGCTTTTTTTGACTTTGGACCTTATTTGGCGATTTGATAGTTGTAGAGGAGAATGTTGGGAGGAATACATACAAGTGACAATAACTGCTACCTTTCAAACATTGTCGAAAATACCAAAGAATTAAGGACTTCGTTGAGATATTTTGCTTCTATGCATCATCATTGAAAACAGTTTGTAAATTGTTTAGTGTATAAGTACCATTTCTTAAATATTGTATGGCGTCTTTAAGAAAATGGTACATTTATATTAAATTTTAATTAAAAAAAAAGCATGCAGTTATCTTTCAGATTAATATTTAGCACTTCTTCACATATTAGCAAGTCTGGCATATCAGCAAAATCAGAATGAGACCTGGAAGTCCTTAATGGGGTTTTGCAGGGGGATTTGGAAATTAGTGTATGACATCCCCACTGCACTGGATGGTTGTAGGTATATGTGGGAGTAAGGCTTTTGAACTGAAATTACTTAAGCAGTTGTATTTTATTCTGGTTTTGTTTTTCCTTTGCATTGTGGAGCTCTTATCTTCCAGCCTGACTTTTTTTTTTTTTTTTTATATATATATGTGTTCTCACAGTGTCTCAGTATATACATGATAATGTACATCAGCTGCTCAAACAGTAAAGCTAGAATATGCACGTGAAGAGAAACCTAAATGTTCTACTAACTGTAAAATAATACCTAGTCATGCATTGTGTCTGGTTGGGGTACTTGTTCCAGAGCAGTTTTCTGTAGTTTCTTCTGTTTGTCATCTGCAAGCACACATGGCAAAGTGGTGACTTGCTTCATATTTTCTTGCCACTGTATAATTCTGCATTGTTTTCCTGGTTTTAGGGTGCTGCTAGACAGAGCGCATTCGGACTACGATAATACATTTCATCAGCTGGATTTGGAAATGTTTTCCTCATCACAACACTCTTCAATCAGTCAATTTGCCAATACCTCAGAAACAAATACCTCGGACAAATCTTTCTCAAAAGACCTCAGTCAAATACTAGTCAATATCAAATCATGTAGATGGCGGCATTTTAGGCCTCGGACACCATCCCTACATGACAGTGACAATGATGAACTCTCCTGTAAGAAATTACACAGGGGTATAAATCGAACAGGCACAGCACAACCCGGGACCCAGACATGCAGTACCTCTATACAAAGTAAAAGTAGCAGTGGTTCAGCACATTTTGGTATGTTCATTTTGACAAACTTGCTTCTAGAAATTTTAAACTTGGCTCAGAAAATGCAGGGTATCATTAGGTCATCCATACTCTACATTGTGGTCTATTTTGATGATAACAGCCCATCTTCACTTTTACCTCTTTATTTGCTACGTGGAATGTTTATTTGTATTTATTGCTAGCAGTAGTGTGCTACGTTTCAGATTTATGCAAATGCTGCCTTGGTTGTGTAATCATTTATTTTAGAGATATGAAGGTTTGAAACCAGTATTGTGTAGGGTTTAAGTTGACTCTGAAGATCTGAATTTTTAACATTAAAAATACGTTGATTTAAACGTTGATGTAAATACTATGTTCCAAATTTTTTTATAGTGCAAGGTGTGGTGGTGGTGTGAAATATTTATTTAAGATGTCTGCATTTTAAATTCCATCATGTTATGAATTTTTATTTGAATTTACCTGGAATTAAATGCCATTTCCCATCTGAAAAATACCCAGCCCACCCCCACTGATGCATTGCCATGCTTGGCAAAAAAGACTAATCACCTCTACATCTTGTCAGCAAGTAGCAGATTACATCTCACAGAACCTGAATTACATAGTTGAGGACCCGACTACTGAGTAAACTTGATGTGGTGTTAATTGTTTTTTAATTGGAATTGGAATGCTAGTGGATAGCATCACTCTTACATTGGATTACTCACACGGGAAGACTGATATTTACATAGCTAGATGTAAATTTAAATAACTTGAATTTTAATCAGATGGTACATTGAATGATATCTTTTCAATGGAAAGTAAAATTGCTCTTTTATACAAGGAAATAACTTGAAAAGTGCACCACCGTTTTGTAAAGACTCTATAGAATCATGTTTTGCTTGCCATTTCGAATTACGGCTTTGAAAACCAATTAAGAAAACCTGGAGAAGTTGAAGTGGGGGTGGGTGTTTCAGAGATTTGCTCCACCAAGGACTGTTACTCTTGCACCAGATGACTTCAGTCCTGTTTTCCAATATATCTTGCACCTTTTCTCCTTCACCACCTGTTGGGATTTTTTCTGCAGATTCTTCCTCTTTGCATTTTTGGACTTAGTGGGCAGGTTTGTTCTGTTGCTTTATTTCATGCTTTCTCTCCATGCTGTCTTACAGTAGGTCCTTAGCCTCATCCCCAGTTCTTTTCTCTTTTATGACTCTTCTTGCTGGAAATGTATTAGGGCTAAAATTGAATGTTCTTCTAGTTTATGATCTAAGTACAGCATTCAAATTCTGCCCCTCTGGTGTTTCAAATCGGTAAACCAAGCTCAGAACTGAATCAGGGCAGCCTCTGTCAAGTGACCAGTCTGAACTGTGGTAGGTGATAGAGTAAGGTTGCTACTCTGAAAACAAAACTAAGGTGATGAATAGATTACATATGCACTATAAAGCATTAATGAGCAATACCTGATATCTGAAAATCACATAGTCTTGAAAAATTGGCTGATTGAGTTTAAAGTACACGTCTTTGTGCGTAAACAAATACACACATCCCCTATAGAGGCTTTTTTCCTAAAACAGGTGATTAAGATATTTATCTTCCTCACACAATTGTTATTTGTGGTGATGAGTTCTGTACAGGGTTTTAACTGTGTGATTGTAGTTTGAAGCCTGTGGCAAGGGTAATACATAGGTGTAAGTACCTAGCATATTACGCTCGCTTGTGCTTGGAATTCTATGCAGATGGTTTATTTAAGTTAGTATTCCGAGCTTTTCTAGATTTTAATGTCATGCAGTTCAGATTCATATATAGGTGCAAATATGTCTGAATACATAAATATATTTCAAATTAGTTACCACTAATTACTATTTGTTATTAACATAACCAGGTAGATTGTACCTGCATAATTATTTGTAATCTCAGTTGGGGTCCTTGTGGCATTGGAGGTGTGTATAAGTATGTGTATATGAGTATGTGTATATATGGTGTAATGATGATTGTCTGTTTAGGTGTAGGTGTTTGAAAGGAGCATCTTGGTGCTGGGTTTTTTTGCAATGTTCTCCTTTCGGTTTCTTAAAGGATTCTTTAAGATACTTATAATCTGTGCACACAATGTGTGTTTGTCTCATACGTATGAGTTTGATTTCTTCAAAAGTGCATGTCAGTTGGAGCTGCAGCAGCTGAGTAATGTCATCTTGCTGTTTGTAGCAAATGCTGTAAACATCAGGTGTCTAACCTGTGCTGAGATTTTTCTAGTGGTCACTACTGCAGATGTACAACACTACAGTGTGTTCCTGTTCCTTTTTCTTAGCTGTCTTTAAAGCTGGGAGTTTGTAGGTGTGGATTTTTAGGTTAGCTTCTCTTTGCCTTTTAGGGTTTTGAGGTGGCAGTAGGTCTTTTTACCAGAAAATAGTTATTAACACATCTCTCTTTTTAAAAAATGCTTTTTTCCTTCTCACTGCTACTGTAAGTTGTGGTCAAATCATATTGCTTACATTTAAAATGAAGCTTATGCTGAGATTCTGTAGCGGCCAGCAGAGGTGATCTTGTTGCTGTGTTTATTTTGCATCATGAAGATGATAAGTTTTGTCTGTTTCCATATTAAGTCTAGAGAAGTCTTGAGCTTTTTCCATCTTGAATGGTGCAGACAACATGTTGCTGTGACATGGAATAAGTGCTGTGGAAAACCTTGCTTTTCAAGTCTGTTACACATGGTGAGCACAGGCATGAAGCTGCTTTCTGCTGGAGACTTGATGTCAGATGTGTTACATCTATATATTTGGATACTTGCATTTAGTAATCAAAAGTTTGAGGCATATAAAGCTGCACAGCATGTGTAATTCTGTTGCAGTCTTGTGTTTAGGAGGCTCACCAGAGATGCCAGTGAGGTGAAGGATTTGAGTACTGGTTCCCAGGTTCCAGAGTAACGCCAGGCAACTGTCTTGCTTTCTCTTCTTTCCTACCTTCATCCGGACACCTGGTCACTCCAAAAGAAACTCTGCAAACTGTCAAGATTGAAGAGGCTAGCTGTTAACTTCATTCTGCTTACTAAATTTCTTGTTCTTTCCTTGAGAAGAAGCTTAAGTATTCTAGCAGAAGTCTTACTGAAATATCTTGAAGATGTTTGGGATTGTACACCTTACTATACGTGAAACCCTGTGGGCGTCCAGAATATCATTAAAGAATACGGAGTAGCTTACCTTGCATTAAAGTAAATTTGCACACTTGGGGGTATAGCAGGCTGGTGAACTATGCTTCCATCTCCAAATTTGCAGTGTTCTTTACTGGACCTGTGTTGGGGGTTTTTTTGATCTGTCATTAAGAATATCTGACACCTGTCTTCAGTCATCCCTTTCCTGGAAAGCAGCAGGAGAAGGCTCCTCAGTCTTTGTGGCAGTGTTTAGATCTTCTTATTTAACCCTTGTGTCTGTAATAGTCTCAACACTGCTGTCTGTTTTACTGTGTTCTGTTTTCCAAATGCTGGTTTTTACATTGCAGGATAAACTTGGTCATGAAAAGTACTGACATTTGTAATGGCCATCTTCAGTTGTCATTGGAACTTCACATTCTTGGCCCATCTGTGGCTGAGATGTTGAGATCCTAGTTGGAGAAGCAGCGGCCTTGAGAGTAGCAGGTGTTGATAGCCTACACTAGGTTTAGTTGAAGGAGGACATTTTAAAAGGAAAAGCTGCTTTTGTCTGTGAAATGTGACTGGGGGTGGTGGAAGAGTCAACACTTACTTGGTGACTTTGAGACTTCGCAGTTTTATACTAGGTTTTCTTACTCTGCTTCAACCCAGTTGGAGTAGTACTTTACTCCACAGTTCGGATCCTTGGGCTTGTGTAAACTGTTGCACTTTGCATCCCATGGAAGGATGGTCATATTTGTAAATGTGGAGTAAACTGTGCATACCCCAACTGGCTTGTGACATCTTTGTGGAAACCTCTACTAAGAATGATGGGCAGACAAATATAAATGCATAGCAAGCATTTCTAGCTTTCATTCAATGGCTAGTAAAATTCCTCAGTAATTATTTTTGTCTGGTTATCTTCTACTACCGAGTAGGGAGTACGTATATGGATCTTATATCTAGTTTCTAATTTCTGAGTCTAGCATTCCCATGTTAGGAATTTCACACTTAAGTTCTGTTGGACTGAAATATAAGGCTATTGTAGTAATAATCAAGGGTATGATGATTCATGTTCTCGTAGTGTCTAATAATGCCATGTTTAAGTAAAATCAATCTTGAACTTCTTTTCAGAAAGTGAAACATCTTTGGGCCTGGTGCATCAAATACTAAATCACACTGATGGCTCTAAGTCTCTCCAATCTTCTGAATTCACTGGTGAGAACTTGCTATACAGTAGAAAATCTCTAACCAGGCAATGTAAGCCAGATAACATCTTTCAAAAGATAGAGATAAAAAATGTGATGTTCTGGGTTACTTAGTATTGTGAATGATGTTTGCTTTGCATGCAGTTTGGCATTAGTAACTACTAATCGTTCTCTTAAACAGCAGGGATGTGATGCTTTCATGTATTTCCCTTAAGGAAGCATTGTAACACGATATATCATCTTTCTACACTCTTCAGCAATTTTGTAGTGTATGGGATTTCTCGATTGCAAGCTTTAGTTACATGATCTTTCTTCTGTTACCTGATTGAAACTGCCTTTTTAATGGCCATAGACTCAGCTGAAGGCTCAGGGAATTCCACATTCTGGACCTAACATTTCTGCTCGTGAAAACAGATACTTTACTTGATGTTATGAAGAAACTGCCTTCTTTTTTTTTTTTTTTTAAGTTACTCTAATTAAATAGCTAGTTCTTTAGATATTTGACAGGACTGAAGCATTTGCTGAAAGGTTTAATTAAGCTGAATGAGTCTCTAGTATTAAAAATATTTTTAATCTTATTAAAAAAATAGGCTTACCTCGATAGGTCATTGTGTTTAATCCACAAAGCTTGCTCAGTTTCCCTAACAGATCTGGGGAGCATCTTCTATTCAGGAAATGAAAAGGAATTCTGGTAGAGGGACTAGGCATTTATGCATGCTTTTTCTGCTCTCCATTATATGCTTGGTAGGTTTTAGGAAATTGGTTCTTGTGGTCAATTTTTCTAAAGTCTGTATTTTCCTACTTAAGGGAAGCAGAGTAACAACTAGTGAGTCACCTCACAGTAAAACTTGAAGCAGTAGTTGGGAGGGGAGGCTGTGGCTGCTTAGCATGCAAAGACTGATCTCTTCATACAGAGTGCACAGCCGGCCTCCCTCCTCACTGGTTTGGCCACTTCTGAGAAGGACTTGCAGTTTCAGAGAAGCTAAATGTAAGCTACAACATTGTAAGGTTAGTGCATATTAAATGCTGTGGTAAAATTAGTTAGCACTGTAAAAACAGTTTTATATTGCAGTATAAAACTGCTGAGAGCTATGAATCTCTGAGAAGTCCTTTGACAGCATCACTCAATCTGTGCTTCAGGAAAAGCCATCTGTTGATATCAGCATCCCACAGAATTTGATAGATATGCAAACAGAATTGAAAGTCATCATTCAGGGCCTTAATTTGAGTAAAAAAAAGGGTATGTAATTGTCCCAGAAATTACAGATATTTTGCTTATAGTCATGTAAATGATTGTAGAAAAATACACTCATAATGAAGTGTGGAATAACTCAGTTTTTTAACAACACAAAATTGGTGGCTGTTGCTAAGGAGATACTAAGCAGTCATTTATCCTGTCAGTCATTCTCAGTAATGTACAGTGGTTCTTTCCTTGTGTTCATATCTGCAAACTCCTGAAGGTTTTTCTTCTACCTTCCATTTGGTTTTGCGGTCTGCAAGCCACAAAACATTTCTCTTACTTGCTGCCAAAGTGTAGTACTAATACAGCTGCAGAATTAGGTGCATGCATCTTCCAAGCTACTAAATGAAGAGGATAACAGCATAACTCAATGTACTGACTTAAAAACCTGGAGGTTGTCTCAACTGAATTGTTAAACTTGATTCAGAATTCTACTAGAAACAACTCGGAAGCATACTGGCTTTTAATTGTTCCAATTCAAAACAGTATGCTAAAAAAAAGCAAGAAAGAAGCATTTACGTAGACTAGTCTCTCAATAAAATTTGAGCTACCTATCTTTTGACAGCCATCTTGAGAGCTGGGTAACTCCAGGTGGGGTTGTGTCGTGAGATTCCTAATGCTTCAGGTCAGGAAGGGAGTTGGGTTAGGTTAACTTAAAGAGTCAGGTGACTTGCATATATTTCTAAAAGTGTTTTGGAAAGCATGTAAAAGTTTTAGGGGAAGGTGCAGTTGTTATCCATGAAAGACAGTTGAGATATTCTGAAATGATAATGTTCTTTCTTACAGTGTATCAGTAGTGATGGTTGAGGTATTCCCACTTCCACTCCTTGCTGGATTCTGTGTAGTAAATGAAACTGGATGTTTTGTCACTGTCCAAATCAGTAAATTCTGTGTCTTAAATAGTCATTACCGTATGATGGAGCCACAACTGCTGCGGCCCTAAGCGCATTGCTTGAGAAGAGTCTAAGCACTGTACTCCTGTCTAGGGCTGCTGAAGTGAGAATGTGGTTTAAAATCTCATGTGCCATCTTTAGCCATTGAATGTTATGTTCTGTCTTTTTTTGTAACTTGAAGCTGTTGTCCAGTTGTCTGTTGCTTTACTAATTTTTTTTAAAGCTTTGGAGGTCACCAGTAATATCAGGAACATGTAACTTTATGTAGCAGTGCACTTCTGAGTTAGCACAAGTGTGGTTGCTGATTGAAGGATACAGAAAAGGTCTGGGTTTGCTTCTTGCCTGCCACTTTTGTTTTTCCAGGCAGATAAAGACCAATGTATGACACAAAAGAAAATTACATTAATTTTGCTGCATTTCTGCATTTACCATTTTTCTCTGACACAGGTGAAATATTTCCAGCTGCAGCCTTTCTCTTTAGAATAAAACTGAGAAGAGGTAGCAAAACTTTCGGAAGAAAGTCCTTGGGGACACTGTTACTGTTTTTCTAGAGAAAGTGGTGTTAATAAGATGCTAAGTTTGGCATCTGTGCAATTGTATCCATGATAGCTTTGTAGGCAAGAAAAATTCTCTGCAAGCCATATGAATTAACCCATTAATAGTGGCTACATTTTATGGTCTGCAGTGCATTCTACTTTAATTGCTTTTTTCAAAAAACATAGTTGAACTTAGTCTAGTTCTTTGAGGAATTTAAGACTGCGACTGCAAATGTAGATGCGCAGGCAGTCAGTACACCCGTGACTTCACTGTGCTGAGCATATGTGTGATCTCCCTGACGCTTTCCCCAATTCCAGTCACAATTGTGTGTCACAGAAAATGAATATCTGAAGTTAAGCAGGTGTAATACTCTCGAGTACATATAAACATTTTTTTTATGCATGGGAAGAATTGTTTTCAGAAGCAACTTAACATATAGGCTTATTTTTTCAACAGAAGTGTAATACAGGATCATAGAATGGTTTGGGTTGTAAGGGACCTTAAAGATCATTCAGTTCCAACCCCCTGCCACAGGCAGGGGCACCTTCCACTAAACCAGGTTGCTCAAAGTTCTGTCCAGCCCGGCCTTGAAGCACTTGCAGGGATGGGACAGCCACAGTTTCTCTGAGCAGCCTGTGCCAGTGTCTCACTATCCTCACAGTGGATAATTTTTTCCTAATACCTGATCTAAATCTACCCTCTGCCAGCTTGAAGCCATTCCCCCTTGTCCTGTCACTATATGCCCTTGTGAAAAGTCCCTCTTCGGTTTTCTTGTAGGCCCCATTTTTAGGTACTGAAAACTGCTGTAAGGTCTCCCCGAAGCCTTCTCTTCTGCAGGCTGAACAAACTCTCAGCCAACTCTTCTAACTCTCAGCCTGTCTTCATAGGAGAGGTGCTCCAGCCCTCAGGTCATCTTGATACAGGCTGTACTCTGAGAGCATTGTTAGCAGAATACATGGTGGCTGTAATGGAAGAGGAATAAAGAATGCTGTGTCCTAATTTGCAGGTCTTCAGAAGAAATAGTAATCGATCAGTAGTAATGTGTTCAGTGAAGCCTTCAATGTAGTGCTTCTTCAGCATGGAGAGGGAAGAGCTATCTTACATAATTACAATCTATACTCTCTTCTGGTGTATAAGCATCTGGATATGCTGTGAAATGGAAAAGGAATATTAGATTATTTTAGGAGGCTGTAGCTTGCAGCAGTCCTTTAATGGGCAGTGTTGTGCATCTAAACTTAATGCAACTGATTAATTCAGAATCTTGCAGTAAATCTCTGATAGTGTTTTAAGTAGTATTTTGAGATGTCTAGTAGGCTTTTACCTGTAGTAAGGTAAACAGCAAAAACATTGCAGAATGTTTTAACCTAAATTGGAAAACCTGAAATAAATTGTTCTTGAGTGTATTTTCAGACATGACGGGTAAATGGCCATTTTCATGGTGTTTTCAAGGTGTTCTTTTGTAAGTGTATTTGGATATTTGAGCAGAAGTAAGAGAAGCAGTTTCAATATAGATGAGGGTGGTGGTCATATAAGGGTTCTTTTGTCACTTGTTCACTGTGAGAGCTGTATAACTGTTCTCATAGCAGTGGGAAACTTGGAGCTGTAAGGGTCACAGAGTACTTAAAAAGGAACGTACTGACGCACAGTTTGAAAAATACGGTTAGTCGAAATGTCCCAGAAAGAAGGGGGAGCACTTAAAGGCTGTCCTAAGTAATGGCTGTCCTAAAAACCACAGCTTGTCTCAAGAAACTTCGTATCTCTGGTTTTTCCAAAAGAAAACAGTGTTTTGGAGATGGTTAAACTGACACAGGTGGCTGTGCTTACAGCTCTTTTTTTCATAGCTAAAATCTGACATATGCTTAAGGCTTGAAAACTGAAAATACCAATAAATTTGCTAATTCAAATCAATAAAAGTGAGATGGTTATGATGGAAATTTTAATTCAGTCGAAGATGGTGGTGTAACATATCCTTTTTTGCCCATTTCCCTCTTTCAGTCTGTAAGTTATCTTTATTTACGTCAACCTGTTCTTAAGCAGTATAGAATTATAGAATGGTTTGGGTTGGAAAGGACCTTAAGATCATCTAGTTTCAACCCCCTGTCATGGGCAGGAAGGTCTCATGCTAGACCAGGTTGCCCAAGGCTCTGTTCAACCTGGTCTTGAACAATGCCAGGGATGGAGAATTTACCATATATATTGTCATACATATTTGTGTCATACTGTAGAATACAATAGTTAATAATACACGAAACTTCCTATGCTATTGGCACTCTGTTGGCTAAATCATTCCACTTCTAAATTTTAGGGGTTTAAAAAAGTGATAAATCACTATTAACTGATCAGTATAAATGAAGCATCTATTGGTAGCAGAGCAGTGCATGTATTTTTCTCTGTTACATATTATTCAGCTTTCTACATGTTTGTCTCTATGTGCTGAAGCTTTCTTGCTCTAACTAATGTTTGTTGACAGTTAAAAAAAGAAAATCAAAAGGGCTTTTAGTTTATGTAAAGTAGAATTAAAATTTAAACATCCACGTCCTGAATATTTGGTTTAAAATTTACAGCTTTAGGTTTGGGCTTTTTTTCATTAGTGAGGGCATTTGTGAATGGTGTTACGACTAAGCTGTTCCCCTAGGAGTAACTTTAAAACATTGAAGAAGTAAAGCAAGTTGAAATGAGATTTAATGAGCATTGGGAAATAATTTGCCACTTACGGCAACATAAATAAGTGCTACGTCCCTGCTTGCTGATGTATATTACTTACAGAAGATTAGTAACTTGAATACAACAGCTGAATAAAACTTCATAGCTTCAAGTGCTCAGATAGCAAAGTGCTGGTAATAACTTAGTGCTGTTTCCAGTACAGGCTGGAAGGATTTGGAGCAGTGTTTAAAAATAAGTAAAATTAAAGTATCACAAGTACACTGGAAAAATGCATGCTCAGCAGTGCTTGCTGTGTTTGTTTACAGACACTAATTCTTCTTTTTGGTTAGCCAGTTGTATTGACTTGTTATTCCGGTTTAAACATAAGGTACAATTGCTCTTCGGAATCTAGAATCTTTTTGTGTTCAGAAGAAGGAGATGATCATAGCTTTGATAGAAACAGGTTTTCTTGAGGCAGACAAGCCTAAAGAAGTAAATTAAGCAAAAGAATTTTTAAAAATCGCAATTTGTGAGCAGGATTCGAGTGATTTGTTGCCAAACAGTAGCGAACTTCCCCAGAAGTGCAGCTTCCACTGCAGTCTATGAATGCTGTTTACAGAACTTACTTGAGAGCATTTTATCTGAAGATAAAATTGAAGGAAAAACAGAAAGGTGTATCCTAGGCAGAATTTGCAGGGGGATTCACATTTCAGCCTTGGTTCAGTTTTAAATTGAAAACAGACTTCCTTTCTTTATGGATAAAACATTTTACGAAGTTAATCAGTGGACCAGTGACTCCCCACCACTGGGCATCCCCTCGTGAATCTGTGCAATTAATGCTGGGTTTATCAATTTTTTAATTGTGGGCAAGCTGGATAGAATGCTCGTTGATTTTTGATGCCCTGACTACAGGGTCACCTTTCAAAGATGTAAGAGATAAGGATATAGTTCTGTCACATTCTCTGTTGGAGCTTCTTGTACACGTGTGATTAAAACCAAAAAACTGCTGCACTGTGATAGCCTGCACAGTTGGAGGCATGCCCAACTGAATGTTTCTGACTAAACCATAAATCTTAATTTTAGGTATTCACTACCATCAGAGCACTGCCTGTGAGGGCTGAAAGCATGCAGTGGCCAAGCTTTGCACATTAGCCTGCTTTGCTAATAATGTGGATACTGTAATTTCACAAAGTGAAAGCAGTGATGCCATTTCTACCTACAGTTTCTTTTTAATCAGTCATTACAGAGTTCTGGTGGTTTTGATTGTGTTTTGGTTCCCTCCTCCCCTTCCTGTTTTTTGTATCTTGAGCTGAAAGCAGCAGAGCATTTACAGGCTATATACTGAAAATCAGCTTAAAAAGGGAAAAGCATGAACAAAAATTTCCAGGAGGATGATAGCCTTTTTGTCATAAAGGTGCATTAAGGCTCTTAGGAACTTGCTGTGGTATATTATTATTTTATTACTATTATTTAGGATTAAAAAATAGATGTGTTTATATACACAGCATCTACATATTTTGATATAGTATTTTCTCATTTTATATTTTGTTCAGCATTTACAGCCGAACAATACCAGCAACATCAACAGCAACTGGCACTAATGCAGAAACAGCAGCTTGCACAAATTCATCAACAGCAAGCAAATAGTAATTCTTCTGCCAACACGTCACAGGTGAGGGATTTGTCTGTGCTATGATTTATCCCTCATTGTTTCCCACCAGGGTTCATCTCTAATTGTCAACTGTTGCCATAGAACCTTGAAACTAACCAACAGGAAAGTGGCTTTCGCCTGAATCTACATCATAGCCATTCTGTAAAGTGTTTAGAAGGGACACTGCAGGTGAGTGTAGCAGGCATTGCCTCTGCTCCCTCTTAAACAAACAAACAAAAACGATGGGTCAGGTCAATTAATGACATTTTCAAAGCCTAAGAAATATGAATTGCAGAGATCTCCAGCCATGTCATTATCCTCTTGATAGCGGGGGATTTCTAGAAAAGGGTTTCTAGTTAATAATTAAAGCTGACTCCTAAATGCAGTCCTCCATACAGCTCTGGAAGTGTCTAATATTCATAAATATATAGTGGTTACAGTGGTGATGGACAACATACAAGGGTTCAGAAGTTGTTTGCAATCTGAGCCTCTGAGTCTCTGAATATGGTTTGGAATTTCATGAAAGCAAGTTGACCTGTGAAACAGTGTTCCACAGAACTTTGGAAATGAGTCTATATTTTAAATAGTTGGGGATTTTCTTCTCTGTTGTTATAACGGACCTAAAAGTGCATGATTAAAAAAATGACAGTTCAGATTTTAGTTAGTTTTACCAAATGCTGACAGTTTGGTCTGAGAGAATGACTGGGCCACGTTTCTGACTTACATGTATTGATTTTTGTTTTACTAGTTTGTGTGTAGCTTTAAAATGGGGAGAGTACTGACTCTTGGAAGCCTCGATCACATATGTTTGCCACCATTGTTCTTTCTAGGGTTTTGTTTCCAAGACACTGGATTCTGTTAGTGCTCAATTTGCCGCTTCAGCTTTGGTTACATCAGAACAACTGATGGGATTCAAAATGAAGGATGATGTGGTGCTTGGAATTGGGGTGAATGGCATTCTTCAAGCCTCAGGTATGCAGCTATTCAATGGAATTTGACTGCATTCTGATGTTTACAGTGGAGACACGTCTGTCTGGAGTTGAATATTTCCTGAAAAAAAAAGAGCTTAATCTGTTCTATTTTTCTTTTGCAGGAGTGTACAAGGGCTTACACCTCAGTAGTACTACACCTACAGCACTTGTCCATACAAGTTCTTCATCAACAGCAGGTTCAGCCTTGTTACAGCCTTCAAATCTAACGCAGACTTCAAGTTCCCACAGTGCACTGAGTCACCAAGTAACTGCTGCCAATTCTGCAACAACTCAGGTTCTGATTGGGAACAACATTCGATTAACTGTACCCTCATCAGTTGCCACTGTAAACTCTATTACCACGCTCAATGCACGACATATACCTAGGACTTTAAGTGCTGTTCCATCATCTGCCTTAAAGCTGGCTGCAACAAATTGTCAGGTGCCCAAGGTTCCAGCTTCCTCCTCTGTGGATGCAGTACCAAGGTAGGGTTTTTTTAATATCTGGTCTTTATTTTGCTTGATAAATACATTTAAGGTAGACAACAGTTGTGTTAGATGAGGCTGGCTTAAATTAACACTGTGTGTGATGGTGGTCAAAAAGGATTACCTGGGGAGGAATACAAGAACAGACAGACTTCTACACTGACAGTTTTCCAGGATGGTCTGCTGGCCACCAGATCAAAAATACACATTAACTCCAAAGTGAAGCTGACGGTCTGCCAGTACTATACAGTATAAAAATTCTCCATTGTTGAGTACAGGTTTTGTACTTAACTCCTTAACTCCTGCTTGAAGGCTGAACTATTCCAAAATTAAACCTGTGTCTGTCCTTAAAAGCAAGTCTGCCAGGAATGAGTATAAGGTAGAGTTGGTCTGGCTGCATTCAGAGATGTTTCTGTAATTTGAGCCCTGCGGAAGACTTAAGAGGATATGTTGTATTTTGTCAGAAAAACACGTCACATTCTTTAGGTAAAATAATAATTTTCATTTCAAAATTACCATTACTAATTTGCCATCTTTGTTACTTTAAGATATCTGGCTAGAAGATGAATTAAAATAGATTCAACAGGAAGTCAGTTCAGTGTTCCCTTGGGTAATTCCAGATTTTGTAGCTGGTGACTTCATCAGCAACTTTTTATTGCACTTTTTTTTTACTACTTCATCACAGACTTTGATGCTTAGAACACTTCTTGTTTCCACTGTGACGTGGTGCTTTATGGGGAGATTTTACAGCATGGCAAATGTTCAGAGTAGTCATTGCTGGGAGTTAAGGACACAGTAAATCTGGAAGTATAAGATGAGTGTGTTTCATGATCTCTTTGCTTTTCAGTTTAATGCCTTTGCTGCATTTTAACAGCTCTCCAGTAATGATAAGCGGTTGTCTGGGGAGTAGTTTTTGCTGTCTTCTCCCAGTCTTGTTAATTTACTTATCTCATATTCTCTCAACAGGGAAAACCATGAAACGGAGAAGCCAGCACTGAACAATATAGCGGACAATACAGTAGCAATGGAGGTGACGTAGTTTCCATAGGAGTGAAACTGCAGCCTTGGGAACTTGTTTAGGTGCTATGCATCAGTAGCATTTTGAATGCAAGGGATGATGGAATGCCGCACATTGCGTTTCCATGGCAGCTGTGGGGACTTGACAGCAATGCACATCTCTCATGCTTTGGTTTTTCTTTTCTTACTGTTAATAGAAAAGAATCAACATCTGTAAATTAACAATACAGCAATTATCTGTACAGTACTGCATATTTGTAATACCCTTGTATATATGTTACTTGAATACAGAACTGTTCATTTGTGATGCTTTGCACTTGGGGAGGGGGGAGGGAGGGAAACAAACTGCAACAAAGTAAGAGTGTGAGATGTGAGATTGTATAGAGATGAAAAAGTGTCATCACATCATGTGCATGGTGCGGAACCTGCTGTTTTATCTATTTATTGTGCCGTGTTTACAGTTTTTTGTACACTGTACCTTCATTGGTTCCTGTGCTGTAGTAAATGTGTTAGGTAGCTGTGGACTCCTTGGTATTTTGTAAATGGTATAACATAACTTGGTTCCCCTCTGGGTCCCTGAGTTTTCTGTGTATCATGTGAACAATGGTGACATACATACAGAATTTTTTGAAAAGGCATCAGTTGAAGAATGGGGAATGTACTGTTTAATGGGGATCTTCCTGTTTGAGTATCGCAAGACAAGTAACAAGCTAATAATGAAGTCTCAATTCTCCCATCCTAGCTTGTCCACAGGCATGTGGGCAGTTTCTGGTACTTAAAGCACTAAGGTTATGTTGCTGCTCCCCTCTTTAGTCCCATTTCCTTGCACACCAAAAAGTGTTAGTATGCAAATGGAGTCCTTACAACTGGAGTTTTTATGTTGTCTTGCCCTTTTTGAAGACATTGTATTTTTTTTATTGTATTACTGTTTTTAAGACTTCATTCTTTACTTGTTCTTAAGAAAAAGGATATAAGGGAGAAGAATGCAGTAATTGCTGTACGTGTATCATCATTCCAGTTTCTAAAACAGCCAGCTTTTTTCCTTTCAAGATTCTCCAGAAGGCTGCAAGGCCAGAACCACAACTATCGGGTGCCTTCCTTTGGAAATATTTGCCCTCTCTTCTGTGAAGAGAATGGTACTTAACAGACTACTATTAGTGCTTTGTCAGTACCGAAGTCTGAATGCCCACTCCAATGGCATACATTATCCTTAAGGTTTTTAATCCCACCTGGAAAAATTGTGACAGAACTCTCACAAAATAAACCCAGGGCATTACATGTTGACAAAAAAGTGTGGTTGTGTTTTCTTAATTAAAGTTCTGTAATATTTCTTGCTTTTATCTGAAGGATTTGATCCTTTGAGGTAGCCATCCTTACAGTTTAGAGTGGAAGAGTAATGACTGTGCGATGGCAGCCATCAAGACTTTTACCCATGATAACGCTGAAGATGGTTTCTTGATACTTTTGTGGAAAACTGAGTTACTAGAAGGGGGTATTATACAGAAGTGGTAAGGCGCTTACTGGAAAGACTTTTTCAGAGCTGCCTGTTAAGAATCGCAGAAGGAAATGTGACTTCCGTGGGGCATGGAAATGCCATTTTTATGTGTGTGTATCCTGTCTGCCACAGAAAAGTGGAGGTTTTCTGATAAAAAGCATCTCATGTTCTGATTCGGCTTACATGTCCTAAGACAAAATTGCTCTTTCATAGTGCTGTTATGGCATAATAGCTGTTTTATAAGTTTAGTATCAATTATCAAACAGTAAGATACTATGTTGAATATTTAAGTCATTATCCTGCTTTATCTGTAGGACCTTAGACCAGAAAGTCTGATGTAATTCTTTGCTACACAGCGTTCAGCCAGGGTGAGCAAGAGCACACGTTTGCTGTGACTTTTGTAAGAGGGCTGTTAGTCTGCTGTGTCTTTAACTGATACAGAACGGTCCAACTAAATGCCTCATCTTCTGCAGAAGACTCGAACATGCAGCGGAAAAGAGTGACAGATAAATTATATATGTCATCTTGGTTTCAAGCAAAAAACCTATTCCCCACTGATTTTTGATCAAGCATTAGCATGATTATGAGCGTGGGAGGAGGTTATTAGTCCTAGGCCAACACTGCTACTTACTTTTCTCTGGCTAAAGGCACAAATTAAGACCTAAAACTGAAGCCTGTCTAAAAATTGATTACCTGTATTTCCTTTAATCTCTTTACAGCCACTTCGTTGCACTAGAAAATTAGATGCATCTTTGCCTCTTGCATTTTCCTCTCTTGAAAGCAGAGGGAATAGTTGCTGTTGTTTTGTGATGTTGACCCCACAGCTGGAGGAAGGGAAGTTACATTGGAGAGGACCTTTTCTTGAAGGAAGTATGAGGTGAAGGGCAGTGCCACTGAGTTGCAGACAACTAGTGTTACCTAGTGAGTAGTTGCTGTTGTCTTTTGAAAATTCAGGTTAAGGATGTGGCTGCCATCTGGGTCGTTTGCTACTGCATTGCTGAGAATACAAAAATGTTGAAGTTCCTGAACACGGGAAAATTGGATTGCCATATAGCAAAAACTCTATGTCTGTGGGGAAAATGAGCTAATAAATAATGCTGCCTGAAATGTGGAATGTGCATGAAAAGGTAACGACTCCTAGAGTTTGGAAGTTTTCTGAAGGCTCACCTGTGAGGTACCACTGGATGCAGGTAAAGAAATGGCAGAATGAACGTTTGGAGCAGCGGATTCCAGAGGTGCCGGTTGTCCATAGGGTATGGCTTAATACAGGTGCGTTAGCCAGGCAGAAAAGACCCACAGTGTTACCAGCCGATGATGAAAGACGGCTGCTTCAGGAAGAGCAGTGGTGGAAGCAGGCTGTGTAAGCTCTCATGTAGCTAAAACTGCAAATGTCCTTGTCCTCTGCTTAAGAGACAGTGGGAGTCCGTACTGATGGAAACAGCGAAGATCAAAATAGCGTGCTCTGCGATATCACTGCTTGCCTTTCTGTGAGTATTTTATATCAGTGTATTCTGTTTGAAGCTCACTGTGAGGGGTGGCCAGGCACGAAAAACTTTGTTTTCTATGAGTGTGTCTTGGGGTATGAGTGTGCCTGGCATACTGGCATTTCAGAACGATTAATCTGTTGCTTCTTGAGTTAAGAGAAGCTAATCAAGCGTACTGAGAAGGCTCTGGGGGGGCAGTATTGTGTCCTTTCAAGGACTTAAAAGGGGCCCATAAGAATGATGGCAGGACAAAGAGTAATAATTTTAAGCTAAAAGGAGACTGAGGCTGGATACAAAGCTTTTGAGGAAAAAATTCTTTACAAAGAGGGCAGTGAAGCACCGGCACAGGTTGCCCAGAGAGGTGGTGGATGCACCATCCCTGGGGACATTCAAGGCCAGGCTGCATGTGGTTCTGGGCAGCCTGATCTAGGTGAAGACGTCCCTGCTCATTGCAGGGGGGCTGGGCTAGATGAGCTTTAAGGTTCCTTCCAACCCAAACTGTTCTATGATTTTGTGGTTGGTTTGTCGTCTTTGTGGTTTAGAATCATAGAACAGTTAGGGTTGGAAAGGACCTTAAGGTCATCCCGTTCCAACCCCCATGCCATGGGCAGGGACACCTCACACTAAACCATGACATCCAAGGCTATGTCCAGCCCGGCCTTGAACACAGCCAGAGATAAAGCATTTACAACTTCCCTGGGTAACCCATTGCAGTGCCTCACCACTCTTACAGTAAAGAACTTCTTCCTTATATCCAATCTGAACTTCCCCGGTTTAAGTTTGAACCCATTACCCCTTGTCCTCTCACTGCAGTCCCTAATGAAGAGTCCCTCCCCAGTTTGTTTTTTGTTTGGTTTTTTTGCAAGGGTTTTCCAAGAAGTAAGTAAATCAATCTCCCGAGGGAAGAAAGGGAAAATTGCGAGTGTGTCTATTAGGCAAGTAATTTATAGGAAATAATTTCTTCATCAGGAATGGGAGAAAGCCAGGAGTGAGTGAAGGAGCACTGACTGTTGATCCACATCAGGAGGAAGAGGGAAGAAACAAGCAAACCTGCTCTTGGTCGGTTCTGTTCAGATTGCTCTCTGAGCCGTGGTAAAGCTAGCAGTTCTTTTCAAGTAAGTAGTAAGCTTCAGTAATGTACAAGAATGAGGCGGTAGGATAAGGACGTCCTAAGCAATTAGTGAGGCAGGCCTGTTAGCGCTCATCCGGGTCATGCAGTTCAATTCTGTAAAACAAGTTGCATTAAAAATGGTCCCAGTGCTGAAAGTACACCGGTGATACAGCAGAACAGCTGGATGCATTGGCCTGGTTTTGTGCCATGGAGTGGGAGCATGAGTTGTTCAGAGGGATTGCCAGGAAGGGGAAGGAATGGTTCGCTTCTGGCAGAAACCTGCGGATCTGATGCAGGTCTTGGGTAGTATGAACTCGGTTGCTGTGGGTCACCAGGTATGGAGCAGCTATGACGGGAGGGCAGCAATTGGCTGCCCTGAGTAACGCCTATGTTCCTCGGCGTTAGGTGGCAGTGTACAGCAGCACAGACTGAACGCTGGTTCAAGGTTTGGGAACGGGGCTGGAAACTCAGCTGCAGCTCCAGTGCAACTGGGGCTATTCTTTTCAGTAAAGGTTGGTGAAAGGATGTATTTTAGCATTAACTGTTCTTCCTTCCCCCTGTTGGGTCAGGGGGATGTGCCACATCTTCACGTGCATTACCTTTTTATGCATGCAATAGCAAAGCCACCCACATCCTAAACTCTGTTAAAACTTTCATGTTTTCTCGTCCTGTTTTAACCCGTCTGCTGAAGGCATTTGAAGAAGGAGGTAAGTGCCTTCCCAATGTAGAGAACTTCTCTGCCAGAGCTGGAATTACTACCACAGGGGCATAAGGAGTGATTCCCATTCCAGTTTATAAATGGGGTGTTAACCTGTATCTAGGTATTGGCTAGAACTGCCGTTTAGTAAGTGCTAGTAATGGGCAGGTTGGGAAGAAGCTAAAAATCAGTGGGGTTTTGATAAAGCTACCAAAGTGCTGCATCGCTGTGTTAAAACTGGTTTTATAAGGATTTCTTCTGTTTCACGGTGTAAGCGTTTTCAAATGTTTGCATACTGAAGTCATCCATCCTGGCTGTGAACTACTGATCTATGACTTGGTGCTCATGGAGACAGGCGAGGAGCCTCCAGGCTTGCTGGAGGCTGATTATATCCATTTGTTTTATAAGTCCTTCTCAAATCTAGTGTAATTTACGATGATTTTGTTTCCTTTACCTTTTGGAGATGTGATTGCGTAGGTGTTTATGGGATGTAATTGCTGACCTTGCCATGCTGAGTCTTTGCTGTCAGTAGCCAAGGAGTACTGTTAACATTGCAGAGCTTATGTGCTGTTCACTGATTTTTCCACTAGTGGGATGCAATGACTTAACGTTGGTAAAAATACGTTCTTTTTTTTCTCTAGGTTCCATTGTGATTTCCGCTTTCCCAATATCTATTCAAGTGCTTAAGCAATTCAGTCCTATTTGGTGCTACCAGATCTCCACTGATCATAGCACTGGACAATAGCATGAGCAAAGTGTTTCAATACCATTCAGCCAGAGATGATGCTTAGTGTGTTAGGTGTTCCTTTCAACTCTCCGTCTCGTTTTGTCACACCCCTGCTGTAAAAGTCGCTGTGGGCTATAGCTTGATTGGCTGGTTTTATGTGGCAGAGCTGTCAGTGCCAAAACCAGCATTTTCTTGATGCAGTAGAAGACAGGTTTGATGGGAGATGGGAGACCTTTACACCAGTCCTCTCTCATCAGCACTGTATCTCAGGTCTTCAGGGCTTATAAACCAGTGTCACTGATACAGATAAAATACTTCTACCGAAGTCTCTAGAATTACATCCTTTCATTTGTGGTTTTCAGTGCATTGCCAGTGTAGATCAGTCTGTAGCTGTCAGTAGTACTTGCTTAGATGATGTTTCTCATTACAGTTTCTGTTCTTGAAAGATCAGTTCATGAAGCAGAACTGTCGTGAGGCAGCCAAACCAGTTAATATGGGCAGTGTCATCTCTCTGTTAGTTCTCTGGCACAAAGCTGCTCTCATCTTCTCTTGCTTCTGGGAGATGGTACTTCCAGGGGTGTCCAACAAGGGTTTTGCTGTAGAGGTGCTTGGTTTTTAATAAGCTTTAATTTTTTATGCGGTGCATGTGTTGAAAAGATACTTCCAAAAAAGTAAACCCCTATTAGTGCAAAATTGTGTTAAAGTATCATAACCCCATAAATCCTTTTGGAAGTGCAAGACCCAAACCTAGAAAGACAGCACCTCAGAGTAAAGAAAGCAGATTAAAACCTTGCAGCTAACACAGACCAAGAATAGAGAGTTTACAGAGATACTTTACAGGTCAGGTGCCATTGTACAGAAAACCAATAACATACCAAGAATTTGGTGTCCCTTCCAGGAGTGACCCGTCACTAACTTGATGCTTAACCACTGTTCCCATGGGTGCTTTCTGTTTGTGGGTACCTGCTCAGCAACCATAGCCATCCTTGAGATGCTTCCTTGAGACAAGTCGCCTTCAGCACTGGAGATGTGGTGGAGGAGCAGCAGATAATAATACAAAAGAAACTTCCAGTGACTCAAGCCTTCGATAATGGTCCCATTTCCTTAATGCTTCTCGGAGAGGTATAGACCGATCCTGCTTCAGCTATTTGTCCTCTGCCCAATCCCACTGCCAGGCCAGCAGGCAGACTGCCTTCAGGTTCCTGAAAATCCCACAGCACATTCAGTATCCCAGCTGGCAACTAAGCACCATGCAGCTGCTCTCTCACTGCCCCTGTCAGGGGTGGGGGAGAGAACGGGAAAGGTCAAAGTGGGAGAGCTCACTAGTTGAGATAAAGACAGTTCAATTGGTAAAAAGCAAAAGCTGCATGCACAAGCAAAGCAGAACAAGGAATCCGTTCACCACTTCCCATGGGCAGGCAGGTGCTCAGCCATCTCTAGGAGAGCAGGACTCCATCATCTGTAACGGTTAATTGGGAAGACAAATGCCATCGCTCCAAACATCCTCCTTCTTCCAGCTTTACATTCTGAGTGTGATGCCGTATGGGACAGGATATCCCTCGGGGTCAGCTGTCCTGGCTCTGTCCCTTCACAACTTCTTGTGCGCTCCCAGCCTCCTCGCTGGTGACGTGACTTCAGCGGCAGAAAAGGTCTTGAGGCTGAGTAAAGCGTTGCTCAACAGTAATGGAAACCTTCCTCTGTTATGAACACTGTTTCCAGCACAAATCCAGAACATGGCCCCGTGCGAACTACTATGGAGAAAATGGCCCCGCCAACCCTTGTGCTGAAACATCACCAAGGAAATCACTGTGTGCTTTCCCTCCTGCCTCTTGTTCTTCTGATCGGTGTGTGTTATTTCCTAAAGAGATCACGCTTTTGACTTCAGCTCAGGTTGCAATTGGCGCAGCTTATTTACCGCTCTACAGCTTGGGTCGCTGAAATAAATGAGGCAAGAAGAGACAAGATGTAACAGGAAAGCTAAAATCGCTCCTTGTGATCTCACGGTTCACAACAAACCAATATTCAGAGAGATTTCACTCCATACAGACCAAGCACACCACCGAGGGCTCCTGCCAAACCACTGTAGCAGATAAGCGTGTCAGGAGCAGCAGCAACATGTCTGACAGGGCAAACTGTCCTGCCTGGCTTGCTGTTAGTGGTGGGACAGGCGCTGTAATGAAGATCTACACTCATTTTCTGTGAGTTTATTCGTGGGAGTAAAAGCTTTAATGTGCTTCTTTTCACAGGTAGCAGTAGGGGCTCTGTGACAGTGTTTGGCACAGGTTCCGCTGCTGCCAGAGCGCTGCAGCCACCATTCATAGGGAACAGCGCTGCACTGAAGGATTCAGAGGAAAGCTGTGGGAGTATCCAGGATTCTATACACGCTCGATGGTGAGAGCCACAGAGCCCAGCTTGTTTCATTCAGTGTGCTATGGGTAGCTGAGCACAGTCTCCAAGTGCCTACACAGAGACCAGTGGCAAGACAACAGAAGGCCCTTCAAGCTACCGGAAAGCATATAATTTACCAGGTATGATCACATATGTTTACAAGTACCAAAGGTCTGGTGGGCTGCGGTTCCTAGTGGTGTTTAAATTACAACTGGTTGTTCTTCAAAAGGAACCATGGATTAGGTTAGAGAAGATTTGAGGGCAGTCCAGTGGTATGCACAGTGCAGCAGATCCTGGTACCCGGTGGCAGCACCAGAGGCAGTGTGCACAGACTGAAACACAGGAGTTTCCCTCTGCACATCAGGAAACACTTTTTCACTGTGAGGGTGACTGACAGCTAGCATGGGTTACCCAGGGAGGTGGTGGAGTCTCCATCCTTGGAGATCTATGTGGTCCTAGGCAATCTACTCTAGGGCTCGGGCCAGATAACAACCAGAGGTCTCTTACAACATCACTCATTCTGTGATCTTTCCTGGCTTCAGGGTCTATTGACAGAACTCGGAGCATGCACAGGGCAGGGGGTTTGGAACTAGATGATCTTAAGGTCCCTTCCAACCCTAACTATTCTATGGTTCTATGATCCTATGTCATTATTGCCTACTCGATTTCTTTCTTAGTTTCATGAAATCAGCAGCGGTGTAGTACAGATTCCCATAACACGAACATGAATAACAGACAGCGGGAGTTCAGTTTGAATAGGTTCCAGTCCAGCTGCTGATTACCTTCCAAAAATCACTATTCTGCTCTTATGCTGCTCTTGGTTAAGACTTGAGCACATTTAAATAACTGCTGGTGAATCCAAGGCGCTTTGTGGATGAGTTAATAAGATATAATTACAATTATCCCTCATGTAGCCTGGTGTCCAACTTTAGCAATCAAAAGTGTGATTTCAATATCTGTAAACATTCCTTATATAATTAATGCAGTATGAGATTATTTTGTGCCACAAAAAAATGTGTAAGCTGTGCTAGAAAAACAGAAGGAAACTATACCAGGGTGTTGCTTCTATTGACATCACACATGGATTTTGTTTGCTATATATGACCAATTTCTTTGAAAATTACTCTATATGGCTGAAAAATAAACTCTGCTTTACACTGAGTAAAGATTAAGGTTAAAAATTAATTACTTTGAAAACAACACTATCAAAACCAGCTTCTTTATCATCTACTTACTCAGAAGTGAGAGGTATTAAGATCTTTTTATGGGTTCCCGTTGTGTTTGTAAGGTTGATCTTGGCTACAAACCCTTTCATAACAAACCTGGTTAAAAGTTAAATACGGTTTGGGGCCAGCACAGAATATAAATATACATTTGCTGATATCAATTCTACTTCTGTCTCATTTCAGAAAGTTCTTTACAGCTGAAGGATTCCCCATGTTTAAAATGCAATCCTGCTTAACTCTAGGGGAGGAAAGTGGTCCCGGTACAAGGTCAGCAGGAGCAGAGTTGTGAGAAGGCAGAGGGAGCAGCTGTTTGACAAGGGAACAGCCTGTGTCCCTGGGGAGGGGATTTTACTGCGTTTGAATTCGTTAAGAACTGAAGCCAAGAGCAGCTTTCGGAAGCAAGAGCCGATCTGTGGAAGGACCAGAGATTCCTGGCCTTCACCTGGGAGCTCTGGCTGGTCAGGGACACAAGGTACAACTTCTAAGGAGGGACAAACCTTGCTAGGTTACAGCTCCCTGTTAATTCCAGAGCTCACCCTTCAAATCCAATCAGTCAAATCGAATAGCATCACGTTGGAATACCTCTGCTTACAGAGACCAAAGAGGCACAGTTATCTTCCGAGAGTGTGCGCTGGCTTCCAGGGGTTCTTCTGAATGCATCTCTCTTGCAGGCCTATGTCCTTTCCTGCGAGCCGTGGAGATTGCTACATCCAGTTATGTTGTTCATAAGCAAAATGAGCAACTATCCTCCTGGTCTCCGCTTTTTAGTATTGTGACTGATCTATGCAGAACATACAGTTTGCATAAAATAAGGTACTGAAGTAAATGAGAGCTACGAGTGAGCCAGGATCTTCTGAGCTTCAGCTGAGGGCATCACAAGATTTCCCTTTATAGTGCTGGATTAGTGCCTCACCTCTGCTACATTTTCTTTTTCAGTGAATTCATTTTCAGCAAAGTGAATGCAGTGGTATTGCTCACACGAGAAAAATAACTGATGTTTAAACCTGGAAACTGGTGTTAACTTAAAAACTGCCTCAGGTTTCAAGCACCAAAGAAAGATTTTACTGATTTCACTGTGTAGGCACACTGCAAGGAAGTCAGTTTTGCTTTGCAAGAGTAAACTGTACTGTAAAAGTAGCATAGCAGTGACAGAATAGACTTCAGCTGGAGCCACCCTCCCAAGAACACGGAGCCCTTGGCTGGCCTTGGCAGCTGTCATCCTCGTGTCTCAGTGTACAGTCACTACATAAGCAATGGAGAAACCGCATCGTTTTGAATTCAAGATAAAAGCAATCCTTATTTACAGTTACACCCAGTGACTGTTGTGCACAGGAAGAGCATGATTATAAAAATACAGTTAGGACAAGTCCTGCAAGTCTTCCCTACCTGACTGTAGCAGGATATGTGCTGCCTTCACTGCATTAGATAAAATGCAGCTATGCCCCTGCAGCAACACAGAACAGACCATACCTTCGTACAGTTTGTGCAGACTCAAGCTGTCACTTCTAGGGGCAGAGGCAGGGTCCTGGGAGCTCTGATGGGCCTCTCCATGTTCCTGTAGGACCTGCAGTCTCAGAGGAGAATTCCCCTCTCAGTCGAGGCATTTCCAACAGAACACAAGCAACAACTGTTTCCACACCAGGTAGTTTTTATAGACAATCTCCTATACGATGGAAAAAACCTGTTATTGGTTAGTAATCATCATTCTCTGAGCCATAGGGCTCGGTTTGCTCAGTTGAACAGCATATCTTGTCCCATGTGGCACTCGGGTATTCCCAACATTACCCACACCAGGCTGACGGATGTGACACGACCTACAGGAAACCTGTGCTGTTCTGGAGTGGCAGCTGGAGGCCAGTCTGGCTGCCCTAAGACATTTGTGTTTAGGCATTTGAGTCCCTTCTGTGGTGCTTGAACATCTGAATACACAACAGTGGCAGCCCAGTAGCCACCCTCCTCCCCTCACTGAACTGTGGCTGAGGCAGCAGACGGCAGAGGCTTCACTCCACCCTGTATGGCCATGAGGAGGGCAGGGTCTGAACGTGCTTAGCGCTGCTGGTAAGTCATATTTCTTTCCTCCACTGCTCAGAGGAGCCTGTCTCTGCAGTAACAAGCTGTTGCACCAAATTCAGCCCCCTCAACTGTGAAGCCTTGAGGCTACATTGCAGGAGGCGGCTGTAAGATCAGAGCAGGAAGCACTTATTATTTTTGTATGAAATGTACACACGGTCAGCAAAAGGACAGTTCTGGATAAGATTAAAGTAGATCCAACTTGGGAGGCAGGACAGTATTCAGCCATCAGAACTAAAGCAGAAGACATAAACTTAGAGTTTTTCAATCAATCAGAGGCACACATTAAAGGAAATGGCTGCAATGAATGCCCCCATTTCTGGCCAACACTTTTATCATGCATTTGGAGTTTTCTAGTCCCTTCTCCCAAAGGCAACATATAGGCTTGCAGTATTTTAAAGTAACATCAAGGACATAATGTTCCATTTCGACATCCCCGATGTATCAATTAACTTGAGTGACTTGGAAAGCTTACCTTGAGGTTGTGCGCGGAATGTTGACATTAAAAAAGCGAACGCTGCCAACATTTGTTGACGTGCCAAAATGAAAGTGCTTTGCTGAGGCTCACCCCAGCACCTCATTGTTCCCGTTCTATCTGACAGGAAAATCAGAAAGTGTCTGGGTAATTCTCCACCCTTTCCTCATTTTCTCTGCAGGGAAGCATGAGATCAGCGGCTTTCTCCTTTTGTTCATTTTTCTCCCCTGCATGGCTGCTATTTGCTTTGATTTATTAGAACTTATTTTCTTAAATAGGAAAAGATTTATGGGCTATTAATACAGGGACACCTGCAGGCTTGGGCACCTGTCTTTTGAGACCCCCTTACACCAGGTCTACTCTACAGAATCATTCAGAGCACTTAAGTTTGAGTTTCTTCTCTGGATTATGTTACAGACATTTCCTCCTGACTGTAGAGGCATCACAGGGAGATTAACCTTGGCTGGGTTAAAGAAAGCCTCTGTGAATACCACTGCAGTGATTAGGAGCTTTATATTTGCTGATTTGCTATTCCAAAATCAGTGATGTCTCTGAAAGTAGGCAGTGTTAGTGGTATAGAAGCATTCACATATAGCTCCCAGCTACTTTGTAAACATTCAAAGACCCAAGTCCATCACTGCCAAGAAAGAAATTTCCTGCGAATAACATATGTTTGTAAGACACACCAGTAGCAACCAGAAGCAAGAATGCAGTTCTCTGACAGATTTAGAAGATATTTTAACAAAATAGGAAGCACAGTCTGGAGAACTACACCATCAGTTACTCACTGTAACTAGTGGGGCTGTTACCTCTTTAGAGAGTTTGGTCACCATAGCAAGTCACCTTCTTTTAATCTGTAAAGTTTTTGGCAATGTCAAATGACAAACCATGTATATGTATTTCCTTATGTAAAATCAGGAATTATATGTTTACCTGTCAAACCCACAAGTACCAGCCATTAAAAAGCCCTTGTGGTGCAGAATTGCTTTTGATAAAACTTCCTGGGCTTTACTCATGCTAATTCTGATGTCTCAGTTATGAGTCCCTCGCTTTCCTAGCTGTATAGCAAATGGGCTAATGACATAAACTAAATGGGGTAAGAGCTTCTGGCCATGAGCTAATTCACGCTATTCACAGCAAGAGCAGCCAACAACAAAAGTGCTGGAACCAAGGTAGCCACTGCTGTAGTAGTACAATGTGTGCTTTTGCAGAATAACAAAATTAAAGAACTTAAGGTCAAATCAACCCCCAGCCGTAAATATCAGGCATTGACTTCAGCAATGCTTATTTGTACATCTAACATCAGAATTAAAGAAACAGTGATATTTCCATTATGATTCATTTTTTCAGCCTCAGGGGTACCTGCCACTGCTACCCCATATTGCCTGTTTCATAGATTCGCTTTATTTTTTATCATTTTTCCAACTTCTTAATCTTATTTCCAACTTTATCTTATTTCCAGTGGCTGGAGAGTCATTTTTATTGTTCTCTCAAACCTGCTAAGGAATATAGCCTGCATATGCAGAGTAAGCTGAAGAGATTAGCAAAAAATGGCAAATTGCCAACTGCTAAGCTTTTCTGTGTTCATCTTTTCATCTGTATTTGATTCTACTGTAACAGTTGGCTTCCGTTCTCGCCATTTTATAGAATCATAGAATCATAGAATAGTAAGGGCTGAAAAGGACCTTAAGATCATCTAGTTCCAACCCCCCTGCCATGGGCAGGGACACCTCACACTAAACCATGCCACCCAAGGCTATGTCCAACCCAGCCTTGAACACCACCAGTGATGGAGCATTCACAACTTCCCTGGGCAACCCATTCCAGTGCCTCACCACCCTTACAGTAAAGAATTTCTTCCTCATACCCAATCTAAACTTCCCTTGTTTAAGTTTGAACCCATTACCCCTTGTCCTCTCACTACAGCTCCTAATGAAGGGTCCCTTTCCAACATTCTTATAGCCCCCCTTCAGATACTGGAAGGCTGCTCTGAGGTCTCCACGCAGCCGTCTCTTCTCCAGGCTGAACAGCCCCAACTTTCTCAGCCTATCTTCATACAGGAGGTGCTCCAGTCCCCTCATCATCCTCGTGGCCCTCCTCTGGACTTGTTCCAACAGCTCCATGTCCTTTTTATGTTGATGACACCAGAACTGCACACAATACTCCAAGTGAGGTCTCACAAGAGCAGAGTAGAGGGGCAGGATCACCTCCCTCTACCTGCTGGTCACGCTTCTTTTGATGCAGCTCAGGATACGGTTGGCTTTCTGGGCTGTGAGCGCACACTGAAGCCGGCTCATGTTCATTTTCTCATCGACCAACACACCCAAGTCCTTCTCCACAGGGCTGCTCTGAATCTCTTCCCTGCCCAACCTGGAGCTGTGCTTGGGATTGCTCTGACCCAGGTGCAGGACCTTGCACTTGTCATGGTTAAAGTTCATCAGGTTGGCATCAGCCCACCTCACAAATGTGTCAAGGTCCCTCTGGATGGCATTCCTTCCCTCCAGCATACCAACCAAACCTCACCGCTTGGTGTCATCAGCAAACTTGCTGAGGGCGCACTCAATCCCACTGTCCATGTCACTGACAAAGATGTTGAACAAGACCGGTCCCAACACCGATCCCTGAGGGACACCACTCGTTACTGGTCTCCAGCTGGACATTGAGCCATTGAGCACAACTCTTTGCATGCAGCCACCCAGCCAGTTCTTTATCCACCAAGTGGTCCACCTATCAAATTGATGTCTCTCCAATTTAGAGACAAGGATGTCATGTGGGACAGTGTCAAACGCTTTGCACAAGTCCAGGTAGATGACATCAACTGATCTACCCCTGTCCATCAGTTTTTGGCTCCAAGGTTTTGGCAGGCACAGAGGTGAGACTGACTGATCTGTAGTTCCCCGGTTCATCCATTTTCCTCCTTCCTTCCCTCCATGGTAGATAGCCACCCTCCACATGAGGATTTAAGCAGAAAGAGAAGCAAGGCAAACTTTCCACCTTCTGGTCATACCAAGGATTCCTGTGATGAGCAGGGAAGTTGTGTTCTCCACAGCAGTGCTTACAACTCTCTCTGTGGTTTTAGTGGATTTTAGTTGCATGCCATTAGGGATTACCCTAATCTTCAGGTACACGAAGCAGAGAGAATTCACATTGTAATCCATATATAGTAAAAGCCTTTCAACCCACCTCTGTAACATGACTGAATTCCTTTAGCTTTTTAATACCAAACACTAAAGTTTAGGGACCAGGCATTACATATGTTACTGCCCTAAATTGGGAATGGTTTACAGAGAGGAACTGTAAGCAAAAAGGTCAAGCAATAAGGAATAAAACAGTGCCTCTTCATAAAAGCTAGTTTAGTCTACTATGATTGTATCAAAACAGTCTCACGTAAGATAAGTCTTAGTAGAGAAAAGAATAAGAGACATTGCTTCTGTGAAAGTTCTCCCCATCATATACCTGAAGGAGTCAAGGTAACATAATAAAGAACAGGAACAGCTGGTATTCCCCAAAAACAACGCTCTGAAACCCTTCTGGTCAATATTTCCTCATTTGATTATTTTCTCACATGAATGTTCAATGTTGCTACAATGTGTTAAGATTTAGGGAAGATCCCTCAGATGCAGAGTACCCAATTTGATTTGCATAAATTAGTAATTGCATCTAATTAGGGCCATATTTTCAAATTCTAGATCCAGTTTACATGTGGTTATCCAGCAAAGCAAATTAGGCCTTTATATGTCTAAGCATCGAATTTGCATGTGCAATCAAATATGTAAATACTCGTGGTTTCAAATGCATTTCCTTTCTCATTCTTATGATATATGGGAGACTGAATTGCTCCTGGTTGAAAGCTTCACCCTTCATTTTGGTCATATAAACACATCTAGGGCAGCTGTAGCAGATGTGATACTGCAGCTCGATATTAACCTGTTCTATTTCAACCTTACCCAGCACTTCCAAAGACGTGATCTCTGTTCAGTTCCCTGAAACTTCAGCTATTCAGAGCGATGTTTCTCACAGTAACTACTGATAATATAATTTCTTGGCTATTTTAACAAGTATGTTTTACTTGGATTAAGACTCTTATAGGCATCTGACAGTGCAACATGCAAAAGAAATATTGACCTGACTGCAGGGTTGCCTTTTTCATTTAAGGGGAACCTGAGTAGTCTCTTCAGTGGGTGACCACAAAGTACACTGAAAAACTCAGGTTCCCTTCTTTCCTCCCTTCAAGCCCTTACAATATAAACACACTGTCTCAGGAAATGACACATTCAGTACATCTCAGTAGACAACTAACACTTGAGAAGGGAAAAACTGTTATACCACCAGAAAAGGAAGGGTTAACGTAGGGGCATGGAAGGACCCACAGTGGTGGTTCAGGCTGCAGCAGATGTAGAGAAGTCAAAAACTTCTTGGAGGGAAAAGAGAGGATTTCTCACTCACTGGATCAAAACCACTCTGATCACCGTCACTGAAGCTAATGTCCTGTGCTGCTTCCAGCACTGTGGTTTTTACTTGAACTTCTGATGTGAGTGCTAGCACCCATCTGAGAAGCAGATCTTTGAAAACACTGATTGTAGATAATTTGGTAAGATTTTAAAGTGATTTTCACTGTATATATTATCTACAATATGTGCAGGACATGAGCACAAGGTTCAGGGGTCAGACCAAAACTTCGTGCCCAAGCAAGCAGTTAGTCTCCATAAAAGTCTGAGATGATGAGATGGCATATACGCAAATGGACCAGGATCATGGCTTTTTCATGGCAATAGAATAGATCAGTGCACTAGGTTACCACTTTCTGCAGACATCAACAACCACACTGCCAAATCCCAGCTCTGCAACATAAGGTATCACGGTCCAGTTCTTGAGAGTGTGTAAGAAATCACACTTGCTAAATTGGCCTTCTATTTTATCAAGTTTCTGGGATAAACTAGCTTTTATCATCAAAGAATTCCAGTTGAAAAAATAAACATTTTAATGTGTTTGATTGTATAATTGAGGCTATAGATGAAATGGGATCAAATCAACTAAACAAAGGCACTTCCATGTTCAGTAATATTTTCTAAGCATAAAGATGACATCATCTTAGAAGTAATCTTCGTTCTAGAGATATGTATTTCATAAGACTTGGAAGTTTGTATTCTATTTATAATTGTGCGTCTCAGTGAGATAAACCTGTCTCTTAAAGTATGCTTGTACGCAGATGAAGTAAACCCGCCACATCCAAAATCAGAATAGAGCACAGATAATAGAGCACAGATAAATCTGAAGTTTGTCATCTCTTGTGAGTTCAAAGCTTGTTTTATTCTTTATTTAGTTTGTTGTCCATTGATGTTAGCAGTAGAGCAAACATAACTTTCTATTTCAAAAAATGCCCAATTTAAAGCTCAAAACATTTGGCTCATTACGATGGGAATAGCTGTTGCTTTAGCACAGGAAATGGCGACACAGAGTTAGAATCAGTGGTGTGGTTTAGCATTTTGTTGGCAATATGGTCAAAATGAAGAATTTCACAAGAAAAACTTCCCAGGTTGTGTTTGGTATAGCATTTTGCTCTAGAGAAAATTAGTATCGTTTGTACCTTGGAAAATAAAGCATAAGCTAAGGCTTAGGAAGCGTATTAAAGTGTGCCCATCAAGAAATCATATGTCCCATTCTTTATTTCCATAAACAGTCTCTTTATTTGTAGCAGCTGGCAGGAAGGGACTAATGCACCAGCAAATGCTCCTGCGTGTTTGTGTAAGCAGTAAGGTAGCCTTGATGGCCACGATAACCATTGCCCCTCAGGGTCATGCTGGCAAAGCAGAGTCCCTTCTGCAGAAGGCTTGTGTGTGGTTTGAGGAGCATTAGGAGGAGGAGATTACCCTAGGAGGAGGAGATTACCCCAGGATGAGAAGATGGATGTGGGTAAACACTGAACAATACTTGAGAATGGAAATTAACAGCCTCTGTTGCAGTTCCCCTGGCACACAGCAGTTCCGGCTGGAGCACAGCCTTTGGCAAGCCCTGGGGTAAGCAGTTTGTCAGCCTGATCGTCTTGGTGCTTTGGAGCAATGCCTGACTGTGGCTGCTGACAGCAGTCAGATGCCATCAGCCAAACCCACTTTCAGGCATTCTTTATATCTAGTACATCAAACTGTCTTTGTTTCTCTCATGGAACAGTCCTTCCAAACTACTCACCAATCACTGACTCTTTTTTTTTCCTGCTGTTCCTCTGTATTTGTCCACTGGTCCAGGTTGCCTATTGTCCTTCTGGTTTTTGTTGTTGTTTCTCTTGACACAGGCAAAATTGATATAGTTAAGGTGTCTGGTTTAAAGACTTCTGAAGGGTCAGAAGCACTGCAGTGGCATACAGAGACTTGCCTTGAGGGTATTTGTCTGCTTTGCAACACAGGCCAGAGATCTGTAACAAGAGACATCTTTTAGCATAAAAGCACACAGTCTCAAGCCAGGTCCTGACAGACATGGATCATCGCTATCATAAAACCAATCACCACAACGGCAATTAACTGCGACCTTTGTAAGCAGACGCATGAGGTTTGGTAAGTGATACAATCTCAGTCTTGGAAAAAAAAATGTGCTTCAGTGCTCTGCATCGAGGTTTCTAACAGAGCCAACACAGGATGTGATCGCTCCCTTTCAATGGGAGTCTGCATTTTCATTTTCCACCTCCACTTCAGTGGTACTAAAGTAATCCTGCACCTTTGCAGCTATAGGAAAAAAATTGTTTACATAAGCAAAGGCACCAAAAAATGGGTTGATACACTAAATCCAGCGATGTAATCACATCCTTGCTGATGGTCTCAAAAAAACCTTCCCACAGAGTAAGTCAAGTGGTGACAAATGTGATTTCTCTGGGACATAACACCTTTCATTCCTTGTAAATCAGAGTGACAAGTGAATTCTCTGTAGAGGAGAAGTGGTCTCAGCAGAGATCCACAGAGAGACAAGCAACAAGGCTAAGCAGTAAGGAAAATAACATGCACAAAAACTCTACCTAATACTGAAGTACCAGAAAACAAAATTATTTAATTGGGATTAGGACCCACTTTGCATACCACACTCCATGCTGAATTTGTAATGAGAGTAGGAGAAATCTTGCTAACCCTTGGGCACTTTACACTGCTACCAATGATGATCCTGGTGTAGACTGAAAGAACTTGTATGCCTGTGTCATGTCTCAGCAGCAAGAACAATTTGGCTGGAGATGCTGAATTGTCTTCAGGTTCTGTGGATACTTAGGAAATTTTAACTTTTGATTATGCTTGGACTAATAGACATTATGATGAAAGTATTTGACTAGGATTAGGTGCAGAAGATAACCCAGCTGGTAACCTTCCATCTTCTCAGGAGCATTAAGCTCATTCCCTGAAATAAATTGCTTGTTCAGTCTCATACATCACTGGGGCTAAACACCCTTTTACAGTACGATGGAAAAAGACAGATTCATCAGCAACCACAGAGACCAGGCCCAAAATAATTCAGCAGAGATTAGGCCTTAAATTGGCACAGTGCCTGGAAGTGAATTATATCCATGCCACTGGACTTAGTGGCCTTTCTCATATGGCCCTTACTATATATTCCTACAGTGACTTAGTATCTGGCTCCATTTATTTACTCTTTTTCCTTAAATATTTTCAAAATACCAATACTGTAACTATTAGAAAGTTTCTGGTGATGACGTGTTTGGCAGCCAGAAGCCTCCTGTCCCTGACGTGGTTTTGCTTTTATGTCTCTCTTTGCTAGTCATTTTAGATTAATTTTGCTGTTCTCGTTCTTCCCACTCTTATTTCCTGGTACAAATTTCTATCATTTCAATGTGAACACGGTTGGTTGGCCAAATCTTAGGCTTGAGGAGACTTCAGTGAAAGTTCAGGAAAGGGAAATGTGCACAGAAAAGCAGACCACGGATCTTTAAATCTGCCTCCTGCTTTTGCTAACTTTCAATTAGCACCTTGCATTTGAAGAATAGATCTTGCCATATGCTTCTACTGATCCAGTCCTTAGGCTGAACTCAACAATCAAAAAAATCATGACAGGCTGAAAACAAGTAAAACTCTCACAGACTGTGCCCTCTTGCTCTGAGCCAGTGAAGTGTACACTTCACAGTTTTTCAAAGACTTGTGGCGTGCTTCTTAGCAAGAAAATCCCTGAAAGTGAAAATTCCCACATAACCGCAAGATTCCAAGAATCTCTTGGAGAGAAAAACCCGGTGTTGCAAATCTTGCTGTGAACTGGGGGCAGCTGCTAACATTCAGATTGCAGGAACCCAGAACCTTGCTGAGCATGGAATGTTTTGCTTATTTGTGCTATGTACAATGACCACTGCAGGCAATGTCTAGCCCATCTCCATCCATTAAAAATATAACATGACTGCTATTACAAGTCTGTAATAGTGGATTTCTGTGTCAGTTTATAGATAGGTCTCTTGAAGGACAGCTGGTTCTGGCTTTTGGTCAACAGCCAGCGCTGACTGAAAGCCCTATGCGATCAGTTTTTAGTGAAATGGCTGAGGAGGTTGCCCATGCTGTTCTCAGTGCACATTATTTTTACCACGGAATGCATGACCACATTGGCATTATAACCAAGTTATAAGTTTCAGCAGAAAAAGACTGAAAGACTGTGGACACCAAGTTCACATCCCACACTTGGAAATTAGTTCTGCCTAGCGAAGCGGTACATAAGAGTTGTGAAGTGCAATGATTAAGAGGGCTGCACAGCTGCTACGCATATTCAATATTTCAGTAGAGGAAACCTCACTCTACAGAAGTCACTCATGTCCTGAACAGCTTTCACAAGGAGGAACTCTCACAGAAATTGGTGGAGAACTAAAAACAGCCTTGGTTAAGGCAAGGGATAGATGTTTATTAGAAGTAATCCTAGATCCACTGAAATTACTTGTAAACTTTCACTGATTTCCATAGGATGGCTTTTGATGGAAAAGAGATGAACTCCATAGGATGGCAAGTCATTCAACTCTTCAGACGGTTTAGGGCAGGAATTTAAAGAAGTCCTTCCTTCCTAACATGCACATAGTGAAGCTTAGTCACTGTTCTACTGATCCCAGGCTCTTTATAGCCTATAAATCAGGCAGAAATCTCAGCTGGTACCTGATCTCACATGTTATCTTTGATGGCCAAGTCGTATTACGTGACTGAAGAATTCAAACTCATTAATAGTTATAACTGAATTAACACAGATACATAAAACAATTGGGGTATATGTCAGACTACATACATCTTAATGTTAATTTTCAAAAATCTCAAGTGGCTGTCCACAGTAACGCGTCTGGAAAGCCCAGCTTTTGCTCTCACCAGTGACAGCTTAAAGAGCTTTATCCTGATCCTGGGCCTGGTTACTCTGCCTCCGCAGGTATCCTCAAGCACACCATGCCTTTCTGGAGTCAACAGGCCTCCACACGTGTATGAACAACTGTCTTCCTAGCCTCAGCTGCAGAACTGAGCCCAAAGGAAGAAAGAAGGAAAGAAAGAAGAAAGAGAACAGTTCATTTCTGATCAACCAAATAGTCTAATCAAATACAGTGAGAAAGGCGCTGCAGAAATGTATTTATAACACACAGGATGTTAAAACAAACAAGTCAGTGATAGAGGGAGAATGACTCAAGCAAGATAAGTGTCCAAATAATGCATCAGGCTTTGAGTTGGCAAGAATGCTACAGAACCAGATGCAAGCTGTGAGTCAGCAGCTTTGGAATGACAGCACAGAAAGAATGGCAATAATGATCCAAGGGGACACAAGAGGCATGCAAAAACAGTTCCAAGACCATTTTAGCAAAAGCACATTTCTAACATATATACATATATTCCTGTGGCAGTAATGTCTCAAACACTTTCTAGCTTTGTTCCCCAAAGCATTAATTGAGGTCCAAGAACGTTCCTGAGATCCTAAACAGATATTTAGACAGACCTATTTGCTGGAGGGTGAAGACAAAATGCTGAATTACTGCTGTTTAGTATCCAAAATTTCATGGGCTGACTTCTGCCCTGGCTGGCACTACAATGGGCTGAGGACCAAGAAGAGGGGAGCAATCGCATGCTCCTGGGAACATGCTGCCAAGCGCAGGATTCCTTTCAGCGGGTGGGGATAAGAGACATGCTGTGGGCAAGAGCAGCATCTGTCCCCAGCTAACTTTGGCTGTTTGCTAAACAGTCTCAGGATAGATGCGGTCCAGCAGGAGGGCTTGGCATGTATCCCTACCCTCACCCTGCTGATTGGCTCTCTCTTTGTCAATAGGGGATGCAGGATTATTGCAGCACTCAGACTTAATTAAAGATCATTGGGACTCTGTGAAAAGACAGGTCAGTGAGAGTCCTTATATCCTTTTCTTTTTGGCAGTGTCACTCATTTCTTCTCTCCTATGAGGGATACCAAGACACCATTTGGCCCCCTTGGTCCATCTGAACGCATAGGCCCTGTGCCCTCCTAGAACAAAATCTGATTGGGTTCAGTAGAGAAAGCAAATGAAGTTTCTGTTTCTGGAAATAGGAATAGCACATAATGCTGCTGGAAGAATTACCTTTCATTTCATGAGATAAGCCAGACTTCAGAAAATTTTGCAGGGATTAGAATATATCTACTTAACTTCAAATGGCACTTACTGATTTAATGATTCATTTTCTTTCCTTTTTCATATTGGTCATAAAACCCCCACCCATTTATTTATAAAAATCTAAAAATCACCTTTCCTCCAACTTTCAGCCTGGAAGAAAACACCCTTTGTAAGAATTGGTTACCCCTATCAGCTGACTGACTGAGAGTGGTAGACTGACTGAACTGCTCTGCCCAGCATACAAAGAGGCCATTGTCAGTATTCAGAAAACACCTCAACACTTCAAATAGAAATCACACGAAAGGACCTTCACAGCGACCAGATGGGTCAGATGGCAAGAGGAGAACTGACAGCAATGAGAAGCCTACCCTCTCTGTGTTTATAATTACCACACAGGCTGCTCAGGATATTTTTACTTCTTTTTTCTTGTTGCTGTGCTGTGAGCAAAGTCAAACATCTTTATGGCTTCCATAGCCTACCTGAAGAAGCATTTTCCTTGAAAACCATTTCAGCATTATGAGGGAGGAATAATCCTGTCACCAAAGAAGCACTACTTGTTCTTTTATTTCAATTAAACATTAGTTCTAGCTTTGACTAGTTCCCCACATTACTTTGGTCTAGTTCAGAATAATAATGCTGAGTTCTTTTCAGAGAGCAGGACAGCAGCTCTTGTCTTGTCTATGCTATTGAAATCTGTGGATGTAGTTTGGATGAAGACAGGAGAGGAAAAAAAATGAAGTATGATAAGAATTTCCATTCCATGAAGTATGATGAGAAATTCCATTATGCTTCTCAGCTGAAAAATCCCATTCAAGATGGTAATACATTTCACCGTGGCTTGTAGTCAGGAGAAGAACATTGTTTTCAGAGAACAATTACACAGCACTGTTTGTTAGGCTGGCACTGTACTGTGCTCTGAGGCATATAGTTAAATTACAGCCTTTTCAGTCCCACTATGCCCAAACTAAGACCTAAGGAAAACTTAATAACAGCCTGTGTGGGCCTTCTGCAGTCATTGCAATTACAGCTGCAAATGTATGACTGAACGGAGCAGCAGCAGCAATTTTCTCCCACTACTATATATCTCATGTATCTCAGTCCTAACTTGAAAAAAACACAGGTAGGATGAGCAACTCATGCCACTGTTCTGTTCATCCACGGATCACTGCTGCCCAGATTGCTCACATGCTTTCCAAAATGGTAGTTTGGGCACTGAGGACAGACAACTCTGCACTGGGAACTGGCCTATTGCTCCTTGCAGAACACTAAGCAAATACCTGGCAGTAATACACTGCTGATGATGGCAGAGTTGACCTGAGCTGTTTGTCAGAAGCATAAGGTTATGCCTCCCATTGCAAAGCACCTGGGCCTTTTAGAAATTTGGAATGGTTTTTTTTTTGTACTGTTTAAGCATGAAAGACAACTGCTCAAAGCTCTGCCTATTTTTGTCCCAGTTACTGAATGGGGAGCCTAATCTTGGCCTTATATAAAAACAAAAGCTGGTTCCCATTCAACACCTTTCCTCCAATAAAAGAAAAAACCTTGAAATAACGTAACTCAAAATAAATAAATCAGAATAAAGAACTGCCAATTGTATTTCACACGCAGCTGACCCTGCTATGTCCTCTAAATACATACAGCGTGTGATCTTCTTTCATTTCATCATTTGTTTAGGTAATACAGATGTTTTGTTCTCCAAAGTAAAAGGCAGAAAAAAGCAAAGTAAAAATGTAAAAAAACCCCAACAAACTCTATCCTAATAGATAGTATCTGCAGGTCAAATAAAGCAGAACTGTTTGCAAGTGTTTCTGGAAAGTTTATGGGTTTGGATATTATCTCACTGAGTAGAAAACAACCAAGAGATGGAAACATGAAGAAAGATTGCACCTGTGAAAGTATGAGACTTCAATAAATCGATTAAAATAAGATGATCTCTGTCCTGAACTAGAGATCTGGGGTATCCCTCTGTGTTTGATTATTTGCCAGTTGTGCCACTGGGACTTTGTCTTTGCACTTGTAACCCTGGCAGAGAAAAGGCATGCAAGAAGAAAAGTGCCAGAAAGGCTCATTAATGCCTATGTAAATAGCAGCTCTTGCCTTGTATGGGCACTGGGAAAGATTCGGTGAATACCTCAGCAACCTCAACACTAAAGGACACTATACTGCTTTACAGACTTTATACAGACATACAAGGTAAGATTAAAATGCATCTACAAAATAGCTCAGACTCTTCTGCAGGTAGAATTACCCAATTAATTAACATTTTGATATTGAAAGGTTTTTTCACATGCACCCCAAACTAACCACTAGCAGTAAAAAGCCAATACTTGGAGTCTGTTGGTACAAAAGACAGTGGATGCAGAGCAAACACAATAATTATGTTTGTCTGAGTCTGCATGTTCTTTCCACAACTTCATCTGGTTACATGCTCAAGTTGAATTGCAAGATCATAGATGACAATGATAATTTCACATTGAGAAGCAAAAATACATCCCTTAAGAAATCGGTTTTTACTTTCCAAAATGAATAAAAAAGGTTTCTGCAGAGACTCACAGTAGTTTGTGCAGAATTGCTCATAGTAGATTGTCAGACAGGCAGTCAGCATATTGTGAACCTGATGTCTGTGATTTAAATGATGTAGCTTGCTAGGGCAAATATTTCAAGTTTTGTCAATAATATATTTATTCCTCTGACAAAATAATGAAGCATTCTGTTGAAAAGGGCATTTTATTGCGGCAACCTCAGAAATATCAAAACATTTATGACAGACATCCATTGCATTCATTTGCACAGTTGAAAGGCAAATCATCTGTCATCTGATTGATTATCTCCATGACAGCCCTGAAGCTCCATTAGCAGTATTTGAAAATACAAGGAAGTGTAATGCAGTCAAACATTTTGATTGTTGGCAGTGTGTCATCATATGCATGTCATGTTAGGAGATTATACTTATTCTTCAGTTATCAATTCGACTCATTTAAAAGCACAATATGGCAAAGCAGGAAAAAGAATCAAAATGAAATTCAGTCAGTCTAAATAATTCTTTCTTATTTTGATTTCAGCAAATAGAATTTTCACAGTCATCTTCATCAACTTCCTCCAATCCTTCAGGAAATCCTAACAGGGTTAAAACTGGACAAAAAAATCATAGAGATTGTTTGAATGAGGACTATTGCATATTGATCAATCAGTCTATGAGCACTTGCTTTTGGAGTTTGGTATCAGAATTCTAAACTATTTCCTATCTTCAAATCCTACATCTTGAATGATGTGGAATTCATTATTTTCATTTATATCTCAATTGCAACAGTGAAAACATTCTCTTACTTGGAAAAATGAACTTGAAAAGATTGCAGAAATTTTCAAAATATTGGTACTGCTCTTCTATTAAATTTAATTTTGCTTGCACATGCTGAGAGTTTTATGATCAGATTCTAAATTACTGAAACACATTAAATGATAATAAGGACCATTTCACGGGCTTTCATAAGCTGGAGCTTATAAAAATGAACTGGGCATTTAGATTCAAAAATAAAACAGTAAAAATATCCCTAACATAACATATAGCAGCTTATTTTTCATGTGATTGTCTTTATTGTCCCTTTTAAAAGATGATCACTGACACCCCCATAGAACAATACACAAATTAAAAGAAAATTGCATGATGTTCTCTGCCAGTGGAATGTCTGATTTCAACCACTGCAGTGTCAAATACATAGAACACACCAGCAGATAACATGTTTTAACCCTCTGTGGTTAGATAACTTCACTACACAATTCTCTACTTAGGGTTTGGTTTTATTCTATTTGAGATGCATTCACTGATAATGATGTTTCTGTTCTCTCATGGTGGGAAAAGAATGTAGAAGCCCATTACTGACAGGCTGTTTAGTCAATCAGTAAAGGATTCCATTTTGAAGCTGCTTTTCCTTCAAATATACCAGAGGCATTTACCCAACTTGCGTCTTTGACGTAAAAGTAAAATGCTTTTTAAAAGCTTTAAAATGCCAGTTTCATTTGGGTTTGGGGGTTTTGTTGGTTTTTTTTTTTTTAATAGAGAAAGTGCAATATTAGGGTGGACAGAACAACTGAGAAGTCATGACACAGGAGGATGCAGAGAGAATGTAGCACATGTGTGCCAGAAGTGCAGTCATCACAGAATCCCACAGTAGCTGAGGCTGGATGCAAGCTCTGGAGATCATCTAGTCCCATCCCCTGGCTAACGTCCTGCTCCTTTTGCTATGTACACAAATACCATTTGGTAGCTTCTATATGCTCATAACTCATGTCAGAGTCTAATCAGCCATTTCAGAGGGCTAATGACAGAGCTCTTATAGAGAGTACTTCAGCATAAAGTTTGAATCGATAACATTTTAATGGATTCCATTTGATCTTTGCAAAGTATAGAGAACCAATCTGATTGTACATAATCACCTTCCTTCAAATGAATGCCAAACTGCCTCTGCTTTGGAAAAACTGTTCCAAAAAGCGTACAAAATACGTGCAGGATATCCAAGGCTATCATGTAACTAAAAAGGATGTTCTGAGACTGACATATTGCTGCTGTAGGCAGCTTTGTGGAAATGTCCTTAAGGTAAACTCAAATGTACATTTAAGAGCTCCATGAGTAAATTTAAGCATCTGAATAAAATTCTCCCACTTAGGAGTCCAGCTCAGTATTCATCCTACCTTGTCATCTAGGATTTGACTATGCAAAGCTAAGTTAGTTTTGTTGGGCTCTTTTAGAGTCAACAGGAGGTACATGTCCAAAGGACAATGTATCTGACCTGTCTTACATTGACATAGATTGCCTTATTGGGTATTTAAATTTGTCTATATACAATAAGAAGAGAATAGAAGACTAGACTAGAAGCTAGATTAGATTCTAGATGCTTATGAGAGGTTAGGTAAAATCTGCTCTAGGTTGTAACTGTTGTGGTTGTTTAACACTCTATGAAGCCTACTGCTCAAGGCAAGGTCCCAAAACCAGAAAAAAGTTATTAGCAGAAGAGCAGTATTACCAGAGACAAAAGCTGACTATATTGGCTGTTTTTTCTTTGTGGGAGCAAAGTAATCTGGAAAAAAATAATAATCAATTAACCAGTTGACAGCAGCTTTAAAGTCTTGTGTATATGATTCTGTTTATTTTCATGTTGAACCTTGAGGAGACATCAAAGCCATGAACACCAGTAATCTCATGGGAAGGTTGCCTGAAGCAAACCAAACCTTTACTCCTTTTTCAGTGTTCTCATGAAGTTACATAAATATACTTGCTAGCAACGCAGTGAATTCTGTTGACCATGTATAGAAAGGAACAGAATTCAGCTCATTGCCTAACACATAATTACCATGTCTAACTGGAGTAAAAAGCAGAGCAAAATTTTTTTTGACACCTGCATATACAGATAAAATTCTTACAGACAAAGAAATGGATTCACTAAGTAATAATCTGTCGTGTTCACAAATTTTTTCCTCAGGACAGAAATGCTATTTGAAGTAAGAAATGCCTATGCTTCAGAGCCTACCGGTGTGAGGACTCTGCTGTACCCACATCAATGCATGAAAGGTTTTCTGAAATGGCTTCCTCTACAATCCTGTATATTTCATAAAGCCTTCAATGATCTTAATAAAGATTTATCCCTGGATTTTATATGGATTTTATAGTTAATTCTGAAGTGATGCAACCAGCATGCTAATACTTGTCTTTTTTTAAGATCAAGCCATGCTGTTGAGCTGTGAGGTACAAGAAAAAAAGGGAATGCCAGCCTCCCAGGCAAAGAGCTGTGCCACTTCTCACATCTACATGCCAAAACAGAAATGTACTTCAGACTGGTATTGCTCCTGCTATGCATTTAACATCCACAACATGCTCAGTTGAGATTTCTCAAAAAATCTTTTATTTGGACAAGAAGAGTCTGAAGCAGTTCAAACGGCCAATCTTCCAACCTTACAAGCACTGCTTCTCATTCTCTGGGTTCAGATCTTATCACAGTCTAGAACAGAGCAGCAGAGGACTGAAAGAGACTACTTAGGTCACTGAAAAATGTCCCAAGCAATCCAAGAACTGCCGCAACAGATACTTAATCCTAAAAGAGCCATACAACTATTATATGAACACATCACAGGTGCCTGTAGACCTGAGACACAAAGGACAAAAGCTGTACCTCTGATGTACCATAAGAAGAAAGCAAGAGTGATCATTTCCCAACATCTTTACAGTAGTAAGAATCAGAAGTAAATTGACCAGAGGTTTCTAAGATGTTCCGAGACCTTCCCACATCAGAAGCAACAGCTGTGTATCTTCCCAGGCACTAAGACCACCCTCTGCCCAATTCCCATAGCTAAGCAACAGAAGTCCCGTAATGGGAAGCTAAATCATTGCAAGCACACAGAATCTCCTCTCTAACATACATTTGGGCACCAGCCCTACTAATAAATTGGATATAAAAGAATAGCTATTTCAAGTTTGAATTCTAAGTTCAGGGTCATTCTTATCTGGCTTTGTGATCCCCATCCATAAACTTATCAACCTCCATCTTAAAACATTTTGAGTTTCTTATAACAATGTTCCATTGTTGTCTACCTTTTCCCAGGGAAATCTAGCCGTGGGGAATACAACAGTAATCTAATGCATTTTTTTTTTTGTATTAAAACAACATGAATTTGTGTGTTAACCCTTACATTATTTTGTTAAAATTAGATGTCTAAAATAACAGACTGGTCCTGTAGACCAGGCAGTACCTTCCAGCAATGGAAGCAGGATTGATGTATCCTGTAATCCTTGCACAGAAAGGACAGCTGATCCAGACAGTCTTCCGTAAAAGACTAATACAATTAACCTTGTAAATCCTAGATTATATGCAAAATTTTTTTTTTAAAGCATATTAGGTCTGGTTCTCAGCCTGTGCTACTGAAAACCAGGAGATGCTGTTGATGTTAGGGAAAATTTCCAGAAATTGTGCCCTCACAATTAAATAAATACTTAAAGAAGTATTCTTTCCTTTCCCATTTTTACATTGTTTACTTTTGAATAATGACGAAGGCACATGAAAACAGAAGTAGAAACGTTCTGCACTATAATTACTTCAGCGTATTGTTAATGCTGTTGATGATGTCTCTGCCATATAGGAGGATTAAACTGTTGAAAATGGAAAACAGCGATATTATTGACTTGGAAGTAAAAAGGAAGATTATGTTGATGAGGCTTAGAATGAACAGGTAAACAAGATGGAATTTTATAACTAAAACATAGATGGGTCTGTCCCAGGGAAAACACCCGAAAAAGGACTGTGATACCCACACAGATATTTGTTACAAGTTTGCTCACTTTGGCCAGCATTAAGAACAATGTAAACGGGGCCTACAGCATACATGGGCTGTTGATGCCTCATACTAGAAGTCTGACATTAACTTAATCAATTTCAAATACATCTTCACTTTCGAAAATATTCCAAAGAACTTTAAAGCCCATTTATAGAACTATACTAAAAATTATTCTAGAAGTATTTCCCTGATTAGACTGAGTGAAAATATTTCCCATCAAACTTTAATTTTTTTCCAAACATTATAAACTTATCTGTATCAAGACACTCCTCCACCCCTTTGGGAGCCAATATCAACCACAAGACATCAGTACTGGAAGGAAAAACACCAACTTCTTATGCAAATGAAAATCTCACTGTAAGACTATAATTTCTGAACAGGCTACAAACCCAGTGTTCATGTGTGCTGCCCTTCATATTTTGAGTATGCATGTATATACACCTCAAGTATGTGAGCAGCAACTAACTTGGATACCCCCAGCGACTGCAATGTGACAGTGCAAGCTCCATCCAGACTAATTATCCTGCTAAGCCGCAATCAGAGATCTGGTGAATAAGAGAAACTAAAGGTCACAAAAAGCTTCAAATTTACAGTGGCTTTAATAACCTTTTACAAGCTGATCTGCAAGGTTGCAATGGCCAATGAACCATGTACTTCAGCTTCCTCCCTCTTTGCTCCCAACCCTCTTCCTCAATCCTAAACTTCACATAATCTTTAGGGTAAGGTAAACTTTTAATCCCACATCACTTAACTGTATGCAGAGGAATGGAGAGAACTATCAGCCACGTGTGCTGTCTGTTAAATGCTTGGCCAGCACAAAGGGCATATAGAAAATACTGATTTTGCTCACATTATGATAGGCAAATTTCAGCTACTGCAGGGGCACTGTTTCCCATTTAAAGGACATAAACCTTAGTGAAAACTTTATTATGTTTCTTTCCCTTATATTTGGTGTCAAGCCTAATGTCTCGGGGGATTCCAGAAACGGAGGCTATGCCAACTGAGGAATCCATTTCCTTTTTTTTCCGCCTAAGTACAAGCCCTGTCCTCACAGCTGTAACCAAGGAAGGAAGCATTCTCTTGCCAGGAATGATGATACTATTGTTTCTGGAAGAGGTGCATGTGGACAATCAGATTACAGTTATTTAAGAGGCGTGAGAATCACAAAGGCAATTTCAGTTCCACTGTTCCATTTTTTCTCTTTATATCTGGCAACATTTTATAATGCTCTCCAAAAAAATTACGAAAACAAGGTTACTGATGTCTAGTGAAGAAAAACAACTTAGAAGTACTGCGGGCAAAAGGATGAACAGCTTTGAAGATAAATCCTTGTCTTAATAACAGAAATAAAAAGGGTTTCAGAAATTGTTCACACTGGTCTTTTGTCTTTGCCCATATTATTCATCATTTTGGTAGGCATCATGACAGGACTATCTCTTCCAGACAATTTGACAGCTGGAGTGATGCAGTAGAAAGTATTGTGGCAACTCTGGGAGAAAAACTGTATCCTGTCACCAGTACCAGAGAAGAGAGGACATAAGAGACATAAGCATTGGCAAAGAGAGATAAACAGCGACAAGGTCATACAAACCATGGAATGCAAACCAAATGATCTTTAATGCTGTGAAGGTACTTAAGGAAGAGATAATTAAATATAATTAGAGCAAGGAGAAAGAGAGGTTATATGAGTAGCTATACTTTATTGGAACTGCTTGAGATGCCTGCTGGACCTTGGGAAAGCAACCAATATTCCAGGGAAAACCATTAGAGTGCTTGATAGGCAGGGCAGGGCTATATAAAAGCTGAAAACTGAGCACCTGCATGAATGGAAACACGGATATGATGGAAGTTTACTTAGGATCACAAAAGTTCTTTAGATGCTGCCAGAAAGTGATTAGTACCTGTCTCATCCCTTACCCGATTTTCTTTTCTTTACTCAGCTACTCCTTAGTGTGCTAAATCAGCACTTTAGCACCGAAGCTTCTGAATAACCAAGAACTGCTGCTTTCCCACATAGTAACTCTATGTCGTAAGATCTGGCAAGCATCCAGATTAAAAAAGAAGACAGACTTTTACTAAACATCTTGAAGAGCTGATGAAACCTCTGTACAGTATCCAGCACAGTAAATGAGCTGGATGAAAATATGACTCTGAGGAGACAGAGAAAACAGTATGAATTGCACTATGACAAATACATGTGTATGCACACACACCCCCTACCCTACTCCCTTCACTTAGGGCAACTCTCCAGCTAATGAAAACTCTTAAGTTTTCTGCATGCAAGGCACATATCCATTTATGGAAAGAGCAGAAGTCAGGATGGTGAGTCTGTGTGAGGTCAGCAGGAACTTAATATTGAGTAATATTGAATATTAATTGTATTCATAATATTAATAATAATAATATTAATATTGGTTGATTTTGAAGCACAGCTGTCCCACCCTCTCACCCCTCATGAATGATTTGTTTACCTTTTCCAGAGAAATTTCTTCCCTGTACAACAGGACAAAGCAATTTCAAACTGGGTTCTGAATGTCACCTCCATTCTGCACATCTCGTGCTGTCACCAACAATAAATGTCACATTTTAGATAACTTTGTTGATAAAAGAACTAGAAAATGGTTTGAATTCCTCTCCTTCAGCATTATTTCTGCAGAGCTTATAAAGTAGAGATTCATGAAATATATTTTGCCGATAGATTGCAGACATAATTTTGAGTATAAGCATGTTTCAAATTTGCTGAATGAAAAGCTGTGTATGGTCATCTTTCTAAACAGAATGGCACTTAAAAAATAAATGTGAACCTTACAATCACTTTGTATGTGTGTGTGGTGACTTAAAAGCACCATCTCCTTCAACAGCCATAGACCTTGATGTTTTCTGATGTGTGAACTAGACAAAAAGATGTAGCCAGGTATGATCTTTTGAAACTGTATCAGTGGAAGGCGAACCCCACACATCTGCAGCTGATTCCGCCTTTACTTTTCATTGGCTAATAAAAGTGTGACATCCTTGGCCAATTAGCCACAAGAATTAATAAACACAAAGGAAGGCAAGATGCTAGATCTGCTGAAGCCAGCTTTTAAGGTCCTTCCCTAGGAAATCAACTAGACCTTACCAAATACTAATATTTTTGAGCTTTAGCTTTTGAAGAAACACGAAAAGATGGGATTTGGCAGGGGGAAGGGGGGGGGGAACAAAAAGCCAGAATCAAACCAACACCAAAAAAAACCCCAACAAACCAAAACAGAAAGACCCATGGATTTGCTCCTCCACACCCAAGATGGGGCATTGTACATGATTTCTGACACCCTTATAGCCAGCTATATGAGACCACTGGAGACATTGTGATGTGCTTTAAAGTACACAAGATATATGACACTAATGTATTTTGATAGATACTATGTATTGTACACATACATGATCATAACACGTATCTTGAAACTTCCTTATCATTCAACCCACTTTCTATTCTCTCCTTTCTCTGAGTCTTGGGTCTGAAGGAAGACAAGTAAACTATGACATAACCTGGATTATATTAGAGTGGTGGTTTTTGGCACATAAAAGCAGTTAGATTAATAAAGCAAGGTGATCTAGTCATATCAATGAGGAGCTGTGACTGACACTTTAAAGAATGCACAGTCTTTGGATCTATTATTGATGGTATACATTCTCAATGTAACTTATGTCCCCTATTTTTTTTTCTAACATTTACAAGTGAAGAAATAAGCAGGGTTGTATTTTCAAATGTAAATCTCTTATCCACATTTTTGCTACTTCCAGGCAAAGTTACTGGGTACTTTCTTTCAGAAGAGCAATCCTGCAATGAAGAGGAAGATAAAACAAAATCAAAACCAAACAGAAGAAAAAGAGAAAGCAACTCTAAAATGAGGACAAAGGAAAACATTACATTCTGGATCACTGGTGTTACATAGTTAAGGTTGACTTCTGTTCTTCAGGTTTCTGCTTCCTATGAAATGCTAGTTGCACCACCAGCTAAGTATGTGGCAGAGCGATCATCTCAGAGGGATTTCTTGTCATTTCTGGAGGTAATCTGAGATGCAAGGTAATGATGTTCATAAGCATCGGTGATTTGAAATCAGGCTATTGTGAGACCACCTCTCCTGTCAAAACCCTACCTTTGTGGCTGGATCAGCCAAGAACAATTTTGTGTCCTTTTTAAACATTTGGATGTTAATTTTTGCAAAGCTTTCCCAGTGCATAATTTCTTCATCTTAAAAAAAAAAAAAAAAACCAACAAACCCAAAATCTGGAAATTTCTCTGTATTACCATATCCTGTCATCAATTTTGTTCTGCAGCACCTGAGTGACTCTTCTGGAGCACCTCAGTTACCACACAGACATCCTATCACGATTGTACTTTAGGTCCATTGTCCCTGTCCCTTTCACTAACAAAACATATGGTAGCTGTAGGGTGGTGTCTCTCTGTGTGTGCAAAGCTCCACCTGCTTTGCTGAAGGTTTCCACATCTGCTTGCTGACAGTGGAAAGTGAATTTTTAGATCCCACTCTTGATGCTGAAGGAGGTCCTGCAGCAACCGCAGACTTCTGCCTGGTTCTTATATGTTCCCAAATTTGGCTCTTCCACTTTGTCTCTTCAATTGCCATCACTTTTCTTGATTCCTACAGTGAATAAAGCATCTTCCTTCTTGAATTCAAGAAAGTCATGCTCCCTGCCTTCAGTTCCAGCTCCCAGATCAAACAGAATGCAAGAGGAAAGCTTGCTAAGCCCCTATTGCCTAGACATGGAGCAAGTTCATTTGTTCAGTGATTCATGTATACACATTAGTCACAGGAAGTAGCTGTGATGGGATGGAGCAAGTCTAAAGAAAATGCTCATATGAGGGTTTTTTTTCCCAAGGTCAGTCTTGAGTAGTTTTAGATGATCAAAATCAGAGCTCTGATTCCCAGGTTTTCCCCACCCAATTTTGATCCTTAGGTTCTCTACTATAACTCACACATGAAACAGTTTCAAGAGTTTTCCTTCAGCAACAATGGCAAACACTGCATGTCTAATCTCACTCTTCAAGAGACCTAAATTATTTTTGCCACAACTATTAAAAAATTGGCTCAGCCAGCACCCAGGAAGCTAAGATACAATCCAGTGATGAATTTAGTATGGGTTATAAACAATGAAAAGCAACTGAGAATAGGGATTTATGATGGATGTTTCAGACAACAGATGCCAGATGGTTTTAATCATTGAAAATATAAACAAGGTCCAAAAGCGTGTTCCTTCTTCAAATAATTCAGAGTCAATGCTTCAGGTAGCGAGCTGGCAAAATCTTTTCATGAATTTCCACAAGTTGGCCAAAAATAAACATCTAAAATGTGATAATATTTCCAGAGCTTTCTTTTGCTTTTAATAAGTCTAACACTATTAGAAAATAATGTGATCTTGGTGATTAGGAAGAAACAAAGTTTTTCTGTGTTTATTCATTTCCAGTTAAAAAGTAAAATAATACCGATTTTCAGAATTATTCATAATTTTTGTCAAAAAGAAGTTAACGTGTATCAGCAGAGGCATCCTCAAAGGATGTTTTCATCCTTGGACTTCATATAAAAGCCTGAACTTGATTGGGACAGGAGGTACATTCCACATCAGACTGTTTGCTAGAGTGAAAACAAGCTTTAGAATTTTGTAACTGAATAAGAGCTTCAGACAATCTAGCTGGCCTCCAGTTATGTCTTAGGCCACTAGACTCCATCCACCAAACTGCTAATCTCAATCATTTACTGATTTACTGAGTTCCTCAAGCTGAGTTGAGCAGATACAGTCTGTGAAAAGACTTTAAAATGTATTTGAACTAGCTGTCTGAATATAAAATTTTGTTACTTTTAATTATGCTTTCCCAGTGTAAACCTATGATGCTAGACTTCATAAATCATCTTAATAGCTTTTACTTACAGAGTGTGTTACAAGCCGCGAAGAGTTTTGTTTGAGGTACCATACAGCATATCTGGCAGATTAATCACTCTTTTGTCCTAGAAATCGACTTGCAAATTCGGAATAAATTTGACCCAGAATGCACCTTAAATTCTCAGAAGCCATCTGCTATATTTTCCCAGCACACTGCAAATTAAAATGAGATGAGTACTTGTGTTTGCATTAGGAACACCAAATGTCAACAAGTACTGTCAACTGATGAATTTCAGAATTTAATTCTTTAAAAGGCAGCAGGAAGCAGCTTTAATTTGCTTCTCCACAAACACCTGTTTTAAAGATCTATTCAAATATGTAATATTCTTTCAAGACCAAATCAAGATCACTTTAACTCTGCTGGAACAATTCTGATGGTTAATTACATCATTATCCAGATATAGCTTCACTGTAAGGCTCAGGTTTGCCAGTTTTCTTTGCTTAACATACTTTTATTGCTGGGAAAAACTGGAGATCTAAAGGAGCTGTAAATCATAAAAGAATTTCTAGAGGTTTACTGCATAGATCACAAATGGGAAGAAACATGGTTAGTGAACTAACAAACACAAACTTGGTAGATAAATCACTTCTAGTAAAACACATGGGTCTTTACTGAGAAACTTTAGAAAACTTATTTGTCTGATAAAGAAAATGTATTTTATTTAGATGGTCACACTAAGCTCAAACACCAAACAAACATTCACTTTTTATGACAACCTATATATCATTTTTTCTCATTACAATAGATTACTTTTAAACAGTCTTTTACCCTAAATTACAAAAAATGCATGCTACAGACATCACACAGCAATACATAGGACAATAAATATATTCCCAGTTGGCAAAGAGTATTCTTTGACTGCAATGAAATAGGAATCTTACCAGGATGTTTGGTCTCCATGCCGTTTTCCAGAAGGTGACACCACATCCTCAAGAGTGCCATTTTGATACATATTAGTGCCAGCAGAGATAACATACTGTCCTCTTTGAGCACACTGCATCGTTGTGTCAGACTTTAAGTAGGTCATGTGAAAGAATGGCTGCTATTTTGAACAGCAGATAAGAGCAACTTCATGACAGAACCCCTGAAATAGACGTGAAAGCATGTATGTTCAGTTCAGCAGAGCTCATTTAGCATGGCCTCCCCCAGCCAGTACGAGAGATACCATCAGCCAGTTCTCCTATGAGTTCACACAGAGCCAAGAGCTTTGAAGGGTGCAGCTTCTTCTACATAGCTCACACATGCTGACATTTTTTGTTTCAACATAGTTAAAATGAGTAATTATCTACTCATGTGTCTGTGCTGTCTTTGTGGAGTGCCTGACATTTGAAACATTGGACAGGTAAGCAAGCCCAAGCATCTTTTTTCTTGAGAATCACGTCATTATGATGTTTATTCCCCTACTGAGATGTCCTTACATTACTTACTGTATGTCAGCAAATGTAGCTCATGATACATCCCCTTTGCTTTTATTAGTCAGAAATAGGAGCTTCTTAAATACATGGGGTAAAGGATGCCTCAGCACCTGAAATGTGTACTTCTGTGAGTAATAATCATGAAGTTGTTAATTTTGTTTCGTACCAAACATTTATTTTTCCTCATGTATAAAAGCAAATTAATTGACAAACTAGGAAATAATTTACACATCTTTCATAAAACTAATAACCTCCTATCAGAGAAAATCTGTGAGGATCCAAATCCAGCAGCTGTATATGAACATCCCTAGCCATCAGCTTGTGAATAATCCCAGAAATAGTTGTTAGATGCATTAATGTCTCTTGCTGACTGCAATACAAAGTAATAATTTCTAAAACAGCAAAAGACAAAAATATGCTTTTAGACACTTAAATGCTAATAACAATTATGTTTAAAACATTTTATTGAAAACACAGACAAACAGAGCTGTAGACAGATGCCTATGTATATGATATCCTAGACATAGTGGAGCAGCACTACACCTTCTGCAGACCGAGTATGATTCTTAGATTCACTAGACAGCCATTTCCACATGTACTGATAGGTGGCGAGGTGTAATTGGCGCTGTCCTGGATAAGACAGCACAGCCCTGCTAAATTTTTAATCACAGCGGAAAAATAAACATGTTATAACATGAACCCAACTGAGAACACTTAGCTTACCTCATAAGATACATGAAGCACTAAAATATTTCTCCTATTACCGTGTGAAAAGAAGATGCAGATGAAACTAGATTGGGTAACACTCAGTTGTGGAATAGTCTGAAGCAGCGTTCACCTCACACACCTACCCTAAGTGAAAGCACATCACTGAAATCCCTAAACTGAGCAGGGAAAATGGAGGATGCCTGATCTGAGATGGTCCCTGTTAAAATCACAATATTCCCCCCCTTTTCTAATGAAAAAGAGAGTACTTTTAAGTGGAGGACATTGCTATTCTGAGTTATTCTGGCCTACTAAAATTTACTCATTAAAGAGAAAGGCTCCCTCTTTTTTTATTTTTTACTTCAAGGCCATTTGAAAATTTTCCAGTACAAATTGTGATTTCTGTCAGGAAGCAGGCTCAGCCAAGCTGTCAGTTTGTACTTTGTCCTGGTTTGAAAGTTTAAACCTGGATGCAAGAGGTACAGTTGCAAACTGCTGATCAGGACTCTTGAGAATCCCTGCTGTTACCTAATGTTTTTTGTCCAGATAACAGTCCATTAGATTTGATTGCTCAGAATTCAAATCCCCTGTAATGAATAAATAAAACTTGCAATAAAGTCAGCTTTAAAAAAGAAAAGAAAAAAAAAGACACCTGAGCAGACTCGATATTTATATGGGGATGAGGACCTGGCACCCAGGTGACACCCAAAGCTGTGACCTGAAATGCCCCGACCCCCCTTGCCCAAAGAACACTGCCTGCTTCCCTCGTACACAAGACAAGGGTCGTGAGCAATTTAGGAACCATAGCCAATTTCCTGATGCCTGTGAACACCTCACGGAAGTGGAAAAAACCCCACCAAAGAGCAGCAAAAAGGAATAGCGTAATTTTCTATCTCAACCGTCCGCTTTACTGCCTTTACTTCACAGCCAGCCTCTCCTTTGCCAGGCGCACTTACAAACCCGGGCTCTAACCAGGCCCACGCAGCTGGCGGCAGGCCCGTGTCGCGACCCCCGCTCCTACCAAGGCCAGTGAGCTCCCGGCCCCTCCCCGCCAGACCTCTGCCGCCGGCCTGAGGCGGGAGCTCCCCTCAGCCCGTCAGCGCTAGCGCAGCGCTCGCTAGTTCCGCTGCCCCCAAGGCGGCTGGGCAAGGTCTCAACCCTGCTCGCAGCACCGCGGCTGACGGTAACGCCAGCCGTACGGCCGCCAGCCCACCCCTCTCCATTGCAAGGGAAACGGACCCCGACCCCGACTCGGCGGGAAGCATCCTCAGAAACACCCATCCCATCCCATCCCATCCCATCCCATCCCATCCCATCCCATCCCATCCCATCCCATCGCCCCACCCCCTGGGAACCTCCGCCCCGCTGGCCTGTGGCAGCCACTGCGCGCTTGCGCTGTGCACCCTTATGGCGGCGGGGACGGGGGCGGGCCTGGGAGCTGCAGCAGGTGACGTCATCCCCCTGTCCCGCCGTCGGCGCCGCCTCTGCCCGGCGAGAGAGGGCTGGGACTTGCCGGCTTGCAGGCGCCGCCATGGCTGCCATATTGGGGAGGAAGTGAGAGCGGGAGGCGGCGGCGGCGGCCAGGAAGGAGCCCTTCCCTTTTCCCTCCTGCTTCGGCAGACGCAGGCTTCCCGGCAACGGCGGTTTGTGAGACCCCCGGAGCGGACGGTGTAGAGGCGGCAGTGGGTGGTGGCAGACCTGAGCGCCCCGGAGGCGGCGTTGGCCTAAGATGGCGGACCCGGCGGAGTGTAACATCAAAGTGATGTGTCGCTTCAGGCCCCTCAACGAGTCCGAAGTGACCCGTGGCGACAAGTACATCGCCAAGTTTCAGGGCGAAGACACCGTCGTCATCGCGGTGAGGGGCCGCCCCGGACGGGAAAGGCGGGGGAAGCGCCGGGGGGAGGGGGTGTCAGGGGTCGGCGGGGTCAGATACTGCGGGGGTGGGTGCGGTGTGAGGCGAGAGGGCCGGGCTGAGGCGATAGGGAGCCCCCGCGGGCGGGCACGCCGCGGGAAGGGGGGTGGCCTTTGGGGTGGAAGGGGCTTAGGGGGACGGGAAGGAGGGCCGGCGGAGCTGTGGATGTGGCTGTCCAGTCTGCATGGGGCAAAGAGCGGGGAGCTGGTGGGAGCAGAGGTTCCTGGGCAATAGGCGTTGGATTGTGGGGGCACGTCAGAAGTACCAGATCAGGAAACCTCAGATGAAGGCTCTAGCGGAAGGCTTGCGACTTGGGGCGAAGCAGTGAGGTTTCGCTGCCGAGCCCGAGCCACAGGGCACGTTTCACTGTGCCCGCAGAAGACGCGTGAAATGCGAGGTGGAAAGTAGCAGCCGAGTCCTGCAGTGTGTCCCCCGGCTGGGCTGTCCCTGGTGTTGGCGATGATGGGTTTGACCGCCTAAATACGTGCTCAAAATGCATGCACTGGGGCTACCATCGAAGTAATTGCCTACAGAGAGTTTTTTGTGACTAAAACTCAGAACTGTTATGCAGGCTTCGGCTCAATAGTGCTTGTGAGCTGTAAATCAGTCTTGGGCTAATAACTTTTTTTTCAGTCAGAATGAACAGTCCGTTTGGCTTATTACCATGTTTGTAAATGTGTTTTAACCGAAGTCACCTTGCAAAGTATGAGGCCTATTACAAAACGGTATGGGTATTACAGGGGATAAGATAATCTTTTCCTTTTTGTTCAGTGTTTCATATTTAGCTACAAAGTGGAGCTGGAATATAAAGTTGCACTAGTTTGTTGCCTGGTTTAGTCTTGTATTGTACAAACACTTCATTCCCAGTGTCTGTTTTACTCTTGCTGACTTCCAATTTGTGTTTTAATGTAGATACTCTTCTTTCTAGAGTCAGTGGTGGTTCTGCATTGCTGAAAGTAACTTAGATGTCAGTTACCCATCTTCAAATTTTGTTTTGTATATTGTTTCTTGAGGCTACCAGTAAGAGGTTTTTCACACAGTATCTGAAGTTGAGGTGATTAAATAAAATACTTTTTTTTAGTGTGGCTTACTAAATACTAGTGCTCTAGTCTGTTAATATTCAGCTGACTTTGTCAATAAAATATGGAATTCCATTAGTCTGGAGCTACAAGAACGATAGCATGCTTGTGAAATGAGGTAATTTGGGTTTATTTCATTTGGCAAGTGAGTATCTTGGAGTACATATCTTCTTTCTGAGGTTGTACAGGTAAACTCCTCAGAGTAAGGAACCAAATCTGGAACACGGAAAATTTAACCAGAACAAATGATCTCACTCCCATCAGTGAATACCCATTCATTATGATGCTGTATATTCTGTTTAAAATCCACAGTTAAGTTTAGAAACTTGATGTGTGCTGACTTTTTAAAAACAAATTTTTCACATCATCATTCATTAATTCTAGTCTAAAAAACCCCTTACATTGTTTAAATACTCATTAAGTACAGTTAAAAATATCTAAAATGTAAATTGGGCTGAGATGGTGCCATGTCCGAATAGAACAGTCTGATGGCATGCTCCTGTGGGATTAGGGAGGGCTTGGGGTTAATATTTAGTGTTACAACTGTACTTGGGTGTTTTCTGCATTGGTAAAAATGACAACAAAAAGTCTTTCAGTGGTCCTAGGTCCAGGACTTGCTGTGTCTGGCTTTGGGAAAAATTCCCTCAGAAATTATATTGGGTAGCAGTGGCAGTAGTTGTGTTCTGTTTTGCAAAATCTTAAGAAAGGATTGATACTCTGTGATCTTTGTTTTTTATAACAATAGGTATATGACCAGATCAGTGTTCTCAGTGTTATGACTTGGTTCTCTAGAACTGTTGAGACAATTACTTTAACTTGATTGTTGGGGTTTTTTTTTTGTTGTTGGTTTTGGGTTTGGTTGTTTGGGGTTGGGTTTTGGTTTTTTTTTTCCCATTTTTATTTTTAACAAGCTGAGTTTTTACAAAGTTGTGGACCTTCCAACCTGAGGCTGTAGCCAGCCACCTTGTGTGTTCGTGTGCGTCTGTGTTGTAGAATTGTCGAGGGAGGGTAGAAGCAGAAACAGCCTGTCTCATGAAACAGTTTCTAAAAACATTCCCCAATAAGCTGTATGTTTGGTTTCTTTCAGCTTTTTGGTTTCTGCCTTTATTGCTGCATGTCATATTGGCTGCCTGTTGAAGCGGTAATTGAGGCACTTTTTTTTTATAGCTGCTTTCCTCAGCTGCCTGCAGGACTCACACCCTCTCTGTGTGCCTGGATCTGTGCTGAAACAGTGAAGGCGTCTTTAATAATACTTGGGAGTTGCCTGTAATGGTAGATACGTGAAAACTGGGAGAGGGTGGAAGCAGGGCTTGTACCGGACTGCAGATTTGACTCCTCTGTGGAGGAGGGTGGGAAGGGAAGTCAATGACTGTAACCGAACTCTCCTCCTTCCTTGACTCCCCTGTCATCTCTAAGCTGTCTATCCTCCCTTCTTTTCCTGTCTCTTGTGTAGGTGGAGTCACTGGCATGATTGTCTTTCTGGATGAGTGAGTCGTTTTGATTTGTGTTAGAGAAAATACTTGTTTTAATTGTAGCTAGTATGGAACAGCAGTTTGAGGGGATGTATGGTGCTGGTCTGTTTTAAAGAGCAGACTCTGAAAATGTATTGTCCTTCCACAGGACAAAACTTTTTTAACTTGTAAAGACCTTTTAAATTATTAATTAATGGTGGCTTCTTTCCAGTTTAATACTTTTTTTTTTCTCTAATGGTTCCTCCTGTCAAATAAAAATAAGGGGTTTACTAGAACAGATATAGGATGACTTGTTATGAGTACACGGCTTTTATGTTAAACATTATAAATGTACCTGTTTACAAAAAATGGTAGCAGTTTGCTCATGTGTTTCAGGCTTTTGAGAAAGATGAAACAGGGAAGAATAGAAAGCTTATAATATATATATATATGTCCTTTATTTTTTCGGATATAAACCTGCTTGTAATTGAGTGACTTTATAATTCTGCATAACATTTCTATACTTCTTTCTTAAAGATATTCCTATACCTAGTCTTCCTCATCTTAAAACTGTCCAAAAGATGAGGTGAATTACTGAATACAGTGGCACTCAAGTACTCCGGGCTGAAGCCTAAACTGAACAGTACTATCGAATGACTGAAGTGGTGAGGTATTACGGGCATTCACACAAATTGGCAGTATTCCTCTGTTGTCCAGATCTTTCTAGTGGTGATCATAGTATATTCCTTAGTTCTATGGCTTTGAAGAGAAAATTGTGGCTACCTGTTTGTATTTTCGTTTTGGTTTAGAGTATTATTTTTTTGTATGTAGGTGTAACCCCTGTGATCCTCAAAGTAGCTTGAGACATTTGGCTTTCTTTTTCATTACCTTTTAAATTAGATAGTAAATGAATGCAAGGTTGAAGTCACATTAGAATCAGGTTAATGAAGTGTGTTGCTGAGAGGCAGGCTGTGCTGGACCGTGTGAATGCAAGAAGCAGATGCACTCATGAAACAACTTCAGGTATTATTTGCTAGTGAAGAAAAGCACTTTTTTAAATTAGAAACACAAAGGAAAATGCTTCATGGCTACAGTGGAACTTTAAACATGCATCAGAAATTGCAGTCATGTAGCTGAAACAGTAGTATTCATTCAGTGATACTCTCATTTATCTGTAGACAGATGATAGGTAATATCATCTGATATTATGATAGGTAATAGAGACATTTTACAGGTGATTCTGATAAAATGATTTAAAAGAAAGCAGCTCTTCTAGTTTACAGTAATGTGTTAAGGGAGAACTGTACTCCTTGTCCGCTGTGCCACTTACTTAGAAGCACCTTGGTCATATTTGGCTTTTGTCTAAAATTCAATGACAATTTTTATGCCAGCAGTGCTTGCTTTTGTCTTCAGAAGAAATCTAGTAAGTAACTCTTGGCTTAAACTCTTGTTCCAAAATTCCTCTCTTGTTTTGATGCTGGAAATTGAGTTTCTAGTCACATTTTTTTGTTTGTTTTTTATAAAAATTGCATGGTTTCTGTAACAATAGCTGCTGTAAAAGTTGATACTTGAGTTGCAGTATTTGCACAGAAAAAGAGGGCAGAAAGAGCTGAGATTCACTACTTATTCTGCATTGGCTGCAGTTTTGTATGTGTAGAGACAGAATAAGAAGAAAATCTATTTTCATTATCCTAAAAATAAAATACTAATTTGGAAGAGTGCCTTTTCAGTCATTCACAGTGTTGGACTCCATTAGGTGTGTTAAAGCAGCAATACCTTAGGTTAGTAATAGGAAGAACTGAGTCAAGTATTTAACGTAATACTTTCCAGAGATTATTCAGTGTGCAGTTTTTCTTTTAACATATTTCATGCTGATAGGAAGAATGCTCTTTAACAAAGATGCAAAACTTTAGGGGAAGATAAACCTGTTACTTACTACTTCAACCTCTCACCAAAAATAAGCCAGCTTGGGTGGTGTAACACTGTTGTAACTGTCCATTCTAGCAATAAATAGCAAAGAGCATCTGGGTATGTTGTGGCAGGAAAATATACTGCTGATTTTTCAAGTAAATTTTCATTATTGCCTTTGCTGCAGATACTAATGCATAAAAAATAAGGGGAATGCCGGTAATGTTACAAATAACCAATTCTGTAGTTTATGTAAACTTACAGCAGTGAAATAAATAAGTAATTTCTGTGGAAATAACCTTAAGTGTTTCTTGGACTTCTGAGATAGGATTTCAGTCTAGTTTTCATCACAGATTTTTGTGTAGGGATCATTGAAGGTCCTGTACAAAGCCTAACTTTAATGAAGAAACTTGTGCATGCTCCAGTTCTTGTACAGTTTAGATGAATTGAGCATCCTTTTATGTAAGGATAACTGGTAACTAGTCTTCAAGTTAACTGCAGGCACTGTGTTCTTGAACTTAAACACTTCATTAAGATTCAGTTTTAACTACTGAGAAATCATGTTGGCAGATGTCCTTTTTTGAGGGCTGTGAGAGTGGTTGCAGTTTTGCTGTGGGATCACATTCCTTTGGTACAAGCAAGTGTAGAAGCTGAAACTGTCTTGTAGTTGGTTACTGTCTACTCAAGGAGAGAATATAAATGTTGAATTCTCTCTATTCAGAGAGAGGAAGACAGGTTCTGCTTGTTCATTTGATATTTTGTGTTGCTTATGTTATGTGTGTTAAATTTTCATTAAGATTTGAGCAATGCAGAAAACTTCTGGAGTGTGTTAGAGCAGCATCATGGTAGTGATGCTGTTGCTCCCACTGTCATAAACACCATGTGGTAATGTTGCTTGGACCTTTTGTGTTTTCAGTTCATAGTTTCTGATTGTTTAGTACTTGGGGAAGAAAAGGCATCTGGTCTAGAAAAAATATCTGATGCTTTAATCTTTCTTGATTAATCTCTTAAAGGTAATGAAGAGGCTTTCTAGGGCAGGGTAATCTGTGTAATACTGTTTTAGCTTTGTTTACAGCAGAAAGTAGACTGCAAAAAGAAGTGATAAAACATAGATGTTGTATGTCAGATGTCAAAGATGTGAAACCATGCTGAGTGGAAATAACCTGTATTCTTAAAACATAAGTATCTTGGAACCTGCTTGGCTAAACCTACTTATTCAGTGATGATGGAGAATGGACATGCCTCTAATGTGGATTTTCATAGGTGTGATAAATGAACTGTGACCTGGGATAGGAGGGAGATACATAATTGGGTTTTTGAATGCTTTGAAATTGTATTGTGGCTTCATCTAGGAAGGTATAATAAAAAGGGCATGTAAACAAATATTCTACTTTTTACCTGCAAGGGATGGGGAAGTGACAGCTGGTGTAAACGTGACCCCTCTGAGCATTCATTGGCCAGAATTACTAAATTTTGTGGGTATGTTGATAGCAGTTGTTAGCTTGAGGGAAATTGGAATTTGTCATGTGCCTAGCTGCTTTCACTGTGTAAATAAACAAGATCAATTAAAGGCATTACTATACTAGTGAAGGCCTTGCAGCTTGGTTTTCTGTTCTTACTAGTCCAGGACATTCTTCATACATGCTATTCTTTATATTAACATTTTATAAAACGTGAGAGACTGTAATTATATAGGATACTGTAATTTGGTTCTTTTCTCTCATGAAGACATTTGCATGGTGATTGGCAAGTAGATAGTCTAAAAGCATTCTGTGTTTATGGGTTTTTCTCAAATTAGTAAACAATTTTCCTTTAACACAGATAGAGAAGAGCAGTTCAATTTGGTCAGGCTTTGCTTGGCAGAAAAGAAAGAAACCCCAGCCCTCTAAACACTGCTTCACATTTTAGAGGAGGAAAGATTTTTTGAGAACCTGTTGCAAATACCAGCAGATTTCAGGCTGGTGCAGGTTGGGCCTACAGTTCTTTCTAAACTCCTGTGCAGGAAATGAGGCCTGAATAATTCATTTATTTATTAAGTTGGATTTCGTAGAAGTAAATAAAAAATCTATCTGGCAGCAGAAACATTCTGTAGTAATGTTTAAATACAAAACAATGTGTATGTATATATATCCACACATTCAAACACATAGATGATGCAAAATAAAGTGTGTGTTTTAATGTACTTTTCTGTTGGGAACAGCAAACATCAGATTTGTTGATCTGTGAGAAATAGTGAGTGTTGTTAATACTTGCTGCATAGACTGTCAGAAGTGCATATCCAGGAACTTTACCTAATTCTTCCAAAATCAATTTAATTCGAATAATTGTCATCTGAAACAATAAGTTGGAGAAGATTTAAGGCTTGCAAGTATAAACACACAGATTGCTAATGCTGCAGAGATTGTTCAAAGTCACAGCAAACACTTGCTTTTCTTGCTGAATTTTCCAGTGTGTAATGGTAAATATGATACTCCAAAATGGCATTATTTCAGTGCATATAAATACGCACTTGAGCATGAAACAGATCTGATTAATGTTTAGTGATATAGAAAAGTTGCAGTGTGTAGTGTAGCTGATTGGTATTTGTGAAGTTGGAGGGTTTTTGGAACTCCAGCTGCTAGTGTGAAAGAAAATGTATAGCTAGTGTTATCTTTTCTAGAGTCACCTTTTTATGTAACATGTTTTCAGTCTTCATTTTCTTACCTCAGGTTTACTTGAACTTGTTAATTTTTTGTCCCCTGGTGTATGTAATGGCTTCAATTCTACCTGTAGAGCGTAGGAATTTGAGGTGTATTTGAAGCTAACATGAATAATCAAGAAGGCTTGTGATTTCCCTGCTCTGAAACAAGCATTCTGACAAACTTCAGCACCTTAGGCATAGTTTCTGCCTACTGAGTCTTGTGGTTTCTTGAGTGTATTTACACAGTGAATGCTGTAATTATTTTTTTTCCAGGAGGGAGCTCATCCACCTGAATTCAAGCCCTCTCAGCAGATAGATATATGTTGATTCTAAAAAGCTTTCTTCTGTGTTAACACTAGACATTATTAAAAGACAAATGGAAGGTCAGGCTGGGGAAGGGAATGTTGTGGGTGGATGAAAGATGGAAGCTATACTTGCTTCTTTGCCAGGGAGGCAGTTCCAGAATATCCTTGAGGGAGGATGATAATGAATTAAATTTAGGCAAAAATAGAGCATTTAACAGTTGCAGTGAGTTTAGCAATGGTAACTGACCTAGGTCCCATGTGAACTTTGCCTCTCTGCTTGCCTACTTACTAAATCAAGCTTTGAAAATGCTACAAAAATTTGAACTCCATAAGATGGCTGTGGTAACTCATATCCTAATGGATGGTCAGCTGCTTAGAACTATTCTGACCTGCATCAAAAGAAGCATGACCAGCAGGTTGAAGGCGGTAATCCTGCCCCTCTACTCTGCTCTCGTGAGACCTCACTTGGAGTATTGTGTGCAGTTCTGGTGTCCTCAACATAAAAAGGACATGGAACTGTTGGAACAAGTCCAGAGGAGGGCCATGAGGGTGTTCAGGGGGCTGGAGCACCTCGCATATGAAGGTAGGCTGAAAAGGTTGGGGCTGTTGAGCCTGGAGAAGAGAAGGCTGCGTGGAGACCTCATAGTAGCCTTCCAGTATCTGAAGGGGGCCTATAAGGATGCTGGGGAGGGACTCTTTATTAGGGACTGTAGTGGTAGGAGAAGGGGCAACAGGTTCAAACTTAAACAAGGGAAGTTTAGATTGGATATAAAGAAGAAGTTTTTTACTGTAAGGGTGGTGAAGCACTTGGAATGGGTTGCCCAGGGAAGTTGTGAATGCTCCATTCCTGGCGGTGTTCAAGGCCAGGTTGGACATAGCCTTGGGTGGCATGGTTTAGTGTGAGGTGTCCCTGCCCCTGGCAGGGGGGTTGGAACTAGGTGATCTTAAGGTCCTTTTCAGCCCTAACTGTTCTATGATTCTAACTATGTTATGGAAATCTCTTCTATAAGGCAAAGCTGAATCCAACATTCCTGTCAAAAAGCTATGTCAGAGCATTCTCTTACAGTGTCTCCAAAATGAGTCTTCTATGAAAGGTTCCCTTCTTCCAAAGTGGTGTTTTCCTTCTGCTCATGAAACTTTATTTTAAGCATATCACATATGGGGAAATAGTTCTTGTGCTGACTAGAGATGATCTGAATGTTTCTTCTTGGTTTGAGGTTTTTAACAAGTATTACCAAGGTAGTCTATGTGATGTAGTATGAGCTGTTTTTCATAATTTGGGTTGACCAGAGTAAACCTGCTGCTGGAGTAGAAGAGAAGAACAGATTCTCAGATGTACAGATTTACTAGGCACTGGCTTGCCCTGTAAATGAAGTAAATTGAGGTCATTTGGCAGAGTAGTTTGGGAGAACTATTTAGATAACACTTTGAAAGCAAATATATTTAAGACCTTACTTATAGGCAAGCACGTGAAGATTCAGGCAACGATGTATAAGCTGATTTCCTTGCTGTGGTTTTCAAGTGCTTAAAATAAAACAAAAGATTGGGTTGAGATAGTATAGGCTACTTCTGTATGAACAAACACCTTCCAGTTCTACTTTTAACGTCTGTTTTTTTTAATAGCTCTTCTTCGTGTTTTTTTTTCCAGTCCAAGCCATATATATTTGACCGAGTATTCCAGTCAAATACGTCACAGGAACAAGTGTACAATGATTGTGCGAAGAAGATTGTCAAAGGTAAAGTGGAACAAAAACTTTTAACAATAAGGAAATGTCTCCTATTCATATGGATTTCAATGTTGAAAACAGATACGTCTTTTATCTTTTACCCTGTGCATGTTTAATAAGAGTCAACACGGATCATAGCACTATAAAATCATCCTGTAGTTGAGCTGATAAATTATGTCAGTTTTTAACAACTGTTTGTTGACTGAAACAGCAAGTTTGACAACATTTGCCTGTTACCTCTTGGTTGTTTTTTTTTTTTTTCAGTCCTCTGCAAAAGATCGTTTAGAACAATTTGTCAGTAATTAATCAAATAATTGTTACGAATTAATTTTTACTTCCCCCCCTGCTCAAATTTATTGGTGAAAACATTCTACTTTGTTTGGAGGACAATAAGAGGAAAGGGATCGTGTTAAATCGTATATACGCTATAGATCTTTTCTGCACTTGTTTATTTAATAAACAGTTGAGGATTTTTTTCAATATGATTTTTAGTTTCACAATTAAAAGTTTAAATGTGAATTATTGTGCACGTCAGGTTGTGCTGTTTTCCCAAACCTGAATTGACCTAGTAACTTTAGAAAATCAAGTCTCATCATAAGGAAGGTTATTCCACAGTATGTTGCTGTAGTAAGCTGTTAGCTTGTTTCCTGAAGATAAAATAGATTAATTTCTTGAGTTCAGTTTTAAGTTCTAACTGGCACAGCTTTCAAAGCAGCTTTAACACAGCCTTGTCAGAACCCCCTGAAATATCAGCTACTAGTGACAAGAGAAGATGAGATAAATGCAGGAGTCTTTTGATCATTATAAAAGTGAATTACTATGTAAATTCCATGCTGCTGCAAGTGTTTAACCCTTTAATGAGTTAAATAGTAATCTATGATTAGATCAGAAGTTTGCTCCTTGAAAACTGGAGGTTACTAAGAGTTGTAATGCTGCCCCCTTTCTCCATCTAAAAATCTGATCTCTGTTTCTCTGTGCGGCATTTCTAGGCTGTGCTGCATCAAGTGGCAAATGAGCTCTGATGGTGGTAGAAATGGATGATGGGTGTGATGGGGTGGCAAAGACTTCCCCATTTGGAGTATCTCGTGATTATATTTGGAAAATAGAATTTTTGCTTGCAGGATGTGATTCTACAGTAACTGACTTGTAAACAAATCAACCCACCAGCCCCTCACCACTTAATCTAGAATTTTGGGTTGGTTCTTTCATAATTTGAACTACAAGCTTACAGCCAAAAGTTTGCGGCTTGAAACTTGCAGCATAGCCCATTCTTTTCACAATTGGATGATGGAACTTTCCTGAAGGCAGAAAATATCACAGCATTCTTATGTATGGTTTCTTCTTAAGAGTTATCAAAGACTGTCTGTTCAGCCTTTTATTGATTTCCTTTTTGCTCCTGCATTTGAAGTCCTGATTTTTCTGGTTGAAGGAACAGGAGCTTCCTATACAGTAAGCTTCTAAAACACAGTCAATTGTGCATTAAAAAGGGTAAAGAGGAACACCCTCCTCCCTCCCAACTCTAGCACAGAGCTCCCAAACACTGAATGATTTAACTTGCTGAACGTTTTAGCAACTGCCTACTTGCATTCTATTTCATTTTACTTCCCTTTAGAAGAAGGAAATGAACTCTAATGAAAATACTCTTTCCCTTTAGATGTGCTTGAGGGATACAATGGTACAATATTTGCTTATGGGCAAACATCGTCTGGAAAGACACACACTATGGAAGTAAGAAATCTTAAAATAATTTTCCTCTTCATGTCACTGTTATCTCTTTTTTGTCACAATAGTCTTATCTTTCTGAAAATAAAGGTGTCTGCTTGATTTCATCTTGCAATTGTAATTTTCTTTCCCTTTCTATTGCAACATTTAGATTCCCAAAATGTTTTTTTTTAGGACTGATAATGGCAGTTACTGTACTTCTTCAGCCCTAGGATAAGAAATGGAAGAATAACGTTAATAGTACATTTTCACTTTTAGTAGTTCAGGGGATTTCTGAGGCTATTCTTTTCACTCCTGGCAAATGCTGGGGCTAAGTGGTCAAGTCTTTCTTTTATAGGTAAAGTAAATGCATTATACCTATCAGCATTTTAAAACTGATTTAGTCTGTTAGCTGTTTGTTTTGCCTTTGTATACTGTTTGTGATGTTGGATTCAGTATGAATGCTTTATTTTTATTGTACCCTTTTCTAATAAGGGGAAGCTTCATGACCCGGACGGAATGGGTATTATTCCAAGAATAGTGCAAGATATTTTTAATTACATTTACTCTATGGATGAGAATCTTGAGTTTCATATTAAGGTAAAATTTTCCTCATTATTACTTATTTAATCTATATTAAAACTGGGCATAGTCTGTGGTTAAATGGATGTTCTATATGATTTAAATGCCTGTAATTTGGAAATGTGATGAGTTATTTCTGATGTAACTGACTTTTCTTAAAGAAGAATTATGTGAACACTTTAATTGTATTTCTATTAAACATTGATGCTAGCTATCCTGATAATCTATAGCAGTGCTGATAGTAGTTTCAAGCTTTTAATCAGAATTTTTTCTTAGTAAGCGTGTGTTTTAGTTCAGCCCTAAGGACTTGAGCTAGATATGTTATTATGTGGGAGATCGTAATAATCATGCTGGATCCTTTGATCAAAAAGCAAAGCAGTTTTGCTTTCTGATGCTGTGTCTTTATTCCCCTTTCCACTTTTAGGTGTCATATTTTGAAATATACTTGGATAAAATAAGGGACCTTTTGGACGGTAAGCCTTTTATCGATATTGAACATAGAAAACAAATTGTTTTGGAGGGAGATATTAAAAAGAAAAAAAACTTATCATGGTATTAAGATAGGTCTGCAGTATGCTAATCCATAATCAGGGTACATCAAAACAGGGGAGCGTGGAGGTAATCTATATGATACTACTAAAGCTGCAGTAGTGGTTATTTTGTGCATATTAATGTATACAAGAAAGTGTTGCTAAGAAATAATGTCTGCATGTGTGTTGTGCATCCAATATCTTGGATGTGTGTTGTGCACACCTCATTCATTTTGCAAAGAAATCATACATACCTTAGCTTTAGAATTTCTTCTCTTCCAGTTTCAAAGACCAATCTTTCTGTTCATGAGGACAAAAATAGAGTTCCCTATGTAAAGGTGAGCATCAATCTGTTACGCTTTCATCTTGTTCTTCTCTAGCGTACACCATTTACTTCTGGCTTGTTGGTGTGGTGATGTTTTGCCCTTTTTTTTTTTTTTTTTTTTTTAAAGGGTTGCACAGAGCGTTTTGTATGTAGTCCCGAAGAAGTTATGGATACTATAGATGAAGGAAAATCAAACCGACATGTAGCAGTTACAAGTAAGTATTATCTTTTATCATCTTTCATGCTCTTATCAGTTTGTTTCTGGTATGCCTTTAAAAAAAAAAACAAACCAAAACCAAACAGACATAAAAAGGAAAGATAACGTGTATGCAAAATAATACTTCAGTTCTTGGCAAGTGAAGTGACTATCGGAAATCTCTGAGATTGTGAAACTTCACAATCTTCCAGTTATGCTTCTTTATTCAGGAAAAGAAATAATATACAGTCATCAGGAAAATAAAAGATTTTTCTTCTTGTTTGTTTGGTTAAGGATCGAAAAGAGAAGTATAATGTTCGTTTTAAGGAATGACTCAGTCCTGCAGTTCCACTTCATTGCTCCTAGATAGTAGGGTTCTGAAGTGGGAACCAGACTAACGGATGAAATAGAAATTTGGATGGAAGGATATTATTCTATATTGCGTTAAATTTGTGGCATCAATGAGCTGGTCCTTCTAGGCTTGTGAGGGAATTATCATTAAAAGCAAGAAGAATAGCATATGTTCTCAGTCAGCTTTAATTCTGTTACTGAAATAAAATCTTTCTTTAAATTCAATGCCTTGTTTATTCTGCATGTTTCACAGCAGAAGGGATAGTAGGCATTTAAATGAGAAAGGGCTGAAAGGTTATGGCCATCTAGTTCAAGTTTTCACTTGAATAGGATAAAATGTGATACATTGTAAATCTACCAAAAAATATATATATTCTGATAGCAGAATGTGAATGTACTTTCTATTCTAATAAAGTAAATTGTATGAAATACATAATCGACAGGCTAGCAAATTTTGTCAGTGAGCTTATGTGGTATTAGTAGAAGCCCAAGGGAAGCTAGATCTCTGTTACTCAATTAGAAAATACTATTGGGTTTGCTGCCTCTAATTTTATTGTCATTGAGAGATTACCCTATACTGCTTCATTACCTTTAGATCTCTCTCTTCACTGTGGGAAGATACTGTGTTGTTAAGTTAGTTTGGTTGTACAATTATTTTTGACGATTTACATGTTTTGGATTATAGATATGAATGAACACAGCTCCCGAAGTCATAGTATTTTTCTCATTAATGTAAAACAAGAGAATACTCAAACAGAACAGAAACTAAGTGGAAAACTTTACCTTGTGGACTTGGCAGGTAGTGAAAAGGTAATTCTGAATTTTATTTTCTGCTCTGAAAAAACTCCAGTTATTATTTACAGTCAAATATTTTACATTAATGTAATACTGATTGTCCAGTTGTCATCCCTGATGTGTTTTAATTTTGACTTTGGAATGTGTTTTCTGAATCCTAGTCTGGGTTGGCTGCTAGATACTACCTCTTTAAACTTCTCTGCATTTCTGCAGCGAGGGTTTGTAAATAGGGAATAGGGTGGGGAAATAGGCTAGAGTTCAGTCCATGGTATCTGTGAGAGCAAAGTGTACAGGTATCTCGGCTAACCAGGTACTAGACTACAGTGAGTTTTATGGGTGTGGAATACGTGAATTTTCTTATGTAATGGTACCAAGTTCCTTAATTTGAAATTCTGAATAACATTGTTTAAAATGACAGCTTGTTTTCCTGTCAGTGACCTAAAGCAAGGAAGGAAAGATGTACCATTTTGCTTATTCTTATATCACTTATATACTGCAGTTAACCTTTTAAGAGCTGGATTTTTGACATTCTTTTTCATCTTTGCTTCTGGGTTTATCCCTCTTTTTGTCTCCAGTTTTTTTCAGTCCTTTCTCTTTGCTGTTGTCTTTCCTTGCGTCATTGTTCTCTGGCCTATTATTGTCTCTGTTCCTGTGTTTTTTCTGAAATGTGTTTCTTAGTAATGTTTTTTTTTTTTTTTTTTTTCTTTAATGAGTATGAAATTAGAAGCATTAAAGTGAGAAAAAAGTCAAAAGTAAAGGGCTGGTTTGCAGGTCTCCTTTCTCTGTAGTTTTTTTCCTTTCACTGTTTATTTCAGACTTTGCTTCCGTGTTTCCCTAAGGGTTTTTTTTGGTTTTGTTAGTGGTGGGGTTTTTTTTCTTTGAAAATACATGAGGTTTTCTGATGTCTCGTTTGGGGTTCATTTAAACATAGGCAAATAGAATTGCTTAGCTGTAGTCATGAGTGGAGCTTGAGGAGAATAGTAAAGAGAGAGTTTATAAGTAAAATTTAGCCCTTGAGGCAGAAGAGCTAAGGTAAATAGAATGGTGTCAGGGTAGATTTTTGTCACGTTCCTGCTGATATCTAAGTACGTTTCTGGAACATTCATGTTGGTTAGATTCAGCCTCTAAAATTTGTTCTCACAAATTCTTGCTTATAAAGACTGGTATATTTTTCTGAGCCAGTGGTGTGTCTTTTGGGATTTGATATGGGGGTTTGAGACTACCTCAAAGTCAGGGAGGCTGACTTGATTACTTAAGACTTATATTGAGTGTGGAAGGTGTCTTCTGAAGATGCATTTAGTAATTTACTGCAATATTGTGTAGGTTAGTAAAACTGGAGCAGAAGGTGCTGTGCTGGATGAGGCCAAGAACATCAACAAGTCCTTGTCTGCTCTTGGAAACGTCATCTCAGCTTTGGCTGAAAGTAGTGTAAGTGTTCTCTTTTGTATTTTTATGCAAGGTTAAAGGCTTGCATCTCTGAACATGATATTGCACAGGAGCACTGTACTGATCTCAGAGATATGTGTGGAGTCTTTGAAAGTAATCCAGTTGCATCAACACGTTGCGAATGGCCGTTACTCTTGTACCGTGTTGAAACCGATGATCAGTAAAGTTACATTTAATGTTGAGTGACCTAAGCTTCATACTAAAAGTTTTCTTGTGTTTTAAAAGCCTACCAGACATAGAAGTGCAATTTTATTTCCTCCCATTTGTGTTCATTCTTATGGTTTATAAACTAAAGTAGAATTTAATGTCTTTCTAATGAGGTTAAACCTAACAGAAGCTTAGTTCTTATTTCAACAACTTAAATGTGTCTGAAAAAATGTGACTGATTCATTTAACCGTTTTCTTGATAGACTTATGTTCCGTATCGTGATAGCAAAATGACCAGAATCCTTCAAGACTCACTTGGGGGTAATTGCAGAACCACTATTGTTATTTGCTGCTCTCCGTCATCGTACAATGAATCTGAAACTAAATCTACTCTTCTGTTTGGACAAAGGTGAGTATATGACTTAATTTGTTGTACTTACTATGCTCAGAAATAACTTCAGAATGAGAAGTAAGTTACACTGTTAAGATTCTCAAACCAAATTGGAGTGTTCACTTTCTTTCTGTAGTTCTGTGTGTATGGTGAAATGTTGTGATCTTATACCGTATAAAAAAATCTTATTACATCATCTGGTCTGTTTCCTGTATCTAGCATTCCAGTACCATTTAAGTTAATACTTCTACATTCCTGTGTCATTTGTAATTGAACTTAAAAGTACCCATTTAAAATTTGGTATTTTGTTAGGTATCTCTTCTTTACCACTCTATTATTAGTGCTTCATCATAATACTCCAGTTCCTGACCACTAGATTTAACCACTTAATTTACTGGAACACATTACAGATGCTGTCAGCATTTTACTTAGTTCATCTGGTTATAGATGTTAGTATACCTAAATAACTGTTAGTGTAACTGAGTGGAAGCACTTTAGTTCAACAAAATAGTTTTTTACTGGTCTTTCCAGAGAAGTTGTTTATTATGGGAAGTAGACCAGGTGACTTCAGAAGTTCTTAAAAACCTGGTAGAATATGGGTAATTAGTGGGTGTGGAGTAACAACTGCATTCTGCAGCAGCGGAGGTTTATTGGTCTTTTTGAGAAATCTAGGAGGTCTTTTCCTTTCCTTTAAGTATTTCTTGAATGAGCTCTTGAAAAATGTCTTCCAGCTGTAGCTCCGTGGTTTCACTGTCTCACGCTCTTGACTGTTTCAGGAGTTAATATACTAGACTAATTATAGTGCCTGAGATAGAAGAGTATATATAGGCACTATAATTAGTCTAGTATATTAATTCAACCTTCTAGGGATGTTAAATTTATATTGAAACCCCCAGCTTGTAGTAACTGAAGCCTACGTAAATATCACATAACTTAGCAGAAAATCAGTGTGCCTTTTGGTAGTCATCAGGCCCAGTAAGGCTTTGCAGAAAGGTGCCTATAGGAGTCATAAGGGGGGGGAGGGGGGCAAGATTTCAGACTACCATTAAGCTTTTTACCCCTTCTGATCTTTTGTGTGGGGCATTTGTTAGCAGGAGACTGTACAGGCAAATTACTGAGGTGAGGTATGGCACTAAAATAAGACCTGTACATTAACTTCATGAATACATGTTCCTAGTGTCTGTAGTTTCATCTTCAAACCTAATGTCTTTGAATGAGATTCACCTGACTGAACGCAGACAATCACATCTGAACTTTCTAGCTTGTAACAACTTTTTGGTTAATGGAGATCTAGTAACTTCATGGACTTTTAGGTTAAAATGAGCTGCTGCTTAAATAAGCTACATAGTTCCTACCCTGATGGTATTATACTCTCCATTGGAAAAATACTTGCTAGGTGTGGTGAATGCTACCCTTTGTTCAAAGCTGTGAACTACTGTCCTGATTAGAATTCTTTCAGGTGAAAGTTTGCAGCCAATTTTTTCCAGCTCAACCAGCTTGAGATATTTCAGCCTTCCTAATGTTTATTTTATCTCTCTGTCCATTAACAGTTGTATCAATCCAACTGAAAGAATAGTAAGTTGACAGGGAGTAGAAATAAGCTTTTTGGAAGAGGTGGGAACATTTACACTTTCACCAGTGCTCTCTAGAAACTTTATTAAATGGACTTTACCTCCGTTTTTTAAAAATGGAATTTCAGTTCTTTTTGCTTTTTCTGTGCAGAGCAAAGACCATTAAGAACACAGTCTGTGTCAATGTGGAGCTCACTGCAGAACAGTGGAAGAAAAAGTATGAGAAGGAAAAAGAGAAGAACAAGACTCTGCGTAACACCATACAGTGGCTGGAAAATGAGCTCAACAGATGGCGGAACGGTAAGAAGCAATTTGGCTTTTCTTCTGCCAACTTTAAGCAAGACAGCAGGCACTGAACCTAGTTTTCCAGGTACTAAAAGTAAAAGGACTATGCAACATGGTAATAAGAATATTAAAGCCAGGATATTAAGTTGACGTTGGAACTTCATATTTTTCACTACATTGCAAGTGGAAGAATGTTAAAGCCAGGATATTAAGTTGACATTGAAACTTCATATTTTTCACTACATTGCAAGTGGAACAACTTCAGATAATCACTTAATGGCACAAATGTTTGCAAGTATATTGGTGTTAGGTTGATCAACACTTGGTTTTCTAGTAGAGCTAGAGTTACATACATTCTAAGAAAAATTATTTGGGGGGAAAAGGAATGGTATTAATTGTAAATGCACAAAATATTTCCTCTGGTTCAATTTTCTAATTCAAATTAATATCATAAGATCTTATCCTGGCTTAAAGCTCAGACATGTTAGCGAGCAAAAAAACTCACCCAAACCCCCAAAAGTGCTAACAGCGCAAAATGTGTGCTCATTCATTCTTCCTGAATAATTAACTTCTTACCAATTCAAGTGTCGGAGAAAGTGGAAGTTAAATGTGAAGCCTTAAATTCAGGGAAGGCAGAATGTAGGTCGTTTTTACAGATGTATTCTGGAGTTTGGCAGCTGTAGAAGATGATCTTGCAATCTTGTAGACAACTGCACATATCCTGATGTAAGGATGAGAAAAATGGGCTTACTTAAATAAGTTTAATAGATGTGGGTTCTGTTTGATTTGTTTCTTCCTGTCTGGTTGGTTGGGTTTATGTTGGGTTTTTGTGTGGCTTTGGTTTTTTTTCTGTCTTTTGGCTGGTTTTTCTTTTTTTTTTTTTTTTTTTCTCGTTAGTTATTAAAAATCTTTTATGGAGATGGGATGAGGCCACACCTGAAATGTTCAGTATCTTGTGTCAATACTCTATGAGAACTACACTTGAGTGTTGGAAAGAGCTCCAAGGAGTGCATTAAATATTTTGTAATAAGGCGCTAAGGAATTCGGTTTTGTTTACCAGAGAAGTGCTCTGATAATCGTGTGGGGTTTTTTTCTACATGAAGTTCGTAAAGTGTTCTCATCAGAAAATGCTTAATGAACATAAAAGGGTAAAAGTGTAACTGAAAAAAAAATATTTTAAATGAGAAGCAAAGCAGTTTAAAAGTAAATATGGTTACCTAGCAAAATAGCCTGCCAAGGAAAAGAAAGGATTTTCTGTCTTCAGGGCAAGTTAGGTACCTTTCTAGAAGATCAGAGTTTGAGATTTGGAGCTCATGGCAGAGTAACTGTGTGAAATACAATGTTCTATGGTAAGCAGGAGATGATTTGGGTGACCTATTGGTAGGTTTCATATCTAATCACGTGAACTTGACTGCTTGTTAAGAGTGGAGCAGTACTGTTAGTAGAAACTGTGTCATACTTCTCAAGGCTAATATTGTGGAAGATGCGGCATGGCTGATCATATTAAAACTGAGTATATTCGTTTCTTTAAGGGGAAACTGTACCAGTTGATGAACAGTTTGACAAGGAGAAGGCTAACTTGGAAGCTTTTGCGGTGGACAAGGATATTACTGTTGTTAATGATAAGCCAGCTACCGCAATTGGAGTAACTGGCAATTTCACTGATGCTGAGAGAAGAAAATGTGAGGAAGAAATCGCCAAACTATACAAACAACTAGATGACAAGGTATGCAATTCTTATTTAATGTAAAACCTCTTGGAAGTACATCTTGAACTATGTTATAGTAATATTTAATTTGACAGTCTTCATTTGTTAGTGTAGCTTGCTTAAGTAGTTGCTGGGAGTGCCTGCTCCAATTCTAAAGCTCTGATTAAGAGAAATCAAAGTCGTCTTATCTGGTGCTACTAAAAAAATGTCCGGAAAACTAAAGTATCATTATGTTGGAAGGAAAGATAAAAATGGAAGTTAGCAAGGAAAAGTTAATGAAAATCTTGAATGGTATTTCTGCTTTCTGGGTGTAGAACATTCTTGACTTTTGGAACAATACTGTATCAGAGAGAGGAAAATAATGGGAAAGCAGGGATATGTGTAATTTGAAAACAGCGGGCTTTTTCCTTCAATATTACACATATTTGAACAGAATTTTAAATTTAAGCAATGGTACTAAATTTGGAGAGGAAAAATATCTTTTAGTTAGATCTTTATTCTTTCTGGGAAGTTAGAACAACTTTGAGAAAACCTGCAAAAGCACAGTTATAAGAGTTTTGTCTTTGAAGAGTTTCTGTCTTTGTTTTACACATATGTGCTAGGTTAAGAGCCTAATGGATCAGCCGGTGAAATCAAAAGGTTTACCTTTATTGCTTTCAGTTGTGTAACTGTCTCGGAATATGGATAAGTTTGATGTCTAACATCTACTGTCTCTTGGATTATTTTTCCTGAGTGGTATTTGTTAGTTTATCGAACACAGTCTTCCTTGAACTGCAGGATGAAGAAATTAATCAGCAGAGCCAGCTAGTAGAAAAACTGAAAACACAAATGTTGGATCAGGAAGAGGTAAGTTTCACTCTTGCATCTTTGTATTTCCTTTAAAGAAATCTGAGATGTTGTGAATAAGTCACAGTTCATAACCAGCGAGTAGGATGATGGCTTACTACTGTGCAATAGTTCTCTCTTATTCCTTATCTAAATGCTCTGCCTGTTCATTCTTCCCACTTACTGTGCTAATAGCTCAACTTAAACCAGTTTTCTTGAACTGTGAAGACTAAAGGAATTTTAAGTGTTTTATGCAAAGATACCAGCAGTTGTTTTTCCTCATGCAAAGTTAGCAGCTTGTCAAAACCTTGATTTACTGTAAGAAATCCATCTCAGGTTTTGCTTTTGGTCAGTTGCTATACAGAGAGAAGGGAAATGTAATGGCCTAGAAAGAAAAACCAAAGTATCCATGTGTTACTTTTAACCATACTTGCTAGAATATTCACATGATTTGTCTGCACTTGTTGTCAGTGATGTAACTTAATTAAACGGGGAAAATACCTATTAATAATGAAACTATTAATTTCCTTCAGCCAAGATACTAGAAAAAATAATTCTGTCTAGCACAGGCATTAAAAAATTATTATCTTTTTGTGCATGGCAAGAAAAAAATGGGTTGAGGACTTGGGAAGTTGGACCTACTGTTCAATCTTATTTAAGTAAATTAATCTGCCTCTTTAGTAGCTGTTTCCTTTGTGTAGATATTCTGGCACATCTAATAGTTAAAATGCTGGAAGTTTAGTCCCTAGCCTGTTGACAATTTCAGCCTCATGAGTAGCATGTTTTTTTTTGAGAACTTGCAATATTCCATGTGCATTTCCAGTTGCTGTCTGTATGTGTCTTGATTTTTAATCACTTCTGTTTTGAAAATACTTAATATAGATAATAAATTTAATTGTGATACTCACTTTACCTATCCTTTGCATCCTTACTGCATAATGCTAGACACTAAAAATGTAGATATAAGCTATGGTAGTACCTACAAGCATTAACAAGATTCAACTTATACATAGGCTTTTCCTGACAATTACTCATTGTTGTAATTTTAAATAAATCTCTCTCAATGTTGCAGTTGCTAGCATCCACCAGACGGGACCAAGACAACCTGCAAGCAGAGCTGAATCGCCTTCAGGCTGAAAATGATGCCTCTAAAGAGGAAGTGAAAGAGGTCTTACAAGCCCTTGAAGAATTAGCTGTCAATTATGATCAGAAGTCTCAGGAAGTAGAAGATAAGGCAAAGGAATACGAACTGCTTAGTGATGAACTCAATCAAAAATCGGTATGAAATTGGCATTTCTTAAAAGGAATGTGTATTTGCATGCTGCATTTATGGCATCTAAAATACCTTAATCTTGATGCCTTCAAAAATAGGCTGTTTACTGTACCCTCTGAAAGAAGTAGTCTTGAACTTTGAGGACGTATTTCAAAAGATTGCTCTGGTTAGAATACAGATGCAGCACCAGTCCCACAGGATGATTACCGTATGCTTCCTTACATACGTGCATAGTTTGTGAATTGACTGACAGTTTTGGTAGCCAATTATTTGGTAGACTTAAGTCAGTTTTTAACAGTTAATACTCTACCCACAATTCTAAAATTCAAAGTACTGGAAAGTATCAGCATAGTTTTCGATATTGCAGACAGAATATGTGGTGGCACAAGCCTCTTGAACTCTGTTCTTGAAGGTGAATATTGAGTGGGTGTGGATCTCCCTAGTGTGTGTGTCTTTCAGTTTTCAGTTAGTAAGATTTGACTAGACAGAACACTGGCATTAAAGTGATGTTCGTGAGATCATGAAACTTCTCTTCAACATCACTTGAAGGTTGGCTGAAAGTCAGATTGTCTCTGGTCTTACTACGAGCAGCATTTAAAACTTGGTGAAGTAGGCTAGCTGTATATGTATCATTCTGAAGTCTGGTTTGTTTTTTCTTGGTGGTGGTTGTATGGTTGTTTTTAATTAGTTTATAGATAGTCAAGTGATTCTAGATACTACAACTAATGTCCACTGCATGTCATGAATAACTCAATCCCTGAGAAAACAACAACTGTTCTGAGATGTAGTAAAATTAAGACATTTTCATGTTCTCAGCCTGTCACAGCTAAACCATACAGTAATAATCCTTTGGTATCATCACTGGCTGAAACTTTTCTGCTGTAAAACTTCTGGCATATTTTTAAAACTGGAGAACAAATACCAGACAACTTCTGAGTGTGCAGACTGCTCAGCTGCAGCCATTAGAACCACAGCAGGTCAAATGAGCTGAAAAATGGCTCTAGAGTAAGTGTAGTGCTTATGAATTCTTGGAACTGGATGCCTTTTCATGATTTGAAAGTAGGAATGAATTAAAAGCTCTGCAGGGAAAGCTGATCTGATTCTCCTTTACCAAAATACAGTGAAGAGTGTTGGACTTGCTGTCTATATACCTTTTTGCCTAAAAAATGCAATTCTCCAATATCTAGCTGTACATAACAATATAATATAATAAATTAATATATAATATATAAATATAATAAATATTTAGCTGTTAAACAATGTTGACATGAACTTTGTTGCAGAGCTGTAAGATTATATTTTGTTAGCTGAAGGCCTCTGTTTGCAGCACTTAGCAGTATTTCTTCTGAATGAAATGTAAATCCAAGACTTCTAAATTTTTACTATATGGTATATTCATGTACATTGTTACCAGCCTGAGTTTAGGCATGAAAATGGGATATTTCAGTAGGCAACCACATGTTGCTATATTTAATTAGTATGAAACTAGTTCTAAAAACAAGAGCGTGTTTTGTTTATTGAAGTGTAATTTCTTTCTTTCTGTAGGTTACTCTAGCTAGTATAGATGCAGAGCTTCAGAAACTTAAAGAAATGACCAACCATCAGAAGAAACGAGCTACAGAAATGATGGCCTCCTTACTGAAAGATCTTGCAGAGATAGGAATTGCAGTAGGAAATAATGATGTCAAGGTAAGGATTAGTCAGCGTAATTTTTAATGTCATGTATTACACACATACATTGTGGATATGTGGGGCCAGTTTTTCTAGTGTGCTAAAAACCACCCTAGGAAGCCTCATGTATGTTAATGGCTTGAACATAAGCTTATCTGTTGCTTATGCTGTGACTTAATTCACATATCAAGCAGACAAGAGCAGGTATGATTCTTTTTCTGAAGTAGTAATTTCATTCATATTGTTAAATTGCTGTATGAAGTGGTCATAATCAACAGCATCATCTTGGAAACCTAATGCTGAGCTACAGTAGCAGAATGGGAAACTGAAATAAAAATTAAATCTACAAGATCACTGTAGGAAAGAGCGTAAGCAGTGTTAGAAAGCTGTAGTAAACCATATTTCCCTCTTTACATGACTCATTACCTTTATGCAAACTTCTCAGTAATCAATCTGAAAATTATGTTTTTGTATTTAAATGCTCTGACTGTCAGTCAAGGTGGGTGATGTGTACTGGGCACAAAGTTGCTTTAGCTCACCTTTGTTTTCATTATCTGATCTCTCTAAATGTGTCATTCCGCACTTTTCAGCAGCCTGAGGGAACTGGTATGATAGATGAAGAATTCACGGTTGCGAGACTGTACATTAGCAAAATGAAATCAGAAGTAAAAACAATGGTAAAACGTTGTAAACAGTTAGAAGGCACGCAGACTGAAAGTAATAAGAAAATGGAAGAAAACGAAAAGGAGTTAGCTGCCTGTCAGCTCCGTATCTCACAGGTAAATGTTTCTTTACAAGAGACTTTCTGAATGTCCTTAGGAGTTCATTAACCTGCTGGGGAAAAGAAGAAAGTTGTGATTTCTTTTTGACACCCAGCAAAGTATACTGTGATCAGCCATAGATTCAGCTGTATCCTCAATATTCTTTTTGGTTTGAATGCTTCTGGGTAATTGTGTGACAGGAGGTCAGAATTTCTGTAGCCTAATAATGCTTTTGTAGCATTTGTATTAAATATTGGGGTCCACATGTTCTCCATCACAGGTTTCTTTACAAGCACAAGTCTTACAGAAGCAGTAGCTGTGGGCACTCTGCCTACTAATACAGCAGGCTGGAAGTGGGAGAGATAGCAACAGCACAGTAAAATTGCAGTAGGCTTGCATAACACATGAAGTTTACTTCTAATGCGAGAAAGGCCATTTTAATGTAGTTGTTACAAAAAATCAGTAATGTGGCTTCTAACACCTCTGAAAATTGTGGGCTAAATGTGCAATTTAATTTTTCTGTATTTTGTTTTACATACAGGTGGTCATCTCATTTTTTTTTTAAATGAGGAAATGCATATTTCAGTGCCCTCTAAATACAGTGGGCCTCTCTTTAGCATTTAAAACAATCAAAAACATATTTCATTTCTACTCAGAATAAAGACGTCTTACAGGCTGCATTACAGATCTACTTGAGTAGTCATATACTTCAAGTTTAGTTGGTACCGTTTTTGTTTTGAGATAAAGTTACTTGTTTAAAAATAAGTATGAACTGTTCATGAAGATGTAGTTCTATGATATCTGCTTCCAAAGTAAATGAATGTTTCTCTTCTCCAGCATGAAGCCAAGATCAAGTCTTTGACTGAATATCTTCAGAATGTGGAACAGAAAAAGAGGCAACTGGAAGAGTCTGTGGATTCCCTTAGTGAAGAATTAGTTCAGCTCCGAGCACAGGGTAGGAATTACCTTCTTACACACCACCCACCATCATTTTTAAAGTGTATAATAAATAGATAATTGTTCTATTTAGATTGAAGGGAATCACTATAAAATGGCTTTTTGCTACTGAACATGCAGAATTAACAGGAAAATGCTGTTGGAAAGAACTGCTGTGGATAGGGTTAAATTGAAGACGATATTGACTTAATTGATCTTTGTGGTGGGAGGGGACTTTTTCCCAATTTTAGGGCATTGGGAAGGGAGAATTAACTCTTATCTTCCCTGTGATAGCCTAGTTACCTGTTTTCTCTCCTCTATCCCTACTAGAAAAAGTCCATGAGATGGAGAAAGAGCACTTAAATAAGGTTCAAACTGCAAATGAAGTCAAGGTAAGTTAATTTCATTGGTTTTTTTAGGGTGGTTTTTTTTTCTTTTTAGTTTTAAGTATGGCAACTTCTTAAAACACATAATATATACTGGGTTTTTTCCTAATAGCAAGCTGTGGAACAGCAAATTCAAAGCCATCGTGAGACACATCAGAAACAAATCAGTAGCCTAAGAGATGAAGTTGATGCAAAGGAGAAACTTATCACTGAACTTCAAGAGTAAGTGTCTTTATTTTAGTAGTGCCACATGTCTCTGGACTCTGTCAGTATAGAAGCACAGTGTAGTGGGAAGGGGCGTGGAAGGCACACTCCTCTAACAGTCTCTTTCTAACTTGTGTTGCTTTAGTGAATGAGATATCTGACAGGTTCAGCTGATATATATATATAATATAATATACTTTCTGTGTTCAGCCAAAACCAGAAGATGATGCTTGAACAGGAGCGTCTCAGAGTTGAGCATGAGAAGTTGAAAGCAACTGATCAGGAGAAAAGTAGAAAGCTGCATGAACTTACGTAAGTGATAATGGTGCATAAAACAAATGTGTGTGGGAAGCACTGACATTTTAAAAACTAGTGACCTAATAGGATGAAGTGGCTCTCACTGTATGATAACACCTGTTAAAGAGAGAACCTTTGCACTTCCTTCATATTTAAAATTGGAAGTAAAATTTTGAGGTCTGGAAAATAGATAGAATGCTGAGATATTCTTTAGAGTATTACCTTAAATGTTTAATGATTTAGCTGTGAACTAATAGTGGAACTGGCCAAGTGAGGAGAAATTCCGAGAGGAAAAGAAGGTTTTTGGCTACTTAGCAGGAATTCTTCATTTTCATGCAGTGCCTGGCCCTCCTATTCCAGCCTCGAGTCATAAAAAGTCCACATTCTTTTTATGTATCCTGTCATCTGAGTAATTGCACTGCCTTATAATTCTGAGAGAGAACATTAGCAGTGCAGTAAATGCTTTCACAGTAGGAAGACAAGCTCTGTGAAGTCATCATTATTAGGTTATATTCCCATAAATTGAGATTGTTTTTCATGATACTAGCTTTGACAGCTGTGTTGGGGTGAGGTGGTAGAACAAAACAAAGAAAAGGCTCATAATCTGTCACAGGATGCTTGTCATCTCAGCTGCTCAAGTCTTTCTTTACCTACTCTAGAAACTTGAAATTTGTGCATCTGAAGGTACTGGTTTGTATTCCTTAAAAGTACTTCCCTCTTTTTATCCTGCAACCCCCTTACTTCTACCACGACTCCACATGGATTTCTGAGGGTCATATCATGTATTGGCTACATCTTTAGTTGAGGACTTCAACTGAAAGATATTTTTCATTTGTACCATATAATGTTCGTCACTCTAGTCTCCTAAAACATTAAAACTTCTAGTTTTGTTCAGATGTGTCAGGATGAATTTATTCTCTTTTAGGGTTATGCAGGACAGACGGGAACAAGCAAGGCAAGACTTAAAGGGTTTGGAAGAGACTGTGGTAAGATAGAATATATTCCAAAACAAGTATTTGTTTGGGTTGTTTTGGGGTGGGTTTTTTTTGTTTGTTTTTTTCCTTTGAAGTTGTTTTGGTTTTTTTTGTGGGGGTGGGGAGGGTTGGTTTTTGTTTCTTTTTTTAGGGTTTTTTTGTTGGGCTTTTTTTTTTTTTTTTTTTAAATTCTTGTTTGTTTGTTTGTTTTTTTTTAATTTCTTGTCCTTAATTGTAGGCGAAAGAACTTCAGACTCTTCACAATCTCCGGAAGCTGTTTGTTCAAGATCTGGCTACTAGAGTGAAAAAGGTAATGTGGTGCTGTAGTGAAACTTCGTGTTTCTGAGAATGTTACATAAATTTTGGTGTGGAACTAAATTGGAATTAATATTTATGCAGTGTAGTTTTTCTGGCTTGATCTTAATATGCAAGTTCAGATTTGTACTCAGCTTCCTCTTTCCCTCCCCATGCCTTTATTACTGCAGAGTGCTGAGATTGACTCAGATGATACAGGAGGCAGTGCTGCACAAAAACAGAAGATCTCCTTCCTTGAGAATAATCTTGAACAGCTTACAAAGGTTCACAAGCAGGTACAATGAAGCTTAATTTCAAGTTTTAATTAAAAAAAAACCACTTAAGGTGCTTTATAATAAAGTGACCAAATGCATATTGGTCATAAAGTGACATGTATAATTAAATACCTATATCTTGAGTATGCCTCTTGATAAAAAACAATAGGCTAAAGTTTCCTTGTAAAGTGAATTAGTAGCTAAAAGTACATGTGGATACATAACAAAATAGCTGCTTTTAAACTGAAGAAGATCCAAGTTAGCATTTGGAGCTAGTATCAGTCTTGGGGATATCTGACTGAAGAATGTAGACATTTATTGCCTGTGTTGGCTAGCTTGTTCTTCCACAATAACTGCTTTTCAAATGACAGACTTACTGGTGAACTATTAGATTTACTAAAAGCTTAGGCAAAAAAAATACAGTAGCCCTACTGCTTTGCCTGCTTAAGTGTGGAAGGGTATTCTGTTGAAGGGAGATACCAAGAAAATAATTCTGGTTTTGTAGCTGGTACGTGACAATGCAGATCTTCGCTGTGAACTTCCTAAACTGGAGAAGCGACTTAGAGCTACAGCTGAAAGAGTTAAAGCTTTGGAGTCTGCACTGAAGGAAGCCAAAGAGAATGCTTCTCGTGATCGTAAACGGTATCAGCAAGAAGTAGATCGTATAAAGGAAGCTGTAAGATCCAAGAATATGGCCAGAAGAGGACATTCTGCGCAAATTGGTTAGTAAAGAATCCCATGCCCCTAAAGTTTCATCTGTGTCCTTTTTTTTTTTTTTTTATCTCTGTGCATGTGTGCATTTTTCAGTGTTAGTTGGAACTGCATGCATGAACGTGATCTATTTTCTGTCATAGATTCAAAGAATAGCTAGGGTTGGAAAGGATCTTAAGATGATCTAGTTCCAACCCCCCTGCCATGGGCAGGGACACCTCTGTGGGTCTGCAAAGAGCTGTTGCAGAGTAATGCTGTAATGCTTTTCTTCTTGGTCACTTCAAGTGGCGGCTCAAAGGCAGGTATTTTCCTGTCTTATCTTTTTCACAAGTGATCTCTAAGAAGACAAACAACTCTCTAGTGAGCTTACCACAGGTATAAAGCCTTTTGTACTTAAATATCTAGATGAACTAGTTATGTCTTACTAGAGATCAGCTTCCTAGTAAGGCAGAATTTGAGAAGTGTTTCTTTGATGCAGTTGCTACCTGTAGGTACTTTATATCCCCTCTTACCTGCTGAAACTTTAAATGCTTCTGTTTAATACTACAGAACTGTGTAAAGTGATATCGTTGTGCATGTCCTGTTAAAGGCTAATGCAGAATGGATTGAAAATATAGTTTGTTTATCAAAGTATATGCAGCTTGTGAATTACCTGTCAAAACTACTGTTTTTTTAATTCTGTAATAGAGCAAGTTTTATCTTTATATGGTTGCAAGAGGTTGATGAGGCAGTGTTATCTGTGGAGTAATCTGTATGCAGAACTACTTACAGAGAAGAGTAACTAGTGGCTTATTGATCAACTAGATCTGGGAAATACTGCAGGATATAATGATTCCTTCATGATACTAGAGGAATATAAGCCTCATGCAACTTTGCCTAGCTATTGAGTTCTTACTGCCAAGAAACAGGAGTCTTACAGGGAAATATATTAGGTGGGGTAGATAGTACATGTGAAGATAGTGGTTATCTAAAGCTTTTCTAGCTTTAATTCTGGTAGGAACAACAAAACAAAAACCTTGTCCATTCTTCAGGGCTTGTTATAGTTGACACTAATCTGTTATGTTCTCAGAATGCCATCTCCTAAATTCGTTTTATTGAAAATGCATTTGACTTTTATTATTGCATTTGGGATACTATAAAATAAAGCATGAATTAATTTGAATATTCAAAGGTAAAATTGTGATGTATATATTTGCAAGTCATATTTCTTATCCTGCAGCTAAGCCTATCCGTCCTGGCCAGCATCCAGCAGCTTCTCCAACTCATCCAAGTGCAATTCGTGGTGGAGGTGCATTCACTCAGAACAGCCAGCCAGTTGCACTGCGTGGAGGTGGAGGACGGCAGGACAAAGTGTAAGTTTGTCTTGTAGGAATGACTCTTAAATGTGTGATTAAACCACTTGGGTTTTATTACAGTTCATTCTGTGGCATAGAATTACTTGAATGATCAGATTAACTTTTCAAACCGAATTTTGCAGGAACAGTGTACATGTGACTAACACTGCTGCTTTTGTTATAAAACTGGTGTGTGTTGTGAAATAGTAATTCTGGAGTTGTTCTACTGGAGTAGAACAAAATGTGAAAACAGTCAATTGGAGGTAATTACCAGTCACAGCCAATAGCTACTGATTGGGAAAGGAGTGGGCATTTTAAATTATTCTCGCTTGCTAGTATCTTTCTAATACGGTTTTCTTCAGAAAACATTCAGAAATTAAGTTAAAAATTACCCTATTCTTAAATGTTCAGTAATTTGGAAGTATTTCATAGAAAGCATCTGAATCTCTGGTTAGAGAAGAACTTCTGGTACGATAGGAGCATGAAGTACTGTTCTGCATATGGAGATCACCGTTTAATGAATTATTCTGGAAACATTAAAGAAATACAGATATAATAAGTTATTTCCCCATGCAAATCAAAGTTTTCTAGGTATGATGAATGCCATTCCTATTTCATCTTCCCAAAATAGCAAAGTTAAAACTTTGCAGCAGCTGGTAGGTGGTATCCAGACAGCTCTCACTGGCCTGGAAAAGTAGCAACACTTGTGGGAAGTGGAGCTGGGTTATAATTGTGTTGTGTTTGTAATGCTTACTCCATTAAGGCAATCAAGATTGGATACCCAGTCAGTTTATTGTGCTGTACATTTTTTTTCTAACAGACAGCATTGCTTAAATGCTTTGAATTGTGTAATTTCTTATTCTGAAGTAGATGTTTTATTAGCCCTTAGATAAGTGGTTTAAGAACTGGGCTCTTAAAGGCTATGTGAATAGTGAATACAGTCTACTGTAAATATAGATAACTTGACTTTCTGGCTTATGAGGTACAAGCACTAAACTTTCTTATTTTTCTCATTCACAGTTGCTGAAAAGTAAATGCAGTGTGAGGAGGATTGGATATGGTGTAGAGGGAGTCATTCCATGACAATAATCTTTTCCCTTTGGGGACTGTAGGATTATTTTTTTGAAAATGTATAAATTATACCTGGCCTGTACAGCTTTTCCCCCTTCTACAAATTCTGCTATCTGATTCCCCAAAAAACCCAACCTAGAGTGCAATTTTGGCGTCTTGAAAAATGACATGTTACTTAAAGTGTAGCTCTGCTCATTACACAGTTTGTCTTTCATGTCTTAAATTTAGTCTGCACTGTGCCAAGCTGAATGTACATTAAGAAAATCTTAGTTCCAGTTTTCTAGCTTAATTTGTGTTCATCTTACTGTCTTAGGGAATGTGCAACAGTGTTTAAGTATACTTTCATTTTTATCACTTCTTCACATAACACTACATGTCCCACTGAGTTAAAATGGCACTCTACATTACAGTTTTCTCTTGGACTGCTACATAGAGCATTGGAACTAAATTTGTACAGTTTAAGAATACTGAAGTGTGCTTACGACAACTGCCATAAGGCATTGCGATGGCTACACCACAGATCTATAGAGTTCAATATGAACTAGGCTGTTTAACTGTTATCTCATTAAATGCCCATTTATTGGGTTATTTAGAATTAAATATTGTACAGTAAGAAGAGTAAACCTAAGTTTACTATAAAGACTTTGGCAATGGATTATCTCAGCTGCCCTGTTCCTGATTTCTACACATAGTACAGTCTTGTGGAGTGAAAACATTCTGCTTCATTCTGATGAGCCTGTCTGTCCATTTATCTGTATCTGTCATGGTTCTCTTTTGCTACTTTACAGTAGCGAAATGAGCACCATGTAAAATCTAACTTGATGTTCCACTACATACACAGTACTGGAATTTTTGACTAAAATTTTAACTTTCAATTGAAACTATTTTTTTCACCAACTGGCTGATGAATTCAGATCCACTAATAAAGGATGCAACTTTTAAAAACTGATACATCTGGAAATCCCAGGCACATGTGTTTAAAAAAATAATAAATAAAGTGCTACCCTGAATTGGTTTTGTAATCCATTTGTAAGTAGGTATATGAAATGTCCAAAGTAGTATTTGTTGAATATTTTTCTTCTCTTTGCAATAAAGTCCTGTGAAGTGGCTAACAACAGGAAGCATGGTTGGTTTTTTGTTTGTTTTGAGCGCAGTACTCCCTCTGGTCTGAATTGGGGGGTTAAAATTTTATAGTATAATTTGCTTAATTTATTCATAGGGTTTAGCCACTACCATGTTTAGAACAGCTGCCTTCTGGTAGAAATTAGTTGCCAGGTCTTTGAGAAAGAAGGAACTTGGTGTTACTGAAAGCTCTTGGTGAGCTTTTCAGAACCAGTTGGTACCACTTGGTGTTCTGGCTTGAATTTCTTGCTGGGTATTCACCAGTTATTGTGGAAACCGTAGAGACTGACTGTTCAGACAGCAAATCACTTTCAACTTTTATATTACAGATAGACAAAATGTTTGTATTATGATGGAGTGCACTCAGATTTTAGGCATTGAACCACTTTTTTCTATGTCTGCAGTAGTCTGAATTTTTAATAGTTTGATTTGTAAAGGTTGAGTGTGTCAGTTGGAAATCTCACTGTTTCAGTGTTCAGCTTTTAAGACTTTCTTGTTCATTAAGGCTGCCAAGCACTCCAAACTCATAGTGGTTTTAGAGCACGATTAAAGACTTCATACTAAGGAGAAAAAAATAAAGGAATAGCAAACTATTTTGAATTAAATGACTCATGATGGAAACAGCACTGTACGTTATCTTCCTCAGTATTAACTACAGGTTTTCAGACCTTTGTTTGTTGATATGCAATCATAAAAACAAAAAACCCCACTTTCTTTAACATGCATTCAGATGAAGCAGGATTTTTTTTCTCATGCCTGTGAATGGGGGTTTCTTTCCTGTAGGTAATTTTCATGGATTTTGGTGCTGAAAATTGCTGTGTTTAAAAGTAACTTAAATGGTAACTAGCCTGTAGCTCAGTGTACATCACCTTTTTGTATTTAAACTTTTTTTTATTTTAAACCTCTTACAAAGTTTACCAAGAACTGCCTCTTAACGTAAAAAAAAAAAAAGAGAAGAAAACCACAACTTCACAACTTTTTTTGCTTTCTGGTTTGGCTGTCATAGGTCAGCCGGACAGGACAGTTACTGCTTTTTTTGTAAATGAAAATCTTCAGTCTATACAGAAAATGTTCAACACTGCTGTTTCAACCTGCAGTCTTTGAATGGTTCTTATTTTTTATGTTCCTCTAGATCATATTTTTAAAAGATGGTTTAGGGTAGGAACTTGGTGAAATAATATTTATTTCTGGTGAACAACTAAATTATTTACATAATTTAAATGCTGACTCACTACTTTGTGTAACTAAATTTGACATGAGGACAAGTCTACCTGTGGAGTATGATTTAACTTCAGTACACTTAAGATGCATTAAAACAATTGGTTTGGGGAAGATACCATATAGTTTTAACTTACCTGCATGCTGTAAATGTATTTGTGTTTAAATAAAGGGAAGAAAAATCTTTGAACTTTGTGCATTTATTCAGTCTCTACGCCTTGTTAAATTGTCTCCATATACCGCTGTTCACTTGACAGGTTTCATGACCAGTTACCTCTGTGTAAATGGTGATCTCTTGATGTATCTAACCTCTTCAGTGTTTGTTACAAGGCAAGCTTTCCCAACACAAATATGAATATTTAAGTCTTAGCCTTCAAAAGACTCTTCATGATAGAAAAAACATACAAACAAAACCCCAAACCAAACAGAAAACCAAAAAACCCAACAGTTGATGCCTATAGAAATGCTAGAACTTGATGATAGCCGCAGTATATAAGAATTTGAACCCCTTCAGTCTGGTATTACTTGGACCTCTCCCAAAGGTGTAAGCTTTGTGCAGTTCTTAAATATGCCAACTTCATAGCCATTTTTAATGGTGTCTCTTGGTTATATTTGTTTTGTTTCTTCTTTATTTTTTTAAGCATCAACTTCCACCCTTGTCTATCTGGGATACAGTAAGTGACACGCTTGAAAGAATTCTCCCTTGGCAAAAGGTGTAGACACAGGCATTTTTTCTGTTAAAGGAGAGATTTCCTCTTTCGCTAAAATCAGCTGTTCTGTTTCCAGAGCACTGATCTCTGGCTTAGTATTCAGCTGCTTTTCAAAAAATACTACCCGAAAAATAACCTCCGAACCCTTGCCAACATACCCAGCCCTCCTCTCTGAAGCTATGTCTGCATATTATTTCTTTTTGGGTTTGTTTTTAATAGTTGTACTCCAGAGTAAGCTGAAGTCGAACTGGAGACTGCGATACTTGTTTCCAGGAGCTGACTCCTGTTACTGTTTCATTATGAAAGCTGAAGGTGCAGAGGGTCTCAGTCAGCTAAGCTATCCAGTGAGTGTACTGGGGAGAGGGAGAGCTACCTGAAGAAGAAAAACACATGCAACTGAGACTACTGTAATCGAGTATGTTTAGCCTACTTACTTTTGAAAAGGAAGATAAGAGCCTAATATCTATAAAGGTGGAAAAAAGGAGTGTTGCACAGCATGGTGTGGCATATCTGCACCAAGTGCCTTGCAAGTTTACCTTTCAGCAGTGTATTTCCTGCAGGGTCTGTTGTGCTCTACGCAGTTTAGGCACAGCAGTATTACAGAAAGCAGCTATACCCATCAGCCGTCTTCACCTGAGGTACATAGAAAGTGTTGATACGCACCTCCAGCAAGTAGTGAGACCAGCATTCCCCACATTCTTTGCATTTCTATTCCACAAACCTGGGTGTGGAAATGACTCAGACCTGCCCCCAGGTGTGAGTTTCAGCTATTTCCACGTGTGTCTTATGAGTAACAAGTACCAGGGAGCCCACGTCAATTGTAAGTCAATTCAAATTGTGCCCTGCAGTTGGAGACAAATACACTTCACAGCTGATAGCACCGCGTTGGAGATACCTAAGAAACCACTTGCTGTTCCAGTGGATGTGTGATTTGGCTTTTGTCGGTGGCGGCAGCAGCATTGAAAAAGTTTGTTAAAAAATAAATTAGCTCAGCAAAGTGGTGTAATCCTGCCAGCTTATCACCTCCATCAACATGGCCAGTTCGACCAGCCCCCGGGGTGTTGTGCTGCCAAGGCAAGTATCTTACATGGTCAGTCAGCAGTCCTATTAACAGGTATTTGCAGAGTATTTTGTGCCCATCTTTTTCTGAGAGGGTGTAAATGATCCTTTAAATACTTCTACTGCAAGAAACCATGACATCTTAGTCTGCTGCCTTGCCTAGGGAAGCTGGTTTCAACCACAGCTTACTGCATGCAAGGGATTTCTATTTTTTAAGTGTCAGCCATGTGCAGCAGCCTGGTTTCAAGGGCCTGGTTTGCTCTGGGGATTTGCCAACCATGTGCTGGGTTGTGTTGAAAGAAGCATGACCAGCAGGTCCAGGGAGGTGATTCTCCCCCTCTACTCTGATGTCATGAGACCCTGCTGGGAGTACTGTGTTCAGGTCTGGGGCCCTCAACACAAGAGGGAAGTGGGCCTGCTTGAGGGATTCCAGAGGAGGGCCATGAAGATGATCAGGTGGCTGGAGCACCTCTCCTATGAGGACAGGCTGAGGGAGTTGAGGTTGTTCAGCCTGGAGAAGAGAAGGCCCTGGGGATACCTTAGAGCAGCTTCCAGTGCCTAAAGGGGGCCTACGGGAAATCTGAAGAGGGACTATTTACAAGGGCATGTAGTGACAGGACAATGGCTTTAAATTGGAAGAGGGTAGCTTTAGATTCAGCATAAGGAATAAATTCTTTACTGTGAGAGTGGTGAGACACTGGCACAGGTTGCCCAAAGAAGCTGTGGATGCCCCATCCTTGGCAGTGTTCAAGGCCATATCATACTGGTGGGGCTACAAGGCCATGAAGAAGGGTGACCCACACTTGCTGTGTCACTACTTGGGCCAGTAAAACCAGGATTGTCCAGCTAGGGTTAAGTAACTATTTCAGATATGTAGAGCTAGTTATTAACAACCAGAAGCCAGCCTGCCCAAAGCAAACCCCTTCTGTGGGTGCTTCATTAACCCCAGTCCTCACAGCTGTGACAGAGAAAGGGCAGGGCTGATGGGGAGGGAATCCAGTGGTTGAAGCTGACAGATCACCAAGCCTCTGCGGTCTCCTTTGGCCTGTGCCTCCTTTCTTGCCGTCGATCCGCAGTTGTAACCCGGCAGCGCTGCGGCAGCCGCAGAGGGAGCAGCCCGCTGCTCGGTGCGTGCCCCGCCGCCAGGGAGAGCTCCCGCCCCTCCTCACTGGCCGCGGCGAGCAGCCGCCGCTAGGGGGCACCGCGTGCTCGCGGGCGGGCTCGGCGTCAGGGTCCCGCGAGGGGCCGCCGTGTGGACCCGCTGCCTCAGTCGCCTCAATGGCGACCGCGCCGTTTGCGTTGGGCCGCGAGGGGCTCTGTGCGCGGCGCTTTGCCGCTTGTGTTCCTGTGCCCCTCTCCCCCCGCCAGAGAGCTGCTGTTCCTCGCACTGACCGCCTAGCACGCAGGCAGCCGCCGGGCGGCAGGCCGCTGTCCCCTCAGAGGACTGAAGCTTTGCCGGCGTCCTTCAAGCTGCAGAGTGGTTTTCTTCCTTTATAAGTGTTTACGTTTTGTACGAGCCCTTCCCACTTCACAGTCCTCTTCCCCATCTCTGATCTTGGAAGGAGCGCTTCCCCAGGTAACAGAAAACCCAAGTACTTAAAAACGCTAACGGCTCTATGCCTGCTGTCCCTGCTCTCCTGGTGCACCTCAGTGGTAGCCTTTTCCTCATGTTTTTGGCCTGTAGAGAGCCATTAGTGTCCTCTGGAGCCCTAATGTCCTTTGTTGCAGAGCTCAGTGCAGGGGCTCACAGCCTGTCCTTGTACCTGCCTACCCACAGGGAGAAACTGTATGGATTTCCTTCAGGTGCAGTGTCACTGAGGACTCCCCTGATGTGTAACCTTCATGAAGTCACTTAAATAAAGAGCGTGGAGTTCGTGCTTATGCTAAACACGCAATCATCTCTACTGCCAGCATAGAATCACAGAATGGTAAGGACTGAAAAGGGCGTTAGGATCATCTATTTCTAACCCCCTGCCACTTGACCAGGTTGCTCAAAGCCCCATCCAGCCTGGCCTTGAACACCGCCAGGCAATGGAGCATTCACAACATCCCTGGGCAACCCATTCCAGTGCCTCACCACCCTTACAGGAAAGAGCTTCTTCCTTATATCTGACATAAACTTCCCCTGTTTAAGTTTGAACCCATTACCCCTTGTCCTATCACTGCAGTCCCTAATGAAGAAGTCCCTCCCCAGCATCCCTATAGGCCCCCTTCAGATACTGGAAGGTTGCTATGAGGTCTCCACGCAGCCTTCTCTTCTCCAGGCTCAACAGCCCCAACTTTCTCATCCTATCTTCATAGGGGAGGTGTTCCAGTCCCCTGATCATCCTCTGGACTTGTTCCAACAGTTCCATGTCCTTTTTATGTTGAGGACACCAGAACTGCACACAATACTCCGAGTGAGGTCTCAAAAGAGCAGAGTAGAGGGGCAGGATCACCTCCTCGACCTGCTGGTCACACTTCTTTTGATACAGCCCAGGATACAGGTTGACCATGCAGAACAAGAGCCATTTGTCACAAAGAAATGCAGCAGGAGCAGATCCTCTGTGCATCTTTCTATATCATGATATGTAAAGCGGTGACTGTAAAACTTCTATTCCACAGGGCTGCATAGAATTGAATCATGACATAAAAATATTGTGAAAAGCTGCATATTATGTTACTGAATAAGTACCAGAATATTCTCCTAGGCATTTTCTACTCTTTCATTTAAACATTTTTTTTTTCCAGGGAGGTACATGGAAATGTCACAAAATTTGTTATCTTCATTTGAACTGCAAAATAGTGATATAAGATGGAAAAAGTCAGACCTGCGCAGTGGGTGAATCATTATCAGATCCATTCATTGGTGAAGCTTTGAGACATTTTTGTATTTTTCTCTTATTTCCAGCTGACTTGTCTCCATTGAACCACAGACACTTGAGCAGCACTATAGAGGCGGGAAGAGTCATTCCTGAAGAGAAATGGATTTTTCCTCCCCACGCTCATTATTGTAGAGGACTGTCAGTTTCCCTTGGCAGCCCGTACAATGGGCCTACTCTCTAATAAATGCAGATAGCATTAAATTAATGTTTCATTCCCATGGTGACAAAGAATGGCATCCAGTTCCAGCACAGGATAATTCAATGACAATATGGCCACAAACAGCTACCTCGCCTGTTATGGACTAATCAGAGATGCAGGCTGTTTGACTCAAAGCATCCACGTAGCTTGGAGTGAGTTTAACCTGGAGACACACTGGTGAAAATGAGCTGGGAACCTGGAAATGAGATAATATGCATAAAAAAGAGCCAAAGCACATAAAACCAAGCATAAATGCATGAGTCAGTTTTAATGAAAATTTTGCTTCTTCTCTTCATCCAGCTCTAACTGAAACCTGTGCAGGAGCTGTCAGGGGAGGAGACCTGCATCCACACCTGTGTGCAGGAGCGCAAGTACATGTGGAGATGAAAAAGAGGATCCTTGTTTTGTATGCTTGGTTAATGAAGCTGGTTAAGATTGGGTTGCCAGCCAGGAAAATGGTGCAGTTTGTCTTTGTCATGTTCTTTGGGCAGAGTTTGGCCACATGTGTAAAGGCTGCAGAGAGCCAGCAACAGAGGTATTTGGGAACTGATACATGAAAGAGCTCCAACAGACAAGCAGATCCACAGCAGAGAGACTCTTAAGGCTGCTGAAGGCTGAAGAGTGATCAGAGCCCTCCAGCACCCTGCCATGCTACTGGGAAGGAGCTGCTGTCCCTCAAGGCAAGACCTAGCTTTGGGGCTCCTCTCTCTGCTTCTCCTCTACTGCTCTTGTCCCCTCTTGCTGGATGCATAGCTGATGGGCTTTCATTAGGCCCAACAATGAATGCATCTTTCTTTTCAATTTATAATACACATGGGTAGATACTCTGCAGGGAACAAGATACTGAGCTCTTTGAGGCAAGCTTGTAAAGAAGGAGAGATTTTGCAAGGACAAGGAATTCAGCCTTCATTATGACTTGCCCCAGGGTTATGTTCTGCACATCAGCAGTTCTGCAGGAGGGGAAGAACCAGCAGCAGAGGGTTCCCCTTTCACTTGTGTTCAGCTGTATGTGCTTCATGTTTCTGAAAGGCTATTTTGCTGCATGTGTTCTCTATGTGAGCTTGGGATAAAATCTCATGTGTGCTAGTTGCTTTTTTCTTTTCATCAGATCAGTTGCTTCAAAGCCTCTCATTCATGTCCCCTAGAATTATTCTGAAGATTCTCATTACACTTGGTTTTTTTCTTAATGGAAGCTCTTGGAGCCAAATCTGGCATGCCTTATTGATCATAATCTCGTGGCTGGAAGCTCATCTTGGTAACTATAGCAACAGAATTTTTAATGTTTTTGTCTTCAGATGTCAACATAACTCCACCAAAACTGTAATAAGGGGGAGCAGATAATTTCAATTACTAAGTAGCCAAAAACTTTTTTTATGTAAACAATTCTGTGTTTACTAATTTGATACAGTAAATTATGGATACAAACAAAATCTTTTGACAGCTGTATCTGCTGTGGAAGCTTGTGAAAGAGAATGACATGGATGCAAATGGTGTCTTGAGAGTCTTTTTTGCTGGCTATTCATTTCTGTCACACTCCACTGGGTTTCAGGCATCGCAGGCAGACTGGGGCGTGCACCCCAGAGAAGGGGCACCAGGGAGTATGTATTTGCAGCCCTCCATCTGCTAGACAGGCAGCCAGGCAGGGGTCTTCAACACTGCCCATGGCAGCTCTTGGGGCGAGAGACATTTCCAGAATGTGCCCAAGGGTTAAGGTGAAGCGATATAGGCAGAAATTATAACTTTCTATAAGTGCTTTCTGATGCCTAAAGACTCCTTTATGGAGGTTGGCACCAACACATTGCTCTTATCAGGGATTTTTTCAGGCACGAGTCACCTCTGAACCAGGAGACCTGCAGGAAACCTGGCCCACATTGCAAGACTGCTCTTCTCTCTGCTTCCAGTTCCCCTGTATGGCTCTGAGAGCATTTGGGTCAGTGTTTCTTCATCCTGCCTAATAGCAGCATCCTGCTAGCACTTGAAAATGGTGATGCTGGGGCAGTCAAATGAAGCAGTGGGTGGATGCTGTTACCTCCCTTGCTTTCCTTTAGGGCTTTCCAGCAAGGCAAGCAGAGAACTACCCTGAGCCTCCAGCCAGAGCAGAAAGCCAGATCCAGCTGCAGCTGCCTGCCTTTTTCAGGTCTGCAAGAAACTACATATGGCTACAAACAGTATTTCTAAATGATTTCCAGAGTTTCAACCTTTGGCATCATCCTTTCAGCAGTTAAAAAAAAAAAAAAAAAGAAAAAAAGGCACTTTGGAGGTGCTGGAGAGCACAGCCCTGAGAAAATAGCAGAAGGCAAAGGGCTCCTTCCCTGGGGCCTGCCAGTGCTCCCCAGACAGGGGCTAGAAGCTGTTACCATCAGCATCCCTGTTGGTGGTCAGTGTAATATGCTTTGGTAGCCTTGACATGTTCCTCCAGATGGCTCTTGCATCCTCAGGTCCTACTCCAGCCATGGCAGGTGTTCCTGGGGCGTGCAGCCGCAGGCAGGGCTGAGGTTCTTGGCAGCACCCCACAAAAGGCCTATATTCATTACAGTTATTGAAATCAAGCTTGCACCTGGAGGGCAAGTCATCTGAGGGCTCTACTGCTCTAAACATCACCTATTTGACCTCTACTTCTATGTAGTCCTCCTCCCTACAGCCCCACAGCAATGTGGTGCAAGGCTTTCCCTGCAGACGCCCTTTCCACCCAAGAAACCCCACAGAACAGCCTCTTTATCCTGCTCAAAACCCAGGCTGGGTTGGTGTTTTTTTTTCCCAGCGTCTTCCCAGGGTTACATTAAATGTCCATCCATCCCAGTGGATGGCTGTGGCTGGGTGCAAGTGGCCACTTATGCCAGGCTGCAGCCCTGGCATTTTTTCCCTGTGCAGATGATGCAGCCACTCATGCATGTTAATGCCAGTGCCAGGTCACCGAGCGGGAACAAGGCAAGGATTGTTCCTCCAGAGTCTGGGGGAAAGCGGGAACACAAGGCTCAGGGAGGAGGGAGAACATATGCACCATCCCATCCCAGACAGCAGCAGAGGGCGCATTGTGTCTCCATTTTATTGTGGGTGATACCAAGGTCTAATTGCTGGAAGAGATGCTTGTTGCTGCTGAGTAAAAGTGTGAGCTGGCACTGTTTGGCGCTGACTTGGTGAAACATGTTTCCCTGTGCTGCACCCAGAGAGCACCCTGGGAAAGGAGATAACCATCAGGAAAATATGTAGCTATGGTGCTGCCAGGGATTTGATGCAGCAAAAGTACTTCTGCTGTTATGGGTTTCTGCTGGTTGAAGTATAACTCCCTGCTGGGGCAGGTCCCTTGCTGCTTTAGCACTTAGAAATTCAGGTGGTGAGGTGGTGGGTACAACATCAGCAGGAAGGACCAGTCTGCCATGTGGTTGAGGATGGGATCCATGGTGCTTTGCTTTGAGTTAAGCCAGTCAAATGCATTGCTGTGAAGAGTCTTCATTTTTGTATGATGAGAGTAGAAATAGAAAAGTACAACCCTGTGAGCAGACAAAGCAAATGTGCCTGAAAAGAATGGCAAAGACAAAAGGGCTCCTGTGGTTGGAGGAATCTCAAGGGGCTTCTTCAGAGAAGTGGGTGTTGTGTTGGGCTGGAAAAGACCAAAAGTGTATCTAGCTTTTCTTTCCTCAATTTTGTTTTTTTTTTTCCCTGCTCCTAAGTTTCCTGAATGCTATCTCAGGAAAAGACTTTCACCTTAAGCATATATTTTATTGTATTAGCACATGTTAGGGGCCTCAGAGCGAAGCTGAGAGAGTTTGCCTGGTGCTGCTGCTAACAATAGGCAGCGTCATTGGCAGGATCATCAACAGAAAATTCAGCATCTACTGAGAAGTTCTGAACTCATACAGACCTCAGAAAACATTAGTGAGGCTGCCTTTAATTTTAATCTCTGTTGTATCTTTACAGCAGTGCAGAGGATTTCACACCACCGGCACACATCTAAGAGGAGCCTCAGACAACATCGTAACAGAGTACTTATGTGTAGTTACATCAACTTGCCCTGACCCTGTGAGGGTCTAGTTCTGTTACCTCCTGCTTTTCCACAACCCTAGCCATCAAAGTCCCTACAAGTCTGTCACCTGCCAGGCCACTGCAGACAGGGAGAATGGAGGCGCTGACACCTTGTACGCCCAGATTAAGAAGTCTTGGTGGCAGTGAATGTGCTCCAGGGAATGTTTTGGCATTTGACTATTCAATAATTATTGGAGTGAGGATGTGAAAGGCCTTTTTGACCTCTGCTGATACATGGTGACATCTGAGGCCAGAGGTTCTCGCTGATTTGACCCAAGAAGTATTTGTAGACTCCGTACAAAAGAGGGAGAGCTTTCACATGATGGAGCTGAGAGGGCAGTGAGAGCCTGCAACCGCTTCTGGGCACGGGAAGAGGTTGGATCAGGGCTTCCCACATCTTGGATGACTATTTCAACCACTAAACCAGTGGGTGAAAGTAGCAGCAATGAAAACCAAACCCAACACCTTAATGAACTAAAACAGAAAGTCATGATTCATATATGGGTCTGCAGAGAGGATTCCCTACTCCCACTTCCTGTATACCTTCAAAGATCTGAAAAAACTCACCTTGATTTTTGTTCTGTTGTGGTTTTTTTAAGATGGGATTAGAAAGAATATTAGCAAGAAGTCATTAAGCCCTTATGGAAGGGGGCCTGCGCTCTGCCCTCCCCAGCAGTTTTTCCAGCAGCTGCCTGGGGCAGGCTGTGCTCCCTGCGCTGGCTTTTCATCTTGCAGGGAGGTACCTGCCTCTGCTAGGTCCCTTGTGTAACTGGGATGTTACAAATGCTAGCTGAAAACTTAAATAAGTAACAAGGTGCTACTGCAGCCTAAATCATTCTGTGACTCCCGTCGCTGTTTGTAGGTAGTCAACTGCGATGACTGTAGCAGGATTATTTTCTGGGTTGGGAGTGTGAAAATGCCGTCTAGAGAAGGAGAGCAGTGTATTTAGCTGAGGAGTTTGGTTTATCTGCTGAATACATTACTGATATGATCATTTGTATTTGACTCAGTCAGCATTCATTTAATGCACATGCATTAACAAATACTCATTAAAGTCAGATAGAAGCTAGGCTACTGTCTAGTAGACCAAATACTTCAGGCTACTCACATCACTACACAATGTATGTAGTATTTAGGTACATATCTGATATAATAAGTATTCATGCATATACATATATAGAAAAAAAAACCCATATGTATTTACACATACATGTGTGTGAATGTATGCATGTATATGTATGTATGTTTGGATTTCTTATTCCCCAAGACACTTATGTTCTGCTGATCTGTTGACACAGAGACAGACTTGTGGATGCTCTCCAGTTGAAATGACCTGATTAGTTTACGCTGTGAGTGTGGGGTTAGGCAGCGCCATTCTGTGCTGTGCATGCAGCCCAAACCCACACAGCCTAAGGTCAGCGGCAGCCCCACCAGTGCCTTCCCGGGAGGCTGTGGCCAGAGTTCATCCTGCTCCAAGGAGCAGAACAGCTGCAAGTGAGCATCCCTCTGGCTAGAGGGCAAGGAGCAGCTACTCTGCCCCAGGAGAGCATTAGTTGCATAAACCAGCTCCATGTGTATCAGGCCTGGTGCCAAGTGTCAGACAAGCTCATGGTTTATTTAGTACAGCTGCTTCTGAAGCAGAGCCTGAGTCCTGTGCTGTGGGCTCCTTGCTATGAGCTTGCTGCCCGCTCCACTGGAGTGCAGTGAACATTTGTTAAGGAACGCACAGCACCCTGAAAATGCAGAGTGTCATCCTTTTGGTGCATCAAAAGGAGCATGGCCAGCAGGTTGAAGGAGGTGATTCTCTTCTACTCTGCTCTCGTGAGATCCCACCTGGATTACTGCATTCAGCTCTGGGGCCCCAATACAAGAGGGATGTGGACCTGCTTGAGGGAGTCCAGAGGAGAGCCATGAAGATTATTAGAGGCCTAGAGTATGAAAGAGTTGGTCTTTTTCAGCCTGGAGAAGAGAAGGCTCAGGGGAGACCTTATAACAGTCTTTCAGTATCTAAAGGGGGACCTACAAGAAATTTGGAGAGGGTCTTTTACAAAGGCATGTAGTGATAGGATAAGTGGAATGGCTTTAAACTGAAAGTGAATAGATTTAGATTAGATATTAGTAAGAAATTCTTTACTGTGAGGGTGGTGAGGCACTGGAGCAGGCTACCCAGAGAAGTTGTAGATGCCCCATCCCTGGCAGTGTTCAAGGCCAGGCTGGACTGGGCTTTGAGCATCCTGGTCTAGTGGGAGGTGCCCCTGCCCATGGCAGGGGGTTGGAACTGAGTGATCTTTAAGGTCTCTTCCAACCCAGATTATTCCGTGATTCTATGTTTCTAACACTGTGGCTGGTCTTAAGGCATTGCTCACAGCAGCAGCGCACTGGCTGCTCATGCCATCAGAGCGAGGGGGAAGCTGGTGGTTCAGGCACCTTGCTGTCAGGTAATATCAGTGGCTGCTGCCACTTCTGCACCAGGGCAGATGGTGTAGGAAGCTGCTTGCTGTCTTCTCACTTTCTGCACAAGTATCCCCAGAGCATCAGTAAAGTGCAAGATCTTGTCCTGTACTTGCATTTACTTGGAAAAACATGTCACTACATATTGGCTCACTCTGCAATGAGACTAATACTTTTCAAAACAGCTGCAGGTCTCTCCTATCCTCTAAAATAGTCCTGTGGGGGAGTGACGTGGAATACATTCTCTAAAATATTATTTTCATTTGATGTGTGTACTAATGCATGTGCAATACTGTCACTGAGATTACCCCAGGCTGTCACAAGTTGGAGACTATGCACCGTTTGTTTCTACAATGGCACTTCTTAATGCTAGTATTTTAAACTATTTTTTAAAGGTGAAAAGCAGACAAAAAATATTGGGGAAAGTCTTGCTTGAGACAGGGAAAACAGCTTCTAAGGGAAAACCATTCTTGTTGCTCTTAGTTTATGAAACAATTGAAGGAGGTCAGACCTCTTTCCTGTGTTAAGATCACACATGGGGGTACAGAATGATTTTCTGAAAGTCTCACAGTATGTTACCTGCAGAGGTAGAATATCAGTTATTAATTAAGCATTAAATAATTAATGTTAACATCTAAGAGGCTGATGGAGGGAAAGGGGTGGTAGACTAAAGCACCTTGCTGTTACTCTGCCTCTTAAATTGCCCTGAAACAGATTTATACATCCTGCCTCTGCCTGTACAGACTGTTCAGCTCTGCTATCTGATCTGTGCCCTGGCCCTGCCTGCCTCCTCTTGCAGGGGGGAGCAGTCCTTTGTCCACAGAAAAGGGAATACTATAAGGAAAACAACACAACCCCCAAACCTCAGGAGAGGGTACTGTTCTTTGAAGGGAGCCAGCCTGCTCACTTGCTCCCCGGTGACTCATGGCCTTGGTGGCTGTGAGCAGTATTCCTGGCATGAACCTGAAGCAGGATGTTGACAGGATGCCATGGGCAGCTGTGGACATGTTTAGACTAAATGGGAGGTTTGGGTCTCAAGTAGTGAGGCTGTGGCACACATCACCATTCCTGCAGCAAAACAGGCAACTCAACAAGACCCAGGCACCCAACAGGCTGTGTTTGCTTTGCAGGCACTTCTTGAGTGCTCCTTGCTGTTGGTGACTGTGACCAGAGCATCAAGAGGGCCATAACCTTAGTTGCCTGATGGTTGGATAAGCCCAGAGGTGTGTGAGGCAGTGTTCAGCAGGGAGGAGTCCATGACAGCGGGGTGCTGCTGGGAGCAGTGACTCAAAGGCGAGTGCTGCCATCCCTGAGGTGTCTGGCCATCACTGAGCTGCTGCATGTGGGCGTGCACCAGCTGCCACGCTCCTTCCTGAAGGAGCCTCTGCTGCTGTTCTCTTAAAGTGATGAAATCGTCTGGTTGGAAGGGCTATTATTCATAGTCACATTTCACTAGGTAAGCCTCCAAGGTGGGTGTGATGCCGGGGAAGTTGCAAGGTTAACCAGTCAGGGTATCAAAATCTGCTCTTCCTACCTCACAAAATTTCACTCTCGCACTGTGACGTGGGGATGTACCTCCAGCTGGCCCTCAGGCTTGTGTTGGCACCTCCTGCCTAAGATTCATTGCAATTTTTTACTTCTTGAATGTCTGTCTTGAATAGACCTTTGATGTGTTCCTACTAACCCTGCGTGTGTGAACAGAAGGAAGTACAGAAGCAGTTATCAGGACAACAGTAATTAGTCGCAACTTCCGAACTGAAACACACAATTAATACTGTGTCACATACCAAGTATCAGTCACGCAATAAGAGGGTTGTGATGGTAATTAGGAATTCCAGAGTTTTAGGACAATTGCTGTGCCAGAAATCCTGCTCTGCTTGTACAAACTGTCCTGGGCAGTTGTGGTTTAAACCCAGCTGGTAACTCAGCACCACACAGCTATTTGCTCACACTCCTCCTTCCCACCTCCCCAGGAGGAGTGGGGGGGAGAATCAAAAGAATGTAAACCCCACAGGTTTAGATAAGAACAGTTTAATAACTAAAGTACAATATGCTACTAACTAATAATGATAATGGAAATAACAATGGGGGAGAATATAAAAACCAAAAGGGGAAAGGGAAAAGAGCAATAAACACAAGTGATGCACAATAAAATTACTCACAACCTGCTGACGGATACCCAGCCCAACCTAAGCAGCAATCTGCCCTTCTGGGTGATTCCCCTCAGTTTATATAGTGAGCATGACATGCTGTGGTATGGAATACCCCTTTGGCTAGTGTGGGTCAGGTGTCCTGTCTCTGCTTCCTCTCGGCTTCTTGTGCCCCTCCTCACTGGCAGAGCATGAGAGACTGAAAAGTCCTTGATGAGGGCAAGCATTACTTAGCAACAAATAAAACATTGGTGTGTTATCATGGTTGTTCTCAGACTGAAGCCGAAACACAGCACTGCACCAGCTAACAGGAAGGAAATTAACTCTATCCCAGTCAAAACCAGGACAGCAGTATTAATTCATTTTGTAGCCCCAAGCAGAGGGGATGTTTGCATCTCACAGTAACTCTATTGCAACCCAACCTCCAAAGAGATGGCAGTGCCTCTGTAACATGTCTCTAGGTGATAAAGTAACCCTGAGCCCAGCTGAAAGACAGCTCTCTCCCTGCAAAAAACAGTGAATATTGAAGGTCTTCCTGCTTATCTTTCTCCCCTTGAAGTCTTTGCAAACTCCAAGAGCTCCCATCCTCCCTCATGGGCTTCTTGCCTTCCACAGAGAGTGAGGAGTGGACTTGCAAGAGGCAAACCCATCAAAGATCAGTGACACGGTGATGGCAGTGCCCGAGCAGCACTTCTCTCTGCCACAGACACCACCAGCTTATGTTGGTATTGCTCACACAAGACTGATAGTCTCTCGCTGATCGCACCTGGGAAGGGACCACCTCATCTGTCCTACAAACACAGAGCATGGCGCATGGAGAGCACAAGTCTTGTGCTCTGCTGGAGGGGCTAGAAGCCTGAAGGCTTCACAAAATCATGTTTTCCTGCTCTTGGAAGCAAACATGCCAGTTTTACAATAGCCAGCAGCCCTTGCCTGCTGCCTACCAGTTTGGGGAAGAGATCTCAGGCTTGCCCATGCCATCGGAGATGTGTGTAACAAAAGGATCTGTGCCTGCCTTGGTGCCTGTGGCTCAGCAATACATGCCACTGAAACCACCAGATTATGCAGCTTGTTTGTGGGTATCCAAAATACCTATCACAGATCTGAGACACGTTTGCAATGACCGAACTTATGAGTCACTTCTCATGAAAGTTTGTCATTGCAAAAGACATCTGGAAGGACAGCCCTTCCTGGCTGATGCCACTATGTTTGTTCTCTCCAGTAGCACTGAGGCACTGCCAGATGTGATTGATTTGGGGACCCAACTTGGGATTTTCCAGTGTTTGGGTTTTCTCAGTCATGGTGAACATAGGGGCATTTTCACGGTCACCTCCAAAAGGGAAAGGATGAACTAACTGCCTACTGAACAATGCAGGGACAAACTCAGCTGAGTTCTGAGTTAAAATTTAAAACCACACTGTTTTTAATGTGCTAAGGCACTTAATAAAAGAGGGAGCTTTGTGACCATGCAGACAGCTCAGCACCCTGTGCCTGTCAGAGGGAGGAGAGAGAACAGTGAGCTCACAGTTTCCTCATTAGCACCACTCCTGCTCTTTCTTTTTGATTTCCAAGAAAGCAAACTTGCTTTTTTTTCACCAAATGCCTCCCACCTCTATACTTCAAACTCTTCATGATCTGCTTCTGCTTTTTCTAAAGCATTTTGAAGCTAACGCTGCTTTCAGACCTGTCCCCAAGCCCTACCGGTACCATACTGGATCAGCTTTTTTAACCTTTCACCCCATAAAGGTCCTCCTACAATATCTACTGCTTCCACTTTGAATAATGGGAGATTGATTCTGCACCTTTTTCACATAGTATTTGTTATTAAATCTCTGAATCCTGATGCAGTATTATTGAGCAGCTTCTACCAGCTGCTAGAATGGTAGGGCTGGGTCCACAGACCACTGATTTCTTTCATTTTGTAAAAGCCATACAGGACTCAAGAAGGACCAGGTATTATTGTCACTGCAGACTTTTCACAGGTCACTAAACCAGCCCCTGCACTGCCATTATTATTCTGAACAGGGAGGCAGCCCCATCCCAGCATTATGAACTGGCTGAGAAAATTACTGATTATCTTTTCAGTCAGCAGCTGAACCAGAATGTTAATAAAAGAAACAAAGATCAGAGGAGTGGGCAATAGGTGAATTTTGCAGGTGTTTCTTTTAGATTGAAAAAGCTTTGTCCACATAAACCATCCCATTTGACACAAAGCAAAATGGTTTTTTTCCTTGCATTTATAAGAACAAAAATAAGGAGAGGGTCTATGCACAGATCTGTTCCTACACATCCAAATTAATCTTTTACCAATAGTACCTCACATAGCAGGTGTGAAACATGGCAAAATAAAGGAAATTTAAACCTACATCTGCCATTTAGGATCAGTGGAGACTTCCTGGGAGTGGGCTGGCCCAGGGGGATTGGGGACAGACATATATGGCGATATATATTGGCCAAATGCCTCGGGAGAGACAGTTGTTCCTCCAGCTCTTCTCCCCCCCTCATCAGGAAACCCAGAAAATCATGTGAATAAAAGCCTTTGTGAGGATAAAGGAGCGAGGGTCATGGAGAGAAGCTGGAGAGGAGGATGCCAGCCAAGCCGTCCCTCAGAAAGCAGCTGTGCCCCCATTGTGCTGGATGACTGACAAGGCTGTGTAAGGCTGTCACACTGACCCAAAATGTTGTGGCTGTGTCTAATTGACCAATACATCATGTCTTGTTTGGGGATGACTTCCTGAACAGTAGGTTAATCACTGCTCCTTGGCTAAATGCTCCTTAACAGGTGAGGTTTCTTTTGGAGTAGATGTGAGTCCCTGATGCTTAGAGGTGAGTGGTTTTCAGCGGTGCAAACTGAAAGTGCAGTTTAAGAGCTAGCTCCCCTCTGCTGTGGGGAGAATTGTCACTAACAATTAATCATGGATTTGTTTGGTTGGTCTTTTTTCCTAGAAATAACTATCTGGATTATATTTAAGAACAGTTTTAGTATGACTGGATTACTTTTAGAGGACAATTGGCAATTTCCTTCTGAGAAACTGCTGAGGTCTACCTGTCAATTACTACTAGCAGCTCTGAGGATCCTTCTGGCAGGTGGAGATTGTACAGAAGTGAGACAAAACATTTTCCAAGCAAAGATATAATTAGGGATTAGAGAGACTGATCCTACTGCGTAGTATAATTAGGAGATTATGGAGTGGCATTGGCCTGGATTAGTCTTGACAGAAAAATCTCTACCCTGCTATATAAAACCTCACAAGTTTTGAAATGGAAGCCTGTAAAAAAACCAGGTCTTCACCGTGTTAAACCCTTGTCCTACAGTAGCCTTGTGCTGCTAAGTCTTGCATGTTGAGGAGTGAATGGAAACTTGTGTGGTCTCCTGGGTTAGAGGTACAGAAACCCATGACAGGTGATGACCAGCATTTCCGCTCATGGAAACTGGTCCCATTTCAGCCTCCTCTGGTGTACCCAACCCTCCCAGCCCAGCACCCTCCTGGGTGTAAGCAGCATGGGGTAGTGGGCTTGAGGACCTCCTGCTCTGGCTTCTGGTCAGATTCCTGCTGGGATCTGCCTTAGGGTTTGGAAAGAGGCTTGAAGAGCACCCACCATCCACCCAGCCCTAGGCATCACGTGGGAGAAGAGAACCATTCCATGATGTGGTAAGGGTGGCCAGGGAAGGCACCCTATAGGTCAGTGGGCAGGGGAGAGGGAGAAACCCTCCTGTCACAGAGTCCTGTATGAGCCAAGCCAGCTGCTAAATCAAGTGAAGACAGATATAACTGTGAGACTCAGCTGCACAGAATACATTCCCTTACCTCCTACCCTACAGCAGTTCTAAAATCAATAACTAAAAAAAAAATTGAATCACCTCTGCATGGACCACCGGCAGGATAGGCTTGGTGTGCTTTTGGCATATTACTTGATTAATTCTTGCTAAAAGTCAATAAAACACTCCAGCTAAGCATCCCCCAAATCGAGCAGTACGACCAACACTGACATTCAACTGCAGTATTTTCTGTGGCACTAAAGCCATAGATTCCTTGAAGAGAAGAGGGCAGTGAGGAAGCATAGTGCCCTCCCACAGCTCCAGCACTTTACCATGGGTTTCTTTGTCACACACTATGGTTGTAGCGGCAAGGCTGCCCACTTCCCACAGCATCTTCTTCTCTCCCTGTGCCACTTTTTTCTTTTATCTAGTATTAATTCTCCAGCACAGAAGCCACAATTTAAATGTGTCAGACCTATTACTTGTTCACAGCAGTGTAGATTGTGAATATGAGCAAATCTGAGTACTACACTTTCCTCATTATATACTCCCCAGCACACAGGTGGATAATTAGATCATAATAATCTGAAACTTATTATTAACAAGATTAAATTTAATTAACAAGAAGAGATCTGTGGAAGAAATGCATGTGACAAAAGCCTGGTGTGAGAAGGCCCTGCAGCCTCCACAGATCCATTTCCTGCTTGTCTTTTTGCTGCTCAAAAATTGATGTACAATAAAATTTCAACAGCCTTCACATGTAAATGCCAGATAACAAGGGAAGATCTTGACCAAATCAAAGGCTTCTTTTACTTTGGGGAGCACTGATTTTAACAAGGTCATTTGTCTTTCTCTTTCTGCTCAATCACAAAATGAAAAACTGCAGAATTTACAGAAAATAGAGAATCATCAGCACATCGTCTTGTCAGACAGTGATTTGTCTGGAGACAAATTACTGTCAGGTTTTCTCAGCCTAAGGAGTTAATCTGAGCATTGTCTGTGGTCGAGTAATTTTGCTAAACTTCCCAGCGCTCATGCCAAGCCAAATGTTCAGATTACTAAAATGAAAATATTTAAACAGTGATTTTAATTTAAAAATATCCCAGAACAAGTGCCTGGATTCTCAGATACACCCTCTTTTAAGGTGTTATTTGGAATTGTTCTGTAATTATGTCTGTAATATGAACTAAATCTTTGTGATACACCATAGGCTTTTCTAGTTAGTGTAAATATCTCCCCTCTACATTGCGTTTTCCTTAGTCAAGATTATTATCCCCTTGAGTACCTTACTTAGCCTTTTGCTATCTGACAAGCCAATTAAAAAGTTATTTGAAGCTGTAAATAAAGAAATAGAAGATTTAGAACTATAAAAAGTAATCTGTATACTTCCATAAAAGCACCCATCTGGGGAATATTAAATGACTACAATGTATAGTCAGGAATAAAAAAGTACCACAGCAAATTGGAACTGTCATTTCATCTCCCATTAAGAGATTAATTATTTTTCCTTTGGCAGTGATAGCAGTTGATCTTAAACATAATGACACATGATACAAAAGCATCAAAGCTTCTTTTAGAAGAGCATATTGATAGTCATCTGCCTGGGATCCTACAAAGTAGGAGTTTTTCCCCCCACGTTTGACCCAGCAGGACTGTTAAGTGGTTCATCAGAGACTGCAGAAAGGCTCAGGAGTTCCTGAAATCAGAGTGAATCCCTATTTCCAGAGTGGGTTTTGTTTTTCAGGTTGTTGAAGGTCTTACTGCTCCTAAAACATCTGATTGCTTAAGAGATTTTTAAATGTGAGCTTTCTCACTTGTGTTTGAGATTCATTAACCCTTTGGAGAAAAAAGTCTTCCTGCATACCTAACACAATGACCTGAAAAGATCTGTATTTAAAAGGAAGCCTACCAACGGCAGGACAACACAGTTCTGTGCAATAATCCTGTTGCTGCTGCATGGTGGCTGTTTTGGGGGTTCCCCCAATGCCTCCAAAGATGCAACTTGAGCTGCAGTGAGCCCCAGTGCACAGCTCAGCCACCTAGCTTAAGGGGCCTGATGACTTCCAGGAACTGGGATGAGTTTCTTGGACAGTCCAGCCTGGTTTTCCAGCAGATGGCAATAACCCATAATGGGAGAGCAGGAGCAGCCCTGCCAAATCCTGTCAATGGTGAGAGGGGAAAAGCAGGAAAGAGAAAGCAAGCCGATGAATAATAGATTACTAATATCTAGCCAGCTAGAAAGTGCATACATAAAGAGGGGAAGAGTGCATAATTCATCTATAATTGCTCGAGGAGGGATTTAAACTAGAGAGACGGGTTGCACATTCCCTTTGTTTCTTTTTTTAAGTTTTCCAGTGGTGGAAATGTGTTATTATTCACCCATCTTGGCCTTAGGGCTCAAAGGTGACCCAGCAACCGTCCTGCCATGTCAGGTGACACTGCTGGTCACACACAGGGTGCCAAGGCATGTCTGAAGCATGACCTAAAAATGACTGTTGTCTGTAATACTGCAGGCAAAAAGTGGTGAGCATAGAGCATGCACCTTAAAAAGGCAGGGACAAAATCCAGATACCATCTTGTTGATGGCTATTTGATAGCTCCTGAAAATACTTATGAGGAATTTTTATCTTGTGATTCACCATGAATCATCCTGCTCACTTTTCAAACCATCAAAATTATGCGAAGTTTGATTTTGTCACAGCAAATGGAAACCATTTAACTTTCTTGTGCTTCTCCAGAACAAATGAGGGAACAGGAGAGAACAACACAGGTTGGCTAGCCTGGAGTCTATACAGGAGATTTCCTTGGGAATTTAGCAGGTTTGTGTCTAGAAGTGATGATTTTGTGCGATAAACTTACTTGCATTTGTCAGTTTCAAACGTCTCAAAAATTGGCTTTACGGAGAGCAATACACAGACCCATGCTCCCAGCTCACAGTTCTGTTTGCACCAACATCCCGTCCCTGAAAAGTCATAAACAGTCAAGCTGTTCTGGAGGAACAGCAAATGAGACAACATGCCCTGGTTTCCTATTCACTGGGGGGAAGTACAAAAGGCTGGCCCATGCTGTAAAACCTGATCGTTTATAACTGCTGCCTTCCACAGCTACCTGCGTAAAGCTCCTTTTGTTTTCTCATCTTGCTGCGCTCTTGGCCTGAGGGAAAGACTTTGGCAGCAAGTTCCAAGTTCCAATTTGTGTGAAAACCTTTCTCAGTTTTCTACTCCGTAGCATTTCAGTGTCACTGAATGTTCCCTTCTTTTTAATTTCTTTTTGTAAAAGAAACTTTAGAAACTGTTAATCTGCTTTCTCCTTGCTGTGATGTTACATTTCTCTTACAGTGTTTCCTTGTACTAGCCTCTTCCAGAGAGAATTCATTTACAGTCTCATAAAAAAAGGCATAATATAGTGGGAAGGATGGGTAATGACCACTCATGCAGAAAAATACTGAGCTACTCTCATGAGAGAAGTCAATTCTTTCATTTTGATGTCTCCCATGCCCTTTTCCAAGAAGGAAACTAGAAGGGATGAGGAAGATAACTGTTTCGGATGGGTATGTGATTGAGAGTCTAATAATAATGTAATTGCAAGAGCAACATTTGAAGGCTTTATCTGTCAGAAATTCGTAACTGTTTATTATTTACCTGCCACTACATCAGTGGACCTGTTCTAACTTCGCTGGCAGGACAGTTTCTCAGCCTCCACCACAACCTGTTTTCATGCCTATTTTTGAATTATTCTTTGTTCAGCACCCCATGAGACATTCAGTTTGTGTCTTGCATGGAGTACGTGGTCCAGATCACCAGCTCTGTGTTTATTTTACTGTTCTGCTATGACAAAGCTGATGCGGGGAGGTGAATGCCAGCATTATCATTCAGTGCCAGATGGCCTAGCACAGAAAACTGTCATTTGAGAGACCTGCTCAGAAGTAATTGTCTTGGGCTTTATCTTCTGAACAAGATACAAGATGCCTACAGAAACTGTGCTGCTTTTAGGGATAACTTGTGGTTATTGACGCACTAAACAATTTCCATCAACCAAGAGTAGGAATGGATGATGCATTTTCCAGCGAATAGTAAATTCACTGGAAAAATAAATACAGTCTCATTCATTCAAAAACTTTATAGATTTGATCTGAATTCATTTGAACTATGCTGCCTAGGGAGAGCAAAGGAAGAGCGATGTCGCTGTATTCCCATCACGGAGCTGGGGGAAGGGGCCGTCTCTCTTTGAACATTCACTCTTAGCATGAAAAATGCAGGTTCAGTGTCTGCTTGAGGGGATTTAAGCCCCCTCCACCACTTCTTTCTTAGTTCTTCATTGCTAACTGCCGTGCCATTGAATATTCTGGGGTGCCTACAATCTTGTTGCTGCTGTTCCACTTAGCATTAATAATTAAATCTGGACTGAGCTTCAGATATCTTCCATCCTTGAGGAGTGCTCCAGGCTGAGAAACATTCACATCCTTTGTTGAAATGACTGCTCATATATTTTCCACACACTAAGACTGTGCCAGGCAGAGGTTACGGAAAGTGGCCCACTTTAGAGTGACTGTCTCATGGTAAGGATGCTAATCTAGAAGAGATGGCAAACATGACTTTAAATCCAGTTTCTGCTTCATTTGCACTAAACTACAAGCTCTTTGTTTTACTCTAAAAATTCGCACAGTTTAAATTTGTTTTGACCGAAGTCAGGCCCTGGTTTTAACTCCTCCTCCCCCCTGTGCTTTTTGGCTCAGCAGGAAGCTTGAGAACTCTCACTCCCTTTCATTAGTTGCAAACATAATGATAACAGAACTCTGAGCCAATGAACACCTCTCACTTGGCTTTGGAGTTTATTCATCCCTAAGGTATAGCTATTATTTTGTAATTGGAAGCACCTTCTAGGTATTCTTTTATCAGTACTATAATAGATACTTACAGCTCTGCTACTGCTTCCTTGTGAAGCTGCCTTAGAGTTAACAGCTTTTATCTAGGCTCAGCTGTTTGCAGGAGCTCTAGGGCCCCTCCCTTGCAGGACATAGTTTCATCCTGACCGAAACCAGCATCCTACACAGTGTTCACTCCGTCACTAGAGCAGACAGGTGCTGAACCATTTTTCTTCCCACTGTGCAGGAAGAGATCATGATCTCAGTTATGTAAAACAGTGGATGGAGCGTACATATGTACTGCTAAAGCCATGACCTAGTATGTACAAGGCTTCTAGACTTTATAATTATGAAATGAACTAGTTAGAACTGGCTAATATATCCATGCCTTTATTTCACAAGCTTCGAAAGAGACTTTCCCCCTTTCAAAAATATTTCTATTTGCCATCAATATTTTCATTAAAATGTTTAGCATTTATTAAATTGAAACCTGACTTTCCAAATGGAGTCTGTGACTACATGAATCAATGATTTTGACGAAAATAAGAGAGTCTGGGGATTGGCATAATGAGAGTGGTACAGATAAGAAGTTTACCTGAATGCTTCAGGGCATGCCAGCACAGTGACTGGCTGAGGCTGGGGGTAAAGGCATTGGACAACAGCTATGGTGAAGAGGTGCAATGCGGAGTCACAGCTAACATGCCCTTTCTTGCCCCCTTTGAAAAAAAACGAGCAATTGTAAAGTCAAGCTATAACCTACCCAACATGTGCCACAGTATCCTTCACATAAGCTTGGGGCGTGAACCCATGCTGGTCCAGCTAAAATAGTACAAATCTACATTCTTTCTAATGACACATCACTTTCACCATTTAAAAACACAAATAACAAAGACCTGGCCAATTGCTTTTGAATAGTTTCTCTCGTGGTTTGTTCTCTAGTGAAAAACTTGAGTGACCTCTTCTCAGCTAGAAACAGCTGAGGCAGCAGAACTAATAGCAGCACTGACTGCATTATCTACAACATTATTGCTACGCTAGCCTTAGAGGAATGAAATATTTTGTAAGGGTTTCTTCTCCTTTTTCAATGGAAGATGATTAGGCAAACAGGAAGAGCAGGGAAAACAGCAGAGTAACTTGCAAGAAAGCAAACATAAGACCAAATGAGGGCTTGAGTTTCTGAGGATATCTTTATTTGAAGAAGGAGCGAAAGGATTGGAAAGGGTTTGGTCTCTGAACTCCGGTGACTCCTTGGGGATGGCTATGATATGCTGAAATTACTAAGAACTCTGAGCCAGCACATAGTTTCCTTCATACCAGCCCACTCAGGGACTTGAAATAACGTTTTTGTCAGAAGCAAAGCACAGAACTGAAAGAAAGAAACACAGCATGTCATGGAAATATCATAACCTTCTACCTGATTCTTTCTGCAGTAGCTGTTGGCACAGTTTTGTTTTCTCTGTTATGAAGCAGAATTAAATAGAGAAGAGTTGGTGCAGGGGATATAATCAACAGAGGAACTAGAGTAGGAAAAAGAAAAAGTGGCATCTGCGCTAGTAAATTAGACATGGTCACAGGCACTAGAACTTTATCATCAATACGGTGAAATGGTTAGAACAGTCCTTCCCATGGTGTTGGGCAGAGGCTAGCTAGCCATCTCCCATGCATGTCCTGCAATTACACCTTTCCCAACAGCTAGTCTAGGTGCAAACTCCAGATTTTCAACAGGAAGAGCTCTATGGCTGTGGGGCCTTCTGGGCCAGTTGGGCCTCGCCATCTGAGAGCTGCTTAGGCCTGCTTATCTCACCTGATATAGGCACAGCCACAGAGAATTTAGGGTCCCTCACATTCTTCTTCCTTTGACAGAAGCAACGAAGTCACATCTTTTCTCTACATGTATCCTAACAGCATTTTGAAAGGAGTTACAATTTTTGCTGATTCTAGTGCTCTCTGAAGTCATTCAAAATCTCCACCCTCCTGATGACAAGGAGCTTTTAAAGAAAATAATAATTATAAAAAAAGCCATTTTGCATCCATTTGGTTTAGAGAGAATAGCTTCTGTTGGTGTTTCCCCTGACATGTTTTCAGAGAGAAATCAAAATCCCTCTTCACCTTTGCTGTGTTCAACTAGAGAGCATGGAAATGGTTAGAGACCTCACAGAAGATGGAATGCACTGTTCAAATATTTCAAATAGTCTCTTCCACTCTAAGTGACAGAAAAGTATTTTTTACTTCCCTACTACTGGCTATTCTAGTTCTCATTTCTGTTATGGGTAGAAAGTACCTCCTAATTTCCAACTCGCATATCTTCACAGCTCGAACAGGAAAGACACCCTGCACATACAGCATTTCATGCAGCAGCAGTTTGCCAAGTCACAAACACAGCCCTGGATGCTGCAGCTGTGTCTGTACTAGAAAATAAAACAGGCTAAGGCTGTCCTTTGGCCCTGGTGAGCTGGCAGCATCCATCAGCTAAACTCTTTCACCCTCAGAAACAGAGTAGGTACATCCAAAGTGCCTAATTCCCTTTCCACAGTCTCTGGTCTGTGTTATTTCTCAAACTGCTTGAACATGGAAAGATGCAGTGAGACCAAAACCATGCCAGGGAGCATGCTAACAATTGAACACGGTGGGTGGCCTCATTTGTTTACCAGAACAGCCATAGCCTTGGACTGTGATTTGAAAGAATGTTTACTGAGTTGAACATCACAGTTACCAGATGAAATATTTTTCTATGCCTCTGGGATCCATAGGGTGGAACCTCTTCGATCAGGACTGCTCTCCTGCTCTAGCAGTTTTCTTCAAGACCAACCCCATGGTGACCAAGCAACACCTTTGAAAGAAAATATCATGTTTATGGAACAAAAGATTTCAGAGAAAATCTGAAATATAACACATACATGTGTATTTTTCTGAGGATAGGTAGGACTAAATTCACTTCAGGCAGCTGAAATTTAAAATTCTAATTCAATTTTTTCTCTGTGTAATTATTTTTGAACATGGCAAACTTTTGCCATTCACCAGTTCCAGTAGCAATAGTTTCCATTGTTTAACTGCAACAACAGTGCAATTGTTCTGATCACATATAGGCACCTACTTTAGGATGAGACTAATTATTCTCCAGACTCCTTCACTTTGACCATCCACTGGGAACTACACTGGACCTTGAGAAGCCCCTGTGAGAGTAGCAATGTGCAGTACAAGTTTGAACTTCCAGTTTCAGAGCACCCAGAAGCAAGTGTGCTGCTTGTTGGGCCGTGCCAGGCCCTTGCACTGGAGCGAGTTCTGAACTTGTGTCATTTGGGGAATCTGAAACTCCCTTGTGTATCTTCTCTACATCTGAATTTTGTGCAATAACAAAAAGAACTTCAATAGAAATAAAATGTTTAACATACAAGGTTTATGTTTCATTGTTTTTGCACAGGTCTCTAATATCTTTATATTTATTTTGATTCAGCTTATCAGTGGTTCATAAACACAATTCCCTCTTCTCATTAGACAAAAAATAACCTACTTAGAAATAAAAGACACAGGTGCAGGACTCTTCTTAATTCTCCAAGGTATAAATGCACATTCACGTTGTGCTTTTTGAATTTCAATGTCTTTCATTATGGGTTTATCCCAGGAAAGTGATATTACTATTTAAAGGATTGATTGTGCCTTCCCTATATTTTGCTTGTTAGCTCAAACTATGGCTAAATCAAGACATGATCAGTGCAGAGCTGACTAAGATTTAGCTTAGCCAAAGGTCTTAAGTCAAGGTAGAACAAAGAAATGTCCTCCTTCATGCACTGTCTGCTTTAGCAATCCTGTCAGAAACACCTTTCTCTGCTTTTAATTCTGTGCTGTGACTCAGAGGTGTATTTTCATGCTCAACACAGAAGAGACACAGTTTGGAATGCTATGCTTAAGAAAAGTGATAAACAGTTTAACTTCACAGGTGAGTAGTGAGCCTGGTCTTGGCGAGAGCAGAATTAAAGGATCAGTTGGGCCAAAACAAACCTCGCTTTGTTCATTAGTAACGCTGACAACCAGATAGTTGTAAGAAATGGTTCTTTGCCTGCAACTGAGAGTGATAATACAAACAATAAGCACATTCGAATTTTTGTCACAGATTCTGTTGGATGACCTCAGGGAGAGATAAATACTGAACACCACCACAGTGACCATGTGGCAAATGAACTGAGCGGAGTAAAAAAGCATGCACTGACGCCAGGCTATTCTGGCTAATAGGATTTACAGAAATAATCTGCTGGCAAGATAGAAAAATCTTACAAGTTCCTCTCTGCTTTTTTCACAGTAACCCAAATAATCTTCTCAGAACTGTGAATAAAAGTTCCTCCTTAAGGCACAGAACATTCCTTTGCAGTGTCATGGTGAAAAGAAGTTCTTCACTGAACTTCTGAGAAATCTGGGCTCCTATATCTCTGTTCTTTGTTTTCGTGGTTCCCTTTTCTGTTGACTTGCCTTATAATGCACAGTTATATAAATAAAGGTGGCTCATCTGTTACTTGAGTCAGGAGATGAGGTGTAAATTGACAAGTTCATGCAAAAAGCCCACAGTATCTGCACTTTTTTGAAAGTGCTTTTGTAGCGAGAAAGAACAGAAAGGAGGAATTGATTGTGTGTAGATGTGTAGGTGGGAAAAGTACTTTTAGACAGAGGTGAGAGGCTAGAAGCTGTCAAAAACCTGAGAGTAGGAGCAGATTAGACAGGAGGTACAGCAGGTATCAAGGCAAGTTGAACCGATTTATAAAATACACTTGCAAGTAGTATTTGAAGTAAAACCAAAATATTTTCTAGAACCAATATTTCAGAACCGTTTGCTTAATTAAGCGCATTTCTTTGACTAACTTTAGGTTTCTCTAGTGCACATCACTACTGAGGTCATACAAGACCAAACAGAGAGAAAAAGCCTCTGAAATAATGGAGTGAAAACACGAGGAAACAGCAAAATGAGCAAGGGGGGTATCTGCAGTATCTGCCTGTGAGATGTGAGAGAGCTTTTCGTATTTACCTTCTCAGTCATTTCCAAAAGAAAGAATCAAGCATAGTTCATAATGAGATTAGTATGTTTGGTGAGAGGGGGTGGCAAACAGTGAATAAACAACCTGGATTTTAAGCAGCACATTTCTGTCGGTTACCTAACATCAGTCCTGGTATTATGAGTAACAGGACAGCAATGTCCAAGCTCAGATACACATTTCAAATTAAATTAAAACATGACGTGCATCTAGAATTACTGCGACTGAGGCACAAAACAAGGGACAGCTGAACTTGCAGAGGTTTAAAATAGTGGACTAGGAAAAAAAAATAGCAAAAAAGTAAAATGGGAGTTTGCCCCTCAAATTTAATAGGCTCAGATTTCATACCCATGACCCTGGTATTTCAGAACTTTGTCTCTATGGGAAGAAAGCATCCTTTCTATGTCTAATTCAAACACCAAAACCGGATTCTTCCAAGACTGGATTTTCAGAACTATGAAACTTGTTTTCCATGGATTTGTGTTTTCTGACAGACTGTAAGTATTCGGTCAACCCTTTCTCCACAACCGTGTCATTTTCATTGTCAGTTTCTTGAGTGGCTTTTCCTGCCCCTCTATGCAGCTGCCTGCTTTCAGAAAACTTGCGGGGAGCTTAATTACTTGGAGACAACTCCCTTTTGGCAAACATAGTTAAATCTGGACAAAGGTTTTGAAAGTTAGGCGTAACAGGATGGACGGACACAGTCCAAACACTGACTTTTCCTAAGGAATCAGCTTACAAAGACAGAGGCTGATGTGTGTGTGCATGTGAGTTATGATATAAAGCATTCAAACACAATAGATACATGACTTAAGAGTCCTGTAGTTTCTACCATAGCTCACAAATACCACATAAAGCAATTGTCGTTGGCAATTCTTTCAACCTGAAATTTGTGAGGTTACTACATGTACTAGATCTTTCCATGTAACATATGGTCCCGTCTGAGTTGTCAGTGTGACAGCTGTCCTACATCTCCAGGAAAATCAAGTCATGGTGAGTAAGGGTTGTGAACTCTAGAGCTTCCTACTCCAGTGAAATGGTAGAGAAATCCTCCACGGGCAGAATATGCAACAGATGCTAAAATTGGAACTTGGGCTGGACAGTTTATTTGTAATGAGGAATCTTTCATGACTGCATTTGGGCAGGGACTCAAAATTACATATCTTCTGGCACCTTCATCTCTGTTATGCATGTTGATATTATGTGGGCCCATTGGTTCAACACTGACTCAGAGGGAAGAGTGTCTCAGTCTGAATCACTAATGCCATGTCCTGCAGCACTCCAGTGAAGCCTTGGCAGTGAGGAAGGATAATTACAGTGTGGTTACTAGGACTGATTTTCAAGATGGTTTTATGTATACCTCAGGCATGTCAGTAGGTAAAATGCAGTCAGCTTGCTTAAAAATACCCAAGTGTCCCAAATATACTATTTTCTACCACAAAATCGGGCGTAGAGCTAAATCCTGTTAGACAAAAACCATACCCTCAATTTATCTCTTTTCCCAATACACGTAATTTACAAAATAATAAGTATGACTACAAAACTACTGTCCTTTTACACGTTTCTTTTGCCTTTCAATGATAAATAATGGAGAGCTATATACAGAATTGCCTTACAACAGAAATACTAGCCTCTGGTCTGTTTTTCCTGACTGTGAAAAGCTGCTGAACACAAAGGTGTGACAGTGGTATCAGCCTCACAACATCAACAGAATTTTAACAATTATGTTTTGTGGACAGACAGTATCTTGGCGTTGAGGGGATATTTTCACAACATATTCAGGCTAAGACACACCAAAGCAAAGCTTTAAGGTATTTGCAGTGTTTACTGCTTGTCCTGCATGTTGTCACATGCCTCCTAATACAAGCCATCAAGGAAATATCGATGTTGGAAATATCACTCAATATGAATGTGTCCACGTGTTCAGCATCTATCAATGTTTATCTTTTCCTCAAATAGAGTCTCAGTTTCCCTTCTCTCTTTCTGTTCCTTGCACTCCTCAGGTCCCTTTCCATTGCCTTTCTTTCCCTCCACCGAACCTGTTCTTCCCACCTTTTGAGGATTTTACTGTCTTCTTCCTTCTTCTCTGTGTTAAAATAATAAAAGAAAGAGGTAGGGCCAACATTAGCCTTGATGAGATTAATGGAGCACGGACAGTTTACACACCTCAGTGCCATTGTGTCAGGATGTTTGCAGATTCATTCAGATACCACTGTGTCAGTTACAGTCAGTTCATGCCTTCAAAGTTATCTTCCCAACCGTTAGGACTAGATACCATTTTTGTTTTTTAAAAGAGAAAGATAAGATTACTTACAATGTGCAAATGCTGTGAAGGCCACATAAGTATGCCCAGCCTGGATGCTTGGCTACTTTTACTAATATGAGATAGCAAGCAAATTAGAACAGATGAATAGGACTATTTCTTACTGTTTCTTTTTGGTCAGACTATTTAGGAATTGTGGTTTCTTCAGTTTTCAACTATTCAACACCCAAACCCCCGTTTGGAACGAGGAAGGGTCGTGGTTTTCGCTTTTCATCTGTTCTTTTTATTACGGGCAGAAAGGCCTAGATATTCCGCATTACCATGTGAACTAGAAAGTGATCTTACCACGCTGGCACTGGCTTACTTTAGCAGGCTCTAACAAAGACGGTCACTACAACGGACGACTAACCCGGGTCACGCTCACCCCCACTGAAATTACGAGCAACCCGCTCTCCGGGGGCCAGGACCCGCACCAGCCGCCCCGTGAGCTCTTGTTCCGGTGGGAGGGCGGCCGCAGCAGCCCCCGGCCGCAGCTATGCCCCGCGCTGCCCGCGGCCCCAGGGCTCAGCTCCGGAGCCGGCGAGGGGCCGGGGCTCAGCCGCCCGCCGGCGCTCTTCCCACAGCAGCCTCAGCGGTCGCTGAGGAACACCAGGCCCGGGCCCGGGGTACACCGCCCACCGCGGCCGCCGCGCGGCGCGGGGCGGGGGCAGCCCCGGGGTGGGAGAGGCCGGCGGGGCCCGGGGCCCGGCGCGCGCTGCGCCCGCCTCCCCCCGCCACACCCCCCACCGCCGCCGCTCCCCGCCCCCGGCACGTGACGGGGGAGCGGTGACGCCGCCGTGCCCCGGAGCTGGCGCTGGGCTCGGCGCGGAGGGGGAGCAGTCGCGGCAACGAGCGCAAACCGGAGCGGGCCCCGGGCCTGGCTGCGCCGCCGGAGCAGGTGAGGGGCCGCGCCGCGCCGCGTATCTTGGCTCCGCGGCGGGGAGGAGAGGGTCGGCGGACGAGGGGAGGAGCGTGGCGGCGGCGGCGGCGGCGGCGGGACAGTCGTGCAGCGCAGGGAGTCCCTGCGGAGGGCATGACCTCGCCGGCTCCCAGCGGCCCCGGCCCCCCGGCACCGCCCGCCCGCCCTCTCCCGGGGATCGCCGCCGCGCCTCCGGTGGGGGTTTGGGCGGCGCCGCCCCGCGGTGCCCCCCGCGGTGGTTTCGCTCCGCAGGCGCCGCCGGGAGCGCCGGGTTGGCGGCGGCGCCGGGAGGCAGATCCGCACCTGGGCGCTGCCGGGGCCGGGCCGCGTTGCCCGACCCGCCGTGTGTGCGCGGCGCCGCTCACCTGCGGGGCCGGTGGGGAACAAAGGGGGGCGGCGCGGCCTTCCCCGGGCGGCCTCGGTGACTGGTGGGGGCAGGGGGGGGGCAACCGTGGGTTGTCGTGGGGAGGTCTGGCTGCGGTGGGTGGCACGGGTTGGCTGCGGTCCGCGGAGCCCAGGGCTCGATAGAAGCCGGCAGCGGGGAGCGGGTGGGCTGGTGATGTGCCGGGAGCGCGACAAGGTGCGGGAGCTACGGCGTGCCTGGAGAAGTTGTCCCGACAGCTGTGTTTGAAAGGCATAGCTTGTTCAGTGCTCTGAGTCATAGGCAATTATTAAGTGGTTACTTGTTATGCCTTTAATTTTTAAAGGACGTGTGATCCGGGGGAAGCCGGTTTATTTGGAAGTGGTGCTCGATTTCTAACCGGTGTTAGTAATCTCTGAGGAAGCAGTAAAGTATTAAGCTTGCTTTCATGAAGCTGAGAAGTTGCGCTTTGTCTCTATCTGTTGTTTGCATTTGCATCTTTGCCTCTATTTTTACACAACTTTTGCATGCTTTAGGTGCATGGTTTGCAGACAGCCGCGAGGGCTGGTTGTCTGCATGAAAGTATTAGCTGGGAAGTTAGCTGTGCTGGGTAAGGAGAGATGCTCCTCATGAAGGAAGGTAGGAACAGAGTCGAATTTTGGCAAGGTTAAGGTGGGACTACTCTCTCAATTAGTGGTAATGCAGTGCACCTTGGACCCCTAAAAAACTTGCCCAGGGAGAAGCAGAATCACAGAATGCAGTGATCTGCAGTCAGGGTGTCTCATCTGGCCTGAACTGGTAAGAATTTATCCTCATTTAGCTTCAGTAATTGAGTTTATTTCTGTATCAGCACTGCGGAAGGGTTCATTTCAGTGGTGGGTGAAGTTTGATGCTGAAAATGGAAAAAGATTACACAAGTCAACTGCTGCTGCTTTGTAGGACACTGTGAACAAGGTCACGCGAAGAATTTTAAGGCGATTGGTTAATATCCTTGGTGGCATTTTTAGTAGCTTATCATCTGTTTGTATTATAAAGTAAGTAACAATTTTATAGCCGTGGTAAGGATTTTTCCAAGAGGAAAATAAAAGAAATAGCAAAATGTCTTTTTAGTGCATCTCAAGTCTCAATTACCTGGTTTTAGATCAGAAGAAAACACTGTGCCTGATAGTTCCAAAACAGAGATACCAAGCACCTATTGTGTACCTCCTGATATTTATTTTTGGTCTTCAGTTCTAGGATAATGTTGAAGTTGAAGCGAGGGCTGGTTTTATCTAATATGACACGTATGTATTAGATTACATACATAGGAAGAAATTCTTTACTATGAGGGTGGTGAGACACTGGCAGAGGTTGCCCAGAGAAGTTGTGGCTGCACCATCCCTGGCAGTGTTCAAGGCCAGGCTGGATGGGCCTTTGAGCAACCTGGCCTAGAGGAAGGTGTCCATGGCAGGGGGGTGGAACTAGATGATCCTTTCCAGCCCTAACTACTCTGTGGTTCTGCATCACCTTTGGCCATACTTGTGATTCGATGCTTGCGCATGTTAGGAACATGCTTCTTGAAGACCATTTCAGGGTCAGTTCAGCACATGGCTGTGCAGTTCAGATGAGTGCTGCCAGGCGGTGATGTGCTGCTGGAGGACATCACAATTAGCTGTCCCATGGGCTGTTCTTAAGGTACAGGCAGTCTTCCCTTCTGTGGCACAATGGCTGGATTAAAAGAATTCAGGCCAACTAAAACTTAATGGGTTCAGATATGTGGAATCAAGGCCGTGGTAGCTGTTTGCAGACCTGTAGGGTTAATGTTGACTTGCCGAGAAAGGTTCCCCACCTATACCATAGGTATCTCTTGTTTCTCTCTGCTGAGGCAGAGAATTAGAGCCGTGCTTGATCCTGATGATGTGATCTGTTTATAAAACTGTTTTAGTGTTCAGGCCAAATACAGACCGCAGCCTGTCTGTTTTTGATCGTATGCTCAACATTACCAAATGTTTGCTATTGACTTGATAATTTTGCAGCTTGGATGAAAGAACAAAAATCATGCAGCTTATTTTTGTTGTTTTATTCTTTTGTTTTGGAAAGGGATGAGGTTGCAAAACTGACTTCAGAAGTGGATAGAGCTATTTTTGTAGCTACTGTCTTTTATTTGACTCGTATTTCTCAAAATTCTGTTGTTTTTTTTAAGCATAAAATGCAACTTATGGAATCTTGTCTGGAAGCTATGTTAAACATGCATCCTCAATAAATAGTTACATGGAACTGGCAAAAGAGAAATGAGAAAGCCAAGCTTTTAAACATTTGTTATCCCTCTGGGAAACCACAGGCTTTTGTTCTCTTTTTGGTTTCTGTATGGGAGAAGGAAAAAAAGAGTGTAAATGGGTCCTCGTCCTACATTTCAGCTTCCAAGGTAGCAAACCTTAGAGGCAGAGTGAAACCCTGAAACGCTTACATTTTCCTGGTATGTGACCTTGAAGCTGTGAAAGGGGCTGGTAGCAGCTTTTGAAGATGTGTTGGAAGGAGTCTGGTTTAGTAACAAGGAAAAAAATAGCATTCACATGGCAGAGGTTCCAAAACTATAAAGAGAGTGGGAATAGCTGCCATTCGTTCATGTTTACCTTCTCTGGCAATTGCTAAACAACTGCAGGGCTGTGCTTTAAATACCTATTTATGTAGAACAGTAGGCAAGCAAGTTGTTTTGTACTGAGGCTGTGAATAGACTATAATGCTGTGAATTTTGATGTGCAATTTTATGATAGAGTATACAGCAGAAAGGAGCACCAGTATTCTTTTCTGCTGCTTTGTCTTCCTACTGTCAGCTTTGCTGATTGTGGTATCATCATTCCTCCTGACAAGTCCTTGATGAAATTGTAAGTCTGACCTTGTGATTCCATTTAGAGTCTTGTAAAAATGAAGGTAGCTTTCAAGCTACCTGTAGGAAATGCTTGTTAGAAGGAAAAGAAGATGAGACTGTGGGAGAGAGACACAGTTTTAAGATGAGGACTTCTGTCTTTGCATCATACTTGAGCTTTTTTAGCTTCTTTTTCTAACAAGTTATGTGGGAAACGCATTTTTTTATAAGACTCAAACCAAACAGCAGAAACAGTGAAGGCAAAAATGAAGAACTGTTAGTCTTTCTACTTCAGCTCTCCCCAGAAGTCCTTTTTTGTTGTGGTTTCTGTCCATAGCCCTGTTGAGGGTAGCTGAGTTCACTTGCATGTGTGTGCCTGCATGGAATTGAATTAGTTCCACTCTGTGGCAGGGTAAATACTGCAGATCTCATCACTAAGTCTTAACTTGCAGAGCTGCAAGTTCCTGCATATTTTTTTCTCATTCATGAAACATGCACTAAAAAAAAAATAAAGTTGATGATCTTTATAAGATTAAATGTGGCAGCGTTTTCCTTGAATTCTCCCAGGTTCTGTTTGAATGCTAGAGATTTTCCCCTTCACTTGCATGCTTTTTCAAGATCAAGAAATCATATCTTTCAGGATAATGTACTGTGGTGCGTTTAGTGTAAGTTGGCAAGACTGATGCTTACGCACTTATGAATTGTGCCATTGATGCTATATGATTAGAGAACTTGTAGTTCACCGGTGCAGATACAGTGGTGGCTGTCTGGATTATAAGATGCTGAAATATTTCAAAACCTTAATGTATTATTTATTTATCACTTTTGGTTTTGGTTCATAGGCCTGTTTCATTGTTGTTGGGGTTTTTTTTTTGTGTTTTCTGTTGTAGCCTTTAAAGTCTTGGTTAGTTCAGGTTTTCTGTAAGGTAAATACCCCAAAAAGCTCACTTAAGAGCAAAGTAAACATGCAGAATTCAAATCACTGAAACCAAAGTATCTTGGAAGCATTGAGTACTTTTATCTCATGCTACTATGGTTATAGATAAAACTCTATGTTGTAGCTATACTAGCAATTTAAAGAAATAAATTAGAAAGTTATTATACCACCTGTTTTGTGGACAGCAGCTAGATGCAGGGGCAGCATGATCTGCAGCCTCTGACAAGGTGGTAAGGTGCCTCCCTAGTCAGCTCCTTCTCTGGCTTGGTGAAGGTTAGCGGGCTCGGTAGGGTGTGCACCACGTGCACCTGGGCCAAAGACTGTCAGCCTGTGTGAAACCTGATTAGGAGGAAGATTTAAAGGATTTTGTATGGAATTCTGAGCACTCTGAAGGGACACTTTAACTGAAAGAAGAAACAAATTAAGCAAATAATATTCTTCTTGTGAATATTTTGGGCAAAACCAATGTAGTAACACAGTTCCGTGAGGAAATTAAGCCTGTGGGTAAGTAGGAGATAGACTCAGACTAGGCACCCCCCCCCCCCAAGCCCCTGATGATCAGTTGGTGTTATTTAGTAACAGAAACAGGCTTAATGAGCCATTGGACAGCAGGAAAAAAGTGTGTGAAAAGCAGGGTTAAATCAGTGACTGAATTATTCTACTGACTAGTAGATTTTATTGATGAGAAAAGTATCTGAAAATCTTGCATTTTCCATTAATTAGCCTGATGTTGGTGTAAATTGAATAGGCAAGGTTACAAGTTCCTTTCTAAAATTATTTTCATCTAAAGGTCTCTTAAACGATTACTTTATTACATATTTATGTATGTTTGTTTTCTTTTTCTTACAGCTCTGGTTATTAACAGGAAAATAACGCTTCCAAAACAGAATGTGGCTTTCCTTTTGCCTGAGAAGGTGAAATCTTTTCAAATAGAAATGGCTGATAAAGGTGGGAAGATCATTCCAGGACAACTGTACATTGAAGTGGAGTACGACTATGAATATGAGGCCAAGGACAAGAAAATTGTGATTAAGCAAGGGGAGAAATACATCTTGGTGAAAAAGACTAATGATGATTGGTGGCAAGTCAAAAGAGATGAAAATTCCAAACCCTTTTATGTGCCAGCACAGTATGTGAAGGAAATACCACGGAAAGCACTGATGCCACCAGTCAAACAGGCAAGCATTCTGCCAAATAACGCTTTGAAGTTGACACATGGATTACAGAGATCAACAGAAAATGTGAATAAGTCACCAGAGCTTTCTAGTTTTGGAAAATCTTCTCCAGTTCAAGTGTCTTGCTTAGTTCGAGATGCCAATCAAAATCTGGGACCAAACAATAGTCAATCTCTTGGTTTGAGTCTGGACCTCACCCAAAACAATGGAAAACCTAACAGTGAGTTGCAATCTCCCAAGGTTTCTAATCAGTTTCGAACCATCTCCATGGGTCATTTCCCATGTCCAGAGTTTTTGGAAATAGAGAAGACCAGCTTTTTGCATGAACAATCTTGTGATTCAGCAGGAGAAGGCTCAGAAAAAATTCACCAAGATTCAGAGTCTGGAGATGAACTCAGTAGTAGCTCCACAGAACAAATGCAGGTAAGCTAAAAAACCAAAGTAGTCCCTGTAAATTTGTGTGTGTGTGTGTGGTTTTTTTTTTTCCTCGTCCTTTTCTGTCCTTATTGCCATAATTGCTCACTACTGTTTTCAGAATTATTCCTAATAAAATCAGCTTAAGTAAAAATGTCTGATCAGCATGAGCTGGTTATGAGTCTAAATAGTTGATGTTCATAACTCTTATATCGTGCAGAAATACTTTGCTTTGGGGATTAATTCCATTTTCGTTATCCTCTGATTGAATGTTACAGAAATGCTTTTGTTTGTTCTTTATTAAGATTGTTTTGAGATGGCACTGAATTTGGGTTATATTTTTTTCCAGAGGAAGGGAGCCTACTTCCCTAACTCCTCACTTCCTGCTTGTTGAGATAGTAATGATAGTTACTGTCAGCTTTTCCGATGTATATGTATAGATAGCTTGAGAGTTGTAAATTGATGTATGAGTGGGTTTAATAGTTTAAAAATGGTACTTAAAATTTATACGGAGTTTAATTTCTGGCTCGGGTATTTTATTTGTAAACTCTTCTCATAATCAGTCAGCCTTGCCAGTGCTGCTTCTCATGACTTTACTCTGGATTAAAGCTCAAAACATGTGAGTTTGTTAATTAGTATGGAAAAATCTCAGGAATGATGTACTCCCACTTAAGGCTCAAACTGAGCATTGATGGCCTTTTTACTTAGTAAGGAGATTTCTCTCACTTTAAGTTTTTTTTCTATTCTTTTACAGGCCTTCCCCACCCCCAATGAAAGATTAGCACTCTGCCTTAGATAATCAGGTCATTTCTGCTAATTAGTCTATGTAATCCGGGTTGGTTCCTGAACCAGCACTGTATGTGTACATACACATAACAATATTGTGTGTACGTATATAGATAATGCCCCCCACTGAGACACCCCCACTCCCCATCTTTGTCTAGGGAGGTACTAAATTAGTTAAATTCTAAGGTTAAAAGCTGCCTAGGCTTGAACTTTTTTACTCTGTAACGTGAAACTGTTGGGTACAAACTGATCCTTAAAGTAAAATCCCACTTGCCAGCATGTATTCAGAGTGCCAAAGGCACTCACTCGAGTGTGCTATTCAAATAAAAGTTGATGCTAACTTTAGAAATAAAACTTATCATGGAGACCTGTGAATCAGTACTTTGCTTACAAGGCACAATTAAGACAAAGCTGCTTAGTTAATGAGTGAGTGTGGGAGTATCTTAAAGATACAATAATGATTGGGTGATATATGTAGTCTTGAACTGTATGAGCTCATATATTTTTACTGAAATACTCAGAATCAGTAGTTTTTTTGAATATTCTGCTCTACTCTTGGCCTCATTCTGGAAATTCGGAGTTTCTTAAACTATAGGACTTCATGTGTCTAGTATTTGTACTTTTGTGTCAATTTTAACAACCCTCACAAGTAATAAGGAATAAATAGGTTTACTGAATTTATTTATTTTTATAATTTCTTGCTTATGCAATATGAAGATTGATCAAAGTTTCTTGCACTTTCTGTACAGTAGTGTCCTATCTCTCTGTAGTAGCTATGAGCCACTTGAAATTTGGAAGGATAAAATCATTATTAGGTGTTTTTTTTTTTTTAGTAGCATGTGTAGTAGCCCATCTATGCCATAGTAATCAATTGCTGCAGAAATTATGAAAATACTAAGTAATGTTTGGAATGTATCCCACTTTAAACAGTTCACTGCAGTAGAGTTTATGTTGTATGTTAAAATGGTTCCTTCTGCTGTGTTCACTATAGGTCAATGCATCTCCTTCTGTAAAGTAGATGAAATTAATGTTACATGGGTGTCTTTTGTCAAACAGTAAGAAGTAGATGGCTTGCTGCTCAGTTTCCACTGGACTTTGTGACTGCTGTCACAGTGACACTTCGTCTTTTCACCTTTCTGTTTCCTTCCACCCTCCCAAATATATTTGACTGAATGCTACAGCTCACAAATAAGTTTGTATTTGTGTGGGGCGTCCATGCACGCATCTGTAGGCTTCACTGGGTTATGGAAGGTCTGAAGATAGGAGTTTTCACAGTGCTTAAAAATTTCAGATCCTAAAAATGCTACGTTTTGGCTGTGGAAAAGGCATGGCAGTTTGACTTATGTCACTGAATAACTTGCCATTACTGTGGTCTTGGGTGACAAGAGTGCGGGTGCTCACTGTTCCTTGCAGTTGTCTTATTTTAAAACTGTGAAGTAACTTAATGCCATTGCACGCAATCACAGGCTCTTTCAATACAATGAAAACGTTTGACATTTAGTAACCATAGGGATTAGAGCTGTAGTAGCACTGATGTCACCGTTAGCTCAGTCTAGATATTTGGAGTGCCAGCCTTCTCGCTGGAACAGCCTTGTGGGTTTTTTAGAATTCTTTCAATAATGCGCATTGTTTGGTAGAAATCAGCTGTGCAGAAATTAATGGCTCAGAAAGCTGTTTTTATTGCTCCTAGTCTGTAGTGAGAACATCAAGTTCCCGGCTTTCACGCATAAACAGGATTTCACTTCACAAGGCCGACTGTGGTTCTCCCTCCCCTGCCTGCTGTGGAGATCAGTTTTATGTGCTCTGCATTATAATAAACTAATAAACTCTATGCTACAGGTGTTTTCCCTTAAATTTGTAAGATTAGAAGCTAGGATAACCTTAATATTATCTTCATGTATGTGATTTTTTTTTTTTTGGCGGGGGGGGATTAGAGCTGCTAGTATTCAGCCTTAGCCCAACCTTCAGTGTATTTTCAGTATCCTGAATAGAAATATATGAGATAAAGAGAAGTGTTTCTGTGATGAGGTTCTTCTACGAGGAGGTTACATTATTTATTCTCTGAAGATTATCTTCCTTCTCCTTTCCAGTAATGAAGTACAGGTTCCACAGCTGTACAGTCTAGCTTGGGTTCACTGTGTGGAAATACTGGAAGATCCAGAGTTTCCAAAGTACTGAATAAAGGAAGAATTTTTTTAGCAGCTGAAATATTATATGAAAGGAAGGACAGAGAGGTGACAGTGTGAGATGAAGAATTTGCTAGTGAAGATGTAAACAAATGATCCGGTCAAGGGAAAGGTGAGGACTGGGTAATGAGTATTGTTGACATTTATGCAAAAATATTCCAATTATTGGGTGCAACTCTTGTGCATAAGGCATTGTAAGAATCAGGTGACAGTTTATGGACTTGATCTGTAGGAACATTGGAGGTAATTAGAGGAAGGAGGGCTTGAGAGGAAACAAGCTTCTATTTAACTGAATTTCAGTCTCTGGTGGAGAGAGTAACTGCATGTAGAATTGGAATTGAATGTTCACGAGTGCGCAGCTGGGCATAAGAATTACCTGAACAGGAAAGAAAAGTTGAAACAAAAGTGGAAGACTTTAAAAGTGGTCTTGAAAAGGAGCTTTGGGCAGTGTTTGCAGGTAAAATCTACTAATGAGTTTTGAGGAGGAAGGTGTGCAGATGGGGAAGAGTTGAGTAAGTTCAGAGGTCACACCAAGAATAGTTAGGTGTCACCTTTATGAATATGATGCTTTGGAATTAAGTTGTTACGGGCAGAAATTGAAATCGGCTTTCCACAATGCTGATGTATTTCACCTATGTGAAATAACTTTGTTTCTGATGAGTGTAACTTCTGTCATTGTAGACATGGAATGTGTTTAAGAGTAAAATACATGCACTGTCTTAATGTTACTATTTATGCTTATTAAAAGTTACTTTTAATAGCAGGCTAGTTTTAATCATTATAAATATAGACAGTGACCTATTTGCAAAGATTGTTCTATCTTTCATCCTCTTTAGTAATTGACTATTGCATAAACTGTGAAGCACTAAAGGAGATTATCACTTGGATGGCTGTTTTGCTTTTATTAATTGAGTAGTAGAGATCTTGCAAAGAGATCTTTCTGCCTTACCTCTGCAGTTTCTATCGGATTGCCATAACCTTAACTGAGTAAACTCTTTTCACTTTGTGTTTCTGTAGAAGATGTGAGAGCATGTCTTGTGGAGATCTTGGTGCTCTTGACGCTGTCACTTAGGTGAAGGACTGGTGGCAAATCATTAGTGTTAGACTGCCTTGCTGGTCAAACATTAAACTTCTAAAATAAATGGCTTTTGCATTGCTTCTATTATAAGAAATTTGTTTGTTTGTTTGTTTGGGTTTTAGTATTTTTTTTCCTCTTCCATTTTCATTCATTTCCCAACAAACCTGTGTCTTTCATCCTGGTAGAACCTCTTACTAGCTCAAGCTTAGTGCTTAAGGAACAAGTCATAATATGGAATTGTTCTTTCTTTCATCTAGAAAAGTACGATTTCTAATGTGCAGTATGATTTTTGGTGTCTGCTGTCCCACCTGCCTTTTCTTCTGAAGTACTATAAAATACCACCCTCAGCAGAATCTTTAGGGATGGTGGAGTAAATCCTTAAATGGAAGAGCAGCCGTTGGAAAAGGAATGGGTGTTTTGTCTGACTGCTGCCTAAACTGAAAGCAGCTGGAGATACTGGGGGCTTGCTTGTTCTCTGTTGGCAGTGCTTCTGTCGGTTTTAAGTCTGGAACCTCCAGACATAGAACAAACTTAAATTGCTTTGTAATAATAAATTTGAGAATATTTGATCATATCTTGTTCTTGCACATAGCTCTGAATATAAACAATTGCATTGGCATGTCTTTACCTAGTTACTATCTAGGCAGTTGTTTAACACTGCAGTGCTTGCCTATGGAATAAACGCGCTGTTCTTTTGTGGAATTCTAAAGAAAGTATCATTTGTTTCACAGGAGTGTGACAAAACAGTAGGGAACGTATGACTCGGTAGAATAAAATGCAGAACATTTTCTTTTTTTTCAGGCAGCTCTCTCTGGAATAGTAGACATTTGTTCTTAAAAAAAGAAAGCAAAATCTATGTGTATCTAGCACCCAAACAGCTGATATTTCTCTGACGTGCCTCCCCAGATACGTTTGATTTAAAAACCTGAGAGAAATGGGGTTTGCCCTTATGTGGGAGTTTGTTCCAATACTAAAGGACAATAATTTTTGGACAAAACAATCTTTCAAGATAATAAGAATTGATGATATTCAAAAGACTTTTGTGATGGTGAGTAATCGGGCAATATAGTGTTAGATTACATTTATCAATTTTTAATTTGTCTTAATATGGCTTCTGAGGTACTTCTTGGGATAGACATTAACTTTTTAGTTGATTGTTTTATGAAAGTGCTAGGTTAATGCAGAGAAGCAATCAAGAATGGAGAATATCAGTAGGAAATGGAGCAAAACAAAAATACAGAACTCCAAACCCATTGTATTTCTGTATTTTTAAGTAGCATGCAGTTGCTGGCCTCTCATCTTGAAAAGGAGGTAATAGTGCTCAAAGTAGCATAGAAGAGATGAAAAGTATGAGCAGACACATGGAATAATTCCTGTGTGAAGGCTTTGAGCAAACCTTACATGCTAGTGGGTGCACGTTTAGTGCTACATGCAGAAGACTCCTGATTTTTAAGTTGCTGTTGTAGTTACTGATGCTGAAATGGTGGAGAGCTTGTTGAGAAGTAAAGCAACCCTAATTCCTCCCCTAGTTTTTTATCCGCTTCTCCTGCCTTTTCTTTTTGTAAAGTCTTTTGGCAGAGACTTAGAGCTTGTGTACAGTGATACCCTGAAGACTGGCATAGGTGTCTGGAGTGTGTATTTCAGTTAATTCTAGTTCTCTCTGTCTGCTAGAAGTTTTGTAAATGAAAACTAAAAGTTGAGCTGTCTGAATGAATTGAGCTTCTTGCCTATGTTAGGTTTTAATGTTGCATTATATGGCTTCAAGTTCTATTTGTAATCAAATTCATCATTAGAACTTAAATCTCAAATTACTAAGTTCTGAATTTAATTAACATAGTGTTAATTGTTTCTTTTTTAATGCTTTGCTTGGGGTTTCTGGATGATCTTTGGTTCATCCAGTTAATTTAAGTAACTTCCCTGTGTTCTGTTTTGATGCAGCGCTGAAGAAGAGAGTTCTATGTATGTTTTCTGTCCCTATCTAACATACATGCTTGCCATCTTTCTTATGCCTTTGTGGACTGTCATTCAGTTGAATCACTTTGCTCTAGCTGTCACCTGGCTTGACAAATTTATTGTCGGTACAGCGCTGAGATGGAGTGGTGCTGTCTTAAGTGGTATTGGGATCAAGTATGTCAATAGCCAGTATATACTCCTTTATTGCAACTCGAGTAGTCATAAATAGTCAAGTGCAAGGTCTGCAAATCTGATGGATTGAAGGACACACTTGCCTATTTAGTGCTATTGACGTGATGGGCCTTCTGCAACAAATTTACTAATGTAAAGAAATATTGTAATATTATGTCTGATAAACCCAAAAATGCTGTTAACAAACTTTCTGGTCTCTCAGCTGGTTGTTAACTACTTCCAGTAGTGTTGCATACACATTTACTTTCTGGACAGTTTAGCAGATTGCCAGGATATTGTTTAGAAATGATTCATGCTACAACAGAAGCTTTGTATCATGTTGCACATAATCATTGTTTGTTCTTTAAGTATTTAGAAGAAATTTTACCCTGCGGTGCGGTGTTGTAACATTAAATATAAGGTTCTTGAGCGACTTTGGTTTGACTGCTTTTCCTGTTGAAATTGGATAGATGTGCTTTCATGCTCTGCTTGTGGTCTGTCAACATGCTTGACACTATGCATATCATAGAATGGTTTGGGTTTGAAAGATCATCTAGTGGATTTATTGTGTGGGTGGTGTGTTGTTGTTTTGTGTGTGTTTAATTTTTTTTTTTGGTGTTAAATCCTCCAAACAAGTCCCTTTATCCTGGCTGTGACTTTGTCCTTATTCTCCCTCCCAGGTGAGCATTCTAACTTTTAATAGCATCTTCATGCTACCCCAAGGCCCTGAACTTTCCATACCATGATGTGTGTTACTCCTTAGTGCTCATGCCTAGAAGCTATTCCAAAGGACTTCATTGCTTCCTCCCAGGCATGGTTTCACAGCTGGGCTCTGTGGCTGCCTTGCTTTAGGTTGGGAGCTGGAGCCAGAGCTCTTGGAGAAGAGGCAGTGCAGCCCTCCTAGTCCTTCAGACCCTTCACTCCTTGCTCATTCACTCTCTGAGCTCAGCTGCTTGCTTGTGCTGCTAGTGCCCCTGAGAGATCCTAATCTGCTATCCACTGCAGCCTTCTCAGTAACGAGCTACAGCCTTCAGCTTTGCGTGCTTTCCTTCCTCTTGCCTTTGCCAGCGTGAAGGGTTCTGTTCTTCATGTGACTGCCTGAGAAGAGAGGACGTTTAGGCTGGGGGAAGTAAAATTTTAAGAGGCATTTTTGCTTGTTCTTCCGTGCTGCTCTCGCCAGGAAAGGCCTCTCGGTTCCTTCTTTTTCCAAGTTTGAGATGACTTGTTCCTAGAGCAAGTTGTGGGTTGTGATGCACCAAGGTGCAAATTTTCCTTTAAGCTTGTTTACTTTTTGTTTAATAGTATGTGTAAAAACTGTTAATCCTTTTTTGCCTTCATCCTTTTTTGTCTTTTGCTACTCCGAGGTTGCTATAGTAACCATTGGTTGAGCAAAACTTGGGTGTGTGCTTGTGCTCAGTTACATTTATTTATATCCCCTCCCCCTGTATGTAAAACCTTAACCTGGTTTTTGTCTGAAGTCGTCTGAAAAAACCCAAACTTGTTTAATATCTATTTTTATTGAAGTAAAGTGCTAGTTACAAACTTACTTTAACATCTGTTTTAATGTTAAAACGCATTAAGTGACAGAAGTAGACCTATTAACTCTGGATATGGAATTGCAGAAATAGTTGTTCTTAAAAATGAAAGCGATTCTTGCTAGTGTAAGGAAAATAAATGGGAAGAAAGGGTGCAGAAATGCATGGCTGAGTGTTTCGTGCTTTCTGCCCTGAAACTGAGTGCCAATAAACTGTCTTCAAGTAGAGAGAAACAGGCTAGAAATACAGTCAGAGGACAAATATATCTATTTTTAGTTGGGGGAGGGAGGGGAAAGATGCAACCTGTTTGAGATTCCCATGAGAATTTTATTGCTTTGCTTAGTTCTGCTGTAAGCAGTATGCGTAGCCTGTTGCTGAGTATTTCTGGGGTTTTAAGGTTGCCGTTAACAGCACAATTGTATACTTTTAGCATTAAAAAAAATAAAATTAAGAAGTTAATTTTTTAAGATCACTTTTGTATTGGTCATGGGGGGTTGGGTCTATTTCTAAAAACATTCATCCGAGTACTTGAAACACTAGTGCAGAATAGGATTATGTTAAAACAGGAGTGATTGCAGCCTATTGTAGCTCAGATTAAAGTTGAGAATTAAAAAAGACCTTAGAAGCACCATGGCGTAATTACTTACAGCTTTTTTTTTTCGTGTAGTCTTGAAGAGCTACTAAAGGCAATATTCCTACTTTGCCCAAATGTTGAAATAACTCTTGTATGAATATGCAAACTACTAATGTTTACTGTTCATCTTATTATGCTTTTTAAACCAGAATTTAAAACCAAAGTCTTGAATTAAACCGCTGTGTGTATATGTTGTCTGGCATGAGATTTGGGTTTCTCCTTTATCCTTCGTTACCCGGAAAAAAAAAAAGATGATGCATAATGTAATAGTAGATGTTCTTTGTCTTACTTCATTAAAATACATGAGTTTGAGGGGGTTCAAGGAGCCATAACAAAACTTCAGAGTTTCAATGGTGTGCTGGAGCATATGTATCATGAGAGGCAGTGTCTTCTGAATTTAGAAGTACTTGTGACATTTTGTCTAAATTCTTCATGTCTCTCTCCCTCCAATAGAAGTGATTGATGCTAATATATGTGGGATTTTTATGATTTATTTGGAGACTTTAACACACAAACTAAACAGCTGAGTATATAAGTATAGCGGAGGTGACAATACATAGCTTCTGGACCTATTAAGAGCCCAACTTATAATGGGAGTTTGATCTTAGAATACTCTTCCAGTGGGGCTATGAATTACATTTCCCTAAGTGCCAGAATCAGAAGTTTTTTTTCCTAGTAAGAGGGGTTTATAATACAAAACACATCAAAAATATTGAAAAACCAAATATATTCATTTTAATGCCACACACTTGTTTTCCCCTCTTTTGCTTTTTGCTCTAAGGTTTGTTTGCTCCGGTCAGGCTGGTGAATATCCCATTCCAACATACTGGGAGACAGCAAGGATGTCAAAGAAATGCAGTACTGTAAAATAGCAAAGGCTCCTTTCAAAATTAAATTGCAGTCTCTGCTCTAAGTTGTTGTAGGGTGACTTCGTCTTGCACCTTGTACAAAATCTTGCTGCCTGTCATGGAGCCCACTAATTACATTCAGTGTTACACAGTAAACGTGAGAAAATACTGGGTCTGAATGCAGATTTAGTAAAGGATAACCCACTGCAGGGACTCGTGGTTTTTAAAGATAGGGAAGTCTGATCTGTTCACCACTCTGTTTGAAACTTGTCAGGTTAATATGAGTTTTGTTGTTAAAATAACATAATTTTAGATAATCTATTTTAATGGTGAGTTAAATAAGAGCTTAACATATAATTTTATCTATTTAAAAGACTATCTGTTAGTTGAAATCATGTTTATGTATGTGAAAATGGCTTTGGTGATGCTTGATGGTTACATGGAGAAAGAAGCCTACAGAAGCAATCTATCAAAACATAACAAACAGCTTCTTGTTCCAAATACTTTTTGAGCTGTAGGATCTTTTCATATTAATTTCTTACACGAAGCGTCTCAATAAAGGCATGCCTTTTTTTATTTGATATTTGTAACTTCTCCAGCTACTAGATCCATTTTGTTACGGTATGCCAACATGGCCAAAAGCTTTGTGCTGCCTTTTGCAAAAGCTGGTCTAAAACGTCAGTTTCTGCTCAATATAGATGACTCTGTATGCTAAAACGTAAAGTATGCACATGTGGTTTTAGCAGAGTGTATCAGTTTAATATCTTCCTCTCTCCTGTATTCCTTCTGAGAGAATGGTGGCTGTGAGGCTTATTGTACCTTGAGGCTTTGTTGCAGGTTTTATGATTGCTGCACTGTCAGTGCCAGATTGTTTGCCCGACCTCTAATCCCCCATTTCAGTGGCAGTCCAAAAAGCACAGCTCTTAATACTTCCAGTAAGTGTTACTTAGAAGATGTAGTTAATCACCCTACATACTCAGTCGCTGCTCTTGTGAAGACAAAAGCATTTTGAGTAATGTTATTACTCTAAAGCCTATTCAGGTATTCAAATTTTTCAGTTTTTCCAGTAAGTATTTTTAATACAGCTGTTGTACTGGATGTGACTGGACAGCAAAGTCTTAACAGTCATCAAGCAGATTGAGCTATTTATTGACAGCAGTGTTGCAGAAAGCTATCTGGGCAGTGGGCTGGTCAGCTTCCAGCAGTGTAACTTTATAGACCATGTGAGACCTGGAACCTGGAGCTCCTACAATGTCTGCCCCTTTTAATAGAAGCTCAATTGAAATGTCTCTAGAAAACAGCATAGAAATTGATGACGAGGTATTCTTGTATACATTAGTTTTAAATACACTTGTTTTTCTGCTTGTTTTACTCATGGCAAATTATTTATTGTGGCTTTTTTCTTTTTTTCCTCAGAAATAGTAGTGCTCTAAATGTCACTCGTCTGTGACAGTCTGCTTTAGCTAAATAGTCAAATACAACAGACATCTAAAGGTGCATGATTTACTGATGACCGTAGGGGAAAAATAGCCTGCTTTTTTCCCTAGTATATGTTTTTCTTGGAGACTCCCAGAAAGTTCAGCTTCCATTCAACCTGTTTTCTGCAGTTGAGCAGCTGCTTTCTGTCAGCTTTCAAGAACAGCTTTATGTGCTGAGCTTTGCTATATACTTCAGCATAGAGACTTTTAATGCCTGTGTGTCCTTTAAAGCATTTTTTAATTTTCCTCCTCCCCAGTAGCTTGTCAGATAGTGCTGCAATACTTTGTTATACTTGTAGTTTGAATGGGAATATTCTCTAAAGGCTGGTGGCTCCAGCTGATCCGCTGAGTGCTGAGCACAGAATTGTAATTCAGCTGCATGGGGGAGGGCTGTAGCAAGCTCAGGGCGCTGCTTACTGCATGTTGCTTAATCAGCCTGAAGCTATTAGCAAATTCTTGCCAGCTCAGCTATAACCTCCTGGTAATGGGTTTGCTTTCTTGCATAGGATAGTCAAAAAGGCCTGGAATGGTTTAGTAATTTTGAAGTAGCATAGCGTTTCTCTTAATGAAGTATGACAGCATTTTCATAACTCCCTCACACTGTATAATGAATACTATAAACACAGCCCTGTGTACCAAGTGCTGGTACTTATCTGTGTGTTTTCCTAATGAAAGTTTAAATTCAAATGTGTTATATAAAATAGATTTCTGGCAGCAAAGGTACCTGTATAATTAATCCATCTTAATGCACTCTCTTAATTTTGTCAGTTTTATATCTGTGAGATGAGTTTGTAAAACTTCAGTCAAAAAAGAAAAAACCAAACAACTTCTGTGATTTTTGAAATATTTTTATTTATATTTTTATTTAAATTAGCCCTTAACCCCAGTATTTTAGAATGTGCTTCGTAGTCTGAGGTACACAGTGCATGAGGGTTAGTGTGGCCTCTCTCATTCAGACCATCAGTAGTAAGTTCCAGAGAGGGGTAGTGGCAGATACCTGAACCCGTCTTTTTCTTTTTCCTCTCTGCCTTTTGCTTTAGAGGCAGGATTAATTTAATTTTTTTTAGTGGCAGTTTAATAGCTTCTTCATTTTACTGATTAATCAGGATAGATCTCTGATATCTAGGGACTGCAGCAATTTTCATTTTTGGTTGTCAGACGTGAAAAATGGTGTTGCACGGCAGAAAGCCCATTCAAGTATGTAAGTTTGTTTTACTACTTTTAATAATCTGTGAATGTCTTACAGTCATGGGAGAAGTGGGAAGGGTCACTGTTTCCCTGCTTCCCACCTTGGTACTAGACAGACAGCATGGGCAGTCTGTGTGGGCATGCATGTAAAGAACACAGCTTCCTATGTTTGTTGCAGGGTCTGGTCCATTTCCAGCCACGTTCACTCGTTTTTTTCTCTTACATCTAAGAGTCTTATCTCGCTCCTGGAGCCTGACTTTGAGAGCGGTTTTTACAGTCTCAATCCAGCAGCGCTGCGTAGTAAGAATGGCTCTAGTTTGAATGTAGTACCATATGTGGGAGGACCAGATGCCATCTTTATGTTCAGTGCATCTTTAGCAGGCCCTGTCTGGGACTGTGACAGCAGGCTTTTGGAGATGGAGGCTGTACTTGAAATACCCGAACACTTGATCTCCCCCCTTATTTGTAGCAAGCTGTCCCTTTTTGTTTTAACTCTCATATAAGAGGTCTTTCATCCTAGGAAAGCTGTGTTTGAGAAGGACCTGCAAACAAATGGGGATTTCTGTTAAACGTATAATTACGATTTGTTGTTGATGAAATTGTTGCAGAAAGCTGGAATAAGATAGTTCGTGTGCGTGGGTGCTGTTACTTACTTCTACAGCAAACACAGCATTTTACATTGAACAGATCTTTCCAAGCCTTCAATTGAGAATTTTCAACTTAGGATGTGAAATGTTCAGTAGCAGGAAAAGTTGATTTCCTTTTCTTCATTAGTTATCAAAGGACTTGGCTGCAGCAGTCAGGGATAATTGTGGTGACTTCATAGTCTGATACACACCAAAACTGATAAAAAAAGCATGGTGAAACAGAGGAAATGTGCCTGTGTACCATGTGAACTGTCGGTCCAATCTAGAATGATCAATCTATAAATGTTTTCACCACAATATAACCTCCCTAAAATGGGTGTTTAAAAATACTAATATCCTGAACTGTGTTATGGGGAGCTTGGCTGCTGTGCTGTACTGTTTAACTTTTGTTCGTTTCAGTTTTCCTTCCACTGTACAGTTAGAAGTACTGAAGTGGAGCTGCTTCCTATTAAGTAGATTGGAGGAGTCAGAAAAGAAAATAACGTATTTTGATTTGGTTACTGAAAAGTTGATGAGATGCTAATTCTCGAAATACCTAATTTTGTGTTTAAAATCAGGTAGTTTTCCTATGGAGTGGGCTTTAAGCTCTTGATTCTCATGGTGCTTGGCCACTGATCCATATGGCTGCCTCTTCAACAGCGGTCATACAAGCCTGGCAGGGTAGATACTTTCAGTGGGTTTTTAATTTTTTTTTTTCCCTTTGTCATATAGTTGAATCCTTTGTCTTCAGTTGAATATTAAGGTTTGATTTGGTTTTATTTATTTATTTTACTTGAATTGCTCAGCAGTTCATGTAGGGCATACGGGACAATTAGGACCTGTTCTGAGACCTCTTTTGTAACACATGCCAGCAAATGTAGTACAATAATTTTTTGTGTGACACCTCTAGCTGTTACATTTAAGGAAGATTGTTGGAGGAGGCAAGATGCTCAGATTTAGTTCTGGCTCTTGAGGGTGGGTGGCCGTGCCAGGCTTCTTCAGATAGGCTTAGTCTGTTGCTGAGGAGCAGATTATCATTTGAATATCCTAGCATGCACGTAAAAGTAAGTTTCTAGACCATGTGGCACTGCTATAGTTCCTTCATCAATTCTTTTATTGAAGGTACGATAGATATATGAGAGGCTGTATGCACTGATGCTGTTTTGTGGTTCTCTACCAATTGTGGTAGCATGCAATCTATATAACTACTTTTTATCCTAATGGCCACCTTGAGATTATATTTGAACTGCAGCAGTTGCAATTAACTGCTTTCAAACAGGTAAATATTGAAGCTTAGATTACACTACAGTTATTCAGAAGCTTGATGCTGAGCAGAAGCCCCTATGCCCAGTTCACTTAGTTTACAAGACCTCTACTTTGTATTACAAATGCAGCTTGTTTCATCATTTGCTTATTTGCAACTTCTCAGGCAAGAGAAGTGACTTGAAGTTTCCTGTCAGTGCTTCAGCTGTGGAAGAAGGCCAGGGGAAGTGGCCACAGGTCTCAGTAAAACTGCCTTTCATTAAATATGTGGGGTTTGCCATCTAAATAGTAACATTTTGTGGTTTGGTTTTTTTTTTCCCCCCTGCAAGTTATAGCTGGGAATTGACTTACCCACTCCATTTCTGAGGGCTGTGAAGTGATAATTCGCAGTCAAGGAAGACTTTCCAGTTGTCGGGCTCATTTCAGGGTATTGTTTCGGATGACATGAGTTCTGTGCTGGAAGTCTGCTTGGTATAGACATGACTTCATTGCCTTTGTGGTTATCTCTGAACACAGAGATGGGTTTATCTGTTATTGAGCATATATAGGTTTTACAGAGCAGGTATTAATCCCACAAAGTACAGCACTGTGAGTGTTTTTCCTGGCTGGTTTGGTTTCCATCTTACTAAAATTTTGGGCTAACCATGTTAAGTGAGCAGGGCAGGAGCCACTATGGGGTTGGTGTGACTGTGAGTGAATGGGCGCATGTCCTTATTTTGTTGAAATTTGAGGCACTTGATTCTCCAGAACTCATCTCGCATATCTGTGAGAATGTCTGAAATCAGAAGCATGTCTAGAGCTGGTGGAAACTTCTTTATCCATGTCATTTGTGCTACAGGCTGAAGAAAACTGTCCTCAGCTGCCTGTAATTCCCTGAGGGGTGGGGTTGTGGTGTTTCTCCCTTTCATTACTGGTGTATTTCTGAATGTTTTATAACCCTTCTGGGCTGTAACGTATTTTAGGAATTGATATACCGTGAAGGTTTGCAGAGGAGAGGAAAACGTAGCATCTTTTCTTGCTTAAATTGATTAAGATATTCCCATCATACCTGGCCTAGGTTTTTCTATTAAAAATTAGTATTAGTAATTTCTTTAATTTTGCAAGAAGTGACTATGATCATAAGCACTCTGAACAACGTGCTGTTCTTCTTCTGAAAGAAAAATGAAACTAAAATTGACAGACATAGCAGTCCAGCGTAGTTTTAAGACTATATACTAGTTCTTTGCTTCACTACACTTTCCATTCCATCTCATTTGATGGCAGCTGTGGTGAGAGTATCTCTTTTCTGTCTAATTCTGTGACATAGTTTGTTAGATGGCAGTGTGATAGGCGTTTTGTTGTGCTTGTCCACGCAAACTGGTGGAAGACCTTCAGCATTGCCAGAATGGGTGAATGTCTCACTGGTCAGTGAGCAACTCACACCGTAGTATGTGCAAGTACCTTGGTTTACCTGTTGCCTGAGATAGTCATAACAAGTAAAGCTTATCATGAGGTTTTGTCTTACAGGCACATGAATCATCAGTATGATGCCCTTTTTCCTGGGGTTGGAAGGGCTTGGGTGGCTGTGAGAAAAAGACTTTATTTTATGCTGCAAAAGTGTTGTGTGTGTGATATTTTCTGTTAAAGTAGTTTTTCTCAAAATACTAACAAAACCACTTTCTTCAGAGATTTTTTTTTTCCCACTACAAGTGAAGGACTTGAGCTAGCGAGCAGAACTGTATTTCTCTCTTCATTCTGATTATTCATACAATTACTGCGTTCTGTACTGTGAGGTGACAGGAAGAGCTGTCCTTAATCAGCTAAAAAATCTTTGTTATTCTTTGTCTGAACTACTCTGGGTCCTTATTTCTTCCTTTGATGATGGCATGAGGCCTCTTCTACTTTAGGTATGTTCTTTAATGCTTGGATACAATAACAATATTAATTGTTTATATAGGCTTTTGATTTTTCTTAGGAAAAGGGATGTTTGGTTCAATTGAACATTCCAGGTATTCATTCATACTTGTGCAGTTAGAAGTTGTTTTATTGTACATTTTTAATAGTTTGCTCTATTTGTTTCTAACTTCAGATGTGAATGTGCTGCTTCTCAGGATGAGGGTTACAAATGTGTGTGGCTATATAAAACCTTGTGAGAGTAATAAGACCAGAGAGGAATGCCCATGTGGCACTTTCTCAGTGCACAGGGACAGAAGCAAGAATACCAAAAGTGCCATTGAAAGTTCTTGACTAACCTGCACTTAAGCCTTCTAGGAAAGTTCCCTATTTTCTGGAGTCAGTTTTAGATTTTCCAGCCTAACCCCTCTGGGATTCTGTGTTTGAAGATAATTCCTTTCTCCCAGCCACCTACTGGGTTTAATGAAGCAGCTAAACCTCCTTAAGAGCTAACAGGTCTTGAGGTCCTCCTCCTCTCCTGTTTCCTAAGTCAGACACTTTAAAGGCATTTCTGACTGACCTTGCAACTACTTGCAAATACCTAAAGGGTCTAAATGTGGTGGTTTGGTCTTTTTTAATTGTTGTTTGTTTTCTGTTTTAAAGTCTCAATGGGGTTAATTTACTGCCATTCTAGTTTGTTTCCATCAGCTGCTGCAGGGTCACATCAGCACCAGAGGCAGGGAGTGAGGAGATGGGGTTGCTCCCCTTGGTAGTGGGAGGCCAGCAGACCTGCTTAGCTGCATGTTAAAACTGTATCAGTAGTCTTTTATTTTCTGAAATAAATTTGTGGTGGTTCTTGTTTTCTAAACATTGAGTGTTGGCCAAGTCCTTTGAACTGTGTGCTTTATTAATTTGGTGATATGAACTGAGTTAGCAAAAGCGTTTGCTGGACTTGTCATGTAAGCAGAAGTGTCAGTGTGGCTTCTGCCTTTCTGCACAAAGGAAATTCTTTCCTTGTGTGCATGGGGTAACTAACTCGTTTAATATGGCAAATTACTTTAGGCTTTCCTTTCTGCTGAGGTGAGCAAATCAGTTTTTCCAAAAGGAAAAAGAGCAAAAAAGATTGATTTTTATTCTGATGTGTTAGAAAGGATAGCTAATGAAAAATATTCCTGAAATTTTGAAATATGGAAACAATCAGATTTAATAACACCCCAACATTTGTGTCTCCCTACCTTAGGTCTGTTTTGTGTCAGAGTATGAATAAATTACTTGATGGAGAGATTTAATCATGATTTTCCTAGACTTTGGGTATATAATTTGGTTTTTTTTTTTTATCTATAGAGGTGTAGAGCCAGCATGATGCTATGTAAAATGTGGTTCTTCAAATCATGTATTTTGAATTGTGTGGCTAGTCAGGATCCCTCGAATCTACTTTTCAGATATTGCTGAAAGCAATTATAAACTGAAAGTTTATAAACTGGGCAGTATTGGGACTTGTTTCTCAGGTTTTTAATATAATGTTTATGGAAGGTTATGTCAATAGCTACACTGACTGTTTTCTGAAGGGGTTGCCCGTTTATTCCTAAGTGGGACATTCTAATCAAGGGAACTGCCTACTGGAGATCTGGGGCACATGAGTAGCGCAGTACCTCAGGAATAGTAGTTACTAGTAATAAACACGGGGAAAGCTTTAAGAAGCAGATGTGGAGGGTAGCAGCTGCCTGGGTGGGTGTTCAGGAAAGGATAGGGCCCAGCAGTTGCACAGCAGTATATATGCTTGCTAATAAATTGGTAAGGCAAGCTAACAGAAATTATTCTAATATCTGATTTCATACTATACTGTGGTTTCTTCCTAGGCCACTTAGCTGTGTTATTCATGGGAGCTTGCCACCTTTATTTATTCCCACAATATTTTTCCAATATACCAGTGAGTGTGATGATACTTTAGCATTGCGCATACTGTTAGAATGCTGATAATACTCTGCAGCTGTATATGTTGTTAAGATCTTTTAAGTGTTGCAGTTCATAAGCTCAAGAAGATGTGTTGGAATTATTCTGTTACCTAACAAAGAAATACTGGCATAACAAATGCTTGCAGAATTTGCTGCCACAAGCAACATTTAGTGAAGCGAGTTTCACACAAGTGAAATCTGCTTTTACAGCAGACTAAAAGGACAACAGCTGTAAATGGTGTGGGAGTTACGCGTTTTCTTGTCAAGTGTTTGGAATTAAATAGCCTTTCTGACAGAATGCAGATTTGACAACTTCTGTGTTTTAGGACTTCCTCTTGCAAATTGTTCTTTTCTCTATTTATCCCCCCCCCAATATTTGTAAAGTGAGCCACTAATACAGTGTATAGGTTTTAAATTCTTGATGGCTCTGGATTTTTCCTTCTCTTTCAAAGACTAGGATATTACAATTTTTGTTCTACTGAGTATCATTTTTTGCTAACTTGTGCGGTAGTAATTAGATTACATTCTGTTTGATCAAATGGTACTCAAGTCGGGGGTTTTTAGGCTTTTGAGCTTGCCCAGTAATACAAATTCAGTAACTTTTGAGTAACTCGGGAATCTTATCAGAGGTGATGTTTACTTTCCCACCTGCACTTTCCATAGTTGCCCAGATTTACACTTTGTGTAAGCACTGGATCCTCACTGAGTATGCTTAAATGCTATGGGATCTATACTTTAGAAATGTAAAGTGTAGGAAAAATTGCTGTTCAGTTTGAAGTGACTTATGCTAATGGAAACTTCTTGATCCTTAGGTTATTAGGAGTTCAAGTAGCACCATTCTACCCCCCACTTGCGTTTCATATGAGCTAGTGTTTTAGATGTGCTATGGTACGGTGATGGTGAGAGCAAAGACTTCTTTGCTCCATGAAGATGCTAACAATCTGTCTTAAAAACTTTGTCCTTTATGAGGCAAATGAGATGTCTAGCTATATATTGAAATAGTGAATAGCTTATCAAGCGAGGGCTCTCCAGCCCTCCTGTGTTGGTTATTCTGCTGTAACACTTTGAAAAAGGACTCGTACTTTTGTGATACTGCCCTTAAAAGCAGTAATTGTTGGCATATTACAGGACAGTTTTCTACTGGAGAACGCAACCTAGGTTTTTCTACTGTTTTCTTAGTGCACTTAGTTTTTTTTTTATAGAAAATAATCACTGTAAAGCATCACAAATTATTACCAACAGCTTTGTTCTTCATAAATCTGCATTTGAACATGGACTGTAGGTTCCCCAGAGGTCAAGAACTCACAACAGTTAAACTAAAATACAGAATAAACTTGGCGTTTTGACTAGTATTGTTGAAACATCCTTTATTACAGAATCAGCTTCATACCCCTTGCATGAAGGCGGGGAAAAAATAAATATGTGTAAATCTACTATTGCATGACATGTCCAGGTTATTCAAGATGTTGGCTAAATTTCTGTATGTTGAGCGTATCAGTGGTTTTTGTGGTAGACAGGATTAAAAAAGGTACTGGCTGACTTTTCGATATTGTTGAATTTGGCCTCTTTTACCTAATCAAAGTAAGCTTGCTGTGTGAGCATTTATGAAGTAAAGTGTTTCATATGGTGTTTAGATTTTCTACTATAGGAAAAGCAGCTTTGTCTATATCCTTGGACAAAAGCTTTTTTATGGAAGGGAGAAGCTAGATTGTGCAAGTGGCAAAGTACAAGTACGGTAAACACTGTCATCTTTGTGCCTGTTTTACAAAGGATCCCATTGTAAGATCTTATTTCCACTTTTTAAAATATTTGATGTTACTGGTGCAATTCTTCAGTCAGTCATATACTTTCTTTTCTTGCCATAAACTGCCTAAGTTCATATGTTTTGCTCACTGAGATGGTCGTGAGCACTGCAAAAGTGCGAATGGGAAATGTGTAGACTGTACAGGGAAAAAAGGTTTTCCGTCAGTTTTCTTTGAGCAGTAACTTATGATGGATGATCTCTGCTCCCCAGAGACCCCGCCAGCTACTCACCTCTGTAGCAGGCAAAGGCGTACCAGAGGGCCCTGCTGCCGCAGCCACTTTCTGCTTCTGTTCATGAGAGCTTGTGAATGTGATCAGAGAAGCTGGCTTTCCATGCTGTAGGATTTTTGCAGCGTCACTTAGTAAATCATTGTCTTGATGAGTATGAAAGTAATTAAAGTCACTTCCTTTGGGCTGCCAAGAGTAGGGAATGTATTTAGTTTCAGAGGCTTTTTGCTACACATCTAGATTATTTTTCTTTTTTAATTGATAGGGTTTACAGTATTACCAGATAAACATTTATATTTTTGGCGACTTTGGGAATTTTATTTTTTGCCTGTGTTACAGGAGAGCTAAAGTAGAAGGGAACTTAAATGGCTGAAATAACACAAGTGCATTCTGGCAGAACATGATGTCCTATGTACTAAGACTCTTTGTTTCATAAAACAAAGTATTAATAGATGTATTTATATTAAAATGAATTATATGTTCATGTCTCCAGAAATAGAAGTAATAGCTCAGCCTGTAATTCAGTCTAAGTAAGAAGCAAAATTGACTAAAGATAGAACTAGCAAACTAGATCAGATGACTGATTCTACTGTTTTCGATGTAACAAATTTACTAGCTAGCCATTTAAAAAAAGCTACTTTGAATGTGTGTGTTTAATTTTTAAGTGTGGCATTTAAAATACTTACCTGGTGAGCAGCCTTTATGAAGCCATATTTGAATGATTTGTACAGGGTGATTTAAATTCTGCGTTGCCTTGCAATGCCATTTATTTTTAGTTCTCACTTTATAATGGTAAAACAACTGAACATGAGAACTTTGCAGTTAAATGTTTATGGCTTGTCTGACATTTATAATCAAATATTAACAGGTATATAATCACTGCAGTTTTTTTATGTACTCCTTAGACTTAGTGAATTATCCAGTTAAGGCTGGAAAAGGTTAGTGCATAAAAATTGTTTGGGTTCGCATTTCAGTTTGGCTTGTTAAATTAGTTGCTGTCTTCACCTCTGAGGTAGTAGAGGACTTGCTGAAAAACCCCTCTCATGGTTTTTTGGATATTACAGAATATTTTAAATGTGCCTGAATATATTAGGAAGAAAGTAGGGTTCAGAACATGTTTGTAAAAGCATAAGGGCAGCAGCAGAAAGAGGAAGGAGGGCATGAGCCAATTCTTCCAGTTGAAGCTGTCACTTTGTGAAAATGAAACTAGATTTTTTGAGATATCTTTTAGGTTATTCCTGTTCAATAAAGCTGGTATTGAAGTCCCAGGCCTTCTTAAAAGGACAGTGGCAATTCCTTGGCAAGAAGCTTGGTTGTTGAGGGAACTGAGATGCTTCATTCCCTGTCTTGGGATGCTGTGGGATGTGCCTGTTTGCCTTTCTTTGGTTTGCTGCTGCAAAGAGCTAGTATTCCCTCATTTTGCTTCAGTGTAATTCTGTTCCTTCACATGAATGTGGACAATCTGTTGCCTGTACACGAGAGTATTAAGATGTGATTTTTGTTGCTTTTACTTTATTTTTCCCCCTGTTTTTAGCAGCTAGTTTCAGCAATCCAAATGCTGCTACTGTAATGGAAGCTTTTAATTTCAAATTCATTACACTAAGAAAAGCTGCAGAGACACAACAGCTAAAGCAATTTATTTGTAAAGGAGGGATAATTATTTGTGGTAGGTCATGTTTTGCAGGCTAGCACTGCAGTTCCTTAATCAGGATTTTTTGTCTTGGATTTAAGTGCTGTAAAAGGAAGAAAGTAATTGTCAGTTTCAAGGAAACTTTGTTTTCTGTCTTTTAATCGCTGGCATCCTCAATGAAGTATGTTCTCATTGCATGAAAAAACCAAAAGCATTTTTAGGTGGTGGATAGGGAAGACATCTGTGGTCTTTGTTTCTCCTGGAACAAAATGTTCAATGTGCTGAACTATTTTAAAGTTTGCTTTGGTTTTGAATGCTTAAACAAATGCTGCCACCTGAAAAAAGCTGGTTTTGTAAGGTAACAGTGAAATTTAAGGTATCCTCTGAGAAGTTTTTATGCATTTTGGTGATGAAAAGGAACTTGTGAAGTATACTAAGTTTGCTTTTCATTGCACTGAGCTGGTGTGTTAAGAGGCCTGATAGAGTATTTGCAGCCTTTGTTGAAAATGTTGACTGTTCATTCATGAATGATTAACAGGCTGTTTTATTTAAAGGCACGTATCTGCTTCCTACTGTGCCAGTGTAAAAACTAGCTTCTGAAAAAGCTGTGTGTAAGTCCCTATTTGAAGAACGTTGTGTGTTCATCCAGAAAACTTTGCCTGGCCTGCAGGAAACTCTTCCTGGTTGATTTGCATGGATTTGGAGATAGCAAACTTTTCTGTGAGACGGAACTTAAATACGACAGATTTCTAAAGTGTTAATACAGAGCATTATTGAGCTCAGAAAGAGGTCCTTATGTTAATAAAGTTGTCATAATGCTTAATGCCTGTACAATTTTCATTCAAGCTGCAGCACCATAGAAGTATTTCTTTCTAGCTTATCACTTTTTTAGTAAGAGTCCTTCCCTAATCTTAGCAGGAGAAAGCAACATGAAGAAGTCTGAAAACCATATCAAATAACAAATGGATGTTGAAATGTTTTGAGTATAAGGCATTTTGTGTGCGCATGTATGGGCATGTTGAAGGACGTGTTCTTGTGATTCTGATAGTAAGAAGACAGTCTCTTGTAGTAGATTTATTTCCATGTTTATGAGCGTTCAGAGCTTGTTAGTGCAAAAACAAAACTCAGGGAATGCAGTTCTAGCCGGAAGTCCTTATGTACATACAGGCTGTTCAGTGATTAGCATATATTTAAGTTTCCCTTAACTGCATATATTCTGGTTTTGAGAAAACAGCCATGGAAGTAGTCAGAAATTACTTTGATATAGGTAATACTTTACATACTCGGATTTATATCATGGTAGTAAGTAATGGGTTTGGTAAATGAAAGGAATGTAGTTAAATGCTTTTTGGCTTGAAACTGTTAAAGGTTTTTTGCAGAACAAAGTCTTGAACTTAAAACAGTCATTTGAAATGAAATGGCGAGGCATTGTAGTGCCTGGGAACTCTACAGGGACATCTGGTGTGACCTGCCTTTGCAGGGCTCTCCTTCTGGGATTGGGGGGGAGACTACTGACCTTCCTGCCAACACTGATGTAAAAAGTACATCGAAGTTAATTTCAGGGAACTTTGAGCTTTCTAAAAGCTGGTTTCCTCATCCATAAATGAGAAATTCTTCAAAACTAGCCTTGATAAGGTTGGGTGCTTTTGAACTGAGCATTATTATAGACACAATAACATAACTTAGTTGCATGGCTTGAGGTATGAGGAAGTATTACTGTGTGCTCTGTGGTTATTTGAAACAGCTCCTGATAAGAAAGTTGAATCCCTCAAAGACGTACTTATGAGCTAAGCTGGGTGTTGTAGATAGATTAATGGCTTTGCATTTTTTCTTATGCTTTGCTGAAAGCCGTAACTTACAGGTGCCTTTTGGATATACTGTAATTCTCCCTGAAAAGCCTGTCAGAAGAGAGAGCAGCCGGGACTGAATAGCTGGAGGCTTGGTTGGCAGGGCAGTTAGCTGTCTTCTTTGCTGTTGAGGATGAAAGTTCTAGCTTGCCCTTAAAAACTAGAAATCAGTATATTGAGTTTGGAAATTAAAGCATTCAGAAGAAAACCCCTCATTACATGCTCCTGTTTTAAACTATCTAGTATGAGTTATGTGGCAGTATCTTGGCTGTGGGTTTCCAGTATTGGCTTAGTACATACATGTCCTGCAGTTTTATCTGAAGTTGTTCTGGTTATAATGCTGAAAGCGTTGAGAACCTCAGTGTGAAACCTCTGAGCCATATTGTTATGTGTTTGAGGTTTAAGAAAATGTTCTAAGAACTGTATTGAGTATTCTTTTTCATAGGCTTTCTATTTGAAAACCACTTCTGTTAATACACAGGTTTTAATAATGGCACCTCATTGTCTGTCTTAAAAAAACAATTGGCAGATGCAGGCTAGACAGCAAAGCATTCTGTCATGGTTTAAGCCTCTAACCCCCCCCCCCCCAGTTTTCTCACTCACTCACTACCCCTCTTTCTACCCCTAGTCCCCGGGGGGTATGGGGAGGAGAATCAAAAGAATGCAACTTCCACAGGTTGAGATAAGAACAGTTTAGTAACTACGGTATAACACAAACCACTACTGCAACCACCAGTAATAATAATGACAGGAGAAGTACAAAGGAAGAGAATACAATTGCTCACCAAGCCCGACCCAGCCAGTGCACCCCCCAGCAGCACATCCCCCAGTACCAAAAACCTGACCATGCTGTGCACCCCCAGTCCACCACCACCACACCCTTCCGGGTCTCTGCTCTTCGTTTTCACATCCTGGACATGACGTGCTGTGGTATGGAATAACCTCTTTGGTCAGTTTGGGTCAGGTGTCCTGTCTGTGCTTCCTCCCGGCTCCCCTCCTCCCTGGCATAGCATGAGACTCAGAAAGTCCTTGGCCAGACCAAAACATTACCAATCAGTAACTGAAAACTCTGGTGTTATCAGTGCTGTTCCCAGGCCCAAAATCAAAACCACAGCACTGAACCAGCTATCAAGAAGGAGAAAAAACGACTGCTGCTGCTGAACCCAGGACACATTCGTACTGTCTTGTGGAGAAGAGCAGCTTTAGAAGAACAGGAGCGTTGTGCAAGCCACCAGCTTCCTGCCGCAGCAGCCAGGCTCTTGATGGAGCTGCTTTTGCCACTTCCTTGAAATAGAGGAAGAAGAACCTGAGGCTCTGTGCATTCCCCAGTGCAGGTGTATGTTTTAGATTCAAATGACAAGCCAGTGGTTTAATAGTGGGACGATTTATGTGGGAAATGCAGTTCTGCGGGCTGATGGGACAAAGGGGACTGTCTTTTTACTGAAAGGGGGTAGATTTAGATTAGATATTAAGAAGAAAATCTTTACTGTGAGGGTGGTGAGGCACTAGAATAGGCTGCCCTGAGAAGCTGTGGCTGCCCCATCCCTGGCAGTGTTCAAGGCCAGGTTGGATGGGCCTTTGAGCAACTTGGTCTAGTGGGAGGTGTCACTGCCCATGGCAGGGGGGCTTGAACTGTATGATCTTTAAGGTTCCTTATAACTCAAACCTTTTTATGATTCTGTGATCAGGCAACCAAGGCAGAAACCGTGATCCTGAATGGGGAGACCTCCTTGTCACTCTCCTTGCATTGTGGGAAATTGATATTCATCCTCAAAGACAGTGAACTCATGTTTTGTTCATAGTACAATTTTCTCAAGGGCAGCCATTCTGCCCTTATCAAAAAAACAAGGAGGAGTGAGGGGAGAAGACTTGAGTAGTAGAAAAATAGACTTTTACTGCTCATCAACTTTTGTGACAGGCTTTTATTTCTTCAAATTAGGTAGAGGAGGATACTAATTGGTTTTGGCTCTATGATTTTGTCAGTGCTGAAGCTTTTTTTTTTTTTCCTTTGTGGTTTGCCTTAAACATACTGTACTTGCTATATCTAGTAAGCTGTGCCTTCTCTTTCAAAGGCACAGAAAACAAGTCTGTGCCTGTTTTAATCTCATTAAGTTCCCCTCTAGCTGTTTCCCCTTTTGGTTGGGGATATTGCCCATATTTGGTTCTAGCTCTGGTGCAATCAGTTTATATCTGATTGTGTGGTACGGTATGCTGCCTTGCCTGAGCAAACCTTGGTCTAATTTATGAATAGATGTGGGCTAGATTAGCAGCATTTGATTTTAATGTTTAAAAGTACATTATAAAAGATCTTTTATGTAATGCAATGTGTTATTTTTTTTCCTGTGAAAGATGCAGTGAGAGGCACAAGGACTTGCCTGCAGCAAAGCTGCTGAATTAAAACCAAGCAGGGGGAAGAGATGGTATAAATTACAGTTCCTTCCTTTAGAGTGCCTAAATAATACTGCCTAAAATAGAGATGGCAGTGCATTACCAGGAAACTATTCAATTTGGCTTAATAACAAGCTGCTTTCATGATCTCTTATATTCTGCATGGTGTGTTTTGTATATGTGTATTATGCTTCAAAACCTGAACATCTGAAAGTGTATTTCTCTCGTAAACATTTTAGTGGCTTTTTTTGAAAGTACTTATGGTTTCAGCGAGTGCCATGGACTTTTAACTATGCTTTCTGCCGGCCTCTATGTTGGCAAACTATTTATTATTGAGAAATTGTCATTGGTGTTTTGTTTTTGTTGTAGTTATTTGTTGTTCTACTTGGGCGCATGTATGTAGATTAGGTAAATAAGGTTACCTACTTCTGTTAGAGGAGTGGTAATCAGAACACTCGGTGCTATTGCTTAGAATATTTTTAAACATGCATCTGTTTGGAAAGGCTTACAGGTAAACCATCCAGGTGTTTTCCAGGGTTACTCCGAACACTGTGTTCATCTTCACAGCTGAGCTGTCTGCTTAGGTCTTGCTGAGAATATAAAAGTGCTGCTTTACATTACACTTCTGTACTAGAAGTGAGGGGGAAAGGTTGGGGAACCATAGAATCATAGAATAGTTAGGGTTGAAAAGGACCTTAAGATCATCTAGTTCCAACCCTCCTGCCAGGGGCAGGGACACCTCACACTAAACCATATCACCCAAGGCTCTGTCTAGCCTGGCCTTGAACACCACCAGGGATGGTGTTAAGCTTCCCTGGGCAACCCATTCCTGTGCCTCACCACCCTTACAGTAAAGAACTTCCTCCTTATATCCAATCTAAACTTCCCCTGTTTAAGTTTTAACCCGTTACCCCTTCTCCTACCATTACAATCCCTAATGAAGAGTCCCTCCCCACCATCCCTATAGGCCCCCTTCAGACATTGGAAGGCTGCTAGGAGGTCTCCACGCAGCCTTCTCCAGTCTGAGCAGCCCCAACTTTCTCATTCTATCTTCATACGGGAGGTGCTCCAGTCCCCTGATCATCCTCGTGCCCTCCTCTGGACTTGTTCCAACAGTTCCATGTCCCTTTTATGTTGAGGACACCAGAACTGCACACAGTACTCCAAGTGAGGTATCAACCAACACCCCCAAGTCCTTCTCTGCAGGGCTGCTCTGGATCTCTTCCCTGCCCAACCTGTAGCTGTGACTGGAATTGCTCTGACCCAGGTGTAGGACCTTGCACTTGTCATGGTTAAACTTCGTGAGGTTGGCATCAGCCCACCAAACACGCGTGTTGTCTTTGACTAAGAAGTGGCATCTCAGAAACTCTATGTCTTGTCTTGAGTGAGATCACATTGTTTACAGTTCCTGAGCAATACTTGCACTGTAAAGCTGAAGTTTTTCAACAAGCCAAACATATAATTATTTTTATGATGATTCCAGTGTATTTCAAGTCCACTGTAAGATGTAATAATCAGCTGTCTTCTTGAGAGATGCTGAAAAATTGTTTCAGTAATAAATAAATGTCTTGTGATATCTACCTTACAGTTAACAGTCTAATGTTTTTCACACCCCAGCATCTCGTGGCTGTCCTTTGTGCTTTTGTACCTAACAACAAAAAAGGGAGTTTGTTGGTTTGTTTTACTACTGTAGTATATTCTGATTTGTAAGGGAGCATTCTAAAATTGTTTGCTCTTTAACAATACATATTTTCTCTCAATAGCCAACTACTCCACCAAGCCAAGGGAGGCCTGATTCACCAGTTTATGCTAATTTACAAGAACTGAAAATATCTCAGTCTGCACTTCCACCACTACCTACAAGTGCTCCGGTCCAAATAAATGGGGAATGGGAAACCCATAAAGATACGACAGGACGCTGTTATTACTACAACAGAGGATCACAGGAACGAACCTGGAAACCTCCACGGTGGGGCCGAGATGCAAGCATTAATAAAGGGGATACCCAGAGCCATGCAGATCATGAGGTAGTTGTTCTGAGACCACAAGCAATGAGATTGTAATGCACGTGAATGCTGTTTTGCTGTGGAATTTGGTATCGCTGAGTTTTGGGCTGTCAAGGAATGTATTCATTTGTCGTCTTGGCCATGTGTCTTGGTATGAAGTTGTAAACAGTTTAGCCCTTTAATCGCTTTTGTGTGCAAGAATGTGTACATGAGCTGTTTATGAGAGTAATAAGTAAGTAGTAAACAGATGCTGCAGCTTTTCTTTTAAAGGTTAAGGAAAACTAATGTATTTTGAAACTTAATAGGACTGTAAATGACAATAGAATAAGACAACCTTTGTAACTTCTCTGACAGGGAGTGTGTTCTCTTTCCCAATGTATTTGGCACATTCTGGGGGGGAGGAGGGGAAATGTGACAGTGCTTCTTGGAGCAGGATTTATAGGGACCCATTGAAAAAGGCAAGTTGAAGTATTTATTTTTATCAATATCAGTTAAATAAATGGTAAAACTAAGGCAAGGATTATATAGGTGTTTGCTACTGCTGGGTTATTGCTGTAGCACTTAATTTAAGTATGATATAGTTTTCTTAGAGGAAAATATTTTTGTAGAAGGGAATTAAGATGGATTTAGAGATCAAGATGGTTGTAGAGAACTCCGGAGTTCTAGAGTCAAAACCAGACTTAATAGTTTGACAACGCTTTTCTCCCACGTAAAAAAAGAATTCTTTTAAAAAGAATGGATGACTTTTAATAATTGAAGCCTCTATCAAATTAAAATATTGATTTTTATTTTTGTACTTAGGTTTATACATTTATTAATAAGATGTTCTATAATGCTTTTAAAACATTTTTTAAATGTAACTTCAGACTCAAATTCTATTTAATGAATTATTAAAAAGGTGAAATAATAATGAATATAAAAAGCAAGTTTAGTTGGATACCTTGCTGTAGCGTTTTATTTGACCATTTGCTTAGGAGATTTGAATTTACTCACTTGTCAGTGATTTCTGCCTTGGATAGCTGTAGACCAAACTGGGAGAAAGGGCAGTTAAAGGAGCAATATTTTGTTGTCAAATTCTGTTAACTCTGAGAAAATGCCTTTCTTCATTCTGTGAATGACACCCTAGAGAATAGAAGACAAGTTCATTAAAATTACCATGCTAGAAGTTCTGTCTAGCCAAGTGTCTAGGTCCAAGGGTAGCAAATGCTGATGGGGGGAGGATATCCACCCCAGCTTTTGGAAATTGGCCATAGAAGCTTTAGACTAAATTATGTTCAGGCCATGAACGTGTTCTATAGCTATGTCAATGGATTTTGATTTTTTTTTTCATTATGCAAACCTTTTGCAAAACCTTCTGGCAAAGCTTTGCCACAGACCTTGCTTAAGAGAGTTGAAGTGTACCAAGAAGTTATTTATGTTAAAAGCAAATTTTGGCTAATATTTGAGGTGCAGATATATTCTGTGCAGCCAGTTGCTAGGGAGAGCCAGGCATTGGTGTGTGTTTTATCTGAACTACAGTGGTTCAGATAAAGCAAAGGAATAGTTGGGAGATGGATATTACTATTTAAATATGCTTAAAATTGTGCTCTTGTGTTTAAACAGTACTTAGGTTAATCAGTTTTCTGATTGAAAGAAAAAGCAAACATTTATCAAGAAATCTTCTACATATTTCACTTTTACATACCCTTTTCAAATATGAACAGTTTAGGTGGATTTCCTCCAGAGCCTATTACAGTATTTAGTTTTAAATTTTAATTGTGGAGTGCTCAAAATTTTTAGATTGCTGGAAGCTCTGTCTTAGGCATCTACCTCTGGAATGGTAGTGCCAGAAACAGGAGAGAAAGGAAAAAGGGACCTTTTCTATTGCCTTTGGCAATGCCCTTCATAGCAGCCCTGACATCTGCAAGTGTTTAAACAGCCAAATTTTCTTAACACAGGCTAGTGGCAGCAACAGGTAAAGTGGTAAAATGTTTGTGGCTGTTACTGCTATCTGTGTTGATCGTCTGTTAATTTATCACTGGCTGTCCTTTTGCTGGGTAAGACTCCAGTTTTTACTATGAATAAGGTGATAGCTTTTTGAGTAGTTACTCTCCTTGTAGTAAGTGTAACTGGCTTTCTGTTGTTACCATTCTTCCTCCTTTTCATGGAAGGACTTCCAGTAAATCTTCCTCGTCTGCAGATGGTTGCTCCAACTTGTAATCATACATCAATACCATGACTTCAATATTTAACTATTGTGATTTCTGAATAGCAGGATGTGTTCCATCTGAAATGTTGTGCCTTCTACCAGCCAGGGATCCAAGATAGTGTGAAAGCCAGTGTGCAAGGAATTCCTCAGGAGACTGTGGCATAGATATGGTTTTGGGAAATGAATGCAGGGAGATACTGATTTTTTTTTTTGGTTGGTTGTTTTTTTTTTCTCTTTGGAGCATGGAATGGATGCTTTGAATAATACTGCGCTGTTAGCAAGGAGATGAACAAGGCATACAAGGAAACAAATTGTTTGACGTTGCTGTGCTAAAATCTTTTCTACTTTACACACCAAACTTGTTCCTTATATTACACTTCACTTCTACTTTCAGAAAAGAGTCTTAAACCTCAGCTGGCTGTGCCTGGTAGAAAGCCTTGCTTTTGCATTGCTTCTTGTGACATGCATCAGAGTTAGAAGGAGGAGAGCAAGTGGAAATTCCTAATATTTCAGGAGGCATTCAGAGAATCATTGAATGGTTTGGGTTGGAAAGGGCCTTAAGATCATCTAGTTCCAACCCCCCTGCCATGGGCAGGGATGCCTTACGCTAGACAGTGTCTCTGAAGGTCTTGTCCAGCCTGGTCTTGAACACTGCCAGGGATGGAGCATTTACCACTTCCTTGGGCAACCTGTTCCAGTGCCTCACCACCCTCACAGTAAAGAACTTCTTCCTTGAATCTATTCTGAATTTCCCCTGTGTAAGTTTAAGACCATTACCTCTTGCCCTATAACTACAGTCCCTGTTGTACAAAAACTGTTGTGTAAATACTGTGAAATACTGGGCTCTACAAAGGTGCAATTGGAGCTTCAAGTTGTCCTTAATGATTGCTGTGTTTCCAGATACTATTTGGGAGTGGAAGAAAAGGGTTTAGGTATGGAAGTTATGATGTTGGCAGAAAACCAAGGTAGCATGTCTCCCAAGATTTTTGGGGCAATCCAGATTTCGAAAGCCCAGTCTCTTCATTCGGTAATGTAAATTTGTGGGAATAAAATTTAGATCAGAGTTTAAAATTGAGTAGAAATCTGGTATAGTAGAATTAAAAATTGTATTAGCATAAACCAGTTGTTCTGAAAATACTTTGAGTTGCCTTGTAATTATCAAATATTTCTGTAGTTTAAAAATGCATCTCTTGCTCTCTGAGGTAAGGTATAAAAACGTGAACTCCCTGATTTTTTTTTTTTTACTATTCTCTTTCTAGTCAAATAACCTTTGATCTTTCAGTTTTTAAACACTTTCATTCTCAAAATTGCCTTGTATGTTTCTGACTACTTGTAGCATCTTTCATCAGAAGAAAACGACCACAGTTCTTGTTACAGCCAGTCAGATAGTCAGTATGGTTCTCCTCCAAAGGGTTGGTCAGAAGAGTTGGATGAACATGGTCAAACCTTATATACCAATGACTATACTAATGAAAAGGTACTTTTTCCTTCTTCTTGTCATGTGTTCTAAATCTTTTCCACTAATTCACTGTCAGAAATACAGATTTCTTTTCCAGAAGTGATACCTCAGCAGTATCTCCTCTTGGTTTTTTTAAATATGCATGAAACTTTAGCAACTGAACTGACTTTTTTTCTTACGTATGTTCTTTACTACTTAGAAAAAGTTTTCTTATTTTCAGTTGGGCATTAGATTATATTAAATGAACATATTATGTGTATATATGTATATATTTTAATAACTGCCCTCCCTCATCTTCTTAGTTACACTTCAGGAATGAACTTCCTATCAATATAATGTTTTTCTTACTGTCTTATAAAAGCTGTTCTTGTCTCCGTAGGCCTTCCAGTTAGGATGGTTTAAGCTGAGAATAATACTGCTTTATCAGTTTCATCCTTTACCAGAGATTTTCAGTACTGCTTTCAGATGTAGGCAAACTTCTTAATTGAACTACAGCTGTATCAGCAGATTCATGTTATGTTCTAATTGTCTAATTGCTGCTGACAACTTAGTATGATTCTGGGTATGGCACAAAAATCTATTCCGCATAGGATAAATGACTCTTTGCTTATATTTGTAAGCAGTTCGGTTTTGTAACTGTTCACCGAAGTTGCATTTAGTTTTGGTTTTTAACTTCAAAAAGTGGTCTCTGAAACAGTAATTTCTTGTGTTATAGCACCACCTCTTCTGCAGTAGATGTATGCAAACTTGTTTTGGAGTCCTTCAAGAATTGAGTTTTATGTCTGATTGGGACATAAATCTTATCCTGCTTAATCTACTGCTAAAAATCTGTAGGGCACTTTCCTATGTTTTAGCAAGCATGCAGCCTTTTTTTTTTTTTTGTTTAAATTGCACTGGGATTGATAGAGAGCAGTGTTTCCTATGACAGTTTATTGGAAGACAGTCTTGTGAAATCTGCATGACCCAAGAGCCTCGTTGTGAGTGTTTCTATGCACGTTTTAGTGCGATCTTCTTGTAGATGTTTGCTCATTACAGTTTTTCACTTTCTGCATCACCAGTCACAGTTTTCATAGTTTTAACTCTCATTGTGGGAGCTGCGTATAGATTTTTAAATAAATATCTTTTTCATGATTTATTTAGGAACTGCATCTCGTGTTCCTGTTGATGTATTAAAAATAGAGTTGTTCATGAGGTGAACAACTTACATTACCTAAATTATCAGCAGTTGCTGGCTGAGCTTCTTGTAATTCTGTAATTTGATGCATAAAATCCTCATGCAGATCTGATGCAAAGATTGTGCCTCCTTACAAAAGTGAGATACAGCATCTCCAAAAATACCTATTTATCACAGTCTCTTGGGTGATATTGCAGGACTATTTTCTGAAGAGTTATGGAGAAAAAACATTAGTGAAACCAATTCAGGAAGCTGAAAATTGTGTTGCTGTCACTGCTAACTAACCTTGGTTAGCTAATGGAGGTTGTGCGCTGGATGCTGTTGAGGTGGATGGCACTTCATTGAAAATTAACTTTAAATCCCAAGTGTCAGAAATTTATTGTTATGACTGTCATGCTGATTACATTTCCTCTTGTACATTTTTTTCCTACAGTGGATAAAACATGCAGATGAGCAAGGTAGACCATACTACTACAGTGCTGATGGTTCCCGATCAGGAATGGGAATTACCTAAGGTGAGTGACTTAAAAAAGGAACCTTGACAACTTGGGACTTTCAGCTCCTCTTCAGTAAATGCTCTATAGGGCCTTTAATGCGAGATATTCACAACAAGAAGTCTTACATATTGCACTTGGTTGTTTCTTGCATAATTTGTGGAATTTCTGATCAAGAGAAAAGAAAATAATCTTAAGGACCATGAAAAATGGATGTATGTAACTATTCAGATGTCAAAGAAGAGCTTTGCTGAACTGAGCTTTTCATGCAAGGCTGCAAAATGATGTATGTGATCTTGCTGTGATAAAGTTCTGTAGGAAAAAAGATTTTTTCTTCTTTTTCTTTTTTTTAATACAAAATGTTCTTGAAAAACTGTAGGCTATTTTTATCTATGCTTATACAGGCAGGTGTTGAAAACCAAAACTTTCAGTAGAGTTTTGTGTTATTTTTGAGGGTGCCAGTGTTTCACCAGGAATGAGTTCTGGTATTTATTAATTATGTAAGGAAACCAGGAATTTGTAGGAAAGTAACAGAGCTAGGGACGCTTGGTATATGAGGATGTACCTAATACAGTTTAGTTCTCATTTTGACTTTGAAAAACTACTGGATGATTTTTATAATGATGTGACTGTGTATGTCTTTCCTGTCACTAGGCTGTTTGTTCAGTCACTACTTAGTAAGATGGCTATTAAAAAGAAGCTTCATGGACAACGTGTGTCTAAGTATACAAAAGAGCATGTTTCTCAGTTACTGCTCTTTCAGTCCAAGAATTGGTGTCCTAAGTGGCTTTCACTTAGAAAGGACCCACCTTAATGGACAGTGCTTTCATAATATTTTTGAGAAAATACTAACAATTGAAGTTTATGAATGAAGCTGTATGCTAGACTGTTTTATTATGTCAGTTAAGAGAATTTGTACTGGAGTCACTGAAGAGTTGAGTTAGGTTTGTGAATTCTCCTGTGTTTGTCTGATGTGTTAAGTAACTTTAAGTTTTGTAAGATACATAAACCTAACAATATGATCTATAACTATTGGTTTTAAAAGCCACTTATTTGTTGATTAGCTATTAGATTAATAATCTGAAAAATCTCCTAGACCAGGTTTTAACAGAAGCAATTGTTTGTTCTGTCTGTATAGCTGCAGTTAATTTGGGGGAATAATGTCTTGGCTGCTTCATTCTGTGACTTCTGCAATTCAGAAAACTTTGAATGTGAAGTTGCTTTCCATGAAAATAGATTGGATTGGATTTGAACTAAACAGCAAATTAAGTTGGCTTTAATCCAATCTACAATAAGACATAAAGGTAATCCAGAACTGTTACTTGAGGCATATTAGCATAAAGGCTAAAGGGTCTAGTATTTGTGTGTTAGCACATGAAATTCTAACCAAACAGCGGTTCTAAACAAACATCTGAGCTCCATTGTATTAATAGGTACTTACAGAATGAAGTGTAACATCTGTTTTGGAGTTTATCTGATTTAATTCTTTTTTTGTATGAAAATCATCACATGTTGCTGTTATACATTTTCATTGAAAATTACTTCTCATGCGCTACTTGGGCAGAATGTACTTCTTGAAATGACTAAATCTTGTGTGGCAGGAAATTCAATGGTAATAAAAGTAAATGAGCAATTGAGTGTTGCTTTTGTGATCTGAGAGCCTCTGGTATTTCCAGGAATCGTTAGCATTATAACCTTTAATGCTGTGGAATAGATAAATATTTCAGAATAAGAGATACATAGTTATACAAACGAGCTATCTGAAGAACATCCAGCAGAACTGTTACACGTCTAATTGAAGCATGATTGAAGATTAGTATCTCAAATCTTGCTGAAGCTGGTTCCGAAAGTGCTTAGGAACAAGTAAATTGAAAAGACAATGTAGACCACAGAACAGTTATTAAGAAAAAATAATCTATATTGAAAACTCATGGGTGGTGAGAGAAAACTGTAGAAAGACTTCAGCTCTTGTTTAAATGAAAATTAAGTTACTGAGTGTCCTGGTTTCAGATGGAACAGTTTTGTGGAGTTTTTTTGTTTGTTTTTGTTTTGTTTTTCCTTCTTCCTAGCAGCTGGTGCAGTGCTGTGGTTTGGCTTTAGTCTGAGAGCAGTGGTGATAACACAGCAGTGTTTTGGTTGTTGCTAAGTAATGCTTACCTTGATCAAAGACTTCTCAGTCTCTCATGCTCTACCAGTGAGGAGGGGCACAGGAAGCCGGGAGGAACCAGAGACAGGACACCTGACCCAAACTGGCCAAAGCGGTATTCCATACCGCAGCATGCCATGCCCAGTAAAAAAAACTGAGGGCAGTCACCCATAAGGGAGCAATTGCTGCTCTGGTCGGGCTGGGTATTGGTTGGCAGGTGGTGAGCAATTGTATTGTGCATCACTTGTGTTTATTGGGGTTTTTCTCTTTCCTCTTCTAGTTTTATATTCATGTAATTTCTTTTATTAGTAGTAGTAGTAGCATTTTGTACTTTAGTTATTAAACTTTTCATATCTCAGCCCATGGGGTTTTACATTATTCTGATTCTCCTCCCCATCCTGCATAGAGGGGGAGAGGTGTGTTAAGCAAATGGCTGCATGGTGCTGAGTTACCAGCTGTGTCTAAATGAGGATACTAGAGAAAAGAACCTACTTTTGGTCAGTTTCTTCCCCAGTGATTTAGTTCAAATACTACCTTCCAAAACGTGTTCTGAAATAAAGTGATGGAAGAAACATGGTCATGCAGTGCTGTTAAACCAGAAAAAGAAGATAGTAATTGTTAGATGGTTCTTAATAATTTAGACTTTGTTAGAATGAAAAATTGGAAGTAACATGTTAACTGAGCTACCACTAAAATATTAAAACTTTTTATTGTTGCAGCATTAACTCTAAATGTGAACATGCTTTGGAAAAATATTTCTGGTATTCCTGAACATGTCTTAAAAATGGTGAGGTGATATACTGGGGATTGGGCACAGTTGCAAAGCAAATCATTGTAGACAGTCTCATAGAAAACTCTAGGCATGTATATTTAAGTAACATCTAGGGATAGCTGAATGCTTCTGGCTAAAAATGATGTCTCAAAGTAGCTTTGACAACTGCTGGAATGTCTGTTAAGGAGTGTGACACAGAACAACATACTGAATTAATCTTTAAAATGGATAATAATCTTTAACCCGAATTTGTACTATATCATGCAAAAGACTTTGAGTTTTCTCCTATGTGTTTGCGTTCTGCTACATTCAGTTGTTGGTTGTTGCCAATTATTTAAAAAAGAAAAAAAAAAGAAATAAACCAGCAAATGGAAGTCCATTCCTGCATAGATCACTATGATAAAATATATTTATTACCTGTGTAGTTAACTAATAGTACCTAAATCGTGTTGAGAAAGGCTACAGTCCTATTCTAGAAACCTGCTTTTTTCTAATGAGAGTTTTATAATTTAAGCAGATGAGGAATCTGTATTAAGGGGTGGGAAGAAAGTTAAATTGATCTCAGGAATGAGAACTCTCTAACATTTAAAGGTAATATATCAAAATGACCAAATATGTGAGGAAAGTTATGTAACAAGTATTGAATTAAACAGCTCAAAGGGGAGGTAGAGAGCATAAGCTAATAAAAAATAGAAATTCAGTATCTGTTTTTCAAAATGTGTTCCTAGGCTGATACCTAGCATGATGTTTGGCCATCACTGGGCTGAACTCTCTGATTCGAGAGTAGACTTCGAAAGAAAATGCATGTACTGTAAGCCTCTGGACTGAACTGATAGTTTTGGTGTTAATATTTATATCGTGTTATATTGCAATTACTCTTTCTCTTCTCAGAAGTTCCTGTGGCATTAGCTCTCCTTGCTGTATCCACAGAGAAAGATAGAAGAGATTATTTTTTGGCAGTCCTAATAGACCAGCAATCTGTTAATTCACTCTGCACTATCAATATTGAGTATGAGCTCCGGGCCTCAATTCTGATATCCAGGTGAATGATTTTCCTGCTGGAGACCTGAATGCTGTCAAACAGAGCATGCTGTCTGAAAAATGTCAATAAATCATGAAAACATGATGCAGATAATACCAGGAAGATATCATGCAATCAAATGGGAAAAGAAAATAAAGATGAAAACATGTCAATGGGGCCTAGTTGTCTTACAGTAAATTTGTCTTGTTCTGAGCTGTGCTGCTTGGTTTGGAGGTAACATACTGTGTGTTGGCATTCATATCCACTGTAAGTCTATGTACTAAACAGTATCATTAGCAGTAGTGAATCCTGTTCATGTTTTTGTCATAAAATTTGGGATTGCTTGGTCAAAGTTGAGGCAGTCTCAGCTGATGTGAGGATCTAGATGGTTTGTAAGGACAAAAGTGCAAGTGATAAGACAAACCTACTTGTCCCACTTCTCCTCATTCTGCATGTGTTCTGTTTAGGTTCTGTTCCTTCAGTGCAGCTGACTCTTCCAACTGCTGCCAGCAGGCATACCATGGCAGAGAATGAGGAGTTTTCTTTCCTTAGAGGAAAAAAAGGAAGGAAGTCCTTAGAAAGACAAAAAGTACTGTTTTGTTGTTGTTTGTTTATATAGGTGTAAGAAAAGTGTTTCTGATTTAGTTGGTAAGAAAAGCAGAAGCTGCAACAGCGGTGTGATGTCCATCACAGCGCCAAGAAAGTTTATTCAAAGCCCGTAGCAGTAGTAGCACTAAAGAATGGTTTTGTTTTGAAGCAGCATGTAATTTTTTTTTTCTTCTAAATCGTTTGATTTCAAGCAGTTTGTTGGGACAACTGCAAATAACATGTTAGAGTATACAAGGTGCTAAAGGTACTGGGATACCAGAGTATTTTTAAATGCTGCTCTTTTGATCTTTGGTCTCAAGAACGTAAAATGCTTTACAAACTGTCACTGTGTATCTGTTGCTTCCCACTCTTTTCTCCCTTCACCCACCCATTTCCTTTCATCTGGCTGAGGATGTTGTTAATGCAAACCAAGAAGAATCTTTTTCTGTTTCTTAAAGCTGACAGATCTGTGTCATCTCTGTAAGAACAGGGACAAGTGCTACAAATAACTTGGGGCTGTTACATTTATTGCAGACACAATTGGGCTAGAACAGAGCCTTGAGCCATCCACAAATGAGGTTAAAATTAAATATAAATCACTCGGCCAGTTGAGAGGGTTAGAAAATTTTATACCAAGGCAAAGGAAGCTTTTAAGTAGCTGGTGAAGGCCTTGGACAAATTCAACAATGAAAATAACCCCGTGTGACCTAAGTTTGTCCCACTGATGCCCTTACCCTACACCAAGAGCTGTTGTACCAAGAATTCTCTGTAACTTGATGTATTCAGTCAGGGTATGAACAACAACTGGCTTGTGTCCTCCCTTCCTGACAGGAGATGCTCCCAGTGAAACGGGGAATGACCTGAAGAGATGTGGCAGTAGTGGGTTCATGTGACGGGACAAATTTGAGTTTTTTGGAGGATTTTCAAGGGGTAGTAGTGTGTATGTTTGGAGTTTTGTGCTGCAGTATCAAAAGCTTTAGAATTAAGGAAACAATGTCATACCCTTAGAAGGTGCTGTTAAGGTTCATGGCGTAGCAGATGTGATGTTAAGGTACATGGTATAGCAGAGATTGTTCTATCAGGCAGTGCGTAGTCTTGAATGGGTCAGTTTTATTGCAGTGTACAGCCCTGCCTGATCTCTGTTTTCAAGATTACACCAGGGCTTAGCACAGAAAGCCTGCTCAGAGTTACAAAAACCAAGATATTTGCGTGAGGGAAGAAAAGCCCAACCTAATTGTCTATCATTACTGATAAAAAGTGGGAAATATTGCAAATGCCTGTAGCAGAGGCAACAGCTCTGCAGGTGGAGTCCTGTAGAGTGTCAATAAGTCAACCTGATTTGAAACTGTTCTGAAAGGCTTTTTGAACCAAGATAATTGGGTGGCGACAGACCGAAGAGTAGCAGGGGTGGTGTCATCTGACTTGGCTGGGCTGCTGGTGCTGGCTGCTTCTCTCTAGCCGGCAGGCTCTACTTGATCTGGAGGATGGCTAGTTCAGTTGGATAATGCAGAGCCTGCAACAGTATCTGTATCTTACTGTTATTCTCTTTGATGATCGCGGATCAGTCCATTTACTTTAAAAGTGGAGGCTTCTCTTGAGCCCAGAAATACATAAGCTTTGTCTTTCCCCACCCTGCTCAGCACTGTATTACTATTTGTAATGAATAAAACAAAATCCCCAAAAAACCCTCATAAACTGCTGAGTGAAAGATGTTCACTTTGCACCTCAGTGGTGACAAATGGGGTAAAAATGTCAAATGTTCCCTTTGAAGACTCATCAGTTTACTAACTCTGTTTATATTGCCAATGCAAATTATTTAAACTGCTAAGATATATATAGCTCAGTGTTACCGAGTTCTTAGCAGTGCTTAGTTACTGACCTCCGTGCACTGTTGCTTTGCTTTCTTGTTAAATACGCTTTGTAAAACTAGAATTTCATATTACTTTACAGATCCTTTCCTCTTCAAGATGGGGTTGTCTATTAGATAAGTTAACTCTGACAGCTTGTGATGGTATCACAGGCACCTTTTAAATAGAGATCACCTGTGATTAGGCTTGTGTCAATATCCTAACTCTTAACATAGATTTAAATTCAAGACAACAGTCTTTGACTATTTAAACTTCAGTTCCTCCAGTTACTCAAATGGAAAGGGCATAGAGGATTTTCATAAATAATATTCACTGGTGTCACTAAAGTGTAAACCTATTTCTCAAATAAGTGGTTCTATTTCGTAGCAAGAAATAGGATTGAAATGCCCACTTAAATATGTTAGAACTGCTGCAAGGAACACTATGACAACCTCCTGTGATTTAGATACAGTTTCACTGAAAATTGTTTAGATTTAGTTGTAATACCAGTGAGCAGTTCTGCTGCATATTGCTTAGCTTACTGCCACAGTTTTGAGTTGTAGGAGCACCTGCAGAGTGGATGTTTCCATGACAAGAAAGTAAGCTAGTATTAGATTGCTTGAAGTGCGAATGATGGCTCAGCTTTTGATATAAGAAGGGGACAAAGAGTTATTAATCCTTACCACTGTAAGGAAGCAGTTGTCATGTGGGTGTAGATGTGTTGAGCCCAATACGAAGTCAGTACGATCTCAGAAATGAATTTCTGCAATGATAACCAATGCGTTTCTTTCTGAACAAGAACTGCCAGGTTTTACTGTCAGTACTGCTTGATTCATTCACCTGGGAATATTTTACTACTCTTGTGCATATTGAAATAATTCAATGAAATGCTAAAGTTACTTACCTTTTCAGCATCGTATTGATGTACTGGAGCATTAACTTTGTTCACCGCAAAATACAAACCTAACACAAGCATAGTTACGTAGCAGTACAAGTGTGCTGCTGCCATGGTGGTAGTAACGCTGGTTCTTTATTTGGGCAATAAATGTAACTGTGTTCTGCAACTTTAGCTAAAGTTTAGCATTTATGTTAATTAGGTTAAACCTTGCCATGCTTTGTTGGTATGTGTAGGTATAGGCTAAGGTTGTCTTTAAAGACCTGAGGCTCTGAGCTTAAGGTAGCAATCAGTAACAAAATGGTGGAGTTCAGTGTGTTTGCAAAGATTGTTGCTTTAGCCTTTTTAAGTAAGGACACTTGACTTTCCTTTGCTGCTTCTTACCCAGTGGATTCTAGTCCTTTACATGACTCTGCAAATGCTAACTTATGTTTCTTATGCGCAGATTTTAGTCTTCTGTTGCTGAGTAGAAAGAATTTCTGATGACTTGAAAAAGCCATACACTGATATTGTCTTTTCTTGTTTGTATTCTTAGTATTAAACTTTTTTAGAAAAGAGTTGTTAGAAAATAATTCTTTTATTGTGTAATTCATTATATTTCTGTATAATTTAAAATGGCAATGCTGCTAAGTATGCTGCAATGTTGGTATCTAATTAAATGCTTGGTCCTTCTTGTGACCTCCTTCACATTTTCTCAGCCTGTATTTTGGATGCTCCTCTGTTATTAGAAAACCTATGTTACGATAAATCCGTTCTCTCCTTGGCTATTACAGCTCTGCTGAGTCTTAAACTTGATCTAAACACCTTGCTGCAGGATAATAGGGTTTTCCTTTTCTTGCACAAGAGCTGGACAGGTGGTATAGTACTGTCAGTGCAACAGGAAGAGTGAGTGTTAAATCTTTTATTTATTTTAATTCCTTGGTCGTTCTTAATACATTGGTTGGTTTCAAATCCAGCAGTAAGCTGTTGCACAAAAATCAGACATCCAACTGCCAATGGACTGTATTATCCCAATAGGCCAGTCTTGGTTACTGCATTGGAGAGAGCTACAGCAGAAAGAACAGTTCTTGAAGACTAAATACGAAATTCAGTGGCCTTCAAATCAAGGCCATTTTCACAGCCTTGGGTGACATCAGGAATCTGACAGTTTGCACTGTTAAGATGTATGAATGGTATGTTCAAGTCTTGTTTACATGAATTAGATTCTACTTATAGTTTGATTTTTCTATTTTCTCTTACTTAGTATAATGCTTCACCACAGCAGCAGAGAGATATAATAAAGAGTAGGAGTCTGGACAGGAGGCTACAAGAACCAATAGTTTTAACAAAATGGAGGCACAGCACAATTGTGTTGGATACCAACGATAAGGTAGGAGCAAGTTAAACAGCATCCTGGAATACCAACTGCTTTTGATGTGTGAAATATTTACTGTAACAGAAATAAGTATGAATGAATTTCTAAACCACCATTTTTCTTTTGTTGTATCATTATGTATAATATTCACTGCAACCAAGTGCTGTTCAACAACTTTACTACTATTACTTTGTGAGTAGTAGCTCTTTTATTGTTATTCTTCAAGTATGTTAAGTAGTGTTAGTTCAGGGTTTGGTGTGTACAGCTGTTTTACTTATAATTTGGAATTTCCTAATTAAGTTTAGGCTATGGAGTGTAATTAGTATTTGAGTTCAAGAGTTATGGATGTGGGCGAGGTGCTCATGTAAAATATGCTGAAGTGTCATGCCTCAATGTTTCAATTATAGGAAACACCAAGTAGGAATACACTTGAAAGATTGCAGATGAATAACTGAAAAATTCATAGAATTGAAATTAAAGTTGCACTTGCTAAACTAAAAACTGTGCCTAAAAGGTGTAAGTATTAGTATTATATACTGGATTTATCCCATTAATGACTGTTTCATTGACCTCCACTGTAATATCTTGAGAAAAGAAGAAAAGCCCTGTGTGGTTACAGCCGAGTTGTAATACTGTTTTCGAAGGACAGACAAGAGTACTGAAAGTGCTGAAACACTCGGCTTTGATCCTGTCCAGAGCTGAGCTGGGAGTTTAGTCTGAAAAGAGCTGTTGGTCAGTAAGAATAGCAGCTGTTTTCTGCCATTCTTAGTGCATGTTCTTGATAGTCTGTACAGTAATAGATGCTGTTTAGTCCAAGAAGGAGACAGAGCCTCTCCCTTGCTTTCTCTCTGCCTGTTTCTCTCCAGTTTGATTTTTTTGTCCCAGCTGTTTCTGCTTCTGCTGAGACATTCAGACTGGGGGTGGGGAGAGTCAGTGTGAGCTGACTGGGGAGGAACTGGGATGGGTTGTCACAGGGTGGTAACTTGCTGGCTTCTGTAACTTCTCAGCAATCCATCCCAAGATTCTTGGAAAAAAATACTTTGTAATGCTGAAATCATACCACAGACTACTCAGAATGAGATACCAGCAAACAGTGTTGTAGCTTCCTTTTTCTAAAGATACAGGGGAAAATGGGATGAATGTAGATTTGGGAGTATGGAGAAAAGCCTTGAAGTGGGCCAGTATAATCACAGATGTCAAAGAAACCTTAAATGGGCAAAACACAGTACTTGTAATGAAAATGGATCTGCTGCCCCAGAATATTACTTGCTTGACCTGTTGCTTCTGGTATGCTTTAATGGCTTTCCTTGTTGAAATAGAGTATAGGAGAGCGGGTTGTCATGAGTTGACTTAATTCCTCAGAATAGGACTTACTGGATTTGATCTTAAGTTTTTGAGCTGTCTGTTTAGAAGATATCGTATGTGATGTTGAGGAGCAGTGGACCATGCTTGTCTTGGGCTTTGCACCTGTACCATTTGGTTTAACTTGAGTGTTTCTGAGGTCCATATACTGCTGCTTTCCCCTCCCTACTCCTTATGTATCCTGTATCGAGTGTGTTGTGGTATTGCATGAGGGGCAGTCTAGGTGGAGGAGTCCTGATAAATCAAAGCTGGGTAAACACTTCCAGCCTGGTGCAGCTTACTATTCATAGGTATGAGGAGTAGGTAAGTAAGAGAATGAACAATTCTATTTTGGGGATGGGTTAAAGTTTTGGCCTCTCTTTTAAAGACTTACTTTTTATTTTCGACATAAAGTTAACTTCTGTTTTGGAATGACCTGTATGTAGTGCTGCACTGAGTGAAGAAGCTCTTTTAAAACACTGAATAAGTTGGTTTACTTTTCTTCAAGACTCAATGTTCAAACACTGACACCCTAACCTAGTGAAGCAAACATGAAAATGTACAAATGCCTAGTGTAATAATCAAAAGAAACTGTATATATGAACCACATTTGTTAATTCTAAGTCAGTAGCTTAAAGTTACTTTTAACAGCTTCAAGACATGCAAGCAGCATGCGTTCGTTTTTCAATGGTAAAGAGACCATGTGTGGTTCATATAAATGCACAATGTTAATGCTTTGAAAAAATATTAAAAATGTGTAGTGGAGCAATAAACTAGTGTTCTGTGGGAAGATAGGATTTGTTTAGTCCATTGATGCACCTGTTTTGTTGCCACTGGCAGGCACACTGTTATACATCCTACTTTAAATTAGTATGTGGAAAGGGAATAAATCATGCTCAGAAACAGTGGATTTCTTGTTCCAGAGTTGCTCAGTGTATGAAAGCTATCTCAAATTGAGAATGAGACAGAAAGAAAAGCAAGTGGGATTGTCAGGGTGGGTACATCAGCCCCAAGTTAGGTTTTTAGCTGTCCCCTAGGAAAGCTGTTTTGTTTATATTTTACTTATTTGTTTTTCCTGGAAAATCAGCACTGTCCTATGAAAATAGGCGAGTCAAAGGAGGGCTTGAAACGTGTCAGGGTAAAAGTATGAGCTTCCATGGCTGATGAGAATTTAATGATATCAAGTGTACTTGTTAACTGTTTATTGGCTGTGGCTGTATATAGCTGTCAGCTAAAAATTTGGAAAACAATACCTTCCTGGAAGGACAGTATTGATCTCCTTAATTTGAACTTTTTAAATTCTTGCAGACATATGAAGCATTTAGGCTGTTCTCAGGACTGCTAATGTTCTCTGTTATTACGCTACTAGAAGGAGCTATTGGGCCACTTCTGTAGGGAGATTTACAAGTGTATTTTAAAGCATGGATGTGTGGAGTGCTGTGTAATGCTGGAAAAGCAAACCGAATTTGGGAGAGCTACAAGGGGAATTAAGAAGAAAGAGGGAGAGAAATACTTTAATAGTAACAGAGAACGTGTGATGTTTTTATTCTGTTTTAAATTCTTTATCAGGTTTTTAAGCGGTGTATTTGTGCAAAGCAATCGTTACTTGAGAGAAAATGCACGTGCCTTTTTTTTGTTCCAAATGGGAATTTTTTCATGGTTTTCAGAGATTTAGTGTCTTTTCTTCTTTTTTCTTTTTTTTTTTTGTCTTGTCAGTACTTAGTCTAGTTTAAAAGAAAAACCTGAATCTCTAGAAATGTTCAGTGCTTTATTATAAGGAAATGAATGATCATCACTCACAAAAATAAATAGAGCTCGTATAAGCTTTTCTACATATAAACCAATTCTACTAATCTTATTTACTAACCACACAGACACATAATCTATTTTTAAAATCTTAGTATTTCTTGTATGGTGCCCTGTATTAGTATTAGCTATGTGTTTCATAATTTGCTAGCAATTGCATACAAAAAATCTGCCCCTTAATAAAGGTAATCATCTTACATTAATGCATAAACCCACTGTTTAGTAAGCAGATTTATAATATAACTAGCTAAGAATATAACAAATGCTTGATAAAGGTAGTATGTTATTTTTGTAATGTGCGAGTTTGTATAAAGAGAAATATCTTTAGGGTTAAAAAAAAAGAATTGTAAGAAAATAACTTATGTTGCCTATTTGAATTTTGTAGGAATCATCAACTGCTTCTAAGGCCAGTTTTCCTGAAAATGAGACCTCTTCTTCACCAAAGCATCAAGCCACGGTCAGTATGTAAAGTGTTTAAATAGATAAGTAGGCGTTGTAGAAACTAGGCTATTCATGATTAGAGAATTGAGGGTAAGCCTGCTTGGTATTGAGAAAAATAATGGGATAAAGTTATTTGAAGGCTTTACATTTTAAAAGGAATGCAATGCATCCAACTGTGCTTTCAGAAAAAAACTAAATGTCCTTGGTTTAAGTACGGCTTGGTGATAGGAAATTAAGTAAAAATTCATTGTAGGATGAAGTTATGTCAGATTATTTAGAACTCAGTTTACTTCTTCTAACAGCCTTGTCTTCTCATCTGGCAACTTGGAAGGTCAAAGCAGAACTAAACTCCCCATTTCCATAGACTCACTCTCTGTCAGTGTCAGTAATAGTTTCTAGTACTAGTTATCTATTTTTCTCTTGTGTTTCAGTCTCCTTGAAGAGGCGTAGAGAACCTGGCATAAACAAACAGTCTTTTTTATTTTTTTTTTTATTTAGTAGAATAACTACTGGGAGAAAAACTTAAGCTTGGTAAACTCGCTGTGGACTTTTCATAGACTTTCTTGCTTCAGTTTATATTTTAAATGGGATTGTTGCTTTTTAAACAGTGGAAAATAGTTAAAAATGTTTTTGTATTTTAAAAAAAATTGGAACTGTACAATGCTACAGTAGCGTTGAGATATGTGCCTTGATCAATTTTAGCAGCACTTTAGTAGGTAGCTCAGGGCATTAAAGGCACAACTTCTGTTTCATGCTTCCTCTGCATGCAGAGGAATCTTTGGTTTATTCATGCTAATCCATTCTTAAAGCACTTCAAACAGTTTTCCACAATAAAACAAACATTATTTATTAAGCAAGCATAGTTTATAGCCTTATACACAAGCAATTATTGCTGCATATATTCTAATTTCTTTAAATACGGTTCAGACCTTGAATTATTAAAAGTGTATTTTTCAGAAGAGATCAGTGCTGCTTTTGATAATAGAAAAAAAAAAATCTGTGTTTTCTTTAGCTGTCCCCTGGGATTTAAATATTACAAAGCAAGCTGGTGAATTGTGTGTCTTTTGATCCTTAACTTGCTTTCTACTTCCATTTCCCTGATTACAGTAATTTTCCCATTAGTACCCCCTAGTGTCACTGTGAAGTAGGGCATTATGATACTTTTTCTGAATAATTCATTTTGGAGCATTCCCACAGTTTCCACCATGAGTAATTTATTAAAACCATAATTTACTTGAGAAAGTGGGCACGGGTTGCTCAGTCACTGTGAAAGATGGTGACAGGCTGTTCCACTTACTAAAGCCAAAGGTGGTTGGAAGGGTTGCAGTGCATAGGATTGTTAGTGGTGGTCTGCACAGATCACAAAGTCATATAAAGAACAGGCTAGGGGTTTTGGGGGGTAGGGGAAGAAAGTGACTAATTTCTTCTATTAAAAGTATCATTTGGGGAAAATTATATATATATATAATATATATATTGCTGGCTTTGGGAAAGTATGACAGCCCAATGGAGATACTAGATTAAGAACAGCAGTTACCACTGGACTGAAGTAACATCTGAACCACCACCAGCTAAACACTATTATCCTTGAAACATGTTTGTCTTTTTTGTATTTTGTGTTGTGCTTGAAACATGTGGGCAAAGTTCTTAAGGTCCATGATAACCAGATCTGTGTCTTTGGTAAGAATGTTGTCACAGTATTCCAGAAAAAAAATTCTCTTTGATATTGTATTCTGCAGTTATGGTCCACTCAAATTTGAGATTGAGGAGAATGCTGAAGAGAATATATCCTCTATTTTCATCGGATCTAGAATTGAGGACGTTTTTGTTATGATAAAACTAATTTGGTTCCTGTCCCTAGTTGAATGTTTCAATTAATGGCTTAGTTCTTAAATTAGGAACTCTGTTACAAGCTGTTACTGAAAACGAATTGATTGGAAAAATAACAATATTCCTTCAACACTAGTCATTGCTATAACAAGGCTGAGGTTGCAGAAGCAAATGATAGAATTTGTTACCTCATCAGAAATATGTAAATCGATGGTTTTCCAATATTTGAAACTTGCAAATAACCTTCTTGTTCATCAGTTGTCTTTTACTGCTGTTGTCATGGTTTTGTGGCAGGGGGGTTGGAACTAGATGATCTTAAGGTCCTTTCCAGCCCTAACTGTTCTATGATTCTAAGCCCAGCCATAAATCGGCCAAGCAGTTGTTAGCTCGCTCACTCCCTCCTTTCCTCCCCTGGCTCCTGGGAGTATGGGGAGGAGAATTGAAAGAAGGCAACTCCCACAGGCTGAGACAGGAACAGTCCAGTAACTAAGGTATAACACAAACCCCTGCTGCTACCACCACCACCACCAATGATAAGAGAAATAACAAGGGAAGAGAGTACAACTGCTCACTACCCGCTGACTGACATCCAGCCCAACCTAGTAGTGATCTAGCCCTTCTGGGTAACTGCCCTCAGTTTACGCAGTGGACATGATGTGCTGTGGTATGGAATACCTCTTTGGTCAGCCTGGGTCAGGTGTCCTGTCTCTACTTCCTCCCTGGCAGAGCATGAGACTCAGAAAGTCCTTGGTCAGAGTAAACATTACTGAGCAGTAACTAAAAACATCGGTGTTATCAGCACTGTTCCCAGGCTGAAAGTCAAAAACACAGCCCTGCACCAGCTACTAAGGAGGAGTGAACTGACTGCTACTGCTGAACCCAGGACAACTCTTCACTGACTGATCACCAGATTTGTACAGAGGCACACCAATATAAATGATTTTCATCAACAAGACATAATGAAGTAGTTTAAAATTCTAGTATTTTACTTGAGGATAGAAAAACATAGGACATCAAAGAAACGTTTCACTCATCTGTTTTTAAAATGAATATGTTAATTTTTTTATGAATTTCAACCATGTTTTATTTAAAGTATGCAATTATGTTAAAATAACTTGGAAGAATTTTGTGAGAGAGTTTAGGCTGTTTGTCAGCCATCTCCTTTTTCAGTAAAATACACACACATAAATGTGCTATTACACAAATCAGTATCATTTATGTTGTGAAATTTCCACTGTCTAGTACCACAAATGATTTAGTTTGGCTTGTCCAAAGAACCAAGGCCTTGAAAGAAAGCTTTTTACCCTCTGAATGATGAGTGCTTCCCCAGAGTAATTTTGATTTTGCTGGTGCCTGCATATTTAAATATATGTAGGACAATTTCTTGAAGTTATAACAGACAAAGACGGCTCATTGCCAAAAACTGATTATCTGGGGATTTGCTTCAGTGCCATGATGGCAATAGAAGCAGATTTTCTCTTGTATTTGTTATGTCTTACTCTTATCTTACAGGGTCAAGAGAAGTATGGGCTTTTGAATGTAACAAAAATTACAGAAAATGGGAAGAAAGTTCGGTAAGTCTGGACTTCCAGAAATACATGTTTTGTATTTCTTTTGTGTTTCATTTTTGTCTTTCAAACAGGGTTTGTGTAAGGTATCTGACTTCTGTATTCAGTTGGTGTACCGGGTTTTGCAGTTTCTTAATTTTTGTCTTGATTTGCCTTAAAGGTTTTCCTGTATGGCATAATGTTTCCTTATCCCAAAGTATGTGTCTCTCCCAGTGAGCGAAAGATAATGGACTTCAGAGAGCCAGAGGCTCATGTATGCCAGGGTTCAACACAGGGCAGTGATTTCATGAAGGTGTGCTAGTGAGAGGCAGCTTTTTAAAATGGGATTAATTGATTTGTGGAAGAGAAAGTCTGTATACGTGATAGTCTGTCTTGGTCCTTGGATATAATCAGTGTAGGTGGGGCTTTCATTTGATCTCCTTTGATTTCTAAGGAGTGTATGTGTCACATACTCCCTATTTCTTCCTTCACTCTGCTTGTGAAGGGTTTAAAGCAGAATGTATTGACCAGTCTTGGTCTCCCTGTAGGTGATGGGTGACCTTATTTCTAACTTTTCCTTTCTCTGCTTCACAGGCAGACATTTACGTTATACATCATAACATATAATCAAGGAGTGCTGTCTAACTTACATTTCTGGTATTTTGCAAAGACTCCGTGTTAAATACTGTGCAAGAGTGGTACATCCTCAGATTTAATTAAGGTTTTTGTGTTTTAAAGGTATCATTTTTTTGGGTCTAATATTTAACCTCAGGAGGACAGGTACTCAGGCATAAAATCAAATACTCAGACAGCTGGAACAACTTACTTGTTCTTTCTGCAAATTTTAGATGTATAGCAAATATTGCCAATGTAAATGAGCTTATTCCATAGATGTGGGACACTTGCATCCCAGCTAGATGTGATCAGTCAATTTTAGAATTATGCAGTACTTTGGCATCATTTACTAAGTACACAGTAGGCTGAGCATTCCAGATTAGCCCCTTTTGAAATTGTAATTGTATGGTGTTTCTCGTTGTGAACTGCTTCCATTACTAATTAGCTTTGTTTGATTAAGACTTTGATGGTCAGGCTGGGACTGGTAACATGTGTTTCTTCTACAAATATAATAGCAATTAAGACTTACTGATGGCACAAATGACTGTATATATGGTTAAGTATATTAGCATACAGGTCACTTGGGCAACAGTGATTGACAGTTTAAATATCTACTTTCAAAGTCAATTTATCATGTTTTTATTTACCAATATTAACAGAAAGAATTGGATGTCATCATGGGCCGTGTTACAAGGTTCATCACTGCTGTTCACTAAAACCCAAGGAAGTGGAACTGGCTGGGTAAGCACAGGAACAAGTCCCCATCCTTATTTAAGCGTTAATCACATAAAATACAATAAAATGAAGTCCTCTTATTTATAGGGCATAAATATTGATATGCATGCATAATTTAGAAAAAAGTAACTGTAAGTTACCAAGGAAAAAGTTTAATGTAACAATTATGATGTACAATGAGAAGAAGCCCTGTAAGTTTTAACTTTTTTGCTCCAAGCTGAATATTTGTGTTCCTTACAAATGTTTGTCCAAACCATTTGTTTCACCGCTCTTGCATTTTTTATTTTTTTATATTTTTTTTCGTCCACTCCAGGTAATTTTGAATGTAATTCGTGTAATGAAGAAAGCAGCCTGACACTTGCCTAGTTGCATTAGACTGAATAATCTAGTATCATTGTCTTAGTCTTTGCCTTGCTGGATTCCTTACTTTGTTTTATGTCTGCATAGTGCTTGACAAGTATTTTGTATCTCTTTTGATGTCGAATGAAACTCTCAAGGGAAACATCACACTGAAGATAATGGCTGTTCAATTTTTATGTCACCTGTAGTTTAATAGCACTATAACAAAATGTGCTATATTTATCCAGCTATTTACACATTAATAGGTATAGAAATGGTTTTTTATCTACTGCTTGCTTAATTTTGGAGGTCTGACTTTAAATTGTGTGGATCTCCTATAATAATTGGAGAGGTCAAAATCAGTATTCATTATTCCAGTGTATTATCATGTGAATTCCAGCAAAATTGCATCTTAAAGATATGTGCTATCTTGCTGTGCTTTGCTGGTCTTTCTACTTGGCTCACTTTTTCCTGCTGTGCTGCTTTTTGGGTAGTGAATTGGTATTGACAATTCTTTCCTAAAGCATTGAGTCCATTTCAGAGCTGTAAACAAAATTTTTTTGCCGTACTATTGCTGTAGAAGGGGTGGTTGGAAAAAAGATGGATGAGGATGAGTAAACAACATTAGGGGTAGAAGAGAATGAAAGAGTGAAGTTGGGCAAGATGGTCAAGCAGAAGGAAAAGAGAAGGGAAGGAAAAAGAGTAAAGATCAAAGGTGTGAGATAAGGTAAATTAAGCTGTCTGGTAGGAAATGGATTCGTTGACTTCCGCTATTTACTTTCATGCTGTGGATCCAAAACCTACTTTAGTTTTATAGGTATAAGTACTGTGGAGTATTGGAGTAGGGTCAGAAAAATATCAGCAATGTGGACAGAAAAAAGTGAAGCTGGATATACTAAGGGAGAATCTCTTCCAAGGACTTTGTATTGTATACCTGCATACTTGCAGTTGGTTTTGGAAATACGTAATTTAATATCTAGCACACACTCTTCCTGCTGTCTCTATAGGATTTTTTTTTTGGGGGGGGGGGGATGATGTTTGGTTGTGTGGGTTTGTTTTGTTTTGTGGGGTTAGGTCTCAAAAATTCCACCTTACCTCAAACATCGATCTGTGTCAGTATTTTAGTAAGGTGAAATCAAGTCTAACAGTTAATGTGGTAAGCATCACATTTCTTCATCTTAAGAATGTGTTTAGCATTCGTCTAGTGATTGATATAACCATATCTTCTTTATTTTTGTGTATTGTTTTGTGACTTCATCACTTCTTTTCCTTTTTCTCATCAAGTCATTTTGCCAAGCGAGCTCAATTCCTGAGCTTTTGTTCTCGCTGCTTTCTTCTTGGAAAAATGCTCTCAGTCGTCGACCTGCTGTCACCTATGTAAACTCTGACCAAGTTTCAGCTATCACTGTATGTGTTCTTGTTGCATGCCTCTTGTCACTGTCAGGCTGTTGTTTGCCACTAATCTTGAAAGTCGATTTGAATTTTTCCAAGATTAATGTTTTGTCACTTTCTATAATAACTTGTGTATCCTGTTTGCCGTTTTCTCAAAGTCATCCAAGATGCAGATTAACATAAGTGTAGTGGAATAATCGTGTAATTGTTCTAATGGAACAAAGCAGAAAGAGTATCTGGTTCACCAGTACCAGATTTATAATCCCAAATTTGCCTACTATTTGAGCCACTAGTGACTTGACTAATAAACAGCATGATATGGTCAGTTTTTTAACAGATATTTGCGTCTAATTCTTTCTAACACAACTAATTTAGGATGTTTATAAGGTGCACATGATACTTTTGATACAATGATGTACATGTTGTTAATTCTAGCTGTAATTGGAATATCTAAAAATGTAAATGTTATGCATAAAAAGCTGAAAGGAAAATAGCTTCAGGATGTTCCGGCTATATGCCATAAACAGAAAGCTGATGTAACTTTGTAGAACTCTTTGTAAATAATTTAAGTATCGGTTGTTAGTCATGTTTTGAAGTGTAGATGCCAAGCGTGGAAATGCTGCTTATCAGAAACTGATAAAAGCATTAGTAGCTAGTATGGTAGCTTGTTCCTCAAGGTGGATGAGGAGGAATTCAGATCATGATACTAGGTGTCAGAAGAAACAAACAGGCTTGACTGGTTGTCTAACTGGTTTTTAATACTGCTTTTTTTCAGCAGTGTTGTCAGAATCAAACTAAAGATTTCATGGAAAAAATCATATGCTGAAGATATTAAAAACAATATTTCAATAATTTGGCTTTTTGAGGATTTTAGTATGTTGGTGATGTTTAAAACTATGTTGGTGTCTTGGCTTGTATTTCCTGAAGAGTGCTGGGAGAGCTGTATGTTTTGAGTTTAGTTATGGTTCCTAAGACTTCCAGAATGACTGTTCTGATGACCAATACCTTAAATTTTTTTTTCTTGTAAGGGAAGTAATTGTAGGCTTATTCAATTAACTTTGTGCTAAAAACGATGCCTTTTTTTTGTCACATTCATTGCTGTGTATGTGGAAGCCTAAACCAGACAATTTATACGCAGTTTGGTCGCCTTTACAGGGCTACTTTCTGTGAGGAAATATTGATTTTTTTTTTCTTTTAATATCCCTTTTCACAAAAAAATTGCTTTTTGACTGTTGAAAGAAGGTGTTTCTCATTTTTATATGAATGAGTTGCAATAACGATTGCCAAATTTAAGCTGCATGGCTTCATAAAATACAGCAAATATCGATACAACAGCTTCATATCTAGGGCAGCTGGCAGCACCATGTATAGACCTTTCTTTCTTTCCATCTCACACTGCTGCCCTTTCCGAACTTCCCAGACAGCTCAAAAGAGAAATCCAGTAAGAATAAGGTGTCTGCTCACTGAGACCTACATTTAACCTGACTAGTGCTGACTTGGTAGCTTACTCTTGTTTGGAGAAAGCAGACACTGCCAAAGTGAAAGGTTTTCCTTTTGCTGCTCCCAACAGAATCTGCTTGCTTCAGGAGTGTTTGATTGCCTTTAGCTAACCTTTGTATGCAGTGTCTCAGCAGCCCTGTACAAGACTTACTCCTGGCTGCTGGCATCTTGTTTCATACATCTTTCAGGAGCAGAAAAGAACCTTGACAGGAAAGCTTACAGGACAGCCAGCATGCTAAACTTAGATTTTCCTTGAATAAAGAAATTAAGTTTGTGATGAGCATATTGGTGTATCAGAGAAGCTTTACAGAGAGGCTGCATTATTAGTGTGAGTTACCCTGTCCTTAGATCTGGCACAGAAACTTGGGCTCTATTTGTGTGAAGGAGCGCAGGAAGACTTTTTCCCTTCTGAAGAATTTAGCTTCTAGTTTCTTGTTTGTTCTGTGCTTCTCTGAAATGCTGAAGGGAGTCAGGCTATAAAGATGGGTAGAGTGCAGAGGTGTTTGAGGTAGTTCTGTGATCTGTAAGGTGGAGAGTTCAGCAAACTGTGTTGGAGGGCTTTCGTTTTGCTCGGAACAGCAGTGACTGTTAGATTTAATGGGTTTTTTTTTGTCATTGCTAGCTGATTTCACCTGTAGCAGGTCATCTTCTGTGCTTCTCAGCATCATCTGAGTGGTGTTTTTAACGAATCCCCTGGATCCTGCAGAGGACTTAAAGGACTTGATTTTGGCACTAGTCTCAACTCTCTCTGTTGCCAAACTCTAGAAACAGGTTTATTTTTTAAATTGTTTTTCATCTTTTTTCCTCCTCCCAGAATGCAGCAAGATTGATCCAGGTTGTCAGGAAGTGTGTGGCTGGGGCGCTTTGGCTGTATGTGAAGTAGTTATGCGAATATCTCTTAAATAGGCATAGCCACCTACAGCCGCAAGAGCCATAGTGGCCCAGAAATTGTTCCTGTGGTCTCCACTGCTGAGCTGGGCCTCTCAAAAGCTCTTTTATAACTAATAGGAAATGTTCTTGGAGGAGATATGAGAATTAAGTTAGAAAGCAGAAGGTTCTGGGGTTTTGGTTGTTTGGTTGTTGGTTTTGTGGGGTTTGATTTATTTTCATCTCTTCCCCTTCCCCCGGCCCCCAAGTGCTAGTTGGCATTAGGTAAATTAGAAATATTCCCCAATTCTGATATTTCATGTGCAAAATAAAGAACTTAACGTGCTACTTTCCATTCAGCATTTAATTGCCCTTAGACTCAATGCAGGAAGATTTTCCAGTGGTGAACAGCCTTTCTAAAACACAATTAGCATTAATTAACATACATGCTGGGAATGTAATCAGAAGCAGCAGATTAGTTCTGTTTTCTGAACTGTTTTTTCTCCCCTTGGATATGGATGTTCTTGTACAGGCTAGAAACCTGTGTTCGCAGCAAGGAGCTTGTCCTGGGGCTCATGTCCCCCACAGCTGTCACATGAACAGCATTTGCACATCAAAAACACTTTAAAGAAATAGAAAAAAGCCTTTCTGGTGGATCTGATGCTGCAAGCTTCCCCTGGAATTACAGCATTAAATTTCTGTGCCTATATCCAAGTGACTTACGGCTTTCCTCATTCCGTGTTTTACTTATTTTACTTACAATTACAGCTTTTTGTTTGTATGGGTCACTGAAGTGGTTTCCTTGAGGAATGCTTTCAGAGCTCTGTGGTGTAGGTAGAAACTGTAATGCAAGTACTTTGTGATACCTAGTGTAAATGTAAAAGTAATAGGTAAAAATAGCTCCCAGGTGTCTTCCTCCACATTGTTTGAAGAGTTACTTGTGGGCTAGATGCCTTATTTTATTTTGTTACTTGCTTTTTCGTTTAGTAGCTAGACTGTGAAATTGAGTTCTGTTTACTTGGTAGGCTGTGCTCCACTATTACAGTAGAAGAACCACAGAGAAGTATGAAATAATGTGGAAAGCTTTATTGGAAATACATATACATGCACAAAATGTATAGATATTACAAAAATGTAAAGCCTGAAAGTGCTCTTCCAGTGCAGGAGGGATGTGATTCCTCTCCAGCAAAGATACTATTCCTGGTTTGATTTTATTTTTTTTTTTCTATATAGAACCATTGATTAACTGACAGAATGGGGTTGTTTTGTACAGGTACTTACTAGCCAGTTTTGTTTAAAGCTTGGGACTCTCTTTAATAAAGTCAAGCTACAGTCAAATGTTGTATGGACTCCTACCATTCATGATAGAAAAAAAGCTTTGCTGGAACTTGGCATGTAATGTTATGGATTTTTAAGACCTTTAAGCTGAGCAAGGTTTAATAGGCATGCTTAATGGATGTTTTTTTGTGGTTCCTGTTTGGATTTTGTTTTCCTGGTATTGTGCCTGTTGATTTGTGGCAAAGTATTGTATTTGGGTTGTGTGGACTGTAAATAATGTATGTTATACCTAGAGGACTGCAAGACTTGTGTACCTGTGAGGAGTTTCTTTGCTTGTTTTCAGTTTGTCATCATTGTTCCTTTTTTTCCAGAAGTTTGGTGTCAATCAGTCTAAGCCAGAATTTACAGTGGATCTCAAAGGAGCATTGATTGACTGGGCCTCAAAGGACAAATCCAGCAAAAAGAATGTTATTGAGGTGAATTATGCTATTTACATGCAGAATTATCTGTCTCCCTCCCTCCCTCCCTCCCTCCCTCCCTCCCTCCCTCCCTCCCTCCCTCTTTCTCTCTCTCTCTCTGTATATATATATATGTATATATAAAGAAAACCCTTTTGAGTTGTCTATGTTTCTTCCTGCTGAAATGTAGATATATCTTAGTACCTGCAAGAAATGTCCATTTTTATTATGTCTGCATGGGATATGATTTTAAATTTTAAGCAGACTGTTATTTACTGTTTTCACTGGGAAGTGTTCTTGAGCGGCTATATATTATCTAAAAGTTATGCCAGGGAGAAATTTAATTTGATTTAGGTAATTCAACTTCTTAATTCTAGTGTGCTTATCAAGTCTGATGATAATCTGTTTTTATTTCTTTAAAGCTAAAAACCCGCCAAGGAACTGAGCTCTTAATTCAATCGGATAATGACAGCTTTATTAATGAATGGTATAAAGTTCTTAACTATACCATCAACAATCAGGTATGTGTCTGACTTGTGAAGGCTCTATTTTCAGGGTAATGTTATTTAGTAAAATGATATGTGAAGCACTAGGAGTTGTTACACTACATGTTAATTTTCCGATTTTCTTGAGCACAACAGGGTGTTAAGGATATGACTCTTTCTGGTGGTGACAACTGAAATATAATTAATAATATCAAAGGAAAAAGGATGGTCCACTGCATTAAGAACCAGGAGATGTGGGCTGACCTCCAGCTTGGAAATGAGTTTCCTTCTGTGGCCAAATATTTGTTCTGTCTCAGTGACCTGAAAGAGATAGGGAGGATCCTCTATCTCTGATAAAGAGGGAGGATGGCTAAGGGATTGCTTCATGACATGTTAATCAGCGTTTAATACTGCTGTTCACTTAATAAGGCTGTGCTGAAGTGCAAATTAAAAGCCCTGGCAAAACACTGTATTATCTCTTCTTATCAGGCATTATAATGCCAACTATTTAATCAACAGAAAAGTGTTCAAGCATTTGCTTTTGATATTGCCAAACAGGATTTACCATCTTCAAATTCAGAAGAAGTTGGAGGAGATCTTGGAGAAAATATTCCTTTCATACCAAGTTGACTTCATGATCATCAGATCTGAAGCAAGCTTTTAATTTTGAGATCTTTGTGGTAACAGCGACAGAGACAGTTGTAGTGTGAGATCTTCCTCCAAAGAATGTACAGATTAGATTCTGATCTCTGTTCCTTCAGGCTGCTCATGTGGCAATATACTGTACAAGGGGAATAGCTATCTGAGAAGGATATGACTGCTCTTTCTTACATACGGAAGGTCCAATTTACTAGATCAGACTTGTTCTGTAATGCAAACTAGATTCCAGATTATTTTTTTCCAAAGCAGTGAATGGTATTGAAATTTATCAATCTGAAAAAGCTTTGAGGCCTCTTAAGAGAGCACTGTCCAAATGGTCTCAGCTGCAGAGGGATCCTTAGTGGATGTTAATTGGGCAGGTGAATATATGGATCTTTGTTGTGTAAAAAGGCTGTCCAATGCATTTGAAAAGCAACAGAGAATGAGTTGATGAAGTCATGCTTCTGCTTGTTCAGTGCTATGGAATACACAACCTTGCCTTATCTTTAAAATGTCTTCCTTGTAACAGAAGACACTGTATAGTCAGATTTTTGTAACTGCATAAAGTTACCTAAAAAACTGCTTGCTTTAGAAGAAGTGAAGTAAGAAATATGCAGTTTCAGAAGGGAATATGTTGCACTGAGACCAGAAGAAGTTTCTTTTCCTATTTTCTGATATGCCTGTAGTCATGCGTGTAGCACAGGTATGAGCCTGCAGGTGGGGAGTTTTAACACTCTGATAGCTGCCTCCAGACTACCACAGTGATCTACATTTTCACTTGACTGCATTTAATGACAGTATGCTGAGAGCAATTACATAGGGCAAGAATTTCAGGTGATAGATAGTATATCTACTTTCTCAGAGGGGATTCATTGTATGTTTTGACAGTGGTGAAATTTTCCAGCTGGTGGTTCTGTTTTCTGTTAAGAAAATTTGAATTGCAGAGACCATAAATAGCGTAAATGCTCTTGAAATGTTGTGGGGGTTTTTTAGACTGTTACCAGTCAGGGGATTCTGTAGCAAACTCTGGATTTAGGAAAAAAAAATCTGTTGTTTATTGGTTGATGTAATGATGTTCTAAAAGGCTGGTCGTACTTTGTTCAGCTTCCAGAAAACCTTACTTTATTGGGTCTTATGATCCAATAGTGTTTGTCAAAGGTTACTTACTCTTCCAGTGAGAATTGGTATTAATTCATGAAGGTATTTTTAGTCATCTAGAGTTCAGGAAAGAACCAGCTGAATATCATTATAGGGTAAAAAATATGTTTTAGAACTGCCTACAGGAAATGTTTGTTAATGCTCTATTTTGTGAATTGAGAAACTGATCACTCTGTATCTCCTTAAATCTAATAGGTAGTGGAGTCTGATGAAGCAGTAGAAGATGAGATTCCAGATTCGCCAGGGGTGGAAAAACAGGACAAAGAGAAAGAGAATAAAGACTCTAAGAAACTTCGTTGTGAGTTGAAAATTTTCCATTAATTGCTTTAGCAATGCTCATTTTCATTTTTGTACATCTTCAGTATTACGTGTCAGTAGAGAAGAATTCAAAAGGACAGTTAGAAATGAAACTACTCCAGTTTTGGGACAGGGTTTTATATAGTTTACCCTAGATCCTGATGCTAGTTAGTAGGTTTTCTTCCATGTCTTAATAATCATAAAAAAAAATAAAAGGAAATAAAAGGGAAAAAAATGTACACGTCTTTAGCTCCTACTGCATGATGCACGAGAAACAGGAGAAAATAGGCAGCAGTGAAATAGATTATTTTCGAGGTGTTGTCAAATGCACAGGAGTAATTAGACATTTGTTTTTTTCTGACTTCTGTGGTTTTGATTAAGAATTGTTTTGCCCTTTTGCATGTTAAAAATGGAACATGTGGAAGGGTTACTTGGGTTTTGTCTGAGGTACAATGTCTGTAAATGTTTGCACTACTAACATGAACTGCAATTTTGCTGAATTGTTAATGATGGTATATTGGCGTATTTAGAGAAGCTAAGCATTTTAATTGCACCTTCAGAGTTTCTAGAGCTTCGTTTAACTTACCTGCAGAAATTTCTTCCTGTGCACAGAAATATATTAATCAGACCATTTTCTGTCTTTTACTTCCAGGCCTCATGTGTAGTTTGCAAGAATGTGTTTATTTCTTCCAAAATAGTTAGCTTAAGGAAAGGCAGGACTGGATTTAAAACGTAACTGTTTTAAAAATTCCACATCAATTCCAGATGTCAGCTACCATTTCCTTAGTTTCATAGCAACACTTGGGTTTGCAAGTTTCTTTGTGGGAGAGTTGTCTTTTGGTGGTTTGAAAAATGGATGCTATTTACTTTGAGTTCCAAAAGGAAAAAAAAAGTGGACATATTGCGAATGTGAATAGGGTTTTTTACGTGGTTTTGAGCTTAATTTTTTAATGTTGGTTCCTTGACAGATAAATGCGCTGTTGATTCTTTGGATATTCATGCTAAATGTGTTTCTCTTTTCAGCAGTGAAAGCACCTAGCAATATAGATTCCACAGATCAGAAAAAGACCAAAACGAAGCTCAAGAAGTTCCTCACACGGCGCCCTACATTACAAGCTGTCCGTGAAAAAGGCTACATTAAGGGTAAATGAACCTTTTTAACAAAGGAAAAAAATTGGAAAACTGGATTTAGGAGTGTCTGTGTAGAATGGGGCTGAAATGGTCTAGTTTTAGAGTAAAACACATGTATATAGCTGGTTTAACAAAAGTCTTGGATGTATAGTGGAACTGGTGTTTTATTGTGATAATCATTTGTCCATACAAAGGAAAGCACATGTCCTTTGGGTACAAAGCTGAATGTGCTCACCTGTTTCACAAGGATGTTTTTGTCTGAGTGGAACCAGACAATCATGTGCCATCTCATAAGAAAGGAAATATTTAGGCAAACCAGGATGAGGATAACGGAATGAATCTTAACCTGAACATCTTTCCCCCCTAACCTTTTCTGAATGTATACCCTTTTTTAATTGTTTCCCAATGAGTCTTTGAGAGATTCTTGAATCAAGCTTACGAAAGAATTGATTTCCATTTGTCACACTTGTTAAAATTTTGAGAGAACAGTATTTGCACAGGTTCAAGTTCATGTGTTTGTGTAAATTATTGACTTGGTACTCATTGTAAAGCTTTATTTATTTGTATGCTTTGGCAGGACTTGTAGGTGGTGCTCTACTAGGGTCAGAATAGTGTATGGGTAGGCAAATATCAGACCAAATCCTACTGTGATTTGCCTAACTACATACTTTTAATAGGTGTGCTTCTGTTGCATGCGGCATTTGATATATTTGTGTATCTGCAAATATAATTTAACTGTAAATTATGGAATTTTTGTTTTGGATAAGGAAGTATTATCTCAAGACTTCGTTTTGCTCTGCTTTACAGCTTAATATTCATGTCATGGCTCAGTGACATAACTTCTGACATAGCAACAGTGAACACAAAGCCAAGTTTAATTTGTACACGTACGTGCTGATGATCGGATTTTTTAAATAAAGACATTAAGGAATTAAGAGTTTGTTTTTATTTGAAAGCATGGTGTAGATTTTAAAAGTTGGATCTGTGCTGTACAGTTTTACATTTACTGTATGAATGAAAAATTCATTCAGAAGTATTTATTTAAAAGCCCAGTGTACTTTTGTGGCTGCTACAGAACAAGCTTAGTACACAGAAAACTTGGCAAACCCAGTCTGAGCAGAAAAAATGATGAAAAAAAGCCCCACTCGAAACAGCATGCACTAAGCAGAGAAGTAACTGTGGTGATGTTTTTTGGAAAAACAAAATTACAAAGGTTACTTTAAAATGAGGGATAAAAGTATGATTGGTTGCATGGAAATAATTAAAGTCGGAAGGAATTGTAGCACATCAATTTGCTGCTACCTAGTATTTTCTTGTGCTGTCTAATCTGCCTTGCTTTATCTGCTATAGCTGCATGCTAGTCTTGCTTTCTACTGTGTGGGCTTTTTCAGTCCTTTGCTACTGATTCTGCTGGAGTAGCAACAGGAGGACTGTTTTGGGTCACCAGCCTTGTATGCATACAGCTAATAATGCCATTATGTGCCAGTTTTCATACTGTATAATTGGTTTGGTGTGCTGTTTGCATTTCCCAAAGCAGTAGTCAGATGCAAGTGTTGTTAATGAATCTACTTAGATTACTAAACATGAAAAATGGGCTTGATGCTATGCGTGATGCAAATGCAAGAGCAGTTTCTATCTTGCATAAGCTCTGAAGTGAGGTCTACTAGATACTGCAAAGACTGCCTCTTACGTACCTTATTTAACGTATTAAAATAAGCTAAAAGCTTTCTAACCTTTAGGAGTGTGAGCTATTTCAATCTCGTGTATCTGAACAGGGGAGGCCATCTACTATTTGGTCATCTTTGATGAAAACCATAGAAATGGGTCTCAGAAGGACTTTGGTGATAATGTGAACATGAGGAGTTAATATGTTACTGAAATACACTGAAATGTTGCAAGAATCTGTTCTTTGCTCAAGCTGATTTTTTATATTTGCTCCACTTTATGATAGAAAACACTCCCACTGGATTGTGTAGCTTTGCAAACAAGACTCAAAGCTACTTTTGTCCATAAATATCTGTATTAACATTCCAACCTTGAGGCCAGGTTGCCTCTGCATAGTCATACTTTCATCCATTCAGAGCTCTTTGATATAAAGGTCTGTCATTTACAAATCCATGTTAGAGCTTCCATGTTGGAAGTTAAAGACTATATTGAAGTAAATTAATATGTAATGCTGGGTTAAATAGCCAGTGCAATGAAAGATGAAATTGTACCGGGTTTTCCACCAAACAATGCCAATAGCTTTCCCTTTGGTTAAAGTTTATTGTCTCTGTTCAGATTTTGAACAAAGGTTACAGGTAAATGTATTTTGAACTTGGAACAGGAATGGAGTGTAACAAGGCATTTGAATCCATTGTATTTCTTATTACTGTAATGACTGTATGACTCTTACAGGTGTCTTCTGCTGGATTAAAATTATTTCAGTAGCAGAAGTTCCTTACTCAGAGACTCATGTTTGTGTAACTGCTGATGCTCTTTCTTACTGGGAGCTTTTTCTTGCTGGGAACCGCTGGGAGCTCTTTTCAGAACTTTCCTATTTTCACTCTAATACCGCGACAATTGTATCCAGTAGTCTTTGCCCTGTGTAGAGGTTTGTTTTAATCTGAACTAGTTCTGTCACTTGAGTCCTGTTCCACTGTAAATCAGTCTCTTTACTTGGTTCCAGATCAAGTGTTTGGTTCCAATCTCACCAGCTTGTGTCAAAGAGAAAACAGCACGGTGCCAAAGTTCGTGAAGCTGTGCATTGAGCATGTTGAGGAGCATGGTATGGCTGAAGTTTTTTGTTTCCAAATCTTTCTTGCTCACCACATGATCTGATTTTGAACGTTTCAATCCTTAAAATGCTGTAGATTTATCTGGGGAAAATAACTTGGAATTTGCATCTGTAGTTAGCAATGAGTTTTCAAGGGGAGGGGTGTGTGTCTGTGGGATCCAAAATGGCGAGAGGGAAGGAAATCTTATTTTGGAGAAATTGATCCTCTTCAGTGTTATTTCAAGCTCAGGAGAAGGCAGGACAGCCTCCTGGCAGCAAGGATCTAAGGAAAGAGGGATTACAAGAAGGAATAGAAGAGCTCAGCCCATCAAGGTGTTTTTCCAGATGAAAAGAGAGAGACTGTCAGAACGCAACCATTCATTTTTGGAAGGTTTAAGCATACTAAGTCATTTATATGAAAACTTCCTTGAAACAGACTTCTAGGAAAAAGTTGTATTCCTGCTCTGTATATGCCCTGAAGAAGATAAATCTATTGGTTTGATGCCCTTCAGCCAGTTACGCCAATTGCTATGTGAAGTTTTGTGCAATTCTGGACATTATCAGTATCCACATATTGACTCAAGTTTTGTTTGCTTTCATTGAAAATAAGTCTCTCCTACTTGTAACTTTCAAACAATTTTCTCAGTTATTATGTGATTTTCTGGGTTGTCTGATACAAGGGACATCGACACATTTTTGTTGAAAATATGTTGGTTATGGCTCCTGACATGGCTGTACTCTCTGCTGGTTTTCTTGCTTCTTTCTTGCTGTTGTCATTGCCCTATCTCTTGGAAAAGATGACTGAGAGGCGATTATGGAATCTCCATAATCATCATTCAGATATATACCAGTCTGTTAATCTGAAAACATTGTCTTGAGAATCAGGGTAAGTGTTACAGGGGCATACTACATGAGAATTTTAAAGCATTTTCCATGGGAACTTCATTTAGGATTTTGTTGCAGCCCGTAGTCCTCTTTCTCAATGCTGCTGTCTTATGGTCTGGGAGGGAAAAATAGCTGCTTCTGTTGCCATACCCCAGTTCAACAAACTTCCCCCTTGTTTGTAACAGGAGGCTTTATTCCATTTGTGATCTGCAGTTTGTGAGAAGGGGGTTATTTTGCTTTGTTCTTTTTTTATTTCTTTTTTATTTTAAAGGCAGGACTGCAGTGAAGATAGTGGTGAAGTTTTCCTTTTTTAAATACCTGAGGGGAAGCTAACAGAAATGAACAGCTTACCCTCCTGCTTCTCCAACTCTTCTTCCTACTGCCAATACACTTCAAATCAGTTCTTTCTGTAAAGGAATGACTAGTGGATTATGGGGAAAAGGGATATGTCAGATGGTGCTGGTAACTGTGCTGTGTTGCATCAGACAACTTGAGGAGCTACAGGGACTTGCAGGTATTCTGGCAACACTCTCAGTGGCACTGACTCACATGCTGCATTCAAGTGGCGTTTCAATTAAATTCCTTACCTCCTAATCATTTCTGAGCAACTGCGGGAGCAACCACAGACAGAGTTTTCTTTTTTGGTTGAGTGTGCAATACTGTAAAGGCAAAGGACTACCCATTTTATTTTGTAGGTTGTTGGGTATTGATGAGTGTGCATGCGCATCATTACTTTTCCATGTAGACCTGGTCACTTGACAACTTTGAGATACTCTCTATGCATGACTTGATTTTTCTTAACCATACATTAAAAAATTGAGCATCCACAGAATACTTGGTTCTTGCATGTTGGAGCCCCATATACTCCCTGCCCACCCACCAAGAGCATCTTAGAGACCCCTAATCTCATTGGGGAAACTTAGAGCTGTTGCCTCATTACTGCTGTTCTACTGTGTAGGAAGTTTTAGAGATTACTTTGAGCTTGATGCTGCCAGACCTGTGCAGGCAAACTAAACCTCCTCTGATATGCCCTCCCCATTAAAAAGCTAGTTTAACTTTTTTTGTTGTTGAACTGAGTGTTGTTTGTTACAAGATGGGTTTCTTTTAATTTAATGGGTAGACCTATGAAGAAGCAGCATAATGATTCCAGAATTCATGCATGTGCAAGGTATTAAAACAGATTTAATCCCTTTGTTTTAGGATTAGATGTTGATGGCTTATACCGAGTTAGTGGCAATCTTGCAGTGATACAGAAGCTAAGATTTGCAGTCAATCATGGTAAGTTTCCTTCAACTATATTACAATTGCATATGCTTTTGGATTACTGAAGTTCATAGAAAGTTCAGGAAAAAGTTTTCTTAATGTATAACTGCATTCTTTCATGAGAAGTGATTGTCATCTTTAAAGTAAAATTAACTTCAGAATTGCAGAATTTAGTGTGTAATACACATAATTTGAAAAATCTAGCATCCTGAAGGGCTTAGTGTTCTGTGGAGCATAGAGGCATTGCCAGGACACAATCCTAAAGAAAGACGCTAATAGAACTCGAGTCAGAATAGTTTGAGTTGGAAGGGATGTTGAAGACCACCTAATTCCAACCCTGTTCAATGGACAGGGACACCTTCCACCAGACCAGGTTGCTCAAAGCCATGTCCAGCCTGACCTTGAACACTGCCAGGGATGGGGCAGCCACATCTTCTCTGGGCAGCCTGTTCCAGTGCCTCACCACCCTCACAGTGAAGAGCTTCTTCCTAATATTTGAATTTGAAAGGGAAGGGATTATTTCAAAGTGACTGGAAAAAACAGTAAGCATATTAAACATCCACTAGCATTAAAATTTTAAGTTAATGCTTTTTAGCAAGGTTTGTTACTCCTTTTTAGTATGTGGGTGTTTAGCTCCTCTTTGCCGTACTCTGTGCATAAAACCCTTTCATATGGCTGTATTTCAGTGTTCGGTGAGAATCAATAGGCAGCTTGCAGTTAGGAAGAGGACAGTAGCCCATCTACAATCTGACCTCTCATTTCCTGTTTGACAGGATCCAACAGTAAATTTTGTGTTGCATCAGCAGCTCCTGTTCCCCTCTGGAAAATACCCTTCATGCAGGGGAGCTGCATGCAGTACAGTAGGCAGAGTTTGGCCATCTGTGTCTGTAGTGGTTGAGCTTTTGTATCCCCTTTTACACTGCAGCAGCGCTGCGAGTCTTCGCTGCCGCAAGAACAGAAGAGTATTTCAGTTTATTTGTAAGAAAGCTTTTATAGCTAAATTGTTTACATTAACACGATTCATATTTTTTTCCTTTCAGATGAGAGGCTAGACTTGAATGACAGTAAATGGGAAGACATACATGTCATCACAGGAGCTCTAAAGATGTTTTTCAGAGAATTGCCAGAGCCACTGTTCACTTACAATCACTTCAATGACTTTGTCAATGCAATTAGTAAGTCTGGAAAACCTGTGTGTGCTTTGGTTTTGTATAAGTTATGCTCAGTACATATAATTTTCAACAGTAAAAAGAATGCTTTGGTTATGAACATCTGTAAGGTTTCCCTGAAATTGCCTGTCAGTAATGCACGGTCCTGCCAGGAGGTGTCAGTATTTTCTCATATTAGCACTGCAAAATGTTTGCTGTTATTCTCTCTCTGTTAAATTTTATGCTGAAATTTTAAGCAAAACCCCTGAATTTTTGTTTCTGCACCTCACCCTTTTGCAGAACAAGAACCAAGGCAGCGTGTCCATGCTGTTAAAGATTTAATCAAACAGTTGCCAAAACCTAATCAGGACACTATGCAGGTACTCTTTAGACATCTGAAGAGGTAAGTAACAGATAATAGGAAAGGCTTTGTATTGTGGAGCCTCTCTTAAAGCTAACTAGTCCAATTAAAAATACTAGGTGACTGTTCCTACTGCGTATTTCTTGCCTGTATTTGATTTGATGAAACCAATATATCAGTCTGTACTTATACAAGCTTGCAGAGCCCCAAACAGACTTCAGAGAAAATGTCATAGTTGCAGTGTTCACTGCCAAGCCCTTGTGTTTGAGGGATTGTGAGAGGATCAGGAATAGCATTTCAGAATAAAACTTTTCCATAGAGGAAATCACAGCAGCTGTAGGTCCTGATAACAAGACTACTCATTAAATAAATACTGTGAATATTCATTTGCTTAGGACTGTGTCTTTTACTATTATCCTTTTACTCTAGCACTGATAAATCCCTCTTTATATATCCTTTTTTTTCTCTTTCAGAGTTGTAGAAAATGGAGAAAAGAACCGAATGACTTATCAAAGTGTAGCAATAGTTTTTGGTCCAACCTTATTAAAACCAGAGAAAGAGACTGGTAACATAGCAGTCCACACAGTGTACCAGAATCAGATTGTAGAGTTAATTCTACTGGAATTGAATTCCATCTTTGGACGCTGACATTTTTCTTGGAGTAGGAACTGGAAGTGATGGGTTGGCAGCAGTACTCCATCAGAAGGAAAATCGCTGTACATGATGTATTATGTTTCTGGACCAAACGGCAACTTGTTTTTTGCACTTTTGAGAGGGGAGAAACAGGAGAAATGTTTGACCACTTTAATGCGAACTGAAAGCTTCACTTCGGTTTTCTTTCAAAAGTTCAATGTAAAAACTGAATAGAAAGGTTTATAGTTTGCCTTTTTTAAAGTAGCATTGGAAAAATGTAATATAGGTTCATACACTGGATTTCTTGGAGAGTAAAGCTATTAATCTCAAACTGGATAATCTGGAATTTAATCTTAAAATTCTTCCACTTTATAGGGAAAAGTCCTACCAACTGGCATGGAAGAATTCAGTGAAGTTACATCTTAACCTTGTGTATTACAACCTACTCACATCTGCATAACACTTTTCCAAGGGGTTTCTGCATGCAGTGACTGTCTTAAACTTGTGCTAACAGTTTGGTTTAGTTATTCAAATCTAATTCTTCACTTGAGATCTGCTGTCCTCCCCCACCCCCCATTTTTCTTTGCTTCATTTTATTCCCCAGCAAACTTTCTGAAACTTCTTAGTTTCTTTATAAAACAGCACACTATTTCAAACACTGAACTTGTAAGAATATCCAGCAATGGGTATTTGTTTTGTGGCATAATAGAAGTCATATTTAATAAACATGTTCATTTTTTCAGGGTGTTTCCTGAGCTTAGTTTTGTGTTATACTGATTTAAAGCTAAAATCCTAAGTAAATACCGACTGTAAAAGTGTTGAGTTCTTGGTATAATGCTGTGGTAGTGGAAGTTTCTTGGTGTAAATAGAGGCTGTCTTTTTGATTCTTGTATATAATTCAGGTTGTGTATAGTTTAAGAACACTTTAGTCACACATTTCTAATCATGGATAGATTAGCTACAGTAGCATGATGTTACCAGTGGATGTCTGGGTTTCAGCAGGGAAACAGGTTTTGGGGAGGGAGGGGGGGGCCTAACTGTGTGCACTTTTAGATGTTAATTACATTTGCGGGCAAATAACTATAATGCGGATGGTACTGGAGAAATACTGAGTGTGCTTGCTACATTGTTAATGCACTACAAGAGGAGCCTTTTAGGTTATTTAATATGTACAGGATATGTTAGAAAAATGTATTATGAATTGTAACATCGACAAATAGTGAAACTCATGTTTTGATAGATGTTTGATAGAATCCATGATGCTAAATTTAATATTTTCTTTTTACATTAATGTAGAATAATTTGTAAAATTGGTTTTGAAAGATTTTGTTACAGGGAGCATGGTCTGCTGAAGATTTTTTTAAATGTATTTTTCTAGACTAACTGCTGTACCTGACATATTTGTTATGTCTAACCTGAATAAAGAAAACCATTAGTTCTTTTAGAGTTTGCCATTCCCGCTTCAGACAACATGAACCCCTTTAAACAGTAAGACCGATGTATCTTGCTGCTTGGCATGGATACTACTTGTGACAAAGGGTTGTCATGCTGGATTAAAAGCTGAATGCTTACTTTGTAACCTGACAGTTTAGGAACTTCCCAGTCCCTTTCTTGAACAACTTAAATTCTAACATAAGGTTCAGAGAGGGCAGAAGTAATTTATTGATATAAATTCTTTAAAACATATCCCAGCTTACAGTAGGTTCCAAGTACAGAAAGCAGGTATATTGGGGAAATAATTGTATTTTTGCCTTTGATCTTGTTGCATTCCTTTCACAACGCGGTTCTTGCTTACAGCAGAGGGGATGTGCAGTGAAGTACTGAGGTGTAACCAGATGAATGGTACGAGAATTTCATGAACATAGGGCTTGCATGAGAAGTCTTCGGAGATTAAAGAGAAGACGAGTTACCCTGTGGCTTTCTCACTGTCTTCTTGTGGTAATGGTGAAGTCTTGTGGTTTGTTGCAAAGCGACCTGAGTGAGAATTGTGAAAGCTCCATCTCCCGTTAGGTTGTCAGCTCCTGGTAGGCTGTCGGACTGGAGCAGTGCCGAGTGGCAGGTGTGCCTTGGGCTACCAGAAAGTATCAGCAAAGCTGAAGTCTGTTGCTGCGGATTATTCAAATCCCAGCTTCAGCTGTGAAATGGAAAAGAATTCCCACTGCTAAATGAGAGGGCTTATCCACAGGTCACCTTTTCTGTATGAGTGCTGTGTTTTTCAAAGAAAGAATACCTTTTTAGAACAATTTGATAATGAGGATGTCACATTTTTCCTTGTGTTCCCCCAAAATAAAGCATTCTGTTACTACAGTTTATGGTATGGTTTTGTTCAGTGAAGTTGTCGTGGTTTAATGTTCTCATTTTTAGTTTGGGGAGGGGAAAGTGTTTTTTAATTGAAAGGTGTAGCTAAACATTTGAGGCAGTCAGGAAGAGGAGGCTGTCCAAGCTGATGGTGTGCTTGTCCTGACCAACTTGAAACTGTGTGTCAGCACATTGAGTTTATTCACTACTCAAAGTACCTTGCTTGTTCCTGCAGTTAGCTTTCTTTTAAATTCAAACCCAGATTTTAGTACAAAGATAGCAGGGAAAACTCTTTGTATTAGATGAAACATAATTATATATTACTCAGTTTCCGTTTTAAATCAGGTTTGGTTCTGCTTTAAAACCAATATATAGTAAATATAAACTTTTGCAGCCATAACCGCTCAAAGATACTGGAGGTCCAATGTTATGTATCAGTGCTGGTTGAAATTCTTTTCTGGCTGTGTTCAGCTCTGTAGATCAGCTACACAGCATTAGTACCAAGCAGTTATCAGACGTGTACTTTATACCAGCTACGGGTATATTCCCTCACTTTAAAACTTAGGAGAGAATGGGCACAAAAAGGGTAAGGCAAATAGAGTCATTTTGTGTAAACTAATTTTTTTAAATCAGAGTTGCGTGTAACTGGTGCTTCCTGTGTGCAGGTGGATCAGTCACGCTGACCACCTAGGCCCAGGTTTTCCGTCTTCACAGAAAGGCATGATAAATTCCCTTTGTACTGAACCCATTTTGTCCTAGCAAGCGGATCCTTGGCTTGCAAAGTGAGAGAGAAGGGAGTTTGTAGGTGAAACAGCATCAGTTTACTCCTGTGTGGAGCTCTGACTTTTTTCCCATAATGAGAACAGCTTTTTTTACCCCAAAGTAATGATACTTTCTGACTCAATTGGCTAATTCATAAGGCATAACGTAAACCAAGCACAGTGGGGCATTCTGCTGGGCAAAGGGGGAGGTACAGCATGTCTAATGAGGCCTTCTGCAGCCTCTGGGGAGAGGAGAGCTTCTCTGAAGAATCTTAATTAGGCTCCACAATTGCAAAGTTTTGTGGGTAAGCAGCTGGTAGGACTGGATCAGACCTTTACAAAAGTAGCCCTATGTGAGTGTGAGACTTAAATGAGCATCTCCCCCCCCCAGCATTCTTGTAAACAGAGCACTTGTAAAACAAGATCACACTGTGTAACAAACTAACATGAAAGACATTCAGAGGCGAGTCGGCCTCTTGGTCCTTTTTACTGCCTTGAGAATTAAATAGCAGCTCTAATATTAGAGTTCCCTACAACTTCCACAAGTGGATTTGAGTTTGTTAAGGAATTTCACTAATATCTTTCGGAAGAAATCTTGTGTTGCGTTCAGCAACCTCAGAACTGAAAATTGGAACGTGCAGGGTTTATTTCTCATAGAAGCCCATCTTGCAGCTTATTGCACCAAAATGTAGTTGGCTACGGATGCGAAGAGTGGCTCCTTAGTGTGGGAATAAGTAAATGCAAAACACTGAAGGAAACCAGACAAAGCAGGTGTGATGGACAAGCAAGATGGCAAAGAAACAGTCAGAAAATCTGCAGGAATGCAAGCCAGGGACCTGGGAAAAAGCCAGGCTGCTGAGAGAGGGGGTTTGGGTTTTTTCTCTTCTCTTTTCCTTCTTTTTCCACTTCACACAATGCAGATGAAGGCCTGGCTATGTTTTGTAGGGGTAAGTTGCTCTGTAAACAGGTGGAGTTCAAATGACAGTGCAAAACAGCAGTGCCCACCTTTCTCTGGACTTTTCCATAGCAGCTTCTGTGTCAGCTGCTGCGCGTCTGTTCAGGTTCGGTTTCCACACCTGAGTGCTAATGGGGTTCAAGAAGTATGTTCCTTCAATATAATCACGAATGCACAGCTAGCATCTGTGTGTTACAAAAATAGACTTTGGTTTATTCTTGGTTTGGCAGCATAGTGCTGGTGGCACTGGGTGTCCCATCCAAGATCAGAACCAGATCCTGAAGAGTACCAGTTTGTCTGTTACAAGCTCAGCACACCAGAAGGAAGAAATGTATGAAGCTGAACAGTGGGAGTATGAAGAAAAAATAGACCCCAAAGCTAAACTATCCCCACAACGAGTTTAGGTTTGCATGTAAGGTATCAATCTGCTCAGAATAGTTTGAAAATTCATAGTGTGAACGAAACAGCTCTCCTCACAAGACATAACTACTGTAATTAAAAGTTGTCATTTTTTGTATCTGGCACCGGAAGATAAATGTTAAATGTTGGTCAGCTTGTCTAGTTGTTATGGAATCATGGAATGGCTTGGGTTGGAAAGGACCTTAAGATCATGTAGTTCCAACTTCCCTGCCAGGGGCAAGGACACCTTCCACGAGACCAGGTTGCTCAAAGCCCTGTCTAGCCTGGCCTTGAACACTTCCTGGGATGGGGCAGCCACATCTTCCTTGTACAGGCCGTTCTAGTGCCTCACCACCCTCACATAAATCTGCTGTTCATCATGTGCTGAATCCTGATGGTTGAACCAAAGCACTGTTGGTATGTTACCTGGTCACCGATGTGCCAGTGCCCTCTGCCCTTTCTTTACCAAAAGGGTTCACCTTCCTGCTGCAGGGATGCTCTCCCTGGGGCTAAGTGAGTATATTGTCTGTGGGTGCTGGCCTTGGCAAGCCTTTTCCAATGCATGTGTGACATGCTCAACTTCGTGCTTGCTTCTGTGAAGCAAAATGGAGACATGGCTGCGCAAGAGGTCCTCTGGCATGCCTTTAAAGCATAATGTACAACGAAGGATGCCACCATATTCCCTGCTATGTAATGGCTGGTTCATAGCTGAGGTGCTGTTCTCATCAATATACTAATCCTGCTCTAAGTTTTCTCTTTGAAGTGTTAAGGAGAAAACTCCTTTTCCTATTAATGTCTCCCTTTCTCTGCATCCACCCACCTGCTATTCCTGCTGCACTGAAAGTCAATCCGACTTGGACCGTTTGCTTCCTTATTTGTACAACAGCCTGGAGCCTGGGGACTGGAATGCGCTGTGCTCTGCCCAGAGTGCCGCTTCGCCTGCGGAGGCTGAGGTAGCAGCCGCTCTGCAATGGACACTTCATTAATGCACACAGCAGCGTTGATGCTAAATGGTGGTGCAAATAGGGGAAAAGATTAAAAAAGGAAAAAAACCTCACAGACGAGAAGAATAAACGAATGGTCCTTTCAAGGTAATAGTTAAAGCTGTCTGAGTGCTGCTCCCCCGCTTCCCAGAGTGCCCATTCTTCTTGTGCGTTGCGGCAATGTATATAAGCCTAGCAATGAGGTATTATATTTGGCACGAGAGCGAGGGAAAGCAATGTAATTCCATGCAACCTCCACCATCCGTATTGCTTGTGTAGGCTGAGCTGTGAGCCACCTGCCAAGAAGATGGCAGAGTCTTCAGGTTTGCGTTAAAACGCTGCGGCTATAGGCCAGGGTCATACTTGTCCCTTTCTTTTGCCTGAGCTTCCCAGCCTGCCCCATTTCAATGCATGAAAATAAGTAACTTTCTCTCAGCCTTTCCTGTTAGTGGATTATTCTATTACAGAAGCTGTGTCCAGCAAGCCAAGTGCTCAGGGTGTCTCTGGGTACAGCTTCTTCCCCTGTATATACACAATTTAGTTAAGAGGGGGAGAAGACAGTTTATTATAAACATTGAACAGTGGGTGGCATCGTTAGCTCTTAAATATCATAACTGACTCCCCAGGTGGTTGTCCTAATGCGTTCTGGGCTCTTTGCATCCCTGAGATAAAAGGAAAGCCTGAGCACATGAGGGCAGGATGCTGCACAAAGAAAGGTTGAGTGCTGCTGTTGCTGGCAAGGCAAACTCCGTTTTGCTATCATCAAGTCTTAGAAGCGACGCCTGTGCTGTGCAAGCCGGAGGTGGGGACTCGTGCCTTTCCTTCCTTCCTGCTGCCTTTCTAATTTACTAAGTCATGAGCTAAGGCTTGTGGCATGTTGCAGGCCAGACAGCACAATTATAATGCTACTCTCCGGTTTTAAAGAATCTATGAATGAAGTTGGCTTGTAGCCTTCCATTTAGCCATTGGTTTCCTTGTTCCTACTTGGCCATTCACAACCCATATCAAATGAATGCGCTTTTCCTGGCCAAAGCTTCATTCCCATTTATCTCTTAACATGACGCTGCTCAATGGAACAAGCCTGTCTCATCACTCACTGCAGCACTGGCAGCCTCACTGTGCTGGAGCATTCCTGGGGACTGGGACGGCTGTGGTGGTTCCAAGTACTGCCACAGTCCCAACTAGTGACCACCAATTCGGTAAAGCCCTGTTAAAGTTCCTCTTCCTTTACCACAGCCTGAAATACCAGCTGGGTGCTTGCAGCCACCAAGGCTTCAGTCTTGTAAGTGCTTCACACCAGTTACAGAGAAATGCTCAAAGCTATGAACCCTGGCAGCCCCCCCCCAGCACAGTGGGATGTGGCACCAGCACTGCAGTTTCCCAGCCAGCCCAGCAATGGAAGCCTCTTTGGGAATAAATAGGCAGAACGTGCTAGAAGGCAGCCTGCAGAGCGCCCAGCACTCCTGCCCATCCCTGCCTGGATGCAGGCATGGGCACCAAAGGTGACTGCAGAGGGAGAAGTCAGGGCTGGGAGACCAAGAGCTGTGTTTCTCCTAGGCGCAGCAGCAGTTTGGGCTGCTCTTAAAGACCCCTACTGATGGAGAGGGTAGAGTCTCCCAGACAGTCTTATCTAGCATGTAATCTTCATCCCACTCAGAAAGCTTTTCTTTTTGCACATCTAAATAGCCCTTGCTGCAGTTCACTTTCATCTTCTTCCTTACTCTGCCCTTATCCATTGCTTTTATCCCATTCTGCAACTTACTTTTCCTCGCATCAGTATGTACACAATAGCGGTCCATTAAACTATAAAAGGTTACTGTGTCTCACTTCTCCCTTCTCTAGACTAAGCAAACTCAATCCTCCTAATCTTTCCTTGGATGTCAAGCAGCCGGCTGGTTCAAGCATGGCACAGAGAAGTGTGAGTTCACGTGTCCTCAGGGGAAGCCTTCAGCACCCACCTATCAAATAAAAATAAGTTGCAGAATACTCTTCACTTCTTCACTCTTTGATACCCACCCTCCAGGCCAGCCCCAGCCTTTGCGTTATGTGCTTGTCCAAGCCCGCCGCTGTGTCCTGAGAACTCCCACTGTTGGCTGACTCAGAAGCTCTGGTGTTTCTGGATCCATCCCTGAATCCCCGATACCTAGCTACATATGGAACTAGAGACTTTACAGCCCCTGAAGCTATGGAGTAATCAAGGCACGTTTTGCTTCCTGAAGCAATTATCCAGCAAGTAGGCCCTTATGCCCTGTTTTAGATAAAGCAGAGTGGCTTAAGGGGAAGTGCTGTAGCTACCGCGCCTCAGGCTGGAAGGCCATGCCTGCCCTGGTGGGGTTTTGGGGGAGAGAGGTGTGCAAATCAACCTGCCTGCCATCTGCAGGCAGGCGTCGCTGGGAGGAGCAAAAGCTCTGATTGAGAGCTGATAATTCAAAGTGCTCCAAAATTTACACATCTACCCAGAAGTGCTGGCAAAGAAAACTGGCCTTAGTTAAGTGACGGGGAGGAAAGTGAAAGCCATCATGGGCAGCAACACTAGGATTATGCAGCTGAGGTTTTTACTCTTACTCCTTTCCAGAATGACAGGTTTGGGTGGTATCAATACTCAGGTAGCTGCAACTCTTGCTGCCAATGTGAACAAAAGCTTTGCTGAAGCATCAAGGACCAGAGCACTGGTAGAAAGCACTGCTCCAGGTTTGGGCTGTGTGCAAGGGCCATGTAGCCTAAAGCAGGACTAGAAGCTGCCTCCCTGGCTCTCCCCAGGGCACTGCAAAGGGACTGCACTGACCCCCAGAATATGGACTTTGGAGAGGGAAGAAGGAGAATTGCTTTCGGAAGTTGTCACCACAAACAGCAGCCCCAGCACAACCTGCTGCTGTCTCCCTAGAGCCTGCAATGCCTCACAAACATCCCAGATAGGAGCAGTGCCACCGACTGGGGCAGACCCTGGGGCTTCCCTCCCTGGCTTGCTGTCATTATGGCATCCCTCTGTGCTTCTGTGGTACCCACAGCTGCTGCCATGCTGTCCTGCCCTGACCTACAGCTTCTATGAGTCGGGTTGTCTGTGCAAGAGCTGCCCTGCCAGCTGTGCACCAGGGAGACCAGGTAATGCTGGAATTACGTTTCTACTCACGGCAGGAAAGCCAACACTTGAAGGACTGTTAGTTATGTTGTGGCAGCTGGAAGAGGCTTTTCGAGACGGAAGTGCCGAACACATTTATCTCGATTATAATTTTCAAGACAAAGCTTGTTGTGACAACGAATTATTTAACTTGGAGAGGTTCTCAGCATCTTATAATTATGTACAAAAAATCAAGGCTCTGCACATTAGAAACCAAGGTTAAAGAAAAAGGAAGATACTAGCAGATTTGGCTTAGTCTAGCAGATTTGCCTGACAAATTAAAGCGTGTACCTCTCTATTACTATTTCACCTGAGCTGGTATTCAGCTGCACCATTGAGAAGAACATGGCAAAGCCTGAATTTCCTTTTGTTTCCAGACACCCGTGGAAAAGCTGTACACTACTGAAAAGCTGTGATTTAAACCCTGAGAAGAAAACATTATAAAACCATGCAGTGGTAGTCTGGGGACTAGTAATGATTTACCCCAGTGCATTGCTGAGTGGAAGATATGCCTAAGTCCCCTTCATGACAGATAGCTCGAGGTCTGCAAAGCAGAGCCTCAATTCCCTTCTTATTCACACCGTGTTTCCTCAGTCAAGCCACAAAACTTCTGGGTGAAGTTGGAAGAGCTGGAAATTACAATCCAGGGCAGAGCAGATGGTGGAGTCACAGGGATTGAGTTACTGTTCCTTTGATACCGCCATCTGGGCCCCCTCCCACCTGCCTGCAAACAAGCCCTGGCGAAGTTTTTGTCCTCCCTTGCAGCCCTATTTCCCACTAAGTTGGCCAACAGCATCTAGCACTGTTGCACAGAGTCACCCTTTACATTTAAAGCACAGAAAAGAGAGGGATCACGCTATGAGGAGCACTCTCATCCTCTTTTTGCAACTTTAAGCCTGTTCCCGTTCAATGTGGCAGAACAGTGCTGTCACCTTCTCCCAGGATTATGAACTGGGGTCTGGCAGGCTCTTTCCTAGGGAGCTGAGATATCTAACAGATTCCGGCCCGTGTTACCCATTAAGCACATGTCGCCTTGACCTGATCACATCCATTGTCCTTAGTACTGGTCATCATCCTTATTACCTCTCCTTGGAAGAGCACACTCATGAATGCTACCATGAAAGCAAAAATCCCCTTCTTATCCCTTTCCTTGAACTGTACACTGGATGCAGCTCCACATGGGCAGAAGGACCCGGCTCCTTGCCAAGCCGTCCATGACAACCTGCTACAAGACTCCTGGGGTGGCCATGGCTCATCCCATCATAGCCCCTGCCACATTGGGCACCAGCAGGAGGAAACAGCCCAGGCCAAGGGCAGGCTGGATCCCCTGACTGAAGAGTGCCTTGGAGAAGACAGGAGACACTTGCCAGCCCAGGGACAGGTGGGATTTCCAGGGAAATTCTGGCCTCTCCTTGCCTGAGACCTCATACTTCTATCTGTCTGACTGTCTTGAAGGACTTGGCTACCAGCAGAATTAAGGCCGCAGATCAGTCTGTTAAAAATACCTATCCGATTATCAGTTGGGCCATATTTATCCTTTATTCTCCTGGCTGCAAGTAGTCCTGGAAGGCACAGGACCACTCACCTCAGTGAAGCCAGCTCGCCTGGATGTATGGTCTCTTTGTTCTCACCTGCCTTCTCCCCAGAGGCGCAGTGCGAGTTCTCTGATCTCCTCTTTGAAGGGGTCTCATAGTCTTCTCTTTTGGAGTGCTGCGAGGTCTCCACCAGCAGTAGTCTGTGCACAGCATAATTGTTCTCCGTTAAGGCCTCAGAGGTGGCGAGGCTCCTGACATTTTTCATTGCCTGGAGAGGTGCAATTTTTCATTGCTTTCCTGAGGACTATTGCACTTCGCAACAGTAATGGAGCATCCAGCCACACCGAGCTGCAGCATATGTTTTTATCTCTTGATGGAGGCAAGCTGAAGGACTTCCAGCTCAGAAGCTTACAACTGGAAAGTTGTAAGCAAAGCTATGAAGCAAATTATAGCAGAAGCTCATAACAAACCACAGTTTTCCATGGTAGATTATACATGATTTTGAAATTGGACAAGATACACTTTACCAAATACTAAGCTATAAGCAAAAAGTAGCAGTAGAGAGGGGATCTCAAATTACATTAAAATAAATAAACTCTGAAATGCAGTCGGCAATATCATACATGCCTCTAACTTTATCTGTTTCTAGCTACAGATCTAGAGGCCATAACCTCACTGCAGCTGGTATGTGACTGTGTCAGCTAAGCTGCTGGTGGAGGAAAGATATCACTTCATCTCTGGGATACACACTAAGGAAAACAGAGCCTAGAAATTGTACTTTGGCAGGATCTGCACATCTCCAGCTAGTTATTGCATTCTTTCACATAGTCTGTTTAAAAGTAAGTAATTGTAACAGAAACAGCTCTTGCAAACAGCTGGTAAGCAAACAGAGCAGAAAAGGGTTGAAATTTTAGTTTGGATTTGAAATGCTTTTGCAAACAAGAAGTGTTTTCAAGTACTTACTTCTGAAACCTAACATCTAATTTAACGTACCAGAACAGATGTGCAACAGCCTATAAGCCTGAAAAATACAAATCTGAGTTTTGCCAAACCTTCCCAGTGATTTGCCAAAGTGTATTTTAGTTCAAGCTCTTAAAGGGAATTAGCTCTGAGAGCGAAACTGTAAAGCAAAACCAAAAGTTCTCTTTCAGTTTATTTTTCTGATAGTATTCCCAGTGGTGCTGAAGAAAGGCAAGAGGCTGGGCTGCTTCTCCCCCTTACAAAGAGTACAGTGGGGCTGGGGATACAAACAGGACTGGGGACGCTGCCCTGAGCAGGGCAAATCCCTGCTCCTGAGTCAGCCAAATGTCCTTCTGTCCTGCAATTTCTTCTGTCTTTTATTATACAATCTGCACTTAGTCATGGAGTAAAAGTCAATCAATTTTTGTTAGCACAGTCTAGGGCAAAAACAAGCATGATGCTGCTTTGCTCCAGACAGGGGGCTTCTTTTTCCTTTTTAAACCCAACCCTAAAATTCAAATTAGCCTGCAGCTCAAAGCCTTTACCACCAGGGCATGAATGCTAAACAGCCTGCTCCGAGTCCAATCTGTTCACTGCCTGGCTAATGATTATTCTTCATAGAAACCCTACCAGAATCCATTATTATTCTCTCCTCCAGCACTTGTATCTCTCTTGTATTTATATAAGATTAAGTAGCCCTGTTAAGTTTTTACTTTCTGATTGGAGCTTATTTTAACCTCAATTAAGCCATCAGCCCTTCTTTCTGAAGGCAGAGCAATAGCATAGCCATTATCATTCTCTCCACCTTTTGTATGAAAATGATGTTGAGGATTGGTTGCTCTGGGGATTGCTCTGTGGCAGGTAACCAACGCCGAGAGTCGGGGAGGATAAATGGTGCCAGACTCCCAGAGGTGCCGTGGCACTGTGTAATTATTGTTCCAGACAGCTGAAAACAGCAGGGTTTCTGGTTCCCCTGCTTAGTTTCAGTCTGCCATGATTGCTGGCACAGAAAGACGCTGATTATAAGTAAACATTAATTATGCCCTGCTACCCCACTGCTAGCATCGCTGGGCTTGCAAGCAACAGAATCACAGTGCTGTGCTTGACTCCCACCTCTGAAAATCTTCTATACGGATTTTCATCTTGCTTGATCAGAGAACATTGCTCCTAAACATTGTCCCCATACATAGCTAGAGTTATGGTGCATTTTATACCACCACTTCAGTAGTGTACTTCAATGCTGTTGCTAAAATAATGACTAAAGTACTTATTCTTTGAAGAAGTTGAGCTCAGGTGATGCAGCAAGCAATTCTGCTATCTGTGCCGGAGCAGAGGAATCATTTTAGTGTCTTTAAAGGAAAAAAAACCAAACAAAGGCAAATAAAACTTTTCAATCATCCTATATGTCAAGGCAATTTTTTCCAGGTAACGTGCTTTATTTAAATGGCAGCCTATTCCTTCCTCTTTTTTATGTGGCTTTGGGATTTCTTTTTATCTTTGCTAAAGGAGGCTTAAAAATACAGAGCCCACAGTGTTGCGGAGAGTAAACATTGCTCCTCGAGTCGCATGGACAGTTACAAAGCGATTTCCATGGCGCTCAAAATGCAGCCTTCGACACTGATGGAATTTCACTGCACTGTGATTGCACAGCATTGCAGTGAAATAGGTTCGATTTCATTATCTGGCTATTCCATTTCGCCTATATTTACAACCTGCCTGACCTCTGGGGGAAGGGGAGGACAAGCAGCCAATCACGCCAGAGACATTTTGAAAGGTCAAAGCAATACAGCGTTTACCACTGTAATTCACAGGCTCTACAATTTGGAGACCCTGCTCTCATGACAAGAATTGGCAGAAGAGCATAGTTAATGTGAAATATTTGTCCATTCCCAGAGCAAATATGGAAAATAGAGAATGTCTTAAACTTTGCCCCTTTCTTTCTCCTTTTGGCAGAAGATGACATGCAAGTGCATTAAAGCAGCGCACGGCAACACCAAGCTTTCTACAAGTTGCCCTTGGCTGGTGCTGAAAGGTTTGTGCCGGACTGGCTACCTGGGATCTGCTCCCCCCCTTGTAAGCAGCCTCAGCTCTGACATTAACACATTTACAGTCCCACGGGGATGCTTTTTAGCTTGCGGCTGCTTCCAGATGGGTGTTACCCTCTGCACCTCATCTCCACCATCCGCAGTCGGCAGCAAGGCCACACTGTCCCTCCTACATCACACCAGCAGCTTGGGGGCCTCAGGGGCAGAAAATTCTTTCAAATTTTAATTAAGCTTCACATGCAGTCCTCCCTTCCTGAAGAACAGATTCATTATGGTCATAAACAACCGCCACCGGTTCCAACTGGTTAGTAATAAAATAGTGTGATAATGCCAAAGCATTATATTTAAAATCCTGCATATTTAAAAGGCCCCAAAAGTCAGGAAGAAAGAATAACAGCTTCAGGCCCATTCAAGGTACTGCAGCTACCCAGCTCTGATTTTTCCATCCCTCCCAAGCCTGGGTCCTGGGTCTGGGTGGCCGTACAATCTGGATCCACATTTTGCACCTCGTGTCTCTTTGTATTCAAACACTGTTTAGTCTTAAATCTCTGCTCAACTTAGGCTTGCCAGAGCTCCTGGGGCTAGAGGTGCTGTGAGTTACAACAGTTTCATTTTGAAAACTGAACTGGTTTATGTTTGTTTTAAAGTGAACACTTTGTATGACGTCTCCTGAGAACTTCCGTCTAGCATCTTACATGTTACTGGATTAATACGGGAGAGAACGGAGCCTGAAAGGCAGCTGTAAGACTGACTCCTTAGCATCTTTTATCTTTGCAGGGAAGATCTGTTTGAAAGGCAGGCTAACAGAGCAGACCTGCTTGAAATAAGGTACTGCATCATCTCCAAGAGTCAGCATGGACTGGAAATATGAAGTGGCTCTTAAAGGGAGGCATTTCATTTAGTCGCTGCATCAAGTTCGAAAAGGATCCCTTGAGGCTCGTGCTGCCTCTCCACACAGCTGCCACAAGATTCTGGCCCCCATCTTTGTCCCTAACAGAGGTCTCTGGTGACACCCTGCTGCTGTGCAGAGCCAAGGAAAGGCAGTTTCTATCTGGGACAGGGATGAACCCTGGCTTGGTTAGTGCTGCTGCGATTGTTTCAGGCAGAAAATACTGTGTTCACATTGCTCCCTCCGCTCCGGTCAGCAACGCACCATCACCTTCTGCCCAGTCTTAACAGTGGTATTTGATGAGACATCAAAATAATAGCAGCTTGCAGGGAGGGGAAGAAGAGGAAAAAAGACCTCTGTGCTGTCCAACATGATAAGCCAAAGGAGCAAGGAGGAAAAAAAGGAATCCTTGTGAAACATGTTCAGGTCTCACACCCAGAGCATCCTCCTCACATCCCAGCTCACCCTCACAGGAGGAAGTACCCAGCTTGGGCTAAGGAGCAGCTATCTGGTTAGAAGGCGGTTGAAAGCAGCTTCTGCTCACACACAGGGTTTAAAATGAGCTTTGCAACAGAGTAGGTAAATACTGCTTTAACATCACAGCACCTGGCACTAGCTGGGAGTGCTGCAGGGCCACAGAGTGGGACACAGGTGAAGAGCTTAGGGGTGTTTCATTCAAGCTCAACCGTGGGCATCGCTCTGGGCTTTTTCGTACATGGAAAAGGTTACAATTTGCCTTCATTTTTAGTCCTTTTTAAAAATTCTTGATTTTCTCCATCTCCTTCCATTTCTCTTTCCTCGCTTTTCATTTTATGATTCCCAAGGTTCAGCAACAATCACTGACCTTCCCCCACCCCTTTCCCAAAGTATCTCAGTATTTAAAACTATAAACAGTTCAGGCTGTCCAAAATTCTTTGATACAAGACCATTTTCTGGTGGATTATAAAACCATCAAAAGGGGGAAAGTTTGGCAAGGTTTGAGATGTGGGATTCCTTCTTTGGTTTGGAATCTTTGAGAGCAGCCATCACAAAACCTGTTTTGAGAATCCTCAGAATGAGCTTAAGGGAAGACCTGGGGGTGAAAGATGCTTTGTTAGGGAACATTAACAATCGATCGTTTGAGGCATTTAGAAACCTGCTGAGATCACCCTCACTTTAGTGATGGGCCTTTGTCATCTCCGTGCAGCCTGACCAAATTTGGCCAATTTTTGAGCCTCTGAACGTTCTCAGGCTGTGCACAGGCAATAATGCCAGCTGGAGTTTGCCAGCTTAAATATCTTTGCACTGAACATGCTCCAGCTGAGACACTAGCTGAGCTTTCCACATCTCCCCTCTTGGGACACAAGCACTGGCGGGCAAAGGGCAAAATTAAAGCTATTTTAGCAACCTGAATTTTGGAGTTCCCTTTATTTCAATGCTTGGCTCAACAACCCTACTTGAAGCTGTGTGGACAGACAATTCCTGCTGTAGTTGAGCCATTGGAGAAGTTAGTATTGAATGTTTTGAGAGTTAAAATATGCAAAAATTAAGGCTTCTGCGAGAAACATGTTCATGTCACAAAAAATGTCTTTTATGTTCATCAAAATAATTGTTTAATTATTTATAACTCTACACTGCGCTGCTGAGGTTTACACAGTTGTTCAAAGAACAGACTTGCTTTAAAGAGCAAGATGATGTCTTTATAGAGAAAGCTTGTGTAATTGGCATAGCCACATCTTGGCTGGACTCTGTCAGATTGTCTGTAATATTAAATTACTGGGGTATGGAGTCAAGAGGAGTTAAGCCCAGCAGGCTAAAGCTGGGGGTGGGGAATGCCAAGAATGGTGAGAGCCTCGCAGAAACGAGTTTCTCCACACGAGCAGCCTGGAAACCAGGCACAGTAAAATCCTTTGTAAAAGTGAAGCGAGAGATAAAAATAACAAGGCAAAAAAATAGAAAAGACACCAAAAATACCCCCACCAGGAAGTGAATGTATCTCCCAGGCAGGATGAGAGAGCGGCTCAGGAAATATTTCCGCAGATAAGACAGCTCACTAAACAGAACCCGCCAACCCCTCAACTCATGCATTGATCGTGCGAGGGTTGCGTTTACCCTGACTGAAGGAAAGGCGCTGTGCTGCTTTCACAGCTGACAGAGACCATGGCTGCTGCAGAAATCGGCCTGCAAAAAAAGGGTTGAAAAGCGCAGAAGTCTGTCAAAGCCATAATCTGAAATGTCAAGTACATGCGGGTTGAGCAGGGATGGTGAAAGGTGGCTGGCTGAGGTGGAGCCACAGCCTTCAAGCGCGAGGCCCCAGTCAGCCCAGGTAAAGAAATGCCTGTAAGCAACATGAAGAAATGCTATACAGTTAACACAAGGTTACTTACAGAAAGACTACAAAGGAAAAAGTACCCTGCTTTACTCCTTGCGAGCCTCCTTTCCTAATTTGTTTCTAATCCCAGCAGAGCAGAAGGGAAACTTTAAGAAGAAAGAGGATAAACCTCTAACTCAGCACAGATTCCTCTAGGCCTCTAAACAGCTACAGCTACGCAGCCTTGACATTCCTGATCTTTTACAACAGACTGGGCACTGAAGCAAGATTTTCCATGTTTGCTTTCTTCACATTACAAAAATTAGAAAGGAACAAAAAACTGCAGGCTGCACTGAAACACACAGACCCAGAGGGACATTCCTGAGCGTCCGCCCTGCGCGTAACCCCGGGCTGGCATGTTTAACTTGAGCTGCTCTGGAAAGGCCAGTCACGTTGATGGCCATCAGGAAGCATTCTTGCTACAGCTGTAACTCCAGCGGGTTGGTGAAGAGCCACAGAAGCGTTACAGGAGCCTGGTGGTCCCAACAGGCACCCCTCAGAGGCACTGGCGTCTGTGGCTTTAGGGTTTCTGGAGCTTTGCCCTGCTGGAAACAGTCTCAGAATCACAGAATCACAGGATCACCAAAAGCTGGGGTTGGAAGGGGCCTCTGGAGGTCATCTGGTCTAACCTCTGCTCAAGCAGGGACACCTAGAGTAAGGTGCCAAACCTGGCATTCCCCGTCTACAGCTGCTGCTCCTAGGAGGCTTGCTCTGCACTCAGTTCAGATCCTACAGAAGACAAAGTGTGGAAGTCAGTATGTGAAATCAGCGCACGAAAGTCTCCTTTCCCACTAAATAAGCACTCATGGCAGTGTCAGTACTGCTGGTACCTCCCCCCCTTTTCCTCCAGCTTTGCCATCGAGGCACTCATGCAGCGCGGATGAGCCCATGGTTTAGCTCCTTGCCTGGCCCACAAGGTACCAGAGGCCCTCACGCTGTGGATGGTCTCCTCTTGCTGATCATATGATGGCCACAGCTGCAGGGACAGTGGTCATCCTTGATCACAGATGACATAGCACAGCACCTCTTCTTGCTCCTCATCCCTCCTCTAGATAACCATGGTACTCTGCCTCTGGGATTGGGACACCTTGACAGGTGACCTGGGATAGACCAGAGCCCATGGGAACAGCAGAGGCCACTCCAGACAGGGGGAACTGTCATTCAAACCCCACTTCTTCAACTTACGCTTCTACCAGCAGCATGGTGCTGGAGCCATCCTGTCTTCCTTCGGCCAGATGAAAAAAGGCTTTTCACTCAGCCCTTCCTCAGTGACTGCTTCAGGGAAAAGTCTAGGCAGTGAAACCCCCAAATGGCAGGGTCCATTGTCCTAAGCAATGCACCTCCTGGGTGCCAGGTCATGCAACTCCCCTTGGTTTGTCCTTTTATACGGGGACCACATGGTTATCGTAAGGAAAGCAGACCTGAACAAGGACTTTACGTTGCAGAGGGCTGCTGACTACCTGCTCAAGGAGTGGCACTGTTTTGAGCACTTAGGCTTTAGGTTCTTGCAAAGAAGCAGCAGCAGAGGGCAATAAAACCCAGCCTGCTAGGGCCTCCTTGGTGGCTGGCAGGCAGTGAGTCTCCAGCATCCTCCCTTCCCATCACAACTTCATTGACTACTGGAATCGCGGCTGTACCCACTGCCAAAACAAAATGAACATTCATGCCCAGATTGTTCACAAATGTTGGGAACACCTCAGAAAATGCATAAAGCCCTAAACTGGTCTTTCACTGAGATTAATATAATGTCATTCTGGCACTGTGCCACTCAGTAATCTGCCAAGCCAAAGAAAGTAATTAGCAAAGTGAAGACCGTGCTGTAAGTCCAAATAAGGGAAGAGGAAAATGAAAGTTTATCTTAAGCTATCCTTAGCTCACCTTGCTGTGTCTAGATGTGGCAGGCTGTCAGAGAACTGTCTAAGCACCTTGGGAGTTGCTATGCAGCAGTCCAAGTTCTTCAGATCCCAGCTGAGCAAGACGTGACTGGTGCTTGCAGACTGGAGCTCACTGGGAACCTCACCAAAGCGTGGCTGGACTTTCAGCCTGCATTTTTCAGAGCTCCTAATGTATAGAGCACAGGGTGAACTGGAGAACAAATCCAAAATTGCAGATCTTCCACAGAAAGGTGTGAGACTGCAGTTACTGTCTCTCTGCCTCTTCTGGGTATTTCAGAAGGGTCTAAAGAACAGCTCACTTGAGAGACCCCCACAGAGCATCCTACCACTTGTTAGCAGATTTATAAAAGGAAGACAGTTATGTTTCCGCATAAGGGCAATACAAAGGCCCTAAAATCTTGCATTAACTATGATCTAATACCACAAAACCCCTACATGTACACAAAACCCACCCTTAGGAAGGAAGATCACATTGGGTGAGAGGGGTAAGATGAGCAGTAAGGCTGTGGATTCAATAGCTTCAAAAGGAAATAATTTAGATTATGTAGTATAAAACAATTTTTCACTGTGAGGGTGGTGAGACACTGGCACAGGTTACCCAGAAAAGCTGTGGCTGCCCCATCCCTGGCCACGTTCAAGGCCGGGTTGGATGGGGCTTCAAGCAACCTGGTATCAGTGGAAAGGTGCCACTTCCCATGGCAGGGGGATTGGAACTGGATGAGCATAAGTTTCTTTTCAACCCACACCCTTCTGATTCTATGAAAGAAAAGGCCTACCAACACTGAATTATTCAAAGAAGAGTTTTGTCTTTCCTATGTGCTGGTGCTCTTTGAAATTATGTTCATGCAAAAGAATTTGCTTCAGACATGGGATTTTAAAGACAGGCTTTGACATGTTTGGCCTTAGAAATTAGTATCTAAGATGCAGCAACAGAAGGAGATCACGGTGGGTAAGAGTTGGTAACAGAGAAGGAAAACGGCAAACGGAGCTGGGAAGGATCAATAAGCATGAGCAGAGCACAAAGCAGACTATAGCAATTACATTGTCATTTTGCTCTTATGCCAGTACTGTATTTTGAAAACAGTGTTTTTCTGTTCCCTGCGGCTTAACCCACAAAGTCACAGGCTTGCTGTGCCAAAACCCTTCAAGTTAACATGCTGTATATTTATATCATTAAAGAAATAAGAGGCCACTTCATTCATGGTATTTAAGCCTATATATTTTAAGATATAAACAGGTTTTGAGTGACAAGGCTTAGGAAGGTTATTCCATAATTACCTGCTATGAAATTCCTCTAAAACATCCGACTGCTGCTACAGACACATACTGGCATAACCAGATCATTCACTACAGCGAATTCACCCTCCTGCAAGTCTCTGTATTTGCACACATCCTTATTCTCTGCCATCCCTATCTGAGATCAAAGGCGCTGCTGTGTCCTGGTTCCCAGCACGGCAGGAGCTGAAACTGGAAGTGGCATGTTTAAAGAGTGGTCACTTAGCACTAGCACGGGATCATGAGTTTTCACTAGCCTTGATGCTAAACAGGTGTTAAACAGTAGGCAACTCTGTAAGTTTCTTCTAACTGGAAACTGTCTTGAAAGCAACAAAAACCTCACAGAGGGGGTTTTGTGAAATGTCAGAGGGAAACAGCTGTTGTTCAAAAATCCAATAGGAGGAAAGCACTCCACTTAGAAATGTCTCTTTTGCACATTTTTCCCAGGCTGGGAAGTGCCCCTCTGGGACTCTCACTCTTGCCTGTCTGCAGCTTTGCTGGTTCAAGTCTTGTTTGTAAGAGGGGTAGGATCCAGAGCTGCTGGAGGTCCAGTCAGGACCTGAGCCACCAGAGAGCAGACAGGGTGGGGCATTTTTGGCATTATACACACGAGACCATGCAGCAGCTTAGCACCCCTTTGCCGCTTTGATCTGCTGCACTTCAAGCAAAACCTAACTTTTAAGCATTGCTGGTGTTCATCAAATTATGTTGCTTATCAGAAAAAAAAGATGATTTCAAACACAAACTGAAGTTTACTGAGAACATCAAGGAGGACTCCAAACACAGGGAGGGAATAACAGGTAGAAATGAATGACAAGTGCTTGCAGAATAGACAGATTCATCGTATTCCTCCCCTCAGCATCTACTATTGGTCACCAACCACAGGCAGCTGGCACACTCAGGCAGGGATTATCCTAAGGGATAAATCTGAGACGGCTCCCAGAAATCCATCATTTCAGCTGCAGGCACAGTCCCGGCTGCTCCACTGGGGCTCAGGGAGGGAAAATGATACTTTTCAGAGCATTATGCAATTGGTGCTTTCAGCCTCTGCTGACATCTTTTCCTTTGCTGCCCCAACCGCGGGCACAAGCGTGCAGTGGGTCCCCAGTTTCTAACAATCTCCGAAATTCTCAACAAGAGCAGTTTCAGTGATAAAGGAGTGGGTCCTAGAAGAGAGCAAAGGGGTTGCTTTTCTAAATAGATCTGGGGAGTGGGGTACGACCTAGGTCTGATGTACACCTGGACGTTATTCATATGCAAAACAGGGGGATCTGAAGTAGGTCAGCAAGACAAGACATGCTCAGATTCTTGTTTCTACAGTCATTTCTGTATTCCAACTCAGCCTGAGAGCAGCAGGGGCTGGTAACCTCCCACACCGGGGGAGAGAGGTTGGCAAGAGGGACCACAAAGTTTTAACTTTCTGTCCCATTAACAGATGGTGGCCAAAGACGAAAACAAACCCAGCCCCAGAGGACTTCTATTAGCTCCATTTTGTTTAGGGCAAATTCTTAGAGCCACAGAAACAGTTGTTTACTGTTGTGCTGTCCACTTTAAACTGCTCAGTGTGACTGGTTTTGGGTAGAATAAATAGCTTTTGTTTCACTCCTCAGCTGTCTTTGGCTCCTGCATGTGTGGGTTTAGTGGATTAAAACACACAGATTAAGGGGATAAACTAATCCACAAACAAGTATTGAACTCCGCAAGGATGGAGCAGATGGTGGTGTAGCACACACTGCCAGTTCAGCCTCCATACCTGGGAACATTGGTCCTCCCAGTGCATGCTGCTGTTGGTACAGAGAGGGGTTTGTCTCAGCTATCCCTGGAGCATCATACTCATGGGCCAGCACCACTGCACACACCTGGATGAGAAGTCACATCCATGCTCTATTTGCCTGGGCTCACCTTCTTCTAGATTTCTGTGGTCCAGTTTGGTCTGCGTCTGCACCTATTTTGAGATTTCCTGCCATAATTTTAGACCCCGACCAAGTACTTGCAATGTGTCCTGGCAAAAGCCTTAGGCAAAGCCAGCCCAATGCCTGTGACATGAAAACCTATAAATAGGACACACAGACATTTGTTAGTCACACATTTTTGTGGGGCCCTATTTAGCCAACAACAGACAATTGGCATAGGGTGGAGCTTATGTATGAGACAAACCCATACCAGGCATCCCTGCACTGATTTACACAGGCAAAAGACCAGGGCTGCTGGCAGGACAGGGGTGCTGGCTGACACTCATTTTTACAGCCCCCCAGCCTTTAAACAAAAAACCCAACACAAACAAGCCCTGGGTTTTTTGGGGGAAGGGAAAGAGTGACACATGTACATACATAGGCACTTTCTTGTCCAGGCATGGGCTCAGCCAGATATGCTCTTTTTCCTTTTCCTCTGAGTAATCTCTGGAGACACCATGCTTAAATTGTCCCAGCTCTTTACACAGGCTGTTTGTTGCTGTCTTACATCCCCATGGTATTTGCTATAAGCTAGGTACCTAAAAGGCTTAGCCTGAAGTCCCTTATAAGAAAGTTATTTGACATTCATCTGCTGTTCAGTTCCAGGGAAGGTTACCTTGGATAGGTTGCAAAGGTTTGATGTAAATACATGTAGTTTTACATTTCAGAGCTAACATAGCCCTGCCTGGGGACTCACTACTGGGCCTGCAGGGAAAACACAGAAAATGCCTCTGCAACTCCCCTGCAAAGTGCTCTGTCCTTCCTGGCAGAGGCAAGACTGCTGCTTTGGCAGACTGTTGAAGGCCATGCCTCATGCCTCAGGGCTGGTGCAGTGCCACAGCCACCTTTTTGCTGCAAGACACAGAATCACAGCCTTTGTGACAACCCCTTCATGCGGGCATCGCAGTCATGCTCTCTTCCACTTGCCCCTCATGCAGTCCTATTTCCCATGTCCTCCCTTGAACCACTGTGCTAGCAATACCGTTACGTGTCCCTCCACAATATGTCTACATGCTGGTTATAAAAGAACCATTTCTGATGCACAGCCATCAGCTCAGAAGGCAGACAGTGGCCTCAAGCACAGTGGATTAACTTCATGAATTACGAAATCCCATTTTCATTATTCTTCTAAAACTTCGGAGTGAAGGAGGAAACCTGACTTCTGAAATTGCCTTCTCCTCTAAGGAAGAAATCATATGAAATAAAGCTGAGGCAGCTTCTCACCCAAAGGCATGCTTTTAATCTCCAGCAAACACACAAAGGTGATGCAAAATGTCCATATTTTATATGCAAATGTTGTATTAGGCTGAGAGTACAGGCTGACCTAGCTGGGCATGGGTTCTAAAAGCAAATAATGTGTCCTGAAGCATTATTTCAGCATGTGTTCCTCTTAGAAATATGGCTAAAAGAGCAATCCTAGGACAACTTCTTAGACCTCAGAGGTGAAGGCAAATCAAGCCTGCTCTGTCCAGAGCTGCAACCACTGCTCCACAAACTTAAAAACCCCAACCCATTCCTACCTGTGCTGTGCAAGCCACTTTGTCTAGACTCTGCTGCATTTGACTCCTTTCAATTGTCTTGATTTTGTGGACTGAAACATATAGACACCTACTGCAGGATCCTTTTCCCTTCTGAAAACCCCAAGTCTTAAGTGAAGTCATGAGCTTTGTGTGAATTGCTTAACCTTCATGAATTAGGACCCTTTCTTGAAGGATACATTTTTTAGGCTATCCTGACATGTGCAGGTGCACCATAATGGATTTTGGAAATTAGACATGTTATAGATGAAGAATCAAACTCCACGTTTGCAAAGAAAATTATGATTGCGCTGCATTGTCAGAAGGGAGTAGAGGAGCAGCGCAAGTTCCCACGAGAGGGTGCTATGCAGTTCAGCAGCCAGGCTCTGCTACCAAGCTCATGCTGATGCTGTCAGAGCTGGCTTAATTACTCCTTGCTCATTAAATTGATCTCAGGCCAGTAAATCACATCAGGCCAACACAGTACGGCACCTGCAAGCTGCAGCCCCTCAGGATTTAGGTATATTTTTGCTGGTATTCAAACCTATGTTGCCCAAAATGGGTCTTAATTTATTAGACCAGCACAGAAATTTACATTTGGAAAAATGCAGGAGATTATAGGTGAGAATGAGGATCAGATTAAGTTATGTATTTTTTTTAATTTAGAATCAGCCATCAAAGCTGTATTCATCCAGAATATAACGTGCTTTACAAATGTTCCCAATATTCTACAGTTGTGTTCTTATAATGAAGTATTAACGCTTCCGCTTACTTGCAAAACTGCAGTAAGATACCATGGGTTCTTCAAAACCAAGAAGGATTCAGAGTGTTTTGCCTTTAATGAAGAGCAAAAAAACCAGGAGAGATGCAACTTAAAGGAGTTGAAAGAGCGCAGCCCAGGCACCAAGACAGGTGGGCATTTCTGGTGTCTAATACATGCCGGGAAGTTATAGAACTCAAAGAAACCGGCTGAAGCTTAACTACCCATTACAGTACTATAGCATAACAGCTTTGCAAATATAAGTTGTCCTTAGAAAATTTCTTTATAAAGTACACACACAGAATATTATCTCAATTTTCCTCTCAGAGATTTTTCTGGCTTCTAAAAATATTCTCTTACCAATACAAGACTTTCTGTTTTATCTCATCCTTGAAGTATTTCAAGGCATGAGGATGTGCTCAGTCATTACGTTACTTCTAGACTTTGAAGACTTATAAAATAACAAATCCCTGGAAACAACACACAGTCCTTTTAGTTTGAGCAGAGAAACTTCCAGTACCTAAACTGTGATTTGTTTGTCACACACCAGATGATTAAAATTCCGGCTCCTCGCCCACTGCACAATGAACCTCAACAGACACCTAAGCCCACCTGAGCACAGGAAGCCCCAAAGCAGGGTGCTGCAGGCAGAAAATCTCTGCCTTCTGCCCACAGACCATTCTTGTGTGGTCCATGCTCCAGATCTGCGCCTCTGAGCCCACCAGATACCTCATGCCAGAGGTGGCAGTGACTGATCCTGGAAGCTGTTACTTTTTAAGATGAGATTGGCATGGTTTAACACCAAGTTATAAGAGGAAATACGTGTCATGCGAATGAACACTCTCAGATGACACGCAGAGCAGCAGGAGAAAGCCTGGGATTAAGACATGCCTCTCTCTCACCTCAAAGGCCAGACTCTGCTCACTTTGTCTTTCCACAGAAGTCAAAGCAGTTACTGAGGCATCTAAAGAGGAGTTGGACCACGGGTGTGCTAACATTAGATCTTTCCTCCTCCACAACCCAGATACTACATCTGAGTGTTGTCTCAGTGACTGCGTGGGTGCAGAGCTGCCTCTGCACCATTTCTGAGACCTGATAGATCTGGTGGGTGCATGGAGAAGCAGATGAGGTGCCATCTCCCCTGTGAGCAGAACTCTGGCAGCCTCCTCCTGTGCTGAGGACTAAGTGTCCTAGTCACAATGTATAGTGCTTAAAAATTACCCTAGCATGCATTAATGCTGAGTGGTAGCCAGCTATGGATCTGGAGAGCATAAGCATGAGAAATGAACTCCTACTAACACCATGCATTTGGCACACATCTCTCAGGGTTAGGTTCACAGAAAAGGTTTTTGAGACCCTACCTGCCAGGTAGAACCCATTGAGTTATGTCCTTAAGCTCTCTGCATGCTATATGACTGCAGGGAGTCAAGTACCTATGAATAACAAGTGGTGAAGACCAAGTTGCAGGATGAGGAGTAACCCTGCACAGCAATTAGGAAGCACTCAGGACATGGTGTTTTGTGCCTCCCTGTGTACTCAGAAAACATCTCTTGCAGTGAAAGCAGTGGTTTATCTCCATCTGACATTCACACCCTTGGAGCTACAGAGCCTATATCCCTATAGGCACAGCTGTCTGCACCCTTTTATAAATCCTGTAATGGCACATTGTTTGATGAGCAGAAGGCAGAGGTATAGCTCTCTCTGGCTGTGGTGGCTTCAGGCATGCCCTTCCCAGCCCCAAGTGCTCTCCCACTGAGGATCAGAGGTGGGAGCAATGCTGTTTTTCCAGTCCCTGTAGCAGGAGCTACTCCTTTTGCAGCACAAGAGCAGGATAAGGCTGGAAAGCTGGAGCAAAAGTGGACCAAAGAGACAGAAAATTTACTCAGTAAGTCAAGTACGGCAGCTCTGTGTCAGATTTCACTGACACAGAGTGTGAACCGAGCTTCTCTTCTCCATTCATTTAACTATCAGAATGAACTGCTTCACCTGGGGAAAAGCTGGTCCTTCTGACTTGGCTGCACTGGGGAGGGAGGATTTCAAACATTCTCCAGAGAGGAGGGAAACCAAAATCTTCATTGCCCCCTCTCAGTTTATATCGGGCATCTGGACAGACAGAAATCTTGCCCTACATGTGAGTAAACTAGCCATGAACTCATCATTTCCATCATAGCTTTATACACATAGAGAGAAAACAAATCTCCCTATCTTTTTGTTTCCACAAGCGAAGCCCTGGGACAGGTAAGCCCTGTACTACCCTTGTCACGCATCGCGTGCAGCACAGCCAACAGCGGTGAACTTGGGTCAGACATGAAACAGATGAGGAGGAGAGGACTGGTCCAGTTCTTATACTGCCATCCCAGCAATGGTAAAGACCTTGGAAAGCGATCCACAGGAGGTTGCAAGGGCCAACTGCTTCTCTGTGCCAAGACAGTTGTAGTACCAATCAACTTACAGACAGAAGCAGGGTCACAAGAGCCAAGGCCATAAACACCAGGGTGAGCCTTCCTCGTCTTCTGTTATGAAGACATTTAATGAAACAGGGAAAACTGAATGCATACAAGACCCTCGGAAGCCCATGTGTTGAGGCCCTTGCTCACTTGCTGATGTGTCACAGCTTTAGTTCAGAAAAGAGGAACATGAGAAGAGGCAAAATCCTCTTCCAAACCCTACTTGCTGGAAATGATGGGGAGAAAGCAAAACAAACCTGCATCAGGAGCCAGAATGTATGTTCTGGTTTGTGTTTTGTGATGGTCTAAACCTGAAGTCTGATCTAAGAGTTTCTGAAATGCAAGGAATTTAAATTCAGGTCCAGACTTTATATTTAGATCCATTGCAAGTAAAACTAAAAAGGACTAAGTCTTCTGCTCTCTGAAGATTAGACACCTTTATCTGCCAAACTGTCTGTTGCCAAGCATGAGTTTAGCCCAATTAAAAAAGAGTGTAAAAAGAGAGGGAGCAGTGTAATGCATTTATCTGGGTTTTAAGCAGCAACTGAATAATCTACATCTGAAAATGCCACACATGAGCCCAGCTCTGAAATTGGAAGTTTTCCAAACTACTAAAAAAACATGTAGCATATTGTCAAAGCAAGCTACAAGTAAACAAGCATACAACAGGTGAAGAATGTGACTGCAAGGGGTGCGATGACACTTCTGTTTGCACAAGGCATTAATTTCAAGGTACTTGAGCATCTCTTGTATATTTAGTTCCTTTCTGTTAAAGACATTAGAGCAGGTGAGTATCATTTACACCTAAGAGACCATATGTTTGTGAGATGCTGGGAGATTCACTCAGTAGAGGGAAATGCATTCACTTCAGGGAAGAGCAAAGCAGACTGAATTTCTTCCTTACACAAATTACTCTTTATTATCATAAAGTTATTGATGCAGGTGATTTAAAATTATCTACACAGAATACAGCACCGGGGCTAAATACCTCCTCTTCCTTGCTCCCAAGACAGTAAACAAGAACCTTCTTTGGCTTTTATTGAGAAATAGAATATAGAAAGGAAAGTTAAAAGTGGCTGGTTTCCTCTACCTTTTGTACTGCATCCTCTTCTAAATTGTCAGGATAGGAAACTGGACATGAAAACGTGGCTGCTAAGTAGGTTTCTACTACTAAAGAGAAGCTCCCAGGTGCTTAGCTTAAAGCTTCAGCTGGAGACAGGAAAGGAAGAGGTTACTTTGCTTTAAAAATTCCTGTTCATGATATCCCCATCCACAGAAACACAGCAACGGCTGCTTTTGCTCCCACTGTTTGAGGCATTTTTATTTGAGTATGTGGCTGCCAGGACAATTCAGTTGGAAGGGCCCAAGTAAAGATACTGCCCCATTTCTGACTTCTAGCAAGTCTGCCCAGCTCGAGAAACTAACCAGGTGAGCGCGTCTACTCTTCATTGACCACTGCACTGGTGGGACAGCCAGGCCTCAGCCTGGAGAGAGGGTATCGATTTAAAACTAAATTCAGCCGTGTGCACAAATGGCCAAATGATTTCATATTGGTGTAGGTGCACAAGCAGAGCCTCAGAGAGATTTGCTGCAGCTCAAGAGGGGGGTAAAGTCATAACAGCAGAATAATGCCCCAGACTGTTTGCTGCAAGGGTTTTGAAGCATTTAGAAAACAAGTAAGATGATGCTTTCTTGTCCAAGTCTAAGGAATTCAGGTGCTACACTGCAAATCACGGTTGTGCTACGCAGGCAGAAAAATTATGTCTGAAAGACATTCGCAGGGGACTATGTTTATATATGTGTACTGAAGTACAGAAGTGCAACTGTTTTGGTATAACCTTGCACAGCAAGTATGTGTAATGGTAACAAAGGGGAAATTCTGCATGAAAAAAGGCAAAGGATTTACTGCTTGAGTTGGCTTTATTTAAAATTAAAGCACTGGTATACCAGAGAGTAATTAACATGGGTTTTTATAGTGTATTAAATGCTTATTTATTAAGTAACTCTCCAGTGCTCCCTCGCTGATGTTCACAGGGACTATTGACATCTTTAGTCAAAAACTAAGATCCATGTAATGTTTTCTGAAAAGACAGAGCTGAAGCCTGTGTTTCAGGAAAGGGTTAAACAGAGATCACCAGTAAAGAACAGCTGGATGGTTACCGCAGGGCTGGCACTGAAATGGGGTTACATGGGCATGCAAACGGGAAGGACAATTAATATAGTTAAGCACTACCTCGCTGCCTCTGTTTCCCTAGTACCGAATCAGGATGATGTTACCTGAGCTATGAAAACACTACGCAGGGCAGGAGATCTCCAGCCTACCAGATGAAGACCCCCACTGAGCTGCAGCAGCTGGGCAGGACAGAAACACGTCCCTGGGGAGCCAGCAGGCGCAGAAGGAGAGGTGGGAACAACCACCCCATCCCGTCCCAGGAGAGGTGTTAGTGTAAACAGATCATGTTTCTCCACAAGAATAGCAAGGGGAGCACCCGTCTGAGCTTCTCTGTGTCTTTCCTGGCTGTTACTGTGGGACTCCTGCTAACAGAAAGGCAAAAAGGAGCAGCCTCCTGAAACTAGGAAAGCATTTTAGGGCTGGAGAGTTAGGGATGCATCTTTAGCATCCCCAAGGTCTTTAGGACAAGAGACAGGCAGGCCTGGGAGCTGTCTTGCTGAGCCCAGGGGCTGGCCCCTGCCTGGGGCTCCTTGGTTTCTCCCCATACCAGGGCTTGCAGCAAGGCAGTGGTGGTGGAGGAGGGATGGCCCGTGGGGACACGTGGCCGCTGGGCTGCTCTCCTCAAGCAGGCCGCAGGGGCTCCTGATGCAATGTGTTCTGTGGGCCTGGGGCATTTGGTGTGGAGCTGTACAGACTGCAGCGGAAAGCGAACGCTGACCTCCCATGCCACATCCCCCTTCGGGCCTCCGGCAGCACAGAGCCCCCAGAGCCCTCTGCCTGCTGCTTATTTATTTATCTTGTAAAGATGAGCCTGGAGCATTTCGACCCTTCCTGCGCCCTTGAGGGAGGAGGTAATGGAAGACCTGGCAGGAGATGCAAACGCTCATCATCCCTGAGGTCCCACACACTGCCTTTAGAAAGCCCCTGCCAGCAGGATGCTCTGTCTCCAGGCGAGAGGATCACACCAGCGTTGATAAACATTTATAAGCTGTGCCATCATTAATCCATATGCCTTTCAAAATAAAGAACATGAGCTAAATAAATCCAGGGGAAGCATATATATAAAAACAGCAGGAAGCACTGGTGACTTGGAGTAGCATCTTTCCTATACTGGGGGGTTTCCTTCAGCATAAACACAACAATAAATAACAAGTGCTTCAACTAGCAGCTATAAATAGCATCTTGTGTGCACACTCAGATGATTTACATTCTTGCCCTGGAGTGATTGGGCTGGAATGAGTTGCAGACTGTTCCTCTTCCTACATGGCAGGAGTTCTCCCATTACCTAAGCTTCATTGTTTTTACACTTTTTATTCCAGGGCTTCACGCATGGCTTGTTTGCTGCTCAGTTCCTTCCCGTGTCCAGCTTCCCTCCTTGCCAGCATTTCCAGCGACGGAGATGACACCTGATGGTGAGCTGATCAATGGCTGGTTTCCTTCCTCTGAACTCACCCCGTCCCACACACACCACAGCCCATCAGCTTCCCAGATGTTCCCTCTTGTTTTGTTTTCATAGGATATTTGAAAGCGTTTCAAATCCACCATGGCGGCTGGTTGAAAATAATTCAGGCCTCAAGCAACTGTGCTGACTTTAATCATATGCTTCCTGTTGAAGAGGGGACACACGGGTATGCAGAGCACACACTCTTCCCACACAAGTACATGTATACATGTTTTCTCATGCAAATAACATGCTTCTTCTATTGCTTACTCTTGATATGAAAGAGTACCTTTTGAGACAAAAAAGATTGTATGACACCGACAAGAAATTTGCATTATTTGGGTTGTTATCATAAAGGTTCTAATGGAAATTTCCCCTGCAAAAATGCATAGCACCTGAGATTTCTCCTTACATTCATGGACATATATAAATGAGCCTCGATTTTATGAACTGCTAATTGAGAAGATGCAGTACAACTCCCCTTGTACTGCATCTTCTCATATCTATGCAATTGCACTTGCCTTCTTTAAAGCTTTCCTGCCACCTCAACTGAACAGAGGGCAGAAAAAGGGAACTACTTTACTAAAACACACTGCTGTCCCAGAATAGGGGTTCGCAGACTTTTTAATTTGATGTGCCAACTCTCAGCCTTTTGAACTACAGCTCCAAAGATGAACGCCATCTCCTCTGCAACCCACATGTTGCTGGAGATGGTTCAAAGACATATGGGGAGTGAGAGCCTGTTAGAAGGAAAAGACAGCACCACTTCTGCTGAAGGCAGGAAACAAGCCAAATGAGAGCTTGTGATGTACAGATGAAGTCAAGATTGTGCCCGCTTAGCCTACTGCTGTGTCAGCCTTGGCAACTCCCACAAACTGCAGAGTCACAACCATCAACTGAGAGTGGCTGGCCTAGGGGAAGTCAGTCGCTGCTTTGATATTTCTTACAGGCAGATATGGAGGCAGACCTCCCAGTTCATCCCAGCCCCACAAAGATTCACTTTTCTCAAGCAGCAGTAACAATTGCAAAGAGGATGTGCCTGCGCTGAGGCTCCACGCAGATGCAGGGTGCTGCAAAAGGGCTGGAGGCACTCCCACTGATGACAATTGTTTGCCTGCAGCTGGATTATGCACATGTTGCTTTCAATGCCACAAAGGGTTGAAGAACACAGAGAAAACAGCTCAGACAGTTGTTTGTGTTACACAAAGGAAAAGAAAGATTTTCTCAGTGAAGAGCATCAATTCATGGCCAAGCACATGTCTTTGGGACTGCAGTAAGTGTGGCTTCTACCCGAGGAAATGAAAGCTGAGATCTCCTGCTAGGCTGGGCCATGACACCACCTCCTGCATCTGCCTCACCGCAAGTGACAGGACAGCCTCGCCCGAGTTGAGCGCAGCAAAATTAGGGTCTCAACCTCTTTGTGCATCTGTCAGTAGAGGGCAATGTAGTTACAAATAATTGACCTGCTCCAGGTCCCCGCCCAGCAGAAGGCGCAGACCTTACCTAGTATTTTATATTGCCATATGTGACCTAACAGTGTATCCTGCTGTTATGTGCTGTGTTTAACATACCAGTAACACTATGTCATGCAGCTGATACTAGAATTAATGTCTAGGGTATTTGTTTATGAAAGCAGGTTCCCTTGTGATCGCTGCTATTTGTGGCAGGGGGAAAGGAGGGGACACAGCACTGGAATGGGTTTCCAGTGGGCGTTTGTTTACTGTACTTTCTATGCACTGGTTTATCAGCCCAGGGAATAAGTTATAGCTTCCCAGCCTGCCTGTCTGGTTACAGATTCCAGTCTGTTCTTCCAAGCTGAATATAGAGAGCAGCTGGCTGAAGCTAAATGAATAATACTGCCTCACAAAACAATAGTGCTGGGCTCAACATGTTGCACAGACATCTATTTTGAGTTTGGATATTTAAAGACTAAGAGGCATGACAGGCACATTTATGGGGCAGCAATTACCAGCAGCCTGCAGACTGTGCCTTGGATGTGAACAGATTAACACCTTCCTCCCTGTGTGTGTCAAATACCCTAGTAAAGAGCTCACCTCTACAAAGAAAGTGACTGAAGAGTTGACAACTCCTTCCACTTCTTGTACATCCAGCATCTGCATGTTCAATAAACAAATGAAGAAAGCTTCTGTGCTACAATCAATCCTATCTAGAATAAAGTGATGAAATTTAATGCTATTATTTTACTCCATCCCAGACCTTTTATCAGTGGGAAAAGGCAGAAAGATCTAATAAACCTTTATGGTTTATAGTTTTCTAATTTCAAGGCAAATGTTTTTCTCTGTAAGAATAAAAGCACTGCTAAGAACATCCTTAGCATACAAGTTACTCCAATACAGCAGTTACTGCTTTTTGAAAGCTAATGGACAAGGGAGGTTATTTTCTGTTTTTCAAGACAATCAAAGCTAGGATGTAAGCATATATATATTTTGCTTCTGGAGATACTTCATCTCTTTCTGCTTCCTCATCTAAGTACAGCTACGAATGCCTGCATATACTTATATTCCAGTAGACTGGATTCCCATTTTGGACGGAACTTCCTAGCCTCTATTTCGGATGAATCTGAACCCGTGCGGAAGGGTGATTTGTATAATTTTGTGGCCTGGGCCTGCAAGTATGTACTGAAAATCATAGCCCTCAGGACACTGCCACAACAGATTGAGCCACTCTCCTGCAGGGAAGTGCTAGGACAAGGCATTAAAATCTATTTGTTTTAAAACTCAGGGTCATAAAACTGGATATAAGCAGTCATAACCAGAACTTGCCAGAGATTTTAAAAGCTTATGGTAGCTTCAGGTACTTGGAAGCTCCAAACAGACTATTCAGCAGGAAGGAAAAATACTCTCATTTAAATGGTGCTTAAGGGAAAAAAATCAGTCTCTCTTAACAAGCTCACTAGGCAGTGACCCTGGAGTTAAAGAAAGCTCCTGATCGTAGTGGGAAGTGACATTATAACCCTGGTTTAGGGATTGAGATCTAAATGAACACAGGATGAGAAGGCTCTTGATCCAGACTTCAGCTAATTAGCAATGTGGATTGGTCTGCAGATAGCTTGTGCATTGATGCATTAGTAGTTTCATAAGTAACTCAAAATACCTAGTAAAAAACATTCAGACATGTTAAAGAAAAGAATGCTAGGAGATCCTAAACAGTTATTTAGTATGTCAGAATTTGCTGTCTTTTTCTGCAGTTTTTAAACAAGCACAATTCTTACTCTCATCATGTGATTCTGTGTATAGCACATGACTAGGACAGTGAAAACAAGCAGTGGACAAAAAACCCCAGTGAAAATTTAGTCTACCGCACTTCTCATCTTTGTCTGAAGATGCCGCATGATATAAATGCTTTGGTCTCACAGTAATGTCCATATTAATTAAGCTGAGCATGTGATTAAATGCTTTGCAATACTTATAGTATTAGCCCAGGCTTTTAAAAGGTGGGAAAAGAAGTATAGAATAATTTCGCAAGAAACAGAAAGACTCAGGTTCAGGTTGTGAATTCCAGAAAAAAGTAGAACTGACATTGCAGCAGAATTAGGTGTTCACAGCTGTATTTGTGTCATAAGGCTTACAGCAGATAATTAAGGAACTTATTCCCTCAATCCCATACCGCACACCTATTTACCTGGCTAACCTCTCTAAGACCTCAGCAAGGAGTGAAAAACTTCTTTAGTGGGCAAATCAAAGACCGTAACCTAGAACTGTACTTTAGAGCACAGGCTTGAAAAGATCAGATGGCCAGTGTAGCCTGGACAGTAACTTACAGCCATAGACTAATTTAGGTCAGATGGGACCTCTGGAGATCATCTTGCTATCCTGCCACTCAGAAGAAGGCCAAATACAGCAAGTTTCTTGGGGTTTTGACTAGCTATGTGTTGAATATCTACAAGGATGGAAAGTCTACAACTTCCCTAGGAAACCCATTGCAGTGTTAGGACCTTCTCCTGCCCTCCTGATGAAAAAGGTTTTTCTGCTATTTGGAATTTCCCATGTTCCAGCTGGGTGCCTGTTGCCTATCACTGTGCCACTGAAGAGTCGGACTCCATCTGCCCCTTTGAAGGCTTCCCTTCTCCATGCTGGACAAACTCAGCTCCCATCCTCCCCTTGTACATCATCTGCTGCAGTTCTCTCACCATCCCTTTGGCCTTCTCTGGATTCACTCCAATTTGTTGATGTATCATAGAGCACAAAGGTGGTCACAGTGCTTCAGGCACATGCTCAAATCCCTCAGTTTACTACCCCACTCATGCTCAGTGTGGAGCGGGCTACCTTTGCTGCCAAGGAACACTACTTTTTCATGTCCCACATGTGGTCCCCCAGGACTTAAATCTCTGTTTCTAACAAACTGCTGTCTGCCACTTGGCCCCTGCTTCTCCTGCTGCATGGGGTTGTTCCATCCCAGGTACAGGACTGTGTTGTGCCTCATGAGATTTTTCTCAGTTCGTGTCTCCAGCTTATTAATTTACCGCTCCACAGTGGCAGCTCTGCCCTCCAGTGTATGAATTATGCCCCCCATTTTGGTATCGTCTGCAGGGTATAAATACAGGAAGTAATAAGTGGGACAAGGTGCAGCACAGCATCCCAACCTTCTGAACAAGCCAGACTTGAGGTGTTCTCTGCACAACACTGTCAACAGCCGCTCACAGCCCTTCTGGGAGTCAGCTGTGGAGACAGATACTCAGCACTCGCTGGCCCAGACTGTCCTGCCACTTGCAGACAGTCTTTCTAGGTGCCTGTCATGTTTCAGATAATCAAAGCGTAGGACCACAGTGACTGAATGTCTAGGGTATGTGCCCAGCTCTATCTGGAGGATTTATTGTTGCAATAATGTAATATTAAGACAGTAAGCAGGAGACAAAATATCATTATGTTTGTTATCAACCCTTTTGCCATCAGCCTGCACTGCTACCTTTTTAACAACCAAGAGCATGGGAAGTAACTGAGAATCACTGAGCTGACTGAAATTCCCTGAATTCAGCCGTTCCCTATCCCACTTTTCACCCTGATTTTAGAGCGTTTTGCTGGGACCAGCTGTGTCCTCCGGTAACAAGGTTGCAGCCAGTCCAAATCTGATGGGTTAAATGCTCTGTTCTTATCTCTGCCAATGTTTTGCTGCTCTGGAAACTTTGCCAGGGCCATGTCTCCAGTTTGAGTTTGATCTAATAAAAGGCACAGCGTCTAGATGATGAAGCAAACTGTGTAGGGAATGTACCGAGCCCGACCTCTGCTCACGGCCGCCGCTATGCAGCATGATGCAGGGCAGCTCCTCTCCATGGCCTCCTGCCCGGGTGGCTCCTGGAAACAGCTCTTTGTGTCCGGTGGAAGATACCAAAGCCTCTTCTGTACCAGGGAGAACCCTCAAGCAAGAGCAAACCACTTCTTACTCTATGCAAGTGTTATTCAGCACAAAAGGTTGCGCCATTTCCCAGGGATGTGATTACAAAGCTGAGGAGACACACTCGTGCTGCCTATTAATAAACATTTGGTTAGTTAGACAACTGAAAACTCCTCTCTATACGCTGCGTCTTGGCAGTGCTGGCCATGTGGGGCTCCCAGCTTCATGCTGTGGTGTGCACAGCACTCCCTGACTCCACACTAAACAGTCTCCCACCTGCTGCAGTACCCGAGGAATCACTTGGCATTGCTTACTTATAAATAGCATACACCTAATCCAAGTGCTAAATTAAATTAGACTTAAAATAATCACACAGTCTACACCTGGTTTCCTGCTAATGGCAGCTAACAGCTATGTTAGTAAATGCCCCTTTTCTCTACCAAATCTCTTCCCTCTGAGGTAGCTCTGGCAGCATTGCTCACACCCAGGGAGTGAGGCTGGGATGAGGGATGCGCTCCACCTCTGCCCCTCTCTGGTGCAAATTCTGCTGTCCAAGGGGGCCACCCCTGAAGCCTGCTGCCAGTTTTTTCCCTCCAGAGAGATCTAAGTTTGCTATTTGTTCCATCAGGCACAAAATGCTAGTTCCTTTCAATTTAAAATATTTAAAAAAGATTAAAAAAAGACACATCCTGCATTTTGGGGATGCTGAGAGAGTGTGTACTGGGCACTTCTGAAAACACAAACCAGTACTTTTTCAAGGTATCTAATAGGTCTCCACCTAGAATCTTTCATTTTCTCAGTGACATACTGGATACAGAGATTGATGATGTGGCCTTATGGTTTAAGGGTTGCTGCATAATAATTTCCATACAATAATAAGGTAGAAGATGCTGTATTTTTAGTACGTAACTTTGGCCTAAAAGACAACTTGCCTCCTAGACTTCCAAGGAGCTGCTGCAGGAGGAAACACCTACTGCCGTACATGTGGTTCAATAAGCAGAGGTCCAGAAACTTGCAGGGCAATCAAATCTGTTAGCAGATATGGACAGTGAACTACTGGGGCCAAGCCCCAACAAAAAAGCATCTCCCCCAAGCAGGAAGAACACTGAAACTTCCGGATAATTAATTTTTTATTAAAAAAAATATAAATAAAAAAGCAGCATTTTTCATTTTTATTTTAACCTTGACTTTTAGTTATCAGAATGATACGGACAAGTAATTCAGAAGAAAAAGTCCATATCTCTGGCCTGAGGAAAGAGAATTTTGGGGTTCACACTTCTGTAACAGTTTTGGCTGCTAGAAAAAAATTCCATTATTCATACAGCTCTTTTCAGGCTGCATGTCCCATCTCAGCCTACATGTCCCATATGGCAGGGTTTAGGCTTTGAGAAGTAGCAAATACCAAATATTTTATGCAATTTTGGGGTGGGGGAGGAGAGAAAGACTAACTGAATGTTTGTAATTCAGTTTCTGTTTAATCCATGTTAAAAAAGTCTTTGAAAGCCACTCTGGAGGCAGAATTTAATGTGTTTAACCCAGAACTATATATCCTGGCAAGCTGGAACCAAGTGAGAGGCATTAAAAGCAGCCTTCACAGCTCTATAAAGCCAGTTCCTTGTACAGTTCCTTTCTGCTGGTAGTTAGGAGCTTTGTTCTTAGTGGTATGGAAGCTGTGCCAAAAACTGAATCCCTGTAAACAGGACTTCTGACTTGATCACTTTGGAAATGACAAAATAGCAGCAGTGCTCAGGGCACCCGCAGAATTGACAGGCAGTTACGAATAACGGGTATAAAATATTAATCATTTGCCATTACCTATAATTAGCTGAGTATTGTGTAAAAATAGAGACACAGCCTGTTCTGTCAAGCATATGGACCTTGGTTTCTTAACCAGTAGCATGCAGCCAGACCACGGTGGCTGAAAGGAAAACCACTGCTTTCATGTACATTTTTCACCGGCAGACTGCTACACAGCAGAGCCACCCAGTAGGAAGGATGAAAGGGAAACCAGGATTTTGAAAACAGTCTTTCTATTCCTTGCTTTACTGTGGGCAAGCCAAAGGCTCATGTTCCCCACCTTTAAAAGACTGGCGACAGCACTTTGCTACCCTGCAAGGATGGTGAAGATATGCACATTTAAGTCTGTGAGACATTCTGGCACTAAAAAGAGAGAAACATCCTAGACAGATACAGAGTAGACAGGCTGCCCTGGAAAGCCCTGAGTGAGGAATGTGGCTCAGTATCTGCAAATCATAGTTGACACTTTTTTTTGGACTTAGCATTTTCTTGCAGTGATAACGCTCCCAAAACGAGCAGACCAACAGTCTCTTGCAAATCACGCACTAAAGCAGATGTCATATTTTTGATGCTTTGGTCCATTACATATATTTTTGGAACTATAAGAACTCCTAAATCCTCCAAATCTAGATTGAACATCCTATCTGTGTTGTAACATAAATATGCACAGCTGAAACCCTGGTTATGACTGTCAATACTAACTAGAGAACCCTAATGTGCTTAAATTTAAGCCCACTTAATTTGCAGAAAGCTATTCAGGTGTTGTCAATCAAGCTGGGAATTTGCAGAATATTTAAGTTGTTGATTAAGTACTTAACATTGCAGGTTAATGCAAAATTACCTGCCCTACTTTTTTTGCAGTTACATGGTGACCTGTATAAATATCAGCTCTGTTTCATTCCTTCACTGCAATCAGATCCACATCACCCCATATAAGTGGACTAGAGGAAGTGAAAACATGCATTCCCATGTCAGGCTGCCCACTGTCATCTCCCTTGTGCTGCTCATTTCTCTTGTCGATAAGGTGCAGATGTTCACCAGTCATCCATGTGAGACCCAAATAAGGCAGGAGAAAGAAGTAGTAAGTCCATGGAGCTGCTCCTTTTTCCAGACCTGTGGTGAGGCGTTCTTGCATGGGAAGAGAGGACATTACCAGCAAAGGCATGGATGGGAAGAGGCAAGCTCTTCCAAGACCCTGGGTTTTATTAAAGTTCCAAAGTTCTATGAGCCAATGGGAAATTGACAACAGTAGATCCCTCTCTGCCCTAAACATCTTCCATCTGAAAAATCCTGACCCTGTCACCACTTTGCACATGGAAAATGGAAGGTTAAACCCTCTCTCTTCTAGACACTGGAGGTTTGTGTGCAGGACAGCAGGTCAACGTCACAGAGCAGAATGGAGCATTTGCACAGCTAGTGGCAGGGCTTTCATGGCAAGGCTTGAAGTCATCAACTCTGCAACAAGGGTTACAGGATGTTTTCAGCATAAACTGATCTTAAATGCACACAAAAAACTCCCCACCAACTTTCTAACCTTTTTTCTTAAGAGAAATACCAGAAAAGATGATCAAACGCAATGTAAAAGACTTAAAATTTAGACGGTGTTCCATACTTGTTGTGGGCTATTGTAAAATCTTGTCATTCTAGGCAGATGGACATGCTGAATGTTGAGGCTGCCAGCATTATTTTGTTGAACACTGCGCAGGCCAGGGTGATTCTGTTCTTATGGACTTCCTTCCAGCAACTGTGTTAGCACTGTGTTAGCACCGCTGTGCTTCAAAGCTCCTGCGCAGGTGTGTTCTTTCTTCTGAACCTCCTGTAGGAAAGAGGAAGCTGAAGACCCTGGGCAGTCTCTGTCCTCCCAGGTCTCACTTCACGTGTTTGAGGCCAGGAACAGTTCACATTTAACTCCCCCTGACATTGCTTCCAGACCTGAAAAAATCCATTGTGGAGATTGAAACTCATTAACTGGTTGGAGCAGAGATCACCCAGTGGCAACATCCTCCACCTCCACATAGTCACAGAAGCCACCTCATCTCCTTCAGCTACTGACATGACATCGCCATAGCTGCTGCAATTACTTTTCTATGTGACACCAGAGAAGAGTATCATTGATTTCTTGCTTGTTTTAATGGAGTTTAGTAGCTAGAAGGGACGTAGAGCAAATGCTTCATCATCAACCAGTTCCCACAGATAAGTGCCAAGTGGTCCTTCAACTGTAACTGGGAAACCAGCTGATAAAGATGACATGTATTGACACATACATGGGCTCAGTGTGGTGGAGGAGTTCCTGGTACTGTTCAAGGATTAGGATTCTGATGTTAGCTACATAAACCCTTGTTTTTACTGAGCTGGCTTCTCTGCAATTAAGGAAATCAGACTACTGCCTGCCTATTTTACTACTGGACTGTAAGGATGCAGTAGGTTGTTAAAATAACATATTCTAACAACCTGATAAACGCGTTTATAAAAGGCCCAAAAATCTAGGTCTTGTAACAATGACACATGCTATACGTGCCTTAGGTTTAGTCCTAAATGTACACGTGAACTGAACCAATATGTTGTTTAGTTCAGTGTTAAAGGAAAATGTTTGTGACTTATTTCTAAGTGTTTACTCTAGTATGTGTTCACTTTCCTGGGAGCTGGCTTTTTTTAAACTGTATTCTCAGGGTAGTAAGGATGTTGGTAAATATTCATTGGCAAAAACATCCCCACATGACTGGAATTCACTCCCAGCAGGCATTAAATTGGAACAGAGAAACAAAGGATATGCCAGACTTGATCAGACCACTGGTCTGTCAAGTCTGGTACCCTGCCTCTGGCAGTGGCCCATCCTTTACACTTCAGAAAAAAGCAAAAAAAAAAGCACTTTTTTGGAAATGCATCACAGATACTTAACTCAGACTTACTACCTCAGCTTAAAGTAGCCAGGACTGGAGTCACTGAGAATAAAATATACAGTGTTGCAGGGAACGATTGTACTCAATTTTTGCTGCACTTTATTGATCGTTTAATTAGGAGAGACCTTCCTTTAATATTTATGTAGGCTCTGAATTTCCCTGTCACTGCTGAAAATGAGCTGTGACTTCTCAGGGGTAATTCTGGTAGGTGAGTGTCTCAGAAATCAATCAGTTTCACTCTGGCAGTTTGACACACAAAACCTGCCTTTTACTTACAGCTCGACAATCCCAGTCCAGGAGACCTGAGCAGTGCTCTGAAGTCAGCATCTTGGGTGGGCTTTGTAGAAACTGATCCTAAAAACTAGGTTATACTTTTGTTATTGTAATTTATCCTGTATTAAGGCTTCTCCAGGCCACCCTGTCCAGGACCCACATGTACAAGCCTAATTAAGATCTGACACCTCCTGGCCTCAAAGACTTTACAGTCCAGAAGAGAAATTGTGGCAAGTGAATGAAACAGGTAAACAAGCAGGAAAGATGGAGGGCAGACTAGTATACTCATCAGGATAAAATTAACAGGTTTCTCCCATACCGATACAATCTGACAGATCTGATCTGCTCATTGAGTATGTGGTTTTATTGGCAGTGTCAGCAGAAAAGCTGAGGTCTGGGGCATGCCAAAAAAGAAGGTGCTCAGCACCCAGGCTTGGGTGATCATAAAGGCTCTTAGAGAACCTTAGAGGTCTCCAATGCTTCATTCCTCATGGGCAACACATGAATAATATGAGTGTGCTGTATCTTTGCATGCACATGTGCAGGTAAAGTCTCCTCAGGTCTGTGAGCAAGCGGAACACCTCTGTTTCCAGGTAACGAAGAAGAGTCTTTGGACATACATTCTTCAGATTTTGAGTCCCCCTGCCTCAGGCCAGTCTCAACCACTTCAGCTGAGAAGCCTTTGATGCCCGCTGCCTTTATTACACCAGGGAGATGCGTCATGAAATCCTTGCTTTTGACCCTAAGATATTGCAACCACAATTGCATGTTGTGCGCCAGTGTTGTGTGAAACTAGTGTGCGTGAAAAGTGACGTTCACAGAAGACAGGTGCAGTGAATGCCACTGGCAGTAAATGACTGACTGGCGGGGGGGCAGACATGGTAAAAAAGACCAGTGCTTTGACCTTAAAGCTGTTCTGAACACATCCAGTCTGTATGGAAAACCCAGTCAAGAACGGACATCTGTGTTTTCGGTCTGTTAACTTGTATTTGACAGCTTGGGGTTTGGCAGCCTGAAAAGATTAAAAAGAAGAAAATAAAGCAGCCCAGCCAGGCCTACCCTTGCACTAAAGCAGATAGCTGTAAGGGGATTAGAGATGGAAGGGAGGCTGAGACACCAGGCGCAGCGGTAGTGGTGGACCCAAAGCTCTGTGAGCAGCTACGATGCTCACTTTTGCTCAGCTGGTAGCCATTTCTTTGAGGATTTGAGCTGCCTGGCTGCTGGGAGAGGGTTTGCAAAGTGCCTGCATGGAAAACATTTCCATCTGCGTTTCTGCATGCAGCTACTGGAGAAGAAGAGCACGGCCCAGGAGGGCGGCAATATTCTGTGCACCCCATCTCCCTCAGGCATTCCCTGAGCTGAGCGGCTTTGCTGCTGGTTTCAAGCTCCTCCAGTGCTTTCAGAGCTGGTAGAGCTCTTCCCCTCACTCTAGGGAGCATTCACTTGCTGAAGATAATTAAAAAGAGGAGCTCACATATCTGACTGCTATGGGGTATAAAACTGGATGAGAAGAAAAAATGTTGAGCTTCCAGTGGGTAACATAGTTGCTACCCAATATCTGTACCCATGCTCTTATTAGTCATTGGAGTTGTTTTGTTTCATTGCCTTTAGAAAGGAATCAAGATTCTTTTGCCTGATTGAGCCTGTAAAAAGACAGTAGATTCAGAGAAAGAAACACTTGTCAACTTTCTGCTGTGAGAAGTCCAAGTGCAAGATAGATAGATGCCTGCAATACTCATGCCAAGATGTTTATTAACCCTTGCCTCTGTTAGCACTGTGTCAGACCAAAATACCCTTCATCACACTGCAGTGTCTAATGTGATATGCTGATGATAACGATATGTTAATGACAAAAGATTTTGCAAGTATTTTCCTTCCTCCAGCAGCGAGAACCAAGAAGATGAGATAGCTGTGTTGACTGTGGAAATGCATATACTCTGGTAAAGAGGTGCTCTGAGGTAGGAGCTCAGGGTGCTGCTGGATGTCATCCTAAAATGTTGACCTGGTGGAGGGGGCAACTATTGTAACACCCAGCAGTGCTGTCTTCTGCTGGTGCAATGAAGGTGGGAGCCAGATGGAAGGTGAGGGTCTGCAGGCCGCACTGCTCCAGAAACTCACCACATTGCTGAGCAGCAGCACAAGAAGAACCTTCCAAAGCCTGTGACCATTCCAGCTCAGGGTCATGTAGCAATAATGCCTGACAGAGACAGCATTTTCTACAAGCTGACATGTGATTGCAGATGTTTTGAGGCTGAAAAAGAATCCAGTCAGTAAAGAACAGTAGGAAATGCCAACCTGGTTGGTCATTGCAAGTAAATCACTTGTTTAAAGCTGTGACTGGTAAGAGAGTAGGATTACATTCCCAACATCTGTACTGCCTACAATGAAGTAAGGAATAGGAAAGTACCATAAAAGCCCAGTTCTAGTCTCCAGCAAGGACCGAAACACTGAACATTTGGAATTAGTTTAGATTACTCCTCCAGAACAGCATGCACAGCCCTCATGAAGTGTCCAAGCTGCCATGTGGCTTGTTCAGGGGAGTTGCGAGTGTCTGAGCAAACATATGGTGAGGTGAAGAGCCAGCCGGTGCAGGTTGACGCAGGCACTGCCAACTCACTTTCTGCTGCTGCTGGGCAATTAGGCACATCAGGAACTCTGCGATTTCCCCCCCCCCCCTCCATATTTGTAAGTGAAAAGACATAAAGTGTCCATGGGGCTCGTGCACACTTTCCCTGCCGATGTCTTCATCTGCATGTCCCCCCCAGCAGTCACCAAAACATAAGACAAAAATAACACTGTTTGAGCTGAATGTATCTCTGTGCAGAGGGACCGCGTAATGCCCTCCGCAGTATTCAAGCCTTGCCTTGGGACTGCATATGGCTCATGGGTGAAGCAGCTGCACAAAGAGGGCTGTTGTATTGAACAAGTTCCTTCGGCACAATAAAAGTCTCTGCCGTGAGAATAAAGCTCCTTTGTGCAGGGAACGGAGCATTTCCAGTGTGTGGCGGTGGAAGGAACACCCCTGCAGATGGGGCAGCATCAGGCATTCACCATCATCCTTTCCCAGTGCGAGGCGTCCTTCTGTGATGCTGCCTTCTTGGAGTGAAACACACAGCGGCTTTGATCTCAAAGGAGCAGGCTATCCAAGGAGGCCTTCTCCTGTGCCCACCTCTCCCCACAGACCACAGAGAGGCCCGGAGAAGCACGTGGTAGTCAGGCTGCTGCAGGAGGGTCTTGCGGGGTGCGGAGCTGAGACCTTGCTGCAGCAGGGTTGTCTCTGAAAGAGGAAGGGTGAGGGCTGGGAACTGCTGCTGCTGTGTATCCAGACCATTCTGGGGCCTTCTGGCAAGGATTCCAGGCATGGCTGGGACACCAGGAGCTTGTAACCCCTTGTCCTGAGTCTGCAGGGCCAGGGTTACAATTCACATGTCAGCTGGAGAGCTGGAAAACCCCAAACAAGCTCTTACAGCCTATGCAGAGATGCCTGCGCTTAAACGGTGTTCTGATCCAGGTCATGAACTGAGGGAGCCCCTGCTGCTGCCCATTCCCAAAAGAAAAGCATTCTGTATAGGCGGGAGCACTTGTGAGGCCTGTGCTCAAAACCGTATCTAAAAACAGATCGTGTCAACAGAATATCAGACCAGACATTGGCTACCTCTAAAACCACATGCAAGGCCTGGCCTGACTTTCAGCTGAATCTGCCAAATGTGCATGGCAAAATGGCTGGTGTGACCACATTTCCTGTTGTCCCTCGACCCAGGGTGCTTTGGTGCCATGAAGCAGAGCATTCATCCCTAGCAGCACTGGACAGAGGATGGGGCAGCCTTGGGCACCTTGGTACAAATTCCGCCATGGTTGTCGCTGCTACCCAACCCCTGTGTCTGGAAAGCGGGCATAGCACAGGTTGTCCAAGGGCCTAAATGCTGAGTCGTGAAGTGCAGCAAGACCTGATTCCATCTGGTGTTGCCATTGAAGGGCAGTTTGCTGGCTTGTAAGGTGGGAAGTGGATAGGAGGGGTCCCAAAAGAGCATGGTCTGCAGGGAAGCAGGAGCTGTTGGGTGGCTAACAGCAGCAAACTCTTTGGGCAACTTGGAATCTCATTGAGCAGCACAGAAGATGTTTTTGTCAGCGTCTAGTCACAGCAGGACCTGTGATGGCTGGAACGACCTTTCATAGAGGCTTGGGGGATGCTGTATCCCCCAAGATAGCAGAGGCTGCATGTAGAATGAAACATTTCTGTATTTCGTGCTTCTCCTTGGTTTGGGGAAGGGATGCTGATAGTGGGAAAGCCAGGCTGAAGAGACCTGTGAATCCCCCCGCTGACACAGCACAGGACACAGCCTGGTTTCCCCTACTGAGCTGAGGAAAAGGCTGCCGGCTCCTGGGTACCTCTGATGGTGACTGCCGGGTTTTTGTCTGTGAGGTTTTTTGCTGCTCTTCACTGCTGGAATGCCTGGGGAATTTCAGCCGTAGAACCCACCCTGGCTCCAGAGCATTCAGTGTGGGGATGAGAGGGACCAATTAGAGGGACCCGTGGAGAGCGGGAGAGGCTGCAGCACTATTCACTCGCTGTCACTTCAAAAAGGTTTTCTTTTCTGTGTGTTTAATATGCAAATATTTAATGAGGTGTATTAGAGCACAACAGCCATAACTTGAGACCTTTCAGTCAAGAGTAAACAGGTGCTGAGCCTTTCTTTTCAAGTCCCGGCACAGCTGCGAGCCTGCTCTCCTGGTACATGATTCCAGGATGCTGCTGGGGCCTTTTCCATGTCCCTCCCCCACGATGCCTCGCCTGCTCCTACAAAGACCCTTTTTTTTTGTCTTTCTGCTAGAGACTGTCCTCACCATTGAAAAGGAACAGGAGAGAAAGAATTGTGATTTATTAGCTCTGGCGTGGAGGGCAGGGCTTTGACCTCAGGTGTGAATCTGAGAAAAATACTATTTTCCTGACAGCCAGCCATCTCAGAGTGAATTAAAACTGCTATTGTGAGGAAATAGATTAAAGCCATTTCGGCTTTTATGACAATATCAAGGTGGTTACTTTATAGAGCGCCTAGGATGTCGACTCACCCCAAGGTGCTTTATAATCATCGGTTTAAAGGGAGAGAATTTGCCTGCAGAGATGAATCAATGGGTGTATTTAATGAAACATTAATGACTGCTTTTGTAGATGTAAATCTGGGGGTATGTGCCTGCATCACTCCGTGCTGTCCTGCAGCTGCAACTTAAGCTCTTTTGCTGTTAGTAAGGATCATAATCCAGCAGCGCAGTTTTGCTGGAGGAGCTTTACATCATCTTTTAATGTAAACAATATTGTAAGAGAGCCGGACAGCCCCACAGGATTTTCATTGAGCGATGATTGATGTGGAAAGGGATGGAACTGCAGTGATTCTGCATCAGTCACAGCTCTCGCTTGGCTCTAAAACTGACCCTGTTAGCACAGTCTGACTTGGATCATTTGTCTCAGAAGTAGCAAGGGATTTTAAAACAGCTGTGGATTCAACCATTTCAAATGGGAACATATTTTTGGTTTGTGGTAAGAACAACATAAACCGTATGTGTTTCAGAACTCAGGCCTCAGCATTCCTGGCTTGTTTTGTCAGTGCTTATTTGCTCTCCTCGGCACCATTTGCATATGCTGCTCCATGGTGGCTATTTTTTCTTGTTTTGTTTTTCCACTTCAGGGCTTCCTCCCTTCTTTTTTCCTCCCATTCCCAAAGAAAGACAGAAAGAAAGAAAATGTGTCACCTTTGCTTTTTACAGCTAGGCAAGGTTTAAGTTCTGGGAATGCTTAAGCAAAGGAAGTGTTTGTTTTTCAGCTTTTGATATATCCCACATCTGATGTGTTTTCTTCTAAATGCTGTTGTCATACAAGTTCCCACTGGTGAAAGCAAGTATCAGGCATTACAACAGAGCTCTGTGCAGTAACTGCATGCTGCCAGCCCTCTCTCTGTGTCCAGATGGGTATCTCATTTCACTAATGCAAAATTACTCTGATTTTCTGGTCCTCTCCCCTTTCCATCACTTCTCCCTTTCTCCTTTGGCAGGTTCCTTCCCCACTGACGTCTGTTCCAGGGAATGATGAACTGAGCTTTGGAGCAATTACCATGGTCTGTATTTCCCGAACCAGCTTGCAGCGTGTGTATTAAAAACACCAGCAATAAAAGTCAACAGGGTGTAAAAGGTAACAGAGTATCCCACCTCAAAGCTAATGATGTTTTGCTGTGTGAACAAGAGCTGTGGATCTTAATTTGCGGGCTCCTTTCTCATTTGTACAGTTTTCAGCCATTACTTGATGAAACCCATTTGGTTCCCACGATGTGATATTGTATTATCACAATGCTTATGTTAAAGGCCATACATTTCACCCCAAGCACCTGTGGCTGCTCAGCAAGAAGGAAAGCTCTAATGTGCCAATTTGGATTCTGATTTTGCAGCAGAAAAGCCTGGTTTTGGAAATGCTCCTCTGCCTTCCTTGTGGCTGAGCGCAGCAGGGGTTGGGGAGCCGTCAGGCTGCTCAGGGTGCCTGCTGCCCGAGGCATTCTCTATGCTACAGCCAGTGGCTGGGGATTAATATCACAGAGCGAGTGAGAGCCGAGTTATTTCCGCAATCCGTTCACATAATGGATGTGAATGTCAAGATGCCGCCATCTGAAGTATGAGCACCTTGGAACAAAACAAAAAATTATTGGCAGTGTCAGCTTTCAGGAATGCTTTCAGTGTAGTGGAAAGCTGCACATGCAGCGCTGACTTTCTTCACCATCTTCCTTTCTGAATAAAGGGGGTGCTCAGCCTCTCTCTTCTTCCTCCACAGACATTCATGCATAGATCTCTAATAAGCTGAACCCTGTGCACACCTACTACTATGTGAGCAGAGTTGTCGCAGGCAGTTTCTTGGGCAGGCATCCTGCTCCGGGTGGATTTGTGGCTCCAGTGTGTGTGGAATCTGCCAAAGGGCTACGAACAGATCAGAGCATCTACAAACCATGCCTAAGGTTTTATCCCCCTCTTCACTGCAGACTGCCTGGAGCTCGTGTTGAACATGAGACATGGACTGATTTGGCAGTGTCCCATGCACAAACAGACTTGAGACACAGGCTGATTTGGCAGTGGTCCACGTACAAACACACTGAAGTAGGGTTTAATGTTAACCAGGAGATATTTGTAACCAGCCTGGTACTGAGATGAACTCTCCTGTGCTCATGAGCTTCCTGGCTGGAGGTTTAAATACTGTCCACATCTTCACCATCACTGCAGCTGGTCAGAATAACTTACTCTGTGAGCTCTGATTACACTTGAGAGCTGCCTACTCTCCAGCTGTTAAAATACTTCTCTATCTGGGGACACAGGTAGAGAAAGCTGCATTGCTCAGATCTTGGTCTTGGATGCCCAGCAAGCCTCAGCCTCCAGGGCTGTAGCACTACTGTAAGGCATTAGTAGGAAAATTTGACAATTTTCCCTAGGAAAATGCTACTGACTTTGCAGTGGGTCAGTGTGCAGGAGAGCACTTCTCCCCATTTGGAGGGATCCTGGCCCAACCCTGTAAGAGCTCTGTAATAGGGCTATGAAGAACAGAAAGGGAGTTTTCCCAGGAGTTGCTGTATTGGGTGCCTAAACTGCACAGTGACTGATGTACTGGAAATGAAATTCCTGGCTGTTACATCAAAAGAGCTGTGAAGTAATTATTTTCCCCCATACAGGCCCAAAAGTGCTGCCCAAAACGTTTTTCGGTAGAGAGCCTTCAAAGCCTGGATATTGCTCCTCCCCTGCCCTGAATCAGCTGCAAGGAGATCACCAATACTGAAAATAGTAGGTGCAAAAGAAGTACTAAATCCTTCAGTCAGACCCTGTCCATGACCTCTCAGGACACTTCAAGGGCTGGACAATATCTCCAGTCTCCCACCCCATGTTATCAACTTTCCCATCATGCAATGAAGTTTCATTTCTAGGAGGACGGGAGTGCCTTGGCATTCAGATCTGATTGCCTGATTTGAATTTAGATTATTCCATCAAGGTAATAACAAGATCTGGGATCACAATCTGCTGGAATAATTTAGTAAGCCATGCGAGGTCACTATTGCTTCTTACAAGTATGGCTTAGACATAATTTACCTGGCAGTAACTTGACCTGGAAGAGAGAGGTTTATCTTCTTGGCATGCTGTGTCTGGGTAGCTTGACAATCTCTACATAAATTTGAGATCTTTCATTCTCCAGCTGGTTGTTATTACTTATAATCTCTTAATGCAAAAAGTATTCGTGCCAGAGGCCCCTTTCCGTGCCTTTCTTACCTTTACTCAAAAAAAGAAAAGATTTATTGCATGTCGGTTTGTTTTAGGATCTCAGGCCCATGCCCTTGCAGACATTATAATTTGGTCATTGCACCAAAAGGTTTTGTAATGTTTGCGGTGCCTCTTCTAAATGTTAGACTATACTGTTTCCCGAAACATTGATTAAAGGACCTACGCTGAAAACCTTTTCTTGTGGACATATCCTGCAGCATTACTTAGAAACCCTTTTGCTGGGGAGATTACAAGCAGAACAGAGGAATTACAGAATTACAGTAGAAATGGGGAAAAATCGCTGCAGGGATTCCTGAGGGAGGCCTGATCCCGGCTGCTCTCATGGTAGTTATGGTGCGGCTCTTGCTCCATCCCTCTCTGGGTGTGTTTGACACCAGCAGTGGGTAGCTGTCTGCCTGCGCTGCGCAAGTCTGCTGCTCTTCTCTATCTCGAGATGCTATACTTTGCCCCCTTTTTTGGTGCCAGCAGGGACTAAGCAGCTCCTCATCACTGCATCAACCACCTGCCAGCTGCTTCCTTCTGATGCCTCTGGTGCTGCCCCTTCTCCTGCACCTACTGCCGCTGTTAGCTGAAGCACTGGGGAATTTCTGCTGCCCTTTGCACTGCTGGGGTTGCTGAAACATGAAACATCCCCTCAGCATTTCCATGTTCTAGAAAGGGTGGTTTCATTTCCCTTTAGGGTTTTGGGGTTTTTCAACCCCAGGAGGGCAGCCCACTGCAGGCTCTGCTTCCTGCTCCTTTACCAGGAAGAGCCAGCGCTGAAGGGCTGTCCCGTCCTCGTGACCAAGTGCTGCAGGAAGTCCTGCACCACCTTCACCGTTGTAAGGGGAGGGAGGCACAAAGCTCATCTGGAAGTGAGTTGTGCCTCAGTTCTCTGCCCATTGCTGGCAAAGATCCACTGTATGAACCAACTGGTGTGTCTTGGTCACCACAAGCACATGGCAGCTGCCCTGATATGTGCACCAGGGCCTCCCTGAGGGAATCCTGGAGGCATGGTCCATAGCTATGGCATATGCAGGGTGAGTCCTGAAGGACAGGGATGCTGTGGAGCACTGTGGGGCCAGCCTGCACTGCTACAGAGATGCAGCCCTTGAGTGCTGGAAGGTGGCAGGCATTTGGCGTCCAGCCTCAGCTTCAGTGGCAGAACAGTGTCAGTGCCTTGACATGTCTAGCGCCAGCACTAGGCTTACAGGATGGTCACCAAACGCAGTCACCCTAGAAGGCGAGAATAAGCTCTCTGGAAGTGGTACTGTTTGTTTGGCAGAACGTATTGGTGTTCAATGAAATATACTGCAATGCAAACACCCAGCTGGATACAGCCATTATAGTTGTTGTCTGGGCCAATGCCCTTTCTCTCAACAATCTTCTTTCCGCTACGATTATTTGGACCCCAGTCATTACCAGTGTCTCCTTCTCATTATCATTGTACCTTAGTTTAGCGATGTGACAAGCAATGGAAGTCTCAGAAATGACAATTTTAAAGTGACTCTCACCCACACTTTCAAATTGGGACAGCTAAGAAAGAGCTTTTATGTAAGATGATGCAGAGCATTACAGAAGCCCCATCAGGTTCAGGTTTTTTTTTCCTTTCTCCCTCACCTCAACATGTTGTAATTTTAGCTTATATTTGCTGTTTTTCCAGCTTATGACTCCACTTCTGACTGGAAGGCACAGCTTCTGAGCAGGACTCTGCTGATGTGCAAGGCTGTCAGGGAGCAGACGGCATGTGATTAGGAGAGGCTAAGCCGGGATGCTGTGACTCAGATAACTGACTTCCCTATTTCTGGCTCTGCTTGGAGGTCCAGGTTCTGCTGCCCCACATCTTGGAGTTGGGGGTGCAGGGCTACAACAGCCCAATGCAGCCTGACAGCCCGTGCCCAGGACTACACAGAGGAAACTCATGCATGAAGCAGGGCAATGGTTATAGAAGAGGAACGAGCAAGGGGACTGGGCTGGAAATATCCCAAGGAACAAATACTTTTACTAGTCCCATTGCAGAAGCTGAAGGATTTCCTGCTTCTCCAGAGATAAGGAGCACCCAACCCTGTGTGAGGGAGATGCTCTGTCCCCTCTGGCTCCTCTCCCACTGCTTTTGCTTTTGCTGTGCGTTTCTCAGCAACTCTCCCAGCAGTCTGTCATCCCTAGCTCTTCCTCCCACCTGCTTAGTCAAGTGCCTGTGATGGATGGGAAGCAGAGGGGGTGCTCTTGGGGAATTTATCCAGCAACCTCTGAACTATGCAGAACTGTACAACTTCAGCAAAATTGTAAACTGCCCCTGGAAACTGTAGGCTATTTCCTTATTGAAAAGGAGAATTTAATAGAAAATTCAGGGCTGTGTCTCCTGTTGGACTATTGCTTATGATGAGTGTAAACACTTGAAGTGAATTTTACTTTTAAATTATGGGGCAGTGTCATAGGAAAGGAGCATAATTTCATCCCTGTAAGAGTTGCCCACAGACATCTGAGAGCGACACTCTTCCTACGCAGCCTGCCAGAGGCTGGCGCCTGAAATGCACAAACCTACAAGAGGCGGAAAGCAGAAATGAAGCTGGTACATTATAGAAGCTTTAATTGGGCAACAAACAGTGACAGCCCTGTGCCATGGTGATGGCTGCAGGCAGCCTTTCCCTGCCCCAGCCACTGAGCCCGTGGGGCGAGCAGGCAGTCAATGCACAACATCAGCCCAGACCCTCAGTCTAAGCTCTTGCTTAAGGGCCTCCCCAGCCCTGTCTCTCTTCCCAGTCCCCTCTCCCCACTGGCCTCAGCCTGCTCCTGAACAGGCCTAATTTCCTTTTCTCCCCCTTTCCTTCACAATGTCTTTATTTTCTGTCTCCTCATCAGTCCTCTTGCTGTCTATGCCCTGCCAGAAGTTTCTTCCCCACAGCATCTCTTCCTTCTTCGTCTGTCTCCTCCCCAGACTTCTGTGCCTGGGCAAATTCACTGCATATGGGCTGCATTGCTTTGCTCCTCCCCATCAGCTCTACCCAGCTTCTGCTGTGTCTTCCTTCTCACATTTCCCCATGACCTCCTGCACTGAGGTTCAGTTCCACCACTGCCTCCCTGTGTCTGCATTTGCTTCATGGAAACCTCCTGTTTCCTGGAAGTGGTATTCAACTCAAGAAAACCCAGGGAAAAGTGGAGACTTCGGGTATCCCTCATCTATCAGCAGCTGGAAATAAGCATCTAAACTTGACCAGTGATGACCCCTCTATTGCCTTCACCATGGACAACTCCCCTTGAAGAAATGGCTTTCTCTTCTGCTCCCTCCTGCTCTCTTTAGCTGTGCTTTTTGCCTCTGGTTTCTCATATTTTCCTCACCATCCTCCCCTGCCTCATCATGCATTCCCCACCTACAGCCTCCATGGACCACCGTATGGTTTGATGGTAATAGTGTCAATTGCATCTCAATAATTACAGTCAGGCTGTGCTCTGACTGTCCTCCGCACCTGCCTACTATCACCCCATGCCTGATACACACACATTTGCCTCCTGCTGTCACTCTTTGACTCAGACCAACCACCCGTCAAGGTGCCAGGATGCTGCCAGGAAAAAGGGGGGAAGGGTCATACCCTTGATCCTGTCCTTCTTTTTGCCAGGTTTTCCTTTCCCTTCCCTTTTTCCCACCTTCCCTTACTCCATCACAGATTCTGTGTGTTAACATGCCCTGTTTTGATTTTTGAGTCCACTCTGAAAGGTAACAGTTCAGTTCTTTTCCTGATCTGGACATGATTTTATTTTATCAGGGCTTTTTGTTACCTTTTTAGTAACCTTTTCAGCTCTCCAGCTCGCACTTTTCTGTTTGTCCCTGTGCCTGCCTCTCGAAGGGTCCCTTCCATAGTTTTTTTCCCCCTCCCTCTTGCATCTTATGCTCAAAGGCATATTTAGATCAGAAGAATTGGGGAAACTCGTGCATTGTAAGTTCCAGCAATGATCTGGTCTTGGCAGATTCCAGTGATGTTCTAGCAGATTAATCTATTGCCCAGGAAACCAAAGCACCCCACCTGTGTCCTGCCCTGCCCTCAGCAGTGACATGCACTTGGACTTGGCCAGCTTCCATATAATTATTCCTTCAATATGTCTCTCTGGGCTTATTATCTATCTTGTGTAAGACTCACTCTTAGCTTTTTATTTCCAACACAGGCCACATCTCTCCCGCCATGTCCCTCTCCCTGACCTCTACATTAGCAGATCATTCCAGTTCATTTCTTAGCAAAAATCATGTGTCTTCGTAAGTCTCTACAGTCGTGCTTCTCTTTCCAGTCAAAAGAAGGCAGAGATGAAATGAAATTGAACTTTGGGTGTTCTCCTCTGCATATTTGTAATCTCAGCCTGAGGAGCACTTAAAAAAGTTATGGAAGAGCTTGTGATGACGTAATACAATGCTGTCATGCTATTAGTACCATACAAATTTAATAATCTAGGGTTAGGAAAGAAATTGCCATGATATCAAGACGATGTATCAAAACCCCCAAACACTAACCATTCTGACATCAGTAAGTCAGTTCATATTTTCTCTTCAATCACTTGCTGCTATGTAACCTGGGTTATTATACACCGCAAGTCTGCTTGTGTAAGCCCCTTTCTTCTTCAGAAATAAGGATCTGCCACACCATTCGTGAAGAGCAACCCAGTCCAGGAGCTTTTCTCAAGCAATATTTGGTGTTGGATGTTTCAGAGGAACACCTAAGCTTCTTTTGCATGAAATACAGCAAATTTTTTCTGCCTCTACATGGTAATGAAGTTATATGCCTAAGGAGAAAGATTGCTTTTGTGTAACTTTACAACCCCTGGCATAACTACATGTACAAATCTTATTGTGACCAGTACATGGACTCTATGTTTTTGTTTTGACTTTTGAAAAAAACCCCACTAAAGCCTTATTTGAGTGGAAAGCTTTCCCTGGTCCTTGTGGTTTCTGATGCTGTCCCTCTTTTACCTTACTCCCTTTCCCTACACAGTGCGTGCAGGAGACGAGCCGGGTGTGCCCTGCTATGCCGGCAGAGTGGGAAAACTACGTCTAAGTCATCTTTCACCAGTGTGGTGGTAAGGAGTCAGCTTAAGTCGTATCAGGAATCAAAGTGATTTCATATGCCATGACTCTGGAGGAGAAACGTGCTGCAGCAAGAACAGGGTCTGAAATACTAGACACCAGGGGGAAATAAAAACGTGTCACTGGGTGGACTGTTAAGGCCACACAGCCAAATTCTGAAAGGTCTTAACCCCTCACATGCAAATCCTGTTGGCTTCAAGAGGACTTCAGGTGCTCATCTCCCCTCTGGATCTGATCCCAGGGCTTTTACTTAATGAAAAGGTCTCCACTGACTGGGTGAGGAGTTGAACAGTTTTGAGCACAAGAAAATGACTTTCCTGGATTTGTGGAGCAGACAGCATGGATTAGGGTTTGTAACAGCAGTACCTGTTTCCCTGCTGGTCATGGCTCCTGCTGTTGGGAATATGTTGCTGCTTCTGTAGTCGCTATAGTGAACCACTGTGTAAAATGGGGAACAGAAAGAGCCACAATCAGAAGGGTTCGTAGGTAGCAGATGCCTGTTTGGCTCTCTGGGGGGAGGAAAAGCTCTTAATTCAGATGACTTTTTTCTCCTGACTCTTCAACAAACTCTGTATTGTACAACCCCAGACTTACATTTAAACAAAAGAGACTTCTTTGTTTCCACGTGGTGTGGAGGGGCTCCCATATGACTCCTTGCAGGGATGCAGAGGGATTGCTAATAAAACAGCATTTCAGTGCACGTACATCCCACAAAGGGCAAATCTTTACCATGAAACTGTTTTAAGATGATTATTATTATTTAAAGACACTGAACAGGAGTGCATTAGCTCAGGGTATTATTTCCAGTAGTTCCAAAAATGTCTGCAGCACACCTGCTCTCCGTGGCCACTTCAAGCCAGATCCTGCTCTGTTGTTGTTGGCTCCATACCAAGAGCCAGCAAAGCAAGAAATCTTTCACTTAAGCCCAAACTTACTGTTCTCCTGTCAGCTTCCTCGTAATGTATTACCTCACCTCGTCCTCTGAACTCCCGCATTTCTTTGTAGAGAAGTGTAATTAATTGTGAGCCACAGTTCAGCTCTGTTGCTTCAAAACAGATTCACGTTTAGCCAAACATTAACTTTCTTCCTTCTTTTTTTTTAATTTCCAAGCAGAAAAGGTGATGAGGGTTAAACAAAGCATTGCTCCTTCCAAGAACTCCAAACCCCAGCAGGGCTGGAAGGAGCTGATGGGAGGGAGGAGGGTGGAAGAGATGGACAAGGGGGTTTCTCACCAGACACCAGGAGCCAGAGCTATGCCTGGGAATTCAGGTTCAGGAAGAAAAAGGGAATCCTCTACTGCACAAAGAGCTCAGCTGATATAATGGCATGTCCCAAGGATCCAGGCAAACACCAGTATCTTTGTTTCTTACTGAGGAACTGGTACGCAGAGGGGGTGTTAAACTGACCTGCCACCTTCTTCATTCACACATTAATTCATGAGGATTTGTCATACAAATGATGACAAATCTTATGACTGGAAGAAGATCTTATTTACTCATCACACTGATAGCACCTCTGTAGCAACCTTACCAGTGCTGAAGAAATCCCACTTCATTTGTGGGTTATTGTCAGAAGGCCTAAGCTGTTTCTAGAAGCCCTGAAGGACTCAGTTAAACCTCTTTTCCATCCTTTTTCTGCTGCAGAATCCTTTCTTCTGTTGCAGAACATGCTCACATCTCACCTGAGGGCAGCTGCTGCTAATCCAAGACAGGGATGCTGTTAATCCCACAGGAATTTTCTTAGGAAATAGGAGGGGAAAGGAAAGGTGCATATAGATCATAGACTATAGATACAAAAACTCCTTCAGAACATTCCTATTTCTCAGGCATGAGAGCTATCCAGCACCATAAGAAACCACTAACTGGAAAGAGACCTATCCAATAGTAATGAGAGATGCGCTTGGGGTTATACTTTCAAAGGGAGGTGAGGTTTCTAGTCCTTACAAATGTAACAGTAGTCCCATAGCTGATGCTCCACAGAAAGCCCTGATAACTCTTTGCAAGTCCAGTTAGCACCTTTGAAGTCAACAACAACATTGTCACAGTAATAGCTCTAAGGAGCTATGTTGGCCCTTACATTGCTGAAAGACCATCTATTTTGTACCCCTCAGGTTCTTTGAAGTAACACCACTGCCAATTTTACAGCACCTGGCACATTTGCTGTCAAGCTTCTTTGCTTCTTACTGCTTTTCCAAACCAAGCTCTCCTATAACTTCATCTTTATTGCTGTTAGTAGAAAGAAAAAATGGTTCCGTAATAACTGAATGTCTAACTTTGCAGGAACGTTATGCAAACAGCCCTGCTGAGACTGACATAGCAACCGGTTGCTGGAGATCAAGTTTGTCTTCTCTTCAATGCAGTCCTGAACACACTCTTGGTTGAAGACTAGCGAGGAAAAAGGTCTAGATTTAATATCAAGAAAGGTGCAAAGTTAGTTGGAAAACAGATTGTGGCTTGGTTTGCTTTTCAAAAATCAACATTTCAGTATCATATTGGGAGGACTTAGCAATGCCCCAGCAGTGCTTGTCACAAATCTCTTAAAGGCAGTGGCCAAAAGGTATGATTAACAGCCAAAGCTGGCATCTAACACCATGAATCAGCTAAGAAAACATGAAACCTCAGAGCACAACTCTGATTTAACCATGATACCTTTGACAGCTGTATGCCAAAAAGTTATTTGCAGGTTGGTGGCGTGATGGAGTATCAATACGGGAGGTGATGCCCTCCCTAGGCCTTACATGGCAATCTCAGCCTCAAGTAATGCAAATCTATGGCATGAACCATAACAGTCAATGCTAATGCACAATGTTCTGCACGAGGAGGGTGTGCTAACCTGTGTGAGATTGCATGCCCAAGGGTGATCTTACCCTTGTCCATTTTCTATGTGCATATTGAGGAGCAGAGTGCTCAGTCCTGGGCACTAGACCAGCTCCCATTGTGCCTTCTGCTACTTCTCACCACCTGCCATAGTGCCCAGTAACCTGAATGGCAAACCCAGTACCAAACTGAGCTTCAGGGCCACATCGCATCTAGTTCTTAGTGAGGGTGGAATAAAAAGCAGCCTGGAGTAAGTGGTTGTAGCCAGGGACCAGGAGGAGCAGCTCAGGAGGCAGCAAACAACCTGTACAATGTTTTTTTATCTGAGAATTGTCTGCTAAACCTCCAAATCATTATGACATCTAACAAGGAAGGGAAACCAATAGTAATTCATCTGAAGCTTTACAGTCTTTTGGGTAAACTAATTCTGCTTGCCTCTCAAGCACAGGCCTGTACAGCCAATGCAGTTTGGCTACTCTTTTTAGTACTCAAAGTAAGATAAATGACCAGTCTTGTCCACGAGTCATCTATACTGTTTCCCATAGGAAGGCAAGGGTTGAATTCAAATTGATCCTGAAAAGCCCAAAGGAATGGACAGAAATCAAATGGATGACAATAAAAAGCACTTAAGAGGGAAATGTCAAATGCAAAAGTCCCCAACAAACAAGCCCAACCTGAGGCCTTTATGAACAGTGACCTGCCAGGCGGCAGTGTGCAGAGAGGGATGCACAGCCTCTGGAGACCCAGAAACTGTGGGAGTCGTTGATATTGTCTGCCCACAACACAAGAAAGGGCAAAACGCCATCCCAGGCCACACCTGCGAGAGTGTTTTATGTAAGACACAGAAGAAATTATTGTGCTCCACTTGGCACTAGTGCAGTCTCAGCTGGAGTTTGGTGTACATTCCTCAGTGCCGTGCTTTAAGGAAAAGGGAAGTTGGACCAGGTCCAAAGGAGCTCATATGAAAGACAAAAGGTTTAGAAAACACACCCCGAGACAAAAGGCTTATGGAGTAGGTGTCTTCTGTGTGGGAATGGGAAGGTGAAGGAAACCTAACAACACTCAGCTGTCAGGCAGAAACTTGACTTCTTTCTGCCAGTTATAAACTGGTGATGTGAAGTGTAATGTCTCCTGCTCTTTGCTTTCATTTGGTGGGCTTTGTACAGCGGGACTGCTTTTGCAGTGTAAATTCAGACCACGTATTAGCATATCTTCAGACCTTTAGCATATCCTTAGAAGAACCAGACCTTCACCAGATCAAAGTCCCTCATGATTCCCCTCAGGATCTGGTTTTGTGGCTGGCACTCATCACAACCAACTGCTTTTGGACATATCCAGTTGTCTGAAAGACTGTTCACTTTAGTCCTGCATTGCTGCTATTAAGCTGAGACAAGCTCTGGGACATGATGGTTCTTAATGTTCAGTGTCAATCTGCCTAGTGACTTCTTGCTCTAGGAGACACAACCTGGACACACAGGGCTTGAGTCGTTTCCAACATGGGCATCTCATGTAGCTCATCTGCCAGGGCTGGCAGGTACAACACAGGACCTACAGAAGACCTACGTGTTTCAGGACAGGCATTCAGACTCAGGTGGCACTTCCTAGGGGAAAATGGCAACTAGTCTGCGCTCAAGCAGCTGAATTGTGCCTGCTGCCCAAGCAGAGACAGAAGCATCGGAACAGCAGTGCGTTTATTAAATTGTGTATAATAGGGGCAGCTGGTGCATGGATGAAAATCACACCACTGCTGCAGTGACGCTAATAAGCTGGAGATAGGGGTTTCTGTCTGTCCTCCAAAAGAGTCTCCCAAACTGAAGAATTCCATCCACAAGCACAACTTGTCCAAGGACCAAGTGCAGTGCAGTGCCCAGCTGGGCTGGCAGCAGGGTGCACGTGTGAATGCCAAGGAAGGTAGCAGGATAAAGGGAATGGCTGGGATAGGGGCTATTACCCTAGCACGTTACTGCAGGTACTGTCTCCCCTTCCCTTGCTGGAGGCATTACTACCAAACCCTTTGCTTACCCAGGATACGGAGCTGGCACAGACCTTCATCAAGCCCAGATCCTGTTTCTGGGTCACAGTGACCAAGAGTGTAATCATGCACACTTCCTTCCAAATTTATGCAAAAACCATCCACCCCACCCGTATTTTATCCACTGCATTTAAGGCCTTGTGTAGTCTTGGCAGAAGTGGATGGATTTTGCCCAGAATACACAATTTAGTGCTAATTATCCCTTCCTGCTGGGCTTTAGAGCACAGAGCTTTCAGTTTAAGAACAACAGCTACAAGAGCTAATGGATTGCTCTGTTACCAGGAAGCAAACCCTTTGCAGAGTGCAGAGGATCCTGCACAGCTACAGGTCATGGGGAAACTCCTCAACAATAGGAGGATGGAATTTGTTAACTCTTCAGGGAAGGAGAGAACATCACCAGCATCATGATAGCCTTCCGGTGGTGCTGCTAGGGGAAACACCCTGACACAAAAGAACATCTCACCCCCGCAAGGCATAGCAAATCACACTCTAAAAGTAAGGGAAGAAAACTCCCCTCATCAGTCAGTAAGAGGCTGTAGAAAAGAAAAGGAAGGAAAAAACTTGGCTGAGATTCATTCATTTCCATGTAGTGTACAGTAAAGTCTGTATATTCTGCTTCCATTTGGGGTGAGTATATAGGATATGGATTAAACTGCTGCATTCCAAACCCCACTTCTCAGCATGCATTTATGTCACATCTAGGAAATTCTATGGGCCTCTCACTAGGGCTCCAATGACAAACCACTTCTGTTTTGGTGATACATCCTTGAGATGAGAGAGAGCTTTGCACCACTTTGCTGGCAATTCAGCTGCAGGTAATGAATTAACAGCGCATGGGAGTCATACTTGGAACCAATAATTATTTAATTTGCCTGCACTGGCACTTAACCATCCAGCAATAACCATTGCAGAGTGCCCCTCTACACAGCTGATTTAGGAGCTTTATAGACTTACATGTGGTGATCATTTGATTCTGAGACTGACACATTACCTGGAGGACTGTCTGAACTACACCCTAGCGTAGAAAGTATTTTGGCTGGTGGCAACCACATCTTAGCTACTCTTTCAAACGCAGTCTTTTAGGTGTAGATGCTCACTTACTTGAATATCCTTACAAGAGTAAGAGATGAAATACTGAAATATAGAGCAGATGCTTCAGTACCTTGGACTAGATCCATTATTGACACAGGACCAACATTACACCCTTCTCAAAGACACGTTCTCACTTGCTCAGATGGTGCACAGATGTAGGCTGCTGGCAGTGATCTCTATGGCAATGTGGGCAACTTCCAGAATTTCAGCTACCCTTTGTTTCCATTTCTGGTGCAAGATTCTGGACAGTTTATTCTCATTCGGGTCTCTGTGTTTGTCACTCTAATATATCCTCATTAATGCCATAGTTTGGCTCCCTCTTGAAAACAGGGTAAGGGAAGCACTGCTGGATGACTGGAACAACATCCAGCACTGGAGGCGAGGAATGGTGTCTGTCCCCAGGAGCATTACTGCAGGCCACTGAGATAGCCCTGTGATCTACCTGCCAACATGCAGAGGTTTTAACAGCAGCTCTTCCAGAGAGCCTGTGGCAAAGGTCTTCATGGCTTGGAACTGCAACTACCAGCACCAAGAAGTAGAAGTCTGTAAGGAGTGAGAATCCTTCTTCCTGAGGCAGTTGAGGAAACAGCTGTATGAAGCCTGACATCCCTTTGCCAAGACAGTCGTGAACATCTTCCATCACATTCACGAGCAGCTTCCTGTCTCTAGAACAAGTTGTCCAGCAGTGGCTGTCTGGGAAACACCACACTGAAAAAAAGAGAAATACCAGATTGATTCGAGGGAAGATTTTATTCTGTGAAATGAAGATAAATCTGCAGCTTTATGACTGATGGTTTTACTGTGAGGTATTGCATAACAGGCTTAAATAATGCTGAAGTATGACTGCCTCCTGTTTTATCTGGCTATAATGTTTCTCCTTAGCTCATTGCATCTCAGAGAAGGTTGGTTATGAAGAACAAAAGCCTTTCAGATCTGGAGTCTGCTTGCATGTGAGCCTTTCTTGCCTGGCCACAGTAATAAGCATGTGAAGTGCATATTCAAGTCATTCATGATGTTTTGCCTTGTGACATTTGAAACTGAAGTAAGCGTCTTTCTTTTACAAATAAATATTGAGCTAATAGCATTAATATACATGAATGATTCTATGATTCTAAATCAAACCCATGTACGTTGGTGAATAAAAGGTAAAACATCCATTCCGCATGTGGACAGCCCCAGTTTCCAGCATGAGCAGGTTCATGAGGGACCAGCATGGGCAGGCATCTTGAGGGAAATCAAAGCAACTGGATGCCCCATCCCCAAGCCCCAGGGGCCCCATCATGGTGCCTGCAGTGGCCCATCTCTCCTCCTGGTTGCCTGCCCCTGTTTCTCGCACAGTTTTAGCAGGGTTTGCCATGCTCCTTTTCTGTCTGCATGGCCTCTACCTTAGTACTGTCCCAGGAGACAGGAGAGACTCCACCTCAGCAAACCTGCTGCCCACCTTCTCCACTAGAAAAAGAAGCCAGGGCAACTCCCACCTTTGAAAGAAAAACATTGACCTTACCTCTTCTTACATGGCACTGAGGATGCTCCACCAACACCTTCCCCACCCAGCTCCTCAGAGGGCAAGATGCTTGTCTTCTGTCCCTTCCTTCTTTTCTTTTGAGAAGAACTCAGTTGAACGCCTAACTGAGGGGCAAGTCCCCACATGGGAGCAGAGCTTTCGATAAGCAGCTTGAAGCAGATCCTGCTGGAGGAGAGTTAAGCAGGGCTGTCAGACAGTTAATGTTGAGCAGACCCAGAGACATATATTTGCTTTTGTGCAGCGTCTTCAAGCCCAGTGCCGTGGGTGTGCTTTGCTATGGGAGAACTGCATCACACGCGGGATTTAATATGTTGCAGCAAAGCGCAAGAAAGCCGTGGCCTGTCATCCCTTCAAATGAGGCTTGGGATCTGAGCAGTAAGTACAGGACAGGCATATTGCACAGGGCATCTGGCGACTGAACGCCAAGTGACCTCCGTACCACAGGCAACGCTCCAACCCCATCTGGATGGCTATAGCTTTGCTCTCCTAGAGCTCCTACGCTTCACCAGCTAGGCATTACTGAAATTAGATCCCACAGCATGCCTGTGGATAATGATTTATACTTATCTTTCCTCTAAAGATAGGGAAAATGGAGCAGAGACAAGATTTTTTTCTCCTGCTGTAGAGACATTTCAGCTGTTTCCACCCCTGAATGTGCTATTTGTGATCCAGGACATCTGCCTCCCACTCCAAATACTCTTGCACTGGGGCAAGATGCAGGCCCCTGGCTGTCCCTCTCAGGCAGCTCTGCCACCTGGCTTTGACAGAAAGAGGCAACACAAAGCAGGAAGACCGACTCGGACACCCACCAAAAATGATGGGGTTCTCTTTTGGTTTTCAGTAGGGCAGCATATTGCCTGCCTGGAGCCAGGAAGAATGAGGCTGACCTTTAGGAATCATTTGGAAGCTTTGCTGATCATCAATCATATAGGTATAAACATCTTATGAGGGTGTGTAAACTCTGCCGTCCCCTTCACGGGAGAGTCACCGATGGACACTGGGTAAAAACCAGTGAGGCAATGGACATCGGTACATTTCCTTTTTGTCACCACCATTGTTAGAAACAGTTTATGTGTTTTCTGATGTGATGTAGACTGCAAAACCTAGATCTGAAGTAAGCGCCTGTAATAGCCATTGGCCCCTCCATCAGGCACCCAGAGGCCCCTGCTGTCCAAGCAATCAGGGCTACCTAAGTGCCAGTGGGTCAGTGTGTCTTCCCTGCCCGAAGAAACAAGGTGAAGGATGCCTAGTTTTTGGGAGACCCTATAATCTTCTGAGGAGCCTGACCTGCTGGTTCTGCCCATCTCTGCATATTGATTTCTGCCCCTTGTGAAACAAAGGCACAGTTGGTGTTTTCTTCTAAAGCTTGGGTGGAGAAGGTACCTGTCTTTTATACAGCAGCTTGTAATGAAAGTATTCATCAAGGACACTGTGCAGTGCCCAGGCTGGTGCTTGTCACCTCCTGCTTCATGATGGCGGCTGAATATGCACGGACTGGCCCTTGGGCCAAGGGACTGCTCTTCCCATGGGAAAAGAATCAGGTTTCCTCTGGCGCCTGTGCTTGTTTGCATGAATCTTGTCTCCTTTCTTCACCTTCTCCTTTCGCCTAGGTCCCGAAATACAGTCTGAAGAGGAAAATAGCTTCAATAAAAGGAAAGGGAGTGCCTCTGCCCTGCTCTGAAATAGCTTGTGTCCACTGGGTTACAGTTTTCAGCCACTGAGGTTATCATGGGTGGAGTAAATAGCATATTGGGTTCCTCCTCCTGACATGAACAATTCTACCTTTAGGACGTGGACGAGGGTGGGGCTTGAAGGCACACAGGGAGCCTTGTCCAGAAAGCGCAGATTCTCAGGGAGAAATCTATGTTTTGGAGCACGTGAGGACAGAAGCACCTGAGTGCTAGCTTCCCAACAGAGATCCCTGGACTTTATCCCAGAGTTGGGTTCTCAAATTCTTTCTTACACTAGTCTGTAGTCTCAGTGTGATGACATCCTGCTGGCAGTGGCTCATTTATGTGCAACAGAAAACCCCCACCCATTCTAATTTTGAATATGCTAAATGACTAATAGAGCTAATTGTGCCCTCTGCTCTTGTAACAGCTTGAAAGTGAGAAAGAGGTGTTGACGCAATAGGGCAAAGGACGTTCTCTAGCTCTGACAATAGGTCAGCAGCCTGGACTGAAGCGGTCCAGTTCTTTTGCAGAGAACATGCCATGCTGCCAGCAGCCCACTCTTGCTGGGGTCTCGCTTGCTTTTGTGATTTAATTCTGGGTTTTGCCATTAGTACAATCTTAAACATCATTGCTCTTGGCTTCACTCTTCACTCTGGTAACTACCAGAATATACAGAGACCCTGTGATGGGTAAAGCAAACCCAGAATATTTGAATAGCTGTAATCCAGCCTCTACTTATTAGTTTTACCAAAAGCAGCAGCATGCAGAGCACAGACATAGGAGTGGGAGAATGGGGAAATGTGATTTTAAGTCAGCCAGCACAGGAGGAGGTTCTTAGCTCAAAACCCAAAACTGCTTTCATCATAAAATAAACGCAGGTTTTTTGCAATAGCTGGAAGTCTATGCAGCCACATATACAGGGAACAAAGAAGTTTGTTTACATGACACTGCTTACACTGCATTTCAGGGTAACAAATGTCAGTGCAGCACTAAGAGCAGAGCAAATCCAGTAGCTGGGTTTAATTGTGAGCTGTTACTGCTACAGACTGTAATGAATGGATCTTTCCGAAATTGTTTCCCACCACTGATATTGAGGCAGTCGCCTTGGACAAATAAACTGTACAGGTCGTTGCTCTTTGGCAAACTAGCTTCAAATTAAAGTGGAGAACATTTCAGAAGGGCAAAATCAAAGGTAAGTAGAAGCTGATGAATCTTATTAGTAAATATAAAAGAGCTTTAAGGAGCTAGATTTCATCTAGATGCACAACCAGGACCAAACTGCTTCATTTGAATTAATTCAGTTCTCTTAGAGCTGTATATCAAAGTCCATCCCTCAGAAGCTCCAGCCAGGCACTGTGTCCTTGGGAGGCAGGGATACCCTGGGCAGATCAGGCTGTGACTCACTGCATGCTTGGTGCCTGCTTTACACCACTGTAAAAAGAACAATCCCCATCCCAACCTTCCTTTCTCCTGCTCTGGCAAAAGCTTTGGTTACTCAGTGAATGGATCCAGCTGAAAAATAACCTAGGAAACATGGCTTGTTACTTGTTCACTGGATTAGCCCTTATGGGGCTGTACTAGCCCTGGGGAGAGCAGAGGATGAAACAGGGCAAGAAACTCCCTTCCAACAGCAGCAGCGCTTGCTAACACTGATTGCAGTGGTTGTTAAGTTGCAGACTCAATGTTTGGAAATACAGTTCTCAGGAGGTTTAAACATCTGCTTCTGACATTCTCAGAAGCTGCACCAGCATCCACATACTGACGAACCCATCAGAGCCCACAGATGGGGTCTTCCCTCACCTGTATCACTTGAGGAGCATGGTGAAACAGGCTCAAACCTGCTTAAACCATTTGGACTGAGCTGAGCACTGGTGAGGGAATAACAGGATAATCCATGATTATGTTCATGTTATAACACTCATGAGGGATATATGGAACTTGCAGTCAGTTTTTCCATCGAAAGAAGGAGGTTCAAGGGCAGCATGCTCTGTTTTGGCCCTCCTGGAAGACAAAGACTCTATTATTGAGTTAGTTCTACTTTGCATGACAATTTTGTGTTTGGCTGGCTGGAGAGTGAATAACATGATTTATTGTCACACATGCCTGTGGTGGAGATGATGGTGTCAATCGTCTTGGCAGTGTCCCATGTGAACAATGGCCAGACAATGTAACTGGTACCATAATTCAAGTGTCCTTTTCAAAGGCACTGCAATAGTCAACTACTAATTAGGAATTCATACTTACTCTTGTGTGTTTTATAATTTTCTCTTCTATCCTCTCAAATAACAGCATTAGTAGGAATTCACCAGAACAAATGGAACCCTCTGTCACCTCCCCTACTTTTCTCGACTAGACAAGCAGTGGCATATGCTGGGAGTGGTTTAGAACTGCATTTACGAAAGTAAGGCATTGAATAGAACCTGCCTTTGCCTAGCAAGGGCATTAGTTTGGCAGCCAAGTCATGCAAGGACTTGACATCTTTGACATATCCCCTTTTCTGTTAAAGCTGGCCAGGAATAGTCACCAGGTCAAAATGTTCCCTAAGATGACAGAAGAGAACATGCAGCATAGACTCACAAAAGCCATTGTTTAGGAGACCAAGGCCAAAAACAAGGTAGGTGGTTACAGGATATTAAGAACAAGAGAATGGTATTTTGCAAGGAGACTTAATTTATTGCTGTCATTTTTTGACTGACAAATACATCATTATCTCAAATTTAAAGCACTCCTGACATTATGAACCAGCAGCGTTCTTTCACCCCTTGCCACTGCTGGTCATTCAGAAGAGCATCACCATGTGCTGCAGGACACTGATGGTAACATGCACCTTTCGGGGGAGCAAAGGCTCTGCTTTTCACAAAGAGAGCTTGGTGCCAGTGTGTGCCCAGCAAGCTCCACATCAGGTAACACCACACGCCTAAACACCTAAGAACAAAGGTGGGCGAAATGCACTTCAGAAGCTACGGAAGACAGCTCATTTAGTAGAACTACAGGAAGAGCTAATTTGTGAAATATGAAGGTATTAACCATAAAAAAATCTCACAGAAATTAAAGTTCCCGCTTAGAAGGAAGTATATGACTGAACTATGGTGCAATGGTCTGTTTGACTGCATAAGCCGGTTCTGAAGTGACGATGAAGCTAGCCTGCCTACAGTCACAAGGGGTGCACGCAGGTTTGGGTGGATTGTGTGTACCTGGCAAAACTCTAGAAACAAGGTAGCAGGAGGAGCAGAAGATGGACTTGAACACACAGTTCAAAAAAAGTCAGGAACACCATGGTCCTGGCTATGAAATATTTGCATTTTATGCCATCAGATCTTCAGCTATTTTCAATTAGTTTTAGATACAGTGAGCTGAACTGTATCTAAATCTGAATTCAGATTTTACTGAACCAAATCCATTCCCATTATCACAGAGTAAGCAATGCAGTACTGCCCTTTTTATACAGAGATGGTGAGGCCACGGTTAGAAAACAGATTAAATAATAAAGTACAGCAAAGCAGGAGTTAAGTTTTTATTTCGCTTAACATTGAAGAACCCAGTATATTTTAACTGCAAAGGAGTAAACACAGATCCTGCAATAGCTTTACTTACGTAAGTAATGAGTTGAGCAGTTTCTGTAAAGAAGGATTATTCATACATGGAAGAATTTGCTGCACTGAGGTGCATTTTTTCCCCTCCACTCTTCTCCCCTGAGGGTTACAGCTGGAGCCTCCTCTGGGGACCCAGACAACTTGTCCCTGATAGGTGGTATTCACAAAAGAACCTGCAAGGAACAAGATGATGTATTGGGTCAGCAGGAAATCAGCCAAGCTTTTATTCTTTCCCCTTGGTAGGAGCCACTGGCAGAACCTGCACTCCTCCCAGATGCATTGCACACTTGCCACTTTGCTTATAGCAGCGAACCCAACATTAGCCCATGAGGGAGCAATGAGGCACAAATACTACTGGTTTCAGGAAACAGCTCTGGAAGTAAATTGCTAGTGGCAACCGACCACCTAGCCAAATGTCCCATCGGACCATTTTTTCCTTCAGCATCCACTGGCCTGAATGAGATGCTGTTACTGTATACGAAGTCCTTGCTGCTTAAGCAGAAGAACTGGCTTCTAAACTGCAGTGTAAGAGGATAAGCTTGTCAAGTGGTGTAGCTGCTCCACTGGTGGTAGAGCTCCACTGAGACACTGAATCTCACATAAATGCTCCATTTGCCATATTTCTTCAGAACAAGTTGCATGCTAAAGGCAGATGGCTTGTCCATGTTAGAGACCTCCACTCTGTTCCCCACTCTGCCTGAATAACCCTGCACACTCATCAGTTATTCCTTTCTTTCTGCCATATTTTTTTTTCCTAAGACAGGAAAACTGGGTTGGAAAAGATACAGAAATTGTGATAACACTCATCGCAAGTGCAAATGCTGGAATTCCTTATTCCTGGTGAAGCTCAGTGCTTCTCACTAAGCTTCAGGATCTTTTAAGAGCACCTAACACAACAAGTTCATCTTGGAGACCAGGATGCCAATAAGAGACAGCCTGTTTAAAAAGATTAAAGAAAAAAACCAGAAAATTCCAAAGACAATACCGTGTTTTGGGAACATGAGTCACTACTCAGAATTTCTAGTTTACAGACTGAGGGGTGGCTCTTGTCCAGCCTCAGGTGATATAGGCTGGCAGCTCCTCCAAACCATGGCTGCACACTCCTACCAGAAACATTATTTGGAGTTCTTTAAATGGGGGGACAAAAGCTGACTTGAGGTCAACTTAGTCATCTTGTCTTGATTGAAGCCCCTGTTATCTCTGCAACCACAGCTGAGACCATTTGACCTGGTCAGGATGTTACCATGACCACTTCAAACACTCCCTGGCTGGTAGCAGCAGCAGTTTGTGGGAAGGTGCTGCTGGCAGGACAATGGCCCCAATTGACAGGAAGGTTAAACATTCCTCCTCCTCCTAACTCCAATACTTACCACTCCCAAGGCCTCAAAATGAAGTATCTGCAAGTTGGATAGCTGTTCAGCTCCTGGTTTGGAGACTAGTGACAGCATTGCATTCAACGTGAGCAAAAGAAATTGGGGACTACTGTCCACAGAAATGCTTTCACATTATTGGGTTGATTTGATTGAGGAGAGGGCAGAATTCCAAGTACCTTTTTTGTATATAGCGACACGGCCTTTCAGAGCCGTTGGAAGCCCTTGTTATCTTTAGAATTTTGCATGAGTTTCCAATGAACTTATGTCTTGAACAATTTGGGCCAACAGATTTTATTCTTGCACACTGAAAGAGCAAAATGCTCCCTCTGCATCTTTGTAACAGCTTACCTGACATTAAATTTGTATAAAGCTTCACGGAATTCAAGGGCTCTCATTATCTTCATCAACAGTCATGCAGGATCTTGGCTACAGAGAGAGCTCCTGAAGAGTAAGTGATGGGAACAGAACCCAGTCAGGCAAAGCACTGGCAGACTTGTGTCTGCCTTTGGGCACAGGGTGTGCTAAAAGTGAGCAGGCTCTCCGTGTAGAAAAGGAACAGAAACTCATGAGGAATGACACAAAGATAGCGCAGGTGTGTTTCATTTTTTTGGGGGTTTAATTAATTTATTCCCTTAATTCCTGAATTAACACACAATGCAAATCTTGTGATTATTATGCAAACCTTGGTTTACACAGAGATGATCGAAACCTAATGACAGCTCTCAATATAGACATGTTAAAATCTAAAAACAGCATCAGAGAACTTGAGACTCACTGGAAAAATCATAGGAAAGACCGAAACAGCATTCTCACGATATTTATTTTAAAGATTACTTCCCACTGTCCTCATATTTTTTAAAGATCTTTTTGGGTGTCTGGTCATGTAGAGGTAAGGCCTTGGAGAACTTCACCTAGTGGCAGATTAATACTACACACCTTTCACATTCGGCAAGCTACTAGGACAAGCTTTGCCAAAAAGCATCATTGACATCAGCACATTTTATGTTTAATCCCACCTGCCACGTTATTTTCTAATTACAGTTTACAGAAGCAGATTTTATTTTCTGAAGCAATGAAATATAAAATATATAATAGTGTTTCCTCTAGAGACAACATACATACAAAGTGCTTGATAGCTGTAATACACACAATGCAGAAGGCTGTGTGACCAGAGGTCATGAAAAAGTAGAGGGACAAAACAAAAGTTGTAAATATTTGATCATTTTTAAGAGTTTATTTGACTATCATAACATTCTTTGTATTAATTTTTTGGTGAAAATCAGACTGTGCCAATATAATTGGAACAACTGCCCAAGAAAAATATGAACAATAAATGATAACCTCCCCTCAAAATATATTCTAATATTGAATTTCTATTATGAAATTCAGAGATTATTCTAGTAGCAAGTAAACAAGCTATTTTGCCAAGGAAGGAGAAAAAAAATACTTCTGTGTTTAAGTGCCAGAATGTGAATTGCAAAACAAACAGCAAAACCTCTATTGAAGTGAAGAGTTGAGTGCAGATTTACACACTGGTAGTAAATAAATTAAAACCAACACACTTTTCAGAAGCACTGAGGACAGCACAGAGCAAGCTTTTTCCTCTCTCCTCCTTCCTCTGCTCAAAAGCCATTACCTATCTTCACTATGGCCTCCATGAGCAAAAAATGACTTTCCATCCTCAAATTGTCACCTTCTCCTCTAATGGTCTTTTGTACAGTAGAAAGTATTTTCATTTCTCTACTATAGACTTCTGTGTTGGTTTAGAGTGTGAACTCCTGATCCTTCATCACTTTGATGATAAAAGCCCCAGTGTAGCCTTTTGCTGTGGCAAAATGGTGCTTTTAGTAGTGTCATATTTTCTGTCTTGTAAACGGCTTTGCTTTCAAATTGCCACCCAGTTTTGTGGCCACCATTGTTCCCAGGCACACTTTGCCAGCACAAATATCAGTGAAGTGCTGCTTGTGCAGGCACTGGCTGAGGGTTTACCGGCAACAATTGCATTAGAATAATTTTACTCAAGAGTACAAACACAGCACTTCTTGCCAGTTTAAGCAGTTTTTACTCAATCTGTCTGAAGAACAGTGCCTTTTAGGGTAACTATTGCATTTTGGGCTATGCCATGGTACATTCTTCTACTAAAATTTAAGACAGCTATTGGAACACACTGCCACTCTGAGATTAGCCAAACTGACAAAACTTGCTCATTTCTTTTTGTTTTAGTATCCAAGAATTTATCTGATTATTTGTAATCCTATACAATTTACCCCCCCCCCCCCGACTTTCAAGCTCATACCTACAGCATTGCTGTTACCAATCACACATATGGATAGGCTGCTCCAGAAAACCAGCGAGTAGACAGCAATGTGGCCATGGAGAATTTGACAGTGCCACCAGAATCACCAGTGGAATGTTACATGAACGCTACTAAAAGAGGAGAAAGCAGTTACTTCTTTTCAACACATCTTCTAGTTTTCTTCGTAGCCTTATGTCTCTTTCTGTTTCTGTTCGCTCACAGTCTCAGAAGTGTATTCCCCATCCATATAAGCATGAAACTTAATATATTGAATCATAGAATCACAGAATAGTTAGGGTTGGAAAGGACCTTAAGATCATCTACTTCCAACCCCCTGCCATGGGCAGGGACACCTCACACTAAACCATGCCACCCAAGGCTCTGTCCAACCCGGCCTTGAACACCGCCAGCAATGGAGCATCCACAACTTCCCTGGGCAAGCCATTCCAGTGCCTCACCACCCTTACAGTAAAGAATTTCTTCCTCATATCCAATCAAAACTTCCCCTGATATACTTCTGTAATATTCTTCCTATAGCTTTTCTGCAATATTTTCCCTATTCTCAAATTGCTAGAGAGAACATCCTGCTGTCAAAATTTTGCAACTGGAACTGATTTTTAAACATACAAATTGATTACATTCTGCAGTCATAAAACAGGTTGGTAGGAAAACCAAACCCAGAACATCAGGCTCAGGTCAGTGCTCTGCCCCACGCTGCATTCAAAAGACCCTTTTCATTTTGTCAGTCTGGACAGGTGACTGTTCCCTGTTCTCTTGGCTGAGTCATGCACAGTGAGCATAACAAAGAAGCAGGCACAGACCACAGCCTGGGCAGACAGGCAACTGATGTATTTTTCATCTTCTGACCAAAGAAGAGGTCACAGGACAGCGAAGTTTTATTAAAACTGCATTCCATTTTTACTGCTCTTTTCCAACTTCTATTTATCTTCAAAGAGCAGAATGCAAAGGCTTTATGCTTTTCACTATTTTTTCATGTGGGAAACTTACTCGGCTTGAAATGGCTTTGCCATTAACGTAAAGAAAAGGTCCATGTGGCTGCAGCTGGAGTAATTCTGGTGCCTTGGTGGATGTACTCCTTCACAGCTGCCTGGCCTTCTCTATGCTGCACACTCATCTATGCTGAGGGCATCTCACTGGTGGGGCTGCGAATAAAGCCTGCACCTCTTAAGCTCCTTTATGTTCCAGATGAGTTTACTCCACGACATGAAGATGCATCACAGTTTTTTTTTGTTTTCAAAGGGATAATAAAAGATGTTATAAGGTCACAATCAGAGGCATCTCCAAGCTTAACAGATGCAAAATTCAATACACCAATCCATGATGAAGATAAAAATGTTAATGACGGTTTCATAGTCTAAGTAATGAACATAAATTTGCTCCACAAAACTGATAACATTTCCCAAATCAAAATTGCTTGTACTTTGCTCTCTATAAAAGCATAGTTTTCTCTCGCTTCATTTAAAGTTCTGGAAATGGAAGTTACTGGCCTTTCACAAGCTTAACCTTGGATTTATTAAAATTCTTTGTTCTATCACTAAAGACAGCCAAATTTTCCCATTGCAACAAATGTCTCCCTGGGTTTATCACTATAGACAAGTAAGATGTTCCTGGAACATGAAAAGTCTTAAAATAGTTTAAAAAAGGGTGTGTTTCATTACCTAGAACAGAGCGAAGCCATTTTTACCTGCAAGAAATGCTGACCTACCTGTTTGATTCTGTTACAATAACAATTACAATGCAACATTATTGAGGCAATATAAATGATTATTTTTTCAATACAGCCTTCTCATGTTTACCTCAATGATACTACTGAGTTAGAAGCTTACTCCACCTAAAAGTGCAATATTTGGTATACTGTACAGCAAAATACAGACAAAGCAAAACAATTAATACATGGAATAAATCTTTTGTATGTATTACTGTTGAGATAATAAGATTGAGAATTATTCAAAACTTAGATATGTGAATATAAAATAAATTACATGGTGTTTGTGAAAAACAAACAAAATTACCAACTGAAATCCCCTTCAAGGAAATCATTATAAAACAGAATGTTTCTTAAAGAACAGTCTCTAAACTTCACTTAATCTGCAAAACATTATAAACATGCATATGTAACACAACTTTCAAGCTTTTGTACTTACATTGCTGAAATCTTGTGTATAATATATATGCAATGTTAGTGCTGCACCTTTGGAAAGTTCAAGAGCAATATATACATCAATCTTTTCACTAGCTTATTGCTAAATCAAGGAAACAACTATAAGCTTACTTTCTTTAAAAGCAGTCACATTGAAAGAGAGCATTAAACTCTATTACGTAGATACAAGAGGGGAAAAAAAAATCACAAACCCACACAGCTCATTCTGAAACCTCAGTTGTTCTACTAAGGCTGGTAAATCAATAAACTAATGCAGCGATTCCTCTGCCTGCACACAGTCAAACATTCCTTTCACTTATGTGCTCCTTATGCACAATTGAAATCAAGTATTGGCACTGAAGCAGGAACTGTGTCTGAATAACATCTCATAGAAATAATTTAAAACCATTTTCTAAATTACCAGAATAATGACAGTAAGTCAGACTTGTTGACGCATTTTATTGTGAGATGGGGAGTCTGGTAAAAAACTAGAAAATGACCATGATGTAACAAGGAACTTAAAAATGAAGTTTCAGATTTGTAACATACATACATGAATACAGGAACAAATTGGCACAAAAATGTTAAACATTGTTCCCAACACTGTTTATAAGATCATTCTAATTTGGCTTACTAAGGAAATGAGAGGTTTATGGTTAGACTAATCTCTTAATAAAACTGCAGAGTATCATGCTATTAGTCACACAGTGAATTTCAAAATTTAAGAGCTTTATATTAAAAACTGGGTAAAGATAAAATGAATCGATTGCAATTGTAAAATTAATACATTCCCATTTTAATTCTTCTGTTCTACAGTCCAAGGCAAGTATAAATGTTAACATAACACTGTTAAATCAAATCTCAATGCAAGAGAACCGATTGCATCTCTACTTTAAATCTTATCAACTTTCCAAATTTTCATACTAAAATATATTATTGTATTAATACAAACTACAGTATTATACACTACACTGTGTAATAAATAAAGAAATATAAAAATAAGACACATAAATATAAAAGTTTTCTAAAACTAAAAAGGTACATATGTCAGTAAGAAGGGTATTAATACTGCCAGGTTTGAAGACATACAGTACAAAATGTTGCACAGATCTACAAACTAAAAGAAATAAAATAATACTGATAGGTAAAAACCAGCTAAGATTGTTAATAAATGGGGTCCATAATAACTAACATTTGAAAATACTTATGAGCCAGATAACATGTCATGTATGTGTCTGAAATTAAAGTAAACCAATAAAGCGATAAAGCAGATTAGAAAATTTCCCTTGTAATTATTTTAGAGAAATTCTGCAAGTCAGGTATTAACCCAAAATACCACCAAATAATTAAGTAATGAAATATACCAGTGTTCTTACTTCTCTGATGGCTGAGTGTTTTTTTCCCCATGATTAGTTTAGAAGTTTGATACAAATCAACAAATGCTAGTTATTGTAGGCCACACGTTGGATAAAGGCTGCTTTGAGCCTTTATAATACTGATAAATGGCACTTACAGCACACAGGTCTTGCATAAGGCCAAAGGAGATACAAAGCTTCATATCATATCCTTCATATTGTTACTACATACTCAAAACACAATTACAAACACTGATTTTGACGACTTTGCTGTCCTTACCAGTATTAACACTGTTAGTCCCTGCAATCAGAACTCAACGACAACCCTTTCAACTACATTTTTAACCACATGAGTAAGAAACTTCAGTTCTTCTATCATCTGCTTTCTTAAGGCTAACAATACACTTTAAATGAGAATATGCTCTACTACAACATCTAATGTCATAAACTGCTACCTTCTAGGTTGAATTTATAAAGGTAGCCAAGCACTGTTTGCAACTGCATTACAGGTTTCTGCAAAAGGGAATTTTGTAGTGCAGAAGTTCTCACATTTTAAAACATAAGAAAATACTGAAGTGGATTTAGGAAATGTTTTACCATTAAAAAAAAAAATTCATATAAATCTCTCCCAATTGTACAGCTTAAAAATTAATCAACTTAAGAATGAAAATTAATACTGATAAAACAAACAATGCCAGATGCTTGTCTAATAAATCAGGTTTCCTAAAACCTGTTAAATCTTTGCTTCCAGAGTCACTGTATTTTTCTAATCTGCTTCATGTTATAAACTTGTTCCTAACTTTGAAAACTGTGTGAAAAATTACTAAGTTTGAGGTTCAGGCACACCTGGATTTCTTTTTTTTTTTCCTTTTTCTTTTTTTTATATATATATTTTTTTACACAGTAGTGAACAGAAATCACAGTATGCAGGCTACTGCGTTTCCATGAAAAGCATGTATAATATAGAACAAACTTCATTACCAATTTTTTTTTCCTTATAGAAAAAACTATCATTTAAGCTTTATTTTTTTTCTTCTGACACCTGCCCATTATTCTGTATAACTTCTGGTTCTGCATTGCTTGCTTGATTTACAGCTTCATCATTCTTGTTACCTTCAGTTTTCCCTTCTTCATCTTCTTCTACTTCATCTTCTTCTTCATCCTCTACTTCTTGTAGTTTCCTACATTCTTTTTCTTCCTGAAGTCCCTCTATTTCTTTTTCTTCCTCCTCCTCTTCCTCTTTTTCACTGTCTTCCTCTTCTTCCCTGGTTAGACTCTCTCTCTCATCTGAGTCGATCTGTGATGGAGATGCCCTGGCACCAGCATGCTCACTATTGAGGACCTCCTGGCCTGCCTCCTCCTGTTCTGTGCTGTCACGCTCTTCTGCCTCTCTTTTACAATAGGAGTATCGATGATTCATGTGTTGAGAGTAAGACCCCGAGTGCGAAAACCGCTTTCCACATTTGTCACATTGGTAGGGTTTTTCCCCAGAATGCAGTCGCATGTGTTCGATCAAATGGTGTTTGTGTTTAAATGCTTTTTTGCAGATTCCACACTCATGAGGTCTTTTACCTACAAAATAAAGCACAAACAGTTGGACATCTTGTAGCAGCAGTTGTAAAGAATTATACTGCTGTTTTCATCATAAAATGCTGTTGGTGAAGGTATTACCAAAAATTAATTTTATTTAACAAGACAGTCTATTCCATGCACTCTCAGCCTGCATTTTTCACCTGAGGATCGAAGGATGCAAGGGTACATTATCACAATTACAAGGGTAATTTGTAAGTTTTTTAGGAAACCTGAAGGACAGATTCTCAGATGTAACTTCTAGCACAAAAAAGTGCAACAGAAGTAAATCAGAAAAGGAGGTATTTTTCTTGCAGTAAACATTATTTTGATTCAAAACCATTCTGACTTTTCTGTATCAATGGAAATTTTAAATAAACTAAGCTTTTATGTTAGTTTTTGTGTACCAATTCCTTCTTCCACCTTCTAGGTAAAGAAAAAATCATTCTAAAATCTAGGTTGGCACAGGCAAATGCCTTAGGTACAAAACTTGCTGACTGCACATATATTAATAAGGCAAATCTGCTTTGTTTCACTTAGTTCTCTTTCTGCTCTGTTTTGCAGCTTTCTAGTTTGTTGCATCATTTTTAGAGTCTCTTATGAGCATAGCAGGAACCTAGCACTGTTATTTTGATTTCAACACTCAAAGTTGCTATGCAAAACAACTTTGCACTGTCGTGGCCCATGAGAGACAGAGACAATCAGCAGTTTTTTGGTCACACTATAGCGATTATCAACACCTCCACGTCAGCTTTATGCCAAACAGGCAGTGAGGTAGATGTTGCTCTCTCTTCCCAAGTAACAAGTGACATAATGAGAGAAAGGCTCAAGTTGTGCCAGGGAAGGTTTAAATCGGATATTTGAAAGAATTTTTTCCCTGAAAGTGCTGTCAAGCACTGGGACGGGCTGCCCAGGGAAGTTGTTGAGTCACCATCCCTGGAGCTATTTATTTAGAATACATGTAGTTGTTGTACTTAGGGACATGGTTAAGTTGTGGACTTGACAGGGTAAAGTTAATGGTTGCACTTGATGATCTTAAGTGTCTTTTGCAACCTAAATGATTCTATGATTCTGAATACCGCACTTAATCTAAAAGTAGAATGAAAAGAAGAGTTGTGTTATGTTAAAGGAGGAGTTAAGAGCCTCAGGACAGGAAAGGCATGAAAATAGCGTTAATACAACTTGAGAAACTTGATCAAGTGGTGAATACAGAAGGGGATTTTTTACCCTTTAAATTCCATATGTAAGATGAAATTAGAACATTAATATGCAGATATATAATATAGGCACATAACAATTAAAAAAATTATAATTAAGCCATCACAGAAGAAATAAGAGATCAACAGTTATTAAAAAATGACTAAAGATAGCAGAACTGGAGCCAAAAGGAACAACTATGAAAAGTTAAAAATAAAAGTAAAATCCAGAAATGTTAGAGTCCATGTCTGATGAATGGCTGTTAATTTCAGACCATTACAAATGCGGCTTAATTTGAAAATCCTTTGTGCTAGAGAGTTCTCTCTGCCTTTCATGTAAAGTATCATACACAAACACAATCCTTTTTTCTTAATTTATTATTTGAATTTTTAATTCTTCTTCATTCATAACCAGGCAAGGTAAATTAGAAGTAATACATCCTTGACTACAGGCTGTTGCTTGCAGATGACTGTCCACGATCCAGATGGAAGAAATTCCGTTTTTTCTGTTCAGGGTTTAAGTCTCAAAAATTTAAAGAAACATAGAATTGCAGTTGTCAAACAAATATACAAAACATAGGTTTCTAAAGACAGCTGAGCACAGATTGTAAGAAGGACTATTACACTTCCCTACACTTTCTGAGAACTAGATTCCAGTTGAGATTATCAGTTATACACTGCATGAAATAATGATCTGAAACTGCTTTTCCTAGTACCTACCTGTGTGTTCATACTTATGTCTCAATAATGAGCTGCTCTTCTGGAATATTTTGTCACATAAATCACATGCATACATCCCATTTTCTGTCTTTCTCATCTTTTTCTTTGGGGGTGTTGAATCAGAATCATTTTGATCTTCTACATTCGATACTCCTTCTGAGCTAGTATCTTGCCTTTCATCCTTAAGAAAAATTATGAAAAAAGTTTAGCTCAATATAAAAAAAAATGCATGGATGCAGCACACGATAATATAAAATGTAAGCGGAAGCTGCACTGTTATTCTCATTTGATTCCATAAACAGCCAAACAAAATTGTTCAGACTTACATAGTCAAAAAAATCTTCTGCTGTATCACTCTGCTTTGCAGTCCCTGCCACCATACATAATCAGAATTCTCACTGGGACTGACTTTCGTCACATCCAAATCTGACTGCTGGCCATGTCTAAGTTACACTGACGCATAGCTTTTAGGGCCCATAAAATAAATGTGATGCTAGGAAGGAAAAGAAGACTACAGACCTATAAAGTACACCAGCAAGTCGGAAGAGTAAATTCGGTATCTAACTGCATTTTTCAGCTTCTGTTTGTCACCCACATTTTGCTACCTCAAGGATTTTATGCAAGTTAAGACTATTTTTTGCTGTAGTTTTCACAAAAAGCTATTTAACTTACCATCCAAGTTTGTGTATTTTACTGTCTTCTTCCTCAAAAAACTATCACAAATAATAAAGGAACATCTGGGGGACTTCAAATGTTCCATTAATAAAAAGTTTTAAAATCTCCTGTTGTTTATGGCTAAGCATTTAAAGTGCTGAAGCTCGTCTGTAAGAAGCACAGTATTTTCTACCGATATCAGTAACATCACTACACACAATTAATTTTACCATATATTATCAAATCTGAATATAAAAATGTACATGTTAGTTAGCTCAAATATCATCTGTCTTATAAAGCTTAACACATAAGCAACCTTGTAACTCTTCAAGGCTCCTCAGCCTCTGGCAAGTACAAAAGCCTGCATGAAATGCTAAAAAGCGTTTCTAAGTTTTAATTGGAAACTCTCAGTCTTTACAAGAGCCACTTTTCTGGTCTGCTCTGTCCCTACTCAACGTGCACAGGTGTTTCTCAGGAGGACTGACTCAGATCAGGTCATATCTAGATGTACCCAGGGAGAAATATGGCAGGATATAGGAATGGCAGATGAGAAGATAAATACCTGCCTGATTTCCAAAGAGAATACATCTGAATTTTGTTTAAGGTGCCATTGTGGTGTAAGGATAAATTCAGCTACTCTGCAAGCCAAGAAAGCAGAGCAGTGTGAAGGGAGTAGCCAAAAGTTCCAGAGAGTTTATTTTCTGAATGTGGGGAAAGAGGTGACACAGAGCCAGCAAGAAATAGAAGTCATGGCCTCACTTTGCTTTTTGGTCATGAGGATTAGACTGCCTTTAGAATACTGAGCACTAATGACCTAGAAGACACTTCTGAATGACTGACTATGGTGAAGAACCAACTTGTCCATGCACAGAACTACATAGTTTCTGTAAGTCTGGACTCAAGCTGCCTGAGCTTATTAGCTTTACAGAGGACTTAACAGTAACATCTATTACCCATTAACAACCAAGCTGAATAAGCCTGATAGCTTATATTTACATTTTTATTTATCTTGACAGTTTTCTATTAGCTCAGCATGGATACAGAACAAATACATCATACACAATATCAAGTGATACAGAAACCAAAATACCTGATTTCCATTGGCTTGGGTTGGTTTTGGTGGTGTTTCTTGAACTGCAGGACTAACTGTGGTAGAGTATGTATAAGCCACCTGTGGAATCAAAATGGTTTGCTTATTGGCAGCAAGAGCTCTCAAGCATGGAACGCTGTTCTGGTCAGCAATGGCAACAATTGTAGGTAACTGGGCAGTGACTGTAGGTATAGCAATATTTATGGGATTGGCACTTGGTGGGATTACATTTACAATAGGATCAGAGTCTGTAATACTGTTGTCCTTTTGTGGTTCTTTTTTTGCACAAGTTAAGTTCAAAGGTTCTTCTTGGACAGAATAAACACTGTTCTGGTAAACACTAGTTATGGTAGATCTTTCCAACAGTTCTCCATGTTGCTTTGGTAGCGAAAGGTCAAGAGGTTCAATTTGCGGCTCTTCTTGTACACCCTCTGCTGTGTACGTATAACCCTGTGAATTTCTTGATGAAGAAAGGTTTAGTGGTGATGGGGATGGCGTGCTACTGCGTGAACCATTCAGAGTTGATGCCCCTGGTACAGTCTGAGATTTTGTTGTACTGGCAGAACTTTGCGAGTTATTTGTGCTGTTCTGGGGTTTGCTTACTTCTGTAGCTGCTGCTTGATCATCATTATCTGCGGGACTGCTTAATTTAACTTGTTCAGGAGAAGATGGTCCAGAAGACTGCACAGAAATCTGTCCAGCTTGCATTTTTTCAAACCACTTTTTTACCACATCCAGTGGTAGGTTTACTGAATCTGCTATTTTTGAAAGCTCTTCTGCGCTCGGTTGTGCATTTAATGCATAATACGCTTTTAGGAGCGATAAAAGGTTCTTTAAAGGTGGCTGACCAGGAGATAAGTTGCTCTCCCCAGTTTCTGATGGGACAGGGGAGTCAGGCTTCTCAGCTTCTGTTCTACTGGGCTGAGGAAGCTGAGGAGGATTTTTTGTTTCATAGTGCTTTAATTCTTGAAGTGCATTAAGGTCTCCTGGACAGTCATCACAAAGAAGACAAGTGCTATCATTGGTCTCTCCTTCAAAGTTCTTATCTTTCTCAGACTTTACTGTAAGATCTTCTGGTAATTTTTCATTTTTGCAACTATTTGTAGGAACAGAGTTTTCTTTTTTTAGATTTTGTGGAACAACCTGAAGTTGACTTGGCTGCTCCAAGCTGTAGTTGATGATAATTTTGGTTGTCCCATCTTGGTCAACCAAAGGAAGACTGATAGCTGAAATGAGTGAATGGCCAGCTTGTTGTACAGATGCATTGTTGATTGTTTCTTGTTCTTTGGATGCAAGATTAGCATGATTGTTTTCCAATACTTGCCTTATTACATTACCATCCACTGCCACTTTAAGTACATTTTGAATGTCACTTAAGTTGATGCTTATGGGAGACACCAGACCTACTGTTGGTAGAACAACAGCTTGCACCACACCCTGAGGAGAACTGGTTGCCTGCAATGGGCTACCACCACTAAAAACCCCGTTCTGCAGAGGGGTTGAACAATTAATTCCTGAAGCAACCACTATGGGCTTGAATTCATAATCCACAGGTTCAGTTTTAATTTGGTTAACAGGAAGTTGCTCTTGCAAGGGTTTATTTTCTATCTTTTGTCGTATCTGTGGTCTTGCTGGGCTACCTGGTGATGCAGAAAGGGAAGGGGAGGAGCACTGAGATGTCTTGAGCCCTGACCGGGCTCGACCATTCACGGGCATCAAACCAATACACTTCTTACTGCTTATGTGTGAACTGTATGAACCAGAATGGGAAAAACGTTTCTTGCAGTTTGGGCACTCATATGGCTTCTCTCCTAAAGATAAAAAAAAAGAAGAAAAAAGGCATATGCAACACTTCATTAGGTTACAGCATAACTTCATCAACATGACCTTTCAAAAGTCCTACGGAAAAATTACCTTATACAATGAATTGATCACTAAAGGCAACTGTGTCATATATAGCTCTGATCTTAGAGTCCTTTAGTGAGTTTATGATCCACTACTAGATACAGGATGGAACCCACATGATCATGATATGTTCCAGTATTTCCCAGTAACTTTCCACATGTCATATAAATCAGTCTATATGATACTTGAAGAATTCATTTAACTCTGTTCAAATAGTACAATTACTAACTTCAGAAGGTACATAAATTTCATAATGGAAAAATAGAATATGATTAACTAAGGGCCGTAAATACAAATCGTAACTGTACAAAGAGCTATACACTTTTTGTTGCACAAGCTCAAATACGCTGTATCTGGATCTTCATACAATACTCATCAGCTGAAATCCAGGCATAGTTTAAGTAAAGGGAAACCAGATACAGGTAGAAGACAGATGTGTACTTGCCTTCAGAGATAAATGTCAGGTTAAATTGCCAGGAAGAGGCACACAACTATGCAATCATTAAACCCCTACTAAGAGCTGGCTTTTCAGGGGATCTGTGCTACAGAGGAAAAGGAAAGAGCCAAAACAGCTGTTTTGCTTTCAGATTGAAAAGCACATTGACTGAGGCTTTCCCACTCACAGGCACTGTGCCACTACCCTCTGGAAATCAAATGAAGATGATGTTTGCTGAGGGAGGACTTGTAAGTGAAGTGCACTTCACTGCTATTGTCATGGCTAAGCATTTGGTAAGAAAGGAAAAGATGGCCTGAAAACTTGTTTTCAGATTTCCTGTCTATGGGTATATCAGCATTAAAGACAGAAACAGTGAATCTCTTTTGAGCAACCACATTTAACTTATATTATGTATTAAAATATATTATTACATATTAAATTTCTTATAAATTGGACCTTTTCTTAGAAACTGAAACTATTGTGACAGTATATCACAATCCTAGATCTGTGTCCTGAGCTTATTTTAATATGACTAGTCTCAAATGATGACAATCACAGCCACAGTGGGAAGCACAGCTCTTTCTAGGCTCATAACATGCTGAATGAACTGTAAACACTGAGAAAAAAAGAGACAAGGGAAAAGGCACCAGAGGATGCCCCGGCTTCTTCCGCCATAAGTGAAGTTTTCCTTAACTGTCAGAGCTTAATTTGCAACTGCAAATGCTCTTGAGTTATTCTACATATTTCCTCCACACAGCAGAAGGCTGCATTCAGTGCTTGAAGTCCCAGAGGGAAAACATAAAAGAGAGAAAATACTAGTATTTTAAACTTACAAGACTGATAGCACATCAACATTATAAAAAGTAGAAATGGCAACATTAGTACACAATTCAATGCTTAGTTTATTTACCACTATGGATTCGCAGGTGTTCCTTTAGGTGATGTTTGTATTTAAAAGCTTTTCCACATTCAGTGCACTTGAATTTTCGATTACCACTGGACTGTGTCACATGTCTCTGTAAGAAAGAATTCGTAATTATTGCATAGGACAGCACGGTGGAAAAACACTTTGTATTTTCACATTGTAACAGAGAAAATGCAATATAAAACTGAAAAGAATTGATCATAATTTTAAGAGGCTGAGGTGATATGCGTTATGCATGAAAAAGAAACAAATTAGAAGCCAGGCTAAAACTGAGCCACGTGTGTCTTCTGAAACAGTCTGGTACAGTAAAAATAAGATAAAATAAAAAACAAACAAAACCCCAAAATTTATTTGCCCCTTCTCCCAATTTGGATGAAGCTTGCACTGACATGTTATGTGAGTCTGAAGTTCCATGCTAATTTTGTGCATGCAAAAAACCCAAGAAAAACCCCAAGCCCATCACCCACAGAATATGTCACACAGGACAGAGAAACATTGAAGTGTATAAAAGCCTGTTTAAAGTTTAATCAGTTGACTTGATTTTTCCATTTACATGCTTCCAGTGCTTACAGTTGGCCTTGGCTTCCCCTATGTAATGATGCCACAGGGTTGCTCAAGAGAAGACGGCTCAGTGACAAAAAAAGGCACTCCCAGTCACAATGAATTCCCAAAATAAATGCAAAAACTAAAATAACAATATGGAAGGATTTCCCAAGTACACAGCATCCAACCTCTTCACTATTTGCATTGAAACTTTGTGCTTATTTTGTTATATTTTGCCTTGTGAGTTTATTGTTAAGCTCCCAATTATTTTTCATTTATCTTTATTGTTATACTACTTTAAAACCCACAAAGGCTAAGACAGACATGTAAAAGTATGTAGTAGATATGTGATGTGCATGCAAGATTTATAATTTTATCACAAACTGCATAAATCTGTATATTTTAGAAGTTGGAGCAGCTTAATTATCAACATGAAATGGAACAACTAGAAATTGCGTGTTCAAGCAAATTATTAAATAAAACAGTGTTTCCTTTTTAAGTAGAGCTCACTTCGCAAAAAAGATATTCTGCCACCATTTGGATGCAGCTGTAGACTTTTGGTAACCAGGGCAAGTATTTTCATAAACTCATTAATAGAGTTGTTCATGTACCCAGGGGAAACAGCCTGCCTCTGGCACGAAACCATGATGGGGAGCTCCTGCACCTAAGTCTGGTCTACTGCGGTTGGCAGCACTGGAGCAGAAGCTCACTGGGTGCTGAGGCTATTCCACAAGTGCAGACACAGCAGCTAGGGGCAGAGATGTGTACTGGAGAAGCAGAGATGAATAAAAAGGCAGAATGATATTCCTGCACTGATTCATGTCTTTAGATCTGAGGAATGCATAGCTGTATAGTTTGCTGGATGAAAATCTGGGCACTCTGCTATGAGATATGCTGTCCAAATTATCAGTCCTCCCCATTCTACACATTGTCCTCCTTTATATGATACAGATGCTAACAAAAGACGAACTGAAACAAGATAATCTAAATTGCTTCCAAGTATTTGAATTTGACAGTTCCCTTGGGATAAGCATTTGGTTAAGCTGAAGTTTTAACTTCTCAGCAGATATTGCTCTCATCCTCCTTAGGGTGGGTTCCTTCCTGCCTCCTGCCAGGCTCTGCAGTGAGGCTGCCACTCTGACTTATCCTGATTAGTACTTGACCCTTAGTTCTGGTTTTGTCAGCTGTCTTTTGCTAGTCCACACAACTTTCCAGCTTCCTTTAACTAAGTCCCTTGAAGACTATGTTCTAGATGATTGTGCCTGACTCACTGCCTTTCACTTTAATGATCCGACTTCACTGAGTCTACAGGACCATGTCAGGATTTACTTAAGCCTGCAGAGAATCAGTTACTACTGTCTGGCTTGAGATTATACAAGTTAAAGGATCTCAGCATATATACAGCTATTGCAGATGCTGGACTACATAAATATTCATACTAAATATTAGTGCATGTATTTAATCTATCAGAAATGATTCTGCTACAGTCTTTAAAATTCAATGTCCTGCTTCCAAAGCATGGAAGCCCATACTCCTCTTAGCAATTTTTTAGTGAGTTTTCCTGTTTTCCTGGCCACAGCTATCAGCTGCTTTGAACTTTCTGCTAGGCAGTGTTTCTATCTATTTTGCCTTACCTTCTTATATTTGTAATTCTTTATTCAGCTTTCTGGCTGTCTCCTATATTTTTCTTCTTTATAAATCTGTGATATCCTTAGAGTTAGTCTCCAGGACCTTTTTTTTAAAATAACTAAGAAATCATAACTATCCTCTGAAGTACCATCTCTGATACTCTTTCACTCTTAATTTTCTCTTATTCAAATGTTTTTTTCCCTTTCAGTACTGTTAAATCCACATTTTTTGTGCTTCTGATGTGTGATATATTTTTTAATGCACTGTACATAACTGTTTTCTGCTTATTAAAGAATTATCTGTACCATTCAATAATACTCCTCTGCATTCCTTTAAGGACAGAAAGAAGAAACATCCACATTAAGGTTTGTAACTAGCCACTAATGCATCTATGCATCAAACACTTATTATGCTTAGGGTTAAAGTTCACTCCCTTCATAGAAGAAAACAAAAACTTATTAACGGAAATCCTGAAAAGTTATTTGGAAGATGGGAATTACAGTTACGTCATGTTTTTTTTTAGAGATGGTTTGAGCATGGTGTTTAAGAACTGCCATTTCTCAGTGGAGTCCAGAGCAATATGAAATTTCAACAGACTACCTGTGGGCGCTTTGCAAATTGATGAGAAGAAAAGTAAAACAAAGATAAGAAGCACTTATTCATACCTCAACATTTTTTTTTGGTGCTTCATGTGTGAAAGCAGATGATAGATAGGCAGCATCACCTCCTACCAACTGTTAGTGGTGTAGGAGCAGTCAGGAGAGCCATGAGGATGCCAGGGATGGGGAGGAAGAAGAACGTGCGGAATGGTTCTCAGCTCTCACAGATGTAGCTGCAGTTTGGTGTATCTCCCCATTCCTCAGGGGAAGGCAGTTTCAGCATACCTATTCCACCGCCTTCACTACACCAGGTACTACCTTTGCGCATTGCTTCTTTGTACTGAACAATTACAAAACTGTCAGTCACATGGTGGACATTAACCAGCTAACAAAGTTATCCATACAGAATGCTTTCAGGTGAAGTCCTTTAAGAATGAGACGTTAAGTTCTGAAGATGCAGCTGTTTAAGATCCACAATCAGGATGTCTACACTTACTATGGAAAAAAGTTAATCTTGCATTACACAAATGATGTTACCATGTACATGCACATGAAGCCAGTGTTTAAGACATACCACCACTGTGACAATAACATAAACAAATACATATTCCAAATTTGCCAAGCACCTAAACTATAATAGTTTTGATTCTGGTTATGGCTCTAGAGAAAAAAATACAATTATATGGGCGTAATACTGAGTTCCAGATACTTCAAAGAAACAACATTTATCAAAAGCAATTGTGCCCATTGAAATGTACCTGCACAAATACAATTTAGACTTCCCTTTGTAGCAATTCTGAGATTGCTTCCTCACTTGGTATATTTTATCTTTTCATTCAAACCACATGCAAATATGCGAAAGGCTTCTACCTCTCCAACTACTTTATTCTTATGCATTTACGCTTCTAGTTGGAAAAACTGGAAAAATGTAGTAGCTCACAAAAAAGTATTATACAAAAGCATTAATAGATTTGATAGTTAGAAATACAATAAGTATATAAGACTAACTCTGAAGTGGAAGCCAAGCCAATAAGACAGCAAGACAAATAAATTGTTCATGGGAAATACATTTGAACAAAGAACTACCACCCCAGAATACGCAGGTGAGGTTACTACAAAACCTACGAGAGAGCAAAATCCTTTCAGCGCGATAGCCAATACTTGTAACAATTTTTCCTATTTAATTTACCCATGAATGTAAAAACTCAGGTATAAAAATGTATATTAATGTATAATAATTTTTTAAGCCTGCTAAATTCTTGGATTTAGTGATACTTTGTAGAATAGAAGTTAATATGCAATGTGTATAAAAGCATTTCCTTTACTCTGTATTACAACCTTTCAGTTTAACAAAATATCTGTCGGTTTGGAGCTTCAAGAAATACTGAAGTACCTTCTCCTTTACATTCTTTTCACTATTCACTGTTTCCTATCTTTCTGCGATGTTTCTCTCCTGTTTCTTTTCATGGTGGTGGAAAGTATGTATCTTCTTAGCTTGGGTAATTCCACACTGTTTCAGTAAGTTTCAGTTGGTTCTTGAGCCACAGGCGCCTCTGATAAGCTACGGAAGCATGTAACTGGGGGGGGGGGTGAGGGGTGTGCGTGGTGTGCGTTTGGTGTGTGATAGGAAATTGTGGGGATAAAAGCAGTAAAGAAAAAGAGGGAAAGGTGAACAGAAGCTCAGGACCTTCTGTTAGTGATGAGTAACTTATGGAAAGCATTTGAGAGAACCATGCCCTCAGGACAGCCCATGAAACAGACAAAACAAGCTCAGAATATCTTCAGCCCTTTCTGTTGCTTCATTTAGTATTGAAATGCTGTATTTCATGCACAAATTATTTGTATATTGCCTTATTGCATGGACTGCATTTAAAAACGGTTATGTCACAGTTCAAGCAAATGAATCAACACAATGATTTATTTCTTAAGGGCAAAAATGAGCACAGTAAATTTTGAACTAGCCAAGCAGGATTTATGAAAGAAAAACACATTTCACTAAAGATATGAGATAGATTTGAGTCACAACTTTAATGTAATGCTAGCTAATGAACAGAAAAAAACTAATTACCTATAAATGCAACAAAGCACTTCTGAAAACTAAAATTTAAACCCAACCAGATGCCTAGATGAATTAAAACATAGGCATTCATATCTCATCCTTTGACAGCTATGGAAAAAGCCTGACTTCAGCAGCAAGTAAGTGTGTGCTCCAGAACTGGGACTTCAGCATGTAGATGATCTGATGTGAACAGTTTTATTTGTTCCGTACATTTTTGCTCACATAACAAATCACAGCGTTGTTACAGAGGATGACAAATCCTTAATTCAAATGCCACTTACTTGATCTCTTCCTGATTTGTGTGACGTCATGTGGCGGTCGAGCTGTGTTCTGTACGCAAACGTGTAACTGCACAAGGAGCAACTAAAGTTATCTTCATTTTTTTCATGGCGATACTTGATGTGTTCCTTCAAAGAGGTGAAACGCTTGTACCCTCGATCACAATATGGGCAAGTAAGCAATTGGGAAAACGCATCAGGTGTTCCTACACAGGAGAGACAATAGACCATATTTAAATAAATGTAAGTTCCAAACTTATTACCATCAACAGACATGCTTTACATTTACATATATTACTGCAAGAAAACATGCAGCTGTGAGAAGCTCCATCTGTTTTAGAAAACGACTAATGACAATTTGTATCTTTTTCCAAACGGATTATGTTACTAAGCACGCTATGGTACCATTGCCCTGTGTACACTGCAGAAAGTTCAGCACTATAACCAAACCCACACCTCTCATTGAGTTTGCTGGACTTCCCAATATAGTCCTAGAGATTCTACATATATTTGTATTTCTGTTTAGAAAGCGGTCTGAAAATTGTGAAACATAGTTTAAGATCTAGCAATCTTTGTAGATCTGATTAACTCAATCACAGACAATCCTCAAATCCTGTTTACAAATGTAAGTCTATCACTGAAACAACTAATAGCATCCTATTTTCAGCTCCTGATGATATTATATATAATATTTACAAGTTGCAGAGAATATTTTTTTCTTTCTCTTTACCTAACACATAATTGCAAGCGAAAAAGAGAACTGAAATGAAAACCAAAAAACCAAAAAAACAAAAAAATCCTAGAAATGTGGTTTATAATTCTTATACCTGGACCTGTTGGAAGAGGTCCAGAGGAGGGCCACAAAAATGATCTGAGGGCTGGAGCACCTCTCCTATGAAGCCAGGTTGAGAGAGTTAGGTTTTTTCTGCCCGGAGAAGGCTCTGGGAAGACCTTATCTGTGGCCTTTCAGTACTTACAGGGGACTTACAGGAAAGATGGGGACAGACTTTCTATCAGGGCCTGTAGCAGCAGATCAATGGGTAATGGTTTTAAACTAAAGGAGAGTAGATTTAGACCAGATATAAGGAAGAAATTTACAATGAGGGTGGTGAGGTAATACAACAGGTTGCCCAGTGAGGTTACAGATGCCCCATCCCTGGAAACATTCAAGCTCAGCTTGGATGGGGCTCTGAACAACTTGAATTAGTTGAAGATGTCCCTGCCCACTGCAGGGTGGTTGGACTAGATGACCTTTTAAGGTCCCTTCCAACACAAACCATTCTATGATTCTATGACACATCATGTATCTGCTAACAGGACATGCTGTCTGCAGACCAGAAAGGAGAGCAATCAAACATGAGTCCATAAATATGATTCTAATGTGATCTACAGAATTTATTCTGCTGGCTTTCATGAAGTTACTTCTGTATCAGCACAGGACAAAGTGAAATCAGATTGAAGCTGAATATCAATTTCACAAGTCTATTTCTGGGAAGTCAACATTTATGGAGTTTTAACTCCATCTTTTCTTATCAGCATATCTTTAGCCCCATATAATAGTAACATATTCTATGCTTGAAAAATATTTTTTTTTAAAGGATTGGAAAAGAAAATATTTTTTATAAATTGACAAAAGTGTTTGCATAAATGTCTGGCTTGCTGTATTTGATCAAACTATCAATTTATACAAAGTTATATCCTCCAATGACCATGCTACTCTTCCACGTTTTAAGGGAAATGGAAAGCAAATTTTGCAAGGATGCACTTATACACTGTGCTGAGTGAGAGCAGGAGAGGAAGGTGGAAGGTCTTTACTGACTATCATTTTATGCTCTGAAGCACGAAGGGCAAATTCGTGTGCACTGTCATCTTAAGTTGCAGAACTATAAGCATTATTAATACTCATAAAGTTAATCAGTACTTTACAACGTACTTCTGAATTATTTATCTCCATGACCTCTTTCAGGACTTATCACCATAGACTGATTATATGCTCTATAAAGTAGCAATTCACTCTGTTTATGTGGAATTTACTGACACTTATTTTTACTGAATGTGCCATTGTTCTTGCAACAGTGAAGAGTCAGACCAGTTTTCATTATTACTAAACCCCAACACCACCTCTGCCATATATGCTTGTTTACACCTGTTATGGTAACAGTCAAGGTCACACTTGTATTACACTGGTTCTTGTGTTCTTCCACTCCTTTTTGCTTTTCCTGGATTAGCCAGGTTGTCCAAAAATTAACCTGCCCCCAAATGCATAGACATAGCATGCTTCCCTTCAATCCTCTTTTTTCCATCTACAATTCAATTCACCTGACATAAAGAATACTCCATTTCCGCACAAATACAACTCAATGGAGATGTCAGAAATATCCTAATTTAAATTCTGTTCCATTGGAGCAAATGGCAAAATGGCAGTGGTTTCCTAAAGCCACTATTTCTCTGTCACTTCTCTTGCCCAGTCCCCTGCCTTGGAAGCATGTATCTTTGGCAAACATCACTATATTTTTGGCATGTTCTGTTCCAAAAGATTAAAACATTGAACATTTTTCAGCATTGTGGTTTTCAGAATACTTCCCTGTTAACCTACTGGGCTAGTTCCAATTTAAAATTTTGATAAAAATGTGTGTTTTTTTAATGATTACATGGCAATTATATTGCAAGGCTGTAAAACTAACTTGACAATCTGCACCACTGCAACCACAGACTAACATCTTAAATTACCTGTAATTTTTAAGATCCTAATGTTGAGCATGTATCTTAATTGAATTGTGCAAAACTTGTGAAGTATACCACAAAATATTTGTAATTCAGGTCCAATTTCTGTATATGAATAGGCATGTACACAGTTTAAATTTCTCAAATATTTTAATTTACTTTTTTAAAAAAAATTTTTAATAACATAAAATCTCTTGAAGAGCAGAACAAAATTGTTAGTGTTAACCCATTCACTGCTCTCCCTTAGCCTCCAGTACAGTAATACAGCTACAATGACAGGTTTTTGTCAAATATGCACATTTTTTTAAACGACTGGAAGACAACTCCTAACCCTTTATGTAGGATGTTACATTCTTTTGACAAATCATTAAATACAACAATAAAGGAACATAATCTGGTTGAAACTGCAGTTGTCACAGGTTATGAAAGCTGAACACATCAGAAGTAGAACAGAAAGCATAACCAATCTGAACAGGTTTTGCCTTCAAATATTTCATGATGAAGAAGCCTTCAGTCTTTCATGATGAACAAAGTATGACTTCTCATCTCACTCAGAAGAGCATTTTAAGCACAAATATTAGAGAAAAAAGACTTCTATGTAAAAATAATAACAGGTCATTTTTTTCACATAAATATTTCTGTGTAAACAATATTTCTTTTTTCTCCACTGCTGTCTTTTCAGGAAAATACCCAAAAGTCTGCCATAGACTGGCTACTTAATAAAAGAACTCCTACCTAATATGTCTTTTTGGGTGTTTTGTTTAGAAATATAAAAAGGAAATGAATGTGTTACAACACCCCTGAAGTTATTCTTACATAAAATCACACTATCTTGCTTCACTCCCATTATATTTAATAAATATTTGTTCTGTAATTTCATATAGTGCTGCTGAATGATTTATGAATGTTTGAATTTTTATTTCCACTTACTTAGGATTATCAATTAGGTACCCATACAACTGAACCTCAGTGCATATCTTGTTTTACAAAATCAAGTAGTATTGTTTTTTGCATGATGATCCCATCCTCATATAACTATTTAACTAAGATTCCCCCTTGCCCCCAAAGTCATATGTAGATGCATTACTGTCTTCTAAAACACAACAGAATGTTTGGGTCCAGTAGTTAGTACAATTTAGCTGCCAAAACTGAACTGGTGGCATATCTACCATTTTCATCCTGCCCACTAGCTTCTGGCGTGCCTTGTCTCTGGTCCTCCTCAGGTGCTTCAGGATAGATAACAGCTGTATCTTCTTGTTGTAGGAACTCTTCAACATTAGGGTCATGGTTTTGTTCATTTTCTGCATCAGAATCACATTCATCTTCTTTTACTACAAGTGAAAAAACAAGAAACAAAATATGAAATGAATAGCTTAAAAAGAACATAAATGAGATTCAGTAATTCACCTTGTCAAACCACCTTCTACCCAGGGATTTCAAAACTCTTTACAAATAGTTGTACAGTTCAAACTCTTTTAGATGAAGGAATATGACAAGTTTTAAAACAGAGAACCAGTGGCATAACGACATTTTGACTAAAACACATTTGGCTCTTCAACTCAGTGCATTTTTATCATTTCAGATTTAGCTGTTCAACTTCCTGAAAAGTTCCCCCTAATTTGATTTAGCCATTTGTCCTGGGCTCAGCAGTAGCAGTTATTTTTCTCCCTCTTAGTAGCTGGTGCAGTGCTGTGGTTTTGACTTTCAGCCTGGGAACAGCACTGATAACACTGATGTTTTTAGTTACTGCTCAGTAATGTTTACTCTGACCAAGGACTTTCTGAGTCTCATGCTCTGCCAGGGAGGAGGGGAAGCCGGGAGGAAGCAGAGACAGGACACCTGACCCAAACTGACCAAAGAGGTATTCCATGCCACAGCATGACATGCCCACTATACAAACTGGGAGCAGTTACCCGGAAGGTTTAGATCACTGCTCGGTTGGGCTGGGTATCGGTCAGCAGGTGGTGAGTGGCTGTATTCTCTTTGCTTGTTTTTTCCCTTATCATTATTATTATTGGTGGTAGCAGCAGCGGTTTGTGTTACACCTTAGTTACTGGACTGTTCTTATCTCAAGCCCATGGGAGTTACATTCTTTCCATTCTCCTCCCCATCCCTCCGGGAGCAGGGAGGAAAGGGGAAGGAGTGAGCGAGGGCTGCACGACTGAGTTGCTGACTGGGCTTAAACCATGACACCCTTGTAGCTTGAAGGCCATCTTACAATCTTGGCTCCTATGTTTACAAATGTAAATTTTTTGCCTTCAAGACATAATTTTAACACATTTAAGACCTGCTTATTAGTGCAAGCCCAGAAGATATTTAAACTCATATAAACAAGTTGGCTAGCTGAAATGCAGCAAACTTGAACTTTGAGTAGCCTGTTTTCTGCTATCAAAAAGGATTCAGATGTAGTTAACATTCTTCAACATTTCCTAGTTTAAAACTTAAGAAAACAATAAATGAAGAACTATATTTCAAAGTTGACAAATAATAAATTAAATATTTTACTTCATGTTTGTATGATAAATATTTACTACTAAGTATTTGCCAAAATACATTGTTCATTGAGTTTACTTTTACCATGGTGGAACATTCTGTGAGAGCTCTGCCTGTGGCACACTAAATCATGATAGATCTCCACTTTTAATAACATGAGGTACATTTTTAATAGGAAGGAGTTCTCCCTGTGTGAAGTCACACACTCAATTTACAATTTGACACAATCTTTTTATGCCATGTGCCTGTCTCCCACATATAGACTGAAATACAATACATAATGTAGCTTTCCATACTTGTTTGGGGACATCTGACTTTGTAGTAACCAAAAAGAATGTGTGAATCTACAGTTTTAAACATACCAAAGTAATTTACTTATTCACTAAATAACGCTTATCCTGAAAACATTGAACTATTTAGTGTTATGGGCATTAAAATAAAAAAAAAAAGCATAAAAACATTTTTAAAAGCTGATGGGCTACAAGTTACTTTTTTTTGTCAATCAGAGAAATAACAAAATAACAAAGCATTTGGTTTTGTTTGGGTCTTACACTGAAGTACACATTTTATTCTACCTTCCGTATAATCATTACAAACAGAGGAGTTGATAATAAGATATGGTATGAGCTTAAGTTTATTTTGGTATATTCCTTATTAGTTTAAAACACTATCTACATGCAATATCAACGCTATTCCTTGTTTTGCCCTTAGGAGATGCGCTGCTGCAGCCAGCCCTCATGAGAGGGGACAGCTCTGTGTCACTAGTCAGCAACACCTCCAGATCCAGGACATCCAAAAGGAGCCCAGACTATTCTTCCTCAGCTAGAACAGTTTACAATTTAAGACATCTATCGAGGAAGAGCAAAGTAGTTTATAAAGAGAGGTGGGAGAATTTCAAAGACTTCGGGAGGATACTCACCTAACCCAAATTCAATAGCACTTTATGAATAAAGGGCTCAGATTAACAAATAAATACCTGTACATCCAACTTCATCCGTCCGAGCTTCAGGCCCCAGGATTTTCTTCGTTTCTTTTCCAGCTGAAATAGTACATTTCACAAAAAGAAGAATGAATATTTAAAAAGAACCCAAAACACACACAAAAAAGCCACACACACCTCAACATCACAGAATCACAGAATCACAGAACAGTTTGGGTTTGAAGGGACCTTCAAAGGTCAGCTTATATTTGAGTTACTTCTTCAGCATCTTTTCCCCATTTCTGTATTGTTTAGAAGAACTGCATTTAAACACAATGTTCTTTCAAAAATATGGATTGCATATTATTTCAGCCGAGTGCAATCAGTTGAACCACAGAGATATTCCATGATTACAGAAATGAAATCTTAAAAAGGAGCAACATTAAACACTAACCATAATTTTAAGAGAATGACAGGGACAGTGTATTTCTCCAGCAAACAGAGTCAGCTACTTAAATAACCCTATCTACAAATGTAGATCTATGACACAGTGGAATAATATTTCTGGAAACCAAAGTATCATAAACCAAATATATGAAAAAACTGTTTTCTCCAATTAGCAGTTTTTTGAAATGCCTGACCATTTGCTGGTCAAGTCTGCGAACAGCTACCTAATGTGTTCTCTTTCTTGTACATCATCTAGAAACTACTTTTAGGCTGCAATTGCTTAAACAAACTGAGGATTTTAAACACACGCTCTCCAATTCAGATCAACAGTGCACTACAAAAATGTTTAATGTATTGATTCCAATATTCAGTACAAGTTTGCAGGTACCAGCTGTCCACAGAACTAACGCTGAGGAGCTTACCTGCCTCAAAAACTCTATCAACTCCTGCTGAACTGCAGCATTCAAGGATGCAGCATGGAAGTTTTAACTCACTACAGTTGTGGATTCAAATCAATAAATGGCCCAAGTTGTTCCTAATTTATGTTTGTTGGGTCACCAGAACTGGGAAGTTCCTATTGGAAAGGACACTGATGCCATTCTGTCAGTGCTTACGAAAGCGATGTCGGATTTTGAACTAATTATAATTTTGGCTCATGATACCACAGATTTGGTTCAGAATGCAATGCAAAATTTAAATCCAAAATTTAATTTCTTAAAAACAATCATGATACAAACCCACTATTTTTATTTAAAAAGGGTTTGCGATTTTTCTCCATTATGAAATAGGTTCTGTAGAAGAGAGGGAATATCAGTAAGTTATTACTCATAGAAATTTATATTATAGTGTCGCTAGTAAATTACACTTGCTTCAGTATAAATAAAAGCTATGCTTCCCAAGGGAATGTCAAGGAATTGATGACATTATAGATTAATCTCAGTGAAGTTGAAAACCATCTCAATTCTAATAATCAGAACCTCTGCTTGGTACTGTGTCTTTGCAATATCTAAAAATGGGGTATAAGACAGGGAGGAGCCCTTTTCCACAGGGAGTGATCTTCCTTAATGCTGTAGGAATAATTAATAATTTGAGAAATGTTAATTAGAGCTCCATCTTCGTAGCTATGTATGGTCTACATAGGAAGACAACTTTGCAATTGTCCTTTCAGAAGCCAAATTACCACGCTGCAAATACAGCTGCTGGGAAGCAACGGAAAAGGATGTGAACAGATTTTAAACCGCTGTTCCTACCAAGTAGAAGTCACAGCTCTGAATTCCAGAAGAAATTTGAGCTACCTTCTGAATGAAAGCTTAAATACAGGTTTCCATGAATAACATCTAGGCCATGCATACCCATCTTGGCACTACATCTGGACATACCACATAATTCTAAAACATGCTCTTGGACTTCTGTATCCCAACATTGCTTATAAGCAGCTGTTCAGAGATACACTGGGACTTCCCAGTGTTAAATACTAATGATTTTCAGATCACAGGCAGCAAATGTGTAGTAGCAGCGAACATGCATGACACAATCACTGCCTCATAGGCTGACTGTAAAGATCTCTGCATGGGTAAGATACTGATGAAATTAAAACCACTAGCAAATGGAAATTGGTTGTAGGCAGAAAGTCAGACTTCATTGAAATTTTCACTGCAGTCTTATCTTCAGAGAAGGGAACAAACTCAAAAGCCCATCAAGAGTTTCTAATTTAAATTCTTCAGAACTAATTTTCTGATATGCATGTAGCAAGCACTATTTGCAGCTTACAGTATTGCCTGGTTGTTTGCTTATGTGAGTAAAAACTTGATCAAAAAGATGCCACACTTGTTCAGCCTTCCTCCTAAATGAAATTAATAAAGAATAGTACAGCAACTTTCCTCAGCAACACATCACAGAGAAAGAACACAATCCACCTTACAGCACATAGGCTCAACCTAAAATTTCATGGATTAAAGGAATTTTTGAATTCCAGGAAGAACTTAAACATAAAACATAACTTCCTGAATTTTTAAAGGTTATTTCAAGGTCTAGACAATTTTTTGACATTTTCGATTTTTCAAAGATATCTTATATCCAGGTCTTGAGATCCCTAGAATTGCTAAATACTTATAATACATAATAATGATTTTTAAATGTATTAACATAATAAGTCCATAAGTTTAACCCTTGCTTAAAACAAAACCCCAAACACCTGTAGTGTAGGTTTTACTTCAAACTAAAGAAAAAAAAAGTCACAGTACAGAATCATCACACACATGAATGCTGGCGTACAGCCACGAACTTGTGCAGGATACACGTGATTCACTTTTTAAAACCTATTTGACCGTTTCCGTTAAACCTCTTGAGATACACACCTTATATTTAAAACACCTGTTCCAAAGGTCTTTTAGAAAGTCAGTTAGAACGACTGGAAACGGAAGGAAACTAATCTGATGAAGAAATGTTATGTGCGTTGTTTGTATTCCTGGGCATTTGTGAACAGAATAAATATGTAAAAAACTCATTCTGTCAGGTTCAGCTAAGCCCAGGAACTTTCAGTACTACTTTACTGATAAAACACAACTTACTAAACCTGCTGTAGTATGTTTTCTAAAAATAATCGCTAGCCCTGAAGATGGTATTAGTGTTGCACAGACACCTATGCCAGTACCTTTCCCTGCATGAGAGAAATCATGTATTCAATACTCCTCTCTTAGAAATCTTCAGATTTCTAATGTGCAACCAAGACTGATGATTTCCAGCTCACACCTTTCCTTCTAGGAAAGCTATAAAAAAGTAAAGCATACTTTACCACAGCAAATCAAAGCTCCGTAAAATCTAATGTAGCCTTCATTTTTCTCATGTGGTCATCACCAGGCTGCTACAAAAGAGGCTTCAGAATACGTAATTCTTACAAAAGAAACGTACAGTAGTTTGAGCAAGCCTGTATGGCAACTATTTAATCTTTTGTCTGTCTAAACACTGATGAAAGCCTGTCTTCATCAGCAATGACCAAGGCAGAGAAAACACTGCCTACATAGTGATTCTACAATCACAGTAGAATTTGGTTCAAATGCTTAATTTTAGAAAACTAATTTTAAAAGGTCAAAAATAGCACATTTGAAATAAGGAGTCAAAAAAGATGCCACCTAATGTCTAGAGCTCTGAAAAAACCCAGACGGTTTTCTGAGGAAAGACACCGTGTCATGACTACCTGTTTGTAGGTACATTTCCAGCGAATCAGTCCAAAGGGTCTTCACCCAGCACGTCTGTGAGGCAGTGCTGCTCTTCACTTCCTATTTCAGGTTTCCTACACTTATGCTTGAAGGGTTCAAGAGATGTCTACACACAGCCCATTTTTATGTAACTGCAGTTCCTGACAGATACAGTCTGCAGCAGAGCAAAGATACTACAAGAACTAAGAAAATTACCTACCTAATAATTTAGCTCCAAAATACTCATTTCCCTGCACAGCATACCTTGGCAATAGCAGCTATGTAAAAACAGGCTGAGCTGATGCTATTCTTTGAACTCTCAGCTGCTCTCTCAGCTGGATTGCAGTTAAGGACCATCTGACTGCTTTCTGTTTATTTAGATGTGAGGTCATGCAATTGATCTTAAACCCCCAGTTTTAACAAGGTATATGCTAAAGAATTGTGGCTTGAGATCAGACACAAACAAGGATATGAGAGAAAATATTCTTTATCTTTCAGGGAACTAAGGCCAAATTCCACAATAATTTCCACTAATTTATGCATTTATCCCAATTTGGCTCAAATGTAAGCATGCTGTGTGATATTATGAAACTCAGGATCTGATTCCACAGTAAAAAAGGCCCATTTCCTGATTGCTTCAAATTTGTAGCTTCTAAAGCTGCTGCATAATATGTGAAACATTTACCTCCTGTTAGTGTTTTTGAAACACAGATTTATTATGAATAAGAGAGCAAATTCTAAACCTAATTATCTAAAACTTTTTTTTTTTCTACTAAAATATTTTACAAGAGAAAAGGCAGAGGCAGCTCACAAGGAGAAATTTACATCTGAATATTACTGTTTCATGTTTTTGCCTTATGGCTTACTCTGTAAGTTGAGCAAACCCTGAACCTTACTGGGAGCTATGGCAAAGACTTGCCATAAGAAAAATGAAAAGCAAGTGACTAGTGTCTGATCACCCTTGAGAATCTACATTTGAAGCTCCTGTTTAACAATGTCCGTGGAATGGATGCACCTTTGAATCTTCCTCAAATATTAAAAAAGAAATGAAATATATTACAATATACATACAAATATGCTAGAAAACCTCTTTTTTTGACTGTGACTATCACGTTATTTCAGTGTCCTGGGTTCAGCTGTAACAGTAATTTTTCTGCTTCTTAGTAGCTGGCATAGTGCAGTGTTTTCAACTTTAGCCTGAGAACAATGCTGGTAACAACGTGATCAAAAAAAGTTCTAGTGAATCTTCACTTTAGAAACCTTTCTTTACATGGTATCATAAGTGAAAATGAACATACCTTCATCTTCCCAGCCACTGTTTGTACTCCCTTCTCTTTCACTGTTTTCTGGTAATACTGTATGGTCTGTTGGCAAGTCATCTTCTGGCACGCTACCGTCACAGTCTGCTGCATCAGTTACACTTTCTTCTTCCACTATATGCAATTTATCTTCATCATCTGAATCTGAGTTTGCTTCTACCACGTTATTATAATTGGTGACTGTAGACAGACAAAATGAAAATACTGATCAATATACTCCTCATTTACAGCATGGAGGTCCAAAGCTTTCAGAACTGTGTCTTCCTAGTGTTAAACATCTTATTACAGATAGCTGTGCATAAAGAGGATAAGCTGTATATATATAGCAATCACTGGGGTATAGAAGGCACAAAACTGCAGTGAAACAACTGGCACAGAAGGCCAAGTGACCCCAGGTTGACCGCACTCGAGATGGCAGCTCAATCGCTCTTGTCAGGTGCCGTGAAACAAGACCTTGTCTGCAGTTACCCATTCTAGCTGTACTCACCCAGTCCACCTTCTGGCTGGCTTTTCCTGTAACTAATGGGTATGTGAATCAAGGAGCAATAAATAGGAACAATAAGGAAATTTGACTCAGAAGGGCTAAAGTGCTCCCAATTCTTGCAAAAAGGTTCTTGTAGTTACACCCAAAGATCACACTAAAGACTCAACAGTATGAATGTGAAAGGAAAAATCTCAGAGGTGACTTAGAAAGGAAATCTTGCATAACATTTTCCCCAGCTACCAGGAAAAGTAATAACTCTACATTTCAGCCTGAAGAACATATTGTGAGAGTCTTGTGGACAAAGGATTACACAACGATATATGCTTCTGCCATATGGGAGCAGATTATTATTAAAACAGTCTTCATTTTTAAGCACAAAAGATCAGTTATAGCCATTTCAATTTAAACTGTAATGATTATGTATTAGGAAAAAAAAAATTACATTCACAATCTGTTGAAATGTCTTGTTACTCACACTGAAAATAAATGATTAAACATTTATATCTATATGTGTATTACTTCTTCATTGACACATTTGAATTTCTTACAGAAATGCTTCAAAATACAGTTTAAGACAGAGAATAAATCTACTGATGAATAAACTAACAAGACTTCTCATGGCTGCAGTACTCCTTCAGTGGTTATCAGAATTAGACCTGGGAGGCACATGATCATGCTACTTAATGATACCTGCATCTTGTCACTGGTAGCACATGAGAAGCCAGACCGATTCTTTCATGTGAAATCCAGTCTATTAAGGTAGATAAATAGTAACCTAGACTCCTGCTCTTCTAAGGTTAGCTTTTTTTTTCTTCTTTAAGTAGATATTCTAGTCATTTAAAAATGCATTTAAGCAGGGAAAGTGAGTAATATTATAAACTGACAGGCAACTATCTGATTTCCTTCCAATTCAGGAGAAAAATCTCTCATCTAGAGCATGCATAAGCATGACAAAAGAGCATTCTGAATTTAAAACAATCATTCCATGTTTCCATATTTTATACAGACAGTGCTATTTAAAAAATATAGTAATGCCCCACTATTCATGGTATTGACCTTTTCTAAGACAAGAAATTTAGGCAAATTGCCTGAATACTAGTATTTGGTCCATTTCAATCAATACATTGATATTCACTTTATATTCTGTAACTAGCTTTGTGAAGTAAAAAAAGTATTGTAAGGAATGCTGCAATGCTGTGTGAAAGAGAAGACGTAGGTGTATTCCCTCACCAAAGCAGAAGAGATTTATGAATTTATTTGCCTGAGAAATTGTAAATATATTTTTTAAAAAGTGCAAGATAAGACATAAAACAGGAAACTTTTATGGAAAAATGAAAAAATTATTTTGGCCTGCTGTCTTAACTAGGTTTTACTGTGATGCTTAGATGTGGAGTATTATTAATACAAAACACCAACATACTTAACTTTGCCACACAGAAAGATCAGTAAGAGCAGGGATCAAAATTCATAAGCAAAAGTTCAGATTTCAATACTGTAGATAATGAATACTTGATTTTTAAAAAATAAATTCCTTGTTTCGCTTGGGAAATTAAGTGAAATACCTTATATTAGGTTTAGAGTGGTTTCCATGGAAAATGAAAATATAATCAGAAAGTTTGTCCTGAAGAATTACACTTACAGAAAAAACCCATATCTTCTTTTCTTCCTTACCTACTTTTTTTTTATTTTAAATATAATCTATTTACTATGGTTCTATTTACCTTTAAACTTGTTCATAAATTCTCACTATGCTCACTCATGTGCCAGCTCTGCAAAACTTAAAATACCACCTTCTCCATAAAACATAAAGAACAAATGGTCTTCGGGATTTAAGTTCCTTCCACCAAAGAGCAGTTGTCAACAAGGCAACACAATAAAATCAGCAAGAAATCTGGCTCTAACATTTTGGTCTTCCTCTTACAAAGAGCTTGGGGGAAAATAAAATGTATCTAAAAGGTCTCGGCACACTCGAGATGGACACACAACCCACACACCAGACGCAGCAGAAAGTCAAGTATTTAAACCAACAGAAACATCCTGTCTGTGCGCAACTCTAAATGATAACATGCTCTTTTCCCTCTACACGATCCTTGCCTCATCTCATACAGCGACGGCAAATATGCACGGACCGCTCAGTTTTATGGAGTGAACTGAGTATTTGTAGCAGCCAACCTCATTTTTTTCAGATTGCAAAGTGACCGCTCATTCTCTTTATCCTCACCAGCCAGCAGTGTTCCCAAAGCCTCACTTACAGGATGTTAGCCAAACTGGGATTCCTTATTATATATTATACTTTATATCTTATAAATTCATTATATTATATATATTATATATTATATTATACAATATAGTATAACTGCATCTAATATAATCATATTATTATATATATTTTCCCTACATGGCATTCAGCAGGAATGCTTCAAAACACATAATTAATTGGACTGTGGTAGGTTGATGGCTTATCTCCATTTAACATAACAGAAACTGGCTACCTAAAAACCAGAGGATTCTTTTGGCAGTCCTGGCATTGCCATGTCAGTGTAAGACATTTTGTGCCTTTCTTTTCAGAGGAATTTGAATTTATACAGCATTTCACATATTTCAAGCACTGCTTTCGTTCATTCCAATGCAGCTGTGCTCAGAGCCCAGGTACCCTGGACTGCATGTCACAGCAACTACATACACAGAGATCAACTCCAAAATAAGTGACCTTCTAAAATCACATAAAAACTCCTTAAAAGAGAGAGAATAAAATCCAGTCTTTCAATGGAGCTTTCAAATGCCTTAGAGAGTGTGCTTTTGATTCCAGCAGCTCTCTACTAAAATTACTATGCTTTCTAGCAATTAAAGCAAGGGTTCTGGAGGCAACAGCTTCCTTTAATAAACATCCCTGATTCATTCTCTGGGCACCATTCCTCCTGTGAAAAATTATGTGATCACATAATTAAAGATCTTATCGTTATGCACACATGCAAGGGACAAATTAAAACAGTTTGAACAATCTTTATTCTGACATTTTCCAACTTTTTTTAAATACTTGATTTTCAAACTGAAGTGTTTGATTTCAAAGAATGTATTATTCTTTTATAGAAATGATGGCTAAAAACACAATCAAGCCCTGTAATTTACTGTATTTGTAACTAATTAAAATTAAAATCCCTATTACATGGTACCATACTGATGCCTGCATGGCTGCAAAGCTTAGCTTTAGCAATGCAGATCTGCTCCTGGTGCCCTACAAGACTAAGAGGTGGCAATAGCAGGCTGCTGCCTTCATTTGCTTCAGATGTGCTTTAGCTACATGTTTCACAGCTCTTTGTAGACATTAAAGAAACCCTGAAACTACGTCACCTGGGGTCCAACTCCAGAGGTAAACATCCTCCCCTTCTCCCTTCTCCAGTTCAATCATAGAGCCAAATTTAGAGCTTCCCTATCCGCACATCATTTTGGGTGTTTTCTCCTCTGTCCTTGATGCTTCCTCAGAATAGCCACAACTGAAAGAAGAGGACAGCGAAGTTCATGAGCCTCAGTTGATGCCTGGCACTACAGTAACTGCTTAAGTTGGGAGCAATAAATTTAATTAAACCTTTTTGGCTAGAATTGAAATACATTCAGTAGAAAAGCTGTATGGAGAGGCTTAAAGCCTCTGAAAGAAATTCAACTGAATATACATAATGATGACTTCAAAGGACTTCTAGTTTGGCCAAATATTCCAGAAAATAAAAAACACATGTAAAACCTTGCTTACAGGAGCAGTTACAGCTTTCTGCTGAAGTAACTACAAATATTTTAAACTTCCGTAATATCTACTTTTAGTTAATGTCATTTAAAAGTAGTGACTACCAAAGCAAAATAATTCAGCCTGGATCACATGAAACTGGCACAAATGGCACTCAGTGTCTCCACGATGAGACTCTGCTCTGTGAAAAGAAATCATGGCAAGAAAGTTTACATCACCCTCTGCCACCACTGCTCCAGGGATGGCCATCAGCAGCAGGAAAGAAGCAGACTACTGAAGGGAATCTTATCTTCACTGTAAAAGCTAAATCTGACTCAGATAATGAACCATGGCTGTAAGCCATGTTCACCAGACAAGCATATGTGATGTATAACAGATACACAGGCCGATTCTGTCTATCGTATTGCATGTAAACTTAGCATAAAATTGTACATTAGACAGTTTAATTACTAATTTTGGCTTTACTTTTACAGATAAATAGAAAATGTCCCATTTCAACATATATATAACAAATGACATTGAAGACTAAAATATTTATTCAATAAAAATAATTTTCTATCATTACTACAAATCTTTTGAAATACAAGATGAAATATATTAAAAAGCTATACATGAAAAACACATATTATGAACTATAACTACTTCTTTCCCTGTTGATCACTTTCTTGCTACAGTAGCCTGATTTCTAAACAGTAAATGAGCATCTGTAGCTGAAGCTTTCATTGCTCTAAAAGTAAATGATTACAGAATAAATTGCAGAAAATGAGCTTTGCTTTCTTGATTTTTACTGTCCTAAATGCAGAGAAGGTGTATCATGTCGCACAATTCTAATTAAAAAAGAAATACGTTCAAATGAAATTAGTGATTAAAGAGCTAAACCAGAGAAATATATTATTATTTTGCTAGTTGAATACAGCTAGGAAACAACAATACGTATGTCTAGTCAAATTCAAACATGGTATTAAAAGAATCTTTTATTCTTTGATTTAAAACTAGTGAAACCAGGAAATTTAAGGTGAACACTAATGCTGCTTTGATGAAAGACTATAGGACTCACTATTTCCATAGCATATATTATAATGGGAGATTCCCCAGAAAAGTGAGTGACCTTGGTGGCAATAGTAGGAAAACTCAAAAAACTGGCAGCAGAACCCACTCACTGCTTCCCCACCCAGACCTGCTCTCAGAATCATTAGGTGACATGAAGGACAACATTTCCATCATGAAGAATAACCCAATCAAGTTCATATCACTCAAATTCTGATAGGAATTTACTCGTCTCAAGATAAAAAAAATGTGGCGGACTATATATCAAAATAATTTTAGATCATGTGGCAACAGCACAGAACTGCACTAAAAAGAAGACAGGCTTCAACAGAACTAATCTGTAATCTCTAACATGTATTACCAGGATCTGGAAGCATACAGAGGTAAGAATGCTTTGAACTTGATCTGTTAAAATCTTTTCAATTCCTGCCAGTAGTCACTGTCTTTTACGTACAGTCTGGGCCAACACTCTTACTACCCATCTCTTTCATATATTTCCATACTCAATCCAAAATCCTACCTATTTCCACTGAAAAAAAACCAAACCAATTTTTAGGAATTTTTGAGTTAACAGAAGCACTCTTGAATTTTTTAAGACGTTGGACATATGTCACCAACAGGTTAGAGTTGTGTGGGCTCAGTATCTCAATGCTGAAAAGACTGGAGATCTAGAACAGGTGTGAGGGATTCTGATCTTTCAGAAATCCCACTTCTAGAAGCTCTTCCAAGTTCTTATGAAAGAACTTGAAAGCTTATTCATTAATACTGTTAGAAAAGAAACCTTTGATTATACGAACTGGAACAACTCCTGTGCTCTGTTAAGTGCTATCTTGGTTCATGGATTTCTGCTCTGACAGCCTACAATCATCTCTTGGGAACCATTCACTCTCTGTCAGACCAACTGAAAATCTGCATCTATGTATTATTTTGCTCTGATCTTTAAGATATTTTAAGCAAAACATATTGCAAAGGCAGAAACCTGATAATTCACTGTTCAGTATTTTATAGTTAGATTTTAGGCCATACTAATGATTTTATTACTGCTCCTGAATGAAATGCCTTACTTATGCCTCTCCACTGACAAGCTGCTTTATTAAAGACAGACCTTTGTGTTCTTTTTATATTTTTTCTCCTGATTTAATATATACACTTGAAATTAGTAAGTAGCTTCAAGCAATAATACACACACAATCATGTTACCATTTGAAGTAGAAACACAGGGAAGAGCTAAAGGAAAGGGATAGCCACTGGCACTACAGAGTGGAGTGGAGGTAGTAGAAAACATTGCATCAGGTAGCTTGTTGAACTCAGTAAAAAAAACACTACAATGAGAACTTGTTATGTGGAAAGTGTGAGGAAACTGTATTACTCTTTTAATTAAATCATTCCAGAAAAAAAACCCAAACAACTGAAACAACTTCTGCCAGAGATTAGTTTCTGAAATAATCCATTTTAAATTTAATCTTAAAACATATTTTTAATTTTCAGAAGAATAATTCTGTTTTTAACAACAGTGTATGTGCTATAACTGTGGAAAACAGAACTATAGTCTCTATATAAAAGATTAACTTACGTTTATTTAGACATATACACGAGTGTGCTCACACAGGAAAAGGGGAACTGGATTCAGTCCTTCCTCTGCCTGAAGGGATGAAACTTACATCTTGGACATGGGTTTATATAAATACATGAATAGTTGCAGAAATGTAAGTCTAAATATTTACATGCACCAAGCATATTGCTTATAATTTTGTTTAACTAGTAAAAATCTCTTTCAAAATTTTTTCATACCTCTTAACTGAATACTAATTTCTACTCAAATGCAGCTTGACACACACTGATGGAATATTCCGACACAATAAAACCCATAAAAATTCAAGAATCCTAACACGCTCTAAGGTATAGAAATCAACTCAATGCACACGCACTGGATTATCTGGTCTTCTGGTCCACTCAAAGAAACTTGGAGTTTAAAATTAATGCATTGCAAATGGACAGCATTCTAAAATCTACTCATTTTAAATGGGCTCACAATGTACCAAATGTGAGACTGAATGTCTGACTTGGCTTACACAACAACATTAAAGTCAATGGTGCAAATACAAATTTTCATTTTAAATCATGGTTTTAAAATGAATCAGTATTTGACACGAAAACCAACCCTCAAAGTTGATTATTTTTTTTATTGATACGGTGTCCTGGGTTCAGCAGCAGCAGTCATTTTTCTCCTTCTTGGTAGCTGGTGCAGCGCTGTGTTTTTGATTTTGGGCCTGGGAGCAGCGCTGATAACACCAGTGTTTTCAGTTACTGCTTGGTAATGTTTTGGTCTGACCAAGGACTTTCTGAGTCTCATGCTCTGCCAGGGAGGAGGGGAAGCTGGGAGGAAGCAGAGACAGGACACCTGACCCAAACTGACCAAAGACGTATTCCATACTACAGCACGTCATGTCCAGGATGTGAAACCGGAGAGCAGAGAGCCGGAAGGGTGTGGTGGTGGACTAGGGGGGCACGGCGTGGTCAGGCTTTTAGTACTGGGGGGGTTCGCTGCTAGGGGGTGCACTGGCTGGGTCGGGCTTGGTGAGCAGTTGTATTCTCTTTCCTTGTATTTCTCTTGTATTACTGGTGGTAGCAGTAGTGGTTTGTGTTATACCGTAGTTACTAAACTGTTCTTATCTCAACCTGTGGGAGTTGCATTCTTTTGATTCTCCTCCCCACCCCCCCGGGACTGGGGGAAGAAAGAGAGGGGAATGAGTGAGTGAGCGACTTTGTGAGTTTTAGAGGCTTAAACCATGACATACGTCAAAGTCTGGAACAAAGCCTGATGATCTAAGTCAGCACCAGATCCCCAGCATGAGGGTAATGGCTACAGCTCTAACACTAGACTCTGAGATGACATAAACGATACTTGAAGCAAATATCAGAGCCACAGTGATTTAATTGTATTAGGTAACTCCCAAGATTGTACATGACAAGCTCAATTTGGGACACTGGTTTCACAAGCATGGCAAGGGGGGTTGGAACTAGATGATCTTAAGGTCCTTTCCAACCCTAACTATTCTACAGTTCTATGATTTTACGGTTAGAAAGCATCACTACAACTAATGCAGGAAGTCCTCTCAACAGGGGGTCTTAGTACAGGTCACCAACTGAGAGCTCTTAAGGTAGCTCACATGTCTTTTAGTTTTCACTGTCCATATCCTGAGCAATAAAATCAGAGCAGTTGTACGCTAGGATCTACATAAGCCTTTCCTAAAAGCACTACACCCTAAATACATGTAACTTCGAATGGCTTCCCAGGTGCTGCAACAGAGCCTTAATGCTATACATTAAAAATTTGCACAACTTATAAGGGTGGGAAACAACTTTAAAATCAAATCTCGTGCTTATATGAGAATTTGGTCGCATGTAGAATTGACATGAGTCTGTAGATGAGAAGTAGAGAGTACACAGATTACTATTTCAAATACGTAGTCTTGGTCCCATAATAAGTTTAAAATACAGGAAAACATATGCTGATGTATTTATAGATAAATATACATACTTACATATGCATTTTCAGGCTTGATAGCCTACAATTATGTTTAGAAATGCATACTTATATCATCATACAAAAAAAAATTGATTTTGAAATATTTCTCTTATTAGGGATACTTCAGAAAAGTAACTTAAGCAATTTTCACCATGCTGCTTTGAGAATTCTCATTACTCTGCATCTCTTCTGTGCTAAAAATGAAGCTTTAAAGCTTTGCAAAATGAAAGCTTTCAGTCTTTCAGCAAGACAGAGGGACTTGCAATGATAATTTCTCTACTGGATTTGCAAATTATGGTCCTTTTTCTAATGAAAAAGTTAACTATCAAAAAAATATCCTCTCCCTCTAGACTCTGGATTGATGTAAATTCTACATGCAAATACAGAAATTGTCAGTGGCAGCATAATTTGAAAAATGGTATTATTATAAGGTGCTTATAGGTTTGGAACTACTAAAAATAGTACCATAAGAAAAGAAATAACATTTAGGAACAAGACAGCCAAAGTTATATAAGAAAATTAACCGTACTCTTTACCTGTTATTACCATTTACAAGCCAAGGTTGCAGAGCTTTCTACAGATGAGAACTTTGCGCAATTCCACATCAAATGCTGCTGTCAGGAGGTTTTACAGAAGTGTGAAGTAAGTTTAATACTTTAAAGAAGTATTCACAAAAACTTACAGTGAATAGAAAGAACCATATCCCTTCCTCCAGCATTTTTTTTTTAATCTACTGGAGGAAAAAAAGAGGTTAATAATTTCATTGATGCTTTTAACATTCGTCAGGGGGGAAGTCATACCTTGGTTCATCTTCTCTCAGCTCTCCATTTTACATGTGTCCCTAGGGAGGCCTCATAAAATGCAGAAAAGTGTTAATTCATTATAGACGACAAAACTGCTCCTATTCAACATGGAAGTTTTTACAAGTATTTATATTTGTGAATGCATGTGGACAAAATAAGTATCAATCAGAAGGTGGGGACAGCTACATAACACGCAGGCAGGAACTTGTGACTAAATCTCCTTCTCTCTGCCCATTTTTGTCTTTCTAAAGAGCACACATAATTTTTCCATATAATTATAATAACATAAATATCAAAGTCCCAATTTTTATGATAAAAAAAAATACTCTGAATTTTCAAAGAATATCCTGTAGGGACTAATTCTGGTTAGACTGCAATGATTTAGTCATTTTCTGCTCCAAATTAAATAGGCAAAAAGTAGAAACCTTTTTCTCATGCCCCATTTCATCCCAGGTAATTTTGCATTTCTGCCATAAGGATTAGTTTTATAGTTTATCATTTTACTCAGAAGACTGGAAAAACCAATCTACGCATCTGACTAGCGTCCCTGACAGCCAAGTACAGTCTGACAGCTGCGATGGTTTACTGCCTCTGAGACAACTGAGTGTGGTGATCATTAAAATTAAGCATAAGATATATAAATGTCTGAGAAGCCTTCATCTTTTAGTACCTCCAATTACTGAATAACTGGAAACAGTAAACTGAACTGAGAAAAGACTGAGAAGAAGAAGTATTTCCATGGATTACATAGTCTATTTCACTCTTAAGAAATAATTTATCCACTGGTGACTGTACCAATCTCCTGTATGTTTAAAACACTCTGTGGTGGGCACATCGTTTCTACACAGTTCCTACTGCAGATGTTTGACACTTTTTTCCATTATAAAAATTCTCAAATATAAAAAGAGTTAGCTAATAGAGGTAATTAAAAGGCAAGATTATTAATTACTTTCTTGGAGACATATTTTTAAACGTAGATTACTTATTATTAAAAAGAAATTAAAAATTAACCCTTGCACACTGGATAAATGTCACCAGATTAAAGACGAGCCAGAGTGCTGTCTCATCATTAACTGGTACTAGGTACCAATGGATACTGGTAGTAGGTACCAATGGGTACAAATAATTTGGGAGAATGTGGACCGTAAGAGGAATTTGCAGCAAGATGGAGGTACTCGCTGTAAGATGTATAGAGGCATAAATCACACATACCATAGTAGCATGCTCCAAAATTACAAATTCCCTCATACAGACCGACTTGCTAAAAAAGCGCGATATCCTTTTTCTATTCATAACTGTAGCATAAATTCATCACAACTTTAATGCAGTTGCTTTAGATTTATCCTCATTAAAGAACTAATCTGAACTACAGTTTGATAATTACCTTAATCCACACTCAAAAACTTGACAGCCATGTTTTAGCATTGTACATAAAAACTCAGGTTAGTACAAATTACCACCTGTATCCAAAATCACTCCATAATGTTAATTCAACCACCGTGTAACATAACTGCACTCCTGTGGCACTCTTGCATGTTATCCACTCTTACAGAGCATTATCCACTTGTATTTGAATTGGCCTGAATCTTGTGCCATTCATTCAGGTACCATTAGGCCAGGTTAATTCCTCAGGAAGACTCAGCTGACATGTTTATAGAAATGTATATTATATATTTCATAATACTGGTGATTTTACATTATTAGCTAGGTTTATAAAAAGTGATTATTTATTATTTAATAGATAATAAAACCACTGTAATATGGGAGTACCAGTTTGGCTTATAAAGTTCTGAGATCCTCTTAGAAACAAGGCAGAGGAATGACACTTCAGTGCCACATTTTGAATACAAGAGTAGTCTATTACAGTAATTCTTTCTTGCCCCCGAAGTATTATGACTGTCATAAGAGTGCCATTAGAAAAGTCTTCACCATTAAGAAAGTTGTATTTATGGTAGAGATATCACCATAATGAATCACATGACTTACGAAGCCCTGAAATTTTTATTTCCTCATTCCTAAATTAACAGAACAATAAATTATAAAACTTCAAATAGATGCTGCGTAAATATGATCTAAATTAAGAATTTCTCAAAATAAATTCATCTAGAAAATATTCTTTTTTCCATTTCATATATCACACCATTGCTGCTTAACCTCTAAATAATCTCTTAAATATACCTCTTGAAAGAGAACCAGGTTGTCAAATGCGTAAAGGTGGCTATCTATTCTGACTACAGATTTAAACACTGTCATGAAAGTAACTCCCCATGCTGTCTCCTGTTTATGACAAAGGACCAGAGACTTCTTTCATTTTATTATTAATTTGTCTTTTAAATTGAGCAGCTACATTTTGGTTTCATTCAGATTACACACAGTAACAGAAGAGCATTTTTAATGGTGATCTAGGTTTCAGTTTTCAAAAATATGGGTCCTGACTTTTGAATTCAGGGTAACAAATTTTTAGAGAGTACATGTTATTATCATGACAGATTGTTATATCAAGTATTCCAAACTAACTTTTCTGGAAAATAAAGATTACAAAGAGATGTTAGAATACCAAAGTGTAGTCAGACACAGTTTTAGTATGTAATCTGGATGATCTGGTTTGCTTCATGTAGCTTTGCATCTTGAATAACACGAAGTTATTATGCATACTCATACATGATACACACATAATGTTTTGCATTTATATTTACAGCTAATCAAACAAAATACAGCAGTAGAAAATTACTGTCTGGGAGTGGCACGGCAAGCTTCAAGTCTCTCTAATTTTAAATTATCTACTCTATTTTTACAATGCTAATTTTTGCATTACAGATTTTTCACATTACTGATTTTCAATTATTTTAAAATATTAAATCACTGACAATATATATAATTTATTTGTGTGAAGTAGGAAATAAAGCACCACCTAAATTCTAAGTGTTTCTTGTTAATTTTGCAAGATAACAAGCAGTTATCATTCCCAGAAACCTACTACAGTGTAGGAGCATGAATAAAGAGACAATAAAAAATGCAATGGATTTACAGCATTTTACTGTATTTCAAGGGTAGACATTCCCTGGTGTTCGATTTAAACAGGTGGACACATGAGATTATGAAAGGTTTCATTTATCCTCTTTAAATGGCAGTACAAAGCTTAAGAAATAGTTTAATTTTCAAAAGACGCATTCCATGAGGATGATATACACCGCTAAAACAACATTAGGAAATTATATGTTAGTGAATTTTTACTCATTTAAATAAGATGTTGTATATTTATAAAAATTCGAATGAAACCTAATGCATATTTCTGACATTAAACTAAGGAAATAAACACGTTTTGCAACACTAACCTCTTTGCCTCAAAAGGCTGTGAATCTAGTGCACAGCACACATTTTACCAAGATCTGTATAAGATCGAGTAATTTATGATAGATTAGTCCAAAGGCAGAGTTGTTGACTTCTGTAAAACTGTAATCTGGGATTTGCACTGTTCCATTCCGGTACAAAAATTGTTCATATATAGCTACTGAACCTCCCCAAGAAGGCAATTATACCTAGATTTTTGGATCAAGAACTGGATAAACCAGCTCTTCATCCTCCATGTTGAAGCATAACCCTTATCCAGCCACTAAAATGTTTCACAGACATAGTGAAGCACATGCTTCAAAAGAAGCCAGGTTCACAAAGAAGGTATGAGAAGAGTCCCACAAGCTTCTAGGATCACACAGCCATGCTCACACTGACCCTAAAGCTGCTCCCCATCAGAGATGAAGATTCAAAAGCATCATTAAGAAAGTGCTGCAAGAACGAAGAAGAAAACGTACAAGTGCCTCTTGTTGAAATACGGACTCACGAATGCACTCTAACACAAATATTAAATTTAGGCACAAGCCTAAACTAAAAAACCAAGCTCCTTCACTTCTCAACACAAACTACTTAGATGAACTAGCAAGCTAGTCAAACCACTTCAGACTGTTTTCCCTAAACGTGAAATAATATCCTGAGAAACCAGCACCACTAGCCTTGAAGAATGACAGTCTATCTATCAAAGCAGCCTTAATGAATAAGAAAATATCTTGCTAAGCCTGGAACTTCTGAGCAGATGTAAAATGATAACATGATACTATCTCTGTCTGAACTTCTGTAGAAGAAAATGCTATTAGTAGGGAAAAAGAGATCTTCAAAAGCTAATTGACTACTGAAAATACTGGGTGTACACATGATCCCTAGCAAAGTATTTTTTTGAACCACTCATCTAATTCAATATGTAAATAATGAAAAAAGCATGCCACAGGAGAACATGCAATTCTGCTGCAATACTGCTAATGCTTGAGCACCTGCCTGGACTTCTCATCACCACTTGCACCCAAGTTAAGTGTACCCCTTCCCATTTAACAGCTATATGCATCTATAGATAGAATAACACACATTTTCACATAGACTTTGATGGTCTGGCAATGAATATGAGCTTGAAATCTGACAAGCTCAGTTCTTCGATACTAAGCATTATATGACCGAACTGAAGACAAATGGAGCTGGCCCAGAAGACCATGGGCTGCCTGTTCTGCTGTTCTGAAGGTCAGCAGCACACACTAGGTAGGGCTCCCACTCTTCCCTGCTTCCTCTCCTGAGTATTACGTCACTTTCCGAATGTCAACCCTTGCCTTTAAGTCTTATATTACACTGATTCCAGTTCAGTCTCGTATTTCTGAATCCTACCAGCAACTGAAACTCCTTATCAACTACTGAAAATTTGTTTATTTATCAAGGACTTTGGAAAAAACCTGCTTCCCTCAAGAGAGGTGTGGAATTCACAAACCCAGTATAGAAAGAAGGGAGCTACACTTGACACAAGGGCAAGAATTTCCAATGTTTATATCTAATTTGACCTAATTTAAATAATTTATCTAGTTTAAAGAAGCAACGGCCAAGAAAGCATTTTTCCAATCAGAAGAGAAAGAGCTTTGCTTATTAAACAAAACTATAGTAATTGGTTCTGTAACATGACCGAGTTTCAGAGAAAGACATTCTGTCCATCAAATTCTGCTGGGCCCCTGAAGCAGCTCCCTCCACTGGTTTGCTTCAGTCTCACATTTGTTTCTTTATATATTCCTTAAACTATTTCAGATTTTCTCATCACAAAAAAAAAAACCAACAAAAAAACAAAACCAAGAAACACAGGCAAAAATATTTCTAATCTTTCATTAGATTGCTGCTGCCTTCCCCTCCTCCCCTCATGTAAAAGAGAGACTGAAGATAATCTATAATTACGTGGAGGGGCAAATGAAGTGTTGGCACAACACGGTAGAAGTGAGAAATGAGCTTTTTGACATTCTTCAGTTAGTGTAACATTACTGTAATATGAGCTGAATGAATAGTAGCTAATAAGCTAATGCTAAACCCCTTCTTAAATATTCATAATTACTTTTTATAGTATGCAGCTACACAATACACTGAATTTCCAAGGAAGCATGCACTCGTGTTTGTACAGGATCAACACATGGCACAGTGAAGCTTGTAAAAGGTTCCCAACAAATCAATACTCTAAAAAAAAGAGTCCTGCAAATGAAGATGATTTAAAATATCAGTGCATAAAAGACAGCTGTGAGATTTTAGCTATGATACTGGACTTTATAGCATGTATGTTCCAAGACTAGTTAATGGTGATAAATAACTGCATTCAATTTAGTCCAACACCTCCAAATTCTCACTGTCTACACAAGGATGAAATTAAACATTTTGAGACTTTAATTTAAAAGTGCTTAGCTATTCCATTTGACAATCAATTCACATGTAAGGTTAATGAACAGCGATGAAGAATCTAACAAAGGATCAGTGATAGAGTAGCTTAAATAAAGAGACCAGTTTCCAAAAAAAAGGAGAAAATATCTAACCCTGTTATTTATTCATGTAAATGACCTGACTTGCATTACAGGCATTCTTAAATTTAATTTTGCCAGCCTTTCATAAATGAATGGAAAAGACCTTAAAAAAGCAATAGAGACATGCTTGGTAACAGGTGAATACTGAGGAGGACAGTAAGAAACACCTGTCAGTCACTTCAAGAAGGAGACTTTGTCAAGGCTGCTACAAAAACAGCTGAGCACTGACAAACCATGATGGGACTACTCGACTTAAACATAAGTATGTTTTGTTTAGGAGGTAAATGACTTTCAAGCTTATTGTCTCTGATCTCGTACAAACAGACAGGACTTCTAAAAAGGGAGGAAAGCTTTTGACTTCCTTGGGAACTGCTTTATACTGCTTCACAGCCAGTCTCTCAGAAATTTCTCAAGAGCTACCTGGTTAAAATTACAAGCTAGAAAAATACTGAAGACAGAAAAGGCACAGTGTTACCTGCAGCTATTTTAACATATGTAATCCTTTAATTTTATATGCAGTATTTCTACCACAGATTTTAGTTTTTAAGAATCTTATTTGCTCTATCAGTCAGTCCAACTGCAATTCACTGACACAATAAAGAAAAAAAGAATAACAACAATAATAATAATGCTAATAAATACAAAACACTTTAACCTACTCTATTTGCGAATCTTACTAATAGACAATTGGCTGTTAATACCTCAGATACTGAACATCACTAGGCTTACAACGCTTATTTCCTAGGGGAGAACAAATAAGAAAACATGGAATTTAGAACAGAATGAAGCATTAAAGTGTAATCAGACCTGACTTTTGGATCTACTGAAATGAGAATTAAGTTTTCCAATCTGATAATTTTTCCAAGAAGATACCCTCACCCATTTTTAAGACCTATCTAATCTTCTGTTTCTCATAAAAACAGTTGAGACATCTTTCTGGTTACAAGTATAACAAAAACGACCATGATCTCCTAAAACAATTAGGATCAGAGAAGGGGCTAAGTCAATTTCCGACTGCTTCGGCAGAGGCATTTCGTTTCTTGAAATTTGTGAAGCCATTAGAGAAAGGAAGGTGTAGGGAAGCATGCTGAGGATTACAACACAAGCACAGCCAGTGAACAGAATGCTACTGAAGAAAAGGCGCTGAACAGGAAATCAATATGCTCATGAGAAACAAATAGCCAAATGAAGGGGGAAGGATGAGATGAGCAATGTTTAAAAAAGAAAAACCCCACAACTGTGCAAGGTACCCTGACAGAAAAAGCACTTCTGGGAAAGGCAGGAACAGATGGGAAAAAATTTGTTTCCAGTGTGCTGAGGGTTGTATGGAAAGACTCCATGTCTAGTAGCTATTCTAACCTTCCTCCGCCACAGAGAACACAACATTCAAAGGTGTTACAGACAGTCTGAAATGCTGTAAAAAGTCTAATGGAAGAGCTGAAAACATTATGGTATATAACAGTAATAATCAAATACAAAATACATCCATACTCTGCTGGGATCTGAACTCAGCTCATCAACTTTTCTCAACACCCGCACTGTTGAGAAAGAGAAATATTAGGATGAATCTTTGTGGCTAAAGACCCTGTGTAGAAGCTTGAGACAGCTGTTCTAGACTGGTAAAAGCTGAGAGAGACACCTACGAAAAGTCTTCCCAGAGTTTGGGTTTTTATTTTTATTTAAAGCCCAACATGAGACATGTGAGGTGAAATAAATATTCCTCCTTGAAAGCATGAGTCAGCAAATTCACCCTTGTGTTCAGAACACCCTTCTTTTTGCAAGCTGATAAATGACATACTGATTCTTTTGGGGGGATCAGGAAACTAGAGAGATAAAGAGCAAAACATTAATAGCAGACTCACAAGGCCTCATGTGACAGTGTCCATATTACATGACTTTAAAAACTCCTTAGTGCAAAAGTGAAAATCAAGTTTGTTTTACCAGCTATATTTAAATCAATTAGTAATCACTGTACTCTAACATGAAGCAACTAGTTTTGGCCACTGCAGGTAATCACTGTACTCCGGAAACCAGCAGCTGTAAAAGTACTGTAACAATACATCATCTGGCTCACTTACGTCTGTTGATTAACAGACTCAAGGCCACACAAGTGTTCAGTATGGAGAAAAAAAAAAGAGGGAGTAGAGTAATTGAACTTTTCATTGACTACACAGCACATAGAAACACGTGAATGTTCCCCACATTGGCTTTAATCCAGGTTCCTTCTCTGACTTATTACAATGTCACATTACCACTCATATCAACTTAAAGCCATTAAAAAATGTAAAAGGAACCAAACTTCCTTAACAGAAAAGTTATCTGAACTCTGTGACCAGGAGTTTTGAACAATGACAGGTGACATTTAGAACAGAAAACTTTCACACTGTCCAGGATAGCCAAGAATCCTGAGACAACTCCACTGAATAGTTAGTCAAATCATAATGCGCCTGCTGACCATCAATAAATAGCATACTGAAAGGACAGCAGTACTACATTCCCATGTAACACAGAAGACAAGAAGTCAGAAGTTAGGAACCTTGAAGAAATAAAATAGTAAGACATGAGAGTATATATTAAAGTCTATCCTATGCTGTTCAGCTCAACAGCAAATTCAGGTACAATCTTAGGACATTTTAATGAGAATAAGCCATAAATTAATGATATAAATGAATATAGAGCATTGTAAGTACTCAGAAAAAATTAAATCGTTCCAAAATTTTGTTATTCCAATTCTGCCTGTTTTGCCCAGCTACATACTATTTTCTTCAAGCTATATGATATTCAGATTCCTTTTCCAGGAAAATTCCAAGGTATTTTGTCTATGTATAATGGAAACACTCAATGCTACAAACCAGCCAGCTCCTGAGTGGAACGTCATGTTCATTTTGGGCCAGCTAAAGCAGAGCAGCATTTTGAGGAAAATGAGTGAAGAGTGTTATTATCAACTAGAACAGTTGAAAGAATATATTGTCAGAAATCGAACACACCTAGGAAATGGCATCCCTGCTCTGTAAAAAGCCCAATGGAGTTCTCAAGAACAGAAGTTATGCAGATTAGTTTTACAAGATATTTATTTAAACAATTATCTAGATCTTACAGTAGTCCATTAACTCAGTGCAGTCAGAATACTAATTCTGCGCTCTCTCATTTTAGTGCCTTATGAGGTAAAACCTGCAAAATTGTAAGCTAACACTTATGGAAAGATATCCTGTGTGATAGCAGTTTTTTAGTAGCCACTTATTCTATGAATTTTTAAAGAATCTAGCAAAGTTATAAATTCTTTCTATAATACTACTGTGACTTGTACCATTCAGCATGACAATACAGTGATATCAGTAACATGTCCTTGGAAACAAGCCAATATGATGGATTTCTGCGCTTCTTGTTAAACACTTTGAACAAACATTTCTGATGTGCACAGTAAGATTTAAAGTATGGTCAGGTCACTGGTAAAAGGAAACACTGTAGTGAAGAAAAATTACTACTGATTTTTGGTTGCAAGAAATTCCAGATGCATGTAAAAGTTCTTGTAAAGTTCTGACATAACCTCTCCAAAAGAATTTAGACCATTTCATGTTTTACGCTGTCACCATGAGGTGTACAGACCAATAGGGAACTGTGTACTCCCACAGATCAAGACACAGGGGCTTTAATTACTGACCATTTTTAAAATGGGTCTACTTGGTCAAAGAGATACTCAAAGGGCAGAGCATAAAGCCATACAGATATTCATGCTTATCAGCTATATGGATTAACACTGAGTGTTATCTTATTATCAATCTTATCTACAAGCTCATTGGCATCTATGTATGTTGTTACAAAAATCTCAATTGCTCCAATGTGATTTGCAACTAAAGAAGTCTCAGCCCTTTTTTCCTCGATTCTTATTTTCCGAATAGCATTGAAAAAGTACCCAATTGTCCTCCTGAAGTAAGAGATATTTAGAAAGATCAGAAACATCAGAGATCAGTCTTACTATCATCAGAAAGACAGATGTCTGACTGCTTGATTAAACGAGTTTGGATCTACTCTTTCTATTCAAGAACAACATCTGTTTTTTCCAAGTAAAAACGCATTTGTTTGCTCTTATTTTAATTATATGCTATAGATAGATCATTAAGACACAGGATAAGCAATTAATTAACCTTTTGCAGTTAAGAAAAAAAATAAATGTGTGGTTTTTTTTTCTTTTAATAATAAAAATGTCAGCCACATATACCTGTCCTAGGCACTTGTCAAAATGCAGCTTCCCCTCAGAAAAATGAAGTACAACTGAGCAGCATAAACGTTCTAACAGCGGTTTAGCAAACAAGGAGCTGTCAACTTCCAATAAGCTATTATTCACACCTCTTTAATCACTGCCACAGAGTCGATTATAAATAGCCTCATGCATTTTTAAATAAGGTCATTCTGAAATGAAACAACAAAGAAGGTAGTAAATATTCCAGTACATAAGCCATTTAAATTCTACAGCATAACTGTGCCTTCTCAGGTATTCAGTTTAAAAAAAGCCAACAAAACCATTTATTAACTGGTACACTGTCAGATGTGTAATCTCTGTGAGATCAATAAACCATCCCAATTATGTGATAGTTTGCAAACAGATCTGAAAGAAATGAAACCATTAAGACTTGCTCACAAAATCCAGCTCCAACAGTATTATTTACAAATATATAGTAATACAAATTAATACAATCCATGCATTGCATGAGTAAATCTACTGTGCAAAGACATTACACGAATACGAAACTGCTCTGCTGTGCTTTCCCAGAAGAACATAAATGAACAACTTGCGTAGATCCCTAATTCATATGAGACCCCATTTTCTACTTTTCTTGAGATTTTAAATAATTTAAATTCATACATTAAGAAAACCAGGAAAATAACTGCACAAGTAGGAGTGATTTCCTGTTTTTTCCCTCTTCCCCTGTTTTTCTCAGGTTCAAGATTACTTGATAAAAGGATATGACAAGATAATGTTAATATCAAATCTTTGCAAATTAGCTTAGGGAAAAAAGATAAAAATCAGAAATATTTATGTGGAATTTTTCTCAGAAACATAATAATAATTGCAGATGTTGACAACAATTTAAAGAAGTTAACTTACCACTACCAGAAAAATAAAGACTTGGAATAAAGATATAACCAAGTAGTTCCCACCTTACTGACCCCTACTGAGATGTTACTGCGCTAAGTATTGAAACGTTCCTTCCTGTTACAGGTTTTGTTTTTCTGACTTGATACTCGTCTTTGTAGACAGACATTAACTAGGGCTTTTCAAAATCATGAAAGAAACATCTATTGACACACTGTGCTGTATTTGCCCAAATACCAATAGTCCTTATTGCTCCATTGCGGACAGTTCATTCCAGAAAACGGGTTCTGTAGTAGAGAACCCCAGAACCCTCTCCCCTCCCAAACTTTCTGAGATATCTAATCTGGTTACAATTTAAGCCCTGCTTATTTCTCAACTTTAGGTCAAAGGCATTCTGAGCATGAGACGAAGTTTAATTGCCGAGGCGAGCAGCTCCAGAGAGGAGCCTTCGGCACCGCAGCCAGGGGAAACCCCGCGTCCAGGACGCTCACTTCGGAGCGGCGACAGCCACCGAGGGAGCCCCGGGCCCTCGCCGGGCCTGGCCCCGGAGCCGCAGCTCCGCTGAGGCGAGCAGGGACTCACAGGGGCGGTGCCGGGAGGGACGGCCCCGGCCTGAGCGGGGAACCCCCGCCCCGGGGAGCGCGGGGCCGGCGCGTGGCGCGGCGGTTGGCGCCGGCAGCGAGCGGGCAGCGGGCGGGATGGGGAGCGCTCGGCTCAGGGCCGGGCCCGCTCCGGGAGCTCTGCTCAGGCTGCCCCGGAGGTGGCAGCGCCGGCACCGGACAGAGCCGATGGGAGGGGAGGCTGCAGCGCGGAGCTCGGGGCGCGGAGAGTGCCTGCCCGGGTCTCCTGAGGCGGGGGTGCGCAATGGGGCTGCGCTCGGTGCGCCCTGGTGGAGGTCCTGCTGCAGCCGGGGCTGAGCTGCGGGACGCTGTCAGCAGCTGAAAGGTGTCAGGGAAGGCGAGAGGAGCCGGGCGGCTTGCTCCAGGCCCAGACTGTGCGGGGGCCATGAGCGTACCCCCACAGCACATACAGAAAAGGAGGAGGGCATTAATGCAGAAAGCTGGGAGCTAGTAGCAAAAAAAAAACCCAACCAAACCCAACCCAAAAGCCAACAAAAGAAGGAGGAGGAGGAAGACAATTAAAAGCAAGGGGCTTCCTCCAAAATTCGATGTCCTGCATGACATCCTTGTCTCTAAACTGAAGAGACATGAATTTGATGTATAAACCACTCAGTCGATAAAGAACTGGCTGGATGGCCGCATGCAAAGAGTTGTGGTCAACGGCTCAATATCCAACTGGAGACCAGTAACCAGTGTGTCCCTCAAGGATCAGTGTTTGGACTGATCTTGTCCAACACCACTATCAGCGACATGGACAGTGGGATTGAGTGCACCCTCAGCAAGTTTGCCCATGACACTAAGTTATGTGGCTCGGTTGACACACTGAAGGGAAGGGATGCCATCCAGAGGGACCTGGACACACTTGAGATGTGAGCAGTGTCAGCCTAATGAAGTTCAACCAAGCCAAGTGCAAGGCCTTACACCTGGGTTGAAGCAATCCCAGGCACAGCTCCAGGTTGGGCAGGGAAGAGATTCAGAGCAGCCCTGCGGAGAAGGACTTGGGGGTGTTGGTCGATGAGAAACAACTTGAGCCAGCAGTGTGCATCAACGGAGGTGATCCTGCCCCTCTACTCTGCCCTTGCGAGACCTCAGAGTATTGTGTGCAGTTTTGGTGTCCTCAACATAAAAAGGACATGGAACTGTTGGAACAAGTCCAGAGGAGGGCCACGCGGATGATCAGGGGACTGGAGCACCTCCCGTATGAAGACAGGCTGAGAAAGTTGGGGCTGTTCAGGCTGGAGAAGAGAAGGCTGCGTGGAGACCTCACAGCAGCCTTCCAGTATCTGAAGGGGGGCTTATAGGGATGCTGGGGAGGGACTCTTCATGAGGGACTGTAGTGATAGGACAAGGGTAACGAGTTAAAACTTAAACGGGAAGTTTTGGTTGGATATAACAAAGTTCCTCACTGTGAGGGTGGTAAGGCACTGGAACAGGTCGCCCAAGGAAGTTGTGAATGCTCCATTCCTGGCAACGTTCAAGGCCGGGATGGACAGAGCCTTGGGTGACATGGTTTAGTGTGAGGTGTCCCTGCCATGGCAGGGGGGTTGGAACTAGATGATCTTAAGGTCCTTTCCATTCTATTTCATGGGCTGCTCTCCATCTGCATGAACAGCAGAACACACCTACATCTTCCTGGCTAGAAACATACCTTAATATTACAATGTCATATGTAAGTATTTGTGCATTTGGACAGACACAGGACACACAAGTCCATTCTGCCCATACTCCAAGTTGGCCCGGTCCAGAAGCTATATTCCCAGAGCACTGTGCCTAACCTAACAGCCCTGCTGCATCTTCTTGCTTTTTCATGTTCTCACCATAACTGCAAGAGTGACCTCGCACGTAAAGGGCATTCAGATCAGTTAAGAACTTCATAATTATCAACACCTTTATCTACATCCATAAACACCCTGGAAATCAGTGTGAAAAGATCCACTGATTGTTTGTTCTCACATCTTTTCCTGTAGTAAGGCAATACTGCTATTCTATGCAACTATACCTTCTAACTGGATTCCCATGTCCTAAATAAAGCATATTACAGCAGCTTACGCAATGAAGGGATAAAATTGCTGCTGACCACAGCAAGATCTACATAAAAACAAGGAATGACTTCAGGGAGCAAACTTTGCTATTTCAGTTCCCTGGTAGTACAAAAGTAGAAAAGTTCAGATGTCACCAAACAAGTGTCGAGGAAGTATTCAGGTTTTTTTCTTCAAAAAAATGATTCGCAGTGTAGGAGGAAGCTTAATTTTGTTCAGTGTTTCTATCCCCATCATCCCTCCTGAGTATATTCTTGTTTGGGTCCCTAGCCCAGTCAAAAACTGCTAGGAGAAAAAATAGTTGGAGAAGCAACAAAAGATCTGTATTTAAAATTGAGAGATTTGAGCATCGTAACACGAGTGCAACACAGGACAACATTTTTCTCATGTTTCGTTGCTGTTGCTGCAGAGCTAAGAATGAAGATTTTAAAATAAAATTTTTATTTAGAAATTATGACACTGATCAGAAATAACATTTTATAAGGCAATTTTCCTCAATTTGAGAAGATCACACAGATATGAGTTTTACAATCCTATTACACCTACTCAAACTGTAACATGTTCTTCAAAAACACAGGCCTTGTTTTTCATCTCTAGCTAGAGTAAAGGCAGAAAATAGATGTTTAGAATTTTCAGTTTAGGTGAGCTTTTAGTCCAGGTATGACCTGTGAGATCTCTGTTAAATAGACTTCTGGACCTGTGTGCATGCCAGTGCATGTTCAGCTGTCCTGTCACATGGCATACATTTTCTCCCAGCTTATCAGCAGGGAATTCCTAAGAGAATTTGTAGTTTACTCTGCTCAGCAAAGGAAATAGAATGATTAAAAAAAACCAAAACTAAATAGAATGATTAAAAAAAACCAAAACTATCAGTGGCAGAACGGCTTAATGCGGTCCTTGCTAATAATGTGAAAAGATGAGCCAGTTGTCAGAAAGTATCTATGGGAAGGTCCATTTTGCTTTCTAAAGTCATTCTGAATTAGCTACACACTGGTGCAGCTGGTAGGTCTGTTGAGAAGGATTATGACAGGACAGTTTTTTCCTATTCTGCATCGTAAGATGTATACGGAACTACAGAACCACAAAATCGTTGGAGTTGGATGGGACCTTAAAGACAGAATCATAGAATCAACTAGGTTGGAAACTAGGTTGGAAAAGACCTTGAAGATCATCAAGTCCAACCGTTACCCCAGGACTGCCAAGACCACCACTAAACCGTATCACTGAAAGTCTCATCTACATGGTTTGTGAATACTTCCAGCAACAGAGATTCCACCACTTCCCTAGGAAGGCGGTTCCAATACCTGATCACCCTATCCAGGAAGAAATTTTTCCTAACATCCAATCTAAACCTCTTCTGGCGCAGCTTGAGGTCATTACCTCTTGCCCTATCACTTGTTTGTTACCTGGGAGAAGAGATTGACTCCCAACTCACTACACCTCCTTTCAGGTAGTTACAGAGAGCAACAAGGTCCCTCCTGAGTCTTTTCTTCTCCAGACTACACATCTGCAGTTCCCTCAGCTGCTTATCATAGGACTTGTTTCCCAGAGCCTTCACCAGTTCTGTTGCCTTTTTCTGGACCCATTCCAGCACATCAATGTCTTTCTTGTAGTGAGGGGCCCAGTACTGAACACAGTAGTCGAGGTGCGGCCTCACCAGTGCTGAATTCAGGGGGCTGACCACTGACTTGGCCCTGCTGGCTACGCTATTGCTGATATAACTCAAGATGCCATTTGTCTTCTTGGCTACTTGGGCACACTACAGGCTCATGTTTAGCCAGCCATCAGTCAGCATCCCTAGGTCCCTTTCTGCCGGGCAGCTTTACAGCCACTCTTCCTCAAGCCTGTAGCGTTGCATGCGGTGTTTGTGGTCCAGATGCAGGACCCGGCACTTTGCTTTGTTGCACCTCATACCATTGGCCACAGCCCATCGGCCCAGCCTGCCTAGATCCTCCTGCAGAGCCTTCCTATCCTTCAGCAGATCAACACTCCCACCCAAACTGGTGTCACCTGAAAATTTACAGACTGTGCACTCAATTCCCCCCATCCAGATCATCAGTGAAGATACTGAACAACACTGGCCCTAACAACAAGCCCTAAGGGACACCACTAGTGACCTGTCGCCAACTACATGTGACACCATTTACCACCACTCTTTGGGCTCGGCCATCCAGCCACTTTCCAACTTGGTGAAGAATACACCTATCCAGGCCATGAGCAGCCAGTTTCTCCAGGAGAATGCTGTGGGAGACAATATCAAATGCTTTACTTAAGTCCAACTAGACAACATCCACAGCCTTTCCCTTATCAACCAGACAGGTCATGTTACTGCAGAAGATCAGGTTGGTCAACCAGGACCTGCCCTTCATGAAGCCATGCTGATCATCTAGTTCCAATATCCCCCTGTCATGGGCAGGAACACCTTCCACTAGACTGGGTTGCTCAAAGCCCCATCCAGCCTGGCCTTGAACACTTTCTGGGATGGGACAGCCACAACTTCTCTGGGCAACCTGTTCTAGTGCCTCATCACCCTCATAATAAAGAATTTCTTCTTTATGTCTAATCTAAATCTACTCTATCCCAGTTTAAGGCCATTCCTCCTTGTCTTGTCACTACATGCTCCAACAGATCCACATCCTTCTTATTTTGGGGGCCCCAGAGCTGAACACAGTACTGCAGGTGGGGTCTCATCAGAGTGGAGAAGAGGGGGAGAATCACCTCCCTTGACCCGCTGGTCACACTCCTTTTGATGCAGCCGAGCATACAGTCGGCTTTCTGGACTGCAAGCAGACGCTGCCAGCTCATGTTGAGCTTCCACTCAACGAACACCAATTCCATCTTCTCAGAGCTGCTCACAATCTGTTCTCTGCCCTACCTGTATTTGTGCTTGGAATTGCTCTGACCCAGGTGCAGGGCTTTGCACTTGGCCTTGTTGAACTTCACCATGTTTGCACAGGCCCACCTCTTCAGGTCTCTCTGAATGGCATCCCTTCCCTCCAGACTGTCAACTGCACCACACATCTTGGTGTCATCAGTAAACTTGTTGAGGGTGCATCAATCCTTCTGTCCATGTTACTGACAAAGATGACAAACAGCCCCATTCCCAATAGTGACTCCTGAGAAATGCCATCTGTCTTTGGTCTCCATTTGGACACAGAGTTGTCAGCTGCAACTCTTTTGAGTGTGACCATCTAGCTAATTCCTTATCCACCAGGTGGTCTATCCATCAGACATGTGTCTCTCCAATTTAGAGACAAGGATGTTGTGTGGGAAAGTGTCAAATGCTTTTGCATCCAGGTAGATTATATCAGTCGCTATCCCCTTATCCACCAATGCTGTAACCCTGTCATGGAAGGCCACCAAATTTGCTAGGTACAATTTGCCCTTAGTGAAACATGCTGGCTGTCACCAGTTGCCTCCTTATTGTCCATATGCCTTAACGTAGTTTCCAGAAGAATCTGCTTCATGATCATGCTGAGCACAGAGATGAGACTGACTGGCGTGTAGTTACCTATGTCTTCCCTTTTTTCCTCTTTCTAAAAATGGGGGTTATGTTTCCCATATTTCAGTCTTCCTCAGTGCCTAAGATAAAACCATTTTCATTTTTTAAGCTCATTATTAATCTCATACACTGAAGCCAGACTACAAAAAGCTTATTATTAGTAGAAAATTGTCAGTGAATTAATACAATACTCGTGAATTTACAGTTTCCTGGAGAAAAGCCAAACAACGTCAGCAAGTGTTTTAGTGTTTTAGGAACCCTACAACCTGACTGCATGAGGAACATAAAACATCCTACTGTGAGGAACTAAAAACATACTACGATATTAAAAGTAGTTCCTGAAGATGAAGGCTCACCTCTACACCTAGTCAGAGCTTCAACCAACCTATAAAAAACCATTTCTGTTCATTAAACCTAATAAAATATTTCGGGGAGTAAACCTGATCATGACTTCTAAATAGAAACTACGTTTGAAATTATTTCATATGAGTAGAATTTCATAGGTTCCCTCCACATTAGACTTCCAAGGCATAATGAGAAACTGTATTTAAGCATGTTGCACTGAAAGGCAACTTTTTCCTTCTTTGCTTTTTTACAATTATTCTAAACTATTTGTGGTGGTCTCCTTTGACGACAAAGAAAAACATACAAGAAAAGTGGTAACGAGTCTCTAACTTCTCTTCCCAGCTAGTAAGGGAGAACCTTACAGAGCACAAGAGAGCTGAGGGGTGCTGACACAGAGCATGAAGTTCCCTAGATCTCTGCCAGCTTTATGAAAGGCCAGAGCCAGGGGCTCCGGCTTCCCAGAGCTCTTAGCCTTCTACTAACCCTGCAAGAAGGAGAAGCAACAGTGGGAAGGAGGCAGTTTTCCCAGTTAAGTGAAGGGCTTGAGAAATCCCAGAATGGTGGAGAAGGCTGTGTCAAGGTAGATTTAGATGAAAGAAAGACTGGAGACCACATTGATAGGTGCACATTTATGAAAACTTAATTTGCAGCTTAGAGTTTGTTTTGTACACATTTTGTAGCCTTGTCTACTTAAGACTAAAACTTGTTCTGAAGACTATCCTTGTATTTGCCCTAGTGAAATTTTTTCAAGAAGTACTTCCATGGCAACTCCTCCTCTCTCAGCTTAGTTAACCAAAACCTGTGTACAGACAAACCTTATTTAAAATGTTCCTAAAAGCAAATTTGAAATAGCCATATTTAAGCAAATGACAAAGAGACAGGTTTGAAGGTGAGTAAAAAAAATTTCGTAACACAAAGTCATCTTTAAACCTGAAACTAAGAATTGATCTTAGAGATTACAAAAGAGGAAGTGGAAAGTTATTTTTGCATGGTACCATGTAAAATTAAAGGTTTTATTTTAGAAATGCTTACACATTGACTTCAGCTTTTAAAAAAACAATTATTTTCTAACTTAACTTCAGAAAGATTTTAAAAATAGATTAATAAGAAATGCCACCAAATAAATCTTTCCTCCAGAATCAGTGACAAGCATTTAACAGATCAGCAGCCAGAAATGTGTCATCTGCAAGCTGTGCCAATTAGATTATTTCCAGTAACATAATATCCTCTATACCCCAATCATTAGATCTTTCTTCTTTCATCTAACTTTGAATAGTATCTCAATAACACATTACAGTCACTAATCAGCATCAGCTCCACAATTCAGAGCATCTCTGCAGGAGTGGCTGAACACTGCACACTGCACACCCTCCCCTTGCCATGCAGTCCACCTTCTGAATACACATTTGTGCACACAGTTCAGAAAATAAACCATGATAGCACTTAAGTTTTTGAAATCACAGGTAAGAGACTGCAAGAAATATTTAGATTTTCAATAGTAAGGAAGAAAAACCCTCTCCACAATACTGCTTTCCTGGTGCGATAGCAACTCCTCAGCACTCAAACAGATAAAAATACACTTTACAGCTCTGGCTGGGAGCAACCGTGCATTCAGTAACACAGAACTGATTTCAACACTGAGAAAAAGTTTTCTGCAGTGAGTAAAGGAGAAATGGTAAAGTATTGGCCTGTGCATGACTAAAACTAGAAAATTCAACTGTTTGTTAAGGACATGTTTATGCTTCAAGCAGAAAAGGACACTGAGCGATGCATATGTTCAAAAATGCAGTATTTATGTTAATGTCTTCTAATGTTCACCATTTTTACTTACATTAGAAAACGCATTCACGAGCTTCGAAGTAATTAATGCTACAGAAATCTCACACCTTCTGTTCCAGTGTTAAATAGCAAGAGATATTTAGTTAATGATTACAGTAGTTTCAGTTGTCCCATCACATTTTAATGCAATATCCTTAAAATGATCCTATGATTTAATCTGACATTGGGTGGAAGGGGTTGAGGTGGGGAGTAAACACATATATTTAAACCCTGAGACTTAGCCCATTGACTGTCCATCTCTGAAATATTTGCAAAGAGTACACTGAAACAGTGCGAGACAGTACAATCTCACATCAGCATATTTGAGACAAAGTAAAATTTTTAACCACGTTATATGATGTCAGCAAAAAGAAGTGACAGGAGTAATAGCTAGAATCATCACTAGATAAGGATTTCACTGATAAAAGAGTTAAATTGGATGTAATGAAATTAAGCAGTAAAATGGAAAAAAACAAAAAACAAAAACCACCGCTGGCTGACTGTAGGTCCTACTCTTTATATACCAATCACCACGATGACAGAAAATCATGACAGACCTGAGAGACCCTCTTAAATGTTTCTTCTACTGCTTATGTTTAATATCTTAAAGCTAAAATATAAAGCATCACAAAACATACTTGAAAAATACTGCTACATTAGATACTTGAGAGTGAAACCATCTGATCACCCAACTGATCGCACTGTGAACCGCCAAATGATAGGAGTTCATTGGAGCAATGGGTGGATGTTCACTGAGCATGAGAACGGAAGGGTTTCTTGGAGCACTGCTCTGTCAGTTCCCTCACTTCTTCCATAGGTCTGCCAGCCTCCCATACCTGACAGAAAAGGACTCTCACATCAAACCTTTAAAGTTTAGGGGTTTACTGATTCCTAGATTTTGCTATGAGAATAGGAAATTGTTACAGCCTGAGTGAAGTCTGAGACATGTTACTTCCCTTCAAAGCAGAAGAAAATAGAGACTATAGCTGAAGTAGCTGGACAACTTGCCTGATAACGGAGTAGGCAGCATGCTAGGATAAAGAAAGCAAAATGCTCTTCTGCTTCTTCCAGGTCTCTGGCTAACTGAACACGTTCTCCCAAGGCAGTAAGTGGCTCTCAGCACCAAGATGGGTATTGACTTCAAATACAAACAGCTTTTCTAGTGCCAAAAAATTACTTTCACAATCTATCACACTCAAAAATATGCATTCAGCAGCCTTTGCTGAGCCAAAAAAATCACTACAGATATATGGGTCCTCGTTTTCGGAAGGAAGAGAGAACTCCACATCTCAACAAAGAAAAGACTACATGCCAGCTCCAAGGAGTGGCTAAAAGAAGTGCTCCTGGAGTTTTCAACATTATTAATAATCTGGTTTCAAAACAGCAAGACTTAATTCTTACGTTGCTCTGTTTCATGTACAAAACTATTCTAACACTTTGTGGTTTACTACAGCAATGCACTAAAATTCTAGGTAACTAAAAGCAAAATCCTGTAACCAGTTGCTATGCTGTAGCCATTAGGAGAACAAGCTGTACCTCAGAAGGACATGAAGTGGCCTGAAATTTCAGAAGTGAAAAATATTTGGCAGCTTAAGGCAAACCCAAAATTAATGATATTAGACAACTTTTAGAGTGTCAAGAAAAACCTGTCAAATCTGGAAACATATTTTAATTTTGATACTGTGCTAAATTTTCAATTTTAAAAGACATCTGACCAAGCATAACTTCTAGCTTCGAGATGAAAAGCAGAAAGTCATGCACGTGAAAGGGAAAGAAAGTTAAAGCAGTCCTAAGTCTCTTTTGTTGCTTTTTTTAAAAAAAAAAAAAATACCTGAAATCTTCGTTAAATAATTTTTCTTTACGCGAGTGCTTCATTTCTCTGCTTTAGTTAAGCTGTCTGTAGAGGTTGATTTTTTTTTAGCTTTCTTGAAGGACGGACTAAAGTACTGCTTTCAATAAAAGAAAATAAAATGATATTGTTACAGATCAGTAACATTTTTAAGAATTCTGCTAGCAGTATCTAGGAAAATGTATTAATGAACTTGAATTTATAATCCTGTCATCTTCATAGTCCTCAGAAAAATTTAGGATCTACAGACTGAAAGTCAAAAGGCACTGGCAGATACACTCTACATGGCATTCGATACATCAAAGTTCTGACTAATACACAGCTGTAGGGATTAAGCTGAAAAGCACTGAAACTTGTTTAAGAGATAAGAGTGGACTCAGCATACAAAAATAACTCAGCATAGATTGTGTAAAGAAACATAATCAGGAGCTAAGCAAAGAAGACTGCACAGCTGAGAGGAAAATAATGGCCCCTTCTGCAACTCCTTCAGCTTGAGTCCCTAAGGCATTTTACTATAGAGTTTTCACTTACATGATCACCTTATACTTTTACACCTGACTTCTGTCTCATTCAGTGTACAAGCCAAGCAACGCTTTCTCACTGGCAGGTAGTCAGATCTAATTTGCACAGGTATCACTGAGTGATCACTCAACACAAAAATTTCTTATATTCCTTCCTTGTATCCATGTACTTAAACATTGACAGAACATCATTCTGACAATAGGAAGACTTGGCTCCTCTTGATAGAGAAACACCAGACTAAAAAAACAACCAAGCAACCAAACCCCCCAAAAACAACCAGAAAAAAACCTCGAACACCACAAAAACCCAACAAAAAACAAACAACACCCACCTCCCATCGCCCCAGTAAACCACCAAAACCAACCAAAAAAACAAAGCGCTCAATAATTTGGAAGTTAAGTCGAAGTACTGAAGTCCAAGTTTTTTAAAGCATGTATTGTTTTGACATTCATGTATATGTGCACAGGAGAATTTCAACAGTGCAGTGGCTTCTGTGAACACCAAGTGCTTCTACTGAAGTGACCTGAGGAACAGCTACGCAGCCACAGCAACCTCTCTGTTCACTGACCACTGAATGAAAGCAGAAGTGACAGAAAGTATACAGCTGTAATTAAAGACCATCATAACCACTATTACTATTATTCCACGTATGGAGTAGCCATGCTTCACATCTTAAGTATGCTCTTCTTCAGCTGGTGACTGGGCTGATCTCTTGGATCTTGGCTGCTCTGCCTAACAACTGCAAAAACTCAGCACTCAGCCTGGATCCAACTTGCACCTTGCCTGTCTTCTCAACACTGTGAGTAATGCTGGCAAATTTATTTTGGCTCTCATGAGTTTCCAATCAGAGACCTGAAATAACCTCAACAACTTTAAAAGATACTATTAGTTAAATTGTCAAGAGAGATGTGAATGAAAGCAAAAGTTTGAAAGAGGAAGCTTTACCGGCACAGGATTTTGTAGTACATTAGAAGCCTCTGCAAACATGCACCTCATGCATCCAAGCTCAGCCGATACCAGTCCTGTCAAGCAGCTGCAGCCTGGCCCTCAATAGTTTGATTAGGGTCTTCTCTTCCCTATTGGTTAGTTTGCAGCTTTCCTTTTTACAGTTCCTTTGCACTTTAGCCCACAGAATTCAGACAGGTTAACATAATACCAGAGCAATGCGAGAGGCACACACAGAGTTTAATATCGATTTAAAATACACTATGTCAAGTGTTTTCTCAAGTGCATGCATCATTGGGTTCAGTTAAGGTTAAGGTTTTCCAGGTAGTTTTTCCACAATTTTTTAAAACCTTTATTACTATTTTTCCTTTTAGATTACGTTCTTAATCAAACCCTACAGAACATTGCGTTCAGAGCTTAAGACAAATCATTTGCTCAAATTTCTCTTCATCAAATTCTGCAAAGTAATTCCACACCAAAAAGGAACTTTTAATAGACACATACACACTAAGCTGAAAATGTAGCATGAAATTCCAGCAAAAATACTGAAGTTTTTGCAAAGCAATAAGCAGCCTCCCGAAAGAAAAAAAAATCTTGCTTTTACAAGGTTACCCAGGTGCTGCATATATTTAATACATATTTTGAACTATCAGTCAGATGTTGGTTTTAAGATTAAAACTCAGTCTGGAACTGCTGTTATGAGGAAAAGCAGATGTTTAAGAATTGAAAGGGAAAGAACAGATGAGGGCAGTGTAGATTTTTGTCAATTAATACTTCAAAGATAAGGAAATATTTACAGCTATTTTTAGCCACTGCTTCCTGCTGTTTTCCAGATTTGAAATATTTAAATCAAAGTGCCACTTGCAGGGTAAAACTGCAACTATGACAACTTTCACAAGCTGAAGCTGTTCCAAGAGGAAAAAAAAAAAAGCCGAAACAGAATCCTAACTTCTTCCCTACATGATCTATATCATAGCAGTTTCTGTTAGACAGGAAGTATCTCAGAGAACCATGTTTTTAGTACTGTAAAGTAAAATTAAACACTGAAAAACAGGGGAGAGAGTATTGATTTCTACAGGTTAATGAGGAGCCAGCAAAAAGAAAGAAATAAGCAGTGTTAAAAAAATAAGCAAAAATTTCCAAGCAGAACAGACTAATTTGACTAGCAACTAAGTTAAAAATGCTCTATACTTTGTCTCAGGAAGTACACTAAAATGTATAGTTTCAGTTTTATAGGTGCACCTAATTTAAACCAGCATGAAAATAATATAAAGAAAAATCAAATAATTGATTTCCTCAACCCTGTTTGTTACTCCAGTTGTCACATCCAATTCCAGCTTGTATGCCATGCCAGGAAATCCTATGCTATTACCATCAAGGCAAGCTTGGTTTTGTTTCTCCCAGATTCACTGAAACCAGAAAAACAGAGTATACATTTTTTACAGTCCTAAGAAAGAGGCAGAGAAATCCAGAAGAGGAACAAATCTTACACATCAAAGTTAAAAGATAAAGCTTCACCAAAGTATCTTCTATGTAATGGCACATGTTACTGTTTTGTCTTGGTTTGCTTTGTTTTTTTTTTTTTTCCCTGTGTCACAAGAGGATGGTTTTATTTATTGATAACAGGAATTTAAAGAGTCATAATTATAAAAAAAATTACATACACACATACCTGTGAATCTTCGTGTTTAAGGGGATAAAACTAAAAAGCAGTGCACTGAAAAGCTAAACTGGTTTTATACATAGTGAAACCTGCATAAAAGCAAGTGTAATTCCCAGAAAGGAACATAGAAACAACCACATCAAATGCCTTTCAAGTACTGCTATGTGCTGTTGGTAAAAAGCAAAGCTACATCAATGATCTTTCTAAAAGGTAAGTTGAACATGGAAGTCAACTTTCATACACCCACATTAACATAGAAAATGAAAATCTTTCCAAGCATCCACATACTCAGTGCTTAATTTCTTGAGAATGCTTTCAGTGCATCTCATAATAGGTGCTTCACCTTTACAGAGCTCCAACTCAAAACAGATATAAAAATAACTGCATATTTTAAAACACTAAACAAAACAACTATGAAGTGCATGACAGTTCAGGTAGAAAGATGGGTTGTTATCTGTTATAAACAAAGTGGCATTTCAGGTAATTTACTACTATACAAAATAGCTGTTATTATTGTTGCTTTGCTGCTATAAAATCCTCCTTACAAGCAAAACCCAACAATTCAGAAAAAGCAGAGTGAAATGCAGAGAAAAAAACCCAGAAGATCTAAATAGAGGCAACACCTTTACACACGAATGATGAAAACTTCTTAAGAGTGACATATAGCATACTCAATAATCCAGAAGACATTGCATAGAGCAGGCATACACAAATCCTTTTAGCTTGATTTTTAATGTACACAGATATTTTGGTTCAGGAAGTTACTAGAGCTACATACTGCTGAATTTGGGCAGTTTGCTGTTCTCTAGCCCTGGTGCTACCTGCCAGAACTAGCACATGGCATGGTAAGGGGACCTGTAGGTCTGCACGCAGGGATGAGAGTTGTGCAACAGGTTCTCAACAAGGTTTCTCTACACTCTCTCTATGACAGAGGGGGATCCAGTTGTTCTGAGAAGCTTTCAAGTTCTTTCTGGTGAAAGACTGGTAGCTCAGAATAGTCTTGAAAAATATTGTTTTGATACGTGGCTAAAGAGCTGCTGGTCATATTGGAGCCCTCAGACATAACAGAAGAAAGCCCACATCAGAATGCACCACGCAGGACAGCCTCCACCACACAAGGAATCTCTGAAGCCTGGAAGTAGAAAGTATGAACCTGAATGCAGGGGCAGACCGGGTCCTGTTCCCACTCTTTATTCAGGGGCAAACTTAAAAAATATACAGAGAACCAGCGCAGGATATTCACTAGCTAGATCCTTAGTCTGACTCAGTGCAAACAGCCCTTACTATCAGATGACTGAGTTGCAGAAAGAGAGGCAACAGTTTCGCTGAGTAATTTTTATTTTAGGAGACACTAAAAATCCCAGTCCTAAACCAGAGTTTACTGGTTTGGCTTTGGCTGAATTACACTCTCTCACCACTACGGGTGCAAGAACAAAGGGACAGCTGAGGTCAAGAGGCAGAAGAGAGGCTTTAATTATCTTGTCATCATGGTTGAGGGATAGCTCCCCCTTCTAACAGACCAGCAAGGAAGGCATTTGTTGTTATTCCAAGACAACTGCTTAAAATTATGCAGGATGGAATAAAATTTAAAGATTGCTCAATACTCAAGTTGCTATTAGAATACTGCATTTTCACTTGCTTGTAAAAGTAACATCAGCCAGCTTTGTTAAGAATTTTGACATATAATCTAATTTGAGGCAAGTACTCAAGAGGAGCTCATCTGTCATAAACTAGCTCCAATCATTTCAAGAAACTTGGATACAGGAAAAAAATTAAAACCTGAGCAAAATGCATGTGCAGGCACACAGAGAAACCTTATCTTTGAGCTTGGTGGCATCTCTACATTTAGTAGAAGGAACTTGAGGTGTTTAAAAAGGTGCAATTTATAGGGTAGGAGTTTCTCTTACTGGTTTTGTCCTTCAGAGTTGGCCTAAAATATATCTTCAAAGCACTATGGGAATACTGAATGTGTACATACTAATGACATAAAAAAGGCTGAGATCCACAGCACCACATAGCAAGTCTCAGTAGGTTTTTTCAACTTTATCAGCTAAGATTTCTAAAAGCAAAAGCTACTCTAGGGAAGGTTACAGCACCCAGACAGTTTTATATAGTACAAAAACACAGCCCCAACGACTGAGAATCTGTTGTGCATTGGCATTATCTGGAAGAGTACTGCCACAGCGACACTAGAAACAGCTTTAGAACTTTACCAAGGAAAAGTTTATGATACATCTTTAATAAACACGACTTCAAGGATAAAGTTAGTCTTTCTGAAAACAGATTTTCCCCACAGTTTTAGCCCTTTGGTTAGGTAAGCACTGAAAATACAATCCAGAAGTCAGAAAGTTTCTCCTATACTTTCAATTACTCTGTGCTGACACCTAGGCAACATAGAAAGGAAAATGTGACTAGAATGCAAAGGCCATGAATGAAGGGAGGAAAAGGAAAAAAGTATATTGTAACAGCTCTGGTAAGCAGGAAGCTGCAGGAAGCTGGCAAGGGAGGATTTGAGCCTACTTGGCAAGGCCAATGGGACCTGGAGGAAGAGTCAGTGGAAAGCCAAATCATTTGGGCAAAGAGGATGGAAGACAGAAGAAGCAACTGACTAAAAGTCAGTAAGAAAAATGGTAAATAAATGACTAACAAGCAGTTGGTTGAGGAGTGAGAATGGGGACACTGAGAAGGTGGGGAAAATTCTGGGAACAGAAGGAAAGGCAAAAGCAGCACAACAGCTGGGAAACTCTAAGAATGCAAGTAAAGGGGCACGGAGTCACTATCACTGGTGCTCAAGGGCAGCAGGAAGAAGATATATTCGTGTAGTCCTTTTCCAGCTCTCCTAAGAGCCACAGGTGAGGTGGGGCATGATGAGAGTGAACAAATTAAAAAGGGGAAAAAAAAATAAAAAAGAAAAAAAATGAAAGAAAATAGAGAGAGAGGTCCAAGGAAGAAAATAGAGAATGGTAATCAGAAAAGGGGGAGAAGGGAACTGGGTAAGCTTCCATGAAAATACTGGTACAGATTGAACAAAGTGTGATTGATTCAGGAGCTCTGAATAATGCAGCTAGTATCATGAACAAGCCTAAGACAAGCACCCAAAGGTGGAGCAGGGGTAGGGAAGATGAAAGCAAAATAGAAAGGAGAAGTTCTCATGCTCAGAGCTTCATGAAAAGAAGTAGAATCATTTATGCCTTCTAGAAAGCTCTCTTCAAAGCTTCTACTGGAATCTGTAACTCCTCAGTGTTATCTTTCTTCTCCCTCAGCAAACACTCTACAGCTGGCTAGCAAAACATGCCTCCTACTGCTCCATGGTGGACAATGTAACTAGTAGCAATAGCTCAACTGCTATAATTTCTTATGGAAATCAAGGGTTTGCAACCTGCTGATGAACTGCATATAGGGTGACAGCATGAAACAAAGTGTAAAGGTACCAGTTGAGGCTCTTAAACTCCACTTCTCCCATAAACAATTAAACCATTATTTATGTGTCCCTTTCCACCAAAACTGTATCACTGTTCTCTCATACCCGACATAACTGCATGCAAAAAGCCAAGCAGGCCACTCAAATTTATTAGACCTTATTAATTAAGCTTCTTTCTCCACTTTTCAGATATCCAACTTAATTTGCTTCTAAAGGAAACAGCCACTAAATAATCAGCTGCAGCTATAGCCAGTGGGAGTTGTTCTTGGTATTTCACAGTATTTCTGTGCTTAAGCCACAAGAAAAGCAGGTTTAAGTATTGAAGTATTTAAGAATGCAAAAAATCACCCAAAATTATGGAAAACTTTCCCTTTACAATCCCACCTCAAAGCAGCACTGTGAAAGAGACAACAATCGTGAAGTCTTACAAACACCTATTCAGAAATAATTTTTATTTCAGAATAGCATTGAATATTATACTGTTTGACACAAAGCAACACATGGAACAGTAAGGCAGAAAACCACCGTGACTAGCTTTCTATTAAATATATATCACACACCTGCATCAAAAGAAGTTCTGTGGAAAAAATGCCAGTGATGAGGAAATTAACTGCAATTATCCACACACACACACAACATATTCACTGAAGAATGCATGCATCTGTGGTTGGAGGAGAAAGATGGAACAGAGGACAGAACAGTGACATACAGATTAGCTGTGTAGTTCACCATTTTCAACCGCTGAATGCTCACTTAAAGCCAAAACACCATTTAAGATGTAAGAGCATGTAGATCAAGGAGGACGGGAAATTGGAGGGGGTCTTGCTCCAAGCATTCTTTCTTCTTTTTTTAACAGAATATGGCTCTCAAGTACCAGAATAATATCTTCATGTACTCCATTTGCTGCAGTGTTTCTTTCAAAGCAAATTATATTTGACAAGATTTGGATATTAACAATTAATTGAACCCAAAGTGGTAAATTATGTTCACAACCCACTTAAAACATTAAAAGCTTTTGCTACAGAAGTTTAATAAGTAAAAATACCAGGAAAAGCCCACTTTTTGAAAGCAATCATTTTCTGGGCAGATGCAAGTGTTTTATTTCTTGGTTAAAATATCCAAAGTTCTACCAAAGGCTGAGAAGAAACTAATACTACATAGGAGGTATAGGTCATCTCCTCTACCTCTGCACTGTGAATAAAGAATGGGTGATAGTGACTCACCTTACATGCATATCAAAGGCATGACTAAAGATGAATCTCCCTGTAAAATGAAGTAGCCCATTGTCCAAAATAAACTTCAACACCTGTCAATCATTTCTAGAGAGTAAATATAAATTAACAGAATTGGTGACACGTTCTCTCCTTTGCTACATGCATCCTCTTGAGCTTATTGGGAAAGCTCGGTCTTAAAGATTTAAATTAGGATAAAAAAGAAACCCATAAACATGCTGGATTGGAACCCAACATGCAGCGCATATTTAGAGTGCATGTGCTTCACCTGAAACAAAAACTTCTATTCCTGCAGTGGAAGACCAAACAAAGAATGTATTTTAAAAGAAGACTTCTCATGTAAGGAGGCAACAGAAAAGGGAATGCTGAGAATGGTATGCCTCATAGTGTTCTTGAAAAAGAGAATGTACAGCAATTAGATGGCCTCTCTGGAGTCTGAAGCACTCTGATTCAGTTGAAGAGTCGCTAAAAACCCACTGTTCCCATTTTTAATGTTATGTGTAGTCTCGAGGGAAAAATTTGATTTGACAGTGAATTAATACGTTCTTTTGGTTCTTAGAAGAGAAGTAATTCTGTGGCAGCAGCAACCATGAAAAGCAACTATAATGCAGGATTTTTCTTTCTTCTTGCATTACACTTGCCTCCTAGATGGTAATTTTTTCTTTGATTGTTCTTTCCCATTCTGCACTTTTTTGTATCACACTTATTTTAAATTAGATTATGCTGGCTACAGTCTTGATGGAATGTTGTTGATATTTTCCCTTTATGTCATTCGGTAAATATGATAATCTGCTATATTATGAACTATAAAAACCTTTTAGTGTGCCACTATCACAATTCTGGTATAGTTTCATATGTATTATGGTATCCATATCCTTGGAAATGGAAACTAATCACGACTACAGTGATCGGAACCGTATGTTATTTATCATGTTAGAGTTCAGTTTCTCTGAAAAATAAGACAACTACCTGTTCTTTCGATGCATATATTCAGAATCACAGATCAGTTACTTGTCCTTCATAGTAGGACAAATACTTTGCTTCATTACTAGAGTTTTTAAATACACTGAAATTCATTTGTCCTTTTTGCCTTTTTAGCATGAAATCTCTCTGCAACTCTATGTCAGCCTTGTTTCTATGATCCTGAATAATCTTACATTAGTAAAGTTACTCTTTTCTATCCATTACCTTTTACAAATAATTCAATGTTAGCAGCGTATCCAACTGCACAGATTCCAGAAGGGAGACTCACACAAATGCAAAAAACTAACATTTATCACCACTCCCTTATTTCTGGTGCCCTCCATTTTAAATGATTTTCTCTATCCGAAGACCTTCCTTATTTTATTGAAGACTAGGATTTAAGAACCTTTAACAAGGGTTTTGGTTAACCATGTCAACTGCATTCCCTTAGTCCACCTGCTCTGTGACTCACATGCAGAAAGCAGGAGTGTGCCATCAAGCCTGCTGGTGGGGAGCTCTCTAGACTCACCTTGGAGCTATACCAAACTGTCCGACAGTGAAGCAGCCCTGGGCAATATATGTTGCAGATAGCTCAGCCCTTTCATTCTCATGTCAATCATGAGAAAGATGATATTTGACCTGGGGGGCTGTGGTTCATTCTGCTCACTCCCTCCACCTCCAAACTCTTAACAGCTTGTTTTAAGGCAGTTTCCTTTTGCAAGGGAGCAGAGCTGGACTGAAATGAACTTGTCCAATCTCCTATATTGTGAGCACAATTACCCAAATGCATTGCTTTTTGTTCTGTGACCTTATTTTCTTCAAGTGCCACTTCTATAAATTAATCAGTTTCTAGTGTTACTGCAAGGTTCTTGTTTCCAACGCCTGAAAACCAGGCTTTAATAGTTTTCAGGCACCTTGTAAATTGCTCCCAAACCTCTTGTTTTGGCCTCCTCTTTGGTGTTTTTAGATTAAGCCTACCGGAACCTAACATACATTTTCTATTCCCTATGCTGGGCACCATTTCAACTTTATGAGAGAAGGTTATCTTCCTCTTTCTGTAGTTTCATTTACTGCACCATTTAATCATACAAAATCCCTTGATCTTTCAAAAAAGTCAACCACTTGCAGGTTACGTGGCAATTTCAAGGCTTCAGGAAAAAAAAAAACAACACACCACTTGCAGCTGCCACTTTTCATTTCCTTTTAGGGTTAAGGAATATACTTACAGACATACTGGTTGGAGGGGCTTCACCACAACCACAAAGGACTTGTTTTGGACATTTGCAACAGCCCTGCAGGAGTGAAGTACAGTCTGACTGCTGTTAGAACAATTCCTCAATGGCAGCATTTCCAGTATCTTAACTTGGGTCCAGCACATAGTTCAGGACAAGTGAAAAACAGTTTTCCTTGCAACCTCCCCAAGAATCTGGTCCATGACATTTTTGCTGATAAAAGTACCGAATTGTGCAATGGAATACCGACAACTGATTGCACAAACTTATCACCCTCTCTAAAAGGAGGACCAAGCTTGTCTGTGGTCTTTCTGGAATCTGACAGTATTGCACTGTAATTTAAAAGGCAGCTCTGGATCCTTCAAATTATATTTCCTATGAATAAAGTCACTGTGGGCAAAGGTTTTATTGTGACCTTGAGAGGACAACAAAGTTCAACTGGGGACGATATTATTGTGTGTATGTGCATATATTTACATATTAATGCCAGAGCATGACAGCAGTCTGAACCAAAAACACGATCACCCCTCTTCAGCAATCACAGCTTTTATTTTGCACTTCTGCAGCTCACTTGTGTGCTGTATTCTCTACTGTAAGTACCTAATTAAATTCATAATAACTTTCTCCTACTGTATACCGTTCTGTAAGTTTTTTCAGTTTGTGAGAACTCAGCCATGCTTATAACTGAATTAAACACTCCTGAGAACAAACTGTTTTAAGTTTGGGCATTAATAAAATTGTTCTTTTACACAATAAAAGCACAGAGAAGGTATGAATAAGATGACTCAGATGACTTAACACTACATTTTTATTTTAAAATTATGTCTCCTATTGAGACATGCAACTAGAATTAGTTTTCATACTAGAAATATCTAATGGAAGGTCCATCTGCATGCAACGTTACCCAGGTCAGTACTGACGGATGGAAAGTCACAAGGGTTGAAACAGAAATTTTGGAAGTAATAAGCTCCTTATACTAACAACACTTGTGTTATCATATATGTAACTGATTTCAAGATCAATACACTGCAAACAGGTTTAACCTGAACATCACAAGTGTCAGCCTGCACTGTCACAAGAAATGTAAGTCATGTCATCTAGCAGAGATGATACACAATCTGTACACTTGAAAAAAAATATTCCTCAGGGACAGCTGTATAGAACAAAACCTCTTACCAGTAGCCATAGTCATAAAACACTAATTGCTTTTCTGCATCTCAGCAGTGTTCAGTGAGATTAAGCTGTAGCTAAAATAGCCTGCCATCTTCCTTAAAGACAGTTGAAAGAGTAAGTGAAAAAAATTATCTACTGTAATTTTTATGGAACTTCATTTTCAGACTTTGTTCTTCATATGCACTTCCTAGTTTTCTTTGGTTTCTTCAAGCCATGAGGTAAAAATTGAAGGGATTATCTGCATTCAAATACAAAACAAAGAAACTCCCACCCAAATCAAAGCAATATTGAGGCAAATCAACACTAAAATTAACACTATTCACAGCCAAATCTTGAAGTTTCTTATACACCAAAGGTAGTAGATATACAAATATTTCATATCCATTTTGATAGGGAATCTTGAAGCTGAAGAAACTGTATTTCATATTTTCAAGTATCTGAATAATTAAGGCTTGAATACTGTACTGAACTGTCAGACAGGTAAATATTTTCAGTAGCTGTATGAATGTATAAACATCAAGAACTATAATGTATTCATTAAACTCCATAATCCTTATCAGAACTACTATTCATCAATCCCATATTAGCAGCAGGAAATGTTTATTATACAGAAAACCCTAATATGATTTCCAAATGAAGAAAATATTTTCTTGATTAACTAGTAAACAAGTTAGAAGAACATTATTAGATTTTTCAAGTTGCCTTGATATTACCAAGTTGCTGCTTTTTTCCTTCCACTTCCGAAGTGCATATTTTAATTTAGGGCATTCCTAATTCTCATATTGATTAAAAGAAAATTCCATTAGACTTACTGCTAAGTCACTAAATAAGGAAGCTAATTCTGCTTGATGATAAACACTGGTAATTATATCATTTCAGTAGAAATTATAGATGCTTTCTAGTCATGGTAATCAGAATCTTTAGAGACAAAAAGATGAAGTTAAAACAACATGTGAAAGTTGACCAAAGTTCACCAGTTCTATTTTATGCCTTTATTTGCTTTTGAAGGATCTTGCTAACGAATCTTTTTCTTTTCCTATCAGGATAAAGATTTTTTCTTCTTCTTCAGTTTAGACTAATGTTTTAACTTTACTATTATTAAGCATCAGGTAGGGAAGCAGGAACAGGAAGGACAAGAGACCTGTGATTGGGGAAAGTTTCAGTGGCTAGTTAGTAGGGGTAAAGTTGTTGCGGAGCATAGACCAATGGGTGTGCCATTCAGACACAGAAAAGCAATATTACAACAAAAGGACAGCAGAGAACATTTGGCCAGGTCAAAGGTCTTGCTACAAGTCCTCTACAAAACCATCTTGTAGTCTTTCTCCACAAGTAATTATAAGATCCCAGCTTTGAGGTTTTGAATGTAGGACATGAGACATTAGATATGGTACTAAGAATACGGGAAACTATTACACCCACCCTCTCAAAAACAAAACTACAAAACCCTCCCAAAAATTTACAAGACTATACCTGATTCATGCATGCAAGAGAGTTAGTTAGAGTTCAAGACTAAAAAGACTAAAAGCCTGTTCTTAATTTCTGATGGGCTTAAGGACAGAATTTAGCACTATTAAAAAATAGACAAGAATATGAACTTCAATTTAGCCTAAAAGGGGTAAACATTACAGGAATCTTATGTTCACTGTCTTTCAGAGATTAAGTAACCAGGAGACAGTAGAAGCAGCCAAAATTTTAGATTTTCTATTGACAAAATGTTAGAACTCTTCCTTTTACTAGTAGGCAATCAATATGTATATTGCCTTGCAATCAGTCAATCTGAGTTAGTATGATCATACTCTATTACCTTGCTTTTTTAATACAAAATATCCCAAATAGTTCGCACTGAACCTTTGCTCATGCAGAGACTCTTATTTACAGATGTTTCAAACCCTCCTTGAAACTTACATCTCCAAGTTCAGGGTAACAGCTCAGTTCTTTTTAATTTAACTAAAAAAATCCTGAACAATTTTAACTGTTATCTATTCTTCCTCTTGACTTACATTTAATTGTCATTTTAGAGTCATATAATTGCATAGTCATATCATCAGAAAACTCATGCAATATGCCTCAGCTGTATTGTAATGCTCTTTACTATTCACTACAGTGCACGTTTTGATACCTATATCTAAATATTTAAATAGAGAGGCACATTTAGTAAGGCTTCTTCGCCTGCTGCCATGAACACCTAGGCTCTCTGATAATGGTTTCTTGAATACTACTGTTCCTATCTAAACACCTGGAAGCCATCAATATACCACAGCTGTGCAAGATTACTTTTCAACCTTAATCTGAGAGCAAGAAGGAAATAAACACATTGGGGTTTAAATCAAAACTGTCAGTTATCAGGATTTGCTCTGGATTAATTAGAAGGAGAAAGAATGCTCTTTTTTCAGGGGTCAGGGCTTTTCCCTTTCAACTTGCATGGAAGAAATACAGAGATCAGTTCCAGTATCAAAAGTAGTATCTGGGCATTTTATAAAACCATTTTACGAAGATTTAAAAACAAAGTAGCAATAGAAAATAATTTTACAAGCAGAGGTTATGAACAGTTTCATAAAGGGCACAGGAAGGAGGGGAAAGGGCAGGAAATAAAACAAGAAATGTTTTTAAAAAAACGCATTTGGCTAAGTGGCCCACAAGAACATCTCGACACGATGGTGGCATTTGCATCTTCCTAAGTGAGTAACAGGATTTTTGATGCGCTAGGCATTCTTTGCCTATGAAGTATGGCAAGTCCCTTCTTCCACCTGACCTTTCTGATTTCTTTTGAACTGCCTTATTTAACTTTCCATAGCTGCTGCACAAATGTGTGTGGAGGAAGCATGTAGGTCACAGAAACATACTGAAGTAATTGAAGTACTTTTAAGTACTAATATTCTTTACTTGTGTTTCGTAATAAAAATGTAGGACAATACTTAATAAGAATGAAATCTGTTCATGTTCATATTACACACAGATATCAACAATTAAAATATGAGCACTATGCACATACAAAATTCTCTCCTAAATGGGTTTTTGGTATCTGTAACACAAACCAGGTAAGAATTCATTAAATAAAACCAACCCAGCGTACACAAAGTTTTTTAAAGCAAACTGTCTCTACAGAGCTGGACATGCAGAATCCCAAACTGCAGTATTTATAGAGTTTTATAGAAATTCAGAGAAAGCATATAGACATCACCTTCCAAGTTACAACATCACAATTACTACTCACAGCATTAGAACACCTGTATACCACATCCATAAGGCGCATTTACATTAGGTATTGGCCTCAACAGCTTACCTCTTGAAGCTGTATTATACAAATAACGTCATGTGCATTTCCAGGAGGCTGAACTCTTAAAAGAAAAAAAGAAGGGTTTCTTTACTTTCAATATTACAGCTCAGTTTGAATGCTTTTCCAACCTGACTATTACAGGTTACTTAAATACCTCAGATAAGCAACATCTGCTTAATGAATTGCCTTATTTATACTTAATAAATACCACCAGTGCCTAAGTTTATAATTCCCGGTTCTCAAGCATTTCACACTGCTCACATACTCCAAACTGTAAAACAGTCACATCCCTGAATTTCTCAAAGTAATAACCAGCATAAAAGATCTAAACTACTAATTTCAAGTAAGGGGTATCTTTTAAAGTAATGTTAGTTTTAAAGTAAAGCATTTACTTCTAAACCACATACTAGTTTTAGAAAGAAAGCCAAAAGTCTTAAAGTAAACAAAAAAAAATAATAGTATTTGCTAAGCATGCAATTAAAAGGGCCAGCATGAGAAAGACACCTTCTGAAGGGTGACATCAGTCCCAGAAAGCAGCGTTCTGATGCAGATACAAGCACAGACAATGGCCAAGTTTGCTGTATCTCTGCATAGATTGAGGAACAACTGGCATAAATAGTTCCACACAGTTCTCTAAGTAGGTCAGGACAGTACAATTATGTACAATTACTCTTTGAAATAGTTTGAAGCTTCCTGAAGAACCAAAATTGTATTTTTTTAAACACCTTATATCAATGAACACAACAATAGCACCCAAACTACATTAAAAATCCACAAACAAGCAAACTGAAAGTAAGCAACAAAATGTTTAAACTTGTTACATACAACTGAGCTGCTGACTAACAAACTCCCCAAAGCCACACAAGTACTAGAACTTCTACTTCAGCGTCAGATCAGCATGTGAACAACACTACAGCTCTGGAGCTGATTGGAAGAAGTAATTTATCTCTGCCCCAGTTTGTAGCCTGTACTTTACTAATGACTTCTCGTAAAGATAAATGGAAAGACTATAGCTTTTGAAGGTTAAAAATACTGTTTACAAAAAAAATCCCTCCACCTGAGATGTGATGTAGGACATATTCCTGCAATGGTTTCCAGGGATGCAGCTTTCATCCTTGCAGAGATGGCTTAGTAGTACAAATTTTAAATTTGTCCCCCAACAAGCATAATCCATGCAGATGGATCAAAGCGCAAAAATGCAGAACTACAAGGTTTGTCTGTGGGCCTGTGAGCTGGAGATGGGGGGACTGGGAGGAGGGGAGCACAACAGATGTTATTTTACCATCAATCTAGAGAATACTATGTCAAACTTGAACCAGGAAAAAAAAAAACAACCAGAAGACCTAAGCATCAGTAAAAAGAACAGCCTTCCCTTAAAATGAATGAAATAGAGAACCAGTGTCATACTGAGAAGTTCTTAGGTTGCAAGGGACATTGCTTGGTGTTTATTCTAGTTTCAGTTATTCTTCCCAAGCCCTGCCTAAGGGGTTATTGCCTGGATCAAGTTTGTTGCTGTCAATTAACACTTGTAAGAAAATGGATTATGAGCTGCAAAGACTTTTATCTACAGAGTAAAATAAAAACAAACTAGGATTTTTTCAGAGATACAAAGATTTCAAATACTAGATACCACAACAATCTAGGGGAAGGTGGTGGGGGGAGAGACAATGACACAGGGACAAGCAGTTCCAAGTGAATGTTTGAGTCCTGTCACAGAATCTGTTATTTGAAAATTAAGACGCTCATTATGTAAAGTTAAGACCAGCAACACACTACATCCCAAAATGTTATTCCTTCACACAATTTATGCCTCATCAACTTTCCTATCCCAGGAACTACAGAGAACAAGAACTAAACTCTGAACAACTACAGGAGAAACTCCAGTTCACAATCACCAACAGCTTAGCTTTGCACTGAATGCCAATGCCATCAGCTTCTTACAACACCTACTTACTGCTGAAGCTTAGACAGTAGATATGTAGGGCATCCTAAAATGACAAGCTTTCCAAGTGTTATTTATTTATACAAGCTTAGACGTGTCTTAGGAAAAAAAAAGGGGGGGGGGCAATTAAAAAAGAGCAGCAAAAGACTTTCTTTATGGGTAAGTCTATGCATGTGTGGTTAAATACATGATGCCATTTATTTATTTATTATGATCCCACTGCAACCTGCATCAGTACAAATAGAAAATTATAGTTTCTGTATCTCCTAACAGTCCCCACAAGAAACATGCTTTCAATAGTCTTCCTCCTCAAAGACTGATGGCAAGGAGGAGACTTCAAAAAGGGGATTCTACCTGTTTAGACACTGCTGAAAGCCTCCCTGTATATTTCTTCTATACGATGCCAGGTAAGACAGTATTTATGAAACTTATGTCTAGAAATCATGAGTATTAACATTCAGCTTTTTATAAGAGCAAGTAGTGAAAGGAAAAGGGGAAGTGGTTTTAGACTGAAAGAGGGTAATTTAGGTTAGACATTAGATGAAGTTCTTAACTGTGAGGGTGGTGAGGCACTGGAACAGGCTGCCTGAAGAAGCTGAGGCTGCCCCATCCCCAGCAGTGTTCCAGGCCAGGCTGGACAGGGCTTGGAGCAACCTGGTCTAATGGAAGGTGCCCTGCTGGTGGCAGGGGGGTTGGATCTTCAAGGTCCCTTTCAATCCAAGCCATACTATGATTCTATGCCTAAATAGCATACTATTGGTAATTTGGAGAACACTGCTAAGATTTCTCATTATAAAATTGCTTTCAGTTTGTAATACCAAAATACTTGGCATAAAAAAAAACACCAAGATTTGTACTTTGTTGGGTTTTTAGTATAGACTTTTCGGTTTACTTTGGTTCTTATAGGCACAAACAACACAAAAAACAGCAGCTGTGGGGAAGAGTGTGTGAGTAGTGTCTCTTGTTTTCAACTTATGCCAACAAGATGCCCACAGACTGAGAGCTAGTAACTCATATATTAAAACCACACACAGAGCACACACAAAATTCTTTCACAAGGAAGTTATATCCACAAAAAGAGGGCAGAAAGCTAATGCTTTACAGCTCCTTTTCGGACAGCTGTGCATTATGAAATAGTATTAGGGAAAACTGATATTCCCTCACAAGACATTATGGATGAAATGACCAAAAGGGAGAAACAAGAAGTAATTTTTAAAAATTTACATTGACAGTTTGGAAAAGAAAGACCTCCCCTGACACGTTTATGATCTCTGAGAAGCCAATACGGGCAAAAATCAGAGCTCCCTTAATCAGAAAATCAGGAGAGAAACTGATCTACATTGGTTGCTCACAGTCTTGTCCACCCCTCTCCATCTCCAGGCTTGACACATGCTGCCTTCTGGCAATTCTGTTTATTACATTTGTACCTAAGCTTTATACATTTTAAGTCTTCTCATGTTCAGTAATATCACTCTATCCATGCGTTCACCTGCTTTGTTTTCTCATTAAGCCCCAAAACTTAAATCCATGAAAGTTACGTAAGAAATTTCATTAGGCAACAGCTCCATTTGAAGTTTTCTTACAAATACCTTAGTCTTTGTAAGAGTGCATTAATACGTACACATATATACCTATAAATAGGCATACATATATTTATGTGTATGTGGTTTCAAATCAGCGAGCATATGGAGCTCTTGTTTAGGTTGCAAATTATTCTTGAGGAAGGACTGAATGGCTGCACACACTTTTCACTGTGATCCAAAACTGCAGACTTAATACAATGCTCATCTTGGGTGGTTTGTTTTGTTTGATCCCCTCCTTGCCCCCCGCACCCCCCCCCCCCCCGCCAAATCATCCAGAATTTTAATCTGAAATGATGCTCATTCCAAGCCTTTTACAAACCCATCAAATCAGCAATTAAGGATGCTAGGAGCAGCAAGGAAAGAAAAACCCTCAACACCACCACTAATACGAAAAACACTCATGGAGTTACAGCTTTAGGCATAGCATTTTTGGTTTACTGTTTGGCTTAGTGTTCAATATGCAATATGAATAGCCATCAGGATCACAAAACATGGAAGTCATCTTTCTGACCCACTTCTGTGTAACTATGAATTACACAGTGGCACAAAGGCAACAAAAGGAGTCAAGCCCTCTCTTTGACAAGGATTCTGGCTCCTTTTGCATTTGTTAGTAGGTTCAATAAATATCTGAAACAGGGCTGGAAAGCTATGCTAACAGTCTGAAGTTCTTCCCCACCCTTTGTCCCTCCCAAACAGAGGAGATTGGCAGGGTTTATTGTTGCTCTGCACAGTAGAGTAACAGGAATTAATGCCATCATTGTGCTGGACTTGGAACAACTTTATTTCAACACACTTTTTAACATCAGTATGACAACAGCATTGCAGTCTTTTTACTTAGCATACAAAACTTTGGCCAAATATTCCCATTTAATACTATCAGTTATTTTCAACTATGAGCCACAGTTATACAATATAAACTTTTGCCTCTCTATTAATAGTGAATTTAGAACACACTTTACTTTCTACAAGATTATGCATTTTAAATATTAACATATGCCAATCACAAATGCAATAACTGCATCCAAGCCTGTACCACAGATAAATGATTGGCTTGCTACAGGTATTCACAAGTTCAATTCAAAACATGTAGGTTTTAAAAACTCATGACATTGGTGGCAGGCTGAATTTGAGATCATCCAGTAATGCATGTTCAAGCTGTGCATTTGAACCATTCCCAGACAATGACAACCAATTATAAACAAAAACAATTCCCCAAGCAGAAGTGCATCAACCTTCTCCTGTTGCAATCCCACAGCAATGGGCAGATTACAAAGCAAAACCTCAGAGCTGTTGTGCCAGGTTGTGCAGGGCAGAGAGCATGATGCAGCAGTTTCCATTAGCACCAAAGCTTGCACACATCTTGCAAGAACAGAGCTTCTTTAAGTAGTTCACAAGGGTGTTCTGTAACCTGTTCAGCAACTGAGATACATACAGCTTCCTTTCCTCCTCCTTCTACATGCTGATGAGGGAGGTGCAAGCAAAAAAAAAATTGAAGCTGGTCCAAGGGGTACAAGTTTTCAATAGGAAATAGAGGTCTTAGTCAGAAAGGATTTTTTTGAAATCCCTTACAGTACCAAACTGACAGTGTATATTCATAGTGCACACTTACTTCACTAATTCCGAGCACTATCCAGCTGTAGTCTTCAACTGTGTTCCATAAAGAGGGAGGATACTTATGGAAATCAAAGAGATCAATGTTTTAGTTTGGCCCAGTAGCTTTACATTTCACACACGACGTGTTTGTATTAGTAATAAACAGAAGAGAAAAAAACATTCAACATTTAAACCTACATTAGACTGCTACATTAGATTAACTGTTGACGCCCTTAAAATGAAGCATGGGATGTTACATAAAAGCAGAAAATTAAGAGAAATGGCGTATGTTCTTTTAATCTCTTCTTTGTTCTTAACCAATTTTTTTTTTTAAGCTATTCGGTTGTAAGCGCTTTAACTTCTTTAAACTTAGCTTTTCTATGCTTTTCCTAAGAAGTCAGTTTTGTTTAGTGCAGATGCTAATTAGTAACCAGACAGCATCCGGAAGTGTTACAAGTGAGCAGTAACATAGTTAAAAGAAGTACAAAGATATGGATGAGGAAAGATTACAGTAACAACAGCTGAAGAATATGGAGGGAGAATGACTCAAAATTTGTACGAACAATAAAACCCCACTAAAACCAAACCGCATGAACCTTACCACACCTTCCCAAAGTATGGGACTGCAAACTATTATATTAATATGAGATGCTTGAAAAGCTCTACTTTATGCTGTGCTTTATCATCCACTGATCTGCTCCATTGAAAATAAAACATGCAACATTTAAAATTCAATAGTTTGTTTTCCTGTTATATGGGAGCTAGTAATGCTTTTTTACGAATAGTTCTCAGTAATTTCAACTTGTTCTCTATTCAAATAAAAGAAGTGCAACAGCACTTGCTTGTGTACATGGAGTGTAAGTGCTCAGGAAGGATACTGCAACATCTGTTGTGCACCACTTTTAAATTCTTCCCTGGAACATAAATACTTTTTGTAGCTTCTGATACTTTCTTCAGGAACTTGATTTGCAACTGTTATCCATGATGAGGATGTCATTCTACACTCGCCTCTGCAAGGACAACGGCCTTTTTTAGAGATAAAATTCCTACAGCAGGCTGCAGGAGACATACTGTTCTCATCATGATGTTCTTTAAACCACAAAGAGAGACTTAAAAGTACCACTTTTCAAGAGGACAAATAGAAAAAGCTAAATAGGTAGAGATACAAGTGTATCCTTGAACAAGAAGATGCCCAGGTGGATGATGAAAGGAAACAAGCATTATATATATAAGCCTGCAATACAAACACTTCCTCCTGCCCCACCCCATGAGCAGCCTCTCATATAGACTATTTAGCTTTATTTAACAAATTAAGAAATTTAGACACCAGCTGTCAATAAACACCTTAAGTCGCAAAATCCCATTCGGAGTTGATTAGATGTTGGAAGGATCATCTTTTATCCTGTTAATTTCCAGCTTTCCTGTGAACAATGCACAGGTGGGCATAGCAGGTTAAACACTAACAGCCATGCATACTAACAGAAGTATTGCACCCAGTGCTTGACAAATATTAACTGATAAGAGATTTTTACAGAGAATCAAGCATCAGTTTTACAGAAACGCTCTCCCTTTCCAACTTAAAAAACCAAAGCTCCCGAAACACCACCACAGATCTAATGTTAAAATTGAGATCAACATATTTCAGCTTTGAAGAGAGCAAACAGATGGCTGCAGTTTAAGGAAAAAAAAAAAAAAAAGTCAAATATCAGTCTGAATTTCAGAATCCAAATTTAATTATTAACCTTCATTCTACCTTCTCATTCCTGTATCTCATCTAAATTAGGAGTTGCAGATCTTCACTGTTTAAAATGGAGCTACCAAGTCCAAAACCAGTTAATTATTCCAGGCTGCAAAACACATGCTCTTCAGTGCTAACTAAACACCATTAGGACTCTTTCACTGGCCTGTCAGTTACCAGACCTCTCAGTTGAGCACCCAGGACAATGCAGTCACTGACCAAAGCTATCTTCACATGTAACCACAACAGTGGGCCAATACCATTACACTTCTACCTCACACTTGAAACTTCTCTCACTTTCATCATGGTGTAAATCACTCTGCCAAGAAGTGTCTAGGGACATCATAAACAAAACATTACCAGGAAAAGGGGCTGTTATTCATGCCCCTGGATCGCTGGAAGTATGAGCCAGGCTAATGAGAAGCAGCATTAGTTTTGCTGTGAGGATTTTTCCTCAACAGAATCCCTGCAACAGAACGACAATTTTGTCAATATTGCTTAAAGTCAGGCTGTTCCTCTCTTCCAACTTTCTTTAAGGAACATCACAAAATAATAGGGCTGTACTGGGTTTGCATAGCAAGGTTTTGGTAGTGGGAGGGCTGCGGTGTGGCTTCTCTGAAATGCTGCTGAAACCTTCCCCAAAGTCCAACAGAGCTAACGCCAGTCAGCTCCAAGATACACCCACTGCTGGCCAAAGCTGAGCCTGTCAGTGGTGGTGGTAGCATAGCACAATTAATACGGAGAACTGTGCAACTGCAGTCAGAGAGAAGAGCAAGAATACATGCAAGGAACAACCCTGCAGACCCCAAGGTCAGTGCAGAAGAAGGGGAGGACGTGCTCCAGGCACTGCAGCAGAGATTCCCCTGCAGCCCATGGTGCAGACCATGGTGAGGCAGCTGTGCCCCTGCAGCCCATGGAGGTCCATGGTGGAGCAGATACCCATCTGCAGCCCTGCATCCACACTGGAGCTGCGGGATGCCTGAAGGAGGCTGTGACCCCGTGGGAAGCCCATGCTGGGGTAGATTTGCTAGCAGGACTTGGGATGCTGTGGGGGGCCCACACTGGACCAGTCTGTTCCTGAAGGACTGCACCCCATGGAAAGGACTCACACTGGACCAGTCTGTTCCTGAAGGACTGCAACACATGGAAGGGAGCTACTCTCGAGCAGGGGAAGAGTGTGAGGAGTCCTTCCTTGAGGAACGAGCAGCAGAGACAGTGTGTGATGAACTGACCATAACCCCCATTCCCCTGCACTGCTGGCAGGGGAGGAGGTAGAGAAATCGGGAGTCAAGTTGAGCCTGACAAGAAGGGAGGGGTGGGGGGAAGATGTTCTAAGATTTTGTTATATTTCTTATTATCCTACTCTGATTTAATTGGTAATAAGTTAAACTAATCTTGCCAAGTTGAGTCTGTTCGTGACAGTAATTGGTGAGTGATCCCTCCCTGTCCTTATCTCAACCCATGAATCTTTAATTTTATTTTCTCTCCCCTGTCCAGCTATGGAGGGGAGTGACAGACTGGCTTTGGTGGGTAGCTGGTGTCCATCCAGGGTCAACACACTATGAGAAAAACGCTATCTTAACTGTAATAGGGGACCTATCTTCCTAGAACACAAAGATCCTCTAATATATTAGGACAGACTGGTGTAGTTAGTTCAGCAATCTCCTTGCCCTCTCAGAATAGGGAACATGCCTAATTTGTCCTGCCTCCCAACTCCACTCCCATCCTAGATGGATAATCGCCTACATACTCTACCTGTCTTTTCAGTTAATAAGACAACCTCTTACACTGTATGACCCACTACTTCTGCTGCTTTTCACCTGGGAGCTCAAAAGCAAGCTCCCGAGCACAACTACAACTTCAGCAAACAGAAGACCAGCTGGTAGAAAAAACCATGATTTACAGTTTCAAACCTTCCTTGAGGACTGCAAGCTTAATTCATGAGCTGAAGCCTTAAGACAAGCAGAAAGTGGTGGACATGAAGGCTCAGGGTATCTCCGCAGGCACGGGTGGCAGCAGTACACCAAGTGAGCATGGTTCTGCTGTGAGACTATGCAGTTTCCTGCAGAAGCATTGTCCTTTCATGTACTGAAGTGCTTTAGGATGGTACTTAAAAGCTTGACAAACACAAACTATTACAATCTGAAGAACTTGGATAAGCTGAGTATTTCTTTAAACTTTTTGAACAACTATGCTGCCTAGCTTTCAATGACCTTTATGTGTAGTAAAAGCTGTCAGATTTGGTAGCACAAGTATCTGAAGTTATTTATTCATCATTCCTATTTCAATAACTTGTCTGTTTGGGTATGTTGCCATTATGCATCATCCTGCAGTGTGAGAAGTTATTAATACGAACAGACACAAAAAATATTCATGTATTTCTGTATGTGCCTATTTTCATATTGCTTAAGCCAGAGTATTTCTTTATATGGTCTCACTATGAAAGCTTAGATTTAAAATCTGACAGACAAGATACAGATATATTAATGACATAAAAGCCTGAATCATATTGACAAAAGCTGTCTTTCATATTTACTTTGTTCAGAAAGTACTGCAAAATGTACTACCATAAATTATTATTTTGCTAATATAAACTGAATTTAGAAGCATCTGCAGTTATTAGTATCTCCAGTTCTAGTTATGCCCCCAGTGCACAGTTGTTCTCCATCAGGACTACTACTGAGTTACACCGTACTTCAAAAAACATCTGCAAAATATTCAGAGGAACTCACTCTAGCTCAGTATTTACTCAAGTGATGAATGCAAGTTGTTTTGACATCTCTTCTGAACCTGCATTCATGGAGTTAGTTGATGCGTGTTCTGGTAAGTCACATCCTTGTTCTATCAGACATCTCTAGACTGCCGCAGTTAGATTTAATACTAGTAAAAACTATAATTCAAATGCTTACTTTGTGTTTCATTTGGTAAATGACCTGCTTTGAGTGATTTAACCTTCATTTCTTAGGTAAACAAACTAAACAAAGAAGTCTTGGCAAAAGCTTAAAATAATTATAATCAATTTACAAAATGGCTCTGCTTGAGGGATTGCTCTCATCGGCTCCAGTCCATCACCACCCTTAAACAAACAGCAAAGTTTAATTTCCCCATCACTCTATGGCAGCTTGAGTTGAACTTAACAGTACATTTCCGGTACGCAGTTAGGATTTTCTCTACAGCCTGGGAAGATTTTACTATTTCTCGTATATGCCTCCTTGAATAGATTAAAGTTGTAACACATCCTACAGCTTTTCTCTGAACTTTCAACAAGAATAGCCATATGCTGAGAAGGAATCAGGGTAGCCTAGAAAACACAGTTCACCAAAACCAAGTTTTAACTCCTTATCCTATATTTACCTAAAAGGAACCTGAACTGAAGAAGAAAAGAAAAAAGGCATTGGGAGCTAAACACTGCAAAGAAGTTTCTAAGAATTTCAGAGATTTTTAATAGAAAGCCATTTTGTTCGTACTACTTAAAATGGCAATCATACATTTGTTATTATGATAATCCATGGAACAAACAGAACAGACAAAGCAGTGAGCTATTTGTGAGAATATTAACCAAACTGCAAGTCAATGTGAAGAGACTAACAGTAAGTGAAAAACCTTTAAATTAAGCCTTAGAAGAGCTCTCCATATATTTCTGGGGAAGTCTTTAAATTTGGCCTTAAATAGAACTTCATGGAACTTCTTCAATTATCTACTCTACTGCTTGAAGCTGGTGACTATCTATGTTTTCCAACAGAACAAACAGTGATTTGACATTAACCTACATAATACTCCTAAAGATTATATATAAATGGCAGTTAAAGTCATATCCTAAACATTAGACAGATATGGACTTAGTAAATACAGAAAGCAGATTATCATTATTGTGCAGAATTTTCCACAGTAACCTAATGCCTAACAGCCAAAGGCTGTAAGGTGTTGAATGTTGCTGATATACCTGGGGGCTGCAAATTACCTAAAGGGCTCTAAGTTAGGTTCACATCCAAAGGCACAGGAAGTGGGAGATGGATTACAGGAAGTACCAAATTTAAGAACAAAACAACACAAACCAAACAAACCAACCACACAACAAAAACCAATAAAGCAAACAAAAAATCCCCACAAAAATTCCAAATCAATCAAATAAAAACCACCCCAAAACAAGCATACACTCTTCCTCATCAAGCAAGCTTAAAGCCACTGCCTGCCCTTACCCTGGAAAATTATTCATTCAGAAGAGAAAGACTGATTACCAGAGCTAGATAGCAACAAAAACTGAACACAAGTACTCCATTTGAATCTTGTGACAGCACAGGAGTCAAAGACACTATGAAAAAAAAATGAAGATGAGATTTGTTTCTTCCTCTAGAGGGTGGACAGATTCTTCCTCACTACTTTTCTTTCAGGGTAGCAAGGAAGAGCAAGTGTGTAATTTGTGAGGAAACAGTAAGTGTTTATTATGAGGAGGACACACACCATCCAAATCCTTCAAACTAGACAGTTCCAGCAATGTTAAAAGCAGTCACCTGTTTCACTCTGTCAGCAAGTTTTTTACCCACACTTGCTGAGAAAGAAGAAATAAAAGGTGGAAACATGACTAACAGACAGAAACAGCAGGGAGATTCAGTGAGGAAATAGTGGTTAGCTAGAAAAAACTTTCCTCACAGCTAGCTAAGTTGAGTTCAACTTCTGCACATTGTGCAGGTTTAAGTAAGACACTGCAAGCGTAAACTCAGGTGTAAATGACTGTCTACCTGAACTGAAAGGCTAACAAGCAATACAAGTGTTATCCTCCGCTCCAAGGAGCTGCTGAGGAGCAGCAAATTTGTCAATTTGAACGATTACAGGTAGCTCAAAAGAACCATACGGATTAAAGCAAAACCATCCCTTCCAAAACATACACGTGCACGCACACACAAAATACTCTCATACAACCCTACCACTTGCAAGCCCATGCATTAAGGCAGATAACAGAAATCCCTCAGGCTGCAGTTATTCAGTCCCAGAAGCACTTGATGGACACAGTAGCATGAGAGGAACACCACTAAGAACTCCAGGGGAAAGAAAAATTATGTCTCAGTTCAGTCTGCCACAGAAAAGAGAGTTCTTCAGTGCACCTAGAACAACCTTTCCAAACAGGCTGAAAGTTGTTTCAACAACTATTCAAACGCTATACATTCTACAGATCTTATGTCTTGTGCAATGAAAGTGATAAACAGAATGCATATTTCAATTATTTACTGAAACCATCTCTCTAATTCAAAGACTCAGTTAAACCATACTGCACAAGCAGTTTGCCTGCTCGCTTAAAATGTTTTACACCTTCCACAGTTCTGCAGAAACTCTGGACAGATGGGAGCAATGTACCTGTGCCCTTTAATTCTGCAGCAAAGCCTATTCAATGTATATACATATACTGCACAGGGAATTCCCATTTTCAGCACGCATTAGTGTATCTGCACGATTGTGTGCACATGCTACCTCATGCTGTACAGGAAAGAGATGAAAGACAAACTTTGTCCTTGTTTTCTAAATTCAAACCCAAAACATACAGATCCAGAACCCCAAGTTCAATACTGAACTGAAGAGAGAAGCGACTACCAGGTTAAATTCTGGACTTGGTGAAAGGAGTGCCTAGATTAAACACAATATATCTTATATTGAAATATAGACATTATGGTTAAATATAGATGCAATACTAAGATTCCAAAGAAAACATTATCAGCTTTCTCTGCTGAGAAATAGAAAATTAAGTGAAACCAAAACCAAACAAGTAAACTCCAATCAGTCTGAAGATGTTAGTCTGTCCACCAGACAGAAATTTCTAAGCTAAATTTCTTCCTCCAACAAGTTCATTTATCTAAATTCCATGAGATGAAGACATAGCTAACATGCAAAGAGACAGAAGTGGTTTTGTTTTGTTTGGTTTTTCTGGATTCTCTATTCATGACTTCCTACAAAGCTTTAAATGATGTCATTTCTTCAGAAAACAGTGCAACAGCTCACCATATGCAAAAGTGATTCTGGACACATCCCATCCCTTTCAGAAGTATCACTGTTCTAAAGTAAAAAAGCTTGCTGCAAGGTGTGAGTAGCCAATGATCCCACTAAAGGTTTCTAACAGAAAATGAATATAGCAGTGGCAGACAAAAGAGCCTAACAAATAACCTCACAAATCTAATTTCTATATAAAGGCAGTATACTGAGACCTCACTACCCCCCTAACTTTTCTTCTCTATCATAATCAGAGATCACTTTCCACTGCATGTTAATTCTGTGTCATAGTTTCCAGATCTAAAGTGATAAAAGCCATATACCAAAGAATGTAAATTAAAGGAACAAGTCCCAACTTCCTCAATCCCTGATGTCACCTTAGATTTACCTTTTAAGCCTGAGAATATCAATCTTCAGATTTTAAAAGACAGTGAGGGCAGGGAAAAAGAAGTCACTTTTTAAAAGTTTCCTGTTATCTTCTCAGGATAACCCAAATAGCACGATAATGTCTAATAGATGTTACCTCCCTGTAACAATATTCAAACAGCCTCATAACTTCCTCCAGCACCCCTTGCTCTCAAATTCTTAGATGGTTTGCACGACTATGTTCACAGACATATGAAAAGGGTGTTACTCCCCAGCATACATGAAGCAGCATGCTCTTCTGGAGTCTGAACCTCAAGGTTTCTAGATCTTGTGGGCTTTACTCCAAGATACTAGATGAGGCCTTGCACTATTCCCTGCGAGAGAACAAAGGCCTCAACATGAAGTTTATCACAAGCTGAACAGAAGGATTACAATAGTGAAGAATCACAAGAGGTACGTATATCCCATATACTTAATTTTCCCATCATGATCTGTTTTGCTATACAAGGATCCTCAGCGCAATTGAAAACACAAAAGTCCTTTGTGCAGAGGGCTAGTGTAGCTGAAATAGTGCCAAAAAGACTGACACGCTTTTTGCTCCATCTGCCTGTTAAAGACCACCTGAGCCATCAGCCAGCTGTCTCTCCTGTCCGTCTGTAATACACAGAAGTTCCTGAAAGACACAGAGAAGTCCCAAAACCCCTACCCACATACAAAAACAAAAACGCTGCTCTCCAGGAGAGACTAGGAGACAGAGGATTCAACAGGAAGATTGCTGAGGAACTCCATGCAACTATTTTTTGCTCAGTGATGATGAGAGGTAGCCTTACATTATGATATAGTGGCAAGTAAGGGTCACAGCACTCAGTGTTTGACTAGTAGCAACAGTACTCTTACAATCAAAGAGATTCAGCACGACATTAAGAAACAATGCACGCAAGGCCGCTGTTTTAAGAAGCAATTATCTCCTGGGCTTTTTGGTAAATGCTGCCACATTATCAGCAAACCCTACAGCAGACAAAAACCACTCAGGGGGTGTTGGAAGGGGGTAGATCCCCACAACAAAAACCCTACTACCACCTTTTCCTTTTGCAATACAACAGGATATTAAATAGAGTGAAGCCTAAACAGACATAAATGTAAAGGAAATATTACAAATCTACTTAGTCCCACCTCGATAAAACTGTATTAGTCCACACTGTTTTCACCTGCATAAGTGAAAGATATACTTAGCCACTGGAGGGCTCTTAAATCTGAAGAAGTACATGTTGGTGCTCTACTCCAAGTACTTTTTACTTACCATTCAGACTTGAGAAGCACAAATTGTGACCCTTTAGCATTTACTTAATGTTACTATTACACTTTGATCTTGAACTTGTATACATACTTCACTTTAAAATAAGTATTACCCCCCCGCAGCTACCCTCAAAAGAAAAAACAAACCAAGGTATATAGTTGTATGTCATGGTACCATGATTTCTGGATGTTTGGGTTTGTTTTGCTTTGGGTTTTTTTGGGGAGGAGAGTTGTTTGATCTATTTTGTTTTTAATAAGGTATGAATAGAAGAGTGATTTGGGGCACTGAATATCAATGACGCTGGAATTATGTCTCAAGACTTGGGGGAAAAAATAAAAGAAAACAAAGAAAAGAACTACCAAGCAAAAAAAGACCATTATCTTTTCCAAATTTACTTTCAGTCCTTGGCAGAAAAACATTTAAAAAGGTACACTGAGATAAAACCCGGTCTTTTCTTCATCCCCTCAAGTTCCTTATTTTTTAGCTGTAGTGGCTTCAGACTCTTTCTTTGCCACCCAGTTATAGGAAATCTGATTTCTTCTTGGCAGTATATGCCACAACTGCATGTTCTAACACAAGGCAGCACAAATTTGGCCACTCTGCTAGCAATTAGAACTGAGTCTCCAATATTTAATGCAGACATATACCTTGGGAAAGCCTTGCAAGAATATAACTATTTCAGACTTTTTGTTCAAAACAGACATTGAGATGAGGAAAGGAAGACTTAAGATATCCTTCATATTGATAATACTAACAGTAATTTTTATTAGGCAAAAGATCGACTCAAAGTAAAGAATAACATATTTAGATCATAAACCTGAAGGTATCTATTTTGATACTGCTCCTAGAATGTTATGCAGGACTTGCAAAATTGATCAGTTTAAGAAATAATGTCAGCATACAAGTTAAAACAAGCAAAAAACAAACAACAAACCACTAAAACTAAAAATAGAACTCCATTAACTGTGGTTTCAAGTTTGGTATTTATACTTAATTTATGTTTTGCTCTCAGTCAAAGAACACCACACCTCAACTAGGAGCAGGATTTAAAAGTACTCTCTTTTCTGAGTTCTCCACTTAATCGCAGGAGGTTTTTCCAAGGGAAGACACTCAGAACCAGCAACCAAGTAATTTAGAAATTCATGAAAATCTTCATAAGACTTAACTTCCCCAGGAGGGTTATTCAGCAGTTGAAGGGGTGATTTTTAACCATATGTTTAAATCAGTTAAGTGCAACTTTTTCAAGACTCATGACTTTGAAACAAGTTTGAGTAACTCAACCCTTTTCATAGGAAGCACGTTATTAATGCAGAACTATGGAAAGTCTATATAATGTTTAACTGTTTACAATTCAAGCCTTCCAATTTTAGAGTATGAATAAGAATTTTAATTGGACATGAATTACAAAGCAGCAGTGTATATGCCTCTGTCCCAAATCACAGAATACTTTAGAGGTAGGAAGGGACCTTTAAAGGTCAAACTTCCACATGTGCTGCTATTGCCATCCCTCCCATGGCAGAATATTTTATTGTGACTGACTGCAACTGAGAAAAAGGGATGAATACAATAAAAGTAGAGCATGCTGGTTTCATACTTCCGATGCAGAGGAAATTTTTTTTGAAGTGGACTAAGTATAACTTTTGAGGTATAACTGAAGGAGTTTAGTTCCTGATGAAGTATTTTTTTTTGTTCAAAGTCAAAACTCACAAGTTGCTTCCAGTAAGCATAGCGTGTTAATTAGTTTTAAACAGGTCATAAAAGAGTCATAGTTCACATACAAAGTAATTTAACCATTCGCTAAAATCCTATTCAACAGGCAATGAAGCTTAACAAACTGCTTCTTCCAGAGGTCTAGCAAAGACAAGTTCCTAAGGCTGCTGAAATGAAAATGTACACATTGACCTTTGTTAGCAAAACACATTCAACATGGAACTCGCAGCCAAACTGATTTCCTCCCTTTGGACGTGCCTCCCCAGCAAATGGAGCATTAAAAATCACTGTCAGAAAACTTAAGTGAATTTTTCCACAAGTTGCCCAACCATAAAATTTATTTTCAGGAGGAGGAGGAAGCCATCATTAACAGTTAACATTTACAGAAAGTTACTGCAAATCTCTGTGTATTAAGCCAGTCTCAAATCCACAGAAGTCATGTAACATCTTCCTCCCCCAAAAGAGGGAAGATGAAAAGATGACAGTACAGAAGACACACAGGGAAAGACTCCCTTGAACATAATAGCCAGTTCTTAGGTTTTCTGAATCATGCAAATCCAGCTGCTTTAATGGAGCTGACTACGATAAGCATTCGTTGCCTTAAATTCGTCTGCTTGCTGAAAAAATCATATTAATATTTTATTCTGTTACATAATGCTTCCTTCACGGTTCCAGAATCTGACACCTTCATGTAATACAGAGCTTACCATCCCCCTCCACAACCTTCCCCCACATTTCACATTAAATTAAGATGAAACCAGTGCACTTCATCCCACAGGACAGAGTCTGCCATGTCTCCTTTCGTGCCTGCTTCCCTGTGCCCTCCTCACTGCAGCCCACCTCCCTACAGCAGCTCTGAAACACAACCTGAGGCCACTCCTGGCTCAATTTACTCCAAACACTGGAAAATATTCCTACTTTTCTTCTTTACCCACAGTATGATACTGAAGAAGATAAGTAGCTGAGGAGAAGGCTCACTGGGGAAGGTAGGGATGAACTCACAACAAACCTATAGTTACACAGAAATGTCTTCAGCCCAGGTAAGCACAAGGGAAACAGTTGTAAAATGCACACTATAAATGTTTTAAGAACATGGCTCCTTCTTTCAGCTCTTTTCTGGTCACATCCTAATAAAGTCTTCCCCTTCACTGCTCTTTGACTAGCATGATCGCAAACAAGGCTGACAGAGGAACACCAAGACTTCAATAAAGCCTACAGCCTCTCAAGGCAGTGTCCACGTTCATACTTTCTTTACTGGTTTTTATGTTGCCATAATGCTTGGGATCATTTCTTCAATGCTTCATGGAGGCAGGATGTCTTTACAAGAGACTTAAGAGCATAAATCTGCTTGGCTTGCGTTCATCTTACTATTAGCTGAAAACAAACTACAGTGTTCAAATATTAAACTGTGAGATTTACTAGGGAAAAAATATAAAACCAAATTAGGCCAAGAAGCAGAAATTATTTTATTCCAGCACTTTCAATTCTCTCTCAGGGCTGCTCTTCCATATTCAGGCTTTATAGTACATGTTCAAACAAGTTACGAGGGGAGTGTTTTCATTACACTTTTATCAGCTACTATTGTCTCAGAAAAAGTACCACACCAACCACCTGCACTTAAAGTATGATCTCTGATCATTCTGTTTTTCTTAAGCTCCTTAAAAAAACCAACCAACCAAAAAAAAAAACCTCCAACAAAAAATCTAACAAAATACAAACCAACTTCAAACTTGGATTTTCTCTTCTTGGATTAAAGCACAGACTTAAGTCGCATCAGCTCCCCAGTTCCCAGAAGCCTGAAGCTTCAGGTCTGGGACATCTCAACTCTATAGACTCCCTTGTATTAGTTATGTCTGCCAGCTGCTCTTCTCTTTTCATATATAAAATAATCTTTAAGCAGCATATGGCCTTGGCTATGCGTGTATGCGCTGGCAGGTTCAGGCTAAAAGGGTTACAGGCCATTTGTCAAGCTGTATCACATTTCCTCCACACCCTTCCTCTCGTGAGTAACACAACGCGGCTCACAGCTAGAGCTAGATGCAGCAGTGTGGCCGTGACCGAGTGAAGGCTATTATTTGAACCTAGCACAGTGTGCTGGGGCGTATGTAGTGAATCATGGCTATTAAAATAAAGGGCATGACACAGCAGAAGTTAAATTGATGAGGAATTAACAGTTAATCAGGCTTGAGGAGAAAAGCCCTGTTCTCCAAAATCAGAGTTTTATTGGAGAAGATCCCTCAGTCCTTCAGTTTCACCAGTGCATTAGACAACCATTGGAGTCACCTTAGGCCAGCACAAGAGGAAGGTGACACTAAGGCATCCTTCAGACTCCCGGACAAGGAAGCCTGTGCTCTACACGCTCAAGAGTCCTGTTCCACTCTGTGCAGCATGAGCTTTATAACTGAAAGGTTTTGCCAGTACAGTACAACCAGCCTGGTGATGACTTACCCAGTCTGCTTAAGGAAAGGACAGTTTGAATAACATCCACTGCCTTATCTTAGTATCTTCAGACATGTTACAGGAAAATCAGAGTTTTGTCAATATAAACTCCTACATGATTTATGGAACTTTTACCGCCATAGCTGCATCAGTCACAGGCCACAAGCTGCCACACCTCTTACCAACACTGCTGAAATGAAGCACTGTAACCAGGATGATTTTTCAGGATGCTACTAGTTTGTTTTTGGTGTCCTACTTTCTCTGAAGTACAGTAGTGCTTTGGGAAGAGGTATCAGCGGATGGCTGGAATGCCAACTTCATCTCCTCATCCACAGCTTCACAGACAAGTTTTCTGTACTGCACAATTAAATCCATCTGCTGAATCAACCTCTTTCCCTTCTAAACAATGCATTCAAAGTGCATATAACAGCAATATTCTCTTTTCTTATATGAAAAAACTCAAGCAGTCCTCATAATAAATCTTTATATTAATAGAAAAGGGATCACAATTATAAGATGTCACACCAAAAGCTTTATCAAGAGAATCATCTGTTGGACATAGGTTAGTGAACAGGTACTTTACAATAATACTTCAATACAAGGATAAGGACTTGTCCCATTTCCAGACCAGACACCTTTGGAGAAAAAAAAACCCAATAAATTACTTCTTAGGATACTTAATTACGGTTGAGGAAAGACTGTGGATGCTCCCATAAAGGACAAAGACCAGTATATTTCAGAACCTGAAATGCACAGGTTTTGCAATGCTACAGGAATGAGGAAACCCATCTTGTTTACTTAATATCTCTGAATTTGATCATTCCCACATAACCTACAGGAACACTGAATCCAAGTTCGTTATAACGATTAGGTACTACACAGTGCAAGAATATGCAGTATAAATCTACTTGGATATCTACATTGGTAAATATGAAATAAGTGGTTCCATAAAGAAACTTGTGAACAGGTGGTTGTGTTTCAAAGCTTTTTGTCCAAATACAGCGGTGGCCTAATGCTTGAGAAACAGCAAACATCCTTCTGCTTTGAAAACCTTCAGCACACACACCTGTTAGAGATCACACAGCAGTATAAATGCTGAACAATAAGACATCACAGCACACAGCAATAGACTCTGGGTTTACAACCTGTTCTACCAACTCTGTCCTTATTTCTTATTCCAACAACAAGAACATATCACAATGTCTACTTTCCTGACCCTGCTGAAAGCTAGTTCTGAAATGCCCTAAAAGAGGGGGTGGTTCTCCTAGCACAAGAACAAGCAGTTACCTGTAGAAAATACTCTCACCTTGGGATGTGCTACTCTTGGAATTGCTTACTCTATTTCTAATGGAAAGGTTTGAGCTTAAAATAACAGAAGCAAATTACAAAACTTGATATCTGAAAATATTTCTGTGCAGAAAGCTTGTTGTGAATTGTTAAGTATGCCATTAAAAGCATTTAGAGCACAATAAAAGAACCACAGGAATGCCTACTCAAGATAAGTCTAAGTATCATTCCTACACCTCAAGAAGTTAAAAGTTCAACAACTAAAGCAGACATAACTTCACTTCCTGCGGTCCTTTCTTTCCCTTCACTAACATTCATAAAAGAGCAGTAAATCAGGGGAAAAGCAGAAAACATCTAAGAGGTGACCCATGTCCAGATTAGTATTGTTTGGAAGACACAGTCCTTCTGTGTTTTTTATTTATGCTAAAAGGCATCCATACAAATACTACAAGTGCAAAACACAGGCATATCAACTTGTTGGGACTGCAACTAGCACTGCACTAATCCTCTTACTGATGGCACAGTATCATAGAAGATAATTACTTATTTTGCATGTCTTACTCCCGGGGTAGACTGAAAGGAATGGATGGAGGCAGCACAACATGTTTATATAGTGCAGTAACATATGTTTTATCTATTACAACTACATTTTAAACAGCTTTGTTTGGGTTGGGGTTTTGGGTTTTCTTGGGTTTTTTTTTTTTTGGGTGGGGAGAAGCACAAAGCTATAGAAATACTCTATGGGGCTTTTTCAAAATTCCTGCAAATTGTAAGCTTGCAGCAAAACTGCATTTCTTTCCTTCTCATAGTGGTTATACAGGGAACTGAATCTATGGTAGTGCTAACAGGTTTAGAGTAAGAAATTCCCATCAGAATAGAACTTTTTCCTCTTTTTTCCTCTTCCTTAACATTCATTAACTTTCCAAACCACACCTGACAGTTCTGCGCTTTCTACACTGAAAAGCTGTTACAACTCAGGGCCTCAAAAACATCGCTAAGCATTTAAAAGAAATTCCTTATAGGCCCTTTCCAGAAGTTACTCCTCAGAAAAGGCTTCAAAGCAACCCCAAAACTGTTTTGACTCATTTCAAGCTGCTTCACCATACAGCTGAAGCATCATGGAACTGCTGCTCTTGTGGTTCACAATAGCCACTAGAAAATAGGGACGAGCTGTCCAGACTTCGGTAGACCCCACAGCAGGGGTCATACTTTACCAAAAACTGTTTGACATACCTCAAAGGAAATCACTGACAGATATGATAATATTGTCAGCAATTAATCCAGTCACAGGACAAGAGATGCCTATCAGTTACCAAAACTTCTATTATTTATCTTTTTATCTCGATGCCGTGGCAGCAAAAACTTGCTGCTGTTACTTGACAGCATGGAAACTACTCAAATACTGAAGCTGTAAGCAACTGATTTGTTTTTTCCTTTAAAAATTATATGCCTTTTCCTGATCTGCTCAAAATAATGAGAAGGTACTTACTTAGTTCTGAGAAACTCTCATTACAAAAAGCAGTTATTTGATACTGATATCCCTGTCCCTAGCCCTTCCACACACAAATACAATACAATTCTACATAATTATTAGAAGCCTGTTCAGGTCATTGCTGACCGACTGTTACATATGGCAACAATAGGAACACACCAGAACAATCACATTCTCCAACAGAAAGAGTAAGTCTAACCAGCTCACAAAACCCAAAACATTTGCCTGTTACTTATATCCCTAAACTTGAGACAAATACATTAAAATCCTACAATATCCAGAGCTTTAATTACTTTTGGTATATATTGTTGAAAGCACAAATTTTTAGCCGAGAATACTCTCCGAAAACAACAAAAAAGTAGGATACTTGAGAATCCTACCGAGATTCCAGCTTAAACAAGACAGTTGTGGAAAGCCTATGGCATAAATTGCACACACTAGACTAGACCTTAAGTAAATCTGTTCTTTTCAAGAGTTTATCAAGTTCAGAAAGAACCAGGTTTCCTGAACCAAAGTAACTGTAACTCTGTTGCTTGTGGCAAAGTAATTTGTAGAGGTGCAACCAACAATCAAGAGTGTAACTCTTCACTGACTCCCGCAAACAGCTACATTCTACATTGACGGAATTGTACTGCGTGCGGATATTCCTCATCAGGTAACTCCTTGCAAAAAAATCTCTGCTTTGTTTCATTTACAGCAGGATTGTATTAAATTATGAAGTATCACTTGTTCATATCCCGTAAAGCAGACATTGGCTGATCTGTAGGGAGTAATCTCATACAGTATTACTGTCACCAAGTAGAGTCCCCAGACAACTCCAGCACAACACAGAAAGCAGACAGGCTTCTGGGGCTGGCAGCATTTCAAAGCTGATCCTGGCCAACAACAGTGCCATTTGCCAGCTGTGCAGTTAAGGAGCAGGCTGAGCTGTGCTTCCAGAAGGCCAGGCACCTTAGATATGCTGAAGCACAGGGCACATAACCAAAGAGCACACACATTCAGCAGAAAACCAGCACAGAGAAAAAGCAAACATGTTGGATCTGTCATACTGCAGGTTACATCCATTAGCATATAATGTATATATACTTATACATATATATAGTTGGCTATATATTGTATAGCTGCCTACCAATTGCACCAGTGAAAGCCTACAGAGGAATGCATTCAAGGGAGGAACAGGAAAAAGATGAAAATTTCACACAGTCATCATCACTTTGCAAAATAGCTGGCAATTTCGGAGTTGCAGGGATGCTGGCTACCAGCATAGGTCCTTTCTCCTGACTCATCCATTTGAAGCACACCAACTGCTTTTCTTCCTTTCTGGAAGATGCAATACCTAATTGATGGGGGGTGGGGTGGTACATGGTGGTGTTTGTTTTAGAGTTTAAAGTTCTAGATTTGCAACAGTGCTGTAAAAGATGAAATTCAAGCCTTTTTTGGTAATGGCAGAGGTTTGAAAGTGCATTGGCACATGAGCAAGAATCAAACCATTACCTTTATTCTACTCAATGGAAAGGAAGACCTGCAGTATTAGCAATGGATGCTCTCCCCTTCTAACCTAGGAATCAGGCTGACAGAAACCCAGGATATCAGGTGTAGACCAAGGGCATCTTCAGCTTACTGTGTGTATTCTGCTGCATATGTGAATGAGCAAGTGAAATCTGACAGCATCCAGCCTCCAGAGGAAGTATGGCCAGGTGTGTTATTCAAAAACTCCAAGGCCTGATATTTGAACAGGTAAGTAATGCAATGCAATGGAAACAACCTACAGTTCTAAGTAGAAGTTTTACTTGCAGTTTCCCTGATATAACCCCAAGAATCCAGACGTCCTCCTACAAGCCTTTAGACATCACACACAACTTAACAGTGGAAGTGGTGTAAGAATCAGTTACAAATTCACTTCCCAGTTTGGCTGTTGGGGCAAATAACTCCCTAATGTCTCCCAGATTTCCCCAGTACTGTCTGTGGAAATCAATCACAGGTATCAATGCTAGTTGCCAACTATTTCATAACAACGTACTTTAGCCATGGGATAAGGATGCAGGTATACCGATTTTAAGCACAGACATAGTGTAGAAGATATACGGTCAAATTATCATCTGCATGAATACATAAGAAAAAGGCTGCATATGTTCTCCAAACTTAGTTAAAATAACATGCATGAATGAATATATAAACTGCATCCAAGTAAGTTTTTCCTAACTTTTCCTAAGCAACCATTATTTGGAAAATAATGGACATTTTGTATTTAAACTGTAATTCATTCAAGTGTACGTAACAAATTGTATTCCCCTCATCCCTGGTTAAAAAAGATATACCAGCACAATGACCTAGTCTGAAATCTTGAGTAGAACTGATTACGGTAGTTTCATCGGCCAACTCAAGAAGTACACAGTTTCTGGTTAATCTGGAACCTACTATTTAGAAATGCTTATTAAGACCATTTAAGAAATTAATTTACAGACATCACAAGCCAACTTTTGGTAAATTCCCCAATATTTTTTAATATCTGGCACATAGAAGCAGAAGCTATGCTGAAAGTAAGTACTGAGAAGTAGCATCTATCTACCTTTGCCTGCCAGAACTACCCAACTTCAGCTTTCACATCTTCCTTTCTTTGAGCTATGAGACTTACCACAACACTTCCTACCCTTCTTTCGGGTAAACTCAGACTATGCTTCTTTATTCTCAGCACTAACAGTTTTACTGCAATTTTTAATGTAAGTTTTTTGGGTTGCTTTTTTTTTTTTTCTTTTTCCCTCCTTGGTGGTGTTTCTAGTATCTTCTGCTGTTTGTTTGGTTTTGCTTTTATTATGAACAGACTCACTGGTGGCAACCATTCTTAAGAGCTGGCACAAAAGGCAGGCATGATGTTCTAGCTCTGGTTTTCCACTAGTGACAGGTACAACTGTAGCACCACTTCCATAGCATTTTCCTGCAAACAAAGAGCCACTTCCAAGAGTCCTGGAAGCTCACAATCAGTTAGCCAGCATGAAATTCAATGTCTTTCAGGACTACCCTTTCTAAATCATGCACATGTTAACACCAGTAAGCAACCACAGTCTGAAGAATTTTGTAGTGCTTTCTATAATTACACTCTAGTGGAAGTTAGCTATTCAAGAATGAAATCCCAAAAGGTCAATATGAAAAGTTAACGAGTAAAGATTCCTTCCAAGTAGATAATCTCACTTACTTACTGCTGTATATCAGAGAAATTATTTCCAGACCACCAGCTTAATTGATATTACATTTCATAAGTTTATCTATCAAACATGGATTTGAATTCTTCATAAGGATATTTGGAACAGCTAAAAAAGTTTTTTGGGAAAAAAAAAAAAAAGCATTTCCTAAAGACTTCTGAAAATTTACACTAACATAAAAGGATCAGAAAAGAACATTGCATAGACCATTTTCACTCAAACATCACATTTCGATGTTTGAAGGAAGATGGCGACTTAATAGATCTTCTTGTATAACTAAGAGATTTTGATTTCTACAGAAAGAGATTAATATATAATTTTTAGTCCATGACAATAAGCTGATTTTTTTCCTTTTCATTAATCTGGAGAAATTAATTTAAAACTTCTAATGCAGTTGCGCAGATAGACTTAGCTGCTCTGTAACTTCAAAACTCCTACCAATTCTCAAGTAAAAGCCACAATACAAAAAACAGATACAAAACACTGTTTCAAAACAGCCAGATACTACTCTGATACAATTATCGGAAGGAAGAGAAGGAAGGTAAGGGAGGTCAAAGATACCTGTCAGGCAGCCTGAATTTGTACCCACTGACCACGACACCGAAAAGAACAGCATGAAGTTTCAGACAGGTGGGAGCTACAGTCTGCTCTCAGTCTCACCCTGAATAATCCACATGTGGGGTGATAGTTCAAACAATCCCAGCACTTGACCTCAGAATCCAAGATTTTACAAGAGACAATTACAAGCTGTAACTTGTACAGGATACCTACTGTGTACTTCACCAGTCCGGCAATTTATTGCACTGGCGCAAACCTAATCCTGTTCTAACATAAGCCTCTTCATCTCCATCAACAAAGTCAAAATGACTCTAAAAAACCACCGCAGAGTATGAACATTAAAAGATGGAGGCATTTCAGCTAGAGCTTCACACAATGTGGGAGACTTAACCAAACCCATCTATTTGTTTAAGCACCATTCTTCAGGTGCTTGTCTGTATGTCCCCCCCTAGTCACTCCACTAATAAAGTACAGAATGTATCCTGTTGTGTGTGCTGTCGATATTGAGGACATAGCAAAATCCAAGCTGTCTGCATATCCAGAGGGACACTCTCTGGCTATGAGGAAACCTTTAAAAAGGAAGCATTAATAACAAGAAGCAAGAACAAGAGAGTAAAAAAAGACAGTTCTGTGTCTAAATTACTCAGTTACAGAATTGATTCCTCCTTGATCTGAAACAACTAGCAATTACCCTAACCACACAGAACTCAAGGCCACTGCACTGAAAAAATCACTGCTATTAAATATACATATATAATCCTAGTTCTTTATAGTGATATCTCACACTTCAAAGCAGCTTTTCCCGTTACCACACCTCCCCACTCCAGTGCTCACACATCAGTTTCACTTGTGACTATCATTCAGTACAAAAGCACTATTTAAGTAATCAACAGAAATTAACATTTTAAGTTAAAAGCTACTTGTGATCAACTCTAATAGCACATGTGACTGAATAAGAAAAACCAGAACAATTTCATTGCTGCTTCCTAACAAGACTTCAAGATAGCATACTGTCTGCAATAAGCTCATTTGTTTCCTGTTACGAGATTGAAGAAACTTCTCTTAAGTCAGATGGGTCCAGCTAGAGTTCAACACCAAGATGATCTGAAAAGAGGTACATGGGGCAGGAGGAAGGCAGAATGCCTGCTTCTCGCCTGGACTGAGAAACCAGTCTATGAGTCCCAGAGAACTGAAAGAAACTTAAGATCAGACTGCTAGAGAAAGCACTGAGACAAGTATCATCTCAAAGTTACAGCTTTTAGCAATCAAGAATTTCAACCGTGTATAATTATCAAAAGAAAGTAGCACAGGAGACAACTCACAATTGGAGTTTTAATAACTAAAAGAACATCAAACATTTTTGCTACTCTGAAGAGAGAAAAAACATGACGAGGGTGAGGTACAGCTCGCAAATAACAAAACCTAGATTTAGGAATTTATACATCCACTAGCTACAAAGGTTTTTACTATAATCAATGATATTTGAAGTACTATTCTGCTCATCCAAAAGCAGATACCTACGTTCAGTTAACTGAACAGCTCTTCAGGTCCACTGACTAGGCCTCAGCAGACTGTAATGGGAGCAGAAGCAATGAGCTCACACCCTGGCATCTAAATTTAGGTGCTGTAGTCTGTGAGCCAACCCTACAGTTTATATAGCCAAAGTACATAGGCAGGCTGTTAGGCCAAACATACACATGCTGTAAGCAACTGCTGGGAGAATGGTCCTCTAGAAAAACCTTTTCTAAACAAGGGCTCTCATGAGAAACTTCAAGTCAGTATAATAAGAAAGCCTGCTAATAGAGCACAAGTTGAATTCCTGAACTATGTTGCATACAAGTTTCTGTCTGCATGAAAAGCAAATGCTTTCTAGACATCAACAGAGGGATAGATTCTGCCCTACAAAAGTTGTCTTCAAAAATAGCAATACATCTGAATGATTTCCAGTATGCAACTGGTCAGGGAAAATACCCCTCTTTCATGAACTGTGTGAGTCAAGAAGAGCTGACATGGATTTCTCTTTTTAATAAGCAAGCATTGTGGTTGTCACATTTTTCACCAGCTGCCATATATATGTTTGTAGTGCTGGACTTACAAACCAGAAAACTAAGTAAATAAAGATTGAGCAAAATACTCTATTCTTTAAAAGAACAAAAAAACCCCTACACCACAGAAGCCAGAATTTGAGTTGGGGCACACTGAGACACTACAATATGACTACAAATTACAACTTGCCTGAATTGCTGTAAATTGACCACTTGTTCTTAATCTGTCCCAATTGTGAGATAAAATAGAGAGAACAATTGCTGCATTCTATGCTTTCCATAGGTCCACTTGTTGACAGAGACAAGGACTGCATCAAGTTGCTTGCCCACAGAATAACTCTAGGCCCATGTGTTCAACAACTATGCAGGTTAACATCCTTCTCTCTTTCAGTCCCTCAATATCACACAGTCACAGAAAAAGAAGAGCAAAAGCACATTCTTGACTCGAGATGACAACAGTTGGCCTATTGAGGTGTTCATCTGCACCCAGCTTTCTTGGCGACCAGGATTCTCCAGGGTGACTGACATCTCTCTCTACAATTCATTAGTTCTTTCTCCTTTGGGTTGCCTGCCAGCTTGATCGGGCATGATTTTCAGTCAAGGACCAAGATGCAAAGCATAGACTGAAGCAGCAATTACAGGGAGATTTGAATGAAATATTGTTGCAAATAACATGGCATTGATTCTGCATTATTCTGTCTTCTTGAAGTCTCAGAAAAGCTGTCACTTCCACACTTTAAAAGATTTCATCATGATGACCAGAGCTAACACTTTCCCTAAACCTCTGCTTAATGGAATTTTATTTCCTCGATCCAATACTTTGTCAAGCCATTCCCAGTAGCAACCTTCCTGTTATTTTGTCTGAGCACATAAATTTGTAATTATTTTGATTGCCTTGTATTCTCCCTTAGCTCCTGCGATGGGATTGACTCCAAGAAAAAAAAACAAAACAAAACAAAACACAAAACCGAACAAACCAACCAATAAATAAAAACCATAGAAAACAATTTCACAATCCTAGCAGTGCAGAGCTGTCAGCCCATTTAATTCTGTGGTAGTTGCTACATAAATAGGATCAAAATTAGTTTTAAATGGGCAGGTGAGGTAACTTCTAGTTTACCTTTTGTAATGAAGTATTCTACAACATAACCAAATGATAATATTTAGCTAAAGCTCAAAGAAAGAACAAAAAACTTGTGGTTGTTAATAGCTAGACATGCTAAAGGGCTCAATGCCACTGTCCCCAGAGGGAAACGTGGGGCCAAACCCACTTCTTTCACATTTTAAGACAAGGCCATCCAAACATTCAACACACATTCTTTAAGACCTCAAAACTATAGCGGGTGAGAGTGGCTTACTGCAAATGTAAATTTCAGTACAGTTTGAAAGAATACTTTATGCCAGTGGGCTCCAGGCCTTGGAAAGGCAGGCTGTCCAAATTAGCAAGAAGATTCTGCAGTGTGGCAAGTTGCAGGGGCAGATGAGCTAAAGGACCCCCACATAGCAGGCTTCTGGTCAGCTATTCTGCCAGGAACTATCACTTCAAATGCACTTCTGCCCATCACTTTATGGCCTAAACTATTCCAAATTAGACTGCCTTTAAAGCACATTAAAATCCATTTATTCCCATAAGCACTTGTGTTTTGGGCAGTAAAAGAAATATAAGATCAGACATGTTAAATTTACATTCCTGAATTGTCAGCTGTTGGTATTACCAAAGTATACAGATGCCTCTTAAAACTAAACTGCATTTGTGATCAGCTGTGAAATTAGATCAGCAGCACACAGCTAGATTGTTTAGCTGTTTCCATGATGAATTTTTAGCACTGCGTAAGTTCTAAAAACAAAAGTGCTGTTATCTCCTTCAATATTCATATCACATAGAATCATAGAATAGTTAGGGTTGGAAAGGACCTGAAGATCATCTAGTTCTAACGCCCCCTGCCATGGGCAGGGGCACCTCCCACTAAACCATGCCACCCAAGGCTCTGTCCAATCCAGCCTTGAACACCACCAGCGATGGAGCATTCACAACTTCCCTGGGCAACCCATTCCAGTGCCTCACCACCCTTACAGTAAAGAACTTCTTCCTCATATTCAATCTAAACTTCCCCTCTTTAAGTTTGAACCTGTTACCCCTTGTCGTATCACTACAGACCCTCATGAAGAGTCCCTCCCCAGCATCCCTATAGGCCCCCTTCAGATACCAGAAGGCTGCTATGAGGTCTCCACGCAGCCTTCTCTTCTCCAGGCTCAACAACCCCAACTTTCTCAGCCTATCTTCATACAGGAGGTGCTCCAGTCCCCTCATCATCCTCGTGGCCCTCCTCTGGACTTGTTCCAACAGTTCCATGTCCTTTTCATGTTGAGGACACCAGAACTGCACACAATACTCCAAGTGAGGTCTCACAAGAGCAGAGTAGAGGGGCAGGATCACCTCCTTCGACCTGCTGGTCACAATCCTTTGGATGCAGCCCAGGATACGGTTGGCTTTCTGGGCTGCAAGCACACACTCCTGCCTCCTGTTCATTTTCTCATCGACCAACACCCCCAAGCCCTTCTGCGCAGGACTGCTCTGAATCTCTTTCCTGCCCACCCTGGAGCTGTGCCTGGGGTTGCTCCCACCCAGCTGTAGGACCTTGCACTTGGCTTGATTAACCTTTATCAGGTTGGCATCAGCCCATCTCACAAGTGTGTGAAGGTCCCTCTGGATGGCATTCCTTCCCTCCAGCTTATCAACCGAACCACACAGCTTGGTGTTATCGGTAAACTTGCTGAGGGCGCACTCAATCCCACTGTCCACGTCACCGACAAAGATGTTAAACAAGACCGGTCCCAACACCGATCCCTGAGGGACACCACTCGTTACTGGTCTCCAGCTGGACATTGAGCCATTGACCACAACTCTCTGCATGCAGCCATCCAGCCAATTCTATAATCCACCATGTGGTCCATCTATCAAATTTATGTCTCTCCAGTTTAGAGACAAGGATGTTGTCCAGGACAGAGTAAAATGCTTTGCACATGTCCAGATAAATGACGTCAGCTTCTTTGCACCTGTCCATCAGTTCCATAGTCCCATCATAGAAGACCACCAATTTGGTCAGGCATGATTTGCCCTTGGTGAAGCCATACTGGCTGTCACCAATCACCTTGTTTTTCATGTGACTTAGTGTGCTTTCCAGAAGAATCTGCTCCATGATTCTGCCAGGCACAGAGGTGAGACTGACTGATCTGTAGTTCCCCAGATCTTCCATTTTCCTTTTCTTGAAAATGGGGTATTATTTCCCTTTTTCCAGTCATCAGTAACTTCACCAGACTGCCATCATTTTTCAAATATGATGAGCCATTGACCACAACTCTTTGCGTGTGGCCATCCAGCCAGTTCTTTATCCACTGAGTGGTCCACCCATCAAATTGATTTCTCTCTAGCTTAGAGACAAGGATGTCATGTAGGACAGTGTCGAATGCTTTGCACGAGTTCATGTAGATGACATCAAGAGCTCTACCCTTGTCCATCAGTTCCATAGCCCTATCATAGAAGGCTACCAAATTGGTCAGGCAGGATTTGCCGTTAGTGAAGCCATGCTTGGCTGTCACTAATCACCTTGTTTTTCATGTGCTTTAATATGCTTTCCAGAAGAATCTGCTCCATGATTCCGCCAGGCACAGAGGTGAGGCTGACTGGTCTGTAATTCCTCAGGCCATCCATTTTCCCCTTCTTGAAAATGGGGGTTATATTTCCCTCGTTCCAGTCATTGGGAACTTCACCTGACTGCCATGATTTTTCAAATATGATGGACATATTAAAAACTTAAAAGAAATGCTACTTAATAGCGGGTTTGACTGGCTGTTCCCTCCTCTGCCACCAATATACTCCCTTGCTTCATTTTGCTGTTGTGTGTTTTTCCACCTGAAGTTGGCAGAAGGAGAAGAGTTATTCTGACCTTGGAAGACCATAAGAGTGACTAGGGATGTACTACTTTGCAGCTAGGTATAAAACAGCAGGTTTGTTTCCTTTGTCATTGCTCCTTCAGTTCAGCCTCTTCACAGCTAGTAGAGCTGCTTCTCCAAACACCACCTTCATGCCACTAGAAGTTAAAACAAAAAACAACAAACAAAACCCCAAACCAAACAAGAAAACACAGCAGATTTGGTAGCAAATAGACTAGCCATGTGAACATTAGTTACTAGAAAATCTCCCTTCACATCTCAAGACTGAAACAGTCTTGAAAAGGGGAACATAAAGAGAAACTCTTACATGGCATGTGGTTTTATAGCCTGACAGAAGAGGAGGGAGGCAAAGGTAAGAGAAGAAAAGCTACCACTATATAACAGTATAGGTGGCATTTTAAGAACGGAAGAGTTGATTTACCAATTAAAAAAACTTGATGTTGCAAAAGCAAACATTTGACTGCTGCCTTTTAGTTCTGATTAATACAAGCAAAGGATTTTCTGGTATTATTTTCAAGTACCCAAGATTAGTATGCGAAAACACATAAACAGTTCTGAAAAGCGTGTACCTGTTTCACTCAGCTATGGCAGAACTGGTCAGAGTTTTGCTATACTGTGAAAAAGTAAACACTGAGCATATATTTGCAGATGGAGATTCTAGATATAACTTATTGGTTTACCACCTGCAAGGTTGAGGGAGTTTTAAGATGCAAGTTCTTGCTGTCATTAACGTTATAGTTAAACTAAGAACATAACAGAGACACTGCAGTCAGATGGGGAGGTTTCGGGATGCTGGTTGCTGACAATCAGGTATGCAAGTGTAACATCCAAAGTAGTAGATTATGGCAGGTTTTGATGGTAACAGGGAGGGTGAACAATCTAGGGGAATCCACACAAAAAAGGCATACCATGCTGCTCAGCCTGAGATTCTGAGCAAAATTACCTTGGCAGTGTTGAACAATAGCACTAAACTTATTCCTTAATGCAGCAAGAGATGATGATGACAGTAGGTCCCCCAGAACTACTCTCCTAGAGCAGTTACTGGTAGTACCAAGCAGATGGGAGATTGAAAGTGTCTCTCTCCAACACACACAAAACTTGAATGGATGCAGCTAAGGAGGAAAGAAAGTCATTACTGAAACTCTATCAGACTGCTTCCTAACCCCAAATACCTCTTCTGCCCTGCTGCCAGTGACTACTGCTTCCCTAGCACAGACAACTAATGCAGGCATAGATCCAGGCTTGTGTTACTTCATTTTAAAACTACCGTGCAGATCTGGAGCCTGACAGCTTCGGCTTGTGTGCCAGGCTGTGCCCTGTGAGGCTGAGGACTCCTTCAGTTGCTTCTCTGATGGAAGTGGGAGCCTGCTCTGTGTGTCACTCCTCTTCAGCCACCCCAGCTCACCTAGACTGGGCAAGAGAAGCAGAGTCCTGCTCTTCCCCAAGGTACTCGCTCTCCTCTCTTCCAAGGTGGACTGAAATAACTCAAGTCTCCTTTAAAATAAAACAAGCACAAAACCCATCCAGGTCATCAGCAAGCGTTTGTGAGAAAGTGTTTTAAATATGAAAACTGGGTGCTGAGTGAAGCACATTTGTTTTCAAGCAGAATGAACAGGTTTTTAAGAACTTATCCACTAGGCTATGAAAGAGAAAGTAAACAGTGAAATACAGAAGCAGCTGAAGGGAACTGCAGCTCTAACACAGAACATCAAGATTCAAAGTTTAGTTTAAAAAATGAAAAAGTACACTCATGCTTTCAGAATGATTAATTAGGTTTGGTTAAAAATAAGGGGGGAAATTAAAAAAAAAAAGATGTATCTGCTTGTTGCTTATTGTTGCATTTAATCTCTGAAGTTAATGAGGGCAAATTATTTCCTTGTTTGGAAGCCCTTAAAAACCAACAAATCCCCCTCCTTAATTTAAAATAAACTTTGCAAAGTTTGATTAAAAAGTGAATGGAAAAAGCCCAGACAGGTGTACATGTAAGGTGAAAATACTGGCTGAAGTGTAAGATTAGGAACTGTTCACCCCACAAGGTATGTGGGGTTCAGAGAGATGTGTAAAGCTGTTGCAGCAAAGCCTCAGAAGGTGCAGGGTAAATCTACACAAGCCGAAAACCCACAAGTCGACAAGAAATTTCCCACAAGCCTCGTGTGAAAGACTGCCTCCTCATACTCAAGTCTTTGAATAGTGCTTTTCTTCTGAAACAAAGTGTATGAGGTACAGCGAACAAACTGTAAAGGTAACTAGGCCTTTTGTCATATAGTCCCTCCACCCACTTGTACTTTACCACACAATAGCTCGTTTACAGATTCAGACCACTCCAGCTCCACATAGAAACAATCCTGTATTGTGAAGTAAATCTAACCACAGGAGTAAAATCTAAAAATACTGCAAAAAGCCTATAATAATAATTTCGGAGAATTCTACGGTTCTTCCCTTAGAGACAAAGGCTTTCCCATTTTGAATGGGTAATAACAGACTTAGTCACTCCTTACTTATGACTAATAGCCTGCAAAAGCAAAAAATACATATGCACCATACAGTATACAAAGCTCTTTATCTCCTAAAACAAAAAGATGATTTGCACTGAAGCAAAAGTAGTTGTAGTATAAAAATTCATATTATTACCCCTCCTGTCTCCACTGGAGAGAACATAGCACTATGAAACACAGACCCATTTCTGCATGTGCTACCCAAGACAAGCTGTACTTGGTTTTGTTTACATCAGCTGATAGGTGCAGCAGCTACAAAATAGTGATGGGTAGAACAAACAGCAAATCACATGGATCAACCAGTCATCTGCCTAGTCAGCTACACATTAACTCAACTAAATCATGGGAGACCAGTTAGGTCGTTAGGAAAACCTAGAAGAAAAGATGGATAGCCTACCTACACTCTACTTGCACTTTCACCTCATAGAGAATAGTTACTCCATCCCCCACAAGCCGCTATAATAGAATAAAGATAAACGCAGGGATTATGCCAAGTTGACCCCAGGCTTTGTTCTTTCCCTCCAAGCACATTCAGTGAAAAGGTCTAAACACACATCTGATTTGACAAGCATTCAGATTCACAAAGAACGTGGTGAAAGTGAAATCATACTCGGGGCATTCATGGGTCCCTATGTCAAAGGTCATTCTGCAGCATTTCAGCTGCTGCTTGCTAGGATTTAAAATGAACTAGTTTAAACCCTCATCACCACAGACACTGACATATAGTTTGTGCCAGCCAAGAATATTTCAAAGTATGTTTAGCAAAATTTACTTCACAGATAACACAGTTTCTGGACAAACATTTAATCTTCACAACTGGCATCATCTCATCTAGAAAAGATGAATAAGTGTCCCTTTTAGCCAGATCCTTGATGTCAACTCACATAATTCACCTCCAGAATACCGAACTATTATTAGAATGAAGGTCTGAATAAAGCATTTATATGCCCTTCTCCCTCAAAAAAAAAACACCAAAACTTTTTCTACCTAACTAAATGTTGTTCAGTTGATTCAAGCAGGAAAAATAAAGTCATACTTAAACCACTTAACTAAACCAGAAAGCTCAAAAAGCTTTATTAAATAACTTATCATTGATTTTTCTCAGTTTATGAAAATTATTCAAGTTTTCCAGCCTTCATTAAGGATTTTTCAAGAAGGTGCGTTAGAAACTAACTTGGAACAGAAACAGTCTGAGCAGCTTTAGGGTTACAAAAAAGTGGGGGGAGCAGCAACTGAAAACCTGCTGAGAAAAAACAGCATAGGAAAACAAACGTATTTTTCCAACGCCTTTGTGAGGCTCACTCTCAGCCATGGGCAGCACAGTGCAAGACTGTCACTCCAAAACAGGTCACAGATCAGCAAACAAGTTATTTGCTTTTATTGCAAATGAAGAGGTCTACTCACCAAAAAGTAGCATTTCTGAGGCAATGTTTTTCTAGGAACAACTATATGACTTTATGTCTGTCATCTAATATGGCATGCAGTCACCAGCAGACATGACTTCTTCACAGAGAAGAACTCAAACCTTGCTTTATTACAGGAGCTGGTTTCACATAAGGATAATGGTTTGCCATTGCTGGTAAGTAGACATGACTCTGCCACTCTGTTAGCAATCCTAACTTCCCCAAAGTTGAATGGTAGGACACCAGCATCTCCCACGGCTATCCCCAGCTCCCACGCCAAGGCATTTTGAGTGCGTCTGCCAAAAAGCTGCTTCTATTCCTTGAGATTTCCACCAAAGTCATACTACTTGGTAATGTGAGACATAGAACTCACAAAGAAGTAGCAAGACAGATTTGTTGTTTCTTCAAGTGTTTAGTGGGACATGCGCCATTAGCAAACAGGAATTAGTTGCATTACATGCTGTCATCTCATACACTCAGGTATCAATTCAAATAACGTTTGGGCAGAAGACAGCCTTTATCCTTTTGACAAATGGGGAAAAAAAAAAAATCCAAACTCTCAAGGAAGCACAAAACGTGCTTGCTTTTTTTGGCTAAGGAAATAGGCCCTCTCAGACCTCCAGATGCTCAAAAATACTTCTTCATCTGTACCCGTCCCCCATGATAACTAAAAATCCCATTTAAATTGAAGATTGACATCATCTCAAAGACTGAATATTTTGTTCCAGAGCCCTCATGCCTAAAGGGAAACCCATATGTAACAGGCTTTCTATGAATGCCCTGCTTGCAGAAACGGAGAAAAAAACATCAAAAATAAAGACACGCTTCTAAAGGGTTTGGGACACAAGAAATGACTAAACCCCCCTTTTCTACCTCACATGATTCTTCCTCACGTGATACTGTTATGGATAACAACACAGATATCACAAGGCAAGTCAGGCCTCACTTGTCTCCAGATCCTTTCCATCCCCCAGTGGGAACAAAGCACATTGCTTTACTAATGACGAGCAGGTCATGTTCAGGATAGTATGGAAATCCCTCCTATTCTATCATGCTGTTTAAGTAAACAGATTTGTCATGTTAGTGCAGCTGCTTACTAGTTTTAGAATATTCTGAGTTCTGTAGATGGCTGTGATGGCTACCAGATAGTTTAGGAATCCCTGAAACACAGAGGAATAAGATCCTAATTTTATTTAAAAAAAAAAATAAAAAAAGACCCCAAATACCCCCCACTTTTGTAATAACAACATGCTTTTGGCCATTTGGTGTTCCAAAACACCCTTACAAATCAAACGGAAACCTAAGGGCAAGCATATGTGAATGAGTATGAAAGATTTTTGAATACATGCTTCCTCCAAAACAGAGCCTGACATGCCTCATTCTCATACACTACAGGCTGATCTGCTGAGGATTACATTTCAGTGTTTGCAATTTACACTAAGTAAAGAGTTCCTGACTGTAACACACTGTCCACCGAAGTACTCAGCGACAGTCACATAGGTTTTGCAGAATTGCATTAATTGCTCCAGAAACCTGAGCCATCTATTATTACAGCAGAGATAAACATAAGCCTTATTTAAACTCAAAACCATCAATTTGGCTTTTCTGGTAGTGATTTTTCCCTTCTCTATAGCAGTCTTGCTTGGAAGAGGACAAGGGGGAACAGAGAAGACGAAAATACCCTATAGCTCCGCATAGCCTAAAATCTTGAAGTTTTTTGGACAGCTAGATGAGATAGCATGACAGAGTTCACTGCTTCATCCAGGAAGGAGAGCAACATTGCATTGATGCCTTTAATTTCTCATAAGAGCTACTCGATTCTAACACAAGGAAGAAAACATGAGGCCTTTAAAAAAATAACTCTGAGACACATAGAATCATAGAATGGTTTGGGTTGGAAGGGACCTCAAAGATCATCTAGTTCTAACCCCCCAGGCATGGGCAGGGACACTTTCCACTAGACCAGGCTGCTCAAAGCCCCATCCAACCTGGCCTTGAACACTTCCAGGGATGGGCAGCCACAACTACTCTGTACAACCTGTTCCTGTGCCTCACTATCCTCACAGTAAAGAACTTCCAATGTCTAATCTAAATCTCCCCTCTGTCAGTTTAAAGACATAATCCCTTGTCTAAGAATGAAGCACATTCCTGCTCACAGAAAAAGAATTCCACAAAACAGGAGTCACCAGGATTCACATAGGGCCTACAACACATAGAAAAGACGTTCACAAACAGTATCTCAGGTAACAAAAACACATACTCTAATTCTTCTACTGCAGAAACACACTTCTGTTCCAACTATGGAAAACAGCAGACAAATAAAACTGAGGTAACTACAGAGTTCTGTGCTGAACTAGGGAGCAACAGCAACTCACTGTAAAACCTCTGATCTTCCAAATCTTTACAGCATTGTGTTTGCCAAAGTTTAAGGCAGGAATTGGCCATTAGGATTCAAGAAACCAAAACTGAGGAAAGGATATAAGAAGGCATCTTAGAGACTTGTATCCTCAGCCACCTCATTTTGTGTCAAGCACTGAACCTTAGTCTTGTACCAGGCCTTCTGTAATTTCATAGCTTATACATTAGATATTTTACAGAGGAGATATTAAGGTCTTGCTGCCCCCTCCTCACTACAATCAGCAAACAAAAAATCATTCGTGCACAAGAAGCTTTAATATATGTCATATTTTGAGTTAAATACATTGATAAATAACATGTCCTGAACTTGGGATTCCAACTCTGCTGCACTAGTACTTGCCAACAAGAAACAACAATGTGATCCTAAGTATTAACCCAAACACTGTTAAAATTGAAAGATAATGCTGTAGCCTAAATACCACAGAAAACAGCAAGAACTATCTGCCAAAAGAATATTTCTATTACCTAAATACCTTTAAGATAACAAAACCTGTATTTCCTACAATTCCTTCTGATTAAGTTAACTTAAGCTTTCACCTGTTTTAGCACTCTGTCTCTGGTATTCTGCAACTTCCCAAACCTGTCCTGAAAACCAGCCATAACACAACACTGTAGACGTGTCAGACCAGGCTGGCCCAAGGCAACAATAACCTTACTCAGTATGACATGCAATTATAAAAACCCAAACACATAAAAGACAAGAGCAGTTCTGGATTTTTTTATTCACATTCATAAATGCAACTTCCCTAAGCTGCATTAATATGCAACATACTGCTTTCAGTAGTGCCAATTAAGTCAGAGCTGTTGAAAGATTTGTAAAATACGTAGCTACCTCCTTCCCCCATAAAAGAACTCACTTTCTTATTTTTACTCAAATGTCTTTACACGACCTACCAGCGACTACCTCCCTTCCCACCTGTGACTGCAGAAACTAATGGCTTCCTACTATAAACCACAGTGATCACACGGGGCAAGGAAAGAAGCAAAAAGAAAAACTCCACAGATCCTCTCTCAATGAAACTAGCCTGGAACATATTGCCACCATCTACAGACTATGCGCTGTTAACAATTGTTAACTAAGCTTTTGTTTTAACACCAGCTTCTTTCATAAGCAGCTACAGTCTTCAGTGTCATAAAAAGCTCATATGATCATAGAAACAATTCTGAACTGCAAAATAAAAATGCATGTAAAGTGAATTAATACTGCTGTCAAAGGAGCAACATCTGTGGAGCTCTGTGGTACAACTGGTCTCAAAAATCACTCTCAGTTGTTTCTTTTTTCTTTAGAGGGCAAGGGGCAGATTTTATTGGAGGGGAGGAAGGGAGAGAAAGTAGTATGCATGCAGTACACATTTTGAGCAAGGGGCTTCCTTTAGGGAAAAAGTCAATCCATGAGATTGGAGAAGAGCTGGTGGGTGAAGTGCAGCTAAAAGGAGATCTTCAAGAGACATGGTCCATACCACAGACGGAATTCCCATCCAGAACAGCCCCAGTGAGACCTGGAAGCAGCTGACATAATGAGAAAAATTACACAAGTAAGGTTTATTCAAAAGTATTCCCATTTTATTTATTGCAAGTTGCAATTTGTACATTTTGCTGTTAAAGCATGTATTTCCAGAGTCCACTTAGGTTGTATCCATGGTGACATATTGAACAGACTCCAACAAGCAAGGCAGACTAAAACAAGTATCAATTATTCTAAGAGGCTTCTTTGAAACTAAGTATCTTAGGACAAGCATTACATGTTTTAACAATACTTCCACTGTTCTATATACCAAATTGTTTTTATGCTGACTTGCCAGTCAGTTTGGAAGCTCCTGTATATCAGTAGCTGTCTTCATTTCCTGAACAGATGCAATTCAGGAAGATCTTCCACTTAGCACAAATGAAAGTAGCACACCTTTTCTTTTTTTCTTTTTTTCCTGGCAAGAGGAACTTTTAGATCTTGCATGCCATAAACCAAACACACAAACCTTCTTGAAAGCCAGGACTGGAAGTCAGGAGGGCAAGAGCAGCCACTACTGCTTACATAGTAAACTGTAGACAATTGAGAGGGGTTTTTTTTTAAACATCAGATTCCTATAGCGGGTAAGCATAGCTGTCAAAAACCTTGATAGGATTCAGGATTCCTAGTTATTTTTCCTGCTACTGTGCTTCCGCACACACACTTATGCCTCTGCTTGATCCAGCTCACTACAGCTTTATATTTTATATCCTCCTCCAGCATCTGGATTCCCTCTCAGTCAACCGTGTTTCTGGCCCAATTTCCTTTAAATCTGTATTAGCACATCTTCCGAAAGATTTAATAAACCAAACATGCTTATGAAGGGCAGATTATGTAATCCTGTAACTAATCAAAACATTAGAAATAAAATTTGAAAAGAAAAAAAAATGAAAAAAACAAACAAAAGAAAACAACAACAAAAAAAAAAACCACACACACCTGCATGGTGAAAATTAAACTGAACCATCATGCTATTACTCCCTTCCTTCACCCCCACATATACAGCTATCAGGAGCAGCAAGTTGTACATCATCCATTCAGCCCATCATCATTTTCCTGCTAGAAGGATCTTCAGCACTATTCTGTAAAGCACCTAGGAATACTTTTGACAGTTGAAAAAAAATTAAGTTTATTTTACACCCATTAGCATGATCATAAACCAAAGGCTACTCTCTCCATCTCACCAATACAGATATCCTCCATGGCAGGCCTGTCATTTTTTTGCTTTATAATGGAGTCATTTTATTGTATGCAAGAAGCCTGAGGCATTTTGTACAGCCCATTACTCTTTGCTGCCCACATTCGGATGGCTAATCTGCTATCAGTCAGAAGCTTGACAGACAAAAGGAAAAGGCAGGAAAACAGCACACACAGTTGCACATTCACACACATTCAGCTACAAAGTGTTTCAATGGTAGACCAAAGAACCAACAAGACAGAGGTTTGACTGCAGTTCTACTTAATGCTTCTGTGGTAGAAGGAAGGTGTACAAGTTCTTTAAAGGCAAGCAGGCTGGGAAGACCTTAAAAAAAAGAAATCAAAACCAGGGCAGCTTGATTAGGATGTCTATTAAGACTATTAAGAAACATTAGGGCACAAACCTGGAATGCTTTACCCAGTAAGTGAGCATCTTGGAACTCGAAGAATTACAAACATCTTTTTATTCTGAGGATTTGCTAAAAGACCTTCAAAATGCTTAAAAAAAAATTAGAAAGATGCAGGAAGGGCTAAGTATAAGCATTGCAAACTATTAAATCAAGACATTTGGCAAGTTTTCAATTTCAGCACTTGTTTTCTTACCTGCTCCAAGAAAATCCTCAGATTTAAAAAAAAAGATACATATTCTTTCCTATATCCCAAACTATTCTGACACCATACATATGCAAAACAAATGCAGTGAAATAATTTGCATATCATATATCATACTGCATAACAAGCAGCTTTTTTTTTTTTTTTTAAGAAGTTGGGGCAATTAAATGGAAAAGGCTTGCAGCTTCATACCAAAATAAACAAAACACCCATATTTTCCAGAGCTCTTAACTACCTTACTTATTTTGTTTCATCTCAGCAGAGTCACAGCAATATAAACAAAAAGATTTTTTAAGCATCAGATCTACAGGCGATACTGTGCATCAAATACCCTATAAGAATTTTCTGTCAGGATCATAGACCTCTGTCGTGAGTCACGATTTTTATTCAAGCAATTCTGTCTGTATGCTTTGCAGTTGAAAATCTAAAATTCGCCCTCTTGTTTAAACTGGCTTAGCTCACAGAAAGTCTGCCACTAGTTTCAGTCACTCATGTGCTGAGGTACAAACCTGGCTCATCCTTTTAAAAAGTCCCTCTCAATCATCAGCTATGCAGGCTGATCCCTGAAAGCATGATTAATCATGTGATGAAATACAGAGAACTACAGCATGTTGTACTGCATTATGTGTCACTGGAACTATTTCCCTTTTCCTATGCTACAACTACCAATTCAGTTTCGCTTCTCATTTCTGTTTAAATTACTATTTCACTTTTGTGCGGAAAGAATCTCCTAGCATTTTGACTGCAATGTAGAACTGATTCTCTCTCATGCTTGCTATTTGTTATAAGACATATTTAGGGTTTCAGGAAAACAGTATGTCAGTCAATTTAAAAATCTGGAAAAAGTACAAGGTAAGCCTTCCCATGAAGGTCAGAAGTTGTCAGAATAGTCTCTCCCATAGAATTAGTCTCTGTGATTTTAGTATCATTACAACACTGTTATGAATGACAGAAGGTTTCCTTGTGTTACTATATGGAGCAACCAAGCCAGCCCAATAGGTTAAATTATTTGATGTAACTATACGTATTTATGTCCACAAAACAAATTCCTACTGTAAATGCAAAATCACTCTCAGCCATCCGTAGCAAGAATGTATCAAAATAGGTTGTTACAAGTCATTCAACAATCTGTTCCTATCTAAAGTTTGAAGTTGGTAAGAACAGTGTTTTCTTGTTGCCTTTGAGCCACAGAAGTTCTGATATCCTCCATGAGTCCTGTTCTGCAGGACGAGTACTTCTCTCCTCCTGCGGCCATCTGCAGCACTTCCTCAACCTCAACAACAGCACCATCCCTGGCAGTATTCGGCAACCTTATCTTTCTCTCCCACATGTACAAGGTAAAAGGGAAAAAAATACTACATTTGCATATGTAATTATGGTGTAGTTCAGCAGTGAGCAAAAAATTACTGGAAGTTGAGAACAGATATGCCCGATGACCACACCTTAGTTTTTCAAATGAAAACGCTTTGCAAGGAAGGGGAAGGGACAGCAGTAGGGAAGGAAGCCAGACATTACAGCTCCAAATCTGCTTCAAAGTCCTTATTCACCACCTCATGCTCTCTGCGGGGCCAACTGTACCTAGGTCCTTCCTGTGAACAATAACACAAGAATGAATCCAGTAGTATGTGACTAGTTCTACTTTGCTTGAATTTACCAAGCAGCTGTACCAGGAATAATAGGGAAAAAAGCCTGAAAGGCTATGGAAAGACAAACAAAACAGACAACTAAACAGGTTACAGATTCTGAATAGCATCTCCCTTTTCCAGCCTAGAACTTTGTATTTATAGTAGGTAGCATAGAAATTAAGAGAAAGAATAAAACAGATTAGAAGGTAAGAAGAAGGAAAATCTGATGCATACCGGAAAAGACACAAGGCAGGAATTCCTCATAGCATTGAGGAAAAACTGTCTAAACCCAACTGTATTTAAGGAAAAAGGGACAACTCATCTCCCTAAGTTTTTGGGCATTAAGAAAAGCTATGTTACATTTTCGGAGGGGGAATGTTACAAAACAAACAAAAAACCCAACCTGCTTCTTTAGGTCCAATCTACCAGGTTAGCAAAAAGCAACCTGATCCCTGTAATTAAGGTCTGATTTTTCTGTTCTTTAGCTTGCAGTTTTTCAGATGGAATAGATTTCCCCAGGACTTTTTCAATCATGTAACATTTGTGATGTTTTGTAATTTCATATTGCTTTCTCCTATATACAAGCTGTGGACAGATGTCTCTACAAAATGGAACAGAAACTGCCCTCAGTGTCTGTCAGACAGAATTTAAAAAGGAGTGTTTGCTGAAATAATGAAAACATTTCATATCACAGCGACTGAAGGTGTTCCTTAGTGCCATTGGCCCAAGTAGCATTCGATCCCAACAAGGACAGGCACACCAGTTCATAGGTAAAAATACTCTCTCTACCACATCAGACTCTTTTAACCCCTTTATTTCAAGTGTCATCTGAAAGCCACTCTCAGGGTCATGGTGAAATGCCAGGTTTATAATCTGTTTATCTTCGATGCTCTTGCCAGCTCCTCCAACATTCCTGATCTAACACTTTACTTGCAATAAGCTAAAAAAATGAAAAGCTTGCAAAAGACAAAGGATATCTGCATCAAATACAAAACCATACTTAAAACCACTACATAAAACTATGTAGTTGTTTAGATAGTTAAGGAAGAGTTGTTTCTTCTCCTTCTGATATACTCCAATATCATATGGGGTTCTTAGCATTTAAATAAGTAATTTTACATGCTCTTTCACTCAAGAAGGACTCCTACTTGTACTCACAGATATGAAGTAGGTAAGATGGAATGTCATCTCACCAAGGATAGAATTTCTCTATTTTACTCTCAGTCATAATTGAGCTTCCTAACATATCCAGAGGAATGCATTCATCATTAGACATATTCATTTGCTTTACACAGTTCTCCAAAAATAGGATAGAGTACACTGAAGGCAGAGCAACAAGGGAGATGTTACCACACAGAAAGCAAACATTTGTAAGGGAAGCAACAAAGGATGCCACTTTTCAGGTTTTAACCTTTGGGTGACAGCAGCTGCTAACCAAACTGCTTCACAACAACAGGGGTAAAGTCGTCACATCAAGGAGATTGTGACAGCTGGGAATGACAGCTGAAAAGGACAGAACTGAAACAGGCTGCTTTCAAACAAGATTGACTTCTCAAAGATGAGAAAGCATATTTTTAGTTAACTTCTGTTGCTCTGAAAAAACATGTTAAAATAAAAGATACAGTAACATTACAGTAATGGCATCAGAAACAAGCACAGAGCAAGGCAGAGTAAAAAAAAACCCACAAAACAAAAACCAAACAAACAAACAAAACAAAACAAAACAACAAAACCACCTCCTTTCTTCCCTATTTGGGGTTCCTTTGGCTACAAATGTACAAGACAAAAAAGCCTGGCTAAAGAGTTCAGCACTAACCAACCGAAACATGTGAATCACTGTGTGGCTGCTCCACATGTGAAGATACAAACTTAATAAGTTCCTTCTTTCTGCTCTACCATTATTTATCCTCTCAACCTATGAATGTAAGCTGCCAGGTACTCACACAAGGAACCAGACGTATAGGCCCAAATACAGAAAGAGAAGACCCAACATATTTTTACTGCCTGAAAGGTGCTTACATACTGTGCTGATAGGGGTAGTATTTTTCTCAGAAGTACTAAAATAGATATATAAAGCTATGCTAGCATTTAGTCTGTAGTTAGTATTTCATCATCAAGTCTCACTCTTCTTGTCTGGGCTTTCCGTTTTCCTTGACTGTCACACAGGAATACTACTTACCTATGCAAAAAAAAAGAACAAATAGATTATTAAATAGACAAATTGGGGCTCAATACGAAAGGAAAACTGAAAAAAAAAAAAACAAATAAAAAAAACCCTACTCTTTCTTTAAAAGAGGTGGGCAAGCAAAGATTAAAAAGCTGCAACTGTGAACAGTTTTTAAAAATATCCAGCTTCTGTTACCCTTTCCAATAACTTAAAATAAGACTCCAGGAATTGGACAGCCACAAAAGCAAACCAAGACTAAGAAATACCCATGCATTTGATAACTAGCTCAAGAAATTGACTCAATCATAGTATTAGAAGCAATGGCAAAAAACTTTCTAATAGAATATGGAAGCAAAAAGCCCTACAGAAAACACACAAATGCCCCTACAATCCCCCCCCCCCCCCCCCCAGCAATTCTAGTGTTTCAAGGCATCACCTAGTCAACTGAGGTCAAAGCTATTTGCCATTGTGATCTTCTCATGCAGCAGATTGGGGACCAGTTTCTTCACTTCCTGGAAGGCCACCAAGGTCAACCAGAAATAAAGTACACAACCTTCAGTGAGAAGCAGATTATCCCTTCCCTACACTCCACCCTTTCTCCTTCCAACACATGCTATTGGCCTTACCCATGCACCCTTGCCCACTCATTACATCCATCTCTCTGCTCTCCATGGTCTGCTTGGTTTTTTGTTGATTTTTTTTTTACAATTTTTGTTCTTAAATATATCATCCAGGGAATTTTTGTGTTAAGGAAGACTTACGCTTTCTTAATTATCTAGCAATCATGTTCGAATAGCAGAAATACTAGTCACATTCTGAGTCTCTTCTTTAGTCATTACTGTCCAAAGAATACCAATATGTGATTAAATCATCTCTGCCCAGACATTAAGCTCTAAGAAAACAGTCCTCTAAACACCCCGCACAGTGAAGGAGGGATGTCAAGGTTAACAGCATAGGTCTTAAGTTGATTTCCTCCTGGTGTGTTTTACTTTCGTCTACCTACACACCACTGAACTTAAAATTTGGGAATACAAAAAACATCTAAAGACAAAATTCTACTTCTCTGGCATATCATTACATAAACACTAACTGTGAAGACAGGAAACATCACCACTGAAGATATAATCTTCATACTATCAAAAAATGACTAAAGAGAAAAACTGAGTTTTGCATCTTACCACTTGTTTGCTGAAAGTGCAAGTATTTCAAGACATTAAATATGAAAGAGCTTAAATACTTACACAGAAAGGAAGAGTAACCAAATAGTATGCTGAATGATAAATCTGTTCTTTCTCTTTAAGGCTCTAGATCAAGCCAAATGCACTGGTAGTCCCAAGGATTAAAAATGGATTGAGACTCAGTCTTGCTATGGACTTCCTGTGTGACCTTGGGTAAGTCACTTGAGAATTCAGTTCTCAAAAATAACAGGCCTATTATAGCTGCCGGAATGAAGCACCAAGGTTTCTGAGACCACAGGTGCAAGCCAGGTCCTGTTTACATGCCCATAACAGAGAAGACTCTACCTAGTGAGTTCTTTTGAAAACAACAGGTAAGTATGACCAGAACGTCAGGAATATTAAGCAACTGAAAGTTCATCTGGAACTGCACTTTGAAAACTGGTATGAAAGCCTACATCAACCCAGAATTATTTCCATTTTTCAAGCTCTTGTTTGGTGATTTGTGTGAAACCTATCATAAGTAGAATATGATCTCCAGAAATGCAGTATGCGCTGTTAAATATTGGATTTACAGTCACTGAAGCACACCATATTCTAATCAGTTTGCAGCATCAATTAGTTGGAGTTTTTGAAATTACTACAAACAGCTAATGAGTTGAATGCAATGAGCTTATATTTTTGGTAAATAATAATGACTGTATTTAGAAATATGGATTCTTGAGAGCCATTTGGATAGATACTGCGCTTCCAGCAGTTTCCCTGCAATAGAGTGCAGTTGTTCAAATATCAGTTAAAAAAAAGCAAGCAAAACCCCACAAGCCAAGCTTCAGAGAGGTTGGTTTTATTTCTTTAGCACAGTAAGTGTGTCCTATGCACGTTAAAAATGTCATCCCTCACTGGCATTTTAAACCCTATTATAACAGATATTTTCACATGAAGAAAGGCACTGCACTGGTATTTTTACTTTAGTCCAGCTTCTCCACCTACCACTGTAAAACTTCTGTAAGAAGAAATGAAAGGTTAATACCACCACCGAGTCCCAGCAGGCAAGGAGGCAGAGGATGGCTGCAGAACCCTTTCCCCCTGTACTGCTGAACAGAGGAGCTCACTTGCAGAGAGCAAGGGCCTAATCACAGTCGGTAACAATGATACTAACAGGACCTGTAATAAAGCCAAAAGTCCACAGAAAGATCCAATGGGGAGAGATTACTTGATATAAGAGAAAACTGCTCAACAAAAAAATTTGGGCTGAGCTCACCTAAGTCAAATCCTCAGGTTTTCAACCAGAAAGTTTAATCTGAGTGACTTTTATGATCAGAAGTCCAAGCCAGAGGGAAAGTTTTATTTACTTGCTACTTTTCATCAGCCATTGCAGCACCATGTTTACAAGAGTCCCATAAGTGAGTAAAACTGTTTCAGGCAACTAATTACCTTAAAACACCCTGCTTCACAATTGTTAAAATAACAAGCACTGGTTACTGAGAGAAAAATTAAGAGATAATGACATTTTAAAGTGTACGCTCATTATATTCCAGTAGTTAACATTAAAATAGAAGTATTACTTTTTATATGAGGGAAGATTTCCTTGGTCTCAAAACAGTTAATTCAGCTGTCCATGTAGACCTGTTCACTGTGCCTGGAATTTTAACTCAGGCTACATTCCTCAATTCCCAAATTGCAAATTTAAATTAATGCTGGAGTTAAAACATGATACCTAGTGAAAAGAAAGGCATGGGGCAAGAGAAGAAAGGCAGGACAAGGAATGTTGTATCCCAAGCGTCGCTAACACCTGACATCCTGCCAGTAGTTAACACCTTGGAGCTAACAGAACTACGCCATGCTTTTGCCTTATTCAAAGGCACTTATGATCTTCTTAAAGTCCTTCCCTTTGCAACTAAACTTAATATGGAATGATTATCTAATAAAAATAAAGAGAGGAAATCTCACTGTAAAGCAAGTGAACTCGCACTCCAACAAGTCAATCTACCTAACCTCTTAGTAACGAACTCACTCTTACCAGGGGGTAACTAAATGCCTGCCTCATGTACACTTCTCCTCATGTATACTTGACAGTTCACAGAGTTTACTCAGTTTCATTCATTATTCTTTTTACCATTAAATATGCATCTGAAAACCTGAAGGCATACTTACTTTTCAGAACACAAATATAAAAGGTTGGTATCTTTTTAATCCTCTAGTAAGGAAAGTTTAAAGTATTTCTGCTCATTTTATTTGTTTCACAGCATTGCTAACGAACAAGATGTGTTACTTTTAGTTTTGCTATTTCATATCAATACAATGCTATAATACATAGGAGAAATGCTAAGAAAGCAACTAATCCTGACCCTGCAAGCAACTTAGAATATGAAAATCTTTGCTGAATCTATTTAAAGTCCATACAGGATTCACGTAGCATGGTAATGCAGACTACTGGCAAAAAAAAAAACAAAACCCAAAACACATTGTTCTTTTCTCCTCATCATTTCTCTACCAAAAGAGGGGTGAAGGAGAAAAGGTAGATAGGAAGAGATGCTCCCAACCAGTGGTATGTTTCTGCTGTGTCAGAATGGTGTTATTGTCCCAACACTTTGCTAACTCCTTCACTGTAGGGGTGTTTGTGTATTGACCAGAAGTAAGGACAATGACACAGGATAGTTTTCTTCAGGTAAGAAGTGCCAAATTGTCTTGCAAGTGGAGGCTTTAATGGCAATGCCAATCAGCTCTTTCACTGATCTGCTGTAGGGGCCAATAAACAAGGTGGAAAATGAATCAGCTTCAGATTTAAGAAAATACAAGTGTGTCTTTCCAGCTGCAGTTAATGCATCAGGATGGAAGATCTAACTCCTAGCTCCTGAACACAGGGATGGGGATTGGTGGGTGGAAAATTAAGTTTACAGTACAAGAACAGCTGAGTTAAGTTTATCAACAGATAAACAGAAGGAAAGTTTACAGTGTAACAACTCGATGCCATAGCCCAGTATTATTAACTGGTATACTGGATGTCAAGTGCAGTATCTCTAATAATCTCACATTCTATGAGAAAGCAGAGGAAAAAAGCAACTGAAACAGCAGAAATTTGATCTAGTATATATTACCAACAAGCCAGCTGCTGAAGCATCTCCTGTATGCTGATCTCTCATTAACAGAAGATACTCACCTATAAAAGCAACGTGCATTTAGAGACTTAGAAAAAAAAAAAAAAACAACAAAACCACCAAAAAAAAGTCTCATACTTATCCAAAGGTTAAACAGTTAACATTTTTCTAGCCATTTTCTTTAGTAAACATTTGCAAGTCAAACATAAACCCACTGCTGAGAAATCTCTATTATCTAGAATCTATTATCTAAACAATCCTGATGCTTCAATGCACAATGACTGAAGTTGGTTTTAATTCCTCAAAAAAAAAGAACCAAACCCAGCCTAAGACAAGCCGTTCTACAGCACAGAAGTAGTTGACAAAGACTCAGAGGTGTTTCACAATGAAATGGGTGCAACAATGAGGTCCAAAAGTGATGAAGATGAAAGATACCTGGAATAATATCGCATCTTATACACCTTTGTTTTCTGTGAGCAATACATGCTGCAGACAAAACGTTCTATGCTAAACAGCCTCAAATCTGGTTTTCTAATATTAAGCACAAAGGAAAAACACTGACAGCAAGCATGGTAAATAAATCCCTCCCTTGAGAACGAAAGCAGCAGACAGGAGGGGGCTGACATGCATGCAGGAGAAAACTAAACACCATCTTTTTTTTTCTACCTGCACAAGTTGCCATTTGCTGCAGCGATCAAAAATCTCCTTTCCACGTTGATTTCAAAAAACTAGGGTTTCAGAAAATTTCTCTCCCAAGTCATCTGTTGATATGCTTTATGTGTATCATATTCGTATTACTGGATCTTTAAGAGAAAAATCCATTTCTTTCCTATTCAGGTAAACATGTTTACAGCTCCAGCACACATGCTGGGTGGTTCAGACTTGCATGTCACACACATGTCGTCAGCAATAAGAAAAGCCCCTTTCTCTGATCATCAACATTTTTAATAAGGTAGATAGTAAAGCACTTTCCAAACTTACCTTTAGCACAGTCAAATCATGAGCTAAATACAAATATTTACACTAGGACAGGTAATTAATAACATGAGCGTGCAAAAAGAAATACTCGCTAGAAAACGCACAGAACAAAATAAGAAAACCCTCCTAAGTTCAAAGCGATCAGATCAACTCGCCGGCCCCTGGAGAGGCCGTTATTTATCACCACGTTACACCCGACACAGTCAGGATTAGAGAGGAGAGGCACCGACCGTGACTCGGAGCTATTTCAAAGACCGTTCCCTGCGTCTCGGGGAAAACGCCTCGGATCGCAAGCGAAAGCCTTCCTATCTGTGACCCTGCACAGGAAATGCCAAACAAAACCTAAAATTGCCAACGAAGGTTACAAAATCTCCTGCTTTACACTCCACTGCGAAGAGTCGCTACGAGAACCCAACTACTTCTCCATTTTACAGAAAACAAGTAGAGAGTGGGTGTTACGAGCGTTTATTCTCCCCGCCGTATACCTTCCAAACGCATCTTAAACTAACCCACGTACCAAAGGGGAAAAAAAAAACCAAACACAAACCCACCCCACGGCAACCCTTCAGTACGAAATGTAAATGTAATTCCTTATATAGACTGCAGCAGCCGGTCGCACACGCACGGAGCGGGGGCCCCTGGCCAAACCGTTACCACCCATTGTTATACAAACAGGTACCTCCGAAGCCAGAGGAAAGGCAAGAAACTTCGCCGCCCGCCCTCTCCGCCCGGGAGCAGCCCTCCCCTCCCCACCGGGACCGGGGAGGCAAGCGCGGCCGCGGGGCGCCGCCGGGGACCAACTCTCGGCGGAGAGAGGAGGTGGCAAAAGAAGCGAGCGGGCGGCGGGGCTGCCGGCCCCCTCCCGCCGGCCCGGGGCGGCCGCGCAGCGCTGCCCCCGCGCGAATCGCTGCCCGCTGCGGCGACAGTGCCTCCCCCCCCACGGCCGGCCCCGCTCCCGGGTGTGCCCCCCCCCAACCCCTCCCGCCCCCCGGTGACGGCTGGCGTCCCCCACCGCCGCTCCCCGAAAAGCGAACGCCAGTCCTCCTGCGGCGCCGGGCCGGGAGCGAGGAGCCGGCCGGCGGCCGGGAAAGCGAGGGGAACTCCGGCGGGCGGCAGAGAGAGGCGCTCCCCGGCGGGCGGCGGGGCGATCCCGCCCGCGAGGCCGGGGGGGGAGGCGGGCGGGAAGACCCCAATCCGCAGGGGCGCGCAGGTAACAAGTTTCGGAGTTAAGACTGCCGAGGCCGGCCGGGCGGAGGGAGATGCCCCGCCGCTCCCCTCGGGGGTTCGGTGTCCCCGCCAGGGCCGGAGAGAGCGGCGCGGCTGGGGTGCTCCCGAGCCCGGTCCCCGCAGCGGCGGCGGGGCGGTCGCGGGGTGTGTGGGGGAAGACAGCGTGTAACGGTCCCGGACAGGCGGCGGAGTGCGGACGTACCGCTAGGCGGAGGAGGGAGGCAGGCAGGCAGCGAAGCGAGGGAGGCACCAGGTAGCGGATATAACGGTGCGGAGGGAGCCGGGCTCCCGGCGAGGAGCGGCAGGGGAATTACTTTCGCGCCCGCCCGACCTCCCCTCTCCGCGCTCGGGACGGCTCTGCTCGGCCCCCGCCCCAGCCCCGCCGCCGCCCCAGCGCGGCCGGGCCGCTGCCCCACGGGCTGACTGACCGTTATTGCGCCTCGGGTTCGCCTGCTTCCTGCGCTTACACCTGGGGCCATCCGCCATGATCCTCTCGCTTGTGTCTAAATGCTCCAGTCACCTCCTCCCCCGCCTCCCCCCTCCCTCGCCTCCCCTCCCCCCCGGACCTGGTTTACGACACTGGGTGGTTTTACTTTTACATCACCTTCCTACACCTAGTGCTCGGCCGGAACCTTGTTGCCAGGGGAGACGGGCGCTTTACGGCAGGACGTTTTGAATGGCGGCGGGGGAAAAGTTGCGGCTGCAGGTAGCGGCAGCGGCGCCCGCGGATGGCGGGTTCGCGGGGCGGCTGCGGCGCCGCCCGGGGACCCCCCCAAACCGCCGGGGACACGTCCCCCCCAGTCCCTCCGCAGGCGGTAGCAGGGGGGAGTTCCCCACGGGGTGGGGAGGGCCGAGGGGGCGGGAGCCCGGGGATGTGGCGGAGGGGGATTCCCCCCCCCGTCGGCGCCGCCCGCGGGGGAGTTCCTCCCGTCCCGCATCGCCGCGTTGAGGGACCGGCCCGCTGCCAGGTGCCTTCTGCCCGCTACCTCGCGGCCTCCTTGGCGCACGCGACCGGCAGCCGTTCGCAGGTACAGCGGGGCTGCTGCGCCCGCTTCCCCTCGCCTCCGCGCCGGGCACCTGCCTCCTTCGTTGGAGCAGAGATGGGGCTGTCCCCGCCACGGGGTCAGCTCTTCCCCTCCGCTGCAGCCTGTCCCCCCGCGGGCTCCCTTACCGTAACCCGGGTGGGCGGACGGGCAGGCAGCGGAGCGGTGTGGGCGCGGGCTCATCCAGGTGGGAAGGCAGTCTGGTGTTACAGGTCTAAGGCAAACAGCTGGACGAGAGTGATGCTGTTCTGTCACCCTGTGTGAAATCTGACGTTCTGGGGCTTTCCTTAATAATGCCTTCTACTTTTATGAAGAGGTGAGGTAAAAAAACCTATGCTCTACAAAATAAAGAGGAAAGAGTGTATTTTTTTCACAGGTAGTTAATTAACAACTGTGGGCTTATGTATTAAAAATTGAAACATTACCTTTAAACACTCATACTGTTTGAGTTTTATTTCAGGCAATAAAATAATTTGGTTAATTTTCATTTGTTTCTAGGCTTTCTTATTTCTTTTCTCTTTTTTATTTTTTTTCACCTTATTCTTTTATGATTCTGTAGAATTTATAGTTCTGTGCTGCTGGAGAATCCTTTTTGTTTGGAGAATCCAAACAAATTTCAATGGAAGTGCTTCTGTTAATGGGATACTTTTCTTAAATAATTGATATACTACTGAATTTGAGTATATTTCATCTATTCTACATTGTTTCCACATACTATATGTTCACACATTGTAACACAGGACCTCATCTCATGGAAGCACCTCATCTCAGAACATGTCTCTAGAAAATGAACTACTGAACACTGGCAGTTTGTGGAAGTACCTGGCAGCTGAAGCTTCCCCAGAAGTCAGTACAAGCACAAACTCTTAGGCATTAGGCTGGGCATCAGCTGGGGGTACTGAACTCCAAATGCAAGGTTGGCTAAGAACCATGACATGAAACCAACTACAAGATAAAAAAGAAATGTTGGCGAAATTTGTGTGGGTGAATCACAAAATTTAAGGCAGAATATTAGTTTTGTCCTGCTTTAATAGTTCAGCATCCTTGCCTGTCAGGATTTTGTACAGAAAATACCTGTGGCTGTGAAACTGCTTGCAGACAAGGCCTTAAGGTGTTCTGGAATTCTGGGACATTTTTATGATTTGGTGGATAAATTTAACCAAAATATCATGTGCAGGTTTTCATGCCAAGTTTTTACTTCCTTAAAATTTGTCATGTTTCAGAAGGTAGTTGCAAAAAATAACATACCCCTAAATATTTTTGTAGATTTGTAACAATATTCCCCTGCATGCCCACCCAGAATTGCAGGCTTCTCTTTAAGTGACTTTGAAGTAGCTTGTTTTCATTGAGTTTTGTCACTTCTCACCTCTGGATAAGAATTCTTGTCTCTTCATTGCGAACAATTTATGTTTTCCTAACAGAATGAGGAGAGAAAGAGTCTCCTAGTTTTTTTTTCAAATGGCCACAGTGGCTCTTTGAGCATTGGTCTCTTGAGATTTCCAAGCAGCTAGGAGAAACTAGTGACAACTCTAGCTGCTTATTAGTTTTGAAGAGCAGAACTGAAACTGGCAGGAGCATTGCTTGCTCTACACTGCTATAGTTTTGATAAATGAGAAGAGAAAACCCAAGCAATCTTTGTATATGTTATCTTTGATAGCAAGGAGGTCCCAGAAACTAAAAAAGCAGAGGATAGTGTTTTGCATCAGGTTACTGATTACCCCAGTCACTATTCATTGTGAAAATCGTTTCATTCACAACCTGTAAATAGATGTGTGGATGGGTTGTTTTGGGGTGGGTTGGTTTTTAAACTTTGATATATTTAATCCAAGCAACTGGGCACTTCACATCTTTGTATACAAAGTTCCCATTAATTTCCTGTGCTAAAAAGCATCACAAGGATGCAGCTGCTGTCAAAGTGTTTTGGCCTAATACATTGTTCTAGTTATGGATGCAAACCCACTAGTTAAAATTCCTGCTGTCTTTGTAGTGTTCTGCACTATATAAGCACATTGTGTATGTAACTTAAACTGGTTTGTGCTGTAAGAACAAAAGTCCTGGTTTTCTTCATGATGCGCAACTTTCCATCTGACTTTTCAGTCAAGAATGCAAAAATTGGGTAATGTACTAATTTGCAAAATCTCAGCAAAGCAGTATATTTTCTGTATCCACCTCAATGTGGCAAGCTTACTGCTGTACTTCAACTGTTTTAAATTCATTTCCATTGTCTGAAGAGAGGAATTAAAATACTTCAGTAGTCACACTGGAGTATGAATGCCTGAAAACCAGGTAATGATTATTGTAGATGGGTTTTGCCATTTTATAAAGTCATGTATGTTGTGTTGTGGTTTATGATCTCTTAAGAATGTATTATTAAAGCAGTCAGCCCTCTTGTGTGTGTACTCCTTATTCATGTTTATAAAACGAATTTTCACATTCTGAGTATTCTAGATTTAATGGTGTTCATTTAGATGAATGAATTTAGAAATACAGTGGAAAATGACTCAGTGAATTGTTTCTTGTTTCATTTCTGGTTTATGGAGTTCCTTTTTTTTTTCTGATTTCCACTAGCAAGACTTTATTTTCACCTGCGTGTATTTTCTTGCAATGTCAGTTGTTAAAATCTTCTGTTAAATTGATGATTTTTTAGTTTTTTATATATGCTTTTGCTCTATAGAAAAATGGAAGTTAAAAGACTTACTATAACAGCGACCCAGAAATACACAGCTTGACTGCAGCTAGCTGAGGCACTAATCTTGAATAAAATGTGGATTTTAGAGATATCAACATAGGGGTTTAGTTCCATTCAAGATGGCCTTTCAATTCCTATTTTTGCTTCCAAGTGAATTGAATAAGTTTTGAAGGTATACCCTGGGATGTTGGACGATCTCAAAAAATGGTAAACCCTCTTGAAATTTGCACGTTCACTTAGAGCAGAGTTTGTAAATATTTATCGAGAGAAGTGATCCCTTTTTCTCTTTCCTTGGCTTATTCTTTTTTCTGTTTCTGTACTTTCCTATGAATATATCTGTTCATTTAAAGCTTAAAGCTGATTCCTGATAGTCATCTTGCAAGCAGGCAAGCAGGTACAAACTTGAGAAGGCTGCACCTGCATGCAAGCTTTAAGTATAAGGATGTAAACCTCCAGAAAGCATCAATGTGTACATATTTATATTTATAACTGTAATGACTTGCATGTATACAATTGACTTTTAAAAAATATTCCTTGTTACAAAAAAGTGTTTGCGAAGATCACAAAGGCCTTCAAAACCATTTTGTTTCTCTTGCTCTCCTTTTGCTCTACTTGTTGCATATTGTTTTCTTCTTGAAAGCAACTAACCTGTGCTGATACCTATGTCAGGCTAGTATGCTGTATAAATTTATGTATGAAAACATAATGAGGACCTACAGTTCCATTCTTATGTTAATTTTAACTTTAGCTGTGATTTCTGTTTCACAGCTTTCAGACAAGCAAAAAGTGATTTTAGAAAGGGAAGAAGTTTGAAAAGGTCATTCCACATTCTTCATCCAAAAGGCAAAGCTTGTGTGTTCTAAATGGAATTGCAATGCAAATTAGGGTACAAGCATTGGGTTGTGAATGGTTGTGATTTTTTTGTTTGCTTTCAACATACCCAGAACTCAGTTGAGAATGTTAAGTTCAATATTTTCTACTAGATACAGTAGCAAAATACTGTATCAAAATACTATTTTTAGATTTAAATTGCATATGAACTTGTGACTGATCAAATTACAGTTGTAGTACAGTTAGATTACTCAGTTTTTTCACTAGCATGTTTTCCATTCATCTTTGCTTATGATGATTCTGCATAAGTGTTATTATCCATTATATTGTCTAATTAAAAACTTATGTATTGTGAATATTTTCCCATATGGTTCATGTTTGTTTCCTTTTTCCAAACTTACACTCTGTTTCTGATTTAATTCTATTCCCCAGCCCTCTTGCTGTTTGCTGTCTCACAGTTCTGTGGGATTGCTCATTTGGAGTTACTGTCTTTGTTATGGTATCTGTACAGCTGGCTCACTTAGCTCTTAAAATCCCAACTTAAAACTGATTTCTTAATTATTTCATGCATATTCTTGTACTTTATATTTGGATTTTTTAATTGCTAGAACACATCCTATTGTTTGATGTTATTCATTTGCTATCTCTTGTTGTTTTTGTTTTTTTCTCACTGCAAAGTGTATAATGCTTCTGCAGAAAATGTTTGTTAGTACATAAAGGCAAGCTGTTGGTTTGGAGCAGCTATGGATTTGGAGTTTGTGGCGTGTGTTCTGAATATACAAAATTAACATAAGGTAAACCAGGGAAAAAAGCATGAGAGTCTATCAAAACAAGCAAATACAATTAAAAGTCTATTTTTGCTTAAGAGACCTCAACAAATCATCAGTCGATGCCATAAGGGGAAACACAGACCCTGTAATGGTACTTTTCCAAGATGTGAACTGAAACTTTGGTATACTGAGCACGGTTGGTATAATTCTCCTATTTGGCAAGGTAAGGCTCTGGTAGATACAAACATGGTATTAAAATGGGCAATAGTATATTTGAAACTTAGAAGCACAGACCAAATTTGTTGGCATTACAGAGCTGTATAAAATCAAGTATAATTATATGTGAGTTTAGTTTACTGGAGCAGGGAACAGCCGTTCAGTGCTAGAATGATCATGTGTTGATAAAGAATTGGAAAGGGATTGTGATTCTCATATAAGGCTGTGCGTATCAGGAGTTTTTGGTGGCAAGATCTAACGTTTAATTTGGATCAAACGTAGTTTGGATCCATCAAAACAACCTTTTTTTTTCCCTTTGTGGAAAAAAGGAGCCTAAAAAGATTTTACGTGTGATCAAATAGAAAAATACCCTTTTACCCAAGTCATAAAAGCTTGGATTAGAGAAATTGTTACAAGCAGAGCAGGTGGTCCAGGAGATTTCCTTTTATTAGGTTCTCTCCCTCCCTGGGGAGGTGTGAACAGAGATGCCTATGGTAGCCAGTACCCTAAGTCACTGAGCTTTAGATATTCTGAAGAATTTTCATTTTTTCTTATTCATGCTGACTAACTGTTCAGGTACTGAAGAAGAATAAGAGCTCCTGTGTCATCTTAAGAGAAGTACTTTGAAATGCTCTCTACTCCTCTCACCACTCACTTAGGTGAATGTTCTGGCTGTTAGGTTATAATCTTTCTCTAGTTCAATGACTATTTAAAGTATTTTGTAGAAACAAAAGCCTTTTCATCAGTACAGATGAAGGCTACCTGAACTGTTGTCTTTAGGAAGGTGAATTGGCATCTTTGGTGAATGATGACAATTCAGTTTTCTTTGAGGAGAGGACAGTATTGAACCTTGGGTTTAATATCCTGGAGGAGTCTGACTACAGGGATTTCATATTAAAGATGAATTACACCCAACATTTAATGCATGCGGGACGTGTTCTGAATAGCCCAAATCAATTTCTGCAGAGTAGCCAGGTAGAGAAAAGCCAAGCTTGAGGTGTGGTTAGGTAGAGTGCAGGGATAGGGAGCTGTAGGGATGACCAGAAGCAGATCTTCACATGCACAGAGAATTTAACTGAAAAATCCTCAGTAACTAGGATTATCTAGAAGCTGGAAGTGGTACTGGAGAGCTTTGTTTGAATTCAGGTGCTTGTCTGATCACTGTTTTTCAAATACAAAAGCTATCTGTTGTAATTTAAATTGGATGCATTTTCTGTAATTTTACTTCTATTTAAAAGATTCATTACATATGTCCTGGGTTCAGCACTCCCTGATTCCCATCCATAAGCTGATCCGTAGACTGGAGAGCCAAGGAGTGATCAGCAGGGCCTGCTCACCCTTTAATAGCCACATGTGGTCAGTGTGGAAGTCTAATGGAGAGTGGAGACTAACAATAGACTATCATGGCCTGATTGAAGTCACACCACCAGTGAGTGCTGCCATACCGGACATGCTAGAACTTTGATATGAACTGGAGTCAAAGGCAGCCAAGTGGTATGCCACAACTGATAGTGCCAATGCATTTTTCTCAAGTCCTCTGGCAGCAGAGTGCAGGCCACAGTTCGCTTTTACTTGGAAGGGCGTCCAGTACCCTTGGAACTGACTGCCCCAGGGGTGGAAACAAAGCCCTACCATCTGCCATGGACTGATCCAGACTGCACTGGAACAGGAGCAAGCTCCAGAACACCTGCAATACATTGATGACATTATGGTGTGGGGAGATAGAGTGGAGGAAGTCTTTGAGAAAGGGAGGAAAACAATCCAAATTCTGCTGAAAGCCAGTTTTGCCATAAAACGGAGTAAGGTCAAGGGACCTGCACAGGAGATACAATTCTTGGGAATAAAAAGGCAAGATGGACATTGCCAGACCCCCATAGATGTGATCAAAAAGATAACAGCAATGTCTCCGCCAACTAATAGGAAAGAAATAAGCTGTCTTAAGTGTTGTGGGGTTCAGGAGAATGCACATCCCAAATTGCAGTTTGATTGTAAGCCCTCTCTATCATGTGACCCAGAAGAAGAATGATTTGAAATGGGGCCCTGAGCAACAACAAGCCTTTGAGCAAATTAAACGTGAGATAGTTCGTGCAGTAGCCCTCGGAGCAGTCCGGACTGGGCCAGATGTTAAAAATGTACTGTACACCGCAGCCAGGGAGAATGGTCCTACCTGGAGCCTCTGGCAGAAAGCTCCAGGGGAGACTCGAAGTCGACCCCTCGGCTTTGGGAGTCAGGGATACAAAGGATCTGAGGCCAGCTATACCCTGACTGAAAAAGAGATACTGGCAGCCTATGAAGGGGTTCGAGCTGCTTCAGAAGTGATTGGCCCTGAAGCACAGCTCCTCCTGGCATCCTGGTTGCCCGTGCTGGGCTGGATGTTCAAAGGCAGGGTCTCCTTTACACATCATGCAACCGATGCTACATGGAGTAAGTGGGCTGCACTAATTACACAAGGAACTCGAATAGGAAATCCCAGTCGCCCGGGAATTCTAAAAGTCATCATGGACTGGCCAGAGGGCAAAGATTTTGGAATGTCACCAGAGGAGGAGGTGATGCGTGCTGAAGAGGCCCCACCATGTAATGGCCTGTCAGAAAGTGAAAAGCAGCATGCCTTGTTTACTGATGGGTCCTGTTGTATTGTGGGAAAGCATCAGAGGTGGAAGGCAGCAGTATGGAGTCCTTACGACAAGTTGCAGAAACTGCTGAAGGGGAGGGTGAATCGAGTCAGTTTGCTGAGGTGAAAGCCATCCAGCTGGCCTTGGACATTGCTAAACAAGAAAAGTGGCCAGTACTTTCTCTCTATACTGACTGGTGGCAAATGCCCTGTGGGGGTGGGTGGAGCAATGGAGGCAGAGAAACTGGCAACGTAGAGCTAAACCCATCTGGGCTGCTGCACTGTGGTGAGATAACACTGCCTGGGTGCAGAACCTGGTGATGAAGGTACTCCATGTAGATGCTCATGTACCCAAGAGTTGGGTCACTGAGGAACACCAGAACAGCCAACAAGTGGATAAAGCTGCTAAAATTGAAGTGGCTCAGATGGACTTAGATTGGCAACATAAGGGTGAATTATTTTTGGCCCGGTGGGCCCATGACTCTTCAGGCCATCAGGGCAGGGATGGAACATACAGATGGGCTTATGATCGAGGGGTGGACTTAACAATGGACACTATTGCCCAGGTTATTCATGACTGTGAAACATGTGCTGCAATTAAGCAAGCTAAATGGTTAAAGCCTCTTTGGTATGGAGGACAATGGCTGAAGTACAAATATGGGGAGGCTTGGCAGATGGATTATATTACACTCCCACCAACCCTCCAAGGCAAGCGTCATGTGCTTACCATGGTGGAAGCAACCACTGGATGGCTGGAAACATACGCTGTACCCCACACCACTGTCCAGAACACTATCCTCGGCCTTGAGAAACAGATTTTGTGATGACACGGCACCCCAGAAAGAACTGAGTCAGACAACGGGACTCATTTCCAGAACAACGTTATAGGCATTTGGGCCAAAGAGCTTGGCATTGAGTGGGTATATCACATCCCCTACCATGCACCAGCCTCTGGGAAAATCGAATGGTACAATGGGCTGTTAAAAACTACACTGAGAGCAATGGGTGATGGGACTTTCAAACATTGCGATACACATTTACCAAAGGCCACCTGGTTGGTCAACACCAGAGGATCTGCGAAGAGGGCTGGTCCAGCCCAGTCAGAACTTCTACATACTGTAGAAGGGGATAAAGTTCCTGTGGTACACATAAAGAATTTGCTGGGGAAGACAGTCTGGGTTATTCCTGCTTCAGGTAAAGGCAAACCCACTCGTGGGATTGCTTTTGCTCAGGGACCAGGATATACTTGGTGGGTAATGCGGGAAGATGGGGAAATCTGATGTGTACCTCAAGGGGATTTGAATTTAGGGGAAAACAGCCAATGAACTCAATTATATGCTGTTGCCTGCTATGTAGCACTTTTATAGCTCACCAGCTAGATGTCTTCAGGTCACCAGTGACTGGCCCTGACTTCCCTCTGACCATCACCCCGACAAAGAATGAACTTTGACAAAACCAGACAAGCTCAGCAGTGACCAGAAGAGTTCCTCAGTGTCATCAGCAGGCAAAGATTCAACACTGCACACAGCCTCTCCTGCTCTGAAAGACTGTTACAAGAGATGGAGCCTGACATCATGGACCAGATGAACTTAGCAGCTTTATAGGGATTGGTCCATGCACTAAGGAATAATATCTCTCCATTTGTGTTTGTGTGGGTGCATATATATATACAAATATATGAGACAAGAGTGATGGTATATTGAAAAATGTGGGATCTGAGCATGATGTGAATGGTATGGAATAAGGGGTGGATACTGTCCCGGGTTCAGCAATAGCAGTCATTTTTCTCCTCAGTAGCTGGTGCAGCACTGTGGTTTTGACTTTCAGCCTGGGAACAGCACTGATAACACCAGTGTTTTTAGTTACTGCTCAGTAACATTTACTCTCACCAAGGACTTTTTGAGTCTCATGCTCTGCCAGGGAGGAGGGGAAGCTGGGAGGAAGCAGAGACAGAACACCTGACCCAGACTAGCCAAAGAGGTATTCCATACCACAGCACGTCATGCCCAGTATATAAACTGGGGAGAGTTACCCGGAAGGGCTAGATCACTGCTCGGTTGGGCTGGGTATCGATCTGCAGGTGGTGAGTGGTTGTATTCTCTCCCCTTGTTATTTCCCTTATCATTATTATTATTAGTGGTAGCAGCAGTGGTTTTGTGTTATACCTTAGTTACTGGACTGTTCTTATCTCTACCTGTGGGAGCTACGTTCTTTCGGTTATCCTCCCCATCCCTTCAGGAGCGGGGGGAGGAAGAAGCAGGGGGAGTGAGTGAGCAGCTGCGTGGTTCTGAGTTACTGGCTGAGCTTAAACCATAACAACATATTTCAGTAGCTGTTAGTAGGCATTCATTGAAGCAGTTGATTTCTTGTAGGCGATGGCTAATTCATGTTTCATAACCATAGCAGGTGATCGTGAGTAGGACTTTGCTGCCTGATGTAGAGTTTTACTTAAGGGCTAGTCTCTCCAGGCTGCCTTTGCGGTTAGTGAGGATCTAGTCATAGAATCATAGAATAGTAAGGGTTGGAAAGGACCTTATGATCATCTAGTTCCAACCCCTTGCCATAGGCAGGGACACCTCACACTAAACCATGCCACCCAAGGCTCTGTCCAACCCAGCCTTGAACACCACCAGCGATGGAGCATTCACAACTTCCCTGGGCAGCCCATTCCAGTGCTTCACCACCCTTACAGTAAAGAATTTCTTCCTCATATTCAATCTAAACTTCCCCTCTTTAAGTTTGAACCTGTTACCCCTTGTCGTATCACTACAGACCCTCATGAAGAGTCTCTCCCCAGCATCCCTATAGGTCCCCTTCAGATACTCGAAGGCTGCTATGAGGTCTCCACGCAGCCTTCTCTTCTCCAGGCTGAACAGCCCCAACTTTCTCAGCTTATCTTCATACGGGAGGTGCTCCAGTCCCCTGATCATCCTCATGGCCCTTCTCCAGACTTGTTCCAACAGTTCCATGTCCTTTTTATGTTGAGGACACCAGAAGTGCACACAATACTCCAAGTGAGGTCTCACAAGAGCAGAGGGGCAGGATCACCTCCTTCAACCTGCTGGTCATGCTCCTTTGGATGCAGCCCAGAATACAGTTGGCTTTCTGGGCCGCAAGCACACACTGAAGCTGGCTCCTTGTCATTTTTTCATCGACCAACACCCCCAAGTCCTTCTCCACAGGGCTGCTCTGAATCTCTTCTCTGCCCAACCTGGAGCTGTGCCTGGGATTGCTCCCACCCAGCTGTAGGACCTTGCACTTGTCATGGTTAAACTTCATCAGGCTGGCATCAGCCCACCTCATGAGCAGGTCAAGGTCCCTCTGGATGGCATTCCTTCCCTCCAACGTATCAACCAAACCACACAGCTTGGTGTCATCGGCAAACTTGCTGAAGGTGCACTCAATCCCACTGTCCATGTCACCAGCAAAGATGTAGAACAAGACTGATTCTCACACTGATCCCTGAGGGATACCACTCGTTACTAGTCAGTAGAGCCTGGTATACCTCACAGGCACCTACAGTTAAGTGAGAAGAATCCCACCCAATTTCTTACTTTTGACACCAGTCCAGGCAGTGAGATATTTTTTCCTGTCATGACACTGTTGGGGTTTATAGAGGTGTCTTCATCTCTCTGCTCTAATTTTTACTCCCAGTTTTGTAGGGTGAAAATTCCTAGAATTTGTTGCCTCATCTACAACTGATGTCTTTTTTTGCCAGCTACCTTTAGACATTGTTCCTTGATAAAGCCATACCACCTCTGTATATTTCCGCATAATGTACCATATATCTACAACACCAAGGGCAACAAAAGCATTTGTTATGACATGAAAAAAAAAAGCCTTTTTTTTTAATATTTTCAATCCAACCAAAGATTTTAAAACATTTAGACAGTCTTAGCATAGGGAGAACTGTGAAAACCTTATTCTGCAAAGACACGTAATCCAAAAGCTCAGAAGTTTGTTCCTGCAGACAGGTGTACTTGTATTTGCATTCATCATTGCAGCATCTTGAAGAAGAGGACAGAAGAAACTTGCTTAATTGTTATTAATATTAGTACTTTGGTGCCATGCCATTTATTCTAAATAATATCAAGAACTTCATGGGATTTTTTGCTCATTTTAGGTGTAAGATTAATTTGTAAAATGGAAAAGCTGCTCACTCCAATCCTATTATTCTTCGCTATTAATACAGGACTATACTTTCAATGCTTCACCTTAGACTGCTTTATCTTATGATTGCTTCAAAAGGACTGTGCTGCTCCTAAATAGCATTTATAGGTTCTGCGATGTTTTTAGCTTAATGTCGTTGCTTGCTTAAATATTTATTCCAGAAGGTTTGAAAAATTATGTTTGCAACTCATGTTAATTTCCCCTATTGAAAGGTAGCTTATGCACAACTATTTTTCAGAGTCTATTTCAAGACATTTTAACTACAGTCTAGTCTTAATCTGAATCAAATCACAGCCACATTTTCTGTTGAATAGTAATGCACTACATTAGTTTTACAACCTCTTGAAACTGCATTTTAATGACATTGCTTGGGTCTCCATTCTCTTCCAAATGATGCATGCTAATATGGATTCTAAGAAAATGTTTTTGATGCTGTTTTCTGAGCCTGTTTTTCCTGTGGCATAGTGATGGATAACCCTTTCTGTTGACTTGGGCAAGCATGAATTAAAAAAGCAAACAGACAAACCTGTCTATTGCAGCGACTAGACTGAAATGCCAAACCCAGCAAACAGACCATTCTTCATGCATATAAGAAAATACTAGATGGAGTATCAAGCAAGCCAGGGATCACCAAATGTACCACAGCAAAACCCATGGCTAAACTGAAACGGAAACATTTTATGTAACTTCATCTGTGTGTTCTTTTTCTTGCTTGCAATACTTGATGCTGTCTCATGCCACACTGCACGAGAGCTCAGTGCCTTTCTTCACTAGCTTTTCTTACCTTTCAGAATATTAAAAAATAGAAAACTCAATTTTAGATAACATTTATGGTGCACATTTTTCACTACATTCCATCCGTCTGTATGCACACATGCATACATAAACCTATTTTTAAAGATTACGAAGGTCACAAAGTCATGGGCTTGGCCTAGATTTGTGATCCCTTGGTTATACCCTCATCTGCCTGCTGCATCACTCCCCAAGAGATTACTACCACCACAGCCAAGGCTGCTGTTCAAATCACCACATATTAGCTAGCTGAAAACAGTAGTAGTTAAAAATAATAGCAGTATGCTGGATCAGCAGCTGCAGATTCAGTCGTTCTCCCAGATGAATATCTGAAATGGCTAAAGAGGGTACCATTCCCAGTTTTATGATGGGTGTTGTTTTCAGCTGCTCCAGCTATATGCAGCATAGAATTGTAAAATAGGGTTGGAAAGGACCTTAAGAATCATCTATTTCCAGCTCCCTGCCATGGGCAGGGAGGCCTCACACTAGACCATGTCGCCCCAAGGCTCTGTCCAACCTGGCCTTGAACACTGCCAAGGATGTAGCATTTACCACTTCCTTGGGCAACCTGTTCCAGTGCCTCACCACTCTCACAGTAAAGAACTTCTTCCTTATATCTAAGCATGGGTGGCAACATTACAGAAAAGAAATACTAATGCTTCCCTTTTCAGTCACAGAGTTTTAATTTTGATCTCATATTATGTTAGTTACATTAGCTCATCTCTTCCTGCACCTTGAGATGTGTCGCTTGGTAATGTGTTAATATATCTTTCTTCCTCGTTCAAAATAAATAGTTTCCAAGTCCTAATCATGTAGGTTATGTAACCTCTACTCTGAAGACAATCTTGGAATTTCCATGGAAGACGCTCCTAGGCAGATGCTTATGTTCAGTTTCAACTTACATGACATGCAATATATGGAAGGTCATACATCATGTCAGACACATTGCATTTCAGTGTTGGCTTCCCAAATGCTTTGAGAAACTAGCCAAAATCACAATATGGGAAATTCCTCAGTCAAGAAGAGTGAGGATTCATATGGACTTTCTTGTTCCAACAGCATTTACTGTAATGATAACTACCAGCTAGGGATTTACATCTCTGCAGAAAACTAGCATAAGTAAGTAGGGCAGGTAGGTAACAGAAAAGCTCCATGTATTTTTTATTTCACTTTCCTCCTGGGAAAATATCAGATTTCTCCAAACTTTGCTCTTTCCCATCAGAATCTCAACAAACTCATCAGAAAGCTCTTTCTTCCTCAAGTAAAAGAATATCAAAACCACTTAATTTCCCTCTTGCAGTCCTACTTGGATCTAAATCTGCGTTTGACATTTCATGCTACACCCGGTTCCAACAGATGTAGGCTCTGTGGCCTTGGAGTTAGGTACTGTGTTAAGTGATGCCTAATTTTAGGAGATGCCATATGGCTTTCCTTGTATTTTCTTATATAGTTTATGAAAGGTAAGTATGCTGTTTCATTACAGAGATCTATCACTTCCTGAAGTCATGGGAAAGCTCATGCTTCCCTTAAGAGGATCCAGTGCTCCTTGGACCACAGTCCATCACCACACTACATAAAGTCCTTCCTATGTCCTAGTTACAGATATATTAAAAAGAAAACATAGGGATTAATTAATGTCAGGACACTGACTGGAGTCTGAGAATGTGAGTTTCAGGATGATGATGTAGCAGATATTTTTCTGCTACATTTTAATGACTAGTAATCTCCAATTTTTAAGTTACTGTTCATTTCAGTGTAAAAAAACCTTTCTTCTGTTATCTGACCATCTGGGATCCTTTTATAAGAAAAACATCATTCCAGTATGAGAAAGAATATTTCAGGTTGCCATGTTTAATCAGGACAGACTGAAGCAAGATGCAAAGTGGTATCAGATGAAAGCTAAACTCCTCTGTTAGATGCTAGATGAGTACAACATTCCTGTCTAAAGAGAGTTAAAGAGTTTAAGAAATTACTGGCTTAGTGCTATGCAGAAAATAGTTGCAAGCAGTCATTTAATAATAATGATGACATAGTTAAATAGAATAATAAAATACATGCAGATTAGTATATGTTGATTATGATACATGTTAAGACACCTTAGGGGTTAAGGTATATGTTTAAGAGAGTTTCAGGTTTGTCTCCATGTCCCTCCCATTAAGGATTAGATCACACTCCACAAGGCTAAAGGTAATCTCCTTGTTACCATTTTCATTATGAAATTTTTGGTGCTGCTCTGTCAGGCTCTAATCATGTGTTTCCTAAACAGAATCCATCTATCCAGTTGTCAGCCCTTTCTGCTTGCTGCCGGTGCATCGGCCACTCAGAGCATGTTCCCTCCTCACCTGACAGCACTGCTTATCCGGCTGTTCCCAGAGTAGGAATCTACAGAAGGCACTTACGGAAGAGTCAGAGGAGGCTGTTCCCCGGAAAGCAGTGCTCTTTGAGATGAACACAAGGAGGTTTTTGGCTGATGCCTTACCACATTCTGCTGAGTCAAGTCAGCATTAAGTGAATACAAATTCTCCCTTGGAGGTTCTAATTACAGCTGAGGATCTGAGGAAGTTATGGAAGGAAACAGGAGGCCTGGAGTGCTTTCTTATCCTCTTCCTTTGAATACCAAGGAAAAATACAAGGGAAGACCCATGACCCGCAGCACCCAAGAACTGCAATTGCAGGCCATACCCAGCTTCACCTGCAGGACTCCTCTTGGCGAATGATTTTTAGGATGACAGATTAATCAATAGTGAGTCCCTATAGAGCTGTCTGTAGTGGGCATTACTACAAGCTTGGCCAGCACTGGTGCTGCATTTTTTGTAAATACTGCTGCTGGTGCTTAGTGTCCGTTCCTCCTTGCTTAAATTGATGTACGTGGCATCTGGTTGTATTTTTAGTGAATTTAGTATTTTGTAACAATTTATATCATTATGAAAGTTCTTCAGCGCAACTTGTTGAGTGTAATCAGCCCGTAGTTGCAGTGACACAGCCAAAATAAATCTATCACTCAAAACTTAACAGTAGGCAATACTGTCTGAGGTCAGCTGTGCCAGTGGAAGGAGGGATGGGTAGAAGTTCGGGTCACTGGCATACAGCCTGCAAAGCTGCTCATGAAAAGGCAAATAAAAGCAACAACAGAAGTAAAAACGTGCTTTGGGGAGAAAGTCCAGCAGAAGAACTCTTTTCAGCAAAGTGCTGGCTAAAAACAGCCTTGAAAGAAACTGCCTTCTAATGTTTTATTTTTGTTTGGTTAGAGAAGCCCTAAACCAAAGGTTTCTGGAAACTCTTCTGATTTGCATTTGACAGCCAACAACTTCAAGAGCAGATCAGGGCACAGAGGGGTTTAAGTCAGCCCATGCCATGATTCGCCCTGCCTGGCTCCGCTCCAGCGCTCCTTGGAACACCCTCGGTCACTCTCGTGTGTAGCCTGGGGAAAGCACCCTGGCTCAGCGTGCTACTCAGCAGAACAAAGAGGCGAAATCAGTTTGTAAGATCTATACCATCAGCCGGTAATTAAGGATCATCAGTTAGGAAGAACCTTGAGGCAGGATGAAGACCTATGTCTGGGAACAAAAGATAGGGCTCAGTGTCAGTGTCAGTAGGTCGAGAACTGTTGGGCTGGGTTTGTTTGGGTTTGGTTTCTTGAGTTTTGAAGGGGGGGTGGTGGTGTTTTGTTTTGGGGTAGGGTTTTGCGTGTGTTTTGGTTTGTTTTCTCTCTCATTTTAAATATCCTTTCTTTATATTCCGAAGTGGTTTAGAACGAAGTGCTCCAAAATAGTGAAGCACAGCTAAAGAGAATTTCAAAATACTTGAACTAGGAATCATCCCCAGAATTTTGAGCACGAATTTTTGATACAGAGCGTTACAAACCAGTAACCAAGCTACCTGTAGCGGGACATCAGGGGGACCTCCCAGAGCATTCTCTAAAAAAGACCAGTGTCTTGAATCCACTGAAGTGAAAGTCCAACAGTGCGTAAGCTTCATTTTCTGGCACGTGCTACCTTGCTTTCAGCCATTTTTTACACTTCGTTTTTGTCCATCCACTTTCAGATGTAACTAATGTCCCCTGGGTGATTCCAGCATTGCTGCAGAAACCGTCCTGCTGCACATTCCATAATAAGAAATAAGCCAAACCAGGTTATATTTAACAAGAAAAAGAGGAATAGAAAGTGGTACATCTGCACAATGAATATAATATAGCATTGACTTGGAATTTCCTGACTTCAGCACTCCCTCCAAAGTAATAATGCATTAATAAAATTACACTTAGCTTTCTGCTTTTAAAAGGAAAATACTTGAAAACAAAAGTCTCTTCATCTTCCAAGTTCTTCTGGCTCTGTGTGTGAGATAGTGGAAATAACACAGGGCTGTGTAACCACAGCAAACAAGTGGGGTGAGAATTCTGTAGCAGCTCGGCTGGCCTGAAGCAGAGTGGTAGTGAAGGAACAGCCTAGATTTTGGATTTAATAGGTGGATTGCCACCCCCCCATCCCCATTCATTTCTATGGATGAAAATAAAATTAGTCTGTTATAGGCAGAACTATGGTGACCTGGAATTAAAGATGTCTGACATTTCCATTATAAGAGGCAGGGTTTAGTTGGCTATAATTTTAACTGTTGGTTGGTTTAAATTTTAACTGATTAGGCAGGACTTTCCTTTCCTGGATATCTCCTGCAATCTGACTTCTTTTTTGAGAGAGGGAAGCAGTAGAGAGGGTAAGAAGTTCATCAGCATCTATAAAGCAATTGAGCAAAAATTGAGCAAAAATTAAGTATTTTGACCATACAGAGAAGCTCTAAATGCCTTGCTTAAAATTGGCAAAGAAGTCACGCTCTTCTGTTTTCTGTGGAAAATTTCAGCTGATACACAGACGGTAAAAATTTGTTCAAATTTAGCACACAGATGTGCAAAAAAAATCCATCTACCCTGAGCATGCTCCAAAGCAGGGACAGAATTAACTCACTGAGGAGCACTTGATTGATTCACCAGTAAAAATGCTGAATGACAGCAGACGTATGTACATATCTAATCTCCCAGCACTTTTAACTTTTGTGAGGCTTAGCTAGTGGAATGTATAAAGTTATTTTTCGTCCCTGTTTTACCAGTAAAATTCGTTGGTATAGACAAAAATTTGAAGTATAGATTTTATTCTTCAGCTTTTAAATTAACTTTGTCTTTAGAATCACTGTGAAACAAAATACATGACCCTCTGACTCACTGGCTTCTTCCTAGGTGTTTTGCTGGAAGGCATTGCTGAATGTTCATTAGGTACTGACATTTTTAACCATGTTAATAAAAATACTGACGATGTGTTAAGATGACATAATTTTGGGGTCTTGGTTAGTGGAGATCGATCAACGTTGTCTGTATATAGCACTACATCTTAGCTCCATTCCTCGTGAAGTCTGGTTTTAATATCCAGCCCACTGCTACAAAACAGGGATATTTTTGATGTGCCATAGTCAAAGGCTCTTGTGCTCAGTGCTCTACCAAAGTAAATTCCTTTCTGCTCTTCACTGACCATGTATCCTCCCCTATTAGTTTTTTTATGTCATCAATAAAATTTTATAAGATACAAAAAGGTGTGGAACCTGCATTGCTACTGGTTAAAAACCAGCCCTGCTGTTGTTTACAGATGCAGTGCCAGTCTTTTGTTTTTCATGATAAGAGAGAAAATGTGTTTGCTTTCCTTTGCAGGTTACTCAGTATGTCAATAATTTAAGATACTGGGTTTTGACACTTCACTGTTTTCCTATGGAAGTATTTGGAGAATATAAGTATATAAGTATATAAGTTCACAAACCAACAAGTCTTCAGTGAGACATATTGCTCCTGGTTTAGAACCAGCTCTTAGGGCTGGGTGTACTGTACACTGAACACCAGATGCCTGACTGATGGGCTAATGCCGTCATTGCCAAGACTCCCCAAGATGCTGGTGGATATTGGGTCAGGCCCTAGGTTATCTGTCTTCTTCCATTTAACTGCAGGCTTAGAGCAAGCCAGAGCAGCTTTTCCTGTGGTGAGCTTAAGTGTGGGATCAGTGCAAACACATACATTCTCGTGGCTTCGTTTTACCTAGAAAATCTGGTGGGAGTATGTATGCTACTTAGTCATGATTGCTGCAAGCTGTGAGCGTGACCAGGAGCACTGCAGAGCTTCAAAACCCTGTTGAAGACTATGTTAAGGTTAATGACATTGAATATGCAACTGATTTGCAGTGTGCTGAAAACATCCCTCCTATATGAGATATAGAAGAACAAACAACGTGAACTGGGACTTTTTTGATGCGCAAGTTTAACACATTCCTGCATCTTAAAGTCATCTAAGAAGTTTTGGGGTTTGTAGGGTTTTTTTCAAACTAAAGATGCAGTATTGATTTTCAGTAATTAAAAATTCACAATATGTATGGTGCTTATGAGTTCTAGGAGCTAAATCAAGCCTTTGTCTACAGCTTATGTGGTATCTACCTACTGCATGTCCTATTATTTAGCTTAAGGGGAAAAAATGTGCTGCCATTATTTTTTTCCATCTGTTCCATGACCTCTTATACTGAGCTTCTAAAAACTCAAGCGGACTAAACGGGTCACAGTCAAAACAGTAAGGTTGCTTTTCATGTATTCTTTGAATCAGAACTTTTAATTAAAGTTTTTAGTTTGTTTGCTAATTAGAAAACAGGTCCACAATGTGGTGTCTATCTTCTTCCATTTGAATCAATAAACAGAGAAGTCATGAGAAAGGGACCTCTTCCCTCCAGGGAGTCTTTTCTTGTTAATGTTGACTCAGGTTTTTAGTGCTTATTCTTGTCTCCTTTCCTCTACTGCCTACTTCCCAGTCTTTTCTCTTTCAGTTCCCCCTTGTTTCCCAATGTGAGATCAGTTGCCTTACAGATGGCACGTATGCATTTGTCTTTCACATTTAACTGCTGTGCCATGAGTGCGCTGCACTTTTCACCCTGCATTGCAGAAGTAAGCTCTTTAACCAGGCTGAGTGGTGCTTTTTAAGCCCATAAAATTTTAAAACATGAGTTTCATTGAAAGTGAAACAAGAGAAATACTTCACCTATAAATAATGGATATGCACTTTTAAGTAACTTGTAAGACCTGTTTGGAATTATCCTGAAGGTTTGCCTCCCACCTGAAAATCACAGTGCTGGCTGAGAAATGAGTACTTCATGTACTTGCAACTTGATTAAAGACAGATAAGTTACAAAATGGTCTCGCACTTTTGGTTTGCTCTGTGCTTTGGATGGCATAGTTAGATTTTATCATTTCTTTTATGGTTAGCTGAGTCCAATTCCTGCAAAGACCTAACATGTATATTTAACTTTATTTTGGTTAACTCTCTGTGTTAAAGACTTTTTAGATTTGGAACCCTGATTAGTTTCTTCCTTGCTGAAAAGACCACTGTAAATTTCAGTAGGGAAACAGAAAAATCCCCTAACAATTTTTAAGGAAGCTTTTAAAACAATGGTTTGAGGATGCGCTATTTAAAGTAAATTGCATCAGGTGATGGGTTATTATAAAATAAAAAATGTCTGAATAGCAGTGACCTGCTTTTTGTGTGTTCAGGCTTGCTACTGCACACTAGGAAATTCAGAAACTCTTTGTAAGGGAGCAAATAATCAGAAATTCAAGTGTAGCCAAATGCTGTGGGATTTGAGAGCTGCAATTCCCACTCATCTAACCATGAGTGCAGGATCCCAGACACACCTTGCTTGTGCTCTGTGTTGCTCCTGTGTGTGTCAGCTCTGAAGGGCTTTGCCTGTGATCTGGAAATAAAGGTCAGTGAAAACAAATACCATAAAAGGACACAGGAGAATATTTCAAATTTTAGAGACATTATCTATCTTCAAATCCCCTCACCAGACCTACATTAAAATAATGATCACAACCCAAATATAGAACATTTGAACTGTCCTTTTCCAGGCCAGATGTGCTGTGTTATGTAATGCCATTTTAGGGTGATTGCTGGAGCTTGGAGTGGAAGGAAAATGAACATATTGTAGATATTGTTCCAAGAGCAAATGTCATAAAAATGTTATAAACCTCAAGGCCTTAAGCTGCAAATTTTAGCAAATGCAGTTTCTACACAGAGCCTTGCCTATATACAGGTTGAACTCTCCAGCAAGGTACAGTCCAGCCCCAGAGTTATTATGAGAGCCCAAATATACATCCCTACACCAGCATACTTTAGCCAGATACAAAAGCATTGTAGATCCTAAAAGCTTGTTCCTCCAGGCATGGCACATTTCTAAGTTAAATGCATCACAGAAGAAATTTTCTCCATATGCTTTACAAAACCCTATTAAATAAAAGCCATCCAAGCCAGTAGCTGTTGATATGTATGTGCAACAGGCTTCCCAGACATTCTCTGTAAAGAGAGCATCAATGTTTTCCACTGTTTGCAGGGAGGAAATCTGTTGAGTTCAGACCTCTGTAATCAATCCACATTGCAAAGTCACAAATAGAGAAACAAAGGACAATTGCTGTCCATTTTTTGCACTGCAGATGCATTAATCAGACTCCATTTTCTTCACTGCTTCAGACTGCATTCTCAGGGCTATGTGCCAACCTCATTCCTCCATTGGTTACGTAGCTGTCCCCTCTGTCGCTGCAGCCAGGCCTCGGACAGCACACTTGCCACTTGAAGCATTTCACTGCTGTGATCCCAAGCAGAAGACCAGCATCTACACAGGGCATTGGACAGTCAGATATACCAAGGGAAAGACTTGAAACATCTACATTAAGTGTCTGAACACATATAGGGAGCGCATCACAGGGGTCACCAAGCTCAGTCAAGTCAGGGTGCATTTCTTCTCTTTCAAATCAGTTTCACTGTAAAGAAAATTTGCCTCTTTTTCAGGCATTCTGTAGCAAGAGCGAAAATAGGAACCAAATTCTGCCTGGCCTCTCTGCATGGAGGCCAGAGGTGTTGAGGACAGAGGGTGCTGTGCTTCAGTTATGCCTAGGGCACAACTTGCACAGGAACTCACTGTCCCCAACGAGAAATGTGACCTTTAGTGACTCACTTTTTCTCCGAGGGGATGGCAGAGCAGCTACACTCTGCAAGAGCAGCAGGAGATCCTACATCTGAGCTCTGCTTCTAGAAGGGGTAAGCCTTGGGGTATTTACATTTTAGGCACCCTTTACCTCCACCTTGTAGACTTACAATGCAAGAGAGGATGAATAATCTTTCCCAGGGCTATTTAAGAGAAACCTGCTCCCTATGGGAGAGGGACTCAGCAGTAAATGGGCAGCATTTGTAGGCTATTAAAGTACTGCCCTGGCTTCAGACTCTTTGTAAGGCTGACTTAGGGGTAGGAATAGGTAAGTAGTTCGGGCACAGCATATAGCAGTAATCTGCAAGCTCTTTTGCCATATGTTTCATCTCCAGATGCAGCTGACTGGGCCTGTATGCACCCAGTCCAAGGTCTCTGGCTTGGCTCTGGGGAGGCTGGTGTTCCTGCACAGCTCTCAGGTGTTGTTCAGAAAAAAAAGTGCAGGTTTTCAAACCCATTTAGTTCTACAAATATGTTTCATTGCTATGGTATTTCTAGATCTGTGCCCTTTTTGCTTTAGCCTCAATAACATCAGTGAGAGAGATTTAAAAAGAGCAACTGTATCTCCTCTTTGGCTTTATTTAGCAGATTCTTTTAGTCACATAAGGTAGTTTACTCATAATGCAAACTGCTTAACCTTCTAGCCTTCCTCTGCACCTGTCCCAATTTAACACTGTCTTTTCTGAATGTGAGCGACTCAGTATTCAAAAGATGTCAGCAGAGATGTCACCAGTGCTTTGGACAAGAGCCTGAACTCATCCTATGCTCTACCAACACTTTTTTGTATCCTGTGATAATGTTTTGCATTCTGTGATCAAGTTTGTAATTTCTCAGGTCTGCAATGACTGGTAGGCTGTGGTTACCCTGTGATTATCTCCCTCCTCTGCTGTTTCCGTTTCATTCTTGTTGTTAGTTGAAGCTCTTGATCTCATACTTTCTACTTTTAAGTTTGAGCTCATTTCTACTACCTCACCCCCCTTTCTGACCCTTTCTGAAAAGAATATAATATATTGATGATGCCATCTTATCATCATTATTATCTATTCATTTTGTTCAAGGTACTGGTATTTTATGTGAAATAATTATGTGAAACTCTGAGAAGGAGAATCAGTCCTCACTCTTTTTTGAGCTTCATCAGTTCAGATAATCTTAGACAGCGTGTGTCTGTCTGCTGCATCAGGGCTGGTCACCTGTGGAAAGCGAGTGTTGTAGTAGCTGGCAACACACAGCCTGCAGCTCACAGGGAATTAGGGAATCAGTAGGGGTTTTATGCAATTGATTAAGTGATATTGTACACAGTCATCAAAGATGGAACTCCATGATATATACAATGATGTGCTTTGTTCTAATCTTTGCCTGCATAAAATCAGAGGAATATCTATTTTTAGATAAAATAAATGTAAATGGATATAACTAAGCCTGCCAAAGTTATCAGACTTCCCAATTGCTGGATGTAAGATGAGAGAATGTCATTTCCGAGTCCAGTTCCCAATACAATGTTTTAATAACTCACAGGTGGAGGATTTGCTGCTTTTGGGGGCGCAGTACAGCAGGATTCTGGGTGGTCATGCAGCAGAAGCAGCAGTGATCCGCGTGTCCCACAAAGGTGGGTTTGAAGAAGTGGCAGAGATTTTATAGTAGGTGAAATATAAATAAAGGAGAAAGGCAAATGTCTGAGGATGAGTCAGCCAAGGGGTGAATGCATTTACTCATAAGTGGGCTGTTTTGTAGATCACACTGAGACTTAGAAACCAAGATAAAGTTGTGGAGTCTGTGCTTGAACTTTTTAGAAACCTTTGATTAATTGCTAGAGGATGACACCTAAAATATCCCTTTTCTTCTTTTTTTGTATTAAGCTTCCATTTCTTTCGCTTTATCTTCTCCTGCCTTTTTCTTTTTCTTTTTTTTTTCTCCTCTAATTAAATATAAATAAAAAGGACTGCATGTTCTGTGCTGTCACTTATGATATATAACTTCTCACCAGCAATCCCAGATCCAGATACAGTAGTGATTTTAGCTGAGAGACTGTAACTATATAACGATAGGTTTATAGGTTTCAACTGCATATCTGCATTTGTTGCCTTCTGGGTAATTTTTGTAAACTTAACCGTGTGTAAATCAGAACTTTTTTACATATCTACGTGTATAAATATTTCTGCTTTTATATCTGATCAGATCAGTGATTTTTAAGTCGCCTCTAGTCCATAAAGCCACGCTGGAATAGCAGTACCAGCCAGGGGTGCGATAGTTTGGGGCTTTTTTTCCTTTACCACTGAAGTTAATGAGTTTAATGCGCAGTGAAACTAGACGAATCTCCATGAAGACTTAACAAAAATTCGTGGGTTTTGTTTTGTTTTTCTGGGAGAGCTCGTTTTCCTCTGGGTTTACCTCTACAGGTAAGATTACTCTTTTGCCTGCTTGCTTCACACACGCACACGCACATCCCCTTCCAAGAGCCTGTAATCCGCTTCTAAACGAGTCAAGGCTGCCAGCATGGCTGCAGCAGCTCTGTCAGCCAACTTCCTGCTGGAGCCAGAGACGACCCTTCCCTGGTGCGGCGCTGCCGTGGCTCGGACTTGCGGCGTGAGCCGGCTTCTTCCACGGCCGCTCAGGCTGGGAGCGGGAGCCAGCCGTGGGCGAGAGGAGGACTGGCCGGAGCTGGTCCTCCGCGCCCGGGGAGCCTGGGCGACCTCCGGCAGCAGTCGCAGCTCTGGCAGGAGCCGGCCCTTGGCGGCCGCGGAGCCGATGTGTTTCCCCGCGCCCTGCCAGCTCCAGGCAGACACAGCAGCCATAAGAACAGCTGCAGAGCAGGAAGCGGACCCAGAAAGAGCTGAAAACCGATGCTGATCAGCAGCGGTCGGGACTGGAGGATGCCTGATGCAGCTCTGCTCCCCTGATGTTGTGTCAGATTCCCAGCGGGACCGTGCACTCCCCACGATGGCAGCGTACGGCCCTCCTGCAGGGGGGCACATCTGTGCTAAATGTCAGGAAGCGAAACTGAATGCAGTCACCTACGCTCGAGCAGGAGAAAAGACCTCTGGGCACCTCACAGCATTTAAAAAAACCCCTCAAACCAACTGTATGATTTTCACAATGTAAAATGCAATGACCTGAAGGTGAAATTGCCTTCTTTAGCCTTGCAGCGAGTTGGCTTTCTGAGGAGAGGCCTCTCTTTCATTATCATTCTTCAGTGAGATAGCTTGCATTTCTTTATGGAGATGATCTGCATTGCATCCCCAGAAAACCTGAAATGGTGCTCCCCGTTCTGCTTGGAAAGCTGTCCTGCAAGGTGACCTCAGCTCCACATGCACTTTCCATAGTAAAGGATGCTGTGAAACGGGAAAATCTCTTCCATCCTTGGCCCTATTCACATCTAATTTGGCAATTCCACTTCAGATTAGCTGAAGTCCTAAAGACAGGGAAAAGTTAGTTTATGCTCTTCAGCTACAAAGCTCACTGCAGCCTTCCTATTTGGTCTGTATTTACTCCCTTTTAGTATCAGTACTGCTCACTGGGAATTTGTTATGAAGTAAAAAACTTAAATGCAAACTACTTCCCAGGCCAGTTAGAAATATTTAAACACTTCAGGCAGTCGATCTGTGATTCAGAGATTTATTTATAAAACTGTTGATTTTGGGACACCAAACCATTGCATTTAAGCTGCAGAAGTGAGTCATATTTGTGGGAGGTAATTACTACCAGAAAGTACAACTAACTTTTGTAGGTTTCTCTATAAAATGTCCACTTATGACCTGCAACTACTAAAAATAGCATGCTTTGTTGAATTTCAGCAAAGTTATCTGTACAGAATTAGGTGGCTTTATGGATATATTCTGTTTTCCTGACATAAAATAAATGACTCACATGCCTGAGAATTTATTTGGATGTTTTATGTGGACTGTCCTGACCAGGTAACTTGCTCGCTCAGTTTATACTCTTTTCATGAAAACCAGAAACTTTGTGGTAATTGCGAGAGAAGAGCAATTCAACATTGGAACAATGATTGTAGCTAGCACTTACAAACAGTGTTTGTTCATCAGAAGGGTCTCTGATTTCTTGTATCATCCAAACCCACAATAATCTATTCAGTCTGTTCTCTGTGGTTAATAGATCTTGGGAGCTGAGGGAGTTCCAGATGTCCAACACCTGCAGAAGCTACTTGCAGAGCCGGAGGGAACTTTCTTCATTATCCTTCAGTCATGACTGAGGAATTCAAGTTTATTTAACTTGTGGTCACTTAGCAGCACTCCGTACCAGCAGATGAGTCAGATGCTATGCCACCTATCCCAAGAGAATACTATACAACTGGGTTCAGAAAAATAATGTCATCCATCCTGGCATACCAGGCTTCGAACAGTTTTTCCCATGTCAATCAGGGACAACTTAAGGTGCACCATAAACCCAAGTGACCTGTCATTGCTAGCAAACCAGGAATGACTGCGAGCAGACCAAAAATGGAGTTGCTATCCAGAATTTAAACCACAGTCCTCTGAATACCTCCTTCCCCCTCCAAAATGACAGTTACAGAAGAGGCCTTCCTTTAGAAACTGCAATTACCTGTGTGTGATTTGCCAGCACTCAGGTACTCTCTGCTACATTTCCCAGAACCTTGTGAACGGGTCACAGCCAGGAATTCTTTCCCCTGTTCTTCTTGCTCCTCCAAAGTGAGCCCAGCTCCCACTAACTACATGGTCTCCTTGATGCGATGGGGGTCAGAAATGGTGAGGTTAGGACTTGCACTTGCCTTTCCACAGCTTTTTGAGGAAGAGAACTAAATAACATTATCCTTATCATCCTGAACTATGCGTCTTTGAACAGCTCCACCCTATTGTCCTATTCTACCCATGGTTCTTGGACAAATAAGCACTGAATTTATTTTTCCTGTTGGTTTTGGGTGGTTTTTTGGTTTCATTTGGGTTTGGGTTTGGGCTGTTTGGTTTTGTTGGATAATTTTTTTTTTTTTTTGGTGTGTTGTTTGGGTTTTTAATTTTTATTTTTTATTAATTTTTCTTCTTTCTCCTTCCTGTGATCAGGTTTTAATTACCAGTTGGCTCTGGCTAAATGTGCCGCACTTGGCCATTGCGGTGGGGCTGGCTGACAGAGGGTTTGTCCACATTAAGGTTGCTCTCCATGCTGCTGGGATGCCACCCTGATTTACCAGCCCAGGAAGAGAGCTGAGTGAGTGTCAGCCCACACTTTGAGTCTCCACACACGGCAGGATGGCAGCTGGTGGTCAGGGAAGGTAAGGACTGTAGTCAGCATTGAAGTGGACTTGGGTACACTTTTACATCAAGTAACAAATTGCATCTTTGAGGTGTTGTATCAGTTTTACTTACTACAGCAAGGGTGGGAAGTCAGATTGCCTTTTCCCTTGAATTCATTCCACAGGAATGTAGGAATTATAATTTCAATCTGGTTAATGGCCCACTCAATCAAGTGTCTTCAACCAAAGAGCAGAAGTCCTGAAAGCTTTACAGAAAGAGACAGAACCTGGTAATAAATTTTTATATAGATGCTCTTTAGGCAAAATTCTTCCTTATATCAAAGTTATTTTTGAATGAAAGGTTCATGAAAGATGAGCACAGATCTCTTCTTTCGATGGCTTCTGTAGTGGAAGGAAACAGTTGTGTCCCGAGCAAAATGCAGTGACGGGCTTGAAATTGGAAAACCATTTCTCAATATAGCTATATATTATGTCTGTTATTTAACGGGGTGGTCACTATCAAAATGGGCTAAGGACAAAGCTAAACAAATAGTTTTTTTCTGTTTTCAGAGATATTTTAGAGTTTTCAATGTTCATATTGGATGGAGACTTAACCAGATGGTCCTTACTACTATTAAGAATTCAGTGGTCATGGGTAATAAAGTTAAACCCACTTGCATCCAAATTAATCAATTTTTATACATAACTTAATTTCATAATCTCAGATAATTTTTGTCAATGTTTTCTAATCTTCCTGATTTGAGAAGCACCTTGCATATGTTGAGGAGGGGGTCTATGTTAATTCCTCAAACTAACATAGCACTCCCTCAAGCCTTTCAAAAACCCTCCAAATGGCTGTGGGTTTTTAGGAAAGCTGGTGATCACCACCGAGTGTTGGGCTGTACTGTGAGCTGAATGCTTTGAGGTAGATTCTGTGTTTGTTAAAGTGGGTCTACTTTTATGATTCAGTTTTTCCCGCAGCAGTGAAAGAGCAGCATATTCTGCTTCACTTATGCATTTAGATCTGACAAGCAATTACCTAGAGCTGAGTTCATGTATTTTCAAAATACTGTTCTCCCTGCATTGGATCCTGAGGGGTGTTTGCCTCAAGAGCTGCGTCCAGGTCTCATCTTCTGTAATGCTTCTGTACCCTATTATTTTTTTGCTGTTGCTTTGCAGAAGGGAAAAATGCAAGGTAAGAGAATCATATTGAAATTGTACCTCTTGAGACTGATGCACATTCCATTAAAATACGTTTTTGTATCATAGCTACTCAGTCTTCTTCATGATACAACAAATAAACCAGGGATGGAAATGCTGCTGAGACTGTGCTGCTACACCTTGATCTGTAGGAGCGAGGCCAAATATGGCTTCTGGGGGATGATTACTAAAATACCAGACTCAGGTCCCACCAATCCAGCCCAGTGGAAATCCTGCTGCCTCTGTTTCTGTAGACAGAAGAGGCAAATAAAAAGCATGATGATTCTGAGAGGACTCAACTAGCAGTGATGAGGACTTGGCTAGAGGCTTTATAGGGCTTGCCAAGAAAATGGTGCCCCAGCCCTGGCACTCGCAGCAGGCAGGATGGGGGTGGCATGGGGCTGGACCTGCCCAGCCCAGTGGCTTCTTGCACTCACAGTCCCTGTGCTCCACACAGGCAGTGGTAAAGGGCTTTTCCTGCTTCCCAGCTCACCCAGCCCTATAACATGGCCACTTCCTCTTGTGCCTTCCTCTAGCTGCGAACTATTGCTCTGCATTAGGGTGAGCACCCTCCTGGGCTTTGCTTCTGTGGTGCTTTCTCTGGCTTCCCCCCTCCACAGTCCCACTGTATTCAGGCATAGTTAGTTGGTGCAGCCTCTACTGCAAATAGAAACTCCCTTATGGCATGCCTCCTTTTCTAACAAGAAATAACTTGCCAGAGCACTGAGTGACCAAGCCCAGCCCTTGCACCAGGAGGGATTTGCTACATGCCTCCTTGCTTCTCTGCCTTTCTGACTTTTGTAAGGACTCTCTGCCTTGTAGCTTCTGCCAAGAAACTTTAGCCTTGATAAGGAGAAGCATAAGAAAGATTGCCTGCAGGCAGGCAGGCAGACAGACAGAATGATAACTGCATTTTGGTACAGAGGTTGGGCTCTGCAGTCTCTGGTTTAAATATTTGGAAGAGGAGTCAGCAGCATTTTTAAGCTGGTCGCTTCCAGGGGACCTAGAAGTGTAGTGGGGACTGCTGGGGTAAAGACTGCTCATAGATTACTCATAAAAAGGAAGAAAATTTAGTAGAACAATTTAAATACTAGCTGACAATATCTTTTTGCCAAGTTTTAGCTCAGCAGAGTTGAAATGGCCAAGTTTTCAATGCCAACAATTGAGGTTTGTAAAGGAAATACCAAACCAACCTTGGCGAAAAAAGAGGAGGACGTTAAATTACAGAGCAAGGACTGCATTGGCTCGGTAGGCGGAGAAATAAACAAGTTACGAAAAAGAAAATCAGTTGGAGTCTTTCATTTTGATTCCTGTGCCTAAGCAGAAAAGTGTAAGATTTACCGGCAATGGCTGAGCTGAAGCTGATGCTCAGAAGCTGTATGGAGTTGCTTGTGAGGGGAGTGGGGAAGGTGACCAATACAGGGGAGTGCTGCAGAAATGCCCATAAGGTGTTGGTCAGTCTCATCATGTAAAGACTTAAAAAGAGCTCAGACCGCGAATTGTTGGCTGTTCTTAATTTAGGAAGTGCCCAAAAGACACGTTCTTTAATGTAGACAATATTTTTTCTTGGATACAGTGTTGACAATATACAGTTGTCATTGGACATTTGTGTAATTTTTCCTGTATAATGTCCAAGAGCATTCCTCTGAATTCCTGCAGCAGCAGCAGGCCAGCTAAATTCACCGTGAGCTATCTTCCATCCAAGAGGCATTCCACTGAAGTTGGAGAAACTATTTGCTGTGTGTGGACTGCCAAGTCACACAGGAGCAGGGACAGCAAACTCTTCCCCTGAAATATTATTTCAGTCATTTCAGTTTTATAAAGGACAGAGGAAAACATTACCCATTGCATGGGTAGACCTATTTGTCTACTCCAGAAGGCTGAATGTATTTCATCCAGAAGTGACAGTGGTGCCTGAAAAACCACTTCTCAGAATTAGAAGGTTGATTTTGTAGTGCAGCTTGCCAAGCCCAGGTTTCCACACCCAGTAATGGATGAACATCAGAGAGGTCACAGTACAGAAATGCCAAAGCATAGGTGCTGTACAGGACCTTGTACAGGACCAACCTAGAGATAACTTGGTTGAGTAAATCCTACACCACATACAACCCTTACGGATGGGCTGTATGTGTAGTTAGTGGCAGAGGCTGGCAGTCAGTGGCCATAATTTCCACACTGCTTTCTTCAGATTACCTGTGAATGACCACCCTACTGTTTTTAACTTGCTAGCTCAATGCTTTCCTGTTCAATTAAGCAGATGTCGTGCTACAGCAGAGTATTTCTGGAGTTTCTGCTGTAAATTAATCATACCTGGAAAAAAAACAGTACCAGTTAATACTTGGGTACTCAATCACACACAGCAGTCACCTATATATTCCTTTTGTCATGGTTGTAGTCATTTGCAATAAGCTGTTGCAATTTTCCTTACTCTGTTCTATGTTTCTCTGTTTTTTCTCAGTTGTCCATTTCTGCAAAATTGTGTTTAATAAATTTTAAGTAAATATGGGAGTGTTCTATCATGTGCAAATATGTAAATCTCGTGATGCAGAGGAATACACAGACTATTTCTGCTCTTAGAATCATGGAAGAGTTAGGCTTGGAAAGGACCTTAAGATCATGTAGTTCCAGCTACCCTGCCATGGGCAGGGACACCTCACACTAAAATCTTCCTTAATCCATGCATGAACTTTGTAGTTTTAACCTACCAAATAAAATTAGAGATAAGTTTTACTGATTAAATGATCCGTAGCAGCAGGAATACATTATGTGCTTCTAGCTAGAGGTAAATAAGATATCATTGCAGTACTTTGTTATAGCTCTGGCTGTGTCAGCATTTGCATTACAAACCTCTTCTTCCAGGGGTTTATAACTCAGCCATAAAATGCGCTCCAGTCTGAAACTTGGCACACAAGGTCTGAGTCTGGCAATGAAGTTATTTTGCAAAAAGTTAAAACAATGCATTAGCTGTTTGGCCATATCCAAGTTGTAAGTGTTTAGGATCTGAGCAACAGAGGGGGCCTACATAGAAAAGCCAGGTGAAGACCTGCCCAACGTATCGCTCCAGCCTTGCCCTTCTAGGGTCACCATAAAATCCAAGTGTGTCAAAACTTAAAATGTTTTATGAGGTTACGCACACTGAAAAGCTGGAGTCAAATGGTGAAGTTTCAGCAGTGTTGTGCACTGCGTTCCTACTGCTCCCACTGCTCCTGCTGTGAGCGGAGGTCAGCTGGATGGCTTTTCATGGTTCACAATCAAATCCCAGACCTGCTGGGATGGTTAGGATGTTGAGGAATGATCCCTGTTTCACTTGCACCTCCGTTTCCCAGACTATGAGCATTGCCTCTCGGGGCCTGACTCTTCTCTTTCCTTCGCTTCTCTGTTGCCCTGCAGCAGGAGCCTGAGCATCTCTTCAGACATCACTCCCTGCAGCCCAGGGCCATGCAGAGAGCTGGGCTGCCTTCCACCTGGGGGGGCTGCAGCCACGGCCGGCCTTTGATTTCCTATCAATCCACCGCATAGGAAAAAGTCTCATAAACAGCAGAGCTGTTAAAGCCATCGGGTTTCACATTCGGAGACTGAATTTGCCATGCCCTCCCCTTGGGATTGTTGGGAATTTATAATGTTACAGCCCCCGAGGCCAGGTGTCCTTCCTCAGCCGCAGCCTTCGGCTGGTGATGGGGAAGCAGCGCCCCCACCACGCAGTCACAAACCTCCCCCTCCTCCTCCTCCACAGCGGTTACCCCCCCAAAGTCCCCACCCAGCGATTTTAAGAGACCTTCAGGCGTTACCGCAGGCCTTTCTCCTGCCGGTCCTGGGGCGGAGCTCGGGTAAGCATACATCCTTGCGTTTGCCTCAAAATTGCCATTTCCAGAGACGGTGTATTTAACGGCAGATGCTGACAGAAGAGCCGGCAAAGCGCCTTTTGAACGAAGCGCGCCTTCTCCCTGCTGTTGCTCTGTGCCACGCCTCATGTTTTCTCCCCCAGTTTCAAGAACGTGTTTTGGCTCTCTCTTCATTCCCAGCTGACCTGAGGAGCTGACTGAGCGCTAGCCAGTTTCTCAGTGAACTAAGCAAGTTTGCCAGGTTTGGTATACAGTCACCAACTGACAGTTGTAAAAAACATTTAGAGCATATAACATACATTAACATACAGGTTCTGAGTGACTCTGTTATTAACCATTAAAGAGCACGCTTTATTCAAATGAAAATGAAAGGCGGATGAGATTTTATCTAGAATCCATCTTTAACACACAGACATGAAATGTGGTTTTCAAAGATTAACTCACTTTCATCTTATGATATTTCCTTTTGGGAAGCCTCAACCCTTTGGCTTCTCCATTTCTGCACTGCAGATGGTGGAAGATCATGATATTGATTGCATGTGTTTAAAAATAAGACATTTGCTCCTGCATCTTTGATCCAAGTAATATAAGACTATACTTACGGAAAAGAAAAACAAGGCATGAGTGTGGTTTTGAGCATTTACATGCAAAAGCATAATACTAATAATGCTATCATCTTAAAATATAACTCAAATAGACACCTAGTATTCTACAAAAATCAATTTAAAGAAAAACAGACACTGTGTTCTGACTTGTTTAAGCCAAAGTTTGCATTGGATGTACATTCAGGGCATATTTTGCTTGTATTTTTCAGGTATTTATTTGGAAGGATGTTATTTCCAGTTTCCAGCAATGTAACTGATCTTCCAAACTCACTGACAATCTTTATCTCAGAAATAGAATCCCAACAATTAGGTAAGTCACTGACACAACCAATTCAATTAAATATTTGGACTCTATTTTGAAATTCATGTTAACTGATAGTTACGACGTTTTGCTGTCTCTGGGAAACATTAAGGAATGGGAAGGGAATAGATCTTAATATTATAATATGCAAGCCATTATAACAAGGATTTGGAGAGGAAAATAGGCATATAATGTGATTCAGTTTTCTTTAAATTGAGCCAAGCCTGTACATTGCCTACTTAGAGAACTCAGTAGAGTTACAGCCATGTACAACCTTCCTCCTAAATTCAGGATAAGACTTTGCTTTGTTAGTTTTTTTTCTGGCCAGGAAAGGCATGTGCATTCTGCAAACATAGTAGAGACACTCATTAAGCAACTATGTTTACCCTTATACTGGAAAAGCAGGACAGTTTTTTCTGTAGTGGTACCTTCGTAAAAAAAGCACGGATAACTGAAGTGCCTATTGTCACCAACTTCAGTTCCTAAAGGAAAAAGATAGCAGAAGCATCCTTTCTTTCAGAAAGCATCCTGATTTCAGACAGCATCCTAGCTGTCTGAAAGGTGACATTAGAAGAAGTGTTGAACCTGTGAGTCTAAATAAGAAAATACTTTCATGGTAGTGAAACCAAATCACTCAGAAATCTTAAGAAATATTTGTTCTGATAAACTGCTAGACCGAGTCTGAAACTGGAAGAGGTAACTCCTTTGCTGTGATGTTATTTGTTTGTGGTTATGGAGACAAGATGTTTTTCTCGATGCTGGAATGACTGGCAAAATTTGAAGAAGGAAAATATTGGTCTCAAGTGACAAATTGTATGAAAAAATCTCACCAGCTGCCTTTGAATGTATGAGCAGCAGGAAGTAGTCTGACATTTTGAAGACAGCATTTCTTTTTCTACCCTGAGGTTTTCCTCTCTCTGGACTTAGTGGTCATGTCAATCTGAGCTGGAACGAGTGAGCTGAGGGACAGATTTTTCTGCCTTTCCACCAAGCAGCTGCAGTAGGGGCCCAGACTTTTCCTCTCTCTCCCACTAACAGTGCAACAGCTCCAGCCCAAGGAATCAGTATCATCAGGAGAAATAAAGCCTTGTGGCTTTTGTGGCCTAAGAATCCTTGGTTTTATCCAGACACCCAAAGGAAAGCCATCTGGGCTATGCTGGTTGCAATTTGTGTATGCCATCAAGCGAGCAAAGCCATCAGATGAGACCAGCTTTTGATTGCTACAAGTCTGCAATGTGTGAAAGATTCTCTTTTTCCTTAGCAGTTCCTGAGCAGTTCAATTCTTGTACTTTGTCTCTGGCCCTATTTAGGGAAGGTGTATATAAACGAATTTATGTTGCAGAGATTGGCTCTCTCCTTAATATCTGCAGGCCCACATTAACGCCTTGAAAATCACGTTGGCTAACCACTGAGTGTCTCCACCAGGATCAAAAGCTATCACAATTCAGTAACACACTTTCATCCATCACAAACAGATGATCTCACATTTGCTTTCTGGTCCGTGACTTCTGAGAGGTTTATTTGTCACAGAAGTGCTATTTGAACCATGGTCTGGACTGACAGAAAGACAGCACTGGTTTGCAATTTATTATATGCAACAAAGCCAAACATGGGTCAGTGAAGGGAAAAGAGCTTCCAATTATTATCTTCAAAGTTGAGAAACAGTTTTTATTTTAAAGGCAATTTCGGCTAACGATTGCCTTGTGGCAATTTTAGGTTAGATAAACAGACACTTTGTGGTATGCATCATGCAAATGATCGGCATGTTCTTTGAAAAGTTTGGGTCATCATCTACCAAAAAGATAACATCATCATCACGGTTCAATTGTCTTCAGAGGAGAGTGAATTAAGCTGAGTTTGAATGCAAATCCCCTGTGAAGGGTAGTGTTCATAATCCCAGCATTCAGGTCTGGTGGTGTGGTCTTCCTCTATGCCTCTTTCTCACAACTCCAAGCTCACAATGACTGTATATGCACACTTCCACCATGGAGATGTTCACATGATTGCGTACTGGGTGGCCACCAGACCATAAGTCACTTAAGAATACAGAAACTAGCAAAGTGGATCAGACTCATCCCCTTCAGCCCCTGGTCCTGTCTGTAGTGGGTTTAAGAGACACATCAGAGACTCACGGAGAAAGAGGCAGCTACAGAATGAGTCTCCCCAGTGCCCTCATAATTTCTAACAATAAGTATTTTAAGGAATTTTACAATAGGAAGTTCAATCTGGAGCCCTGGGCTCATCACCCGTAGATGGACATAGCCTCTATGATAGCGTTTAATCATATATCACAAAATTTTTTTTGCACTCAGCCTATACTTCAGGCTATAATCCTGTGACAATAGATTTCAGAGATTAGTTATGAACTGTAAGAAAAAGGACTTATTTTTGATTGTTATAAACTTACTGTTGGATAGGCACATTGGCAGCTCCCAAATCTGTTGTGACAAGTAGCATCTAATCGTCCCTCGCTCATTTTTTCCACACACCATTCCTAATTTCATAGATTTCCATTACAGTCCTATAAAAGAAGAATTTTCTCATTTCTGAAATTGAAAAGTCCTAGCCATTGCAGGCTCCCTATAGAAATGCTTTCCCAGACCTCTGATCTTCATCATAAACCTTTTATTCTTTTCAATTCCACTGTGTACTGTCTGAAATGAGATTTCAGATATGTGGCATTTAAGAAGCAGGAGCACTGAGGACTGTGGCACACTGGCTTCTGGTCAGCTTGCTCTTTCTCTCCTAACAGCGCTTCCAGACCGCTTGTCTTTTCAGCTGTTGCAGAACACCGTGCTGGTGTGTTTGAACTCGGCTGTCTCAGAAACATCCCGTGTTTTGAGAGACACGGGCCTGTTTTTTCTAGACAAGGGAGAGTTATGCAGGGGAAAATGCTTATAGAAGCCTTAAGCTTACAATGATTGCTGATTTCAACCAAAACCCATGAGGCCAGTTTATGGCTGCAGATAGAGCTCTCTATTGTCATATAGGCTTCTTGCCAGTGTAGTCGTAGGTGCATGGGAGAGGAGGATACCAAAGATTTAGAGGAACAGTCCATTTAAGTTTTTTATTTTGGTTTGCACTGTAAAGCAAGTGTGTTCTTAGTTGCTTTAACAAGTAACCATGTGTTTTCTGGGAGAAATGGCTTCAGACTACAATGAGAATTTGATCCTATGAAAACATTTTATGAATTTGGCTTGTTCAGAGGAAGGTGATGGAGCCCATATTCTTGACCAGATCAGCCTACCGTTAACCAAATTTAACCCTTCACCCCAGTAAAAAAGAAAGGGTAATGTAAATACTGCTTAGTCTCATTTTCCGTATTCCCAGTGTTATTATTTCAGTGTCACATGGGCCCTTCATATATATTTAAAGCTGAGAGGAGCCCTTTGACTCTGCCCTTTTTGTTATTTCAATGTCCAGGAATGAAATACACTGTTTATGTGACTCCAGGCTTTGCACTTGTTCATACGCTGTGTGTACTGTTCATAAGCTGGGTTTATAAAATGGAATGACCTCAGCCACCTAGTTTTCAAGCCCCAGGTCCAGATGTTGACACAAATCCTTCAGTCTCGAGCTCATTTCTTTTTTTATGTTATCGAAAGTTTTTATTTTGATTTTGCAATTTTTATTTCTTGTTACTTAGAAAGATTGAAGAATCCCAGTGTCCAGCCTTCTCCTTCACTGAGGCTTTAAAACTCCCTTAGAGGCCACGATTTCTCCTCTTCTTATTTATCCATTTATCCAAGAAGTTGTCACTTATCCTCATAGCAGAAGACAGATAGAACTCTATTAATTAAGATACCAGCCAGATTCTGCCCTAATATGAGAAATGCAATACATTTGGAGTGAGACGTGCAAGCACTTGTATTGCCTAGATGAAACAAACAGAAAAGCCTAGTGAAGTAACTCTTACTCTATAAAGTGCTTTATATTTACAATACCCAAATTTCACGATGTTCCAGAATTCCCTTCCTACACACATACACTCCCCCAATAAGGAAATGTTATCCCTATTTTGTATTAAAACAATTATACTATGACATTTGCTCTTAGCTTGGGACAAATTAGAAATCAAAATTTGCTATTGCACCAGACCATCTAAAGCTTTCTCTTCTCTCTTCTTATATCATTATATAGGAATAAAATATTATTCTTCTCTTTTTTATCACTTGCTTTTATTCAAATAAACTTTTATTTTATTTTATTTTTCCCCTGAGAAAAGAGTTGAACTTCTTGAATCTTTGGTTCTCCACTTGTGAAATAAACCCAGACTACCTTAGAGGAAAGTTTTAATAAAATGAGTTATTTCAAGGTAGGAGGTCATGCGAGTAGGAGGTCTTGAGCTAGTCTCTGGATATATGAACCTGCCTGGGACCGGGCGGGGAGAGGAAAACAGCCTGCAAGGCAGAGTACTTTGGTGAAGGCAGTAAAAGGTCAGTCTGTGTGCACATGGCTGTGTTTGCCACAGGTGCAACATCTTTGTATATCATTGCCTTTATGTTCCCAGCTTTGGCCCCAACACCTGATACGTGCTGTTAGCAGGCTGTGGGATTAACAGACTCCAGGAGTAGATAAAGCTGTAAAGAATCAGTAGAGATACTTTGAGTAGGGGGAAAGTGGGAGCAAAACATGAATGCTTGTGCAGAACCATGGCAATAGTCATGAAAGGAAGAAATCGAAGGTTTCAGAGCAGCACTGCGGAGAAGGACTTGGGGGTGTTGATGGATGAAAAAAATTAACATGAGCTGGCAGTGTGCACTTGCAGCCCAGAAAGCCAACCGTACTCCTGGGCTGCATCAAAAGGAGTGTGACCAGCAGGTCAAGGGAGGTGATCCTACCCCTCTACTCTGCTCTTGTGAGACCTCACTTGGAATACTGTGTGCAGTTCTTCAACATAAGAAGGACATGGAACTGTTGGAACAAGTCCAGAGGAGGGCCACGAGGATGATGAGGGGACTGGAGCACCTCCTGTATGAAGATAGGCTGAGAAAGTTGTGGCTGTTGAGCCTGGAGAAGAGAAGGCTGCGTGGAGACCTCATAGCAGCCTTCCAGTATCTGAGGGGGGCCTATAGGGATGCTGGGGAGGGACTCTTCATTAGGGACTGTAGTGATAGGACAAGGGGTAACGGGTTCAAACTTAAAGAGGGGAAGTTTAGATTGGCTATAAGGAAGAAGTTCTTTACTGTAAGGGTGGTGAGGCAGTGGAATGGGTTGCCCAGGGAAGTTGTGAATCATAGAATAGTTTGGCTGGAAAGGACCTTAAGGTCATCTAGTTCCAACCCCCCTGCCATGGGCAGGGGCACCTCACACTAAACCATGTCACTCAGGGCTCTCTCCAACCTGGCGTTGAACACTGCCAGCGATGGAGCATTCACAACTTCCCTGGGCAACCCATTCCAGTGCCTCACCACCCTTACAGTAAAGAGTTTCTTCCTCATATCCAATGCTCCATTGCTGGCGGTGTTCAAGGCCTGGTTGGACAGAGCCTTGGGTGGCATGGTTTAGTGTGAGGTGTCCCTGCCCATGTCAGGGGGTTTGGAACTAGATGATCTTAAGGTCCTTTCCAACTCTAACTATTCTATGATTCTATGTAAATCTCTCTTATTTACTTTCTTTCTCTTGCTCTTAACGCATGCATGAAATGGTAAGGAGTGGGACTTCAGCCAAGAGTAATGCTCAAACCACAGAATCATTAGGTAAGTGTCAGATGAATAGCCTATTTCAGGCAGGTGACACTGCCCAAGAGGAAAATAGAGATTTATGCTAAGCAAATGAGAAATCTGGCATCCTTTATGAATTCAGAAACATTAAAGGTTCCCCAGTAAATGACAGGGTCATTTGTGAGATATGTGCTTCCAGCTTGCAGGAATGATCAGCGAAAGAAACAGTTCTAAACCATAGGTAAATGGCTCTATACTAGTGATAGCCACTAAACAGTCCTGTGGTTAAAAAGTGGGCACAAGGGCAGGAGAGATAGGGGATATCAGACAAAGCTGTTTATCCTCTCCTGCACTGTCAGAGAAAATATCAGTTCTGGTTGTGGATGCAGCCAGGTGAACGGGGTACTTCTGAGCAGCAGGATTAGATAGAGAAAAGCCACTAAGAGCTGGGTCATACCACAAACCCATTCTGCATCCAGTAAGGAGTTGCAGCTAGCTGCTGAGACACATAAAGCTTTGGCTTTATGTGATCTAAAACCAGATCACCAGGGTGACCCACTCCTGCTGGAGGAGAGAGGTTGAGTGAATTGCTGGTCAGTATCAAAACTATCCTCCTGGGATGAAGCCCCTGGGGGACTGAAACCTCCAGGAGCCCAAGATGTGGCTGAAGCTAGGAATAATCTCCCCTGCCCTGCTCCACAGGGTGCAACAATGACTGCCAAGCTGCAGATCATTTGGTTTTCTGAGACGATGACAAAGGACAGGCAGGCCTGCAAAAACAGGCATCATTCATCCTGTAACCCCAGTGCAGCGTGGATCTGCCTGTGGCTGGGAGAAAACCAACAGGTAATCAAAGCATCTGCACTGGAGGAAAGCAGTTAAAGTGAATATGGAAAAGAATTGCTAATGGCTGAGGAAATGCTACCTAATAGGGTACGGAATAGTATGCACCACTTGCGGGTGCACAGTAACGGCTGCTGGCTTTCTGAGACAGATGAGCCATTCAGCCACCTACCAGTGCCAGACGCAGCTCCTGGCAAGTAAGGCTTGGCAGAAGTACCCCTGGGCATCAGGCCAAGCAGAGAGGTGCTGCCGCAAGAACTGACCTGCACCAGCAACTCCCAGGCATCACGGGAGTATCGCAGACGGAGCGGGGTGCCAGAGGGAGCAGGGAGGAGTGTGTGCCTGCACTCCACAACCTCAGAACAAAGTTCAGAAGGACAATATTAGGGCAAAATTAGCCCAGTGCTAATCGTCTACATCTGATGTCTGTTGATCTCTGAAGAGCATTGATTGACAAGCCACGACCAAAAGAGGAAATCTGGCCATTTGTGCAGGCAGGCAGCTGTCTCTCCTCACTCTGAAAAGCCCAGGAACAGGTATGGAGAGACCTTGGGGGCCTACTCAGTGAACCTCCAGCCTCAGTCCCTATGGGACAGACAGATCTCCAACCTGCTGCCTCAGGAGGACAGCAGAGAATAAGGCAGAGCAAAATTCTGCAGCTCTGGGCATTTGCTAGCAGTAAACCCAACAAGGGAGCAAGACAGAATTTTCTCTCCTCTTTTTTCTTTAGGTCCATTAGTTCAGGTCCATTGAGTACCACCAGTATCCCAGAGAGGTCCTGATGAAACATGTAATTACACCAAGCAACTGCATGATTTTTTTTTAATACCATGGTATTAAAATAAGGTACTGCCCTTACAGCAGCATCCTAACTCTGCATTTCTCTGAGGAAAAGAAATAGTATTTAACTCAATGATACTGTGCTGGGAACGTCTAGGCATCTAAGAAAGCACTGAAGAATTCTGGGTGCTATAGAGCAGAAAGGATTGTGCCAAAAAAACTACTCTATAAAAGAAAAGCAACTACTACCAGTACTTACTGCGTGATGGACATGCAGGCAAGCCACTGAGTATCTCTGCCAGCCAGACTAGGATGCTCAGCTGATGTACATCAACCAGTGCAGAACTGACTTGTCCTATTTTAAAGAGAGGAACTACATGGCCATATTAAATTGTTACTTCTCTTTCTCAAAAATGGGCTATGTGGAGGGCATTCAAGCAAGAACTGAGATCATGAAATGCAAAGCACATTTTCTTAGGCAGTGGTTGTAATGCATTGCAGCAAAATTCAAGTGATTCTGTACCCTGAGGATCCGAGAACAAGACCTCTTCCCCTGGGTACCTACAAAACAAGTGAAAGGCAGGAATGACAGTAAACAGCCAGGAGCAAAACTGCACAGACAAGAAGAGATGTCTACTTGGAAATGCTGTGCTTTTGCAGCAACCCTCCCAGGGACTAAACACCAGCTTGGTAAGAGACTGATGAGCAGGAAAATCAAGACCCTGAGGTAAGATGACAGACGGGCTGGCAGCAGTCACGGTCACGATGGTACAGGTATAGTCCAGCAGCTCACAACAATAAAGGGAGCCAAGGGTAAAGCCACTACCAGGACAGTGACTGAGTGGAAGACCAACCGTCAGGCAAAGGTCAACGGTGGGATCTGTAGCAAGACAATTGGGCATAGCTGGTACTCAGGGCAGCAGTGGAGATAAAACTGGATCAGCGGAAAGCAGGTGGCAAGTGCACAGGAGGACAAGGAAGGCATAGGAAGATCTCAGGAATTAACTGATTTGACACAGCAGTGCTGGGGAAACGAGTGTCCCAGGAAGCCAGAGCAGCAACAGAGCACCAGCCAGCAGGATTCAAACAGTCAAAGAGGCTTGTAAAGCCTCATCAGTAGCAATAACACAAACAGGATGTGGAAGACTGGACTGAAGAGAGGCACACTTGAAAGACAAGGCTCAAGGTAGTGCTAGAAGGTAGCAGTAAAAGTCAGAGCCCAGTTCAGGCCATATAGAGGTAACTAGATGCTCAGCAATAGCTGCCAACATGGCGACAATAAACAAGAGGAGAGGTTAACGACCTTCACAGGTCTTGGAAGGAGCATATGTAGCTGCAGCAAGGGGCTTGAAGGGGCATCAGGAGCTGCATCTGTGTTTGCTTGACTTGAATGGCTGCTGCGGCTCAGGTTTTACAAGTGCAGAGCCCTTTCATGTTGTTGTCCAGCGCCCAGAACATGAAACACTTGAAGTGAAATCCTGCCCCCACTGAAGTTAATGGGAATTTTGCCTTGAGTCTGGTTTCTCTTTGTTCACACTATCTAGTATAAGGAAAGACAGATCCCACCTCAAAAGGGGGGGGGGGGAAGGAGGTTAAAGGAAAGCATTAGTGCTACTTTGCTGGTGAGCGTGAGCTGGGGGTAATGGGGCAGGCCTGGTGCCCCTTACTGGTGGGGACTGAGGCAGGCCCAGGACTTGCTGAACTGAATAGCAAGGGAGCAGGACTGAGAGGGCTGGAAAACCCTCATCAAGAAGGGAAGGAGATAAAGGGAGGGACTGGCAGGAGAACACAAGAACAGACTCAATTAATTAAAAGCTGTGCCAAGGAGCTCCCAAATGGCAAGGGGGGATCACCCCCTTAGGGCAGGCACAGGCCACAAAAGAGGCACCTCAACAGCACCAGCAAAGACACAGAAGAGTTGGGAAAAGCATGGGGACGTTTTCCGCAGTGCCTCACTGGTGTCTTTGTTTTCCTGCTGCCTTGGCAGGGCAAAGCACACTCCTGGTGTATGGCTGGGATGGGTAACTTCAGGGCTTTGAGAAATGGGAAAGTTTGTGGCTTCATGCTTTGAAGAAATGGGAAAATCTGTTTCTTCTTCTTCCCACCATGGGAAGGAAGGCAACAGCATTACCGTCAGGTCTGTATATTTCAGCAGGAGACCTGAATCCTGTGGGTTAGTAAAAAGCAAGTGGCATAAGCACGGAGACAGGAAGATCACATGCAAAAGGTAGTTCAGTATTTGAAAGTTGTGTAAGACGCTACTAGAGAAAAAGTAGCAGCTGCAGGCATCTGAGCTGTGCCAATTGCTTTGACTCCTGCAAGTAGTTTTCATTATATCTTTGGAAGAGAGACTATGGAAGACACAATAAAAGACCTTGCAGAAGAGGTCCCTTCCTTTAGCTGAAAGCTACAATTGTGAACATACAATTCCTGATTGTCACAGTGCTGCAAAAGCTACAAAAAAACGTCAGAGAGAAAGGAAATTCCCACAGTAGAGCTGCCAGTGACAAATGACAGCAGTGCTGAGAAAGGTAGAAGGAGAGCCAGAGCAAGAGAAGCCTGTGGGCAGACCTGCTTAGCGCCTTTTTTTTTGCCTTTGGCTGGAATGCGTTCTGATGGGAAATGCCCACTTGACTATATTGACATTTCCCGTTTTCATTTCCTTCAAGAATGCATGTCTGAAGCCAGTCTCTTGCCTAGAAGTTTGCTGTTGCTTTCCTGCCAGAATGGGCATGAATTTTTTCAGGAAGCTACAATGGCAGAGTCCAGCATCTTTGCCCCACGGGACCTGGCAGCAGTGCCAGGGTCCCCATCCCACCACCAGTGCTGGGGCAAAGGGCTGGGCCACCACAAGCTTTTAGCAGAGGGAGCGGGCAGGCACTGAAGAAGCAGAAACCTTTCCGTTTTCACTCTCCTCGTCCATGTGGAAAGTAATTTCTCGGAAAGAGACTGTGGTTTCTGTGTTCTTTCCTCCCAGATGTAAGGGGGATTGTCCTCAATGCAGACCCAGCTCCCACACCGCGTGGCTGCTGGCCTTTTCCATGTCTAGTGAATGGCCTGAACCCTGCCTGTCTCCACACAGCCTCAGTTCATCCCTCTGCACCACTGCAAGAGCTGTTCCTAGCCCCTCAGGCTGTTGTGAGGCCTAATTACCAAGTGTTTATGGAGAACCTCATTCATTAGAGGAGCTTGAGCTATATAAGTGCATATTATCATTTAGGATACTTCAAGATGAAAGGCACTTAAGTGCTTGACAAACTGAGAAAGCAAATGTATACAGGAATCAAGCCATTTGCCTCTGAAATGAAGCATCTGGGCTGAGACATAACAACTGTTTCAGGCAGTAGCACAAGGTGAGAACAGCAAACCCCCAAGGTTCAGCTAAATGTTCCAAAGCAGCAGCAGTGCTGATGCCTGGGGGGCTGGCTGGTCTGGGGGCTGCCAGAGGGACCCTGGCACCTAAGGTTGATGTTCCTGCATAGGAGTCTGAACCAAGGAGCAGAATGGCTCCAGCTAGGACCTGCTGGGCTGCTGGGTCCCCAGTGGAGCTCAAAGTCTACAGCCGGTGGGTTTGCAGTTGTGAGCTTCCCCTCATGGTTCTTTCCATGGGAGAAGAAGGGAGAACAGGGATGGGAGAGGTTGTGTACCATGTGTCTGCGACACAGCAGGTCACCTAGGTGAGGCAGTGCAAGTGTGGGGCAGGAAAGTTTCATCGAGCCGTCCTTTTTATGGCTATTTTGCATGTATAACTTTGAGCTGAAATAAATACCAGTGAACGATTTATGCCCCCTGCAACAGGCCCTGTAGCCTTTCAGAGGTATTAACACTGTGCCTCCAATGAGGATCTCTCTGTTTTTCCATGATAAATCCATGCTACACCATGCCTTCCATGTACACCCAAGTACTCAATTTCTGCAGCGAGTGTAGATAGCAATGAAGAGCCCTGGAAGGGAACCAGAAAGTAGAATACTGAGTACTTGTTGTGGTTTGAGCCCAGCTGTAACTCAGAAAACCACGCAGTCTCTCACTCCTCCCCCTTCCTCCCCCCCTCTCCCAGAGGGATGGGGAGGAGAATCGTAAGAATTCTACTAAGAAGGAGAAAAATGACTGCTACTGCTGAACCCAGGACCGCACTACAGACCATTTGAAGCACATACTGTAGTGAAAGTAAAGCTCCTTAAAGCATCTTCATGCGCTACATCCTTGGTTTTGCTTTGGCCATGCTAGGAGTCTTGAAAAGCATATATTCAACAGCATTTTTGCCAAGCTCCTGCACCTCATAGGATTAGTGTGCATTACTAAACATCTTCTCTCTTTTTTTTAATCAAAAAAATATAGTGCTGATATCAAAGCACTGAGTGAAAAATACACTGGACCAAAGGACTCCACTCATCTGACTTCTATATTGTTTCTTCAGATATGGGACAAACTGTTCCGTATTTGCCACCTAATAATCATGAGGGTCTTTGTTTCCCAAATGTCAGCACTCCAATTTATGCTTTAATTTCCGAGGTCATCCATTCTTCTCTCACTAACTGCACTCTCAGAGGAGATCTTATCATTTGCACTGTCCACTTATGTGCCACTGCTCATTTTTTGCTTCCTCTGTTCTCCTCTCCCTTTGTATAGATGCCCTTATCTGTGTCAATTACCGTAACTTCTAAGAACATGTATGGTGAAATCCAAGTACCTTCACTGGTCATTTTAGCCAAGCTATAATGTATTTTGGCTGCATCTCCATTTTACTTTTTTGACTAAATATTTTATCTCACAATAGCAGAGGTAAGTTATTAAAAACATTTGGTGGGGTCTAAACCAATTCTTCTTGGTTTGGCAATTATAAATAATCAAATCCTGCTGACAACACTGTGTAAGTCAGTGGAGCTTCACGACCTTGGAAAGGATCAGGAGGGCTTTCCTCTTTTAACAAACCCCAAGCTGCTCCAGTGCCATGTGGCATAACCTGTATGCATCTGGGGCTGCGGAGCAGGAGACTGTAGGGATTACGCCCCACCATGCAAGGTAACTGAGGGTTTCCTCCCAGCTCCTGCCGTGCACCAAAGGGCTTTGGCCTTTGGCTGTTGTGTCCCCCACATTTATCATCCCTGTGGCACCCTTTGTTGCCCCTGGCATGCTCTCACCCCTCACTGCTGTTATCTTCCTTTATAGATGAGTACAGTGGGGCTTTGCTACTGCTTCGTGCATGCAGGGGCTGGGGCCGTTAGTTATCTACTGGAACATACATGAGCAAGACAGCAGTTATCAGCAGGTCATCTTGCAGCTCACCAGACTAACAGAACTTAAGCCTAAAACAATAGTTAACATTTGCTGGCACCTGTAGTCTACTTACATGTATCTGTCTTGAAAGGGACCCTCAACTGGGAGTCTGGAGAGTCTTAAAACTCCCTGAGTCCTTGTACTGCTGGACATCTCCACTCTATGTGACTCTCAGGAGAGGTGTTTTGCTCTCTGCACAACTGGAAGTGAAACTGATTTTACTTGTATTGCTGTATTTAGGACCGAAAGTGTTATCCCGTTCTGATGAAGACACACTGAGCCATTCTGATACTGGCAGGACAGTGTGGGTAACAGTAAGAAGTCAATATTACTGAATGCCACTTTCATGTGATTTTAAGGTTGCAGCAAAAGTAAATCAACCTTAAGCTATGCTGTATAAACATAGCTTATTTTACAATGAAGGAGTGTAAAACAACATAAGGAGGAAGAGTATTGTCTAACTTGTGCAAGCATATGGATGTATCTTTTGCATTTTGTTATTATTTTCTTATGAAAAATCTGTGATTTAGAGGATTTAGAATAAAAAGGACCCTGTGTTGCAATCAGTACCTTCAGCTGCCTGGGACAGAACTGCAGCGCCTCTCCCCACCTACACAGGCAGGGACTTGTTGTGAAGGTTGATCTCCCCCAGCATCATTGACATCAAGCTTAATTCAGCAGGATTCTCAGAAAAAGTCAGATTCCAGCAATGTAGGATTTCTTCCAGCTCCAGGTCGAGGCTTTTGAGAACTTCAGCATTATAGAGAACTGTTCCTGAATATGTGCAAGGTGGACACAGAGGAAACATGATGTCCCCCTCAAATATGCAGACATTAGCAAGCAGATGTCTGTGAACAAAGAAGAAAGTAAAGGAAGAAAGAATGGGAGGAATAATCATACAAATGGCAAATCCCAGGCAAAGTAATAGGGCCAAGGCAGATTCACAATTAGTTCATGACCCAGTATTGAACCCCTAAAGCTCTATGACGTCCTGAAAGTCTGAACGTATACAGCTGAAGGCACAGGCTGAGTTAACTCTTGCTAGCACTGCTGAAGCTGGAAGGCATCTAACTCAGCCTCTAAATGTTGACTATTCTGAATGCAGATATGAGAAACACACTTTATCTTACACAATGCTTGATCTGGTGTGCCAGCTTCTAAAGAACAGCTGCTGCAAGCGTGTTTCCCCAGGATTGATTAAACATTGCAAGGAAATTTCCAGAGTCAGAATTTACGTTGTGGAGAGGTAACTTCAAAAATGAAGTTTAACAGAATGTCTCTGTACCAGCTGCTTGCGGAAACAGTTGTTTCAATGCAGAAAGTATTTCTTAATAATCCACTGTGCTGTTGCATAAGAACAGGAGAGCGATATTATGTAGGCAGAAAGTCAAAATGAAGTAGTCTTTCTTTACCCAGCTTCACAGATACACAGGAGGGAAACAAGCACCAAAAATTGCTAATGAGTGAATGAAATGTTAATAGCTTTTCCTTAGTGGTAATGAAATAAATGTTATTCCATGCTTGTTATAGGGGTAGGAGTAAGGATGAAGAAGGAAGATGGTGAATATAAAAACCATTCCACATCCCTTGGAAAACCAAAGAAACCCAGAAGTGGCAATGTGGCTAGGTCTGCTAGAGAGGGCAGGGAGGTGTCATGTCATGGCGAGGGGAGGGATGGAGAAGGGTCTTCGTCCTGCTGTGGCCTCTAAGGCTCCCCTCCTTTGCCAAGACCAAGACTAGTAAGACAAATTCAAGTACAAGTTAGTGAAAGTTGCATCCTTTTTGTATTTCCTTCAATTCACCTTCATTTGCTTTACTTTAAATGGATTTAAATGTGTATGTCTTACATGTCAAGAGGCTGAAAGACGGTACGAGCCAAAGCAGCATGTAAATCATAGCAATTAATTTTCTTTTTTGTCAGGTGAGATCAAGAAGTAAAGATGAGTCAAATTTAATTTAACGGGGTCTAAGCCATGCTGCTATCATACAGCCATGGTCTAATCCTGCCCAGTGTTTCTCCAATCAGTTCTCCTTGGTACAAGCTCTGCTTCAGCACATTTTCTCAGCATGACCAAGGCTGATAGGTCTTAAAAGTAACAGAAAAGGACACTTTTTGTAAAGAAAACAATTCTTAACCTTTAATGCAAAATCTGCTCCAGTGTATTACATTAGAAAATCTGTAAAAATACTCAGTGAAAACAGGAGCTAGAAAACAGCCTCCCTTTAACCTGCAAGAGACCTTTTTCTAATAGATTAACAAGAGTTTCCCTTTCTACCACAGGGCAAAAACTTGTCAATTATAAAGCAGGTCCAGGAAAGCAGACCTTCCTGCTCTACACACTCAGATCTGGGGGGAAAATAGAGGGGGATGGAAAAGACATTTGTCAGGTTGTGCTTAAGGGCAGGTCGTTTTCTGTACCACAGGTTCCTTCTGTCCTGCAAGCATGCAAAGGGTTCAGACAAGGCAGAGAAGAGTCAGAGGCTCCTGACAGTAGGAGAGGCGTTTGGCAAGGCTCTTCCCCTCCTGGGAAGACAGACTTTTCCAGGGACACTCTGCAGGCAAGGCAAGCCGTGCCTGCTTGCTGGAACATGGTTGATGCTGTGTTTCCATTTGAGATGGCTCCAACTTCCACCTGCCATGTGCCCGCAATGCACTGAGGGCCTGCTCCCACCACCACCAAGCCCTCAGAAGGAGGCCACCACCATGGCCACACACAGGAGGTGGAAGTGCTTTATCAGCTGCTCCTGAGGCAGGAAGCCAATTTTAGTTGTTGTGAATCCATCAGCAGAGCCCCCTTTGCAGTATGTGGGGAACAGCTACAAAGGAAGGGGTTTGAAAAGCCTGGTTTGCAGTTCAGGGGGTTCATCCTTGGTTTGAGGCTGAGAAAATGTGTGGGGCTTTCTGTGCAGCCAGGAGCTCAGTTGTACCAGGTGGAAAAACATGCTGCGGTGTTTCCCAACTTCTCTTACAATTTACACAGTGAGTAAAGCCATTATGGTGATGGAAAGAGTTATAGTCAGTATAAATTACTCCTTCAGGAAAACACAGGGCATTTTCCTATCTGTTTGTGGGAAGATCTTCAGGGCCTGTGTTGAGGCCCTCATATATCAAGCCTATCCCTTCAGTTTTACGACAAAATGAAAAATCTCTTGGAGATTCTCTGCAGTTGAAGGGCATTAGGAATACTGTCCCACACGACATCCTTGTCTCTAAATTGGAGAGACAATAATTTGATAGGTGGTCCACTCGATGGATAAAGACCTGGCTGGATGGCCACATGCAAAGAATAGTGCTCAATGGCTCAGTGTCCAGCTGGAGACCAGTAATGAGTGGTGTCCCTCAGGGATGGGTGTTGGGACCGGTCTTGTTCAACATCTTTGTTGGTGACATTGACAGTGGGATTGAATGCGCCCTCAGCAAGTTTGCCGATGACACCAAGCTGTGTGGTTTGGTTGATATGTTGGAGGGAAGGAATGCCATCCAGAGGGACCTTGACACGCTTCTGAGGTGGGCTGATGCCAACCTGATGAAGTTGAACCGTGCCAAGTGCAAGGTCCTACAGCTGGGTGGGAGCAATCCCAGGCACAGCTCCAGGTTGGGCAGGGAAGAGATTCAGAGCAGCCCTGAGGAGGAGGACTTGGGGGTGTTGGTCGATGAGAAAATGAACAGGAGGCAGGAGTGTGTGCTTGCAGCCCAGAAAGCCAACCGTATCCTGGGCTGCATCCAAAGGATTGTGACCAGCAGGTCGAAGGAGGTGATCCTGACCCTCTACTCTACTCTTGTGAGACCTCACTTGGAGTATTGTGTGCAGTTCTTCAACATAAAAAGGACATGGAACTGTTGGAACAAGTCCAGAGGAGGGCCACGAGGATGATGAGGGGACTGGAGCACCTCCCATACGAAGATAGGCTGAGAAAGTTGGGGCTGTTGAGCCTGGAGAAGAGAAGGCTGCGTGGAGACCTCATAGCAGCCTTCCAGTATCTGAAGGGGGCCTATAGGGATGCTGGGGAGAGACTCTTCATGAGGGACTGTAGTGATAGGACAAGGGATAACGGGTTCAAACTTAAAGAGGGGAAGTTTAGACTGGATATAAGAAGGAAGTTCTTTACTGTAAGGGCAGTGAGGCAGTGGAATGGGTTGCCCAGGGATGTTGTGAATGCTCCATCCCTGGCAGTGTTCAAGGCTGGATTGGACATAGCCTTGGGTGACATGGTTTAGTGTGAGGTGTCTCTGCCCATGGCAGGGGAGTTAGAACTAGATGATCTTCAGGTCCTTTCCAACCCCAACTGTTCTGTGATTCTATATTTACCATGCAGAAGCTGCCCTTAGCATTGCAGGTGATAAGGTTTAAATGCTCCAAATCTTTCAAGATTAATAAAAAGCTTTACAGTCTATTCTTTTCACGCCTGTTTTGGGTGTGAATAAAAAGTAACTTCATTAAAGTCAGTGAATTACAACCATTACCAGTATGGGTGGAGAATGGGCTCTCTGGATAGGCTCCAAGGTTTCGTCAGACTGGTTTGCAGTCTGTTTTCTCCGTATGATATGCTTTATTTGTTATTTTTTCAAGTCAGGCTGAAAGAGATTAAATCCTAGCTCCAATAACTGTTCAGTAGTTTAAGGCCTATAAAATACTTGTGCACTCAACAGCTCACTTCTGCATAATAACTGTCAAAGATTGATAATGTTCCATCTCTGAGGCTTTCAACTGATGGCATTAACTTCTAATATGCACTTATTTACTGCCCCTAATGCTTTCCTCCTCCTTGGCTACCTCTAGCCAGGCAAAGCCTGTGCTATGGATGTATTATGAGGAGAGGTGCAAAGCATGATGAAGAAAGGGCTTGGGAGGGATGTGCAGCTGAAGAGAGCCTTTTCTGCTGCTGTCATTCGGGTCACTAAGAAGCCATTATCCTGGGAGTGGCCTAACCATGGATGTGGAGTCTGCTCCCAGGAAGGCAGTGACCCACCTGCTGCAGGATACAGCTGCCAGCTCTGGTGAGGCTGGGAAGGAAAGCATGGGATTTTTATTTCCTCAACAAGCCTCTGGCCCCCACAGTCTCAGAGCCCCCCTGGTCTCCTTTCACATTCGATAGTAACAAATCAGCACTGCGTACAGATACAAAACATGGTCAGGAAAAGAAGAGAACCCCTATTTTGAGGGAAGCAAACCAACAATGGGCTCAGTCAGCCGTTTGTGGTCTGCTTGGCAGGATCCAGATTGCTTTTCTTCCCCGGCTCTGTGCTGCGATAGAAGAAGGGCTGCAGCACTTAAGGCCTTGGCACTGTCGCCTCAGTTGGGATTTGGAGTCACTCCAGGAGGCCCAAGAAACCTGCACCTCAGGCCAAAAACTGGAGGCTGCGAGTACACGGGGCTGTTCTGAGGCTGGATGATTTAAGGTATATAGAAGCAATTTGAAAATGCCTATGGCCTGGCTACTCCTTCAGACTGTGAAAGTGTTTGTGAATGGCTCCAGGGTTTCAGCTGCTGCAACAATGCAGTTACTTCTTTTTAGGTGCCTTGTTTTTCCCAGGAGGCATTTCTACCTGCAAAAAGCTCGAAGGAAGAAGTTGTAACTTCAAAGGAAAATCTGCAGAGGCATTTGAACTTCTCAGTTAAGAAGGAGCATGAAAGCCCCTCACTCAGATAATTTCTTCTAAGAAATTGAGTGTATTGGTTATTTCCTAATTTCATGTTGGGATAATGACAATATCAATAAAGGACGGGAATGTCTTTGACGCATTTCCAGGAACAAAGCACATGAGGCTCAGTTATGTCCTTGGACTCACACAGTCAAATCTATTCTTTGCCATGGTGGTTTCACAGTCATGGCAGGGTTGTCTGGATGAGGTTCAAGCAAAGTATTTAACCTCACGTGGCAACTAGCAAAACTGCTGTGTTTATGATATTTGCTCATTCTGATTACACAGTCTTGGGTTGTTTATTCCCAGAAAATCATGAATCATTATGGGGCACTCTGCATTCTCCATTCGCTCTTACAGACTATGTTTTTTAAGAATAGGGGTGTAGAGCAGAATCCTCTTGGTGGGTTCTATGGGAAAACAAGCATACTAACAGGTATATTTCTTCAGCAGTAAGTAAATTTACCTGTTTGAACAAGATTTCTCCATACAAAATTCCCACTGTTCCTGTAATCTCCAAATAATCATCAGCATTTGGAAGACTGTTGGAAAACCTTCAGGATTAAGGAAGAAATTATTTTGAATGTGGAACTGAAACTCTGAAAACTGCAGAATTCTGCTTGCAAATCATAGCTTCACAGTGTCTTGAATCCACAGCTTTCCCATATACATGGGAAAAACAGTGCAGGTATCCCAAGATATTCCCTGCTTTATTCTGACACATTCTCAAGCTTAAATCTGATGTCTGTCATATAGCTAGGTTGGTCTTACCTGAACTTCTTCAGAAAATATATTATGGAGAAATGTATTGGTATTTGTGATGAAAAATGGAGGAGTTACAAGGACAGTTTAAAACCACCCAGTGCCCATGCATTGTTGATGTTTGAAGATGGAAACAGGGAGGTAATGAAAGCACAATGGTGGAAAGGGAAGACATGGGACACGGTGGGAGCTGTGGTATCAAGGCTGCAGTGCTGTCATGCTTACAGTGAGAACCCTGATGTCTGGATCTGCCTGCTTAGTCCACAGCATTTACCATTGGCTCTTCTGCCTCCAATCACAAGTTCCAGGTAAATCCTGAATTGGCAGTCCTCTGAAAACATTACACTGGGGGTTTTAACTGAGAGATAAAAGGGATCTTCTTCAGATAGAAAATATGACATTGTACTAATGGAGCTGCCTAGAAGGGAAGGAGTTATACATGATGGCTGGTAGCACTGACATTGCCAATGTGCAGAAATCCAGCTCTGGTACTAGGAGGAGGAGATCTATGTCTCAGCCCAGATGGCTTTGGGGGTATGTGTTGTCTGAGATATTTTTGGTTAGTGAGTGAGAGTTCATTAAAGAGACTGCTAGTATCCTACTAAAAGCTCCATGTCCATCTTCTTCCAGTCGTGGGCAGTGCTAAGCAAATCAGAGGCTTTTCCGGCCTGTTTGCAGTCCAAAATTTTTATAGTTCTGGGCAATTTCTAAACTCTCAGTTATACTGCTGTAATTTTCTTGACATTCACTGTAAATGTATGTGCATGAGAAAGAAATAGGAAGAGAACAGGGAATATTTCTCTTCCGGCAAACTGCTATACTACTCCCCTTAAAAAAATGAAAATACATTATAAGTCATGGCAGTTGTAAATGTCCTATTTTATGTACCATGTAAAAAAACCTAAATCTTGATTTATATTATTTCAATAAAGAAATTCCTACTAAATTCAAGGTGCAGCCTCATGTCCTGAATAGGAAAATCTTTTACAGATTTTGTGGATATATGAAAGAAAAGCAGTGGAAAGGATAACTAACATGTATTGTAAAAATAATAGTCTTTAGAGAACTGCTTCAGTAATTTCAGGATAAGCGTTTGGACAAGCTGTGGATGTTCAGAAAATCCCTCTTTAGAACCACGAGACTGTGCGTTGGTGGGGAATGTGCTCCACTCCTACAGGGACAAGGCAAACATATGTTCATCCACAGCAGTGACTGTACCCACTTCAGAGAGGTGTGCTTCAAGTGACTCTCATGACTCTCAGCCAATTGTGCTTTTCAAATCTTACCATACTTTTCTACCAGCTTTAATTTCAGCCCCAGCTTCTATTAGGATTTCATAAAATATTTGAAGATACAGCAAACTTCAGCAGACAGCTGTTTTGGGGGAGATCTGTAGAGTAACAACACTGCTGGACTCTGGAAAATCTTCCAGAAGGATGGCTACAGTGGAGAGTATCACCATCTCTGTTTGTGACCCTCATGGTCAAGAGACCCTTACCTGAAGCCTAAGGAAAGGATACATGCGCATCCACAAAAGCCGATTATCTTGAACACAAGCCAGACACTTATTGCATTAAGACATGCCTGTAGCTGCAACTAAAGAGCACAGCTCTGGTTCAAATAGTCCATGAAAGTAGGTAGAGGAGCTGAATTCCGTTCTTACAAGGCAGATGAAACAGTTGTAGATACAAAAAGCTATGGGGCTCAGTGATATCTCACAGTGCCATCCAAAAAAAGCCATTTTAGGTGCCTCCAGTTCAGTCAATACTTTAAAATAAGGTGACTGCGACTAGGAAGAGCATGTAGAAGAAAGAGTTAGATCTAGCCTGCTTACAGGCTAGATAGTATGTGGGAAGGTTAGGTACTCAGAAAACCCTGGCTCCGTCTGAGGGAGCTACCTAGAATGAGGTAATAGAAAACAGCAGAGGTGCCACTGCTCATACGAGTTAGAGCTGGATCAGAGCTTCATGTCACTAGTCTCTGCCCAGGCATGGGCCAGAGGTGGGAGTCTTCTCCTGTGGCTCAGCACCCAGCTGGGTAGGGCTTGAGAACCAATGGCCTTGTTGGCCCTATTTTTACCTAGCATTTTAGTCATGGGAGGACCTCCCTGGAAGGAGAATTCTGCTTTTGGATGATGTCGTTGCCTCAAGGGGTTCTGGCCATCATCTCATGCTTTGAAGTTGACTAGCGCAGGGTGACAGGGAGTATCAGGGACTAGAAGTGGGGCACAGAGCATTACAGTGGCCATAGTCCACTGTGGATTTATCCCTCAATCACAAGGAGTCAGGGACTTGGTTTGGGAAAGGTTGTGGAAAATGCTTTTTTCTCAAACCTATTAGAAGTTAGTGGAAAGATTCCTTTAGCTGTATGGGTTGAACAACATGGGAATCTGGCCTTGTAGCAGTAAGAGATTGTTCCCTGCAGGATGCATTCTGAAACTAATGCAATTTTCCTGCATGTTTGAATGAGAGGCTATTAATATGTATTGACTGCTCACTTAGCAATAATTGTATCTACTTCATTACTAATGACAGTAATGTTGCCATTTAGAAATTTTATTTAAAATCTGCAGCTGAGGGGGGATCCCAGTTTCAATACTGGATTCGTATTTAGCAGAGCTTAGATCAGAACCTCTTTAATGGTCCTTTAAAGCAATAAAGAAAGTTGTATGCTCACAAATCATTAACATTTGAAAATCCCATCCAAGCTGCTTTAATGATTGATCCATCCAGCAATTAAAAGAGCTAGAGTAAAGGTGAAACTCTTCGTAGTCCTGCACATTGTCTTTGCTGCTCCACAGAGCTCCATCTGAATTACAGGATCAAGAGCACTTCCTACCTTTCATATCTAGCTACACAGCCTGTTGAAACCTTAAAACCAATCTGGGGGTGAGAGCTGGATGCACTCTTTCTGCTGGGGTTTCCAAGAAATGAGAAGGTAAAAGAAAACTGGATCTCAGTGCTCTGGATGATAGATCATGAGTGCACTCAGGAGCATGCCTGCCTCGTCTAGATTAGTTGGCCAAGCCTCCAGTTGCTAAGCTCTTCAGGTGTGGGTCCAGTCTTATGAGTGAGAGATCAAATGACAAGTCTGGTACTCATCATGCTTCTCCAGAGCTACATGATCAACTGCGTCTTGCAAGTGTGATCACAAGAAGTAAAGCACCTCAAACCCTGCCAAGATATTCTTTGGAAATGAAGATATCTTCTCTTGCCTGGTTCTTCTTTCGATGTGTCTTGCTGCAGTGTTCATTGGCCAAAGTATATATTTGAAAAATCATGGCAGTCAGGTGAAGTTCCCAACGACTGGAAAAAGGGAAATATAACCCCCATTTTCAAGAAGGGGAAAATGGATGATCCAGGGAACTTATGGACCAGTCAGTCCTCACCTCTGTGCCTGGCAAATCTTGGAGCAGATTCTTCTTGAAGGCATGTTAAGGTACATGAAAAACAACAAGGTGCTTGGTGACAGCCAGCATGGCTTCACTAAGGGGAAATCCTGCCTGACCAATCTGGTGGCCTTCTATAATGGAGCTATGGAACTGATGGACAGGGCTAGAGCAGTTAATGTCATCTACCTGGACTTGTGCAAAGCATTTGACACTGTCCCTGTGACATCCTTCTCTCTAAATTGGAGAGACAATAATTAGATAGGTGGACCACTCGATGGATAAAGAACTGGCTGGATGGCCACATGCAAAGAATAGTGCTCAATGGCTCAATGTCCAGCTGGAGACCAGTAATGAGTGGTGTCCCTCAGGGATGGGTGTTGGAACCGGTCTTGTTCAACATCTTGGTCAGTGGCATGGACAGTGGGATTGAGTGCACCCTCAGCAAGTTTGCCAATGACACCAAGCCTGTGTGGTTCAGTTGATAAGCTGGAGGGAAGGAATGCCATCCAGAGGGACCTTGACATGCTTCTGAGGTGGGCAGATGCCTGCCTTAGGAAGTTTAATCAAGCCAAGTGCAAGGTCCTACAGCTGGGTGGGAGCAATCCCAGGCACAGCTCCAGGTTGGGCAGAGAAGAGATTCAGAGCAGCCCTGTGGAGAAGGACTTGGGGGTGTTGGTCGATGAGAAAATGAACATGAGCTGGCTTCAGTGTGCGCTTGCAGCCCAGAAAGCCAAGCGTATCCTGGGCTGCATCAAAAGGAGTGTGACCAGCAGGTCGAAGGAGGTGATCCTGCCCCTCTACTCTGCTCTTGTGAGACCTCACTTGGAGTACTGTGTGCAGTTCTTCAACATAGAAAGGACATGGAACTGTTAGAACAAGTCCAGAGGAGGGCCACGAGGATGATGAGGGGACTGGAGCACCTCCTGTATGAGGATAGGCTGAGAAAGTTGTGGCTGTTCAGGCTGGAGAAGAGAAGGCTGCGTGGAGACCTCATAGCAGCCTTCCGAGTATCTGAAGGGGGCCTATAGGGATGCTGGGGAGGGACTCTTCATGAGGGACTGTAGTGATAGGACAAGCGGTAACGGGTTCAAACTTAAAGAGGGGAAGTTTAGATTGGATATAAGAAGGAAGTTCTTTACTGTAAGGGCAGTGAGGCAGTGGAATGGGTTGCCCAGGGAAGCTGTGAATGCTCCATCGCTGGTGGTGTTCAAGGCCTGGTTGGACAGAGCCTTGGGTGGCATGGTTTAGTGCGAGGTGTCCCTGCCCACGGCAGGGGGGTTGGAACTAGATGATCTTCAGGTCTTTTCCAACCCTAACTATTCTATGATTCTATGATTCTGTTCTAAGTAGCAGGAAGGTGCTGCCCACTGTCTGCATGACCCTTCCCACAAGAAGCGGCTGGTCCCACCACGACTTTAGTGGCCCTCTGCCCTTCAAGCAGCATCTATGCTCCTGCTAGTAATAGCCTTCCTGTTGCTGACAGAACCTCACAATGTGCTCTGAATTTTAACGTTGCACACACCTATTAATCTCTTGACAAATAAAATAAATTGATGGTGAACTGAAATCTTGTGCCATAATAGGATAGGCCTTGTTAGGCTTAACTCAGCAAAAATACATTAAGATGTCACTCAGGCAGGCATTGCCAGGGTAATAGGGACTTTCTAATACGATTTCTTTCCCTCTTCAGAGTTTCCTTCAACAGTGGAATAAGCATTTTATTAGTCTTGCTGACTCACACCTTTAATTAGGAAAGAGCAATGTTTTCTGTTCTCTGAATAATATTCTTAAATAAAATGTTATAAGTACTCAAATGTATTAAAATATTTAACAAAATATTCCATAATTTAATGTCATATATATTTCTTGGCAGCAGTGAACTCCATGAGCCTGAACCTGTAATTGAACGATAAATTTAAACCATGATTTCAGCCCATGTATTATAGATGTGTTTGGGGTCTTTACCAAGCTCCTTGCTGATACCATGTCATCAGAATTCCTGTACTTCAGACAAACTCTTTCTATGTATTTTTATAGGCAAGTTCTGGTATTGCAGCAGTAATGCCTGCAAAGTCGTATTTGACTGTAATTCTGAGGTCTTATGTGGATATTGGATAAAGCTATGACGCCTTTTCCTTCAAAGCTGAAACATAGCCACAAAGTCTATTTTTCCGACCTGAGAGATTTTTGGGTAGGCTATTTTCCAGCTTTGTACAAATACCTTAATAGTTTATTCACATACAGAACTGGCCCTCTGCACATCTTGCTAGAACTTGATATTTAGAATATTTACCTTTCCAGTCCTTCAGAGATCTTTATCCACTGCTTATAGAATCAGGTCTAATCACGACAGATGCTCTGTAAAGATCATTGAGAATACTATTCAGTATCTATTCAAACACGTATGCTTAAATTTGGATTCTGTTGCTTGCCTCTGTTGTGGCAAAGCAATATTGCGATGGAACAAATACAGTCTGCTTTCACTTGCATTTTGGCTAGTGCTTCTCTCAAGGCTTTGCAGGGCCTCAAGAGAAAAAGCTCAGCAAAAAGTCACCTGTGCCAGTGCCCTCCATGGCCCATGAAAACTGACCCAAAAACCAGTGCCAAGCTATGAAAGTTGCCATGTCCATGTTAGGGGGGAGAAAAAATAGTTACTGCTATTTCTTACTGAGGGATTTGGGTGTCCTGTGCTCCAAAACCTGTCGCTCGAGGTTGACCATCTGTAGTTACTGAACCTGCTCCAAACTCCTTGTTCCTGAGCATGACTGTCAAGAAACTTGTGGTAAAACAGTCCTTGCAATCTGGACACCCTCAAGTCTCCCATGACCCCACACTGCAGGGTACCCAACAGATGAGTGGCGACAGCCTGTCCTGTTTGGGTAGTGAGTAGCAGGATATCTGCCAGTGCAGGGAACTCCTGTGGCCGTACTGGTTCTGCTTTTGAGGCTGTGATTCACACAAGGTTTTTATGAAGGTGCCGCTGTCAGAGCAGCTGTTGGGGCACCTGTTCCACCTGGAGCAGGGTGTTAAATATTACCTCTCCTTTGCTAGTGCAATGTGCATTATGCCTGGGAAAACAATGGATATTTGATGTCTCTCTGCATTATGCTCTGTAATTTAAGGGTGTTTTGGAGACGCCACTCCAACCAGTAAGTATTAGATAACTCTTGTGTTGGACTGGCACGACTGAGCAAATTCCTTAGTTGGAAGTTAAAACTGGGTCTGTATGGCAACCTTTTGTTCCCAAGTGCATGAGCTCATTTTTGGTATTATAGGATTTCATCCTTTTCCTCTACTTTAGCCCTGAGGGCCATTTGCTTCTTTTTTGTATGGTATTCTGCTCTTCCTCTGTATTCATGATGTTCCTTAACATTAGGTCACCAGCTAATTTATTAGCACAGTTCTAATGGTTTTGACAAGGTCATTATCAAAATATTAAGACTTTGGAGTCTCGCCTAGTGACCCCCTTCCAGCCACATACTTCTTGCAGGATTACTCATTGCCTCCTTTTCCTTTCACACTCCTATCTCCAAGCCAGCTTCTTACTCACCTTTCACTTTCCCAATTCAACCCAGCTATTCCAGTTTAGAGAAAGGATTTCCATATGACCTGTAGCAAAATATTCTACTGAAGTCCAGAGAGTCTGAATGGAACATATTCTTTATTAGATACATTTAATGTCTTATCAAAGGCAATCTGGCAGTATCTACTTTAAAATCACTCCTATTGTGTTTTATCACATTTTCCCTTCACATTCATGTCTTTAATTACGATTTTCTTCGGAATCCATTTTAAACCCTGAGTGCTGCTGGGACAGACTAATGAGTCTAGACTTGATCTGAGCACTTTGTTTTCCTCCTGAAGCACCGGTCTTGCCATTTTTGTGCCAGTTCTTTTTCAGAACACGGGGGTGAGATCATCCTATTTCTCTGAAACAAATGCACTGAACTCCTTGAGTTTTGTTTCCACCTTGATTTCCAGCTCTTGTTCCCATCGCCTGTCCTTTCCTTACATGATTGAGCTCATCACCCTTGTGGGAAACTGAGGCAAAGTCTGTATCCATAGTGTCTCACTTCTATTTTCCTTGCGTTTTATGCTGCTGAAGAACTTCTGATCTTTTGCCTCAAGCTTTGTGAGATCAATCTCCATTTTCTTTTGGCAGTACTAAGATTAGCACTGTTCCTCTCTTTTTGTATATCATTTCTCTTTCCAATCTTCCTACAGATTTATTCTCTTTCTTATGGCTCTCCCTTCAGTCTAGCCTGGAATAGAAATCTGTCTTCTCACACTTGACCCTGTTCGGGACATAAATTTCCGATCCAGTTTTTGACATGCTCGTCCTGAAAGTATTTCCTTCACCTGCATGTTCAGGACTCAGCCTTAACGCCCGGCCCAGAGAACTGCTGGAGCAGGTGGGATGCATCTGCAGCAGGTAGCGGTGTGTGTCAACTCTGCTGAGTATCCACATTTCTCTGTTGGGGTTGCAAGCTGCAGGCTGGAGGATCGCGGGTGACAGCTGCAGAGCGAGGCAATTGCTGCAGGTGCCCTGCTGGAGGAATCAGCCCTTTGCTATGCTCCTGCTGCGCTCCCGGGTGCGCATGCAGTATCCCAGTCTGTGCTTCGCTCTGAAATGAAGGCAGGAGCCCTGGCAGTGTATTTTCTTATGCATTGGTGCTCTTGTGTTTGGACACGACAGGAAGTGAGAACTAGGTGGAGAACACAGCGTTCACCTAGCTGTGGGGTGGGCATGAGACAAAATAGTCACGAGCCAGGCTTTTAACCTACACCATCAGCAAGGATTGTTGCAGATGATCATCTCAAACTTTCTGACTGGGAAAACAGCAGGAGTTCATGCTAAACCGCACTCCATAGGCTACAGGCCAAAGCTCAGCAATGGCCAAGGTGCACCGAGTGTAGGCCAGAATGAGGAGGAAAACAAAGCACTGGTGACATTCTTGTTTTGTGTAGAAGTAACACTGGGGCTGTGTTACTGCTTCTTTGAATCTCCAAAGGCTGTGGCAGGGGCAGGACATTGGAGGGATTACAAATGCATTCTCAAGACCTTTTTCCCTTAATTATCATCCCTGTTTTGGCACTGGGAGAGGAGATAGTGAAGAAGCAGCTTTTACTACAAAATAACTCCCCTACTGAAAGGAGTCCTGGGAAAATTGAACAAAGGTTTCCCCCAGTAAAGTAGCACAAAGTATTCCCACAGTGTGATGGATCTGATCCTTTCCTGGATTTTTGTTCCTGCATTTGAATCATTAATGCCACAGCTGAGGGCTGGAATGACTGTAATTCTGGGGTTTGATCTGTCTGGGTGTCTAGCAGTGTATGCGAAATGAATGAGGCAAGAGGCAGGCTCTGCTGCAGCGATGGCAGGCACCCGCTGCTGCACTGAGAGCAGGGTTTCTGCAGCCAGCACCTGCAACTCTCTCAAAGCAGCCTTTGTTAGGTTTAGAAATGAAAAATAGTTTCCCATCGAAGGTGTGGCACTGGAGCGCCCAGAAGCTGCTGCAGAATCACTGGTTGTGTCACTCAGTGTAAGCACAGCTTTACTAGGTATTACATGTGTTGTCTGGTCATCCTGGTGCTATAGGCAGGGCTGCTGTAGGTGCTGGCCTGTGTGCCCTGACCCTGTGCTGTCAGCCCCAGCTGGTGTGCCCAGGTCTTGCACACCCACAGAAAAGCTACACCTGAGTGAGCATGGGGGAAGTGAGTGTGCAGAGAGGGACACAGGCAGCACTCTGGCCCCGAGCAGGAGGCTTAGGTACTCTCAGTTCAGTGAGCTGTGAGAAAGCAAAGCTACTACTGCAGCGATCCTTCTGTCAGTGGTCATCACAGTGGTCAAACAGGAGAAACATCTGTTTTGCAGATGACACACTTGCGCTGTAACATCAGGCACTTTGGATGCACTCATGCTCAGTAAAACTAAAAGTATTTCTAATTTGTAACCCACTGTACAGTACAGACACTTATCAAAGTCATGAAAGCTTGAGTCCCAACTGCTATGAACTGGCACTGAAGTCAGTGGGGCCATGCTTACCCAGGGGAGGGTCTGATCCTAAAGCCTTTAAAGCATGTAATGGCATCTACATCTGAGCGTTGTGCAGCACTGAGCATGTCTTCCTTCATATCTGTTTTTTTTTGGAAAAAGGCATCATTCTAAAAAGGGAATATTGCCAAAAGGAATAAAAACTACACCATGCCAATCTTCACCAGGAAAATCTTACACTTAGCCCTTAAAATATTTCCGTATCTTCTGTGATCCTGGGAGGCATATTTCCTGATAGGGTAATTCCCTGCTCTAATGGGAAGTGGAATTTTTTTGTTAAAGCATCTGTGTTTTTGTTTCAGCAAATGAAACTTTATGTGTGTCAGTGGCATGTTTTGATCACAGAACCTTTTTTGTAGCACAGCGGAAAGTCTGAGATTTTTTAAATGCACAAAAACATAATCTCAAAGAAGAATGAATGATAAAATGATGACAAAGGTACTTTAAATGAAAGAGAAAATATAAACCCCACAACAGTGCTCATATAAAGTATCATCAGGAAATTCCACAACAGTTTCCCTAGGAGGGAGATGTGAAAAAAATATCCAGTTTCATGAAACTGTTTTGCTGTTTATTAGGTTATTATTTCTTTGTCTAGTGCAATACCAGGCCCCGTTTGATAACTAACAGAGACCAAAAGCTGTGAAGATGACAGAGTTTAAATTCTCTAATATAAGAAACAAAATTCTTTAGTTATTCAGAACCATTGAACTGGAACATCATAGTACAGAATATTACATTCTATCACAATTTATCTGCCTTTTAAGCAAATTTATTGTTCTGTTTGTAAAAAAACCCAAGTCCTCTACTTGTCATATTTGATCATACAGTGCAGTTCTTTAATGCCAAGTGCATCCCTGCGAGTGCCTGTAATTTGCCATCACCCCTGAAGATGTTCTTGAAAATGAGATGTTTCATCTCAGTGGTCATACCCCGCTGACATTTGTAAAATAAATAAATTATCAGTTCTGTATTGTTGTCATGGTTTAAGAGGAATTTACATAGAATGCTGTGCTTCTGTGGGAATTGTCAAACCTTAATCTTCCAGTAAGCTACAAAACTATTATTAACATATCTCTAGGTAATGTTGTTTAGTGTTAGTACTCAGTGGAATACACTTTCCATTAAAATATGAAAGCAGTCCAAATTTGTTTTACCCTCAGGCATAATATTAGCTATGCTGTTTCTTGGAATGACTGCAATATAGAAATTAATCTACTCTTAGTTCAAATGACTTTTGTGTCACTGTACAAACTCTGAATTCTTTTCTGTGTGTCAAGATGAGTCAAAATGGATGAAAACGACCCTGTTAAGCAAAGTCAGTACAAATGTGTATTAAAGCCACAAGTTTCAAAGCATTGAAGTCTACCCTGTGACGTGCAGCGCAGCTCCTCTACTCTCTATGGCACATTTCATCTGATCTGGAGTTGCTCTCTAGCACATCCTGTTTGGTGAATGTTTATCTCAGCCTCATCACATGAATGAGCTTTGAGAGTATAAATACGAAGCGCAAGTCGGCCCTGGGACATGGCAGAATGATTCCCACTGTGAGAAGAGCAGGCACTGCTTTTGGCAGAGCATGAACACACAGTCCAGGACTGGGTTCCTGCAGCTCCCTCTGCCAGATGGCTAAGCAGAAAGACTGAGCAGGTTGTTGGAGCCACGCAGGTATCCTTTAGAAAATGGAAATCCCTCCTTTGTGTATCCACAAGAAGAAATATAAACAGTCTCATACTTAAGATACAGCAAATATCAAATGATTGTAGGGTGTGTTTGCAGCGAACGTAGCCCTAGAAATAATAATTAATTAAAAAACATAGAAAAAATGAAGATAAAAGAGGTTTTTTACAGTGTGGTGGCAAGAGGCTGCCTTCAGGGATTCAGTGAATTTATTGAGAAGTAAACAGGATAGCTTATTACCATGTGGATAGGAAAGGGAGAAATTACAGTATAATGACATTTTAAGTTAAGAAAAGTTTATTCCTAGGTGACAGCTTTATCAGTGCAGAACTGGTGTGCTAGAATTCAGCCTGATCAAAAATAACAAATGGGAGTAAATGTTTCATTTTCACCTGGGAAAAAATTTAACTGTTGGATTAAATCAAAATACTGCTCTAGAAAAATGGACAATTAAAATGTGCATTAATGACATGATTGGAGAGGTGGCAAAAAGTAAAAGGCAGGCAGGGTGCAAATGAGATTGCAAGGAGCTTGAAATACCTCAAAAAAAATCATGGGCAGCCCTATAGAGGAGGAAAGTTGTTCCAAATAAAGCCAAGGCTGAGCAGTGTTAACAACAGATTCATTGCTAGGCTCTAAATGCACCACAACTGGTCAGGAAATAAAACCTGGAGTTAAGGAGAAACTGGTGAAATCCTCGAAGGAAGAGTAACTTTGCATGGAAAGGTGATTTTGAATGTCTTGAAACTATCTGTGAGTTCAGATTGAGGCACTCAGATGTTATCACTTTGGTTCTTTCCTTTTTTCAACAAGAAGACAGGGAGAAGGAAAGAAGGAATGAGCCAAAAGGGGAAGTGTAATTTCATCCTCCATCTTCTACCTCTCCTTTGCCTTTGTCTGGGGCATGGGAGACCCAACTCTAAATCCTTCCTCCTTCTGAAAGGATCAGACCTTGCAGAAATGCCCAAATAGGTGGGCATAAAGTAGTCAAGGGGACTCTCAGTTCCTTGCATTGAAAGATCAACGGGACTGAGGCCTCAGGAAGGTGTGTGACCAGAGGGGTAGTTACTCATCTTCACACTGTGTCCGGGATGATTTAAAACTTTTGCACAAAGCAGAACTGTTTCACAGCAGAGGAGCCCTGGAGAAGATTAAAGGCCACAAGGTAGAAGACCTCCTTCACGTTCTCCTGTAGATCAGGCCATGAGCTGAGCTGATGCAGGTCTTCCTCCTCTGCTGTGACCCCTGTGCTTCCAGGTAAGAGGGTGCAGGGTGCTTCTTCCCTCTGGGTCACTACTTTTTACGCTGCACAAAACACGTCTCCTGGTGGGAGAGCACACCAGTGTCTGTCACCTTCCAGCGAGAGCTTATTTATGCGTTGTGGGTAACAGTGCGAGCTAGATTGTTCTTCTTTTGTAAACTGCACATGGAGCAGTTTATGGGAGTAAGTAATACAGCCTCTGGGCAGCTCCAGAAAGAGAAACAGGATGGCCAGGACCATCACTCTGAGGAATGTGCAGCCAGAAATGACTGGATTTGTCTGGAGGGGGTACCTGAAGCTCAGGGTCAGGATAGCTCTGGGTCCTCTGTACCCTTCTCTGCCCAGGGCCAGCCAGAGCACTACAATGCTGTTGGGTACCCCTTCTAGGCAGTTCTAGAGAGCTCAGAGCCCAGGTGGGGGTGAGGACTGCCCGGCAATGGCCTTGGCACTGCTTGACTGTGGCACCCCAGTCAGGTTTCATGAAAATTGCTTTGTGTTGCGTGGAACAAAAGTGAGGGAGACAGAAAAGGGTCTACTTCTACAGGGAACTAAAAATCAGGTCTGTGTCTGGGGGCTAGTTTATATGCCAGCTTCTCAACAGTGCAGTTTCTCCTGCAGATGTTTTTTCATCACAGTATTTGGAAAGAAGATCATTATCCTCAGATGTTGATCAATACCTTCCCAAACTAACCTAAAACACAGATTAAATATTTGCCAAAAGAAAATACCAGACTCCCTTTCTCCTTATTTTTCCTCCACTGCTCTGAGTAAACACTTTCAGCTTTTCTTTGTAAATCTCACAGCCTGCAGCATGCAGTAATAGCTCATTCATTATTCAAGTAACTGTTTCTGTAACTGGGTTAATAATAGTCTTCATAGCTAAGTACAGTAGTCTAGCTGGTGGAGTTAAAGTTCCTACAGAGCTTTTGTTTTTCTCAGTTCACCATAATATTCGCAATAAAGCCATTCATGAAAATGACTGTGCCACAGCAGCTTGTGCATAACACCCAGTGAATTATTATAACAAGATTTGTTAAAACTGCGGAGGACGTTTGTAGTGAGTTACCCATAAATGATCTTTCAGGAAAAAGAGAGCTGAAAGCTCTCATTTCAAGCTATGCCGCTTTCTCTGCTGCAGTCAATTCCAAGAGCTGACGAGGTTACTGCAATACCTAAAGGTAGTTCATAATTAAAAGGCTTAGGGGATTTTCCCTCACGCAAAGAAGAATCTGAGGCACAAATACAAGTAGAGGCACTCAATATGGAGCCCACATTTAAAACAGAAGCTAAGAATAATTTTTGAATCAAATACTTCAGTGAGTAGAAAATTGAGAAAATCATTAGAAACACAAGAATCTCATAATTTGATAAGGACCCATCGGTGTGACATACGTAGAAGTAAATTATGCTTCTCCTAAACTCCTAGGACTCTCTGTGTTAGAAAAATTGTACATTAAGGCAAGATGATGGGTATAATTTATTTAGAGTCTTGAAAAGCTTTCAATAGGATTCTGCCCACGCAGCTATGAAAGAAGTCCAGTAAGAAGGTGGTGAGGTAAATTCTTGTCCTGGATTAACAAGTGCTGAAGTGACAAGCTGGCAGTGAAATAAATGTCGGAAGCCTGAGGCTGAAAAATATTAAGAGTGAAGTGCCCTGAGGATGTCTATAAGGACTATTTTTTATCTGTCCATGTGCAGGTGACTATGTTGTACTTATGCTGATTTCCTTCAGTTCCTGCGAGGATCTGTTTACAACAGATAGGAGACAAGTATGGACTTTCAGATGAGGAATATACCTATTAGGGTTTTTTTAGAGATTTTTAGAATTATTTCCTATGTCTTAAGACTGTGATCGTAGTTTCAGTGGATGTGCTAAGTACTGCATTGCCTAATAATACTAAGAATTAGGTGAACAATGAAATGTCAGAATATGCTGCTGATAAAAGCTTGATCAGTAAGGAAAAGCTGCAAAGGATTGTTTGAAACACCAGACAACTCTAATACCACCAGTGCTTGTCCTAACATGATGGCAGATGAACTTGAACTAAAAGGTAATGCATTTGAAAGAAATAATTTAAACTACTCTTTAAACTACACACTGATGGCTTCTGAATTAACTGTAATCTCTGGGGAAAAGAACTGAGCATTATTGTGAGCAGCTCAGTGAAGATACTAAGCAGCAGAAGCAAAAAAAATGTGTCTGAGATGCTGAAGTGGGGGAATGCATTAAGAAAAGAATAAGAATGTACCTACCCTAGTGCACAGATGCAGCTGCACGTGTAGCCACATGTGCACACAGAGGGGTGGCTCATCAGCCTCAGTACTGCATGCTACTTTAGATGCTGCATGTACCATGTGAACTTGATAAAAGAATATTTGAATAATTAATGTTTCCCAAGTGAGTAGACAGGCTGAGGAAGATGAAATTGGTCACTTGCAGCTGGACCTGGTCAGTCCCTCTGGCAATGCACTGAAAGTTGGGAGCCTGGAAAAATTTGGGTTTGCATAAACAGCATCTGAGCACTCAGACTCCTCATTAGCACTGGTCCTGCTGCTCCTTTTCATGATATTTCCAATTACTTCCACCAAAGTTTCTCCTGTCATTTTCCAACCAGGACCATGCCCCATCTTGCCTCTCATATTTATAAATTATTGTCATATTTATGGTCTGGGCTCATAAACCCATATGGAAAAGTGCAATGGTGTCAGTCAGAACTCATGAAGGAACCATGCAAGGAAGGGCCGAGGGATGAAGCTGGAGTAGAGCGATGGCAGGGAGCAATGAGGAGTGGAGAGGAGGCAGGAGATGGCAGAAGCACATGGGAACCCTCTTCCAGGTTGGATCAACCTCTCATATGGCCTCTCTCGGGTAAAGTTTTCCTCTGTCTCCAGGTCTGTGGCACACCAATATCCCTGAAACATCATTTTACAGTAAGCTCCTTTGTAAAGATAAATAGAGGAAGCTCATAACTCCGTGGTTTAGTTGCAGTTTCTCTGGCTTTGACACAAGAAGATAACCTCTGCAAAACGCAAACTGAAGCATGGTTATCTTTGCAACCAGAAGGGCTAAACACTTCATTAGCTTTTTAAATGAAAGCTTAGGTTCTGGAGAGCACAGTCAAATCTGCAGGAAGGAGCTAATTCCTCCCACATTTTCACGAGCGCAGAGAATCAACATCTTTGCCAGTCAGACGCTCTTGTTCTGCCTGTCCCAGAAAACAAGGAAAAGGGGACTGTTGTATTTACAAGGCAAGACGTTTAAAGCAGATAAAGAGGACCATGAGTAAGTAGGATAGAGCAAACCTGCAGAATTCACTGATAAAAGTTTTCACTGGATTCTGCCGGATTAGAAAAGCTTTTAAACAAGTCATGTTTGCAGCTACACTAGTTTCAGTGGCTGCAAATGATGCTAAGATTAAAAATGCTTTTCCTTGGAGGCAGCGCACGCCAGGCCTGGTGTAGTGGAATAAGTTCAGTTCAAGCTGGGGGGCCTAGGAGGTATACTGTTCTGTGCAATCCTCTTCCTTTATTATGAACTTCATCCCAGTGTCGTTTGTTGTGGCCTTTCCTAGTGGCAGTAATACTGTCTGAAAATCAAAGTTTCCATTAAAAGAAGGAAGTGGATTGTTTGCTTTCATACCTGTACTTGAAAATCTGACTCCTGAAGTTTCAAAAAAAGCAAAAGGCAAAACAAAATCCAGCTTGATGAAATCTGCGTGAGTTTGGTTTTGATAGGTCGTGATAGTGGTTGCTGTCAGCAATGCCGCGAATAGCACCTGGAGCTGGCGGGAGTTGCAAGGAGTGTTTCAACAGCATGAGGAGGTACGAATAGCTGCTCACACCAAGGAGAGACTTGAAGAAACAGAAGGAAGTGCTAGGGAAGAGAAAGTAGCTGTACATCTCCCTGGTCTAAAATTCTCTGAAGAAGGCAGTGAAAAGGCTCTGGAAGAAGTGCAGATAGCCCAGCAGACAACAAGGGAGGCTGGATTTCAAAGGATTGCTGAGAATGAAGGTCAATAGCCCCAAAAAGGAGAGCTCAGTCCTGCAGAAGAGCTAGCTTGAAAAGGCTTATTATGTTGGTCTATCTCATGTTTTGAATGTGTGTCCATTTGGAAGGCATGGAATTTCTGACTTAGTGGGACAGCTAAAATATCCAAATAGTGGGAATAAAGCAGTCATTGGCCAAGTTATGGTAACAACATTCTTCAGTAAAGGTGATGAGCTCTTCTGACGGACAGGGGTAGAGCAGTTGATGTCATCTACCTGGACTTGTGCAAAGTGTTTGACACTGTCTCACATGACATCCTTGTCTCTAAGTTGGAGAGACAACAATTTGATAGGTGGACCACTCGATGGATAAAGACCTGGCTGGATGGCCACATGCAAAGAATAGTGCTCAATGGCTCAATGTCCAGCTGGAGACCAGTAACGAGTGGTGTCCCTCAGGGATCGGTGTTGGGACCGGTCTTGTTCAACATCTTTGTCAGTGACATGGACAGTGGGATTGAGTGCGCCCTCAGCAAGTTTGCTGATGACACCAACCTGTGTGGTTCAGTTGATAAGCTGGAGGGAAGGAATGCCATCCAGAGGGACCTTGACATGCTTGTGAGGTGGGCTGATGCCAGCCTTAGGAAGTTTAATCAAGCCAAGTGCAAGGTCCTACAGCTGGGTGGGAGCAATCCCAGGCACAGCTCCAGGTTGGGCAGGGAAGAGATTCAGAGCAGCCCTGAGGAGGAGGACTTGGGGGTGTTGGTTGATGAGAAAATGAACATGAGCCGGTTTCAGTGTGCGCTTGCAGCCCAGAAAGCCAACTGTATCCTGGGCTGCATCAAAAGGAGCGTGACCAGCAGGTTGAGGGAGGTGATCCTGCCCCTCTACTCTGCTCTTGTGAGACCTCACTTGGAGTATTGTGTGCAGTTCTGGTGTCCTCAACATAGAAAGGACATGGAACTGTTGGAACAAGTCCAGAGGAGGGCCACGAGGATGATGAGGGGACTGGAGCACCTCCCGTATGAAGACAGGCTGAGAAAGTTGGGGTTGTTGAGCCTGGAGAAGAGAAGGCTGTGTGGAGACCTCATAGCAGCCTTCTGGTATCTGAAGGGGGCCTATAGGGATGCTGGGGAGGGACTCTTCATTAGGGACTGTAGTGATAGGACAAGGGGTAATGGGTTCAAACTTAAAGAGGGGAAGTTTAGATTGGATATGAGGAAGAAGTTCTTCACTGTGAGGGTGGTGAGGCATTGGAATGGGTTGCCCAGGGAAGCTGTGAATGCTCCGTCACTGGTGGTGTTCAAGTCTGGGTTGAACAGAGCCTTGGGTGACATGGTTTAGTGTGAGGTGTCCCTGCCCACGGCAAGGGGGGTTGGAACTGGATGATTTTCAGGTCCTTTCCAACCCTAACTATCCTATGATGCTATGATTCTATGATTTTCTTCCAGAATTACCACATAGGAACCAGAAATACATGTTTTATCATTACTGGTGTCAGTGACAGGAGAATGCTGGAGACCGTGTGTTTGGGCAACCCGTGTCCCCACGGATCATCAACCAGGAAATCTGAGACCTCTGAAATCTGAAACATTGTAACTCAGGAGCTGAGTGTGTCCTTTCTCATTAAAGCAAGTGGGGACCAAGGGGAAAATGCTTGCTCCCTCCTTTGAGTTCTTCAGCAAAAAGCTAATGAGGAATTGGTATAGGACCACATTTTGAAGCATAACTCAGAAAAAACCCTGTTACTGAAGCTGAGTCAATAGGAAATGTCATGCTGGCTTTCATAATGCAAACCGTGCACCTGTCTCTGTAACACCATTCCTCACCAGTAGGCACACTGGTGGAGTGTGATGATGAGCCAATATCACAGAGCCACGCTGCTGCTGAATATACTGCATAAGGTGTCAGCATCCTGCCAGACTTATTCCCTGAATAGGCATGGCTGATGTTTCCAGGAGCTGTAAGACATCTAGGAGAATCGCCAGCGGGGAGCAAAACCGATGCTGCCAGTAGCAGCATGGGATAGTGCCAAATTAGTACAGAAGCTCCTGTATGTGCCAAATAGCATTCTAATTACATTGCGATCAGCAAGACAAAACTGTGTCTCTTTAAAAACATATGTCTGTATTCACAGCAGGTCTTCAATGCAGAAGGGAAATTCAGAGGAAGAGTGGCAGATAAGAATGGCTTGTTTGTTTTCAGATGTGTCTGGGCTTCTAGGATCCCAGTCTGTGGGACTGACCCCCTCCATTCCAGGGAGAGGAAATGAGAGGACAAAGGGGAGGTGTGATCTAGCAAAAATGCTGGGACTAATTCAGTATATGGGCACACACCGAGACATATGCAACTTGGGCATGTACCTTCTCACTTACCATCAAACAAACATTTAGGGTTCTGTTCAGCTGCTTTGAGGTTGAATAGCAACTTATCCCAAACACAGCACTGGACCACAAGACCCAGTTCTTTTTGTGTTTTTAATCTCGGTGTCATTTTCTTCCAAAATGAGTGTAGGACATATTTCTAAGAGTTGGTTTGCAGCAGCCCAAAATTGAATAAGCTGGTCCACATTAAAAGGATGCATCTGATACTCGTTAAAAGAGGATACAACAGCTTTTGGAACAGATAGTGGACTCCTAGGAGTACATCATGGAGGAATTTACGAAGAATGAAAAGTGAATCATGTTGCTGTAGAAATAATTATTCAAATATGTGCTAAGTAAAATTTCATCTGGATCCTTTGTGCTTTCTCAGACCTTCCTTGAGCTCCTCTAACTGGTAATGTTGTCACCATGTAACAGAGTGACAATGCGATTGAAGTACGCATGGGCTTAAGTATCTGCCTCTTCTCCAGGCTTCTTCATTTGGTCCCCTCAGGGGCCAAATACATTTTGTATCCAGCACAAAAAAATTAAAAGAGGAGAAGATGTGTAAATATTGGCTGCTCTGTTGATTTGATGGGCAGCTATACTGCTTTCAGCTCACTGAGGTTAATGCACCGTGAGCTGTGGTGTAGATCTATGCTACAGTAGCTACACTAGCTCCCTTTCCAGACTTCTGGAAGTCAGGCAGGGCTAAGAGAGAACAGCTTTCTCTGCTTTCATTATTCCATAAACTCATATACGACAGGCATAACTGGAGCTGTGACATGGTTAGGGATGCACAGCCGGGTAGATGCTCCTGTCCCATGTGCCTCAATGGGGTTTGGAGCACTACTTGCCAGCTGGGCTACAGCACATGAGCACCCCCTGAGATGATCATGCAGGTTCCCTCTGTGAATGTGAGTCTTTTGAGGATAAGCAGTGCCTAACTGTGCTGCAGCTTCAGCCTTTTCCCACTTATCACCACATCCTTGGCTGAAGTGGCCTATCCCTCCTTATACGAAATGGCTACACTACTGCCTCCCCAAAACCTCATTCAGAGCAGGGCCATGTTTGTCCTGAAATATATAGACCCAGCCTATAGGCTGGGCAGAAGTTTCAAACAACGGAGTGTGGAATGCACAACAGTGGGTTTCATTAAGAAAAAGCAATAACACTGCATTTAGAAATAACAGTATATTTCTTCAGTATCGCTGTTGCTGTCTATGGGCACATAGGGTTTGTGTAGGACTGCTTGTGGGTTTTGCCAAATTTATCACTAACAGTTACTATGAACCTGCAGTACAAAGTTCGGGGTCCTTCAGAATTAGGGAGGGCTATTTCAGCAGGTCACCACTCGCCAGACCCAAGGAGTAGCGCTCTGACAACCTGTTTTCTTTGAGATTTCAGGCATTCCAGTATTTTTGGCTATTTATTATAGAAGTCTCCTGGCTTCTCTTCAAGAAAAAACAATTTACTCCGACAGGAGGTAGTCCCTTGTGAGACACATCCAGCTGGCCACAGCGGGGGCCAGCCTTGTCGTCTTTACAAGCAGGATATGTTCACATGCCAGAGTCAGCAGAAGAAAAATCCGTGACACATCCACAGTCTGAAGGTTTGTATTCCCAACAAACCCAAGCAGAAATAAGACAGGATGGGGAGCCAGGTCCAAATCAAGCATTTAGTTTAAACATTTACACGCCTGAGATCAAACTCTTGGATTATGGATTAAAGCCATAAAATGTCTAGGAAGGCTGGAGCTGCCTGTGAATTGTCTCTTAGACCTGTCTGGGGACGTTTTGTGACATCTGTTGTCCAAGCTTGGGTTTGTAAAACCCACACATGCAAAACAGTGGGTTTTAGACCAAACTGCTGATGTCTGAAATTTTCACTGTGCTTGGTACGAGGCACTGCCAAATCGCCAGCAGTATCTGTGTCTGAAGATCTTTTTCCTCTCTTCCCACACACCTTGATTTGATTGTTACTTGCACAACCTCTTACACTTGATACTTTGTGAGCCATATATCAAGGAGAGAACTGCCTGGGAGGAAAGAACAGCGATTCTGTCTGTTCCCTGATCCTTAATGCAGTTTTCAGCTTGGGGCAGTTTGAGTCTTTCTGTTCAAAAAATCCGACATCAGTCATGCACTCTCAGCCATGTGAGGTTTCTCAAGATTTACAGCTTTCTGTTGTGTGACCATTCAATTTGGAGTGCTTTTGTTCAGAAGATGTTTGCTGTTGTGATTTGAGGACGCTTTGGTCTTACCCTTACATGCCCACACAGAAAGCAGAAGAGCAACATTAGCTCAATAGCGCTTTGCAGAACACGCTCCCATGGCCCGCTGGTGAAATTGCTGCAGAGCCTTAAGCTGCCTTCTGTCTCCTCCTGGGTGTTTTTGATCAGGAACATTCTCCTTATGGGTAATTTCGGAATTTCTGCTGAAGTTTCTTGCAACTTTGTCTGGAGCATTGACCAGAGAAAGCCCTCATGCCAATGGGTGCCTGACTGTAGGGCATGTCCCAGCCCTTCCTCTGGCCCCCACAGTGCTAAAGTGACAGCCCTGAAGGTATGAAATTGCATAGCGCTGGAAGGAGACAGCTGCTTTCAGTGGCACCTGGAGGAGCCAAAGGTGTCTGCAGTTCGCTGCTAAGGGCACTTTGTTTTAATATTTTGAACTAACCTGCTGTCAGTTCTGCTCTGACTTTCTCTTTTACCACGTGGTTGGGTTTGAGAAGGAGCCAGTGTCAGCAGCTGTCCATCACTGAGAGACAGGAGGTGCCAGATCAGGCCCTAAAATGGACCTCTGTTCAGACCTGGTATTTCAGCTCTGAATTCAGTGGGGAACAATTTTAGGCTTCTGTATATTCAATGAAATATAGCACAAGAGAAGGTACCCTGGCCCAGGCAGCTTAAAGCGTTTGTCTCATTTGAGAACTGTTAGCAGGGCCAGGGAGGATATCTCCTAGAGCAGTTACGCGCCTTTGGGAAATCTTGTGTCATATAAAAGTCCAGAGGGAAGAAACTATTATAGTGTTACTGCTGAGGGGCTGGGGTAAGGCTGCCTGTGACAGACATGAAAGATATGCCCATGCTGTGCTGCTACAGGCAGCTCCCTTGCTATACCAACTCTCTGAAAACAAGGGGACTTGAGGCTTGGAGTTACAAGGCTCCATGAAGATCAGTTTCAGCCCCTGGAAATAAAAAGACTGCTAATTATATGGACCTATTTTATATGGTTTTGGACAGGTTGAGTTCCTCTTTTTTCTGCGCTTACCATTTTTTTTTAATGTTCACTGCATACACTCGAAGTATTTGTTAACACTTTGTTTCCCTTTGGATTAGCTAACAATAAAACATCTTCTCCCAATTTCTCCCAAGAACTATGTAGTCGCACTTCTCCTTGACTTGATAGAACTCCAAGACATCATACCACAGATAACTTGTCATGCAACATGCGGCAGTGTGCATATAAGTGTACATATGTACGGTTATGTGGCATCCGCTACAAAGGTAGTACTCTATATATTAGAGCTGTTTAACATCAGTATGGACTTGGGCAACAGACGTTTTTTTGCACTTCATTTTCTTCCATCTATCTTCACCAGAAAGAGATGAAGAAGAAATCACTCATTTGATCGGCGTTTATCCCTGTTGGATCAATCTTTTACTCTGGAAGTGCCTAAACTTCGAGTGATAGCTCAGACCTGAGGTTACCAGACTTGTGTAGATTAGGCCACATATGCAAGACAGCCAAAATCCCAGGCCAGCAGACCTGGGTGGTGAGCTCCAGTAGAAGTAGGGAAGTTGGCTGAGTTTGTACAGGGTGCAGCTGAATGCTGCTCGGAAGGGTGAGCTGCAGGCAAGAGCAAGCCAGGAGTGGTGTCTGTGGCTGCACCCCACCAACACCCAGCAATGGGTCGAGGAGTGGTGCAATGTCCGCCTAGGGCATGAGAGCAGGCAGCATCCTCCCTAGGCAGGATGAGCCTGGCTGTTGCCCACAGGCAGGTACAGCTCTGCAATACCTTCCCTGTGCCTTGGGGCTCATGAACACCAGGAAGGATTTGTACCTAAGAGATCTTTTACTTCCAGTTAAAAAACACATGTTTTTCAAAGGATGTTTGTTCCCAGCCTTGCTGCTGCTTTCTGTCACCCTCTCTTCCCCCTTCCCAGTCCTCTGGAAGTTTTTCCTGACTTCACAGCGGGTCAAAGCAGCCAGCTCCCATGTCTGCTCCATGGTCACCCAGAGCTGTGCAGGGCTGGGGCTGAGCTAAGAGTCCCGGTTTGGCTGAGCTGCACAGAGCTGGCTCAGCTAGCTCAGGCCCGAGATTCAGTTTACCTGCCAATGGAGAAGCCACCCATGGATAATGAAAAGTGATTGTAGCAATGGAACATGTTACAAAACTCCTATTGACTTCATGGGAGCTGGTCGGCAAAAATCACTGTGTACTTATACTAGGGAAGTAAGCTGGGACAGTAAATTAATCTCAGCAGTGCTAGCTTCAGGGGTTCTTGAAGCTATTTTGTGCAGTTTTGGTTTGCATGGATTTGTTCCCTATTAAATTCATGAGGATGGAGCCAAACTTCCCTCACACTGCTGAGCTGTGCTCTGTTTTGGGATTTTTTTGGAAAAACAGGCAAAGCCAGAGTTTTGTCTGACTCCCACCTGGGAGCAGAAATCGGTCCACGTCTGCTGAAAGGCTCGTGAGCCTCTGCAAACACACATCAGACTTGGCCTGGGATCCATATCTGCATCCACCTGGCTTCATGTCTTATTACAGAAGATCCACTCAAGCTGTAGCTCAGGGATAGAACAAGTTAAGCTTCGTTTATGAGCTGGACCACCCATGATATCAGTAAAGTCAAAATGCAAAAATAAGAGCCATAATCACAGCAAATAGTGGAACTTTTGTTTTCCTCTTTAAAAAGAGATGTGTGAAATTCGGGGGAAAGAGTAATATGACTGTGTGATGTAGGGAACATACTCATTTTACTTTTTACAGTTAAAAATGGGCCCAGCCCAAGCATCTCTCAAGGGAAGGTTTGTGTCCAGACCCATGTTGGTATGCCATTTTTTGCATGTCAGTGGAACAGAAAACAAAGTTTTTCTTTTAAAGTTCAATTTACAGCTGTGGTGCTATGAGGAACAACTCTGTGGTGAGCAAAAGAAGAGAGAGGAAATCTCTTGAGTTACTGTGGATTATCATGCAGCAAAGGGAGGAAGCAGATGAATGCTCTCTTTATTAAGGTGCCCAGGCATGGAGGAAATGGCTTCCCCTCTGCGAGTCCAGGGTCTGTCTTGACTGCAGCTTAGCTGGGCTGCTTCTTAAGAACTGCCCCTCATGTCCTGCCTGCCTCTCCACACAAACCTCTTGTTTGGGGTGGCCTCTAGCCCAACAGGAAACATGGGCTAGAGAGAAGATGCTGCTCTCCCTCTACCCTGCTGCTGCATGGAGCAGTGCAGCCATCACAGCACAGTGACTGGCATCAGGTGCTTCTAGAAATGTGGGTGGCAGAGGTGGGAAGCATGGCCGCAACAGGGACACCATCACCCAGGTAGGATGCTGCTGGGGCACCCTCAAGTCACCTGAGATAATTCTGCTATGGAGCAACAGCTTGACCAACCAAGCCCTATCTGCAAGAGCCACCAAAGGCAATCCACCATGGGGAACAGGATCCCCGTCACTGCCACTTGTGAGAGCACCCAAGAAGCAAACCCGTGCAGTCTTTCTTCCTCTGCCCCAACTCACCTCTCTATGCTTCCAGCCTGGAGATCGCTCATCTCCCTCAGGGTCACTGAGAGCTCTTTGGCTTCCAGGAACACAGCTGTTGACTGACCTGACAAAGAAACAACAAATTTGTTGAGCCTGGTTTGTGCTTTTATTGGCATTAGAACTTCTGGGACAGGAGAAAGGAAAGGTCAGACTTCCTAAAAGACTGAGAAGTGAAGGACGCACTCACATATATCGCCACTGGTACAGGCAGAAGACGGCCACAAGAAAGGTCTTCACTTGCTACACAGCTGCCCTGTAACTTGAAGTGGAAACAAAATGCACTCTGCTGGAAACTTCTGATTGCTTTCATTTAGGAACTAGCACCAAGGCAAAGATCGCATTCTGCCAGGTCTGCTTTTACCTTGGCACAGGCAAAAGCTTTATTGTTTGTGGAATTAAATACAGGTTTCAGATTGCTTTTCTTAAAGTTGTTTTTTCCCCTTCATACTTTCTTAGTTGCTCTTAGAACAGTGCAAGATGGTTGGCTGTGTGCATTGCGACAAGCACGAAGCTTTGTAACCTCCTGTGAACTGAGACGTTTTCTTTTCTCTTCACAGGTCCTCACAGCCAATGCTCAGTGGCTTCCCTCCTCTGTATTCCTGCACCAGTGAGTCATTTCCCTGTCTACCTTCTGCCTACACAGAGTCCAGGTGCTGACAGCTTCTCCTGGATATTGAGCATGAAACCAAAGTGATTTGCTGAATCAAGAGTACATTAAAGTATTTCCTTTTTGTTGACTTTTTCAAAGATTTCCCATCTCTTCTCTATTTATTTTTTTAACTTGCTCTTACTGTAATGCTTCATCACATCTACAAATTAGCTTGGTCTGCAGGCTGTGTTCATTTTCCATAGACGGCCAGGCCAAGGAGAGGTTCTTTCAAATAGACTTTTTTCTCCCCTCAGCAGTGCAAGAGCTGTGTTGGCTGGGAAACAGAAGGAGTGTATGTAAACTGCTGTGGGGAAGACAGGGAAGGAGTTCATTTCATCAGGGCTATGAAGAGGTCACCAAAAGATGAGGTTTGGAAACATGCTGTCGTGAAGTCTGCGCACTTAAATGGAGGATCCAAAGGAGCTGTGACAGTCAGGTCCAAACTTGAACACTGGTGCATCTACATCAGTGTCTTCATTGGACCAGAAGCCAACTTCCAAAGCCAGCCTCCCAGTTCTTCCCACTTCCAGTGCTCCCTTTTGACTTGAGGAATGAATCTGGAAGAGATGAAGCCAATGCTTTTCAGATGAAACACACACTTGAAAACATGCCCTGGGAGCCCACCCAGGGCACTCCATAAACAAATGCATATTCAGTCCGTGCCATGCTTTAGGTAGCATGTCATTCCCATAGGGTGGCTGTTGAGTGGCCTAAATTTTAGGCTTAGAATAATAAAAAATCAAACTTTCAACATGAACAAAGGAACAGTGGCCAGGGCTTCACTATGAACAGACAATCTAATGATATTTGGGCATAAGACCATCTATGGTCAATAACTGTGTTTAACAAAGAGTTTGTGAAGTGACATAACACTCATGAAAGAGTTATCAGTACAGAGCTGTCTAATAGATGCTACATATATTGCATGTAAAGCCCTTCTGCACATTTTAGAACACTTTTACTCTGCCTGAAAAAATACATGCTAATATAGAATCATAGAATCACAGAATAGTTAAAGTTGGAAAGGACCTTAAGATCATCTACTTCCAACACCCTGCCATGGGCAGGGACACCTCACACTAAACCATGCCACCCAAGGCTCCGTCCAACCTGGCCTTGAACACCACCAGCGATGGAGCATTCACAACTTCCCTGGGCAACCCATTCCAGTGCCTCACCACCCTTACAGTGAAGAACTTCTTCCTCATATCCAATCTAAACTTCCCCTCTTTAAGTTTGAACCCGTTACCCCTTGTCCTATCACTGCAGTCCCTCATGAAGAGTCTCTCCCCAGCATCCCTATAGGCCCCCTTCAGATACCAGAAGGCTGCTATGAGGTCTCCACTGCAGCCTTCTCTTCTCCAGGCTCAACAGCCCCAACTTTCTCAGCCTATCTTCATACGGGAGGTGCTCCAGTCCCTTCATCATCCTCGTGGCCCTCCTCTGGACTTGTTCCAACAGCTTCATATCCTTTTTATGTTGAGGACAGCAGAACTGCACACAATACTCCAAGTGAGGAAACTGAGTACTTCATGTTAGTTTAATTTAAACCAGCAACTTATGCAGCTTCCACTGCATTCAAAAAGGCATTTTGGCAACCCTTTGTTACTGAGGAATGTCTTTATTTTTACAGCCATACATATACGCATGAAATAGTGTATATATGAAATAGTGGATCTATTCTTCACTCATACTGATCTCTGCAGGTGACTACACAGGTTCTTTAACATGTTGGTTTGTCTGTCCTTCCTTTGTATACAAACCCTCTAATATTACCGGTGTATCAACTGTAAGCAAATAAATCTTAATATCTGAAACATTAACTTTACCGCTGTTGCTGCATCTTGCTCTACAGGATACAAGGATCACAAAAGCAGTTAACAGTAGTAAAAACTTAATTATTCTTTACTAATTACTGACTGAAATAAATGTCAAGGGTGTAGTAAAAAATGACATAATGTATGATATAATTAAATACACAAAACTATGTTTAAATAGCTGGAAGCATCTGGCTAAACCAAACCAACCAAAAAATTCAAAGACAGTATTGACAAAGGCCCTTACATCACACTGGTTTGAATAGAAGTTTGACACAAAACCATGTTAGTTTTAGTGATGAATTTTCTAGTAGGTTAAGTTTAATTTTGTATTTTTATAATTATATATTTATTTCTATGGTAATAAAAGCCAATGAGGATGGTATATCAAACAGTTCCTAAAAATTAATTGATCAGTGTATACTATCACCTTGTTACGTAGATGGAGGTATATAGATACTGAGTAACCTATAAAGTTACCTGAAGGCTCTGGGAATTGCTGTCTAAATCTGTAGTGTGACTGCTTCTAAGTTTTATGTCTTCTGCAAGTTTTACCTAATATGATCACAACAAAATGCCTTAAATTTGATGTTCTTGATGACTTGAAAATGTTTGTGCAGTCTGACCAAGGGGCATGAATGCGGGAATTTGCAGTGGCTCTAGGGGATAAGTCTGATGATCACCTGGAGCTTCTCCCTTCCTGAAGCTCCAGAGAATCTCAGAGTTGCTCTTACCAACAACTTTTTTCCTATGTTTCAGGATGAAGCAGATGTTACTGACATTAAAAGTGGAACTTACATGGTGTAAATTCTGACAGGCCAGACAGGAGCAGCACAGTAGTTATTGCAATGAAAATACTTACAAGAAGTGTCATAACTCTACATTATTTAATACCACAAACCTCAATTAGCTTACGCTACCCACGGACACATTTAATTGTTAATATCAGGTGCTTCCATCTGATCAGAGATGAGGGAGCTCAGCTCAGCCAACCCAGCTCTTTGGCCAAGGTTGCCGCGGAAGAAGGCAGCAGCGCTGGCGCTTCCAGCACTGGGCAGCAGGCTGGCTGTGGCAATCTTTGTTCCTTTGCTCCACTAGCTCTGCTTCCCTCTCCAGCCTGGGGAACGAAGGCCGGTCATGGCTTTGCCTTTTTTTCCCTCCTTGCTCACCTGCAGACTCTGTTCATATTGTTTTATGGTACTTTAGACAACGGGCTTTAACAGCTAAACATAAAAGCCACTGAAAGCATAAACAGGAAACTTGTGTTTAGGTGGGAGTGCCCAGGAATTTTATACTGCTGACCACAGAGGCCATGGGAGAAAGGAAATAGGAAAAACACTGTAAATACCTGGGTGACTAATGACTTGTGCTGCTCATCTGGCTTTTCGGAGCCTGAAAAGTTTAGTCTCTTCCAGGCAAGACAGCACAGGGCAGGCACAACTTCTCAGGCCCATGCCCCTCCAGTGCCTGTTTCGCTGCTCCGTTCCCACCACGGAAAGCTCCTCATTCCCATAAAGTCAAATAAGCCTGCAATAAATTGTCTCCTGGCCCTTGAGGCTGCGCGCACTGATGGCAGAGGGAGGGAGCGTGACATGCGAGGGTGTGCGCCTGCTCTCTGCATTCTCACCGCCTAAGAGGATTTGGATGAAAGAAACTAAATTTGCACCCCCCTGTTTTGTGCCGAGGCAGCAGCTGGAGCTTGGGGGCAGCATGCGCCTTTGTCCAGCCTTCCGTCGCCAGCTCCCAGAAGGGTTGCCATTGTTCCTGAGGGGCCTCCACGGGGCTGCTCCCGCGCCTGCTCCCTTTTATCGCCAGCCGCATGGCTTGTGAGAGGTTTTGTCTTTTGCTGACGGCAGCAGGTTTGGCCGATCGGCATCTCCCACGCGACGGCGCTGGGGCGGGATCTCCAAGTTGGCCATCTGCACGGGGGGGACTGGTGATTCGGTGGCCTGAAGATTCCCCTCCTGGGGCTGGTGCTGCTGGTGAAACCATGACATCTGGTCACCTTCATCAGGAGTGCGGGTCTGATTTCACTGCAGAGCCGGAGAGGTTTCTCACACTGACATTGTGACCCGGCAGAGGAGGGGTGGAAGCGGATGAGGATGCTCCCCAGGTGTCTCATTTCTGGGCAGGGAGCAGCAGCCCCGCAGGAAGGCACCAAGGGTAGGCCCTGAAGCTGGGGTGTGGGACACTAGCGCAGACCCTGGGGACTGCAGGGGCCCTACTGTAGCTCTGGCAGATATATGCCCTGGCTACAGAGGGAGCATAGCCTGGAGGGTCAGCGCTGTGTGCCATGCTGGGTGGTGTGGGCTCCTGCCCCTCCTCCTGGATGGAGGGAGCCCCTTTGGGTCCCTTCATTCAGTCCTTGCTGCTTCTGTTTACCTCAGTGTAAAATCCAACACAGGATAACTAGTTTGCCTTTCACCATAAAGAAACAATAACCTGTGAGTAATGTTGATGTGCCCGGGGCTGCTTCAGGGAAGGACCAGCACATCCAGAGATGGGAGTCCTGGGTCAGCAGCTGGGTAGTGCTGAAATCAAGCGTGTTACCAAATAGAGGTGGAACTTCTCTCACAGAAAGATAAGCACATCTGTAAGCATTTCTCTGAGACTGGGGTTTCACCCATAATGAACTTGTTGTTTGATTGCTGATGTGGTATGATAAGCAACGGCAATGTTTGGCAGGGAGCTGGGGAGGACAGCTTTGTTAATATCCAGGCATGATCAGTTCCAGACTGTGCAAACACTGAAGTTTTATGCTTATATGTTTATGCTATTTGCATGTATACTTTTATCTATAGGTTATATAGACACAGGTGTAGATACAAATTGACCCAATCTGTAATACATACTTACTTTTTCCTATGCAGTTATAAAATATATAGATAAGGTTGCTGAGATCACAAAACCTCAACAATTGGACTCCTTCATTTTTCCATGAATAGTGTAGCAATGAAAGATGTTGGGCTGTTTAAAGTCTCCTCTTTTCCTAAGGACAAGCACAGTCCAAGAATACAGCAGTACAAGCTGACTAGCACTATGTTTCCATCACAGTTTGAGAAAATGCACTCAGACTCCGTCTTCCCAGCAGGCAGGGTCTCATCTGCAGCAAGCACACAACCTCGCTGCTGTCGAAGGAAATTGCTAAATGCTTGTCAGGCAGGTGAAAAATGACATTGCTAAATGACAACCCCAGTGTGAAGTCACAGAGGGACTTAGTGGCAGAGTATTGCAGCAGAGAAATGTTAGCTCCCCACCGCAGCCCATGCAATGTGGATGCCTTGCGTTCCTTGCACATTGCCTGGAGGGGACCACAGTGCTCAGATAGCAGGGAAGCACGCACCACGCTGCCGGAGACATGCTGCATGGCTAATTTGGGGTGGGAAGGACATCGCTCCTTCCACTGATCTAAGTACCTAAGTCAGCTGTCACGCACTGACCCTGACACTGTGCCCAGAAGACCATAGTGGTCAAAGCAGTTCTCAGGGGTTTACTTCTAAATCCCTTCTCTTGCATAATGCTGAAAAGGGGCTTCGACCCAAAACTCTCCTCAGTTAAATACCCAAGCTGCCAAGCTACTGATTTCAGGGATTCCTTTTGAAACTCTTCCACTTTGTACAAAGAGATTAAATATTCATTGGCGCAGGGACTAGGAGCTGGCTTCTGGATGAGCACCCCCACCCCAAGCCGCAGAGCCCTTTTCACTCCCATCCTCTGAATATTTAATCAGCTCATACAAAGCAGAGCAGCTTCAGCAGGGGAGCCTGGGAGCGACCCGGGCAGTGAGACCCGGTGATCACCATCTGCAACAGAGGGACCGGATCTCAGGCCCCTGCTCCAAAGCAGGCAGATGAAGGATTTAAGCATTCGGCTCAGCATAGCTGTGAGCGTGTTAGCTATTCACAACGGAGGATGTGACACTTCCTTTCTCCTCTCTCCCGCACTCTGCCTTTTATGCCAGTTACATGTGGTTTAACCAGCTCGGAGTCCAGCAGAAAGACAGGATGAGGAATGCTTCATTTGTGTCCTGAAAACTGCGCAAAATGAATGGATGAAAATTTCATGAGAAGTTTTTCAGCCATTCAAGCACCTCCCTTAATAATTCAGATGTTTGATTTTCTTCTTCAGTATGCAGTAAGGATTAATGCACTTTGGAGATGATATAGGAACTAGTTTTCAGAAAAGAAAAAAGACCTCAGGTTTAAAAGGAAAATCCCACATAGGAGTATGACACTATTATGTGAGCCTCTCTCCTCCTGATTCTCTGAACTGGTGACTGGCACAGGCTTTGCATGGAAATTTCAGCACAGAGAGATCTTTCACAGCCAACCTCTAATAAACAAAGTTCACAGCGGAAATGCTGACAGGCTGTGATCAAAGCAGCACCCTCAGGTATTGCTGCGATATACTGCTTGCTTACTAAAACACAGAAGTTCAAACAGCCTCTCTGTATTTAATTGGGATATACAGTTTTTCCAGCTTGGAGACCTCAGCACCAAGGAGGGGGTTTCTTAGATCTTTCACTCTGCTATTGTTCTGCTATTTGCTCAGGAAAAACGGCTTTAGGATATCAAGTTTTGGTGTTTCATCTGGAGCAAGGACTCTAGGACTACACATAGCATCGCCTTGAACTTCAGAGGAGGTTGCCCTGTGAGCAGTCATCTGCTGTTTCTGCTCAGAAGACCATGCTCTCCTCTTCATAGCTGTATGAAGCAGCTCTTCCCCAGTGGTGGCTGAACATCTTTAGTTCAGTCACATCAATGGCATATGTAAAAAAGTGACACTAACAGTACAACATAATGAAGTTTTTGTATCTTTAAGGTATTGCAACAGAGAAAATCATCCAGGTGGTGATTTCTTGGAATTACCAGCACAGGCTCTACCAGTCACCATTCAGGACTTGCTACAGTCTGGAGCAGTGTTTGCTCCGTACTCAAAGTCCACAACTCATACTCCCAAATTCAGATGCACATCTTAAACTTTGGCCTGGCCTGACCACTGGAGATACGAGCTACGTCTCGAGAATGCTAGCTGGATCCGAACTCTCATCCTCAACCTGGGATTAGAGCTGAGAGATTTCTTTAGGGATGCTTCTTTCAAAAGACCTCTGCAGCAATTAGACAGAATGGAAGTCTTTCAGGCAGTAGGATCTGCTTCCATCTGAGGGAAAGCAAGGGAAATCTTGCTTGCTAAGTCTGTATACTAAACATGGTGCATCCAGGTTTGGGGTGAAGCCACCCATTTGGGGTATGGTCATCTCTACTCTCACCACCATGCTCCTGGATGCTGCATGTGGAGCAGTGCCCGTTAGATGAGTAGGGTACAAGCCAAATTCAGGACCATGGAGGAGCATGGTTCTCTCTGCATTCTTTCACCACTGAGTGAGGGCAGGAGACAGGCTTTGCTACCTGAAAGGAAAGTTGGGGAACATACCAGTGATGTCGCATAAGGGAAATGTCAGAGAGATCAAAGGACTTCTCAAGAAAGAGTATTTGTTTCTTGCCCAATTCTCTCACAACATCCACCACAGTCCCATATCCCAGCTCCCAGCCTAAGTCTTCTTAACGTAGCGATCCAGATCCCAACACTGTCATCTCCAACCCATCTTTGGTCAGTGAATTCCCATTCCTAAAATCACTTTCTGCTTCCTGGTCCCACCATCTATTTGTGTTTTAACTTTAGTCAAGGATTTGCCTCCACTCCTGCATTTTGAGCTACTGCTAGAAACCCCTGAAAAATAGGACCTTTCTGAAAAGCAGTTTGTTACCATCTTTTTGCAATATGAACAAAACAAAATGTTTTCTCAATTCCTGTTCACAGAATCTGCTAAACTGTTTTAACAAAAAAAAATCTGCAAAAATTCGGCCTTGGGCATACACCTGGAATATAAAATGTCAGCCCAAATGGTTGAAGTTTGACAAAGTCTCAAAATGTGGTTTTATAATAGGAAATATTTGGCAAACTTCATATTATGCACTATTAACCCCGCCTATTAAAAATATTTCCTTATGTGTAGCAAAGAGCTTTATACAAACTTGCATTTGCAGATGGAGTCACTATTTCCTAGTGTGCAATAGCTCAGTAATTCTGACTTTTTCGAAATGACGAAGTACAACGAGACAACATTAATGGAATGACCCCTCAATGAATTTATTCTTTCAAACAAAATTTGCTTTGAATTATGGTGAAGAAAAATACATATTTAGATCAACTAATTTCCATTTAATTACATGGATATTACTGAAAAACTGCTGAATGGACTTCTTATTTTTTAATTGTGAAAATTCTCTCACAAGCTGAACTCTTCTATGCCAAGTTTCTGTGCTGAGCACATTTTTACGGTCTAGTTATAAACCCTAGAAAAACAACGTTTATAGGAAATGTTGACACAACCTTAACTAAAGTGGTGCTAGCTGACACCTCTATATTTTCAATTTGGGGATTTCTACTGGGAAAATATAAACACTAATGTAGTAAAGGAAGCCAACCATAATAAAATCCTCATAGTCTTCCTGCTCACCCCATGAAGACCTACTTCAAAAAGCACCAACTCAGAATGGAGATGAGTTGAAGTTAACTGCATTCCTCTGAGGATACTAAAAATTACCTGTAGGTAGTTCAGCCTTACAGTAACTTGCAAGACTTCAATTTGGCCGAAGCCACAAGAACATCCATTAAAAATCCTGAAAAGAAAACAAGAATGTGCACAAGCTTAAAAAGGGTGCTACTCCAGTTATATCCTTCCTAGAACAACATAAAAAGAGGAAAATAGACATTATAGATTCTAGCGAAACAAATATAAGTACACACAAGGGAAAAATATAGAGATGGAAAGTGAAAAGTGAAGTTAGCTTTCCTACCTGTATCTTTGAAGTCTGCTAGCCTAAAATGAATTAAGAAAGGAAGGGCTGGGGCCTCTGCTTAGCCTTCTTTTTAAGCATGTTTGCATGGACATGGGCCAAGTAAGATGGGAATGACTGTCAGGACAGCTTTTGAGTCTTGATGATACAGATCTGAAAGTCCTGGTAACTGATTCTGCCTCAAGAATGAAAACTGACCATGTTGGTGATATACTGGAAGTGATATATAGTGAGACAGTGTTGGAGGGAGGGTATTGGAAAAGGTGGTAGCATAATCTCAGAACTTAAATAAGAAGTTCAGATTGAAAAAGAAATTCCATTGTTTAAGGGCAAATTGTACCTTCTATGATGAGATGACTAGCTCTGTACATGAGGAGAGTAGGAAGCATGACATTTCCTTTGATTTTAGCAAGACTTTGAAGATTATTTCCTATGGCATCCTTGTAACCAAACTGGGGAGACATGGACTGGGCAGCCAGACTTGAAGATGTGTAGTAAACTGGCTGAATCATGAGGCTCAAAGGATAGCAGCCAATGGTTCACAGTCTAGCTGATAACCAGTTGAGTGGTTTTCTGGATTTAACAGGGCAGCTGATACTGTTTAGTGTCTTCTTTAGGTTACTTGGGCAATAATCTATAATGCACCTTCAGCATATTTGCTGATGATTTCAAAGTGTGGAGAGTGGTCAATATGATGGAAGGCAGAGCTGCCATTCAAGAGGACCCTGAAAAGCTGGATAAATGGGCCATGAGGAAACTCTTGAAGTCAAACAAAGGGAAATGCAAGTCCTGCACCTGGGCTGAATTAACCCCATACAGCAGAACAAGCTGAAGCCTGCTGACTTGGTGCTAGCTTAAAAGGAAAGGAGATGGCAGTCCTGGTGAATGTGGCAGCAGAGGTCCGTCTTCATGCTGGGCTATTAGGAAGAGTAAAGCCACCAGGTCAAAGGAAGTGAATATTCTCGTCCACTTGACACTCATGAGGCCTTGCATGAAATAATGTGTCTGGTTTGGGGTCCTGTGGTACAAGAGTGATATTGGTAAATGGTAGAGAGTCCAGAAGGCCAGCAAGATGCTCAAGGGGCTGAAGCAAAAGGCACATAAGGTGAGATTGAAAGAACTGGCTTTGCTGAACGTGGGAAGAGAAGGATAAGGAAAAATCTTACTGTATCTTCAATTAGCTAAGGAGTGGTAGAGAAGATGGGACTGGCTCTTCCCAAAGCTGCATAGCAGAAACAGAAGAGGTAAATCAAACATCAGAATGGGAAATTGCAATTGGGTATAGGGGAGAAGAAATCACAGGGAAAACAGCTGAACAGTGGCCAGGTTACCCAGAGAGGTTGTGATAACTGTGTCCTTAGAGATACTCAAAACTCACTCGGAAAAGGGGTTAACTGCTCTTTGAAGGGTAGGTTGGGCAAGATCTCCAGAAGACCTTTTCAACCTAAATGGTTTTATTTGCTATTTAGAAACCATCTTGACTTGCCAGTTCAAGGGCTTGGTGGGGAAACTGACTTTCCAATGTCACTTCTGACATTTAATTGCTCAATGGAAAAAGTGCAGGTGGGACAGTGGCACTCTGAGCAGGAGCCTGCTGGCTTCCAGGTGCCATTCAGATTCCTCCTTTAGGCAAAATGGCTGCTGATGGAGCTGCATACTTGCCTGTTTCTGAGAGACCAGCCCTCTCTGTTTTTAAAGAGAAGCTTGCTGAACTCTCCAGCAACATTAGAGAGTATTGGCCTGAACTTTTTCTTAAGTTGATACCATACCTAACCCTTCACTTCTTCAGAGGTGAACACTACAAGTTACGTAAAAATCCAGACTGAATCATGCTGGTAAACAAATGCAAAACTTACTGACCTTGTCTTAGACCTGTAATGACCTGCCCTTACATAGCTGTAACCCATTCCATTTCATGCAGGTAACAAACTGTGGGTCTTTGATTCGGTGAGACACTTGCTGCTTTTACCATTACTTCTTTGTTAAGTCTAATTATCCATTAAGAAGGTAATTTAGGTTACACCCAATGAAAGTCAGATGTACCTAACCTTCTGTAGCTCCCATGAGACCTTTCACTAAGGGATCTCCATGAGCAGAAGAGCTTTGGATGATGTTTTTTTTTAACCTTGCTAACATTTCAGCTGCGCTGGCAGTAATTTATATAGTTTTTGCCTCCTGCCTCCTTCTTCTGTTTTCCCCAAAAGGTTTCACAAGATATCACAGCAACCTTGGCAAAAATGAGAAGTCTACTTTAAGGTTAATGCTAAACTTCTGTGGTACATTATTTTAAGGTTTAAAAGAAAGATAGTAAGTTCCAGTATGTACCTGTCAGTACTAAATGATTGTTCATTTCCTGTGAATTGGGAATAAAGTAATAACATACATCTGGCCAGCCAAGACATGTTGCTTATTTCTTTTTCTTCTCTGAGCCATATCCTTTACCAGCTGTGAGACATCGCCATGCAGAATCTCTGAATACCTTTGAGGAAAATTAAAACAAAGGAACAGAGGGCTGGAAGGGACCCCCTCTGTGCCCTTCTAGCCTCAGGCCACATCACACAGTGCCTTTCATCAACTGTTCACACACCATCTTACAGGCCCTCTTGTGCCCCATACTTGCCTTGGAAGTCTGCTCTCTCTGGTGTTGATTGTTCAACTGGTTAGATAACGTCTTTCAGTTTGCAGTTAAAAAGCATTCATGGGCAGTTAATGTCCATTTGTTCTTGTGCCAACACCATACCTGATCTTCAAAAGATCTTTTTCTTTCCTTGATGTTTAATCTCCTGTTGTATTTATGGAGAGCAGTGGCACTCTATCAGCTTTAGCTTTGCTACACTAAATAAGTCAAGCTCTTCTGGCCTCCTTATGCAAAGGAGGCTTTCCATTCCCTATCACCACAGTACTTCTTTGCTGCTCTTGCTCCCAGGTCATCTTTGGCCAGGGTGCTATTGCTGGAGATGGTCTTCCAGATAAGGTGTCCCCAACTTCTTTTACTAATTGCTAACCATTTTCTTATGTGAATCATGCCAGAAGATGACATGCTGAAAGGATATACATCACCACATGTACTAAATATGTTGAGAAAAATCCAGTTATACACCTTCTTTCCTCTTTTAACGTAATATTTCTGAATGTTAGGTGCTTGAGGACTTTGAAAGACAGTAGAGCCCTGATGACAGACCCTGAAGCACACATTAGAGCCTAGAAACGGAGGTTGAGGTATGAAAACAACAGCCATGGAAACGCGGTGACCAGAATGAAAAAGAATCCAAGGGAGCGGTGAAGTAAGATTTATTACTGCACTGCAATGGATGAGAAAAGAGATGACTAGAAATTAACAGTTAAATTCAATTCTTTATACTCTCCTGGCATGAAGAACACTTGAAACATAACGATACATATTTACATGAATAAAATTCTCAGCCTGTGGCATTTTCACAACATACTCCATTTGAAAACATGGCAAGTGAAATTTACTTTATGCTATAAATACTGTTTGCTTCCTGCGTATTTCCAAGCCAGAACAAGATAAAAACGTAACCAGCATGACTAAGTGGAGAAAAGAGGAACTTCTGCATTTTTCTCCACATGCACAGAGTCTACTCCGGTCTTGAGTAACCTAATGTAAAAGTTTAAATACTATGTTCTCATTGCACATTTCTGATGCGTGACATGAATAAAATCCTTGGGGGGTGGTAGGGGGAACCCCAACCAACCAACCCAGAAAGACTTATTGATTGAATGTTAGTGTATGTTCTTTTATGGAATAAAATTTAAATTCATATATTATTTATTATGTTAATAACAAATTTCTTCAGTCTTTCACATCAGTTTCAGAAATCAAGTCTCTTTCATGATTCATTCACCATATAAATATAGTTTTATCTGATGGTAATGAATCTTAGAGGCAAACAGGGTTTTTTTCCAACCCTTTCATATTATATTTATAAAGGTATGAGGGCAGCTTGAATCATTAAACATTAAGCTGAAGGCAGGATTTGGATCAGATCTGAATGGGGACCTCCCTGCTGGATTAAATGTAATGTTCTCCTTGCAGAAAATGGCTAACTCGCTGCATGCAGGTTAGCTGAACTGCTTTGTTAGTTCCCAGAGAGAAGAAATAGTGGCTTGTACAATGCTGCCTTATGTAAAAAGCAGATTCCCAGTCACTGTTCAGACACAGCTGCATTAGGCAAGGTCTTTGTACCTCTTCTGCCCTTTGTGGTTCTCTAGACACATGAGCTTTGGCTTTTTTTGTAAATCTGTGTGTTTTGGAGGTATTTTTCCTCTGTGACCTGCCTTTTGGACTGGCTAAGATTCAGATTATAATGGTTTTCAGTGGACTTTCAAACATGCTGGTACTTTTTCAGGCAGGAATGACCTCTTGAATTCAGAGCTGTAAAATGCAGCTACTGTGTTTACTCAGTTGAGGGACAAATCGTGCTCTACAGGTCTCATATTCTCAGGTTGGTTGTAAACCTTTTTGTTTTGCTTATACGATGTTCTGCAACTCAGATTTCTCACCCTCCTGGGGTCACCGCCTATACGAGATGCTGCTGAAAAACACAACCGATTCAGTCCTAGTTCTGTGTCAATCACACATCCAAACCCTTGTGTCAGCTTTAAGCGTAATGCCTTATGAGAGAGAAAACTCAGCTGCACTGAAACACAGTTGCTACATGAAATCATCTTTTTTATTCTAGTATCTTCAAATGAGGCTATTTCAGGAATTGGGAAGAATTCTCTTGGAGCAATGAAGTTTATGTAGCAAACATAAACAAGCCTATGCCTGCTTCATGCCAGGGGAGGAGAGAGAGGGGATATTTCTTTTGCTACCAACATAGGCTCTTTTGCTTGTATAGTACTTTTGGCAGCTGCTACCATAGTTAACTTCCCACAATGGCACTGTTTATTTAAGGCCAATACAAAACATCCCTGACCCTTCTCTAAGATTTTTCAGTCCCTTGGTTGACTTTCATGCATCCTTTTAAATATATATAGATATATTTTTGGGTGCTTTTGGAATCACTACTCAGTGCCTTAAAATGAACTACTTCCAAACCCAGAACTCCATCTTAGCGAGGAAGAGAAATAAGCTGTACTAGCTACACCATTGCTCACGGATTTTACTACTTCCTGTACACCCTGTTCTCATGAGTAGTTCAGAGGAACAAAGTAACTGCCAGATCAGAGTCCTACCTAGCCAAGTACCTTGTCACCAGCAAAGATTAGTTGTGATTACTTAGAGAAGAGTGTAAAACAAGTATAGTGGTGCTCTGCCTAATAGGTACTTGAGCTTCTGGCAGTCATTTTGCCCTAGACTGCGATGTTTTGTTTTATCAGACTAACGTAGGAGAAATTTACTTGTGATTCTTGCTCTCTGCATTTCTGCAGTTTAGAAAATGTATTTGCAGCTATTTATCTTTCCCACATATGCATTTCATTTTAAATCAGATATCTGTAGCTGTAAAAATAAGTTTCAAATCCTTAGAGGAAGTTTACTAGGTTCTGACAGATAACGGTTTATGGTCAGCCAACACAACCTCAGCTTTCTACAGAACAGTTATTTTTCACCCATGATTTCAGGCTTAAGCCTGCACTATGTGAGCACTGTGACATTGTTTCTATTCATACCCATTGCATGTAAGTTGCTGTTCTCTTGCTTTGCATGTGCCAAGAACCGTGCTCCAACCAAAGCTCCTGCCTAACGTCCAGCTGCTCTCTGAGCTGCCACAGCTCCTGACAAGCCATCAGGCTTCTGTGCTGTCCTGGGTTCAGCAGTAGCAGTCATTTTTGTCCTTCTTAGTAGCTGGTGCAGTGCTGTGTTTTTGACTTTCAGCCTGGGAACAGCGCTGATAACATCGATGTTTTCAGTAGCTGCGATGTTTTCAGTAGCTGCTCAGTAATGTTTACTCTGACCAAAGATTTTCTGAGTCTCATGCTCTGCCAGGGAGGAGGGGAAACTGAAAGGAAGCAGAGACAGGACACCTGGCCCAAATTAGCCAAAGAGGTATTCCATACCACAGCACATCATGCCCAGTATATAAACTGGGGGCAGTTACCTGTAAGGGCTAGATCAGTGCTCAGTCAGGCTGGGTATCATAGAATCATAGAATACTTAGGGTTGGAAAGGACCTTAAGATCATCTAGTTCCAGCCCCACTGACATGGGCAGGGACACCTCACAATAAACCATGTCACCCAAGGCTCTGTCCAACCCAGCCTTGAACACCACCAGTGATGGAGCATTCACAGCTTCCCTGGGCAACCCATTCCAGTGCCTCACCACCCTCACAGTAAAGAATTTCTTCCTTATATCCAATCTAAACTTCCCCTCTTTAAGTTTGAACCCGTTACCCCTTGTCCTATCACTGCAGTCCCTCATGAAGAGTCTCTCCCCAGCATCCCTATAGGCCCCCTTCAGATACTCGAAGGCTGCTATGAGGTCTCCATGCAGCCTTCTCTTCTCCAGGCTCAACAGCCCCAACTTTCTCAGCCTATCTTCATACAGGAGGTGCTCCAGTCCCCTGATCATCCTCATGGCCCTCCTCTGGACTTGCTCTAACAGTTCCATGTCCTTTTTATGCTGAGGACACCAGAACTGCACACAGTACTCCAAGTGAGGTCTCACAAGAGCAGAGTAGAGGGGCAGGATCACCTCCCTCGACCTGCTGGTCACGCTCCTTTTGATGCAGCCCAGGATACGGTTGGCTTTCTGGGCTGCAAGCGCACACTGAAGCCGGCTCATGTTCATTTTCTCATCGACCAACACCCCCAAGTCCTCCTCCTCAGGGCTGCTCTGAATCTCTTCTCTGCCCAACCTGGAGCTGTGCCTGGGATTGCTCCCACCCAGCTGTAGGACCTTGCACTTGGCATAGTTCAACTTCATCAGGTTGGCATCTGCCCACCTCAGAAGCATGTCAAGATTCCTCTGGATGGCATTCCTTCCCTCCAGCTTATCAACCAAATCCTCACAGGTTGGTGTCATCGGCAAACTTGTTGAGGGTGCATTCAATCCCACTGTCAATGTCACCAACAAAGATGTTGAACAAGACCGGTCCCAACACCGATCCCTGAGGGACTCCACTCGTTACTGGTTTCCTAGCTGGACATTGAGCCATTGAGCACAACTCTTTGCAGTGTGGCCATCCAGCCAGTTCTTTATCCATCGAGTGGTCCACCTATCAAATTATTGTCTCTCCAGTTTAGAGACAAGGATGTCATGTGAGACGGTGTCAAATGCTTTGCACAAGTCCAGGTAGATGACATCAACTGCTCTACCCCTGTCCATCAGTTCCATAGCCCCATCATAGAAGGCCACCAGATTGCCATTTGGTGGGTGGTGAGCCGTTGTATTCTCTTCCCTTGTTATTTCCTTTATCATCATTATTATTGGTGGTAGCAGCAGTGGTTTGTGTTATGCCTTAGTTACTGGACTGATCTTATCTCAACTCGTGGGAGTTACATTCTTTCAATTCTCCTCCCCATCCCTCCTGGAGTGGGGAGGGGAGGAAGGGGGAGAGTGAGCGAGCAGCTGCGTGGCTGATTTGCTGACTGGGTTTAAACCACGACACATGCTTATTGAACTGTGTTGGGAATGGCTGTACATTGGCCTATCTGCGTTCTGCCTAATGTTTCTCCCAGATGTGTTATTTCTGCTAAACAGTATTTACTGTTAGTATTTAGGTAAAGCTCTGGCTCTGGATGCTCAGAACTTCTGGTCATGCTCTTCTACTGTCTACCCCAGGTAAAAATGTCACCTGTTACTCAATTACCTTCACCACTTCTATTCCTTTTTGGTTGTGTTTTCCTGTGAAATACTGTGGGTGTCAAACATAACCCAAAGTGTCGTCTGCAGAAACAGTGTCTCCCAGAGGAGGTGCAGGATGTGCACAAACATGTGTTCTGTTTTACTAAGGGTACCTGCCAGAATCCTGCTGATGCATCAAGCATAGAAAAATACTTGGCACAAGCCATGTCTCCAAAGATTTCTCTCCTTGTAGGTAGTGGAAAGTATTCCCTTTTTAACATACTTATTTCTTTTTTTTTTTTTTTTTTTAGTTTTCTTTATGTAAGTCAGTGCTGCAGTGCCCAATAAGCACAGTCACTTGTGGCTTCTCAGATCTCTCAGAGCACTTATCCAGTCCCATTTTAGCTCCTGCCTCAAGGTGAGTGGTGTGAACTGTTGTCATGCTGCCCTCTCTCTGCTCTGTCCTGTGCTTCTGAGTTTCTTTTTCTCCCAGAAGGCTTCCCCTAATTCTTTTTCATGTTCCTATGTATTTTGGCTTTCCAACAGATGCATCTTCCTAATGGCATTAAGATTTTTTTAACCCATTAATGGTTACTGCTTTCACGGGTATACTCACGACTTGTATTCAGTGGTGGCGTGACTAGAATATTAACAATCAGAGCATTAGGTTGCTCAGGAAGGACAGGCTCAATTAGACAGAATGAGATACACTGCTTTGCATCCAAGGGTCCATACGTGTGCTGAGAGTTGCACAACGTGGAGAAAGTTACAAACTCTGAGGGGGTAAAAGCGGACAAGAATATGAGGGCTTTGATTGTGGGGATTGCAAAATATCGAACCAAGAAGACCTGACTGCTTTTTGTGTCCAAAAAGCAGAATCAGCCAAAGGACAGCATTTTACATTAATGATATATTTTACCAATCCAGGTATTCATTGGTGAAGGAATGCAACAGAATGCTGATGTCCAGCAAGTTCTAGGAATTACCGGTAACATTGTTTCAAAAAGCGGCGGAAAGAGTCAGAAAGCAGACTTTTCCAGATTTAATGCTAAGCAGTAAAGTATTATGTGAGAGTGTGAAGGTGAAAGATATCATGTGCAAGAGTAATCTTAGGGTCACAAGGTGTATGATCCTTAGAAAGAAAATAAAGAGGAGCAAAAAAAGGGTGATGTACTGGAAGTGTGGGCACTTCGATAAACTACTAGATAGCTGGTAGCTACGTGAACATAAACATGAACAACAGCTGTAAATTCCTCAAATATATTTTTTTAATATAGGCAGTGCAAAAAGAGACCAAACCGCTTAAGCTATGGTCATGCATAATTATATATTTAATATATATAATAAAAAAGGAAACCAAGTCAGATTTCTCAGGGCACTGAAAAAAAATAGCCTGATCATACAGGACCAAAATCTGTGATTTGCCTTTTCTAAGTCCATCCTTTCTGATCCAAAATCAGATGCAAAGAGCCAGAGTTGTGAGGCCAAAAACTTCAGCAGTAATGATGGTGAATCCAAGGAACATGATTGTTTCTACTTAAAAGTGAAGGAAAGATATAAAGCTGAAGTAGATAATTTTGCATCAGTTCTACTTAAATGATCAGCTCTAACCAGCAGTCTAATACAATTATGACTAATGATCACAGGGCTTAAGAACAGAGAATAATTTAAGGAATTCTTAGACAAGGTTAGGTGCTTTCAGGTCAGTTGTACCAGCTTGATAAACTCCATCTGTGGATGGCACAAAACCTTGGTTAGAAAACTATCAAGAAAAAAAATAGTCTATCAGCAGTTCTTTGTTACAGTAGAGGTACATTTCTGCAGGGCCTTCCATGGGAATCTGTTCTGGATCATTTTTTGCTTGATAGTCTTTCCCCAGGACCTGAATAATGCAATATACTTCACAAGTTTGCAGATGACATGGAGCTGGAGGGACTGCAGGTGGACTGCACAAGGGGATTAGAATTCAAAATTATCTTGAAGAAATTTATTTAAGAAATGACCTGCAAAAACCAGAATGAAAATTAATAGGGAAAAGTTTAAAGAGCTACCCGTGTGCAAGGATGATCTCCCCAAAAAAATATGGGTTGTGAGGGCACCTGCCTATCTGTCAGCTCTTCAAAAAGAAGGCTGGAGTTATAGTCGGTCATGAGCTTAGCAGGACTTAACACAGTGATGCTCAGTACTGGACAGTGTAAACAGGAGTATGAGTTAGAAGGCACAGGAAGGTTTTTACCTGCTCTAATGAGCATTGCTAGGGCATCAGGCTGGAGCATCATACCCAGGCTTAACCAATGCCCTTCAAAAAGCATGCAAACTAGTTCAAAACAATCCAACAGAGACCAACATGAATGGTTAGCAGCAAGGAACATGACCTGGGATTTAAAAGCCTGAGAGAAACTCACTTGCACAGCCTAAACAACACAGGAAGAAGATAGAAAAGGAGCTATACATGAAAACTTTCTAGTCCTGCTTTGGCTAGTATCCCTCTGCCCTCCTTAAACTCTGGAACTGCCCCACTCGCTTTCAGGTTTCTTGCATTTTTTGATAACAACATTTTCCAGTGATTCAACAAAAAAAAAGTCTCCTGAACTCAAAGTTCTGTTACTGTCCTTTTCATTCCTGTTAGGCACATTTTTCTTCCACTTGGAAACTCCTACACAGTGATGCTGTCCTTTTAATCTTGCACCTTATTCCACACACCAGCATTATTTTCCCTATGTTGTCCGAATAGAGTACACCTTCATAGACTTCTTTTGAGGGACACTAATTCTCAACATCAGTCAAGACTATGTAACTCCCTTTGCATAGTCAAACCTATTCTTACTGTGGTAAATAAAATTAGGAAGGATGAACTGGGTCACTGCTTGCATGCCTATCTGTGCTGTTGTTCCTAGATTGATGACACTGAAAAGGTCCTTGAAAACAAGAGTATTTTGAGACGAGATTAATGGTAAACACACTCAAAATTTTAAGATGACTGGTGTTTGCCATTCAAAATATAAATAGGAGAATGATTAAAAGAATGAAGAGTAGTGGCAGGAGCACACAGCTTGAATGTGGAGCAGATTTTGTTCATTTTCAGGATTTTCACAGGAGTAAGTTGCAGGAGGACCTGATGACTGAGGCCAGCTCCTCCTCTTTTCCTTAACCCCACTATTTTTAGCAATTCATTCTTACAGATTTTGTCTTGTGCTCCATTTTCCTTGCAGCAGAGCTCATATGTACTTGATTACTTACACAGGAGACAATTTAACCATGAAAACCTCATACGTGAGGGATTAGCTGAGGGCAAAGCAGGGCTTTTAAACTCTTAATGCAAGTATGGTCATGACAGCACAGTTTGATTAAATTGAAACATTTCACTTAGCAAAGCATAGGTTTAATTCTAATAATTTTAAAGGTGTCAAAAAGGAAGGGGTACTCATTTCACTTAGCACATACTGCCTACACATCTGTCACCCTGAGGGGAACAAGGAACAAACTCTGCATAGAAAAAATAAACAATTACCTTATACCTTATACCTTATAATATCATTCATCTCTGTACTTGCAATTGTTATGGACACATCTGCATGATTTCTACAAATCCTATTACACCTCATACAGAGAAATGGGGTTAGTGCTACAAAGTTTTATTTGAGAGGCAAGACATGCTGTTTGCCTGTATCAAGATAAAATATACCTTTTATTTCCTGCAGATAAAAAAAATAACTTCTTTGTAATGTCATGCAAATGCTCTTCAAGATATTACTGCCATCTTTTTCACACTGCAACAGTTTCTCCACTGACCATGGTTTTCATGCTTAATTTTTATGTTTACCATCAGTCATGCAATTCCAATTGACATATGATTTGATTTTTCTGCTACATAAACCAATTTTACATCAGTGTGATTCCAGTAACTGGGGCTACTCACTCCATAAGAAAAGCACCAAGCCCTTTTCTATTTCCTTCAGTTCTTCCCTCCTAAAGTTCTTGGGGCAGATTCTTAGCCGATACAATTTTAATCTGTTCTCTTCAGCCCAGCTCTGTTGACTCACTGTATTGGCAAAATCTGTGCTTCATCGTTACAAGTAAACTTTGAAATGAATCAGTTAAAATTTCTGCTGTTCTCTTTTACAGAAATCCTTCCTCTGTGCTGAACATTTTGAGCTCTCCTCCTGCCCTCATAGGCCCCCATGTGATTTGCTAAAATAATTTGTGTGAAACTGCAGGCCCAACTTGCCAGATAGCTCCCTAAATATAATTGCCTTGAAATCAAAGGCTGGTCTTAAGAAACCTGGTTTATACCTTCTATGTGATGTGATAAATTACTGCTGCACTGCGTTGAGTTTATACTGAGAGTGATTCAGGTGGATGGTATGAACTGCTTTATTCACCAGCTAAAAATCTGTTCCCTTCTGTCTCACTTCTGCCTCATAAAGAGAGGGAAAAAGCAAAGTAAATTCCTGACTGGATCCGACTTCAGTAACACAGCAAACAGCCCCCCAGGTGTGGGGAGACTGAGAAAGTGTGTGACCGTCACCCTTCTACAATTGCTTGCAATTTAAGAGCCAGTCAGCAGCAGGAACAGGAAGAGAAAAGGTCACAAGAGGACAGTGTCCATGGCCAGCATCAAGTTTCAGTGTAGGGACTGTAAGGGAGAAAATGAAAAACATTTGGACTTAATTAAGGCACTAATCTGGAAAAATGAGGAACAGTTGAAAGCTGCAGAGTTGGGGCATTGTACAAACTTCTTTTCTTGATTTCAAAGTAACCTTGAAGTAGCTTCTGCTACTGAGAATAAGGAAGGAGGAGGCAGGTAGAAGCTGTAGCTCTAAGGTCTACCCTAGAGCACCGCTTTTTTTTATAGTGCAGTAACATCAATATAGGCAGAGGAAGGAGTACAATAGGAAAAGGGTCTGGGAGAAAATGACATACATTGCCCAGAGCTCTGGTCCTCTGCGCTTTTACATCTTTAAAAATATGTAGTTCTCCAAGAAGTGGCTTTTCAGTTGTCATCTTAAATTTTCTGCTAGAAAATTCGCCCGTACTTATCTTTAGAATATAAATAGCAGGTAAATCTTGAGTTATATAAAATACCATTGTGGATATTATGCACATTTATTTGCTTGTATTTATCTCAAAAAAAAAAAAAGAAGATGGTGAGGGCAGCTGCACAAAATGAGATGAAAGAAGACAACATGCTGGAATACCTTCTATCCCTTGCAAGGCCTATTTATGCTACAGCTTGAGTTAGCTAAAGGTAGGGGTTAGTTAGTTACTTAGTTCCAGTCCTCTGTGTTTTATTACTAATTGGGATGCAGCAATGCTGAAAAACAAACTTAGGGGACTTTCTTACACTCAGTGGCCTGTCCACACTTCAATATGAAAAACATATTAGAAAAACTATAGTTATGGGCATCCCAGACATGCAGAATCTGAAACTGTTTGACCTCAAAGGCTGTCCTTTCAACTGCTGTAAACTGACATAGCTATTCATCTGAGTAATGCAGTGCTGCTCAGTATGGCTCAGTATAGCATTGGTATAAATTTAGCCATTTAGAAGCTGAATGCACATGTATGAGGTTATTGAACAAGCAGGATTCCAGTTAGATGAAGGTCAAAATGGATATAGTGTGTCTAAATGCACAATTCCTTTCTTCTTTATGGCTAAAAGGAAAAAAAAAAAAAGACTAAGACAAGTATATTTTGTTCCTGTGCAAAGACTAAGACAGACTTGCTACAATACTTGGTAAGCATGTCTTATGCAAAACTTTCTATGGAAAGACAGCTTTCCAGCTCAGGATTCAGGACAGAGGGATGCTCATGAGTAGGAAAAGAAGGGCACACAATTATTATTTTACATCAGCTGTCTTCTTCTACCTTTCAGAATCACATTTAATGAAGGAGACAATTCATTTTCAGTATAATCAAATGAAAAGTTGGACGTTAAGCTCTCCTTCCCATGTGAGTTTCCATCTGCAATTTCTCAGCTTTACTAGTGTGAAGAACCCTATGGCCATATCCTTACCTGCAGAAAACTGGCTCTACTAAGAGCAGAATGACGTTGACTTATATCGGATAGGGGTACGGCCCTCAGTTCAGGTATGTCATTGGTTGAGTGTGAGGCCCTGATTTGCCCACACATAGCTTTGTATGCAGCTGCGTGGGCAAACCAGTTGCAAACTGTGCATAGAAAGCTGCTCAAGTACCTGAAAGTAGCTTGTATCCGTTTTTCATGGTAAGTGTAATATATAAAGACAAGGCAATGCAGAATCAAAATAACCTTTTGCTCCTCTCATACAGGAAAAGGATGGAGCATTGTCATACACTGAAGTAAAGAATTATGTAATAACTTGATATTGCTATTGAGAAAAATTAAATATAGCTTATTTTCTGATAGAAATATGTACTATTTTGTAAGGAGGATTTAGAATTTTGTGGGTCTCATGAAAATTCTTCTAAAATTACATTTGTGGCAATTCTTTCTAAAAATGGCTGTGGTGTGCAGTAAACAGTACAGTTATTGCTCTGAAAAACTCTGCCTGCAGTGGTAGGAAAATGAAATACCACATCAAAGACTACAGTACAAGTTAACCCTGACCCACAGACAAAGGATATTTATGCAAGGATGTGTGCGGAGTTTTTTCTAAGCAATGCTTTTCCATTTTGTTCCTTTTGAACTGCAAATCTCCTCTCATTTTCCCATCACTGGTGAAATGTGTTCCCCTTCAACCTTAGCAACATACTAGACAGAGGGAAACCCCAAACTTGCAATTCAAGAGATGATTGTATGGTTCACTAGAAGCTGGTAGAACTTACTGTGGTATCACTTAAACCAGATTTATGCTGATGGAACACCTCTGGGTGAAAATCAGGTCTTCTTGCACTCAGGCCAAAGACTGACCCCAAGGACAGACGAATGAAATCACCTTACAGAGAAAGCACTGAAAATACCTTTGTTATTTATACACTTGATTTAAGTCACGTGAAATAATTGTTAATGAATTTCAGTAAAGTACACCCCAATGGATGCCATTACAGTTAACAAAGTTAATCTTGTTTTATATATGTGGGATTGGGATGAAGATTTGTCTGGTGACTTTTTCATTCATTTAAGAGGAAGAAGTGAAACTATGGGTTTTCAGTTTATATCTGAGTAAAGATGTAGAAACAAGAGTAGATGTGGAAAGGATTACAGTGAAGTTCTCCGAAGTGTCTGGCCTACTAGAGAGCAGCTTCTGTTGCCACTGCCTCTGCCAGCCTGTGCAGTTATGTGCCATCCCTATGCTTCTTCTCCAAAAGCATCATCAAGGAAGTTTCTGTCTTTTCTCATGTTACCTCTCTCACCTAGAATATCACCAAACAGGTTTTCTACTCCTTTTTAGCTCCTGAAATAGTCAGCAGCATTTTAATGTTCGTAGGTGAAATCTGTGCCAGCTCGAATGGGAACTCCTTTTTTCTTTAAACTTCTGCTGCTGTTAGAGGCAAATTTAGCCACAGGTGCCAGGCAGTAATCATTAATGCCCTACCATGCATGTGTGTGGACTGCTGCAGAGGTCCTGGGATAGGTTCTGTCCTTCAGAAGTGATACATTTAGTTCCACCTAGGAGTCACTGAATATGAACATCTAGCAGGCACTGTCAGAGCAAATGAAGCAGAAAAGGTGCTCCCAAAAATCAGTGGACACAAATATCTCCCCTCTGCTTTCTGAAAAGATGCCAGTTCCTCCTGGGTATTCACCTGGTAGAGCAGCTCTGCTCACAGAAACATCTCAATCTTCCATGGCAACAAGCCCAGAAGCTGATCTGCCAGCCCCAACCTGATTAAATACTAGCAGGCAGTAAGTGGGGGTAGACAGCTTCCCAAAGACCAAGAACAATCTATTTCTTCTGCATTGCAGACAAGTTTCACATGCTGCTCTGGTGCTGCAACTCTTAGGTGAATTCTAGGAAACAAATTTCTAGGAAGTGCCCTTTGCCTTCCTGACAATCTGCAAGAAGGCCCAGCCATTTGAGTTCTGCTTCAGCACCTATCCCAGGAGCCCTGCTGGCTGGCTGAGTCCCTCAGGCCTGTCTCATACCATGTGCAGTGAGTCCAGAAAAATAGCTCTTCAGTATCCACCTTCCTGCTCCTTCTCCATTAAGCATATTCCCATGTCCTCAGAAGTGCTATGAAACTACACTGACAAACACCTCTGCCTGCATGCCTGCCAGTGCATGTATACTCTGATAGACATGCTCATAGCACTCAGCAGCATCCCCTGCACTGGCCTGTTAGCAGGTTAAAAGTGGCACTGGCAAAATCATTAGGTCAGAAGAATAATAGAAGTTGTTAGCTTGAAGTCTGATCTCCAAATTCCTGTAGTTTCTGGTAGGCATAACCACTTTAAAATAGCTTCATGGAATACTGAAGGATTTATTCATACAGATGTAGAGCTGTAGAGACTATCTGATTAACAAGAAAAACACCTTGACTGTGGAAAAAAAAAGGCGGTATGGGTGTACTTCTGTTTAATGTATTTTATTTCAACTATTGCACTTTCAGTGAATGAATAAACTAATCCAATGGAACAAACCCAAGCAGGCATACCCAGGAAATTCCCACTGATGTCCCACACGGTATACCCACTCTTTGTATGTTTTGTGTCTATTGTTTAGTAAAAAAGACTTCTAATTTTGTACACTTTATTCCTCAGCCTTTTCCAATTTAGAGTAGCCCTACAAAAACATTGTTTCTTTCCCTCTTCTCTAGAGAGAAAAGATTTTATGTTAAAAATCAAAACAGCCCTTCTTCTATATTGTTTGTTTGGTTTTTTTTTAAATTGTGTATATTCTGGCATCTTGAATTTTACTAATGCAAATTCAGATACATGTTATCTCTGAGGGAAAGATGTAGTTATTGATACATATCATAGAATACGCTTTGGTGTGTGTTCCTAGCTAAATATATAAGAAAAGACAACTACCAACTCAGCAACATCTCCTGAAAAATTAACATTCTCAATTCAGTGACATTTTTCATTACACATCTTCATTTGGCGTACTATACTATGCATGAAAGCATCCGATCTAGAATCATTAGTAACAGTTACTAAACTTCAACTTTTACCTCCTGTTTCTAGTGTGGGTTTTTTTCAACATAATTCTGACTGCATTATAAAGTATAAAGCATATAATTCATAAAAATATTAAATAGACATTCATGTACATTAAAACCTTTTTTTTCTTCCCAGATTCACCCATTTCCTCTATTTAGGCTTACAGTTACATCTTAAAGGCTTCAAAATCTTGTACTGTGTGTTAGCATAAATTAACTACTGATGCTCTAAGCTTTTTTGGTGACATTTGGGAAAAACCTGGAGATGGAAAAACCTGGAGATAGAAAAACCTATATTTGCTACTTTTTCCTTCCAGGTGTAAATCAAACTGACGTCTTCAGACTCCCTGTCTTTCAGAAGTGTAACTTATACCCATTACATTTCATCTCTAGATATGATGCTCTGACTCCTAGTTTCATGTAATTTAAACTGTGTAATATGCATGCTCATGAATTAAAAGATAGCTGTTGCTTTTTTCAAAGGAAATAACCAGCAGGGTATATGTTATCATTATCAGAGAGTTTTGCTGAATTCTTCCTTTGACTACTGTTTGAACTTTCAATTTCAAATCTCAGTAACTCAAGTATGAACAAATGGATTAAAAAAAACTGCTTTTCTGACCAAAGTTTCATTTATTCCAGCATCCTATCTCCTAGCAGATACATAGGGAAGAGTATTACAAGAAAAGCACATTTCAGTATTTCTTTGGAGAACTCTCCCACTTTCCATAATTTCTGGCCCTGGGGATACCTTATTTGTTTTTTTTTTTTAACTTATACTGTATGCATTAATATGGTATTATTATTGGAATCAAATATAATTTAATAATATATAGTACATATATAATTATATATATGATTCTTTTCATTATTAGGCTAACACCTTTCTTCAGCTTTACTCTGCAAGCTGGAAAATCCTAGTTATATTGCTTGTGCCAAAGAAAAGTGGCCTTCTCACTTTTTTCCTGACAGGCTGTGCTGCTCGGGAACCTGGTGGATGGGGGAAGCAGCTGTGGGAGACCTCAGCAAGCCCTCAGCATGGAAACAATCCCAGGAGCTTTCAACCTGAATGGATCCTCCTTGAACCTTGAGTTCATCTATTGCATAATGACCAGGATCTGTCTCACTCCTTTGCTGTCTGCTTTACCAGAGATATCATGAAGTTCCTGAGATCAGGCATCTCCTTTTTTCTCTCTTACATCTGCTAAGTAATTCAGTTGGTATATTAAATCTCCCTTCATTCGTGTTCTCATTACTATGTGCACTATAATTGGTAGGAATTCCCTAGGATATCCTGCATCCTTTTTGTGACATATTTTGCCCTTAACTCACGAGACGAATTACCAAAATGGTTCAATTTCTTCCTATTCAGGACACAGATGTCTTGGCACAGGATTTGCACTGAAGAATCACAGCTCAATATTACCAGTCTTTTCCTTCCTCTCACTGCTAGACTGCTCATGGCCAAGAGCTGGGCTCTGTCACAGACCTTATAAGCTTCTTTTCTTAACCTGGCTGCCTAAGGAAACGAGATATTTGCAACAGTGCTTTTCATCTGGGTTTTTTTTCTGCCTGTCAGTGCCCTGGTGATAACATAAGAATACACTGAGAAAGTTCATCTACAACTGAAAGAGATAGAATCTCAAAGAAAATTACATTCTTACTGGGTTTGCAGCAATAAGCAGCTAGGGGAGAACAGTAAGTTGAAAGAGTGCCATTGTAGGGGATTATTGGACAGAAGTTGTGACGTGTCTTAGGTGACAACGGCTGCCTGATGAGGCAGCAAACCCAGAGCATGCCAGCAGCAGTACTAGTGCCCCTTGCAAAACTGGGAGCATCAGGATGGTCCTGAATGGCACAGAGGTAGACAAATGTGTAGGAAATCAAGGTTCAGGAGTTTTAAGACTATTGAAACAACTTCTCCTCTTGCCTTATGCTATGCTTTTAAGAACATACTGTTTATGGCTTTAAAGCTAAAACCAGGTTTTAGTATAACTTTTCTATTTGAGGATCACAAAGTACTAAATACAAGCATTACATTATTTTTACATGCACACCTTCTAAAATTAGGCACCCACTGAATTAATAAGTAAAACATGTAAAATGACTTTGCTCTTTTAAAGTACAGCTCTAGCTTTTTCCTGGTGGACCTTCCTCACAAATACCTTTTTAATATACCTATGTAAAAATAATACATATGAAAAATAAAATAACTGTAAATGTGTCAACTATGTAAAATATTCAGGTAATGAACTGTGAAAATTATTAGGCTTCTTAACCATTGATTAAAAACTATAATAGTTAGTTTCATCTATATGTAATGATATGAATCCTGAAAAGGGCAAGTATAAAGAATGATAATAAATTTTGAATGCTTTTAAACATACTGATTTTCTGGGGGTTTCAGAGGGCAGACTTCATTTAATCGTATTTCTGGGCTGTTGCCAGGCTGTCACTTTTCTCTAGAGCTGAATCTCCGGACATCAGAGGTTGTTCCCTGGAGCTGCATCTACAGACATTAAAGATTCAGGGTCATTACATACCTTAAGCTAGCAGAGATGGCGGACCAGGTCCTAATTGCAGTTTATGCCCATTTAAGGTTCTTTAAGCTTAACGCAGAAGCCTTGATGCAAATGAAATCAGGTCCTCAGTCACTTCAAAAGTACACCAAAAAAAAAAGGTTAAAATTCTATTTAACTTCCTATTCTTATCAAAGCCTTGAAAAAAGAGAGCCCTTTGACAATCACGGAGATCTGCATGCTTTATCTGAGGTCTGCTGTTTAAAAGGGTGATTGATTTTTCCACATTAGGGGCAAAATAGCAGGAGATCTGTGCCTCACTATCTCTTACACACATACCTGCTAGCAACGGAAAAGCTGACTATTCCAATCAAAATGGATTTCTGTGTTCTAACTTTAGGACTTGCAGTGCTCAATTCCTTTGGCCTTGCCTTAAATTAAGAGCCAAAAATTATTTCCCCATGGGACTTCAAGTTAGATCTTTGCCAAGGTCATGGGTCACTTGATTGTATCCAGAAGTTTACTCTAAACTTAGGTGGTAATGTGTCGATATGATGAGGTTTCAGCACGATACTTTCATAGTGACCAAAGCTGGTTCCCATGACTTTTTAATTCAGCTGGGGAATAGAATACACTAGTACATAAAATCTGAATATAATTTTCAGGGTTTTATTCCCTTTTTCTAGAAACACGAGCATTTAGAAGATCTTCTTTTCTGTGAGGGTGGTGAGGCACTGGAATGGGTTGCCCAAGGAAGTTGTGAACACTCCATCCCTGGGGGTGTTCTAGGCCAGGTTGAACAGAGCCTTGGCCAACATGATCTAGTATGAGCCATGCCTGCCCATGGCAGGGGGGTTGGAACTAGATGATCTTAAGGCCCTTTCCAACCCAAACCAGTCTATGATTTATGACAAGCTTTGATTTCTTACTTCCATCTGTGGGCCATGGAGTTATTCACGGAAACAAAAAATAAAACTGCCATGTAGATGCACTGCTGTGAAAAAAATATTACTAATTAAATGTGGAGCAAGTGACTATGATAAAAACTCTTGGTAATATGCCTGGCCACTGTGGGACAAGAGGTCATGATTCGTGTGCCAAGAATGACAGTGTGATGCTACAGGGGTTTGAGAACCAGTTGGAGAGCCAGTTCTCTAGTTCAGTGACCTCACTGCAGTGGGAACTGTATAAACAGAGAAGTCGACCAAATAAATTTAGAAGTATTTATAATTCTCTTGTGTAGTGAAGTACACTGAAGACAAGGGATGTAGAAATTACGGATTGCCAGTAACAATAAAAGAAAACAACAACAAAACCAACTTTAAATATACATTATATAGAGCAGACAAGGGAAAAAAAATCAAAAAAACCCCAAACCCAAACCAACAAATCCCTAACTTTCCAGAGAAGACTGCCAATAGCTCAGTGACACTCAGCTTTTCCATAACGGGATCCTTTTCCTATCTGGTTTGGCTTTAAGAGCAGCCTCCATCTATTTAGCAGTCTGGGCATAACAGATTGCCTGGGGTCCTCTGAGAAACCTTTCAGTAACACTAAGGCTTCCTTGCTTCAGTGCCTAACCGGAAAAGGAGAATATGTTTTCTTGCTCACTGGATATGAAGTATTTGAATTATTTCTTTAAAATTAAAGAAAGGAAATACTTAAGAAGTGCTTTATGAGGTATTAAAAAACTATCTTAAATTTCTTGAGATTAAAATCAAGCAAATTCTTCGCTGTTCAGTCTCCTACACATCCCATTCCCATACATTTTGCAGAGACCTACCGGATGATGTAAACCATGTCTAGAAGTAACACAGGAAATTGCAATTTTCATTAAAATCACTGGCCTATCTTGTGATTCAAAGTCAATCCTCTCACCCTCAATTCTGCAGCTCTGCTAGACAGTGCTGCAGTGTGTGCCACCTCTGCACTGCCAGTGTGTCCTCTGTAAACTATATCCTGGGACAGTCTTCTGAGTAAGAGAAGACCCAACAAGGAAGTGTTTCGCATCATGAAACTGAAACACAGAGAGGAATTTCCTTTTATTACAGCATAGGTGTATTGCAAAAGCAGATACAAATAAAGAATTTTATGAGAACATGTAATAAACCATCTAGAAAGCTTAATAGTGTACCCTTGCCACAGACAATCAGGTGCTAAAAGGAGAGCTACCTGTGCAGGGCTCCTGCTCCAGTCACTGCCTTGAAAGGTCTGTGAGCTGTAATCTTCATCGTCAGCATAACACCTTCATGGACTAACTCAAAATTCTAAGCAAAAATAATCTAATCCTTCACCCTGAAGCTCAGCATCCTTTATTGCATACAGCATTTCTAGAATAAGATATGTAGGGCTAAAGTATTATGTCCTGGATTACAGTTACAAAGGGCATTCTATGCTTTCTCTGGAGAAAGAGGCCATACTTGAATCTCTTCAGTCTTCTAGTATTTGTCTTTCTTTTCAGGCTTCATTGACAGAGCTATAGGAAGTTTTGTAGCAAATACCTTTTATCCCCTAGGATGTGTCACAGCTGGGCTGGCTGACAGACTTACAACTCTGCACATTTTTCACATGTTTCCTTAACTGCTTTTTAGGAATAGCTATTTTTATAAACCTTTTGTTGCTTCTAAGTTGTCCAACCTTTACAGGAAATTTCTTTCCAAATGAATACAAAACAACCTCTTCGCTACTTCTGCATCACTCATTTCTGTCTGTCCCATTTAATCTTGCGCTTATTTTCAGTTTCCCTTACCCCTCTTTACTCTGTTTGTGAAAGCTTTTTTTCCCTCTCTTTTTAAGTATCATTTCATTTTTTCTACCCTCCCATTTAAAAAACTTTTTTATTTATGTACGCATGCATCTTAAATTTCAATTTCCAAAAAGTTCTGCTTTTTTTTTTTTTTTCCTTCCCATCGCTGTAGTTCTTTGTAGAGGCTTTATAGTCCACAGCAGTAGCAAGAATTACTTCATGATCCTGAGAGAAGTGAGTTTGCTTCTTCCTGCTTTCAAACCTGCAGGTTTCCTCAGTCAGTTTCCTTGGCTTCCCATTAAGAAAAACAAAAGAAAAGACAAGAACTATGTGTTCTTGCCTTGTCACAGTATTTTATTACTCTTAAGGACAGAGATCAACTTACTGGGTATAAAACAAAAACTTTAGAACAAACAGCGTGGGTTGTTTTGGGTGTTTTTTTCTAAGTATTTTTCATTTGGCATCATCAGTCAAGCCTTTCATGTTGCTGAAATCTACTGCTGTCTCTGAAAAATCAGTCATCCTAAGCAGGTACAAAATCAGCTCCAACAAGAGATTTTTCTTACTTTATGATTTCTTAGAATCTTTTGAAAGTGTCACCTCAAAAGAAAGATAATAAATACTTAAATAGGTTTCTACTCTCTTCTATGAAGCAATAATAATGGATATAAATTCTGGCTTCACACATACCACAAAACAAAAGCTATGTTGAAAAAGTATCTGGAGGTTGAGAAATCACATCCCAAGAAGTTGGGAAATGCCAACCAGCATTATTTTAGCTTTCACGCAGTTATGCATGACTATACAATTCCTAGATATGCTTGTCCAGCTCTTTCTTTTTAATTTTTGACAGAACAAAAAGCTCAGTCAGTAATTACTTTATATTTGCTTCCTCTTTATGGCTGGGTAGGTGACCCACCATACAGACCTCTGTTGTTTTGGCTACTGGACTGACCACTAGCAGTGATGGAGTCTCACCTTCTGTGCAAATTTGACCTTTAATCTGCAAATATATGTTACTGTAAGGAGAAAAAAGAAAATTTAGCATCTTGTATCCATTCCACGATTTGGAATGGGATATCTTCTTGTGTGCAAGACTATTCTATTTGTTGCCCCTAAATCTAATCCCTCCTCCTACCTACTTCTGCAAGCCTGTCTTCTCCCACCTCAACAGACTGAAATCTACCACTTACTTCGCTTATGGACCTCTGCCCAGTCTCAGCCTTCTTGTGCAGTTTGAAAAGTTCCGTTCAGCCATCCTCTGACACTGGAGGGACCCGAGCTCTGAAGAGCTGGGGTTCATCTGTTTGAGGTAGTTGCCGTAGGCTCCTCTCACAGTCAGAGGAGAAGAAACAAGAACTTACAGGGCAGCATTTATCCACCCATTTGAGACTTCAGGAAACAAACTGCTGCCCAGACTTCTCTAACACATTTTCTTAACACTCATTCACTCTGAATTTTATGTAAAAATGTTTCTTAGTAACATACTATCTGCCCTTCTAATTGCTGGCAGCATCTGTTTCAGATTTTCGTCTCATTTTTTTTCAGCTGTATCTTTTTAGACCTGCTCCAATTCTTGATTTTTTTCCCATATTTATTTTACTTGCTTGGTCTGCTTAGTTATCTAGATCTTAGCTTCTTTATTATCTTACTTGGTATTTCTCCTTTTTTTTTTTTTCTTTCCCAAAAGCAGTGTTTCAGCATTTAACGGTTTGACAGGTTAATGATGACAAAAATGGATGTATTAAAGCCAATAATATTTTTCAACTTCAAAGAGTTTTACTCTTATTTATTAATGTATCTTCACAATATTTAAGTCAGAATTATCACTGCTGTTAAAAAGCTAGGGGAACTGAAGAGCAGGCATGAAAGCCTAACCGTCTTCTATATTTAACAGGTACAAATATCCAGCTAGAGGCCTAATCTGTAGGAAGCAGAAGTCTGGTATTTAGAGGGTTTTCAAAGCTTGTGTTTGGTGTTGTCCAGGTTACCCAAACTCTCTGAGTCTCTAGTAGAGTGAATTTAAATACATTAATCATCTTCTAAAAAACATAGTATTCTCAAGGGCTGCTGTAGTACTCCAGACTGAACTACCTGAACCATTTTCTACCTAGTCTAAACCAAATTAGTACTATGCAGTAACACCTTACTGCATGTGGGTGGATTTTCTCTAAAAGTGATGTAAAATTCCTAAGTGTTCTAAAACTTCATAGATAATGGAATGGAGGGAAGTTTTACAGTTGTCTTTTCAAGCTACCCCACAAAGACCTCTGTTAAAAGCACTACAGAAGCCTGTAGCTCACCCCTTTGCAATGTATTGGCATTTCCATTTGTGCATGGCAGAAGCATTATTGTGCAAACACCTTTATTGATTTAATTCTGAAAATATAATAAATTACTAAATATGAAAAAATTAATGTGGCCTTTAATATTATGAAATTTTCTTAGCCAGTTTATTATCCTAAACTACTCATACTAATTATAAGTAGTGCACATTAATACTGCACATGAATAAAATTCTTAATTGTGTAGGAATACTCTTCAGTATATTGTATCTGACAATCCACTACCACTCTTTTACAGATGATGGAGACAGAACATTTTCTACTGTCCCTGGGTTCAGCAGTAGCAGCCATTTTTTCCCCCTGCTTAGTAGGTGGTGCAGGGCTGTGGTTTTGACTTTTGGCTTGGGAACAGCACTGATAACTGCTGATGGTTTTAGTTACTGCTCAAATGTTTAGTCTGACCAAGGACTTTCTGAGTCTCATGCTCTGCCAGGAAGGAGGGGAAGCTGGGAGAAAGCAGACAGGACACTTGACCCAAACTAACCACAGAGGTATTCCATACCACAGCACATCATGCCCAGGATGTAAAAACTGGGGGCAGTTACCCGGAAAGGCTAGATCCCTGTTTGGTCGGGCTGGGTATTGGTCAGAGGGTGGTGAGCAGTTGTATTCTCTTCCCTTGTTATTTCCTTTATCATTATTATTGTTGGTGGTAGCAGTTGTGGTTTGTGTTATACCTTAGTTACTGGACTGTTCTTATCTCAGCCCGTGGGAGTTACATTCTTTTGATTCTCATCCCCATCTCTCCTGGAGTGGGGGGGGAAGGAAGTGGGGGAGTGAGAGAGCGACTGTGTGAGTTACTGCTGGGCTTAAACCATGACATCTATATAATATTTAGACTAAATTATTACCAATGCAATCTTTGAAACAGTATCTTTGTCTGCTGTGGGATGTAAAAAGAGAAAGGAGTATCTTCATCGGGTTTCATAGCTTTTTTTTTTTTTATGTATTTATTGGTTACTAAGTTCTGTTTGCTTTCAATTCTAATTATAAACACATTCTGTTACTTTGCTTTTAAGAATAAGTCATTCATAAGAGCCCGTAAAATAGAACTGGGATCACTGGTACACTTCTCTGTACAAATTCAATAAACAGTTTTTCAGAATATCATAACCAAGGATGCTGAAGCAATACTCCACACAAAATATTCTCTTCAACAAGTCACAATGCATTATTTTTCTCAGTATTGTTTTAAAACTTGATATTCCACCCTTACATTAACTCTGCTACAAAGTTGTTACAGTTTATCATGAAGTGAGGTTTGAGGAAAATTAATATACTCTCTACTAGAAACAACTGATCTTTTCTGTGAATACAGAAAACAGTCTATAATGGAAGGTTACATTGTCATCAGATCTCTTTTTCACAAGCAACAGATAAATTCCTCGTAGTATTTTATTGTATTTTTAAATGAAAACTAATAGCTGATAAAGGCACAAACATATTTGCACATCAGAATAAATATTTTGTGTCTCTTGAAGTGGCATGTAATACATCAAGATCCATAGTATGGTAATTATGCCTCATTTGTGGCTCAGAACACATGTGGGCAATACAGATATTGAATATAGAAGTAGTTTTGCTCAAGCAAAAGTCAAGACTTGTATGACTTCAAAAGGAATTGAAATTATTTAAGACCATTTGGAGGGTTCGTTTTCAAACTCATTGTATTTTATAGGTTCTGAACCACAGAACACTTCAGCTTTAGTAAGCGCAGAAAGGTGAAGAATATTTTAAACAGTTTCTGTTGCAACTATGAATTACATTTAAATGAAATTTTCTAAAGCACAGGAACAGTTATTTCAGATACAGAGCCTCCAAGTGGAACCCATGACTGAAGAACAATATCATATCATAAATGTACGTTGGTTCTGAAATGGCTCTGAGCCAGCCTGCCTGCTTTATCATCACACATTCCATTTGCCAAGATGAAATTTCTGAATTCATAAAATTGTGTTTATGTTCAAAATAACTAATTCTAATCAATGTAAGTCAGATTTTAATGAAATCAGAGTTCAAAAAGAGCCTTTTAATTTCTTTTTATTGTTTGTCCACGCTGGAAAAACAGTTTTCAGGGCCAAAGACTCAGAATATCTGCTTCCTTAGCTGCAACTCTGCAGGGAGCTGGGGAAACAGATTTTCAGAAAATGGCACATATATTTTAAATATATTTCTAATTGTCAGCATGTTGTGTAAGCCTACACAGTTCAAATTTCAGCATAAGGTACATACAGAGAAATGTGGATATTTGGAAAGAATTACATGTATATTCTCCTTGTATATTCTCCGACACTGACCCTTTCTTTTTTTCCATTTCTGGTGCCTGCAGACATTATAGCACCGCAGCCTCATGAAAGTAAGCACGATAGCAAAAAGCATCAGAATTAAATGTTTAGCCTAACCCCATTTTCCCCCTTTCCATTGCTCCCACTTTCCAGGCACTGTGCCAACGCTGCCTCACTGATTCTTTGTTCCAGCAGTGGCTGGGGGGTCCCTGATGTCCCCTTTATCCAGCAAAAGGCTATGGCACAACATAACAGCTGTGCTAAGTGCAGGCTTACAGGAGATGAATGTCCTGGCAGAGCACACACAAGAGAAGGTTGTGAGATGGAGACAGCCCTGCATCACAGGATGATACTGAAAAAGAAGGCAGCCCCAATGCTCGATAATCCTTGAAGTCATGCAGGCAAAGCAATTTTCTTCTCCACAAGAAAAGTTCTTCTCAGATGGTTAGAAGACGAAAAACAGAAGGTTGCTTTTTGATTTATTTTTCTGAATGTTATGATTCCCTTCCTTTTACTCATGTATTTTACACTTGCTTTCATTCTTCTGCACCTTCTCAACTCCCTTCTGCCTAACTCGTTTCTCCCTTCATCCTTCCCTTAAATCTTGTATTATCCCATTTCTATCACACTTCAATTTTTCCTCTTTCACAGAATCATTGAAGTTGGAAAAGATCCTTAATATCAAGTCCACTCAGTAACCTACCACTGCCAAGTCCACCACTAAACCATGTCCCTACGCACATCAACACATCTTTAAAATGCCTCCAGGGATGGTGACTCCAGCACTTCCCTGGGCAGCTGGTTCCAATACTTGACAACACTTTTGGGGAAGAAATTGTTCCCAATATCCAATTTAAGCCTTCCCCATGCAACTTGAAGCCATTTCTTCTTGTCCATTTGTAACTTGGGAAAGGAGACACACACCTGAGCACATTGCCAGCTCACGTTCAAACAGCTGTGCTCACCTCCGGCCCAGTGCTTGCAGGTTAATCATACCCATGACCCAGAACTCCTGTACTTTCCAGAGACTCCTTTTTCTAACCTGCCTGCCTGCAATCCCCAGTCACACTGCCCCCAACCCACAGCATGTTGACAGTCTGTTCTGGGGCCGACTGGGAGCTGATGGCTGGCTGGCTGGCTGGCTGGCTGGCAAGGGAAGGCCTCACTCCAGCACAGTGGTGCCCCAGAAGTCACCCACGTAACCCTGTGTCCCAGGCGCGGTAGGAGCTGAGGCCCAGACGTAGCCTTAAGTACAAACACCTCAGCAACGGCAGCCACCTTCCCGCCAACACCCGGCGGCGGCACTGCGCCTGCGCACCGGCCGGCAGGGGGCCGGGCTGCTCAGCGCACGCGGCGTTCCCTTGGGGTGTGACGCCACACCGTGTCGTCGCTGTGACGTTTAGAGGCGTGACGCAGGCGCGCAGAGGGCTGCGTTCGTAAGTTCCCTTCCCCCGCGGCGGTGGGGGCCGCGGCCCGGGGTGGGTGAAGGCGGTGGCGTGGGGCGCGGCTGCACCGCTCTGCTCCCTTCCTGCCCTCGGGCGGCGGCGCGGAGCCGGGAAGGCCGCCCCGCTGGCGGCCGTGGAGTAGGCGTAGGAGGCGGTGGCGGGGCGGCGGCCATCGTCCACAGCACCGTGCGGATATGGGCACTCCCTCTGCCCGGCCCTCGGCGAGCCCGAGGGGGTCCCGCGCCGGGGCCTGCCGCAGCTGGGGCTCTGAGGCGGTTGATTCTCCCTGTCACTGGAAAGCGGGTCCCGAGCCCGCAGATCAGCCTCGTCCCCGGCCTGTGGAGCGTGGGTTGCCCCCTGCAACGGGTCGGGACGAGGTGCGTGCGGGGCCCGCTCGTCCCGACCGCCACAGTCGGAGCCCGAGAGCGGCCGTGCGCGGCCTGCAGCGCTCGGTGGAGGCGGCTGCCGACGCTGTACTTTACGGTGCTAACGCAGACACCCGGCGCTCTTCCTGGTCAGGTGGTGCCTACTTCTGCCAGCACAGAAGCGAGAGAGTGTGGCTGCGTCTGTCAGATGTGATGTGACAATAAAGGTCTACAGAAAGGCTGTTGATTGCTGGTTTTTACAAGTCACCAAAATTACTTTTACAGTTCACTTCTATTTCTTTTAGTACGCGTGGTCATGAAATGCGTATATCAGGGATGCAGCAGATGCCCTCCTGTTTTGTGATGCTGAAATGTGGAAGTCTGTGGCCTGTGTAAACCCCCCCCCCTGCCAGCGTGAGTCAGAGCTGTGCACAGAGCTCTTGTCTATCAGACCTGAAACCTCGCTGCTGGTTCCATAAAAGTACAAATATGATGTGCACTCCTAAGGTTCCTTAGGTTTTGGAAGGAACCTGAGAGCCAAAGGGTTTTCATTTATTCTGTGTCTGCAGAGATGGAGGCAGAGGAATAGTGATTGTGCATGACTGGTGCTGAGACCTGCTGGCCTGTGAATTAGAACTTTTTATATTGATAATAATGAAATTAAGAGCATATCCCAAGTTCTCAGTGATCTGATGTGGCTGGCATTGGCAAAATAAGAAAGGAAGTATTTGAAAGCAGCCTGAGAGAGTTTTGGAAAGACTGGTACTGCCTGCAGTGTGGTGGATTTGAAACAATGGAGCAGTTGGCTTGTTTATTTTGTCCGAAAGTCATGCTTTAATAAAAACCTTACCTAGATCTATGCCTGAACTACAGTGGGTGGGATACATCTTACCTTTTATTGGCAGTCTTGCATTTCACTTCATACTGTCTTGTGCTCAGTTTGTTTCTTTTTCTTCAGGTTAAGGATATTTTATTGAAGCTTATTAATGTGTGTTGAAGTCTCAGTCAACAGCTTAGCCCTTAAATGACATGTAGAAATTATAGTCTTGAATTTGCTTGTACTTGAATCTGTAATATGCCACTGAAAAGTGTTTTTCATATTATTATTGTTCCATAATAAAAAGAGGAGGATAGGATAAGGTAAATACACAGCTCCCTTGTGTCACACTAGTTTCTGTGTGCAGATTTTTGTTTTGTTTTGTTTTTTCAGAGGTCCATTTGACAAAGCAAATATTGAGTTGCCTTCTTTTTTCTTTGTCTGACATTTGTAGCTAACTACAAAGATTGTATTTTTAGTACTAGTTTAAGTTAATTTTTAAGTTATTTTTATGCAAATACATATTTGAGGGATGAATGTATTTTTTTCTGCTTCAGTAGCTATAATTGGATTTTTTTTTTGTCAAAAACTTGAGTATGTTTAAAATACTTTTTTTGTGATGGTCTGATATGATGTTCTTAGTGTTCAAAAAAATGTGCTTGGGTAATAATAACTGGAGGATCAGAAGAAAACTCGCACTATGTTATGGTTCAGGTATTTTTTACTTTGGGGCAGGCTGTTAAAGTAGTAGATTTTGGGATAACTGAAGTTTTGTAGTTAAAATGTTTTTCAAATAAGTCATGAAGGAAATACTCATTTCCTATGTATCCTCAACTTCTCATTTGGGAAAATATCAGAACTAGCAATGGCAGTGGCACCATATGGTAAGATATTTCTGACTTTCTCTCATGAAACTTGAGATATATGTAGTGAATGTCATGTTCTTGATGTACAGGTTCAGTTGTGCTGCATAAGGCGAAAGCAGTGTTCTTCATCTGTGGCTTGTGGTGTTTCAGGGATTTTTATGTGCAGAGATAATTACTTATGGAAGTGGTTTAAGTTTCAAATGTTTATATGAAGCTGGTGATGGTTTCATGTATTTATTTGTACCTAATGAGGTAGGTGTTGTTTGGTCAAATGATGAAAGTACAACATTTATTTGGAACTGGCTGAAAATATTACTGCAGTTACAATAATAGAAACAGAGTTTTGAAAGTATGTGGTAAAATCAGGGATGTGTGAACTTTTGAATAAATATTGCTAAAATAAATGATAATGTTTATTATTGCAATTTGTAATCTCAAGTCCTGTTAATGTGTGGTGAGCCTCAGAGGAGATGTCATTGTATTGAGGGTAAACATGTTTTAGTAGAATTCTTTTTTATTTAGCATTTTCTAAAATGTATGCCTATGCTTGTTGTTTAATATGATTTTTAGTCTTTTGCTAAATACATTTCCTGAGATACTGAGACTGTTTTTTGTTCTTTTAATAGGAATTAAAATAGATGAAATACTTTCTTTGTCATAGCAGCAGCAGGATGCATAAGGTGGGTATGTTGAAAGAATATGGTTGATATCTTCAGAGAATATTATAATTTTTGATTCTTAGTCTGAACACAAAGAAATTACGTATGATAAGCCAGGGTTCTTTCCAGTGGTAGATATAGGTAACTTGCTTGCTTTCAATTGTGATAAACTGCTTCATGTTTAGTGCAGGTTAGGTGACTAGATGAAGACAGCCTTAGGTATCTGATAAGCTTTAACTTTGTATCCTTTAATGGGAATGTTTCCACCTGTTCTTTCCCTAAGGTTGATATGCTGCCGCTTTTGTAAAACCGGACTGAGGAATTACCCCAGTGTTTCAGAACCTCTGTTCAGTGTTCTGGTTAAATGTAGTCAAGGAAGGAAAAGAGTCAGTTGCCATCTAGGTGCTTCCCTTATACAGAGCATTTTTGTCCTGAGCATTTTTGTCTTCATGTATGAGTTGCTGATTGTTGGTTTGTTTGTTTTAAATTCTGTAGTTGCACAGGGTGTATTCCAGTGGGGGTGTATTCCAATGCAATGTTGAAACAATGAAACAGTATTTTCAGAATTTCCAAAAAAGATATTAGTGTTCAGCAGCAGTAAAAGATGTTTTATGCTCATCCTCATTTGCAGTCAAGATTTTGTTCCTATTTGCTTAGATTTATTGCTTCATGTTATCATTGTAATTCACTTACAGAGATTCATAACATGTTTTTACATAAAAAGATATCTTTAAACAATTTAAAACATACATTTTTAAAGATGCATTTTTACAAGACTAACATTGGCAGATAAGAGAACAGCAGTGCTTGAATAATAATTGGGCACTATCTCAGGAAGTGTATTTGCACATTCTTACCAAAGTTGAATGAAATGCAAATCACTTCACAATGTAACGATTAAAAATAGTATTTAGATGTTTAATGATTTTTTTTTTAATTTTGAAAACAAAAAGTTGTGATAAATTTTTTGTTTCCATGTTTTCTCTTGTTGGTGTAACAAAAAAGTTCTTACTCTCAGCTTAAAATGACATTTGGAGAATGCTCTCTTCTTTGTATTGTATTGGCTCTATTACTACTGATCTTGTCACCTTTCATGAAAACACACAGAACAGCTGGCTAGCAGCCATGCTATTCTTCATGTCTTATTTGCTACTTAAGTGTGTTTGAGGAATGCCATCCAGAGGGACCTTGACACACTTGTGAGGTGGGCTGATGGCAACCTCATGAAGTTTAACCATGACAAGTGCAAGGTCCTACACCTGTGTCGGAGCAATCCCAGGCACAGCTCCAGGTTGGGCAGAGAAGAGATTCAGAGCAGCCCTGCAGAGAAGGACTTGGGGGTGTTGGTCGATGGAAAAATGAACATGAGCCGGCAGTGTGTGCTTGCCACCAAGAAAGCCAACCATATCCTGGGCTGCATCAAAAGGATCGTGACCAGCAGGTCAAAGGAGATGATCTTGCCCCTCTACTCCACTCTTGTGAGACTTTACTTGGAGTATTGTGTGCAGTTCTGATGTCCTCAACATAAAAAGGACATGGAACTATTGGAACAAGTCCAGAGGAAGGCCACGAGGATGATGAGGGGACTGGAGCACCTCCCGTATGAACAGAGGCTGAGAAAGTTGGGGTTGTTCAGGCTGGAGAAGAGAAGACTGCATGGAGACCTCATAGCAGCCTTCTGGTATCTGAAGGGGGCCTATAGGGATGCTGGTGAAGGACTCTTCATTAGGGACTGTACTGATAGGACAATGGGCAACGGGTTCAAACTTAAAGAGGGGAAGTTTAGATTGGATATGAGGAAGAAGTTCTTTACTGTAAGGGTGGTGAGGCACTGGAATGGGTTGCCCAGGGAAGCTGTGAATGCTCCGTCGCTGGTGGTGTTCAAGGCCAGGTTGGACAGAGCCTTGGGTGGCATGGTTTAGTGGGAGGTGTCCCTGCCTCACGGCGGGGGTTTGGAAGTAGATGATCTTCAGGTCCTTTCCAATATGATTCTATGACTTATAGTACTATATTTGTAGGTACTGGTTTGTCCTTAATAAGCTGATTAAACCTAGTTTAAGTAGTATTCAAGCATAGTTTTTTTAAAGGACTGATATAATGGGTATTTATAGCCTAATTAAATGTTGTAGGAAATGTTTTCACAGTTGTGGAATAATACATCTTAATCTGATAATTCTTCCTAGTTAATATCAAAAATGTAATCAAAACATCATGAACCTAACTGTAGTGGAACTGTACTTTGTGTGTATGAATCAAGGATGCCAAACTGCATAAATTAGGGAGAATCCATCTTTGGTTTGTCACTTCAGTCTGTTTCCACTTTACCACTTTAGTCCTCACCTAAACTGTGGACTGTTCTTGTTATCGTTGGTTCTTTCTTCCATCTTTTTGAAGGGTATACAGTACTGAAAGCTTTGCCTGAAGCTAGCCTTCTAGCTGATGTCCTGGTACCAAACAGGCTTAGTATTGAGCTGTCAGTATACTTTCAACTATTGATTAAACGGAAAAGAAAGAATATCATAGGTAGCTTGATGCTGTTTTTTAGAAAAAAGAAAAAGCTTTTTTTGTTTCTGCAGCATGTTGAGGGCTTTTTTCATGGGATCATATAAAGAGGAAAATTATGCAGTATTGAGTATTTAACATATTTATATATTTATTAAAGTGGGACTTTTAGAAGCTGCTATATGATATTAATTTCTGTGTATGCATCCAGTCATTTAATTCTGTGGCTTAGGCCTTTGTTGGTATTTTTATTTTTTTTTTCCCAGAAAGTCTAAGGCCAGGATTGTTGGTTTAGAGAAAGTATCATGGTTGATGCCAGGAAGAGATCATGTACTGAGATGAGCTTTGAAGCTGGATTTATCCCAGCCTGCTGAATTATCTCCACCACAGCAAGTCACTGAAGAAGCAGGAAGGTAGGAGTATTCTTACGGCTTGCTAGAAGATCTAAGTGCAAAAGAGGTGGAAAGGCAGCACAGAAAAATTTATTTGATAGGTAGAGGAGTAGTGGGAGAAAGAAACTACTCCTGCCTGACTTACTAGGACCTATCACTGAAATCGGTTTGGGATATTAGGTGCCTTCTGGTTTATAGTTTCGTGGAGAATTTTTGCTGTTTGTTTGAGTTTGGCTGACAGATGAGTCAGAGCAAAGTTTCCGTACTCAGTCTACCACGTGAAGCCCTTTGTTATCAGTAACTGAAGGTTGAACTAACTGTAGAAAGTATTTAATGGTTTTACCTCACCCAAAAAGCAAAAATCAAAGCAAACAACTCCCTAAAGGTGGTTCGTCTTACTTTTTGGTGCATTATTCATCTGTTGTAAGGGGCAATTGCAAGGGACTCTACTCTTCTAAGAACTTTTCCCTGGGGACTGTGTTCTGAAATGATGCATGGTGACAAATTACAGCTTAGGCCAGTGTAATTTCTGTTGTACCCATGCTTCTTTACCACTTCACTTTTCTTATATATATGTTTGTGGTTCTTTTGGATGAACCATAGAAAATAGGGATGTTCTAGTTACTGACATGTAGTTTTGAATATACTTCAGTCTTCTGTGTGCCAGTGATTTAAATAGTAATGATACAAAGTTTAATTTTGGTTGTTTTTTTGTCCATCAAAGGCTGGTTAGCCTCCCAGAGTGAGGTTATAGTCTGCCAGTTTTCTGTGAGTGCCTGGAATCTCAGATTTGTATCTGGCTGATGTTTCAATCAAGTAGTGCTACATACACCAAGACATGAGATTCCAGCAGTTCTTGGTCTTGCTCGGCTCAAAACAGACAGGGTGGCGAAGAAATAAGGTAGATCCATGTTTTTAAGAAGCAAGGCCATAATGTTTCAATATCCAGTATGATTCACTGCTAATTATATGCACCATCTTAAAGGTGGAAGTATGCAAACCCTCAAAATACTGTTAGGGAATCAAAAAGAATCAGTCTCTAAAAACCTGCATAGTTCTGTTGTGTATGTCATCGTACTTTGTGTATGGTGAATCAAATGCTTTGAAGTTTTCAGAATACTAGTAAAATGTCCTAGATTAATAATATGAATGTTCAGTATGTTTTGCAGCTTTTGTTATCATGTTTTGAGGCCTTACTGAAGAAGGAAAACAGATTGGTGTTGGATTTAGAAAGAAGGGACTGTTGTGTATTACAGGACTGAAACTGAGACCACCCAAATGCCTTCAGCTGGTTTTTGTTATTTTCACAAATAGTTTGTTCTTTTATCAGAGTGTTTAAGAAAAGAGAGTTGGGTCAATCACTCTATTATGTTTTTCCCCAAATGGCAGTGTTAAACAAACTTTACAATACTGTTCATGATTGAAAAAAAAAAAAAAAGCCCAAACCTTAGACTTTTGATTCTCTTGGGTTTTTTAGCTTCCAGAGAAGAATAACAATAGGCAGGTGTGATTTCAGATTTTGAATTACACCTTTTTCTTGGGAACTCTTGTCTAGTTTTGGCTGGATGTGTGCCCTTTAAGGGTTAATGTAATATCTGTCATATTTTAGGATATTTTAGTAAGTTAATTCAGGGATGTTGCATGTTTTTCATAGTTCTGATAGGGTAGGTGGGATGTAGAATGTTCTTGTCTTCTTCTCATGTGTTATGTTTTCTATTTAAGCCCTGATTTTTCAAAAGGCAGGTTTGCTGTATTACAGACTTTTCTTGCACCGAAGTATACTTTATGCCTCACTGAAGGCCTAAAAGTGAAAAGTCCACATACCTGCAGTTTATGGCAATTACCTTTGCTTAGTCTGTGTTTATGTTCTCTTGTAAACCAGTGATTTTCTCTCCGGGAAGATACCCTGATGGGCATATGACAAAGATTTGTAGACTGTAATGGGTGAGATATGAGGAAGAAATTACACTGAAGGACAAAAACCCAACGACTACCTGGCTCAAAATGAGAAGTCTTCACATGTTTATAGTATCACGTTTTCTAAGTATGAGGCTGGGTATTATGAATTGTTTCCAAGAGCTCTGTTAACTTCTGATATATGTGTTTGTATTTGCAGTCAGAGTAAATGAAGCGTGATGGAGAACAGCATAGAGAATAAAATGCTATGGTAAAAATCAGAATCTTACTGTCATACAGGATGCTATCAGAGTGTATGTGGTGCTGGATGCCTCCCTTAAAAAGGAGAGTGTAGAAGAGAGGAGATTCAGAGAAAAGGCTAAAAGAGGGTTCTGTGGGGGTCAAAATTTCCTTTTATAAATATAAATTGGAAAAAAAAAGAAGTTAGGCTGTTTAGCCTTTGAAAAGCAATTAATATAATGAAGTATAACACAAGTACACAGAATGATGAGTGGTTTGAGAAAAGTAATTCAAGAGCTTTTCTGCTGTTTCATGCTGTAAGAGTAAGGGGCGGTCTGTGAAATTAGGCTGGCAAACTGAGAAAGGAAACTTGAGAAAGGATATATTTTTAATAAATTGGTAAGTCAATGAGCTTTGCAGTTTAGGGATAATTCTAATTTAGTAAAATTCTGATAGAAATTGGACAATTTAGAGTGCAAGAGTATTTACGCAGACTCAGGTGTGTATTTGCACAGACTCCTGAAAGAATATAACCACTCAGCTTTTTGTCCTATATAAGATTATTTTTTTCCTTCATGATTTGTAATAAGGCTCATCTAAAAATCTATATATTGATGGTGGGAGTAAAGGAATTAAATTTGTCCCTAGTTTGTTTACGGGAAAAAGGGTTATAGAATCTCACTTTTTTCTTTTCCTCTCTCTCTCTCTCTGTGTTAGTTTATATCTAGGCGAAACACCCACTAGGTACAAGGTCTAATTCTGTTGGTATCATTCACTGATTTACATTGTTTTTCTTGTAAGTAGGGGCATTAAGAGAAGTTTTGGGAAGTAACATTGGGGTCCTCATCAACATGGAGAGAAATCATGTAGGGTAGTTGTTTTAAATGATACAGGGCAGGTTTTGTGACTTGCCACTAGTGTGGCACTGTTTTGTTCAGCTTTGATTTTTCTCTTATCTCGGCTTATGCATTAAGTAGGTATTCCTGCAGTAATTTTATCCGAATCGGTACACAAGTTTGTTCTGTACCTAGAGCAATCAAATATCTAGGGAGGGTGAGATGAGCTAATGCTGGCCTTTTCTGTGTCATCCAGCCACGTTCCAGAAAGTATGTAAAAATTCATAAAAAATAACAGTTAGGGTATCTTAATTAAATAAGCATGCTTGTCACTCTGCCAGTCTTCTCTCTTGGCATGGTTCAAGTCTTAGAAACTGTGTTTGCTTTCAGTCTCTATCAAACTCAAATACTAAACTCCGTGATAAAAGCATCCAAAGCAGTGTTCAGCAGAAAAAGGCTACAGAATCAGCTTTTGCTCATTCCCACTGAAATGTCCTTTTCACTCTATTTAATGGAGGCTGCAGTTTTCACTTTTGATGTGTTTAGCAACAGATTGACTTAGATTTGTTGTATTTGGCTCTAGAGCAGCAAAGAGCAGATGTCGGGGAGGTGCCGTGACAGGAATAAAAAAATTCAGAAGGCTTGTGGGAATTTGAGGGGTGAAGGGGAAATCTTCCTCCTATTTTTTCACTGCTAGAATCCATATTATAAAATTCAGAGTTGGCATTCAGTTCAAAACTTGCCGTGCTGCAAGGGTTGGTGCCCTGATGCGGGCATTCTTTCCCACAGCTCAAATTATGGTAACAGAGTTTATTTATGAAATAAAATATGCCTGTGAAATTATAATTGATACCTTCATTATGGAGAACTTGCCTGAAAGATGGTAGTTTAGTGACCTACTGGGACATTTTCCTGGCTTAGAATAGCTGTGACTTATACCAAAACATTTTCTCTGTATGAATCTTAAAAATGGAATTCCCCTGTCAAGGAAGAAAAACTTCAATAACTGAGAGGTCAGGGATGATAAGCCTAAAATAATGGTCAACTTGTAGACATTATTTAGGGTTGGAACATCAGAAAAGTAAGCTTTGCTATTCAGGGATTGTCACTATTTGGAAAATATGCATTTAAAAGCCACCACTACATTGCCAGTCTTTGCATGAGCAGGTGGGTGCCAGATGTGTATGGGATCCTGGAGAAGTTTAATGCTTTGGTTTATTTCTTTTCAATTTGCAATGAGCAGAATGTTCGAAAGTTAGTGGCTGCTTTTTTTTTATTTTTTTTTAAGGCTGAAAGTATTTTAGCTTTGCCTTGATTAAAAGGCCATTCCTGAAAACACCTTGTGTAATTTGTTAGTAAAATGATTACTTGTTTGTTTATCTTTCTCACATCTATATTTCCATCATCATCTCATCATCTACCTGCACTTCAAGAATATATACTGCCACAGTGCAGTGTATAGATTATAAAAAAGTAAATGAGATGTAATTTGCAGTAGTTTTGGTCGCAGGTTGCTATAGTTGAAAATTGTGCCAATTCTCTGTTGTCTTATATATTTAATGATGTACTTAAGACTTTGTGGAGCCTGAGGATTTTTTTTTTTCCCCTGCAGTGAAAAAGTGTTACCTATACAATAAATCATCTGGAGGGAGAATAGTAATAAATCTTCTGCTTTTTCTTGAGGCGATGCTCCTTAATCTTGTATTAGTTGTTTAGAAAACTGTGTTGCCTCCTGCTTTAAGTCTTCCGATTCTAGTGGTGGCTGTCGTAGCTCTTATCATTTTCTGGAGAGATGGGCTTTGAAATAGAAGAAATGTGTCTTATTGTGTATTTAGTTGGAATTTAATGAAGCTGTCTGACTTCTTTAAAAAAAGCAATTAGTAATAGTGGGGTGAGTTGTCAAAAGCATCATATGTGTGAGATATATAATGTACGTGCTCTGTTCCCCTCAGGGCTTACAGAGTCATGATTGTAGTGTGCTGTTTAGATTTGAGAACAAATCTTCCCATATGTTTTGCTGGTGAAAAATGTAAATGTGCTGCTAAAAGAAAACAGGGCAAACCAACTTGCCTGTTAGCTGTAGCATGTTGAGTTTCCTGGTTTGGTAGCTAATTTCAGCAGCTTGAAAGTGACAAGCCTGGAAATAATTGTGGTTAGAGCTGCTCCAAGAGGATTGAGTGAAGCCTTTTTGATTTCCTAAATGTAAAGGAAGCCAGGTTTGATCAACAGCTGCTGTGAGGGTTATTCAGACAGTGAGTAAATCTAGTCCATGTGCAGGATTTTGCATTTCGGACTAGTTTAAGGCATGTTCTTCTGCTTCAAGTGAGATGCTGAAACTGTAACAGTTTCGTGCATTTGATTAGCATCATTTACGTCTGCCCTATACTTAATTTCTTCTTGATATTCACTGGGCAGTGTCTTTTATTTTATTATTTATTTATTTATTAATTTTGAGACAGAAGGCTCATTCATTTTCAAGATTAAAGTTGAGCAAACTTTTTTTGATTTTAAAATCAGACTGTATTTGTAGAAATGCAGATATCTTTAGAAGATTTAGCTGATCAACTTCTGGGAAGCAGGAGAACTCAGACTAAGAATGCTGCTACCCAGGTTGATGGAAACTCCTAACTATAGAGTTGGTTTGTTCTGTGTATGTCTTCTCCTTTTTCCGGAAAATGTTCATTGTGAAAGAAAAACAGCAAAATATTCAAGAACTATAAAAAGTTGATTAAAGAAGTTGTGGGGTAATGGGATTTAGTTGGAATATCAAAAATGCAAGCCAAGGATACAGTGATGTCATGATGGTGATGTCTAATAATTTGCAAAGCATCTCCCCCTTTGAAAACAAAAAGTAAAGAAAGGGTCATCATTTGGGTAGTGGACTGTACCTATATACTATTGCAACTGCCCTGTCCTGTCAGAGAACTAGGATAGGCTTAAGTATCTCAGGTCTTATTTAAGCCTAGGAGATTTTGGTGATGGGAGAAACAATAGTTTTTATTGTCAGTATAAGCCTTTATTTATCTAAGTGGAATTATGTTTTAAAGAGTGTGTTGTTCAATTAATGAGAACAGTTTACTCGAATTGTCACTTTTTAACATTTTGTACATGAAATACTAGAAAGACTATTTCAAAAATGTTTAAATAATTGAAAATTAATACATAAACTTCAAAATTTGCCTTAGTACTGGTTGGCACAAAATAACCATGCATGCTTTCTTGAAGGATATTTACGAAGAGGAGTTTCAGATTTTCTTTAGCAGCCTCTCTCTCAAATACATATCTGTGAATGGTGTAGTTATCTGATAATTCAGTCTTTGGCAGTTATATTTAGAAAGAGAAAGAGTTATATTGGGAAAGAGAAAATATTTAGCATGTATACTTGCAGTTAGGAAGAGACTGGGTGGGAATATTAACATATGTTGAATTGACTAACTGTAGATGGTCCAAATGGAGGAACTTTTAAATTTCTGTGGAAATCTAATTATATGACAAATTATTATATTTATCAGCTTAATAATTTCTAAACTGGTACCTTTGGAATTCATTATTCTTTTTTTTTTTTCCCCCACTATAAAGGGGGTTCACAGGCCCAGACTATGAAATCCTTTATTCTAAGGTTTTTTAAAGTTAATTGTATTTTTTTCTAGAAATAAGATGAATGCTGGCAACCTGTCCATTAAAAACCATTACTAGTACTGCTGCATTACTTGTTTTCAGATATTAATTCTAAAGAGGTTTTGTAGAGAGCAGATGTGGTTAAGTGGAAAATGTTGTTGGTTTGTTTGAAAGGAATGCTCACCTTCTGACATGCTGCCTACACTTGAGAGGTACAGGAAACACTTCCCGTTGCTGTTGTCATCAATTCATTTGCATGGTAAGAGTCCTTGTAGTTGGCTCATGGCTTCTAACAGACTTCAGACCCATCAGTTCACCTTGCTGAAAGAAAGGCTTTGGTTTTATGCGTGTTTGAACCGTCACAGGTCGCTAAAAAATCAATGGCAGTATCACTGGAAGTCTTTTTGCTTTGCATGTACAAGTATCTTGCAACAATATTGAGGTATTTTTCTGGCTGACCAACAAATGTTGTTTGCTGTGGATAGATTTGGGTTGAGTTTATAGCCATGGAATATTTAGTGTCTCATCATATATTGCAGTTTTTGGCTAACATCTTTTATGGATATCATACTGTTGAATATTTAATCTGCTGTGGAGACAGACAAATTTAAAAGTGATTTTAATCTCAGAAGAATGTGTGTTGATTGGGAGAGTTAGTTCAGCTTGGTTTTGCTAATCACCAACCCTTAGAAGTGGGATTAAGTTTAGTGCAGGAGAAAATGGAACATTCAATTTGTTTGCAGAATGAGGTCACATTGCTTGTCTCTTCAGCCTCCACCTCTATAAAATAGTAGAAAGTATAATTGTTTCATATTTCAGTTTTATCTCCTGAGGAATGGGAGTTACAGTTACTTGTGCAGGCCATAATGTCAGCAATGACTTTTTGGCATTCTTGATTGGTAGATCTTTACCCCACTGTATCTGCCTTGTTTGCATGCCCATGCCCAAAATTCTCATGTGCTTCTTTTGTATTTTATTTTCTTTTTCTTCCCCTTGATTTTATTTATTTGGTGATTCCATTGAGCAGGTAGCTGAGTAGACTTCAATTACGTAGACATGGCTTGTGCATGTGGTGTTAGTTGATGGCAAAGGCCAGCCTTAGATGTAAAGGCAAGGAAGGGGAAACAAAGTAGAATTTAAGAAAACACATGAGTAGAAGGGAATAACTGAGTGACAAGGTGGAAGAAAAGAAGCCGAAATGCTGGCATAGAGGTGCTGTGCAAATGGAGTGTGTGGTAATGCTGTTATAGTTTGTAATTTTAAGAACAACTAAAGAAGCATGTTGTTTAAATAAGATAATTCATTGATTTTTTTTTTTTAATAATAATAGTATCAGTCTCATTTTTGGGTAAATCAGATATACACTAATACTCATTTTAAGGGAGCTTACTGTTTTTGTTTCCTAAAATGAGACTATATTCATCATTGTTTTAATCAACAAAGTAATAAAAACGCTAGTGTTTGATTGCTTTATTGCTCATCTCTTGTCTGATCAGGGTTGTGTACGCTTACTTTGCAGCATTATCTATCGGTGGATATAAAGGAATTCAATATTCCTTAGTAGGGAGCTTAAAAAAAGTCTCTTGCTTCATTAAAATGGTTCCCATTTCTGTGTGAAGAGCATGCATCTATGAGCACTGTTCACTTTCCAAAAATGGCTGTTGAAGGCTTTTTAACTAGATTGAACCATAGTCAGATTACTCAAATTCCCCCAAGTCCCTAGAGAATACAGTTTGTTTCTCCAGCAGATACATAGGGTGGCTTAAGCCTATTCTGTTGAGCTATGGGGTATATTTCAGAATTTGGAAGATAATTCGTATGGAATAGATAACTGAGAGAGTTAGCATTCTTGCTGAGATAATGCACTATTTATTTTGGAAGGGAATTTCCCATTACTAAATAAGAACAAGATGTTTGACCACCTTCTAGGGAGGAGACTGTTCGGTCAGCACAAAATTGAAAAAGAGACAACTGACCATTCTTAAGTAGTGTTTGAAATGTTTCATGTTTCTTCTGGGCTTTAATTATACTGCAGATACATGGCAAGAAGAAAGACCAGAGGTTGTTTTCTTTTCTTGGAAGTATAGCTTTATCACGTCGTTGGGAATTTATAGCCTACTAATATATAGTGTTTTTTCCATTCCTGTTTTTGCAATTGGTTTGCACAGCCTCATAGTTTGGCAGCCGAGAGCTCACTTTTTCATGATTTTTTTGGCATGAAAGGGTTACTGTTCACATTTCCTGTGTAATTCCTTCTGATCTTGCTGGGCTGTAATTACTTTCTTGATGTTAAACATTCCCAGGCTCCTATAACCTTCTAGCCTGCTTGCACTGGCCAAGTTTGTCCCAGGTGATCCTGTGGGCGAACCTCCTGTTTTTGAGGATAAAAATCTCTCCTTCCTGTGTAAGATAGGCTACATACTCATTCCTTTGCTGTGCAATCCCAAGAGAAATCTTTTTAAAAACAATAATAAAGTAACACATTACTCTTTCAGAGTCAGATACAGCAGCCAAATAGATGACAAATCAAGTGTGTGGGCTTAGAATTCGCTGAATCTTGGTTGAATGACTGCTAGTGCATATTAAAGATTATTTTTTCTTAATACATTTGGAAAATAGGTTATGATATAAAAAAGACAGATTTTGACTGTAGCTTCTTACTTTGTATGATTGGCAAATCATTTAAAGCTTGCTTGAATGTAGAACTACTTATTTGAGCTGCTAGGAATTTTTTTTTTTGCTTTTGAATTCTTTGCAATAGCTGTGACTCTTAAAGAAAAGGAGAGGCTATTACCCAGTTCTTCTTTCCCATGGAGTTCAGTTGTCCTGTATGTCTTCTGATTTTCAGTTCGTGGTATATAAGCAGTAAACACAAGGCATTATTTTGTTTTTAAATAAAAGTGACTGCATACTGCTAAAAAATGTTGGCTTCAGAGGTGTGGAAACTGAAGTGTTGTATTCTGTGAAGACACTGGAAGGTCCTACGTGCCACTGCTCAGCGGCTCTTCAGCTTTAATCTGGAGGAGCCACCTGTAAGAATGCGAGTGAAGTTTGCTTTCCATGACCTTTATGCTCTTTTCTCACAGTGCCAAGAAAGATGCAAGATGGTGATGGCAGGATTTTTTTTTAAGGTGTGAGAAGTTGTAATGTGCTGATATACTGACAGCAGTGAATATTTTTTTGTTGTTGTTACTGACAATGTAATGTCAAGAGAAAGTAGCTGGAGGTTTTGTGCACCATCGGTTTAAGAAGCCCAGATTCTGGTACTTCATTCAAGAGTGATCTCATTAGCTTATTATCCTGCTACAGATAATTTTTTTGTTTGTTTGTTTGTTTTCCTCCTAATCCTAGTTTTATTACATTGTGTATTTAATTGGCCGCTTTGTGAAATTCTCAGGCTGCAATATAGTTCTATTTTGTTTAGCTGTGGTATTGTGCTTGCAACTCAGATGCTCAGAAGTCTTCCCGGTAACTGACCGACTGACTGAAGTCTTGTGAATACATAACTGTGTTTGAGCTCTGTGTGTTTGTACTTGGAAGAAAATGTTGTGTAGGTAATAAATTGTAGCAGTTTGAACGCTATTGTTATTTTAATTCTCATGCATATCAATGCCTGTGCTTTACTATGTAAATAGAAGTTAGAGCAGTCGGTGTGCATATTGTTAGTTTGCTGCTGTGCTAGTGAAGGGTAGGAAAAACACATTTTAATGAAATGTCTTTTAATTTTATCAGGAAGTCTTCTTGAATTTGATGGCTTAATTATAATTGGAGTGTAGTCAGAATGCTGCCCAATTCTTAATTGAATACTCTGTGTTATAACTGGGAACATGGCTGTCAGATACGCTGGTTTTGTTGTTGTACCCAGAGGTTCTTTTGATATTTTTCAACACAGAGAAATCTGGCTGTTGCATAAACTATTTATACAATAGTCTTGTGAAAAAAAAGTGAAGAACCAAGTGAATATAACTGTACAGACAGAAGAAGATACCACTAATGTATTGCAATTAATGTTCCTTTGTAATTTTAACATGGCCTGCATGTGATCTCCAGATACCTGAGATTTAGTAGGAAACTTCATATGAAGAGGGCTGACCTCAACACATTCACTTGGGTATGCGCTAAACACATAGCAAACATTCTAGGTTTCCAGTGCAATAAAGTGCAGCAGGGTAGTGCTTTGGATAAAGCTTTTCTCAAAGCAGTTTACTTTTGTCTTTATATTAAGAAAACACTGATGAATTTAGAATTAGTTGAAAGTGAGTACAACTGTATTGAAGCTGGGTTTCTGTCTAATTCAATGTATAGATCATCTTTCCTTTCTGTTTTCCTCTTTAATTTTTCTCCTGCTCAGATGAAGACAGTGAGGAATTACACTTTATGTTGTAATTAAAGGTCACCTGTTTTGAATTTACTTTCTAAAGTGCTTAGAACGTAACTGAACTGACTCTCCATTATGAATTTCACCTTTGCTGTGGAAAATACCCTGGTAATGAATTTTCTTGTATGAAAAACATAGTGATTTCAGAGTCCTACACAAAAACCAGGAGGTAATTTGCATAGAAGACATTACAGGGTGTAAACTGGTACTGTTCTTGTGTTTGTGTACATGTTGATCTTCTACTGGTTTAAGTCAAAACTCGTCTGGATTTAGATGTGTCTAATGTATTAGAGGCAAGGTGATGCATGCAGCTCTGATGTAAGGGAGAATTTGACTTAATCTAAATATATTTAGTAAACAGAAAGGAGCTCTTTGGTTTTTAAAAGCTACTATAGAATTAAGAAATTACTTGAATTAGGTTAGCTTTTAAGCTTTCAGACAATGTAGTCAACTGTGTTTTTATATTCAGAGTTCTACAAGTTCTGTCTTTGAGAAGACGTGTAAATTACTGTTATGACAAAACACGTAAATATGTCTAGGATTTGATAGTAATTAATTCATTTCACTTATCTAAGGAAAGATTAAGTGCCTCAGTTTGAAACTGGCTATAAAAAGTAACGTAAACAAATTTAACGCACATTGGGTGTAATAGCGCATTTTGTGGAACTACAGATGCTTTTTTTTTTAAATGCAGTGGTTTCTCACTTTCAGCATTCACAAACTGAAGTTTAGTCACAGAGCGCCTTTTGATTGGATTTAGAGCACCTCTTGACTAGATTTTTAAGGGCAATTTTTATGTCCCTGGCTTTCTTGAGTGACTTGAACTACATATAAGAAAGCATTAAGTACTGCTAAAATGTTGATTAGCACTTTGACAGAATTATGTTATTTATCACTGGTGTGCAAAAACGAGTGATTGAGTTTTCTTAGATTTGTCGTGGTTCAAAAGATGCTGTGTATCAATTCATGGGAGAATCTCACAGCACATGTTAATTGTGCAACTGTGTGTCAGGATCTGTATTCTAGAATAGACGCTGGATTTGCTGGGCTGCTAACATGAGAGTCCCACAACATGGACTTCAGAATAGGATCTTGTACTTTGAAGAGGCTGACCTTGAGTATCAACCACTTCTTCAGGGCTCTCTTATGTTCCAGGCTAAGCTTTTAAGGAAACAGAAATGTTTCCTTAAGTCCAGGACTGTGATTTTGATACTAGTCTTGATTGCTTTTCTCAGGATTTTAAAATTCACTATCTACAGCTAAGGCTGCCATTGACTTTCACATTCCTGATCAGTTCTTTCTTTAGCTTCCCCTGTAGCTTTTGAAGACTATGTTAAATCATCACTGTATTTTCCCTCTGAAAACATTTAAGCCTTATTATAAAATGCTTGCAACATGTAGTAGAATCAAACGCTGGAAAGTTAGGCAATGCAACTACAGTTTCCTGTTCTTGGTAGGAAAAAGGTTTCTACAAGCCAAATGTTAGAGGAATGAAATACTCTCCTGCCTGTTATTGCCTGAAAATGAAAATGTTTGGCATAAAAGCTTGCAAATGTTCTTGAAATATTAATAGAAACAGTTTTCTTAGTTTGTCAAAAATGTATATGAGGAAGAAAAAAGGAATAGAGCAGTTTGTCAGACTGCATAGTTGCAACTTGAGACAAAAATCTCTCTTCTGTTACACTGCCCACTCAGAATTGCTTGGTTTGAGCACTGCTCTTAAGGAGAAAAAGCAGGTATCCTGGGTAAAACTGCCATCTTTCATTTAAAAAATGAAATGGGCGTGATTTCTATAGCTTAAATTTAGATGATACTCAGCTGACAAAAGCAACTGCACATTAAAGACTTGGCACTGAAAACAGTGAAGACAGCACTTTCAGCTTAGATAAGAATCTCTACCTTTATAATAAGTTAGTTGGTGGACTGTTGTCTTGGACCTGGTGATCCACAGAAATTCTTAGCTTCTGTATCATACCCACTGAGAAAAAAAACAATTTGTTGTTTATCAGAAATAATTGAAACTATGGCATGTGAGCATATTTGTTATTGAATTTCAGATGGCATTGTTTTGTTCTGGAATGGGAAACAGAAATTTTGAGGTACTGGGGTGATAATTTTCCCACTTACATCTAATATTTAACAGTTCCAATTTTTGCTTCTGATTGATTCATATATTTTTGAAAGTATCACTTCTCAGAGTTCACAAAGCATGCATCCAGCTTACATGCATTCACTGGATTTGTACTAAATAAAATGATTTTTGAAGGGAGAAAACCTCTGTAAACACCCTTTCTCTCTGCAATTTATTGATGTTTGCCGTAATATAACGAGCAGGATCCCAGGTGTATGTTATTTCTGACCATTTACAATAAGAATTCGAGTTCAGTGATGGAAATAGCTTACTCTTACTGGCTAGTTTTAACATCTTCTGTGCCCTGTAGATAAATACAGGAAAAAAAGATACCTGATAGGCTTTGGTAATGTTAAATTTTACTGTCTGGTTTACCACATTTAGAGGCTACTGTTTAACAGGCAAAGAAAAGTGGATGAAGTGTCATAATAGACATGCTGGCATTTTTTTTTTTTTGTGCTAAGAGAAGATGAAGCATCGTGACATTTTTAACATTTGAGGTGAAGTACCCCACACCCCCTCACCACCACCTGTGATTTTTTTTTTTCTTTTTTTTTAAGCTCTGTCTGTATTTTTAAGGCTTTTTAATTGTATGGTTTTAGATGGACAGTCATGAATATAGAGAACTTGTAAAGATACTTTACAGTTTGCAAGGGGTTAGGAAACAGGAAAAACAAGACTTTTTTAAGATAAAAATATGTTTATCCTGTGTATAAAAAGTCCTATTCCTGCCACGTGGTCTGATGCCTAAAGTAGTTTTATGCTTTCTATGTGGTCTGCTAAATGTATATATATTACAGACTTCTTTAAAAATCTTATCCAGAACTATGCATTTCAGAATCTTAAAGCTTTTTCTTATATCTGTATAAAATTCGTTTGATTTCCAATCTGTGGTTTTTCATCATCTTTAAATACAGTAGGTGTTGCAACTATTGCAGTAGACAGTTTTGCAGATACTTACAGATTATGTTTGTAACCTGAAATATTGAAAAAATGAGTTACCTATGTATCTTTAAAGGTAACTGTCACCAATGGGAATACCTATTTTATTAGATTAATCAAAGGACTGTGGGTTTAAGTAGAACTTTGTCATTGCCATTGCATGGGCTGTTTTTTTTTAAGATTAATTCAGTTCAGACTTGCAGCATGATCAGTGACATTTGCATGCTATGGATCATGAGGCCTGCATGCAGTAAGTGAATTCACACAGATTAGAAATACCTGTGGAAGAAAAGTGGGAAATGTCTTCAGCAGTTTTCACCATTATTTTTTCTCTCCCCTTCTGTGCTCGAAAATAAGTTGGGCTGCAGGAATGCAGAAGAGGCAGGTTGTTGGCATGTACCCAGCGCATATGTAAAAAATAAAAAGTTTAAGCTAATCTTAAGTTATTTCATTATTAGTTAAAGGCAAATGGGCTTTACAGAGAGAAAATTAATGTAATAGAGAGGTTTTTCTGCTTTGCTGCAAGGGAAGAATTGATTTTTATTTGTACAGGATCATAGAATCATAGAATAGTTAGGGTTGGAAAGGACCTGAAGACCATCTAGTTCCAAACCCCCTTGCCGTGGGCAGGGACACCTCACACTAAACCATGTCACCCAAGGCTCTGTTCAACCTGACCTTGAACACCGCCAGTGACGGAGCATTCACAGCTTCCCTGGGCAACCCATTCCAGTGCCTCACCATCCTTACAGTAAAGAACCTTTACCTCATACCCAATCTCAACTTCCCCTCTTTAAGTTAGAACCTGTTACCCCTTGTCCTCTCACCACAGTCCCTCATGAAGAGCCCCTCCCCAGCATCCCTATAGGCCCCCTTCAGATACTGGAAGGCTGCTATGAGGTCTCCACGCAGCCTTCTCTTCTCCAGGCTCAACAGCCCCAACTTTCTCAGCCTGTCTTCATGCAGGAGATGCTCCAGTCCCCTGATCATCCTCATGGCCCTCCTCTGGACTTGTTCCAACAGTTCCATGTCCTTTTTATGTTGAGGACACCAGAACTGCACAGAGTACTCCAAGTGAGGTCTCACAAGAGCAGAGTAGAGGGGCAGGATCACCTCCCTCGACCTGCTGGTCACGCTCCTTTTGATGCAGCCCAGGATACAGTTGGCTTTCTGGGCTGCAAGCGCACACTGAAGCCGGCTCATGTTCATTTTCTCATCGACCAACACCCCCAAGTCCTTCGGGCACAAAGCAGAAAACTTCTGAACATCTTTAGTTTCTTTTGACGTCTGTACAAATGGCAGTATGAGGTCACAATTTTCAATAGATACCTACTGAGCATTTTGAGAGTTGAACATTCCTGTTTTAAACCACCTTTGCTATGAGGCATGTAAAGAAAGAGCTAGAACCACATTTTGCAATGATTACCTGTATATACGTTTCCAGCTTTTTATTTGCTGGTTTGTTTTAGTACAACTACAGTGAAAAAATGGTCAAGCCAAAATGCATTAACTTCAAACTATAATGCTTTATTTTTAGCTGCGTGAAGCAAGGGTAATGGCTTTTTTTCTGTCAGTCACCCTCATCTTCCTTTTCAGCTACATTAGGAAGATTAGAAAGCACTTTCCTTCCTTACATTTCTAGAAAATCAGTATTTTCTTTATCACAATTTTCCAGTGCCCTCTTTCTCCTTCGGAGCAAGACCCATGTTTGTAGACAGTCACACCAGAAAACCCCACGTTGATCTTACTGTATCCAAGACTCTCCTCAGTAATAGAGCTGTCCATTATATGCCATTTAATTCTATGCATATGGTCATAAAATCTTGTTTGGTCATAATTTGAAATACATGGTGTCTGTCTTCCCTGTGTGAAGTCCTCATAGCTACCATCCTAGAGGCTTGGATGGAAATTCTGCTACAGATTATTTTTAGAGCCTTGGCATGCAAAGGGTCCTTGGTAACCAAAAATTTTCCCAAAAAGGGAAAATCTATGTTAAAATGGTAGTCTGTTAGATATAAAGAAGCATGGCTTTTACTTCTCAGTATTAATTCAGAAGTATTAGTTCAGAAGCTCAGAAGATGTTTTGTGAATTATCATTTGCTACTTAACGAAGTGATTTCCAGATTAAATCAAATGTTACTTCAGTAAAGATTACAGCTACATCCCAAGTTGCCTATGTGTTGGAGGATCCCAGGTGAATTTTCCAGTCATTCAGAGTGGTTTTCTTAAAACAGTCAGACTGAAAATTGTTATTCAGCTTTAAACTTCATTCATGCTACGAAAATGTCATCATTCAAGGCCTGATGTGGTTCTGGGCAACCTGATCTAGTTGAAGATGTCCCTGCCCATGGCAGGGGGTTGGACTAGATGACCTCTGAGGGTCCCTTCCAACTGAGACCATTCTATGAATCTATTGTTGCCTACATTAACAGTTCTCACAATTCAGAAGACAAATAAAGTGGTACTGTGCTAGTGTTTTAACTTACAAAATATATTGAGGCTTTCTAAAAATGTAATTCATATCCTAGAAACATGAGTGGTTCCTTAAAACTTGTTCTGTACTGAATAAAGCAAAATTAGGACAATTCAGCTTGTTGACTGTACAGGGTGGTTGTGCTGATAGATCAGGTGGCCGCTGATCAATTTCTGAAGCTTCTTGAATACCTGTTCATACATAAATATGCATCAACTTTCTAACAAATAAAAGCCTATTCTACTATTCTAGTTGGTTCTGTGCAGGTTTTCTTTCTGACGTGTGTAGAATAAATAGCGTTAGGAACTGTGACCTAGCTTTACATGTTCAGAGCCAAGAACAAGTTCTGCATGCACATGTCTCCTACTTCACTTTTTAAAAGAGAAGCAAACTTTAAAAACAAGGAATACTTGAGCATAAGAATCTTAACTTTACAATTACTCGCTTATTTAGATACACTAGAGCAATTCTTCTCTTAGGAAACACAATTTATTTGGTTAAAACAAGGTAAGAAGGGGAGTGAAGTTAGCAATATGGTTTAAAGAATGGGGAGCTGATGATGACAAGCACTACTATAGCTTCAACACAGTTAAGAAGGTAAAGATATTAATAAAAACTTGTGGGCAGTAGAGTACAATAGAGTTCTTTAAATATAGAGGTTGTTGAAGGGTATAAAAGCTTAGTAACAGAAGTCCTATAATGGGCAAGGATGATAAATTTCTGCTGTGCAGAAAAAGGCATAAATATTCAATAAATATTATGTTCTGTATTCAGAAAGAGGCTGGATTATTTTTTTACATCTCACCTCCTCCATCATTAGTGATGGAAAGAACATATCACTGTACCAGCAACTATTAATATTTAAAGTTTTTAAAGCTGCACTGACAACAACAGATACTAAAAGAAAAGCTTAGAAGCTCTATGAAGTATTAATTCCGAGTTTTAACAAATCATGGAAGAGTGGAGAAATTCTAGAAGGCTGGAGGGAAAGGGAAACTAATGTGCTCAAATTTAGAAAGTATATGAGCTCCTTGAAAAGGCATAGTAATATGCTGTCAGTGAAAATTTTTAAGAAGAAGTACATAATTCAAGTTGATCTGACTGGGCAAGTCAGGCGCAACCTTGTACTGCTGCATGGGGTTACTCCATGGGAAGGTGCTTGCACTTGCCTTCACCCTTACTGAGTTTCACAGATTCCTGGTAACTCTTTCCTCCAGCCTCTCCAGGTCCTTTTGATTAGAGGCCCTGCCCTCCAGGTCCCAGTTTCATATCAACTGCACGCATGCTAGCAGTGCACTTTATTGCATTATCCAGGTCATTAATAAAGATATTAAACAGTGTTGGCCTCAGGATTGAAACCAGAAGCATGCCACTGGTATAAGTGATTGCCAGTTGAGCTCTATACCACTGATCACCACCACTCTTTAGCCTGGTGGTCCAGCCCGTTTTCCATGCACCTTATCATCCAACACATATCTTGCCAATTTGCTTGCAGGGATACTATGGGAGACCATGTCAGAGACCTTCATAAATTCAAAATAAACAGCACCCACTACCCTCATTTTATACACAGCACTAGTCATCTCATCACAAAATGTAGTTAGGTTAGTGTCATGGGTTCAGCAGTAGCAGTCATTTCTCTCCTTCTTGGTAGCTGGTGCAGCGCTGTGTTTTTGATTTTCGGGCCTTGGAGCTGTGCTGATAACACCAGTGTTTTCAGTTACTGCTTGGCAGTGTTTTGGTCCGGCCAAGGACTTTCTGAGTCTCATGCTCTGCCAGGGAGGAGGGGAAGCAGGGAGGAAGCAGAGACAGGACACCTGACCCAAACTGACCAAAGAGGCTATTCCATACCACAGCACGTCATGTCCAGGATGTGAAAACAGAGAGCAGAGACCCGGAAGGGTGTGGTGGTGAATTGGGGGGTTCGCTGCTGGGGGGTGCACTGGCTGGGTCGGGCTTGGTGAGCAGTTGTATTCTCTTTCCTTGTATTTCTCTTGTATTATTACTGGTGGTAGCAGTAGTTGTTTGTGTTATACCGTAGTTACTGAAACTGTTCTTATCTCAACCTGTGGAAGTTGGATTCTTTTGATTCTCCTCTCCATCCCCCTGAGACTGGGGGAAGAAAGAGAGGCAAGTGAGTGAGCGAAGCAACCTCGTGAGTTTTAGAGACTTAAACCACGACAGTTATTTAGGTATGATTTATCCTTGATGAATATGTGTTGGCTGTTCTCAGTCTTCTTATCCCTAACATGGCTGAAAATAGCTTCAGGGACGCTTTGCTCAGTAACCTTGCTGTGGACTGAGATTATGATGACCAAAGTTTGAATTTGGCCATAATGTAGGAATTAATGCCTCTGTTCAAAAAACTAGGTGTTTGGTTATTTAATTACCCCAAGTGAGCAGAACTTCAGTGTCAGAATTCAAAGACTTGACAGTACAGGTGTCCCACAGCATGGTTTTTATGGGAAATAAATGAAAAGGTACTCTGTGTCAAACCACAAAACCCTAGTTGCTTTAAAGGCTTGGTCATGCTTAATTGTTTTTCTCTTGAAATACTAATTTAGTTTGGTCTTGCTTAGTTTGAGATTTAACTGAATGAATTAGGAATACAAATATCCTTAGGAACAGAAGGCAAAGCTGGAGGCCCGTAGAGAAAGAAGAATGTTCCCAGGGTTAGCATAGTCTGCACACCACAGCTGGTTTCTAGACAGTGTCCAGGAATAATTTTGACATGTTTATTTCACATTTTTTCTCCATGAACATGTTTTGAGGACACTTCATTAAGTATGGCTGATAGTCTTCGAAGCTCTGCACCTTTAACAGTTTTCAAACAGCAAACAGGGTGGTGGATACAAGAATGAAAGTTATATTGGCAAGGACTATTTGCACAATGAAAACAACACAAGATAAGTGAGTGAAGGCAGTGATCTAGGACAGGTTAGACTTTATTCTTTTTTATATGTTTATCTGTGTGATGGTTTTTGTTATGAGAAGTATATTTATCAGTAATGTGCTGATAGACAGTAATAAATCCTGTAAAAAAGGCATAATTTAAGTAAATCATAGTATATGGATATACACTTTTGTCTTGCAAATGTCCTGTGTACTCCTTAGTGAAAGGTGTGCCAGTTTGAACAGCCACTATTTTATGTTGCTTCTGGATGATAATCAGTCAAAGCAATGTCACCAAATCTAGAAAAACTTGTGGAATATTTTTGTCCATCTAAATTTTACAGTTGGTATTAAGAAATGTGTTTCTATGAGATTGGCTAGAGAATATACTCTTTTGTATTCTGGCTGTTCTTAAAGTAAACAATATATCAGTCACTTTGGCCCAGCAGTTGCTTTGTCAGTTAGGTCAGACTACCGCGATCTCCCAACCAGAGAATTGGGGTATTCCATGCAGGAAAGTCCATTGAAGTGGTGACAGTCTTTTACCAGAAAATGATAGGCGTGTGACTGAGCAAAGAATGCGGGCAAACAGCTGAATTTCTCTGCTGGGGTCTGTGTGAAATAGTTTGGGCACAGCAGCAGCAGCAGGAAGGGAGGATGCTCCTCAGCACACAGCTGGCCAATTGTTTCTCTTGGTGCAGTGTTAACAAGGGTTCTACAGCTGTATCTGTTTCTTTGGCTGTGGAAGTTGAACTGCCCTTAATTTTGCAAGATAATTTTGACTTCATTAGTTGTGTATTGGGAATTCTTTTAATCTACAAGTGTAAAATGTATGCAATATTCTTTAATGTTTAAGGTACTTACTATGACAGAACTTCCATAAAATGTGACCTTTTCATTTTGCACTAAACTCAGAACTCCTGAGTTTTATGAGGGTGTTTCAGTGAGATTATAATCTGATTTGTAAACTAATTTGATGATTCTTCCAGTGCAGAACAGTTCATTACATGCTTAGAAGGCAGTAAAAGTGGAAGCCATACAGTATTTAACTTGCTTATGCCACTCATTAGATTTTTACGGGGTTTTAAAGTGTGTCCTGTTAAGAACATATTTCTTTCTGGTGAGTAAGATCGTGTTTGGGAAACACAGGATTTAATTCATAGTTGGGCAATGTTTATAATGCTCACCATGATTAAGAAAATCCAACTACTATGTTTACATCTCTGGTTTTAGAAGTCTGTGTGTTCTTAAAGTGTACTGGGCATGCAGCTTTTGAGAAAAAAGAGTGCTTAGCCCTGAAACACTGTGTAGGCTAGCAATGCTACAGGCAAAGTTTGAGGGGAGAATCAGTGTAGCACCAGAACAGTTGAACAGTTCTTTGTACAGCTGACTATTTATCTGATGTATTTTTTAGTACAGGGCAATCTGCAAGCACCAGCTGTGCCTCACAACAGTTACACATGCTCAAGTGAATACTTCTTCTTCTGTAGAATTTACAGGTTATTTTTGAATTCAGCTGAAGAAAATAGGCCTTTTCCTTCAGCGTAACGAACTAAATATTTCAATGTGTAATTCCTACTGAGAGCTTTTTTCACTGAGAAAAATTGGGCCTTAGAATCTAGTATGTTTTGATTGGTTTGGGCATTGTGGAGTGTTTCTTTTTTTGGCCCTAATACCCTTTTTCTCTTCTTTATTTCTTTAACTTTTCAGAAATGTGTGTGTTACAGATGAGCCCTTTGTGGGGGGACTTTCTCTTAAAAGTCAGTAGTTGATATGTGATTTTAACATGTTGGAAATACATACCGTGTTGGCCTGGCTCATTTACTGCTGGATCGGGCACAGTTATAGGTTGGCCTTCTCACTTTGTCCTCTATGCCATGTAATAGTAAGCTCCTTTACTTATTTATTTATTTTCAGTTCTCGAATACTTGTTTTACTTCAGTCTGCAAATAATACAATTGAGGTTACTTTTTACAATGCAGTATAATTTTTTTGCAGAGAAGATATTGCTGCACAGGCATTATAAATGTCGTAAAGTAGCTTTCTGACTTTTTAAGAAACTCCGTAATGAAAATTCTGACAGAAACTATGATGCTTACTGAATTTATTTAGTAAAATGGCAAAATATAGTACTATGCTCAAGTTTGGAGCTGTAAAATTGAAAGAAATTCCATTATTTGAGTCAGAATTCTAAAGGTAATTCACTGTGCAAAAGTTTGGAGGGTTTTTTTTTGTTTTTGTCAACTCTTAGTTAACTTTCTGCTAAGTAGAGCAGTAACAACACACCCAAACTTTGTTAAAATAACAAAAACCCTGTACAAGATCCTTCCTGAATGACACAATAAGTTTTATCTGAGGGATTCAGGTTAGTGTGCAAATAACCTAAAATAGTCAGAATAAGTGTTTAGGGATCAACTGTTTCTTGTTCAGCAGTAATTTAAGAACTAACTATGACATTGTGAAGACTTTAGTGCCACATTTCAAACTTCAGTTAGTCAGATTGTGCAGGTGAATGTATCATGCGCTAGTCTTAATCCTTAAATTATTAATGGAATTTTTAGGGCTCTGTTACCTGAGACATTTAAATATGTTTTGGCCATGTGTGAGTAAGTTCAAAGGTATCAAATATCTCTAAAATATATTAGGACTACCAAATTAAGAAAACAGAACACTTGCTCTCGTTTCAGTGTTGCAATCCTGACTGGCTGTTTCTGTAGCCTAAACTGATAAATGACAGAATGTGAAAACTTTGTTTTCAGTGGAAAATTATCATTAGACTATCAGTAATAACTTATTCATCAAATGTAAAAGTTGAGGAAAATGGAAAACAGCAAGTAATGTGCAAATAATGGGTTGGTTTTTTTTGGTCTTTCCTTTAGTCATCTTTAATTATTTTGGTTGGTACCTCTGGTGTACGTTAGATTATTGTACTCTTTGAAATAACATGTTTATCTGTAGTGTAAGAGCAAGTAAATAAAAAGTGCATGTGAAAATTTGTTATAAAATATCTTTGTTCTCTGTTACTTAGTCAAATTCTCTTTAATCCTTCAGCATAGCATTAAATGTGTGAAGGATTTTTGAGTAGCTTTTTAGCTAATTCTGAAGTGTGGCAAGAGCATTGCAATAGGAGTTGCTGGAACAATCTGTCCTCTGTGTATTGACTCAATGTTATTGTGATTTTTCAGGCTATCTGTTGTTGTCAAGTGGAAAATAAATTTGATTTCTGAAAGGCAGTTGTTGAAGTTGGAGGTTTTCCAGATCCATCTGAGCAAAGCCCTAAGCCCAGTGTTGACCCTGCTTTAGGTAGGGAAGTTGGATGGGATGCCCTAGAGTAGTCCCTGCCAACCTGAGTGATGATGTAAGTAGCCATATACACAATTGCAGATGTTTGTATAATGCTATGAAGTTTGATTGTAATGAAATAGCTGATTAGTATTTGTGGTATTGTTTATCTGAGAAGAAAGCTAATGTACTGCAGCAGATACATAGTGAAGGATAAATTATGTATTCTGTCTTTATTAGACTGAAGCAGTCATTAATTATGAACAACAGCAAAGTCAGAAAGTCTCACAGTTTAATCAGGTATTGCAAATTGAAAGCCATGATGGTGTACTGCAGTTCCACTGTGAATGACATTACATATTGCTGGCAGAATTGTAAGATACGTAGATATTCTGTTTTATGAAACTGCATTGTTGAGAATCCTGGCAAAACTTCTTAGCAGTTCGTACACAAGCAATAAATGAATGTTTAGTTTAGGACCATGATAACATGGTGGGGAGTGCAGAACAGGAGTAGTGGGAGTTGTGGAGTTTGAATTTTAAGATAAATCCTAGGCTACCCATTGCCAAATAAGCATACTAGATGTTTCTGTGCCTTGGTTTGTTTTTTGTTTTGTTTTGGTTGGTTTGATTAAGGCTTTTTAAATGAGTTAATTTGAGTTTAAAATAGAAGAACTATTGACAGCAGAGTTTGCATGTAATGGCTTACAAAAATAAAATTAGTAGTTTGCATTTTCCAGAACTATTGTTTCCAGTGGCCCCGAGAATGAAGAACGAAGTGTAGAGATCTGTATTCATTCATCATTTCACAGTTACTTTCACAACAGTAAGATCCAAGATTGTGTTTTAAAGTCAGAAGCTTTGACCTTTTAATACAGAATAGTAGCAAAGATGTGTATACAGATGTGGACTTATAAAGGACTCCAGTTCACAGCATTCAAAGCAGTACTACTAAGAAGGTATTTACTAAGGAAAACATAAAATTACAATCTCTCATTTTAAATTGGAAAGTTGAAAAAAAAAGTTACATTTTGGGATTCTGTGAATCGTCTTATATTAGGCATAACAGCAACTGTGCTGCTACTTGCTCTTCTTTCAGTTTTCAGAATGGAGTTGTTTTCTCAAATGGAAAATAGTTGGAGTTATTTTCAGTTGTAAAATCTGTTCAACTACAATTTATTTAATACACAGATTTCGTAAAATAAAGAATCAGTGTTGCTTTTTCTTTAGCTTTCTCTTCTGCCAGGTGTCCTTTTGAGAAACTTAGCTTTTATAAATTCTTTTGCAGGTCCTTCAATTTGCTGTCTTGGAGATAGTTAGAGTTCTAAAATAAGAATTACTGAGACTGTATGCTTGGCTGTCAGCAATAGTAAAAAATGTGTGGAACATCTTCACTTCTTGCAGTGTATACACTGTATTTATTCAGACAACTGAAGAACCTCAGAAGTTTATTTCAAATGATATATCTCCTCAATAAAAAGAAATACCTTTCATTTGCTTTTTATTTTAAGCCAAATTTGAAGTTGCCCTGTGTTGCTTCGTACATAAGCTGTTATTATCAGCAACGTGTTACTGAAAGCAGCATAGAACCTGTCATGTAGGCACAGTTCCACTCTGACAGATGGGCATGGTGTAGGCATGCCAGCCAACCGTTCTATCTTCACCTAACAAAGTATGAAGGGAAGAATTTTTGTCCAGGATTACCACTGTGGCATTCAGTGCAGTGTAAGGCTTTGAGTTCAGGAAATGCACTCAGACTGGTCCATCTCATAGGATGACCAAAAATTTAAAAATAGCCTGGGTTTTAGGTGCTGCTAGGTTTGTACTGGGAAAAGGGACCAGTTGCACTGGGGCTTCTGTTTCTTTTTGACTGTCTGTGGAAGTCACCTAATGGGCACAGCCAAAAGAATTCTGCCACTGACACACATTTCTCCCTGATTAATTACCTAAGTATGGAAACAGAAGCAGTATGTAATTTCTCTTGTGAGAAGGCTGTTTGTGGCGACACGCATATCTCTTCGGATATAGATCTATGAGGATCTACTGATGTAGGATGAAATCCTAGTGTTAAAATATGATTTGAAATAGAAAATTTGGTATGAGAATAAATCAGATTTCTGTGACTGAAGATTTGGGTAGGGATATGCAGAGTAGTTTTGCAGGTTTTCAGAAATGCATATCAGCTATTGCTTGGTGATTGGGGTTAAGGGTTTTGGAGAGTTCTTTATTTTTTAAAGAAATTGCCTTAATGCCTTGTGCTTGATTTTATAAAGTAGCCAAGCTCTGCAGGCTTTTGGCAAATGTACTTGCTTAAGCAAATGCTTTTGTGTGTTACATTACTCAGTCTTTATGTCTGTCAGTTTTACTTTCCTCAGGATTTTTGTGTAGCTCCAATGTTTTAATCTTTCATTTCAAGTCTAACTCAGCCTTTAAATACCAACAGATTTTGCTAACTTTCCTGGAAGTTATGCTGATATGATTCATTCATGCTTTCTGGGGAACTTGGTTTCCATTGAGAAGTTTCTAAATTTTTGGGAAATAATGTTTGCATGGCACTGTCACTTACAAGATGGCACAGTATGTGAAAGAACAGGTTTGAAAAAGGAAGTGAATAAAATTGCTTTTGATATATAAACGGGCATTTTGTGAGCCTCTGTTAGAATGTCTTTTATAAACTGTACTAAGTAATTTTTCTCTAATATGAATATTTTCCTTCTGAAATGAAATTATGTAATAATATTTGAGTAACACTTCTTTATATGCCTAGTTTTATATTAAAATTCATAATTAAGCTTAATATGAAATTACAAGATTTGATTTAATGCTTTCTTTCAGTACCAGAACTAATGTTCACTGCATTAGAAGGTGTAGTCATCATTGAGAAGCTTTGTTCTTTTAACAAAAGGTACCAAAAATAAATTCAGTTAGGGTCATAGTGGTTTAGTTTAATACTGTTATGATAATAAGTACTGTAATTACTTTCAGATAGTTCTTCATTCCCAGAGGATGAGATTTTTAGTTCTGATGTCTGCTTAAAGCATGAGAATGACAATAAAATTAATGTCATAACCTTTACAGCCTATTTGTCGTTTTCTGTGTAGTATCCTAAAGGATTTTGTGTAACATCTAAAATAAATGTCTTGGTATGCATAAGCATCAAATTAGGTTAATTGGGTTCACCTGATACTCAGTCTGTCTCTCAGGACACCAATTTCATGTAAAAGACCTGTGGGTATCTTTCTGTGAAAATTGCTTTCAAATTATTACATGTATATACTCTGCTTCCTTTGATTGTTAAAGACCAATTTACAGTGTAGGCTTTTTTCCTGTTTATTGATATTTTTGCTTCTTCTGGTTGAAAATTCATTTAACTTTTCATTCTGCAGTGACATAAGGAGTAGTATAGGCATGACAGACCTTATTTTGTGGCATTAAGATAATTTTTACTTTTTAATTCTAACTCCACTTCACTTGAAATTTTTCTAATAGATTTCATTTCTGAGCAGTCAGCAGCAGATTTAGAGAGAACTGTTTTGAATTCTGAAGTACTGCAACTTGAATGATTTTATTTTTTGTCCTATGATAGCTTTACAAACTGAGGAAAACAGATTGACAGATTATATAGAATTTTAAAAAATTTCATCATTGGGATAGGCTCGCAGAGAAAAATCGATAATGATGCCACATATCTTCTGTATTTGGAAAGAACCAGTACTGGACTCAAATATAATGAAGAAAGACTGTAAGAATGTTTGCCTCCTCAGTATTTAATAAAAAAAAAGGGATGTCCTGAATTATTAATGGTGTCCAACCTAAAATTTGTTCTATACATAAGAGTGTAAAACAGGTGCAAAATTTGTTTAATTATTTTATGTAATAATTTTAATTTGGTTCTTTTTTAAATGTCATGGTTCTTATGGGAAGTAGTGATGCCAAGCCAGATTTATAGTCAAATGAAAAAAGGAAGAAATCCACTGAGAGCAGGTATGGGCAGCTGTACAGTTGTTATATCCCTCAACTTCTGTACTGTGCATTGATTCAAAATTTCAGATTTTTTTGATAAGACTGCAGGTCATGTTTAGGATAGGCATCAAATGTATGTAGATATTAAGTATCTGTTAAACAAGTACAACCTAGCTGAAAGATGTTAGAAACAGTGAGAAAGAAATATGAATCATTATACTTACAAGTTGTGGTAGGACTGGTTCCAAGACTAGCGCTAGGCAGTGGTCGAAAATACAGTATCCCTGTTGATAAATTTAAAAATAATGTAAAATGCAGGCAGAGCAGTCATGCACAGTTATGTGGTTTGCTTTGCAAACAGGGTATTCAGAGAAAACATTCATTAATACCGTTGTACATATAAGGAGGAATAGAAAAATTTGAAGGGGTTATTAAGAAGAATCTTGCCCTGACTTCAAAATCTTGAGTTGTTCTGTTTCTCAAAAAAATAAGGTTACTTGATTAAATACCCGGGGGGGGCGGGTGGGGGGGGGGGGGAAGGACTATGAAAAGTTCTTTGGTGCAACAACAACAACAACTAGTCATAAATCACCAGAAAATGAGAAGTCAATTTGAAAAATTGCACTCCTTTTAATTGGCAGTAGCTGATCAATGTACTAGTCTCTCAAATAAGCCCTGGATTTTCTAGATCAAGACAATTATCTTAACTGAATTTAGGATTGAATTCAGATCAGAGATGCCCCTACAAAATGTATGATTTGTATGGTCCAGTTTTCTGTGTTAGGGTTTTTGAGTGCCTGGAAGAAGATGTGGAGCTTGTATTTCCTTATGCTATTCTAAGAATTGTTGATCTGTATCCTGAAGTCTAGTTTGCTTGCTATAATTCTAAGAGGAATTAGTAACCATAAGTGGGTTTAGATGATTTAGATGATTTTGTGCTCCCTACAACTAGGAGGGACTGTGGAAACATATAAAAGTGTGACTTCAGAGTAATAATTTTGAGAACCTTAATTTCAGCATAATTTCTTACATTGCTTTTTACAAGAATATGTGTTGCTGTAACTATTTCAGTATGTTTTCAAGTGCTGGAAATCCTGAAGTGGAATGTAAACTTTGGTTCTGTAGAAATTTTTGGTTCTTGAGCAATATGGCCTTAAGGAAGTATGTCTTAAGCTGTGGGTGACAAGTTGAAAGTCCACCCTGCTTCGTAGAAGTCTTTTGCCAGTCTAAACTTACATCAGTGTAGTCTGCTTATTCTTGCAGTTTAGGATGGAGTTGTCTGTATGTTACCACGATGTAAAACTACCTCTAGGTGAGCTGGCATGTGTTTGTGTATTGCATCTGACAGATGAGAGATTGACTGCTTAAGTACCACGGACAGAGGCTCTTTGAGGCAGCCTGGGATCTGCTCTTACGCATGGGCAGACCTCTGACAGGAGATGCTGGTTTAGGTACGAGAGCTTATTATTACATATGGCTCAGCACAGGAGATACGTATACCAAAGAGCCTCACCTGTTTGCTGTGTGTGAGATCTCCTTACAGCAGACACAGTTAATTTTCTTTTATGTTTTGTATTGAACTTGAGGGAGGTGATCCTGCCCCTCTACTCCTCTCTTGTGAGACCTCACTTGGAGTACTCTGTGCAGTTCTGGTGTCCTCAACATAAAAAGGACATGGAACTGTTGGAAGAAGTCCAGAGGAGGGCCACGAGGATGATCAGGAGACTGGAGCACCTCCCGTATGAAGATAGGATGAGAAAGTTGGGGCTGTTCAGCCTGGGAAAGAGAAGGCTGCATGGAGACCTCATAGCAGTCTTCCAATATATGAAGGGGGCCTACAGGGATGCTGGGGAGGGACTCTTCATGAGGGACTGTAGTGATAGGACAAGGGGTAACGGGTTCAAACTTAAAGAGGGGAAGTTGAGATTGGGTATGAGGTAGAAGTTCTTTACTGTATGGGTGGTGAGGCACTGGAATGGGTTGCCCAGGGAAGTTGTGAATGCTCCATTGCTGGCAGTGTTCAAGTCTGGGTTGGGCAGAGCCTTGGGTGACGTGGTTTAGTGTGAGGTGTCTCTGCTCATTGCAGGGGTGTTGGAACTAGATAATGTTAAGGTCCTTTCCAACCCTAACTATTCTGTGATTCTATGAAATGGAATTGATTTTGCCTCTTTTATACTTTACTGCTGCCCACAGAACCATCTCCTTCCTGGAACCCTACTCCTGCTTTTTGAAAGTCAATTGCATGACAATAAAGAAACGTATTCAAGACTTACTTTTGTGTTTAGTAATTGCATCAGAATTTGTCCTAACTATTTTTGTATATATCCAAAATCAATTTGTTGGTACTTCATGTGCTCAGAAGGGGGCTCTTGAGTGCCTGTCTGGAATGTTCTTTATGTAAGATTCTACTTGCTGTTAAATTAGCCAGGAAAGTAAGCAAATTCCGCATCCCCGCGGCTCCTCTGCTCATGGGAAATGTTATAGATATGCACTGGTATGAAAGCTTAGATCCAAGTAAACCCTAAAGCAGTTAAAGTTCAATCTGTTGTTGGTTAATATACTTGCTGCTTACCTTCCCAAAGCCTCCAGCTGCATCACTAGAGCAAGAGTTTTATACCCTTGTCTGACTTCTAAGATGAACCAGACTATTCTGCAGCCGTTCCAGAAGCTAGACCATTTTATAATAAAGAAAATCTCTAAGTGGATAACAACATAATTTTATACTGTCTTTGTATAATACTATGTCTTTTTTACTTCACTTTTGAATGACACTTGGTGAAAGCTTGAGTAACACTGCACTGGGAAGAAATAGCCAACTCTTCAGTTACTGGGTGGTTACTTGATGTAATGCTATTTTATGTCAAACATTATGTATCAAATTTTGTACTTAAATTCAGGAGAGGTGGCAGTGTAATGTTTGCTTCACAAATGCAAGCTAATATCTTAATAGTAGCATCCATGGAAGGTTCTGCTTGTCAGTCAGTTATATGGGATGCATGCAGTCAGATGGTTGAAGAAAAATGATTGCTTAAGCCTACATTGGCTGTGGTTCTTCAGAATGCATTGTCACACTGAAATTGATGATGTGCCTCCTTTTAAGCCTTTAAAAGGGGGGTTCAATTATGAGAAGCCTAAGTTAGTTGTACCCACTGTTGAAATACAGAGAGTGCATGTAAGGGTATGTGTGATCCAGAGAAACACTTGGTTTAAAACTCTGGTGGTGTTTTTGCGTGAGGTATGGGCATACTGGGATCTTTTCTGGAATACAGTTTTTGAAAACTATTGCCATTTTCCTATTCTGTTTGTTTGCTTGTTTCTGACAAATTATCAGCTTCTAAGTATCTGTATTTCTTCTTTCCAGGAACTTTGTCCTAACTATTAAAGGGCATAATGCAGAATCCTTTAACTTTTTCTGCAGGTATAGTATATACTTCCTATATTTTTTTTTTTTTTTTGAGAAATTAGATGCTTGTGATTCAAAGTGTGGAAGAAATGTCATCATCATTAATAAGTCACTGTATAACTTGTGTCTGCTATTCTACCCTAATATGTGTTTTAAGATGAAGTCATTATACTGCAGAATTTATCACTTTAAATGATTACAATAGCTAAAATTGTTTTCTTCTGTAGGACGTTGCTAATTACTCTTGTCACCTGTAGTTGAAGCTTGAAATACATTCATCTACTTCTTGCTTGATTCAGCAGAATTAAGTGTTCAGGGTTTATTGCAGTTTTTTTCATCCTCATACATTTGAAAATCACTGTCATATTTGACCCTCATATAATTTGGGGTCATATCTATTTGCAAGTTGTGCTACAGGACTAGCACAAACAAGAAAAGGTTTTCTAAATGTAAACTTAGATTTTTAGATTTTAAGTGCCATTTCTCCGTCACTCCTCTCCTTACTAACATTATTCGTACTTAACTATATTTCTTCTGTGTTTTGTCTCTTCAAACATCATCTTTTGGTGATTTATTTTTTCAGTAGGGTTAGTGTCTTGAATTTTTCCCTCCGTTATTAATGAGGATATCTGTGCTTCAACTGTGTTTTCCCAAGCCTCTAAATGTGTAGCCATAACTTTAATTTCCTTTCCCTTTTGATCTGTGTCACAATGCTAATGTTTAAGTATGATTTTGAACTTGAATGTCATTTTTAATGATACTTCTTAAATGTGAGTGAATGTTTGATGGATATGACATAAGCCCTAATGGACCTTTCAGAACCATTGCAGGTTGTCAGTTAAATTTCCATTGTTAGTACTTACATTAATTAAGAAAAGTACTATATATTACTTAACTTGAAGCCTTGAGCTTTTACTGTCATTTAAGTTTATACTTTACCTGTTTTGTGAAGACTGAGTATTTTTATGGTACTGTAATAATTCTGAGGAAGCTATTCCAGAAGTATGTCACGCAAATTGATCTTAGTTGATGAGTTCTGCATTTAATGGGACTATTCTTTCAAGAGAGACAGCACTTACTATTGTGTAAAACTATCTACCCTGCAGTGTATTCTTCATCTGTATGCTTAAGAGTGAAATACTTAATTCGAATACTTAAAAGCCTTAATTTAATTCTTCCTTTAAATAACAGGAATTTGACCCCTGTTATAGTTGAATGGAATGAGTTATCTTTATGTTGAAGTGATTTCTGAGTAGCAAGAGGAGAATATCCTCCTGTATGAAGATAGGATGAGAAAGTTGGGGCTGTTGAGCCTGGAGAAGAGAAGGCTGCGTGGAGACCTCATAGCAGCCTTCCAGTATCTGAAGGGGGCCTATAAGGATGCTGGGGAAGAACTCTTCATTAGGGACTGTAGTGACAGGACAAGGGGTAATGGGTTCAAACTTAAACAAGGGAAGTTTAGATTGGATATAAGGAGGAAGTTGTTTACTGTGAGGGTGGTGAGGCACTGGAATGGGTTGCCCAGGGAAGGTGTGAATGCTCCATCCCTGCTGGTATTCAAGGGCAGGTTAGACAGAGCCTTGGATGACATGGTTTAGTGTGAGGTGTCCCTGCCCATGTCAGGGGGATTGGAACTAGATGATGTTAAGGTCCTTTCCAACCCTAACTGTTCTATGATTCTATGATTCTATGAATATAGACTGTGAAGCTGTTTCCAAACTTGAAACTGATTAATCATTCACTTTTGCGATTTTTTTTTTGACTTACCTTTTTTTTTTCCCAAACAAAAATCCATTGCAATCAGTATCTTGTTATCAGCTTGCACCCAGAGTGAATTATAGGAGCCTTGTTGTAAGCTTCAAAAGTGAGGGTTCATGTTAGAAATCATAACCAGATTCTGGCCAGGAGCTGTATCGGTGTGAAGTCGTGGTCTAGTCTCAGTCATACTAGTCTCAGTATATTTGGTTTTATATTCTTTTACTATCACTCTTTTTTGTCCTTATATCAAGCATCACTTTTGTTACTTAAATGTGTTATGTCATTTCAAAAAAATTGAGGCTGTTAGCAATTTATAAAAATTTATGTACAGCTATAACATTGGTACATTTCTTACAAGTAAAAGGTTTGAAAATAAATGGTATTGGAAGTAGACCCTATCAGTCAGTTACATTTAGTATACCATTTTTGCTTGTCTTTCTATACTTCAAAAATGCTTGTTATTTTTCAGTTGAGTGTGGAGATTGAGGTTAGTGCAGGTTCTTTGAGTGACAGCATAAACCCATTACTTCTACCATTTGTCATGTAATAGCAGGAGTTCTGTAATATGATGTGTACTGCTTCAGGGCATCTGTATTTTCCCAATTTAAAATATTTTATAAGAAAGCTGGTTACCATTTTCATAACAAGCAATTGAACAATGTAACTCCATGTTCAAACAGATGCACTTTTCTGAATAATGATAAATATATAACTTCCAAGATCTTAATTTTTTCTTGGGAATGATGAAGTTATCGTTGAAGCATTATATCCTGTTATTCACATTCATGTTAATATTTGTTGCTGAGCAAGTGCTGGAGTGTTTTTACAGTGCCCATGATGACATAAAATATCAGTGTGCCTTAGAGAACTGAAACACTTTTGGCATTGTCAGATTTAAAAAAAGTTTTTGTTAAGTCACTCTAACAAGAAATAATCATGTATCTTGTACAATTATTATGCAAAATACGAGGCTGTCCTGGTTTACCCAGGAATTTATTTAATACCTTTTTGTCTTTAAAATATGCGTTGGAAAAGTAGATCACAGACTGAAATCATGATTTTGCTCTTCGAGTTTATTATAATTTTTTTACAAAATCATGTATTTTTTAAAAAGTCATTGTTTAGTTTAGTACATTTTGTATCCATGTTAGTGGGGTCATTTGGTGGTGGGAGATCTCAAACTTCATTAGCCATGTAAATGTGTTTCTTAGCATCAGCACTCGCTTTGCTGGAACCCCTGCTGCCTTTATATCATTAACATAAATGCAGGTGCAAATAGCATTTATGTACTTTGATAGAAAGCAGTTGGAGACATTTCACTGTGGGACACGACACTTTCAGATTGTGTACATCTGTTCAAATAATATATCCAAGCCAGTGACATGAATGCAAGGATAAAAACATCTGCCCTTGAGACCATTTGCCGTACAGCAGATGCTTACATCTTTATTTATGCAGATGGTTTGTGTGATGAGCTGAGCAATGATGAAAGTGAGAAAGTTTGGCAAAGATTTCAGCTATTGCTTGGGATGGGAAAATATGTTGGTAACAGTGCTTCGTTTTCAGATGTCTACCAAAAGAAGAACATCTGTTATAAATACTGATGTTTTTAGTAACATGGATGTGGGGTTTTTGACATTAGCTAGATTAACACAAAATCTGTGAAGGTTTTTTTATTTTTAACTCTCCCACAAAAATTGTACTGAGTTACAGAAGATACTAATCAGTTTAATAAAAGTAATTACTTTTAACAGGAAGGCTCAACTGCTTTGCTTCAAGATGTTCTCAAGTTCATACAAAACACTGAATTGATTGAAAAGTTGAAAAAAATAGAATAGTTTGGAATAATAGCATAACTCCAAAGGCTGTGCATGCTGCTGTTGAAGATTTCATAACTTTGGGGTTTTTCAATAGAAGCCATATTTAGCGTTCCAAAATTATTAGACAAATAGTTTGGCTTTTCTGTTGTTTGAAAATTACTGTAGGGTAATTGACGTGAGTGGCAGATCTAAACTGAGCTGGCGCTTAAATGAAGGAACAGAAAGTGCCCTGTGCAGCCTTCCCGGCCGCCCTTCCTTGCCTGGCTCCGGCGGTGGCCAGAGGCAGCGGTGACGGCCGCCCGACTCCCCCTGCTGGACTCTGCACTAAGGGGCTCCTTTGTCTGCCCGCACAGCCAAATACACGTGAGTTTAATTAGAAATGTACTGATAGTTCTGCACACAGCAAGTCAAAGATATCATCTTTGGCCTACATTCCTGTTGTCTGCATTCCTGTTTTCATTCCCTCACATGCTGGCACCCTTTACAAGTGTTTACTGATACATTATCACTTAGTAGCGATGTATTCAAATAATTCCCTTACAGCACATCCAGTGCCGCCTTTTGAGAACTGATGCTGCCTTTAAGCAAGACAGTGGCTAGAATGGGCATGCTTAGCAATACCAATAAGCATTGCAAATAATTGTTATTATTCATAGGGGGAGGAAAACCATTCAGATACTGTAATTTAAATTGTTTTCTGCTACATCCTGCTGCCAGAAAGATCTAGCTATATTCAGGTTCAGCAGCAGGTAATAGTTTTGTATGTTCCGAAAACTAATGTCTTCCTAGCAAGGACCGTAGCCTTTCTGGATATGTTTTAGTTTTCCTATGCTATACAGAGCTGTGTCTGTCTTTGAAAAAATACACATATCTAGTTGAAGTACTGAGGAGATCCTCTAATCTTTATTTTTATTTTACTCCATAGTGGAATTGATTACTGGTGGCAATGTTTGGCATATCTCAGCCGGAACTGTAAAGTCTTTTTCTGAAGAAATTTGGGTCATGAAGAATGAAAAGGGGGGACACCTAGGGCAAACAAAATGCCTGGATAGAGTTTCCCTATTCAAATATTAGATCACTTAGGTAATTTTTAAAGAAAATGAGCTATTTACAAAATCCCTTGGAAAATACTTTCCAGCTGTCATCCAAGTTAACAATCTCTTTCTGTGTTCTGGCCCTTTCTTTGGGGAATGATAAACCCTGTGTATAGTTCATACTGGAAGATTCAGAATAGACCAGGCCAAGACTGACAATCTTCTGATCCTCTGTTCATCTTTAATGAGGGAGCACTCTCTGAGGTTTGTACCACAGAAGTTACCATACAGATGCTTTTAATGCCCTAAGTGAAATATATTTGCTCTGTTGAGCCAAAGGGGTGAATTAACTGTTTTCTCTTGCACACAGGCTCTCTTCTAAAGAAGTGCTTTGATTTTCACAAAATGTGATACTTTATAAAAGGAATAACAAGTTTGATCTCCTTTTGTGCTGCGTTTGCACGTCAGTATTTGAAAAAATAAGTTTTGTAAGGGGCATAATTCCCTTACTGCAGTCAGTCATGAATGTTTGCTGCCCCATAGAGGGAAGGAAGGAGGGTTGAACTCTGAGTAAGACGAAGATAGATTCTATTCTCAGCTTGTTTGAAGGGGAAGCAAGAGTCTAGTCAGAAAATATTTCATTATTTTTCCATAAAATGTTTCTACTTGACCTTTTTGTGCTGCATAGTTTCTGAGGAATTCTGCCTTCGTTTTTGTAACAGACTTGATGATTATTGTTTCCTGCACTTAAGGAAAAAATAAGTATATTAATTACCACTTATATTAAACATATCATGATTTTGTCCAGGTTGACTTGATCTTGGTGGACCTTTTAAAAAGGGCTTTACATTGATACTGACTTTTCAGTGAATGAATTACTGTTTAGGTCCATATCTTTCTTGAAGCTTGCTAGAATAAATTTCAACTGGCAGTTCTCCCAGAAAATAATTTTTTAAATTCCAATTACAAACTTTTCTTTGAATCTTTTGTTTATTTCCACCTTCCAAAGTACCTAATTTGTATCTGTAATGCCATTGAAGGTTTATGAATTAGGAGTTTATGACCAGTGCTTCCATCACCTCCCATCAGCTATTTTCTAAACAGTTTGTTCTGCCAAGTGGCTGTGGCACTGAAGCCTCACTTCACAGATATGCAGGGGTGGTACCCTCTATGGAACAGAATGACTGGGCAAAACCAACAAAGATAAACCACTGGATTTGCAGTGACACTAAAATAATTTTCATTCTACTCAGTTGAGACCTGTTGTAGCAGCACGTGAAATTTGACATTCTTGATTGCTGAAACTTGTAGAGGCATATAGAAGCTGAAGCACAGGCCTCGATGATGTATCTAGCAGTCTCTCTCAGACTGAAGTTCCATGCTTACACAGGAACCAGTGTTTTCATCTTCAGTAGTGATTTGTGTGGTTGCAGAGGCCAGGCACCACCTTGAGCGCAAAGATTTAGCTGCATAAACCTTATTCCTAATTTCTCTTCTTGCCATAGTGACAAAAATCTCCATGTGATTTCTTCAAGTGTAAAGGTGAGAAAAGTTATTAAAAATTACAGATGCTTTATGTATCGCTCTCTTTATGTCAGGTTTCATTTCTTGATGTGAAAATATTTTGATCTGCTTTAAATTTATTATGTTAACTTTAATATAAATGAGCAGCTCATAACTTGAAAGGCTGTCCCTTCAAAAAATGGGAAGCTTCTAAAGTTCTCTTCCATATATACGTTCGTATATGTCATATGTGCTGAATTTTAGGAAAGACTTCCAAGACTCTATTCCTTTATACAGTAGCATAAAAATGACTTTTTTTATAGGAGGTTGGGTTAAGCCTTGATTGCCAATATTTTATATATGATGTTGATTTTGAATATTGATTTAGAATATTGATTTACCCATATGTGGCTAATAGATTTGATATAACAACTCAGAAAGGTTACCTCAAAGCTGTTGGTCATTTACTATCTATAGAAATGGGATTTCATACATGTTTTAAAAATTACTTGGGACAATCCAGAGATATGTGAAACCTAAATCTATAAGAAATCCAAAATTATGTCTTAGATTATTATTGTTATCTAATGCTGATAATATAGTATCGAAATGCATTGATTTCTTGATTTGTTAACTTTTGGTCAGTTTTTGCATAGGTATTGTTTTATGTTACACTTTTCTCTGAGAACAGAGATACTAGAGCCAAGATGCTTGTCAGATTGTATTGGGAAAAAGAAGCCTTAATTGCAGATACAAACCTTAATTAGAGTCATAGAATGGTTTGTGTTGGAAGGAGCCTTCAAAGGTCATCTAGTCCAACCCTTCTGTAGTATCAGGAATATCTTCAACTAGATCAGATTGCTTAGAACCACATCCAGCCTGGCCTTGAATGTTTCCAGGGATAGGGCATCTTCCACCTCTCTGGGCAATCTGTTGCAGTGTTTCACTACCCTCACAGTAAAAAACTTCTTCCTTAAATCTAGCCCAAATCTACCCTCATTTTAGTTTAAAACCCTTATGCCTTGCCCTATAGCTACAGGCCTTGCTAAAAAGTCTGCACACGTTTTTCTTATAGGCCCTCTTAAGCATTGAAAGCCCTTAAGTATTGAAAGTATTCAGGTCTCCCTGGAGCCTTGTCTGCGGGCTGAACAAGCCCAACTCGCTCAGCTTGTCTTCAGAGGAGAGGTGCTTCAGCCCTCTGATTATCTTCATGGCCCTCCTCTGGACTTGCTCCAACAGGTCTGTGTCTTTGTTGTACTGAGGACTCCAGAGCTGGGTGCAGTGCTCCAGATGGGATATGGGATATCTCAGCAGAGCAGAGTAGAGGGGCAGAATCACCTTCCTTAACCAGCAGAATCATCTTCCTCCCTTCTTTTGATGCAGTCCAGAATACAGTTGGCTTTTTGGACTGTTGGGTGCACATTGTTGGCTCATGTTGAGGTTTTTATCCACCAGTACCCCTAAGTCCTTCTCTGCAGGGCCGCTCTCAATCCCTTCATCCACCTAGCCTGTTTGATATCAAGGGCTGCCCCCACCATGTGTAGGACCTTGCACTTGGCCTTGTTGAGGTTCATACAGGCCCACTTCTTAAGCTTGTTCAGGTGCCTCTGGATGGCATCCTGTCCCTCAGGTGTGTCTATTGCACCATTCAGCTTGGTGTCATCTACAGATTAGCTAAGGGTGCGCTCAATCTCACTGTCTGTGTCATTGATGAAGATACTAAACTGTACTGGTACTAGTATGTACTCCTGAGAGACACTACTTGTCACTGACTTCCGTCTGGATATTAAACTGTTGACCACTACTCTCTGGATGCAATGAGTCAATCCATTCCTTATCCACTGAACAGTCCATCTATCAAACCTGTATCCAGTTTAGAGAGAAGGATGTTGTGTGGGACCATGTCAAAGGCCTTACAGAAGTCCAGATCAATGGCAGCATGATAATGAAGCAGCTCATATGTATATTCTCAAACAACAGAGGAAAGCAGTTCTGGAAATTGAGAAAGTGCAATTACTTAACATTAGGGATTGTTCTTTTTTTTATCTAATTTTTTTAATATAAGTTATGTTAGATACTAATTTTCTGAAAAGTAGATCTCTATAAATTTTGGCATATGTCAGCATATGGTTCATAGTGTAATAAAGATGTTTTGGGGGAGAAAAAAAAGGCTGAATTAGACCAGAAACTGAAGAACTTCCCTAAATATGAACTGTGTGCCCATGATCCTGGATTACTGTATGAGTTATATCTCAAAAATGACTGTTTATGCCAAAAATAGTTTTAGCTTATTCCCACACTGAAAAATGTTGCTAGAAATTTTAAGTTTGAACATCTGCTTTCATAGAATCCAGTTAATATAAAACCCACCATTTTAATTGTATAACTTTGCTGTTTTAATGCTTTCTTCTTCTAAAAGCCTTTTGGAGAATATTCAAGGAATTCAGGAAGCCTCCCACTGCTCACAGAATTTCTTGAAATGCACTATAATCTTAATCTCATAAAATAAACTTGCACGGACTTCAAAGCAAAGACGACTTTAAAGTTCTTTACTGTAAGGGTGATGAGGCACTGGAATGGGTTGCCCAGGGAAGTTGTGAATGCTCCATCCCTGGCGGTGTTCAAGGCCAGGTTGGACATAGCCTTGGGTGGCATGGTTTAGTGTGAGGTGTCCCTCCCCATGGCAGGGGGATTTGAACTAGATGATCTTAAGGTCCTTTCCAACCCTAATTATTCTATGATTCTATGATTTTTCTAATAAATTTTAAATTACACAAAAGGACTCATGTAAACATACTTATATTACTCTTAAAAAAAATAAGTACTAAAAAATAAGAAATGCACGATACAAGGTTATGCATGTGGTTTAAATGCTTATTCTTTTACATTTAATAGTAATGTTTGTTGCCTATCTTAAGTCTGTGTTTAATTCCCATGTCCCACCCTGACTCTGTGGCCTAAACTCTTTCCAAGTCTCATTTTTAGTTCTCTTGTCCTTTTCCTGTTTGCCCTGTAGAAATCCTAATTTCTCTTTCATTCTGTCAGCCTGGCAGTTAGGAGAGGAGAGTCCATTTCTTTGTTCTAGCATGGGCCTTTGTACCTCAAGGTGTAGTTTTAGGAAAAATCCAGCCCAGCCTGAAGCAGGAACACATTCAATGGAATGCAAGCATTGGAAGAATTAGCTGCTTAAAGTATCTATTGAACACATGCCAGTAGCTTGCAACTTTGCCAAATTTGGGAAGCTTTTCACAGACAAAAGAGACATTGCTGTGTCAAATAGCAAGGTCTTCGTCTAAGGTACACATACTAGATTGTCTTCTTTTCTTGGCTTTTTTTTTTTGCAGACATACCTGGGTATGGCTGGCATTTTCTGTTGAAATTGATTTTAGAAGATTATCTGGGGCAAACAGCCAGAACAGGACGTTCCACCCAAACAGTTATTATCAGGCGCAAATAGAAACATTTGGAAATTAATTGTTGTAATATACAGAGTTGGGCACTCCTGATTTGTAGGCTTTACTACCAACCCTACTTTTCGTAGGTATGTGGCAATCCCAGTTTTGAACAGAGGAGGAAGATACTCTATTTTCTAGAATATCTACGGTTCCAGTGATTTTTGTGGAATTGCAGGAAGTGTAAAGCAGTATATAATTTAGCCCCCCTTGTTAAAAACCTTATTAAAGCTACTGAATCTTCATTTTTCTGAGCTTTTTTTTTGGTGCTGTTGACTGTCTTCCATGACATTGAAGCTAAAGCACCCCATCTGTTTGCCACATTAGCCAGCTTTACTCAATTCTTAAGCTATCACCTTGCATTTGGCATGTAATAGGTTAGATTTTAAAACATTTTTTGAGGCAAGAAAAATGGCAAAAAGCAAGTTGCAGTAGCTTTCTTAGTGCATTGACTGGAAGTTAATGTTTTATGTTGTCATTTTATACTTTTTTTTGTTTTCCATTGGGTTTGGGGATGGTTTGGGTGGTTGTTTTTTTTTTTTGTCCTGGGATCTATTTATAACTGACGGAAGCACTTTTGCAGGTGGTGTTTTTTTGCATGCTAATCCTGCAGTGAAACATTGTGTCCAACAAAGTATGCTGGGTCAGCAAAACCAAGAAACTTGTGCTGGAAAGACAGTATCCACAGGTATTTAGTGTGTGTGGAGATTTGGCAAAATGAATAATTAACTATCGATGATAGAAATAAATCTGATAGGAAGTTGTGCATTTTCTTCTTTCCCATAGCATAGATATTCTTCCTTTCAAATTCAGCAAAAGACAACAAACATGCATTTGATAAAATATTTCATTATTCTTTTTCATATGTGTTCGGCATTTCTCTTCAAAACAAGATAATCCTTTTTTGCGTTTGTGTTATTTTCTGTCACTTCTCCAGTCATAACAAGTTAAACACGTACCTATGCAAGTGAAGTGGTCCTGAAAGGATTGTTTACAAAATTAACATTATTACACAGTAGTTTCTGGTATACTGGTGGTTTATTTTATGTACAAAATAGACCAGATTAGTGGGGAAAATTAAATTTCTTCTCAAGTTTTCTACAGTGTCCGAGTTCAGCAATGTTACATGCTTTACATAGAGAACAAACTGAAGGAGGTACAAGGAGAAGGCAGGACAGGTTAGAGCAGATCAGACGTGAATAACTTAGGAAGGAAGGGGAACCTGTGAATGAAGAGGAGCCCTGTGGAAGTCTTTCTTTCCTTCAGAGGACTCTTCCCAGCGTGGCTATATCAAAGACCTTGATGCATCATTGTTTTATGGGGTTTTTTTTTAATTTGTGTATCACTATCCAGTCCTATACAATTTTAAGGTTATTTAGAAGGGGTGAGATGAAAGCTTATGACATCCTGCAAGTTTCTTAGTGATTAGATATTGCAGGTGCTAGCATGGTAACCATTAATCTTTTGAGACTTTTAAGTATATGAATTCAATTGTATTAGATTTAACATTGTGCTTAATTATTTTAAAGTGTCTACCTGTTGCCCCAATTCTATGCCTATTTGAAAGACTTAGAACATGGAAGTTAAAAATGGGATTCATGTTGTTTAGATATTAAATCTAAGGTTTCGTTAATTTCCTTATTGTTGTGGTTTAAGCCCAGCCATAAATCAGCCACACAGTTCGTTAGCTCCCCCCCCCTTCCTCCCCTTGCTCCTGGAGAGATGGGGAGGAGAATCAAAAGAATGTAACTCCCACGGGCTGAGATAAGAACAGTCCAGTAACTAAGGTATAACACAAACCACGACTGCTACCACCAGCAATAATAATGATAAGGGAAATAAGAAGGAGAGAGAATACAACTGGTCACCACCCGCCGACCAATATCCAGCCCGACTGAGCAGTGAACTCACCCTTCTGGGTAACTGCCCCCTGTTTATATAGTGGGCATGACGTGCTGTGGCATGGAATACCTCTTTGGTCAGTTTGGGTCAGGTGTCCTGTCTCTGCTTCCTCCCAGCTTCCGCTCCTCCCTGGCAGAACATGAGACTCAGAAAGTCCTTGGTCAGAGTAAGCATTACTGAGCAGCAACTAAAACCATCGGTGTTATCAGCGCTGTTCCCAGGCTGAAAGTCAAAAACACAGCACTGCACCAGCTACTAAGAAGGAGAAAAAATGACTGCTACTGCTGAACCCAGGACACTTAATGAAAATTTTAGAGAAAGTGTAAAAACTTTTGCCTTCCAGTGAAGAACCTGTAGACTGATGTGTAGAAAGAATGTTGTCTAAAACCAAGGGCCATCCTCAAAAATGCCATTGCAGAACCTACCTTAACTGAAAATTCCCTTTCTTAGATGAAAGACTTCATGGGATTACAAAAGCATTGAAGGCTTTTCCTCAGGTCACAACTGACAAGTCAAAGTGAGTCCTTTGAATCAAAGACAGAAACAATTTGGCAGAAAGTGTGGAATAGAAGTGGAATGTCCCTAAAAGTGCATATTAAGTTTCCAAATGGCCTTATTGTAGCCAGAGAGCCAGAGTGTAGTCAAGTAATTCAGTGCCAGGGTGGTGAAGACAGAAATTGCTTGAACGATCTCTGTGTGCAAAGGAAATTGTTGGAGCTTTTTGCCAAGTATAAATGGAAAAAATAGTTTGGGTCACTGATGATACTTGCACGTTCTGGGTGGGGTCAGCAGGACCTCCAGTCTGTGAATTGACTGGCTGCTTTTTCTTCATGCAAGATGCTAAATAATCTTCCACCAGTTCTTCCAATTAGCTTTCCCAGTCCATAAGCAAGATTTTAACTGAGTGTGGATGATCATCAGACAGCTAGTCTGCATCTAGCCTGCCTCTATATTTAGACACTGGCTAAGCTGCTTAACTACAGCAGCAGTGTTGAATGAGAGGGAAATAGAGTTGAGTATCCATTGCTTACCAGAGGCACCGCGATGAGTATTTCTGCACTAAACTCTCATATAAAGTTCGGGTGGGGCAAGAAAGAAAAAAGCTGTACTGAAGGCTGATTCCAAACAAAGCTTGCCTGGAAGATGTATTTATGATAAAATTACGCTTGCTGGAATAAAAGCGTTCGTGTAAAAATCCCTTCTCAAGCAGTTATATCAATGCGTAGTATTGTGTTAACTGCATAAGAAGAAAATTGGTCTAAATGGGCCTTGTTTCAAAGAGCATTTTGTGGTTGATATTTATGAAGGTCTTGGCTTCTAGAAGGATACTTTCTTGTGGAATGCTGAGAAAATATGTGGAGATTCTTTCTTTAAAGAAGAGTGATTTTATTGCCTAATTTTGCAATAGTCAAGTCAGCATATTTGAGAAACATGTGCTTGCTTTTAGAGGTAGTGTCAAGTGTAATTTCTACAAATACTGCCTTCTACCCTCAAATTAACCTTTCTTTTGTAGTGCTTTATCTGCCATTCCTACATTTTTGTAAGGGTGGTGTGTCTGGAGCAAAACTTCCATCTTTTCCTGAACTCAAATAATTTGTTGCTATTAGTAGAGAGCAGGTGCCTTATAACTTGAAGTGTAAAATAGCACAGGTAACAGTCTGCTGAAGTGCTGTTTTTCCTAAGAAGTTAATGCAAATCAAAAGCAGCAGCAAGAGGATATCCTGCAGGAAACAAAAAATAATCTGAGTATTACTAGCCAATTTTGTAGTTGAAAATGTAAAGGTTTCTATGTATTTGGTGGTTGTATATTGTCAAAAATTAAGTTCTTAAGTGAGAAATATTACATGCTTCTTGTTTTGGAGAATAAAAAGGACTGTAGGGAAACAGAACTTTAAACTCAGGATGTTTCTGCTTTTTCCAGGTCGCACAAACTTTGTAGGTCTGGACTTACCCCAGGGATCTTTCTGTTTGTGCAGGATTTCCGTATATAGTAGTCCAGTCTACACAAAGTTTCCTTATCTAGTAGTCCAGTCCACAGAATATCTAGAAATTCTGGAGATCTCTACAGACATTGAGCAGAAAGAAAGTTATGATTGTGCCCAGTAGTTTCACGTTTCACTTATGTTTTTCACATAGTTTCACAATGCTACAGATGGCAATAAATGGATTAAAGGTTTATTCCCTACGTAGTTATTACTCTATAACCTTGTGTAGGTCAGAGGGTTTTGAGAAGCATCAGACCTGCTGTGTATGAACTGAACAATTTATATGTGATTGCTGAGTGGAACTGACATGTCCCGAAGGCAGTGGATTTACTGCACATGTGCGTACCATGAGTATATCAGTCCAGGAGTTGTGGTCATGAAATCTGATGGCTCTGTAACTTACAGTGTACGTTGCAAAGTGTGTGACGTGTAAGAACATCCAGGATTAAGATAAACTTACTGGAGTTTCCAGCATTGGTAATAATTCACAGTTACCTCTATAAGTCCATAACCATGTATGGCATTTGTAATACCAGGCTTAAAAATGGTAAGGAATGGAAATTTCCCTATGGAATTGCCTTACTGCAATATTTGAAGGTCCTAGCATTTACTATTACATGTTCTATTCGAACATGATTCCTCTCTCTAGGTGAATTTTTCTTACATTGTTGCCTTCCCAGATTACCTTCCTACTTTGGATCTTTGTCACTGAATTTTCGGTGGTTGAGATTGCTGGGAATGTTTTTTTTTTTTTTTTGCTCCCCACAGGGAACCTAGCCCAGTTTTTCAGTACTGGAAGCACCAGTAGTTGAATGGGGTTGTTGTATGAAATGGTAGTGGTACAATGAACTATACATCAAATCCTATTCTATGGAGTTTCTGAAAGGTCAGCATACATCTCTGCTGCTCAGTGCAGATTATATCTTCCACATTTTACCTTTTTACTTATATTTATTTTATTTAATTATCCACACATTCTTCTTTACTAAAAATGCTTGCAACATTAACCAACACAAGCAGAAACAAGAAGGAATTGTGATAAAAGCTTGATAAATTGCATCTTTCAAGAAAATATTTGAATAACTTACTACAGTAGTTCTACCGTGTATTAAAGGCACATAGGCAACGTGTGTGATTATTTAACAGTGGTGCATCTTCTCTCATTACATTATTTGCAAGTTTTATACCAGTAATTTTTTTTAAGACTTCTATCAGGTAAGCTTTGGTCTGTAGCTGATAAAACCCACGAGTTCTAAATGTTACAGAAACTCTAAAAGATAGCATGACTTCAGTTGAGAGGTACAATCAGAACAAGTGTTCAGAAAAGATCTGCGTCGTAGGATTTTAATCCTGTCCCTTTTAGTTCTTCCAGCTGAATATTGCCAACATGCTAGTCAGGTTTTCTGGGGCAGAAGAGGCTTATAAGTGTATTTGTTCTGAAATGCCATGTAGTTTCTAAACTAGAATGAAACATTCATTTAAGGTAAGATTAAGAGGGGTTTTTTTGCAGATCTGTATTCAAGCGCATTGCTTCAGGGAATATTCTTGTTTTGTCCATGAAACATTTGTGATTCTAAACTTAATTTAGTGGTCATTTAAATACTTAATTATTTTTAATGAGTTTGTGTATAATAGTATCTTTTGTAAGTAGTTTTATTTTCGATACTGTATTTTTTTAAAGGTAGTACTGTATTACATTACATCTTTCTTATGTTGTTATTACAGATAAACACAAATCCCCTTCGGATATAATACAAAGTTTTCAGAAGAAAAATCAGTTCAGGACCATTGCTCCAAAGATGGTACCAAAAATTTTAACATCTTCAGTGGTATCTTGTCTTCAGTCATCTTTGCCTGATCAAAACCCACCAATTTCAGTTGCAGGTTCTAAACCACTGGTGGTACCAACTCAAAACTATGCTGTTATGCAGGTGGCTGGTCATGAGAGAGCTTTCTCCCTGTTGGCCTTGCCATATGTTGCCCCTGGCCTAACACAGCAAGTTCAGCAGTCAAATGGGGGCCCTTCTAAAAACCTAAAGCTACCTATCCCTAGGTACCAATCTGTAAGAAATAAAATGCTAAGTGACAAAAAAATGGCAGAGATCTCTGTTTTGGGTGCACATAACAAGGTTCCTACCAAAGCACTGATCTCATCACAGGCTTCCCTCATGACTACTTTAAGTGAAGACTGTCCCGAAACTCATTCTAGTTCAGATTTAACTGAGCAAGCAATGCTAACAGACCGTGATTCAGCTGAAATTACCGTTGTCACATTAGTAAATAAAAGCAGTTGTGTGGAATCTAGATTTCTTTTAGAGAACAAACCTGGAACTGCTAATAGTAATGTTTCTGGACCATCTGTAGTTAAAGACTCTTTAACCAAGCTGGCAAGTACAATTAATCCCAAGAAAACTAGTCTACAGGTCTGTGAAGACAGCATCTGAAACCACAAGAGAGTCAGTCGTAACATCTGAGAAATTAACGGAAAAACCCACAAATTCTGCAAATCCTGTTGCTGTCCTGTCACCAGCGGTTTTTGGCAGTACAATACAGATGACTCCATCAGCACCAAAAGGAAAACTTCCTATTTTGCCTTACTCAAGGGTAAGAAATTCAGTGTTCTGTAAATCTAAGGAGAATACTAATGTTACAGATGCATCTGGTCCTTCACCAAGATCTGAATGTGAAAAGACACCAGCTTTGGCAAAAACCTTTCATATTCCTACTAAAGCATCTGATAAGCGGTTAGCTGTGTCATTTACACAAGTCTCCAAGCAAACCATTCGAGAAAATACCTTCTCTCCATCCAATAAAGTGGATGTTGACAGTCGTAAAGAAAAGAATAGTGCAGCATCCAAAAGAAGAGGCAGGAAAAGAAGAGCCCCAGATGATTTGTTGGCTTTTCAGACCAAGAGAAGGAAATGCATCATTAATAAGTTTAAAGAAGGAAGAGAGAGGGTGAAAGTTGATCTTCAGCCACCCGATGGCAAAAAAGCAGAGGCAGTGAAAAAATACCGTAGTATTAGACCAAAACCAATGTTAGTTGTGCAGACTTTTGCACCTCTGACTTCTGCAGCAACAGTAGAGGCACCATCTCCTGACCGCTTAGACCAAGCTACTTTTTTAAATAGAGCTCTTCCCAAAAAACATATAAGTTACAAACATGGTGACGCTACATCAGCTAAATCAAGTGATTTAAGTAGAAATGCATGTTCAGACATACCTAAGCAGTTGCATAAATGTCATGTTTGTAACCACATCTTCCAGTTTAAACACCATCTTCAGGACCATATGAACACCCACACAAACAAACGCCCCTACAGCTGTCGAATTTGCCGCAAAGCATATATTCATTCTGGAAGCCTGAGCACACATATGAAACTTCATCACAATGAAGACAAACCCCAAAAGCTTGTGTGCTGTGAATTCTGTGCTAAAGTTTTTGGCCATGCAAAAGCATATTTTGGCCACCTCAGAGAAGTCCACAGGGTTGTTATCAGCACAGAGCCCTTTACTAGCGAGCAGCAGCTGCAAGATGCTTTGAAGAAGAGAGACACAAATATAAAAGAGGCAGAAGAAGCAACAGAGAGGTGAGTGTTTTCACTAATTAAATGGTAATGAAAACAGGATTTCAAGTTGTCAGTCAAAACTCATAAATATCACCATTATGAAAATTGTTGCTTTTTCCTCCATCAGTGAGATTCCTAAAGGTTTAAATATTTTGTTATGGAATCTATTCAATCCATTAGACCATCCCATATATTTTAGCTGATTTATTGAATATAAAGTATGACTGACTCTTGAATAACCAAAATAATTTTTGCATATATTTTAGTACTATGCAATGTACTGCCAGTTGAGCTATTTTGATCAGTTGATTTCTCACAGCTAACACTTTTTCTATTTATCTGTGCTGTCTTCTGTGTACTACCAATTTTGGGGTTTTCCCCAGAAGATGAGTGAACCAAGTGCAACAAGTGAAAAGCAATTCATATTTCAGTATTATCTTGTAGTTTGTTTTTCATATTAAATACATTATCCCATTTCCTTCTCTGGAATGCTGTGAACTAATCTGTCCTGTGTGTGTTTATTACTGCTGCTTTATCAATCACTTAGCCAAGTAGAAAAGTTAACATTTACCATATTAAGATGGATAGAACATTTATCTCTGCTTTATGATTTTGAGGTGAAATTTCTTCACACAGTATAAATGTTGGCTTGTTTGTTTGTTCCCACTGTGCGTTTACTTTCATGGAGGTATGCCTTGTTAAGCTCAGGGCTTCAACCTGATACCTCACTATGACGCTACAGTTCAGTTTTAGACATCTTACTTTGCATAGCTCCACTTCCTGGGGCATCAGATAGAAACTTTTCGGGTATTGAACCAAAGAAATACCAGTGCTTTTCTTACAGCCTTACTACCTGTTGTACAATGAATCATTCAGTTTACTTATCTTGTGGGATAATCTGTCTAATGTGTAGGAACACACAGTGTAATGTGGTCCTTTTCATAGACATTGTGTGTAGGTTTCTGTGGAGATCTTAATTTGATTAGCTTAGCTTAAACCAGGATTTACTATCTCTGTGTGTATCTGCTTCCTTCATACTGCATAGTTGTCCTAAATCAGTGAGAGAGGCTAGCTAGTTGTAAGTTAGGTATTTAAAGTTTCAAAACCAGACTTTTTAAACTAAAGTGTTACAGGCTTTTAGGAATTAAAAAAAGCAGCTTTGAAGTTTCATTATTTCCATCTTGGAGCAGGAGGTGAAGCATGTGGTTTTGCCTTAAGTTGACCTTAGATCCCTCAGTGTAAACACGTTAGATCTCTTAGCAGTATGCTACAGGTAATGCTCATTTTCATTTTTCTAGCTCAGAATTAGAAGTATTTGCATTGACCTCGCTAAATCAAGAACTTTAAAAAGCGTTTTTAACCTTTTATTAAAAACTTGGTGTTGTTAAAAGATTATTTATACCAAGGCTAATTTTGGAGGCAATTATTAAACTCAGCAGTGTTGAATAACATTTGGTTTCAGTGTTTTCCTAATTACCCTTATTATTATGTTATTTCTCCTTTTTTCTTTTCAAAATAATTTAAATGCTATAGCACAGTGCCTGTTTTTAATTAAATGAATGTTTCATGAATTGTCATCTCTTCTTGGAGCTTACAAAGACAGAAATTGCCATTCCTCTTCTGTGCATAGCTAATACTGAAATAGTTCATATTTCCTTTTTTTAACAGGGGAAATAAATGCAATTTTGAGGACCTATTCCATAACCCAGGAGAAGTGAAATTACAGGTCAGATGTGGTCAATGCCAGTTCATTGCGCAGTCTTTTGGTGAAATGAAGTTTCACTTACTGTGCTCTCATGGAGAAGAGATCCAGGGAAGAGTAAAGGAAGAGGGTTTGCAAGGAAATAGAGGAGCGAAGGGAGAACTGATTAAACATGCAACCCACTTCTGGAAACACCGCAATGAGAGAAGACATTTAGCAAAATGCAGTGCCCATGAGGAGGATGTTTATACTTTTCCAAAACTGAAAAGACAGATCTACTTGCACCATCAAAATAATGTTGATGTGTCATCTAAAAGCGAACTGACTCAGTCAGGAAGTGGTGAAGCAGCCAAGGAGATGCAAAATGTAGGTTTTGGTACACCTAGCAGAAAAACAGAAATTTGCTCTAAAGTGAGCTATAACTGTATTTTATGCAAACAGTTATTTGGAAGAAAAGAGGATCTTTGTAAGCATTGGCAGAGTCATCACAACTGTGAAGACCCTTCCACTTTATGGGCAATTTTTAGTTTGTTATCAAAACAAGGAATTATTGAACTTTCTAATAGTGGCGGATATTGAAGCTCAATTCTACAATACTATGAAAAGCATCAACTGCCTTACCGAACTGTTGACTATTTCTTGTGTTGCTAAACTAATTCAAAAGATGTATCACTTCAGAGATTTGTTTGGTGGATTTGTTGGGATTTTTTAAGTTATGCTAACCTTTATTTTGTTAAATCAAAAACGTGTTTATCCAGGATCATTCCCGATGGGTACCTGCAAGCCTTTTGTGAAGCACTGTACTTAAAATTCATGCTTAAGGAACTTAGCAGTAGCACATACTCAGTACTAATGGTTAACATCAAGGAAAAAGATTTTCCAGTTAAGTTATACTATACGCACAGAAATAAATCAGTTTATATGAAGTAATCTCAGTCTTGAATGAAATGACAAATCAGACTGGAAGTGCAATTTCTGTGCTTCCAGATTTTATGGTGAATATATGAATATTTCCTTGCAGTTCTCGGGATCATTTGAATGTACCTACATGCAGCTGGCATTCAAGAGCTTTATAATCTATAATTTAAAAGCTTTTTATTCATGTTTTTTGATTTTAGTATTGTCAGCCATGTTCATTGCTTTCAGATTCGTTATTGACAGGTCTTTTAGGTGTTCTATTCTGTCCTGGTAATAGCAAAGATCTCTTGGATTTCACTTGAAAGTGAAAAGTCTACATGTATTTCTTTGCCTGTAGCTGTTTGGGTTGAAGATAAGCTAGTTGCCACCTGTGAAGAGGAAACCCTCAAAGCTTGACTGCTTTGTAAAAAAAATAAAAGTTTGTTTTAAAAAGAGTCAGCTGAGTTGGTTACTCCTGGGCAGTTTCACATTCTGCAACAGACTGCATGTTTCACAGTGAACTTTCAGCATATTCCTTATACCTTCTGTGACTGCAGCACTACTGTTGCCAACACTGTTAGCACTCTGCCTTAGCGCCCTTGGTATATAGCTTTCGTACCTGTGCAACTGATCCAGTCTGTTCTTTAAAGGGAAATTTTTCTTTCACTTCTGAGTCTATAGTACAGGTAATGAGTTGGTTTTCACTTGTGTTGCCAGATTTGCAACTAGAGGAACTGCATGCAGCACCTTAACCTTCCAGTATCAGGAGCCAGTAGCAGTTACCTTACCGGGACGCAAAGCTGTAGCAGCCCATAGTGCAGGAGTGTCCCTCTGCTACTGAGCAGGCATGGTAAATGACCATTTCAACACATCTCCAGGGAAGCGAGGCAGTTCAGGCTGTTGGGAGATGGAGTTCTAGAGCTTTGATGAGATGGTTTTTGAAGCCTTGAGTCTAGTTTTAAATAGGTATTTAAACTGCTGTTATTTAAAGCCTTATGTACCTCTGAATTATTTTGGGAGCAATGGTAGAAACAGCATAAGAAATCGCTATGTCACTGTTCAACATAAGTCAGAGGACATCAGAGGGCAAAATGAAAAATACAGCAATACTGTCTCTACAGTACTACTGTAGTCATTTATCCTTGTGGTCAAACTGTAATTGAGGGATTGCAATGATAAAAGAGCCATTTCTAAAGTGTCCTGGGTTGCCTCTCACTGTTTTGCGCAAATCGTGGTGATGCGAACATGAGATCTTAAAATGTTGGGATTTCTGAGTAGGGTTCCATAAGCTGTTGCAATAGTTTGTGTATGTGTTTTGTTTCTAAACAGTAAAGGCAATTTTGATGAGCTAATAGTGTTGAATGTAATTTCTTGTTATATAGTGTTTTGCCCTAGATATGAACTTTAAGACTGGAGCCAAGAAAAACTGCAAGCGAAAAGGAAAATGCTCATAGAAGTGCACAGGTGCTTAGTAAGGTGAAAGAATCCCTGTGGAAATTCAGAACTTCCTACTATCTGTTGCTATAAATACATATTTGTGGTTGTTTCTTTGCTTTCATATACTACTTTTGTATGCTGAACTACTTTAAAATTAGTACTTGTTCTTATTATTGACACACCCATCTTTTAATGCCCATACTATATTCATACTTCTTTCACTGGGGAGATGGAGGAGAACACGTGGCATATTTGGAAAGGAATCGCTAATTTTAAAGTCAGTGTTTCATATCAAACTGAGACTGTATTTAACTTAGTAAAGTGTGTTTGCACTCAGAAGTGGTTTTTCCCTCCAAGTTAATCCTTTAAGTTTCAAAATCAAACAGCTTGGTGTTTTCCCTGAAACAGGAATGTGAGAACAATCCCTTCCTCACATAGTTATAATACATCAAAGGCAAGTTCATTCCCTGCATAAAGCATGCATTTTAAGGGTTGGGCAAAAAACAGTAAAAATGTTGGTTGATGTTATGGTCATTATTTATAACCAACACCACATCACCTCTCTTGCAAAATCCCCCATCCCTTGGTAGAGTTTAAAATGAGCAGCAATGAATGCAGCTCCAAGACAGAGTCCCTCCTGTTCAGGAGCAGCATCAATGATGGCAGAGTTGTTCTTCAAAATTACTTTATAAAAGTATTTGTTAAAGGTGGTGGTGCATCAGAGCCACTGGTGTAGGTGAGTTGTTTGGTGGATGGTGGTTCTCAGGCAAGAAGAGGCACTCCCTTCCATTTCGTGTAAAAGGAGAGGGAGGTGAGGTGATGAGGGGAGGAAGAAGGTTTGGCACAAGGGAGTGGGTTGCATTTTTTTCTTTAATAGAAATTTTCACGTACAGTCTTTTCATCATATTTTTGTACTTCTCTCCCTTTTTGTAGTCCCGGCCAAATGGGTAAAGGGATCTCAGCTTTCAGCAGTTTAAAGCCTGAAAACGTGTTTTAAAGCATGGTTCTAAGCCACTTCTCAGTGTCCTCATAAATGTTTAAAATTAGAAGCCTTTTTTCTGAGCCTGAAAGCATTCTTATGTTTCAGGCTATTATGATTATGGGAGATTATGAAAGGTTGGGATTTTTGAAAATAGCTTTGCATTAAATGCAGATGTGTCGTTTATTTAAAATGTATTTGTTTTGCATTTGTGTTCATTTTGATAACATTTGGAGGTATGAAGTGAACCTTATTTGCAGCAACATTAAATACTGCGTGTTTGCTGTTCAGCGGAAGGGTCGTTATGAATACAGCTTGCTGTTTACCTTGAAGCTGGACAAGTTAGCATCTGGTTTTGCACATAAATTATATTTTTAAATTGTTGAAATGAATGTTATTGTTTTTCTAGCCATAGTTTTGTGCACCTCTGATTTTTCATTAAATCTGTGTTCCAGCTTCACTGTTCAACTTTAAAGCTGTTCCTCACATGGAAAGTTGTTCCTTCATCATCACACCATAAATAATCAAAGCTGGAGGAATTCCATTGCTTCTCTGGCTTGCAGAGTATTGCCCTTCTCCAGCTGCAGAGCTACAGTTTCCTATGGCTAACTTGACATAGTTGCTGGCAGTAAATCTTTTGCTTCATTTATTTATTAGAATTTAGATCTCTGGTGTTTAGCTCCATCAGAGTTTCTGTCATACCTCATTAGATACTTCTTTTATCTACTATTCGCTGAGCTCTTTAGAGATAGTGTCATAAGAAGGATGAACAGGTATTTAAGAGAGCAGATTTCAGCCCTAACTTTGTGCAGATGAAGCTGACGTTTGCGAATCAGCAGCTTATCTAGGCTCAGCCGTGTAGTTTATTATATTTCTACAACACATCCACCTACATGCGCATCTGTTATGAAACGAAATATATACTTCAAATTCAGCTGTCAGTTATTATTATCAAACCTGTACAATGTGAGTTTGTGATTATTATGCATAAGGATTAAAATGCTCTTAGCAGTAGTAGGTTTACTTGTCAAATTCCTTATAGCTCTGAAAAATGAAAGTCTTTGCGTGCTAAGTATGACACAGAAGAAATGTGGTCTCATGAAGAAAATTCTGATAGCTTAACTGCTGTCCTCATTTCGGTGTGTTCTTTCATAGATGATCTGTCACATTGTAGGATTTTCTTCATGTTTTATTAAATTGCCATAATTTTTCTTGGTTAGGAATACTGAAGAAGACCTGAGCCTGCAAGCAGTTTGAGGAAAAAATGTGTTTACTGCCTTTCTCTGTACAGGCAATCAAAATAGTCTTGGTGGCCATACATATACATGCACAATGTGAGGCAACATGCAAGATTTGGACTTCAGTGTATGACTTTATGAGGCTGACGGTTCTGCAGTTCCAAAGAAGAAGCTGCAAATTTTAATGTAAAAGTAACTTGCTTTTCAGACTTTAGTGAATCTCTTAATACCTTACTGGCAGACCTTCAAGAAATCCTAAAAGATGACAATAGCATACTTCTCTACTTGTGCTTTTTGTGACTATTTTATTGATGTAGTAGTACCAGTAGCATTCTAAAATATGATCGTCTGGTGCTGTCAAGTACAAAGGAAGCTTTCTCCCTTCCTTTTTTTTCCCATTTTATTGACTTTTCCATGTAAGCATTAGCAGTGATGGGATGAATTATGATCTCTGCTGCTGACAAATCCAGAAACGTTGTGAAGTTATTTTGCAGAGATTTCCAATTTTAATCTAGTATAGCAGATGAAATCAGTGAAAAGGAAGTTCTACTGGAAAGGGGTACATAAGCAAACTGTCCCATGTGTGGATTTCTGTGCACAATTATGCTGCTGTAGGTGGAATTCATAAATCATAGGTCCTTCTACTGGTAGGTACGAACAATTTGTTCTTATTCACAGTTACTTAGCAGTGACCAAGGCAAGTAAGAGTTAAAAACTGATCACGCCTTCTTTTTTACTTGAATTTTGTTAAATATTTCTACTGTTGTGCCAGTCTAGATCATGGTCCAAGGTATGTAGATACTCAAACACTTTCTAGAGAACTTACAACATAATTCAGGAAAGGAAAGGGGAAGAAATACATGAAGGAAGTAGTGATGATGAAGGTTGGCACAATGCATTGAGTATAAGGTCAGTATGACTAGCTTTCGATGTGTATGTGGAAGTGTCCTGTAGCCTTAACCTGAACTTCTCCCACTCCCTGTGGTTGCAGGGTTCCAGTCTGCTCCCACCTGAGGCACATCAATCTGAAGCTCCCTCAGCTTCCTTGTGCATGAGCTTTTCCAGATGGCAGAGCTGATTCTGTGAATGTCCTCCTCTTTGGTGTCTCAGTTACACACTTGTAGTCAGGTGAGCCACATGCTGTCTGCTGAAAGAACCTGCTGTCAGACTTGAAGAGTATGTGGTCTTCAGTTTTCTGAGGAAAGCATCTTTTAGCTTTAGTCCAGAAAAGTGAAATCAAATGCTGCATCTGTACTTAGAAAAATAAGAAAATGGCCGCCCTACCTTTTCAGCACCCTCTGTGAACTGTTGTGGCTGAATGCAATTTATAAATGTCTGATTCAACAAAGTCAGCATCGTGTCTGGCATCTTCACTACAAGCCAAAAGCCTGGGATCGAGTAAATATGAATGCCATTTTGCAGAATGTTTCACTAAATCACTGGGGACCGCTGGGGTCAGCTGGGCCAGCCTCCCTCCTGAAGCAGGACTTAAGGACTTAACACCCTGCCTGGAGCAGAGCGGTGTTTGGCTTTGTGGAAACCACTTCTGTTGCTGTTCCCACTGGTCCATCGCCAGTGGTGGAGTCACGAGTGTAAACAAGGCTTCAGTGTGGTACCTGATATTCAAGCACTGTCGTAAGCAATTGTATGATACTTGTAAAGAAAGCACAAAAACTGGGACAAAAAAATCCCCCTAAACCCAAATCAAGTTATGGCTTCAAGCAGTGACTCTTCAGCAGCGAGAACTTCTTTTGGCATGAAGCCCTGTTGTTTCTGTTGTTGTAGACCATGACTAAGCCTCTTGTCTTCCTATAGGAAGCAACTTACACTCCTTTGACTACTCTGCTTTTTCTGGGACTTCAGGCTCTGTGCCTTTCACATGCAATGAATATACTTTTTTCTACAGTTGATTTAGGACAAAAATAAAGCATTTTATTTCCTGCGTGCTAACTAATTTTGCACAGCTTCAAGTTTAATGTGACTTCTGAACATACACCCGATCAATAAACCTTCCTGTTGCTGGAAGCAATAAATGACACGGTGAGGGAGGAAAGCAATAAATACCCCTGTGACCGTAGCTTTGAAGCAGTGCAGTTGCTTTCCACTGGAAATTTAATTTCTTCATGTTTTTGGTTAAAAGCTTTTATTAATTTTAACTGGAGTAAATACACTGCTGTACTTTGCTGTTCAAATAAATCCTTTCGCAGCTCTGAGTCCTTGGAGTTTAAATCCTGTCCAGCCATTTTCTACTATCTGCCAATTCCTCGCTAAGTGCAAACCTGACACTATTGCCAATAAATCCACCTTTGTGCCATTTAATGTCATCTGCCGTCTCTTCTCTGGAGCTAATCAGAGTTTACAAGACGACATTTTTTAAAGGGAACTGGCTCTACGATTCAGGCCATTTAAGTTGTGCAAGTTAATTAAAGGAAATTGCAGCGAGCTATAAAATGGAGAAGTGGTACAGACTGTTTGAAAGCTCACTTACTTTTATTCTCTTTTAAGAACAATTGGAGAGGAGCTTTTCCAGGGAAGAATCTGGAGTGTTGTATTGGTTGGTGTGCTGCTTTCCTAATCCACTTTTCAGGCTCTCCCGAGTACAGCACAACAAAGCCGAGCTATGCTTCCTAAGTTGATTGCAACCGGTTAAAGCACTGTTTTATTTTTACCTTGTGAGACAGCTGGGCTGACAAATGGATGGGATCCTGGCACTCCAGGAGACAACCACGATGTCTGCACAGGTTAATAGCCTCATGTCTTTCAAGAGCAGCTTTTCTAGTGTCTTCTAGTGTTCTAGTGTGCATGATCACACACACAATTGTAAAAGGATTAAGTCTCTGGAACATTCTTAATTTGTATGTTAATGTCACACTGTACAGTGTATTCCAGTTATTTTTCTTCTATTAAAATGCAGTAACAGTTTCATTATATTGCTAATATATATGTGGCTGATAGGAGCCGTGAAATATGCAGTGGCCAGCCTGAGTTCTTCCAGGAAATTGGATTAATTAGTTCAATTGTTGGAACTTATTTCAAAAAGCATGCAACTCCTACTGGTTAACAGCACATGTAGCCTTTAAACGATATTTCTGAGAATGATTTATTGGTCCGGCAGAAAACTCTGGTGCTAAACCTTTCCACTGGGATTTGCTTACATTAGGAAGCAATGCAGGTGGCAGTCTGTTTCAGCATGGAATGGATTTTTCCCCCTTGCTTTCTGATAAATGAAGTGCTTATGTAAGGTGGTAGATTGAAAAAAAAATAAAGAGGAGCCCAAAGCCCTAGAAGGATGCATCTGAAAGCTCCACATGCGGGCAGAGGAACGCAGGGCAAATCTGATGCTGTTCCTGTACCTGTGTGCCTCAAGCGTGGTGGGAGCACCATGGCCAGCCGTCCTGGGAACACAGCTGCACAGCAGCTCCCCATGCCAAGAGTTCACATTTAGCATCCTGTGCAGCCCAAGAGGGTATTTTGACACCAAACTCATTTCATCTGCCACTTAATAATAAATCGTTCCTATATCTTCATGGTAGGCATCCTTAATTCTTTGAGCTTATTGTCTCATGTTTTCATTTTGTGCATAAGAGACAGGATCTGGCTTTGAATTAATGCTCAACAAATTGTCCATGCTGAAGCTTCATTGTATGTGAGACCACTCCCTTTGGCTACCTTTGGTGCATATCCTCTTTCTTCTGAGTGATTCATTCAGTGTTGCTTAATGACAAACATTTGATAAGTTTGACTGTTGAGGATTATATGTGAATTTCCTCACACATTCCTAAATGTCACATTCCTAAATTATTGTAGCGCTTGATTAAATTAGCCCTTTTAGAAGGGATCCGGGTTCACTAACAGTGTTTTCTGCATTGCGCATCTCCAGAGAAAACCAAGATCTGACTTTTATAGTCAGAACCAGTTAAGCTCATCCTTCTCCCCCACCCGTTCTCTGTGCAGCGTTCAGATGAATCGCATTTCTCAGGCGCAGTTCAAGCAGACTGTCAGGTCTCCAGGGCTCTCTGCCTCCTGCGCTCCGCATTCCCACTGTCAGCTGTGAAAAATAATTCCCCTTTTGCCGTTGTGTCCAAGGAAAGTGAGATGATAAATCCACAAGTTAGATTTAAGAGGGGGGGAAGTGCATTAATGTTTATTCAGCATTGAATGAGGTTTTGTTCTAGGAGATACGGCTGCTGTGAGGCATGGGAAAGCATTCTTTGTTTTAAAGCTTTCTAGATCAGTTAGGATTCATTCTCAAAAGAAAATCCAGGGGGTTGTGAGCCAAGGTCTCTTCAGGGTACCTAAAATGTGGCGGTGGTTTCGAAAAACAAGCTGAATAAGATGAAAAGGGGAAAAGAGAGTGAACTGTAAACACAGCATAATGAAGCCTGAAGCAAAACCAACAGTAAGTCCGCAACATGTGCAGGCTGTGTGTAACTAGCTGCTTTCGGATAAAATTCATGATGGAACAACTCTGTGTTCGACTGCTCTGGTGGAACTGCCATGTAATGAAGAAGAACTTTTGAACCAGAAGATAACATCAGATCATTCAGCTTTGGAGGACTGAGAAGTTCTCCCTGAGGTTGGGGAGAGGTGCAGGTAAAAAGCTGGTCAGTTGGAATCCGTGCTCAGTTCTCTGTGCAGCATTTCTTTACAATATTCTTTTCTTTGCTGTAATGCCATAATAGTGGCTTTGCTATGGAGAGTAGATGCTGGAACTTTAATCATTGCTAAGTCTGCAAAGCAGTTGAATCTTCAGCTTACAGTGATAGAAGGCTCCAGTTCAAAAAAATAATAATAATAAAAAGAGCCATTATAATGAAGCCTTAACTCTGTTGCCATTCACCTTTTCACTTTTCAAGTTTCCTGCCCCTCATTATATCACTGTTAGATTTAATATACATCAGTATCAGTTCAGCACAGCCGTTCAGAATTCTTGCTCTGTACAGGCAAAACCCATCGCTATTCTAATAAAACCTTTAAATGTATCCAAATCCTTCTCAAGGCTTTCAGACATCACAGCAAATAATGCTTTGCTCACTGTCAAATGGAAGTGATTAGTTTATTTCTAAATGCCAAGCTTCTGAGAAATAAAGCAGCATGGTAAATGCAGCCACCTTCCTTCTTTAAGTTGGTTTTAATAGCTTGCTGTACTAATGGCCGTAATTGTAATCGGGTGGGAGAACATTGAGCTGCGCCATATTTCAACTGGTGGAATATCAACATTATATATTGGAAACATTCTCATAGACCACAAAAGGCTAATGTGTCTCAGGAGCAGGATTCAGTCAGGAGGGGCCAAGGTTGCCATGCATCTGGGCTCGCCTGCTCCCAGGTAAGCCAAGCACAGAGCCAGGTATGTTGAGTCCTGTGCCTTGTGTCCCCTGTCCCAGGCTCTGCGTGTCCCTATAACAGAGTGCTGTAGCTGCTCAGGACTCCATTTACTCTGCTGTCCAGCTGGTGCTGGATCGCAGGACAGGCAGAAGCTGTGGTTGCTGCATCCAGCTAGGGGACCCTCCAGGAGGAGTTGCCTATGGAGGGGCACACTGCTGCAGGTGCCTAGCAGGTGACTAGAGCAGATCCTGCAGAGACTTCATTTTTGGATGCTTTGGGTATTTCTGTGGCAGTTTATAGTACTCATTGCAAACCTTTGCAGGACTGATGTCTGTGATGTGACATCTGTGACAACCAGCCACTTCTGGCATGTGGTGGTTGCTCATTAGTGAACAGCCATGGCACTGGGCAAGTGTTCGCAAGCGGATGATGAAAAGGCAGAAATGATTTGAATTACAAAGCAGCTTATCTTATCTCTTCTAATTAATTAATGAGAAAATTGAGTGTGTTACAAGAAAAATCCTGTTCCTTGTGCTGATTACAGTGATCTGAACAAGACAAGAAATCGCAATACGAGGACCTTACTTGGACTTCAGTGAATGTACTCGCTGATAGGTTATTATCCTGTGAGTGTTAGTATGGATGAAGAGTGAAGAAGACTAAACTGAGACAGAAGAAAACCAAGGAGTAGTTTTACTTAACTAGTTACAAAGGAAGAGGTTAATTGCCGTTAGTAGTTACAATACAAGTTGGATTAAACTGGCCTAAAGTCACCTGCCAAATTGCAGTTTGCAGAAAGTACCAATCCAGAGCAATAAAAGATGGAGAGGAGTTGAAGAAATGCAAAAGTACTTTCAGAGCTGGAGATTTGGTAAGAATGAAGGCAAATAAAGATAGCTGAAAAGGTTTGTGGGGTTTATTTATATAGCTGCAAAAGTCACTGCAAGGGATTAAAAGGAGAGTATTTGCCCTCGTTGTCGTTTTCTTTAACTGTGAAAAAACGCAGGCAGTCTCTGCAAAGAATAGCAATACCTAATGCTAAGGAGAAATTGCTGACTGAAGAATGGCTGGCCATGGGTGGCCACGGAGTGATTCTCATAGACTTACAAAGTACATGGGTTGCTTTAGATTTTCCACCCTCAACCAGAGTTTCCCTGCCTGTAGCCTTGGTTATTGATTGATGTTTTATTGACAGTCTGGGAAAAGTAATGAGAAAAAGCAGGTCTGGAAGTATTTTCAGGGATTTCAAATAGAGAAAGATTGAAATATACTTCGAGAAGTGGCCATGAAAATGTAATAGTTTGGTTTGTCAGACAGTGTTTTTGTTGTCCCAGTTGTGTGTGCGCGCACCAGGCCTTTCCAGCAAAATCCCTTTTAGTGGTTCAATGTGTAAGAAACTGTCAAAAAATATTAGGAATAGACAAACAAAAACCTGGGTGGTGCCTTACTTGATGGTAAAATTGAGCATGAGAGTTGACTGAAGTTCTCCTCCATAGACTGTGTAGTAGAATCCCTTTTTCCTCTTGAGAGAGGCGTGTTCAGGGAAGAGGAGAGGTTCAAGCATACTGAGCCTATCACTATTATTTCAGCCTTTCCCTTTCCAGGCACGCTGTTGCCACCATGGGAGCTGTTTATGGGCTCCATCACTGTAAGAAAAATACGACGTTGCTGGGAACAGAATACTTTTTATCCCTTATGAAATGCTTTGCTGCTGAAATCTGATACAGGCCACAGATTAAAATAACCAACATAAAGTTTGGTTTGATGGGCTTTGATAACTCAACACTCAGTGCTTTGGTTAATGAGTGAGAGTGGGGAGCACGCAGCCTTCTCCTTTGTCCCTCCATAGGGGCAGGATATTGGAGATGGTGGCAGGTTGGGAAGAGCAGCGTCGCTTTCACTGCCCAGCCACAAGGATGGCTTACAGACTCAGCCGAGTTTTGGAGACACTACAAAGGCTCTTACGGCTTTTTTTTGTGGTCTCTCTGCATTAGGCCCCTGCAAACAGCACCGGGAGCTCTGCCGCTGCTGGGCAGGGGGTGTGTGTGTGTGTGTTGGTAATAGCAGCTCCCGTGGGGGCTGCAAGCAGCAGGGAAAAATGGGGCTGTTCCAGTGCCTTGTGGAAAAAAGCCTGAGTGACTGTGGGTGAGGCTGTGTGAGAGCAATAGGAATGAGCTCCTCAGGTCATAAAGTTTGATCTCCTGCCTTACTGCCTCATTGCTCTGGTAGCTCGTAATCATCTTGTGAGCTAATAGTCCTCCTCTTCAGGCTGTGAAAGCCAAATAAGTCCCCATGTGAAACTTGCAGCTCCACTTTGGTGTCTCCAGGTGCATGATGTGAAGATGGCACAATCAAATTTAATCCATTTCTAATATTCCGACCTACAAAGTCATCTAAGTCTCATACATAGTATTTTGGTATTGCCATCAGCTTCACAATACCGTCTGCTGACAGATCTACAGATTTCAGTCAGATTCTCTTACCTGGTCAATAAAAACAAATAAAATAACTTGAAATGCTGAGCCTTCAAAAATGGTGGTGCTCATCTTTAACGTATGGCTTCCATCTCAGCACAGCCCACAGCCAGCTTCTGACCATGACAAAAGTACTCAACTAAATAACTGGTTTCTGTATGGTACCTCTTTGCTGAGGTGCTGGTAGCTTACACCCCTCGCATTCCGCAGGGCAAAAGGTCGCTCATCTTACTGGAGAATGGTAGGACATAAGGTTGGCGGTAGACTAATTTGGGGAGTCTACAGACCTTCATGTCTTTCATTATCTTTTGGCTTCATAAATGTTTCCAAGTCATAACTCAATATTGAGGATGGACTAAAATGGCTACAATTGTTGAGGTAGGCGCTTTTTTTCCCTTTGTATTTTTGGCTCACCTAACGATGCTCTTTGTTCGGTGGATGTTTTGCAGCGAGACAGGCTCACCATTCCTAGTTTCTGTGCAACAAAGTCTTTCTCAGGTGGGGTACGCGCACTTCCAGTTTTACGTTCAGCATTCTCATTTAATTTCCTTTGCAGGGTCTAACCGTGTTGGACTTGGCCAGGCTCAGTTTCAGGTGGGTGCAGAGTTCCCCACTGTGGCAGGGAACCGCAGAGCAGAAGGAAAACATTAAGTGTTTTGAAACAGTTGTGAGCGGCTGTGCAGAATTTATGGCCTTCGGGGGCCTGTGAGAGGTTTACGAGGCCGGAAGCTTCCTGGGGAGCACTTTTGTGTGGGCTTTCACAGGTGGCTCCCCGAGATCATAGGTCCCCGTTTGCTGGGACCGCCTTGTTGCTGGAGCTGGTGCTGCTTTGGTTTTCTGGAAGGCTCTTTCTGGGGAGATGGGCAGTTTCGCTGCAGAGCAGTGATCGTGTTCTTGGATCCTCTGCGTCACCAGGACAGGCAGGCTTCTGACATGTAGCATCAGTATCAGTGATCAGTGAGGATCGAGATACTGTTTTGTAAAACAAAATTAAACCCAAACCCAATTGGTTTTAAAGCGTCTGTACAGAGGGAAAAAAGCCTTGAATTCAGGCCAGCCTTAACTGAACAGATTTATTCCTCCAGGTGCTTTTATTTTTCAATAAGGTGCCTTGCAACAATACAGAAGATAGTGTGATGTGCTGCAGAAATCTAAGTTTAAGTATATTCTCTTTGACTTTTCATCAGAGGTGTATTAGATGCTTTCTCATGGTCAATTGTTATAATCCTTTTAAATAGCAACAACATAATTTTAAGTGGTTTATTTCGTGTTAGCGCAGAAAGACTGTAATGAGCCAGAAAGCATCTCCAGGATCAGTGGTCATGTCAGTACCTCCTTCCCTGAGATTATCTTTCTAGTTCATTAGGAGCCCACTAAAGCTGTTGAACACAGCTGGAAGCAGGTGTCCTGGCTAATACTTCATATGGTTTTCATCCGTTAACACAAAGACTTCCTACACCCTGACTCACTCTGTGACTGGGAAGCACACCAGTTTGCAGCTCCAGGCTTGCTGCCCACTGGTGACTGCAGGGTTCTTCTTCCATGGGTGACCTGTGCAATGTGGGGAGAAATGCAGCCACACAGGTACCTGGCTGGTGGCACAAGTTCAGGACAAATCAGTTCTTCTCACATACTGCTGGGTTTTCCCCTTGCAGGCTTTGAGCCAATGCTTCCAGTGACAGTGAGGTCCGTGGCTTCCCCACGCATCCTGGCTTGGCAGCAGCAGGTCCCAGTGCTATGTCCCAGCTGTGGTGGTGAAGTTGGCAAACTCCTCCCATTCCCCCAGGCTTGCCTCCGTGGCCACCCCTGCCTCCCGGACACGTTGGTGTCCTGCTGACTTTCTTACCCTTCTTTAACATCTTTTGGCTTAAATCCCATTTCTTATGGCTTTGGCTGGAAAGGAAAATGGTGGGGAGGGAGGCCTCTGCCCCATGCTGATACTCTAGAGACAGCGTGGGGGTTCCCCAATGCTTCCCAGGCCAAAGCATGTCCTTTTGCCTGTCCCACCTGCAAGATGTGTGCTGCTGAGGCGAGCTCAAGCATTTACTCAGCTTTCAAACAATCCCTGCTGGGGCTGAGGAGTCCTGAGTATCGATAGTATTTCACTGAAGCTGTTATTTACACAACTGGTGCGAGTCTCGTGGAAAGCTGATGCAGAGGCGTGGATGAGGGTTGTTTAAAGTGGATTTCAGAAGGAATACAGGAATTCATAATTCAGTTTTATGAATTGCAAACCAGGAAGCTGAAACTTGAACAAGGGGCTATTCGGTAACCTTGTCACACAACCTGCCCACCATACGAAGGTATTACCCATCCTCGAAGAGGCTGCTTTACCTGGGTTTTAAGGGATATACCTTAATGTAGCTATTTCTCCTGAGTTTTGCTGTCCTGTACGGGTAGCAGCTGGAGAGCATGCTTTCTGGTCATATTTTAGTCTTATTTTTAATTCATTTTCCCCACCTTGGAGTATTCATCAGCTGTTGTAGCCTCTTGTTTCAGACAGCTGCTAGATCCTGGCTGATGGAGTTTATTGATTTCTCTCTCTGATCTTGCAAATCTTATTTCAGATTCATCACCTGCCAGGGCCGTTCCGGGAGCCTGAGCTGCACTGCAGTGTGCTACGGATGGGAGAGCTCTCCTGTGGGCTCTCCAGTGCCACCAGCTGCAAAGCCCCTGCTCTGGAGCAGCCCACCCTGATGCTCTGTGAGGTCTTGGATCAAACCCTGAGCCTTTCCCCACCCACAGCCCTTGCATGGCTGTGCCCAGCACCTTGGAGCGCCAGCCCTGGCTGCGCTGTGCTGCCCTGCACTGCAGAGGAGGGGAGACAGGAGCTGTGCGCAGCCAGCATCAGGCCTGGTGGCCCCAGCTCAGCGGGTGGCAGGCCCCTGTTCCAGCCCACCTCCAGCCTCTCTTTCTTCACACACGAATTACGGCCCTGTCCTCTCCACTGCAACGGAAATCCTGAAAACCTGAACCAGATGCGCAGTTTCACCTGAGTTTACAGACAGCCCGGAAGCAATAACTCTGCGAGGTATAATCTGCTCCTTTCATCGTAATAGGATGTTAATGGGAGGAAAGCCCTGCTGCTCCGGGCAGTCCTCTATTAATGCTGCCTCAGCAGCTGGGAAAGGGGCATCTGCCTGATCAGTTTCCACAGTGCCCACCCCCGTGTGCCCCCTCCCCCCCCGCCTGCGGCTCAGCTCACACATCCCCCTGGCATTGTCCTGATCCCTGAGGCAGGGGCAGCTCAGGATCCCCAGGTCCCAAGGTCTTCAGTGAGGGCTGTGGGCAGCAGCACAGCAGCACTCCTCAGAAGGCTGAACAAAACATCTGTTTGCCATCGCTTTGGGTCGTTTATAGCATTTTGGTGCTCTCTTCTGCGACATTTTATTTTAGGGAGCGTGGTGATGCTCCCATGCAGAGTGCACAGAAGTGCAGCTCGCTCCTGGTTTATGCATTTCCGCTAAGGTTGCCTAATAACGTGCGAAGTTCACAGAGCATGCTCCCCTCTGATGCAAGGCCGGACGCAAGAGCGTTGTTTTCAGCTGTCATGTTGCTGGTCACAAGCCAAGCTGCTCTGCTCTGCCCCTTGCTTTCTATGGGAAGGGATGGTTGGGCAAAACCAAACCGACCTTTTACACGAAGTGAAAACTGACCTGTAACTTTGGAAGCCGGGCTGCAGTTTCTTAACATGCAGCATGGGATTAGAGGAGCGAACCCAGCCAGTGCCCTCCTCTGCAGTACTCTGTACCTGTTTGCTCTTCTTGTGGACAGTCCACGCACACGGTGCGTGGCATGGGCAGCATTAAGGAACAGAGAGGTAATGTATTTTCTGCTGGGCAAACTTATCTGCTCTGATTGCTCTGGGTTTTCAGCTAAGGGGGACTGTGAAGGATAATTACCATCATGTGTTACCTGAGATTACAGGGTTGCTTTCCAACTAATGACGCTAGGAGAACCAAGGAGTTGTTAATATTTAATCAGACTCTTGGCTTAACAATTGGATAAATGAGGTGTGTAATTACACAATTACAGAAGACATTTCAGATAGGAACTGTGCAGTTATTAATAGTGAAGGTGAAAGCTGGTGAACATACACCGTTCAGTCCCATCAAGCACGTCATTAAGAAAGATCTTCAGCACAAGAGCCTAACAGCATGTCCTATGAGATGGAAAACAAAGGCTTCAGCTGCTTTCAAAGTAAAAATTCCTGCTTGGCCAAGAGGTTCCAATGTAAGAAAAATACCAGACCAGATGTTTTGTTGATGTGGCAAGCTGTAATCAGGGGGAACTAGGGAACGTTTAAATACGTACACAGAGTATACCACGTGTTTATGGCCGTGCTTTATGTATCATTTCTCAGCAGTCAGCCAATTATTTTCCTTAGGTTATTCATTTTAAATTTAATAGGAAACAAAAAGGTACCATTTAATTCAGTGTAGTTCTTACCTGCCCAGTGGAACTTCAAATGTTAGTCCTGACGTGCAAGGTGTTGTGTTTGATCACAAAGTACTGGTCAGAATGAAAACAGGGATGCTGCCTATAATAATTTCGCTAGTCTGTTCTTCTAATCCTGTGCTTTATCTCAGCTCCTTAAAAACGTTTTATTTTTAAAAGTGGACTTGATTTTAGAAGACTGCAATAGCTGCAGTTCTACAGTGCTCCACTGAAGTGAGGGCTGACTGATTCTCTTGAGAGTCAATTAGTGGGATAGTGGAAAGTTAACATCAGAATCAAAGGACTTATTGACCAGCACAATTGCGGGTTAGTGATATGAATCTGGATAATGCGTGAAATTAAATCTTAGAAATGCTTTGCACGATGCAATGAGGCAAAATTCAGGTGATAATGTGGTTTCTCAAATGGGAGGCTGTAAAAGCAAGAAGCACGTTGGTTGGCAGATGCTATGGGCATTAATGATCTCCTCCGCTTCCCAGCTAACAATCCTGAAAAGTTTGCAGTGATCCAGATCTGGATGCACAGACATTGTTGAATTTCTCAGCCTCTGGTTCTAAGTGTGGCCAGATGCCATCATCTGTAGGGTGTGCGTTGAGATCGGGGGTAAAAATGTCCTGTCAGCATTACATTAATGCTTAGAAAAGGCTAAATATTATAATTAAATATTATATTAGCTTAAAAGCTAATATAATCAGAGGAAAGGCTCACATGCTCACTGCTCAGCTGACTGCTGGTGTGGTGCCAGGGGCTGAGCTGCACCACGAGTTGTCAGGTCCCTCTGGCATGTGCTTGCACATCAGTTCGTCTTTAACAATTTGCACTTAGCGTTGAGCTCATGCTGTGAAAAGAGCAGAACCCTTCAACTATAATGATGCAGAGCCAATAGAGATAACCAGGAAAATAAGCTCTCTGCCCCAGCGACGTTAAGATTTAGTTATATGGCATGTTGGCATAGAACTGTAAAGGACATATAAGAAAATGCACAACCAGAATAATTTCCTATGGCATGTTACTGGTGATCCAGTTTAATGCAACCTGTTTCTGCGTCCTCTTTCTTCTCTGCCTCATCTTGAGTCTGCCAATCCTGTCTTACCCAAACTAAAACAATTTTCCTCTATTCTGAATTTGTCATGCACCTTCCTAAGTCTGCAGCTACCAGCCTCACTTTTGAGTTCTCTATAGTCACACATTTTGCCTTCCAACCTCCTTGTCAGAGCTCTCTTGCTCTTATGTGATACCCATCTCCTTGTGCTGCCCATTCCTTCTGGCACTTTCATAACGTTGCCACCAAGAATATCTTCAATAAATAAAGAAAGGGACTTGCAGCTCTCTTTCCTTTTCAAAGCCATGATTCCTCTGCTTTGTTGTCCCTATGGGCTACCTCCAAATTCCTGGACAAAATACAGTTTAGAAACCCAGGAACCTTGGTGCTGTAATGTTTGAACATTGCCCAAACAAGCTAAAATATATTGAAAACTACTTGGTTGAAACACCTCTTCCTTTTCTGCTGAGAACTCACCCTCATGACAACTCCATTCGTGCATTGTCCAGGCTTGCACATTCCCTGAGGAAGGACCACGTATGGCACTGGGCTGTGAAACGCTTCATCCCTGTGTAAATGAAATGAGCAGCACGTAATGCTTTCCACTCCCACCTGCAGACCCATACTAGCCTGCGCTCCGAGGGGTGAGAGCCCGAGTGGTGAAACCTTGGTTGGCCCATTCAGCACAGTTTTTCAGTGAGCAGCAGTGTGCTGGCTGCTGGGTTTGCAGTGGGGTGAAGAGAGAGCTGCCTACGAGGTCCTGCCTCTGGGGAGCATGGGCACGGTGATACAGAATTTCCTGTAACAGAGCCCAGCCTCCTCTCGATGCATTACTCTTAAGAGATGGTTTCATTATCCCTAAAGCTTTTTATTGCATCACGTCCCGTTAGTCAAGACATGATCTGTGTGCAGTGCTACTCCAGCAGTTATGATAAAGGCCTTTGCTGTTGGCTTTTGGAGGAAGCTCCAAGACTGACAGAGGGATTTTTCTAACTAAGGCAAGCAAGATTCATTTGTTAATTAACATTTGTGGCACCCTAAAACCAGAAAATGCTGCGTATATACTTACATATTTTGCTAATGCCAGAGTGGCTGGCATCTAAACCCTCTGAAGGCCTAATGACTTGGTCTGCAAATTCCAGATCTACTCTATCTATAACATTAAAAATAAAACAGAAAGACACTGAGTCCTGCCATGTGAGGAAGCCTCCTCTAATCCCATGTATGGGGTATTCACTTTTGTACCTCTTGGAGGTTTTAAGTCTCAAGCACTGCAAAGTCAGTAACCATGATGTACTTACGGCATGAACACGTAAGACATATATTTAATCAACATGTTAAAATATGTAGAATGATTCAAGGTCATTGCCTTGTAGATTTCTGCTGATTTGGCACATCAGTAATTTATGCACTGTCTTGGCTTCGCATGTTGTACTGGGCTATTTACTCTTGGCCTCAACTGAAACATGGGCCATGGCAGCCTTTCTGCTCTGTGCTCTACCCCAGTGAGGCAGGATGCTTTGCAACAGGAATGCGCAGTGACAAATGCCATCTCATGAACGTTTGAGTGCACACAGATACACACGGATGAGCAATTCTCAAGGAAATATGAGTTGCTGTTATCGTGGTGCTTGGGGGTAAATCTAGCTTTCTGCCAAATTGATACCTTCATTTCTCTAGCTGTGATTTGCAAAAGCAGCTGTCATGGGCTTCATGAAATCAGTTTGTTTCTGGCTTCTCCTCTGAAGAAAGTCAGTGTCATCCAGACCTCACAGAACTCTCAGCTGGATGCACATGCTGGCTCTCCTGCTCGATCCCCAGTGAGCTAATTGTGTTTGTTTGCATTTAACCTCCTTTGAAGGGAGAGAGTCCAGCAACTTATCATTTCTCTGTGTTGAGCCAGGGAGTTCCTTCCATGGGTTTATCCCACAGCCCCCAGATTCAGGAAGCTTGATGATAGCTTAGAGAAACCAGCTACCCTGTATGTCCGTAACTCCCAAAGAAAAGAAGTAAAAAGAGGTTGCACGGAGTGTGGATAAACTTCAGAACACTTCTTACCTTTTAGTGAAACTCTAAATATCAAAAGTAAATCTGCTAATGTGGTTGACACTAATCAATGGAGAGTAATCAAAAGGCTTAGACAACTTGCTTTGGAGGTTTGAATAAAGAAGGCTTTTTTTTTTCCAGTGCTTCAAATCCTGGTCAATGGACATGTTAAGTCAAATGCAGTCAATGAAGCGCAGAGAAACAGAATCACTGGGGAAGCCCAGGGAGAGGGAAGATCAGCAATCAGCTTGTATTTTGGCAGGGAGACAATTGCAAGCCTGAACTCACTTCAGCGTAAAGAGACAAATGAAATAAAGCAGTATTGGGTTCCGCACTTACCTTTTTTCTGTAGGGTTTAATTTCTATTTGAAAAAGAATGGACAGATGTTATGCAACATTTTGCTAGTACTCCAGCTGTGGATAACAAACCACATCTGGTGCATAAAATAACAATGAAATTACCTGAAAGCTTTACTGTTCTTAAAAGCAGCTACAAGTAAGTGTTCAAATAACTTGCTGGAATAGAGTAGACCCAATTTGTCAGATAATAATACATAAGCTTAGAAGGAGGGGAAAAGGAAGCCAAGTGAAATATTGCACTTCAGAGAGTTCAAATAAAGAGGTTCCTTTCAACCAAACTTCTGTGGGCTTGCAAAGCATGAATTACACAAACAGCATTTAAAAACAGGAATGCAAGAATCAAAGAGCAAAATTAAAAGCTCTGTTTGTGTTCCAGCCATGCAACAAGTGTGCTGCAGATGTCAGAGGCCTGTGTTTAAGATATCTCCTGGTCTGGATGCACAGTTTCCAGTGTGTCCTGCTGGCATGCATCTGCAGGTGGGTTGTAACAAATGTACTGTCAGCTATGTAAAATACACAGCCTGTGAGAAGAGGAAATACTGTAAATCCGGCAATGATGCTTTCCCTTGTGTTTCTGTAATGAAGCTGCTATTCCATAGTGTTTCTGAGTGAGGAGCCACCAGTGGCCTGAGAGCTGTCACACTCCATTCCAGTGAGGAGCCACCTCCTTTCCCAGTTCCTTTCTCACGCTGGCGCTCAGGTTTCCAGTGAAGCACAAGGTAACTCACTGCATCTTAAAATGGAGCGGTTCATCTTAACTATAGCTGACGTTTGGGTTCAAAGGATGTATCCCAAATTCATGGTCCATTATACCCTATTTGGGTGAAAAGACCTGAGCTGCCAAAGGCAGAAAGGAGGAACAAAAGTAAAAAAGGCATATTGAAATGATTCAGCTGAGGGAAAATGTCAAAGAATTATTGATTTGTTTCTTTGTTTTTATGTTTCAGGTGATTTCTAAAGCTACAATTTGATAATGTTCTTAAAATATGTCAGACTTTACACATTAAATGGTAGAAAAATGCCGTGCCTCCTACACTCGCAGCAGCGGGAGAAGAGTGTTGTGATGACTAAATAAAGCCCTTCCTGCAGTTGGGTTGTTCTTAATTTAAATATTTTTATCTACCAAAGAATAATAAAACATCAGTCAATACCACACACGGATTCCAGATGAATGCAAGAAGAATACAAATTAAAGGCTTTGCTGACAGCCTAAACAAGAGAGTTTTTCATGCAGGTCTGTAGGCTTAACATTAAGGATTGAATTCTATTTCAAACAAACGCCCCTTTACATCACCTCCACAGTTGTGATGGACCTTCCTGTGGGAGTAAATTACACACTCACTTAATTTGAGAGGGTTTAGATTAAATGTGAAGTGTCATCCTGGGGGTGGAGGGGATAGGCTGGCTGGGGGGAGGGGGGTGGCAAGGGGAGATCCTGTGTACGAGCCCAGCATGAAATCAAATTAACTTATTCTGCTCTGCGTACAGTTTGTTCGTGGAATGTCTGTGAGTCTGAGTTGAATCCTGCGATGGGAAATGCCGATTGTCCGCCCCTTCTCCCTCCTGCAGGAAAGGTGTAAAGTTTTTGGAATGCAACACTGCAGGAGCAAAGCATGGGAAGGCGAGCAGAAAATGCAGTTTCGTGTAAGTGACACCTGCAGTTTTATTTCTGTGTCCGAGTGATAAATGACATGGATTCACGATTTTCTTCCAACTCCCTTGGAATATGTATTCTACAGAATGAAAATAGAAACACTGAATTATTAAGAATCACCCCTCTTACATATGAAAATGGTACAGTGTCATGTTAAATACACCATATCAAGAGGTCAATTACAGAGCTATTTTGAGTTAATGGGATTAATTCTTTTTTTTTATTTTACATTTTAGATGCAATCATTGAAGGTGTAGTGGAGATCGAAGAAATAAAAAATAAAGTCATCCAGTTAAAGGTAGTCAGTGCCTGCAGAATGCCTGAGAGCAATGCCAGAGGGTGAGAGGGTGAGATGGGCCAAGGGCTGAGCAGGCAGCGTCCCTTTCTTCCCGGCTACATTGACTCCCCCGTGTGTGTCAGTGAGAAGAGCCGGTTTTGTAGAACATTCCCTTTATTTGAATAGGCAATGAAACAAGCAAAAATATATTTGGGTCCTGGCTCCCAACCGCAGCCCTCATTTCGCTAAATCATATAGCATTTTCTTTAAATCCTATTTGGTTCAGTGGAAACTGAGTACATACAAAAGTTCTGAGCACAGTATTGCAACTGGTCAAGGTACAATTGTTGCATTAGTCACCGGACACTTGTTCGGCCACAGATTTATGTTGGAATTGGCTCCAAAGGAAAATAGCTAGAGAGAGCTTCTCTACTCTTCAAAGGATTTGCTGCTCCTGTGATGCCCCTGGAATACTAATGCACATGGAAATTGGCCCCCTCTGTTACAAGAGAGGAGATGGCTGCAAAAAGGAAGTCTGTGGACCAAAGGACAAGTCAATAAATGTAGCACTAGGAGTATTTCGTCATCCAAGTACAGTCCTGCCCACGCATCCCCTGGGACATTTCTTTCCACCCTGCCCAAGCACATGTCCACACTGAGGACCTGGATTCAGCTGGAAAATCAACCTGTGAAAAAAAAGCAATAGGATGGTTTTACAGGCACGAGTTACTCCTGGAGAGATTCTGACTGGACTCTCACAATGAGAACACTGGTGGAAATTCCCCAGGGAAGTGGTGGATTCCCCAGCGCTGAACACTTGAAAGATTTGGCTGGACTAGGTGATCCTTGAGGTCCCTTCCAACCTGATATTCTGTGATTCTGTAATTCCAGTTGACTTATTCTTTTCCCTGTGGCATAAATTGCTGCCCAAAGAGATACATATCTATAGTCTCCTTCTGCCAGGTCTCTAGACAAAGTACACACACACAGGACTTTCATATTAGGAACACTGATTGCATTATAGACGTGCAAGATGGCAATATTTGTCACCAGAGTTACTGCTTAGAGAAAAAGATGATCCGTACAGTGCATGAAGGGGATACATTTATGCTGTACAGGAGAGCCTGGCAATAGTTCAGCTCACACTCACCTCTGTGCACGCATGCGGCCACTGCACTGCCTGCACTGAAGAGGCTAGGCCCTTCTGCAAACAGCGCTTCTGCACCAGCGCAGTCCCCACAGCTCAATTTGTGTACCGGGACAGGCATAAATTCCTTGATTCGCCTTGTTTGGTCACAGTTCAGGTTTCCAAAATGTTCTGGGGCAGGGATTTCTTTAATTTTGATTTGCTCCCTTCAGAGTCAATTCCCGAACAAAGAAAACCACCAGCTCCTAAAGCAACTCCAATGCTTGCATGTTAATTTGAAAACTAAATTTGGCATAAGATTAGGAATATTACATTTCCAGTTGCTGTAACTGGGTAGGGGTCTTCTCTCTGGGTAGCTGCTAGGACTGAGTGGTGGATGTCATTGTTAACATTAGGAGGAAACTTCTCATCCAGAGCTTTGCCACAGAACCCACATCACCACCTCCTGCTGCTGCTGGGGCAGTATCCTGTGGTGCCAGATCCTGCAACGGAGGGATGCCGGCAACCAAGCCAGCCTCCCAGTTTAGGAATATGAGTCACTTACTTTCCTGTAAGCTGGACCACAACACTGCTCATTTCCTGGCACTCTCTCACTTTTGATCTTATCCCACTGATTTTTCCTTTACAAACAAGAGGGGAAAAGCTGGGAAAGCTGTGGAAAACAGAAAGGAGAAATAGGTCACACTAGAAATTCTGAAACCTCAGCAAAGTTCTTGTTTAAAGCGATTAATTCAGTGACCTCTGACTGCAAGGCAGACCTTCCATTTGCCAGCAGAGGATAAAGGATTCAAGATCTGAACGAGTTAAGAAGGGATGAAGGGTAAGTTAATCCAGTAACTGTGAAGGAACATTGGAAATGAAAACACTCAACATATATTATTCTTATCTTTAGTCCTTCTATTGCATGTAGGACCTGTGCATTTATTTCTGGATATGCTGGAATACCAGGTACATTTATATTCTTTTTGCTCTCTACTCTTAGCCAGATCCAGCCAGCAGAGCAGACTGATGCTCTTAATGCTATCAAGTAGCACAGTCTACATTTATTTATTTTTTTGAAGAGAAACTAAAGAAGCACTTGAAAATGGTACAGGATTAAAAGGAAGTGAAGTAATCCAGCAGCTTGTAAGAGTTCCATTTTTATTTGCCAAGGTCGTTCATCCTAAAATACACATTTTTCATGATGGAAAGTAACAAACTGGTTAGTGACATTGAACACTTGCATGAGTTGCCTACAAAGCTCCCATGCAGAATATAATCTTTCATCTATGGTTATAAGCCTGTAAACTGCTTATACTATTTTTACTCTAAATTCACCTTTCCTTTGGTTAGTCTTCAGCAATTCAGACCAAATTTACGCTTGGAATTTCCCTGGTAATTTCCAGTTGACACCATTAAAAACTGAGAAAGGAGTCCTGAAATAATACACCTATTTTTGCTGCTGGACAATAAGCAGATGCCTCGTTTGTGATATCTGATACCCCTCATATAATAGCTTTGATTGTACCATTTTCTCCCAAGTAGAAAAGAAGACTTGTGGGAAATTCATTTTGGAAATGCTACTGTCCAGCAATGATAATGGCATGAAGACTTCTCCGTATTTGTTTATGACAGTACATCTTTAAAATGAGAGAAAGAGACCTTGGAGTAATATAAAATGCCTGATTGTACCTCCTATACTCCGTTACTTGGTTAAGGTTCAATCACTAAAGGTTCACAGGTTACTTGAACAATTTTCCGCTTTCATGTGTGGTTCAGGTTTCATTCTACAGCAGTAAAATAGCAGGCTATTACTGGTTACTTGATTTTACTGTAAGGATTAAATGAAGAAGTAAAGATAAAATGTATAACAAAAACCTTGTCTTCACAACATCATAAATGTTTTAAGATTCAACCGATAACCAGTTAAACTTCAATCCTTTCCTCAAATAGATAAACACTTCTTAAAAGTGTGTGTTAACTCTTACTTCTGAAGCGCGGGGTTTTTTTATGGTTCTCAAAAAGGAATCCTGAGAGAACCAATAACTCTGTTTATGTCTGCACAGCAAAACTGCCATTTGAGTTGTCTTTGATTAAATCTCTATCTTCTTTCTTCTTCTTTGTCCCCTCCAGACACATAAGAAGACATTAGTAGCAGAGATAAAGCTCTTAAGAGTCCAGGAAACAAAAAATGGGAGATTATTTATATTCAACTGTCCAGTAAAACATTAGAAAACTGAGTAATCATTTTATAATATTATAGTAAAGGATGAAGTAAAGTTTGGGCTTTTGACTGGTGTGGTGTGATCAGACCAAAACTGCCTATAATTAATATTTATTTCCATCTATGGAGCATGCTGAGGTTCATACTGATTTGATACTCAAATAAAATACCCCAGACAGGAACTTTGTGGGACAAAGTAAATTGTAGCAAAATGGATGATGACAAGGAGGGTCTGTATGCCTTCTTCACTTCCCAAGCAAGAGCCCTGCAGCTCCTTGGAAGCAAGTTTCTCGTCCTTTGCTACTTAAGCCCATTGCTGATTTAGTGTTTGCGCTGCTAGATATGGATCACCACCTAAATTCTAACACTTCTGCACTACAGTTGCAATGAATATTCCACTTAAATGAGAAAAAGATGCCAATATCGGGTGTAATATACAACATCCTCCAAATATGGTAGCAGGTGTTACGCTGATGACAGCTGCAAGTGTGAGTAACAGAAAAGCATTGACACTATGAATCACAACAGAGCCTCAGCAGCAGTTATGATTTATGGTGTCAACCTATAATATACAGCTGTTAATGAAAGCAGAGGATTGAAACAATACTGATTTATTGGCTCATGAAGGCACATGAAGGCTTTAGTGAGAGCATCTTCCTGTTGAATGGCTACTTGGTGCTGTCCCAGTACTGCAGGACCCATGCTAGTTGCAGCCCTTACACATTGACACTGCTGTAATTTTAAATGGAATTTTGGAAAGCTTAGGTTTTCCTCAAAAGAAAACTGTGGCTATGAGGCTGCGGACCTTCAAACCCTAGATCCACCGGTGGGCTTAACAGTAAAAAAATCACAGATAAGAGGCAAAGGTCCATCAAAGCCTAAAGTGTGGTGTTCAGGACCAAACACAGCACAGTAAAGAACAGGGGGGAAATCATCTAGCTATGCAGAAGCCTGGCAGGCTGTAGGGGGTTATATTTTTCAGAAGTAACAATACTTAGGCCTCTGAAGTCCCCTACTGCACAGCCAGAGACCTGCCCCATCTCAGCCAAGCGTAATTCAGGAAAGGGTTGGTCTGCTATTCAGTTCTCATTTGTACTCCCTGCCAACATTAAATTCAGTACAGCAGGAATGGTCCCTGCCTTAGAATATGCCAGGCCTCAGAAAAATTCCAACAGTGGCAGATACCTCTTCCCTGCTTCCCTCACGGCTTGCATACCCTCACTGCAAGGCCAAGGCAGAGCAAATGGCTGTGATCACTTTCAAATAAATAACTTTTGGGAACAAAAATTCACAAAATTCCTGAACAGATTTCTCAGCATAATCTGATACTCTGAGAAGCTGGGGTTTGCTATTTGAAATACCATACTCTTAGCATCAAATCCTGGTAAAGCCTGGACGCATCCTGGGTTTGAGTGTCTAATCATCAGCAGTGATATATAAATACACCTGTCTGTCTATTCTCCTAGAATTCATTACATATATTTAAGCAGAGTATGTGTGCCCACATGCAAATGATTTCTCAAAATAAGACTCTTAATAATACTTTGCATTCCCTCCAAGATCGTGCAGATATACAATGGTTATACCTCTATAGCTAAGGAAAAGTTTATACATAGAGGCATATGCCTATGAGTAAAGACATCGAAAGTGGAGCTCACAAGACATAAAAACTAGTAAAATGTGAGTGCTGTGATCCAGCTCACTAAAATGTTGTTAGTGGCATTAAGGTTAAACACTTCTGAAGAGCTTAAAGTATAGCTAAAGAGCCACTGGTCCTCCATTAGTTTGTATTGCTCCAGCTTGTGAGAGATGCGCTGTTCTGCTTATTCAGGGTAAAGGAGTTGTTATCCTTGGTGGTTCTTTCTCCCATCAGATGGCTGGGTTAACCTTCAGGCCGCTGAGTCTGCAGAATGACCCATAGCAGCTCAGGCAGTTCCCACTAGCCGGAGCTCTTCTGCTTTCGTCCACAAAACCATGAGCTGTGAAGACCGCTGTCACACACATCACTGTTCCCTGGCTGTCCCCAGACTTGCTATTCAAGTCCACAGGTGCCTCCTGGCCTGCGCACACATTGGTGCCCAGGTACCCTGGGCCACCGCTAAGGACTGAGGAACCACCTGCAGGAAGGGCTGGTGATGGTGGGAGAGTGTTGCACACCCCCAGGCCTCGAGCTTGGAAGATTGCTTTTAGAGGAAACCCTCTCTGGATCAAGGTGAGCACTGAAATCCTTCCTTATTCCTCCCACGTTCTTTTGGGCACTGTAGTTGCATGCAGCAGACTGGACCCCATTATTTTTGGCACATTGCACATAAAAAAAGAAGATGTTCTTTTTGCCCCCACTCCCACCTCAGATTTGATGTATTTCTTCATGGCTGTATTCCTACCTTGAGAAGAGTTGTGGTTCATCCCATAGCATTTTTTGGGTGTTGCTATAATTGTGTTTGAAATGTAATGCTAACTTTGTGACTAGATGCAACACAGTTAATGACACCTCACAAAACTGGTATGACATACAGGCTGTGCTGTTACCTCCGTTCAACAGCTACAAAGGTCAAAGCTACAAGGGAAGCTGCAAAGATTTGTGTAAAGGACACTGAGAAACATGTAGCTGGGATTAGACTTCAGGGATTCCTTCTTTACACCCTTATTAATAATTGTTGGACCAAGCCCTACTCTCCAAAGTGGGGTTTTTCCATGCTTCATAAACACACAAATATTTCAATTGATCAGCCACTGATTTGTCCCCCCAAGATTTGGCACAAGTCAAGCCAGCGTGACTTGGGGATTGAGGTGAATTGATTCCTCTTCGTCAGCAGTAGTTACAAAACTGACTTTAGTTTCAAGGCACACATCTAGTAACAGTGAAATCAAAATGTGGTCATGGCTAGGAAAAAAGTGTTTGACATTTCGCTGCCATGAGTTCTTCTATTTTAGTTATGTTATAGCTTAGTTTGTTTTTTCAAATTCTCTTTATGTTAATATAAAAAGGAATTCAAGCTGAAATAGTTACCATCTGCCTGAAAGAGGTCAGGAAAACATGGTTACAAAAGAATGCCTAAAGTGTGGAGCAAAACACAGTCCCGCTAATGGTAATGTTTCTATCATTAACATTAAAGATTAAAGATATACAGGAAAATATATTGCATAGCTTATCACATTTTTAATGAAGGGTTCAGTGTTATAGCAGGCAAGAGCCAAGAAGAAAAATGTACCTCTTGGATTTTATTTGCTCCCTTGGGAAACTACCCTATCATGATTGTAGCCCACAGCATCAGCCAAATGAACACCAGGCAGTAAGTCAGCAGTCCCCAAAAGGTTAACAGAGCTTCTTCCTAATGTTACAGCAATGATTAAAAAAATTAGCTCACATTAACCTTTCACCTTTTGGTGGATGTTTCAAATCCAGTGTGGGTTGGTAATGATTGAGAATGGTTACTATAAGTTTAATGTTTTTTTGGCGGCTTATGCAATGCAAGCGGGTGGTCTCATGCTGCTTCCCAGGGGAGGCATGTCTGCCCTGAATGAATAAAACCCCCAAATAATTTGCCTCAATTGGTGCTAATTGGAAACCTCCTTGGCAACTTCAGTAGAGACCCCTCTGTGGGCAGAGGCACTGAACAAGCAGCTACAGACCATGGCTGCAAGCAAAGGCCACCCTGAGGACATTCTGGCTTCCCAGCAAGGTTTTGAAGTCCTGAATTTTTAATTCAAGCAGGTTTGCCCTTCTCTGGTGCTGAGCCTCCCCAGGGACCTGCTCTAGCTTTAGCTTCTTCATTCTCCCCCTTTCCCACATTCCCCAGGTCCTCCCAAGGATGGTCCTAACTCCCCATCCCCACACACTGGTCAGACCAGACCTTCCTGCGTGGGTTTCACTGGACAAAGTGTGGGGACAAGACCTAATGTGAGATGAGGGGTCTGCTCTCTTCAGCTAATGTGATTTAGGCTGGGGGTGACTTTTGTCCTACTGCTACGAATGCGGCTTCAGCAACCCATTTATCTCCTACATTTGTGTACTACATCCATCTCCAGCCCATGGCCCTTGCCCACCCCCCAAACCAGGATCCACAGCATAAGTGTGTTTGTAAGGAGGGAGACTGCAAGCAAGCTTTTGCCATAAGGTAACAGGCACAGTATGGTCCAAGAGCATGGAAGTTGGACGAAAGATGCTGGACTCAGAAATACAAAGTCCAACACACTCCCTAAATTTCACCATGATGAATAAAGCAGCATTAGCACAACCCCAGGATGCCCTGGTTCCCTGTGTGCCTTCAACTCATGTACCAACCGTAAACACTTAATCAATGACACATGCACAAACACAAGCTCTCTGCAAATTCTGCTTGTTTTCTGTGGAAAATCATTTACCTGCTGTAACAAACTACTCCCTTTCCTCTTCTGCTGTATTTTGCAGCTAGAAAAAAATTATGAAGTTGTGGTCACTTCTATTTCTTGCTTCTTGGGTGAGAAAGAAAGCAATCAGCACTCAGAGGCTTTTTCTTCCTTGGGTAAATAGTTCTTGTTAAACCAGCCTAAGTAGGGTGATTTGCAGTATGGATTTTTCCCATCTTAGTTATTAGAATAAGTTCAGTCAGCACATTTAGCCCTAGTCTCTAGTGGTACATAAATTTAATGCAATACTCAACTCTCTCAGTGTTTTTGGTGTACACTCGAGTTTCTCTTGGCACAGAGAGAAGTGGCAGGTGGAGTGATCAGAGACTTTTTTCCGTCAAAGTGAGATTAGGGTTTTTTTAGGTTCCTTTGTTCTGTAAAAGCCACAGTCTAATTCACTACACGCTCTGTAGGACTGAGAATGTCATTTCTTTACTAATTCATATGTTTGGTTTAAAGCAGTGCACTGATCTCAGTGGAGTCTCCCTATTTTTAGTATCCTTCTAAGAAATTTTAACCAAAGGGTTTTATTGCACAAGAAGGTCAGGTTTTGGGGGATTCCTTTATTTTTGCATTGCACTATCAAAGGCAAATAGTTTCGTCTTTCTTCCCCCTGATGACTTCTTAACTCAGCAAGAGAAAGCAGAATACCCAGGATAGCTCAAGGCAGTGGAAATCCACCAGCATCTGTTCAGGACAACACTGATTGACTTGAGCACAGGCTGAGCTGAGTACGTTAGAGTTAAAATTCTCCAGTGCATGCGAGGAAGCGTGCTTGGGAAGGAGAAACAGGAGAAGGAGAAATAGGATTTGCAATGAGCTGTCTTCTCCGGGACTATGCTAAATGGAGTTCACCTGGCAAAGAAAATTGGAGAATGCATGCAGCTTTCTGGCAGGTGCAGAGAAGGCCTCTGACATGATTTAATGGCATTTTAAAAGGCAGGCACTTTTAAAAGGCAAACAACGGGGAGTGCGCTGGGATGAATTAGATGGATTAAGATTCAGTGTGATAACCTAACAACCTCAGGAATAACTAATGACCTTCCCTAACAGAAATGTCTGCTGGGTAGGGAACAAGGCAAAGCTATTCACTTTAATGATTTCGTTGGCAGTGAAGCCTCTCATTTGGGATGCTCAGCAAGAACAGCTTATGAAAAGTATTGGCCGAAGTCCTCAATTTCTGCAAATTGTCTTGGTTCCTTTGGCATCAGATGTGTGACCCTCTGCCCCATTGGAGCATCTGCCTCATTCTGGTAACAAGACAGAAATCAGCACAGGCCTAAATGTGAATGATATATTGATGGCTGAGATACTCTTGTTTATAGAAATGCTTTCATAATACCAGGAACAGGTCAGCCTAGAATTTAACATCCAGAAGTGCTAGGGATGGCCCCAAATGTTATACCTGTGAAGAAGTGACAGCAATGGTTATAACATGTGAAAGGGTGACTGTGGAGTACAGGCATTGGTGAGACACCCAGCAAGACTCCCTTCCATAGTAAGAGTGATGCTTTGCTCCTCTGATATTTGAAAGAAGAAATGAATTATAGTGTACCCCAAACCTGACTTAAAATGAGTACTTTGCCTCAGCTTCTTTTCAGTCTCACAATTATTCATTGCAATAGTTCAAAGCAAAACTATCATGATCTTGGCTGAACAAACTAAAAAATCTCCTACCATATCAATTAACAAATTGCATAAGAGTATTGCAATTAATTTGTTTAATTGAAGTCCCTATTTCTCAGCAGTGCCAGGCTGATTTAGTGCCTTGAAGGACATAGATACTCTGCAGAAATGAAGAGAATGAGCTATGGACACAGGAATAAAAGTCCCCTTTATGCAGTCATTTACGGGACGAGAACACTGGGACAAGTGTCCATAAATCTCAGCTTGACCACTTGACTTGCCAGCAAGTCAGAGGTACAGAGAATCCACCTGAAAGGCAAAGAGCCATTAACTCTGCGATGCGTTCATTGCAGCTGTCAAGGGCTGTGGGTGCTCCCTGCCAAGGGGCCTACAGAGAAAACATGGAGATCTGTGCATTCAGACTGCATGGTGCGTATCACACTAACATGTAAGCATGGCGTAAACCTCTCCCACAGTTTTCCATGGGATTAAAGCAGCCCTCAGGCTCTAAGTAGCAGTAGACAGCACCACTTCCAAAGGACCCAGCATATATTCCAAATTCAGGTGGGATGGGGTGAGATCAGTTTCTATCTTTTCCTGTGTTCTGGTAATGTATATGCTGTGTACTAGCACTGGCTCATATTCCCTTGCTCATCTCTTTCTTTCTTATTGCAAAAAAAGTGTTCCTGAGCAATGAAGAGCTGCACAGCCCTTACGTTCTTGATGGTGAAAGAGCATGTACATGTGCAGATGTGGGTGTGTGGCCAGCTGATTGCAAACCGTGACTGTATGGCACACGCAATTTAATACAGTTGAAAGTTCAGAGCCTGACCTTCTCAAGGGCTACATAAAAATGCTTCCCTTGATCAACCTCAGCTCGTGATTTCAGCTGTGGCACCTCTGCAGCGCTGCCCAGGGTGTGGAAGATGTCTCTGTCCTGCAGCAAGGCCCCGGGTGACATTGTGCTCTATCAGCCGTTATCAGCACCTTTAATTACTAACAGGTATGTTAGACAGCATCCAAATTGTAATCAGACTGAAATGGGGTTATAATGATATCTGATCTGGGAATTTAGTCCAAAGCTTTCCTTTTCCATGATGGTTTTCATTTCCTGTAATTTAGAGCTGGAAGCATTTATGGAATATCACATGGTTTTATTTTACACAGGAAATCAGCTGCAGTTGCGGGAAGATACTGACTTAGGAGTTTTAGGGTTTGTTTTGTTGGGTTTTTTTAAGAAGCAGAGATTACTTCAGAGGAAAACATTGCAGACTTCTACCTCTGCTGTTTGAAGCCTGCCTTCTGAAAAGTGATCTATGATTATATAGGAACAAGCAGTTTATTTCTGTTACATGATAATCACTTAATGTGAATGAAGCAATAAATGCCTTTCCTTTTTACAGTGAAGAGATGAACCAAGTGCAGGAAAAGATGTGGAGGAGGGTGAGGGGAAGGGATGCTGGGCAGCTGCAGCAAGAAAAACCTCTGAAGCAGGAAGTCTCAATAGAGTGTGCATGAAAAGCCTGAGATGACCAAACCAGATTAAAATGGGAAAAGGTGGTTATGTTTCTTGAGTCACAAACTGCCATTTTAATCACTCTCTGCATGACTCCTGGCGGGAGGGAGGATGGGGGGGGGGTGTGTGTGAGGGGTGTGTGTGCATCAGGAATAAGACTGCATGACGCTGCACCAGCTAGACCACGGCAAAAAATCCTTCTCCATTCCCAGGAGCGTAAAGCTGGCTCTCCTGATGGTGCCAGGCACGTTTCTCTTTTGGGTTGGGGTACAAGGTCCGGTATTTCAGCCTGGGGTGCTGAGGAAAGCACTTGTAAACCGCACTCGTACAGTAACACTTCTCAACAGATTACTCCTCCGAAAGTGGCAGTAGCTCAGCTCAGTGTGCTGAGGCTGGAAGGCAGGGGCAGGGCGGGCTGGCATCCCTCGGGAGGCCGGCTGCAGAATGCCAGGCGGGAGGTATCAAAGAGCAAGAAAAGCAGCAGGAAGGGGGGTGGGAGCCAGCAAACTGCAATAGAAATTCATCTCTTCCCGATGGCAGCCCTGCCCACTCCATGGTCTCTGGTGCCAGAGCAGAGGGAGATGGCAGGACGTGATTAGGAAAAGATGGACTGCATAAGTCAATAGCAACTGAAGAATCATGTTGGAAATGTGGTCAAAAACAAAGAGCTGGATTTGCAGAACGGTGAGAGCAGAGGAGTGCTGGCTGCTTGCTTTCTGCACACAGAGGTACATTATGATTGTAAATGAATCCAGAACAGCTGAGGTATTTGTGGACTAAAAGCCAACATAACCATGACCATCTTAATCATCCCCTTGTAAAATGAGCAGCCATATGCGTGAAATCAGCCCATACATTTTATGGAATATCTGTTGTATGCTGGACAAGTACTTGGACTGAGGTTTATTTTCTCAGGACTTTAACTCCTGAAATATAAAACCATGTAACCTTTCTCTTCGTAAAACCCCAATTTAGAGAGGGGAGGGGGAATTCCCCCAATCTTTGCACTGTGTGGCATTGCCTCTCATATGTTACTGCACTTGGCAAAGTCTACTACATACTGGATGCTATAAACAATGATTCCTTTACCATCCTGTGTGAGCAGCCCTTGTCATGTTGGGGAAGGGTGTTTAAACAAAGGTGGCATGGCTTATAGTACTTGTTAGCAAGATATCAAAATATTTATGTGCATAGTATTTCTTTGCTATGCTTCTCAAAAGCCTGAGGTTAATCTAAAGGAGCCTGTTCCTTGTCTTAAACAAAATCTTGTCCCAAGATGCCTGCTCCTTAATCCCCAGAAAGCAGTATTGTGTTTCCTTGCTGCTTGCTTCTAGCTAATTGATTCAATATCAGAAGCAGTGTTAAGCTGCGTTAGGATTTCTCAGGGCAGGAGTTTCTCCTCAACCGTACTTCTCTGGGGCTCTGATTCTGCAAGGATTTTGCATGTGTTCAACCATCTGTGCTGGAGAAACTCCTCAGGCCTCAGCCATGTGCATCATTGCACATATGCATGGGTCTTCGCAGGACCATGATCTGATTGTATTTTATGTTGTACCACAACCTGTAATACATCACAATGACACTGGCTTAATTATCACAAGTTCCTTCAGCTCCCAGAGCAAACTGTTGGAAGCAGGGTTGCTCATGATGGGCAGAGAGCAATCCTTGTGCTCATGGTCTCATCTTGGGCTTTTCTACTTGTTTCACTTTCCTCTAGTTCCATTCTGTTTTTTAAGTGTTTCACAAGATTTCGTGCTCATTTTGCTCTCCCTTATCCTCTCTGAGGTCCATAAAAAAAACACCAGGGAAAATGGCCTAGCCTGTCCTACCATGTCCCGCTTGCGGCTTTTATACTACCTGGTCATCATCAAGACAGCCCCAGAGGTCTGCACTAGATGGGGGCAGGGGGGGAGGTGGTGTATGGGATTCAACTCTTCGGATGTGAGCACAAGAGAAAAAGAAGGAATATTTGGGTTGCAAAAATCTGTCTTCTTTCAGGTTTTTTTTGCTAAAAACTCTGAGGTCTCCCCACATCTCCAATATTTCTAGTTGTGTTCTGGAGCACATAAAAATCTTTGCTTCCAGCTGCACAGAGCCATAGTATAGTTTTCCACCACTGCAAAGGATTCATTGAGGTAGGTTGGGCTTTCTGGCCACTTTCCTGACCTGCCTGGGACTGGAATAAAAGCATGTGCAGGCCCAGAGCTGGAAGAAGTTGGGTCCTCTAATGGTGTGAGAGGTCAGCTCTGCAGCACAGCCCCGAGAGGCGGAGAAGGCAATGGAAGCAGCCTATGCCATCCCATGGATGGTACTGGAAAGGGAATGGGTTCAGAGAAGATCACACTGCCTGCATGTGAGAAGAAGATGGGATTTAGCCCCAGTTATTTGAAGAAATAAATTTGAAGAATAAATTTGTTAGGGGAAATGTGAGCAACTGTCTACATGGGAACAGGACTCAGGGAGCAGACTGATTTAGAACAGGTACTGACTTTGTAAATCAGAAGAGGAATGATTTTACACTTGTGGGTGATGACGGAGGCCAGCCAGGAAGGTGAGGAAGCCACTGGCTGACCCTCCACTTCCAGAGAAGATCTTTCTTCTTGGGGGGGGTCAGCAAAAAAAATCTGCTGAAACAAAGACTTGCTTTTGGGCAATGAGCAGAAAATCATTTGAGCAGATTTTTCTCTTGAGAGAAGAGGGCAAAACCAGAAGATACCATGCAACTTCATGGGGATTTTTGAGAGGATGTTAAGGCCTCCAGAACATTCCTCAGTGTCCTCAGGTGCTTCCAGCAGCAGCTGCCTGTGCCACTGGGTGTTCCTGCCCTGCACCAGCCCAGGGGCAGAGCCTGAGGGCAGAGCCTCCTGCCCAGGCACAAATGGCATATGCTGGGGAATAGGATGTGGACCTGGGCTGAAGACCAACATTATTTTGCTGTCTATCTCAATTTCAGTTTTTCTTCATGTAAGGGACATTTCCTGGATGCTGCAAATGAAGACAGACCCATAGGAAGCTTAATCACTACTTCTTAAAATGTGAGTTGCCCCCCCATTGCTCCCTTCCTCCGTCCCCTTTTGGGATCAACTTCAAAGCTGGAGCCAGAAGTCCAGACAGGACTGAAGCGCCTTATCTTAAATTGGTGTCCGTGCAAACAGTGTCTGCTGGAACATGATGAATTTGTGCAGATGTATTTACCATCCTGAACTAGATTTTAAACAAATTGACATTTTAATATGCATTTATTCCTGCCACATTAAAAAAAAAACTGCTGGTATTATGCCAGAATGTGATATTTAATGATGTTGTTTAGTGGCAACTCTGTCATTTGATGTTGTTGACAGTAAAATAAATTAACATAATAAACATAATTTGTTCAAAAACATCTAAGTAGAAACAGATGGTTAAAATATTTTGGCAGGACCTGTTAGCCCAGGTTTACATGTGTGTTTAGACATCAGTTCTGTTTGCAACATATGTTACATATTTTCTTGATTCCATTAGTATGCAAATACACACCCTCTCCCACAGTTGTATAAACAGGTCCTTTGCAGCGTGAATGATGGGGAGGGGGTGGGGAATGGGATTGTTTTTTCTTGCTTTTCTGTGTCAGGACCAGTTCTCAGCTACGTAAATGGGAGAGAAAAGTAGCCATAGTTCTGCAAGAAACAAATAGGATGGAAGGTGGAGCATAACAGCATATTTGTGTACTGACACAATGGGTCTATTACTGGCTGCTGATACCTACTTGTGTAAGGCGCCGGTTTGTTGCTGGCTCTCCTGACCAGCACACCAGAACGTGCTGTCCCCATCGGGCTCCACAGCCTCCAGCTTACCTTAATTCTCACTGCACTGGCCTGAGCCCTGGCAGGATTAATGGTCACATCCAGTCCCATCTCTCCCTCCCTCCTCTTTGTGAGGAATGATGTGGAAAAACAAGAAAAGAGAGAGAAGGGAGAAAGCAAGCTGCTTTTTTAAGGGAACCTGACAATGGCGCAAGCTGGGATTAAGTTCTTCTAACTATTTCTAAGCTGTGGCTGGGCTGAAATAGGCAAGTGAATACCATAAAATTCTTGTTAATGTCTAAAGGTTACATGTCTGACAGCCATTTTCAAAGTATAGGGACATAGTTTAGTGGTAGACTTGGCAGTGTTACATTAATGGTTGGACTCGATCTTAAAAGTCTTTTCCAACCTAAATGATTCCATGATTCTATAACAGATGAAAATAATCTGTCCTGGAGCCACAAGGCAAAGGTCTTCAGTGCCCTCCTGAGAGAACCTGTCATATGCTCATACCAGTCTGCTCACCAGGGTGAGCTTTGTTCAAGTGTGGACTGAAGAAAAAGGTGGTAGGGAGGATAGTGCCAGTGCTGTGAGCTTTTTTCTTTAAGTCAGTAGCAAACTATGCACACTTCAGGGTTTACTGCATGCGCAAACTTCACTATGAGGTGGCCTCAGGATGTCCCTCTACCCGACTTTGTAACCCTCTTTTTCACTCATTTTTGCAGAGGGAGAATGGCTGTCCATATCCCTTTCTCCACTCATCCTCCCCAAAATCTTCTGCATCCCACCCTTGGAGATCTTTCCTTGCCCATCCCCTCCAAACACCAGCAAATGTCACTGCCCTTTTATCTTGGATTTACTAGCAGCTCTCCCCTCTTGCCCCACATCCCTGCCTGCCCCAGCACCTCCTGGCATCCTGGGGGGCACCCCTGGGAAAAGGTCTAGGCCATCCTTCTGCCTCTGGATCAGAACAGGACAAGGGATAGAGAGGATAATGCTATTACACCATATACTGTCCATTGTCCACACAAGTCACTCACAGCAGTGACTTACGGCATCCACATCTTGAGTGGCTAAGCCTTTATCCTGCAGGGAGAGCTCTGGATGCCCTGGAAGCATGGGCTGCTCTCCAGGGCAGTATATAGGCTGTTATTGCAGAAAAACGGGGCACAAAGGAGTGTTTTCAGAGGTTCCTCAAAATGTCACTGTCCCTTCCTTGTGTGGCTCTGTGACATATCTAATTTAAAATATTATTTGTGAAACTTCCTTTTAATTGCTGTTTAATGGCTCTTAATATATTTCAAACAGACATCTGCAAGTTCATTTTGACATTTATTAGAAGCCATTAGCTACCAATTTAATGGTGATTTTATGACAAATGTCTGACATGATTAAAAATGTGATCGTTGATAAATTATAATGTGATGTGCTTTTGAGCATCAGGGAATTAGGCTGTTTCCAAATGTGACTGGTTTTGATGCTGTAAATTTAATTTTAGTTCTAGTTGATTTATGTTTGTGGGCTCTGAAAGCGAAGAGTATCAGAATTTCGGGAGTTAGTGGGGAAGCAGGTTCTGGTGAGGGCAAATGGGCAAACATGGTCAGTCAAACCAGCATTGGTCCTGGTGGTTTGATTTGGGTGAAGGAAGATGGTATTTGGAATAACCTGCTTTTTTTAGAGGCATTGTTTGATCTCTCCTCCCGGTGTTCCAGTAAGTACTTCCTCTTGCATTAGTCTAATTATTTGTTTACCACTTTTGTTATTGTCTCACAGAGTATCACTCATCCTGGACTGTCTTCCCTTTGTGCCAGAGAAATGACAAGCTTTGGTCCTGCCTAGGCAGTTTACAGTACAGGCAGGTCTGGGGCTGAGCTAGCATCATAAACAACAAACACCATTCTTTTAGAAAGCTTTTCATAGACATCCTGGCAGAAGAGATTTTAGAGATCATATAATCATGCACTGGTTTGGGATTGAAGGTATCTTAAAGATCATCCAGTTCCAACCCCCTGCCATGGGCAGGGACACCTTCAACTGGACCAGGTTGCTCAAAGCTCCATTCAGCCTGGCCTTGAACACTGCCAGGGATGGGGCAGCCACAGCTTCTCTTGCCAGTGTCTCACCACCCTCATAGTGAAGATAACTGGCAAATGTTTACAGGAGTCTCCTTGCACAAGAGAGCAAATGGTAATGGAGAGAGCTGTGCAAAATAAAAACGGGTGATAGAGGTTGCCAAGGGATCCCTAAGCTACAGGGTTGAGGCAGATCATGTACGCGATACCAGAGGAAATCTCTGTCTCAAGTTGCGTGGAAATTCCACATTCACATTAACATGTGCACAAGGCAATGGAGCAAAACCATAAGTATATCTCAGATTTCAAAGTGTGTACAAGACCTACAGATGTGGGAAAAGGTGCTTTCTCACAGAAGGGCCCTGGCTTTAAGGAGAACAAATGCTAAGGTCACTGTGTCTGCCTAGATGGAAAACAAGGCTTCTTGGAGACAAAGGTACAAGTCAAAAGATGTGGTACCAGGAATGCAAGGTCACCTGGACCTCCAGAGGCAATAAAGAATCTGGATGCAGGGGAGGAAAGGATGCCTTTGCGATTTGCGGTGTTTGGGATGAAAGAGCTGAAGCAGGAGGACACAGCCCTGCAGCCAGTTCAGGCAAGAGGGCCCATCAGGACCTTCTCCATGATGTGGAGGCAACCTCCAAGCCTGGGCTGTGAGCATTTCTCAGCTACCTTACAGCAAAGCACGCAATGTACTTGCATTTTAATGGCTCTTACACAGACCTGGAGTCAAAACGAGTGTCTTCAGAAACCGTGCATCTTCTAAACTCTAATACAGAAGCATGTTGCTTTCAGAAAGCAAGATTTTTATTAAAGAAGATGCCCTCTTCCGTAGGTCGCAAGCATAAACTGAAAGAGCTCCATGAAAACCATGGAAAATTCTTGCTTTTTTTTCCTGGTTCAAAAGCTCTGTTAAAAAAAGATTTTTCCAAATCCTCCCAGAAGTGTTTCCCCAAACCGCTGGAGTCCATTTTGCCCCATGAACTTATTCTCTGGTGTTTTCCAAGGTTTTTTTCTTTTTCCTTAGGTAAATGTTATTTTACCATTGCACAGTTAAGGGTGGGAGCACTTGAGACAGGTCGTGCTGGAGCAGTAAAGGCTTGGAGAAACTTTGCATTTCTACTACCACGGTGCGTCTGAGGGTCTTCAGGTTTGGTAAAGCTGAACTTTGCTCTTCTTGAATAAGGGCTTACTTCTGCCAGAACCATTGTATGCATTAAGAAGGTGGGACTGCACAGCACATTCATCATGACACATATATGTCCAGATACTGTGCACAAACTGCCTGTATATACACAAGAGGTCTAAGAGCACCTTTGAGAGCAGTCACTCACAAGTGCAGAAACCTGCCTTGCATTTGGGCTGATCTGGGGAGTTCAAGGTAGCTGGTACCTGCTGAACTTGCACTTTTGAACACTCTGCCAAAGTTCCCCCCAGCCCCGTAGATAAGCCCCAAAATGTTAAATGGCTCATTCCAGCACACAGAGAAAACAGAAGCAGATCCAGGCTGAGCCCGACTTCCCTGACACTGAGCCCTGGTACCCTGTGGCTGGCTGAAGCCCAGCCCCGTCCTGCCGGCTTGCTGGCCTGCCTGCTGCTTCCCCAGGCACAGAGCACCTCGTGGCCCTCCAAAGGCTCCTGCGTCTCTTTCTTGCCTTGTATGGAGCTCCTCTGCACAACGAAAATTGTTTTGGTTGTGCTTCTCTGGCCTTTCTCTCCCTCTCTCCCTCTGACTTTACAGAGAGAGAGAGGGAGAGGGGTGCTAGCCAAAGCTGAATGCACCATTCCAGGAGAGGAAATACCATTATACTGGCATCATGAATGAGAGGGATCTTAGTGCTGTATTTAAAGAAAAGCACGAGCCTGTGTACATCTGGGTTCTGTTCTCAGTTGCGGTCCGGCTTTTCTCTGGGTTTGCCCTACTTACTCAGAGTCTCTATGCCTCAGCCTCTTTTCCTGTGAAAACAGGGCTGTAATATTTTCCCCTGCATCTTAAAAGTATTGGGGTTGTGAAAGACTTGGATACTTGAGTGCAGATGTAATTAAAAATGCAAGATAGGGTGGATTAATTATACCCCAGGCCTCTGGTAACAGAAGCCAAATGTCTTATTCTGTGGTTTTATAAGGAAGAAATATGTGTTTGGATCACGCTGTGTCATCAGGCTCTGCTTCCCAGTGCTGATGCGTGGGGGAAGCAGGGCTGGAGGCTGGAACAGCTGTGGTGGGAAGAGCAGGGATGGGAGCTCCCCCCAGGCCTGCACTGGGGTTGCTGGTGTGCTGCAAGCCCAGTTTACTAAAGCACAAGGGCCTAGTTGGGCAAGCTGTGGAATATATCTGGAGTTGCTGAGTGAGCAGGGCGCTGACTCCAGCCTGGTTTCATAACAACCTCTGCATCAAACGAACAGCCCTGTTTTGGTGTACGTGGCAAGCCTGGGGAGGTTTGGTATATATAGCCATGCTTGGCTATCATGCTCTCTCCATGTATGCATGGGTGTGCATGACTGCAACATGCATGCCCTCCTTGGCAAATGTGCCTGGTGCTAAAAGATGAACCCAACCCCAGATTCTTCATGCTGGGGTTAACCTCTGTCTTGCTGGCAACCAATGCAGCTCCAGCCCTCTTTGTTTCTTGGGTTTGAGTGAAGTTAAAAAAAACCCCAACCCTGTTTGATTTGTTCCTGTAATAGCAGCTGATCTGGATTGGCTTTCATCCAAGTCTTCATGTGATTATACAGCCCAATCCCCACGGTATGTACACAAAGCCATTAAAAAAAGATAAGACATTTTAATATACAGTTGGACTTTAAAAAGACCTGCTTAAATTGTAAAAAATACTGAACTTCCGCCAGAGACTTTGCTATTTGGGTGAAAATTGAAATCCCTCTGCAAGATTTGTTACATTATTGAGCACCTACAAGTACCCCTAGTTAAATAATTAAAACACCCCCGAGTTTTACTGCTCCTCTGCTAGTGAGTTGTCAAGTGAAAATAAAACAAAATATGCCAGTGTATCGGCAGGGAAGCAGAGATCCTGCAGGAAGGGAAAAGCCCGCAAGAAGATTGATGGCCGTGGTGCATCTCTCCCTTGTAGAAACATGACAGCGTAGAGAAAACAGAGGATAGGGGAGCTCACTTGTGGTGTGCCTAAGAGTTGGCTGAGTAGAAAGCCCTTATTTTCTCTGGATAATTTTTTCCTAAGTGAGCAAATGCCTGCTATAGAAATGTCAAACATTTTCCAAGCAAGGTTCCAGGTAGAGAGTGTTGACTTGCATATCTGAGAAATCACTTAAACCGAAAACTTCATGAGCAGATGCCAGCTTTTTGAAGCTGCTTGACATTATTAAAGATGCAGGTGGCACACTGGCACTACTGACTCAGCTCTGGGCAGTGGTGGGCATTGCCTGGGATACCCAGTATCTCATCACTCTTCCCAAAACTCCGGTCACGCTCAATGATGAAAGCCAGGCTAAGATGAACTATAAATCTCAAAATACATATTTTTAGTAAAAATTACGTGTGAAGTCCAATTTAAAATATTATAATAATATTGATGTTACTGGTGTGTATGTCATTTTTCATGTGTAACAGGAAACACACCAGATCTTTCATGTCAGCTTAGGCCAAACCTAGTAGACTGTGAAACTCTAGAGAAGAAAGGGATTTTAAAATTGCAGTTTTGCCTCCAACCTCCTGTTTTCTTGCTGCTCCAAGATTTCCCCAGGTGCCTTCTCATTTTCATCAGCTCCCAGCAGCCAGAACCTTGTGATCTGATATGTTTTTACAGCATATTGAATCCAAATGACCAGTAGTCAATGACCAAAACAAGCCTGGTTAAGGCTGCCTTGCAGGGTCTTGTCTTTATGCCCTGCCTGACCCTGCAATGTGCCCAGCACCCTCAGCTCCCCCTTCACTGGCCCCCTGCTGCATGTGAGTCTTAGAGTCATAGAATGGCTTGGGCTGAAAGGAACCTTTGAAGCTCACCAAGTTCCAACCCCCCTGCCATGGGCAAGGACACCTTCCACTAGACAAGGTCGCTCAAAGCCCCATCCAGCCTGGCCTTGGACACTTTCAGGGATGGGCACAGCTTCTCTGCGCAACCTGTGCCAGTGTCTCACTACTCCCATTGCAAAAAAAAATTCATCCTTATGTCCAGTCTAAGCCTACTCTCTTTCCACTTAAAACAATTGCCCCTTATCATAGACTCAACTAGGTTGAAAAAGACCTTTAAGATCACCAAGTCCAACCGTTACCTCTCATCTCTGATGGCAGCAGCATTTTTTTTAGTTGCCTCTCCACAATAATGAGGAAGGGAGTGTGTCAGAACAGGAGGCCCAAAGGAGCATTGATTTTCTTCCTGTGGGCCCCTGGAGCACCTACCAGGAAGGCTGCGCTTCTGCCCCTCCTGACCAGCACTGCTCTAGACTGGTGGTTTGAAAGCTGGGGTTACTCCTTACACTTAGAACACCTCGCAGTGTCTCTAAACCAGGTCTTGCAGAGGGGTGATGGGTTTCTTTGGCCTTTGGTTTTCCATTGGCTTTTTTTAAGTGTGAGTGCTTTCTGCCCGCAGTACACATGTTTGCAGGGCAACAGTGGCTGCAGTGGGACCATGCCTGTTTCTAACCGATCCTGGGTAAGAAACCTGCTTGCCCTCTGCTGTCTGCACAGGACACTGCTGCTTGGCCCTCCAGTGAAGATGGCCCAAAAAGGAGAAATGAGCGTTCACGTGCTGGGCCGGCTTCATGCCCGGTGGCAGCTGAAGAACTGTGACTGAGGTATTTTCCTTTGTGTCAGGCCTTAGGGCCATTGGAGCTGGAAGGGACTGCTAGAGGAAGGATGCCGGGAGAAAGTTCTGGAAAGCACAGTAAGGTCCCATAGGTTTAATATGAACCCTCTCAAACTGTGCGAATTTGGCGGGTGGAGTTTTCAAGTTCATCTGGCCAAGACACCAAGGAATCAAAGAGAAATAAATCTCCTTTTTCACTTGGTTCCAGGTGGAGCAAGATAACTTGTTCTGGCAGCTTTTCAGTGTTCCAGAAATGTGCAATGAGGTATACCAAAGTGCATGCCCCTACCCTCTGAGGCAGTGTTCAGCATCTGCAATAAACTTGCACAGCATAAGCCATGCCCAAAGCAATAGGACGCTTTTCAAAAGAATCTGGCATGTTCTCACCATTGCCTTCAGCAGTTGCAGTTCAGCCAGCTCATTTAATAAGGGGCTCCAGTGTGTGTCCTGCTTCCAAAAAAACAGACTCCCCTTTACTATTCAAAAGGCAACAATCAACCTAGGCGGGGAGGAAAGTTTGCAAATTTGACTTTTTCCTTCAAACAGTGAGTTATGCTGCTTTTCTGCTCAGCCGGCACTGTTTGACATCGCATATGAGTATTTAACATGGTAATTAAACGCCTTGTGCGACACAGGTCCTGGCCCCTTTTAGCACTTGCTTGAAAATTCCCCAGGCAGCTGCTGCTGATGCTGGAGCAGCACTGCTGCCCGGTGCTGTCTTGTGCCGTGACCAAACCACAGGGCAATGTGCACCGAGATGTGGCCACTGCGAGGTCCCCTTGGCTTCCCTAAGAAATGTCCAGTGCAGGAGAAAATGAGAGCTGAAGCAGAAGCATCAAGTCTTTGCTTTTCTTTGGGGAAAACCCAGGGAAAAAAAGAATTCCTCAGCAAAACCGTGTATTCATACAAGTTCATGTATGGGATGATTTGCATTTGAGAATCACCTATGCTTTCATACATGATAAAATGTTACAATGATTTATTACAAGAGAAACCTTTCAGTTATATTTAATGAGCTTCCATTATATCAGTTTATTAGAGGAGAGACAGTCCTCATTAAAATAATTTCCAGAATTAAACTGGAAGTGTTATTAGACATATCTGGGGATACAAGAGTCTCACCTATGGAAAAGGCATGTATTTGTCTGAATGTGAAAATACAAAGATCCTTTTAAATGTGAGGAAGGCAACAGACAGCAATAGTTCAGGGTTCCAAAGTGAAATTTTAGCTCTGGTCAATGTTTATTTTCAGGTTCTGCATTATTTCTGTAAGCAGTCTTATCTTCCCACTAAGAAATATGTTAGATAAGGTTTGGAAGCAACTAGATAAAGAACAACTGAGTTTGTAGTAGCTGCTAACTCAATTCTGCAGTCTGGAAATAAGGGATGGAAGGGTTTTGTCCCAGGGAAGCAGAGTGATAGATTTGTGCTTGCTTTCAGATCACCTTAGGCTTCTCTTAGAATGATTTATGTTTCACTTTACTCTGTATTTATTAAACACTTTTGTGTGATGCATTATAAAAGCTGGAAATACAGCAGCAAAATCCATTTTCCTCATGTACTGCCCATCACCAGCACCATGAAAGCCTTGGCACAGCCCGTCAGTGCAGCGCGGGTGAGTGTCAGACACACGTTTCTTTCCTGAGTCATACAAGAAGGGAAAACTTACTGAAATGTTTGTGTGCTTGTGTTGGACTGGGCAACTCCGCTTAATGACACGAGTGGAGTTTACTGCAATTTAAAGCTACTCTGATCACTAATCTCATCATAAAGAAACTTGTGGGCTTTTTCTGCTTCCCCTGCTCCCACCGACTTCATTGTCCATTGATGTCGACAGGAATGAGTGCCCTGGGTGTGCAGTGGCGAGCCTGACATTTTAATGAGCCACAGTACAGGATTTGTGCAGCACTGAATGCCCCAGCCTCTATAGATTACACAGATTTAGGGGAGTGAGAGAGAAAGACAGAGAGACAGAGAGGGGGGAATAAACCTTTTCTGCCTCCTTTACACTGACAGGAGTGGAGAGAGCCATCGGCAGGTGACAGGATTGCATCCAAGTCTTGAGTTTTTCCTTTAAAATGCCATAAAAGCAAAAGCCTGCAAAGAGTCTGAACAAAACAGGAGGTGAAAAATTGTGCCTCACTTCTACTGTGAAGAAAAATTAGCAGTGGGACAGGAGTGCCCCTTCCCTGGGTTGATTGTCGCTGCAATCCAGGAATTAATTATAGCTCATCCACTGGGTACCTGGCCAACAAACACTCCCAATAGATTGCATGTACAGATTTGTTTAACTGTGTCAAAATGCCTTTTCCTGACAAAAATTCTTGCTCCATTTATATCAAAGCGTGCCTGGCCATTGGTTTTATTTAGAAAATAAATAAACAGAGTGGATGTTTGTACTGTATCTGCTAGACAGATTGCATTACAATAGTCATATTGCACTACGGCTTGGGGCATATGAAGTTGAGCACCTGAGTTGCCTGTGTGGTCACAGGACCACAAATGACACCCAAAGGGTGACCCAGGACATCCAAGATAGGTGCTGAAAGGTAAGAAGTATGACTTCACCTTCTGTATCAATTCCAGTGAGAGGGGAAGGAACCTGTACTTCTCTCATGAGCCACCTCGCCATTTGTAAGATGAAGCAAATCTCCCTGAAACTCCTTATTTTTGCTTGCTTCTCTCTTTGTTTACTGTGCTGGCCAGAGGGGCCTACAGCATTCAAACATTTTATATCTGGCAGCAGCATGCAAGGTGGGCTGAGAGCTGTGTAGGATGGACCTCTCAATAGAGCAGTGTATGTGTTTCCTGTTTCTCTAAACAGGTGCAGCCAGACTAGGAAAAGCTTTGGTATGAGGATCTCTTTCCCCCCGTGGATGAGAAGGGGTCCAACCAGGCCTTCCTCTCTGCAGGAACAAGGTTGCAAACTCAATTTTTACGCCCATATGGAAGTTCTTTTTGGAGATGTGTAAAGCCTATTTGCCTCATTTCCCAGAGGGCAATCAATTGCCACAGGATAGGAGAAACATTCTGTCACTATCATCCTGACTTACTACGAATTTCACTTCCAGGAAGAATGTAGTGTGGGATGAAAACATCTCACCGCTGCTGGCATGCTGCCAGTGAGGCAGGTGATAGCTGGCTGCAGCTGACTATCTCTTTTTATGTCCTCTTGGCCATCCCCAACAAAACCCACACAAAGCAGGATGTTGGACCTCCTTCGTTGTCCAAGCAGGGGAAGTTCCAGGTTATGATGAGCAATGACCTTCACCAGCATGGGAAATAGTCTTGTCACCTACTTTTGTACTCAACTTGCTTCTGGTGGGAATTTTAAGCAAGGCGATGAATGTATGTTTTCCTTTTCTGCAGAATAGCAAGTCTCACAGCAAAACACCTGAAGGTAAAGGAGCTACCTCATCTACTTCTCGTGGGCCAGACTACTCCAGCAGCACATGGCCTTCTTTTCTTTCCATAGCCAGAGCAGTTTTGTACACGCCAAGGAGAATTCCGCCCCTTGCTCTGGGAAACTCTACAACCTTTTCTTGCTTTGTACCTGTGTCCTTGCATAAAACGCATATTTTCCTGCCCATAAATTCATCCCATTACATCTAATCTTATCCCAAATGAGCCACCCTTGGTGTTTATGGGCTTCAAATACTTGCAGAGAGTTATCATCTCCTCCTCCTCCTTTAGTCATCATTTGGAAAAGCTGTTTATGCAGAATTCTTTCAGGCTTTCCTCATCCAGCCATTCCCTCCCACCTCTGGTGTGGTGGTGCTCTTTGAAAGCCCTCCAGCCTGTCTGCACCACCCCAGGCCTGAGATGTACAGTAACGATTGCAGCAGCCCAGATGCAGCTCTGGCAAAGCCCTGCTGCAAACCCAGCACATCCTTACTCTGCAGTGCTACACCTCAGTGGGCAGCAACAAATCACATAGGCTGGTCCTGTCCCATATTGCAGCAATGGCTGTTGACTGATGCACCTGCCTTCCAGGTTTCTCTGCACTAGCAGTGTTCCCAATTATTTCCGCCAAATGTCTTAACATCAGTTTTCCCAGGCACGGTCTAATTTGGTTATTTCCTGCTCATATTTCTAACCTCTCCAGCTCACTCCATGTTATTGCTGCATCCTCCCTCATTTGCTTTTGACTGCTTGGGCTAAATTACAGAGAAAGTAGAGATGAGCCAGGATGTGTATCCAGGCTCTCTGCCAGCCATTTTGCAATCACCCAGGCCATTGGATCCCACCTCTTGCAAGTCACAGCAAAAAACTGTGAGTTAGCAAATGGCTTTTCTGTTTTCAGCCTACCTGATCACACAGGCAGGATTGGTAGCAGCTTCCAGCTGACCCACGTGGTCACAGGGATTTGAAGGTTTCCAGCTCTTACAGCAACCTGCAAGGTCCTCAGGGGAGATCACCAGGTATTATTTCCCAGCAGTTATTTGAGGTTAGACACAAAAATGAACATGTCTTGATTTTCAAGTGCTCATATTTTCCATTGGTGATTTTGGCCATCATGCTACCTAAAGAATGGAGCTCTGTGTGTGATTTGACTGACAGCAGAAAGGTTCACCACCTCTGAATTTCACCTTTGAAATTGCTCGTGTGGGTGAATGAATTTCAGCAGTTTTGGAATCGTTTATATGTGTGTGTGTGTGCATTTGTGCATATGTGTGTTCTGGTTTTGGAGGCAGAAGAGCAGGCAGAGGGACATTAGTATGCCCTAAGAGCAGAGGAACTGCAGGGGCGATGACAAGGGTCACTGGAAGTCTGTGGCCTTACTTAGGAGTGGAATAGCCTGTGCTTTAGCCAACAAGCTGTTGCATATTTTCCCTCTTCAGAAACAGCCTGAATCACCTCACACCTACATGAGCTGCTTTCCAGCAGGTGACCTGCTTTCCTGAATCCAACCATTTAATCTGTCCAAGCTTTATATCTGTTTTAGTTATTTATGTAAAGTTACTCCTGTTTCACGAACACTTTCAGCAGCTGTTTGTGGCCTTTCATCATTGCACCTGTTACTTCTTCAGGGCTTTTTCCCACTCGACGACTGAGGCATCATGTCTGCTGATGCAAAGTGAGCGTTCCTAACTTCACTGCCTTCAGCTTTTAAAGAAATGACCCTTTAGCAGGAAGCAGTTTACATTTCACTGACTGCAAATGATTTGGCAAAGTAATATTTATTAAGCCAGACTCAATCTGTGGAGCATTCCTGGTACCCAGCTGCCCAATACCTGGGCAGGAAAAAGCCAGCTCCATGAAGTGGCTGATGTGATATGGCTCCCAGAGCCTTAATACCCAGCACTGAAGCTCCTGGTAGATGACACAGGAGTCACTGGCCCAGGCTCCCCCTGCATGAGCTCAATCCACTCCACTGCCCATAATATCAGATGGTCAGGAAGATGACCTGAAAGGTTAAGGCTCTGCAGCCCCTCAGGGCAGGCATCAACCTCATATCTCTCCATAGTTCCATTTCCAGTCTCACACAGTAAATACAAGCTAGCGCTGCCTCCACCAGCATAGTAAGAGCCAGCTCTGGTGTGCCTTGCGCAGAGGTTATTAGTGGAGACCCATGCGCCTTGGGAGACTCTCAGGGAATTGACGAGGAATGTGAGGAGTCCTGCTGCAATGGCAGGGGATCAAGGCAGATCTCCAGGGCAAAGCCCTGGGTTACTGGAACACTTAAGGACCTCTAGACTGCAACTGGGAATTCTCTCTCCTGATATTATAGCGGAGCCACAGGTACTGGACACCTTTACAGTCAGTGGGGAGAGGGAAAAACCCTTTGGATACAATTCACCTAACTTGATATACTGACCTCCTTTTGTAGGAGGTGAGTCCAATCCTAGAATCCAGCAGCTAAACCATGTAGAGCTCTGCTGACTCTAGGCTTGAACGGTGGTAATTGCTTCCCCACAACCTTCTCTTAGGTCCTGTGTGAAGACATGAGACAGATTCAGGTGCAAGATGCTCTGCAAGTCTGAAGGCTGAAAATGTGCAAAAGGAAAAGAGGGCAGGCAGGGCATCACAGTGATCACAGTGACAAAGCAGTTTCCATGCACTCCCTTAGCTTACCCATTCTGGGCCATCTCCACTTTATAGGCAGGAACAAAAGCTGAGGAACTATTGGGGCTTCTCCTTTAGTAAATACTACAAAAAGTGAGGAAAAGAGACCCTGAATGACGCAGCTGTCCTGTCCCTCAAGTTGTCTGTGCCTACCCAGCACCAGACTCAGGGCAAAACAGCCCAGAGGCACTCTGGTTGGTGTGCTGGGAGCCAGCGCAGCTCTCCTGGTGTCAGTGTGGTGCTGTGCCCAAGCTAACAAGCCCAGGGCTATTAGCTTAGGTGCAATGACAGGAAAATGCATCAGTACTGCCATCAGACCCACTACTATGCCTGTGTGACACCAGGCTGCACACCTCACTGTTACCAGCAATCTGTGCATGGGCAGTCCTGAGCTCCTGCCTGCTTTGGAGCATACAGGGCTCATAACCTCTAGTTGCTTCAGGCCAAATGCTCAAGGCCCACCTTCCTCCCCTTTCTATATATACGTTAATAAAACCCATGAAAAAGTCATAGGAAGTGAGAGAGAATAAAGTCCAAGCCTGGGTTTGGTCACGCATTTGGATCTATGCCTTGGAAATGAGCAAACTGCCGACAACCAGCTGGCACTAGTAGTTTACCCTCACTCTATTAGTTCCCAGATCCAGGAAAAATGTCCTTCACTTCTCTCTTGATGTTGGAGACTGCCTGTCTCCTCCTAGGTATTAAAATGTGTCTTACAGGATGAAGTTATTGTAGTCCCAACATGCTTTCAAGAGGCATGATGTATGCAGGTGACAAGGCACACTGTCCGTACTGTAAGAGGGCAAATGCTGCTGGTTAGTCCATTTAGTCCTTCCTAACAGTGTTCCTATGGCAAGGTAAAAACCACTTGAGTATTCAGCACATAAAGTGCTTAAAAATAATAGTTTTGTGTGTGTGCGGAGTGGGGGAAAACCACAGCCTGCAAACTGCCACACTGTGCTCTGGCTGAATATGTCAGCAGCAGAATAAAAGCCCCTCTCCAACTCTTCCGTCCCCAAGCACCCAAATAAGGGTGTATGTATTCAGCACAAGCTCTGCTCTAAACCCAAGCCCCAAACACTAGCAGGTGCTTCTTCCTCTCTTTTCATCATCTGAGCATAGACAATGTGTCCTGCCAATTTCAAAGGCAAGCGAACACAATGGTGACAGGGGGGCAAAGCAGCTGGTGGGATGTCTGGGAGGGGGCACAGAGGGGGCCCTGCTTGGCAGGGTGAGCGGTGCCCGCCGTGCTGGCGGGCAGCCCTGCCAGCTCTCTTTGTGTGTCTCTGGGAGGAAAAGGGGGAAGGAAGAGGCAACAGCAAGTGAGCAAATTCAAAGTGAAGCGGCTGGGGCCAGCGAGCCATGGCTGATCTGTGCCAGCTGTGAGCCACTGCTCCTCTAGTAGGGAAGAAAGAGGCACTAGACGTGTGTGTGTTTGTGGCCAATGAGGCTGGAAGACAGTAGTATGGATCAGACTCACCCAAACCCACTGACACAAAGCCATCACAAATTCCCTAGTGCCTGGCATTTGGGGTGTGCTCTATGCACAGTCACAGCCTGGCAATCCCAAAAGGCTGGGGGCCGAGGGAGAGGGAAAGAGTGGTTATGACCCCGGAGCAGGGAATGCCACAAACCCAAGCGGCGTCTGCCAGGGAGTCATTCCCTGAGCTGCCACAGGGAATGGGACCCCAGCACCAGCCTGCTTAGATCACCGACCAGATAACCATCTGGCAGGGAAAATGTTCAGCCCCAGAACTGCCCCTGCTGAAGCACTAACCGGCATGGAGGGCAATCTTCTGCCCTCTCCTCTGTCCCATGGGCCACGGTCCCCGAGGAGCCATTCCTGTTCTCACAGCCAGAGGATGGTTTTGCCTTCTTAATGTGCTTCTGGATGGAGCGTGGCTCATGTCAGCCACAGCTACTGGCCCCAGGCTGGGGTCAGAGATGCCTACATGGGAAGAAGGTTGGGTCAGGACAGCTCTTAACACTCCCGTTGGGATGTCAAGGGGAAACGTGGCTGGTAGATGCTTCTGATGAGGGGCTTGTACAGCACGGTAATGGCCTTTCGTAGTGGAACGCAGGGGGCACATGGCGGCCAGTGTCTGGCTGTGGGACTCCTCTGTAACCTCACCAGCCTGGGTGTAAGAGACAGGCACTGAAGCCCCGCACCAGCAGCTATGAGCAGGCACAGGAGAAAGATCCCTTCGGAACGAGGCGGCAGCCAGCAGCCCCCGCATCGTTTTCCGGGTGCTCCCTCAAGCGCCCGACTCCTCCCACGTTGATGCGAGGCTGCCCATGGGGCCCTCCGCCTGCTTTGCCTCGCTGCCACAGGCGGAGTTTAACGTCCTTGATCACAACAAACTCATTCGAAGCCGCGAAGCGAAACGTTACAGCTTTCGCCGGGACAAGCGGTAACGAGAGCTGGCACCGCAGCCGTCAGCAGCGAGGCGGGCAGGCCCCGGCCTCGGCCCCGCTGCCGGACCCGCCCGGCCCCGCCGGGCCGCGGCCGCTCTGCCGACAGCCCGAGCCCCGCGGGCCGCGCAGGCGGTGGCGACACCTGCCGGCGGCGGGACGCCTCCGCGGTGACGCGGATGGCGGAGCGGGAGCGGGCCGGGCCCGGCCGCGGGGGAGGTGAGGAGCGGCGGACGCACCCAGGCCTTCCGCCCGGCTCCGGGGGTGTCCGGGACGAGCGCTCCGGCTGCGACACCGGGCAGGGGCGGCCGAACCCGGCACCTGGGGGAAGGACTTAGTAAGCGGCGTGAGGGCAGCGAGTCAGCGACGCTCTCCGGCTCCACGTCCCGCAGGCGCTGTCTCCTGTGGCCGCAGCGCTTGCCCAGCAATTAATCATAGAATCAGCTATGTTGGAAAAGATCTCTAAGGTCATCGAGTCCAACCGTTAACCTGACACTGCCAAGACCACACTAAACCACGTCACTAAGGGCTTCATCTACATGTTTTGTGAGTGCTTCCAGGGACAGTGATTCCACCACTTCCCTGGGAAAGCCTGTTCCAATGCTTTACAAGCCTTGCAGTGAAGAATTTTTCCCTAACATCCAGTCTAAACCTCCTCTGGCACAGCTTGAGTCTGTTTCCTCTTGTCCTAACACTCCTTACCTAGGAGAGGAGACTGACGCCCACCTCACCACAACCTCCTTTCAGGTAGTTGTAGAGGTTAAGGTTCTCCAGAGGAAACAACCCCAGTTCCCTCAGCCGTTCCTCATAGAACTGTGGGGAGACGCAGGCTGGCAGCCCAGGGAACACTGACCTGGTGGCACTGCAGCGAGCAGCACTCAGTCCAACCCAGGGACCAGCAGCTGTCATGTCCCCTGCCTCACCTCTGCACCAAAGGGGCTTTAAAGGGCACCTGGTGAAGTCCCCCAAGGCAATGCAACAGCCTGCAGCCAGCACAGGTTTAGCCAGAGGAAGGATAGGAGCCTTGGAGGGGACAATGTTCTTAAGGCAAGCAAGAGGCACAAGGCAGCGCAGCATGAGCAGACTGTCCATGCCAGGCAGCAGTGGTGGTGACAGGGCAGGAACCCATCTTGCCTACATTACTCATAAGGAACAAAAGGCACAGCATTAATCAGCTGTGCTCTGTGCAGCGCAGTAGCCAGTCATCTGCCCTCACAAGGCCCTATGTCTGTGGCTCACATGACATGGTGTGAGCCTTGAACAAGGACAAGCTCCTGTTAAATTCGAACAAGGCTGGCAGCCTTCAGCCACTTCTTAATATAAGATGAAAAGACATTTTAATCACTCTGTGCTGGCATTTTTCCAATGGTTTTTCCTTGCCTCTTCCCTTCCAAGACAGCTCAATCATTATCCCGCCTACCAGGAACACATTCTCATTAGCAAACATCCTCCACCTGCCTTCACTGGGCTCTGCAGGCCCCCCATGCATGCCACAGTCCCTCCTTAAATGCTGCTTTAAGGGTTTTCTAACTTTTCTTAATGAGTTTGGTTGAGAAAGGGGGAGGTTCGGTGTACATACTTCAGGAAGAAGCAAACCTGTAAGTGATGCCTCAGGATCAGAGCAAGTAGGCCACATGTGCAAGGTGTTTCCAGAAGCTCCACTTTCACACTTGTTTGAGTCTGATAAGGGCCAATCTGATACTGAAGATACAACCTGGAAGCAAATTCGCTGCTACCAGGCTCTCACAGACTGCTGCCTGTCCTGTGCCATCAGAAATGAGGCAGCTGTGCGAAGATCCTCAACCACATACTCATCAAGCGCTTGGGCTTATGGTCCATGAACATCAACAAGTGAGGTGTGTTGGATAAGGTGGTATCTAATTTGTCAAACCAATATGAACTTCTCATAAACCTCACTTTATAGAGTCTTTGCATATATTTTAAGGACAAACTTTAGATCTTCTGTGTTAACCTCTCCGTTCAAAGTGGTGCCGTAAACCAGTGGTGGTTCCAGAGGACCTCATCTTCACAGGTCGTTCCTGATGGGCTCCAACTTGTCCCTCTGTTGCCCAAATTCTGGGCTCGCAAAGTTCAGTCTTGTTGCTGCTCTGCATAGTTTTGGCTGGTCCTTTTGTGCTTCACTTTCCTTCCAGCCCTGAGTGCTGCATCTGCCTCTGTGGATTTTGTCTGCCAGTCTTTGCTCATCCAGCAGTCATGTTTGGTAGAACACGTGGCTCTGTTTTAATAAAAAAGCGCTGCAGAAATTAAGCCTGTTTTGCTGGAAATTTTGATACTAAAGTAAACCAGAGGCCTCTGAATAAAGTCAAAACCTCAGACTTCTCTGGCAGCTGTTCCTTTGTGAAGCGTGCCACGTTCCTTAGTGTTTATCCCACTGATGTGGCATGGTATGGTGCAGCATGGTTCTGCTTCTGGTCCAAATTTTGGAAGTATTTTCTGAAATAGAGAATCATCTTTCTCAAATCACTAATAAACCACTTGGAAAGAATGTGGAATGGGCGGGGAATACCTTTCCACCACACAGTAAGGCACCAGCAATCATATTCCTGAAATGTAAACGTTAGAATTGTTTAATAAAACCCCACACAGTTAAATTGTAAGACTTCAGTGAAGTGAAGGTAGCAGTCAGAGTTGGAAAAAGAAAAAGCATTAGAACTAGCTAAGGTTTTACTTGGAAACTACTTTCATAAATGAGTTGAGTTCAAAAAAAGCTATACATGTGCAGTAGATGATTGCCTGGGTCCCTATGAGTAAACCGAGCCAAATCAATTACTTTTCTGTCTATAAGTCATGAGCAATTTATAAAGCATAGAGTGAATGAACAGAGGCACTTACAATAAAGCATTACCACTTCAACAACATTATTATATACAGCATCCAATTTCTGGAGCTGGGAAGCAGGCGCCTTTCTTTGCAGGCAGTCACCAAGAGTAGCGATGGTATCAAGGCTACTATGTGGCTACCTAAAGACAATTAATAGCCCCACAAAGAAACAGTTGCCACTTCATACAGAGTACTTCTAAATTAAAGCGATTGAGTAGCAGTGCTGCTATCACCGCGCAAGTGGCTCAGCAATTGCAACTGGAAAATGAAGGTACTGGCTGGCACAGCTGGAGCGCAAAATTGAAGCAGAACCGGTATCAGCTAGTAATACTGGAAATGGGACACTGCAAGTTGCTTTCTCCTGCCTCCCCTTGCTCTTCCAGAAGGTGCACATGCTCTAGGTCTTTTCTCTGGTTCGGTAACTTGGTGAGTAGTTCCATGGTCAGGGCCCTGCAGAGCAGGAAGCACAAGTTTGGGGTGGTTAGGTAATATTTACAGCCGTGGTGTAAGCAGCCAGGAGGGATACCTCCTCAAGGCCCCTTCCAGCTTGGTTAGATTGGTAAAGCCACAAGCTTAAAGATGCATGACTGCAAGGGTCACAGTCCAGGGCCTGGACTGTGTGCAGGCAGATGTGTAACAGAGCGGGGGACCTCAGGTGCATGTTCAGTAGCTTCTATCATGAATCTCTACTAGTGACTCTACTTTCTACTTGAAAACACAAAGGAAAGTTTTCCTCAAGTACCCTGGTTTCTTTATTGTGATGAGAGAGCAGAACATGAAGCTGTTTCTTTTGCGTAAATATTGTATCTTTTAGCAACAGGATGTAAAAAAATTGCCCAGAGTCTGGTTCTTGCTGGGAAATATATTCCTGTGCTAATCTGAGGGGCTACACTGAGCAAGAGTGATCGACAAAGCTTTATACAAGTGGCACTGTGCTTTCTGCTTTGTCTGCATCCAGGACTGCAGTGTGGACCTCAAGTCATGACACTGCCCTTAATTACAACTGCTGAAACGGGATGGGCCATCTTTGCCCCTCGGGCTGCACATCCTTAGAGAGAGCACAAGATTTGGCATGAAAGTGCTTGGAGATTCAGCCCCTAATGCTGACCTTGTGTGCCTGCTGCCTTGGTGCTTGTGCACATTGTACCCATTCCCCAAGGAATAAAGGGCAGGAATCACCCAAAGGCAAAGCAGCTGAGACGCAGGAAACACGGTGGTGTGCACACAGTGTATGGCACTCTGGTTTTCCTCTGAAATACGCTGCATGTCAGGAGAAGCACAAGCCAAAGGTAAAAGATTTGCTTTGCTTCAGCTTATACAGTTTTATGGGCTGGCTGGGGTTGCTTCTTCAGTGACTCTCCAGCTGTAGGAGTAGCCCCTGCATGTCCACGCTTCTCTTGGCCACCACAGAGCACAGAGGAACATGGAGGAGGGCTGTCCTCCCCATGAGATAGGGCTGCCAGCAGCATGCCTGGTGAAATACTGCCACTTGGCTCCATACTTCCACCATCTACCCGCAAGTCTCCCAAAACCAAACTGGAAAATCCTACATGAAACATTCCTGATACAGAGCAGGTCCTGGGGCTGCCAAACCCCCGGTTTAAGACCACCTGTGAGTCACAGAGCAAGTGGGATCCCTTGCACCTTTGCTAAACCAAGGACACACTGATTTTAGAGAGGTACCTAGATTCGCTCACAGGTAGTGCAGGGGCTGGCCAGCATGACTCCTGGAGTTACCCTCCTCTCTGCTGCTGCTTCATCCTTTTCTTTCTGGGATTTGGCATACCTACTGCTTGGGTATTTGAGCCATGCCCCGGTCCATGGAGAGATTTTTACATTGTTCACCTCCAAGTTCAGAATGTCAGCAGCCAGAAAAATACTGCTAGCAAGCCAGCACAGCACACATGCTAAGGCTTAATGTGAAGGGAAAATATTATTCAACTATTTCAGCTGGGTTTTAAATATTATTATAGGACCCGGGTAGTTGGATTAGATAGACAAAAACTAACACTATGACAACAGGTACCAGAGTCACAGGTTTTAACAAAACTTAGCCACAGAGCCAGCGTGAGTGAGAAACTGTACTGACTCTCCAGACTGTTCTTTGCGCAGTTTTAGCTACTAACTCACCAGGATAGCAGCAGAAAGAGGAGTTACTCACAGTTGTTCTTCCAGGGGCTCATCTTCCTGCACTGTTCAAGTCACAGAAAAACAACATAGAATTAGCATTAACCTTGCAGGGCATATAAATACAAGACCAGAAGAGGGGGAACCAACCTGCTGTTTCAAGCACTGCACCCCAACCTCTTTGATCCCCTTCAAAGATCACTTCACACATTCAGTCTCAGGAGGAAGGTTAAAGGTGTTCATCTACCCACGGTGGCACACGTGTCCCCAGAGGCAGTGCTGACTGGCTGAGCACTATTTCTACTCTGTGCCCAAAAGGGCCAGAGGCCTTAAACCCTGCAGGACCTGGGCTGCACTGCGGCAGCCTGCTGCTTGCCCCCATCACACGAAAGCACCTCAGGCTTACAGAGCGGCTCAGAATCAGCTTTCACCAGTTGGGGGTGGGGGGTGCGGGGGTCGGGTGTCAACAACTCCTGCTCAGCTAAAAACCTGGTTGGAAAACTGGTGCGACATCAATGGACAAAACCCAGCTCTCACAAACTGTTAAAGATTAGTATTGTTTTCTTCTCCCCTTCCTTACTTACCTTCCTTCCATTTTCTCTCCTCTTCCGGCTGAAGCACACAGGCTGCAGACTCTTCAGACATAATGCTTTATTTGCTGGTTTGGCACAGTAATGTATCCACCTTTCCAGCCCATTTCACTGCTAACAAATCCTTACGTGTGCAGGAATGCTTGTGTAATCAAAGAGCAGTATTTTTAAGAGTTAGAATTGAATGGCTTAAAACCATAGGAGGTAAGAATCATGGCTCAGGGCCTGGCAGCTGTGAGACTGACAGAAAACACAGAATGCTGCGTTCAAGGTACTGCCTTTTTCACATATGGGGTACCTGTATCACATACTTTGCCTCTGAATTCACCCTACACATTAAGTGTGTTCTTGGGGGTCTATTTGAAACAAGGAAACAGCACTAGTTAACCCACGCAAACAAACAAACAAACAACCCCCTACGCAGGCAAAACCTGTCTCAGCTGTATTTTCCATACAGGGCTGCAGAAACGGTTCAAGATTTTAATGGCTCTTTCCAATTCCCAACCGTAACTGGCATCCCCACAGCAGAGAGGGAAGGTAGCAGAAAATGAAAGCCTAACCCTCAGCTCTGCCTGGGACCTTAGGCTGGCTTGCTTTCTGTTGTCAGCTTCACACTTCAGAAAAGCGTTTTGGTAAATAACAAGTATATTAAGGACAATAAAATACTCTGTTTTCTGCAAAGCCCTGAAGCTTCCCTAGGCACTGTTGTTTCAGTGAAGTACTGAAGGAGGAAGTTGGGTTCTGTGTCTTGGTTCCTGGAACTGGGACATGAGGTACCAAATTGTGTAACAATTACAGGAACTCTTGAGAGCTGACAGCTCTGAATGATGTTTCACTGCCTGCAGGCCTCTGTGCTGGCCTGTCGTTTAGTTGAGAGTCTAAAGGCTTTAAGGGTGGGTGGATGTTGCCCTTCAGAATCACTTAGAGGACTGACGGTGTTTGCAAAATCAAAAGCAAATGACAGAGGAAAAACCAAGGTCAATCATGCTATGCAAATCAGCTCTCTGTTGGAGAGAGAAATCAAAACAGAGGAACCTGCTACCTCCATGGTACAGACTGAACATGAATAAACAAAACTTAATTTCTGCTTGATTTCATCACCAGAGAGGGGGAAGAGGAAAATATGTGGGTGCAAAAATACCTAGATGAATACAGCAGTGACTTTGGAAACCTCTCAGTGCTTGAAATATAAACTTGTCGCTATAAAGCCCTGCATTTTCCAAGGAATGATGTATCCCACGCAGAAGATGTAGCTGAGGACCTCTGATGAACTATGGGACATCTAAACACCTTTTTTTGCTGGAGGCTATGCATGAAGCATCTTGGCTTTAAATACTGTTGCTACCCTTTTCTTGGGTTATTTCATTTCAGTTCTTGATAGAAACCATTACAAAGGAAATACACCAGTGCTGAAAAGTGACCTGTAGTATCTACGGTCAGGTGAATAGCACTTAAGTTTTTCTAGGCTTTGCATTTATTTACTTGAATGCTAGCTTAAAACTTATCAACCTATCATCAAAACAAGATTAATTTTAACTGCAGAGCAATATTTACTGCAGATCTTGGTGAAATCTACACCCCACACATTCAAAGATCCTAACTCATTGCCCTGGGCCTAGGAGAATGACTAGAGCAACAACTTTTTATGGAGGCAGGAGGAGCTCTGAACAGCTGTTGCAGGGCAGAATTCAGCTTATACTGGCAGGAATGAAAATGTGAAATCCATTAGCTGCCAGAGGGGAATCACATGAGTAGTTAACAGAAATGCCAAATGCCTGAAACCATTTCAAACAATAGCAAATTTTTACTCAATTCAATGTTCTAATTAGCTGAATGAAAACGATTTTGAGTCTGGTGCTTACTGAAAGAATGGACAGGATGCCATACACATTTTCAGTTCAAGTTTACTCCCAATTGCACAAAGGTTGAAAAGATTTTCTCAGAGTTTGAAAACCAGCACAATAATTTCGGTTTCGTGTATAAAACAGGGAAACTCAAAGGATGCAGGAGTTGCGTGACTGTTCCAACATTGAGCATTAAAGTGTTGCATGACCTGATTTTATCTCATACATTGATTACTTTCTACATTATCTGCTTCTCAAATTATAACTCTGTACAACACCTGCAGATAGCAAAGATTAAAATATTTTGATAAAATACCACCTCATGGAAGGTTCCAACGACTCAGTACAGGTTACAGTACAAAACAGTGACAAGTCAGAGCATTGCTAAGAGTTTATTCAGAAGCTTTTACTTTCGGTTCTTATATCACAAAAGACATGTTTAATGTTTACAACACGGATTAGAAACTGAGATGTTTTTATTTCTACTATTATAAAAGTAATGTAGGAGACCATTCTAAGCCACCTTCAAAATGCAGACCAATCTTTTTTTTTTGGTATATAAACTGTACACAAAAAACAAGGCACTATACATTTTTGGATAATAAAGTATAAAGGTTGATTCACATAGTTTCTCAAGAAATCCATGCTATAAATACAAACGCTTTGTTCAGTTTAGCACCTGAAGCAGCACTGACAATTCATTAGCTATTGCAAAGAGGAATTTTTCAGAACGCGTAGGAGATAGATACATATTGGTGGTAGAGCTAATTTAGTACAAGCAACTGCCATCCAGCTACTCTTCTGTAGTTTTGACATGAAAGTCTTGGAAGTGAATATATATTGCATTGTTAAATACATACTTGTTCTATGTGTTTATATAAATATAAATTCTTTGTAATCCACAAACTAACAAAATAACACTTTACAAAGAGAACTTCTTCAAAAACAAAAATGGCAAGTATTGTATAAAGCCAAAGGACACCTGCAGCAGTAGCTCAAGAAACTACTGTTTAAGTGCATAGGAGAGTAGAGAGCTTAACCACATTACCTTTAAGAGTCAAAATTGAATTCCATTTCCAAAGAGTTCTCTTGGCCTTTTATAATATTACACACCTCCAGACAGGTAGTCACTAATAACTTCAGGTTATTTCTATTTATTCTGTAAATGTGGGGTACAATTCTTCTAAAGGGCATAGAAAGTGAAAACAGACATCCCTTTAGTATTCACTCCAATAAAAACAACTTAGAAAAGTCCTTTTGCCTTCTTCAGATTAACCTGCTTCCAAGATGGCAGTGCATTGTACTCTTCTCTCGTCATCTCTAATGCAACCTACATTTAAAACAAGAGGACATACCATTAGTAAAAACTTATAAGTAGCAAAACTGCCAAATAACTTCATAACATGGTTAAATACACATGTACAGAGTAACAGTGCACCTATTCTCTCCTTACCTCAAAGTCCTCATCTGAAAGATAGATTTCAAGTTTCAGTGGGTCAACTCCCTCAGGTAGGGGCCTAGCTAAGAGATCTGCTAACGGATACACCGTTTTACACAGCTTGGCCAGCACGTCCTCCACAAGGATTATCTGATTAGAAACGTCTGCATCCTATAGGGAGAAAACAGAGAACAGGATCACAATGTTGAAACCATCTGCTCCCATTGCAGTCTGCAGATGGCATGGGATCAGCCTGCACTGCCTGGCCCAAGGAGCACAAAGCTATACTTCCAGTTCTGCACACAGCCCTTTCCTACAACAATTTCACAGCTAAGAGAAGGCCTATGATTAGCAGGAGACCCTGTACTCCTAGAATCTCAGTTTAAGGCCAAATTCTGTGTTTAGTCATGAAGCCAGCATTTTCCACTACAGATAGCTGCAGAAGACTTACAAAACAGGAAATGCCATTTGCCTTAAGATGCCCCTTGACAGAGGGCTTTTAAACAGTCTCATGTAATTCAGCTGTGATTCTGGTTCCCAGGTGGGGCAGTCAATGCTGGAAGCTCTTGCAGCCAGCTGATCATTTGTGAGGCATTTTGCTCTCCCGCACTTGGAGCCTGAAGGGCAGACCAGAACTGCTGGTTGCTGCATGCTTCACATGATTGAAACAGTTGTTCTGCTAAATTCTAGCACGTCTTTGTCTAAGAGATGATTCTGCTAACACTGTCTTCCCATTTCTAACAAAAAAGAATGAGAAGTTACATGAAAAAACTACCAGGAATGCCTCTGGTATCCACACTCCCAGTCAATATTTAGCCATGTCATTATTCTATTTCCTGTGCAGACTCCTGAACTGTACTTTTTATGTTCATCCTCTGGATTTTGGGGCTTGACAGCACAACCAATCAATGTTACTGACAACACGGGACACAATTACTAGCAGTAGGAAACAGTCTGTGCAATGAAAAGATTTACCATTTCTGTGATCTCTGCGATGTCCTCCCTGTGTTCCCAACTTGGAAACATATTAGTGAAGGTCAGAGGCTCTAGGCCAGCATGAATTAGATAGGATTTGGGGGGCTTCTTTACATTTTTCCCTAAAACCAGTCAAAATAAAAAAAGAGGAATTACAAATGGTACCATATTTTGCAATGTCACCCACCATCCAAAGCTACCTTGTAAGCATGTTTAATTGATTCTTTTCTGAAAAGCTGAATTAATGTAAGGCAGGAAGAATAAATTTCACCATTATGCTTTTTTAAATGTAGTATGACATCCTTTAACATGTTTTTTGGTATTCTTAAATCTGCCTTTTATTGTATCTGATTTGACAAGATCAAACCATGTATGCTGAAAATCCCCCCCCCAGTTACTTCCTAACCCAATGTTCTTTATTATCCTACAGAAATAACATTGTCCCTGCCCACAGCAGGGGGGTTAGAACTAGACAATCATAAGGTCCTTTCCAACCCTAACTATTCTATGATTCTAATAGAGTTAGAATAGAGTAAGAAGAGTGTGATGATGTAAAATTAGCCAAATTCAGGTAAATAAAACCTTCTGATATGCTCAGCAGAAGTATCCTGCCAACAGCAAATAAAGCTTAAGCTTGGAGGATTAAGTGAGAATGTTTAAACTGTTCTTAAATTGGGATACTGAGGTGGAACACAATAATTCTGGTATTACAAATTTGAAGAAATGGGATCTGAGAGTTAACAAAGATATTGCCCTAGCTGGATGGCAATTGCTGATGATTTTCAAATTCCTGCTTCTTTAAAACATGTATGTGTGCACACTATACAGGATATGGACATAAACCTGCCTCGGAATGATGCTGTATCAGATTAAGTAGTTACAGTCATTACGCCAAGTACTGGTAGAAAAAAAGGCCCTACTGGTTGAATGATTTAATTCCCCAAGGATTCAAAACCACTGAGAAACTCCAAATATTATTGGAAAGAGGTAGACAGGCAGTCAGGGACTGGGAGGAGCTATCATTCAAAAAATATTGTACCTTCATCTTACTTAGATTCAAACAACTCAGTCTAATCAAATCTTTTTTTTCCAGATAGGCAGTGGAAAAGCTGAAGAGTTTATAAAGTCTAGGTAAAACTAACAGAGCAACATGGTACCACCTCACTTCTAAGGGCTGTAGCTGCCCTAAAAACTAATTCTTGCAGAATTCTGTTATTCCCTACATTCAATCTCAGAGCGCCTTTCATGCACTAAGATTTCCTCTGAAGTGTGTAATTCCACTACAGAAGATCCTGGTTTTCACTGTATTCTCTACCCGCACTTGATGCATGTGGGCTGTCAGGCAGGAGGGTCAAAAAGAACACAACCCTCTCCTCCCTGTTGCTGAGGAGCACCCCAGAATACTCATGCAATAACCTGTGCTGAATGCAAATGGAGAGCCTAGCTGGACATTACTGTTCCACTAGGTCTGCAAAACCTGAACATTACCAGTTTGGATTTACATCAGAAGCTGGGAGCAAACTGGTAAGACAGAATATGTTAACATGAAACTGAATACTAGAGTTGGAAGCTCCGTGGAGTAGTCTAAAAATGTATTAAAATGTGAGTGTGTTAACTGTACAATTTAGGACAGGAGATTTATCATTTGAATATTTGATTTTAAGCCTTCTCTCCCACATGTTTTCACTGTGGTTTATATCTTCATTCTACTATGAATGATTCAAGAACCACTTAAAAACTTTACATTTAAAAAATGTGTGAATCTGCTGTAGTTGCACTGCTCCACTCTCAGTAATTCAGCCAAGAAATAAAAGGAGAGTGGCATTTCCCAATGTTCTGGTACAGGCAAGATGAATTTGTATGTAAAGTGGAGAAACATTTTTGTTTCATGAACTCTGCTCTCAGCACAAGCTGATCTCCTCACTAAGAATTACTGAAGGGCAAACCAGATTCTTCCTTCCCTTAGCAGTCTGCAGCTCAGCTCTCCAGACTGCTGATTTAGCAGATAAAACCACAGAAACACTTTCAAGATATTTTGACAAGTTAAATAAGATTTATGCTCAAGGAGAACTGATAGGTGTATTCATGAAATATCCAGAGTTGCCAATCAGTCTCTTTCATACCATCATGTAGTTCAACATTGCAAGCCAGGAAAAGCAAACAAAAAACCAACAAATAAGCCTACAAAGCTGGGAGGTGGAAAGAGATGAGGAAAGAAATGGTGAGAGAAAAATAAGAAAAAAAGCATTTTAATGCTTCTGATCACTTAACTATATTCTAGTAGTCAAAGCAATTTCAGCAGCATTGGTATCTCCTGAAATTCAATTTCTCCACCTTGATAAGTAGCTGCACATAAGAGCTAGTCAGCCCTGACAGCTTGATGCAATGAAATTTTGACAGTGGTTGACAGAATTCCAGATCGTGAAAATGACAGACCACCAGGAGAGCATAGCTGGAACAGTAAAAAACGGCTAAAAACGTTCACATCTGTTTTAGCATAGAAATAGTACAAGTAGAATCAGTCTTTAATAGTAGCAAATTTGCTCTGTATCTATGCAACCACACAGCTCAAAGCTCTTGAGAACTACCCTATCACAAAAAGGAAAAATGCCACAACTGCTGCAAAGTCATGGCCAGAAGTAGAAGAGTAAGTACCCAACAAAAAAGTTTGTCCTATGAGCATATGCTAAACTTCAGACCCCTGAGGAGCCACTGAAGTGCTTTCCACTGTGCATCAAACTCAGATGCAGCAACTTCAATCCAGTGCAGAAGGTATTAATCCTTTTTCCCATCACTGAACTCTATGAAGTTCCAGAAATCTGGACAAGTATCCAAATCTCAGCAAGTGTATCTTATTTCATCTCTGCTGTGGCCAGAAAACATGATTTTCATTACCAGATTACAGCACTGTATCAGGAACACTGGAGAGAACAGGATCTTAGTTCCATCTCTCTCACTAGCCTGCTGAGCATCTCTGGGTATTTCATTGCATGGATGCCGTGCTGACATTCACTTCTGCTGTGAAGCACATTGTATGAAATGATTTCAAAGAAATGCATCTTCTCACTCTTTCTGACTTGCAAAAACTGGGGGTGGTGGAGAACAAGTAACTAGCCTCTTCTTTAAGGAATTCAGCAGTAACTGCCAAAGGCTCTTCCAATTTCTGCCTTGTCTTTAGCACCCCATTCCTAAACAAATGCTGCTGTTTGGTAGGGCCGTGCCAGGGACACCAGAGGATGTCCCATGTAGAGCAATAATACAGCCCAATAAAGATCATGTTTCACTGACTCCAGTCCTAGTTTTCAGCTGTCTCCCATCAAGTGTTACTTCCTCTTCTCAGTGACACAAGACAACTGGGTGGAAACACAACACTTGCTCCTGCACCTATTCCACACCCAGACTGGGAAGGAGACACTATCTTATCCTTGTAGGGGTAGATCCAATAAGGATATTGCTTTACTTCTTCAAATACACAAATGTCTACGGAAGAAGATGACAGTTACCACCAGCTGTGTCACAAGTTACAAAGTTTATTTACTACGGAAGAAATCAGTGGCATCATGAGGTCTCAAGGTCTATAAGTGATCAGGATTTTCTTGCAAGAGGACACAGTTTGCACCAATTAAGCCCTAGTGACTTATTCACAGTGGGAAACTGCTCTGAATTAACAGAACATTGGCTTTCCTTATGCCTTTTCTCCTGCATGGTAACCATACACCTTCCTTTATTCATTCTCTATCAGAAGATGCAAGGTCTGTTCCTAGCCTCACATAACCTCAGATGAAGTAGAAGAAAGCATTACAGTGTCTCAAATAAACTCTACTAGTGCAGGAAATAATCTAGTCTGTGTACTCTCAACATGATCAACTACAGCCTGAATCTGAGTGGCAATAACTCTGTCTTGTAGAAATGAGCAGAGAGACTTAGGTCTCTGCTCCACCATTTCCAATGGCCATCTGTTTCCGTGTAAGACTTGTTCTTGATCTTCAAAGTCTTTCCGCTTCCCTCAGTAAATCAAAACCCAGTTACATCAGCAGGCAGTATCTTCATTCAGTCCTTTGATACACAGAAGGTTATGAATTCTAAGAGAAGCTAGACAGAAGGCATTCAGGTTTAAGAAGCTGTGTTCTCAGAATTCACTTTTAGGGATCTGATGTCTGAAGTATTCTCCCACAGTGGGGGCACAGAAAAGAAATAAAGCCTTTCCTCTGAGAACTGAGTCAGCAGAGTATCTTAGCAATTTGGGAACAATGCCATTACTAGGCAAATTGTTTGCTAAGAAGGAGTGGAGAATGTATTCTGAAATACACTGATGTTTATCAATAGCGTTGGGGGAGCACCTGAGTACCTTTCAGATGGGGACAGTAATGCTTGGAAAAGTAGGACACACTCAGACAGCCAGGCACAGCAATCATTTACCTTTGCAGTATCGGAGCACTGTCTCCATGGCGCATTTCCTGTCTGTAGCCCATCTAATGCGAGCTGATCCAGCAATTTTGTTTTCCACAGGCCACCAGCCTTGCCACAGGTACACTTCATGGTGATTGTCAACGAGGAACAGTGCTGTACAGCCAAAAAATAACAAATTCACCATCAGCCACTTACTAGTTCTTAGAATCCCCTACACAACCCCAGTCTTGCATGCTTGCCAGCATCAGGACAGGATCACTTCAAAGCTTACCAATCCCTTTTGTTATTCATACAGCTGAACCTCAGCTGAACTCAGATTCTCTGATATAAACAATGTATTTTTATTGCAAACTTTTTGGATACATGTACATTTGATTAGTTTCTCAGCATCTTTCTAATGGAAAAATTACTGCTATTACTAACTGCTGTGTAAGTATCACATGCACACATCTTCCTGAGACAAATCACATTATCAGTGATTACAGTTACTGACTCACTGCTCAATGCAGGAAACACGTATCTGCTTTCCCGTTACTTAAATATTTTAAAGCACATACCTGGCTGTGGAGCAGTGTAAAGATCCTCTTGCAAGAATGGCATGGAATTGATGACAGCAGGGTCTCTTGAAGGGTAAACATACTCAGTGGCTGAAAATTCTCCAGATGAACTACTGAGGCTGAACAGGCGGGGGGTGAAATTAAACTTTCCAGGATCTTTAAAGTAAAAAAGTTAAGAAGACTTTCAATAGAAAATGTCAGAGATGAATGCAAATTCTATGATTCCATAAATAACAATTTTTAAAAAACTGGTTTTAAGAATGACTGTAATTTTTCCAGTTTTTGAAAAATCAAGAAAGATGACCAGCTGTGCTGGAGGACTAGCAACAGCTAGGAAGAACCTGAGCTACAAGGATGGCTGCCATCAGGTTGAATCTGATCCTGGCTAGTTACTACCAGCCATTTCATAACTGGCTGTTTTGAAGCTTAAGTGAATCAAGCCTGTCGCAGAGTTTAGTTTTCAGATGACATATTTTCCACTTGGTAAATCAATTCCCTTGCTACCTTTGCTGGCAGTATCAAAGCAAAGACTGGACGAGAATTGTGTGCAGAACTGCCTCCTAAATCCCTTCAGAAGAGAAGCAAAATGCATTGGTAAGTGTTAACTGTTGATCTGTGCAGCATGAATACAGAGGGGCTATAGAACGGGGAGAGAATAAAATGAAACACTCGGTTTTCCAGCACTTCCCTTCTACAACAGTATTACTTAAGTCAGTAGAGTTTTGGAAGCATCTCTCTGAAGGGATCATCCCAACTACCAAGATGGTCTTCAAAAGCTTTACATTTAATCTCACATATAATCCTTACATACAATCTCACAATATCGCAGACCAGTAAAGGAAAATGTGAGTGCCAAATCCAGGAATGCAGATCTACCTTGCAACATGCAATCATAGGCCTTTCGATCTCTCCTTCCTAATGCATCCCAGAATCCCAAGGGCTCTGACCCTTCATCACATTCATGAATCGTCACCTTGCTGCTGCTGTGCAGCCCTGCCTCCAGCGGACACCTACAAAACACAGAGAGAGAGTGAACCCAGCTTTATTGCCCTGAACACAAACCTGCTGGACACTCACATTATTAGAACCCAAAAGCACTCTACAGGCTTGTTGCATGCTTCATGTCAACATAGGCATTTTGAAAAGTATGACAAAATTATCAATACACAAGATATGAATTTCAGCAACTATTTCTGTGCCGTTTCTGATCACATTCCCAGAGTGGAGGAGATGCTTGCGTGAGCTCTCAGTAGGGATTCTCACTGCCTGTTTTTGTAACTACTGCTGTCCTCCTCACAAGCTTTCCTAAATTAATTTCCTCTTCCTTATACCCAAGGCTTGATTCTAATCCTCCTACCAGCTAGGATTTAGTTTGCTATTCAGATATTGAGCACCTCCCTTCAAATGGAAAGAGATTACATTTTTTTTTTGCAACTGTAATTAGAGCGGTAGGAAGAATAGGGACATTTGATCTTAGGTGAAAATTATTACAGAACATGTTTTCCCCACTACACCAAGTCAACTACTCATCATTCCTCCTCCTTACCAAGTATGCACATGCTGCAGATGTACTCAGAGGACAGCTTTATTTAATTCAACTTTTCTTTGAGACAGACTATTTTAAGTCAATTGATAGCCTGTACAAACATCTCCAAAATAATATAGGTCAGACACTCACTGTTCTTTTATCTTATTGGCTGCTGTTCTTCCTACATCCTTGGTGTGAGACTGTGCTTTGCAGCCATGCCACAGGTAGATAAGAGCTTTATTTATATTGAGGACAATCATGGATGTCCGGGAACGCAGGCTGCTGCAGTGACATGCTACTTCAAGTAAGTTTCCTTCATTGGGAACTTCTCCTCGCACGCAATATAGCCTCCAGTCACCTGGAGCAGACAGGAACAGTGCAGCAGTATTAGTCACATGGGATTGAAAATCAAGGCCTCTGCTCTGGAACAGCTATTCTCATACTGATGAATTTCACATATTGCATGCCTGTACTATCACAGAATCAACTAGCTAAGCATCAGGTTTGTCTAATACTACTTAAGAAACCCTGCTGCAGAAAAAATGCCTTCTGAAACCTAGATACGAGAGTACAAGTATCAAGAGCTGAAGAGTTTAACATAGAAGAGTTTGCTCCGTTTCATTCAGGGAAAAAAGGGAAACAAATACGGTAGTTCTCCTGTTCGGCACCTCCTTCCCTGTGCACCTTAGGCACAGGAGGCCACATTCAGATGAGAACTGGTACATCAACTTTTACAAGGGCATGTAGTGATAGGACAAGGGAGAATGGCTGTAAGCTGAAAAAGGGGAGATTTAGATTAGATATTAAGAAGAAATTCTTCACTATGAGGGTGGTGAGGCACTGGCACAGGTTGCCCAGAGAGTTTGTGGCTGCCCTGGAAGTGTTGAACTCCAGCTTGGAATGGGGCTTCGGGCAACTTGGTCTAGTGGAAAGTGTCCCTGCCCATGGCAGAGGGATTGGAACTAGATGATCCTTAAGGCCCATTCCAACCCAAACCATTCTCTGATTCTATGATCTCCAAGCGACAATTGTACTGAAATTCTATCTCAACTGCAGCATTCAAGAAATACATATTGCAAAAAGTAATGAATGGGTAACAAAAGCTTAGAGCTCTCCTTGGAGCAGGAGAACTGCTCTTGAAAACACTCTTTTTCCCAGACTATGCAGAAAATAACATATTTTAAAGCAAACAGGCACTTTGCTTAATTAAAAAATAACTAGAACAATTTATATGCATTTCTATACAACCAAGTCAGCTTTCTCTAGAGTGACAAAAACTATTCTGTGTTCAAAGAAGAAACAAACTACCTTGAAACAAAGCATTGCAAAGCTGTCTCATGGGTTTCATGGCATTTATTTCTACAGAGTATGGTAGTTCAGACCAAATTCAAAGCCCTTCACAATAGGTAAAAAAAGGATTTTGGGGCAGAAGCTCTTAACTAACAGTAATTTACTTTGTGCATTTTCTTCTTCCTCTTCCCTTCTTCCAGCATGCACAATCATCCCTCCTTGGAAGCACTGCAGGAAGCATGGTGGTTCTTTCCCTTGAAGCACTTGTACCTGGAAATTGAAAGCACCACTCTTCATTAAAAAAATGAAGCAAGTATACAGACTCAGGAAAATGAATCTCTGTGGACTACTAAAAATTATAACAGTTACGGCCACCCACAAGGATGGCTTTCCTTCTACTTTACAACTGCTATTGTTTAATTTATCATATATATCAGCATGCAATGGGTTTCATATGTGAGCTGCATATTAAAAGAAACTTCTAGCTGGATTTTGACAATCAAGAGTTTCAGAGGATAAGGAATACCAAATAAACATTGATTAAAATTAGTTTAAACTAGTCATAATTTGAATTTTTACAGGATTGGGCCATCTAGTCTGATACTTTTTGAAACTGTTATGGAGATAATGTAGGAACTGAAATTGGTTCTCAATTTGATGTAAAACTGGTTTTTATGAGAACATGCATGTTCTTTGCTCATTAATTGCATTTTGATTATGAAACTGATACAGCCAATTGCTATATCAGCTATATTGCACAGAATCTCACACTCTGGATCAAATGTATTTAGGTAACACTTCTATGAACTCTTCTCTTACCGGTCATGTCTACAATGCTGTTAAAACTCCCTAATTACAGCATTATCAAAGTACAGAAACTAACTTTAAACTTGTATGCTGCTAACAGTCAAGCCACAACAAAGCCCAAGTCCATCTAAAGACAAAGCAAGTTGGCATGTCCTCTGAGCTTCAAAGTAGCTGCACCTGCAGCTGCTAGAACCTCTGCAAACCAAGATAACCTAATAATACAAATACAGAGTAAATAAATTGAAAACTTCAAATGTATCTTCATGCCTTGGCCTGGCTGAAAGTGCTTCTCCTGTTCTTAGCACTAGGAAAACAGTTCTGTTATCTGAACATGTACTTGACGTGAAGGCACAGATTTGTGTAACTGTGCCTCACCTACTCCTGGAGGGAGAACAGCTAGTCTCCTTCAGCCATTCTCAGAAGTACATTCTTCAGAAGTGGGATTTGGGAAAGACAATCCATAAAGGAGCTTATGTGCCTCTGGAAGCTGGAATAAAGCCCAAAGCAATTTTGAGGTCTGGCTATTTGTACTGACAAGAACACCTTTACACAAAGAGAGGAGACAAAAAAAAAGATAATCTGCATTTACCAGTAGTGACTACTTAGGCAGGCAAGTCTTACCACATCTGCCACCTAGGCTTGCAGAAAGCTCACCTGTGCTCCTCTCTCTTCATCAAGTTCCACTGTCATCAGTGCTGATGTCCCTTTCTCACTCACTGTGGAGTGCCTTCCTTGCCAAAAGAAATACACGCATTTCTCTTTTCCAAGAGCCCTTACTTGTTGATCTCCTTTTTGCCTGCTTCCAACTGCAAAACAGAAAGCACATGCTGAAGAAAGTACTCTGGCTACAGGTTTGGAAAGCACATGGTTTAATCTGTTCTAAGTAGATCAAATTCTGGACTATCCTGTCCAGAACAGGAAAGATAAAATGTCCAATTGGAAGATCATTAGTTCTCCAAGCCAGTACATCCCTGTGCAAAGTCGGCCTAGTCTCCTCAGGTGGATGTAAGCCCACAGTCAGAGAAGCCTGTATTTGCCAGAGAAAGAGATGCAGAAAGAACTGGTACTATCTGGAGAAAAATAACTGTCATCACTTAAGCCAATCTGCATGTGAAATGGTATGTCCAGTCATGTCACCAGAAGACTGCATTATGGCTCATTTTCCACATCACACTCTGTTCTTTGGCAGCAGGAGAGTAGCTGGCTGATGAGTGATACTGGAAACAGCAACAGTTGAGAAACATACAGGCCTAAAAGAAAAACCTTTCTTGGTAAAGTGATATTAGAAAGAAAAACTACAGAACAAAAGAACACCAAAGCAGTATTTTGCAGTCATAAAAAGTTGGGTAAGCTTTATTTATTTATTAGAATTAATTCAGTATTTCATGTTGGCCTGGACAGTGGGTTAGCAGGGAAGGGTTTCTTTTGTTTTAAAGGATCGGCAGTTAGCTGTTACGTTAAGCAAATAATATTTTCAGCAAATGAAGTTCAAACATACAATCTGTTATGGAATATTATACTCTTTCCAGTGAATACTGAATAAACAGATATAATGAAATCAAAGGTTTAAAAAACCCCAAGAGCTTTAAAACAGATTTAAAAAAGAAATATAAAAACTTGTGCCTTGATTGCAGCAGTGCTGAGCAGCATCCAACTGAAATACTTAGGAGAAAGCATCCTGTTTTTTCAAGTTGAGAATACCCAAACCACCAGTCACTTCTAAAATTTATGGTTTTCACTCTTATCTGTACATTCAGGCCATAAAAGTACTGCCTCCTACATAGAAATTTATTCTGCTTTGGAGTGATGGAATATATTTTCGTCCATTTGGATTAAGAGTCTGTTTACAGTTCAGTATTAGTTTTACCCGCCTCTCCCAGGATTTACAAGCTTTTGTATTTTTCTTGGATTTGCAAGTATATGAACTCAACAGTCCTGAATAAGCCTTCCTACATGTTTTGGCTAAAAGCCTAAATCTGTATAGCTGTTATATTGCTTTCAGCCAATTTTAATATTTTCCTATTTGGAACAATTTTTTTTAGAGTATTTTACTTATTATAAAAGCTACCTATTCTTTGTTTAGTGCCAGAAGAGAAAGTTACAGTACATTTACCTGCTGCGCTCAGGCTCTTTGTCAGAACACGCTGAAGTTTTCCATTTGAGACTGAATCCCATAGAAAAGGGCTTCCAGAAACAGCAAAAAGGACAGCACAGGCAATGAGCTGGCAAGGGCTCTTCCTGTCATTGTCACTGTTCTCCATTAGCCAGCAAAGGCTTTCCTTGTTGCTAAGCCTACCTCCCTTGCAAGACATTCAGACACTGTCATTAGTCCAGCTGCCTAGTTGTTTTGGTGTTAAGCTGTGGGCACAATTCTGGCTTAATGAGCTGTCCTGTGACCACGTTCACCATGACTGTTAGGTAAAAGCCAAGATAGGCCAGTATTACAATTTGATGTATGAAAAAATAACTACAGTTTCTTTCTTTTTCTTTTTTTTCTTTAATGCTTTCTGTTAAACAGTATAAAATAAGCAGCTGTACTTCTTAATGGCCTAGGAAGGCTAAATTAGCACTCCTAACCTTTAAAACAGTTTCACATCCAAGGAAGTCTAGATTTGGATCTCATCACTAACAGCAGCAGTTTTAGCTGCACTTCTCCATGTTTGAGCAGGATGAAATGGAATTGTTCACTAACCTGCAGTGCTCACCATGTACTTCCACTTCACCACGTATGTGTCTCCCTCATGGAACTGCCCTATGCTTTGCTTAGGCAGTCTACTATAGTCGAATTCCAGGATGTGCCAGACATCCACAGATGCAGTGATAATTTCAAACTGCCTCCCATCTTCTCCTTCCACAAGTCCATAGCCCCGGCCAATATTCATTCCATCCAAGACTGTGCCTACAGATGTTTGAGGCACAGCCACCATTAGCATGACATCATACGGTTTAGAGTCAGATCTGGATTCTTCCTGTCAAAAAACACAAGAGATTTCTTTGAGCATAGCTTTTTTCTTCTTATCCCACAGTTCCAGCCAGTTTGACTCCTGCATATTTCAGTACTTTAATATCTTGTCATCACTTGATGCCTTGTCAAAGTCACCTTGGCAGTATTCACCCAGCTGCTTGGCACTAATATAAAGCAACTCTGTGGGTTCACTGTAGGTGATGGTGTTCTGACCATCAAAGGTCAAAGCTCACGAGATAAAGAAAGTGCTCTAGATCACAGAAAACAAGCTTCCCTGGCTTTCATCCCAGCTAGGTCATCTAGTTCGAAATACCTAGCATGCTTTTTATATGCACCTTCTGGTGAAGGGATTCACTAGAATTCTTCTCATTGAGTTTCTTCAGCTCTGTCCAATCAAGAAATTTTTCTTTGAACAATATTGTCTCATTATGTTCTGTGAGTCTGCCAAACACAGCCCAGTCTGGGCGTCCTTGTCCCTTTCTGTGTAAGCGAATAAAAGAAATAGAATCAAATTAAAGACTGTGAATTAAGGGCAAGAAAACAAAGTTTCTGCAATGAGACTAGACTTGAGTTTCAATACCTGGGTATGAGGGGATTACATTCCCCTGGGTCCAGAGGATTTATGTCACAATTGGAGTAGTCAAAGGTGCCATTCCACAAGTGTTTTGCTAGCTGGAATGCCACTTTTCTTTGTGCTAAAGTAACTTCCTTTCCATGCCATACATATACTTCACTGCCAAAATCAAACACCAACACCTAAAAACCAAACAAAAAAGAAAAAAAAAACCAAACAAACACAACAATCTACCATTAGGTTAGGTGATACCCTGATCCTCCAGTCTCCTAGCGCTGCAAGCTGCCAGTATGTTGAATACAAACTCCTCCAAGTACCTGAGTGTCTGCAGTGACACTAACAACTAGCACTGCAATGCAAGTAAGGCCAGGTCAGTGGTCTGCACTGGGATATCTAATTGTTGAGGAATGAAAGCAACTACATAGAGAATACTATGAGGTGTATTTTCATGTGGCAGCTAAGCCACTAGCTGATTAGAGATCTCTTCTTACTAAAAACCTGATTCTGTTGCATGACTGATCGCTGTCCAGTCACATTAGCTTTCACTGACATTTAGACCTTTGCTTCTTCCTGCAGCCACAGAAGGCTGACAGAACACAGAGTGGGCAACTGGCTCACCAAACAGGCAGCTCCTTGAATACATTCAAGAAAATGCAGTGTGTCTTTATTTTGGAAATCTGCTCTCATTCCTACTTAGACGGGTGAAATCGTTGTTTGAAAGGGGAAAGTCTGCTTAAGACAGATAAAACAGGCTTATTTTGTCTTGTATTTCCAAAGTGCTACCTGTTTTGTACTTCATGACTTTGGAGTGAGGCACTGCTGATGGAAAGATCTACACGTCCTAAAATAGTATTTCACTTTAAAGATAACATGATCTAATTTCTTGAGACCTGCAGCACATTCTAAACAGCAAAGTGTTCAGAAGCTTTTCAGAAACACAGAGAACCCAATTTTTAGTGAGCCTCTCCATGAGCATTTGCAGTTACTGAAAGTCGTTACAAGCTGTATGTTCCTGCACTTACCGCAGGAGCTGTAAGTGGCACAATACCTCTTTTGGTTGTAGCAGGGTACATTTTGGCACCTTTCCCCAGTAGTCATCCTCAGGAATGAGTTTGTCTTCTACGAGGCGATAAATGCAATTTGTTTCTATTATTGCAGCTTCATACATTTCATCTTCTTCCGGACTTCCAGCAGCTTAAGGGAAAGATTGTCAGAAATAAAAAAAAAAGCCATTAACATCCAATTGCCTTTACTAAAGAGAACAGACTCAACTATTTTACTGTGATAAAACATCAGATACTGTAACTGTAAGAATGCTTACACTGATAATTTGTCTGTCCGCCAAGGAGTTTCCAGAAGTCTTTGGCTGCATGGGTATGGGTATTTATTCCTTCTTCTATAGTCTGTATATAAGAAGCTCTACAGCCAAGTTCCCTCTTTGTCTGAATTAAAGTTGCAAGTTCTGAAGCCTAAGAGATTAATAGTTATCTGAATAGGATTGCTTAAGTCTTTTGAATACTTGTGCATGTCTTGTTCAGGGAGAAGGCAAAAGTAGATAGGAAATAACAGAGCAAATAGTAGGAAAAATTGTTATTATTTGTTGCACTAAGTAAACAGACACTAGATAAAATGTTACAGAAATACATTCATTCTTTCATTTGCCTTAAAACAAGACTTGCTCTTAATGAACATGGGAACACAAGGGACATCCTGCAATTCAGACTATTTTTGTTTGAGTCCAAATCTGTTTCCTGAGGATATCCTCTTTTCTCTTGAAGCTTCATAACCTACACACTCCTACGTCAGTTTTCATTCAGTGCACGGGCTAAAACATATTTACAGGAATCCTGCATATCTAGCTGTCACTGGCTATCACTTACATGCCACTTTTTGAGAGAAGTGGCACCAAGGCTCAATTACATCAGAGACATACACCACAGCAATTCTAGATGTAATAGAAAAACAAACTAGTACTAACCTTTGCTTTTTCTATGACATTTGCAAACTCTCCTACCCACAAGAAACATAAATGTGGAGTTAACAGCAGGAAACAGTCTCCGCTGTTCAGTGACGAGGCCCTTGGTTCAACTAATCTTGTTTGAACATGTCTTCTTCCTAAAGAGAAAACAAAGCTAATTATATTCCTTTGGCTACTGCTATCAAATGCCAAGCTCTAATTTGTTTTGACTGAAATATAAACAATCCCAGCTCATTTAGCAAAAATATATGGAAACTGTCCACATATAACTGTTAAAGAAGAATTAAAAGTCTACTGCCATGGAAAAAGAGTTTACTCACGGGAAACAAAAAACTGTTGCCTCCTATCAACTAATACTTCTATTATTTCCTGCTCTTGCTTTAACAATTTTGTGTCCTTCTGGAAAGAAATAAATTAAGTAAATGGCAGACAGTAGCCAAGTTCCAGAATCCTTTACATTTGCTTAAGTGAACCTATGGCACAGTTTCTATAGGCAGTAAAAAATTGTCAGTATTTTACTTTGCTAAAAAAGTAGTTTTTATTTCACAGAATCAGACACATTACTAAGTGCTGTAAGGGGAAGTGAAGCAAGAACACTGTCATGCCACTTCCAAGTTATACTGAGCACTAGAAGAATGGAAAAGTTCAAAGATTTCCACAGGAGTGGCTAGAATTCCTGAAATATTCAGTTTTCTTCTTGGAAAACACACACCAGTGAATGCAATGCAGACCTATCTGTAAGGTTTTGCATTTGTCACACAGTTCTCACTTATTCTTTTAGGTTTTGGACATCAACCTTGAGCTAGAGATCTACAAGAAGATAAGCATCCAACTGCAGTAGCAACTCGCATATGTTACAATCAGCCTAGCATGTACTGAGAATAAAAGCAGTTCTAGCATACCTTTAATTTGCAGCAGCATTAGCTTCTTGTATGGCACAGCACTGTTGTTAGAGTTTTGCTCTGTAAGATTAACGCTCCGCAGGCTAATGTTGCTGAAGTTCTCTTTGCTTGCCAAGCCAGCAAGTGCTACCTCTGAGAAATTTGAGTTTGTAGACACTTGTGCATAAAAAGGAAGTGGGGGGAAAAAAAGAACAAAATTACTAAAAAAACTGGTTGTTGCATTAAAAAAAATAATTATATATTCCCCCCCATTATTTTCAGTTTTCCTCCTTCTCAAAACAACAGCAAAACCAGGTTGAACTCAGTTTTACTGCTAGCCTAAAAGGTTTTTTAGGGTTTAGCAGTACCTAAGTTTCTAGATAACATCCAAGAGTAAACTGTCAGTTTCAGAATTATGTCATTTGGCAGAAATACCAGCTTTGCCAGGAAATGTGTCTTATCCAGTGTTTTGTGAAGTGCTGTGTAGATATTTAATGCCTTATAACTGATTCATGATAAAAGACAACACAGAAGCCAAGGCTAATTAACTAAAATTCCCTTCCAATTTGTCTCAGCCAGTGTGATGCAATAGCCATTTACATTTCAAAGTCTTAGCCATGTTTTGCTGTAAACTTAAAGCCTAAATTCCTGGCTCCTTTTGCTTATTTCTCAATCAAAGACTATGAATCTGTAACTCCGGGAAATGCTTCTCATCAAATGGCAACAAAAGTATTACACATATAATTAGTGTTTTCATCAATGAAGACAATGTTTAAAGATGATGTCTCTTTATTCAAGTGTAATAAGCAAAACTTGCACCTGAAATCGTAAAAGTGGCTTGACAAACCTTCGAATAAGTTTTGCAATAGTGTCTTTTGCTGTCTGTTGTTAGGACAAAGCAATGTCACAAGTAAAACACGAAGCCCTGCCACAGAGCACTGATCCTGTATGGAAATTAATTTTCTGGGGTCAAGAAGGCTAATTCCAATTTCTGAGAGAAAACCAGGACCCAAAATTGAGGCCAGTGTACCTGAACAAAAGTATCTGTTCTTCCCAGCTCCCCCCCCAGCATAAAATAACGTTAGAGCAGCTTGCCTTAATCTCCTGTCCTTGCCCTGCAGGCACAATGACACTCTCTCTGCACAAGGTGACTGTCCCAAAAATAAATAATTAAACCTACGCACAGGAGGTGTCTGTAGGTAGCTTTCCCTGAGGAAGTCACACATGCCTTTCTCTCCAAACCTCTTAGGCAGTCTACATTCAACCTCGTACCTCAATCTATTTATTTCACCTCAGAGAATATGTTCGATTTCTTCAGCTGCTGTTTCAGTGTTGGTATTTTTTGTCTTGTTTTAAATTAAAATACCTAGACAGTATCTTGCACAAATCATCCTGCTAGCTTACTTTTTTCTACTTTCATTCGCTTCGATTCCATGAAGGCAACATTCAGTCTTTGTTCAGTATATTCATGAAGAATATCTTCTCTTGCTGCCAGCATTTTCAGAGGGTTTCTTGAGGACTGGACTCTGCGTGTAGGCCTAACTGCCCGTTTATGCTCTGCTACAGAAGATATTAACCTGAAAAACAAGCAGTGTTTATAACCATCAGTTAATTTTCTGAGTAAGAATCACCTAACAACAAGAGATTTGCTTTAATTCTGGGTGTGACATTTATTAGGAAATTAGGATCAGTTCCTTGATTCATGCAGAAGAATGATTTCAGAAATGTGCAGCAAACCAGACATGCTGATTACTAAAGATATCTACAAGATTACTTTTAGATGAAGATTTTGACCACTTCCCTGTGTCTGCATTCAAAACAATGAAAAAATGAACAAACAAACAAACAAACTGGTTCTTACTTTGGTGCATAAGGATCAAAGATGGCATCAAAGTCCTCATCAAGGTCCAAAGGCACGGAGGAGGAAGGGAAATCCACATGGCGATAAAATTTGGAAAACGTTTCATCATCATCCAGCTTCATCACCTCTTTCACAGATTTTCCTGTAACTGTCAGCACTGTCTCTTGCATCCCAGCAACTGCAGGAAAAAAACACCTCACACAATAAATAATCATACTAAGTTTCTAACTCTAGAAAAGGTAAACATGGCTTCTTTGATAATTGTGGGGATGAAAGCTTTTTTGGGTGGTGGTGGTGGTGTCTTTTTTGTTGGTTTGATTTGTTTTAAATTGATGGAATTTGAAGGACAGATGGTAGAAAAGCCAGCTGGAAAAGACCGTTAAAAACGAAGTGTAACTGCCACTCATATGCAATAATCTGTACTACATAATGGTTGGGAAATATGGCTGAATCAAAAGTTAGGCACTATCAAAATTGAGATGTTTTGATAGGATGATATAAGCATTTTATGGTCTTGTATATTCCATACTGCCCCCAGCCACATGTTTCCTTCCTTTGGAAATATCTACTAGAACTATAAGTGGAAAATTCACTACTTCAGATGAATATGGCACAATCATCATCCTATGCTAGTGCCACTTCTGCTGAAACATGAATACATTTTTTAATGGTATTTGACACTCTACAAATTACAAATGGATTTTTGTCCTACAAATGGAGGACATATATATGATATGGAAACACCAGAGAACTCTAGACAGCCTCACAGGTAGTCAACAAGCTGTACAAGGAAGCTATATGAGCTGCTACAGCGAGTCAGCTTTCAAAAATGCAGGAAGTTGAATGAACTGCGCTTGGAAGCAGCGTAGTGTCTTATCTTTATTTTAGTAAGATTAAACTACATTTAAAGCTGTTTCACTGTTTATGGCAATATGGTTCAGACTGTGTGGTTCTAAGAAATTTTGCTCCCAGAAAGAACGCGCACATTGTGTGTAGGGAAAGAAGGAAGTTATTTTGGCATTTGTGATTTATTCTATTGTATGCTCAAAACACAATAGCATAAGGCTTTTTTGTTGGAATTTAGCAAAGACTGAATCATAAACTGTGTGATCATTAAATGCTGTCTGAACAAGGAAATATTCAGTTTCTGTTGCCAGGCATTTTACGTAAGAGGTACTTTAAGCGATTTACTGAAACTGGAGAGTGGATACATTGCCACCTTTGGTAATTCTACTAACCTTTGTTATTCAGCCTTCCCAAGAATGACTCCAACTTGTCAAGCTTCATATCGGATTCCAATTGCATATCAGGCCTGGCTTCAATTTCTAAGCAAACCAGAGAGCAAAATTTGTTAACTGATGGGAAGTAAAAAAAGCTTGAAGATATTTCAGCCATTTTTATTCCTTACCTTCCAAGGGCTTTGTAACTGGAGTAGTAGACTTCTGCCGGTTACTGAAAGGGGATGCTACTGGTGTTAGTGCACTTGGAGAAGCCAGGCCTGCATAAGAACACAGAACATAGGAAGTACGGCTCTAGGTCAGCCCATGTTTCCAACAATGATCACAGGGAAAGCTATTTAGGGAAAGCACTGGCCACTTTGTACAGTCCCTCATTCTTCTACAGCCTCCACTATACCCCTGCTATATTAGGGATGGCAGTGTAACTGCCCTGCTTGCTCCTTAAATCAGTAGCAGCCTCAAAAATTGTCTCAGTCACAAGAACAAAGCTTTGTTTCCAAGCATCTGTGAGCACACTGACACAAGATACATACTTTCTCTTGAATTCAGTCATTTTGCTTGCTTTCAAGGGAGCAGCAGTTCACTTGGTCTACATTTTTATTCCAGCTCTACTACAAGCCACATTTTAAAACATGCAACTGTTTCGAACAAAACCATACAGTTAGCAGGGAAACCACCACGAATTTGCTGGCATCTTCACTCCCCTGCCACCCCTTTAGTTTAAACCCACCTCTACTAATATATATGTAGCTGGATGCATCTGACCTGTGAATGTTGTCCCTGGATGAAACAGCAATTCTTGGGCCCTATTACATTTTAAGAACACGTGGAAATGGAAGCGGAAATCATCGTCCCCACCACAGCAAGCAGTATTCCCTCCTTTTGTTGTACTCACCTCCATTCTTTTCAGTAAAAATCATAAAAAGATCATTCTGGACCCAGTGGATAAAATAAGATGACTTTTGGTTACTTCTTTTCATATGAAACTATGTTGCTCCAGTGAGAGAAATGGCACTCATGGTTTTTATTAGGTGGAAAAGTATATCAAAGCAAAGAATTGCATCTATTACCTCTTGTTGCCTGGACGCTCAGTGAATGGGAAAATTGACATTTAAACTTTCCTCTAATAATCTATTTTCCACTTAGCCATAGCTTACTAATTACTGAGCTACATAAGTTTAAGCCTTTAGTTATTCTGATCAGATTAAACCATTATTGCGCTGGAAGAGTATATACTAGCCACATTTCCACTATCTTCACTGCAAGTCCTAGCAAGTCATAACTGGCAAATGCTAAGAGATTTAGAATATAATCAAGTACCTTTTCCACAAACAATTCTTTTCCCCCCATTACTCAAGAGACTCAACATTCCAGCAGGTTTTAAGTCAACTGGTAAAGCCTTTATCAAGGCGTATTTGAGAGGACACAGCTCTTAAGCAGCTCTCCCAGGACTTAATCCACAAGACCATATTGAGAACTGCTTCAGATGTTACTAAAGGATTACCTTTCAATTAGGACTGAAAAATTTTCAGCCGTAAGAAGCAATTAAAACACAGCATCTGTGCACACATACATAACAATGATAATTTTGCATTGCTTTCTCATCCCCTCTTAAATTAAAAAACTCATCATGATAATTTATTCTTTTAGGGAACAAAAATAGCACACATCTGAATAAAATCTCACTTGGGCTACTTTTATTGATACCACTGTCACTGGATTACCTCCCTTCTCCACATGAATGATCATGGCACCTAAAGGGATCCTTTCAAGGTATTTTTCTTTGCCCATTAAGAAAAGCAAAAGCTTTCACTTTCTATTCCTTTCAAATGGCCAATATAGTTAGGGGAATGGGGGGGAGAGGAGGGGCAATCTCAAAAAGCAGTCTCTGGGTCACCGAACACATTCTCTTGTCAACACTCCAAAACAGGTTAGTCTTTGAACACTGACCAGTGGCATTTCTAGCAGCAAAACAGTGTAAGCAGCAGCTAAATTATGTTATCAATAGATGTTATTTGTAATACCATGTATCTGTTTATCTGATAACAGAATGTGGCTTGGACTGCAAATGGAGTCACTCCCTATTGTAATACTGCCCTCACCAAACAATGATTTTTTCTTTTTGTGGTTGTCATTTAACTTAAGGTTCACTGTTGTTGCGTTTAATAACCAAGTTCTTGTAACAAAATTTAGTCTCCATCAACCACAGGAGATCAGTTTAGATGTCTCCTTCCCAAAGCTATCATCTTCACAGGCACATAGCATGAGCAGCTAAATTTCTACCAGAGTTCAGAGACTCCTGTCCACTTCAGAAGAATGACTGCATCTGGAAACAGTGACCGAGTTCAAGAGATCCCCAAAATGTCAACATTGCTCCTTTGTTATTTCTACTCCCTGGTTCTATGCAGAAATCTGTTCAGTGACTTCTTCAGCCAAGCACAACACTTCAAGTTGTTGTCCAAACAGCATCCATAAAAATAACACGTGTTTGCTAAATATTCCCAGTGATCCTAGGAGTCGGGAAAGTGCCAGCAACAGCAACAACTAGATTTCATAACTTTTCTCTAGACAGTGCACCTGGGTTTAAAATTAATTAAAGAATAGACTTCTTATTTATTACAGAATAAATAAGAAAGAATAATCCAATTGTACACTCTGAGTTGTATCAGAAGGAAAAAAGAAACATGTGACTCTTCAAGTAATTGACTACCACCGGTCAGGTGGAGCCCAGTAATAACTGGATGATAGTGCAACAGAACAGACCAAAATGGATTAATACCAACAGCCAAAAGAAGCTAGAGTGAACAGCCTCATGACATGATATTCAGTTGAAGATAAACAGTCCTCCTCTTGCTAAACATGGATACTGTTTCTGCATAGCTTGAGCTTTACTTTATTTTGACTAGACAGATAAGCAGTGGCTTATTTATATTGGGATCATTTCATCACTGACCTTTTTTTACCATTCGGCCAGCTACAGTGAACTGTGTGGAGTCATTGGCTGCTCCTTTACCCTTGGACTTCCAGGCTTCTTCTCGAGCTGTAATCAGGTGTTTCCTTTCTTCAATGGTCATTTGGCTCTCCTGGTTATCGGCCATTCTCTGCTTTTTTGGGGGGAAGAGAGAAAGAGATGTTCAAAAATAGGTGAACAGACCAGGATCCAGCAACAGACTGAGCATTTCAACTGCCACCTGCAGAGGGAAAAGGAGAAAAAAACCTAGTAAAGTAAAACCACAGACACAGCTTAGTGACCCTGCTCCTGAGAAGCTTCCCTGTCTTGCTGCCCCATTACCCTGAGAAGCTAAGACTTTGATCTCTGCTCTTTGACATTTCTTGAAACTACAAGGCAAATGGCATCCGTCTAAGCAAAGCAAACCATTTACTCTGCATATGATTTTCTAGACTTTGTTCTTTTGAAGCATGACTTGCTACACTAGTGACATCACTAAACTGACTTTCAGCAGATGTTTTAAATTACACAGATCTGTAGGTGGCACAGGGAATAACAATGAAGAAGTGTAACTTCAGTTAGTGAAGTTCAGACTCTTACGATAACTCAATTCTCCAGGCAGGATTAACAACCTTATCTCTCCAGGGCTGCTCATTTTTGTTCGTATGTCAGCTTGTCCTACTGAGTGCTTTTCCAATGACTGAGATCAATATCCCTACGCTCTTCCTTTGAGGACATTTTGAGCTTTTCTTGCTTGCTTCAGAGCCAACAGCTTGAGTGATCAGAGCAACTAGGAGCATTGACTATCGTAGTGTCTTCCCACCTAACACAAAAGATTGATGACAATACATTATATAGGAAAAGAACTGTATTTACATATTTTACCGAAGCCAGGTCAGGCCAAAGAAATATTGCTTCAATGCACTTATCTTAAAAAAGCAGCAACATTTCAGGGATTATACTGCATAGAAATCAAGCATAAAAGTATTCTTAGTGCATGTGACTGTCAACTCTAGAATTACTTCCAAGCTGTGTGCTATTTGTCATTTTGCTTCACAGCCTAGCTGCTAGAATTGAAATACCACATGAAAATCTAACGCTTTAGCATAGCTCTAGCCCATACAACCACAGAGGGGAAATGAAAAAGTATGCTAAAGCTTGTGAACACAAAGTAAACACTCTTCTCCTTTAAAGATATAAGGAAGAGCTGTAAGTCCAGATATTCTTATTTATTATTTTCTTAAAATAGTAAATCGGTCTAAATAAACCAGTCAGTTTTTATAAAACAAATTCTGACTGCAGGGGACACACTGAAATACAGATTTCTAGCTTTCATCATTTATCAAGAGCAATATCCACCAGCAAGAAGTGTAAAGATAATCCAAGAAGTGACTTGTACAAGGACTAGGACATGAGAGCCCTCCACTCCTTTCTCCAGTTCCATGTATCTATCTCTGCAGCCTTCTATAGTAATGCTTGCCCTCAGTTTATTAGGAAAGATAGCTGGCTAGCCAGACACTGTGACTACAAGTTATGGTAATCAAGATAAAAACCTCTGGTTTTCCCTAGAACTCCAAAATGTTCCATAGAAATAACAAGATGCAAGTCTATTCCATATCGCTTCCTCATCTGCAAAAGCCTCTGAATGGTTTGAAGAAAAACACTGGAAATAATCTCTGTTTGCTTCCCCCAGTCTCTACCCATTCCAGTGTAAGCACAGCCACCTCTGGGATGAACAGCTGGTAGAAAAAACTACAGCAACATACTAAAGGAGATGTGGGCAGGAAATTAATAAATACCTAATGAAACCACAAGTGAAATTTCATACACAAACCAAATACATTTAACTTAGAAAGGATGCTGACTTCCATGACAGTATGAGGGGAAGCGACGGAGAGGCAGGAAGAAGTAGAATCATATGGATTCTTCCTTTTTTCTTTTTTTAAGAGACAGGGTGCTTGATTTTGAATTGTGTCTCCAGCAAGTACCTGAAGCTTCAGAGTCTGCACAGCTACTGGAAATTCTGAAGACAGAGACCTGTAAACAGTGCATGTGTTAATCACTAGCCATGTAAGTTGTGAGAAACTTCATAAATTATTCTGGATCTGTGCCAAAGGGCAAAGGAGAGCAGCTGTCTAACAGCAGAAACAAACTTTCCTTAATGGAAGACTTCAAGCTGTTCCACTGGGCAAAACATCTTTGGAGTTCCTAAAAAAAATATATCAGACTGGATGTTTAAGTTACAAAACTCAGAGCAATTCCTTATTAGATCTCTTCCTAATGCAGGAAGACTCCCAGCTTCGTCTGTTAATGAACACATGGACTACGGAAAAAAAAGATAAACTGAATAGACACCAAGCAATCCCCTAACCCATTTAATTTGCCATGACAGTCCTGGTGAAAAAACAATAGTATATGTGACAATTAAAGGAAAGAGTAATTTTCTATAGTTGGAGTACTAATATGAGCCAACACAACTGTCAAAAGACATAAGTTGTTTAAAGCTCACTCTAACTGGAAGAAAATACGGCAAGAAAGGTAAACCTCAACAAGATTTTAAGTGCAAATTTTACTTCCAAGTGAAAAAAGAGATGAAAGGAGATTAAATCTCAAATTTGTAACTCTGAAGTGTTGACAAAGGGATCTAAAGAGCCCAATAAAAAAGTCTAAACCAGAATTAGTGTGTCAAGAATGTAAAAAAAAAAAAAAGCTTAGGAAGACAACAGGTCCAATGCAACATCTTCCATTCAACATAAAAGCTGGTTACATTCAATGAAATATTCTAGTTTACCATGAAAAATACATCCACATGTTAATTTATATCTCATTTGAGACGAATAATAAGTTCATAAAATGAAGGAAAAGGATGAGAAGAATTGTGATTCAACGGCATGAAATAATTGGAATGGGAGATGCCCCAAAAACAAGCAGTGAATTTTTTAAAAAAGCTATTAAAAATTGAAAAATGTATAGGATTGATTAAAAACTCAGATGGGGACAATATTCAGAAGTAAAACTGAAGCATATAGGAACAGGTCACACAAGCGATATGTTGTTACAGCAGTTACACTTCCATGAGCGCCTGGAAGACAATCAATGAAGAATCAAAGCACAGGCACATAATTAATGCTATTCCACATGGCATTATGGAAAACAGGTTTAATTAAAATGGTAAGCTTAATGAGCTCAAGTATGATTAAATATGTTAACACAGTTATCTCTGATTTCTTCAATACATTTGACTTAATCGCAGATGATATTCTGAGGTTTTTTTGAGCAACATGAAAATATCAGTGCAGCTTACAGGCTGCGAACTAGTTACCTGACTGAAAAATTATTTTTAAACAGAGAAAAGCCATGCAGTGAACTGATTCACCCCAACTTTGACCAAAATGTTTACCCGCACATGGAAAAAGGATATGGTTCTGCTGAGAACACCCTCAGGATGAGACCAACACACAGAAGAGTGATGAAAAGATGATCACATAGACTGGGAAGTGAGGGGGAAGGTTATCAGAAAAATCTAACAAGCCAGGCTTTTAAGAGAAATGTTATTTGAAAAGGGGAAAAAATGCAAAAAGACTGAAACAGATAAGAAAAATTCCCATGGAACAAAGTCATTCTGAGCAGATAATCTGTACCAGCAATAGCTCACCCATTTCCAGCCTCTACACTTCTATCCACAATGCTGACAATTTTGAAAGGTTTCAGGAAAGAGCTATAATATTTTTTCAAGATTTGAAAAAATCTACCTCAGATTAAATCAGATGAGTATTTATTTTTACTGTAGAGAGGGTCAAGAGTTAAGCTTTACCTAGCAAGAAAAATTACAAATGAAGAAATACTTCATATTGCAGTGAATGATTTTCTGTATGTTGACCGTCTAGAACAAAGACTGCGTGTTTTTCTAAAATATTTGTTTTAAATCCAAGAAGAAGTTGTAGACTCGAGGCAAGAACAATTAGAACCAGGGATTACTTTTCTCCCCACCAGATGGTTAAGTTGGATGAGGATACTGGTCTTTTCCAGCACTGCGACACATTTCTTGAGTGTATGCACAGGCATTCCACTGCTTTTGTAGCATCAGTTCATGCTATGGAAAGGCTCATATCCTAGCAATGCTCCATTTCGTACCGTACATTTCTTCAGTCCCAGAAGTGTCCCCTTTAGGTTGCAAGAACACAGCTGAAAGTGGTCTGTAAGCATGCTGGTTTGTTGTTTGGGGTTTGTTTTGGTTTTCTAATGCAAGAAGTAAGAGAATTTATGGTTTTCTATGTCAAAGATCAACTGCCCCACATGGGGAAGTCAAACCAAGACTGAATATAAAAGATGTATTTGTATTTTGCAAAAAGGGAATCCATTTAAAACCAGTATTATAAATTATATAAAAGAATAATACAGAAAGTACCTATTTGCTTTTTAATACAAGTAACTTCTCTAGTTCAGGCTCCAAAGACCAAAAAAAAAAAATAACCACAAAAAGAATCCAACAGTTATACAACTATAGAATATTTTCTGCATTATTTTCCTCTGCAATTTTATATGGGTCTTGTTATATGAGGAAAACTCAAATGCAAACACATGGCTTTCTGTTCAACATTGGTTTGAGCAAAATAGGATATATACCCAACTCGTGTTTCCTGCAAACAAAAATATGATTAATTGTGCCAGAAGAATCCCACAAAAATCTGAATGTACCTTGACACTGTGCTAGAAGGAAGCAGCTTTCTAAGAGAGCAGGATGTAGCTCACCATGGGGTGTTCCACTTTTTAAGATCTCACTAGTGGAGGGATATTACGTTATTAAGTTAAACTACATATTCACCTTCTAGATACATAGAGCTGGTGAATCCTGTCACAACAGAATTACTAGGTTATCTGAAGTAAATAATAATACAGCTATCTTAAATCCAGAGCTTACAGAGAAGACATAACGCTTTTCAGTTGCTAGCCCAAAATTTAATTTGTAATTAAACAAACAAACAAACAAACAAACAAAAAACCCCAAAATCAGAGTAAATCATCATGCTCAAAGCCAGCTATGAAAATGAATGTGGAAATGGCAAGTATCAGTAGTTGAAATTTTTATCACAGTTTGAATAGCCTCTGCCATAATCATCATCCTCTGTTCTAGCAGTGAGTATCAGTCCCTTGAATTCATTGCCATTATGCATGCTGGTCAGAATGTTCCCCACATAGAATCATAGAACAGTTAGGGTTGGAAAGGACCTTAAGATCATCTAGTTCCAACACCCCTGCAATGAGCAGAGACACCTCCCACTAAACCATGTCACCCAAGGCTCTGTCCAACCCGGCCTTGAACACTGCCAGCAATGGAGCATTCACAACTTCCCTGGGCAACCCATTCCAGTGCCTCACCACCCTCACAGTAAAGAATTTCTTCCTCAAATTCCAATCTAAACTTCCCCTGTTTAAGTTTGAACCCGTTGCCCCTTGTCCCTCTCACTACAGTCACTAATGAAGAGTCCCTCTCCAGCATCCCTACAGGCCCCCTTCAGATACTGGAAGGCTGCTATGAGGTCTCCACGCAGCCTTCTCTTCTCCAGGCTGAACAGCCCCAACTTTCTCAGCCTATCTTCATATGTGCAACATACACTGTATTTTGTATGGGAATAAAAACCCCAATGGATTCCTTATAGTCCTAGAACCACAGATTCGAGCTGGAAGCCAAGGGACAAGGAGGTGGACTAAAGCAGGATTAGATTTGCATAGACCTTTCAGTGAACTCTCCCTGTTTTGTCATGTTTTTCTTCCAACTTCTTTCTTTGCCCACTCCCGCCTTAGGTTTTTTTACCTCTGATCACATCAAACAGGCTCTGCTTGCTCAGATCAAGATCCGGTATTCTGCTTCTGCTTCTGTTATGTATCTCTAGTGAAAAAAGTTTATATTTCTCATTATCTATTGGTTCTTCAAATTGTTTATGATGGAATTGCAGAGGTATGGACATGATTTTAAGGAACACTTGAAGCTTCTCTAACATCTTGAACAGCAGCAAGAACTCTATTCCCAAGCAAACTCAAAGTTTACTCTGTTGCCACATGTTGCTTTGGGAATGTGCATCTTACATACTAATGTAATTTTCTGTCTTAGTCCTCCCTCCAATAATTAAATAGCAAGTTTATACAGCATTTCACCTTCCATCTCCAAGGATGACGTTCATCAGAAACCAGAGAGCTTGATTCTTTCAAACTAGTACTACACACCTTTAAGGAAGAAAGAGAGAAAAGCAGGAAGATGGGACAGTCAAAGAATAGAAGCAGGAAGTGCAAAGGCAAAAATCGCTTAGACAGGGACTAGGGTGAATCACTATAGGAAAGTCACCTCTGAACAAAAGTAGCTTGTTTTTTTCATAATCAATAAATTAGATGATTTTATGCCTTATATTGTATATGCACAATACTTACAGAGAAGTCAGGGGTACACAGCATTTTGTGCTAGAATAAATGCTGTGCAGTTACATATTGCTTTTATTAACAATGTGCAAGGTTTTTCGCATTTTATAATGAATGCAACAATGCCTCCTTTATTTACTTCATCTACATAGTCCAACAGATACAGAATTTTTTGAAAAGCAACCATAATAGAAACAGTAGCAGAATGTATGAAGAAGACTTCACAGCATAGGGGCCTAATACTATGTTTCTTCAACACAGCACTTACTAAGCTGGTTAATCAGTTAAGAGGATTATTAATTTCTTAAGTAAAAAACCCCCAACAAAACCTGTCAAAATGTGCTTACTTGAAATTGTTGAGCATTTAAATTGTGCAAACTTTTCCTCACCTGATTAATAGGTAGAAAAGGATGAAATTTATGGAGAGCAGGTATAACAGGAGAGTAAGTAGAAGCATATACAGGTTCCTATGACAGGGACAGAAGCAAAGCAAAGAAATTAGAACAGTACTGTACTATCAGAAAAGGATTGGACTATCAGAAATGGAGATGGGGCAGACATAACTCATCTTCTCCTGATTTCTTAAAATGAAGTAAATATGAATCTTTTAATCTTCTAGAAATGTTTCTCCTTTTGGAAAGCCAGAGAATAGAAGCAACACAACAGCATGTCTACCAAAGCCATTCCATGCAGGAATTAGAGAAGTTAGTAACAGTATCACTATAACTCAACACAGAACAAAACAGCACAGCCAGAAAACGCACTTTTCATATGCTGAAAATATTTATGTCCCTGCTTTCATACACCATTAAATTGATGAACCATGTCAACCACAACATGAATAATTCTGCTGTAAGTTTAATCAGATCTTGCTCAATAACAAGCCATCTATTTTCTGGATGAACGGAAAGAATGCTTACTAAAACTGGGATACTCAAAAGCCATCTGGAGGGAATTGCTTAGCCCACAGCACTCAGTGAAGGTGAGTTCACCATTCTAAAGCCTACAGATAAACCTGCCTCAGAGCTGGGCTTACCCAAAGCTGATAAGACATGGCTTTATCAGTTGTAATTCTTCTTCTTCTCTGTAGGTTAAAGCAAATGTGGAACACATTTGTTCCACATTGCATTCTCTGCACAATATGGGTAAATGCAGCTCATCAGAGTGGCTCAAAATGAATCCTAGCCATTCTTTTCAGCTTTGATTAGAACTGGATACGAGCACTTGGTGGATGCCATATATGAAATGGATGAAACTTTTTATCCACCCAAATTACCACAACAAGAGTCTGATATTTTGCCTAAAGGTCACTTATTAAGGGCTTACCCCCTTTTAAGACTTTCATACACTTCCTCTCTGAGTAGTTTTGAATTGAATGCTTAGCCTTAGCCTTTAACACCAGTGCTGAGCTGCAGTTCAAACTCCCTGTAAGAATTAAGTGCATCTCAAATGTCATTCGCTGCTTTAATGTTGACTGCAATGCAGCTGGTAATCACATTAATCAGGAACTCTGTTAAAAGTGTCCAACTACAAAACAGGAATTTTCATTCCAGTAGATTTTGCTATTTTAATACTAAGGTAGGGTTTTAAAGTTAGTTAATTTTTCTACCCATGAAAATAAACCTTAAAACTGGAAGTCTTCCATCCAATCTAAGATGATGAATACAGGCAAACTAAATCAAAAATATTTTTCTCAAATAAAAGGGATTTTTTCTCCAATGACATTCCTCATTGTACAGTTGTTCTGCTTGTATTAGAGTTATTCTTTGAATTGCCCAAGTATGTTTTACCATACACACAATAATTTAATAAGTCTCACAGCTTCCAACAAATTTTCCTCCTATGTGCAGCAATCATCAAAACATGATGCTTGGACCTCAAAGTAAACCTCAACTTCCCCCTTTCTGTATCTCCTTGAGTTAATTCCCTAGGCCCTACTTTTTTTCGCACTTGAGGTTGCTCCCTCAAGCTTTTCCATGAATTTTATGGATTTTCTACAGTTTAGCCTACATATGAATGACTGTAACACATTTGAAGAAATATCTCACCAGTGTAGACAACTGTGCAAAAGCATTTTGAATAGAAGTGAACAAAGAACACTATTCAATATAACTATTTTATCAAGAGTATGAATCTTTCAACTTCTGCTGTTTATTAGAAATCTAAATGTACTCTAATAACTTCTATTTTATACAGCTATGCTTCAATAATCAGATCTCCAGAACAAGTTAGATAACACACATACACACAAGAAAACCTAAAAAGGTGTCCGACTACATTAATGGGAGTGACATAATGCAACTAAAAACTGCAGGCATTATTTTGAACCAGCAGGGCATGACAGAAGTTCACATACCCTTGCATGTTGATCCATGACTGCCATCTGTGGAAATTGTATTTTAACTAGCTCAAAACACAGTAATCAGTACAATTCCTGCATTTTTATTGCAATCCAGCAACAGAAAGTACTAAAATTCTTAAGTACATCATAGTCTCAAAGCTCTTCTAGAAACAGAGACTTCAGTGGCACACTGCTTCATGCTCCTCAAAGGATAATTGAGTCATTGCATTGCTCGATTATCAAGAATAGTATTTCCAGATGTAAGGGCAGCTGACACAGTGTGTGGCAAGAACTGAGGTCAAATTAGTGAAGCTTTACATTATTTTTATCATGTATCACATAATGAATTAGCATCACAAATATTAACACAGTTTAGGGAGTTGTGTATCTAACAAGGCTAACATCTTTTTCTTACACATCCAAGACTTCACCCATTGGCAGACATGCAAATCCTTTGGTTTAGGCTCTAAATAGCCAAGAGCTAACATGAACCAACAGAGTGGGTGACCCAGTGTCACAGAAACTCCCACTGCTAGCATGCTGACTTCAAGCGTGCACTGTTCAAGCACTTCATGCTCGCTTACTTGCTTTAAAAGCCTAACTTGTGCTACACTGAGTGAAGTCGAAGCACACATTGTAACACAGCAGGGGGGATATGAGTGCTGGGGAATGAGAAGAGAGAACAAAGGTTCTGTCTCTGCCTAAATCTTGACAGCTGGTTAAAGGGTTTTCCCAACTCCATTGTCTTTAGCTGGATGGAGTACATTTGTTATCTGATCTCAACAGTCAGACACTTCAGAGACAAGCCTGTTAAAAATGTGACTGCAATTTTGCTTTCCTTGCTGAAACTATTTTTGCTTTAGGACATCTTTCAAACCTGCAACTGGATTTTTGAGCAAGTTCACAGGGCGAGTCCAAAACAAACCCTTAAATCCAAACTGCAAAATTCAGCTTTCTTGTTTTTCTGCCCAGTTAACACACAACCATTGAGCCACATGTTCAATAATGACATCCTCAATTTATCCTCAGTAATGACAGACTAACAGCTCCTTACTTGTAATATACTGATGGATGAGAGACTTTTTGTTATTGTTTGCCTACAGTATTTAATAGACGCAGCATTTTAACAGCTAAATAACTAGCATCCAAAGATTTCTGTCCCCACTGGTAAAATTTATAAATCAAATTTTGTCTTCATTTGTCCTCTGTGAAAATACTCCTTCAAATTTAAAGGCTTTTGAAACGGCCTATTTTATCTGACACTGCCATTTTCAAAATACTAGACTCAGAAGGGAAGCAAGCCTACATTAGTCCTATAGTTTGAACCAGCAGTCCATTTTGAAGCAAACCTCCCTGTCATCCTCCCTTCTCGTGCTTTGGTTCACACTGCAGAATGCACAGATTTCTGGATCAAACTAAGCCCTGAAATGCACTCCTGGATTCCCATGTAACACAGCTGCTGCTAACAGCAGCCAGGCCGCAGAAGCAGACTAAATTTAGTCTGAATCAAAACTATATTGAAGCTAAACAAGCAAGTATGGCATGGATAGCAGTTCCTCATAAGTAATCCTTCGGCTTCACAGATCCACTCCTGCTGGGCAACATAACTTACCCATCCATAGACGTAGCCAGAGTGTGCTAGTGATGTGGACTTGCATCTCCTCTACACCTTTCTATCTATCTCCCACTATTCACTAGCGCTGACAAGACAGGTAAAATCCTTGTCCAGATGGTTTTGGCTATCCACAAACACCAAAGTTTGTGCAAGATAACCAAAAGCCAAATGGCTCATGAATGCTTTGGTAGCTGCATTTCGTCAGTGTTTCTAGGATCCAAAAATTACTGCTAAAACAAAAGTATATGCACAGACAACACAGCTTTAGGAATCTGAAATTTTTCAAGATCACCCATACTAAAGATAACACCTGAAAATAAAGTCTTAAGCCATTTCACTGGGATGTAAAGGCTTAAATCATTATACCTGTAAGTATTCTAGAAGCCTTACAAGCCCACTTAACATATTCATAATCTGCTGATGTAAAAACACAGCAACCAACATTGCATGTCCCAAGACAGTGAAGACACTCTCTTTTAAAGAGCTCTCTTGTTGGGAGAACTGTTTTTTAAGCAAGCCTAACTAACAAGAGGAATAGCAAGAGCTAGTAGCTAATATTAGGCATGCCCATCTAGTTGGATGCATCTTCAAAATGCTGAAGCGCTTCAAGATGTTTTTCCAAACAATGATAGAGTTACCTTCTTCAACAGCTGCTCAGCTTCTTGCATCTGTGTGCTACGATCAGTGACAGGCACTTTTGCATACTCCTGCTTTTTGCTGAGCCTGCTCTTCCAATCTTCTTCACCACTCTTCTTCAATAATGCCAACCTAGAATAAAAGCCATGACAGCAGTTAGCTTTAAACACTGTCCTTTGTTATCCTCAAAAGATACCCTTTCACTAATGCTACATTCAAGAGAATTTGAAATTAAGCTTTCTAACATTAACTAGTTATTTACATTTCATAAACGTAATACAAAGCTCACAGTTGAACACCAAGCCTTTACTGACCATGTTGAATCATCTGTCAAAATGCAGACATCAGTTAATTTGTGAAGTCAGTGGAAACTTGTCAATACAGTCAAGGGAGGAAAAGATAAAATGCAGATCATCATGAAGTAGATACATAATTAGGTTAATCAGTGCTTTTTTTTCCCCTCCCTTCTGTCAATAAGACACAGAGAGTGGCTAGCTCAGCTACGAATGCTTATGCTGTAGATGTCCAAAGTCAGTAAGATGAATCCTATTTTTGGGCTTTATTGTTCTCATTAAAAAAAGATTTTAAAAATTATTTTCTTTAAAACCCGAGAAGAAAGAGGTCTATACAACAGGCACTTCGCAAATTAGATATCATCAGGCTACTGCTACTACTGCTTTCACTATGACTCCAGTGACTGAGGCTCCTACCAGACTCCTAGGGATCACTTAGTATCTCCATGCTTAGCTCAGGCATTGCTGTGACACAAATCAGTAGTGCCAACGTAGTAGCAACTTGGTGCTAACTATACCACCACCCTGAAATCTATCTGCAAGATTCAACTCATTTGAAAGACTGTCTACTAAGTAATTTTTATTCTAGTTGAACTGTTTTACTACATTACTTGTTTTGATCTAGGGCATTTCAGTAAGGATTATACAAAACCTTTAACCCTATTATATTCAAAGAGGTTCAGCAGTTAAACCTATTTTGATGACAAGATGCCCTTATAGAGTTGTGATTACTATTACTGTCACAGTAAAAGTCTTGTGTTGAAACTGAGAAGAAAGAAAGGGTAGGACTGAATAGGTGTAGTCAGAAGCCAAGTTTCAGGCAGCTCCTTCCTGCAAAAATCAAGGGGTGCAATCATTCTACTGGCCTATTCAAGGATAACCAATTGGTCCTGAGGCAGTCATTTGAGAAGAATTGAAAATGCAGAAAATGGTAAATCCACATAATACATTGACAGTAAGAATGTTAGTATTTGAGAAAGCAGTTATTTCCTTCATTCCTGCCCAGGTAGGCAGTGCTGGCAGACTTCACATTGCCTGATTGCTTCATACCTCACAGCACAGGATGAGTAGGGTTGAGAAGGGCTCACAATAAGGAGCTGAGACCATGGTCATTGTTTCCAAAGCGTATACAAGATTTCACTGCCCAGAAGTAATCTTCTGGAGTGCATCCATGCATGTGTGAAACTGCAGAGGAGACCAAGATGGGACTGAATTGTTACAGTGCAGTTGAATTATCTTCAGTACGATGTTCTCTTAGGTCAGCTTTGCTTAGAAATGGTCTGCAATAATTGAAGCTGAAAAGCATTTTGGTCAGCTTTGGCCTAAGATGGGTTTGTTTTTAAAATACCTAGAGCTGCTCAGCATATCAGGCAGAAAAACATGCCAATATGAGATAAGTAACTACGAAAAGGAAGATGACTGTTAAAAGAGTGTAGAAATCTAGCCTGCATAAGAAGTTCTTGCTCTGGCATCCACACATCAAAAAAGGTTGAAAATTCAGTTTAGGTTGTGTTCTTCCTGAGAGGGAATGAACAATGGTTAAGAGGTCTGCCAGAAATTAGAATTATCTGTAGGTTGTTTCAATGGTGATCAAGACATGCAGCTGACTTCTGAAGTGGAGCTGACTGGGTGGCCGTCCTAGCAACTTTGGTCTCCATAAACGCACAAGGACAGGTAGCTACACACAACTGATGTGCCACTTGAAGTCTTCCAAGGCGTTTCTCTTCCTGAAGGGAAGACAATTCAAAAAAAGGTTTCCACCACTCAATCAGTGGATTTGCCCTGGCTGCCTAAGACGAAACACAGCCAAAAGTACCAAAATATATGAGCCTTTGCTCCCTCTCACCTCCAAACTGTGTGTTTGCAGAAGAGGAGGGTGTCTTGTCTTCCTTGAAAAATCGTGATTTTCATTCTTCCGTGTAATATTGGTAATTCTGAAAATACCAGGCACACACTCACTCCACAAGGATAATATTAGTTCAGTGAAGTAAGTCTTTGTGGAAAATCACTTCTGTCCAGACCAGCAGGCACGCATCCTGCCCAAATATCATTACATCTGTGGAAAAGCTGTTCTTCCATAAGGTGAAAGAATGCCTGACATAGCCAGAAAGATCCGCTGGATGGGAAGATGAAGCTAGTGAATGTAAAAGGGGCGAAAAAAAAAATAATCCAAAGTCTAATAGTTAATTTCTAGCAGAAATGTTCTTTGAGGTTTATGAATATTTGGCATCAGCTATAGCCAAGCAGAAGAAAATGACTGGTTGTAGGTTTGGGTTTTTTTTTTAATTCTGGGCCAAGAAGTAGACTACTTGTGGTATTCTGGAAGGCTAAAACATTTTGGTACCAGCCCTGCCATTTACAGACGTTTGTGGAATCAGAATATACAAATTCCTGACAAGACAGAAGGTATTTTCTTCTGTCAGCTTTGGGACTGACTAGACAGTCTTGGAGGCCTAGCAGAAGTGATTCCAGACTGACAGTCTTTATCATCAGTTCCCCAAGAGATCAACTCAACTGAAGCAAGAAATTTAGGACTGAAACAGCTGCTAATAGTTGGGTCTTCCCTCCACCTCTTTTTCCCCACAAGGATCAGGGAAGACTCATCATTTACCACCTATAAACCAGAAGTTACTGGTCTTAATACTTATCTGCCTAGATACTTGACATATTTACAGAAGGGGAACAGGGGAAAAAGAACACATTAGTTAATAATGAAGGTTGCTTTAAACAAACCAACAGTACACTGAGAGAGATAAGTACATCCTTCAGAAAAGGGACTAAGACTGCGCAGCTGTCATAGCTAACCCTGCACCCTCTTCTTCGTGTTAAGAGGATAACAGGGACTGGAGATACTCTTTCAATAAAGAGGACTCACATACATCCTAGAAATACATTAATTTAAGAAGCATGATTTGGAATCGTGTTTAAAAATTAAGAAAAAAAAATAAAATGGTTAGGAGTTCCTAACATCATACTCACCTCACCAAGTGAGGGAATATTTTTACACAGTCAAAGTTCAATCACGCAGCTATTTTTATTTATTGGTTCTGCCTTCACTGTAGAAAAAGTGAAGTAAAAATAGGCCTATTTGTCAACCTGAAGCAAATAATTGTAACTTTACTTACTAGACTGCTACCAGACCCTTTTTCAGTTTGGGACTGAGTTTTAATTAAATTAGAATGACTTTTACAAGTAATACAGCAGCTGTTGGAGCTCCAGCCATGAACTCCTACTGTCTGAACAAAGTGTGTACAGTAACATTTTCTTTCAGATCAGAATGACCTTGGGTTGGAAAAAATATTTCTAATACTACCACAAACCCATCCAATTTATCACCTTTTTAAAATCCCTACAGTAAGTTCTCAGAAGTCAAAATGGCAACCACGTATTTCTGAAGCAGAGAAGGAAACATCACAGTCTATCCTGACTCCCTGTTCTCAACTAATTTAAAAGAGACTCCCATAGACCAATGAAAAACTGGTTATTTAAAAAAGACCACATTATACTTGTTATAACTGGAATCAGAACATTGCAAAGTATATTGAGTATATCAAGTATAAATGTAACTACAACATGTATTTTTATACATGTGTTTTTATAAATGTAACCAGAACATGTATTTTCACAACTTTCATTTTCTGAACTACTTGTTGCTTATTCAGGTGGCTCTTTCAAAATCAGATTAACATGTTCTCTTGAACAGTAATTCTTGTTCACCACCATCTGCTTTATAAGCATATCAGCAGATTAATTTCATATTTCTGCTGTTAGCCTTTGACATCTAATGAAGCCTAATGATCACTGCTTATCTTTTTCAGAAACAAGTTTAAAGCTGCTTTTTATACCACCAGCCTAATTACTGTATTTATAGAGATAATTTTTAAAAAGTGAAATTTCAGTACCTTTCCTTAATTGACATCGTTTTGCTAGAATTATCGAGGACATCCTCAGTTGTTTGTGCTTTGTTCTCTCCAACAGAAAACATCTCACAGGAATTCTTATACAATTTGCCTTCCAATTGTTCGGAGAGCTCCTGCAGTCTACAAGATGCCGCAGCTGCAGTTTGTGAAACTGTTCTCATTGCTGATGTGCTGATGAGTTCAGAAGTAGGCTCAGCATGGCCTGCCCATTCAAAAGAGAAGTGCTGAATTAGACTTAGTGCTACTCTCAATCATATTTCACATTACTAACACTGAAGCAGCAAATCTGGTTTCTAACTTTCAAATTACATGCTATCCTAATGGAGGAATAAAATACCCTCTGGCTGAGCTAGAAGTACAAAGATGAATTGTGCAATATTATCTGCTGCCATTCATGACTGAAATTCACATGAAGCTACACAATATCATGTTCAATACACAATTCTGAACTTCATATGGATGAGGGACAAACTGCTGCTACTGTCATCACATCAACAGGAAAATAAATGGACAGATGAAAGTGAGAGGGGAACAAGGAGTAGTGGAAGAGAAGCAGACAAAAATTAAATAAGAAATAAACATATTGGTAAAGCAGTTTAATGCATAAGTTGCATAGTAGGAGGATATTCAATAGATTAATAAAGGTATTATTTTGTGGGAGGGTGTCGGGGCTTTTTAAATCAGAGAAAATAACTGTCCTTCAAGAAAGATAAATGCACCATTACAGTTATCCTTAAGGAAATATGACTGCTCCTGTTTTATCCCAGTTTCTGTCTCCCCTGAAGTCACCAAAAGTTAATTGGATAGAATGGATGCTGCTTTTGAGTAATACAGGCAGAATCATAGCTTCCTCCCTATGCTTGTTTGAAGGCCATTAAATTAAAAATAACAACTTCAAAAGATGAAAACAAAAACGTTTCTAGCACTACAGGGTACTGTGGTCTTGTATCCAAGTAAACCAGAAGACTAATACAACAACCTTCTTAAATTCAAGAGAATAGAAGGCTTTATGCAATGACCAAAATAACTGATTATTTCCAAAGCCTTTTATTTATAGATGGGTGAATTTACATATTAAGTTTGAATTATGCTGTGCATATAGAAATGAAATTGCTCTGGGAATTACTTACACTGAAAAGAAAATTATATTGGTTTTGCAAAAGTAGTTATGTGAAAACTATTCACTAGTAGCTATATATGTATGCAGGTAATTAATACATAACTATACATGCACAAGAAGACAATAGTTAAGAGCAGACACTTGATCCAGAGCAGCAAGTTTGGTTTGTTCAGTATTTTGGAGGGCAGGAGCAAAGGCAAAAGAAGAAAGGCTAAATCTTAATTTCAGGGTATAGCATAACTTCCTTCAAAATCAGAAAATATGAGTAAAATTGAGCTATCATTAAAGGCTGAAGAATCAAAATAACAACAAAGAGAAACTGTTTTTGTAAAACTTAAAGTTTCACAGGTATTTCTCTACTTTTAAGCAGTGTTAAAAGAAGGAAACGTAGCCCATCATAATGCTTTACATGATGATGTTGAAAAAGAGAGAAACACCACCATTTGCTGAATGAGCCTACACCAACAGCAAGTATATACTACGCCTCTTTGCCAAGTCTTGCTTTTCATAACACTTTCCAAATCCATCTTTTCTTCAAAAGACTGGCCTTCTTTGACTTCCCATTTACCTTGCATGCCAGTATTCACTTCCTTCTGTTCAAGAGGCTGAAAAAGTGCTTGTGAACTGAATAGCTTCCAAGCTGCCCTTCCTCAGGAAGCTGTATGGTGTCTCTTTATGGTAGTCGCCTGTTTTTTCAGGAACAGGATGTGTGGTTTCTTCCTCAAAGGAGCTGTACTTTGTAATTTCATTAGCTTCGTGTGCTGTAAATCTCTTTCTTTCTTCTTCATGCTTCTTTGATGTTCTTTTGTTTTCTAGCACTTCCATTGAGGGCTGCCATTGTTCTGACTTCTGTGTGCATTTTCCTGAAGAGTCTGAGTTTTCTGCTGAAGAGTGGAATCTCAAATCAGGTCTAGTGGCAGCACTCACACTTCCATCACTAGCTGGCTTCGTCTGCAGGTCTCCAGCAAACGATGCAGAAAGGGCAGATGCCATTGTTGAAATCGATGTTGCAACTGCAGTTGACAGGGCAGTAATTTTTCCACTTTCATTCTGCACCTATGAACACACACACACACACACACACAAATGAACTTAGAAGCTCAAACATCATCAGTTCCTGAAAACAGTCAAATCGCGTCAGTTCTTCAGAGGTGTGCTTCTCTGCGAATGTAGTGCTCAATAAATATAGACTAGAAACAGGTAAGGAGAGCAACAACACCCCCATAATTTGGCTTGCAGATGGATTAGCCCACTCAAGGAAGAAACAACTGCATGTGAACAGCAACATCTTCAGTAATAACGGGTGTATGTGTAGCATGCAACATGACGTCGTGACAGGGCTCCATGAAAAGGCTCATACCTGTATGGTACTGCAGAGCACTGGGGAAGGAAATGAGTAGTTCAGGTTCCAGACGCTGGATGACATGCCATGTGCCCTGGCTAATCAACTCTGCATCTCAGCAGGACTAATTAGCTTTGGCACAGCTCTGCTCTGATACAGTTATGCAGATTCCAGCTCTGGAGCTAGCTCAGCGCTACAGAGACTACTCTGTCCTGTCCTGCATAGGGCAGACATTCCTAACACTTCTGAACGCATAAATCATGCTCACAAGAGACTGTTAGTGTAAGACCTTTTCAAATATAACATTGGCAGTCATGTATACCTCTAAGCAAAGCATTTGAATCTAAGAAGCATATTAAAAACCCCTCCAAATTTGCTTTGCCAGTCTCCATCGTGGAACAATTATCTTTTCTCTCTAAGTTAATAATATTTTAGACTTTTCCTAGGAGACAGTTACGATGCAAAATTTTTCAGAAATGCAGGGCTTCACTTAATGTCTTCTCCAAAGAAGCCAAAAAAAACTATGAAAGAGATCAACAAACATGCCTTTGTACACATCAGCAGAGGGTTTTGTTTGGCTTTTTTGTTGTTTTCTTAAACTGCTGGGCTAGTGAAGAGCATGCAAAAGGAATAGACAAAATCACACCAGTAAGAGGAAATCAACTGAAAATTTAAAATGCACATGCAAATTCCATAAAGCATGGACACCACAGTCATTCCTTAAACAAACTGGAAAGCAGAGCAAAGACTACTGCACTAGCTCAAGGATTCCAAAGCAAGATTAAGAAAATCGTTACCAGTTTACTCTTGTTCCACTGCATCTATCAGAATTAGAAATTTGGAGATCAGCAAAGGGATTACAGCTTTAATTAGAAAATAATTTACATTTGCAATACGTATGTGGGGAACATAACCTTTAGCTGTCTATTATGATATCTTTCTTTTGTTCCTTCCTAGAAAAATTGTAACTGCATCTCAAAACATCCCAAGACTCCAACAATTCACTATACAATGTTTTTTTTGAAAATACATTTCCATTGAACTTGGTTCAGAGTCAACTCCGGTTTCTTTGGCTAGGTTCAGAAAGAGATAATAAAACATGCTTCCTCTGTGTTTCCTTGCTTGAAAAGCAACTTTGTCTGTAAAAGAAGTCTGACAAACTAATGTGACTGTCACTTCCTTCCCATCTGCTCAAAGCCCATTTCTGTTGACCACCTTCCTGGCTGTCAAACAAGTTAGTGACAGAGTGAGTCATTAAAGAGGAAAGGCTGTGACAGTAGTTGGCATTTGGAAAATGCATGGAAAGAGCACCATGTAAGGTGTGGAAATCCTGCTAAATAAATTTGCCAAATATTTACTACTACTTCATGTGTAAGTAAAGTAGGCATAAGAGGTAAACTATATTTCTGTACAGCTTTGCACCAATATGGTTAGAGAAAGCCTGCCTTCTCAGTATTTAGTTATAATATGGAAAATGTATAAGCACAAATGAAGTATACAGAAAAAGAACAGTAGGAACTTTCTAACACATATATTGATCCAAATCCCTGGAAATATAACATGCACAGGACTTGTGCTTCACTGTTAGAGTGATTTCTTTTAAAGTTCAAATACTAAGGGACTGATGTTTCTGCTACTGTGAACATCAGCTCTGAAAGACCACGCTGGGCCGTCTTATGTTCACACTCCAGTTAAAAGACATTGCTTTGCAGTTCCAATTATATGAAGAATTCCAGAACAGGAAGCCGAATTCCACTGCACATACTAAATAATTTTTTTTGACATGAGCTTGTGAATTTTAAACATATTCTGCTTTGTGGGAAAATAATATAAATAAAAATATGTGTCCCCCTTCCAGAGGAAAATGACAGAATATGTCCTGAATAATAATGGAAATACATAGTGCTTTCAGGAAAGAGTCTGAGAGTTGCACATGACAAAATTCCAAAATTCCCTGAAAATACCACTGAAGCACAATATGTGAAACCATTTTTACCCTTCTGGTCAGGAATCTACTTTTAGAAGACATGTAATACTCTACCAGAAAAGACAGACCTTTTACAACATGTGCTAATCTGGAAGATTCTATACTCTTGAATTACTTAAAGAACACACACAAATGAAATTGGACATTTTAGAGGATGTTGCTCCTCAATGACAGAAGACTGCCTCCTGACAAGCTTTTTCCTGCAAATATGTCATAACCCCGGTGTATAGCTCAGAGCAAAGAGAAAGCCAGCTGTTGTGACACCTTACACTGAAGCTGTTTTCACCGATGAAAAGAAACAAATGAAAGAGAGCTAAGATTGCACTTACCTGCTCAACTTCTCCAAGAGTGACTGGCTGAGTCTGGTAACGAGCATTCATTCTTCTGTGCCTAATATCTCCTCGATTCCTTGTGGAGATGGCCCTCGATACTGGTTGAGACAGTTTGTTAAACAAAGCCATCTTTTCTGCCAAACTTAAGGTGGAAGAATCTGGTTCCTCAGACTGATCTTGCCCCATTGCCTCTTTGGCTGCTCTTATCTCCTCTTTAGCTAAAATTTTTTGGTGTGCTGATGCCTGCAAGCTGAAGAAACAGAACTGGAAATGAGTTTGGAAAAAGCCATTCTGAGGTTTTAAAATCTCAACCTAATAGAAGCAGAACTGCACATGAAGCACAATAGCCAATGTAATGTAGCAGCCTAAGTGGTTATGCAGTGGTTCAACATTGGCATGATGAATTCTAATTCAATAGCTGAAGATTCAAAAAAGGTTACATTTTCATACACAACTTCATTGGATTAGGATACAACAATTTTTTTAAAAGAGGAACTCAAGATTGAAGACAGTCTTTTGAGACCAATCTCTTCATAGACAATACAGAGAGACAGTGAAGATGCCTTCTGTAGAACAAACATGGGTTCTACAGTGCCATTTACACAAAATCCAATTTTATTAGAAATAATTTGTGTATCATATATGGGAAAAGCATTTAAAACACAAATTTAAGTTCCAACTTAGTGTTGCTTTTAGGTTACAATAAATTGTTATGCCTCTTGTAATTTGAAATTGACCAGAATTGAGACCGTCTTTTGTTTTGAGTTTTCTGGGGTAACTCAACAACAAAAATGGTTGTGAAATATACTCCATTCATTTTGAATATTGTTTGACCAATGCTGAAGGCAGACACATTCAGTTCATAAAAGCTGCAACTGCATTTGTCTCTACAATAATATATTTTATTCACCTTCTGCCACATTCATGGAATTAGTAGTATTCTTTTTCAGAACAGGCAAACAGTATTCTGCAACTTTACCTATAGGTGGTGCAATTTCTTATCTTTACTTTTCCAAGCTACAAAAAATATTTGTAGAGACAGACAAAGTGGATACGTATTCCTTGTGAAATCAAGCACCCAGCTTCGATATTTTCAATTTAAGATGACATTACTGTATATAAAAAAAGTACAAGACCAAAGAGGGTTCTGCTAGGTTTGCTCACATGCAAATTAATTTTTTTCATAAAGAAATAGGCTTCTAGAACAGGTAAGTGTGGTTAGAAAGGTTCTGAAAACAGATGCTTGACATAAAAATAAGCTGCATCGTTTCATCATGCAAACATAAATGAAGTTGACAAATGTTTTAAATATTCCTGAAATGAGTACTGACGTGACACATTGAAAAGGCATTCAAGACTTTAAAGATGCATCTGCTATTGAGGAATCTTGTGCTCCATGTAACATGCAGGTTTATCCCCCCCAGTACCTGATGGGTTGTACAGTGCTCTTAACTACAGTGGGACTAGGTACTCTTGTCACTACTGTGTGGGTATTCACAGAACGTGAAGCAGGGGTAGATTCACTTTAAAGAATTGCCAAGGAGGGAATATTCACAGGGAGAGAGAAGAAAAAAGCATTAAGAAAAGCAATGCATTAAGAGTTAACTACAGAAAAGACCAAAACCAAACCAAACCAAAACAGAAAAAAAAAAACAAACAGCAAAGATTTTTAATTAACTGAGTTATCTGCTGCAGCCTTTACAAAAGTAACTTCAAAATATGTTGAAAGAACTAAAAAGCTAGAGGAGCAAACAGACTGTCTCTTGAAGTTACCCATTACCCATAACATAAGCCATCTTTTAGTAGATTGTTAGGTGAACATCAATTCACTTTCTTTCTTTTTTGTATTCCCCAAAACCGACTTCTGTTTCTTTAGGAAAATTTCAAGATGTATGACCAGAGAGCAAAAAAATGCATTTCCAAAAAGTACATTTGAGATTTCAGAGTGTAAAATGTTTTCCCCAATACAAATACATTCCACGTAAGAACTTGCAGCAGATTTCCCTCAGGGCAAAGTGTCTTTTTCATTTGAATTACAAACCAGGGCTATGATTAATCCCCTTTACCTAATCTACAGGTTCATAAGCTTTCTGCCAAATCACAGTTCATGCAAGTTATGCTTTAATAGTCCCTCTACTTCTAAAAAGGAATTTCAATATAGTTTCCCCTGTGGTTATCAAGGAAGTTAGACTTTAACAATAAATGATTTCCTTGCTACAAAGTTGTAAACACTACATATATGGAACTTATTCCCAGATTTAAAAGCAGGAACCAAAGTTACAGCCAACATATGTAACAAGACTTACGTAGCTGCGATGACCACTTCCTCACTGGTAATTGGTTGTGTGTGTGATCTATCCTGCAAACGCCGCAGTCTTCTTTCTACTGCAGAACTTCTTGTAGGTGGTTTAGGAATATTTTTCATTTCAAATGATTTTTCCATTTCCTAAGAGGACATATATCATAATTAAAACCACAGCTGAAAGTTCTAAACCAGTACTTTCTTTACAGCTTTCTTGCATGCAAAGAGTAAATTTCCCAAATGCCCATCTTTGAATTAGAAGTAGGATGTAATTGCACAGAAGGTGTCATGGGCTTAAACCAAACTACACATCTCTCTAAATGATGCTCTTTAAGAAGGCTTTAGAGCAACAGGTCTACTGTGTAGGTAAGTAAGATGAAGTAAGAAGATGTTATGTACCTTGGACTTGATTAAATGCATTACACTTAATTCTCATTCACTTTGGGATCTTTAGCATCTTGTATATGAAATGTTTAACTCAGCCTTCTATTAAGAAAATGCAATACTTACTCTAAAAAGCAGCCTTTTTGCAGCTACACTTAGTTTGGCTCGGTCATCCATTTTCTCTTCATCTACTCAAAGAAAAAAATAAGTGAGGCTGAATGTAATTAATCAAGCTCATATTAAATGCAAATTTTTTTTTAACTAAATGATTTCTGAACTCCTCAAAAATTATGTTTCAGTAAGATAAGAAGCATCACTAGCAAGTAAGCTGGCTGTTACTCTCTTCTAAAGGAAGACTTCTCAGGAAACAGACTGTGTAAACTCTACTTCGTTTTACATACAATGCCTCACAGGAAAATTCTTAACATCATTTGAGAACAAAAGATTTGTTTTCAGAACAGTTAATTGTGCATTTGAGTTATCAAAACAACCCCTTATGAATATAATCAAACTTATTCTATCAGCCTATGTTAGACACATGGATTAAGAATATAATCATTGAATCATAGAATAGTTAGGGTTGAAAGGATCTTAAAATCATCAAGTTTCAACCCCCCTGCAATGGGCAGGGAGACCTCACACTAAACCATGTCACCCAAGGCTATGTCCAACCCAGCCTTGAATGCCCATCTGCCAGGGATGGAGCATTCACAGCTTCCCTGGGCAACCCATTTCAGTGCCTCACCACCCTTGCAGAAAAGAATTTCTTCCTCATATCCAATCTAAACTTGCCTTCTTTAAGTTTGAACCCATTACCCCTTGTCCTATCACTACAGTCCCTCATGAAGAATCCCTCCCCACCATCCCTATAGCCCCCCCTTAGATACTGGAAGGCTGCTATGAGGTCTCCACGCAGCCTTCTCTTCTCCAGGCTCAACAGCCCCAACTTTCCCGGCCTATCTTCAGATGGGAGGTGCTCCAGTCCCCTCATCATCCTCGTGGCCCTCCTCTGGACTTGTTCCAACAGTTCCATGTTCTTTTTATGTTGAGGACACCGGAACTGCACACAATACTCCAAGTGAGGTCTCATGAGAGCAGAGTAGAGGGGCAGGATCACCTCCCTCGACCTGCTGGTCACACTTCTTTTGATGCAGCCCAGGATACGGTTGGCGTTCTGGGCTGCGAGAGCACACTGCTGGCTCATGTGCATTTTCTCATGAACCAACACCCCCAAGTCCTTTTGCGCGGGGCTGCTCTGAATCTCTTCTCTGCCCAACCTGTAGCTGTGCCTGGGATTGCTCTGACCCAGGTGTAGCACCTTGCACTTGGCATGGTTAAACTTTATCAGGTTGAGACTGTCTTAAAGGTCAGTATTAATCCTGATGCATAGAACATCTATATTCTATTATTGACCATACAAGATGGTTCCTCCTGGAAGCTGGTCATTCTGATTGCCACCTTGTGTCCCCATTTTTCAGATACTCATCTGGTATCCATAAGAGCTGAAATCAGCATCCTCCAGATGCAAGAACCTGCATCTTAAAGCTGCAGAGAATATCAGCTTCCAAATAGCACAAGGCATTACATCTAAATTTACGTACTCAGGAGATTACCTACTTCATTTGTGCCAGACTTGCCATGAGTGATAAGAGGAAAAGAGAAGCAAGATGGCAGACTGAATTATATAATTTAATAACCAGCATAACTTCCTTAGCTAGAAAACCAGATAAGGCTTTTTTTTATTTTAGTCCTAGACTAATGATGAAAATGTGTGATCTAATTTATTTTTTATTTATTGTCTAAATCAGAAAAAAACCCCACAACCCCACATTGAAAAGTGTCAAGCCATTCCCCTCTTTGCCTCCCATATGAAGTTTGGGATCCATAGACAGACTTTTGGACTTAAATGAATTTGAAATCAAGTCTGTAGTAGACACGGCCTAAGGAAAAGTGGTACTTCAAACACGTTATACGTAACAAAAGCTAGTTTCAACTGGACTTTGTTTGCATTATCAAATAGTTCTTCAGTGAAAACAAAACAAAACACATCTGCTCCCATTTCTTCCTTAGAAAGTAGTATGGCAACATACCTTCAACAGCTGGTATTTCTGCACTCAAAATTGACCTGGTGAAAAATTAACAAACAGAAAGAATTTAGTTGGAAATGAGACATCAAAAATTAAATTCAAACTCCATCTGAAGTAGCAGGACCTCAAAATTCTTAAGAGTTGGAAAACTTTATCTATAGTTTCTCAAGTTTCAACAATTTCTACTTTGACATCCTTTAATAAAGCAGAAATGCAAGCAATTGCAGCCAAACTTAAGTACAGCAAAGGAAAATGATTTCCAGTTCAACTTGCAGAAGATAAAAGTCTAAGATTCGCTGCCAGCTCTTTTAACATAAAATATATAGCTTTGGTTGTTTACAAAAAAAGTAAATGATAAAGTGTAGCAGATGGAAAGGAAATTCTTTATATAAAACCAAAAGTATTTATCATTAGACAGAACCAGACAGCTATAATACTTTATGATGATTCACTGTTCACCATTTTACGTGGAGGGGATTTGCAACAAATTAGTTTGGTTGGGAGCGGTTTTGTTTTTATTTCTTAAGCAGCTATAATAAATACTGATTGTTTTCAAAGACAAACAAAAATCTTGCAAAATGCTTATGCTAACAAATGAACAAAGACTCTTCACAAGCTCATTCATGTCTACCTGTACCAAAATTCTACATAGAGCTACGTACGTGCCTACCTATCTGTCTCCTTTCGTTCTGCTGACGTTATAGGTTGAGTTTTAAATCTCTCAGAAGTCTTTCTATTTTCACCAGGAGTAAAATAGCGCCTCGGCCTTCGTGGCCCTCTTTCACGATCACCACTGGCAGACAAAGTGCTACCTGCCGCTGACATCTCAAATCGAGATTCACTTTAAGACCACATGATAGAAAGTGCATAGAAAAGAAAATAGGAGAGAGAGGTAAAGCATAGATGTAAGCATCTCAACAATTCACTACAGATCACTCTGCATGCTCCTCCGGTAACATGCGCAGACGTACACATTCCAGCTACCCCACATCACAACTTGCACTAGCAAGCAGAAGCAAAAAAGCAGGATTCAAACCATCTCAGGCTCCAGTGCACACTGGTGAGAGCTAAGCTGTGTGCTTTAAGTGCCGAACACAACTGCTGTTGAGTGTGTGTAATTTTTGCCAAGGACGTGCAAGTTTCACACGAAAATATGTCTGAAATGTCACCTACAGTTCTGTTTTCTTGTTGGCATTAGCAGACTCCAGAAAGACATTACGGAGCTGGGCAACAGAGACTTTTGTGTCAACCATGCCAATCTCACCATTTGGTGCATTTGCTTCCACACTTTCCTTACTTTTAGAAGCTTCTAGCCTAGGAGGCACAGTATAGTCAGACACTGAACGAGTTAGGACTTTATGCTTTGCGGTCGACACTCTCCAAACAGGAGCCTTTGCCTTGTCAGGCTGCGTTACAGACCCACTCTGTATGTACATAACAGCTTCACTCCTTTCTATGTTCTCAGTGGTCTTAAACTGCCGCTCAGGAGCCTGCCTCTTATTGCACTCCAGCTCTCTCTGAACTTCTGAGTTAACTTTCAGCTTGCTTGTGAAAGAGGAATTCCCCATGGGAGTATCCAGTTCTCCTCCTCTGAAAAGGCCCTCATGGTTCTTCCCTTGCTTGCGAATCTCAGATGGCAAAATTGGTCTTCTGCCTTTGGAAGCTTGTTCACCCTCCAAGGAATCTTCTTCATCAGGCTTTGCTCCATAATCAAGTGCTTCTTTCTTTTCACTCTCTGATGCAGTGGCTGCTGACAATTTTGTTAAGAGGCTAACACTGTCTGGTAGGAGGCAGCTGCCAACAGAGATATTTGCTGGTTCTTCTGTTGCCATCAGCTGAGCTGTGTGAGCAATGCCAGCAGGCTGAATATAGCCATGTATTGGTTGGTGGACAGAACTGACAGGCTGATTTATAACCCTATCAAAGGCAGACGTTTCTGTCTGAAGAGGCATGTAGTGGGCTGGCACTGGATGGGATTTTCTCTGAGATACTGTGTCTGTGCCATGTTCAGGGCTTCCACGAGCACTTTCCTCTTTCACCAGTTTCTCTCTAACTTTTACTCTTTAAGAAAGAAAAAGGATTAAAGCTGTGAACAGCAATACCCAATCTGGGAAGGATCATAAGACACCTACTGCGGGTACAGGCAGCAGCATCGTATTAAAATAAAAACAATCAACACATAGAAGAACGCAATGTTATGATGCAACCCCTTCCACCCCCTAAATCTTAGCAATAACATTGCTCAAAAACGTTCAAGTGATTCACAGGACGTTGAACATGCATGACTCCTCAGAAGGTAACTGAGCAAGCTCTGAAAATGTACAGCATGCTCCCATGAGGTCACAACTGTGTTTGTTGAACAGCACATACCCATAGTTTCAAACAAACAAGATGATCAAAACTGCTTTTTATATTATCAGAGTGTTGGGTTCAGCCTGAAATTGCAAATTCTGCTGACAACCATGTATGTAAACAGATTTTTGAAGATGTCTAAATACTAGGCAGCTTAGGTCATATCGAGATGCTGTTGCACTGGGGGAAGGGATGAAAAACACATTGTTATCTCCACCTAGCCCTTCAGACGTTTTGCCAGACACCTTTTTACTTCTGCTTTTGTATATCATATAAGATCTAAGAATCTCACATGCAGTGTAACCCCTTTCAGTAAGTAAAAAAACCCCAAAAACGTTGAAAATGCAAGCCTCAAAGCCCAAAGTGAAACTATGGCATGGCTGTTGCTCTTCAGACGGCTTGCAGGGGAGAAAAGGATTAAAACCAAAACAGGCAATCTGTTTTAAAACAGATCATTACATTCTAACATGCAAAACTTACAGGAATGTTCTCCCAAAGTTACCTTACTTCAGTGTATTTTCTAGAAACGCCTCTAGATTTGCTAACATCCACGCAAAACAGAGTTGTCTTGTACCTTCAGACACTTAATGCGACTGCACTAAGGGAAGGCAAGAGCGTGCAGCTGGGGGCAGCCTTTGCTCTATGACTACAACTTCAGGTAAGCTCTCCAACAGCTTTACAGCCATGCCCCGTGCTCACACAGCTTACAGGGTGAGCATTTGTAAACATTGTATATATGGTATTAAAAATGAAAGCCCTGTACTTCCTCCCTGCCCAACGGGTATAAAAAATGATTTTAATTCTGAAGAAGGAGAGAAACTCAAGTACAATAGGAGACTGGCTCTTTATTTGAAAGTAAGTAATCCAGCTCCAAGTATGTGCAATTCCAGGCTTGACACCAACAAACTTTTTGGAGTTTACATTACTAAATAGACCCCAAGATTTAGGAAAAAAGGCAAACAAATATCTGAAAGAATAATTCTGGATACCCAAAGTTATCCGAAACACCAACCTTTCTAATATTTTGGTGTTCCTTATCTCTGAGGATTGGTGCACTTACCAGGAAACTCCTCACAGTTACTACTTAAGAACAGACACTGTGTTCAGTCTGAAAAAGTGATTCTTTAAACTACATGTACCAGGCATTCTCCAGAACATTCACACTGATGTTAGTACTGGGTTATAAGAATTACTTTAACTGGGAACATAGGAAAGATTCGTCCTGCAATGTGGGGCTAACTGCATGCATTGCCAAACTGGGAGAAAGCAGCTGCTTGTTGCTCCAGTCAAGATCTTGATTTACTTTTCAATAGAATTTTTTTTTATTTCTCTTGTACCACTTCCTTTGGAATTCAAGGAATTAATTATAGTGTATGCTAAGAGGATTGATGAGCGGTATAAAAATCTGCTGGTTTGAGGAGTCGAAACTGGGATAAAATAAGCGATAAAAATTAGAGGAAGCCAGAATGATAGTAGCTGTGAAAGAAGCTGGGGCTGTTTGTACTTCATCAAAATACCAACTGGTTTTAAGCTACAGCTACAATAAAAGCAGATGCTTCTGCAAGGTTTCAACAACTGTTTATCCACAAGAAACAACTTTTTAACTTGCTGCTGTTAAAAGAAAATTAAAGGCAAGTGCTAAAAGAAGATTGAGTAAAGGGGAAGAAAGGGGAGGTTTGAGTCTGATTGTTAGCCACACAGCTATGTTTTATGATACCTGGAGGGCCAGCTGATAAGTGAAGGTGTGTCCCCTTCCGAATCTTTTTGAAGAAACCATTCAGGTTTTGCTTTCCCTGCACTACTACAAAAAACAGAACTTCAGGTAACTTTTGAAATCTTGACATATGCTCCCATGTACTCTCCCAATCTTCCCTCCCCACCACTTTTTTTTGTTTGTTTTCTAACTACTCAATTACAGAGGACTGTTCATAAAAACAAAAGCACAAGCACTTTAATCAAATTGAGAGGTATGAACTGTGAAACAAACTAGCATATTAAGTCCACAAACATCTAAAAAGTATACTGAATGTTAAATATTCTGCAAAGGTAACTTTACTAAATGTGTACTGCCCAGCATTTCAGAAGTGAAAGCAACTACACAATCTTATTTTTGCTGTTTGCCATTGCAGGTCAATTTGAAGGAGTCTATGTAAGCAAAACCTAGAAAAGTTGCTAAAACTATTCCTTTAATTTCTGGTTTAACATGGTAAATATCACTGGGTCCAAACCAAAGCAGTAGTATGAATTTAATGAAGTTAGAAATTCAGATGGCTATATCATACTTCCCAAGAAATTCTCAGGAGCATCTGGAACCCCTTGTAGCCCTGTATCACAAAGCTTCAGAAATGCAAACCCAGTTAGCTCAAGTAAAACATGCTGTGTCACTAGGAGACAGGGGAAAGGAAAAGATTGAAAAAAACAAAGTAATCCCAATTTCACCTTGTCTTGATTTTATTTTGTTTCCATTTTGGAGTTGAAAGCCCAAAAGGGAACAAGAGCACTGCAAACTTCTCAAAGCCCTGCAGGAAAGGGTGTCTCAGACTACCTACGCACCGTTTCTCAAATACTTTCCTAATGCCCACCTTCATCTACAGCAGATCACATCAAATACTTTTAACCTTGTAAGCACAGACTGTCTGACCACATTACCATTTACAGACTCCCCAGAGCAGACAAGCATCCAGACTGCTTTCCATTACCTATGGATACATCTGAAAGAACCCCCATCGCAGTAGAAACATTTGGGATGAAAAATCTCAACTTAAGCTCCAGGTTTTCAGCTTCAGTTTTTCTTACATGGTCTTTTAATGAAAATAGTTGAAAAAGTAAAACCAACTGTTCTTAGGGTAACAGTGCATTTACTGAAAATAAGTTTAAATTTGAGAACTCACCTACAGTTGTCACCCTATGCAAATCACTTATAACAAAGTGAAACACCGACTGTTAGAACACTTTTTGTTTTTCCAGATGTTTTTGAATTCTGAAAGGAACTGACCAAATAGGAGGTAAACAACTTTCAAAGCAGCTGACCCAATAGCTGGAATTGCCTTGAAGCAAGCAAACTTCCTTCTCCTCTCTTAATGTGTACTTTGGCACATTTTTATAGTGGGTATGGCCCAAGCAGCAATTATTTGTACCTGACCATTCATCCTTTGAAGAGAGCAGTCAGAAGAACGTAAGCCATGTTTTGTATTTACAGTTAATCAGCCACTTCAGCAGCCAAATGCAGACAATGTCAAACGCAGAACTTTGTTGTCTTCTCAGTGATGGATAACAGGATTAATCATTAAATCTTCTTAGGACTGAAGGCACAAAGTTTTCATATGTATTCCGAAGCAAGCTGCATTTATTTTTGAAATTGAACTCCACAAATTTTACAAAACCAATCTTGCATAATGTGGAACTGACTTCAAGACAACAACCACCTGGAAAACTGGCATTAGCCCTTACTTTGCTTGCGCAAATGGCCTTATAGGAGACCACCACACAAAAACTTTAAACAGACTGCATGGAAATAGGTAATAACTTCTATACTACTCAGAAACAGGAACAAAAGTTTCTGAGAGGTTATTCTTGAAACTCTGAATATCATGCTATTGAGTATGTACTGGCCCTGGAAGTTGTCAGGGCATCAAAATGAAGAGCAGGCTCTTGGAAACTTGGCCGTTAAAATACTACCTATATGCATATCCAAACAAGACCAAACCTTAAGTTGAAATTCTTGGCTGCAGTAAGTTCTACACCACATCTTGGTGGATGCAGATGAGTTCCTTCAAAAGGTAAGGCAGACTGTAACTGTGGGAAAGTTGTTTCATGCAAATACTGATCCTAGCTTCATCCAAAAAGAATCTGAAATTCATGATACTGAAGTCAGTAGTGTGTATTAAGTTATGACTTATTCACAGAATCACAGAATGGTTTGGGTTGGAAGTAACCTTTAAAGGTCATCTAGTCCAACCTTTGCAATTAAGAGGGACACATTCTACTAGACCAGGTTGCTCAGAGCCTTTTCTATCCTGAGTTTGAAAGCTTCCAGGGATGGGGCAGCCACAACTTCTCTGGGCAATCTGTTCCATTGTTTCACAACCCTCATCATAAAAAATATTTCCTCCTTATATCTATTCCAAATGCACACTAATTAGTTAAAAACAATTAGCCCTTGTCCTATCACTACAAGCCCTGCTTAAAAGTTTGTTCCCATCTTTCTTATATGCCCCCTTTAAGTACTGAAAGGCTGCAATGAGGTCTTCTCTGGAGCCTTCTCTTCTCCAGGCTGAACAAGGCTTTCCTCACAGCAGAGGTGTTCCACCCCCCTGATCATTTTTATGGCCTTCCTCTGGACCCTTTATTACAGGTCCATGTCTTTGCTGGGCTCCAGATGAGTGTCATGAGAGTGGAGGAGCAAAATTACCTACCTTAACCTGCTGGCCACACTTCTTGAGATGCAGCCCAAGACATAACTGGCCTTCTGGGCTGCAAGTGCGCATTGCTAGCTATTGTCCAGAATTCCAACTACCAATAACCCCAAGTCATACTCTGCAGGCCTGCTCTCAATTCCTTTATCCTCACCCTGTATTGATACCAGAGGTTTCCCCAACCCAGGTGGAGGACCTTGCACTTGGCCTTGTTGAATTGCATGAGGCTCACACAGGCCCACTTCTCAAACTTGTTCAGGTCCCTCCGAATGGCAGCCTGTCCCTCAGGCATATCAACTGCACCACTCAGCTTAGTGTGATCTGCAAACCTCCTAAGGGTGCACTCACCCCACTGTCTATGTCATCGATGAGGATACTGAACAGTCCTGCTCCTATTACAGACCCGTGAGGGACACCACTTGTCACTGATCTCTACTAGACACTGATCCGTTGACCAACACGCTCTGGATGTGACCAGCAAACCAACTCCTCATCTGCTGAACAGTCCACTAATCAAATCCATACCTCTCCACTTTACAGAGAAGGATGTTGTGGAGGACCACACCAAATGTCTCAGATAAGATCATACAGACAACAATCAAAGCTCTTCCCTTGTCCCCTGATGTAGTCGCTCCATCACAGAAGGCCACTAGGGCAGGACTGTCCTTGGTGAAGCCATGTTGGCTGTCTTGAATCACCTCCTGTCTCTCACTTTCCTTTCCTGATTTTTACACCTGGTACTCAAGAGCTCTTGTGCTCTATGGAAAGCATCCTTAAAGATCTGCCAGATCTGTTCCTGCTGCTTTTGCCCCACTGTCATTTGCTAGTATTTCACTAATGCAGAACAGAGAAGTAAAACTGACCCTATCACAGATGGGATGGAGTTAAACTCTTGAACTGTCCTAACACCAGAAACCACCTGAAAATGGATCCTACCATTTCATTATCTGGAAACAGAGAACAACTAAGTCTCAAAAAAGAAAGACCTCGCAGGAGGAGCCTGTCTCAACCGGTGCTTACCAAACACAGGTGATCCCTTAGTGTTTCACACAGCATCAGATCTCATAGAGATATTGAACTTTTAACAAATGAAAAAGCATGTCCCCATTAAAACCACTGTTGCCTTAATTATTTCTCTTCTGCCCAACTTTTGCAGCCTTTTATTATCAAAAAATAAGTAATGCCAGAAGTGGCAGCTTTAAAAAGAAACCGCTGGAGTTTGTGAATGATTTGATAATGCCTTCAGCCTGCTTCCTCTGACTTCTTAACTGGTTTACAGAGCTGCACTAGAAAAAACCACATTTGCTAGCTAAAAATGAGAGAGCTTTATAAGGAGGCCTAACATCTCAACATTAAAGGCTAATCTATGAATGAGCAGAATCAGGTGTCTTTCTATAGCCAGCATGCTGTTTCACCAGGGCAGCAGCTTCTGTGTTGGAAGAGATAACCTGGAAGGCATTTCATTGTTCAGTGTTTCATTAGTTTCCCCTCACAGAAAGAGTGACTAGGACTGCTTTAGGAGAATAAAGAAAGTAAAAGCCCCTTTTCCACTGCAGCAGACATTATTGGCTATGAAGTTTGATGGGATATTCTCTTTGGTTTCCTAAGACTAAAAACTTTCTCCCTTCCTCCACCTTATAAAACAAAGAAAACAATCTGCCAAAGGTCCATTGCTCCAATATCCTTTCCTATCAGTAACTGGATTAGTCAACAGATTTATCTCAAACTAACCATTTGAATATAAGGGATAATGTTTTGTAATATCTGAGTTGAGACTGCTTCAGACACTATTTTTTTGGAGCCTAGAGTAACCCTGTCAGCTCAAGGGGTTTCAGTACAACTCTGGTCTCAGCTGTATGGATGACCCTGCAATGACTGCTTTACCTACTGTAGTAGCAAAATTGGAAGCTTAAAACATAAACTAAATATAAGACAGTACTTCCTAAGTATGTTATGTTGACTTACTTTCTCTCTGATGGATTTACTGAATGAAAATATTCCTTTAAAACATTGCCTGAACTGGGAGAGTCCAGCAATAGCTCATATAGCCATGTATCCATGCAAAAGAAAGTGAGCAGGGTTAGAAGTCACCTGAATAATGGAAAGCTATGAGAAAAAAATATTAATGGACTACTACTGGTTTGCCCTATGCAATAAAGGGAAGCAAAAAAGAAGGCTAAGTACGTTTGAGCAGTTTACAGGCACTGTAAATAGATTACTTAATCCACTCGCTGGTTAACCTTTGACGTGGAAGATTCCTTCATCATTCGAACTCAAAGGTATGCATGTGAGAGGTAATAAAAAGGCAGCAACAAATAAGAATTAAGTTTTGTGATTTTGATGGGAAGGATAAAAAAGTCCAGTCAACATAGCTTGGTTTTGAATCTACTGCAAAAAATACCAAAAAGTGTGAACGGTCCAGTTTATGCCAGTTCATTTTGGTTTCTCAGAAACAGTCAGCACTGCTCAGCCTGATGCAGGTGTGTTTACAATTAAGTTCTCATTATAGTTTGCATCATTTTAGCTGCAACACTTTAACTTAGGTTTTTACAAGTTATTATTTTCTATCTATCACCCACCTAGAAATAGAAGAATCACACTTAAAGAAAATCATACTTTCAAAAAACGCTTAGTTGTGCATTGTTTTCAGTCACCATAACATTTTGACAGTCTGTTTTTGCACTGCAGTGTGAAATTACAATGGAAAATTAATGAAAACAATTTTTTTCCTTCTGGAAGAATCTGGTTACCCTATTACTGAAGTAATTTGTCAAATCTGAAGTAATTCAGAATCATGAGAGGGAGGCAGCTACATTTTCCAAATTCAGCACAGAATTTTAAATGTCCCCTTCGCCCCTTCACACACACAACCTCGATAGTACCTGAAAGATTGACTACCACAGTTCAAAAGGGTTTTTACACTTTCACAGCAGGAAAATAAATCAACTACTATTTCAAATGACCTAAGACACTTTTCAGCTTTTGACTCTCAGAACTGCTTTATTTTGGCAGAAGCTGTCATGAAGCTATTGAAATCTTCACTGAGAAACAACTTGCTTTTAAGAGGAAAACCCCACCCAAACAATTTCAGCCTATAGAGGAAAAAAGTTAAAGGCATGCTCTAACAGGTTATGGAAAAAAAAACAAACCAACAACCACCTACTCAGAAAACCAAACGAAAAAACCCAACAGAAGTAGAATTGTAACAGCATAACAGCTTCAACTTCTAGTTTGTGTAAGTACCTTTAACACAGTTATTCCACTCCCCTTGCAAGTGTCTAATTTTACCATAAATTCTATAAATATAAGGTGAAACCAAGGACATATCTAATAATAGAAATAGATAACCACCTCCTTGTTTCAGAAGCACACTGTGATTCAGTAAACCCAACCAATCCATCCTGAGACATCCAAAGCCACTATTCTTCAAAGGTAATAAACACCTTTTCATAAATACTGTAGACATTGCTGCAAAAGGTGATTAAGGTAAAGGAATCTACTACATAAACAAACAAATAAAAATCATGCTTACCTTTGTCTGATGTTACTGTGCAAGGGCTGGTCATTCTGCAAATGGATTGGTGAGGCTGCCCGCTTTGGTGAAGAGAGGGACTCTCTAGGGGTTTGCTTTGGTGATATTGGCACTTCATTGTAGGAGGAAGATTCTCGTCCAGAAAGTGAAAGAGAGATGGAACTATCCAAGGTTGCCGAAGGGTCAGAAGCCTGTCTAATGGCACTGTCATCATCTGCTTTTTTATCACTCTTTTCATTTGAGAGGTCTTCTTTATCTGGAACACTGTCTTTTTCATGGCTCGAGTACTCTTTGGATTCAGAAATCACACTCTTTAACTCCTTCATCTCAGTTCTGGACACATACGAGGAGCCACAGTCCTTATTTTCATCATCTTGCCTTTCACTTTTCACTCCCTTTCTTTCCACACTGTCAGGATCTTTCCTTGCCCGTGTATATCTGGATGAGTAGTCAGAATCCAAATCAGTATCAAGAGACAATCCATATTTTTCTGCTAGCTGGCGCCGCCTCTCTGCCTTGTACCTAGCTATTCTTTCTGCTTTTGACTCTAGTTCCTGGACATCCATGTTTCCTGTACTATACAAGGGCTCTGTATTACCTCCTGTGGTTTCTGCTCGATATCTGGATGATCTGGGTTGTTTTTCTACAGAAGAATCTGAAGTTTCCTCCTCCTCATTTGATCTTCCTGTTGAAAGTACAACAGATATGAGCAAATCCATCCCAAAATTCTGAGTACCCTACCTACCATTCACACTGAGTAAACAAAAAGCTTCCCATTTTCTTACAAGTCAAAGTGTACAAGTGTCTGCACAGACACATTACATGTAGGCACGTATGCCTCCAAAAGCATATACAAATGATAAAAAAAGTCTATTAGTTGAATATGTTGAGTCTCATATCAAAAGATTGTTTTAAAACAATACGGATAACCAACCTTGTTCAAGTAAGACAGCTGAAGAATTAAAAAGGCAAGTTAAAAAGCCCTCTGACCATGGCTTTTCCATAAAGCTCCTCTCCATGTACAGCACAAATGATGGAGTAGTAAACACGAAGTAATTCAGCAATGCAAAATTGCCTTAAATTATACTACTTACCTAAGTGGGGACTGTATGGATCAGTTGCACGCATATATCTTGGTGTATCTTCCTCTAATAAACGGTGTGTGACTGATCCTGGACAGTTCTGTAGGAGCATAGGTTGTGCATCATTTTCAATTCCCTCTAAGCGTCTAGCTATTCTCTCTTTTCTGAAAAAGATGTGAAAAATGTGAAACCCAGCATCTCTGAAGATTTGAGGGGAGAGTTTCTAAGAGGAGGTAACAAAACAAGCTGTGTGTTTTGTTTTACAGGCCGAAGGCTTTTTGTTCTTTTACCTTTTCATTTCCAAAAAATCTTGGTTGTTTGGTTCAAACAGTTTTCTTAATTCTGAAACTGAGACAACAAAAGATTATGCAGTTTATAAGCTGCTAAGTTTCGGCAACTCTCAGAAACTTGTTAAAATGCTTTAGAATAAAGGGGAACAATCAAATAAGAGTCTGAAATTGCTTTTGTCAGGGTACAAGTATTTTCCTCTATTTTCCTAGTTTATTAAGCCTGCATTGTCAAAAGTGCACTAGGCACATAGGTGTAAGCGTCAAGGAGTCCTCTGCTCCAGAGAGAATCTGCTGTGCTATCCTAGGAACTTTCAAGATCTTGTATAAACTGGGCAAGATATACTTTGATTAAATGGGGTCAAGCTTACACACTATTGTGACTCATTTCAAAATCAGGTAGTATGGAATTACTGCTTACCCTGAAAACACAGAGGTCTAGGATTGACTATGGTTAAAGAGAAATAGTGTCCCCTATTCCCTACTCTTCCTCCACTCCTTTATATTGAGCAAATCCCAGTAATTCACAGTTGGAGTGAAAATTACTGTGTATCCTCATTATATTCCTTCATGATTAATAATTCCCTACTTTGCTAGTTTTCCCTTATAGTTTTAATCGGACATAATTTTCCTCTCTCCCCCTGAACTATTTGGTGGTGTTATGTGCTAGCAGACAGCACCACAGTTCAAAAAACAGTAGTATGATAGATAAGTAATCCCTATATATATGCACACATATATGCGCACAGTTACCAGTGATGTTTGCAAACCACACTGGAGCAGTGAGTGCTACAAAAGCAAGTGTGTTGTGGCTCCTTATCACCAGGAAGAAAAACCAACCCCAAGGCTATCAAAGGATGCAGTAAACTGGGGATGTGGGTGGGTGGTGAGTACCCCACACTCACCATACCAATGTCCTGGCAAAGATGTGAAGATGTGGTACTAAAAGCTGTGTGCACTTATTCTGATGCAACACAACTCTGAAGTTCTGATCCTGCTGACCCAAGGATCAAAAAGCAAGCTCAAGTCTACAGCCTGCTAAATCAGCCCTAGGTTAAAACCAGAAATGTCTGATAAGTCAGGAGTGGCCAGAAGACACTGTTCCATGCCACTGCAGAAGTAAAGATGTCATTTTTTTTCCCTACCAGACACCATTGCACTAGATACTTAGAAGATAAACACCACCCTTTTAAAGGTCAGATGCACCTTTTCTCCTTTTCCTCTACTGCAAGAACTTACTCGCATAGCTAAGTCAGGGTTTCAGCTTAGCTGACAAATATCCAGGAAGTCTGCTGTTTGCTCAATATCAGTGCTCATACCTCATAGATACTATTGACATTGCCTGTCATGCCAACCTTATGTGCTGAAAAGCCACTAGAATTCCAGGTAAAATATCTTAGATCAGCAAGAATTAACGTATTCTGATCATGACTACTCAGAGAAGCAAATGAATGAGGTACAAATATAGCATCTGAAGCTACAGCTGAGTGCCTACTGAAAATGTGTGATTAACAGGGGAAGAAATCAACTGGGCCACTCTCCAAAAAATCCCTTTAGTCTACATTTTTAAAGAAAGCAGACTCAAGCTATCCATTTCAATTTGTCAAGCCAAGTTAGCTCAGACTGTGATCATGCCATGAAAATATACAATATGTAGACATTTGATGCAAGCAGCAGTGCAGAATAGCTAAGTGTGCAGCTACTTAACAGTGCCAACACAAGTGGTGCTTTTTCCACGCCTAGTTTCAGCATCTGCAGCAAAGCAGACTGAAGCCTTTCCCGTTGACCAGGTTGACAATGAAAGTCAGCAAGCTCTAGGCACAGATTTTTGAAGATGAACGGAAACTAGAGTTGGGCAATGCAAAATTTGCATCCTGAGCCCACACCAAAGCAAAGATGAGTCCATATATAGTGTTTTCATAGACCTTTCTCTCAATTCATGAGCAGTTCCTGCTGCTGCCCAGCCTACTCAAGCTGTGCTAGCAGTGTAACTATGCTAAACAGAGAACATACCCATATGAAACCAGCCTTCGTCTCACATTCACACCAAAGGAAATGGTTTCCCATAAATACTTTATTCTTACCTCCGCCAAATCTACTTCTGTTTAAGTTTGTTTGTCTGGCTATTAGAATTCTTCTGTTCCATCTGCTAGCTATACTTATATAAAATGCTCAAAACAAACCCCATAATTGTTCTGCCACTTCAGACAGGTCAAAGGCCTCCACAGCTCACAGTTAATAAAACCACATTTCATCCAAACCCTGATCGTTTTTTTTCCCTAGTCACCAATTTACACAGTCCCTAAAACCATCATCAGAGAACATGTCTTTTACACAGCTTTAAAGGTCTAAAGCATAGCTTTGTATACTAAAGTCTTTGTTCCCCCACCCCCTAAAAAAAGTTGTCCACATACAAGAAATGTGGAACATCCAAACAACTCCCAGAAACAGTAGCTCAACACCCTTTTGCTACGTGTTAGCTGAAGTTCCAGAGATTCTACTACTGCTTTACAGCCCTAAAAAGAGCACTGACTTCATGAAGAATCTCTCCAACACCTTCCCAAACAAGATGGGACAAAAATAGCATGGGACTACTCTATGCTGCCTTACACTTTTTCCACACTTGAGATTCCAGACAGTAATTTCAGCTAGGTTGGCCAACATCTGCAGGGCCTTTTTGTGAAAGTATTTTCAGCAATAGTCTTTTGGGGAGGTGAGGAAAAGAAGGAAAAACAAAACAAAACCAAACAACAAAACCCCAACACCCCAAAACACAACCACCAAAAAAAAAACAAAAAAAAAAACACAACAAACCCAAACAAAACATCCCCCCAAAAAAATAAACAAAAAAAATCCAAACCAAAAAAAGAGAAGATAAACAAAAACCTAACACTAAATCCCCTCCCCCCAGAAAGGAAGATAAAAAGCAGGAAGTCTTCTACTCTAGTGATTTTTTTAATTACTTGTTTTTTCTGAGGACTTGATTTCAAAACCTGAAGGCCAGTTGGAGAAATTTCACTCCCAAGGACACTGGTTGGCCCTTGCAAGCTTAGGTGATTGCATATCTCCTTTTTAGTTTGCAATCTGAATATGTTGGTGCCAATTTGCCGCCTGCTTCTGGGAACATAATCCATTAGAAACTACACCATTTCAAAGACACCCATGACAGCTTTAAAGAGTAACAACACTTCAACCTAAAAAGCAGCACAAAGATCTGATTCAGCAAAAAGGACAAGACTAAGAAGCTTCAAATAATTAATTTTACAATGAAAGCTCCTTATCTATGTTACTTCATGCCAACACATTTTGTAGGCACTGTTGGTCAGTATAGTTAAGGCCAACAGGAAGAATAGCCACAGCTCAGGAATAGTCCTTAGCTTCAGGCTTTATTTTAGGATGTTGAGCAGGATGCTGTGGTAGGATACCCTCTAACCTAGAGGCTTCTTAATTTTTGCAACTGTAGACATTCTGAACAGAATTTTCTTTATAATACCAGAATTTAGCAAAAAGCAGTATTATTCCATGTCTCATCCCAGAATAAAAAACAGAAAGTACATTTGGAGTGCACCGTATGAAAATATTTCAAAAAGTCCTTAAATTAAGGTGAAAGTTTTTTACAGAATCCACTCATCTTTCAGAAACATTTCTTACAGAATATAAATATGTTTTTGCTGAAAGGCCTCTTTAGCAACAGCAGAGGGGATACACGTGGATAAAGCTGCAGGCATGTGACAGATTTTATTTTTAAAATACAGAAACTGTAAAAATTAAATCAAGCCTTCCAAAAGTCCAAGTAGAGAATAAGTAGGAACATTTGTGAAACCTGAACAGACATAAATCAAAAATTTATCTGAATTTCTCAGAGATAGTAAATAAACATCGCAACAAAAGTATTTTCATTTTGAAGAAAATTTAATATGGCAGTGAAGCTTAGCTGCCTTGTTGCTATCTCCCCTTGTCCTCATCTGGAGGCATGGTGGTCTACAAACCACACTGGAGAAGCATTTATCATCTGGTTACACTAGCAGAGGCATACTTACATGTTCAATGTTTATCTGCAGGTAGCAATATGTGAGACTTCAGCTACAGTCTTTGAACCTCAGTTCAGTCTGTATCAATTGAAAATTAAGCATAACCCTCTTGGTTTTCCAACATGTGCAAATCCAGATTAAAGTTAGGCCTTAGATAGGACAAATAACCTGTCTTTTCAGTAAGTGTTTGAAAGGCCTTCTAGTAGCTCTCACTGTGAACTTTTTCTTAAGTCTGGTATACAGTAAACCTAATGCCTTTATTATGAGAATAATTTTTTAGGAAATAGAGCATCTTAAAACAGAAATTCACTGAGAAGCAACTGACAGACAAGGTTTCTCAACCGAAGGCTCTCACAATTAACTTGTTGGCCAGCATGACTGTAAGGCTAAGCATCTGGAAAAATGAGGGACTACATATACTTTCTCACTAGTGCTCTCAGGACATCTGTATTGGGTAAATCCATATCACTCTATACCATCATTGTGTCAATGAAGTCTTTCTGAACATCTGTAATGACTATATTTAAGAGCAAGCATACCACTTAAATGTTATGCTGGAAGAAGGACTCCTTTTTCTGCAACGAATGACATTAGAAGAGCAAGCTAGTTCCTTTACATTAGGATTAGTGCACCTAGCCTTGCAGTTTGTCTGAAAAGGGCAAATAACATCAGAACACACAATTTTAAGCGAAGTTCTGAGATCCACAACATCCTTGAGTGAAGGGATCATCTTTTTGCAGTTACACGTAGCTCTTAAGCCAAATGTCATCCTTTACTGGCCAAGAACTATTTCCCAGCACATTGTGATTTTTTCTAAACAATTAAAGAGAATTAACTCTCACTACTACCTCAGCTGTGTTAAAAGATAAAGATGGAACTGTTGTTTTCTTCTTAACTCATTCAGACTAAGACAGAAGTTTTTAAAAAAATTAACAATCCCAAACCCATATGTAGCACAGATTCTTTAGCATGCAAGACTAAAAGTCAGTGTGTAGTCTGTTGGTCATGCAAGCACAGTGATTCTACCAACTACTGAAGGGGACTGGAAAGAGCTGTGACTACAAGCCAAGTTAATACTTTTGAATTCAGTATTAATCTAACCGTACAAAGAAAGCAACCCTTCTGGTGTTTTGAATTTCAACTACTTCTTAAACTATTGAAAACAAGGGAAACAAAGCTGAACTTTACAAAGCAAGGATATAGTAAGGCCTCGTAAAAGAGCACTGTGGTTCATCCCTTACGCATACTTCACAGGGAAAATAAAACTCATTTACAAAGCATCTGTGCCCAAGTGATTTTAGCTGTGTATAGACTAAACTTCACGTGGTGTTAAATTACCACTTGGGTTCATAATGTGTCTTCCTTACCTACCTTTTGGAAGTATTGCTAAGAGATTAGCATCAATATCCTTTGTGCTGTTTGCAAGTTCTTCTTTATCTTCAAATGAGAACTCCTTCTGAAAACTGAAAGCAACATCTTATTTACAGAACTGTGGATGCTTCTGTTATAAATCAAATAAAGCCAAGATGTAACCAATTTATAGCAAGATAGTCTAATAGAGATACCAAAGAAAATATTTTCCATAAGAACAAAATAAGAAATAACCCCACAAAACTCACAAAGCCAAACCTAACATAATTTGAAACCTGCTTGGAACTGACTGTGACACATTTTTGCATTAAATTGCTGACTGGAGACTACTTCAAAATGCTCTACTAGCAATCACCGTTGAAATAATCTGTATCAAATTATTCTTCATAAATATTAAAACATATTTCATCCAACGCAGTACTGTATGTACACTCTGCCTAAAAGCCTTCTGCATGACTGCCCTATTGTTGTTACTCCACTGATCTCTGGATATTTTCTGGTTTATAATACACTAACATGAGCAGCAGATAATTTAGTTTTAGACTTTGTCTTTTCAAAACAGCAAAAATGGCCATTTAGATAAAAAAAATATTTCTTTATATATGTTCATTAACTACACAAATTTCAACTTTAAAATGTAGGTGCCATAATGGCCTAAAGTAGATACTAACTGCACAGATACTTTTTTGGAGATTTACCCTCTTGTGGGTAAACAAAGTGAGATTATTCTCTCCAATTATTAAACACATAGAGAGAATGGTCATATTCACAGGATCATAGAACGGTTAGGGTTGGAAAGGACCTTAAGATCATCTAGTTTTGCCATTATGACTTCTAAACTATCCCAGCCAGGCATATGAAAACTCACCATTAGTCTTAAAACCTTTAGTAAACTGTGTAGACAGATGTAACAGACAGAAATCCACAGTGATCTTAGCTCAATGACCTAAGCATAGTGACCTCAAGAGCTGTGCATTGGCAGAGCTGTGCTATATGATTTACTGTCACCTGATTAAGACAAACTGCATAGCCTTACTGTTGGCAACTCCTTCCTTAGAACAGTTTTTCAATGGCTCTTTTAAAGAACTGAATACTCTTTCATCAAGGGTGTTTGGTAAGAAAAGAAAAAATGGGTAAAAATTATTCTGTACTCACTATTCCAGAAGAACATTTCTTATTGAAAAGGGATTTAACGTATAATGACTAATATTTTACATGAACTCCATGAAGCATTTGCTCCATTATAGTTTATAAGTAATATTCTTTTGTAAGATACTGAGGGGAGAATAAACCCCCTCAAATGACATTAAAGAAACCGGGCTGTGTCACATGCAGGCACCACGCCACCTGCTGCAAATCGTCTCCAGTAACTGCACTTAGAGAAATTATTCCAGGTACTGCCAAGAAAAGCAATGTTAGCCAATATAAAAAATAGCAAGCAGAAGATGGAGAGGTGCAATAATTTGTCCATTAGAGAAAACTGTGTATCCTTACAGGGTGAAAAAATTTTAATGGAACTAAACGAAAAACCAAAACCAAAATAAAATAGCACACAGCAGCCACAAGGAAATGTGTGCATGCATGACCTGAGACTGGGTAGAGGCTCAGACAATTAACCTCATGTTCCTATATCCCAAACTCCATATTGACAATACTTGTGATTCTTACTAGGCTCACAACGTATGTTTTTCTTCTCACAGACACAGCTTCTGGAGTACCCTTAGGAGGAGAGATTCCCAGTTTCCATTTGAAAGGAGTTTCTACGCCTTTTGGCTGAGGATGAGTTTGAAAAATGTGAACAATATTGGCCTAAGGCTATAAATCAAATGGAAATCTATTCTGTCAGATCAATTTGAGTACTTAAAGCTTGGCTCAAAAGTGCCGAGGGACCCAGCTCATCACTTTTGAATACCTGGGCTTTATTTAGAAGCATCTCCAATAGCTTTCATAATACTTGTGACAGAGAAGCACCTTAAGTTTCTATAAACATGGGATTCTGCACAGAAAAGCATTCATCCATGCAGCAAAATCCTCAATTTAAATTAACTGTGCATTAACATCTACAACTATGCCTCAGACCCACATGAATTTCCAAGGGTAAAATCATGCAGAAACAGGACTGACACTAACCCAGTGGTTCTAAGAAGAATTGTATTACTGCATTGCTGTGGACCCTCCACAAACTTCTAAATACTGTTAACTAGTTAAGTTCACTCCTGTCCCTTCCTCCAGACTCCAGGGAGTTCCAGGGACTCTGAAGCAACAGACCCTCTAAACCCAGTCTAAATGTTTTTTCACTGTGTTTCCATCCATTCGTTCTCAGGTCAGTGTTGCTGGTTTCCTTACTTATTTTTCTTAAGAGAAATTTTCCACATCTACTCATCTGCCTCAAGACTGGCTGTCTGTTTTATTGATTTTAATTGATTGACTGTAAATAATGTTCTTTACCTATTCCAGTTTTAAATTATCTTTTTCACACAGAGTGACCAGAATTGAACAGTCTTGATTCCACACCTGGGTCTTAGCAGTGTCTTATAAAAATAGGAATTTTAATACAGAAATCATTATTGTATGACTAACTAGATGAATGCTGGGATTTACAACACTTCTGCATTTTGCATCTATACTGTTTGGTTGCACAAACCCACATGAGAAACTAATACGCCAAGGCTTTGCTTTCATCAGTCGCAAGTAACAGAAAAATTTAACAGCCTCCAATGTGCACTTAGCATTATTACATTACATCCTTTTTCTATTACTCCTCAAGGTCATTCAGTTCTTCCTGTATGTGAGCTCCCTCCTCCTTCGTACTGAGGGTGGCTTCGAACTTTGCTCACTGGCAGATTTCATTAAAATTCTTTTAATAACCACAAACTTCTTCAGCTTAACCCTTGCTGGGCCATATCGCATCATCACAGGTTATCCATTTTGTGAAAGTCCTTTCACAGTTTCCCATTATGCTATCATTTTTCATTTCCCTCTGGACAGGCTGTCAACTTTTATTTACTTGTTTATTTTTAAATGTTTAACTATTTTCATGTACTGATTATTTAATCTACAATGGAGGACTTTTTCTTCTTCAGAGGCGTTTTTGTGCTCTCACAGAGCTGCAGCTGGCATTGCCTGTTTTAAATATTTGTACATTAGAAACAAAATATTTTAAATCAATGTAACAATTACAATGCTTTCACTTGCACAGATCGTTCAAAGACCAAGCAGTGCTCTGAAGATGAAACAGTCAAGCCAAGCAACCGGGTATTTATAGATACGTATATAAAATTAGTTCTAGAAATTAAATTTGTCATATTTAGGACGTGCCACAGTACTCAGTAAGAACATTCATTAGGACTCTAAATTGAGTCAGAATGATGTTAAAGCAATTCCAAATACTAAAATAAAAAAAAAAAAAAATAAAAATTACAGGACACTACTCATACGGGTTTTAAAAAACATATGCTCATAAGTACCTCCTCACTAAGGCTTCCCTTTTTCCTCTCAGGGATCTATCCAGCTGTTTCCCTGCTAAAGGAGCAGTTGCAGTATCAATTTAGCTGCTTAAGCAGTCAGAAAGTCAGACTTGGAGTGCCAGCTACATTTTACCTTTTCATTCATCCACAACCCTATTCTAGAATTATCACAGCTGCATCTGCTCACCTGTGCTTTTCTTAATGTCTCATGTCCTGCTATAAATTTAGGTGCTGATTCCGAGCAGCAGCACCAGGAGTTTCTGCACTTAACAGACAACATTCATTATTAAAATAATTTAAGGCATACATGCATGTCTTTAAATGAAAAATAAATAATTCAGAAGTTGCAAGAATTCTTTCTTCTTAAGGTCCCTCTTAATTCTGGATACTGAAAGAAGAACTTTTCCTTCTTTGCTTGCCCAAAATACAGCCTGTGATCATGTTCATGAAATACCATCAACAGCATGAGGTCCCACAAATTTGTTTCACACAGGATTTGTGTGTGGTTTGGCCTTGGGTTCCAAACAAACTCATTATATTCCCCAATGTTCAGGAATTCATACAATTCCTATTAAAACACAGGCAACAATATTACACAACCTCAACAGTTTTTATTTAAAAATAATGTATGATGTGGCATTAGTAGAGTATTTGACAGTCTCAGTAGTTACATTGCTCTTGCAACTTCCACAGTAAGTGTGGGCTGCTTCTATACATCAGGGATTCTTGGCTGAAAACTTCATCTGCTGCTGCTGCAGCATAAAGTTTCTAAATAGCTGCCCCAGTAACCTAGTTCAATGCCCAAAAGCGAGCAGAAGTTTGATCCAAATGCCACTAGTAACACTGCCCTGCCATTTGGGATAAAGCTACAGGATACATTGAGATTTTGTGACTGAAACACATGCATAAAAATCCACTACTATACCTGCCAGCTCAGTGCTTGGCATTCAGTTTTCATCTCTTTCTCTACCTCCAGGACAATGTCCTTCTCTGGACTCTCACTTAAAAGGTCCATTCTACAACTCACATTCTTCTTTCATTACTCTCATTTCTACTTTTGCCTACCTGCCTTCCATAACACAAGACGTCTTTTACACCTATTCCCTCCACCTCTCTACAATACCTAAAATCCAACATGGCAGAGAATCAAGTATGCTCCAGAAGGTGTGTGGTGACTGAAAAGATGCCTGCAAACATAAGCCTGGGTGCCTAAGACTGGCGGATTCCTGTGCGGCTAAGCCAACAAAACAGCTGGTTGCTGGGGCAAGAGTCAACTCCCAACTCCCACACCTCCTCTCTGCACCATTATGAATGAGTCCAGCAAGCACAAAGGAGGACACAAAAAGCAGCTGGAGTCAGGATGGGAAGAGAGAAGGGTCACCTTGTTTGACTGTGAACTGTATCCCCTTACTCAGCCTCATGAAACCATGCCCTAAAACTGCAGGCATGAGGCAGCATGGCCCTGCAAAGAAGCACTAACATCACCTTTTCAATCCTGACTGCAGTGTCCCCCTCCCATGTGCTGACAAAGCTCTCTGCATGGCTGTATAATTAATTCACCTACTTCAGCCACCTTCTTTTTCAGACAGATCAGTTTTCCAACCTAGTTCACTACCTGTCTGTACTGTGTCCATGGCATGCAAGGAAAAATGGGCATTGCAGTGGTAGGAGGCTCAGTGCAGAGTGGAACTCCTCCCTTAGCAATGTCAGCTTGAATTTCACATTACTTAGGAGGCAGCTGGTATCTTCAACACCTGTTCAGAGCACCTGTTTTATGCCAAGGTTTGACCCTGTGAGAGGACCACAATCATCTTCCCTAAAAGAATAAATGTAGATTCAAGCAATGACTGCAAGTTACACATGTGCAACCAGTCATCTTCATTGGGCAAGAAAAACTTGATCTTACCTTAACGCTCTCTTCCTTTGGAGCAATCGCGAAGGTTTAAATCTGACTGAGTTTTCTTTGTCAAAACCTATGAAAACAAGAAAAACCATACCATGGTGAAGATGCTTTAATAAATGGGGAACTTTCAGGAAACTAGAAACTAGAGTTCCCCAGTTCACTGAAAAAGACTGTGTAAAGGCCTTCCCCCACAGTCAAAGGAGCATAAGCTGGCACATCCAAGATGGTGATAAACCAAAGCCTTGCAAAAGTGAGTACAGACAGAAACATATCAAAAGCATCGATGTTTTATTGAACTGCCATGTTCTAACCCCAGTATACATGCTGTAGCACTGCAGTCTGGATCATTTAAACTCTTTGACTCAGTTTTCCAGGTTATAAGATGGGCGGTTGACATGTTTATGAAGCACCCTGCAAATAAGAAATGCTGCAAGCAGTAAGAGCCTTTTCGGCTGCAGCCTGGCTATATTATAAAAATTGCATATTCACTGGAGAAGTCAGAGGTGCCCAGCTAAGGATCTGTTGCGATAACAGTATTATACCACCCATGACAGAAATATTTCTGAAAGTTGTCTTCTGTTTGGAAGCTCCCATTTTTGTCTGAATAGCCTCAGAACATGATTTCAGAAAGGAACGTGTTTACACTGAGAGCAAAACTGTGTCAGATGCAGCCTTATATTCAAAAAGTATGGATTATAAAGCCAGCAGGTTCCCAAACCTTTCTGAACCATAGCAAACAATGGGTAATCTCCCCTCTCTTCCCCACATCTAGCTTTTCCATTTCTGCAGTCAAGAGCATCACTGGAGGGCCTAAACAATAACCAGTGACAAGGGGGACCAGTCATCCAAGTACTGGCATCCTTCATTCAATGAGGATGCTATTAAGAGACATTAGTGAACTGCTAGACAAGAAGCAGGGGAGTACCTGGTCTGTGAGTGCTGTTGAAAAACATGAGGCTACCAGTAGTTTACTCCTAATGGGAAAACTGCCTTCCATGCCCATCTATACTTAGTCAACTACCCCAAGACCCTAAATGAATAAATAAGTGGTCTCTGATGCAGTATTCATTTTATTTTTCAAAGACAGGCCTGAATATTACACAACCTGGACTTTAAGATGATTCAAAAGCAGCTATATCCCTTTTACGCTACCTCAGAGCTGAGATTCAACTATCTCAAAGAAAAGCCTAATTGCTAGCTAGCAAAAAAAAGTATTTTTTGCTTTTAAAAATTATGTTGAAATCTAGTTAGGATGTTTATTATCTTTGCAGAAAGGGTTTAATGAAACTTATCATAGCTGACAACATGGGTCCTTATTTAGAAATTGTATCTCATGCCTATGCTTTTCAAAACTTTTTACCCTCCTTCTCTCTTCCACATCTCCACATACAGATTTAAAGAAAAAAAAGATCACTTTAATAGTGCGATAGAAGAGGCTTAAAATGTGCAAAAAGGGCATTTTTTAGGCATCTGCTACAAGTTACTGCAGATTTCAGGGCAGCTTTGCTAATAGCTTTCTTCAACCTTAATGGACAACTTTTCCTTTTTTTGTTAACATTCATTTTCTCTTTCCAAATAAATGGAGAATAAAGCATGCAGATTACACAGAAACATCTTGTTAGACTAAAACAGAGTATTATAAGGAAAACAGTATGAACGGTATATAAATCATTGTATTTTACACAATTCCATGCCATAAATCTCCTCTAAAAAGGACAGATTCACATTATTGCGAGAAGCCTGCAGTAACTTAAAGAGCCCAGCTCAGTATCAGCTTAGCTAATCAGAACCAGGCATATTTTAGATTTGCAGCGTTCTAACAGGATATAACCTATCCTATGGTTTTTGCACTAAAACAGCTGTCCACCGTGAAAACCACAAGTAGACCACAGAGAAATTCTCCCTACCCTAGCCAAAACCAGAGAAGGGAAATGAAAAGGGAAGAAAGTAGCTTTCATTGCTTTGCTGGGAGAAGGACTGCTAAGAGGGGGCACACAAGCCGTTCTGACTCTTGCTACCATTAAACACATGCAGGAACATTCATACATACCACATCTGTAATGCCTCAAAAACATCTTAAAACTTTGCTGTATTTCACAGGGGCAAGCTCCTCTCTTCCCCCCCCCCCCCCCACACACACACAGAAGATCAACCAGACAATTATATCTGTTACACAGTTCTGATATTTTATGTATTTCCTCCTGCGCAAATTAAACCCCATGTGGGAGGATTAAAGTCCAATAAAACTTACTTACTACACTATAGAAGTCTTGAAATTACATACAAGCACAGCAGAAAAAGTAAACCAACTCTGCTTCAAAAGAAAATAAATATGCCCATTAAAAAAATATCAGTTTAACACAGTCTTAATTCAATGGTTAATTTAAAGAAGAAAGCCCACCCTCGCAGTACCTGATACAGAGCAGGAAAACCTTTGCAACAGCATTTTGTTCCTTCCTTCTTTCACTGAAGAATTGTAAACATGCTTATAACCACATTAAAAAAATCTTAAATATTTGTATTTAAAATTGAGAGTATATTTACAGAATTGCGAATCAAACTTGCTCACAAGTTTAACCATTTGTTCAGTCTAGTTCCCCTCCCTCTTAGGTACAAACTACTGGATAAAAGCACTATCTGTAACTTAACGCAAGAGAAATTAAGAATGCTGAATTTATATATAATATATATATTAAAAAAAAAGATATGCAACCTTCCAGTGCTACTTAGTATATTTAAAGGCCCTAAGTCACTGGCAAGCTAAGCTAATTAAAAGATCCATCTAATCGGATCATTCAAAAGTGTCCTTTAGGAAATAATTGAAATAGCCTGGGTGACTAACTCCATACTGATTGCTAAAGTACCTAATGTAGCTGCAGAAGATCCACTCAAACAATATTTACACATGCATACATATATATGAGAGATTAAACAGCCACGAATGAACTGCATTTTCTTCTATCTACTTGGAACTCTTACCTTGCTCCTCAGAGTATTTAACATTTCCCAAATAGCTGGAGATCCAAGGATTTCTGAACATGGTTGCACAAACAAAGGATTCAGCAAAGAGAAACTACAACAGCAGCTAATTCTCCAGCAGCCACAGCCCTAGGCCTGTCTTGGCAATATCGTGTAGAGATTTTTCATAGCACAGCACTGGAGCTGTCAGGCTATTGCGTCCCAGGGAGTACTGTAAATGCACAGCAATACGCTGCAAGCTGGAGCAGCTCAAGCCAGTAATCAGATTACAAACAGAAATTAGGCACATGAACGTTAAAACAGATTGGGCAATGGTGATTGGGAGATTTATAATATTGCCACTTCAAAGATCCAGCCAAGTTATACATTATATTCCTGCAAAATGAAAGCAGAATCCTTAAATCCTCATATTTAAAAAAAAAACCAAAACCACACACACAAACACAGAAAAAACATCCAAGAAGAGGAATATTTCCTTCTTATCTCTAATCAGGATAAACTGAAATGCTTGCTTAAGAAAAACAGCATCCATACTGCCAAAAAAATGGACTCTGTTAATCATATCGTTATGCTAAACATTTTGCCTAACTATTAGTTGGAACATTTAAAACAGACAAGATTTATGGATAACATATGAGTAAAATTACTGGTGGGGGTGGGATTTAAGAACAGACACCACAGCTCCAAATATTTTAATTTGAGACAGAAGGTGTAAAAGTGCACAAAAGTAGTGTCTAGCTACCATGTTTTTTTGTTAAATGGATTTGATGGATTTTTGGATTGAAGAGTCACAACACTTTATACCTCATTTTGAAAGTCTGCAAGTATTTGTTTGAAATGGTGTAATAGCTCCTGGCTCAGCCGTTCACACTGAACTACCTGATGGCCTAACACACACATGCATGCACACTTAGCAGCACACGCTAAATATGTGACTGAAGCAGGTCCATGCACTAAACCCCATCCAGCCAAAGGCACTAACTGCCTACCAGCTTCCCTCCAACGGACTTCTTCCCTTCAAAAAGATTTCAGCTAGTATTAGTAGAAAACTCCCTACAAGTCTGGGGTTGTCAAGACTGTGAAAGGTAGCCCAGAAACACAAGACTGAAGTTCTTGACTTTCCTTACCTCTTTTCATGATACCTGGTACAACAGGACACTGATTCATGCTCGGAACCTCTATGTACAGACCAAACATAAGCAGTGCTGCTGTGAAAGGGACTGCTTAACCACAAGTGATAAATATAATCTATCAAAAACCTATTAATTTCTGTTGGCTCACCATGAAGTTGTATTTAGCCTGTCTAGGTCATCAAAACACTGGGTTTTATGCTAACAAATTCTTGCCATGGACAGAAGAATATGTGCTCCATCTTGTCTAATGCCACTACTATTTGTATTGATTTATTTATTTTTTAAACATGAATAATGTTGGAGTCACCTTAACCAAAGCATCTTCGATTAGTTGATATTTCAACAGTCCAGAGCTCCCTGAAAAAGAGTCATCTGATATAAGGAACATGGCATTGAAGCCTCTGACTCATCAAGTAGCATCCTCTGCCCAGAAATATTTGCCCATAACCTTATGGCATTCACACTTAATTCTAACTACTTCACGGCACTACCCATAGCACAAAAGCCAAACACTGCTGTGCTCTCTTGATCATCTGTGAAAGCTTACATGCACTTGAGCCTAGTACATACAAAAGCACTAACAGAAAGTGTAATCTGTCAACACTGGTCCAAACTTTCTGTTAACCTGAAAATCCTCCTTATGGCCTAGACATAAGCATAGGTGTGCTTAAAACACAAAAAATGAGACAGTGGAAGAACAAAGAGGCTGTTGGTAACAACTAACAAGGACATTCGGGACCAGTAGCTGTGTGGGTATATCAAGTGAGAAAGACACCCAGTGCTGAAGAAGTTCCTCCCTTCCAAGCCCTGCTTGTGTGAAGACTGCTTACTTGATCTTGTGAATAGAAGTATTATTACCTGGAGCATCTGTATCTCATCTGGTACACAGTAAGGGAACTGTTTGTCATAAAGTATAGATAAATAACACTTATTTGATAAATCTTGTGGCTGTAGTCTTTAGCAAGGTTGAAGGAGAAGTTAGACTTGACAGCTGAGCTGATGCAATAACTCATGGCTGCCAAGAAAGAGTCCTACCCGTTCCTCTCTGTGGGACCTTTTTTAGGTCCTGCTCTCCTAGTGACCCAGTCAGATGACTAAACCGGTAGTAAATATTCCTTTTATATTTGCTGGGTATGCTTTCCAGGAGATGCCAGAATCAAAAAAAAAAAAAATAAAAAGGCACAGGATCTTATGATCCAGAAAGAGATCAACCCATCTGGCTAACAGAGGCGGTAAGCTCAACTTGATTGGCATCCCCATGTCTGGCAGTGTCCTGCATGACAGAGAGGAGGGGTGTATTGTGGAGGGAGGGATCAGGCTCCCACATTCCCCTTGCTGTTCACTGTCTCCAACATTTTGTCCTCAGCATCCTTCCAGTGAACGAGGAGCAGAAGGTAAAGCATGCAGAGCTGCAGAAAGACAAAAGACTCCAGAGTAGCTTTCATAAATGTGTTTATTTTAAATGGGTTCTTGCTTGTCCTGTTTGAATTCTACTTGAAGAACACAGCAAGAAGCCAGTTTCTCCAACAGCTCTAAATACCACCTGGGAAAAAATACTTGCGATAGGCTGTGGTGCAAGTAGCGCTCCTCTCCCTGCTGTTTATGGTTGGCAGGACAACAATACAGGGAACATCTCATGGGACCAATGAGAATTCTTATAAAGGAAAGCAAAATACCCGGTACAAGCAACATCTGAATCAGGGTCTTCACAGAGAGCTTCAACCTCTCTTCTTGTTAGGTTGGAAGGTGATCACTACTCATTGCTCTCTGCATGGTATCTGTGAATTCACATTCAGGTCACTGCTGTTAGTACTGAAACTGTGCTATTGTGCCACTGTCCAGAGTTTTTTCAGCGTCACTTCAAGATGAGAGCTATGTGTCAACACTGCCCGCAATATTAAAGCTCTTTGAACTATGAGATTGTGGATCCTTAGGGTATTACACCAATGCTATGTGCTTCACACAGATCGTTGGGAAGATAAATCAGTAGGTAACTGACAACTTCTCTCCCTCTTTTTCATCAAAAGGATCATCTATTGCAAGACAGGTCTCTTTTCTGTCCCTTCACGAGCTTTGGCAATGGAGAAGACACCTTGGTAAAAACAGTAAGCAGGGTCAAGCAATGGTAAAGAATTCTTAGGTTTATTTTTTTGCTGCCTGTTGGAAACAGCAGGTTTAAGAACAACTCTATGCAGAAGAGATCCACCACCAAATACTTGATGAGAGAAGAAGGAAAAGTATTTCATCCTCTTACGAGATCTAGTCTCCAGGACCTAGAAAAACGCTCAGCCAAACTACGTTATCAAGGCTGTGTTACAAATCAGTAGTAATGTTCTTGTCCTCCTCTGCCATAAGTAATTCTTGAGTATTAGCAGTCTCCAACATAAGCAAACAAAGAGAGAACAACAGTTCAGCCCTTAGAAAGCAGGGCAGTCTAGCTGGAAGTGAAGTCTGCAGTCATCTGGGCAAAGAGCTAGAGGTTATGCATACATTTCAAATCTGAGACGGCTCATGAAAGACCAGCTGGCAGCTAAATGTTGTTCTGAAGCTTCCCACATGAAGAGAAGGAAAATATCTTCCTTTTGTCTGGCAAAACTAATCATTAATCAAAGCTGGAGTTCAAATGGCTTGCAAAACTGTACCCAGCTTCCAGGGCTGCCAGCCCCAAAGCACCAAAGAGTCATGAATCAGGTCACACCAAGATCAAGTCTTTTTTCTTGCTGAATTTTGATCACTTATGAATTTATATTTAGAAGTGTTCCTCTGTGATGAGGAGAACTCGATATTTTGTTGTGACTTGCAGTTATCATAAATATAAAAATCAAAGCAATCCATGACAGCTGTTTGAAGAAAGCCTGAAAACAAAATCAAGAATGCAGAGGAAAGAAAACCCACAGTGACTGCAAAGACACTTTCAGCAAATATGCTAGTTAGGTAAACAGGAGTTCGAGCAGCACAGAAAACTGAAATGATCTGTATAAATAAGATAACCAAAACATTTTCATCCAGATCTCATGGGTAGAGATCTAAAGAAGCTCATTAATTTTATTCTACTGCTGCTCTTCTGGACAAGGAGAGCACTCTTGGAATAACAAGTGAGCTGTACCAAGACCTGGGATGCTGTGGATGATCACAGGAATGAAGGGCAGAAAAGAGGATTAAACCAGACCACGCCCTTCCATCACTTCATCTGACCTTCCCTCCCAGGCTACGCATCCAGCCCGAGCCACACTGTCAGTTTTTGGCATGTAGGCATGTGTTTCCAAAGGTAAGTGGCAGGGCACTGGAAGAAGCTCCCTTCTCGTATTCCCCTTTCTTCCCACACTCCAGCAGTGTCTGCCAACGTGTTCAAGAAATAATTTATCTAAAGGACAGATAAAATAATCTAACAGAAAATTGATACAGTAGTACAATTACTTAACAGAAAGTTAACATCTCAAGCCATGTTCAAGCATCCCAGCTTGCAAACACAGTACCATTCTAGACTGGCAATGCTAATCCATTTTATCTTCTCCATTCAAATCCCATGTACCTGGCCAAGTGATATTCACATTTCCTAAATGGAGACCATTCGTACAGACTTTTAAACCAGGATAAAGTTTCCTGACATGGTATCATCCGTTCAGTGGAAAGCAAATATCATGCTCTTCACATTGCTGTTTCCCCCAACTCACTCTGCACAACCACTCTTGAATAGTGGTCCTGTCAAGAAGATTTCTGTTCATGTAGTGATACCGTTTTGGACAAGTCTTCAGATAAACTTCAGCACTGCGTTGCCTGTGTAGTGTACTTTAAAACAGGTCATATGCTAAAGGATAAAGAAAGTGGATTAATAAGTGTTATAAAGGGGACTAAAGTATTTTAGTACAACGTGACAGATGTGTTAAAAATAATTTGGATGCTCTTTTGTACTGGTTATCTACTCATGTGCTCTGGAAAAAGGGAGAACGCCACACACTAAATACCGCTACCTTCTAGACTCCAGATTACTATTTCACACTTGAAGTCTTACTCAAGTCATTAATTTTAGCAATGAATTGCTCCTAAAAGGATATTTTGATACGTTTCAATCTTGCAACGCCTTTTAAAACCAGAGAACAAGAAGGTAACGTCCCCTGACATTCCTACATCTTGTATTCACTGTTCGCAAAACCGTATGGAAAGACTGTAGCACAATTAAAAGATCTTTAAGGTTTTTCTCTTTAGGAGTAGGATCAGTCTAGACTAACTCCTTAAAGGAAGTTCAAAGGCCACACACACACCCCTCTCATGGTAATCAGATATACCAGAGAGGCACATTATCTGAATTGAGTCAGACCTATTTGTCTGTGGGCCTGAAACAGTAACAGAAGACGTCAAGCACAGAGCAGAGTTAGGCACAGACTAAGCAAATGACTGGAAATGAGGATAAAGCAGAAACTCATCCCCCAGAGTATGTACACTTTAAATGATTAAACAGCCCAGGGACTTTGAGGAGACATGGGTTTCTACCTAGCAAAACAGTATCTGAGAGCATTTTACATCATGGCTCACCAGAAGGCAGCTGCGGCTCAGATTGTGCAGGCACAGGGTTAGCCACGGCTCTGTGGACATCCTTCACTGAAATTCTGACACAAGCAGCAGCTTCTTTACTCCTGCAGTGAATAAGAGCTTTGCTGCTGCGATGACTGGGGGCTTAAACTGCATTTGTGAAAGACTGTCTGCAAACCTGTCCTCCAAACAAGCGGCCAGTGTTTCCAGGACAGGTTTCCTCATCTGACACTTAGTCTCTTCAGTCTGCACAAAACTTCCGATCAGATTGCATACAACCAGCACAAATGGGTCTCCTTGCCTGGAGCAGTAAGTGGAGCTAAGCGACACAGAAAGCCCAGCCATGCTACTGAGTTTTCTCCAGGCTGCTCTTGAACACCTCTGCACTGCTATCTCTGCACACATGTAAGAGCCCAATAAGGAAGTAGAGAGAAACATGCATACCACAGGGAAGAATTATAACAAAGTTCTCTGGCTCTTCGTAATAGTCATCTAAGGGAAACATCAATTTTGTTTACCACTGTGATGTGACATTTCACAGGCCACATCATATCCCTGCATACTTACCTTGAAATATAACCATCATTTTCAAGCCTCAGGCAGACAGCAGCCTTACAGACAACAAATCCATGACCCCAGCTTCCATTCCTGTTTATAGCATGTTGCAAAGCTTTCTCAGAAAATGAAATTTTTAGTAAAAGGAATGAAGAAAAAGCATGTACTTTATTCAAGAGCTGATGGTCAAGGTAGGACAGCTCAACTACAAGTACTGCTGCTGAAAATAATGTCACTATGAAAAAGCACATGCACCAGGCTTAATTTGCATCCAACATGGCTCAGCAAAAATTCATGAGGAAAGAAAATCTGGTTAGCACAGTGATGCTGCACTTTTAGAGCCTGTTCTCTAGAGAGCAAGTTCAAATGCATAGCAGCCACAGCCTTTTCTCGTTATTAGCCTCATACACTCCCAAGGCCCCTGCAAAAATCACAAACATGCCCAGTGCTCAAAGGGTACCCATCACTAATAGTAAGTTAATCACAAGTCACATCTGAAGAGTTTTCCCAGGGCTGCCCAGGAAAGCTTGCACACATCTGCTTGTACTGTACAGTACTAAGTCTGTGGGGATTTTACTACAGGAAAAACACACAGGGTTTGTTTTGCTGGGGTTTTTTTAAAGCCTTCTTCCATGTGAAAGTCAGCTTTTATGAGGTGGGTATGAAGCAATCTAGTCAAACCCTGGTCTGCACAAAGGCAGTGGGTGCCAATATTCCCCTTCTCCTGGGAGCAGGATCATTGCTTTAGCCAGTAACAGTCAGTCTTCCAATAAAGGGCATAAAACTGGGCAAGAAGAGAGAAGAAACAAGTCCCGAAGTCATACAACAACAACAAAATAATTCCTTTTAGTTCAGGTGTGCTTCTAGAAGCAGGCAGCACAAGGAATGAAAAGACACTTCGCAAAGGCCACCGCAAGCCATTCCGGTATGCGGGATGACAGTGTGAACTGGCGTCCTAAAGTTACAACCAGGCGCACGAAAGGCACCTCAGGAGAGGCAGCTCCTGTCCCTAGCGCCTGCACAACAGGGGCTTAGTTTTTAAAGCCACGCCTCGCAGACCCCCCGACGCTGGCGCTGACAGCTGGGCCGCGGCATCACCGCTGGCTGGCAGCACCGCTGGCTGGCAGCACCACGGCAGCGCCGCGGTACTAGGTCGCCTCTCCCGGGGTCTGGGCTCGATACGTCCTGTGCCGCGCACCCCCCGCCGCCATCCGGCGGGCTCCGTCCCGGCAGCCGCCGCCGTAGCTTGCCTAATAAGGCCACACGCGAGTTGACTGGCTGGCGGGGAGGTCACCCACTGTTTACCTTGCGCGGCGGCAGCGGGAGCCTGCCCGCCTGCCCGCCAGCCCCCGGCAAGCCCCGCTGGTCCGGCTCAGCCGCCGAGCACCGCCAGCGGGGTTTGCCCCCCAGCACCATGAGCCCCGCAGCCCTGGCTGCTCCCACGCGGGAGGGTCAGCTCAGCCCGCAGCTCGCTGCTCAGGGAGACGTACTTCAGCTTTACCAGAGGTAGAGCAAAAGTGCAGCGAGTTCAGGTACAGTTTTCGCCGCAGCACATTTTGGGACCAATAGGCTGGAAAAAGTAATCAGGTTTCTCGCTGCATGAGTTGCTTGAAAGTAGGGCAGCCGCGCGGGGATAAACAGCCACCTTCACAGCGCCGAGGCAGCTGGCAGGTACTTGTCAAACATCAGAACCAAGGGAGCTGGATGAAAGCACGGTGCACATACTCATCTGAACACTACTGCTTAATTATTTAACGCTTTTATCAGTTATGGCGAGATTCACTGCAATTCAGACAGGTGGCTTCAAAAGTAATGACTTACTGTCCCCAAAATAGCTGTATCTAGCAAAAAAAAAACAAAACCACCACAAAACCAACTCCTGCTTCTGCTGCTCACTGTCTCCCCTGTGATTCAGACAAGTTTTTCCTTTATCCCTTAAGGTAATTTCAAGATGCTCGATTTGGACCCGATCCTATTCTCCTTCCCAGCACACAGTCTGTAAGGAAAGCCAGGAGCCCGCACCTTGGTTAGGGCCGGCAGACGGAGGAGAGCCGCGCGGGTCACCCCCTCCGAGGGGCTGCTCAGGATGGCTTTTTGCCTACAGGTCAGTGCGGGCAGTGCATTTCTGTCCTACATCCCCCCCCGTGACTGGCCCTGAAAAGTAAAACACCAGGACAGTTCGGATGTTATTTGTACCCTGATATTTCTAAAACTGGCATCCAATTTCCTGAGCACTTCGCTGTCTTGAATGAAGCACCCCCAGTGAGGGCACTGCCGGAGGGCTGGCAAGACTGTCCCCAGTCAGCAGGCACAGGCACAGAGAGTGCAGGTCTGCGGGAGGGTGCCGGGCAGCAAACTGAGCATCCTGCCCATTGCCCTGGAGACTTGTAGTTCTTATGTTTTGTAAACTCCAGTATCTTAGCTTCTCAGTACTAGCAAAATGATACCACCCTGCTGCGTATTTAAACCCTGTAAGGCTTAGCTTAAATACCTACCTCATCTATGAGATATAACAATACATTTACCTGATGTTTCTCACAGCTAGAAAAATCTCTTAACACACAGGGAGTAAAACTAAACGATGATTATCACCCCACTGAAAGAAATCAAACTACCACAGTTAAGTCCTGTTCGTGCAATGAACCCGGGGTTCACACTATTATAATTAAAAGCTTTAACATCTATGGCCAACTCACTCTTTAAATAGTGTGTGTTTCAAAATGCAGCTGGGAATCATGCTGACAGTTTGTAGGCTTATCATTTTGGGCTGAAGCTGTACCCAGATGCACACACAGATGTTGGCTCAGAACTGCCGATTTTCCGCTTAAAGTCTATTCTAACCCAATATATGCTTCAGGAACACAAAGAAGTAGGGCACATGCATTCAGAAAAGGGCCAGTCAGACACGATTACACACAAGTAGTCCTAAAATAAGCTAACTCAATTTGTGTCCAGTTTGCTTAGATCAGCAGCACAGTATGCTCTTATGACTACTATCAATAATGAATGCTGTAGGAAACTAAACAACACAGTAGGAATGAGATAAGCTTGGACATGGGCGGCAAGGCAGTAGAACAGGTTGCCCAGAGAAGCTGTGGCTGCCCCATCCCTAGCAGTGCTCAAGGCCAGGATGGATGGGGCTTTGAGCAACCTGGTCTAGTGGGAGATGACCCTGCTGGCGGCAGGGGGTTGACACTGGATCTTAAAGGTCCCTTCCAACCCAAACTAGTGTATAATTCTATATGCATTAGACCTGTTAACAGAGTTTCAGAAGAAGTCAGGATAAGCCTGAACTATGGAAGTCAGTCAGTACTTCACAGACATACAGGCTGGGACGAGAGAAAACCTATTGGGCTTGCACTAGTTGCTAGAGGAAGAGGGTTCACCCACTTGTTTCTAGTCTCTCAGAGTACACACTGACAAACTCTAGGTACCAGGGGGAGCATCGCCTCTCGTCCTTGTTAAAAAGGAGAATGTCAATAAACTCGGGCACACCTGGAAAAAAAAATAATACTGACACTCTTACCAGTGACACAAGTTAATTTAGGACCGTTTGTGTAACTGCACACTAACAGTTGCTTTCAATTGCTTTTATGCTTTTGCAGTTTTAATCTTAAATAGGAGGTAAAGTAACAGCTGACTTTTCTCCATTCTAATGCTCTCATTTTCCATCTTTGCTCACAGACATTGAAAGTTCCAAAGGACAGGCTTCAGGAATAAACTTCTGGGACAGTTTAGAAATACAGCAGTATCTCCTCCACTGTGCTAAATATGGAAAACAATGAAAAAAAAATTAACATTTTTTAATCCATATTCTGAATACCTTATGTGCAAAAGGACACCTAAGTGATACAGAAGTCACCCTCACAAAGCAGAATGGCTTTTTCATTCCTCAGGACAATGCACAGTTTTGTATGCAGTTGTACCTGTCTGGTGCAAAGCTACCAAGTTCTCCAGGAACAGGGTAGAAATGTAATTTCGGCAAAATCTATGCATATCAAAGGCGATGCTGAAAGAAGAGAGTAATGGCTCACATAACTACTTAACCTTTAAATCAAAGTTGAAGATTTTTTTCCTCATACACTCCCCCAAACAGGCCATCTCCCCAGTAACTTTAGAGGAGTCAAATGCCACCACAGCCTTCAGTCACACGAGAGGAAAATACATCTACCAAGTAATCAACAATTATGTGCTGCAGGCACGCATTCACTGAGAAAACAGGTGAGGTTTCAGTGAGGTAACAAAGCGGTGTTCTTCCCCTGGTGTACAGATGGTCAGTTCAAGCTCAAAAGCAAAACCATCATGACTTTCTTCAAATGAAATGCTGGTGAGCAGAGAAACAGCCTACAAATGAAAGAACAAGGGCAGCTGCTTGGGGAGCCAGGAGGTCTGCTACAGTCCAGCTTCCCAGAACCACCTTGGAAACGCACAGAGGACAGCCCCCAAGGTTGGTGCAACCTTGATGCCTGTGTGATGGCTGGAAAGGAATGCTCTGGCACACCACACCTTTTACTGTCACAGGGAAGGAGCTCAGCTCTATTTATCCCAAATTTCACACATCTTCCTGAGACTGGACTGCCATTCTCAGCTCTACTCTTTTAGTCTCCTAGCTCTCATCACTGCCAATCCCCCTCTCCTGATTTGATTTCTGCTGCCCTCTGCATACTTCACCTTCCTCCTGCACCCCATACTATGTATGGGTAATCAGACTGCACTCGTCAGTATCTCCAAATCTACCTCTACTTCTACAAATCTCTACAGTATCTCTACAAATCTACCCCCTGGCTCTTCTCCAGCTCCCACTGCAGATACTCCCATCAGAGACCCAGTCCCACCCCACTGGCTCTCTTTGCCCACTCTACCCCTCCCCAAACCAGGCGACCTAACTGAGCAGAGTTTTGGTTTCCTTCTCCAGGAGGCTTCAGTAAAGGGCTCTCTAATTTAGCAGACATAGAATCATAAAATCATACACTGGTTTTGGTTGGAAAGGACCTTCAAGATTGCTTAGTTCCAACCCCCTGCCACAGGCAGGGCCACCTTCCACTAAACCAGGTTCAACCTGGCCTTGAACACTGCCAGGGATGGAGCATCCACAGCTTCTCCTGGGCAACCTGTGCCAGTGCCTCACCAACCTCAAAGTGAAGAACTATCTAGTCTAAATCTGCCCTCTTCCAGTTTAAAGCCATTCCCCCTTGTCCTATCACTACATGCCCTGTAAATAGTCCCTCTCCAGCCTCTTCTGTAGGCCCCCTTTATGTACTGGAAGGCTGCTCTAAGGTCTCACCTAGAGCATTCTCTTCTCCAGACTGAAAAAGCCCAGCTCTCAGCCAGTCTTCACATGAGAGGTACTCCAGCCCTCTAATCATCCCTATGGCCCTCCTCCGGACTCACTCCAACAGGTCCATGTCCTTACGTACTTGATACTTACTCTCCCCTCTTACTAGGCAAGATCTGAACACAGGAAACTAAACGCGCATTCACGAGACCTGAACCAGCCTGGGGCACACAGAGCACGCTGTGGAGCAGGCCAACAATTGGAGCGCGACAGTGTAAGCATACTGATAGTCTTGGACATTTTTCTTTTGCAGCTAAATTTCCTTCACCAATCAACTTGTCTCTCCCATGAATAGCATCAAAGGAATGCTGTGCTGTTTGAAGAGAGCCACTGAGCATATGTAATGGAAAAAGAAAAGAGACATCCCTTAAAACAAAGAAAGGACAGGCACTGTGAGCAAATCAGAGTTGGAAAGAATAAAGGTCTCCCTACATGTCTTGATGGTCATTGGCTATTAAAGTAATATACTAACAACCAGCTACATAAAGGTGCTAGACTAGGTCCTTGCAAGGCAGGCCATACAACTCAGGTTTTGAAAATACACCTACAGTAGTATTTGTCTAAAAGTGAAGCAAAACCACTGCTGAGGAATCCTGTATTAAAATCAGAGATGTGCACAGCACAATGCTTCTTAGCCAGCAGGACACAGTGGGGCACAGCCCTGTGCCAGGTGATACTACAAAATCATCAGTCACCAGGGGCCTGCCATGTGCGAACCCAGCCTAGCGCTGAGCCAAGTGTTCTGCTAGCTCAGATGAGGCAGCAATATGTTCAGCTGCTGCGGGAAGGACAACACTCAGGAGGGCTGCAAAAGCCAGCAGGGAAATGAGGCATGTTCTGCAGCAGGACTTCCCTTTATCACCCACATCACACTCCAAATCAAGGACCTTGCAGTTCTCAGGAGCAATAGGATCACAGAATCATGGAATACCAGATTGGAAGGGACCTCAAGGATCATATAGTCCAATCTGTCTTAGTCTTTCCTGTCCAGCTGAATCTTAAAAATGTCCGACATCTGGGAATCTGCCACTTCCCTAGGGAGATTATTCCAGTGGCTGATTATTCTGAGTGTGAACAGATTTCCCATATCTGATCAGAATCTCCCCAGGAGTAGCTTGTGCCCATTATTCCTCTTTTCTGTGTGACTCCTTGTAAAAAGGTAATCTCCATCTTCTTTGTATCCAACCTTTAAATACTGGAATGTGGTGATAAGGTCTCCCTCGAGCTTTGTTTTCTCAAGGCTAAACAAACCCAGTTCTCTCAGCCTTTCCTCATATGACAGACTTCTCAGTCCTTTTATCACCTTTGTGGCCCTTCTCTGGACCCTCTCCAGCCTGTCCACATCTTTTTTTGCATAGGAGGAACCAAAACTGGACACAGTATGCCAGATGTGGCCTGACAGGCACTGAGTAGAGTGGGATAATGACTTATCTGCTGGTGATGCCCTTGTTGAAGCAAGCCAGCATCCTGTTAGCTTTCTTTGCTGCAGCTTTATGCTATCTACTCATATTGAGCTTCTTGTCCACCAGGACCTTTCCAGAGAGCTGCTCCCTAGCTAGATAGGCTCCAGCCTGTGCTGCACTCTTGGATTGTGCTTACCTGGGTGCAAAACCTGACACTTGTCCCTGCTGAATTTCATAAGGTTCTTGTTAGCTCACTCATCCGGCCTATCTAGCTTATTCTGCAGTGGGTCTCCCTTTTGAAGTGTCCACTTCCCTCCTCAGTTTGGAATCAGAAAACTCATCAAGATACACTTGATGCCATCTTCCAGATTACTTATAAAGATATAAAACAGTATTGGGCCCAATACTGACCCCTGGACCCCACTAGTGACAGGCTGCCAGTTTGAAAAAGAGCTATTTATCACACCCTGTGGTTGTGGGCAGCCAGTCAGTTCCCCACCCACCACACAGACCACTTGTCTAGATTATAACACATCAGTTTCTCTAGGAGGCTGTGAGAAACCTTATCTTAGCCTTCTCCCAGTCTTCTGGAATGTACCTTGATCTCCACAACCTCCCAAACATTACAGAAAGCAGCCTCCCAATGACAAAAGCCAGCTCTTTTAACAGCCTCAGGTGGATACTGCCAGGGCCTATCAATTTGTAGGGGTCAAGCTCCTGTAACAGTTCACAGACCAACTCTTCCTTCACTGATGCTGGGTCTGTGTTTGCATAAATCTGGATTTTTGTTCCCAAAGGCAAATGTGCTGGTGAAGACAGAGGTGAAGAGTGTTGAGAATTTCTGCCTTTTCAGTGTTGTTGGTGACTAATTCAGCTCTCCTGATTAATAGTGGGCCAATATTTTCCTACTGTTCCTGCTTGTTGTTTATGGACCTAAAGAACTCTTTCGTGTAGTTTGTAATATCTCTTGCCAATTTCAGTTCAACTTGAGCTTTTCCTTTTCTAAGTGCATCTCTGCACACCCTGCCAATGCCCTTGTAGTTCTCAACAGGTATTTGCTCATTTTTCCATCTTTGGCACGCTTCTCTTTTGGTTTTGAGCAGACTCAGAAGATTGCTGTTAGCCAAAGGGGTCTCTTACCCCCCCTCTTTCCCTTACTTTCAAAGGGGACAAACTGTTTCTGTGCTTCCAGAAGAGCATTCTTGAACATCTCCCAGCACTTTAGCTCCTTTATCCTCCATGGAAGCCTCCCATGGAATCCCTCCCAGCTGAGCTCTGAGCGAGCTCAAATTTGCTCTTTTAAAATCTAAAACTCTGGTCTTAGTACTAACCCTCAGCATGCCCAGCTAGATCCCAAACTACTGTGATCATCACAGCTAACAGTGGCCCTGGCCGAGATACTACAAAGCAGGTTTTCTTGGTTTGTGAGTCGCAACTCCAGCAGTGCCTCATTCTTGATTGTAACATCTAACATTTGTTTGAAGAAGCAGTCCTCTAGGCATTCCAGGAACTTAATGGATGATATTTGAGCTGCTGTATTGTTCTTCCAACAATTGAGATGTTACAAGCCTTGGGGAATTTTGGGGTGCATGGACCCTGAGGAGCTTCATTGTTAAATTACTCCACCATCCTCCCAGTCTCCACAGCCCCAGTTAAGGCTGCTCCCACAGTTTGCAATCCAAGCAATAAAGAGCAATTGTGCATGGGCTTCAGCACCCGAACAAAGCATGTATGGGAGACATACACAAGAAATTCACTGAAATGCACCTACTTTATTGTCAGTACAGTGTCCTACTCACAGAGTGTGCAGAAAGTCATCCTCATAGCATGAAAATAGTCCTTCTTCCTAGGGCAAGGAGCCTCCATGAGCCATTCGGGAACTTTATTTCGGCACACCAGCATGACTGGCACATTTACTATTGAGTTCTATAACAATGCCTCACACAAAGGATTTTGAAGTCCAAGCAAGATACTTGTTTTCCTCACTGCCTTTCTATACCTGGCCTGATTTTTATAAGTGCCAGTGGAAGAACTGAATAAAATTAAGCAGTAGAAGAGCTGGGTAATCTAGTAGCTTATCTAAATAAATTATTTAGCAATTTGTATTGCACTTCCGCATACACACTGTCTTGCTTTGACTTAAAAAAAATAAAATTCTTAACTAGAAAACAGAAAAAAAGCTCAGTCAAGGCTACAATTCAAGACATTTAGACTATCTTGTAAGTGTATTGTTTGCCAATGGCTTTAAGTCAAACTACAGCAGTGTTTTAAACTCCCATGGAAAGTATGCCTGCATTAAAGCTCACTACAAGAAACTTAAAACATCTTGACAGCATGTGGCCATGCATGAGATCACTGTGAAAAGCTGCAGCATTTTCTTCAGTTCTTTAGTTTTGCTTCCTGGGAAGTTTGAAACCGTGATCAGCAGCTTATACCCAAAGTCTGGATGTTAAGACAGCACAAACTGGAGTAAGTCCAGGAGTTGTATTAGCTCACAATATGCAGTAAAATAACAAAATCCTATCCAAGGAGATCCAGAGAACTAGAATGATATTTAATGAAGGCTGAGCAAAACTAGAGGATTGCTTCTAGAGAGGACACTACACAGGGATTTCACTTGGAAATCATAACTTCATTTTTATAGGCAAATTCTCACTTTCTTCCCTCAAGGGTATATGTGTGTGTGAAACTATTCTATTAAATAGTTTGGCATATGCAAGTTCTTAGCTAGTTCCTTTTCTGAGACTTTTTCGTTTGCCAAGAATTATGTGTATTTCTTGCAAGTCATTATGAGAAATGGTGTGAGAGCATTCAGTTTCTGATATTTAAAGGGTCTGAGGGTGTGTAAAAACCATCTAAATAGAAACTAGATTTTACAAAATGTTCACAGGAAAAAAAGTTTGCTAGGTTGGGATATTTTTTAAAGGTTTTTTTCATCTATTGACTGTAAGAAAATTTTCTGTTGAAATGAGCTCACAGCTCTCTGAAAGAGTCTTATTCACCTATCCTGTCTTTCTGTCTTGTAATTTGGGAAGCAAAGAAAAGCAGAAGACAGGCAGCCTGGTAGGTAACCTTGAAAAATTAGTTCCAAACATAGAAAGGCAGGGAAGAGAAGGGAGGAGACTAGGGGATGCCAAGGTGAACCAGCACCACAAATGACAGAAATCTACATTGGTGCAGACCACTGCCTTGTTTTACCTAAAAAGTCATTATTTAGCATAAGCAGTTATTTCTCTGTGTTAGTGATAAACTATTAGTTGTGGTCCTTTCTTTCTATGGGCGAAGCATGCCCCTGGGGGTGTCCCATATTCAATACTTTGTGGCAAATAGCAGTAACATCCAGCAACACACTGTTAAATACTGTAACCAATTTATCCCTTCCCCAGAAAAGTAAACCTTACATTTTATTTCTATTTCCTTATCTAAAGGCTTAACAGCTCCTGTTCATAGACATTTTTTCTCCCTTAATATTTTAGATTATGAAGAAAATAAGTAAGTGTGAGGTTCATACAGGATACTGAAGTTCTCAAGTTTAGAGACTGCAACAGGGCTTGGACTTCCTTTCAGTTACCCTTCCTAAGAGATATGGTTTGGAAAATAAATAAAAATAAATACTCTTATTCCAACTTTAACTTTGCTCTAACTACAGAGCATGCTGGCTACCTCTGCCATAGATAAAAGCTACTTACACAATGTGCAGCCAATATACAAACACAGCCCTTATGTGTTAGAACTGAGCCATCATACTCCATTAAGCTCCAACTAGATTACAGTTTTTAGTGTGAGGTGTCCCTGCCCATGGCAGGGGGGTTGGAACTAGATGGTCTTAATGTCTCTTCCAACCCTAACTATTCTATGATTCTATCATTTTATATCAAAAATTGTTTGAATGCCTACTGCTACTACTCCTTTTCAGTCAAATATTAAAACAATATATTAGTCCTAGCTTCTAATATTAGTTTCCTTGTGAACTTGCTATGTGAAGAGGCAATACTCAAGCCATCCAATGTCTCAAGACCAGTCTTAGGTTGGTTTGGTGTCCAGCTTAGATTTTCAGGAAATCTCCTGAGACCCATTAGAGGTTTACAAAGCAGTGGTACTGTAACTAAAGTGGCGGTGACGGAGGACATTCACAACTAATTCCAGGCAATTTCTTGAAATATTTGAAAGCGGAACACAAAACCCTTGGCTCCCACGCTCGCCAACTGACCAAAGACTTACGTGACTGAAGCACCACAGGAAAGAGATGTTTTAACATACCTTAATCTTTGACAGTTTTTGTACAACTGCCTTCAAGGACGCCAAGACACAGATATGCCATATCCTACAACATCAAGGATCACAGAAGATGCTGTGGTCTCTCTCTTGATACATCCTACTTGCTGTTAAATGGCTCCAGTGCATGACAACCTTTTTCAAACTGTTGGTTCAGCAGGTTGGAGGAAGCTGTCTTCTGGCAGAGAAAGACAAATGCCAGCACAGCTACACCCCTTTCCTGGCAAGTAGTTTATCTAAATTAGATTAAGCTTTTCCAACCTCCTCCACCTACCCAGAGCTTGGGTTAAATGCAAGGGTTACCTATCCAGCCCCTGTGATACTAACAGGACATAGCTGAGTGAACAGCTCTGCCCTCTTAATATACAGCAGTGGAACTCAGAAAAAAAAAAATAGGCAGACTCCTGACACCACTCAAACAAAATCAGTTGTTCCTGAGCATTATCATTGATAATGGAAAGTCAGTTTTGCATGATAAAGCCAGATACCATAACTTTAAAAGCAACTGTTAATATATACAGAGGTTAATTTGCAGAATGTTTGTACAGCCCATTAAAAAGAACTAAGAAGTCAGATGAACAAGTTAGAAGATGAACAAGTTAGAAGATAATGACTTCTACTTTAACATGTTTAATCTGACACTGCTTTAACTATAATACTAATCACTTTATGATACAGCACAAAAGAAAAATATTAAACAGCTTTAGAAAAAGAGCACAGAATAGTTTTCCTCCTACTCTCCACAGTCTGGTATACATCAACAGTATATAATACATCAGATATGTATTGAAATCACGCTGATAAAACATCCTAATTCAAAGCTTAAAACCAGCACATTGACAACTCTATTAGCAGCACAAGTAAAACATCTATCATTCTGTAAAGCCTTGAAATTGTTTAATATTTCAATTCTAAATTTGGTTTCTGCTTGAGGAGAATAATAATTAAAAGTTCTACTAGCGTTCAGGGCTTCTTGTTAGAATAGATTTGATCTGATTTAAGAAGTAAGTACTTTGTACAAACAATAGAGATTTTTTTTTTCTTTCTGCTATTACCTTTACAACTGTGAGCTGACTACTAGGTAACTTCTTAAGTTAGCAATATAGGCAAAGGATGGAAACCAGTTGACAAAGAATGTCTGAAACTAGATTTGCCCGATAAAGTTCTTTAGGTAAACCCAACTCTATTTGTCTAGAAACGGCTGATCTTGCAGTCTTGATTCTCAAATAAAAGCGTACAGAAATTAAACCTTCCAAAGAGAAGAAAAATAACTAAAATTTCCTAGTTCCCCCAGATAACACAAACAGCCATGGGCTCCTCAGGTACTGTTTTTATAGCCTCCCCCTGTTCAACAGGCTGTAAACTCCTTATTTCTTTCTCCCATAAAACAATTACCTTTTCACCCTCCCCTCTCCACTGAAGGAATACAATACCAGCAAGCTCTTCTTTGACAGTTCAATGCATGGCTGATTAAACTGAGAAGTTTTTCATAACTTCTGCTTAACCTTGAAATCTGCTGCTTCTATTTCAGGCCTGATGAAGTGCTGGTGTGCCTGCAAGCTTGCCTCATTTTTTCCCCCCATACCAGCTGGTCTAATAAATTACCTCTTCCTAACAACCTCATGTTTGCCATGTCCTTCGACCATACACAGCAAAACACCATTATGTTACTTGTATTAAACCCTGAAAAAGAGTACTCTGGCTTAAGAAATAATAAAACCCAAAGTCACGCAAACCTTGCATTGTAAAAGTAGGTGTTCAACTTCTCCACTCATCACATACAAGAGAGTTTATATGTAAGGAAAGGCTCACTTACTAAGTACCTTCCAGCAACATGAGCATTTTCTGTTTAAACTGGTCTGAATGTGAAAAAAAGAAATACATCAATTGGACATTATAGCAAGTTTGAGGTGACCCCAGGGCTGATGGTTAGGTTCCTAAACTGTCTACTATAGAGCATGAGTTCAAAACAACCAGTTTTCATCATTTAAATTTCAAAGCAACTTTTTCCGTTAATTTGAGAAAGGGAAGTGGGGTGGGGAGTGTGAGGAAGGAACAGTTTGCTGCAGATAAATCACCTCTTTTCAATCCATGGGTATAAGGTCTTTTATTTTTTTTAAGGTCTGACAGTTGGAGGCTTAACTCCCCTTTCAGACATGCCTTTATTTGGAAACAGTGCAGGAGCAGGCAGGGCTTTTTCATAAATACTGCCTGGCCACATGCAAGCAGCAACTTGGTAAAATGAGTGGCAGCTCTGAACAATCCATACGGCCATATGCTCCTCTAACTGTCCCTGGACAGAAAAACAAATGTAGAGTTTGCAGTTTGAAAAAACAAACAAAAAACACCCCTTTGTAATTGCTTATTAATCATTAGAGGAAAGAGGGGAATTCTGGCCTCTGCTTTTAGAAAGAGACCAGAGCTCAATATAAATCCTGCAAAGCCTGAAGCTCACAGAGTTATATTCCTTAGGACACTAACTGCCTGTATCACAGTGCTATCTTCAGGACTGCAGCGTGTTTGCTCTTGAGAGCAAGCACTGGCTTCAGATAAGAGGGCACAGTCATATGAAATGCACAGGCAGCACTGGTTGTGAATGAGAGGGGAACAGGGAGCTAACTGAAGTGCTGGTAAATGACTGGACTTGAAGCTTCAAATCAGGCACCATCAGTGTACCAAAAAGCAGGAATGAGAAGCAGCTCACACACTGATTGGTGTCAGTGCTTGTCTATTCACTGCAAAACCTGCAAGATGGCTCCTTGAGATCACATCCCCCTTCTTCCCACAGACAGAGACTATTTTTACACAGCCATTGACCAGCTCACTTTAACAAAAATAACTGGAACTAAAACTTGAGGCCAGCCATCTTCCTGATACTCCTGTCTTCCAGGAGGCTCAGGAATGTTAGCAGCAGAGAAGTGAGAAGAGGTGACCCCAAGAACTTGAAGTTATAACCTGACATGAAGTGCAACACCACGATCTCTTTGCATTTCCTCTCTCCACACTGCTTTCTCTCACACCAAGAAATGCTCCCAGCTAGGAAAGTTACCGTACCTTCATCGCTTTTAATTGGGAGGGGGGGGGGGGGGGGGAAGAAAAGAAAAAAGAAAAAAAAGGACTCAATCAAATTCCATTAAGACTTTCATCCTCATCTTCTTCCTCTCAGATACTGCCAAGGTCAGACACAAGAACCATACAAAAAGGTGTCAAAGCCGAACAGCAAGAGGAGGTTATCTATTTAAAGGTACTTTCATTTTCTTCAGAAAAAGAACTGTTGTTCCAGAAGTTAAAGTTTACATTCTGCACAATCTTCAGCTTGGATTATCCCCTACATTTCTCCTGAAGCACTGGCTTAGTGCTGCTGAGCTGAGGAGAAAATGTCCGCTTCCTTGCAGATGCCTAGCACTGGTGCTGTGCGGACCATCACCACCACGCCAGTCTCCCACTTCCAACCTTTCTAGACCGGTGTCCATAGAAACACTTGACTTTAATGAGAGAAACCACTCACATCCATCCTCTGATGGATGGTTAATTGTATCAGTCTTTAGGCCTGTGCATACTGCTCATCTTGGAAGATTAGAATCCCAAAGAATTTCTTGAACCACATGTGGTCTGCATCTGCGTGAAAATAGAGGTTCCCCATCTAAAAAGTCTGAACAATTTAAACAAGAAAACCAAGTACAACAGCAACATACGAATGAGGCAACTATGGGAGAAAGAAGGGGAAATGCCTACTAAAAAAAAATCCTTAATTTGCTAAGAAAAAGCCTGGACTTCAAACAAACAAACTTTTACTCCCAGAGGACAGACTTGTGATCAAGGTTTGGCATCTGTTCAGTTCCTCCTCCATGGCAAGTGGCCTTGGTGCCTCCTGTATTGATGCTATCAACACAGCTTTGGCTGCCTGGAAGCTACATTTAAAAGGCTGTCATCCAGAACAGTCTTGAACTTTGTTTTCCATCATGAAGCACATCTTGCAAATGCCTATTTTTATTTTTCCTGCATGAGCTCATTTAGAGAAGCCACACAGTTAAAGAAGCAAGCTTAAAGCAGGAAGAGGTGGCTAGGGGAGAGAGTTTCTGTGGCACAAGTCCCTTTGTAATAAAAGAACAGTAAGGCAGTAAGTGTGGAAGAATTCATGCTTACTTAATCACAAAACCCACAAGATTAGGTAAGTGATAAATCTGCTGTCCTCTCAGAGGATTCCAAAGACCTCTGTCAAAAAGGAAGCTTGTGTTTTACACCCAAACCAGACACTGCCTCTTTAGTCACCCTACAAGGGCTGCTGAAAGCTGAGGTTAGTAAGTTATTTTCCTTCTCTCAAAATTGCAGCATGTCTCACTAGACATCAGCGATTTCTTGTTGCACTCCCCTAACTGGGGAGAACTCTTGGGAGCATGATTTCTGATACTTTGAAATATAAGATTTCTGCATTTTTATGGCCATATAGCATCTCTATTAGATTGCTGAGGAGTTGCCTCTTAAGCTGAAAGATTTCAATTTCAAAACAAGTTGGAAAGATTTTCTTAAAATCTCACAAACTTTCAGAATCCTATTTAGCATGTTTTGAGATTTTAAGTTGTTTTCAGGCTTTTTGCTGGGATTTAAGAACCACTTCATCTATGTTTATGGTGTTTACTGTTCCTTGCTCTAGCAAAATAAAGGGGGCGATCAGCTGTTCTACTTCCTTGACCAAAACAAGTTACTAGTTTGGTCTGGTTTAGATTTTAACTTTACACTACATTTAAAAAAAAATAAAATTCCAAGTATTATTTTGTTCATCTTCATCTGTGGAAGGGCTCTTCTGTTCAAAGGGTCCTGTGTTACAGATCTTGATTCAAGAAATGTAGTAACATGTTCTTCCTTTTCATCCTTTCTAGTTAAGAAAGGAAGTACGTATAATTTAAATTGGAACAGTAACATTAATTTCAGTAATGTCCTAATGTTTAAGACTTTACCCTGATTCCAAGGAAGCTACAATCCTGTTCAGCATTTCTGCCCATCATACCACTACAAGGACACATATGCGGGATTTGCTTTAGCATGGCCTCTACAGTTTCAATCGATGCTGTGGAAAAAAATGCAACAAGGAAAATAAAGAGTACACTGACCACCACCTAAAGTTAGAGATGTTTCAATTTACTTCTGCCAAGTGGGACTAGAACTGTGAGCTCTGTAGCTCACTCCAACCCCTCAGCAATTCTGAGAGCATTATAAAATATTGCTATCCTACAAAATAGAAATCATATCCTTTTCATAACTCTTTTGAGAGGAATACTGTATCTTAAAACAAAGCAAAAATCCTTAACACTGGTTGCTACCTTGAGTAAGTAAAGTATTAGTATTTAGTAAGTAAGTAGCATTAGTATTCCCAGTAATAAGTCTAGGGAGAACTACAGATTGTATTTAACAACTGGCAGTTTTCAAGAGAGCCACCACATGCTTCTCAGCCCAGCAGGGCACTTCACGGCAAGCAAGCAAACCAGAAACTGGGACCAGTTCACTAACAAAAAATAAGCACAAAAGAAATGATCAGCAACTCAACTGCTTGAAGCTGACTCGTTTCCACAGTAGCTGGATGTAAATACTTCCTGTCCTTTATGCTGGTTAGACTTTCAGTTCAGAGAATACATAAGAGACTGAGAACCTACACCCAATATTGTGGCTCCCTCCAATTCTTGTGTTATGTAAAAACTAGTGTGAGAGCATGTTCAGCCTAGTTAGCCAAGAATTTAACCATCTCTGTAATTAACTCTGGTGTCTGACATCATCATCCCCTCCAGGTTCTCTTAAAATTTTAATAGCCTGATTTATGAATATTCATTTGCCAGCATTATACTTCCAGGGATTTATGAAAACCCAATGGCATGTCAGTTCCTAAATAGGTTCCATTATTCCTGCTGCTTCCTTAGCATATTTATTACAAGCCAATTTTATGCTGTCGGAAAGTGCATCAAGTCTGCAGTTGGTCCAACCATCTAGGTCATTTCATAGAGATTAATAGACACAGCAGACATGTGAGTGCTACTGCTAAGGATGCCTATTAATGCTTCCACTGGATGTGATGCTCCTTCACAGGCCTCATCAGTTCTAGGCTATAAAACCTGTTTCTCCCTTATCTCCTCGTTTCGTTCCTCCTACATGTCACTGCAATTACAAGCCAAGCACGCGACAACCAGCCCTTCAAAGTCTGCTTCTGTGAGAGAATAGTCACCCAGACCAGGAGGGGTTTACGAGATGTGTACAGACAACTATTTCACGCAGTCAGCTTGCTTCAGCAAGTGCTACGAGCCAGATGAAACTGGCATGCTGCAAAAGCTAAATAAAGTTTGTGACACATCATTCCATTACCAAGAGGCATAAACAGTTCTTCTGTACCACAAAGTATAATTTGTTTGACAGTTGTTCATTTTTTTCAGACTCTGACACTGCTGCAGTTTAAAACCACTGGTTGGACATTACTGTATTTCATTGACCCAACCATGCCCAGATGTAAAGCATCCCCAGTTCTGAAAGGAGAGCTCAAGAAAAGTTCTTAGTGGAAGTAGGTCGAAAACTCTTATGAATGTGAATCAGGCAATGAATGTTTAGAGCACAATTTGAAATTTAAGGCTACATTAGATGTATTTTTAATTATTTAGAAGCTTCCTCCCAATATTCATGCAAACTAGAAAGCCAAATAGTATTTGTCATTTCTCTTACCTATACCTTGGCTGTGCTTCTACTTTGTCAGCAGAAAAGCAGCTCAAGAAAGGTCAGAACCACTTCTGTCACTTCCTAACAAAATGAATTCAAATAGATCTTTCTGAAGGCATCATAAAACCTTACCTTAGAATAACTGATTCAATGATAAATAACTGATTATGTGATTTTCCCCTCATTACCACCACTTCAGAACAAACATGGTAGGAGGTTTGAGCTGTCATAAATGAGCATTCAAAACAGAAACACTGCTTCTGATATTTACAAAGCAATAGAAAGCTCTCAATTTGGAGGAGTCATTTTCAACAGTACCATTTCGCAAACACAATATTTCAAGGTGTCTCCAAATGAAACCTGTAGACTACTCAAAGTTAGCAGGAGAAAAGGGGGAGACAAATGCAGATAAAGAATAACTTAGGTAATAAAAAGATTATCATCCCTGAAGGGAAAGGGAGGGGAAATTAGAGGCCAGCAACTTGGTCAGTAATGAAGAAAGGTCAGAAGTCCTGAAGGATGCAATCATGATCCTGTTTTAAAAAGGGAAAGGCTAAAATTGTGACTGATACAATGGCTTATTGGCCAGTCCAGAAAGTTTGAAGTACCATAAATAAAATGTCTTCACAGAACATCATCACCTGCAATTTTTCATGTGATGCTTCCTCTAAGTCCCAGCCCACAGCTTTGACAAGAGATTGGTGCTTGGGAATAGAATTGTAAATCCTTATCAAAACCTGATGAAAAGCTTTGCACTCCAGGCAGTCCTGGACACTGATCAGGGTACAGCAAGCACAGCATCACTGTGGTTGAATTACAGTATTTCTGGTTTGCTTCTGTAGAGAAACCAGGTTATTTGGCCTTCTTTTTTCTTTCACAGCCTTCTTTGGGAGGGAATAATTTATGCTATGTCTTCAGAACACAAAGACCTATTGTCAAAGTCACAAGCTTCCTGCCCTAACAGGGATAGATCCTTTGTGGTGCAGGGGGGGGAGGGATCTCCTTTAGAAGCAGAACGGAGGTTCTGTTGTTGTTATATTAAAAAATAACAGAAGGTTGCAATAATTCGCATCAAGAAGCCCTGAGCTAAAAGCTTGATATTTTGCTTTGCTAAGAGCTCCAAAAGGAGGAGAAAAAGGCCCAAACCAAGTCTGCCCTGCAAAACTCTACACACGCATCCTGCCACACCACATTCACTTAATTGTTTTTTAGTGGCTTGCAAGCTAATCTCCAGCCTGCAACCACACCAGGTTTGGTTACTTGTCAGCCCTTAAAGCTAAACATATACAACACTTGGCAGGTGGTTGTAGGAAGGACTTTTAGCGTCAAGGAAAAACATGATAGGCTGGGTAAACTTGAATGTCCAACTTTTTGTGGCATCCGATACTCTCATAGGATATACAGCCATGTTGGCCAGGGTCAGGGTCTTGAGCCATGTAAATATTTCCAAACCTTTAGAGCTTGTCTACCTCAATACACCAGCCACAGGGAGGACAGGTTGATGGCCATGGGCACAGTGCCACCAACTACATTGGTTTTTACTGTACTCTACTGAATACACTTAACTTGCTCTGAACTGACAAAATTACTCCTCTGTGTCAGGAAGATCCACACGTCTGCCCAGCAGGAATTGCAGTTAAGCATCCCTTTGCAGTCAGAAAGGCACATCTCAGCTCCATCAGCTTTCATGGTTAGGTTTCAGCCCATCAGTCTTGGGATATGGCAAGGGCTGTGCTTAAATGTTGCTCGCTGCTACCAGGGAAATAGTGTTCAACACAAAAATCCAGGTTTGTATAAGCAATGCAGACACCAGAAAACTGCTTGGTAATTCAACTAGTTGTCACATGTCACAAGAGAGAAGCAATTCAGATGTTTTAATCAATCCACAGTTCATTTCAACTCAAACCATTTGTTAAACTCTGAAGTTGAGCAGCAGGTTGCATTTCACAGCCACTGAATCAAAGATACGAATGAGCAAGGTATCTTGAGATACTGAACGGGGCATTGTCAGAGTACACGATGTAAATGAAGCCATGTTGAAAACAAGTCATTTATGCCTCCTAGGGTGTAATCCTATGATGCAATACTCAGATTAAATCTTAGACTATTATCCCAGCATATGAGCCCTGTCTGTTCCCAGCAGAGAGGTGACCCAAAGATCCTGTTTAAACTAGCCCATTTATCCAATCAAGACAGTAAAAACAAAAGCATGAGAAAGCTTTTCTCTTAAGTGCTTCCTTTGGTTCTCCCTGAAACCAGCTCTAGGTTTTCATCCTAACGCCTGCTCCCTAATCCTTGATCCCTCCCAGCTCCTTCTTTCTCTCCTCTCTCTCTGTCTCTCTGTGTCTCTCTGAAGCCTCACACAGGGAGAGAGTGGCTTGCTGTGGAAGGATACTTGAGACACCAGGAAGACAAGCCAGGGCGACTAAGCCTAATAGACCTAGATTTATCTTAAATGTTTGCTGACAGGAATGTGTGTAGAGTCACTTTTTTCTCTGACAATTAACTTCCACTGACTTGTGTTGTCATGACATTTCATTGTCTGCATCCAATCTTGCATCATCACAGGCAATTGCAAGTCACTTGTGTCTACTCAATTACTGGCCCTACATTTAAATCAGAAATACTTATCCACTTAATGTTTAATAGAAACTAGCTACTTCTGTGCTGGCTTCAATCAACCTGTGAAGTTCATGTATATCAAACATAAGTCTTTCGTAGCTGCACTTCAAATTTATGCCCTAACTTTACTTACACCTATTTTTACTGAAGTCCAAACAGCCCAGCACAGGCAGTATAGAAACCTTTGTAATTGTTCTGGGTTTGTCTGGGATACGGCAGCTCTTCCCCGACTCCTCCCAGCCCACTATATCAGCACCTACACTGGCATAGCCATGGTAAGCAAGACTGGGCAACCCACAGAGAGGAAGGGGAAAATGTTCTCAGAGAACAGAGACAGTTCCCCTGTGTGGCCATGTTGCCAACTGACACACATGAAGAGAGTGGTTCAGGGGCGAATTGGGAATGGGGAGCAACCGGGAGGGATTCCTAAACTGGTATCGTAAAGTGGGGTTGTCACTTCCACTATTCCTGTATGTCAATCTAAACCGTCAGCTGCCTGAAGCAGTCAGAAGAACAAATTTGGTATCCCTAGCCTTAAACATTTGCAGGAACATGATCCAGTAGGTGTGCTTATGTGTCTAAAACAGCCATCATTCCTGACAGCACTAGGAAGGAATGTGGCTGGCCTCACCAAACAGTGCTCAAATTGCCTAGGTATTTCTAGAAGAAATGAGGAGACCTTAGTTTGAAACTCACCATCCTGAAGCCTGAACCCACTTCAGGTCAACCCTAAACACCAGCCTACAAGAAGTGAATAGCAAGGCTGCTCTTGACCTCTCTTGTTTAAAGCAGGACACCTATGAAGAGCACAAAGTCTTATCAACAATGTTACGGGTTTTTTTTCTGCAATTAGTAATTACTGTATATCCTCCTAGTTCATGTCTGATACATTATTAGCTCAGCAAGCAGTGCTGAAGTGTGTTGATCCATGTTTTCTCCTTTGATTTAACCATTACGAATCCTTATAGCCAGCAATATAAATAATCCAAATAGCCAGAAACATTACTAATACTGGAAAATCTAAGCCTTTATGGCTCTGAATAAGTGCCAGGATGGATCATTCTTCCAGTGCCCGCCTAAACAGAACCCTTACACATTGTGACATCATCTAATGACTGATCAGCAAAGGCTTCTAGCCTTTGGTCAGAAGAGAGATGAGAACCATTTGCATGTATGGGAGCTTTTATAAAAAACAGCTTCACAACTCTAAGTTATTAGAGTTCCTCTAAGCTGAACACTTAGCATTCTTACCTGGCACAATATGGAACAGGTTGCCCAGAGAAACTGTGGATGCCCTATCCTTGGCAGTGTTCAAGGCCAGGTTGGATGGGGCTTGGAGAAACCTGGTCTAGTGGAAGGTGTTGCTGCCCAGGGCAGGAAGTGTGGAACTAGATGATCTTTAAGGTCCCTTCCAACCCTGACCATTCTATAAGTATGCTACATGTAAGGATATGATCATCAAATCTGTTCTTTTGAGCTCCGAGATACCTAAAGGCAGCCATTTCTTTACTGCTGTTTCTGCAATACTTGCATATATAAACTGACAAATGCATTTTGACAATATCGAAATTGTATCTGTTACAATTACATTTCTAGCATACCTTTAGATATCTATGTGCTGATAACCAGAATATCTGTATGTAGAGCACTATAACAAGAATGTATTCTGTGCTATTTCATAAAGTATAGTGGTTTTTCTACTAATGTTTTCCCACTGATAATTTCATAAGAATACAAAGTAAGAAAACTATGAAAAATTAAACCTGAGAATTTGATATTTAAATCTGTAATGCAGTCTTTAAAGACTTGAATTCATTTCACAGTTATAAAACGAAGTTTCCCATTCTGAAACACAACCTCCAGTTATCAATGTAAGTATTCCCTGCTTGCAAAGTGAACCCTTACTATCCTATCAGAATGAAAGGTTCGCTTTTGAGGTATGTTTTCAAAGTTAAGTTGTACAATTCACAGAGGTTTCACTGAGCGCAACTCAGAGAGTTGGCATATGGGTTTTGTTTGAAGTAGTTTTACTACAAACTCTAGTTGGGGTTTTTTAAAGTATTCAGTACATTTTATCTCCCTCAACTTCAGGAGTTTATAATGCTCTTTAGAATTACTAGCGCTGATCTTTGAGTCTGTTTCTTTCAAATAACTTATATGCTATGGATGGCTTGACTACAATGAGAAATATATCATTCAAGCTTGCTCACTGCAAAAAACTGCTACTTGTCTTCACAATGAAGAGGAACAAATCCAACGGCTGCCTCAACTATTTGGCTCCAGTTGCCTGTGTTAACAAATCAGGCGAGGTTTTTTTATTGGAAACTGAAAGCAGGCAGGTGTTACAATGACTGACACTAAAGCCAGGTCTCAAATCCCAGAACCAACTTCTAGCTACAGGGTTAGCATTATCAACCTTCATCACCACTGGAGTGCCAACAGCTGCCTGAAACACTGTTTCCTTGAGGCTCTCACCTTCTTTTCAAGGCCAGTTGGCACATCATGGGAAATGACATTGAAATACTGTCCATTTTTCACTCTAACATAAATGGTTGGGGCAAGTATTTTCCAAGAGTTAAAGAGTTATTCTAGCTGTATCTGAGGCTTAACTGAGCTTCCTGTCAGCGTGGACAAGATTGAAAAGTCACATGTGAAGCACATACAACCAGCAGATTCCCTAAGTTATTTGGTGCAACTGTTTTGAAACAATAATCCACACTCCTCCCTCCTTCCACAGCGGGCTAATAGGAGACAGTGCTGTTTTATTTTAAGGAATAGATTGTAATTTTGTCTAAATCTACGGCTGATATGACGGACCAAGAATGAAATCCTGCAGGTCTTTGCTGACTGCCAAGAATTTTACAGGTATAAGCCACGAGGAGCACATTTGGCAGTCATTAACTGCATGGAAGTATTATTAACTTCTCACAGTACTTTGGCAAGCAGTCTCCCTCCCAACTAACACCTGAATGCCATTCCTTTGTAACAGACCGTTGGTAACAGCATGGCAACTTTTGGCATCAAAAGGCTGCTTTCTGTTGGGAAGTTACACACTTCCTGCGTAAGGGTCTGAAGGAGCCTCAAGTTGTTTTGGAAACTTATCTTGCCTTAGCTAATGGCAACACATGATGCTTAATGTCCAAGTTCATCATGATGCTTTTTTGTGTACCTAAAGAGACACATGTCTGGAAATCTGAATTATTTTAATATGGGTCCCTGAAATCTGACTTTACAGACTTTTTTTTTTTGAGAACTGGCATCATTACAGCCAAGAGAGACCATCCCATCAACTAAATCCAAGTAAATCAGCAAAGACTTAATGTGTAATTGCTGTACCCTCGCTACTGAAAGACTCCCTTCAACACACCACCACGTGAGAAAGTGACATCAGAAACATTTTTATCACCAGTTACCCAATGCATTCTTATCTGCTTAAAGCAGATTCCAACTAGGACATGTTTTGCTCATTAAAAATCAAGACCTTCCAGGGTGTCTGTTAACTCTAAAGTGCCTAGTTGTGAAAGTAGAAAAAACAGTGAATTAATAATGCAAGACCAGTGTGCATACAGATTCCTTTGAGCTCACTATTCCCCTCCATTATGCCAAACGGAGGCTTTTCTGTGGAGAAACAGAAGCCTATGCATTCAGCAAGAAATACACCGAACCATGATGCCTCCGCAAAGTGCTTAAGCCTCAGTCACCCTCCCCCTGTTTCTGCAAACTGTCTGCAAAGAGGCTTTTGCCTCCTTGTAGTAAAATTGCCTTGTGTAACAACCAAGACATTGGGGAACAAACATGAACACAAACAATGTCAATTTAACTAAATAAGCTTGTGCAATTTGCACCTATGATCATTATATAAAAGGCTTCATAGACAAGAGCTGATCTTGTGAACGCGTTCTAAGCAATAAAAATGACAGTGTTGCATTTAAAAAAAACAAACCCACAAACCACAAATTCTACACATTCTTAATATTTTGCATAAAAAATATACTAAGACTATATAAAGCTTTCAAACCGCTTCATCAACATAAATCTAACACATAGATAGAGGCAAATATTTAAATGTGTATCTGACAAAGTCCACGTGGGAAAGATTACATCTATGGGGTTTTCTTATTCCAATAAAATATTCTTATACCTAAACTGATAAAGTAGTTTTTATACAGTAATTCTCCAGACATGTTCTGTTTTCTGGTATTCTCTAGGCTAAAACACAAGTTTATATAACTCAGAATAAAAATTCTCGGTCCACTTGACAGAGAAATACAGGTCTGTAATGCAAAGGAAATGGAAAATTGTATTAAATTGCTGGTTCCTGAAAGGGAAACTCAAAAATACAAAATTCGTTTTCTTGGCAATGATACCTTTCTTGTGTTTCTGGAGATTTTATGATTCGAATACACCACCTGGAATAGTCTTGAAGCAAGGCCCCTCCTCTTACTGCTCCTTACTCCCACCCCAACAGCTGATACTGCTGCAGAAAAGGAAGGTAAAACAGTGCCAGTAACTTCCACCTGGGGTGTCCTGGTAACATTTAAAAATAAGAGAGTGGAAAGTTGGAGGAAGCTTACTTCAAAACACTCCAAGTCTCAAAATACAGAGTTATCCAATGCAACAGTATTCATATGTGTTTACAGAACTTCTTCAACACAAAATTACTGCTGAAAGCTTTGGGGTTTATAGAAGTGTTCTTATAACTGGTTGTACTACTGTGGCTTAGGTTAACCAATTAAAACTGACAAAGGAAAGAGAGACACCTCACACACAAATCAGCTAGTGGCAGGATTTTCCATTCATAGCAGAATGAACTCATCCTCTAAGCAAAACCGCGAGAATAAAAACACAAAATGCCTTAAGGAAGGCTGAATGAGTGGCATGCACAGGCTGGAATAAACCCACTCACATTTCAACCTGATAAAGCTGCAAATATTCTTCAACAACTGGCTCGAGAGATTGTGCGCAAGCTCTCCGAATGACGTGCTACTTACTTCAGAATGCTGTAAAAAATCCACTTGTCTGCCTTTACACAAGGGAAGAAAGGAAGAAGTAAGAGATGCAGCAGAAGGGGTCAAAGTCTTCTCAAAATAATTACTGATAATGCCCAAAGCTCTCTTTAGTCAGGTATTTCATAATTCTTGTTTTAGAAAAGCTTCTCACTTCAGCTAAGATTCTCTTCCAAAGGACCCAATACTCACACACTAACAAAAACAGAAAAGTGACTTCACAAAAGTTACCAAATATCAACATGCAAGGCTGGCAAGTATATGTGCAGTCAAGATGATTCAGATAAGTCAGATAAATTTAGAACAGAGCTTTCCTAAAAGCATGCGTTCACCAAATGCAGTAAATACGCTGGAGCTATATCCAAGTGCCTGATTCCAAACACTAGAGCAAAAAATTTATTAGTGAAAATCTCCTTTTAAGAGTTCGCTGCCATCTGAAGTCCTCAACAGTGTTATTCCTTGATCTGCCTTTAGTATTTCCATCCATCACTGGATTTATCCACATAAAACGCTATAAGGCTCTCCAACCTTGGAAGACTAAGCCAAATGCAGTGTGGCAACTTCACATAGGACCAGCCTTTTATGGTTGGAACAGTAGAGCTTTGATACAGCTAATCTACCATAAATAGCTCTTGAAACTCAGAAGGATCAAATCAGCTGTTGCAGCAGTCCCAGCCTGTAGCAGCTTCAAATCCAATTATACTCTCAACTCTATCTGCAGCTCTCCTTTTCACTCCCCCCATCTGAAACTTTTTTAGTCCTGCTCGTGCAAGAAATTAAAAGCTGCAGTGACAAATGCAGCAGAATAAAATGCATTTAATGAAAATCTGAAACACAAGGGCAAGTATTCTTACAATTATCCTAAGGAACACAAGTTTTATTCTGTTAAAAAAAAAAAAAACAAAACAAGAATATGATGCCCATTTAAATAAATTAATAAATAAATTAGCCCTGACTTGTAATGCAAACATCAAATCTGAAATAAGCAAACAGTTCCTAGAACAGCAAGCTCAGCTTTAAAAGGTGGGTGAAACCAAGCAGATAAACTTTATGGAGCACTATCTGTGCCCCAGTTTAAGTCATAAAGCATTGGATTGCTTGCATATTTTTTCTATAACTTAAATATACTCGAGAAGTACTAAAACTCACTGTTATAAATCACTGAATTACAATGCTTCCTTTCAGGTAGTTAGAACCTTTTTCCCACAAGGAACCAGAGAACTGTAATTTAAGAATTCTTAAGGAGCTGGGAGCTTCCAAAAGATATGTTTACTAACCTTACAAGTCAGTGTTAACTCTGAAAATTACCACTAGGACTACTAGAGCACTGTAATTTGTGAGAAATTAGTGCAGTGACACCATTCTGGAGTCAAATACAGGTTTGAATCGGGTGAAACACAGGTGAGCATGGTCATTTCTTTATGATTCACCTCACAGCACAAAGAAACAGCACACAATGCAAGTACGTAAGTATATGAAAATAAAAGATACTTTTTTTAACCATATGTTATTAACATTTCCTCAGTCTTTCCAAAACAAAGAGTTCAATTAATTCAGTGCAGTACAGGAATTCTGGACTTCAAAGAGGAAAAAGTGTCTCATGAGCAAAACCTAGATCTGTAGCTCCCACAAGCATGTAAATCCTGAACATTGCTAGGACATCCTCATCCTCCATTGAGGCATCAGTCATACTTGCACAAGCACAGGGAGAAGGGGATTGCTAATTCTGGGTATTCAAACTGCCTTACGTACCTGAAACATGCCCCCTCTAGCAGGTACCCTAAATGAAAGGGGCAAAGTACATAAATCATCATCATCTTCTACGTCATGTAAAATTATCAGCCATATGGCATTCTCCTCCTCTCTGAGCTTCTCTTAAATTTTATCATCTCAGTTAAAGGGCTTGGGTTTTAACTGATTTGCAAAGCAGGTAATGTAACCTGAACATGAGAGTCAATCCTGCCTACGCAGATGATGACAAAGCAACTTCAGTTAAGTGTGGGTGGGTTAAATGAAGTGGTTTGCTATCTTCTCTAAACTGAGCATGAAGATCACAGCTGGGTCACCTTCTGGAAGTCTCAGAAAAATCACAGAACTGGAAGAAGGCATAGAGAGTTTTCCCTTTAGGCCCTAGCAAATGCCCAACAAGAGACAGTCAGCTTTTCATTAGCATGGAGTAAACTGAGCATGTGACAAGTAGACAAAACAGACCAGAAAGATCTGCCCGAATAAGTTTATCACTCTGAACACAGCTTGTAGAACTTGACACATTATACTTCTGCACTGTGGTGAAAAAATGTAGCTGAACCAACTGCTGACAAAAGTTCAACAGAGCTCTTAAAAATGCAGCAGGCATGCTTGCAACTGGTATGAGAAAGAGCAGCCGTGAGCGTGTTGCCAGAGCACAACCACTGGTGCTTTATGTCCTATCCATAACAATTTAAAATCCAAAGTCTTTTATTACTCTGGAATTTGAAGGATGTGAGTTATGACATGGAAACACACCCCCTCTCAAGAGGCAGGACTGGGACTGCTTGTTTCGTTTATAGAAACCACTCTCCCTATCACACAGGGAACTATGTTAAAGATTTCACTTTTGCACCTAACTCGGAAAAAAAAAATTACAATCCTGTGTGTGCCCTTTTTACATAGATTTTTTTTGGCTATAAACACACAAAATTACCATGGAAATGCAGCAGTTTCTCCCTCTTACTCCCCAGTACAAAATTTCTGTAAACACAGAGGAAGTGAATACATTAGATCACCACCAGCTCTTTACAGCAATCATAAGATTTAGCATATATCTTCCAGAGACTGTTACCTCTTATCAAAGAGAGCGAGACATCATGCCACAAAGTACAAATTAACAGATACACTTTTGCAAATTTTCCACAACGTGGAAGATGATGATGATTTATGTACTTTTGTCTTGCACTGCAAGACAGGGTATGTGATTCAATAAGTAACAGTCAAGATGTAACACTGCGTAACACACAGTAAAGTGCACACAGCTTGAGAAGTCTGGATTAAGCCTGCATTTATTTAACAATTCAGCTTCCCAGTTTACAAATATCTTCTTTTCAGCTGGGAAGGGGAAGGAGAGACTTCCCAGAAAAAAAAACAAACCAACCAACAAAAAAAAAACCCAAACAAATTTAATAAAAAGTGACTTACCAGCATCCATTGTTAGAATCATGACCCCACTTCTGCGTCCCAGGAAGCAGGAAGCCTTACCCATCCAGTGCATGCGAATGACTCAGAAGGACAGCATGGCTTTGTTTCAGCTTATATCTTCTAGCTCATTCACTCCTCCTCCCTTTCGTGGGATAAAAGTGTTGCCTGCGTCTGGCCATCCCTATTGGCTCAGCTAGGGAGCCATGCTCATTTAGCACATTCAAGTTTCTGTGAGAGCCCAAAATGAGCCATAGGGGATTTTTTATTTATCTTAAAAATAAACAAATAAAAAAACCCACCCAAAAAAACCCAACTTAACCAACAAAAAAACAAAACCCCGAACAAAAAAAAACTGACAAACACTTTCTGTCTAAGAGAACAAAGTCTTAATTCTTTTACTATCAGATGCATATTACAGTTGGTGTTTTTGCCACAGGCCAAGCAACTCCCTATGCTTGATGAGAGAGCGGCAAATCAGGGAGTACAGTCCCACAGACTTCAGTAACCCCATTTGGCTGCACTGTCTAGAGGAATAAAGCCATGTATTTTGTGTTAAAGCCTGTGCCCTCCAGCCCAGCTTATCTTCAATGCAAACTGTATATACCCCCAGATTGAGGATCTTCTAGTTTGCAAGGGAAGATTAGCTCTTCCATTTTATTTTGAATTAGGCAGAACAGTAGACACACACATAGACTCTATGGGTTAAACTATTCTGTGAGGAAGTAGTCACTTTTTCTTAACCTGCAGAGTTCTCTAATGTAACAACTGGTATAATTTAGGTTCTGACTGAAGAATTAGAAAGAGGTTACAATCTATTTGTGAACCACCACTTCAGTGAGATAACAGTATTAGAAGAATTCACCACAATGTAAGTGAAAAAGATCTATCTGCTCAAGAGATATCACAACCTTTTGCTAACTTTGATCAAACCATAAGGCAGGCTAAAAAGCGCATTTAGAAGGAGAGAAGGTGGAGGGGGAAGAGCAGTTTGTTTCTTTCTGTACTGCAAAATCCTCAAGAACTTGCAGTCAGACCCTGAGAGGCAAACTTCTGTGTCTTGCAGCATGAACTGCTGACAGCCTTAGATATCTCTACTTAGGGATTCAGCAAACACAGTGAATGAAACACTAGTGTTCCTTGTCTCCAGTACTAAGTACTACCTTTTCTAAATAAAGCGTGGACATATTAGGCTACTGTCTCACCATGTTAGTCACTGCTAGATAACTTAAGATTCATAACTCTGTGATACAACCACAAGTATATTTCGGAAGTGTTGCTTCTGATTGTTGAAATAAACACAACACCATCTCCTCCCTCCCTCCGTTTTTAGAAAAGGTATCAGTTGCTAGTCTTGAACACCAAGGCTTGTAGCAGCACTAATGAAGTTAGAATCTGCGATTCAAAGAAATCAGCAAAAGCAATATAACTGAGTATGCTTCTCAGATTTCTTGACCTTCGCTTGCTTTGCATGGCTTCACACCAATACTCTTGAGTCATTACAGCTTAATGGAAACAAAATATTCCTTAAAATGATAATTTCTGACATTTTCAGTAGGACAGTGTAACAAAAGCTTTGGAAAGAGGCAAAAGTAATTCAGATCCTAGAAAGCACTGTCACTGAATGGAAATTAGGAAGAAATGACCCAGGTGGACAGGCTGCTCCTCAAAAGCCTTACTACAGAAAGAAGCATAGTGTCAGAATGGATGCCAGACTGAATGGATTTAGTGATTTCATCCAAAGTGTACAGCTCCCAAATAGTCAGGATACTGTTTTGTTGACCATAATAAATAGCTATGGACATTTGGCAACAGCCCAGGACATGTGCAGAGATGCAATGTTAAATTTCTGGGAGTGACACTGGGCATAGCTTCCTTTCTTACCAATAATTATTCATTTGAAGAGAGATGCAGCAGTAAGGAAGATGCTTTTGCTCTCTCTCCATCCCACATTTGTCACCTGGCAACATCTTTACTAAAGATTCATAATGCCTAAACAATCAAACAAACAAACCCAAGGTTTCAGCATGTGTTCCAAGTGGTGCAATCCCAAAGCCTGAGAGGAACTTTATGAACAAAAATAGCAAAAGACCAGTCTCTACCAACAAGGTAGAAGGTGAAAAGCTGGTACACTGTTAAGCGCAACTGAGGACCTTAACTCCCTACAAGACACCAGGCTAATCCAGCATTAACACTTATACCCTCAGGCAAACTGAGTGTGAGAAACACCACCAGAGAACACCAGGCACAACAGGTACTATGCGAAACACACATTTTAACAAAAGCGTTAGCGTATGTTGTAGAAGAGCAAACCACTTTTGATAGGATAACACTCCCTGTAAGCTTAACTTCGGCAGTAAGTCTGGTACTAGTGTTCTGTAGCAGTAAACCACAAAAGTTCAAGCAAACTGTTCTCAAAACAGGAAAAAAAAACCCAAAAATTCTGGGACAGCAAGAGATTATGAGGTACTGCATGGCATAATTTTTTAAAACACTGCATGCATTAACAATTTAGCTGACAAAGTATTCAGAAAAGTAGCTGAATTGAAAACACAGTGGTGGAGAACAGTCTTACTGACATCTGAGAAAATGAACAAGAAATCATAGAATCATAGAATAGTTAGGGTTGGAAAGCACCTTAATATCATCTAGTTCCAATCCCCCTGCCATGGGCAGGGACACCTCACACTAAACCACGCCACCCAAGGCTATGTCCAACCCGGCCTTGAACACCGCCAGTGATGGAGCATTCACAACTTCCCTGGGCAACCCTTTCCAGTGCCTCACCACCCTTACAGTAAAGAATTTCTTGGTTTTGCCTTTATCCCCAGAAGGGAGAAGATGAAGTTTCCAGCAAGGTTAGAGGGAACGCAGCACAGGTGTTCAACATGTGACATTAACCTGAAGGACAGTGCTGCACTGACAGGGGATTTATAAAAACTGGGCATCCCCGGTGTTTCAGCTCCATCCTGGACAGCAGAAATGAAAGAGTTTACTGGTTTTGTGTGTTTCTTCATAGATATGCAGGGCTGTTAAACAGTCCAGCAAGACAGCACATGAACTTGCACATGAAGCCTTGGCTTTGCTGTCTTATGTCTACAATACAGGTAGTACATGATAAATGGTATGCTGCTAGCAAAGCCAATGCACTGTAAATTAAGGGAAAAAAAAAAAGCCCAAAATACCTGTTCATAAACTGTGTCTACTGGAATAACATTAAAAGAGACTATAAGTGACTCATCTGATCATATCTTGCACGTTTCCCAGCCTCTAAAGTCAACTGGACAATCTTACCCAGATGCAACTCCAGCAACAAAGGAGGAAGCTAGGTCATGACCTCCAAAAATCAACAAGTTTCTTCCATCCTTTTACAGTCTGATAGTCCATGTAATACCTTACTGAATCTATACTATAAGCCAGTTATAAGTATAGTAAATACTGCACAGTATGCAAAATGCTGTGGAAAAACTTAAATACATTCATCTGAAGATTATATCCAAAGAGCCTGTGGTTTAGTTATCAGACCTTCTTAAGCTATGATTTGTCTTATCTTAGTCACGATAAGCCTGTAAATTATGTATTGTTAACAATCTAAGGTTGTTTAAATTGCCTACTAAAATAATCCTTATGGATTTTAGTTGTTGATTTATGGGTTGGTTTTTTTTTTTTCAATACAGCCACAATACCCATTCACAGGGTCTAACAGCATCATCTTTGGAAGGTCACAACCAGTTTACAATGGTACATACTAAGAAGCAAGTTCAGCAAGGAATTCTCTGGATGCTTGACTTACATGAGTCTTTGTTGGAAGAAGTTATTTAAGGTATATACTACCCTTAAAAACCTAAATTCAAGGATTGTTTTCAGTACATGCTTTAGTCTTGCAAGAACAGGCTACTTCCATTCACCTTCATTTAATTTATTCACCACAAAGAAAGCATACAGCTAATAACTGTGATCTGAATATGCTTGCTCCAAACATTTTTGGAGGAGACTTTACACAACTGCTTTAATTTAGAATTGTCAATATTCAGTCCATTTTTTTCCATGGAATACAAACCCAAATCTTCAGGAATCAAGGTTAGGTCTTGCTTTTCAACTGCAAGTCCTTCCAACTTTTCAAGCTCTTGATCACATATAAGAGTGAGCACTGTCCCCAGTCTCTCATTTTTGGTTTTTCTTTAAATAAGATGTCAAAACAAGCAGAATAAGCTTTTGTTCAAATTTTACTCTTGACACTGTGTTCCCCTGGCCTTCATAAGCTACAGCAGGTTGCAAGGAAAACAGTTCCCATACAATTTTAGAGCAAAACAACTGAAGTGGTGCCTATCATACCTCCAATAAAAAAAAACCTGCCTAACATCAGTTCTCTTTTAACACTGCATTTTCTTACTGCTACATATGTACTAGGAGGCATACACAGATTATTCATTAAATGTTTGATACAAACAGCTCCAGGTGAAAAAAAAAAAAACGAAAAACAACACCCCGTAGTTCTTGGTTCACATCTGCATCCATTTCTCAGCATGGCCTCACCTTAAATCCCAACTGGTCCAGGCCTGACCCTTTAGGTAGATCTGCATCATCACAATCAAATCCACATTTGGCTCACAATTCAAAAGGCAACTCTCCTACAAGAAATAAACACAAAAAAAAAGTGTGGGTAAGAACCACAAATGCACAAAGGGGATGACCTAACTGACTACAGAGAATGAACCAGTTTCAGGTATCTTGCAACCTTGTCCATTCATACAGAAAAGACCACCACAAGCAACAGCACTTTTCAAAGCCCTGCTATTCATGCAATACATATTTACAGGTAAAGAGAGGTCTTGCAAGTTTGCCAGGAACCCCAAGCAACTTGACCCTGCATTTACTAGGTTGAGCCTTTCACATGAGACATATCCTTGAACTACCAATTTCCCTAGAAATGCCAAGCTTTCCCTTAACCACCTCACAGAAAGTAGTCTCTATTACACCTTTCGGTAAGGTCAAGCAGCACTGAAGGCAACAAAAAAGCAGTAACAGTCTACCAAAAGACTATTACCCTCAAAAACTTTAATTTTAAACATCAGTGGACACAACTGGAAGAGCCAGCTCTCTTCCTAGAACCACAGCAATCAGGAAACAGACCTGAGACCTCCCCCAGTGGGGAGCACATGCCCTTTTCAAGTGAGTCCAGTGTTGTGGGCAACACCTGCCATGTGGCCTGATTTTTGATCCCCACACCTTGAACCACAACTGCTTTTATTTTCTTCTCTGACAAATATAAAACATCTCTGGCTCTCCCTATAACACTAATTCCTTTCCCACAGGGTGATCTGGCCTATGTGGAGATTCATACTGATGTAGTATCAAACTGAGATTCTAAATTATCCCAGCACCACATTGTCCTTGAAGATGCCAAACCCCTGAACTCTTAAATATTCACAATCATGAACTTGATCAGTCCAATCAATGCAGTAGTTTCTTTCTACAGAGCAGTGACAAGTTTTCCAGTGCAGACCTGAACTCCATGAAACAGTCTGTGCTGTTAAATTGATTATTATCTCCCTCCTGTAATACAGCTGGTAACTAAACCAAAGTTTTTACTGTTGCAGGGTGAGGTTCAGCTCACCTGCAAATATTTTTTGGTGTCATATATACTCCTTTCACTTTCACAGCTGCTTTATTAAACTTTCTTTTTTTATCTACTAAGAGACACAAAATAAAGTCATGATATCCTATGTGACCATAGCAACAACTATTAAGAGAAGTCAGGTCACTGCTTTGCTTCCACTGCAGCTGCTGAACATGTCAGACACTAATAAGGACATCTAGAGAAGTGGTCAAAACAAAAGTAATCCATTGAAAAGGCAAAAAAGACAGATAAGAGGAATTCTGCCAGAGCTGGCAAAAACTCCGATTTTAGAAGATGAGCAAACCTCCAAACATAGACTACCTTAGAGTCCATGGGAACAGCTAAGGCAGCAATTCAGTCTTCTTCCTAAGGATATGCAGCTGTTCACACATTTTAACTAAGACAGTTTTTAAGGTCTACCCACATTTATCTTTGTATTTCAGGCAGGAAACTACCCTAAAGTTCCCAGAATATAGTAAACCACATGCTATTGTTTTTCCATTCCCAACTTTCAATCTCCTCAAATGAGCATTCCTGAACTTAGGAGGGGTAAATGAGTGGGGACTCACTTCAGCCTCTGGGAAACTTGAAAAAAAGATGGCTGGCAAGGGGTAGTTGAAAGTAAAATAAACTAGTTTCTTCACCATCACACAATGCTCAGTTTCCAACTTCCTTCTTACTACTTAACTGTAGGGCTGCTCCATTACTGCTACTGTTCCTGGCTTTTCCTCTTTATGTCATCAACATTTAAAAAGACAGAAAAGGAAGGAAGGATTTGAAATCCAGCTATAGTTTGGTCAGCTACTTCACAGGTTTCCTAGAAGCCACTGTGGGGTGGGAAGAGGTGACACTTATAATGCAGAGCATGAATTAAACTTGCTGCACACTGCCACTATCCCACTAGTATATTTCATTAGCTCTTCTCATTCTGAAAATGGCACATTTGTGCTTGGAACAAGAGATTGAGGACTGTGGTGCTGCAGTCTTGAAGGCCTGTAGCTTTGAAGCCTGTCAAAATCTACCCTTTCAAAGGAACCTTGAATATCTGATGTGAGTTGAACTACCCTCTCAGAATTGTTGGGGTTCTCTTTTTATATTTGCATATGTCACTGTATTCTATACATCTTTGTTACTGTCAGAAGTCTTACATGAAGTTTTGGCAAGAACACACAATGAGACAAACCCAAGGCCTAAGAACTACAGATCACCCACTAGGGAACATTTGAGACTGAAATCAAAATGCAGGAGCTGGCAATTGAATTCCAGGCTTCTAAAGACTGACCTTGGCTGCAATTTTATTCACACTCTCTCCAGTTCATCTGAGAAGTGTCTGGCAAGCCACTTGAACCATACAGCTGATAATTTCTTCATTTTGACAGTTTAGAACAAAAGGAGGAAAACGCACTTCAAATATTAATACTTTACTTTTTGATGTACTCTGCTTAATTACACAATAGATAGATCCTGGAATCTGTCAGTACGTTATGAATGAAAGACAGACATCAAAATGCCATTTGGATCCTTATTATTACAAACTAGAAAGAGGGGCCCATGAGTAATCACTTCTGCTTAGTCACAAAGATTCATCATTTTAGATCCAGGGGAAAAATCAAACTTGCAGTTTTTCTAGAAGAAGATTCTTCTGGATGCAGATAACATCAATATTTGAACTAATTAACACATGACAGCTGTTACACCTGAACCAGTAAAGAACAGTAAAGACAGTGTGCACAGCAGACAAATATAGCTGCTCTGCAAGACTCTGCAGTGACCCATCAGGTTATTCACCAGGCTGGGTAGGGGACAGCTACAACAGCTTCTCTTCTTCAAAGTCTGTTCTGCCCATAAGAGCTCCAGAACTACGAGGCTTATCTTAAAGAGTTTCACTGAAATAAATTAAGGTTGTGTCCCTCCAATGTCAAAAGGACAGGAGAAGAAAAGACATTTTTAGGATGTTTTATTGTTGCTTAATGATTTTTATCACATCAGTTCTGCAAAGCCATCATCTTTTCAAGCTTGTCAAAACCAATGCAGTAAAGCATTACACCACAAAAACTGGAGATGTTTTGACAAGGCCCCACACTGCAAAACCTTAGTACCCCTTCATTTCTTACAGAGGATAAAAAAAAATGTACCTTGGAAAAATCTGGGAAAGAGGCAGAGAAGTGCAACAACTTTCCTGTGAAGCCATGAATCATCACAGAGGAATCAATTAAACCAGAGCCTAATACATCCTTCACACTATCTCAACTGAGGTGTCATGTCTTAATGCTCCAAACACATGTAACAAAACATACTGAGCAGCAGCCAAGTACAAAGGACATTTTCAGACTGCTGGTTATGCTTTTATTGTGTCCTTTTCCCCTTCCACCCCACCAAAAAAAAAAAGGCCACAAAGATGTTCATCGGTCCATGTCTCTCAAACACTCAGAAGATCTCATAAGAACACCTAAATTCAGCTCTATGCCTGCACTTACCCTCTATACTGGTGCTAACCTGTAAACTTCTCAGCATCCCGTGTTCTCATTTTTCTTGTTTTCTGAGGAAGTTCAGAAGAACCCTACACAAGAGTAACAGGATACAGGCACTTTTGTTTGTAGCCAGTTCTCTTGGAGAACACATCCAAAAGCTCAAATCCACCCTGCTGTTATTTTTCCCTATTCCATCATCTTACTTACATTGTCATTGGTGATGTAATCTGCTCCAGTCAGCAGGGCTCTTCTAAAATGCATTTCTCTCCCATTTGACCTCATAAGACACTGTTGTAGTTTACTCATCTGTTCTAATCCCCCTTTCCAATGATGTTTTCAGAGCCAATCTGCTTTTGCACGTTCCAGATGTTTTAAGAAATTACTTTTCTGAAGAACTGAAGAAGACCTGCTGAGGAGACAGTCTCTACAAGCATCATGATAGAATCATGCTTGAGTATGCTTTCCTCAACACTCTAAAGTGAAGCCATTCATCTGAAAGTCACCAGCTCAGTACTCAGGAACTTGACATCTACACTAATTGTAATAGGTGCATGTGCAATTCTCCCATCATACCTTTAAGAAGTATAGTGCACAAGTTAAAGATAACTCCCACAAATAGCACGGCATATAGAAATATATCTGAATCAAAAAATATGCTATTGGAAAGGAAGATGAATGTCTGAGTGTGCACGTTGGAATAATTGACTGTGCGTATTCATGCTTACCACATTAAAGTGCTGTTATTGGTACTTGCCAAGTACTCCTTTAGCAAGGAGAATTAAAAGCAGGAAGCTCAAAAAAGCCCTTTATCCAAGACAGTCATAAGACATATTAATGTGAAGTTTTTTGCCACAGGAGTGGGCTACAGTTTCTCTTAGAATCTGCTTTCAAATTTGATGAAATAGGATTCTGCAAGAAACACTATACCATCTCACAGAAGCTCCCATCATACACTGACCTCTAGTGTAATAAAAACTCAAAACACCAGAAGTCTCCTCAAAGCCTTAGGAAAATTACCATATTATTTTCCCAGCACTCTGAAGGAGACTTTCATGCAATAAACCAGACTGAAGTCAGAAGGGCCTCACAGGATTACTCTCAATTGTTTAACAAAACTAGAGCATGGGTGAAAGAAGCTACATAACTTAAATTGTTCTAAGGATTCAAGGACACTGCTGTGTTTATATTATTTCCAACAAAGCTGCATTTTAACTGCTTTGAACAACAGTTTAATTTAACACATAAACATGCTGGCTGTACAAAAATGTTTCCTAACTACAAACTTACAAAGCTCAATTAAAAATAATTTCAAACAAACACTCAGCTTGGGAAAGTCCTGTACCAGGTAGATCACAATTAGATGAGCCCATATTCTGTACCAGACTTTCGGAGGGCATGTGGACAGTGCTGCTGGCTCAGATGTACTTATTGCAGCCATCACTCAAGACAAGAAGTCTGCTGGAAACGTGATATAAAAATCCTCATGGGTCCTCGCTCACTAAAGATATAGGATGCCTAGAGTCAGCTGAGGGGGTGCAGCGTGGCCTCTTAGAGAGCTCAGGCATATGGGGGGCTGGGTGGGAAAGCAGCTGCTTTGTTTGGACCAACAGCTTTGGAAAAGGAAAAACAAACAAAAAAGAAGAAGAAAATTAAAATAGTTTCAAAACTATCAACTTAAAACCCAAACAAAAACATTTTCCCTCCCAACTTTAAAAATCTGTATTTTGTTATGAGCTAACTGTAGTTTTGTGATAAAAACTACTTAATGAAAGCACAGCAAATTCTAAGACAGTATTGCTGAACATGACAATTAAAACGGATGCCCATATTATTTAGGGCTTGTATACTTCTGTCCAGCACTAAGCACCTGACTCTGGACAACAAATCCCAGAGATGCTCTCTTTACTTCAACCCATTTCTTCTGCCTCCTTTAAAAGCAAGGTATCATTTGGAAGCTATTTCCAAGTGAAGTGACATTTTCAAAGTCTCCAAGCTTTCCAATGTCTCTGAAGTGCAGACGTATGTGGCTGTCTTGGAACAGGAGCTTTTGCATGCACTCTAGAGTAGAAGTTTATAAACTTCAATCTCTTTTGAAGAGGTATTAAAAGCTTCAAAAATACTGAATTCAAAGAGTTAAGTGCAGCATGAAAATAGTCATCGTAACTTCAACGTAGTAAGGAAGTACTCAGAAATAATTTCATAGAGCTGTTTGAAACTAAGTTCAGATCAACTAAAGGAGGTCCTTTACATTTGTCCTCCCAGATTTGAGTCTGTGAAGATAAAAACTCAGTCCTTACTTTCTAGGTTAAGACTGGTTTCTAGCTGTAAGATCCAGAATTCAGTAAATCCTTCTCTGTAATAACATCTGAAAGAATAGCTTTGCATTCCTTAAAAAAAAGACACTATTTAATGATGTGTTCAAACCTAAACATCTGAAGTTTCAGACCACATCTGAAATACATGCAAATCATTAGGAAGACAATTATTATTATCTACCACACTTGCCTTCTGCACAGCAGTGAGCTTCTTGCCACCCCAGCAACGAATTCCACCCCAATATAAGCTGTGACCTACACCTTAAATTCAGCTTTCTGGATGTACTATATCCTCCAATCTAAACCTGGAGGCCTCTCTAGTCAGACCATGGTAATAGCATCAAGTATACAAGTCATAATAAAGTACAGTACCCTTCATGCTATTTGGTAAGGGATCTAGAAGAAATGGGATTCCTAGCTACTGGTCCAGAATGCTAAAGGTCAAATCTTACCTATAAGAATTGCTTTTCTTTACCACATCACTGTCATTTTATAGCAAAAACCTCTTACTCCAGTTATAGTATGGAGTCAAACCAGTAGCACTCAGGATTTACAAGGATATTAGTCGCTACGTAAGGTCATTTCAGGCAGACTTACAAATAAGATTCATGTTTTAATATGACAGATCCTGGTCAAAGCCGCTCAGCCACACTTCATTTCCAATTCAAGTATGCCAACTCAGCCAACCACCTACCTCACACACAGCACATACATCCAAGGAACTATATTGAGAAATCCCTTACGCTAGACTATAATTTCTATCCAGAAAACAGCTTGCCACTAACTAGGAAAGCAAAATAACACTCTCCCAGTCCAAAGGAAGCAACAGTTAATGCACAGAGCACATCAGAATGAGAAGTGCGTGACTGAGGTCTGAAGGCTTGCACAACAGATCCTTCCCATTGTATTTGACAGAATGTGTCCTTCCAACTATTTTTTTTCCTAAATTCTTGTATTTAATTCAATGCATGTGGTGGTGGAAATGACTTTTAGAACAGTGATGTGCATCAGTACACAGATGTTCCACATTTGTCATGTCACATGAACCTTGTGGCTAACACCCAACCATTAAAAGTCTGAAAGTCCTCCTACATGAAAATCCACATGATGCATTTGTTCCTAGAAGAACATCAGACAATATATTACATTGCTGGAGATAGACAGGCAATACTGGAGAAATCTTTTTTTTCCTCGGGGTTTTTTTTGTTCTTTATTTTAAGTGCAACAAGCTTTCTTTGCTTTCAAGAAACAAAGGCAAAAAAAGAAAAAAAATTAGACAGAAGTTAAGTCAAGTAGTAGCTTCACAAGATTTGCCAAAGCTAGGAGAAAGCCCTTCAACATGAATGAACTGTAGTGAAAGAAAGTGCTCATATGTTACATATAACCATGGTCAGAATTTTTTTCAACAGCCCTTTTTCTAAAGAAACTGTAAAAACACAGGAGCAAAGCAGCCAGCTTCATAACCAACACAGAGCTCTGAACTCTTCACTCAAAGAGGTTTCCTAGTTTATTCCTTTCCAAATGAATAAAAAAAACCCAAAACAAGGCATAGAAATTGATGGCAGAGTACGTGACCTAGGCTCTGCCCTCAGACCCTTACATTCAGCACTGTCTTAATGATAAGTAACAAAATGCTGTATCCCCCTTTAAGAAATGTGTGTCCAGGATTAGTGAAATACTCCATTCTAAAGTTTGTATTAGGCTATTGATAGTATCATGCTGCAGATTGTGAGTTATCAGACAACTGTACACTGACTTGTTTTTTACTGAGTTAGCAATATAAAACCAAATAAGGATTTGTTTCAGACACTAATTCCCAAGCTATTTTTAATAAAAGGCAGTAGCCCTTAAACATGAATGTGCTGTAGTCAATAGATCGCTGTGTATCCAAAAATCACATTTCTGAGAGAAGTTACCTTGAACTGTGTAATCATCATGGAATGCAGCCAGTTTATATTTGAAGATCCACAGTTATGACCAGCTCAGTACACTTTGATTTTGGCATATACTAGAAAGCATCTATTGATTCATACATAAGCATTTGCAAGCTAACAACAAATTCAAGTAGAATAAATCTAAAGCCACTTCCCACCAGTTATTGCATGTGACAGACCTGCAGGCAGCACCCTATAACACAAGAGAGATGGTTTCAAGTTTCTTGCTGACAGAATCCTGTATGACCTTGGAGAAGTCACCGGGATTGTTCTGTGGCTCCATGGCAATCTCAGCCAGCTGCTAGCTGTCAGATTCCCACTCCTCTCCCTAGCAGTGTGAGTCAATCCCTTCCCTGCTCCACAACATGGCTGACCCTGCACTGACTCATTTCAGACCAGCAACATAAAAATTATTCAATTGCTTCCTTACACATTAAACACAGATGAGCATGGGCTGAGGGGGAATCTGGTGCATGTGGGTGACCACATGGTAGCTAGCCCCCCCTCCATAATCCAGCTCCCAATCCATCATTCAAGATGAACTCTCCAATTTCACAGGGGTCTGGTAAGGATGAGTAACTCAATGTTAAAAAAAGCACGGAGATTCGTGTTAAATCACTACAGCAATTCTTCAGACTATGTGCCTAAGGAAAGGAATTTTTTTCCACAGAGTAACCATTCTGGACAAGTCTGTGGCTCCCATGACCCAAGTTGATAAATTCTTTAGGGATTTTGAGTCAAAGAGTTACTGAAGTAAAATAAAGCTTACAGAAGGATCAATGTGGAGGCAGGAAACTCCAGGACAAGCCTCTGTTTTGCAGGAAGCTCCAGGAAACAGCCACAGAAGGAGCTTTCCCTTCTACAAGTATGCATGCTCAACAAGATCTCCACTTGCTGCTGCACCTGTGATTCCTTCTGTATTTGTATCTGGGGCATCACACAGCAGATTTACCTGAATAAGTGCAAATTGCTGTACCAGAAGTACCCATGCTGCTTTATCTCAGTCAACACCTAGCCATAAAAAAGAAAAAGCAAAAGATGGTCTTAAGGAGATTCCCTAGAGTTAAGGCGTCCCCAGAGGCTGAATCTTGTTTCTCCTCTCTTAAGAAAGGAAGGAGGCCCAATCTATTCTTAAAGCACTCCGAAGTGAAGCTACAGCTTCCTATGATCTTCAGTGTGACAGCTGTACCTCTGTTGCTGTTGGGGCTAGATACCTCAATGGCCAGTAAAGACAATCCATCAGGAAGTCCACCAACTGGGAGCATTTTTTTCTAGACTGCTATAAGTGTTTTTTTCCCTCTTTTTCTATTACCACAAATGTCATGGGTGGCAGAATTAGATTGGATGTATGGGATCAGAACAGGTATGTGTTAATAGTACCAAAGCAGAACCAATACATCGCAGCAAATATTCACTTTATTAGCACAATTAGAATACAGCAGAAAATATTTAGCAACATATATTATCTAGCAGAATAAATAGGAAAACCTCACTCAACATGTAAGGATTAGATTTGAATAGAATAATTATAACAGTGACCTGCCAGAAACACAGCTGTATTGGTAAAGAAATTCAGCACATACCTAACAGCTTTCTTTTCTACAAATTCCTTCTACAACTGCCAGGTATTTCCTCACCCATGCTTTAAACAATTAAGTAGTAGCCATTAACCCATTTGCAGAACCTTAAGTAGCCTCTGGAACCTTATTCTCTTTGTTTTACAAAATCATATCACGAACAATCCAGTCTTATTCATGAGCTGAGCTCCGGAAATTTTACTCAGTGGACTACATAATTACGGTAGAGATTATCTAGTCCTGTGAGATTTGCACACTTCCTTGCTAACTGTATCTGCTATTAAAAAGTTTGTTGCTTATAGGTTATTTATGGACTTAGGTTCTTTTGTTCTAAGGTAGCAGTCTCAAACTATAGCTTAATCTAAGATCAGAGTAATTTTGTGGTGTACTTCCCTGTAGTCAATAGCAGCCTTATGGTAGTCTGAACTTAACAGAAGCAGCGTAATTACCACTTGATTTGCCAGTTTTGCATGAATCTGTTCAGAAGGTATCAATACTGTTTGGCAGGCTGTTGAACAAACAGTATGGGGGAAAAAGCAAGCATTATGTGCAGCTCTTGCTTTAAAGTTATGTGCGTTTATTACCACACAAACAGCACTTGTGATGAGATTTTACACTTTTAGAGTGAAGTAGTCTGTCCATGCTGACAAATTCTTCTTTGGAAACAGAAGCAAGTATCATAAGCCAGTAATGCTAGAAGAGCCATATTTTGATTGCTCTGCATGTTGTTTGGCTGCTAGCAGCAAGAAGCTTCCAACGGAACAAGTGACAGAAGTACATCCTTGCCTCATGTAACTCCTGGGAAAGCAGGATTCTCACAGCATATTTACTGTGATCACCACCTGGAGGCCTTATCATTGCTGGCAAGCGCAGTCAGCACTCCTCCCACCTCTGGAAGCCATTTGAACAAGAGCAGACCTCCTGTTTCAGACGCTGGAAGAACTGCAGCGCAGAGACACCAGCTCAGTCCTGCCCTGCACAGAGCTGTGCCCTCTTGTTTTTCCCCAACTCCATACAAATTCATAACCTACATGCTTAGGGCAGATGTTCAGTTTGCCAGTGATCAAACAGCACGCAAGTGCATTTTCTTAAACGTACACAAAGGGCTGTAAATTTGAATTCTTTTTTTAATTGAATTTTAGTCTGCCACGTTTCACTTCAAATGACTGAAAGTGAGGGGGGAGGGAGAGCCAGCTTAGGCTAGTAATAAGCTTCTGAAAAATCTAGAAACGTCGCAGAAAGGCAATTCCCTCTCAGCCAGGTAACCCGCTATGCTGAATGAATAAGGGTAAGAACCTCAACGGATGCAAAAAGTAACTATTTGCATCACCTTTGAATTTCACCTAAGTTCACAGGAATTTCCCTACCTACAGGCTAAAAAAAGCAGGAAAAAATCCCCCATCAACAGCACAATACAAACATACACATTTAAATGGTTTACAGCAAATCTAGGAACCAACTGTTGTTTTCAATCTCTTCCTCACAGTTTAGAGAATGTGCTGTAAAACACTCACTTCATGTATCAGCCAACTGGCAGACCCAAGTGTTCTGGATTTATGTTATCTGAGTGACTTCTAACCTGCAGTTGCGCAGCTCTGCTCAGCCAGACCTCAGTTATAAATCAGGACTCTGTATATTTGCAATGTGCACCCTTACTGAGAGAGTTACCTCTGACACATGCAAGTGTGCAAGTAACAGGGGTGGGATGCTCTTCTGACAAGAGTGCCCTGGGATAGAAACAGCGGCCAGAAACACAGTGCTGTGCTATTGTTAGAGCTTCAGTCATGAGTTCAAAGGGCAAATCACATTGCTTGAGCTCTCTTAGACACACTCACTCCTTAATCTTCAGCTTGAATTCCTTCCTCATCTTTTACATATCAATTAGATATACCAAAATAAAAGCCAAGTACTAGCTGCATGAATCAGTTCATCCCCCAAATCCAATTTCAAAAAGTGCAGCGATTGCCAGATGCTCTACACAGTATGAGTGTGCACATCCCACTGACAAAAAGTCTAAATTCTACCCAGCACCCCTTTCACAGGTTTGACTGACTGTGCATTCAAGCAACTTCAGCAACTTTGACTAAGACACACCTGGCAAACAGAAGATTCCTTTTATATTCGCAAACCAGCTGCCACTGATGTGTCACAGTGTTCCATCCTGAACTCATGCCTTAAGATAGGCAAACACCAGTGTCTAATGAGACTTGTTGTAAACTGTCATGCTCAACTTGTGTGTCTGAGCAAGAACATTTTCAACTTTCAATTTTCTCATAAAACCCCTAGAAATAAAGCACACCTGTAATTAATTAAATGCCAATCTTAAAATAAAATATGACTGATCTTAGATTTAAAGGTTTAATTACTTCATAAGCTCCTATACAATTAAAATGTGACATCAGAGATGGTTCCATAACATTGTCTCTCTCAGCACCTTTGCTAGCGGCAACAATTATTTAGGACACCTGAAAGGGCTGCAAACTAAAGTTAAACATTGTTAGACTTACCTCCTTGTTGCTTTGTCTATGGCATTCAAATTACATGAAGTTTCAGTGCCAATACAAAGTACTAAGGTAATCATTCCTTCAAACCAGAGTACACTCCCTTTCTCCCATACAAATCAGCTTACACCTGCTTTCATCAATTTCAATACTTTACTGTCTCCCTCAGCACTTAAATATGTAAGAAACAGTGAAAAACAGGTGCATCATAGGGGTAACAGGTTCAAACTTAAAACACGGGAAGTTTAGATTGGATATAAGAAAGAAATTCTTTACTGTAGGAGTGGTGAGGCACTGGAATGGGTTGCCCAAGGAATTTGTGAATGCTCCATCCCTGGTGGTATTCAAGGCCAGGTTGGACAGAGCCTTGGGTGACATGGTTTAGTGGGAGGTGTCCCTGTCCACAGCAGAGGGGTTGGAACTAGATGATCTTAAGGTCCTTTCCAACCCTAACTATTCTATGATTCTATGACATTTTAAATGAGAAACTCCTCAGTTCCATTTAATTTAATTAATCCAAACCCATTAGTAGCATAATGTATTCGCTGCTTTAAAGATGATGAACTTCTTACATGCTGAGAAGCAGCAGTTATCACAACTCTTTAACAGACTTACTACACCAAGCACAGAAAGAGGCAGGTAGCGAGGGAGCCGACAGCAGTGTCACCACTGGAATTCCAGTTCATCACAAGCAACACTTGCAGTTTTGAACTTGCCAGCACTGACAAAATGGGTAACAGAGACAGATGTCACAAGAATTAATGACATATATATATCTCCTTGAAAAGACATGCAATAACTGTCTAATTTTGAACATCAAATTTTCCAAATTAGTCTGTATGAGCTTTTTTTTTTGTTTTGACCAACACCGGGCCTCTACTTATAGAAGTAAAATTTGTTGAGACAATATAATTTACACAACTCATGTCCTCTTTCCAAACACACACTTCTGCACCACTCCATTGAAATTATTGTGGTGCATAAACCAAAAAATGAAATACAAATAAGACACACATGCTTTCTTTTGGCCAGAAAAGAATGATGCTGCAAATATGGCTAAAGGAGATTTGGTGGAGATCAGAAAAGGCAGAAGTGCTAGGGTGATTGGCAGCTCCAGTGCTCGGCCAGCCAAGGTGGAAGTAGTAAGCCTAGGAATGTCCCATATGAATGAAAAGCTGGAAAGGGAGGGAAGGACAAACTGTATTTAAAGGTTTTGCTGACTAAAAGCCTTCTCATTTGAATTAGTCAATTAGGGTTGATTTCAAAGTCTTCAACAGTACAATAATGAGTTTCCACAAATAAAAGTTTTCATTAAATTGGTCTCCAGCTGATCCATCACAATATCATGCACTATAAAATCTGGCAGGTAGGTCTGATCTTCAGTTACAACCACCTATACTGTAAGATCTGCTTTGCAAAGAGTGTTAGCACATGCTCCTTTCACATGTCTACAAAGAAAGAATAAAATTTGGGTTTGGCAGAGACAGTAGTGATACATTGGCCTTTTCCTGCCCAAGCTAAACTAGCAATTACTACAACTCTGCACTAAAACGGCATCAGTCATTGGGTCAGCACAGCAATGGCAAGATTGCTTTTGTGTATCTGGATAAAACCAGACAGAGCAGAGCAATTCCCAAAGTTTCAAATGAGAATTAAAACTCTACAGCTCTTAAGAGACCCATAATAGAAAAGCAGTCTCTTAAAAGTATATCTGCTTTCCAGCAGCTCTTTCCCTAAAGCTAGCAAGAGGTCACATAATTCAGAATCCTATTTTCCTCTTCCTTTCTCTGTAGCCATCTCTCCTGGTCAGGTTATTAGGTATCATCCCAAAATACATAAGCACATCATCCAACTCCAACAGAATGCAAGACATCTTGGCTGTTGGGACTATGTGGATCAACTGGACACAGCCTGAATGTCTAGCAACGAAGTCTTCAGAGCAAGTCAGGGAAGAACACACAGCCAAAAAAAACCTAAAGAAAACACCCCAAACACCCAAGAACTGACTAATGACAGAAACAGACCATAAAATCCAAAATAGAAACAGATGAATATCCTACCAAAGGTAATAGTCACAGCTAATTACAGCCTCCAGAAAGGCCAGATTCAGAAATGGGAGGAGTATTAAACATTTAGTTCTCTCAAACAAGGCAGAAAGACAAGTCTAATGCTGCATGGTCATTAACCGGTAGGTCATACACTGGCCTATTCAGATAATCTCTTAACAATGTATTCAGATTTAGAATTTAGATTTATCTTCTGGGCTTAAACATCTTATGACAGCATGACTAAAACCATCACCTTTACTAATGACATTAACTTCATTAAAAATAAATTCAAGGAATCTAAGAATTCCTAAAGTTATTAAAAGAAGGTATCTTTCTAACAAAACAATATAATCACGAACATACTGAATTCATGTAGCTTACTGCACTTCTGTTCACCTATGTGAATATTTAAAAATGCTCATTCTGTAAGTGATGTTACATTACACTGGAGAACAGAGGTACTCCTACAGAACTATGATCATCTTCTGATCTGCAATGCCTCAAAGCATCTCAAGCTTCCTCCAAAGCAATTGATATAGCTCTCTTCACTGCGCAATTATGGAACAAGACTGAAGACTTACACCTGAAAGCAAGAGCTGTAGCTGAAAGCCTCTCTCCAAGGTTTTGGAAATGGATAGTACCACACAAGAAAGAAAAGAAGTGAGGCAAAGGCAGGAGACAAGATGAAGTAAGACCCTCAAGTGCTTAAGACAGCTGGGACATAAGAGTGATTCTTGTGAATCAAATACACACACGTTTAATTCTAAACAACAGCATTCAATACAATAGTCTGGTTGCCAAGATCAACCAAATAATATCAGATCTTGTGCTCAAAGATCAGAGTCAGTTGGGTTTCTTCCCCTTCCTCTAATTCAAGCATACTACTTAAATAGAATTAAACAGATGGTGCAATTAAGCCTGGTGAAAATACAAAGTAGTATTTATGAGCATAATCAAATCAGTCTAACGAAGTTCTAGCAGCACATTTCAGGATAAGGGTCCTCCGTATCACATCTATTAAGTTAAATACATTGGTGCTATGAGACATCAGAAATAGCGCTTGAGCAACTGGAGTGCTGTAAGCAGTGCTCAGCAAACAAACCTTGCAGCTCAGCTGAGCAGTGAGGGCGCCTCTGTTAACAGTTAAAACCAAAACACCTCTGAACAACATGGACTTTATTGTGGAGACATTAACTTTGAATCTCAAATCTGAATTATGTAATATTCTGGAAAATAATATCACCAGATAATAATGTAAAATACAAAAAAAAAATAGAATCTTTTCAGCCCACTCCTCAAAATGAAACCTATGACAGAGGTTTATTTATACAAGTAAAGTTCAAGGCAGTCAAACAGTTGCATTCTTCCAGATGGCTCTCAAATTGGTTTCATTCACCTGTAATGTAGAACACCCTCCCATGTCTGGAGTTTAACACAACTGTGAGTCTCCCCTTTGCACAGCAGATGTGCACCCGCTGCCAGAACGAAGTGAGAAATTCAATTGTTTTGTTTTCTTTAACTCAAATCCTTCTATTTACTTTATAACAGTAAAAAATTTTGATAAGATGTAAAAGAAGATGCTGCCTTTTCTATTTTAGTCAAAAGTGTATATATGAATTATCCTGCAAAGGGTACTGATAGTACAGCACAGCCTTCTCTAAAACACTGGGGCAATTCAATGCATGCAGCAGCCAATAGAGCCAGCTCAGGTATCTTTCGTAAACAAAGCCTAGCAATGAACTTGAGATCTTGGTCTGGAAGATGATGTCTTAGGAGACAAGACTCCTGTTCTGTGAGTGTCGTGGCTTAAGCCAGTTCGCTCAATCACTTTCCCCTTTTTCTTCCCCCAGTCCCTGGGAGGGTGGGGAGGAGAATCAAAAGAATGCAACTCGCACAGGTTGAGATAAGAACAGTTTAGTAACTACGGTATAACACAAATCACTACTGCTACCACCAGTAATAATAATGGCAAGGCAAATACAAGGAAAGAGAATACAACTGCTCACCAAGCCCGACCCAGTCAGTGCACCCCCCAGCAGCGAACCCCCCAGATGCACCACCACACCCTTCTGGCTCTCTGCTCTCCATGTTCACATCCTGGACATGACGTGCTGTGGTATGGAATAACCTCTTTGGTCAGTTTGGGTCAGGTGTCCTGTCTCTGCTTCCTCCCGGCTCCCCTTCCTCCCTGGCAGAGCATGAGACTCAGAAAGTCCTTGGTCTGACCAAAACACTGCCAAGCAGTAACTGAAAACACTGGTGTTATCAGTGCAGTTCCCAGGCCCAAAATCAAAAACACATCAGCCACCAAGAAGGAGAAAAATGACTGCTACTGCTGAACCTGTGACAGTGAGGTAGGTGCACAGGTCCATTCACTGACAGTCAACTTACCACACTGCAACTGTAATCCTACAAAGTCAGCAAGCAGAAGCAGCCTTGTTAACCTCAGCAGGCAGTTCTAGGAAGCCAGCACACTTGAAACTGACAATCCACCAAGCTTTCTTGTTAAATCCAATAACTTTGCTTCGAGTCAGTGTTTATAAACCACCACTTTTTACCCCATATTCAAGTGTTTTTGAGACATTTAAAAATCCTGGAGTTTATGCAGGTTGTCATAACTCTTTTATTGCCAAATATGCATTGGTAACATTATTGAGCAGTTACAGAAAAGGCTAAGAATCAGATAATTGCTAGGAACATTTCCAGACACTTGTATTCTGCTAACTCAAACAAGACACTTGTCTCCCTTGTGCCAAAGTAAATCCGCAATTGCAAAACTAGGTGAAAAAGCAGGCCTTCAATGACGATCACCAGCCAAAGCCATCAGGTTCAATAGCACGTATTACTCTCTAGCAGAATTTTAAGTACTCAGCCCAAGTTTAATAAAGCCTCCCAAAACTTCCTATGGCCTTTGTATTGATCCAAGTAGCTATGCCAAGTCTCCTTCCTCCCTAGCATTTCTTCCCCATTCTCTTTAGCTTACTCCACTAGCACTGTCATGTCACCATGACAACTGTAACTCCAAAATACAGCAGCTCTTAATGTCTTTAAAAGATGCTAATGGTCTCGTAGCATCTTTACAATCTGATGAACAAGTAAAAGATCTGCAATTTTAGATTAGTAACAGTCATACACAGTTACAATCCAACAGAGCCGAAGAATATTATGCAGCTGCAACAGTTCCTGGCCTTTCCCAGCTGTGATCTTCCTCCAGAAGTGTAAAGTTTCGTTTAAACAAAAAACTTTAAAAAAAAAAATAAGTGGGAAAAGGAGCCACAAACACAAAGGGAGGGAAAACAAAACAAAAAAAAACCAAACAAAACCCCCCAAAACCCCAAACAAACAAAAAAACCCAAACCAATTCCAGCATTTTAAGCTTCAAGTAAACACTACTTTCCATTTAAAAACTTTTAATTTGTCAAATCAAAGCTGAAAAGTGCAATGGGAAATCCCATGCTCATACTTGGATCCACATTAGATGAAATGAACCATGAGGAGCACATGTTTTTTGTCCAGTCTGACTGTGATCCACCTTGCCCCAGCAGCATGAAGACTGAGGCTCTGAAGTCAGGAGTTGACAAAGGGGCCTTGTGCTACCAGCTCGCACTTCCTTCTCTGTCCCCATTCCCAGCTGGGCTGATTCCCCACAGCACCAGCTCCCACACACGATGAAGGTCTGAGAGCTTCCTTGATTCTCTAACACAGCAGAACACTGATGTGTTGACCCAGTAACCAAAACCTGACATAAAGCAGCTTTCAAAGTTGAAGGAGTGGACTAGAACCACCCCAGAATTATCAGCACAGGCATACAGCTGGGAGCAGAAAGGGAAGAGGGAAAGTAGGGAGGAGTAGGTTGCTGTTAGACTCATAAAATTTCATCTCCAAAATGGCATTATTGCAAAGCCAAACACATAAGGAGTTGGCCTGAAAACCATAATGCAGGTTTCAAAGCTCATTAAAATTGCCTCTGAAATTAAGTTTTCAGAGTAGGGTTTCAGTGGGAAAAGGGAAATAATTTCTGTAAGTTATCCTGCAAAGTCTGCTCCTCCTAGGAATGAGTTCTAAAGCTCCACAGAGTAACCTCACTATCCTATGCAGGGAATATTGAATAATATCATAATATTGTAAAAATAACTTACAATTAAAGTGTCCAAACTGAACAGCTGTTGGGACATATAAACCACAACTGAGAGGGCAGCCAACACTGAGGCTACCACAAGGGAGAAGTCCCAAAACCCAAGGAAGCTGGTATGAAAGCCATGATTTCCAGAAGCAAGGGAGTAAGCCAAGGATGGCACACAAACCCGATGCTGCTATGGCTGGATCCCAGAAGCCAGTGTTAACACCATTTGTGAAAAGTACGAATTTATTTTGTGTACACCCTTCCAGTACAGAAAGTCATGCCTGACCAGAAAGGAAAGTTAATTTGGCCTAGTTTAGCAGATTCCTAAAACTCTGCCAAAGCATTGTCCAGACAACACAAGACATAAGAACTGGCAAGCTTCTGCTCTCAGAAATAGACGTCTTTCAAAGAGTCATTTAACCTCTCTGCAGCTTTATTTATTTGCAGTATTTTTCTGTTGTAGAAAGAGCAACAGCTACACAGGTAGCGTATAAAGGCAAGAATTGTTCAGGCTTGGGGAAATCAGACTCTAGGCACATCATGACAGATGTCCTGCCTTAAATAGCAGCAGTAACGTTCCAGTACTTGATAGCCCAACTAACACTCCAATATAGTAGAAAGTATAAAACATTAATGAAGATGACACGATAAATCTGTTTCAAATAAGTTGCCTGGTCTGCATGGCAAAAAATAAAAAATATTAAAAAAAACCCACAACAACAACAAAAAGCACTTCTATCCCAGCTATCTTAGGTAATTTGCTACATTCCTGCCCACTGCTCTTTCTTCTTTCGTTAAAACAAAAAACAAGAAGGATGTGCCGTGTAATTTGAGTTACACTCTTGATAGTGCATTTGAAAGGTACAAATTAAGGATGCAGTTTTCAGTTAAGGGACATTTTAGGTGAAGTCTGAAAAACTGAGTGTTTGAAATCTAGAATAGGGATTTGGATGTGGAGGGGGAAAGAGAGATTGGGAAGACTTGGCCATAAAGAAAGAGACCAGCATAAAGAAAAAGTGGAATGCACAGTACAATCCCAGCGAAGTGATATTACAAGCAAATTCTCAACCTGAAGCTTCCCGCTTGTAGTACACATCACACACTGGTGGCATGCAAGTCACACTGACATGGGAACACAAGTGTTGGCCAAGTGTTGCCAAGGAGAACACACAAGCCCACATGTACATGTGTGTATGCATCCATGGGTGCACACAGAGTTGTGCTGATCCAAGGAGCTACCCAACCACCACAAGCAGAAACCCTAACAAAGCAACTCATCAAACACATTGCTGTATTTAATGCAGGGATTATGTTCAGTTGCTACAACTGTCATATTTTGAGACTTGAGGGGGTAAAAATAATTGAGGAATAAAGACAGTCTGAGGCTTGTAGGTATTTGACAAGTATTCAAGCCCAGTAGCACGCACAGTGAATACAAGTGACTGGAAATATTTGAGCAAGTGATCTTCTGTTTATCAAGAGTAGCATTTCTTACAGCAGCTCTCTAGAGGCCACACTACAAAAACTAGAACATTCTGAACAACTTTAATACGTAAAACTAATGACTGTTTTACAAGAGTTAGAAGTTTTCCACAATAAGAATTTGTAGCTTCCTGTGCAAGAAAGAATGCCAATTCATACCAATTTGTTCATGGAAAGTTTTTTTTCAGGCTTCCTTAAGAAACTACCCTCTGTAACACCAAGACTACTTGCTTCGTTTCAGCAGAGACTGGCCTGCTTTTAAGTTCTCATGTCAGTCTTTGCTTAAGAAACATTTAATGAAGTAGCATGTAGTTTATTGGAAGTACACTATCTACTATTGCGTCATGAAAGTACATTTGTATGTTACTCTAGGAATTTCAAAAGTTATCATAATTCTCAAAGACAGTATTTCAGGTGTTTCTCCTCTTTATTGCATTTGGAAAGATCTTTTGGCCAGGCTGAAGTTCAGCACAAAACAACTCTGGTCCTCGCCTTCCTTACTTCACACATATATATGGACCTTTGGGAGGTTTTGACTTTGATTTCAGCAGCTCGTTGCTGGCAAGCACCTCCTGGGAGCCCAGTAAGAGTCTAACCGAACACTGCTTTAAAGATTTCTTTTAAAAGGCTACTAGGTCAAGACTCCAATAGCAAAGTCAGATGAAACAAAATCACTGGTATCTTCTTTTTTGTAGCTCCTTACTGGAAGGAGAATTAGGTTCCCAAACCAAGGAGTGGAAATTTATATCTCACCTGGAATGTTTCATCTGCCATCTCCCTGCCCACACAAATGCCTTCAAGTTGTCCGTGGCTGTACTATCCCAGCAGGATACGCTACACAGTGCATTTCAGACATTAAGTTCATTACAGAAGTATCATCTGAGCATTCCCCTCTTAAACCACAAGTTTTAAGATCCTGAAATGCATACCTAGCAGTAGACAGTTATGCTACTGTTAGCTTTTATTAATATAAATCCTTCAAAGTTGTTTTGCTGGGTTCAGTGCTGATAAAATTCAGAGTTAATTTAATTTCAAGCTAGAAGAATCAAACTTGCTTTCCATACCACAAATCCATATAAACAACTTATTTCCATACTCCAGGCTTTTGCTTGCAATAGGAAGATAGAAAGACTTTGTGCCAACCCACAAAGCCAACACAAAAATAGGCATTTGCATGCAAGTTGTAAAGTCAGGCATGCACTGAATATCATGGAGACAAGATAAAAAAGTGTATCTAAGGAAAAAAACCCACCAAATCCTTTGTCTGTCAACTATTGGCACTCTACAATATAACAGGAAGGAAGAGGATGGGCACCAGGGAGAGCATCCAGGAGAGATTTGGTGCAATCCCATGGTCAGGGTGTTTACAGAGTTCTGGGGAGTCTGCTCTGTCTTGCAAGGGTCAAGTTCTGTAGAAATGCCTTTGAAGTAATATTTGTCACAGTGCATGCTTTAAACCACAAATGACAAAATACTCTAATTCAAGTAATTCAAGCCTAAAACCAACAGTGTGATCTAATCAGGAATACAGAAGCTAAGCAGTCTTGCGGAGTAAGACAGAAGAAGGAACATCTACTTTTTATCAGTTAACACATAAATGCTGGTTACAGATGGGAGTGCAGCTCAGCATGTGGTGCAGAAACAAGGCAAAGCATCCAGAACACAAGTAACTGTAACAGGCAACCATAATAACAACAGCCTAACTAAGCCAGATCCTTACCGATCAGTATTACCTCAGTAAATACACTTTTGTTTTCTTTGTGTAATTTTGGTCATTATTTAAACTTCTGTGTAAGTAAGCTTTTTTCATGCCCTTGAATCTTTCCAGTGATAGACACAATTGTGTGTAAGCAGGCTCTGGGGTGCCATACACATGGCTGATCAGCTACATCCAGGGCAGAGTCATGAACCCCACAGCTTGCGAGATGACAGGCACCCAAGCTTACCAGTGTACAGGACAACCCATGGCAAGAGCTGCAATGACCTCCCTGGGGAGAAACAACTTAAATTACCCAAGTTAGAAATGACAGCTCTCATCACACATCAGCCTGTGGCTTGGGGAAGCAGCTCTACCTGCCACTGCTCTATTTCTGTCTTCAAATTAACACATAATATAATTCTTAGTTTCAGAGAGCAGTGGAAGAGTCTGTGAAGTGAAGCAGGCAAAGCAGCACTTACCACTAGCTGTGCAAAGGAGATCATTAAAAACAGCAAAAGGAAACAAAGGTTGAAGGGGTTAATTCAAGTTATATTTTCAGAACAGCAGTTTCCCTGCTGCTGGAAATGCTGCTTTCCTGTGCAATCCACAAGGTCTCCTCCTCCACTAAGCCTTATGGCTGCCAGTTTTCCTGGAGTTGGAAGGCATTAGACAGACATGTCTTTAAATTGGCTGGGAAGCCAACATAAGTTTAGAGGAAACTTTAAAATAAATATTTTCCCCTGTAGGGGATGGAGCAAATTTAAGCCAACTTAACAATGTTGACAGAACCCTTCATTTAAAAGAAAGAGGGGAAAAAAACCCCAACAAACTCACAAATTTCTCCAACACTTTATTTTTTGCCTTTCCAGAACTTACACCAACTTAGTTAAGAACAGTTTTTGGAGGTGGGTGCTTTTAAACATGTTCAGCAATTTACTGCCATTTAAAGTCTTACCACCTGACTTCCCACCACCTTCTGTGAGAAATAGGTATTTGTTTCTCCTAAAGCTGTTAATAATTGAACATCTCTTAATAGGCAGGTACTGTCTTCCTCCCCTGCTCAGCTGAGGACACACCAACACCTCCTTATTTTCATACTTCTCAAATTCCAGTGATCCCAGTCTTGTCTATGTCCATTCCCAACCAAAGGGGTTTATGATTTAATCAGCAGCACATAAAAATAAAAAAGAAAAAAAAAAAAAAGACAAAGAACAAATTAAAAAGCACTCCCTAACATTCTTTGTGACAGATGTTCCTTCTCCATTCCCCACCAATCTCTCCCTGCCCTCAGTGTTGTCTTCCTCTATTTCTGAAGTGTGTCTTGAAGTCTGCTGTTCTGGATGAGAACCCATTACCTGTTTTCTGAAGAACTTTTCACACATATAGCTACTGAATCCAGAATACACACTCATTTCTACATTTTTGGTATTAAAGCTAAGCTAATATCAATGACTTCGCTCAACTAATGTAACTAAGTATCTAATATGATCATTTCAAACTATCAGCCTGTATTTCTGCTATGACTTTAGACAAATACTGATCCAGTACTCCAACACTCACCTTGAAAAAGTAATTTTCCAGAGGACAAGAGCAAGCATCTGGCCAAAGACAGTGTTTCAACTTCTTTTAAGACACTAGCATTAGAATGGAAAGTTCAAACTCAGCTATTTGGAGATACGAAAAACAGATCCTGAAATACGCTACCTTAAACCAAGAGACTTCTCTTTTTGGTTTTGTTTTGTTTTTACAGGGCAATGCTCTATCATTAAGCCAGAGTCATTCTCTTACTAGCATAATTTAGGTAGTATTGATGTTTAATAGGAACATAAAAGATACAACCAGCTAGGAGAGGGTAGGCCCTGTAAAGGGGGAAGAGAAGAAAAAAAAAGTAGGAAAAAAGAAATATAACTACAGTCACCTGAAAATTTCCTGTCTGAATAATAGGGTTTTCAGACCAGCTACAAAGCTTAACTAGGAGCCTGGGGCAAGGCAGCCTTTTCTGTTATCAACTGCAAGAATGCACAAGTCATTCCCTTTGCCATGAAATGATTCACATAGCCAGGAAAATTCAAATTTATATTCTTCAACTACAAACTGTATTAAATATGTTTTCAAAAAAATGCCTGATTTATCTCCTTGAATGGAGGTATGGAATACTAGTTAATGAAACCAGCTCAAGCCTCTGAAAACTTACCTTTATCACTATCTTTAACAATCTCCTGCAGCAACAAAGCATGTGCTCCTTCTGACCCAGAGTTTCAAACTGATATTGTACAGCAGGTTAAGTGTTTAGAACAGTAACTTTAGTCATTAACAGAATGACTCTCCTTTTTTAAAGGTGCTTGAATCTGCTCTGTTCAAAACTTTGACTGAAGTTCACCACAGGAAGATAGTCTACCTTTTAAGTTCTGTATCTGCAGGGAGATGGACTATAGATTCATTGCTTCAGAAAAGAGGCGTTCAGCCACACAAAACCTTTTCTGAGCATTTTCTATTCCTTTCACAGCAGGGCAGCAGGCTGGATGGAAAAATCCACAAGGCAGGGCTCAGCCTATGGTCTTTGCCTGGACTTAACACTGACAAGGCATTTCAGGACCTCTATTCTTTCCTCAGCATCTGATCTGAGCAGTGCTGCCACTGAAATATAACTCAAATTACAAGCATTGGTAAATTAAAGAGTTGGCTGACAAGAGAGCAGAGGATGCCTTGTTAAAACTGAACATTGTTCAGAGAAGTGGGAAAACAAAAGAGCTGTTGGCATGGATTTAAGGGGCACCCTTTCATGCCCCAGTCCTTCTGGATTAGCTACTACCACAGGATGTGAATGTTCATGTACATGTAAACACAACTGTACTTCATACTTGTGCCAAATCTAAGAAAATAAGATTTTTATACAACCTGTCCAACTAGTGGCAAAGAAAACTTTTGAGAACTTTTATACAGTAAGAACTACCTACTTTTCTTTTAGGTCCATTAGAAGCAGGAGAGGGGCTCGCAGCACCTAGTATTTAACAAGAAGTCAATTTTATCTCCACTTAATACTTAACACCAGAGAAACAAATGCAGCTACAGTTGCCTGTATTAAGCAGCTGGCAAGCTCAGAGATGGAAAAGTTGCGGAACAGCTGGGGAATGCGAGACCCTTTTGAACAGGCTGCTATGTGATCCAAAATAATGGTACATGTTTGCACACAACACAATGGCAGCAACAGCCAAATGCAGGCCTGGCGAATGCACTACAGCTGCTCCTTCTACCAGACAAGGCACAGAGAGGAGATACAAAAGAGTTCATATTCGCAGAAATATGGCTTTCATCTTAAAAGGCAGCAGTCTGATTTCCAAAATAGACAGCTGGCCCTCCAACTGCACTAAACCGTACAAGATTCTGTATTAGAAGTTACCCTTTATAACAGATCTGGATTAGGATCACAGAGCTTTTCAAACTGCCGCTAGTTTACCACCAACAGTTTCCAACAATGTATTACTCAGACAAACAGGTTGACATCTAACATACAAAAAAACCTTCTCTCGTGACAGTATTTCCCAGCTAGCATTAGGAAGATAGCCATATATAAGCTCTTAATATAGACACTGACTACACAGAAGTTAAGTGTTCAGTGTGCTGGAAAGGAGGGTTTGAATAAGCATGGGCTACTTTACAGCTTTTTTACAGCAGTGTTGCATATTGATGTAAAAATCAGTTGGCACTTGGAAGACAATACATCCCCCTGCTTATACATCGAATCATAGAACAGTTAGGGCTGGAAAGGACCTTAAGACCATCTAGTTCCAACCCCCTGCCATGGGCAGAGACACCTCCCACTAAACCATGGCATCCAAGGCTATGTCCAACCAGGCCTTGGGCACCACCAGCGATGGAGCATTCACAACTTCCCTGGGCAACCCATTCCAGTGCCTCACCACCCTTACAGTAAAGAACTTCCTCCTTATATCCAACCTAAACTACCCTTCTTTAAGTTTGAACCCGTTACCACTTGTCCTATCACTACAGTCCCTACTGAAGAGTCCCTCCATCATCCCTATAGGTCCCCTTCAGATAGTGGAAGGTTGCTATGAGGTCTCCACGCAGCCTTCTCTTCTCCAGGCCGAACAGCCCCAACTTTCTCAGCCTATCTTCATACGGGAGGTGCTCCAGTCCCCTAATCATCCTCATGGCCCTCCTCTGGACTTGTTTCAACAGTTCCATGTCCTTTTTATGTTGAGGACACCAGAACTGCACACAATCCTCCAAGTGAGGTCTCACAAGAGCAGAGTAGAGGGGCAGGATCACCTCCTTCGACCTGCTGGTCACGCTTCTTTTGATGCATAGGAAGGGGGACAGCCCTTGCTTCCTGCTGCTTATGCAGTGACTGAGAGCATGTTGCCAGGAGCACATGCTTCTTTCACAACTGACACCTGAAAACAACACAGTTTTGTATGTGACCTTGCACAAAAATTGCATCACCTTACTTCAAGTGATCTTACATGTTTTCAAGTCTTGGAAGCACAATATCAGTGGTACCATCTGTCTTGCTCAAGATAAACCATGATTAAGTAGTGCTAACAAACTGGCTACTACTTTATACTGCAACTGTACTACCCCTAATTTTTCTAGGCACCAAACCAGAGTTATCGATGGAACATCTCAGCCCACTGCACCTTGTTCAGAAACAGCGTAATTCAAAAGAAACTTGTTTTTTTTTTTGACTGAGAGGAGATGGTATTGAAAGATTTCCTCTTCTACCTTCTCTGCACATAGCCATTAATGTTAACAATCCCGGCTAAGAGCTATTCAGAATATGATATCTAAAACTGGACAAAGACAGCTGTCATAGCAACAATAACAGACGCAGGCACAAATTTTTGTCTCCTTCATTTTTACAAAGAAAAATGCCACTAATAGCCACTGTAGAAAGAAAGAGTTTGAAATACCAGTTGTAAGATTCTGTCTTGTAATTATTGGGATTCTGTCAACGGTAAGCACATCTCAGCACACCTAAGCAACAAAAATGTCACACCTGTACACTTCAATTTCAGGTTTCTGATACAGACTTTCTACTGAAATCCATTTGGGAATTAAGTTTCCTAAGAATTTCCCCATATAAAGGGAATATATGTACTGATTAAAGAAGAAAAATAAGTAGAGATTTGAATCATACTTCCTGAAAAGATTCTTCTGGTACCAAAACAGTATTATTTCAAGCATTCCTCCGACAGGCAAAGCAGTAACAGGAGAGCCTACCATCAGTACAGGTAAGAGCACAGATCTGCTCTTGAGCCGTACTAAAGCTGCATTTGTGAGGAACTGCGACAAGTGCTGCCACATTGTGGCAGAGGGAGCGATGGTTTGTATCCAAAAGGGACCTCAATATGAGCTTTAGAGCCCCACCAGGAGCTTTTTCTGCAGAGTTTTGAGGCAGTTCTGCTACCCAGACTTATCCAGGTTTGAGCATATCTCACTACTCTAGCGTCCCTAAAGTCTTGTTCTCAAAATAAACAAAGGCAAGACTGGAAGCTCAAAACAAGTGCAGGACTTTGGGATGAGTTATGACACCAGTGAAGCAAACAGATTGTTCTTAACAGCTACAGGTAACGACAGTCAACCTACATGGCCAAGTGAGATGTAAATGATCTGGACCACCTACAAGCTGCATTGAACCTCTCCCATATTACTCTACCTACTTACCATAATGATTACTCTTTCAATCAAGATTACAATAATAAATTAAACAAATCCAAAACCTAATAAAAAACCCACAAAAAGCCAAGGAACTCTAATTTCTCATTAATTAGTGCCCACTAAACTAATTACTGCTTTAAAGGAGAAGGTATTTATCTTAAAATTCCAATGCCGTACTTAGCAGGTACAGACAAAATAAGCGCACTTGGAAACAATTCTTTGGTTCTGCTCCCTTTCTTTGTAGTCAAATTATATATTGTAGTTTATTTTCAATTAAAAGATCTACCAGGGTATTTGTATGCATGGTTAGTTTCCATCTTTCTAACAAGCATTTTACATATGGATATACACTCATCTCTTTCACAAAAGAGTTACTGCTGTTATTTGCCACAGAGAAGCTTAGAAAATTAATCTTCTAAAAGCTTATTCCCGGTTTTAGTCTAACTGCACACAGATAAGGTTTTCAAAATTTTTTTAGGAAGTACATCTACACCAAAGTTTACTTGTCATAACAGAAATTTCCCTACTGTGTAGATCTCCTGACAGCCGTGTCCCAACAGGCTCCAAATCGTTTACACACATACCAAGTATTGTTCAAAGCAGACTTGCTTTAAGCAAGATTAAATACCTGTTCAGTTCGAACTGTCCCAGTGCCAGGATAAACTACACTAAACTAGTTCAGACGGTTATCCCGCTGGGCACCAATGGCTTTTGAAACTCCCAGTACCCCAGAATCTGGCTGCTTCTGGGAATTACGCCAGGAGCTGTGGGATAGCTCTCCACAGAGGACATTACAAATTAAATATTTTAGAAGTGTGCTTGTGTTTACATGGAGCAAGGCTGCAACAGTTCAACATATGAGTCAGCATGGTTTGCATACGCACAGAACTGAGAAGTGCAGTTGGGAACTATAAATTTTCCAGGGAAACAAAGAGCGTGAAATGATTCCCCCAGGGGATTACAGTCAGGCTGCACCAAGCAGGAGCTAACATTCACCTGAAGACAGGAATTCTGTTCAGAACTTTACTGCTGAAAAGCCTGAATTTTCCTACGGCAATTTTATAGGTTTCTACACAGGACAGGTACTTTGGTCCTGCCTGTATCAGAGAGGCTATTTATGGTATTATAGCCAGATAAATTTACAGGCACGCACCTCCATGCTAGGATACAGCTCTTCAAGTCTTATAATTAACACTCAGCTCATTTAAAGTGAAAGCTAAAGCATATTTCCTATCAGGATAGCAAAGAAATGAATTTTGAATGCATCTCTTTAAATACAGTAACATCCAACAAAGTCTTCAACAAGCAAGCAAAGCAGAACTTAAAAAGAACAAACCACTGTTGTGCACCTCACCATGCTGACTATGGCCCGATGCACCCTTTCACTGATGCTTCAAGAGCCACAGGAAAACAGGATGGCATATCAAACCTCTAAACATCCCACCAGGGAAACGGCAAGGCCTGTGCAGGAGCTGACCACATTGCCAGTGTTCCTCTTGCCTCCACAACAGGCACCTCCATCTCGTGGAGGCTTGGCATGGACCATCAAGAAACCAGGACGTTTCTCTGAAAACACAGACTACACCTCTACCGCAGGTTTTTACAAAGGGCAGCACACAGCCAGAGGTCAGCATATCCTCATCTTGAATTGCACTTTCAGGTCAGAGGTAATGACACCTCAACGTGGTAACACTGCACACCGTTCTGTTGTCATAAACCTCATTAATCACACAAATCAGTCAAGAGAGGTTTCCATTTTCAAGTGGCTTTTGTTTTCATTTTGAGTGCAAGAGATTAAGATAATTACAGGCTGGGAACATTTTTCAGTATGATATAGTTTGGTTTACTCTTAAAGAAATACACATGCCAGATAACAAGACTTGCTCAGAACATTTTCCATAAGCTATGAGAGGGGCTGTTCACACACCCAGAACTATGTACCTACCAGGACAAGAGTGCTGCCTTTCAGCCTGAGATGTTATCTGACTTAAGATTAGTCGATTAGTCTGTGATGACACTAACAACTGTTGGAGACCCAGAAACAGTATAACGCCTAAATGAATAATTTTCACTTCCCATTTGCTTCCCAGGCCTCATGCTGCTGCCCCCTGCCAAGTAATAAACTCGAGTACACTCACTCTTTGCAAGACCACATCAGTTTCTCTTAAGAGAGTCATAAACCACCATCACGTGCAGACTTTAAGAAGCATTATTAGTAAAACAGATCCAAAGGTGTCATTAAGTAGTCAGCTCCACAGCACTGGGTATCCATACTCTACGTAAAATCCTACAAGCACTGCATTCATAACTATCAGCAAATCATAGAATAGTTAGGTTGGAAAGGACCTTAAGACCATCTAGTTCCAACCCCCTGCCATGGGCAGGGACACCTCACACTAAACCATGTCACCCAAGGCTATGTCCAACCCGGCCTTGAACACCACCAGCGATGGAGCATTCACAACTTCCCTGGGCAACCCATTCCAGTGCCTCACCACCCGAACAGTAAAGAATTTCTTCCCCATATCCAATCTAAACTTCCCCTATTTAAGTTTGAACCCATTACCCCTTGTCCTCTCACTACAGTCCTTCATGAAGAGTCCCTCCCCAGCATCCCTATAGGCCCCCTTCAGATACTGGAAGGCTGCTGTGAGGTCTCCACACAGCCTTCTCTTCTCCAGGCTGAACAGCCCCAACTTTCTCATCCTATCTTCATAAAATCCTACTCATTTCTTTCCTATTAAACACAATACTTTATAGTTTCCTCCCTTTCTAAGCATATAATTGTTTTCTGGAGTTTGGACAAGAGACCGAGCAAGCTGCAACCCCACTACTGACCCATTTAAGCCAGGGAAGGTAAGTACTCAACCTCTCCAGACCAGCTATTGGGCTCTGGGCCAAAGAGGCTCCGTGCATCAGTAAACAAGTACCCTGTTGATTTCCCCAGCCTCTCCCACTATCCCACTGTGCTATAACCAACCAGCACCATAAGCTCCTTCTTTCTTTACACCACACGTGCACGCTGCTGCTGCTGCCGATGTCTTTTTTTTTCCCAGAAGAAAGACAAAACTCCTTCACAAACGCCTCAGCCCCTCCGCAGAGCAGCCCTTGCTCCGAGGGCAGCAACAGGCGAGCCCCCTCTGCCGCGCCTCCAGCTCAGTGCTCCCGCAAGCCCAGAGCCTGTCCCGCCGCTCTCCTCCGCCGGGACCGGGGCAAACCGTGCCGGGGATCCCGCGGTGTGCGCTGCCGCTCGGCAGCAGGTGCGGGAACCCGCGGCGGGGAACCGCGGCCGGCAGGCAGGGCGCACGCCCTTCGTTCCTCCCCATGCTGCCGCCGCGCTGAGGGAGAGCGCCCTAACCCTACTGACAGCTCGGCCCCGGGCAGGAACAACGCGGGGAAGTTTCGTGCAGCACCTTCGCGACGGAAACCCGCTCCCCGGGCTAGCGGGGCTCCCGCGGCGACTCCTCCAAGGCGGCGGCCGTGCCCCGGGGCAGCGCCTGCCCTGGCCCCGCGTGGAATTCCCTGCCATGGGGAAGGGGCGGTGAGCGCGACCGCCGACACCACTCACCTCACAGCCGGCAGCTCGGGGACAGCCACAACCTCCGGCGGCGGCGGCCTCCCTCGGCCGGTCGCTCGGTCCGTCCCTCCTGCCGGCCGGCGGGGCGGAGTGGGGCGGGGGAAGCGGCGCGGCCCCCCGCTGGAGGGGGCCGCCTCCTCGGCTCGGGGGGGCGGGGCCGCGCCCCCCTCCTCACCTCAGCGCCCGGGCGGAAGGGCCGCGGGTGCGCCTGAGGGAACCACGCGGGGAGCAACGGCCGCGCGGCGATGCGCGGCCCCACGCGGGACGGGGCGGGACGCGCCCCTCGCGCAGGCCACGCCCCCGCGCCCCCCGCCCGGATCGCCCCGCTTCCGCGCGCCTCCTGGAGGCGCTGCTCCACTCCTTAAAGGGGCCGCGCCCGGCGGGCCAGGGGCGAGCGGAGGGTCTCTCTGGGTGACCCGCCCTGGCAGCCCCGCCACGGGCACGTATGGCCTCTGCGGGGTCACCTGCCGAAGGCCACCGGCGCTGGGGTGAAGCCCTGACGCGGAGATCGAAGTAACCCAGCGGCACCAGCTCCTTCTAGTCCCGGCGCGCCGCAACCGGCGACCATGTAAGGCCGAGGTTCGACGGAGGCCCGAGGGAAGCGCTGAGCTCTGCTTCTAGCGCCGTCCATGCCGGCCTCGGGATGCCACTCCTCGAGTGAGCGCCGCGGTGTGCCGGGGACGCTGCGGGTGAATACCTTGGGGCTCTGGGTGTCAAGGTGGACATCCCAGCACATCCGTTCCTTGGAGGGCGAGTCGGTGGCAAGTGGACTTCAGACCGGGCAGCCTGGCCTGCCGGGGGCACAGGGAGGCGTCATGTACCGGACCCCGCACTCGGGTGTGAGGGTACCCGGCACCTGACCTTCACCTTCATTGAACCATGACAGCCTCTCTGGAGAACATGTTAAAGTGTGGTGGGAGCTTTTGGGTCCCTTCCATCATGCTTGGACAAAAGAATGTTTAATTATTCATTTAAAGGGGATGAGGCCCCAGTGAGAGAGCTCCATTGCAACAAAGGAGCTAGGCACAGCTAAACAGCATTGCTCTTGTGGTAGCATAAGTATGTGAATGACTCCCTACACTAGCAACACTTCTGGATGGTGTTCCTCTGTAGTGTATATTATAGATGTAGACTTTGTCTCCTTATTAATTCATACAACCCGTCCAGTTTATCTCAACTGAATTGCAGAGTTTGCTCCTCCTGGGCTGGGGCAGATCCTGGAGAGAGAAGCAATTCAGTGATTGGCCTGCTTTCTCCCTACTACTGGGACCACACGGGGCAAAACCTGGGGGATGCAGAAAGTCATCACCACTTTTCAAAGGGAGAAGTTTGGGCTTTGTTTGGTTGTTTGTTGTTTTGTTTGTTTTGTTTTTTCTCAGATGCACATGTTTAAAATCAAGTCATCATTAGGAAGGTGGAGGAAATACGATTTTGATGTTGTAGACCTCACCTCAGTGGTGCAGTAAAGGTATTCATGGCAGGGGGTTGGAACTAGATCATCTTAAGGTCCTTTCCAACCCTAACTATTCTATGATTCTATGATTCTATTTGTCCACACAGTAAAAGGGAAACAGAGCATTTAGATTTTCTAACGCTTAAAAGAAGGTTGAATTGTCCTTTCTTTTGTCTTCCTTTCACTTCAGTCTTTTACTTTAGACAAACATTTTCTAAGTGAATTATGTGGAGAATTCAATTCCTGCTTCATTTGACGAGATCTTACAAAGCAACCTGAAACATAACCACAGCACACACCACATAGAGAATTACCAAGGGGGAACTCATTTGAAAGATATTTTAAATTTGAGATCTTAGGTAGAGAGCTAAGATGGGAGTTAAGATGTTCACTCATATGGAAGTGAACAGAATACATGTTTCTGTTCTACTCAGTTGCATATGCAAGAGCAGAGCCATCTTCTCCATGTGTGTGTGAAGTCTGTGCAGAGAAACAGGAAAAAATCTTAAGGTGTGGAAACATGCTAAGATGAGGCAAACCTAAAAACTTTTAAATAAACACCCAACAAATTATTTCCCAAGGCGCACTGCAAAGTCTGCAGGGCTACAGTGTCTTTGTGCTCTAGATGAGTTCAAAACTGAATATTGAGGGCTTAGCTTGAAATGTTGCTGGATTTATAGTTTTGTGGCAGGCAGAGGTTTCTTAATTGCAGGATAATGATGGGGTGTGGGTACAGTGCCTTTTGCCTGGTGGTTATAAATTAGTTTGCACAGATACATGAAGCCCACATCAAATAGAAAGCATTGACATGTCCTTCCAGTCTGATTGAGGGAGAAAACGAAGAAAGCTAGCATGGAAAGGAGGCATAAACCATAGCAAGGTTAAAAACCTTGGATGAAAAAGTGGCCTCAAAAGTATAATTTATCCTGCTGTCTTTCAACAAAATTTGTCCTCCTGTCCAGCATCCTGTTTGAAACTATCCAAGGCCTTCCCTTTTCTTAAGGAAAAAAAGGTAGTGCCTTCTCACTAGAATTGTTGAAGTTCAGAGATGGAATCCTGATCCTGCAAAAAATGTCCTGTAACACAGGCCTGAGAGAATTGTCTGAGTGGAGGGGAGAAAAAAGTAATTAAGGTGTTAAATTTGCTTTTGTTGTGATAGACATGATGCTGTCCCTATTTGTTTTCAAATATCAGAATGGTTTCTTGATGGAACTTTTACAGCTGGAAACCTGCAACCTTCAGCAAGAACTCTGTTTTCACCCTCATTCAGAACTTACCTCTCTGTCTGGATTTAGCTTTAGGCACAGCTCTCACTATCTGCTCCAAACTTAATCCATGATCCAGATACATGATTATTTCAAATTTACATTTAAAAAGGAATAAAAGATTGATTTGAATTATAAGGGAGTAGAGGGAAGCACAATTACATTGTTGAATCTTTTGTTCCCAGAAGAACCGGCAAAGAATTAAGATTACTAAAGAAGTATAATTTGGGTCAGACCAACCATCTTAATCCATGTCAGTTAAAAAGATGTTTTTCCCCTCTTTTTTAATGTATTAGACACAAGCATGTTTGATTTATGATGGGAGTGAAAAACATCTGTACTTTGGGGCACAAGCAAATGCTTATTTAAACAATGGGGTTCCCTGGGGGTGATATAGGAGAGAAATGACATTCTTTTGCAAAGAATTCAGTGTTTTTCACTCTGTGAAGTATTTTGCTTTGTTTTGAAAAGTACTCTGCAGAAGACATAACAACTAAGCCTATTATAGAGGAGTCTAGCAACTTTCACCTTTATGTGACTGGTATGAATGTGAACCAGGATAGCGCCAATGAAATACTGTTACTGTTTGCTTGCCTTAGAGTGACCTGCATGAAAAAAATGGTCATCTTATTCTCATTGGCAGCATGAAATTATTCACATCTTAAAAAGATTTGGAACTAGTTGGCAGCCTGAGGTCTTGTCTGTGCTCAGGATTAGCTCTGATTTCAGGAATTACTTTAGCTTCTGGTACAAACCCACTGTAGATAAAGTTGTGCAAATTGTGATATTCACTGCTGTCTGTACCATTTGACGTGGGGACTAGTTCTAACTGCAGATGAGGCTGAAGGAAAGGAACCAATTGCCAAACAGTTACATATCCCACATCAGCTTGCATGATGTGCTTGAGTAGTTTATTTGAAGTTTTTCAGGAAAAGAAAGTGTTGAAGGTATCAGACAATAAACATCTGAAGCATTGTTTTAGGTTCAAGCCTGCGCTGGGTGGAGATTCTGTTCTGTAACCAGATGCTGTGCTGTATATGCATTGATATGATTAGAAACAGGCTTGAAGGTAACATTTAAATTTACTAGTAAACTTCTCAGACTTGGGTAAGCCAAGCCTGTGTATGAGTGGTGTGCCCACTCCTTTTAAATCCATGATCTTGAATCCAGTCATCTCTACACTTACAGGGACTTTCTTGCCAGGCTTTGGAACTGACCTCTGTAGCTCAGCACAGTTGATATATAAAGATGTACCACGCTGTAGAGCCCAGTGTAAACTATTAATGTCAACAAAGAGGCCAGAGCAGAGGGATAGAAACATGTCTGTTCCTGTGACGTTTCCACATATGGAGAAATGGGGGGTGTGTGTGTGAAGTAACAATCTACATTTCAGCTGCTTTTCTAAATGAATGTATTCAACAATGTAGTAGCTTTCTCTTCCTGTATAAGACTATGCCAAACTGGAGTGGGGAAGCCTAGGGCCTTTTAACAGAAGGTGTGAAAAATTCTGGGGCAAGTGTAGAATTTTAGAAAAGAGCCAAAGGCTCTGTCCACCCTCAGAAGAGCAGAATGACAGAGCTCTGGCAGCCATTGCAGTCACCACCAGTTTATTTACGAGTTCCTGGAGTCAGTCCAGTGTAATTATGGTCCCGAACTCAGGATCAGATTCACTTGACATTTGAGAAAGTCTATGGAAAACTAGTAATAATAAACTGATACTAACCATCCATCTCATAAGCACCAAAAAATAAAGGGAAGAGAGAGGGCAGGTGGGGAGAGGGTACAGCAACATAATCCCCAAAAGATCTCGTGTTTGTCAGGAGATACTTTCAGTATATACCCCTGTGTATTTTCTAAAAGGAGCTGTGGCAAATTTTGGAGTAAGTCCTGACTCATGTTAGTGCTATTACAGTTACTGCACTGGAAAAAATGAAGAGGGGGGTTACAAAGGGAGCTGGGATAAGCTGTTTCTTTTGGTAGAGCAGATAGATAGTTTGTGGCCCATTCGGCATTTATCCAAGTGTGCTCATCACCTAAATTATATTACCATGAAAAAGTTGGCTTTGGAGAAAGTTGTTTGAAGAATCTATGCTGTAGCATATGATTTGCTTTCAATTTCATGCCCAGTATAGAAATACACTTTTTGTACTTTACTGTAGGTCTCCAGTTCTGCTTGTTCATACCATTGGTATAACATGGATGAATACTGGGTTAAAAATCTTTGTATTTAAAACATCTGCAGTCTTATATCAGGATTTGTATTCCATTGTTCAATCCTTTCCATTTGAATTACTCCATATTATTTTCTACTGAATTTCTGTAAGGTTACTTTAAAAACTCATCTCTCTGGGAGTTTTCCAGAAAAAAAATATTTTTCAAGTAAGATAAGTTGATTAATTCTGCTGAATGGAAAAGGCGTCTTCTCTGATAAGAAAGAGGTCTGACAGTTTACAGTTGTCTCATGTATTTTATTTCAGGTGACAGAATTGAATTGCAAGTTGTGAGTGAATTTTTAGCAAAGCAAGAGCAGTTAGGTACATGTATGCTGCACTTAAACAGCATATTGTAAGTTTTCCTTACCATAGGTTTCAGAACATGTCACCTACATATGCACAGGTACAAAGGAGTCCATATATGTAAATGGATTTCTGCAGGGGAAGCATTCCAATTAGCTGCTTTTATCAAAGAACAGCAACCAAATGTCGAGTGCCCTGGCAATCAATACTGAGCATGGTAATACTATACGGTGTCTGAAAGAAAAGGAATCCCAGGTGAATGAAGGGGTTATTGACTCAGAACATGTTGTCTTCAAGTGACCTGGTTTACCATGCTCACCTAACTTCTCAGGAACTTTCTGTTGGCAACTGGAATGAGTAACTCCAGTCTGAAGGAAAAAGAATATTGAAAAAGGAATGATCACAGCTGTATACAGAACAAACTCAGTTCTCAGATATCCAGTGAATATGCACTTTCATGTTAAGTGCATGAGAATCACACACGTTGAAGTGATTTAGCCATTCTCCTTGATCTGACAGTGATACCTTGTATTTATGCTTAGAAATTATATGTAGAACTGGAGTTCTATGTTATTTAAATTTTGGGGATTTTAATTTGGTTTGTTATTTAACCTTATTTAACTTCTTTATTTGACATTTATTTAACACTTAAGGTTACTGTATTATTTCTATGTGCCTTGATACTTTCATCTATAAATATATGTCTCATATGTCTGGAGGAGGTGACTTAGCAGTCTTAGGCACTGGTGTAAGGTCAATAATAAAAGTATAATATATACGAATGGAATTTCTGGGCTATTTTCCTTACCTACCTTGCATCTACTTTTCACCAGACATATCCTTTTTTTGTTCCTGGTGATTTGTTGGGGTAGAATTTAAGAATGATGACAATTGTCTGGACCAGCCTTTCCAGAATAGCAACTCTGCCGGGGCTGCTGGATATCTGGAAATCCTAGACACATCTACTGTGCACTGCAGATCAGCTTCACAAAGTATGCAGTGCTTCAGTGTTAGACCTTCTGAGCATATGTTACCCAGATGAACTGCACAACCCGTAGTAAACCCACTTACTGTGCAAATCAGATTAATTATATAATTTATGCACTGTTGTGGTTTAAGCCCAGTCGGCAACTCAGCCATGCAGCCACTCGCTCACTTCCCCCAGTCTTCTTCCCCCCCGCTCCTGGAAGGATGGGAAGGAGAATCAAAAGAATGTAACTCCCACGGGTTGAGATAAGAACAGTCCAGTAACTAAGGTATAACACAAACCACTGCTGCTACCACCAATAATAATAATGATAAGGGAAATAACAAGGGAAGAGAATATAGCCGCTCACCACCCGCCGACCGATACCCAGCCTGACCCGAGCACTGATCTAGCCCTTCTGGGTAACTACCCCCAGTTTATATAGTGGGCATGATGTGCTGTGGTATGGAATACCCCTTTAGTCAGTTTGGGTCAGGTGTCCTGTCTCTGCTTCCTCCCAGCTTCCCCTCCTCCCTGGCAGAACATGAGACTCAGAAAGTCCTTGGTCAGAGTAAACATTACTGAGCAGCAACTAAACCCATCGATGTTATCAGCGCTGTTCCCAGGCTGAAAGTTAAAAACACAGCGCTGCACCAGCTACTAAGGAGGAGAAAAATGACTGCTACTGCTGAATTCAGGACAAGTGTACATCTGATACTTTGACATGCTGAGCTTATAGTTAGTTTCTACTCTGAACATGCTCATAGATTTCTATGTGGAATTTCTTGGGTGCAAATCAACTGACTTTATTTACTTGTTTGCATGTCTCTCAATGACAAGACACTGTTACCTGGGAAAAACTTATTTTTGTTTAGCATCAATGAGTAAAATTCAACAAGACTCTGTTGTAGTTGGTCAGCAGAGGTTGCATCCAAGCGTTGCATCCAAGCCACTGAACCTGGTGGAGTGTTGAAGCATAGGGTCACACTGAATGAAGCTGTCAGCTACTGATTGGCATCTGAAACACACCAGGAAAAAGTTGAAAGCTTTGGTAAATATCCTTTAGAAAATAGCTGGCACTGCTATATGGATTTCAGCAAAGGCAGTGGGCCTGTCTGCCAGTTTTCTTCATGTTATTTGGTGTAACAATCCTCGCATGGAGCTCATAGTTATTAAAATAAATAGTGCTTCTAGAATAATATGTGGGATTTTGAACTCCATTTGTCAACTTCGGCTTCCAGTACCATCTAACGGTCTCATGGCAGATATTAAAATGTGAAACAGTCAACATGCAAGAGCAACAAAACTAATAAATCTGTAATGACAAGGAACGTCACCATTAGCAACCCCACTTTGTTGTTTATGAGAATTTTGAGAGTTATTGGCATCAAGTATGCACAGTCTATAGTGTGTAAAAAGAACTTGATATTCCAGAAGTACTGCCTTCCCTTGAGGATACTGGACTGCACTCAAGTGTATCCCAGTGACTTCAAAAAGGTACACATCTGTGCAGACAGTGACACAGTCATCTACCTGTGATGTGACTGTGGCACAATGAATACTATCATCTACACTGTTAACAGTTTTGGAATACAAGTATATGCAAGGGGCATAAAAGGAATTCCTCAGCTTTCCAAGCCTCAGGGGGCTATGTAACTGTGCCATGAGATTGTACTCTGCTGTTGCTATCTGGAATGATATATGTAAAGAAGACATGGAACAAAATCAATGTCAGTCCATTCACAAGCAGGGCCCTGCTCACATTGAAAGCCCTGCAGGTTCCAGTCCTTATTTAAAGTCCTTGTACTTGTGTAATTGAGCTTACCAGACTATTGTTTTGTTCCTATGCCCTTCCAACTTCTGTTTCCACAGGGAGTGTTATGTATGGGTGTGTTTGTGTTTACAATACTTTGAGGGAGTATTCAAGTTATAAGCAATGATGTAAATAAAAATACAAGTGCTTTCAGCAGTTCACTCACAAAGTTTTAATATACATTTGTCTTTATAAAAGCCTGATATGAAAGCAAGATGTTTACTTGCATACATCTATAATTTAATTACTTCAGTGTGCTCAACATTTGATTGCTGTAGGGTTAGTGAGAGAGCAGTCAGCGCACTGGGAGTCCTTTTGCTGCAGAAGTTCTTGGGTTTAGAGAAATAATTGCTTTTGCACTACTTCGGAGAAACAAGGATTTTGTTTTACATAGTCAAGTCATTAAACAAGTGCATTCAAGGGGAAAAGAGTATTTGGGGACATCAATCAAATTTTCTTAATTGTTTAAACTGGAAAAATAAGAGAAGAAAATCACAATCATTAAATGTTAAGTTTTGATATTTTTAAGTGAGATGTTTTGACTTTGGATTTGGAAGTGGCAGTTCAATTTGGCCCAATTTTTGAGAGCTGCAAAACTGTTTAAGCATGAAAAAAACCCACATTGAAAAATCACAACTGTGAAAGTTTTTATGTTTTCTTTTTTGTTTTAATTATGGCACACCGAATGAAAAATCCATGATCCACTGTCTTCGTGGGCTAGCTCCAGTCACTACTCAAAGATCCAGTATTATTCTCTGCAAGAAGCTGTGTCTTGGTCTCATGCACTGAAGCTGGAGTCATTGTGAATGAATCTGGAAGATTGAAGTGGATGGTCCTGAATGATCCACCAGCAAAGGATGATTTGTCTGGAGCACTCTTGTGCTTGAACACAGACTTTCCATGAAGACCCACAATTCCAAATACTTAAAAATATGTGAAAAGAACAACCTTTGTAAAATAATCCTTCCCAAGTCTTATAGCTGCCAAGGTTGTACAAACATACAGTATGAATCATGTTAGCACTACCAGGAAAAGCCTGCATTTCTTGCAGTCTTTCACTCAGATCCTGCAGTTTAATAGCTTATTCATTATTTACTGTCCCTCTTACACTAATGTGTTGTCAACAAATCTGAGAGGGGCTAGGAAAAGAAAAAAACAAAAACCAGAAAGCAATGAAGTGGCGACACTTCTTACAGGCAATCCACATCAAAAGATGTAAGACTAGAAGGTGAAACTGGAGCTTAGAGTGACTTCTGTCTACAAGAATGAAACTATTTGCAGTCTCACTTGCCATGTTTGTAGTCAGAAATGCTACATGGAACCCATCCTCCTCCAAGCCAGTGTATTCACAGCTCCTCTGTGTGAAATAAAGATCCCATTTTCGTCTTTCCTAAAGCAGCTTTTCAGAGAAACAGACTAAGGTTATTTGAATAGGAAAGCTCTAATTTAAACAAGTAACACTGTACAACTAGAAGCTTTTTCAACAAACTGGATTCATGAAGGAACAAAAAGACTAAACGGAGAAGTTTTGTCTTCTAATTGAACCACCGACCCTTTTTAGGTCTAAATAAAACTTTCAAGGCAGGATTTTAATCAACATTTTATGAAGCAAGTTCTTGTTCTCTACCAAGTGAAATAGCGAGGAGTTTAGTAACCTAGCAGTTACTCTTTGTTGCATGATTGTGCTGTAATCTTTCATAACACATCGGCAGTGTCAATATGTTGTGTGATGGAAATACCGTCTTTAGTATAACTGATTTTGCTAATGTTTTTATATATTCACTGGTTGTTTACAACATGATTCAGAGAGCAAAATGAGCTAGAAAACACAGCGTGGGCCATCAGCTACAAATCACAGCCACGAAAATGGAGGCTAGGATGTCATTCAGCTGAAAACTCAGTCTCTGGATGTACACAATTTGTGGGAGAACCACTGCACACATTTCCAAAATTATCCAGAATATTGTTTATAATTAAAATACATTATAGACTGTAAGGCAGAAGGTACAAACAAGGCCTTAAAAGACATCTTTGTAAGTTCATTTGCAATGCTGACACAATTTCACACACATTTCCCTCAGCCCTGAATATACGGTTGGCAACGATTTCTTTCTGGTAGAAAGCAACATCAAAACATGAAAACATGACAATATCAGCTCTGACACCAGTATCAAGGGATAATTTCCATAACAATGGTAATTTTGCAAAGATTAGAAAACATTTAGTGATAAAACACATTGTCCAAGCAAAGAGTGAACGCACCTGAAATCAAGGGAAAATTATTTTCTGCCTTGTATATTTTATTTATTTATTTAGGCTGGAGTCGAACATATCAGTGAAGTACTTGAGAATTCTCAAAAGAATACAGTAGTAATACTTAGGATAAAATAGTTAATAGTTGAAGATTTTAAGTTAAGCATACTCTGAAATGATTTATCAGATCTATGCTGAGGAGTGAGCTCATAGCTCCTAAGCTGTGATTTATAGAGGTTTGTGGCAAAAGATGTTGGTACTTTACGCTCTGGTTTTGCATCTCATTTTCTTCAGTTACTTGAGGTCCTACAAAGTCCTATAATAGCTGGAGAAAACAAAAAAAAAATCAAAAAAAAAGCTAGAATACATCAGTCCCTGCAACAAATATCTCCTGATATGCTCCGAAGCCTGGGTACTGAAGTTGGAGATGAGTTGGAAGGAGCACTTTGCAGTGGGGAAATCACTGGAGACCAGCTGCATTAACTCTGAACCCCATCATGTCTCTGTGACAGTAGGGAAGAGCCAGAGCAGAACCAGTCACACAGTAGAAGATTTTTAAAAGCTCAGCGAGCTTAATGTCATGGGAAGGTCATGAGCAGTGAGCTGCTATACTGCACTCTGAGACCTCTCTCCTACTGTGAACTAATGGCTATGTAAGGTACAAGGCAGTGGAAAATCAGGTTGTAACGCTATCTTTCATTAAATGCAAAGTGTTTACATTTTAGCCAATTAAAATATCTCAGTGTGTTTAAATAATCTGTAAATCCATGATCTTGAAGCCTGATCAAAGCCAGTAAAAAAAGCAAAAAAAAAACCTGCAACAAAGTCGTCACAAGTCAAGGAACATTAAACATGCTGCATAGGTCTATATAGTGAACAGATTTGGGTGGGATTGCTTGTAGGTTCGCAGATTCGGCTTGGCTTGAGCAGGCTTAGCTCACTTTATTGGAAACTGCAACCTGTTACATTAATGTTGGATCTTCTTCCTGGGCTTCTCTCATTTTCTACTAAGCATAATCATCAGCTGTCTTTATATCCAGGTCCAACTCCCTATATTCTTTTTAATAATTTTCATTAAAGCAAATAACCCTCCCCCATCTGATGTCAGTATAATTATATTGCATTACTTCACAGCTGAGCCATGAAAGAGCCATAAAATGTTACATTTTACGCTAGAAGCAGTGGGGAAACACTGAATAATACTGCTTCTCCTTGACAGCACTGGCATCTAACAACAGAAAGGGTTCATGGTGCTGCATTGAGTGCAGGTCGTCAAATACAGAAGCATAAAAGTTCAGATAACTTGGGAGAGACTAAACGACCATAATGAGAGTACTTCTGCAGGGTCACCAAGTTATTTTTTCCCAGTGGAAATAATGCCAAAGATGAGAGAAAGTATACAGATAAACATCTCACTGATGGGGACGATGGCAGTGTAAATTTGTTCTTCAGGCATTCACTGTTGTCCTATCTCCTGCTCCTTTGTTACCATTTGAACTGGAGTGAACATGAGCAGTTGTGGAAGTTGGTGAAGACTTAAAGTTCTATTTTCCTCTATTGTGTGACCTTTTTATTCTACAGAAGTGGCACAAAAAAGCCAACAAAGTGGGGAAGAAGCAGCCTTCTGCTTACAGCCTCTCAGGTGAAGATGTTCTAGTTGGAGCCCAGGGGTTGATTCTAGGGCAGACTTCTTTCCAGTCCCACAGAGACAGATGACCCTCAGGTGACTGTACTGCTAGCTTATGAGCCAAGTATGCGAAGAACAAGATGTGGAGAACACTTGTAAAACATTTATGGTGGGTTTTTTAGGAAAGATTAGTAGAAAATAGTAACCAAGGAATACTCTGAAGCTGCTTCCCAATCTATTCCTGGAGCTGGGCAAACATATTCCAAATTAGTGTTTTCCATTTTGAAAATGCTGATTAATCAGTGTGAATATGTCAAGATTCATACTTAGTAAAAGGAAGTTTGGTTAAGGCTCATTGCAAAGTTTTTGGAACAGTATATTTCTTATTTTTTACTCCTCTTTCAGAAGAGCTCTTATTCGTTTAAAAAAAAAAAAACACCAAACAAGCAAAAACCTGACTGGATAATACTTTTAAACAGTTATCTATTTCTATTGACATGGCTTTTTTTGCAACATTTTTTTTTTACAGGACTTCACAGATTTTTTTTTTTCCTTCAGCCTCCAAACCTATTATGTGAATTTTCCATGAAGCTGAAGTTCCAGTTCTACCATAGTCCTGCCTGTGGAGCCTTCAGAATGGGGCATGACTGTTAATCTCTGTAATCACCCTAATAAACCTAAACTTACAGAAGAGAGAAAAAAAGTAAGGAAAAAAAAGAGAAATAATTAATACAGAATGTGTAGTGAACAGTCCTCAGTAATTCAAGCATATATGCAACAGCCCTTCTGCAGAATTAGTTCTAATTAAATACAGGATTTTTCTAGCAATAAACCTGCGTCTGCCCTCTGACACTGTTGTATGAAGGACATAACAGTTGTATGTATAAGCCATTCTTCTAGTCACTTTTTTAGCAGACTGGAATCAGAAGACGGACTTTGTTTAAATCTGTCACAAAAACAATCACTCATAAAATCATGGAGTCTGAATGTAACCATTTGGGGCCTTTTAAAGCTGCCTTGCTTTGCTCAACTGTACTATTGTAGCTGTTCATTATTGGCATACTTAAATATTCATCTGCAGACTGAGAAATCCCAGTCTTGTTTCTGAACTGAGTGTCTCTAATTTATTCACCCAAAGTCTGAGAGTTTTATTTTTCGAGTACATTTAACAAATGCTTTCTCTCTCTTCCTCTCAAATCCCTGTTCATAAGATTAAAAGAGGGAATATCTACAGAGAATATAATGTCGTAAGACATACACCTACTTAATAAGATTGACCTTGCCTAAGAATCATAGAATAGTTAGGGTTGCAGAGGACCATAAGATCATCTAGTTCCAACCCCCTTGCCATGGGCAGGGACACCACACACTAAACTACATCACCCAAGGCTCTGTCCAGCCTGGCCCTTGAACAGCGTCAGGGATGGAGCATTCACAACTTCCTTGGGCAACCCATTCCCGTGCCTCACCACCCTCACAGTAAAAGAAGACTATGGATAATTCAAGCCATCTGACAAAATCACTTTTCATTTCTAAAAATGTGCTGGTCAGGTTGCGTGCAGCGAGATGGATAAAGGAAGAGGGATGTAGTAGGCAATAGTAGATATAACCACATAACTTCTCATAGACTAAAGACAGGAGAGAGAACTGCAAAGATTAAGAAGGCGGCGCACTGCTACTGCAGCTTTTTTTTTTTTAAGTCAAAAAGGAACCAAAAGAGTTTATGACTGTATTTATTCCAGGAATGTGTAAATCTGGGTGCATAAAGAAGTAACATGCTCTCTACATAAAACATTTCCATTTACTGGCTCCTCCCATCTGGATTTACTGGATTACAGCCAAAGAGTTGTAACTGCCAAATTTTTCTTTAGCAGAAAATCCATCTGAGCAGAATTTAGTATTGGCAGAGGATGTTTGGAGACATGTGTGAAAAATTAGGAACCCTTTAAAGGAAGAAATAACCCAATTAAAAATGTGCAGAAAATAATCTATCGTACATTCCCATCAATTCCCTTTTGATTTCAAGTACAAAAATAATGACTGGATCAGACCCCAGTTGAGTCTAGAGCTGGCTAAACTGTTTGTTAAGGATTTACCATTATTCTTGGAGAGAGAAAAATTCTGAATTGAGCTTGTTAATGTTTTTAATTTTGCTTTTTACATACTTGCTTTATTGGATATCTCACACAAATAATTTTTAGTCCTTCAGCTCTTCAAAACAGCTTCCTTCGAGCATTTCTGCGCATTTATCTGTGTGGTGTGTTTGTACTTTCAAGTATTGTTTTTCCCTGACTGGATGACTCTGAACTTTAAAATAGAATTATAAATCAGGGAATAAAAATACCGAACTGTAGCTTATTCTGTTTCAAGAGGATAATCATTTGCCTAAAACATATGATATGTGTAACCACAGGCATTTGTAGGAAATGCTAGATAAGGCGACAGATTGATAATAATACTAATTAACAAATCACATTCATCACCTTTTAGCAACCACATTAACTACTTTAAAAGGGATTTTTTTGTCTTGCTTTGTAAATAATGACTCAGCCATACCCCAGTGTATGTGTAACTGGACCTGAAGAATGGAAATCAGTGACGTGCAACTTTTCTACTTTGTAGAGAAAACAAACAAACAAAAAAGGCAAAATAATGATTTGAGGGGTTTCCCCCTTCCCCCTTTTCCCCTCCCCTGGAAGAGAGTTTTTTAATTTTGTAATTAGTATCAAAACACTTTTTTTGTTTAAAGAAATAACCCCTTTTTTACAGAAAAAAGGTCAAAATAATTTCTTTATTTCCAAAGTAAGTATTTGATTTTCAACATTCTGGAACAAAAAACTTTCAGTGGCATTAATTTCACCAGCTGGAAGCATCACAGTCTTACATACATACCTTTGAATAAAGTGAATTGACATCCAGACATGTCTGTTTCTCTGAGTTGACTGTAACTCTGGAGTTAGACAAAATGCTTAACTCAGATTTGGCTACAGACAAGTATTTTCCCCAAAATAGCCCACCCCTCCCAAACCTGTCTTTTTTGGAGTTGGTTTGAAATTACTTCATATATTGAGCTCTTAGATTTGTGATTACTTGTCAGTTCAAACTTGAATTATTTCACGTATTTGGTCCAACCTCACTTCTGAAAGCATGCCCCAGAGAGAGAGAGAAGTGATCATATAGGTATTTAATACTCCATGTCAATAAAGATTTCAGTTCTCTTATTTCATCCCAATTATATCTCTTTTATCATAGCTGCAGGGTGTGTTACAGAGTTACCCTTTACTCTGCTAATCAAGAATAATGTGTCTCTTATTCTCCACATTTCTTTCATGGAAGCAGTCACTGTTTCTGGACGTAGGTAAGCAAAATATTCGCCTCACCAGGCGTATCACTGGAAGTCTGAACAGAAACAGCCCAGTGAGTTTCCAGCCTTGCAACTTCTGTGATTGATTAAATAGAGATCTACACATTCCTGGATGAAGACAATCAAAAACACGTCCTTCAGGAACATCTTCTGTAACCAGTGTGATACAGAGCTGAGAAATTATTCCGATATTTGGTAAGGAGGATATAGTGAAGATCTTGGCTTCACTGGGAGGCTGCTGGACCTCACAAGCCTCAGGCACAGGCTGTCATAGTACCCCAGGTACAAACAGTAGAGATATAATAACTTTATAATAAATATAAAATTTGTAGGCTGTATTCCCGTATTGTCAGAACCACTTCTTGATGCAATGAAAACTAATTGTCTCCTTCTTCTTGTGCAAGTTGTGTTGTACCTGTCACTTTGTATCTGATTTAGTAACTAGTTGCAGGATTTTTCATTAAATCAAAGCACAATTCAGGTTAGAAAGACGGGCTGGAAGTTACCTGATGTAATCCCTTGCTTAAAACAGGACTAATTTCAATATTAGATCACGTTGCTCTTGTCCAGTTGAGTTTTGAGTATCTGTAAGGATGAAGTCTCTGCAAGCTCTTTGGACAACTTGTTCTGGTGTTTGGCTACCCTCAAGGGATGTTTTTTTCTAATCAGAGTTTCCTTAGAATCATAGAATCACAGAATGGTTTGCATTAGAAAGGACCTTAAGATCATCCAGTTCTAACCCCCCTGCCATGGGCAGGAACACCTCACACTAGACTGTGTTGCCCAAGGCTCCATCCAACCCGGCCTTGAACACTGCCAGGAATGAGGCATTTACCACTTACTGGGGCAACCTGTTCCAGTGCCTCACTGCTCTCACAGTAAAGAACTTCTTCCTCATACCTAACCTGAACTTCCCCTGTTTAAGATTAAACCAATTCCCCCTTGTCCTACCGCTACAGTTCCTGATGGAGAGTCCATCTCTGGCATTCTTGTAGCCCCCCTTCAGATAATGGAAGGCTGCTATGAGGTCTCCACTCAGCCTTCTCTTCTCCAGGCTGAACAGCTCCAATTTTCTTAGCCTGTCTTTGTATGGGAGGTGCTTGAGCACCCTTATCATCCTTGTGGCCTTTCTTGCAGTTTGTCTCTGTTGCTTCTTTGGTTGCTGACCTCTAAGAAGAATGTGTCTCCATCTTCTCTATAATTACAGAATAGTGGTTAAGACAGCAATTAGATCCCCACTTTTGGCCTTCTCTTCTCCAGGCTGAACAAACTCAATTGCCTTAGCCTCTCCTTTTAGGTCATGTATTCCAGCCTCTTGCCATTGTAGTGGGCCTCTACTAATACGTGTTACAATTTGCACATTTTCTGCAATTCCTTAGTCTTGCTACCTTAAAAAATTCCAAGCCCTTGAAGTTAAAATACATTTTTATTTGTGTAATTGCCAATGCATTTTCTGTAATCTGATCATCCCGAAAGAGAACTGCTTGAAAAATGTAACCAGCTTTTCTAGTCATCCGGTCTGTGGAAAAGTGGCTTACTCCATCAAGGCAGCCAAATTTAACAAGGAAAAGAACTAGATTTAGCAACCATTTCAAAAGCAGACATCGTTTCAAGAGTCTTAAGACTCCTATTCCATACAGATACCAGCCCAGGCAGATAACACAAATTCCTAACTCACTATTTAAATGTAAATGGAGAATGTGTTTCTTATCTAAAACTGTTTATAATCCAAAAATAGTAATGAGTGTGTATATAGGGTTAAAAAGTACACATCCATTTCTGGAGCCATGCCAGGGAAAGGCAATGACAGTGTGATCAAGCTTAGGGCACTGAACTTCTTCTTGCCCCAAAAGATTAAGAGTTAACATTGAGTATAAAAGGCATGACTGGAATGAAAATGCCAATTCCTCTTTGATTTCAGTAGAACTGCACCAAGACAGATTGGCAGATCTCTCTCCCCAAAGATCCTTAACTGCACATTCAAACCAGAGAACGCCCTCTGAGCCCAGTCCTACTTCCATGTTCCTGGGAAGTATTTAAAATACCATGCCAGAATCTGGACCTGCGCTCCTGGCTTTATCCATCACTTGCTTCTGCATGGGGAAGCCCCAGAGTTAGTGTCAATCCAAAATCAAACAAGTTATGCACCGAAGCGAGGAGCAAGCGAGAGCCTGCTGTTCCCACCAGCCCTTCTGCAAATAGGTCAGTGGCCAATTTGTGCTCTCTGCCTGGCCGCGAGCACAGGCTGCCAGCGGGGAGTGAGTCAGCTGAGCCGCAGTAGCCCTGCACAAGCTTGCGGTCAGTGCTGGCTTCCTTCTCTAAATGCTTCACCCCCACCCTGCAGTGGGGAGAAAGTTAACCACGCTTTCCGGGGAGCTCAGGGATGGGTGCTTGTTTCTGAGGGACAGCTTGGGACCGGCAGTCCTGGCTGCCTACTGCTCGTTGCTGTGCTTCTGGGAGGGAGGGCCTAAACAACTTCCGCGACCCCAAAAGGCTTCAGCCACGCTCTGAGGCTGACAGTGCCCATACGCTTCCTGTAGCTGATATATTTTTATCTCATCCTCATAATCTGTGACACCACCAACTGCAACAGCAGCTGCAGGGGAGCAGGGAACCTCTGCCAGGTATGGGGTTGTTTTTCATACATAGCAGGATTTCACTTGTTTACTGAAGGAAGCAGGGTTGATTAACTGTGTCACTAGACTCCTGCCCTAAAGGGACCAGTGGGAAAGTGTCTTTTCCCATCCATTCAATTCAGGTGCAACTACTGGGTCAACAGGCACAAACAGGAACAAGCACAACCTTTTAGCCGAGCTGGCTTAGTAGTGGCTTAATCCGACTACATTTCCAGGATTTCTGGATTTACGCCCAGAAAGCAAACCCAATGTATAATATAAGTGATTAAGATAAATACTATTATAAAATCATATAGAAATTATAATAATATCAATTGTTATTATTTTTTAGAACTGAATATGTAGGCAAATATATGTAGCTACTTGGGCTGCTAATGCCTAGAAATTCTTCCTGTGTGCACTGCACAAAGGCAGGACTTTTTTCCTGCTCTGGTGAACAAGCAGCAAGCATAGATACAGTTAGCATCTGCCCTACTACGTATGTAGTATACTATTGAGGTGTATATGCGCAGGATGTCCATCACGCCCCAGACATTTCAAATTTACATGACCCACACCCAAGACAAAGGCAAAGCAACTGTGGCTCCAGCAATTTAGTTTATTTAGAAAAAGAGCCTCAAGGCTCTTCCTGCATAATTCTGTTAGTTCCTTGCTGTTGGATTCTGTTAGTTCCTTGCTGTCAAGTTGGTAACATTTTTGATCTTTCTTTCTCCCATTAGCCTTGCCATTCTGCCTGTTTTGTTTTAAAAAAGAGTTACTGCATGAAGTTCCCAAAGGATAATAATATGGGGAAATACTTGTGTTCTTTGGAAGCCAGGCTCATTAAATACCTGTGGATTTACTTCAAAGGAGAGGAAAGTTTAAATACAGAAACACTGGCAGATTAGCTCATTTCTATTTTTTATCTGCTTATTTTAGGTTTGTAGCTGCAGACAAACCTTAATGTAGGGTAAACTTTGGCTTAAGGAGGCACCATTATTTGCTGTGAGACAAAGGTCAGAAACAAGCTCTGGAAAATATTTGTCAATAAAACCCTGATAAAACTAGGAAGCCATTCATGTGGTTTGTGGTTTAAAAGACACTAAATGTTGTAAAGCAGTATTTATCATGGTGACAGCCACCAAATAAATCTCATAATTATAAAGGGACACTGCTAAACAGTTTGGAAACTGAAATGTTGAGTTGGAGCTTCAGACACTCAGATGAGCCATATTCTAGGAAAACTCCAGAAATATCTCATAGCCACTTAGTGAAGGAAAGCAGATGGTGTCATGTAAAAGACCTTTACTACACAAAAGTGAGGTACTGAGCGAAGTAACAAATGATGCTTGCCACCTGCTCAGCATAAAACGATACCTTGAAATTAGAGGAGGGTGAGAAAAGGAATCAGATGTAAAGAATACTTTTGCTGAAGATGGTTTGCAGTGCATTGTTGTCCCTGGAGAAGGGTAGATACGTCTTGCCCAGGCAGTGATCCACACATAAACAACAGTTGCATTATTAGCATCATGCATGCTTTTCCTGGTATGTTTAAAACATTAGGCAGTAGAGCAATGGGAAGAAGAGATCATGGGGAGAAGAGAGACAACAGCACTTGTGGCTTGGAGACAGCAGCAGCTCTGAGGCCTGGAAAGCTGACAAGTCTCTGGACAGGTAGTTAATGAACTGGGTAGGTAGAAGACTTTGACCTTCTGGTTCTCTGCTATTTTTCCCTATTTAAAAGCTTTTGGCTAACTCAGGCTAGCTTGACTTTTAGGTTAGAGAAAGGCCTGGCTTCTCTGCCTGAAGGTAATGAGATTACTTGATTTTCTGTACCAAAAGGGTCTATGGCAGCTACTATAGCTCTTTCAAGGATAGTGTGGTCCAAGGCTCTGCAGGGGCTGCTTAGGGGAAGCAAGCTGCACAGTTCCCTGGCTGGTTCTTTTCCCAGGCAGAAGAGCCAACACAGATCCCTTCTAGCAACTGTGCAAAGAAGGAAACTGGAAAGGCTGGTACCCAACACTGTTTTGAGTAATGATCTCTCAGAACAAAGAGAAGCCATCAGTTTCCTGCTCTGTTGCTATTGGGTGAGTGAGCTCCACTTTTCCTCTTGCTCTTCTTTTGTTTCTTTGTTTTCCCTCTCCCCACATCCCAGTCAGGGTTCCGAGTGCACCAACAGGCTCAAATTGCCCCCACTTTTCCTCCTGTTCCAATAGCCCCTCTCATCTCCTATTTCAACAATATTTTCCCCATGACATCCCTTGAATCCAGGTTTATGTAATATAAGTAAAGCGAATGAGTCAGAAAGAAATGGGGCTAAGAAGCCATGCATCTCTCATCACACACCCCTCCCCCTCTCCCTAATCTATCTCTGCTATTATATCCCACAAACTTGACCGTTGCTTGTCCTTTCAACTTGCAAGTTATTAAGGCCGGGAACTCTGAGCATGCACTCGGGCAGCACGCCATTCAGTGGGGACCCAATTTCTGCCTGGGGCATCCTTACAATATTAATTACAGTAATTGAGAATCTCAGGTGTGCTTTGGCTGGAGTTGAACCATAACAAAAAGCAAGCCTGTAGACTATAAGCAAGGAGAAGGAGAAGCTTACTCAGCCCTGACAATTGAGTTCCTCACTTTTGCCAAACATGGAATAACAGTTTATATTTTTCTTTCCTGAAACAGAACAGGAAATTCCGTGTAGGAAAGCCCAGAGGTTCTAGCCCAAGCTTTTCCTTAGTGAGCTGGGCACAGAGCTGAGAAATGCCCTATGGACAAATTCATACATCCCTCCTGGAACACCAGGGTGAAAGCCACCTGCCAAGAACTCTCTAACACAATGTCCTGCTTGGCCCACCTGCAGCGAGAGGTTTTCTCAGTCCCAGACTTCACTCTCCAGGCAGAGTACCTCAGCAAGCCCACGTTATGCCCAGCCAGCTTCTTCAGAGAGCTTTTAACCCCAAATGGGGGTCCTGTAATTCTTTCGTATTTTGACTACACATCCAGGTACAGCTGGAATTTCTGCTGCTTTTATCAGCCTCGCTCCAAGGCACTTAGGCAGTCTGGAATCAGTGTTTAGGCAAATAAATTCTTTTGTCCATATACGTGTGTAGCTTTTGCCAGGAGTGATGCATCTATTGCGCTGCTAGGCAGCTATCTGAAGCCTGCACCTTGCAGACTAAGATGTATTAGGTGACACCTACCTTTGTACACCGGCACTGGTCATTTGTGTCCATATGTATGGCAGAACTGCTTGAGCAGCAAGTGGCAGCTTCTTTCCTCTGTAATGATAGGGAAGCATTTTGAGATTTGTTTAATGCTCACAGTCACTGGCTTCACTGCATTTCCAGCTTCAAGGCTGGGGCTGTCAGGCTGTCAAGCCATTTTAACATGGCAGAAAGTATCAAGACAGAGAGCTAAGATGATGGGAATGCAGAAACAGCAGTTTCATTAATTCGCAGACACTTTCTTAAAGTACTGCTGTGGACTAACCTTGAATTCTCGAGACCCAGCTTATTCTTATCTCTCTGCCACCGCCACAGTACATGAACCTGGGCAGGAAATTTCACTTCTCTGTTTTACCTCCTGCCCATGTTTGTTCTGTAAATAACCAGGCCTTTTTGCTCAATCCCCACAGCATTCCATTAGGTTAGCTTATTCTTCAGTTATAAAATCCATTCACAGGGAGGCTGTAGAGTGGTCTGAAAAGTTTTTATGGAAATGCTATTCCCACACTCTTACCTGCCTAACTCAGATGAGATCTTTGAATGACTTCACAAGGCGATGTGGCAAGTCAAGTCAGAGAATAGAAAGCCGGTGATTTTCATTTCTAGATGTGTCCTCAGAAAATTGTATCCTTTACCGAATTCTGCTGTCATAGGTAGAATTGGCCTGAGGGAAATGTTAGACTGAGAGCCAGAGAAAGAAGGAAAAAGGATCTTGCTGGCACAAGGAGCAGGGTCATCATTCAGCCAGGCAAGACGCTCCAAGAAAGAGTGTCTCTCTTTTGGAAAGGACAACTGGGTAAAGGCAAGGACCCTAATCACATAGTATTTTCCACATTTGATAAATGATTCATCATATTTAGTTTCTTTTTGACAGTGGTTAATATCAGATGTTTCAGAAAAATATGCAAGTGACTTTGTAAGTAGATAGTCTAGTGTTAGCCTGCCCAAGGCAAGTTTCTTCCTAAAGCCAGGTAGCTGGCCGATGGCCTGGCCTGTGAAGCTTTGTTTCCCCACAGTCATGGTTCAAACAAAGATGCAATGATACACTGATTCCGTAGATTACCTAATCACCACACTGAATTATTTGTTATTCCAAAGTACAAGTTATTAGAAACAGAACAGGAAGGAATGTTTCAAACCATCTTGGTTTCTACCATACCCAGATGAACCAAAGCACTGGAGAGTCATTTTAAGCGTTCTTCAAAGGGTGTTATAAAAGAGTGAGGTTTGAAAGTAGTGTCCGTAGTGTCATTTTAGGGGCCAGGCTTCTATTCTGTACGTGCTCCCCCCTCAAAAGAAAGTAAATAATCAGAAGAAAGTTTGGATAATCTTCATAGTTTTCAGAGCCTGCAGTTCAGGTCAGTTTATTTGGCATTTACATATACCCCATATTTCAGCAGATAAGGAACCAGTAAAAACCCACCAAACATTCTCTCACACAAAAATTTTCCAGCTCTCTGACTTCTGGCAGTGGCCAAAACCCCTGCAAAATCAGCTTTTCCTGTGGTATTTCAGCCTTCTCGGTCCTGGTCCCAGAGGAAATGGGAAGCGTAAAAACATCTAAAAACTGATTCATGAAAGCATTTCAGGTAGATGCAGTCAACCTCCAAAACATGGTCCTTCTCTAGAAGTGTCCTCAGCTGATGGCACTTGCGGATCCTGGTGTGTGTCTTCCGGAGAGCGTAGCTCTCTTCAGCTGATTGCTACTGCTTGTGGCTGACTGAAGTCTCTTCATGTGTTTGATAAAAGAGAAAAATTCAGGTTAAATTTTGTTTAAAATGCTTTCATTCTAACCTCAGAGTTTGTTTGCTCCTTCGTAGTTTGCATCTGTCTTAAAACAGACATCAGCCGTACTTGTATGTTCTTGGTCAATATACTCCTGAAGACAGAAGAAAAAACAAATGTGCCTTCTCATGTTCTCAGTCCTTTTCACATATTCCACAACAATAATATCCAATCTTATAATGCTAAAATAGCCTTTAGAGGATCATGTCTTAGGACACCACAAAGACAGAAGTAACTACTGGTCAGTACCAACAGAGTAACTGGTATGCCCTTGCCTATGTACATGTTCTGGGGAGCGTGGCTTGTCTTCAGGAAAGCCATATTACTTCTCAGCTTTTCAGAGCATTTTCTATGCCTTGCCTCTGTAGCAAGGCCCCATTTGTTTTGTATGAGTTCACCGAAACATCACTGTAAGTAAAGTCTATGTAAGTTATTTCGTGGACTACACTTGGAGTTACAGTTAGCAAACTGTTTTACTCTCCCAAGCTAGTGCAGAGTCGAACATAGCCAAAGTAGGCTGAGAACTAAGCTAAAGCATTAACAAAGATGGCAAAGATGGTTTGTAGCCACATTTCTGCCCTTGCCCATTACTCCGTGCAGAAGCTGCTGTTACCCTACAGGCTCCATATCATCGGTATTTAATGTTCAGTGCATTTGTAAAAGATTAAGAAATTTGGGATGTTTAGGACAATTAGATCAAGAACTGGTTCTAAAAGTGAATTTAAATTCATTTGGTGTGGAAATGCGCATCTTGAAAAGCAGCTTCTGGTCTGCTGGTGGCAGATCTTCCACTGCTAAATCATTTCTTTGTGAGGAGGAGAATTTTCAACACCTACTAATTCACCAGCCAGACTGGGAGAGGAAGGGACGGGCAAATTACAAGCAGGGTGACAGGAACTTTGTTCCACTCCAGATTCTGATCAACTGCCTTGAATTTCTCCTGCATGAAATATTTTGAGGCCCCAGCCACCAGCTGGGAGTCGGGCAGAGGCAGAAAGACAGCCGCTCAAAAATTAATGAGATGCTGAGCTAGGAGATGGTGTTCTCTGCCTACATATGGGAAAGACACCAACGTTTGCCAGCACCCAGGGATTTTTCAGTGTAATACAGCCTTTGGGATTTATAATTCAGGCTGCTTGGGATAATGTTGTTCTGTCTGATGCTGTAACGATCCCCCAGTGAGATAAAGTTACAAAGAGGGCAGCACATAACGTCGTGCACATTCGTGTTTTCCAGGACAGTTAAACAAGCTTTCATTTGTTATAGAAGGAATCTATTCAAACTTTGGCAGAGCAAATCAATAATTGTGTGTTTCCTTTCTTCCTCCCACTTGGAATCCAGTCTGGATCATGCTCAGAGATGGTGCAGGGGGAGGAGAGAAAGGGAGCTCCAAGAAGCGAAATGCCTCCTGCCATTAACTGAAGCAAAATGATCCTATTTAATGCACTGCTCCCCACAGCAACCATATTAATGTGGCACTTCAACCTGTAACAGCAAAACAGAAAGGCCATTGCTCACCCTGCTGCAGATTCCAGCTCTGGCTCTTCTCTGAGCTGCTTTTTTTATCCATTCTACCCAGACAGACCCTGGGGCTGTGGCTCCTGGATCCATCATCCAGATTTCTGGCCTTACTGCTCCTCCTGACACTGACATCTGCTCTATCTCCAGCATGTTTTGGGTGTCCCTGACATCCAGCTGTGCATTTCACAGGGCACTGGTTTGTTCTGCGCTTGCACCAGCAGCTAACTGGAGCTCTGCCCCATTAGCAGCACACTAAGCCACCAGTTTCTAGCACTGTTTAACTGAAATGAGCTGAATCCTGAAGAAATTAAGCAGGCTGCATGTGAGATGTATATAAACTTGCCAGGGGCTCCAGTTGGTAGGAGGTGAATGGAGATGGAAGTTACGCTTGGGAATGCAGGCTCAAGGAAATGTGGGAAGTTACTGTAGGACTCTCAAAAGGCGGCATCTGCTCCCCAGACATTAAACTAACCCCAACAATAAAATAAGTGGACCAGAAGCTTTCTTACACGAAAACCTGGACTTTAATCAATTGGCCCAATAAGGCGATCAGTCCCATGTGTAGATTTCATATGAGCCTGATCTCTAGAGGATTTTGTGAATATGGTGGTAAGCTCTGACTAAAACCCTGATAAAATCGGCTAGGATAAACCGTAATTCATGGCCTAATCCTTTGCCTGGTTTAGTCACTGAATATTCACACGTTGACTTAGTGGCAAGTTAAAAGAAGAAGTACATTTACCTGGTGTGTACAAAGGCTTGGTAAACTGCTATTACCCATTCAACTCAATGATTAACTCTTAAGGGTTAGCAAAAAGAAAAGAAGAATCCCAGTACCTAACAAAGAAAGTTGTACTGCACAAATCCCCTCCTACATTTGGTCTCTTGCAGGTTGGATCCTCAATCCATCTCCTTTGTCTGTTTATCCCTTGAGTGCAAACCTCTTCAGCTCACATTGTTCCGCTTCCAGAGATAAATCCACGTGAGTCATGGTGCTGGAATGCCAATAAATATGGCTGTAACCATGCCCCAGTTAGTTGCTGCAGATCTTCTTGGCACCAAATGAGGCCCACTCTTATCTTCATTTGTGCAGCTTTTCTCTAAAAAGAAGCTTCAGGCCTTGCTATGGCCTTTAGGTGCAAAAACAGGAGAAAGATTTTAAAACAACAGAAATAGTTCGTATTTCATTGAAACAATCCACAGAGAGAGATGGACTTCCTAGCTTCTGAAACCTTCCAAAGGAGGGAATTCCGTGCTTCCCTCTGTGAGGACTGCTCTCCATTTCTGCTGAGTCAGCCAAAGTTTTGCTACTTTCTGATCGTGATAGGATCAGAAGAGGCCCCAGTGTGGCTGACGTTAGGTAGGGCTCTGTCTCCCAGAATCTGTCCTGGGGATATCTGTGTTGTTAAGCTTTTTGATCATGAATTGCTTATGTAAATAAAAGGAGAATATTTAATGATCTTCCCTTCCCTTCCTCCTCCTTCCCTTTGTTCCTTTCTTTCAGATGCATCTTAAATAATTTTTTGGCAACCCTTCCTCAAGAATAAGTTGTCAAAAATTCCTTCAACTAAGTGTAATCACAAGCAGGACCACGGCAACCCCCTTTCCTAATAAGGTTGCCCACATTGGCTGATAAGGCTCTCCAATGAGATCTATGTCCCTGAGGCCTGGAATGCAGTGCAGTAATGGAGGCATCTATTTATAAGTTGACTGAGAGATAATTGTGTTTGTCTGATATTTAATCATTTGTATAAAGTTTTACAACTAAATCAGTCTCTTGGATATTGTCCTGGTATGAAGAAATTCTGTTCAAAAATACAAAGCAGGAAATCAGAAGCAGTGCAACATGCAAAGTGAGTTCTGTGCAGACCCCTCTGAAAATCACTTTGGTTTATGTTACATTAAAATGTCGGGCTGTTTAGGCTGCAGGTTTTTAGGCCTGACTTAGTAGGGGTATCGCATCCCAAAATACTGTGAGGTTGTACTGTACCCCCTGCTCTGCCTTAGTCAATGAGAAGGCAGCCGGTAGCGCTCTGCAGAGAGGCGGCGTGTTCCCAGCCCCAGCACAAAGGGGATTCTGACTTCTGCGCATCACCCTTGCTGCTTTGCTGTTGAGTAGTGCTTGTTAATCAAGGAGCCATTATCTTGAAATCGCTGCAGAGTGAGTGCCGCTGGCTGGGAGCCAGCAGGCTTTCCTCATTTATTGAAGGGTGTTATTTTATTTGTGAGCGTTCTTCCTTTTCATTTCTTTTTAACGGCACCAACTTCTTGTTTCCAACAGAAGTAACATGCAGTCCCAAGGCCAGTTTCAAGTCTGGGTCCCTAAACCTGCATTTAGTCACCTAGTAATGGTTATGTCTAGTGCATAGTATTCAGAAATGCTTCCCAGAGTCCAGGTACACACCAGCGTGGATTCCCAGCTGTGTTCTCCTTTGACAGCTGAGTGTGGGAGGTCAGCTGTGAGGCAGGGCCATCCCATCAAAATAAAGGAGGACACAGACTTTTGTTTGTTTCCTGGGACAAGATAAATTTCTACATACAGTGGTCACAGTTTCACTGCAATCTCCGAACTCCTTGATAAGAGTTAGGAAAACTAAACCGCTAGCATTTGTATTTACAGCACACGATGAAGAAGCATGTATTCACGCCAAGGGAAGATCCCATTAAATCTACTTATACTGGTTTATGCTTCTGCAGTACAATGCTTATGCATTCTTCTCCAGGGCAGTGTGCTGGGATTGTGCTTGATGAGGACAGTGCCCTTTAACACCCTGCTTTGACAGAGTCCCATTCCCAGCATCTTGGGTGGACCACAAAAGGAAAATCAAACAAGCCTCCAAAAGGTTAAAATTTTGAAGAAAACTATCTTATCTGCTGTGAAAGCTCAATCAAGTGCAAAGAGCATTACCCAGGATATCTCTTGCACTGAACTTGTTTAGTGGGAAAAGCCCTATATAAATAACTGCAAATACATGTAAGTATGTACAATATATACAGAATACACATTTTTATGCATGTGCATGAATGTATGTGTATATATGGATGTACTATTATAGGTACTGTGATGATACTGGAATTTCTGTCCCACATAAAGAAAATCTCTTTTTTGAACATTGCCTAAAAAAATCTGCCCTCAAAGTGTAATTTTCCTTAGAGGGCAGCTTGTCACCAACCTTGGCTCCATTAACTGTAATCCATATCTTTCTCTCTCATCATTGACAGCAGCAGCCTAAAGGTACCTGTAGTTCACTGACAAGTAACAATTTAATTACCTTTGCTGTTGTAACATACAGATCAGCCAGCACAGTGCCCCACATAAGGTCCATACAGAGTGTACCTGAGAGCTCCTTGACTCAAGTGCTTTGCTCAGATGAGCATGGGATACTTTGATCCAGAGCCAGGTCCATGCCTCACTGGGAGCACAAAACCAAGACCCAGATCTGGGTTCTAAAGGCCCTTCCAGCTCTGGCCTGCAGCAGCAGCAGCAGCAGGAGTCAGGTGAGGACAGGGGGGGCTCTACATCACTCAAAGCTGAGCTCAAGACCACTTTTGCTTGATCTGTTTCACGTGTGAAATTCCTCCTGGCATGCATCCTAAGTGGCTCCAGAAATGTGATCTGTCGGTATCCCACCACCTGTTGTGCGATATATGGAGTCACTGTAATCCTACATTCATCGTCTGGGGAATATTTCCAGGCATCCAGGCTTTGATCTGTGCTTGGGTTATGCAGATGTTTCAGAATGAGTCTAAATGTAATGCTGAGTGTTTTTAAGAACATAGCTTTTTGTTTTGTCCTGGAGTGAGTTGGGCTTCTTTCCTCTTAGAGCCTCCTCAGGAAAGGACCCATGCCAGATCAAAGCTTCTTAGCACACACAAGGATCCATTGTTCCAAGAGCTGCTACAAATTAGCAGCTGCAGTTAAAATAAAGGGTGGAGGTATTTTTCTTAGCCTCATTTAAAATTGTTTGGAGTAATTATCCCAAAGTACATTGAGAAAATAAAAGTCCCTTAGGGGCTGCCAATTCTGTAAGGATCCTATTAAGCTGCACATTGCTGCTGGATATCTGATCAGGACATGATGATGGCAGAGAGAAGCTAAACTGCTCTAACTACTTATGGAAAGACCGTTTCTGTTGCCTCTGGCAGCTGCAATGAGCTTTAGGGGAGACACCCATGGATTTCTTCCATAGTTAATGAGGAGAGAGGACCCACTATGCACTCAGCATGAGGTGGGAAGACGTCCCTCCAGGATGCAGATGTCTAAACTAGACCCTTAACCATGCCTTGACTCCATGGAGCTTTCACGGCTGATGTCTTGAGCGGGCTACAGAGAAGGGATGTTGCCCCACGGCAAAGTCTGAGCTGTCACTCAGAACTTGACTCCCCAAACCGCACATTCCTGTTTTAAAAGGAGATACGGGTGTTTAAAAATGAGCCTTCTGAACACAAATAAAACCAGCTATTTGCAAAATTATCTGTACAAGGGGAATTCAGAGGAAATCCACCTACAAAAAGTAACTTTTTTTCAAATACAGTTTAAAAAATTGTATTTTATACTTCCTTAAATGTTGTTGTTATTGTTTGATTATTTTAGAGGAAGTCACTAGCACAGCATAAGGTAAAAATACAACAGTAAAAGTATTATTTTGTGGTCATCACAAAATCACAGGGAGAGTTCACTTATGCTGTCCCACTTCCCTTTTCAGGGATGCTAATAACAAAGTTGGGGCAGCTGCAACTGAGCATACATTAGGGCTGTATTTCCTAGCCCAGGGTGTTTCCAGTAAAAATTACCTGGACCCACGCTGGCTTACAATTTTGATCATAGTTTCTGGCATGCTTTATCCCTCACCACTCCCCTCTCCTGGGAAGATCTTGTTCATACAAAGTGAGTGCCGTTTTCCACCGGGTCTAGCTGGCCTGGAAAGGGGTGCAAATCCAAAATGCTCAGGGAGCAGGCTAGTGCATCCAGTCTTCTCATGGCACTGTTCCCCAGCACTCCTCTGAGTCAGGACCTTCATTCACACCCTGTGGCTACAAAGCCATGCCATGACTCCACTTCTGCCACCCAAAAAGATGAGGAGTATGCTCCAGAATGTCCAAGGGACATGGAGACGTAGCACAGGTCTGGTGAAAGCAATCATTCAACTCGGTACTGTAACCCTGCTGCTGATCAAGCTGGTAGTGAAGACAGACAGAAGAGGGGAGGCCACATTGCTGGGCAAACTGGGACCTCAACCTTCAGCCTTGCTCTGAAGTGGTTTGAGGACAGTTGTATGTGCTCTTTTCAGGTCTGGAAGGTACTGCTATGGACACTCCTGGCTGGCCCTTCTGGGGGTCAACAAGTGGACTTGGGCTTATTGCAGCGGGCATAGGGATGCTGAGCATGTGAACAAAGACGGGGAGTTTGGCTGAGAGTGGCTCTGAGGCTGAGCTGTTAAGACACACAACAGGGACATGCGCTTGGGCAATTGGGCCTGGGTCCAGGAGAGGGAGAGGGTTAGGGATGCCTCATGTTTCTGACTTTGTGGGAAATAAATCAGTGTGTACAAAACTCCACTGGGCTCGCTTCGCTTATTTATGAGAAAATCACAGAGGTTCATCTCTGAAGGCATCCAGAGCACTGCTGGGCTTTATTCCTGGTAATATGAAGTTTCATTCCAACCTTTGATACACTTCCCCACTCCCTCATTATTTAAAGTGTGGTTTTACTCTAAAGATTGCCTGTATAAAATTGGCATCTGCTTCCCTAGCCAGATATATTCCATGTGTGAAATCAGAATATCAGCCTAGTGATTTCAGTGGCAAGAACTTTTTTCACATGCTCCTTTTTCATGTTGATGATGCAGAGGCTTAGTTGCACTCTCACATGTCAGGCAGCAGCACTGCTCTCCCTTTTGACCCTAAGCTTTTAGCCAAACAAAGGACTGGCGCATTAGTTCCTTTAAAAGGAAAAGTGGTGGTGAGGAAGGTACTTCTTTTGATGCACCTCTGTTAATACACTAAGCGTATGCACTGGTGACAAATCACGGGGAAAATCAGAAAAAGGGGATAATCTCTTTTCTTACACTTCTAACCCAGTCAGACGCCCTTTCGTTCTTGCATAGCTTTTTATGTTACACTGTTTGGGCTGTTTTGTTTCAAGGACTTCTTTTACTTCTTTCCTGCTAGGTCCCATTGCCTGCTTGGTCTCTTTCTCAAACACATAAGCCTTTGTAAAGGAGAGGTAGTAAAAGCTCTTTCCCCTTCAATGCCTCTTGTGTACTTTCATCTGGGGTAGTGACACATACTTGCGTTTGATGTGGAGGTTCCTGTAGGTTTAATTATATGGTTTCTTGTGGAATGTAATAGTTTCTTCAGCTGTCAAGTGGTGGTCGCTGTGGCTGGCCAAAGACAGTATTAAACTTCATTAATTCCTGCTCAGTCAGATTCTGTGCTGATTCATCACTCTGCAGTCCGTGGAAGACAGAATCCCTGTTGCGGAGGGCTGGGGTACAATGGTGTGCACCATGCAGGGGTAACACAGTGTATCCTGGTCTGTAGGTTGTTCGGATCTGGGAATGAGACACAAGGAGGGGAATCTCAACTTGACTTTCAGATCTAAAATGAATCTTCTTGTTAAATAAATCAAAAACTCGTGGTCCTGTGAGAAAGAAGGTTGCAAAAAAAATCAGAATAATGGTATTAAATAATTCAGAGATTTTCCCATATTTCTCTGGAAAATCTAGCCCAGGTTTTGTGGAATTTGGGGAAGATGATTGTTTTCTCTGGAAAGGTTTGCTGGGGCCAGGAGGGTTTCAGAAAAGAATGGTGGGAAGTTTTCAGGAGTGCTGGCTACCTGGTATATCTCTGTACAATGCTTGCTCAGCGCCAGGGCACCAGGGACTCCCAGAGCTGCAGGCTGGTCACACAAATAGCAAAATATCTATTTGGTCCTCTTTCAGAGCTAAGCAAAGAGAAAACACAGGAAAAATACAAGGAATTTTACCTATATAAGAACTTGAAGGCCTAACAGTTATGAACCCGGGTTCAGCTCCATGCCTACTTCCCTCTCTGTTGTAGGAGGGCATCCTGCAGGATGCTGGAATCATCATGTAGATCACCTCCTTCCTGGAAACCTGGTAGTAAAATAGATGCCCTTGCCCTGAGCTGCCCTATACTCCCCTGAGTCATTAATAGCCCCCTTACATGGTGTGGGGCTTAGAGCAGATGGGGCTCTGACTAATACCTTCTACACTAAGTCCTCCTTTCTTATAGTTCCTTCTATTTTATGGCACACTTTATTACTGCAGCTGTGTACTAGCCTCATGGTTTCAATGATTTTTCCATAATACTCTCAATCCCTTCCTTGCTCATTGCTTCAAGTGATTGGTTCCTTGCCCTTATATTAAATTATGCTACATTTTTCTGCAGCAAACTGCATTAGACTGTCTTACAAGCTGGTATTTACCATCTGCTGGCCCAATCTCACTACCAAGCCAAACCCTTTTGAACAAAAGTTATTTTGCCTCAGAGATTTTATTGCCTCCAACACTAGTATTCTCTACAGACCCAAAGCACATAATTATTTCATGGGGTGTCCTGCAAATACATCCAAGAGGGTGCCAGAGCATCCTACAGAATAGATCTGTGGAGATGTATTTGCAGGATTTGGCCTTTCCAAGGCAGACAGGTAAGACAAGGAGCTAATGCCATAATTTTGCTGCCCTTTTACGGTAATTAAAATCTCCTTTCACAAGTGTGCTTTGCTTCCTTCTCCTGATCTTGTTCTTTATGTTGTATCCAATTTGATCAGTTCTATAAACCAATTAGCGACAGGTTTTCCCCCAGTGGGCCATTGATCACTGACTGCCTCAGAACCACGGGACTATTTATTTAGGTTTCTAAAGGGTGGTCAATACCACTGCCCAATAACTTGCTACACCTGAACCTTCTGGAGTCCTAAGAACCATATATATTCCAAACCCAGCTCTCCCCCCCACCTCCCTCTGCAATGCCTGAGAGAGCAAATGAGCCTCACAGGCAGGTTCCTCCAATGGAGAAAGGCAACCTCTTTCCCTGCTTGATCGCTCCAATGAATCTGTTTTACCTTGTTGCTTTTGTTGATCTCAGTTTGGAATGTAAATTGGTCTAAAAAGATAAACTTCCAGCTCAGTCTTTGGCAATGGTGGTGAGAGGGGAGGAAGGGTTACGATGATGCTCTGAAATGACCCAAGAGTTCAGGAAGCATCTTGTTATCCCCAGCTAGAAGGAGGTTGCTGTGAACTGAGGCTTTGGGAGTAAATTAAGAAAGGGTAAAGGCGGCCCTAGGCTAGGAGGATACTGATAAGGTCAAAGTGGAGCTGGTAGCTCAGGCTTCATCATGAGTTCACAGGCAATAACTCTCTGGTAAGACACCTTAGTTTAAAGAGTGAGCTGAACCTAGTAACCGGGGAACATGTGTCTGAAACTTGGTGCAGATTATTGCTTCATGTTAACAAATGTGCATTTTCTCCCTTACATGGGAATGTGCAACACTTGCTTCTTGCTTTGCAGCTCCTTTACTGAAAGAGGTACCTCTTAATCATAGCAATGCACATAGCTGTGCACAGAAACATCTGTGTGAGCCCCCAGACTTGGCTGCATTCTTCTTGTCCTGATTTCTACCCTGCTCTACACCTCTTGACTGAGCTTGCAGCGTGGATTTTTCAATGACTTCAAGTGTAATCGAAACAGGGCTTGTAAGGAAAGAAACAGCTTCCACAGACTGAGGAATACAGTGTCAGCAAGAGAAAAGTACGTCTATCACAGCATAACTGTGTGTGTGAAATGGTTTCTGATATGTATGTCTGTGCCACAAGAAAAAGCACTTCCATGTACATCTGATACATTTCAACTATTTCAGGGCTTCCGCATTCTAGTCTTGTGTTTCCATTGGTTGGTTAAAAAAGATAAACACAGACATTTAAATATAAAAATATACATTATATGTAATAATAGAAAGTACTCAAAGAGATTATTATAATACCACGCTATACAATGTTGCTATAGTGTGTAAGAGAAATGTGTAAATAAAAGCATGCGCAAGATTTGAATCATTCTGCATGCTTCTGTTTAAGAACAAGAGGTCAGCGTTTCCATTTCAGATGTACAGAACAGGGACAAATAATAAGCATACGTTTTTCTGCTCATCTGAGTCCCAATACCTGAGTGTGAGTGACCTGAGGGGTAAGGAAGTGGGCTAGAGAGCCTGGGTAGAAACCTGGTGGCATGAAGGTGAGGCTCGTGTGATGCTTTGGGAAGTGTGCAAGGAGTTGTGGTTTCCCAGTAGTTCTCTTAATTGTCTGCAGTTTGGGAAATTACAGGGAAATACTGGAAGCTGCAGGGACACCAAGTGTGATAACCTTGACAGAAAACATGCAATTAGCTTTACTGACAGTAGTAATGTGTTCCAAAGGGCTTAGGAAATGGATTCCTAAGCCTGTCTCTTAGTAAGGGTAAGGTGTGAAATTGTTTCAAGTTCAATACGCTCTGACCAGGTTCTTTAAATGTTTCACACAAGAAGGGTTTGATATTTGGTATCAGATTTCCTTATCTGTAGGTATGTGACATTGCATGGGATTCTAATTTAACAGTGTTATAGCAACATACTGAAATCACAACACAAACACTATATAGCAATTGCAACATACAGTTGGGTCACAAATACAAACATGATTCCTATTACTGGTTGAGGACAGCTCAGGCCCATTGCTCTCTTCAGGATTAATTTGGTCATTTAATGTTTAGACTTTGTGTTGGGCTGAGCCACAAATACACTTCCCCCATGCTGGCCTAGCTGGCTAAGGAAGATAATACTCCCTATCAGTTATTTTAGGGAAGACCACTTACACAATCAGTTGACCCACTCAACAGATACAGTTGTTTAGCTAATACAAAGACCCCTTTGTGTTGAGATAAGTTCAGCTTCCTTTATGACAGCTGTGGTCACTTCCTACATGCTTTTCTGAGCTTCATGAGCACATCATCCTTGCCTATCTTCTTTGAGCCTTCTTCCGTTGAAGGGCTTTGTTGGTCAGCCACAGGAATCCCCCAGGCTTCAGAGCAGGCAGTGGTTCCACCCATGAAGTGGGCAAATGAATTCATACATAAAGCATTCCTGTTAGCAAAGGACAGTATCCACATTTGTAAGTTCTAGAGGCAGGACCCCACCATGTTCACCTAGTTTTAGTTGCTAGTAACCAGATAACTTAAGCTAAACTCTTACTTCTGGTGGCAACCACTGGCACCAGTACATAATCCGGACTGACCATGTTCCCTGCGTGAAGGAACTGGGTGAAGCTGGTCTGCCTGCCAAGACATGGTGTTAAATTAGCACACTCTTTTGTAAACTGTGCTGTACGCAGCATAGCTTGAGTCCCTGCCATCAAAACAATCATGTCCAGCATTTTTTCACTGGGTGCTCACCTTCCTGGGTTCTGTAAGCCGTTTCCCAGCTGGAGACCATACATGGCTAAGATTTACGTGTATTTATTTTTGATGGCCTATTTGCTAACTCTAGAAGATTGTGCATGCAGCACAAGGCAGCCAGAGCTCCTTTCTCCCAGGATGGGGAGGAGCAGAGAAAAAGGATGAAGATTAAACAAGTGAGGCCAATATTAAGAATAATTTTTTATAACATTCTTTCGAATGAATACACTTTTACAACATATTTTTCTCCTAAATGATGTGTTCAGGCAGAGGCCCAATGTTGTAAAAAGACACATAATTGGCACTCAAAGAGGTCTGAGTTATTGCCTGGTTGGTGTAATTTTACACCTGTCACTGCCCATATATTTAGAGAGAGTGAAAAAACCAGACCTGGGGGTGTTTCACTGCTGGCTGCCTTCAGGCCGCGCTGACATGCTCGCTGAGTTTATAGTGTGCTGTTGTGAAGGCGAAACCGGGAGCTCATCTAAGGCACAGTTTGGCGGGGTCAGCAAACGGCCTCCAGTTGCAGTCACTACAGGAATGGCATCACTCTTCAGATCTGGCCCCACTTTCCCATCTCCTTTCGCAGGAGGCAGAAGCCCACTCCGCGGAAGCAGTGCCAGTCCCCATCCCAGTGAGCTCCTCCTCACCAAGCATCGCCCAGTGCCAGTGTGCTGGAGGCGGGCAGCAGGGCAGTGTGCTGAGATAGCTGCCTTCTAAGAGAACTTTTATTACTCAGGCTTGTGTTGGATTTGTGGTTTGGTTTTTGTTTTTCCCTGGGATTTGCTGGAAGTACCTGGCCTGTGGCCTCGGCTGCTCTCCTTGAGCTTAAAGTACAGAAATATCACAATAAAAATCCAAAAGTGCTGCCAGCGGAGGATGCCCAGACATCAGTAACATTTATCCAGAATAACAGCAGCACAGCCCCAATCCTCCTTAATATACCTCTGGGTGGCTGGGAACAGAAGGCTGCAACGGACCAGTTAAAAAGCTTATCTCTCTCCTGGCCATCAGTTTTTGGGTCAAGGCAAGCTGCCGCTTGCCCCAGGTCAGCGGGCTCCTCTGCCCAGAGGCAGAAGCCCTGTCAGGAGTGGGAACATGACTGTGGTACTCTGGGAGCTTTCTGCAGGTGTTCTGACCTGGGAGAGGGCAGAGACGGAAAGAAATGCAGCTGGAAACAGCTCCTGAGCCCAGCTGTGCTCATCCCCTCTGGAAACGCTTGTCCAGGTACCTCAGGGCCTTAGGCACTGCTTCATAATCCTCCTCCTGCGTTTGACCCAGGTGGATGATTATTTTTTGGTTACTCTCCTTTTCTAGTTAGTGAGTGTCTCAGAAACAAGGCAGCTGCCTGCGAAGGTCCGGCCATGGCTTTCCTCAAAAGCTGTTGCATGGTACAGCTGACTCCAGCAACTGCTGCTTGCTAATGCAAACTGGGGCAGACCTACAGGGGGCAGGAGGCTCAGAACAGGCAGAGCACCTCTCTCCCCATGCTGGGCTGCCCAGCCATCCATCACAGCCCTCCTGCTTTTCCCAGGCAGGTTGCGGTCCTTCACCTCCTCTGTTGGAGCTCTGGTTCACACGGCCTGAGCAGAGAGGTTGGAGCAGCAACACAATCAGCATCCCTCGACTGCTGTTTACTCAGAAGATTCATTCAATAGGAGTTGTCCAAGCTGTGTTATGAGGGTGGAAAGTCAGGGTATCATCCATGTTTAACAGTTTTACAATGCTGGAGAAAGACCGGCCTTTCTCACTGTAGACTGACACACACACAGGCAGGTCAGTCAGACCCAGCCTGATTGAAAAATCATCGTACCATGTCCAATAACTTTGGATACTTTTTCCTTTCAATTTCTGAGTCATTAATTGCATTAATTTCACATTTTCCAGGTGTTTTTTTCTATTCTGCAGTGCTGAGAGCAAGAAGATCGCGTCTTGTGAACTGACACTTTGCATTTCTGGTTCATCCAGATGTTAAGACACCTGAAATGGCAGGACCCTTGTGACAGTCGCTGGGCTGTCATCATGCCCCCTGAGGCCAGGGACTCGCAATATTGAACAAGAAACAATTCTGCACCGAAAATATTTTGTCCCTCCTCAGCTTAAACTTTTTAATTTCCTATTGCCGTAAGTCACATAGGGAAAGTTTTCACTTCCCCAGGCCAGGCACCACTACCTTAGTGTTATATTATATTCACATCCGTAATAAATATTGAAGATAGAATCTGGTTTTTAGTTTCTATCTGTGAATTCTAGCCTAAAATACTAGGGAGCCCTGCAAGCCCAAGCCACCCAAATTCAAGAGGGGACCTTCAGGGGGAAAAGGTTTTCCAGAACAAGCGTTCTCATTGTGAAAGGCTAAAATTACTGGTCTCCTGTGATTTACAGTGCAAAGGCCTTCAGTCTTACAGAGCACCTGGACAATTTAGCAGTAATTCAGAAACAGACTCATGTGGTTGATATAGCATATCACTATAGAGTATCAGAGTAGCTGCACATATTTTACCTACCAAGAGATTATCCTGAATGTGCTACTAACGTGCGTAAATATGTTTGCTATTGTTGGCATCATTCACAAGCACACAATTAATGTGGCTGCAACAAAGCCCTTTAGCTGATCCATCAATTACTCCTCATCTTCTAGCTGTGACTTGTATCTGCTTATATCTTCCCAGAAACTATGAATGATGAAAGATGGGAATAATTAAATTTATGGTTTCACCTCAAATTAAGTCTTAGTTTGCAAGTATGTAATCCTTAGTGTTGTAACAGAGCTACTCATACAGCAAGGTTCTTTATGGAACAGAAAGAACCGGGGTTTACTTCTGAGCGCCTGCAGCACTTCTCTCCAGTGAAGGGCTGGACAGACCCATACCCCATTTCTTATACATTGCCTGGAGAAAAAGAAAGCTTCCCATGAGGGAGTTCAGGCTGTCTCTACCCTCACCCAGGTGTGCCAGCAGTTTAAACTTGCTTCTGAGCTTAGATGCTTCTCTCCTTTCTCCCTGAGCCTTGGCTCAGTGCTTGGGGAGCTCCTGCCTCTCAAGTCCACAAAACCAGTGACGGGCAGTGTGTGCTCACTGGTTTGAGAGAAGGCTGCTGCCTGCTAGCAGGGCAGAGCATATCTCTGTCCCACAATAGATGCCGTTCTGCACACTTCACCCGTCAGTCTAAGACATGAATGAGGGAGTCATGTGAATAAGATGTAGGACCAAGGTTTGAGTGACTTGGATGTGGAGCTTGCTCTGCTCCTGGTCTACTTTAGACATGTGGGCAGTCATAGCACCTGGGTGCTCTGTACTCCTAAATCTGCCCCTTTGGCCTCCAGCTTAGTCACTGGGCAAAGACCCTGACACCTTCAGGTATATAGGTGGTTAACTGCTGCTCTGCTGTCCTAAGCCCCAGGAGCATTCCTGAGTAACCTGCGCTTTAAAGTCTAAGGTTAAAACCATTCTCCCCATTCTCCGACTTCATGGGGTTGCTGGTTAATTTTTATTCTTTCAGGGACACCCAAGCACTGAAGCAATTATAGCTGAGTCTTTTTTAAATGATTTCCAAATGTGATGTAGTTGCAATAGGAAGCAACAGGCCACCATTCCCACCAGTGACCTTGCAGTCTCGGGCACCTCTGCAGTAGCTGTTCTCTGTGTTTCCACACTGCCTGTGTTTGAACTTATCTGTGGTGTGCAGCCTTCCCTTCTGTCACTCCTCTTCCAGGTGACCTTCAATATCCGGAGTACCCAAACCACATTTTAGATGCCTCAGATAATGCCCTACGTTTTGGTTCCTCCTTTCTGCCTGTTCTTTTTTGCTGCTAAAAGAGGAAACTTGTTTCCCCCTAGTTACAACCACATCATAGTCCTGGTTGGGGTGCAGGGCGGTGATGTTTATTGAGCTGTATATAGCCCCATGCAACTGCCCCTGTAGGTGTAGAGACAGGCGCCCATTCCCTTTAACAAGACACGTGATGAAGATACACCATAAAAACCACTGGGACATGACAAGAGATAAAGTCCCTATCACCTGAGCCCCCAGACAGTTGCTTCTTGTTGTGGCAGCCTGTGCAGAGTCACTGTCCCATGAGTAAATGCAGACATGGCTGTAGCCATCAGGGAAGGAAAAGTTAACGAGATGTACTAAAGGCAGTGCTGGGACAGGCTGAGGAAGATTAAGTTTTATATATCTTTTTTTCTTGACAATCTCATACAGCTTTCAAGAGCCATCAGTAAATACCTCATGCTACCTCAGGAGAATTAAACATCCCAGAGCCTCCTTTTGGAAAGCACTGTGTGCCCCTGGAGCCAGCCTGCGGCTCAGGCTGTCTGTCCCCAGCAGCACCCAGGATGCCACAGGACTGGGCTCCCCAGATTAGATCAGCAGGGACAGAGCAGTGTAGCACTAAAGCCAAACCATAAAGCAAGAGGAATGTACACAAGGGAGGAAAGGCAAAACAGTGCATTTCAGGATAACTCCTGACTAATGCTCACTAAGAATGCAATCATGACCCAGGCAATTTTGCCAGCACTGGTAGCTGGGACAAGCCTTTGGTCTCATTTTTTTCTATCACCAAAAGAAGGCATGGAGTTCTGCACAGAATAATATTAAGGGCTGATTGATTGCAGATTAAGAGCCTGAATAAAAGCTTCATGACGTCAATGGAAAGATTCCCATTGGCTTGAGCCAGCCCCAAGACACTGCTTGACTGAAGCAATGGGATTTTGATTTTTTTTTAAATGCAGTTGTTATAGCGTAAAAGCTTTTGTTGGACAGAAATAGCTCATAGAAACAGAATTAAACAGTCCCAGAATGAAAGGACAGATTTCTCTGCCCAAAATTGCTATTTCAGCATGGGTATACTTTTATGCGATGCTTCACAACAATGTACTTCACTCTTTGCATTGTACAGAGGGAAAGCTCAGGTGTGCTGGGGAACAGTTAACATTTTGAACCTGGGAGTTTCCCTGTGTAAGCTAGAACAGACCTGTCTCGTGCAGTAAATGAAATGTTCTTTATGAAGATTTTTCTAAGCCTTTAAGGACCTGCCTGCCATTGGGGAGATATTTACAGCCCAGAGTGATTCTTTCATCCTGCATGCTCACAGGAGCGTGTCATGCTTGGCACAGAGGTATAGGTATTGTCTGCAGGAAGGACAAGGGCCCTGTGCCCTCTTGCCTGTAACATATATTACCCATGAGAAGCACACATATAAAAATATCCAACATTATATTATAGCTTATTGTCCTCTTTCTTCAAAGCTGAGGCATTCTCATAAAGTGCGTATACATCTGGTACTGGATCAATTCAAGATTATGACAAAAAGGTTATTTATAGCTCTGCATTGACATTTGTTTATTGTATAGATGACATCACCACACCAGACCATTGCTTTAACTCAACATTTCCCATTTTTATTGCATTTGTGATCTTGTATATGGCCACAGAATAAATCATTAAAGAGGACTGCATGAAGGATAATGAGTACCACAATACCTTTAAGCCTCACATACACTCTTTAGCTGGATTCAAATTCTTTTGATCTGTTGAGCAAAGTTGCAAGATATGGAAAATCAGACATTGAATGGCACATTTGCTTGTAATCTCAGATTTTCCAAATCCCCCTGGTGTACCTGTGTTCCCCTTCTCCTCACTAATGAATTCTGACACTGAAACAGATGTTGCCCTGTAAATTCCCATACATTATTTCCCAGCAACGCTGCTGCTCCATTCATCCGTCAGGAGGTAAATGCTCGAATATGCCGATCCTTTGTTGCATTTTTCCTCTTCCCTTTCCCTTGCTGTTTGCCAGGTCATGGTGGACAAGCTTTTAGTATAAATCAGTGGTCAAGTTTCTATTATTTTCTACAAACCTGTCCAACCTGTCCCAAACCCACCGGGAACCACCAAGAACAGCACCACCACCATGCTGGCTACTGCTGATGCAGTCTTTGCTGGGCTTCCCCGTGTTGATTTGCCATTGCACAAGCACAAGCCACTGCACCCCTTGTTGGGGCTGGAGTGTTATTTTATATGACTTTATAGTTTTGCTTGTAAAACACCTTCTTTTGAGTAGCTGTAGAAAGCAGCCTTTCTACCGAGGGACTTGGTCTAGCCAACTTTACCTTGTGTGCTCAGAAGTTTATGGAGAAGAGAGGTTTATTTGTGCAAAGTAGGAAATGGATTGCAGTGGCTCTGAAGTGTTTATATAAGGCACTTCTCTGCCCTGATCTCAGACTAATTGGCCAAACAAAGCTGCCTCTGCTTTCTTCAATGTATGGCATGAAATGCGCTTGTAAGTATGGCACAAAAGTTGTGGCACAAAATCATTTCATGCCGCTGTACAGCAGATTTGCCAGCGGAGCCAGAGGCTGCACAAGCTGAGTGAGGGTGGCTCTGTGACTTCCATTTGGTCTGTTCAGATTTCTGAGAAAAGGCCTCTCTGCCGGATCAGAACCTACTGATCCTTTCTTCTGGAATAACCCCTGTTCTTCTCCCCACTCCTCACTTTCCATTTTCCTGCTGGCACTCTCTAAATTTTCAGAACTTCCACATTTTTATAATGTCATGAAAGTTCAGGGTAACAAAGAGGAAAGGGAAAAAATAGTGCTACCCTGTTGCCACCTCTTCGTGTATTATATTTGGCAGCAAATAAGAAACTCAAAGCTTAAGTAGCAGAAAGTTGAAATACGTTGAAAACATTCCACAAATTGTGAAAAACATGTAAAAAAAAAAAAGTTTACCTCAGCCTCCAAATGAAAATATTTTTTATTCCATTCTGGTTTCTTATTGAGTTTGCTAAAAGTCATAATTGTTTAGGCCTGAATTGTCCTTACTGCTGTGTGCTGCAAGAGGAAGGTTCACATGCATCCTTGTGGGCTTTTCTGGCTGGTGGTCGCTTGGGAGAAGAGATACTGCTGTTTGTCTCTCTCCCGTGGGAAAGGCCTTGATGAGCAAACCTGGTGGTTTCCCAGGAAATGTATAAATTCAGGGGGAATTTGTGGAGTTGGCCTGCCCTTTACCTTGTGAGCAGCTGAGTCCATGTCCTTTTCCTCTCCTCTGGTCCACCTGACCACAGTGAAGCATGATTAGCAAGGACCTGCAACAGTGGCAGCCTTCACTTCATCTATTGCCATGGAAGCGCTGAGTGAAAATTCACTGTCACCTTGGGCTGTTGTTCATGCGGGACTCAGGAACAGCAGGAGGTCAAGGCTCCGCACTGCCTTTGGGAGCCTTGTTTGCATTTCAATTAGTTTGAATTTTGCAGGGGTATGGAGCCCTTCCAAGCAGATCCCTGCTGCCTGCAGGGACAGCTCTCCTGCGTGAGCTGGGTCTCAGTGCGCCTGGCTGTTTGCCTTTAGGACCTCTCAGCTCCCCAGACCAGCAGGGCTGCTGGCGCAGTGAGTAAGGAGGAAGTGTGCAGAGGGCTCCTCCCAGCATCACTGGGCACCAAAGCTAACACCACCAGCTAACACACCTCCAGCGACTGCTGGAGGAAAGACCTGCAAACATGCGACTCTGCCTTTTCTGCTGTCATGAAAGAACCTTGTTTGATAGCACAGAGTGGAACTTTCCCGGGGGAGGCTTCTGGATTCACAGTCATCTGCTTATAAACGCTTCAAATCCAAGCTCCAAAGCCTTCACTTCCCTAAAAACAATGAGAATTTTGCCCATATAAAGGATTGACATAAAAAAATGAACAAGCACTTCAGGATTTGCCCTTCTGGCAACTTCTCATCTTGGCTGCTGCCTACACACGCTCAGGGGATACCTCCAGAGCTCAGTTTTTGCTGCGTTTGGCTGCTAGCTTTATCTTTCTAGACTAAGTTCATAAGTGACTTGGCTTGGGGATACATCACATGTAGCTTTACATCAGAAATGGTAGTTTGCCAATTGTAGGTATAATTGACAGACCAGAAAAAACCCCAAACAATAGCTTCAGGTAAACTCAAGCCAAGTTGTGGGTGAAATCATTAAATAGACTACATTTTTCAGAGTGTATAGGGAGAATTAAATCTGTGGCTGGGGAGTGGCTCCAGACGACCTGAGGGGAGCTTTGGAAGACTCATTAGCTTGCAATGCTGAGACATAAACTTCGGATTTGCTGGGCTGTTTGAGCCCCGGGAGTATTTCCTGGGCTTTCACAATTTAGACTCAGCCCAATCACTCCTGTAGCTGAGAAAACATGGCAATTGCTGACGTGAGGCTCATGACAGCCTGTCCTGCCCTCAGGATTAATAGGGCAGTTGTGCACATAAGGTACTCTGGGGATCCAGGAGATTTGAGTTCAGTTGCTATCTTTGCTATGGACTCTGTGGAATCTGGTTTCTCTTGTCTGCAAAGTGCGAAGAAATAACAATTTCTTTTCTCTGCCTTGTGTCATTGAATTTAATGACTTTAAAGAAAACCAAACCTGAACCCAAAGCAACTCATCTGACAAAAGAGGCTGTTGGGTCTCAATACCGCTTGGAATGAAGAAGTGTAAGATAATTCAACAGGCACTATGGAGAACTCAGTGTCAATCAGACAAAGAAAAGCATTGTGGGATTCAGGGCAGGACAAGAACAGAATGCAAAACCAGGTAATAATAATTAATGTGCATACAAAGTCACAGAAACATAGAAAAATAGAGGGAAAGGTACCCCAGTGATCCCTTAGCCCTTGCTGTTCCCTACCGATATTTGTCTGGCCTGCTTCTGAAGTTATCCACTTCACCAATACCACATTTCCACACCTTGCTTATGAAAATGGCAAGATGCAGCATTCAGTGCGTGGCTAATGTCAAGCTGCTTGCCTGCCACAGGATGAAATTCACTTTATTTCATAAATTTGTTCTTGACAAATTCTTGCTGAGTGCTATTTATTTTCTTGCTACTGATAAAAAAAGCTCCAGAGTTTTAAAATTAACTACTGAAGACCAAGTTTCGTACCTTTTTCACTAATACGGACCATGCTGGTTACCTGGTTGCAGCAAAGACTGATATAAAAAATGTACAATAGATTTAAGTCTTTTGCCAACAGTTGCAACCTTGCTGAGCTGTGAAGCAGGGTGTTTCTTGTCTTTATTTCTATGAATGCATCTATGAAATGGCTTCCTCTTCCGCCAGATGCTTCTTGGTAGCTGCTGCTTGATGTAAGCTGTGATCTTCTCTGTTGTCTTCTCAGGAAGGACCTGCATGTCCATCAGCTCATGCCTTTTGACAGCCATATCAGCTTTTTTGGTAAAGACGCTCTTTCTCTATATGAGCTCAGTGTCCCAAGCACTGTTGGTCACCACCACCTGCAAAGCCACCGTGGTCATGCTCATTTTTGAGATGTTCCTGTTTCCTCTAGCCTCTCTCTTGCCTCAGCCTTGCCTCTATTTTTCAGACTTTATGCTTAATTCACACATTCTAGTTTCCATTTCTTTTGTTTCCCTGTAGTGCCTGAAGCCATTGTTTTGGCCAAGCTAGTTACTACCCTAATTGGGATGTCTGTCCTTCTGCCCTTACTATCACTTCTTTGAGGAAATGCCAGCTTTCCTTGGCTTCTCCCTTTCTTCCCTCCCCTGGAGTCTCTCAGGCAGTCATTTGTCTCCATTTGTCTATCCTTAGATATGCAGTTCCTGTTAATGCACTGTCAGAGAAGTTCTGTGCATGTCCTGAGGGCATATTTTTTCATTACTATTCTTAAAAATCAAAGAGAAAATCCAGACACACGATTAAAAAAATGTAAATTTTTTGCTTGTCTTCATTAGGGATTCCATAGAGATTGGGGAATTTTTCAGCCTGAGTCTTAGGGACAAACAAATTTTAAAATTTAAATATAAATTCAATGGCTTTTTTAACTGTCTGGCAAAGTTTAATAGATCCGAGTTACTTAGACACATGTTTATCATATGACCATTTGTAGGAACATGGTATATATCAAAAAAGTAAAATTTGCTTGAATTCCTATGCAGACATATTGTGAGGTGTGAGAGGAATTTCCTAGTCAACAACTTTCTTTTGCTTTCAAAAGCTGAAATATGTTCTCATATAAATAAAAGTCAGTAAGTGAAGGTTAGCTCAGTGGAGGAAAGGAACAGCTAATCCAGCAGTTAAAGTTTTTATTGCAGACAGCATTTTACCACTTTGAAGTTTCTTTCATTCCAGAATGAATGTTGCAAACAAATTAGGATTTGTTTGCAATTGCAAACAAATCCAAAATGGCTAAAACATCTTGTGCTAACAAAAATGAAGACTTTGACTGAAATAAGCTTTTGGGAAGAGGTTATAGTTTATAATAGAAAGAAAAAGAATTATGGTATCCAAATAAAAAAAATATTCAATGTTATTAAAATTATATTTCCAATTTTTTTTTTCTTCAGTTGATCTTTTTTTAATTGAAGGCCAAAAGTATCCTCCAGACAGTTCACTGTAGTCAGCATTTTGCAAGAAAAACCTTTCCATTGGAAGACTTCCAGCTAGGTCTCCATTTCAATTTGGTAGAACATATAATTGATGTTTTCCACCTAATAATAGTCTACCACATGCATCGAAACCTATATTATGCTGCCTGTTTCATGTGGGTGACATATTTTATTAATTTTAAAGGGCAATTTCTTGTTTTCAATTTTCCCAGTGGAATTTCACGGTTATTATCCACAGCCTGTGATTCAGATTTTGATGCTCTTGTTCTTGTGGCATGACCTACCTGATGCTTGCACATACAAGTCTGCTGGGGTGACAGCATGCACATGGCCAGCTAATCTGGACTATGAGAACATGGGTGTTCATGCCTCAAGATGCTATATGGTGGTCAGTGTGTGTCCAGCCTCCAGGGCCTCTTGAGCTTCTCTTGGTGACTGTCCACAAAAAGCAGCAAGATCTGGTTGTCAACCCTGAAGTCGAATTCAGGCCCCAGACCCAGGCATCTAAGAGTAGAGATCTCTACAGGTGAAGGTGTCTGAGATCCTCTTACTATCGTCAGCATCAATCTGGTCAGTACATCAAAGGAGTTGGAAAACCTTTGATGATCACATGTAGGTATCCAGTTGAAATGCCTCACAACTCAGATGGTATATTGGCCAGATCAATAAGAGCCATAATGGGGCTTTGTCATGGGTTCAGCAGTAGCAGTCATTTTTCTCCTTGGTAGCTGGTGCAGCGCTGTGTTTTTGATTTTGGGCCTGGGAGCAGCGCTGATAACACCAGTGTTTTCAGTTACTGCTTGGTAATGTTTTGGTCTGGCCAAGGACTTTCTGAGTCTCATGCTCTGCCAGGGAGGAGGGGAAGCCAGGAGGAAGCAGAAACAAGACACCAGACCAAAACTGACCAAAGAGGTATTCCACACCACAGCATGTCATGCCCAGGATGGAAAAACGGAGGGCAGGGACCCGGAAAGTGGGGGTGCACTGCTTGGTCAGGCTGGGTGGTGAGCAATTGCATTCTCTTTCCTTGTATTTCTCTTGTATTACCGGTGGTAGCAGTAGTGGTTTGTGTTATACCGTAGTTACTAAACTGTTCGTATCTCAACCTGTGGGAGTTGCATTCTTTCGATTCTCCTCCCCATCCCCCCAGGACTGGGGGAAGAAAGAGGGGGGAGTGAGTGAATGAAGTGCATGAGGGGCTTGAACCACGACAGGCTTAGACGCCGAGATCTTCTGTGGCACAAGTGTGCTGATCCGTGAGCTGAATCCTCCCTCTAGTTTCTCAATGAAGTGGTTGGATCTTCCCTGTTAGGGTGGTGAGACACTGGCACAGGTTGCCCAGAGAAGTTGTGGCTGCCCCATCCCTGGCAGCATTCAAGGCCAGTTTGGATGGGGCTTTGAGCAACCTGGTCTAGCGGAAGGTGCTGCTGTCCTTGGCAGAGGGGTTGGAATTGGATGATCTTCAAGGTTCCTTCCAAACCTAACCATTCTGTGATTCTATGATCTAGGAGTCATGGATCTGTTGTTCTACTGCAGACTTCCCCCTGTTCCGGCCCACAACAAAATGGCCTAAAGTCTTTCAAGACTCTAAAAAATGTGTAAAACCCTAGTCTTTTTCAGCTCCTTTACTGAATGTGTTAACCCAGATTGGAGCTGCAGAGACACTCTGTTGTGCTGGTTTATCGCAATAGTTCCAACAAAGATACAAATTGGAACTGAGGACTGAAGAGCTAAGAGCTGGCTCAAGATAAGTTTCAGGGAAGTCCCAAACTTTAATGACATATTGAATTTGATACTTCCAGTCTTTGAAGGCTTGAGGATCATTATTCTCTCTTCATGTCATTTTGTCACTGCAGATAGATAGAAAGTAATAATACAGCACACGAGGGAACTTAGGTTGCTGCATGCTTTAAAGTACTATCAACCTTTAAATAGAGGACACAGCAGTAGCTGTATAGCAGGAGCGGCAAGAGGACTCAGTAGTATATTATTTCTTACTTCTCATTCTCACTGGTTTGTCTTTCTTTCCCCTTACCAGGCAGTGCAATTACTGAGCTGTGTATCAGCAGTAGAAGGAGGATGGCAGCATCAAAATGCCAAAATTCACATATGTAGTTACTCATCAGGGATTTTCCACTGGCTCCTCAGAGATTTTAAGTGGCACCGGCTTAGCACGGTTTTGATGTGTCTCTAGTCTGAAGAAGAACACATGAAAATTGCTGAACTAACTGCCATCTGAATGAGCAGTAAGACAAGGGGAATATTTTCTTCTATTGCGGTTGCTGAAGTCACATGTGGACAGCTGGAGAGTTCTTCAAGAAAAATCAGTGCCAGTTGTATGACTCCTGGCTACAAAGAGCCTCTCTACACATCTGTCTGGGCCAGCTCCAGGTCTGATCTGTAAAGCTGAGTGATCATCCTTTCAGCATCTTTCACATCACGTATGCCTACACTACTTGAAACAGATGCACGATAAACACATGGTTTCACAGAGGAGAGTATTCCCTTGCATAATAGTTTGTGCCAGTTAAAGGTTAATGTTCCCATATTAATTTTTTTTGACTTATAAATACCTCCATAGAGGAAATCTTAAAAGAAAACAGCACTTTACCTGTTTGATTACTCAGCAATTGCAGGAAAATGGGATCCCAAGACACCCACTGCAAGCTGTCTGCATGGCAGTTAACTGAATGTTTGGCTAACTGAACAGGGCTTTTTTATGACTAACTAAATGCCACTTAATAAGAAATTTGCAACTGTCTCAGCTGCTCATTCATCAATTGCATCTTTACTATTCTCATGTGATTCAGTTGCAACCATGAATGAGAGACAAATTGTTTTATCACTGGCAGAAAGAATGATTGTAGCACACCTGAAATCTGATGACAAATGTGCAGATGTGACTGCTTACTGCCTGAAAGAGAAACAGAGAAATACAAAAGCAGAAGACATTCTTTCCCACACAGCTTGCTGGAGAATTCCCAGACAAATGGCAGCAAAATGATCTTGCATGGCATTGCTATAGACCTTGCTCTGGGAAACTCATTTCTAAGACACGAGCAGCAGAAACTACAGAAATAAACCAAGACCCATAACAGTGACCAAAGGGTTGGGATGCATACAGGATGGTAGAATAAATCCAAATTATGTCATGACATCTGGGTTAAATCTTTGAGCAGCTATCAGGCTATCAGGAAGGTTAGCGCTTCTTTTTAGGAAAGCTGGTGTCTGAAGATGATAGCATATTGAAACCTTATACAAGAAGACCTATCTGAAAAATCCTTGCCTTACGGAAAGATACCTGAACTTCAAGAGGAAATCCATGTCTCCGGTTGAAAGACAGGCAAGGAACAACTCAATCTGTTGATACCTACAAATACCTGCGCAGTGTATAGGATGCCTTTGGTACAGGTGGGAAAAGCACTGCCCACTCAACTCACTGTCTGACCATACATGACAGTAAACTTTGTCATTTACTGTAACAAAACCAAGTTTACATGGATACTGCATTCTATTAAGGTAGTTGTTTTAATGGGCTTGTTCTAGAAATCTATAGACAGAATCTACTGAACCTCTCAACAAGAGCTTTGCTTGTTTGGAGCTATGTCCATATCATCCTCTGATGGAATGGCTCAAGATTTAAAATGATGTAACCCACAGAAGTAAATTGAGAAATGAATATAAGGTGACGGCAGAAACCTGATGTTCCCAAATGTGGCAATTCCATACGGACTTGGAAGTATCAGTGAATTGTACAATTTTTAATGCTGCTATACTGTAAGAGATAAAATAAATGGCACTTACATTTCTTTTCCTGTAGAAGCTCTTTTCTTTAGTCTTGTCCCAATTTTTGCTTATCCTGAATTTCCACACCTGCTTGGTTTTACTTGATTCAGTTTATCAGTGGCCTATATTATTATCTAACTCTGTAAAGCTACACCTTTAGGCATATTCCTGGGATTCACTTTTTGTGAGGAAGAATGTTAAATTTTCCTGATTTAGACAAGTGAAGGGTTAGAAGGGAAAATGAAGCACAGCATCCGTTCTATGTTAGAAAAAATATCTCCCTGCAAATCATGTTTGCACTTTCTGCCCGCAATTGTGAAGCAGCTTTGCCATCTCATTAAAACACTAGAAAGGTGTTTTGCTAACAAGAAGTACCAGCCATCACCTTCTTGCACTAAATAGGATATCCACCATGCATAGGGGACAAGAAAACGTAGCCATCTTTTTGACCAATTCCGTACAAGCTGTGTAACTTTATTCAGTGTCACCCAGTGAGTAAAATTGTGGAGTTGAAAATGTTGGTGTTGATGGCTATGCCTGCACACTAAGACCTTCAAGGAGGTCATCCCCCAGGGGGATCACTACTGGGATGTGGTCCTATGTGCTGAATACCCCTGCACCACGGACTGCATGACTGGAGTGCATTCCCATTTGTTTGAAAGGGATCCAATTCACATCCTCCAAAACTACTCTGTGATCACAGTCAAAGCATAGCACACGGAGATACTTGTTTCAGAAGTCCCATTCTGATCTGCATGAAGTTGCTAATGAGGCACAGCCAGCTCAGGGGTCTCCCACTACCTGTTTACCTGGCATGAACCCTTTGGGACCCGAAGGGGACAGTGAATCCCCACTTTTATAGCCTATCTGGCAACAGTTCCACAGTTTCTCACAGTTGCAATACCAGCAGCGCGGTTTCCCAGCTTTAACCATGATGTTCTCCGGATCCACGAAGTCTGGATCTTTTCATCCCTTGAGCCCTACAAGCCAACTGTGACTGCAGAGAATACAAATTAAGGTTATTCCATGTTCAACGTCCTTGTAAGGCCATTCGTCATGAGGTCCCCCCTTGCAGAAACCAAGGGGATATCAGAACAGACCCTGAGCAGAAACAGTTTCCTGCCCCACCTGCACCTTCAGGCCCACCAGTCTCCCCCAGGCAGTCAAGCCATTCTAGTTGACACCAGACAGAGTAAGCCCTTAGACGGTGACTGATTAAATAGGGGTTACGGAGTATATGAAGAGGCTGCCAAAATACCTCATGATTAATCAAAATCATAAAAAGTTCAGGGGATCTGAGTGTTGCAAAACCTCACTCTGTTTTTCATCTCCTGGGAAGGTAAACAAATGAGCCTGCCCCACACCAGAAGTTAATTGGCTTGGGAGACCCTGGAGCCGGCAAACCTCGTAGCCATTCCCAAAGCAGATCCCTGACTCTTTCCTAGTGACTGGTTTTTAGCTAGTGCACTCTTCCCACAACATCTCCTGGAGTATCTCCCTCATCCTGGCCCCGTCCCCTCAACTCCTCACTATCACCCACCACCTCCATGCAGCGGTGGCTCTGGGGGTCCCCTCTGAGGGCTCTCCCGGGAGGTGCAGGGCAAAGCCCATTGCACAGGAGTGATAGATGCACAAACACACAATGGCAGAGGGACATGACTCCTGGGAACACACAGCATAGTTCAGGCAGTGGAGAGGATCTGTCTGGCTACAGAAGTGAGAGCAGTTGTGTTAGGTCAGTTTACAATACGCAAAATCTAGCTCTTTTCATTCAGAGGTTCCTTCATGCTCCTTCCCTTCTTTCAAGTGAAGAAGCTTGAAATATGCTTCCCGCTGCTGCCTGAAATGTTCCCTGATGATTCCAAGCAACCCAGGATCAGGGTAGCTGACTGCTCTGCCATTTATTACAAGACAGTAAGACAAGAAATCCAGCAGCTAGCATGCCTCAAACAAGGCAGGAGCAGCCCCGAACTTAGGAATCTGAAAGTTGTAGTTTTGGACAGGAAGATGGAGCTGGTAATACCAGCTTTAATGGTGGTGAGATTGTCTGAAAATCAGAGAGAAAGGGATGCTCATGATGTCAGGTCCTCTGCCTGAGGTCTTCTTGCACCCCTGACTGTTCCTCACCGTGCTCTAGGAAATGCTCCAGCTCAGCCTGTGCTGAGCAGTTTGCTCATGACTATTTACCGCTTCATTGCACATATACCTGACTTGCAATTTGATGAATACCCGTGTTCACTTGCTCCCTGGCCTGTGCCCTCAGTCACAGGATGCTGAAAGCAGCTGGAAAAGCACCATGAACATTAGCCATCACTCAGGGCCAAAGGCATTGTGGGGTCTGTTTCTGCCCACAGTTGGCTGAAATACCCCATGCTGGAGTGCAGGGAGACACAGAGAAAGGTCCTGCACAGATTGGCTGTGCTTCCTGCTTACACAGACTGGACAAGCAAACATGGAGAGAGAATATGGCATTTTTCTGTCAGTAATTCAAGTTTCTATGTCAATGCTTTCAAAATTAGAACAAACATTGTGGGGAGGTAATTTTACATATATTGTAAAAACTTTGGGCTTATGAATAAATGGCATATGCTTATCTGACAGACCATAAATGTCAACATGTGCCTGCGAGCTGTGGCTCTGTCTGAGCCCAGAGCTGTAAGGGGCAGAGCTGTGCTGCTCCAGCTGCCTCATCTTTTGTCTCCTGTGTGCTCAGTTTCCCATGGCACCTCCTCAGTCACAGCGTCTGTGACTGCTGTGCTTGGAGTGCAGCTTCTCCTCAAAGAAACAGGAAAACGAAATGAACCGAGAATATATGCTTTGCTGAAGTTTTGTTAATCTGCAGAGGGAGCCAGACAGGAAATTTGTACATTGGTCCTGACTGACAATGCAAATAATATAAACTCCTTATTTCCTCCACAGCTGGCTGGAAGCTCGGCCCCTTCCACACAATGAGGGGAAATGTAACTTTCTGGTTGTTGCATTGTTGGAGGCTCTCGTTTTTACAGCTGCTATTTGAATCCCTCTTCTTTTTATAAAAGGTTCTTGTTTCTGCTCATATACAGGTTCCTTCCCCAGAAATAAACCTTTAGGGGATCTGATGCACAGTCCCCAGCTCTCACATGTGTGTTCGCAGTGGGCATTGCATCTGGGAAGAGCAGAGGAGCCATAAGCCCAGGATGCACCTCACATTCAGCCCTCCTCCTTCACCACTTCCCATCACAGCCAACCCCAGGGACTCCTCTGAAAGATGATTGAAAACGATAACATGGGTAATAGCTGATCTGGATGAGCCTCAAATATTTGTCCCATGAGATGGATGTTTGTGGTTATCCCATGAGCCATCATCCTCCAGAAAAACATTTTGAATTATCTGTTTCCAGGAACGAGCTCTCAGGAATGGCCCAGAGCAGCTTTCCTAAACATGTCAGCTACCTTGAGCCAGGTGCGTAGCTCTGCCACACAGGTAAAACCCTACCCTCATACCCTTCCCTCACTGCCTGCGCTCACGCCTTTCCACAGGGATGCAAGCAGAATGGAACAGGCAGTGAGGGCTGTGCTGGGGTGATGCACAGGCTTGGCACAGGCACGGAGCAGAGGCAGGACCCTGTGGCTGCAATCCTAAGCACTGTGCTGGTGTGCCAGAGCCAGGCAGCTGCACAGTCTTTGAGGACAACTCATGGAATGGGCACCTTACAGGTTCTGACAGTCTCACGGCTCTATTCCCATGTTCTCTTTGGGACATGACAGCATCTCATTATCGAACCTCTCCCAGAGGGTAACTTCCCACACAGTGGAGTTTGATCCAGCTCTCATAATTATCACACCTAGGCTCCAGTCTGCAGACTGTTAACAGCAGCTCAAATTAACAAAGTCCTTAATGCTTTACTATAATAACCTAGGTTAATAAAACCGGGGAAAGTATACAACCACAATAAGGCTGCTACATATACACAAAGGCAAGATTAAGAAACCATTGCTGAGCCCAGGCTAAGTCAATAAAGTGGAACTGATTGGGAGCCAGGACAGCGGGCAGGTAATCATTAATCTGTATGTGTGATACTGAGTTTAAAGACCAGATGTTACTTGAAACCTGTACAGATGCGTGGGGTGTCCGCGAGGGCACCACAGCCCCTGTTACCTTACACCCGTGCATGGAGAGCAGGAAGAGCTGCATTCTTTGTGATTAACCCAGCTTGAACTTTGAAATCCGAGTCCCAAATATTTGCAAGAAAACTGCAACTAAGACAAAGGATTGGGGTTTGAAGGGTCCTTTGGTTCTACAGTGTGGGACGTGCTTCCTCTGGGGCTTGGGGTAAGTCCCTTCACCTCCTAGGACCTCACTTTCCCAAGTTCAGAGTATAATTCTTCCCCAAATATATTTCCTTTGCATGTCTTTTTTCCAGGGGGAATTAGTACTGAAGTTTTACAAAGGAAAAAACAAGAAGGAAACCCTAAGAAATACCAAACCCTACATCTTGAAGTCTGAGAGGGTTTTCACTTACTTTGAAGAAGAGCGCAGCTGGTCACAGAAGCTGCAAACATTTCCAGGGGTCTCCAGAAGACCGGGAAAGCGTGGGATGAAGTTCCCTGGGTGATTTCATGGCACAAAGGTGCAGCGTGCCCGCCCTGCATACTGGCCCCACAGGTACTCTTTGCTTACACAAGTCACAGCTACAGCAGACTACTTATTTTACCCTTGTGAAAGTGCTTTAACTGAAGGGTAATACCCTCTGCCCTGCTGCTCAGAATAACTCCAGTGTTAGCTTCTATAACTATAACGAACCTCCTAAGCAAACAGGTTTTAAGCTCTGCTTCCAAATCAGGCTGGATAAGGAGCAAGCGAGCTCAATGAAGTGCAGTGGCCTATTCATTGTCCCTTCCTCTGAATCTACTCCTCCCTGGCCCTTGAGAAACAGGGCTTAAGTGCTTACAGCTCACCCTGCACTGAGTAAATAGGGTATTTGTCTCCTCATCTGCATGGATGTTACAATTGCTCACAGTCAGGAGAAAGCCTCTGCAATGTTTAGAGCTGCGGGGTTTGGGTGCAACGCTTTGCTGGAGGAAGGCAAACGTATCCCTGCTGTGGCTGCACGGGGTGTTCCTGACTATGTGACAAACAGGGCTGAAGAAAGGGATTTTGTAAGGTGGCAATGGCTGGTCAGGCTCTTTCAAAGGTGGAGGCGATGGAGATGATCTCCTTGTCATCTCTCAGCCCTTATTAGAGGCAGAGCTGTCAGGAGGACAGGGAAGGGAGGGAGGTGATGGAAACATCCCAGGGGAGGGTTATGGAAGAGGCTGAGCAGGCTCCGGAACATCCAAGCACAAGTAAACGTAGCAGTGTCAGGCCGAGCGCCCTGTTTTGTCTCATGACGGCACCTTCGCAAACATCTCAAACATTTGTTTTCCTTCGTGCAGCCGCACATGCCACCAGCCCAGCACCAACAAATACAAGCTCTTCACTTATTAAGCATGGCCTTATGAGGAAATATTGTTTCAATGAGCCGGAGCTCCAGCCTGGCATGAGGATAAAAATGAACACAGGAATAGCAAGCAAGCAACAGCGTGTGTGTAATAGAAGTTGGGAGGAGGAGCAGGGCCAGGAACGATTGCAATGGCTCTCAGGAGCCCCATGGTGGGGAGAAGGCCTTCAGATACTGAGAGATTCAGGAGACCTCTTAGGAAGAACTTGCTGTGGAGTTGGTAAAGTCTGGTTTATGACTCTTAGGACTGAAATGGCCATCAAAAATGAACAAGTAAATGCTTTTTCAGAGGTGCAGTGAACAGCGTTGTTGCTGCAGCATCACTTTCACCAGAAGGAGCTGCTGTGCTACAGCAGGGTCTGTCGTGTGGGGCAGGAGCCTGGCAGTGCTCACATGAAATGTGCTGCCAGTAGCTCTGAGCCCTTAGGGGCTTGGAACTAGATGATCTTAAGGTCCTTTCCAACTCTAATCATTCTATGATTCTATGAGTCTATGATGTGCCTCTGCTTGACATCTGAACAGTGCAACTGCAGGGAACAAGTGTTCCAAAGTCCACATCTTTTGAAAGATGTCCCCACTAGTTACCCCAAACCAAAAATGGGTTTGCAGCCTTCTCAGCAGATTCTAATGCCAAGGGCAGCAAGGCTGGCTGAGAGAAGCAGCAGATGAGGACATCATGTACATCCAAAGCCATGGATTTCATTGAGTTTAAGGACAGAAGAAGGCCAAACTGCCTGTAGATTAGGCATTTAGCTGGTAAAGTTTTGCCTAGTTACTTGTCACTTGAACACATAGGCACAAATTAGACAAAAGCACATGAATTCTCAGGGAACAGAGCTTCTAATTGCCACCAGCAAAGAGCAGGACTCCCTCTGCTATCAGCCATACCTAATTCTGGGACAGAATCTCCTGGTAGGGGAACCAGGCAATATCATCCTGACCTGGGCAAAACAGAGCTTCACTGTTGCTCTAAATTAGACCCCAGGTAAGTGAACAGGAAACACAGTGAATTCTCTGCCCATTTCACATCCCATCTCCTCAGGACTTACAAGGTTTTCCTCACCCCTGTGTTGTGTTGTGGATCCCTCCCAACATCCCTCTAGAAGGGCAGACAAGGAAATTGTATTGCAGGGATCCTACTAGGGCTGTGTTGGAGAAGGAGGGCTCCTTCACAGTTTCTCTTTGATGGACCTCCAGGATGGACTCTGGTAGGTTCAAGATCTCTTTAAGCCCCTACTTTGCTCCAGTCCTGGGAGCTGCTGCTGCAGTGATGACCTCAGCCCTCATAGGAGTCGCTGCTCACCAAGCCCATGCATCCCACCCTGGGGTTTTCCTCAGTATTTATCTCCATTTCCATTTGCAAAGAGCGACTTGGTTTGAAGGCAGGGGAAGCTGAACCTCTCATGCCATCAGTGGGACCACCCATCAGCTGGGGGGGGTCACAGTCTTGTACCTGCACAGGAGCAGGGGCATTGTCCTAGGCCTGGCCACCAGCAGCCACCCTCCTGGAGACCTCCCATGCCCCAGGCCTCTTGTGGTTGCAGACTTGGCAGCTGGCACAAGCTGGCCCCCACACACATCTTTCCCTAAATATTATGTTTCTCAGGGTGTTGGTTTTAGCTGTTGTATTTGGCAGGTCTCCTTCATTGCCTTTAGCAGCAATGGCTTACTGATAGGAAGGAAAGTTTGAGGACATTGGCAGCTTATTCAAGCTCCCTTACTATGTCTCCTACATACATACGTGCCACCCCCTTACTGCCATGCCCAGAAATGGGGCCAGGTGGACAGGGCTGGTGCTCAGGGCTTCATATATCTGGGTCTTCCACCTTGCAGAACACTCCCAGGATCAGGCTTTCTCTCTGTGTTTCATTTGCTGTTTTGATAATGTTTAACAGCTTCTTGGTAGGATGAGATGCGGGGTAGATCAAGAGGTTCAGGTTTCCCTAATGGGAGACATGTAGAGCGCTTAACACTGCAGGCTGGCATTTCAAAACTCCCCCTTTAATGCCAAGAATGTAGCTACCGTCTCATCAGAGTTCACATCCTGCGTGCTGCCTGTCTGGAAGCACCTCAGCGGGTATAATAGCTGCTCCCTGCCAATTTCTGAAAAACTTATTTCTGTACCTACTTTTGAATGCTTCAGCCACTCAAATACATGGCCAGAAGAAAGAGGAAATTGCAGCTGGAAGGATGTGGGAGGGAGAGAGAAGATTAATCTCTTCTCAGCGCAGTTCTTAGATCTGTGAATATGGGTTGTTACCCCAGCATTAAGATTTGTGCTGAAGGTTTATAATGAAGACATGTAAAACCCCTCTCCTATTCTGAGGAAAACATGCATAAGTGAAAATAAATACATAAATATTCAGCAGAAACATCAGATGCTTACCATGGCCACACAGTGAGTTGGCATTTATTCTAGACCATCTTTCTGTTCTACGTTTGTGTGTGTCTTTCACACATTTGTGTGGGGTGCTTGGCTCCAAGGGGGACCACAATCTACCACTGCTATGCCAATGGCAGAGTGAGGCCTTCTGTGCTTCATGTGTTGAGCTTTGCTGCACTCACCTCACCAAGTCTCCTCCAGAAACAGCCAGGAAGCTCCTCCGGGTGGAATACACAGGAGAGGAAAACTCTTTGGCACTGCTGGTTTCTGGAACAGTGGATGGGCTTCAACTTACTCACTGGTAGCTGATGGTAGGTAGTTGCTGAGCAACTAGTCCCTCTTATTTCCATTCCCACTAGAGCAAGGGAAGAAAAATGGAAGAAGAATCACTTGCCCTGGATCTTCATAACCTGGGGCCTTTTGGGAGATGAGATGAATCCCACCCTGAGGAGCTTGGAGGGTTTCAGTCCAGTTTGCTGAGGGCAAGACCCAGCCTTTGTCCCTCTGTTTGTTCTACAGGCCTTGGCTTGCCTTTTGGGAGCTCCCAAGGAAGCCAAACCCGATGTCATCTCCGGGTCTTCATTCTGAAAATGGGAGGCTGCATACAAGAGCTAGTAATTCCTTACTTCTGATGGTTCAAGACCAGCTGGTGCAGCTCTACAGGAGCAGGGTGCTGAGTACCCTCCCAGGACCACATCTGTTGTGCACTGTGCATGCTCCAGAGTTCAGCCGTGGAGACATCCAGCTCCCTTGTTTATGCTGTGGCTACCTCCCAGGCGCCATTTGAGGACCCAGGCAAGGCAAGAGCACTTGTACTGCATGCAATATATGCAAGTTACAGGTTAATTTCTGCCTGCAGGAACTCACAGTCTGAATTAAGACAAGATTGCAGTGAGAGATGTCATGAGAACCGGCAGCCAGGAGAAAGGAGGATGGGAAATAGGAACCTTCCTACAATCTCATACTTCTTTTAGCACACAGCCTTTTTGTCTAAAGAAAACTTTCTGTTTTCTGGAATGATCTCCCAGTACATCCCACTTCTCTCCTGTTTACCTCTGTCAATATCTGGTACTTACATTGCATCTCTAGATACGTAATGCATCAACTTCACATATGGCATTAATAAGCAGTGGGTATCTGCACAGAGTGGTCACAAAGAGCATCTGACTGATCGCATTGCAGAAGGATGCCTGGAACTGCAGTTGTTTTCCCAGACGGACGTAGGCAGGCCATACTCGAGACCGTTTTTTCTCCATTCCTTCTCCTCACATACGTATTTTCAGGTCTCAAAGCCTGGACAAGCGGAACATCACAGTGTCAACCAAGGGAAGATGTAAATCTCCCCAAGTAATTTTTAATGAAAAAAAATACTGAGCTACTCTGAGTGCCATGGTTTCTGGGTGGCTGGCTTTAACTTCAGCCATCCATACTTAAAGGGAATTTTTAGAGTCTTAATATGTTCCAGATGTTCTCCTACGCTCAGATGAAAGCTCTGTCGTCATTTACTCTTAATATTTTTGTCAGCAGTAGAATTTTATTGTAATACCCCATCTTGTTTGCAGTCACTATTAGTCACGAGAGAAACTTCCTCTAAAAGTAATCCCTGGGTCACTCCTCCAGTGTCCTGTCTCACTGTATTCAATTAAAAACCATTAACTGCTTGTTGTCTCCAAGACTTGTCTACATAATACATGTATACAGTGACATTTTACCTGATGAAAACCATTTGCTTCAAGCAGTTAGACTGAAAAAAAAATAAAGTTATACTCTACAGTAACAATAGTTGGCTTTATAACAGCCCTGCGGTGGAATGAAAACACGAGATTTGCTTTGAAAATAAACCTCCATGAACTTGGATCGACAACAAGGGACACGAAAGTTTACTGCAAAAACAAGAAACCTATTTCACACTGTTAACCTTTGATCAGATGTTAGTTTCTTACAAGGAGAATAGCATTTAAATGCAGTAGTTTTGATCCTTTGTAGTGACCGACAGAGAGAAGGGGATTTGGGGGAACGCAACAGAGTAGATTATCAAAGCACAAATCCTCTGGATGGACCTTCCTTATTCCGTGAAGAGTAGCTCGAGTAAAACAAATAAGGCCCTACATGATGGGCTGCATATGATGCTCAGTTAGTACACGAGTTGGAAGCTACTTTGTTATTTTTTTTTCACCACTGTTTCTGAAGATTAACCTGGATTTTGAAAAATCAAGTCTCATTGCTCCTGCTTTTACCTCACTGCCTTCCTCATAGGCTTCTGGAGCTGCTGAAGGCAGCTGAGAGGAGCCATGGGGGCACACATGCTCTCAGTGCTATGGCCAACTCTTGTGCCAGCTCCTCAGCACCTGCAGCAGGGTTCTGCTCTTCGGGAAAAAAAGACTTCTCTAGCTAGAGCTGCAGTAGGGGTTAAGTTTGCTGCATCCCGAGGCGCTGCATGGGGACTTGAGGAGGATGAAGCATGTATTTTAGTCCTGGGCTTTATCAACATAGACATACTAGGCTATGAGCCACACTAATAGTCATTTCTCTGACACACAGGACATGCCCATGTTGGATCCCATGGGGGAAATGTATTACAACATGGTGGGAGCCTGTGTAACTATACTGAAGCAACAGAAGGTGATTGCTGGTTTTGAGCAAAGTATCTGCTGTGCAACAGAACTCCAGGCTGTGGCATTGCCACCACAGCCCTTTCTGTTTCATGACCCAGCCTTAAAGATGCAGTGGGTCAGTGATGGAGCAGGTGAACCAGCTATGTAGGATATGTGGTATCTGGGCATGGCTGTAAGCTGGTGTGCGGTGGGAACCAGCTGTGCACACATACTCTACATGTGATCTGGCTGGGACAACTATCACTGAGATGTCCAAGGCTGTGAAGGCCCTATTCTGTGTTAATTCTGACAAACCCTAGTGATGCTGAACCTCATCAAGATGAAGCAGGGCCTTCTAAAAGGGCTTACTGGGCACCCTTCTATGGCCTCCAGCAGCTGTGGATCTCCTAAGAAGATGGCTATTGGAGTCCTGCACCCCAATTTACTAACCAGTGTGTATTCCACAACTAGTGCATTAAATCTTGACTAGAATCTGGTTTTGCTCAGTGATGGCCAAGTTCTCTTGCAGAAGAGTTCTTACTCCAAAAAACTAAACTCAGAAGAATATGTAGAGAACCTATTAAGTATGGAGGAGTATGGGCTCTGTGCTGAACTCCATACCCAGAAATCCTACTGTGTACAGAGGATGTAACTTGCTAAATTTAAAGCTGCCTCTGGAATACACTATGTGAACTGCAGCTGGGACACACACCTGTAAGAAAATTGGGCTTGGACCTCTTACTTAAAGCCATAGATGAACTTATCCATAAAAGGTGCAAGACAGTGGCGGGGGGGAGGGGGAAAGAAATGGTTTCTGCTCAAGCATGGCTTGATCTAAGGGGTCTAATTGGACTGGAACTCCCTTATTTGCTCTGTTCTCTGTGTCTTACCTTCTAGTTTTGGTGCTGGGACACTGATGCTACTGTAAAGCCACAGGGATATGGCTAGAAACATAGCAAGTTATTCCAAAGTCCTTCCTTATACTATCTGGATGAATTTGAGCAAATACATGTTCTTAAAGGGATGTAAAAGCATGTAATAAATGCCCAAGGCCTCTGGTACCTCATCTTCTTGTGTTGGCACCTCAGGGAGTAATCAAAGCACTTTTTTAACCTTTTCAAGAGTTTCCTTTTAAGTTTACAAACATGCTTAAAGCGAGACTTAAAGTGCAAGCTAAAAAGATACTAGGGAGATAATTGTTATCCAGAGGCAGCATTCATATTACGGCAATAATCAGATACGGGTTTGTCAGGTTTCTTCAGCCCGGCACCTGCAGTTGTACTTCCACAAAGTGGCCAGCAGAAAAGCGCCCTCTGCTCAGCTGAGCTATTCACTGTGTGAAGCTATTCACAAGAACCTAATGGAGTCACGACCAGAGAAAGGAAGAGGGGGATATTCTGCAGCTATCGAGAGTATAATGAGCCTTCATATCATAGAGGCTTAAAGAGGTTACAGTTTGTCTGATTGTCATTGAGACTGCTGAATTTTCTTTTGTACAACGATACAACGCTGCTAGTAATGTCAGTGAACCACATCTGATTGCGGAAAATAAAACTGTACCTGCTCATGTTAGGCTATTGTGTGAGTTTCAGAAATACTTTAAGTGGAAAGGAGTAGACCCCAGGAAGTGGACTGTGCCTTATATATATCCTCCTTTCACTTTGGCACCATTACCCTCATCCAGGTGTTGTTATTGCATGTGAGCACAAAATCTCCTGCAATGCCTGCACTGAGAGGTGAAGACTGACAACACAAAATGGGCATGGCAGCGGCTTCTGAAGCAGCCTCTGCTCTTCCCTAATGTTTGTGGTTAAGATGCTCATTGAAAAACCTCATCTCTGGCTGCACAGAAATTGCGCATCAGTATTTACTACTGACTTAAAATCCAGCAGACTACTGAGCCATCCTCTGACACTGAACAGGTGACACCACCACTGGATATTATACATTGCACTGTCTTTGAACCCTTTATGGCTTGAGTTGCTCTGATACTTTTTGAAGAGAGGAACCTTCTAGATAGGTGAAACCTGTTACAACAATCTTCCTTTGTTACTTTCTCCAAGCCCTGTGTCTGCAGTCCATAGGCTGATAACCACTGGTACTTGGTACTCAGCTCTGCAGTCGGCAAATGTGATTTGCAATGTATTATGGTGAGACAGGGGAAATATCAGACTTCACTAACAGGCTGAATTACACATGGTCTGCTGGTTTGCATCATCTCATGGTACATTCATGGCCCACTACTTAGTAATCCCATATACCAGCTTTCTCTTTTTCTTCCATTCTATTTATTTATTTTATTCCCTTTAGTTGCTTAGGGGATCTCTTTTCCTGAGCTGTGGTCTTTATTTCCCCTATCCCCTCATGCTTCCATTTTCCTGAATTTTGTTCTTTCTATCATGCTTCCCAGCCCCACAGCCCACCACCCTCTGGACCACCTTTGGGCCCCTCGCTTCCTACCTGTGTTCCCCAGATACAGGCTGGGGTGACTGTGGCTGTCAGCAAGCAAATACCTGTTGTAGCTGCTGTGAAGGTTTGTATTTGGCAACAAAGTGATTGGTACCACAGCCTGTATTGGTGGCAAATAGACAAGAATGTGGAACAATCCTTTGTATAATGGAGCAGTGGTTTCTATCAGGGATGATGCATTTTCCTCTTAACTATACAATGCTACTGCCCTTCAATAGTTAATTCAGGTTTTCTTATTTAAGATAGTACTTATAGATAGTTTTAGTCCATGGGTTTGCCCAGATTTTTTTTTCCGTATCAGTTCATAAAACTCTGTATGTAGAGATCTGCTTCAGCCTGTTTAGGCAAGGAAAATATTCTTTTCATTTCTGCGTATGAAGAGGAAAAGGGCACAATGAACTCAATGCACGTTAACAAATTGAAGAATGGGACTCTGAAAATAGAGCTTAATCCACTTCCTAGTAAAACTCTCCTTAAACACGCAAAACCTTCTTGGTAATTCACTTTCAATCTTTTGTCAGCATTTTTTCCATGAAAGTGGTTGAATTGATGAATAAAACTTTGTTTGCTGAAATGAAAATGTACAGCCAGGTGTTTGAAAGCTACCATTTACATGGAATGATATTCCTTTTCATCTTTGTGTCTTGGCATTATACTTTAAAAATAAGAATTAAAATCAAGATGAAAGAATCTGCTGACAATTTTTGGTCTCTGTTCCTTCTACATATTGTGTGAAACATGACAGTTCACTAATAGCTCTTCAAGAGCCTCTCCTGTAATACTAAACATAAGCCATATGAATATTGTTACTACCCTTAATTATCCATACAAAATTATTTCTTCACTTATTTTCAGCAGCGCATATTTCTTTTGCCTGTCTTCGAGAGCAGATAGACAAAAGAACTGTCAGGAGACTTCTGTGTCTCTTGACAGGTCAAGGATGTTACGGGAGCAGTCACTATCATGACAACAATTTACATGAGAGGTAACTTGAGTAACCCAAAGTGCTTAGACCCAGTCTTGGGTCATTTTCCTCTTGCCTTGGCTGTTTCCTCTGTACTGCTTGTCTGACTGGCATCATGGCTCCAACTACCTGCTCCATATTGCTAGCTTTTAGCTTTTGGCTTTGATGTCTTGAGACACCAGAATGTCCCCATGTTGCATATCCTGACAACTCCCTGCACAGAGGATTCATGGAGCCTTTGCAAGAAAACCTGTCATCAAGTGCATGAAGTATTTTCTATTTGCACACCCAGCAAGAAATATGCTCTCATGCATGTCATTTTCCTACGTGACTTCCTTCTCTAAAAACAAAGCTCTGCAATATTATTGTGTTTTAGCCAGCAAATCCTCAAGCCCCACTGAAATTCATTTCAGGTGGGAAAAGTGTGATGAAAAATTGAGACCCCTGCTTGGTTTTTGCTTTGCTCAGCAATTAAAATCCATTAAAATGCTGGGATTTTTCCCATGTTGAATACAGAAAATCCAACAGCTGAGCAGCCTGGTGTCACCCTGTGAAATCCAGTCAACTCCCCCTTCCCCTCTTACGACTCATGACTGAAATAGATGTTCTCTGGTGTAAATATCAGGTGTCCACTTGCAGAGATCACCATGAGCTAGTCCACCAACAAGCAATCTAAATAGAGCAGATAACTGCTGGAGCACTGACCTGGGTCTCCATCCTTTGTGCAGCCCCCAAGTCTTAGGGGATGGGGAGGAAGAGCCTCTCTGGAACCCTCATCCTGCTCCAATCTGTTTGAATTGGCACACAAGCTGGAAAAGGCACTGGCTGGAGGAGAGGAAGGGAGTCTGACAGGCAGAGTGCAACCACATGAGCCTCATTTCTTTTGTAAAGCAGGCTCGGCCAAAGGTGTACAGACCTTGTTTTGTTTTTTCTGGAGAGGTTTTTTTCTGCAGATGCTAGAAGCCTAAAGAAAAACTTCAGCTCTTTTGGACTCCTCTTTACCATTTGAGCACTTCTGTGCATATTCAAGTCTTATTGTACATAGGCATTATGTGCTGGCTTGAACCAGGACTTCAGGACTGAAATGTGATGGGATGCTGCTCTGACAGGATAGCAGCTGTGAAGGTGTTTGCCTTTGCTGGAGCGATGGGCTTCCTCTCTATGGGTGCAGCAGGCCATCAGTACCCCATCTAGGGTGTGTGCCCAGGGCCCAGCCTACCATCCGACTCATGAAAACTGTAAGAAAGGCTGCTGCTTCTTCAGAAAACCAAAGGCTGTTGCCACAAATGCCAGGGTATTGCATACTGCTTGCAAACGAGCCTGCCAGAGGGCCTTCTCCCTTCCCAGGCAGGAGCGACCATGCTGTACTTTTACCTCAAAATTCTTTTTTATGTGTAGGTATGCAAGAAAGAGACAGAAATCTGCTGTTATTTATAACCCTGCTCATCTTTTAGGTGTAAAGTGTGGGCGTAACACACGCAGCACAAAAACACAGGCCATACAACAGGTACACAAATGAGGCTGTGGGACTGAGTGCGAGATGTGGAGAGGCAGTGTCAGTGCTGAAGGGGTGAGCAGGGACCCTTGCTGGACTCAGAGCCAACACTGCCTACAGCAAATGCATGGATTTCACATCCAGGTGGCTTGAGCAGTGCTGGGGTGGGCACCCCATCCATTCAGCTCAGCCAACCAACAACCTTCAGGCTCCATCATGCTAGGTGGATGCTGCAGTCTCTCTCCTTCCTTGCTTGCCCCAGAGGACACATTTTGTTCCTGTGGCAGCCGCAAACAAGAAGTGGAGTTTCAACACAAGCTCTTTGGTGAAATGAAGTCAATCACCCCAAGCTCGCGGCATATAGTATACTCTCCCTCCCAGAGTGGAACGCAGCTTTGGAAAGGCAGCACCTTATCATAAACCAAGCTATTGTTGTCTGTTTGAGTGCAAACAGATTAATGATGAATCAGCTTTTTATTAATGCCTCTTTTCATCCCTTCCACATCCGTCACCCATGTCTTGCTTTTAAGACAGATGGTGCAACTTCCTTTGCAGCTACAGTTCCCATTGCCGCTGGGGAGCACTCCCAGGTAGGGCAGCTCATAAATAAATCTTTCCCTACAATTGCTCAGTGACATGTGCAGCCTATAAACAATCCAGCAATGTTGAATAAGAAGCTAATTCAAACTGGTGACCCTTCCGCATGTACTATATATACTGAATAAAGACAGCTGGATTATAGGTTTTGCTGCTTTCGTAAAACATGCTTTAAATTAAAATAAATATATTAAATGTGAACTTAGATATGATCCAAAACAAAGCCCGTGTTGAATAGAAGTATGAATTCCCAGAAACACAAGACTAGCGGTTAGCTGCTTAAACAGGGTAACTAAATCAAGAAACAGTCATCATTTCAGGATTAAAATGTGTAATGCAATGAAATTACAGAAGATCCTGCTTCAGTCTTACTCTGTTCCAAATCTGTTGCTCTGAAACAGAATTTCAAAGCTTCTTTTCCTGACAGTAAAGACGAGTACAATTTGTAATATGTTTCTGCAAAGAGCATATGCAGCTCCTCAGGACTTGCATCATTAGGGTTGTGTTAAAAAAGCCTCTATACTGCAGAGTAAGGATTTCTTTTACAGTATGGAGCCCTATTAAAAGACAAAAATGTCTTCCCCCCTGAAGGTCATGGGAACTATTTCCTATATAGCTCTGCTCAGGAGTTTCTAGTTAAATGGCAGCCTTTTTATTAAAATGTCTGTTCTCTGTCAAGGAAACGTAGCACATCTTTAACTGTCAGAAAACGCTATGCACACATGTGCTATAGCAGAATACAGAATTCATAAACACTTGCTAATAACATGTTCTGACTTCACAGATAAAGACAATTTTTCAAGTCCTGGAGTCACCTCTGTCATCGTTAAGGAGCCTTGCACTTGGCCAAGAGCTGACCTTGAAGTACTGCAGGAGCAGTATTACCTCTTCCCTTACCTTTGGGTTAGACTGTGGTACATGCCATTGCATTTGTTATGACTGTCTCATTTTGAATAAAGCTTGTTGTAGCAGGAAGATACGGGGTATCTTTTCTTAATTACAAAAACCACTCAAGCCAAGAGCCTGGAGTCAGAGCTTCTGGGGTCCAGCCTCACATCAGTACAAAGTCATCCTTCATCCTGGCAAGTCCTTCAGCTGCTCTGTCCTTCCTACACTGAAACTTAGGCACTCCATCACCACATCTGAGCATGTCTCTCTCCCGACGCCCTGCTGGGATTAGCTTCTCACATGCTTGCTTTCTTTTACTCTCTCTTCCAATGTATACAGTGATTTGAATTTTCTAACAGTGCACACATGTTATTATACATTTAAGAGAAGGTAACATCAAAGAAACAGAGTTTATACTGAGGGCAGAAGGTGATGAGGTATTTCCTGGGGAAGTTCATACTATGGTCTTAGAGCTGCTAAATATTGTTGTTCTGAGGAGTTAAATATTTGGTAACCTTGGGAGTTTCTGTAAGTTTATGTTATGTGTGGTGTTCTTTAATCAATGTTTAGTATGCAGTATGAGTTATTTGGCTGGGAATTTTATGGCAACCCAGTGACAGGAGAGCAGAATAGAGACTGTAAATTTATGGTACATAAAGGTTTCTAAAGCTCCCACTTGAAAAGGCAGTGTTCTGCAGTTACAGCAACGGATCCCTTTGATACGTGCTACCCTGAGGTGCTCTGCTGAACCCACCTTTGGCAACTTCTGTCAAGCCAAAGATCATTTCCCTTTGAGTTTGTACATCAATTCAATAAAGCCTACCTACCAGTTAAGATGCTAACACCATAAATATTTACTGCTGTTACTGAGTTTCAGAGACAGCTACAAAGTTTGCAGCTATGTATAGCTGGAACTGGAAAAAAAAGATGTTCTGTAACTGCAGAGACATCCAAGAAGTAGCAGAAGAGAAGGCAGGAAAGGTGAGAGAGGTGCTGTACTTCAGCAGAGGTTTGGAGAGAAGGTCCAGAGTCAGACAGGGAGTCTCTTGGTTTGTACAGACTGTCAAGAGACAGGACCTGACCAGAAGGCACAGGAGCAATGAACAAGCACAGAAAGGGAAGTCAGGCTCAAACCATGGACAAAATCACGGAGAAAAGAGAAAGAGAAGCAGGAGCAGGCAGGAGCAAATATGATGCGATACTGAAGCTAAGAACACTCAAGCATCGTCCTATAGATGGCCAGGTTCCAAGTACTGCCTTTAATATAGCCATTTGTGAGGAGGGGCATGCAGGGGTATATAGCCTGAGGTAGAGAAAGAGCATTTTAGCACCACAGCAGGCGGTCAGCTTTGTAATCCTATAAAAAATTTAATTCAAAAGAACTATATTCTCCCTTTCTTATTATTGCAAACAATAAGAGAGCTGTCCAATATGTGCATGCTCCCACATGGCGGCACTCTTTGAGGGATGCACAAGGAAATCATGAAACAGAATAAGCACTAGAAGGAGAGAGATGGAGCTGCCTGATGGAGCAAAAGAAAGGAGCCCGAAGAATAACATGGGGGAAATGCAAAAGAAAGCAGAAAGCCAGGAGGACCTGGAGGACACGTTCAAAAAGGGATTCAGAGAGCTTACAGAACAAGCTAGACTGGGCACTGGAGGCTGCTGTGTACCATAACAAGTGGGACTTGTCACCGGTATGTCTGGGATATTTCCAGGAAGCTTATTTCTTCTATGAGGGACTGAGGAGCTGCTGCTCTGGATCAGTCTCGCAGTCAGCACTTCCTGTGGGAGAACAGCCAGAAGCTATGGCCAGAGAGAAACGAAGTCTGAAGCTGACATTGGGGAAAAGATGTTGCAAGGAAAGGTTTTCCTAGAAGCAAGGTTGTCCTATGGTCTCAAAGTTTAAATCCTTCCCATTGCTCTTTCAATTTTATTTGGTTTAACACTAGAATGTAAGGGGTTATTACCGGTTTGAAAACCAATGTTTAATCCTTCTATTTGAAAATTTCTTTAGAATAATACTGCATTCCCATTAATTACTGCACCAAATAAAATTTATTTCAAAGTTCAGAAACTATCAAGTACATGCATTGTTACTTATTGTGTTGGGAATTCCCACTTTCCCTCTCGTTTCCGCCTCAAAGTTGCATTCTTCTACTGAAGAAGTTATTTCAAGATTAGTTGTAAGAAATATCTGAGATGATCGCTGATTGAGACATTACCCAGCCCTGTCTCCACAGAAGTTTCTGCTGACCTTACATGTCTTGCTTTTGTTTCATTGTTTAACAAATTTGCTTTTACTAGTAAGAGACATACTTACATTTTGAACTGACATTATGTTTTCAACGAGATACTTTCCTAATGCTCTGCAAGAAAATTCTTTATTCTTTTCATTATCTACAACGATTTTCATCTGAAGTTGCTATTTTTGTTTCATTTGGCATCTACATTTGGGAAAGAGTCAAGGGAGGAAGTGACAAATCTATCAGCTTAAGACGGGAAGCCCTGTGATTTCAGAGCTGCTCATATCTTGTTCGAAGTTGCTTTTCCCTTTGGCCTATTTCACACTAACATCCTTTCATGGGATAGTTTCTCCACTCACATCATTAAAATATAACATCAAAATATTTATTCATCAAGCATTGACTGTAATAAGTCTAATCTTGCCTGTTCTACACTGTACCATGCTTACACAGCACCCAAACAGCAAACCTTAATGAGACAGGGAGGAACAACTGTATATTAAATATAACACAGTAATAGGAGACTTACAAAAGGAATGGATCAGCCATCTAATTGCTACCCTGCTTATAAACTATTTGCCTGGAAGATGTCACTCTTGTGTACCATCTTGCATGTGTATATTCCTAACTTACTTCTGTAGCATCTTCCCTCCTTTGCCTGAGGCACAGAGGAAACAAGCAGCAACCATTCACTCCTGCTCCTTTCCCATGAAAAACACTGTGTATTTCAGCAACAAAGAAAGGGAGCTTTTTAGTTCGTTTCTCTCAATAGCAATTCTCAGGGTCTCAAGACGCTCATTACAGTAGAAAAGCGCATAAGAGTAAGTGCACTGATTAAGTTGTGCCTACCACAAACCCTGGATAGCAAATAAATAATAATAATAATAACAACAACAACATTGCAAAACAATATAAATACCACTGTGATTAAAAAGCCTCCCTCTAAAGCAAACAACTCAGAGCACACAGGAGGAGTGTTACATCTATATATATAATATATACATAATATATATATATATAATATATATAACATCTATACATAATAGCTGCCGTGAGTTGTACAATATCTAACATCTTCTATCCAAAGCTCTCACCATTCCTCAGAACAACCTTCAGAAAGCAGAAGGCAGTTCAGTCCCCAGTCACTGGTCCCAAGAGAAACTTGGTGCCTCTGTGTATGTCCTTTAATTCCTCTAGCTGCATTGCAACACTTAACAGGGGAACCACAAGGATGTGGACAATTAACAGCAAAGTTTGAAGCAAGGCTGCCTGAAAGAAAAGGGAGATTAGGATGAAGGCTGTATTGAACCAGAGCCAGGCAGTCAAACCATGGTACTTACACAGTAAATAACTGCGATGACAACTTTGCTCACCTTTCAGCACTCGCCCCTTTAAAACAATTCTGTGGTATCTTATACCCTTACTCCTAACAATGTATCACCATGGGTGTTGACATTTAACCTGTTTGTCAACAGATCCATTTACATCTCATTTCACTGGCACCCCATGCAAGAGGCAGTAAGCGAAGAGCATTTTAGCACAAGTGATGAAACATGTCATTGCTGGTGCCCTTTAGTACTGCCCGCGCTGCAGTGAAGTATAGCTACCATTACTAACACAGATTTGAATGTAATGTCTCCTTTCACCCAGCAAGGTCAAAAATTTATGGTTTTGACCTTTTCTCTCTCATTTGATGTTGGAGTGGGTTCGGGTTTTGTTAGCAAAGAATAACATCAAATCAAATACAGTTGACGCAGGTTCAGTGTGAAGTGATGCAGAGAAAGAATTCCACCTCTCCCTGACAAAAATTACTTCAACAACTTTAATAACAAGGGCCATAAAATTCCACAAATTTTACAGAAAATGTTGTAAGAGTGTTAAAACTTTCAAAGGGGCACACAGGAGAATGCAATTATTCCAAGATGACCTACCTTTATTCTTGTCACTATATGGTTTCCCCAGATGTATTTCTCAAGGTCTCAAATATATGTTTCAAGAAGAGCAAGTTTTGCTTTGGCATCCCAACTCTTTATTGCCAGGTGCCCAACTTGAGATCATGGGGTCTGATTTGCAGAAGAGCTGAGTGCTTACGCCTCCAAGTAAAGTCAATGGGAGCAGTGTTCTGACTGTATTAAGTGCTATAGAAAGTTAATTACTCTTGAAAAATCAGACTCTAAGCATCTCATACTGAACACCTCAAATAAGTAGATGCATTTGACATTAATTTCTTTGTGCTCAGTTCCCCATTTTTAAAGTGTGGGGGTAATCTGTCTTTCCTCACACAGTGGGGTGTTGGAAGGATACGGGAAGTCATGTTTGGGAGGCACTCAGACACTGAAGAAATGAGTGCATTAGAAATACAAAAAATGACAAAGTGTGATCCTTCTAACAAGCAGGATTCGAATAGCATGGGAAGAAGACTAAGGACCGCATATTGGGTGACATGGTTTAGTGGGAGTTGTCCCTGCCCACGGCAGGGGGGTTGGAAGTAGATGATCTTAAGGTCCTTTCCAACCCTAACTATTCTGTGATTCTATGATTCTATAAAGGTCTGTGTTTGCTAGACCAGCGTACCTTTAAACTGCTGTGCTTTTAGCAGACTGTAAACTGATTTGACTTAGTTTGGGGTGGTCACTTTGCACATGCAAACTAGGAAGGCAGACAAGCCTTGTGCTGCATTACCCTGATTTGACCAAGTCGGCTTAGCCAACCATAGACTGCTGTCTATAAGGCTGGGAGTTTCAATGGACTCTTAGACTTTTCCCTGATCCTTGTGCTTGGGGCTAATCAGAGTTGAACTATTTGTCTGAGTCACTTTTCAGCACTGGAGTACTCTGATGTGCAAAGCTGCAGTATGGCCTCCAGCACTCTCTTCTCACCCCATCATCAGCATCTCAGCAAGTGAGGAGCAGGAGTGGGCAACTGCCCAGCCCCTGGGGAAAGGGCCATTTTAGGGACTGCTGGCTCTTCTCTCACTAAGTGTGACAGAGTTGCAAAGCTCACCTAAGATCAATCCTGCAAGTGTCTAGGATTGGGGATTAACTCAACCCATTGCAGGCTCAGTAAGAAACCATTTTTCAAATAACAAGTTGCACTGCGGTTTCGTTATCTGGAATGGCTTTTCTTTCTCCACCTCCCCCTCCTTTCTTTTTCCTCTGCAAAGAAGCATTGCTTAAATGCATGCACAATAACTGTGCAGAGATTCAAACATATCTTCTGTGATGCTGCAGTACAGCTGGCATAATGCATTCAATTTTGGTACAGTTTGGCTTACTTTTAATCTATTTTCTTGCTGGTTTCAACAGGAGAAATACATCACTTTGACAGGAAAGGATTTAGAACGATTCTGAACAGTCATAAAACATGCTGATATGAGAGATCTTCAGATAACCTCCAAATTTTTGTGCTTGTGGGGTTGTTTTGTTTTGTATCTGTTGATGCTCCCCCTGGCTGCAGTACCACCAGTCTAAGTAAACATAGCCTTCCTCGAAGATCATCTTTCTCAAACTTTCTGCTAGGATGCATAACTTCATCAATTCCCCAAGTTTTGGATCTGAGTTTTGGATTTCTGCCAGAAAATGTAGTGTCTGTTTGCATTCAAGCTACCCATTTTAGCGTGCACACAAGCTGTCCTTTGCTGTCAGGGACTTCGGAAGGAACTGTTGCTTAACAGTGTCTTTGGAAATATAAAGTCATACATAAGCTATGAAATAGGTCGTTATTGTTATACAGATATTTTTAACACATTTGAGCATTGAGTAACTAATCTTTTTACCCTTATTGGCCAAATCCAGTGTGCTTCCTCTCTGGCTTCTGTAGTCTAGCAGAATATATAATTAGTGCCAGCCCACACAGGCAAGGGAGCAAGAAATAAGCTATAAGTTGCATATAATTTTTTTGCTGCTTCTCACTGCTACAGTGACCTTTCTCCCTGCTGTGAAGCTTCATGTCCAAATTTCCTCCCAGATACTACAGGATGCTGCAAGTACTAACTAAAAGAAATGCAGAGAGGTGGGGAACAGAGTTAAATGTGTTTTATTAAATGTGTAAATGTAAATTTAACAGCAGTTAAATGGTCATTAGCAAGGCTAACAAGGCAAATAGGAATAGCTGTTACAACACAGGTTCTCACTGAAGCAAGACCACTATGAGAGAATATCATATCCAGTAATGTTCCTTGTCAGACTTAATGGATTATAAGTACCTCAGCTGCTCCTTATATAGATACTTCAAACTCACTTTGTAAAACCATGAGACAGATACACTAAACACCTACCTCTGGCTGCAGCTCGTGATTTGCCTTGCATACCACTGTGGTTCACTATGTCTGTGCTCAGCCCTTCCTTTCTGGTCAAGAACATGGAGGCACGGAAACTCTCCTAACTACAGGGTAACTTCAGATATGCGGGTATTTCCCCAGGACCAGCGCACTAGCCTGTTGTTTTTGTTACTACAGGTGGCCAGTGCTTTTCCAGGCAGTCGGATTCCTCCGGGGAATGCTGTATTTTTAATGCGACTCAATTTTCACACCTTTGGCTTTGTATGGTATGAGTTGACTCCTAGAAACTACAAGAAACCAGAATCTCTCAAGTTTTGCCATTCCTAAAGTGTGGCTAGATTGAGCCCTATGCATCTGTTCCTCTGGGCCCACCCCCCCAGCCCACCAAGCCCCATGTCACAAAGGGCCTTCTATGGGTTTTTGAACACTTCCAGGGATGGTGACTCCACCATTTCCCTGGGCAGCCTGTTCCAGTGCCTGACTAACCTTTCATTGAAGGCAGTTTTTTTAATACCCAGTGTTGAGTGGTTTTGTTTTTAATATATACATATATATATATATACACAATAATTATTTAGTATTCTACCTGCTTGCTGGTTATCAGCATTTGGAACCTCACCACCACAGTATCTGCAGAGCATTACCACTAGTACAAGAACATGATGACCCCATGCTCAGAAATACAATCTTTAAAGAAAGGGTTACCTCACTGAATATTTTATGCTCTTTGTTTTTCTTTTTGCTTAGCAATTAGAAAGTGCCCTTTGTTTGTGTTTCGACAGAATTATTGTAGTAGGACACTACCAAAAAAGGCAAGGAAAGAGTTTCCATGCAACTCAGGATTTCTCTTTTATTTTTCTAACAATGACAGAGTCACAAAGTAGGAGTATGTCAGATGTGGGCAATCTGGAATTTGGTTAAACAGGAATGAAACAAAATCTGCAAGTGACAACTTGCTGTTGTAACAAAGATTACCTCAAAGCCAGGAAACGTTACAGAGTGAACCTCTTTCTGTTTGCATTTCAAAACAATTGCTAAAATAGTGCTTCTCAGGACTTGAAAATACCCAGTGCATATATTCCTTTCATGCTCTCCTCAGCAGGGCTTCAGTATGGATTGGTCCCACTGATTTCTCAGACCTGAGCTGCCATGCACATTTGTCAGGGGTTTCTCCCCCTTTCTTTTGGTGTTGGTCTGGAAGGAAAAGGTGGAGCAGTTGGGTGAAGCCAGCTCCATCCCACTCCCCCAGCCACAGCCAGCCTAGCCCCTGGAGCAGACTATTTTCTCATCGTGGCATGACTAACATAACCACAGGCACTTGAAGTGCATGGGAACTTTTCCAGGCAGTGTTCAGAGGGCAGCACAACCTTTCTGCCGAGGAGGGTCTTACAACGTGTTTTCTACTTTTTTCCTTTCAGTAAATACTTTGCCATCACTGCCAGTGCAGCAAGATGGACCCCAAACCTGGCACCACTGGAAAACAGCTCTTCTTGAATCCTTCATATAACCTGAATTTCATGTCAGCACAGGCCATGCTGGTGACAGCAACAGTCCATGCGTTTTCTCAGGCATGTTCAGCCTGATAAGCTGTGCCAAAAATGGTTGAACTGATCATTTCATGGTTACTGCACAAGAGCTCACGAGACAGACAGTGAAGCCTTGCTAGGCTGTGTGATACGTTCCACAGCACAGTACCTGCAGCATGTGGTGGCAGCTCACAAGGTTGGTAAGAGCCATTTTAACTCTTGCATGTACTGACACTGCCTTTTTGAGTTCTTCTCCAGTTAGTCAGGAGCCTGGAAGCCCCTGAGCAGGGTTAACCAGCTCCCTGCTGGGGCTCTCATTAGGAGCAGCTGGTGCATTGCTGTTTCTCCTGTGCCTCTGTTCCTGTGCCTTTTACATCTGTTTCTATGTTTCTGAGAAGCCTTGCCAAGAACACCCCAATTTATTTAGTTCTCAAGTCTGATTTGACTCGAAGCTTCTCAGCCCCCACCCTTGGGTCTGACCAGATCATTGGAGCAGAAGTCACAAGATTTCCAAAAAATGAAACAACAGCAAGAAAGCTGATTAGACAAAACTGCTGAAAATCTCCAAGAACTAATGTACAGACTAGATGCGATAGCTTCCCACAATGGCGTCTTTCCAACTGCAGCGTCCATATCACTCCAGCCAATGATGAGACAGATTAGGCATTGAATTCCTGCCAGCTGATACACTAGAGCATTCTTATTTATGAGAAATGTTGCAATTTGGTAGCGCTTGACCACTCCTTTGACCTCTGGATGTTCACATTGCCTGATTTTGGCAAGTTTGCACCTCGGTGAATAGCTGTGTGCTGTTCAAGCTCTACATGACCACAGCAGCGCTACCTTTCATTTACAAATGTGACCCACACATACTTAGGCTACACAAGGGCTGGTAAACAGAGAATGCGATTACACTTAATCATGAGAGGAGACACAAAGCTGGACTAGACTGGGAGAAATTTGAAGATGTTTTGCATGTTTCAACTTCCATGCTGTCTGACAGAAAGCTTGATAAAAATCCTATGTCAAGCACAAAAACTGAACGGCCAATTAATTACTAACACTGTTTCAAGTGACTTCTAAATAAAGGAGAATATGGCTGCCTTCAAGGCTGACATTTTAGGTACGAAAATCAGTTTCACATCAGAGATCCTCCTCTCTGCTCTGCTGGAAACCCTCTGCACAGCCAGATCAGCTGCTGGCACTCTGCCTTGCCAGCTCACTGGGAATTCAGCTCTGCAAAACCCCCTGAAGGATGCTACTAGCTTCAGCCCATAGCCGATGCCCGCAAACCGGGAGCATCGCTAGCTAGTCTGTAGGACAAATACACCAGTAAGCTTTACAGAAACACGGAGAAGTCTTTGCAGAAAAAAAGAGTTGAAACAAACTTCTAGCTGTGAATTCTTTATTGCAGTGACAGTGTGTGGCTAAAACCCCAACTATCAGTGGCTAAAAGGCGCAGACCAAAACCAGATCTTCGTACTTTTGAAATACAGGGGAATTCATATTTAAGCCTTCAGGCCTAACTCCTGCAGACTTACCTTTCTAACTAGCTCTACAGTGTCCAATCCACAATAAGGAGAAAACAAGCCTTTGTCAAACAAGAAGAGAAGTTCTTTTCACTGGCTTTCCAATTTTTGCAGAACAGCTTATGAAAATTACAGTCTTTTCCCTCACTTCAGTTTATAACTGGATTGCTGGGATAAAAATACAGATTTGGGATCAAACTCTGCTTCTTGCAGTAGAAGAGATTGGTTTGTTTGACTTGTCTCCTACGGAGGTCGAAGAAGGGCAGTTATTATTTCACAAATCTAAATGGGTATCGAACGATGTTAAAATAAGAGAATACCCCTCAGAGCTCTGGCCTCTCTGCATAGGTGGAATTTGTAATCCAGCTGGACTCATTCCAGATCTATATTAACCTGAGTGCAGGTCAGCAGATGGCAAGCAGGACACAAGGGCAGAGTGGGACAGGAGAAGAGACCTGTTAAACCCTGAACTCGCAACCAGATCTCTGCCAGCAGCTCTTCAAAGCCTCTGGACACTGCAGGCAAGCCGGCAGCAGGCAGGGCTCTGCACCAGCACAGGCAGACGCTGAATCAGGGCCTTGTGCATTGGTTTATTTTAGAAAGTCCAGGATGCTGTTGCTGGACAGCCTAAAAATAGCTCTGTCAAAATGGAAAAACAATCTGGGTTCAGCCATGTACAGTCACAGGCCTCTTCACACTTCAAACACCAGGACATGCTGTACAACGTGCAAAAACCAGCTCTTTGTGGGGGCTGAGGAGAAAGGAAGGTGCCAAAGAAGGGAGGACAGACCCTGAGCAGGAACGAGGTCCCCCGGCAAATACAGCAGCAGGTAGATGCCAGGGGACTTCAGACTGTGGGGCAAGCTGGCTTCTACCAGAGCAAGAAACAGCTGCATCCCAATGACCAACAAAAAAGAGAAATCTGTAGAGAAAGCAAATGGCAATTGCATGTTTCTGAAGTCTGGTTCTCCAAAAGCTTGCTCTGAAGCAAGATGTGAAGGAAGTCTGTTTTTAACTTCTGCAAGCAGTCCTAGCCAAACATCTTCCCTCCCCCTTCGCTACTAGCTAGAAATCCCCTTCATTACTCACACACAAACAAGGCTGTTGCCATAGAAGTCCTCTTGACTTGGTTAAAAAGTGAGTCAAGAGGATCACCCGGTGGCTGAACCGGCTTACGCTGAGAGTAAGACAGAAGAAATCAGGCCCTCTCCAGTGGCTGGGGCTGGGGGGAGAGCCCCAGCTCTCCCCTTACAGCTTGCCAATCGCCATCTCTGGTTTTGCTCAGAAAGTGAAGCTGAACAGGAAATTATTGTGCTGCGTGACACAGAGCAGTGTATTATGCAGTATTAGGAGGATCATGTTCATGAAATGTTATTTTTCCACTTTAACAGTTAAACCTTTGGACTAGTTTTTTTAGCATAATTTTCATTTTTTGCAGTTATTTATGTTTTAATGCTCTCCTCCTCCGAAGGACAGCATCCCCTCCTTTTGCACTAGTGCATAAACTCAGTGTCTCCATAGCAGCCCAGCAGCCAAGGGAAGGGAAGGCGAGCCCTGACACACACCAAGTGTGTGGTAGAAATCATCACCATGTACTTCTTCACTAACGACTGATGCCAGGCTTCTGGTCATGTGTGTGGATTTGGGGACACAGCGTGAGGTGTAGGGGGGAGGCAAAAGGAAGGGGCCAAGTGGGCCCTTCCTCCAGTGGGCAGAGATGTGGTCTCACCTCCTGTGTCTTTCAGAAATGGCCTGTAGTAAAGTGCTGGCATTGCAAGGGGCCGTGTGACCCAGAGAGTGCAGGATAGAATAATTCATCCATCTCCAAGAGTAAAACTAAAATAAAATATACACTGCTCAGCTCACTGTAAACATTAATAACCTTCCTTGTAGACTTTCTGATGAGCCTCCTCTAGCCACTGCTGTGGGCTGGAGCAGCAGTTTGGCATTGCCATTGCAGATACATGCCCTGTCTGGAACATTCACAAGATTAAAGGTCCCTCTTGCCTCAGAGAAATTGCCCTTCTTTTGCATGCTTGTTAGAGACAGGGGCTGCCAGACTCCAGAGGTGGCACAGCAGCAAACCTGCCCTGCTGTTCCCAAACACCCCTTTGCCAACAAAGGGGCCAGGGGCAGGATGCAGCATTCTGCCTTTAATGGAAAGTGAAGGATGAAGAAAAATCTGTGGGGTCTACCAACAGGACGAGGGCAAGGGTGACACAGAGGAAGGAGCCAGGTTTGTTGGGGTGGATGGGGATACCTGAAGAAGGCAGGAGGACAGCCATATCCTCACCAGCTCCCCCAGGTAATGGCAACTGGCTGCTGAGCTCCAGCTGCAGGGTCTGTGGTCTGACCCTGCCCTAGGCTAAGCACACTGCAGCACCCAAGGTGCTGGGTTACACTCTGAGGAACAGGATGAAACCAATTTTTTTATTAACTGTTGGTTAATTATATTAACTGTTGGTTAATGAATAGTAACCTACTGTACCCTGTGTGAGACAGAGGTGCTACAGGAGATGTTGCTTCTGGCTGCGTGACCAGAAGCTCTGCCACAGTGCAGGACATGACACAAGGGGGCACAGGAGGGTAGGACAGGCACTGGATATTGGCCTTTCCTATCCCAGGGGCTTCATTTGGTAGCTTCAATAGTAGAGATGGTTTTCTATTATTTTAAAACACACCCTGAATTTCAAAATAAACCACTGTCACAGGCCTGAAGTTGAAAAGGAAGGCAGGGCTCATGGTGAATTGTGCATGCATATGGATCCAATTACTGGGGGAGCATTAACAAAATAATGTCTCTCTGCTGACTTTACTGGGTCTCCAAAGACATCGTCTGAATGAAGTATTTGACATCTTTAGAGTGTTAAGGCTAAGGATTTTTCTTATGTTCTTTAGAACCTAAACATGTGGAATGCATACAATATGTTTTTCCATTCTAATTAGCATTTTCATTGGCTAAACTGTGCCTGGCCCTGATACTTTTAAGAGACCCACTGATTCCACATGCCACAAGGGCCGCTGAGGAAAACAAATGCTAGGACAGTGTAATTATGCAGGATCTTAAGCAGCTTCCAGTTAACCAGTGAATAGTGTAATACTAATCTAAAAGCTTTAAGCAGCCTTTGATGGAAAATTTAACTGTTGAAAGAGGAAGACAGAGAGTGGAAGGGGAACAGAGAGAAAAGAAAAAGCCCTGAGCGGACTTTGCAGAGTGGAGCAGCATAAAACCCACTGATCAGAAGCTGTTTGATGAGTTGAGTGCCATGATTTGTATAGAAGAACGGAAGAGGAAAGCTGAACCTCTGCTTGAAAGTTGTTCCCTTTGCAGATGCAAGCTCCAAAGATCACCTATCCACTTGGTATTTAATTTGCAATATTGATGTGCTAAGCTACTCCCACACACAGTAAATCAAGGAGCAAAGAGCAGAAGGTAACTGCCAGATCGTACGGACCGTGACTTGCTTCATTTATTACTCAGGGAAGTATGTCCATTTTGCAAACAGAAGTGGCATTTTCCTTGCTAGGCAGCACTAAGTGTCTTATTACAGCAGGACTGTCAGGGCAAGAGACTTATTGACAGCTTGGGTTTAAAAGTGCCCAGTGCCCCGTGACTCCATGAAAGCCAGCCTGATGCAGACACGGCCCCTGATACTTCTTTAAAGGACACGAATATACTACAGTGATGCCAGAAGTTCTCGGGCATTATTTATCTGGAAATGATGTTCTGAAAGGGAAAAAAAAATTTTGACAAGCTGCCCATGCCAAACATGAAGCCTTTGCTGTCCGCTGCAAGCAGGCAGGTAAGAATGAGGAGGTATGCTTCCCAGGCCTGCTGTAAAGCAGCTGTGCTGTCAAACCCAGCTTTTGCCTCTGTTAAAACAGGCTAGAAGCTCAAGAGCTCAACAGACAGAAAGCAAGAGATACCTGTTCCATCACCCACAACAGCAGGTCTCCACTAGCAGCTTTCAAGCAGCTAATCAAAAAAACAAGCACAGACTGGTAAAACACTTGAAACACGCCATTGCCTTTGCACATCACTGTCACCCATCCTCACGTGCTCCAAAAGCCTGCAATCTGGCTTTTAGGTGAGGCACTGGAAAAGCTATTGCTGGTGAAGCTGAGCAGAACACCGTGCAGGGATATAGTCCTGTAGGACAGCTCTGCCTTTCTCAGGCCAAAAGCTTCACACTTAATTTGCAAGGCCTCAAGACTGAGGCTCTCTGCTCTGTCTGAACTCTTCTTGACCTGCTTGCAGTTTTGGTTTACTTTGTTTTGCTTCATTCAGCTGCAGCAGCAAGTTCTCTAAGTGACTGCAAGTGCAAAGCTAATTTGTTTTACTTTTGTGTATCTTTGCATGCTACAACCATCTATAAGCTTTATAGAGATTGCAGTTTTTCTATGCAGAATGAGATACTTATGACTAATAGAATAATGTAGTGTAGGGGAGGCCAGGTCTGCTACAACAGCTGTTGAGAAGCAGAGAGACAGGCCAAGGCGCAGAGAAGCACAGGCATGGGATGATGAGAAATGTGGCACAGGCTGGCACTGATGATCCCAAAGTTATAAACATCTCTCCCATATCAGTTCAATAAAAGCGGAGCTAGGCAAAACTGGGTTTAGGGTAAAAAAAAGAACAAAGAAATAGTACCCAACATATGTAAAAGGCACCACATATAATAAATTCCAATGAAACGTGGAGCTGCAGACCAGTAGAGAAAGATAAATATGTAAAAAACCATGTTAGCTTATGAAAATTACTCCAAGTGGATCCTAGATCGAGGAAGGAAAAACCATCAACCTGAAATCCCATCCCTGGCAGTGCTCAAGGCCAGGATGGACGATGCTTGGAGCAACCTGGTCCAGTGGAATGTGTCCCCACTTTGTGTCAGAGGGCTGGAACTGTATGATCTTTAAGGTCTTTTTCAACCCAAACCAATCCATGATTCTATGATTCTACAAACATCAAGCTCCTCTTCACAAAGCACTTCAGATTCCCCTGACTCACTACAACAACGCCAGCCCCATCAGACTAAGACTATCCACCTCAGGACACAGAGGAGCAGCCTGACACCAGGAAAAGGGGGAGAAATTAAGTGTGTAAAGCGATTTTAACTGCACTGTTATTCTTTCTTTGTCTGTCACAGATGTAGACCCGCAGTGATTCTTGAATTACTGCTAAGGTTCCTGCTAGTGTAAGGTAAGCTTCCTTTTCACCTGCAAACAAGACTTTTAACATAAAAATTGCTGGAATTAATGAAATGAGGTGACATTGAAATGACAAAGAGGCCATGGATAGAAAAGAGCCTACCGACCTTCTGTGGGTTTCCTCTAGCTGTCACAATTCCTGTGACTGAACCACAGTACAGGGTGACTTCTGGAGGTCAGATGAGGCACGTCTGGGAGCTGCACAGCACAGCGTGTTCCAAGTTGAGGGACAGCTATTTCAGCAGAGGACGGCAGCAGTGGCAAGCTTTCACCCACTACAGGCAAATCACTCTTCCCCGGGGAAGGGAACAGGAATGGATCCCACAGAGGAAACGAGAATCCTGGGACAGACAAACTGCAACACACATTATTTATGTTAAAATACTGACGATCAGGCCAGAAAATGCTATAGCCAAATTGATTTGGAAGGGCCAAGCTGGATTCATGAGGAGGACAGTATGTGTATAATTTGTAACTTAACCCAGGCTGCAGTGGTATGCAGACACCAGCTGTCATACCCTCCATGGATGCATAGAAAACATTTAACATGATTTAACAGGACTATTTGGATCAAGTGATGCTGAAGTTTGTTTTTCACAAGACCTTTGCTGACAGTGTTTTCTTTATGGACCTTTCCCTGCCAAACTGTCACTAAAACTCGGCAGGATGCAATTTCTTCTCCATTTTCCCTGGGAAAAGAAAAGCACGGCAGTTCAGTGAGGCTCTTCAGACTAGCAGGTATCAAGTCCCTAACAGTCTTTAGTCGAGTTCTCTTTCTTTTTTTTCTTCACAAATGGGGAAAGGGGTATTTGCAGCTTCTAGGTTAAAGCACCTGGGAAACACCAACCACAAAAACCCAGAGGCTTGGGAGGCTGGGGGGGTGTGTGTGTGTGTGTGTGTAACTTGCAATGCACTATCATGCAAACTGCATCGGCACAGAGCACTGACTACCAGTTCTGTAATCAGAGTTTTTATGAACTCCAGGAGTTGCAATGTGCTTTGGATGGATGTACCTGGATGATGGTTCCAAGTCAGCCTAATCAGCTCAGTGGAATGAAACTTATGGATACCATCAAGCTTTGGATCAATAGAAGCACAAGACTGGCAACCCTTCAGATGGGCAATATTTTCAAAGGTCATTGCCAATCCTGCAATACCAGATTTTTAGTCTAATGTTCAGACGTATGGCACCTGCTTTACAGATACACAGAAAAGCTGGTCTTTGCTCCAGAGACCTTACTCTTTAAACACATGGATCTCATACAGGCAATGCTGCTGCTAGAATTAATAGTCTACTAATCATGTTAGCTTTTACTTTTCAGCATATGCTGATGCCATATTTCTGCAGCCAAGTTAGCTATAATATGATGAATAGTTTTGTCTGCTTCTAATTTTCAAGTAATACTGGGTAAATTTTAGATTTAATCAGCAGAACTTGACATTATTATATGGTTTTGTTCTTAGCATTGCTCTCACAATTCAAAAACATTCCCTGTGCTCTGCTTTCAAACTCTTAATAGCGATGGGGGTGGGTATATCCAAGATTTCCTGTCTCCATCATTAAGAGTGGGACCCACTCAAGAAGTGAGCCAGTTTCCCACTACTTGCTGCAGAGCCTGAACCACCTGTGTCACCAGCCCAGCACCCGGGCTGCTGTCACAGTGTCAGACCCAGCAGCCACCCTGTGGCTTGGACAGGGACCATGGAGCAGGAGAGAGGCCACTACTGGAGAAAATCCCTCCCTGAGCCTTTCTGGAAACCAGTCTAACTCTGGGACCCACCGCACTGCAATATTGCACTTCCAAAGCATCTGGTGGTGGGAAGGGCAGGCACAGTGGCTCTCCTGTGCTGTCAGACAGAGGGGCTGGGAGGGTCTAGTGCCCTGCAGCATGTCCACAGTCCTTGTGTGATTTGGTCCGCACACTGTTAAAGGAAAGCGCTGGGGCATGTTTCACTGTGGTACGTTCCCTTTCCCATCCTGGCAAGATAAGTCATATTGCATGGTGAGTTCATTATGTTCCATGTTTGTTGATCTAAGCGAGACAGAATGAACTAAGACTGATTTTATTTGGCTGGAAAGGGCTGAACAGCAGCTAATATTAAACACCTATCATGTGAAGCAGGAATACTGGTACTGAAAGAATTATAATGCCCTAATGTGAACATTAATAAAGTGCTCATGAATAATGCATTTTAAATTATTACCTAGATATTGGCTGGCTGGAACACCAACCTTAGTCCATATTTCTCTGACACCATTTAACCTTGTCACTAATTTAGGGAATTAGAGGCACTAGAAATCCTAGCTGTGGGGGAATATGGATAGACTTCACAGTATAATCCTTGTCCCACTCACACACTGTTTTGCTTTTGCTCCTATAAAAGAGGGTAACAGATAAAATGAAATCTATTAATGCAGTCCATAAAATGAAGTCTATACTGAGTCTATGGCCTCTCCACACAATCAAATGGGGCTTCCATCAGCCCAAGCCATGGGAGCCTGTCAGAACTGCAGGAGCCATTTTCCTGTGAGGCTGCAAGTACCTCCAGCAGGTCCCCACTAGTTCCATGTGTTGTTGTGGCCAGTAACTTCATAGTGTCTGATGGAGCAGACAGCAAATTCAGCCCATCTCCCTTTCACTGTGAGAGTCAAGATTAGGATTCATTTGGATTAGGACCAGGATTCATCCCACTATCCATAATTTTCCAAGCAATGGATGGAGGACGCAGGTAACACTGTAATACACAGGCTTGTAAAGCGACACACTGAGCTTCTCTCTACTTCCCCTGTAGGCTGCTCAAGTAGCTGTATCCATTTTCAGTAGCCAGCACACTCCCCACGCACCTCCTGCATGGCTGCTTCGTGCAGCCATGAAACTGCACCTCTAGCAAGTGTACTACTAACACAGGATACAGCTACACAAGCAGTTTACTGTGAATGAAGTGAAGGTGTGCATTTACAGTGTAAGTACAGCTGCTAGTGGCAAGTTCTCAGAGGAAGCCTCTTGCCTTGGAGAAAATTTCCCTCTATGATTAGGCAACCTTTCACTTACCACAGACTGTGAATGGGACCTTGCTGTGGAAAACATGATGTGATATAAATGCACAACTCCACAGTCGCTTGTTTGTATAGGTGTACCTTTAGAAATGAGAGTTGCAAGCAGAGTCGACCTTGGAAAGAGCCCTGCTGCTGGCCAAACAATGCTTTCAAAGGACTTTCAAACACTGACTGCCTCATGTGGGATTTGTAAATTGTTTTGCTGTATGAATCACTGCAGCACCCGAGCCTGGGTCTGGAGCAGTTTATAGTTAAAAACACCATGCAGCTGTAATACAATAACAAAGCAGTTCCTCTGACTAAAACTGGCCGCAGTCCTGGGGGCTTTTCTCTTGCTTTCTCAGTCACACCCTTCCCCTTAAATCTCCTCCTGGGTCATGCAGCTGACCTCAAGACCAGGGCCTTTAATGGTTAGTCTAAACCAGCAAAATGAATTTCCAGACCAGAAGATTTAGGGTTTGATATATAGATAAAGAGTGAGCTTTAGTACCCTCTCATTTTTGACTCATGAGCAATGCCTGACCTTACTGATGTGCCCCCAGCTGGTTTTCACAAACTGAGCTATCAGGGAAAACATTCATCCTCAGATTCCCAAGCATCATAAGTGTTGTGTGGATGTCAGCAGAAGGCCATGCTGAATGCGCACCCACACACTTCTCCTCTGCCAGACCCCAAACCACTGTGGCCTCTCAGGAGCTTAAACATCTGCAAATTTTTTAGTGCTCTTGGGCACATCTATAGGTGATGGCTGCTGGATGTCTTCTAGCAGTGCGAACACCCAGGGAAGGCAACCAGCAAGCACCTTATGCGTGATCAGGTACAGCCACATCTTCCCAGCCATGCAATGCTGTGCAGGACTGTGCTTTAATTAGGACTGGAACTGGGGTAGGGCAGCAGAAAGGACATGTTCTTTTTTCATCTGATTTCATCAGCGTTTTTTTGAAGACTGAATTAAAGTAAGGGAATGCATAGAAATACATTTTTTCAGTAACCCAATTTGAAATTTTGAATTTATGAACATGATCATTAAAAAAAAACCAAAATCCTCTTCTTTTTTTAATAAAACCTCAAAATCTGCAGAGAAATGTTACCCAAATTTCCCCAGATTTTACCGGAACCAAAACTCCTGTCCAAGCCAGGCACTTTCAGAGGAACAAAAGCAGTTACAAAGCTGGATCATTAGCATTGTGTAGAAGCCCAGTTTCAGCTGTTTGTATTGGAAATGTTCATTTTTTCTTTTTCTTCTTTACCAGTTCTAATAAACTACATAACTTAGGGGAAGGAGATAGTACCATACCCAAACCCCTTACAGTTCTCAGTGATCAGTGATGTCTCTTTAGCAAGCCAGGTGTCTGGTTTTGTCATCTATCCAGATGTCACCCCACCATGCAGTCCCACCAGGCAGTACACAAAAGTGCCTATGTGCTGCACTAGCTCTACCTAGACCAGCATCCACTTTAAGTGATGAAAGTCCACAGGACCAGGTGTCTCTAGGCCAAGAATTCCAGTAAGTGAAATTTATTGTTTTAATATTCCTTTCTCCCATTTCTTCATCAAGGGATCTTCCATCACTAAATCAACATGACTCAGCCTGCTGCAGGAAGATCGAAAACAGGACAAGTGCAGGCTGTCTGAAAACAAAATGGAGCCAAAGAGGTCCTCTGCAACATTGAGCTTTACTAAGCACCAAGATGACTCAAAAGAGCTACTCTGTGAGGTCAACAGAAGAAGCAGGTAGCAAGAAAAGCTTGTAATTGACGTCAATATGACAAGAATGGGTGAAAATCATCCTGGACTCCATATTTGAGATAGGAAACTGGGGTCCTGCACACAGCAGCAGCAGGACACCAGTTCCCTCCAGCCCAGTACCTTTGTCATCACACTGCCTGAGGAGGGCCGGAAGATTTGAGGGTGAGCACTTGCATTGTGCTTTGCCCTCTCTCTGTGTCCAAGGCCAGAAAGATAAAAGCATCTCCTTTCTCACTGTCCACTGGCAATTTCTCACTGCCAGAGAAAAATGAACTCTGCCACACCCTGTCTTATAGACGGCCCAAATCTATCACCCAAAGGAAAGGTCACAAATAGCATCTTTAGCCTTCTCACATCAGCCATCCATGTGGGAGCCACTAGATCCACCCTTCCCTGTAAGCAGCCCATCCAGCTCCTACAGGATACCTAGAAGTGTTCTATTTGTGATAATGCTGAAGGAAAGTAGTCTCTGATGGCATGCAGTGCGCAAGAACATGGTAAAAACATGATCCAGAGGGTTTACAATCTAATTAAAGAGTTTAATTCTTTATACACACTGTAAAACTGAAAATCCAGGGTAGGTCCATTTGAAAACAAAGCAAACCAGATAAATGTGAGCTGTTCCACACTGGGCTATGGGTATATTTATGTGGAAGACTGAACAAATAAATTAGTGGTTTCTTTTCTGATAATGTAAATACTCCCAAGAACACTGGAGATCCCAGTGAAGTCATCTGGACAGGGTTGTAATGCAGTGCAGATGTGAAAGTGCTTGAAGGGAAAGAGGGAGCGTCCAAGCCTTTCCTGAGACTCTCCTAACACCCTTATGACAGTGATTCGCCTCACTGTTGTTGTTGGCATGGCTCGCTCAGCAGCCGTCACAGCCCAACTTCATAATTGAAGCTACAGGCCCAATTCATTAAAAGAAGATTTACTGGTGTTAAGAGGGTTTTGTTATAGATCTTGTTTTCATAAATGGGGCTCTATAGTGCATTATGGGTGTGATTTACAGAGAAAAGAAAAAACTCTGAATTATGGGGAGAACTGCATGTGAGCAAGTTTCTTGGAGCGCAAATAGTTTAGTATGGAAATTAAATACAGATCTAGGGTAGAAGGAATTCATTCTCCTCCTATCTGCTAGTGTCCCAGGAGATTCACAGCAAGATGCGACCACACTGGCGTTGTTGCAGTGCTCTGTAAACCACTCTGCTCCTGCTACTGTCCTATGTGCTCCATCAGCTCCAGGGAAAGTGGCAAGTAGCAGGGGGGCCCCAGCTCCCACCACTCTCTGCCTCCTGTGTGTGGTTCCTCCTGTCTCAGAGAACTGCTCAGTTAAGTGATGAAGCCCTGCAGATATTTTCTACACTTGGAGCGACTTTTCAGCCTGACTTGTGAGTACAGCCCAGCCTGGTTAGCACAGGGAGCTGCAGCTATAGTGCAAGTGACTATAAGAGCTATATTGCAAGAGACATGCTAGACATTGTAGGTATGGCATAATAAATACTGTTTAGCAAATAGAGCAATATTAAGTAGTGTAGTATTGGGCATATCATGTCTCATTCTAAAATGGATGCCTAAAAAAACGTGATTCCCAATTGCCCCCCTCTTCCCACTGACTACAAAGGGAGCTAGGGTGACTGGCCCCAGTCGAGACAAAGTGCCTCCACAAGTTCTAATTAAGCCTAATTGCAACTTCCAGGTGCAGGTTGCCCACTTGGCTGCACACAAACAGCATGGCTGTGTACAGTGCTATCTACAAGCCAGAAGCAACACAATGGCTGGATCCAGAGGGGGAAATCCTGAAGACAGAGCAAAACTCTTCTCCTTCTTCCCTCTCCCCATAAAATTGTTTGTGTCTATTAGCCTATATGCCTTTATGAGTGCAAAACAATTGAGTAAAATATCCTGTTCCTTTACTGAACCCTTTAGACTTTTGTTATTAAAAAAGCAGCTACATTATTTAATAAAACTGTGGAAGCTTTTCATTTTTATGGGTTTTGTCTCCCAAAATGTATATAAGGCTATGGTATAATTAACAAACTTAGTGAGTAATGCACAGCTTAGTATCAGCCCCTGTGGAGCTGCTCAAAATCCATGACAGCCAGGAGTTAACAGACCTATCGTAGTCAACAAGGGAAATTGCTGTATGTTTTGATTTATGATGCTATAATTATTTTGCTCTTGCAATATCTGATACGCTGTAGTGACCTGCGAGTGTCACAGGGCTCTTCCAGAGGGTGTCATGCACACAACCAAGCAATTCCCCTGGCCAGATCTTGTGCATACAAATTAATTTCTGGAAACATTAATTCATATCTTTACAAGTGATTCACTTACTACAGGGATAGCATAAAGGCCAAAAAACTTTGTAGGCATTTTAATAAAAAGAAAGTGTGAGGTGAAGCATTTACTGCCTTTAAGCTGTTCATGCTTCTCCAGCTATCAGGAGCTGGTTTCCAGAGGCCCTGCAGGTGTTCAAGTGCACACTGGAATTATCAGTGTCCATTGCTTGTGCCAAGCAGTAGATTTTTAAGCAACATTTGGAAATGGTCACAGGAAAGAGCAATTTTGGACTTGTACAATGGGAGTGATTGTGCACAAAAGCTGAAGCTGAGTTTCACTTGCTTAGTGGGAGAACAAGGAGCAAAACCATCCTTATGAGTCATAAATTCAGTCAACTCAGTCTGTGTCCAAATACCGCATACTTAGATATAGACTTCTCCCAAACTGCTTTTGACCAGGGAGGTATTCACTGAGTAAGTTTGATTAAGTAAAAACATTCTAAATGGTCATAACCTGTTTGTGGCCAATTCACAAAAAAACCCCAAACCCCCAAACATATATACATATAATATCAATCTTTATTTCAAGAAGTTTATTCTGTTCTAAGCACATGGCAACACTCATATGCAATCAGTCACACCCCACTTGCAAGCCATCAGCAAGAGGACACCAGGAAAATCAGCCTTGATGCTTCAAGCCCATGTTTTCAATTTTCAGACCTCTAAAGAAGTATGTAGAAGAGAGGGAGAGTCTGCATTTCAAACACAAGTTGGCTGACAACAAGCAGTTAACTTGGACAATCCCTGTAGGAGTCATTTCAGAGACCCACAGATGATGGCTGAAAAACATAGTTTTAGATCAATCATATTTGACAACCCAATTTCAGGGCTGGGCTTGTTCTGTGTTGGAACTGTAAAGTTAGAAAGAGATTAAGAATCTTGCCTAATAGTTGGCATTCCAGACTGTCAGAGTCATGTTATCACACATAAAACGTCTATTAGTCAAATGCTAGGCAATGCCAGAAATAAGGTTATTATGCTCTGTTTTAGCACTTTAAATAATACATCCATGTTATCCTCCTGTGGCAGTCATCACTATAGTGCCTGTCCCCCACAGAAAACAACTATTATTTTCAAGACAGTCTGTGAGATTAGCATTTCCACAAGTGAAGATCCCATCTATACTTACCCATGACAGCCAGAGCTTGCCAGAAAACCTATTGCTCTGTTTGCAGTGTGTCTCACCTGATTCTTCAGGATTTTTAAACATGTCACCTTATCTGCCCAAAGCACGGCTCCCACCGGCTTTCAGTGGCATGACCTACCTCTTCAAAGACTATTTGAACAATGCGCGCTGTGTCACCTGGGGACAGAGAGACAAGCGCAATCCAGACCCCAGACAATCTGGGATGGTATTGTCCTTCCTATCCCCAATGCTTTCTTTCTGTAGTGTGCACTTCCCTTCCGTTTTTGCTCTGAGAGGATGGGTCCCGGGTGGTACTAAAGTCTGTAAATGTACATTGAAGACTCCTCTGGTGTCTCAAAGGTTGTTCTTTTGCTCCCTATTCTGCACTATAGCCAGTTATTTTGCCACATTGCAAGCTCTTTCTGGGAGAGTGAAAGAACTGCCACCCACCTCACCCCCTACCCAAAAGAGAGCACTCAAAAATTTCAGGCCATGAATTAAAAAAAAAAAAAAAAAAGGCATTTTTAAAGCATTTTTAGTTCTTAACTTGGATCTTGGAAGCAGCGTAAGCTGGATGTCTGGCATGCAAAATCTCCCTGCCAAACAGTTTCAAAAGTTTGGCAAAATCATGAACAAGGAAAACTGGGGTCTTACAAAGCGGAAAACTGTTCAGCCCAAATAATTAAGTAGAGCTGCTAGATCTCTCAACAATAGACATAAAATCTGTTTCTCCACAAAGGGTTCATAGCTAATAAGCCAAGGACTGGTGTTTTATAAAGACCTAGAAGGACTACAAAGAATCCTCTACGTTTTCCTGTAGACATTCACTGAGATTAGACTGACACCAAGAGTTGTACTGAACTAAGTCCACAGCCAGAAAGGGATAGTGTCTCTTGGTTAAGTGAGCAGCCAGTCTGTTCAGATTGAATCATTAGATTTCTCTTCCACACTAACAACCTGCTGGACTAATTCACGGACTATAACTGATCACTTATTAAATCAAGGTGACAACAAATATTCAAACAAATCAGCTTCTTTCTTCTTGCAGATAGTTTATTCAGAAATGTTACTGCTCAATTGCAGAAAGCCCTGCTCAGAAGATGAAGGAAAAGTGTTAGTTTGACACTGACTTTCTGTGTGAGCATTGCCTCTCTACCTGTTTTCCTGAGGGCTAAAATGTGGGAACTGAAACAGTGACTCAAAAAGGGTTCTAATTTGGATACCTAATGCAAGATAGATAGGCTTAAATACTTATAATCCAAAATTCTGTTTCAGGTTCTTTGCTTTACACTCATCTCTATTCTTTTGGATTTAGTTTAGATACATATTTTCCCTCAAGTCTCTTGCACTGCAGGAAAGAATTGCTCCCTGAAGCCAGTTTGTGTAGATCTTTAAAATAATACTGGCTTACACATTAAAAGACAGACACAGCTGCAGTGAAGGGCACTAGGCTTTTGATCTTAAAAAAAAAGAAGAACCTGGGTTTAAAGAACATTCATTTTATGCAAATCAATCTGTGCAGAAAAACAGAGTAAGAGAAATCTGTGCCCTTTAGAGACCTGGGAAAGCAGCTGGCCTGGCTCTGCAGGAAGTAGCCTGCAGGTGCTGGGAACCAGCCAGAGGGCAAGATTCTCAGCTGCCAGACTCAAACCTGGCCTTTGCCTCAGCTGGAGCAGGAGGATGTGCTTGAGGAAGTGGAGCTCTTATGATAGTTGCCCCTGGAGAGTTCACCCCTCCTGGCTCCAAGTGCATTAAGGGAACTGCTTGGCTCTTCACATCTATCAGATGCAGCTTTCTACCAGGCTGGATGTTGTGTTTGTCTTTTCTTGTGAAATAAGCCTTAATTTTGCAAATGTTTTTTCAGAGGTAGTGGCTGGCAGGCAATTCCCTCTAGGGCAGCCTGTGCTCTGACTTTGGTCAGCTCAGGAAGAAGTCAGACAAATGCTTGGGGGAGCTGCAGAGGAGAATCTGATCTATTACTCATTTGAAGCAAGAGGTGTTTCTACCTGCAAGACTTGAAGCCTTTTCAGTTTATTTCTCATTCTTCATCCTGCTGTCATGACTATGGATTTTCTCCCTCTCAGTGTCTTTTATATGAACACCCTGCCTTATAAGCAGTATTAGAAGCTGAGGGAAGTGGAGACAAAAGGACTGCAATTAACAGGTGTTTCTTCCCACCCAGGCAGATCCAAACTGCTTGGCCTTCATCTCCCTCTTATAGTCTGTAACACCAAAGGGATCGGTATAGGTAAAGAATGTTGTGCGCGTGACTTGCAAAGGGCTGGCAATTCCAACAACCGTGTAATGAGCTGAGGCTGACACAGCACTGACAATGTGACAGCACAGCCTTGTCTCTTGTGTCACCACAGAAACTGAGATGGACCAGAGCATCTGCCCATCTCCCAGCTAAGACAGGAAAGAAAAGATGTGTAGGGAGCTGGAAAAATAAACATTTTAAGGAAAAAAGGTAAGAAAGAATGAAAAACACACTCATAAAGATGTAGTGCTAGTACAACTTTTTCTTACCTTTGGATCATAGAATCATAGAACCATAGAATAGTTAGGGTTGGAAAGGACCTTAAGATCATCTAGTTCCAACCCCCTTGCATGGGCAAGGACACCTCCCACTAAACCCGTCAACTTCCCTGGGCAACACATTCCAATGCCTCATCACCTTTAAAGAATTTCTTCCTCATATCCAATCTAAACTTCCCCTGTTTAAGTTTGAACCCGTTACCCCTTGTCCTATCACTACAGTCCCTCATGAAGAGTCCCTCCCCAGCATCCCTATAGGTCCCCTTCAGATACTGGAAGGCTGCTAGGAGGTCTCCACGCAGCCTTCTCTTCTCCAGGCTGAACAGCCCTAACTTTCCCAGCCTATCTTCAGACAGGAGGTGCTCCAGTCCCCCGATCATCCTCGTAGCCCTCCTCTGGACTTGTTCCAACAGTTCTATGTCCTTTTTATGTTGAGGACACCAGAACTGCACACAATACTCCAAGTGAGGTCTCGCAAGGGCAGAGTAGAGGGGCAGGTCACGATCCTTTTGATGCAGCCCAGGATATGGTGATCTCAAAATGCTTCACTGTTTTATAAGATGGGAACCACACAAAGCACATGGCCAAGTTCACTGAACCTGAATCAAGGGTGAAAAATTACCTTCATGCTACTGCACTCCTGAAATGTTCTTCTTCCTTCCTCCCAGCTCATCTTCTAATATAAATGTCCCCTTCCCCACAACTGGGATTCACTGAGTTCAAAGGTTGGAGGGAATCTAATATATACTTGGGATGGAGATGTATTTCAGAAAAAAAATTGGGTTAATTTGGCAACATCTCTTTCAAACTTTGAGAAAAATGTGTAAGTGATGGGTGAGGTTATACAACAGACAGACAATTAATTGTTCAGTTCAGTGGGTGTTCCCAGTCACTGTGGGGCCCATCTCCCCATGAAAGAAGACAGTTTTCCTCTTAAAGCATCAATGCCTAAACCATCCCCAGCTATTCTTTAGCCATCTTGACACAATCAACAATGAAAAACAAAACTGACCTCCATGGATTTTCGTTTTACTTACTGCCCTCAAGCTAGTTTCCATACAAGTGTGAAATGTCAAATTTGCCTACACTGGGTCTGAAACCACGGATCAGACAATTCAGTTGTAGTATCAAAGTCAAATGGGATTATGGGTTACATATTTGGGACTGCGGTATAGGATGGTTGGCATAAAAAGAGCTCTTGAGTTCAGGCTGCTAGGATTTGGCAAGTGGGAAGCAACTGTGGTTAATCCAATTTTGAAAACAGCCTCTTGTTGCTTTGCCTCCATCAAACCCCAGGTCTTTTGAAATATTCATTGAAAATAAAAGTGTCCACTGCCAGAAGAGTCCAGCAGTCTGGAATATGTAAACCCAACCTCATAAACTGGGTATGTACCAGGCAGAGCTAAACAGCACTTAAAGCCCACTAGCTCCCACCTATCCCATCTGTCTCCCACTCAACCCCAACCTGTCTCTGAATGCTTCTGCAAAATCCTACTACCTTACCACAGCCTGATTGCGTTTCAGCTGTCTCACAGGCCCCTTCAATCATAGGGAAAAGGTGCCTGGAAAGCTCACAAACCCCTCTCCGCTGCACTCTTCTCCCACGCTGCTCAGTAACGCCAAGGCCGGGGAAGCACTCGCAGGGTCAGGCTGGCGAATGGCCCCCGGCCAGCTCTACCTGTCGGCGGGAAGTCGCTTGGGCGAGCAGCAGCTTGGGCGGACACCCGCCGCAGGGTTTCTCCTCCGCCTGGTGCCAGCTCAGTTCCCCAGGGACTCTCAGTCTTCCTGCACCCTGTACCTCAGCTGTGTGCCTGGATGGGTTGATCCCCAGCACCCTGACCACCAAGACCCTCGGTTGGCGGCTGGCGGCACCCGGCGGGCCCCGGCCCACAGGCGCGGGGTCGCCCCAGGAAGCGCCTCTCCGTGATGCTCCAGGCCGCAGCGCGCCCAGCAGGTGGCGCTGTTGTAGAGGCTGCCGCCAGCGGCCGGTTACTCCTCCGGAGGGCCGGCGGAACGGGGCAGCGGGATCCGTCCATCCGCCACCGGCCGGCGCAGCACGGCAGGGCAGTGGGGACCGAGCTCTGCCGGCAAGGCTGCCGAGGAGGCCTGGATTTACCTCTGTTAACCCCTCTCTGGTACGGCCTCGTGAACCTGAGGGACAGCGAGGAGGCTGTGCAGAGCAGGGGTGCTACGTCATGGGCAGTCGCCTCAAAGACGTGGCAGATTGTGGCCTTTTCTCCTCGCGTTTTGCCTTACATAAAGAACACTAATAAACCAACAAAAAACATGGAGTGGAATTCACTGGCAAACTTCTGTCAGACTTCTGTGGGAAGCAAGCGAATGAACAACTACGGTGGTGAGGAACAGGTTGGCCGGGGAAGTTGTGAATGCTCCATCCCTGGCAGTGTTCAAGGCCAGGTTGGACAGAGCCTTATGGACACAGTCTAGTGGAAGGTATCTCTGCCCATTGCAGAGGCGTTGGAACTAGGTGATCTTAAGGTCCTTTACAACCCAAACCATTCTATGATTCTGTGGTGCAAGCCAGAGGACAGCTTTCCTGCAAATGAGAGATCCACAGCCCTCTGGACACAAAATAGCATGCTCAGGGCATGGGAAACCCTGGTGTTTGCTCACAGGTTTTGGCTTAGGGTCAGGACACATCTCAGGAGGTACCAGGGCAGCACTGTGTGGGGCAGCAATGCAGCCAGCTCAGCAGAGGTGCAGTGGTGTTGGGGCCATGGCACAATGGCTGTGCCTGTGAAGGGATCTGTGGGGAACGGGCTGCAGCACCTCCTCATCTCCACTTGTCTGCTCTGTATGAGGAAGTGAGATCTGAATCCTGTTGAAGAGGCCAAGCAGGAGGGGAAAGGACAGACTCCCTGAGGCCTGTGAATAGTTGTGGCCTGCTGTGTAAAAAGAGGGTAGATAGTGAAAGAGGGAACAAGTGCTTGACAAACATCACCCAAAGTTAAGGAGACAGTTCACAGTGTGATTTGTGTTTCTGCTAATGCCTCCTCTCTCAAGGGTGAAGAGTCCTTGAAGAGAACATTGTGGAAGGAGGTCTGCTGGTGCCTTCCCAGGGGTTTCCACTGAAGAGCACAGTCACACTCAACTGTCAGAACAAGAACAGTGGTTACGAATCGTCTGTGAAGGGGGTGCGCAAGCCAATAGCCACAGCCCAGTGAGGTTTGTGGGCTGGCAAATCAGAGGTCAGCTACAGCCATTTTAAGCAAGTGACCCTCCTGAAAGGAGCTTGGCTTTCTTACTGCCCTGCCTGCGCGTAATTGAGTTTTTTTGTTTCTCTCGAACTCTCTGTTTCACTGCTCCATGGGTATTGTGAACTCCTGCAGCTATTTACGTGGCTCAAATGTACTGACACTGCCTAAAAAATTCCTTCAGGCAGAGTTTTAGGAAATTGGTCAGAAGTCTTAGAAACTGAGTCATTGGGGATGGGTCGAACTTTGCTTTCTTCTTGAGCTGCCTGCTGTGTGTTTGTCAGATAGGGATTGAGCTGAGAAAGGGACTCAGAGTTCAAACGCCTTCCCTGCTGCAGCGAGGTGGAGCATGGCACAGGATGCAGCTTATCACAGATAACAGCTGTGTGTACCAGGGGTCTCTGCTTACCTCTCCATGCTGCTTGCTCCACTCCCTGCCTCTCCCACGCAGGCTGAGTGGAGGGAGGCCGGGGTAGGATGTGGTTTTCAGACCCATTAACAGCTCTTCAGCCAGCTAATGTCTGTGTCACAGGGCATATCCTGCTGATTCAGCAGTAGAGGGCAGTCCCTATCTCAGGGGGAAGGAGAATAGAAGAGAACTAAATCTTTGCTTCAGGAGGCATGACTTACATCTTTCAACCCTGCCTGGGGGAAATGTGGACCTCTCCTACAAAACTCTACTGCTTCACTCACATATCCAAACCCATATGATTTCTAAGCAGTGAGCAAAACTGTACGGATATATATGCAGTCACCAACATTTATCAAACACTGAATTATAGCTTCAGCTGGAAGAGACAACTGTGCTCTGTAGAGCTGTGCACACCGGGCTTTGGTGGTTGTGATGGGAAAAACATGGAGGTGAGCAGGTAACAAAAATTAAAAATTACTTTGGTGCAGGTGAAGGGGGTTTCCAAAAAGCATTTCAGAAGGTTTGGAACGTATGTACAACTTTCTCATTATATCCCCCCATCATATAAATCTGTTATCAAAAACATTATGCAGGGGTTATTAAAACACCAACAGCGCAGCCGGTAAACATTTAATAATAAAAAGGCACAATGTTCTCCATGAACATCCCCATATTACAAGAGTTGATGACATTCATTAGTTTTGTTTTTCATTTCTCAAGGGGAATAAAAGATGATTTTTACATAAGGAATGTTTCTGTTCAAAATCTGGCCCAGGAGTTTGGCGGCCTCTGTTTGATTGTCCTGATTCACCTCCCTGCAGTGACTGTGATTTCTGGGGGGCAGAGGAAAAGGCCTTGTATTTCTGGCATGGTGCTGTTTTCCTTCAGGGGAACTTCAGCTGAAGTGGCTGAATTATTAAATTGAATTAAGTTAAATTGAGAGCGGCTTAGGGTAAGGTGTTGCAAGGACATGGAGGTGTGTCTGCACTGAGAGGAAGAAGGAGAAAAAAAAATGCAGAATGGAAAAAACGTTTTGTGGATACTTTTCAGCCTTGGGCACTCGAGGAGGCTGAGGAGGGAAGAAAATAAGAAAAGCAGCACATCATGAAGAGAGCGGTGACATTTTGCAGCAGCCAAAGATCTCCACAGTGTTTGTACTCCTTTCATGTGGTGTTATCAGCGTTCTTTGTGAGAGTTTATTATCATGTTCTCCCAGACAGCAAGCAGACAGCCATCCTGTGACCCACATCCTGAGTTTTACAGCCCTCCTTGTCCTGTGCCATCTGCGGTATTTATAGTATGACCCACCACAGGGAGAGCAGAGGACTTCCTTAATACTCTAAACATTATGCTACAATAATAATGAGAAACTGGGACAAATGACAAGCCTTCATGCTCACAGAATGTCATAACACTGCTGCTTCAAATGACCCAAGCTGGCTAGGCCACCATGCTGTTTACTCAGTGGGTTTCAACTTACCGGGCGCTGTTGCTACTATGGTGAAACTGAGGCTAAAGGCTGTATCTGGGGCAGTACATGGAAAGAGAGTCTAAATACTCCACAGGTGAAATGGAATAGGGAAGTAGTAAGAGGAGAACCTGAAGCTCCCTGGTTAGGGCAACATCTGTCCACCCAGCCCTTCCAAGGGACTGGCTGTTAAATCCATGGCAAAGTGAGCTACAGCTAACTGATGTACACTGCTACAGAGCAGCAGTGTGGCACCTCAAAGAGATTTAAAGTGTTTTGGTTTGGTCGTTTGTTTTTTCCTATTGTTTTGCAAACATTTTTTGTGATCTTGCTTATGGTTCAAGAAGTGTTCTTATTTCAAGGGGTAAAAGGAGGGAGTTGGCTTCCTTTCTGTATCATCCCCTGAGGTATGACACTTCCCAGGCTGGTGTTGGCACCTCTCTGCATAAAGAGTGCAAAGGGATTCCCAGGGGGCTGTTTTCTTTCCCCCAAGAGAAGGAAGATTCAGAGCAGAACATAGAGAGAGAGATAATACAGTTTTAATTGAACCTGGGTATGCATACCATTGTTACCCAAAAGAGGTCAAATGGGCTCTAGGGCTATAAGGGGTCAGTGAGAGAGATAAAGAAGATGAGGTGTGTGTAGAGTAAGATAAGAGTGAAGGGTTGTCTGAGATTAGCTAGGGGTCAGGCATGTGTGGGCTAGTGTGGCTATGGGTGAGTGAGCTGGTGGCTGTCCAACTAGTGCTGGAGAGGGGGTGAAGGGAAGCCCTGCAGCTGGGAGTGGTTTTGGTTGACTTAGCAAGAAACCTTCTGAGTGAGGGCTTAGCAGCATCTGCTCACACTTAGCCACTTCTGTGTTTTCCCACTGACTTTCTTTGCAGGCCAGGGTGGACCTTAGTGCCTACAGATTTTTCTGGAGGGAGCACAGACCTATATTGGCCAGCCCCTGTCCTTGTCTGGTGGCAGACAGCAGAACATCTGCCTGCCTGAAGCATTTCATGGACGTGTTGGCCAGGTAACATCCAAGAGCAAAACTGATGGGTGGCTCCCTGATGGTGTGGGCCGGCATCAGCCTTGATATAGTTGCCCACCTCTTTGAGAGAGGGTGAGTGGGAGAAGAGAAAGGTCTCTGCCCTCGTGCCTCCACCTTTCCTACCGGGCTGTGTGTAGGTTCCCAAAAACATGGCCAGATCCTTGCTTTGAAGCATCAGGTCTCTGAGTAACAGGATAATTTGGTCTCTAGATCACCCTGGGGACTTCGTCCTTTTGTAGCTGATACCAAATGGGCCAGCTCTGTTACATATATGGATACTCCTGGAAAAAGTAATGAACAATATGTGTGAATTGAGGCAGGGACCAAAATTAAGTTGAAGAGTAGAAACAGAAAAACCACTCATCAGCAATTGGAAAGAACTGAATGCCTGCCTTCTCCTACCAGCAGAAAAACATAGGAAAATCAGTTTCTCTACTCAAATTGGGTCAAAGATAGGATTATGCTGGATCAGAAATTTTTATGCTTCAAGTGGTGGGGAAGGAGAGGGTATAGTAAGATCAGATTGGGTGGATGATGGAAAGAAAAGGAAAGCAAAACTGCTACAATGATTTACATTTTTCAGCCTTCCCACATCAGTCAAGTCTTCTGCTCCACAGGTTTGTTGATGACACACAGGTTTGTTGATGACAGATGAGAGGTACCAGGATGAATCAGTTGCTTCTACACAGCAATATGAGAGCATGACAGTAAGGTCTAACCTGCTTGTGAGCCAGTGACAAAAGACAGATCTGCACATTCTTGTTATGAGCAGCCTACAGTTTTGCCTGGAAAAAAAAAAAAGAAAGAAAGAAAAAGATATATTTTTTATATTAACTTGAGAACTTAGCTCTCTTGAAGTCCTATCAGCACAGATACAGAGCGTGCCATTCTTTACTGCAACGTAGCCAAAGTAAACTATCCCAGTGCCATATCAACTTGTGCAAAGGGAATGGAAAATACTCAAATGGAGTGGAAAATGCTCTGACACTGTAGGTTTACCCAGCGCAGATGGCTTGTTGCCAGGCGGTAAAGAAGGATTTGACTCTCACACAGAAGCAGAACATATCCTAAAGGTAGCAAACAAACAGAACACAGCTTGGAAATAAGCAGCCTATAGTCTGTGCTGACCCAAGAAAGAGCAGATGTGGAAAGTGATTCTTTCAAGTGAACACAATTGCTATACCTGGTGGTGTAACAGACCAGCCACAATGTCAGGTTTTGAAGTAGCAGCCCCCCCGAGAGTACTGCAACCTTATAACACTTCACACATATATTTATCTTTCTCAAAGGCAATGCAAACATCAGAGCACATGTTCCATTTTGTCCCATGATAATAACATCAACAACATCACAGGGGAGCATATCCACGCAAAACCTTTATTTGGAGAATGTCTCCTCTTGACAGTGCCCCTCCAGTTTACATCATAGGCCCAGAAACACAGTACTTGCATTGTGCAGAAAAAATTACAAAAAAAATTCTTAAACCACGTTCATTTTCTGTTATCATGTAAATACGATTGTAATTGCTTACCCCATTTCCTCTCCTTATCCTTTTAAATCAGCCCTTGGGTCAGTTTGAGCAGAAAACCATGGCGAGGACATAATATTAATTTTGGAGATAGGCCACAGTATCTTGAAAGCCAGTGTGGAGAATTATCTGCACTGTATAAGGACAAAGACACAAGCAGACTGATGTACTGTCTAGCACACATATCTCCTTGTTTTCCTTCCAGGTTAGGAATGGTTTTTACAATGGTTCTGATTATTTTCTGTGATGGTCCAGAGCTTGAAAGAAGGCTGAGATTACTGCTGCTGAGGGTGGAAAGTTCCTCCTTCATTTTATAATCTGCATGTTATTGAGGTTTCTCTTGGCTGGGAAATATCATTTTTATTTCTAATCTCAGCCATGTGTTGGTCAATTGTGACTTATGTTCCCTTCACCCTCTCCCTGCTGTGCAGCTCTGCAAGCCATATTGCAAGCATATTTTTCAGCATGGGTGGGAGGTAGTATTGTGGTTTTGGGCTTTGCTATAGATATCAGAATTTCCTTTTTTTTTTGTTTGAAACATTTTTTTCCTTAAAAATAGAGTTGATGGTAAACAGCTTTCATTTAGACCCCAGGGGGAGGTGCAGCAAACATTTTCGTGCAAGTTCGAATAAGAATTAAAGCACTATTCCCCAACTTTTCTAATGAATTCAGTGATATAGTCATCATGTCATGAAATCTTCAGCTTGATACAACATTGCGATGATGCAGAAGAATAGAGGTTTAAACTTTGTAGACTCCACTTGCAGTTAAATCTCACTCCAGTAAATTAGGAATGCAGCATCATGGCTTATTGCCAGTTGAGAGAAATTAGGGTATTGTTTGATCCTCAACGAAGAAAATACCAGTGTCCTCCAAAAGGACAGCTTTACAGAAAGCATTCAAAAGGCTGACAAGCTGTCAAACCTTTCCATTCCACTTAACATGGGTTTGTCTCTCTTCTTTGAGCTGATGGCGCCTGTGAAGTAAAGATTCACTTTTCACAAGTACTTGCCTTTATCAGATCTTGAGCCTGGACAGAAGAGCTTACTTTGTAATTGAAAGAACTTCTGCCATTTAAAATGCAAGAACATTTCAATTCTACTTTTCTCCTGATCACTCCACTATTTTTTCCTTTGAAAAGCGGCAGTGAAGAAAATATCAATATTTTAACCCAAAGAGAAGGTCAGATGCTACAAACTAACATTCAGCTGGCTGTCCATGTGGCAAAGGCAACAGGAAATCAGCCCAAGATAATAATATTGATTTCTGATATTAAACAAATGTGTTTTACTAAATTCCAATGTCTAAATTTTAGATTAATTCAGTCATCCTTTACCACTTTCAGCATATGGTGTCCTTCACATTTTTCAAGTCTTATTGAATGTTTCAGTACACAGACTATTTGCTCCCAACTTCAAAGGCTGAATCAAGGGAACCTGATGGTTTTGATAGGCAATACAGTGGTTTGCAGTAAAGGTTAACCTGATGTCAAATGTGTGGCATGAAATACAGCAGTCCTTATGCCTAGGGAGTTAGTAGCTCACAAGTGATGTTTAGTCAGGCATATCACTGGCCATTTCAGTTACTGATGATCTTAAGTCATTGGAAGACATTTCCTTCCTTTGCCTTCCCCATCCCACCTTGTTCAGCTGTGATGGCAGCAAGACTTGAAACACAGACTTTTGAGCTCTTCTTAGACCACCCTTCTGCCCGGTTCAAAACACCTCTGGCGAGGAGGCTGCAGTGGGGTCAGAAAACAATGATTCCTCTTGGAAGCTTACTCCTAGTTCATGTTCAAGGAACAGGAGGGAGCACTATCCTCTTCCCAACCAACCACCCTGGCAGCCCGGGCACCTCCACCTGCTGCACCCCAGTCAGTTCCTGGCTGGGGAGAGCAGGCCTTGGAGAGCTCAGCAGTCCTGAAGCTCATGGGTGACTTCTTTCTCAGACAGAAGAGCCTGAAAGTTTGTCTTCATCGTTTATCTATCTTCCTAGCACCTTAGCACTGCCACCAGTTTCTGTGGCTGTCACTAAGCCCTTAGGCTGATTGTCCACCCTGGATTTCAACATGGAAGGAGATGCAGGTGCTACTTAGCTATCCCTCCCCTGAGGAGTCTCCCCATTAAACATTTTTGAAATGCGTAAACCAGGCCCTGTTTTCTTGCATGAACTTCCATGAATGCTCTTGAAACCAGTGCCTTCACATGCAAGCCTTTTGATAACCCGTCATCTAGCCCCAGTTTCCCCTGCTAGAGCAGTACAACAGCACAAGCTGGATACAAAAAAGCTTGTAGCAATGTGATTTCTGAGATACTAGCTCTGCCTTTCCTCCTGAGAATACAGGCAAATGCATAGTTTGTCAATGCTGCTCCGCAGTCACAAATCTGTTGCAGGAGGCACTGGAAACAGCCTGCCACATCCTCCTTTGCATAACTGGCCTTGAGCTCCTGCCCTTGCCATTACCAACCCCAGCTGTTTTTTAACTCTATCTGGTATAAAAAGAGCTTTTTGTTGAATGCCATTTGCAACTCGCGAAAGGTTTCTGGAAAGGCGTTCAGCTGTGCTACCATCCAGCCCATTCTGATAGCTGTCATTTTAATCATGGCACAGGTACTGTAGAAACAGGCACAGTTATTCATAAAACTATACTCCATGTGTTTCTCAGTTGGCTGTATCATAGTATAATATGAAACAACAAATATTGTTAGAGGAATGCACCATTTTTAAAGCAGTACCCACTCTAGTCTTTCATCCACTGATCAGTCACATACTACTGCAGCTTACTAACTTCCTAGGTTTTAATTTCTCATTCTTGGCCAATGAAATCTTACCTGCAATATTGCTGCTTTCTATTTCTTCTTTCTTCTTCTTTCTTTTAAAAAAAAATAAAATCTTGGCTGTTTATGTACATTGGAAAAGCAATTATTTGACATGAGGGATGACAGGCATGTTGTAGAATCAGTTAACCCCCTCTCCATCAGAGGAACATAAAATGCACAGAAAAATCTTGTTGCACAGAGAAATGAACTGAAGGCAGGACAATGGGTTACATGGGACAATTTACAGTTCTTCAGAAACCAAGGACAAATTAAAACTTTCAATTTATTGCTAGGCATCACAGCTTTACTAATAAGTGGGATGATGAAAGTTGAAGCAGTTCCTTTTCAGAATTAGTTATTTTTATAGGCAGAATTGGGGGGGGGGGGTAGGGTGGACAAAACGTGCTTTGTAGCTATTTACTAGCCCCTAGATGTACAAGATGGTGACAAAGAAAGGTGGATATAGTCAGAGTGGTGGGAACAGTTTGTCAACAGTAACACACACAATTGTTAATAAAATAAATTATAGACCACATTTTCTTTTCAAATGAGCTTTAAATAGTCCATATGTAACAGAATCATGTGTTACAGACAAGAAATTCTTTCTGCCAAAACACAGGATGAGTGTTTTTCCCCATCGTTCTTTCAAAATTACAAACTTAGAAAAAATATTTCAAGAAACTAGATTTTAAAAAATAAAATTATGCTAAAAAACCAGAAAAGGCCAATAAAATAGACCAGTGAAGTACATGAACAAGTCATCAGAAGAACGTCAGGACACAGGTACTTACAAAAAACCACACAGGAGTGGACATAAAGGCTTTAAAGATACACATACTATGCAGGCTAATGTAGAAGGAGCAGAATGCATAGGCTTTATTGTAGCTTCTGTAATCCATGCATTTGTGTGTGCAGATAAAATACACTTAAAGCCACGTACTTAAATGCCATCAAGAAGACACCTGAACTCTCCCCAGCAACATCAATTGACTTCAGGGAAGAATTAAACCCAGTTCTATTTTTTATACACTGGCCCAATTCAAACCCATAATCTGTAAAAGAGAATAAAGTAAAAGAAACCAGCTATTTTGTCTGAGCCACTCAGAGACACTGGGACTGAGATCCAAACCCATGTTTTGATCGTGGCTGCCAAGGAATATAATGGCAGCAACACTAGCCCAGACAGTTCCCAGCTGTGTTTCAGAAAGTGGCTCCAAGAACGATCCAAAGGTTGAGTGGGGAAAAAACACGGTAGTACATACATACATAGATGGCTCTTTTTAGAACAAAATAAGGTAGCACTACTGAGTATGTGGCAATATGGAGTGTGCACTAAGATATACAAGTGAAATCGGCTTGGGGCACCTTCACTCAGAGGGGTTAAGTCTTCTTAAAATATAACAATAATAATAATACTTCTTTATACTTGCCACTTGTTAGCAATTGTTTACATCATAGAAAAATAGATAGTATTCTGTAACAAGAAATATAGTTACTTTGTTAAAATGGGCTATTTTAAACCAGCTACTATTCTTTCATATAAAGAATTCCTAAACAGCAAAACAAAAATAGGTAATACTGAGTGCAAAACAGCCAGTGGTATACTTTGCATTGGTTTGAAACACTAGTTGCCAGCTACTATAATTACACGGTCTGTACACTGTACTACAAAAGTCTCCCATCTTTTAGAAGCTTTGGGGTTTTTGTTTTCCTTCTCTCTAGGTGGCAAGTAAGTATTTAATCTGAGTAAATTCAAACTCTGGAAGTTAGAAATGATTTCCCAATTGGTCTTCACTATCATTCTCTCACATTCCTTCTCCAACTTCGTGCAGCAGCACTTCCTACTTATGGTCAAAAATCCCTTAAGTTAAACAAAGTTTAGACTGTAGATACTTAGAAGTTTAGCTTACAAATTCACATTCTTTTAAAAATCGTTTCACTAGTCTCCCACGTTTACATTTACACCAAAGAGAAAGCTCAAAAGCCTCACTTCATGCATTTCATTGTCCCCACTGAAGACTGAAATAGAGTTCAGATAAAAACCCATCGCCAACAGTAGGTATTAAGTTTTAACGCTACAAAGCCAGATGGTTCCAATGTAGAAGTCAGATTTTGTTGTGGTCTCCACAACAGTTTCAGATACAAATAGCTAATTCCGAGTGGCAGTGGTAAAGACATTATCAGTACACCATGAACACCACAAATGGAGGCAATTTCCAAGCATCAAAGAACAAAAAACCAAACAAAGAGCACCCAGAAAAGAAAGAAAATACATCAGTGAAACATTCTTAGTTGAACAGAAGTCTCTCTATTCTCTTCATTCATCTCACACCTTTTCAACTTTGGTGGGGTCATATGTATCTGAAAAAAACCCAAGAAAATACTGTTAATAATGTATCGTGAAATCAATTTCAACATTGCTAGCTGTGGAAATGAGACATCTTTTCCCTAGTTTTTATTTTAGAAAAGAAGCTAATACTGGACTTACAGCCTTAAAGCTACATGCTACATTCCTGACCCAAATTCTGTAGGTACTCAAGTGTAATTTGGGAATAACTTGGATCAAATGCATGGAGATAGAATTTGGAAAGCCTTGGGTGGGTAGGAACATGTGCACTGAATGCTAAGTGACTACTTCTAGTTTTCAGATGCTTTGACAAGGAGAGAATGACTTAAGATTTGCCCCCCCCCCCCCCCCCCCCAACACTAAGGACAAGTAAATGCTTTAAGCATCCTAGCAGGGTGTTTAAGGCTGGCTGAAGAACTGATGATGCCATCCAACCATCAGGGTCTTTTCATTCAGTTGCAAATCCTTGGTTTCAGATTAATTCAGCAGAATACAGGAAAGCACAGCTGCGCTGCATCACTATGGCTAGACTGTCTCGCTTCAGTCTGCAGAACTGCAGCTCACGTTTTGAACATTATTCACTAAAGCACTTTACTGGCTTACTAGCAGCGCTCTTAATTTTCAGCCCACCTCTTATCAGTTCACAGGACAGACCATATGTTGGTTTTCTTTTCCTGAATCCCCAAGCACACTCTTTTATCAGATTTTTTTTTTTTGATTTATCCCAACATTGGCCACAAAGTGATCAGACAGGAGCCCTTCCCTTCACCTTCATGACTTTGGGTAAGGACTGCACTGAAAGGGCTTTGCCTTGTGAAATATGCCCTCTGCCATCATACATGCATCTGACTTATCCTGGGCTCCTGGGGATGAACAGTCATGGAATGGAGGAACCAGGGCTGCCTACAGAGGAATCTGTAGGCACACAGAGGCCTGGACAAACCAGCACTGCAGCCTGTGCTACCATGTGCTACTTGCTGCTCTTACGCAATCCGGGCATCTGTGCTAACCTTAATTCTCCCTCCCGTAGGCTGTACTCCCACAGCACTCCTGTTTAAACAGTTGAGCATGAAAATAGTTGCACAAATAAATATCACACTTCGGAGTAAAGCAGTCACCCTCAGGACTTTTACGTTGATGTGAGTGAATGACTTCATTCAAACAAGCATAAAAATCCTCAGAGGGAAATTTCTACTCTGATGTACAGCTGTCCATCTGCAGCATCCAGGCTCATATCAAGGTAGGGCTGGCTAAGAAAGAACTTCTGGATTTGGCCCCAGTGCGTAGATTCCTATCTCAGGATCCTTTATTGCTTTTCTTGCCTACTCTCTTCGAATTGGTAGGTCAGTCAAGAAAAGGAGTCTGTGCCAGCAACATCATGTTTTCAGAACTGCTTATCACTATTAAGCCTCCTCTGGTATTTCTGAACTTCAAAACCAGATGCCATGTAAATGCAAAAAAAAAAAAATCAAGGAGAAAATGTTTTCAAGGGTTAGTGCACTCCAGGATAACGCTGCATCTTTCTAAGCTTAATGAACTGATGGTGGTGTGGGAAGATGTCTCTAAAGCAGTAGCATCTTTTTCACTGTAAATATTTTGCCATCTAAACTGCTAGAATGCCCAGAAATGCTGAACTGTTCTGGGTGAGGTTGACCTAACAATAAGAATGGATTTACATCCAGAAACCTGATTTTCCTAAGGTCAGACAAATTCACACTCATAAAACTCCCCACAAAACTGCAGGGGCTCACTGTTTTGGGGAAGCAGGTGGGGGAGACAATCAGGCCACAAGACATGGAGTCTCTGTGTGGCTCAGTTTATTCCTTGGAAGCTGACCCACACCCTCAGCACCTAAACCAAGTACAGGAAAAGGCCAGGCTATGGCCCAGGCTCACTTCAAGGGAGACAAACGTCGGAGTTCTAGCACTGAACAGAAATGTTTATTCAACATTTGGTTAAGCCCATTTTAAATGCTTTCTACAGCAACAAAGCCAGCTCAGCAGCCTCATGGAAGCAAGTCTTCAAACAGCAAAGGAGAAAATATATCCACTGCATTTGGAAAAATTTGGTGATGTTCTTCTAATGGCAGTATTTGCATAGTAAGATGAGTTTCTTGCACTGAGTCTCATCAGAGCTTTTATTCTGAGATGACTGTTCATATGCCAAGCTGCATTATACATGTGAAAGCCTGTTTCTGGTAAGGGCTCTAGCCTCTATAATGCATTCTGCAATTATAAGAGTAGCATCACCCTACCTCATTCCAAATAGAATAGCCTTTAGCAATATTTACTCTTTAAAAGCTATGAATACAAAGGTTTTCAACAAGAGATCTGGAGAGGGGCTTTCTTCAAGGGCATGTAGTGATAGGACAAGGAGGAACGGCTTTAACCTGAAAGAGGGTATATTTAGATTAGATATTAGGAAGAAGCTATTCACTATGAGGGTGGTGAGACACTGGAATAGGTTTCCCAGAGAAGTTGTGGCTGCCTAATCCCTGGCAGCGTTCAAGGCCAGGTTGGATAGGGCTTTGAGCAACCTGGTCTAGTGAAGGTGTCCCTGCCTGTGGAAGGGGGGTTGGAACTAGTTGATCTTTCCAACCCTAACTATTCTATGATTCTATGATCTTGAAGGTCTCTTCCCACCAAAACCATTCTGTGATTCTACGCTTAATTCTCATTTTGTCTGTCAGTGGTATCAGTAAGCTAATCTGGAAGTTGGAGTGAGAGTTAACAGAGGAAGACACAATATTAGGCTTTTCTACAAACATGAATCTTCAGTCCTGCCTCATTAATGTAAGGTGAAGATCTTGTGGCCACCAACAATTCAGGGTCTCTTTGGATGGGAAGAGACCAGTGGTGCAGATGCTTTCCCCTCCCATGTGAGTGTGTGCTACCCTGCCGTACTGGATGTGTGCAACAGGAAGGGACATCCACACTTATCCAGGAATGGGGAGGGCTGTTATGTCTGTGAGAGAACTGCTGCAACAGGAACACACTGCAGAATACAAGCCTGGCATTGTCAGCAAGAGAGATAAATTTAGACCTAATTTACTGCAGAATAAATCTCCGATAAACACACACAATCTGTTTTGATACATCCCTGAAGTCATATCACCACAGCAGTTATTTTCTTCACTCCAGCAGAAACCCCAAGGGAGAAAAGCATATGAAATGCATGTAGGGCATACTAGACCTGATGGGTACAAGAAAGCTGAATTAGCCTGTTTGGAAAATCTGCTCCTGAGAAATACAGTTCAGAACAGAAAGATACACAGAGCTGTGAGATACAGAAAGAAAACACGAAGGGAAAGGCTGCAAGACTGCAGGAGTCAATACTTAGAACTAATACAAATATTTCTCTTCAGATGGAAATATATAAATCCACTTTAAAGTATGCTCCATTCAGTTTCTGTCCCTCTGTACTAGAAAACTGTGAACAGATTTATATCGGTGAAGTTTAATGAATAACCTGCGCAGATTTCAAGGGAAAGCGTTAGCTGTTACGGAGAGGATGGAAAAAGGAAGGAGGAGATTAATATTCATTTAACAGCCTTCACACCATATATTTGCTCACTCCAATTAATTTAATGGACTAGACAGGTGGCTTGGGAGATTTATCCCTTTACACAGATCTATGGCAACAACTGATTTTCAGTGTTCAACACAAGGCCGTATGAAAACCATTTTGAAGAGAGAACAGCTCATGTTACTTTGGGGATGCATATGGACTACACAAGTTTATATGCTATTGAGAGCTGAGGATCACCAAAAAAAAAAAAAAGAAAGAAAAGGTGTTCACTGAGGAGGTCAACTTTCCATTTGACCTGGGGATAACAGTTATTCCCAGCATCTGATCTGGAAAATATTCATGAGCGACAGAGAATTTTCCAGGCCTCTCAGTGCAGCCATTTCCCAGGGGCTTCACAGAAGAACATCAGATTTTTATTTTTAGTTTCTTCTGAACTCTGATACAGTATGTGTCTACTTAAGAGAGGGCAAAAATGGGTATTCAAGGAGAGGCTATGATTAAATCACCACGTTCTCAAACACTGGCACTAGAGTGACTATCTTTCAACTGCTGTTTGAAGCTGGCTGTCCCCTGAAACAATTAGACAGAGATAAGACCTCAGAGGGCGCTCCAGTCTCTGTGAATGAGTTTCAGTATCACAAGTGAGTTTTACAGTACCTTTTCCTAAAATGGGATCAGAGAACACTCATCTCTTCCACAAGGAGAGCAAAGGGGTGGCAACCAGATGGGGGTAGTACCACCTACACCTACAGCCTGTATCTATTTGAGCAGCGTTATGTGGGCATAAGCAAATCGATCATGCCCATTACATAAGAAAACAGCACCCATCCAGATCTCCTGTAATAGGGTCTTACCTAAAGAAAAATCTTTGTCGATCTTCTTCTTGTCCATTCCACCTAAATATCCATTTTCACTGAGAGAGATGACACGCTTGGAAACAGCCCCTGAGCTTGCCAGTTTGCTTCCTCTTTCCTCTTGTACCCTCGACAGCTTCTCCTCATCCACCTCCTCTCCTGAGTCTGCGCTCTTAATGCTCAGACGTCTCATCCGGGACACAGAGTCAACTTCTTTCATTCGCACTAAGCGATCCATGGCAGTCCGGCTAGGTGGAGAAGTGAGCTTGCCTTGGAGTGTCTCTATCACTTTTGAAGTGCTTCTCACTCTCTTTTCTGAATGCTGACACACAGTTGACTTGCAAACCAAGTTTTGGTCCTCACCTTGGCTGGGACTCACAGGTTGTTCAAGAACTTGCCCTGTTATCTGTGGTTTAGCACTGGCTTCCTGGTGAGCAGTCTGGCATTCATCAGGGTATGAAGATCGGCCCCCTACTCTGACAAAAAGAGCACTCTCTGTCCAGCCACACTTCCGTCTGCCTTCATAAGAACCCTCCTTTTTTTTTTCTTTGTCACCTGCTGTGCTCCCCACTGATGACCCAAAGTCCTGGGCACTATTTGCAGGGCTAGTGCTTGGGTGGCGCCCAAGGAGGTCATCTGGAAGGAGAGACTCCACTGCTATATCTATACCTAAAATTCTTGCAGCTCTTGCCTGCAATGACTCATTCACAGGGATTTCCACTGCATTTGCATTTGAAGAGTAATCAGAACTGTTAGCACCGGGTCCTGGGGCTACATCAAGTCCCACTGACCTCAAATCTGGCACTGAGCGCCCATGGTTCCTCTTTGTTAGTGACAAGGGTACTACCGAGCCTCTCTCTAATACTGTATCATTTGCGGGAGTTGCACCTTTGCTCAGCTTAACAAAGTCTAGGTAATTTTGGTCTTCACTCATAGCCTGCAAGACAGGGTTATTGAAAGGATTACTGTGACATGAACTGCTTGGGCTACCGGACAAAACTCTCTGGAGAGGGTCCACATGAACTGATTGCTTGCTTTTTATGTTCTTGGCTTCCCCCATCCTCATTTCTGTTATCAGACTTCCATCTGCTGGTCTGACTCCTTCACTGCTCCCTCCTGGCTGCAAAGAGCCCTGAGAGCCAATGCTGCCTGGCTCACCACCGTGCTCTGTCCCCACACTCCAACTTTCAGACTTACTTTTAACTCTTCCTGACTTAAATACAGGCCCTTCTGGCACAACCATTTCCGATTTCCCACTGTGTTTTGGCTCCTGGTTCAACTTCTCATTTCTGGGCGCCCTCCTTTGCCTAGGGGCACCAGCCTGCGGGGAAGCCGCAGCACTTTCCAGATCTTCTTCACTGCTTGTGCTCTCCTCCTGCTCTTGCAGCTCCTTGTTAAAACTTTCTAGCTCACTTATTGCATCCCAGGGACGGCGACTTACAGGCTTCAACAGGAACTGACCAAACAGCTCTTTACTATTGCAGGGAGCACCTGGTTCTCCCTTAATTACATCTCCCTTGGAAAGAAGGCCAGTTTCTCTCTCCTGGGCAGACATGGGCTGGATTCGGAGTGCTTTTGGGGAGCGAGCCTGAAGGACTGAGGTGGCAGTCCTGGAAAATGCACTGTTGCTAGACTGGCTGAGGTACATCTGACCCTTCATACCATAAGTGCTCTGTCTGCAGCTTCTCTCATCAGAAGGTAACTCTGTCTGGTTTGACCCTATCGTGGATACTGTACATCCTAGGAGCTTTGGAGACAGCGGTTTGTTACTATTGGGCTGCCCAGGCTTTGTACCATGGAAAAACTGCGGGCTTTCAGGTTCCTCTGTAAAACTGGTCTGTGTCTGCTGGTCTTTGTACTGATCACCTGGCCAGGAGCCAGAGTATTTCAGCTCTCTGTGTTTTGCAGGCTGAATAAATCTGAGGTCATTCATTTGTTTGAACTCTTCTGGTCTCCACAGCTCTTGTTTTTGTAACTCATTTTTATTGGTCATGCTTCCTGTAAGCGCTTGTAACTCCAAGTCCGTTGAAGACATACTTAAGAGACTTTGTTCTTGCAAAGCCCCATTGTTATCAAACCCATTCTTATCAGGGCTCTGGGTTATGTTGTTGTTCCTATCTGTATCTGGCAGATTGGATTCTGATTTAACTGGGATAGATACCAAACAAAATATAGTTTCATTCATTTTTTTCTTTGAACTCTTTTTGCTCTGCATCCCAGTTCCAGGTTCAAACTTTTTCACTTTTGTAACAGTCTCACAGGTGTTGTCCATATGTGAATTTCTCACAGAATGTTTGCCTTTTGTGTACTCGGCACTGGCTTCATTACAGGGGCTGTGATTAGTTGTGCTACAACTGTCTCTTTGGTCCAGCAAGGCACAGTTTTCCTGATCTCGGATGGACGGTGCCAACCATCTGTTGCTATGGGTGGAGCTGATGGAAGTTCTTTCGCCCTTTGCAGAATTGGACAAGTTTGATGCATCCAGAAAGGCACTGTTGTACTGTACTTCAAGATCTCTCTCTTGCGAAGCACCAGAACTGGGACTACGTGCATTTTCAGTGTATTTAGTGTTATCCTGAAGACCTTCCGGTGGTGCAATTTTAATATGTCGTATCCGAGGATCATCAAAGGGAATATACTGAACAGAACGCAGGTAGTCAGCAGAGCGCCTTACATGGCTTTGCTTCCCGTGAGGAAGATGGTTGTCCTTGCAAGGGTCACCCCCTGCTTCAAAAGTATTCATGGCTGGTCGTTGGCAGGGGACACCCCGCTCTGCAGGACCCTGCTGATTGCTGCTGGCATATGTGTCTGTGTTAGGCACTTCACTGAGAGGATGCGGGGCCACGTTATGGTGAGGTGGGGATTTGTAAGAAGGAGGAGGTACGTAGACTGGGGGCTCCAAACCAGAGTCTTGAATGCAAGCCTCTTGCCTTAGCTCATTAACTTTGGCTAAGTAGGAGGTGGGTTCGTCTTTCTGGTAGTGGTCCTGGAAACCCACAGTATGGGCAGGTGCCCTGGTCTGCCGCTGCAGTTCGTAGGAGGCAGGCTTGAGAGGTTTCCCATACTTAGGTTTCACCAAGGGAAGGAGATGGCCTCCCGTTTCGTTGGGTTTGGCTGGTTCCACACTCAGTTTGTTTGGGGGATAGGAGGGGGCTTTAGTTACACTGAGTGAGTTGTTACTGTTGGTCAGGGAGGGCATTTCCACGCACCTCATGCTCTCGGGTGAAAGGACCCTCGGCAATGATTGTGATTTCCCCTTGTTGTGGGTGCTCAGTACGTTGTCTCCCAGAGTCAGTGAATACAGCTCTTGAAGCAGCTTCTCCCTGTCACCCTCTGACATTTGCCTCCCTACCTTTTTTGGCTGGTTCCAGCTTTCCATTCCCATACTTTGCCATCTGCAGTCACTGGGCACTTCACAGCTCTCCTGCAAGCCACGTCTTCTGCTGTACCCTGCACCTGTGCCCACCTTCAGCTGACTCTCCTTGGGGTGCCGGGGTGGCCCCGGGGCTGCAGAGAGGCCTTTCATTTCCACACCACCTTTCTGGGAATAGCCCAGGAGCACACTGAAGTCCTGTCCTCGTCTTCTCCAGTAGGCGAGATCTTTGTCAGTCTTGGGCTGGGAAGACCGTACTAATTGAGGCCTGTCATAAGCCCTGAAAAAGAAATGCAGTGTCACAGGCAGTCTGCACAGATGCCCACTCTTTCTCTTATGAGTAAAGCACATTAGGAGGTCAAATGTGGAGTTATGCCAACGGGGTTTGTGTAATCTATTTGCAGTCAGATGATATTATGATTTTAATGAGAGGATTTAAAAGTCAGTCACAAAAGTGAGTAAAGGAAGAGACCAATGCTCTGCTGGCACATTGTTAGCTATGCAAAGCTGTTAGAGAGAGAAACAAATGCACGCAGTTACAAGCTGTGCAAGCATGCACAGCCCTCCTCGACGGACACCAGAAAAACAGAATGATTGTGCTAAACTTATTTCTGCACTCTGCTACATCAAAATGTCAAGGGGACTACTGTGATACACAAGTTTAATAGTAATCCAAAAAGCAGAGGTAGGGAGAACAGATAGAGGGCTATTTCTTAAGATATATTCTGTAAGAAACATGGTTTGCATCCTACTGCAAGAACTGAAATTTTACATGTTGTTTCCAGTCTCGTTTCTTTTCATTTTTCCGAGGGAATGAATTCCTTCAAAATACTTTGGACTAAATGACACATGCCACAACAACGGTGATGTATCAGCACAATTCTGATTCAGGGGGAACCAATATTTAAAATGTAAAATACCTCAAAAGAAGTATAAATTTCCCACACAAAAGAGGGATTAACTCCAGCAATCCATTATTGAAATATGGAAGACATGAGTCATTTTACTGCGGATTAAAAATCCAGAACACAGATTCACAAGAACAGAATAAGCTCTTTGTGTGTTCTGAACAGTGTAAACTGTTTTAGATATTACTGCAGAACAAAATCCTTACCCTTCTATATAAATAAGTAATTAATCTTCTAGCTGAACTGTGTTCTGCTATTCTTGTACCTGAGGTGTCCAACAATGTAACTGCCTTTACACTATGTGGCTGCCACCAGCATAAGAGTGGAAAGAAAAATCAAAATTGACAGAAATAGGACAAGTACGTAGATAGAACCCAAGAATTTCCTTCTCTTCCCCCCACCCCAAGGTATACAAACACTCATATGGCTCTTTTTTACTAAAAAAACCCTGATCTATTTAAATAGTAGTTTGTAAAAACATCATACAACTCAAAATTTGGAATGAAAATTAAGCAATCCAAACCCACAGCAATTTTCTTTTATGTATATTAACTTCATCCATGACTATAAAAGTTTAAAGACCAAACTGGGATAACAAGCATCTTGTTCATATTAATTCAACTGGATTAAGACTTAACATCTGAACAAAATGTTCTGCTGCTGAAGCGCAAAGTACAGTTCGATTGCTGAGCCCCAGGAAGTAACAGACTTAGAATCATAGAATCAACCAGGTTGGAAAAGACCTTCAAGATCATCAAGACATCTTCATTAATCAGTGAGATGTAACAGAATACCTACTAAATTGGAAAGTTGATTGCAGGGACAATGAACATTTCCATGCCCCTCTGCATGCGGAGACACATAGTTGAACAAATGCTGCCTCCTTCTGAGATTATCAGATCAACCTATTCGTCTCATCCCCATGCTGCTATGGCACCATTTGTACCTGCGTTTACAAAACAAGGTGACAAACAGTGTCTAGCACTAGTGAGGAGGGAATGGAGAGATTGCTCCTTCTGTTTGATTTTATCTATTATTTTAAAAGGGTCTGCAGAAACTGCAGAAAGTACAGAGTCATAGATTCCAAGATCAGAAGAGGCTGTTATGATTATTTAGTTTGACATCTTGCCCAACACAGACCATTCCCTAAAATGATTCCTGCTTCAGTGGTAGCATGTCTTTTAGAAAAGCATCTAAAACTCTTGATCTTTATATTTCCAGAGACGATGTTGCAAAGCTTAATTAACCATCAAAAATATCAAAGTAAACCCAAATTCTTATTAACCTAAATACAAAAACATCCAGGGAAGGAGGTAAGGTAGACAATAATACTGAGATATGCAACAATTTCAACTAACAGCATGGGAATGGAACGGGCTATCTGTTTAAAGGATTTAATATGGAAAATGGAAATTTATGGAATATGGAAATAAGGAAAGGGAAGGAAGCATTACTCGACTCTTTCCTAGGAAACTACTAAAACAGAAGAGTTTTGGTTAGTTTGCTTTTTTTCAAAACAAACAAAATCCAAGCTCAGTCATTTATTGAAGTAAATTAGCCCAAGTGAGGACAGCTTCAGTTACAGAAGGGATGTTTCTCCATTTATTAAAAGCTGTTTAAAAGATTTAATTTATTTTTAAAGATTAAAATATTAATAACTAGGCTCCAGTAATTAACTTTGGAACATGAGACAAACCATCACATAACATGTACTATGTCATCATTGCAACATGAGCGCAGAGAAGATATTTAAAAGGAGGTATTCAGAACATTTTAAGCCTGACCTTTTCTATGATCTATTCACAAGATGGACAATATCAGTCTCTCCAGCTCCTGGCTCAGGCACTAGGAGTGGTTACAGCCAGCCTGTATTGTAGGCAGCATAAACCTTTGGAGAGGAAGGTGCTGCACTGTGCAGTGGAAGTGGATGCTCCACAGCCTTCCCAAGGACACTCCTGCTTAGCTCCAGCCTGAAGGCTCCTCTGCTTCCAAGGATGGAAACCAGCTCCTGCACATGTGCACACTGCAGGCAGTGGGGCAGCACGGCACAACCACACTGCTTGCAGCCACTACTGCAGCAGAGTGCCTCCTTCTGGGATAGATCACACTTTTGGGCCTTGGGTCAATGAAGTGGTGGGAAGAAGAATCCAAGGGGCACCCCAAGTTCAAAATGCTCCACTACAGCCTCACCAATGCTACATTTTTAGATGGCAAACACCAGTCAGGTTACAGTCTTCATGTCCAGGACATATAATCAGTAAGAAGACCCCAGAGCCCCTCTTTGCAGTAGCTAGTCTCTGATCATGCTACTACAGAATTCTGTGTCACCCCATGATGTGCCAGTACTGATGCACAAAGAAATGTACACCTGGACACAGCAGCTTGCAACTGCTTCACAGCTGTGAGGGGTGACAAGGATGGAGCGGTCCCATGGGACGAACCAGGAAGATGTAAGTGCCAGTGACAGAGAGGTCCCATGGGACCAAGGAGGTAGATTTTAACATCAGGAACTCTTTTCTAACAGGCCTGCTTCTAACGAATATTAAGTTTGCTGTCATGAAATGCTGTAAATTGAATCTGTATCTAATGAAAACTGTTCAAAAAACTCCCCAAACTATTGCTAGCTTTCTATGAATTTTAGGTCTTTGCAGGAAACGAGGCCATCAGTCCACCCTGCACTACCTGCATGACTGCATTTCACCAAGCTGCCACACTCAGAGCAACGGGCGGAAGCTGCCCTGTTCCCCTAGGGTGACTGACCAGGCAGGACCTCACATGATGCACATGATGGGGCCAGAAGTGAAGGAGTGTGGCACAGGCTTCAAAGTCAAAACCCTGCAGAATGAGGCCATTGTAGGGCACTCCAGGGAATTTTTGTCCCTGTTTTTGGCTGCCTGTATGCAAATGGTAGGCAGTAGGCACCCAGTAGCTCATGGTACCTGAGCTGCTTTGTGTCCAACCAAAGAGGCACTGTTCAGAAATTGCCAGGATTTGGCATCAAGGGGAAAACTCTTCAGAGGGCTGCCCTGGACACTGGCAGCTTCTGTTCTGGTTTGGAGCCTATCCTCACATACACTTTTCCAAGCCTAGCACTGGGAAACACCAGCACACTTTTCTAACATTTCCAGCAGGTGATCTCACTAATGAGGTCTATTTCTGCCTAAATTTACTAGTTACCAACACAGTTTCTCCCACACAAACAGCTGAGCAAAGTGCCTTTTCTCTCCACTCAGAAGAGAAGCAGGAGAGAGCAATATGAACCCTGTCATCTCTACCAATAGGGTCAGCTTTCCCACTTTTTTTGCCTCGTCTCCTCTCCCAAACCTTTACTGTGAGACCTCTTAATGCTCAGTTAAGTAAGGACAGTGAGGACAGCCCTCCCATCAACCACTTCCCCACACTTTGCCTGAAGAACAACGGGATGGAGCAGAACATTACTTCTCAGCTCTACCGGAGTGTCACTACCCCCTCGCAAGCAGCAGCAGCGGGCGGTGTGATGTGCCCCCATGCAGTTGCTATGAAGCCTGTGTTCTCCTCCTCCTCCTCTGCAAAGTTCCATCAGCATAACCACCCCAATGAGTGGAGACAACAGCATCATCACCTGCCATCACGAAACACCCTGAGCCCTGCAAACCTGTCTGTGTAGGCAGCAATGAGGTGGGCAATGTCACTCGCTTCTGTGGTGCTTGGAAGGTGATTAAGTCTTCTACATCAGTGAGTGGTCTGGGCAAGAGCATGGTGTAGATGATTTCCTGGCTGAGGAGCCTGAGTCATGCTCTGGATTGCCATGGAGCTGGTCAGGGTCTGTGAAGGCAGCTGGGACACACTCTGCCTCTTCTGGGCCTCTCCAGCTGTGGCGCAGCACTGGGAAGGCAGTGCCAGGAAATGGCTGCAGGAAGCCTGCAGTGCCCAAAGAGCAGCGTCTTCATACTGGATCTTGCTGGGTGGTTGTCCCCTCTTCGGGCCTAAACGGTTCCCAAATCTCTGCAGTGTGCAGTTCTTTCCCAGCCTGAGAACCAGGAATCTATTTCCTATGACAGTACAGAAACCAGACAGCGAGAGAGATCAAAATCCCCAGCGGAATTCACCATGGCCTACCTGTAAAACGCCAAAACATTCCAAAGTGGGTCACCTTCCCTTCAGTTTCCAAACAGCTCACACTTGCACGGCAACCCTGTGCCTCAGATGTGCCTCAGGGTCAGGAGGGGGGCTGTCACCCCGGCTGGAGCTCGGGAATTGAAGCACCAAAGCTGCAGCCAGCTTTCCTGCGTCTGGCCCAGAGGGCTTGCTCCTCCCTTCCTGTACCAGCAGCCCAGTGTCGTGCTCTGCACCAGAGGTACTCTGCACACCCAGGGATGGCAAGAAAGGCACGGCTCAGACAAAGGTTTTCCCTTGTTCATAGCTGCTAGTGCCTTGTAAGAGCTCCCAGTAGGCTCTCTGGGCATCAGAGTTTGCTGTGACAGTAAGAAAAGAATTCTATCTTTATGAAGGTGTGACAAAGCCACTTCCAGGGCTGTGTTCCCTATGTTATGTGGAAAAGACACTTTAAAAAACCAGACTGTAGTATTTAACTACACTGCAGACTGACAGGTTCCACTCCTTGCATTCTGAGTTTTAGAAAGAGATGTTTAAATTGTCAGATTGCATTATTTTGTATTTAGCCATCATGAGCAGTTACAGATACCTCTGCCATGTCTGAAACACGGGGCAGATACGTGACCCTCCACAGATGCACTCAGAGAAGAGGGACGCAGGGAAGCAGCAGCCCTCCCTTGCCACCATGCACCCACACAGGCTCTACCTTACAGGGTGTGGGAGCATCAGCACAGGAGTAGCTTCCAGCCTTGTACTGCCATATATCTTCTTCACACCAGTTTTTCTCCATACTGTAAACTCGGCTCCAAGGCCAAGCACCACCTTCCTTGGCCCCCCTGCACACCCTCTTCCCATGCTTCAAAACCTTTTCCCCTCTCATTCTTTCTCGTTGTCTTCCCACACTTTACTGCTGTCCAGTTTACTTCACCCATAACACACCATGAAGGATCCTCCTCATTACCTTTAAACCTGTGTCCTCTCCTTCCTTCTGCAGAAGGGCTGGTTCCACCTGGGGACTTTCACCACGGCTGGGATGTGCTGCCCTAGGGCTGCTTTGCAGAGCTCACATCTCTTCCTGCCCATTATCCTAGCTGGCAACCAGGAGCCATTCCTGCTCCAGGCAAGCAGGCTTGCAAGCAGAAAAGACATGAAGGGGAAGAGCAGACAAGCCCAGCAATCACAGCCCACATGCCTTTGCCACATGAAGGTCTTTTTAAGAGGACAACCTTCCAAGGCGACAGCGTTTTGCCCTGCTTTCAGTTTCAAGCCCACTGGGCAGGAGGAAGGGGCTTTTCCTCATAAACTATCGTCACACTCGGGCTGGCTTCCAGTCCTGCTCTAGCCCCTTTCCTTTGTTCATCTGCAGCACTCAAATAGCTGCAGAACAATGGCCAAGTGGCGGTGTGTACACACAGCTCTTCCTGCCCAGCCTGCCCCAGCCCCAGCACGCACGTACTCCGTGTTAAGCAAGCCATGGTTGTACAAGCACGTTTTATGGAGTGAAGACAAGAGCTTCCACTGGCTTGGAGTGGTTTTAAAATGAAATACACAGGCACCTTCTCATGTTTACTTCACGAGAGCAGCCTCAAAAAACCCAGAAAGTCCTTGGTGCACTTAGGCACACCCTAATGTGTTCAGCACGTGGCTAAATCCACAGCAAAATTCTGGGTGTGTATATGGCAGAAGAAGCAACTTCAGTTTTTTAAAAGAAGAAGAAGAGCTTTTGCCTCCCCCCTTTTTTTTCACTGTACTTGGACTGAGCTTTTCTAAACCCATCAGAAAGGCCTTTCTAATACAGACCACATTAGTAAATGAAATACTCCACTTCCCATTACCCCAATATTCTCAAAGGCCTAGCTCTAAGCATAAGATGAATGGATGTGCCACTGCTTTGTGTGGACTTGCACTGCATGGAAATGGTCACTAGTATGGGAGCAGAAAAGGAGTACAGGAAGGTGGTGTCAAAGGTTAGGGTCATGCTTAGTTAACTGTCAGGACCAAAAGGAAGAGAAAGCAAAGCCATGGCATGATGCTGAAACTTACCCCCCTTCTGAAGTATGAAAAGTGGACAAACCCTGAAGGTCATGGTGGTAACCAGGACCTGCTTGCCTCCCTTGGCTCCCGTGGCTGCTTTCAGTGCCGCTCGAGTTGGTTTTCACCAGAGGTTTCTTGCTGTAAGCCCCAGCTCTTGATTCTGCCTCAAACCCGTTCAGCGTTCTCTGAGCAGATCTGTTCCCTGTGATTTCCTGCCGGTATCCATCATACCTGTTCTCATATGAAACAGGGGGATTTTTTGACAACTTGTATCCATGAGAAATAAGGAGGTCCTCAACACTGAACATGTTGTGCTGGTTTCACTCACAGCTGTGCCATCAAAAAGCTCTTTCCAGAAGGATCCATCACTGGAAAACAAAACCATAAACAAACAGAAGGCTGATTTAAACAAGGAAAGATATCTTTGATCAGCTGATAGGCTACTGAAGCTAAAAGTCTCATCCTCTGGCCTCAGTCTTCCTCAGCACCAAACGGATGAAGCAAAGTGCATGCAGATTCTGATGAATCATGTGCTGACCTTCCCTAGGTAATACACGTCCATGCACTCAGACCAGCAGCAGATGCTGCATTACTGCTGACTCAGTCCGTTCCACTGAAGAATTCAATAGTGATTGCAGCTTTCAGATGTCACTAAGTGATCTCATAAAAACTCTTTGCACCGGAGGTAAGCCCACACTTTCTGTAAAAACCAATTTTTTTCTAGTCATGGAGAGGTGTGCTCTGTATTACATTTAGAGTTGCTGCAGGAGGGGGTGGATTACAAGGCAGCATGCCTCTCCCTACAGCTCTGCATATTCCCATTAAGAAAAAAGCTTCACATGAACAAGGACAAAATATGCATGAGAGCAAAAATTAATTTTATGCAACCACATGAGAAACCCACGTAATATCATGCATACCCCAGCTAAACAGTCCGTTTTTACAGATTACTTTGTTTTCAGCCTCTTGGTCTCCTGAAAGGAGTAATCCTCCAGAGTAATAAGGAGTAATCAGTAATCCTCAACTAGAATAATACAAACCCTCAGATTTCAAGCACACTCTATTTTTACAGCACGATTGTACTGTGTAAAATGACTGGCAACAACCTGAGATGATCGTGTTTGTTGTGTCTCAATGATTTCCAAGTCATGGGACAGTCATGACTTCTCTTCCTGGTCACCAGGGCTGCCCTCAGTTCTGCACTGACCAAAGCAAAGATCCAGTAAACTCAGTTAGTTGGCTGGCAACAATCTCTACTTTCTATACCACTCTCACATCTTTATGGAATTATGGCAATTATAGAACACCCATTCTCCTAGAGTTTTAAAATCCATGGAACGTAATATCTATTCTGTAAGCTGTGTGTAATGATGGACCCATTCTGATACATTCCTCCTTGCCTGAGCTGTGTTACTAGAAGGAAGAAATTAAAAAAGGTAGATAAAGAAGTGAAACACACAGAAATAGATCAGTTATGTAAAACACTTAAGATGGTTTTCCCCACACGAAGAGTTCATTTAACATGCCTGGTGAGTATTCTGTATCCTTAGAAGTAACAGGTCTACCTGAGGGACAGGAGCCCAGCATTGGCAGCTAGTCAAAAGGAGATAGCCTCTGCAAAGATCATGACAAGCAAGTATTTTATACACTGGTTTCTAATGCTCTTTGTGGGCAAGAAGAAAGAACTCTGTTCACTGTTGTTTACGGTTACGTACTTGAGATGAAGCAACTACTGACTTGGCTCCTGTGTGTTTATTAGTACTAAATCTCTCAGGCTACATACACACAGAAGTTGACTGGGTGGCTTAGAATGTAAGCCAGCTTCTGTGGTGCGGCACTCCATATATTAAGGCCACTTTTTGCCTATCCAGCACCCCAACCATTTTGTGCTCCCGCCCTGTCTCCAGGATGCTCTGCAGACTGTGGAGCCGGTCTGGCTGGCCGCTCTGGTCCAGCCTGGTGTGCAGCTCCCAGGCACACAGGGACACTCTAGCCGCCTCTGCCCTGCACTGCCCACAGCACTTGCCTGAGGACAGCCCACAGCACGGAAAAACATGCAGTTTTTATGCAGAACCACAGTTTAACTAGGAACCTGGAAAGCTGCAGAAGTGGCTTTTCAGCTTGAGAGCCTTAAACTGGTTTGTCTCTAGAGCTTTATGAACCCTCTCCCTTTTCACACATGTAACGCTACACACCCTTTAAAAACAGAGAAATAAAGCTCTATGCTGAAGATATTTTAGGAGTATCCCTTGCTAGAACAGGCCTCCAAGTGCCCAATAAGCGTTCTGAGTAAGTGAGCCAGCAGTAAGTACAAGCAAGCAGAAAGCAGAGAGGAGCAGGATCCTTCCCTCTTGGAAGAAAGGGCAAGCTCCATGGGCTATTTTTGAATGCTGACCTAAAAGTCTGATTTTCCATCCACTCGCTGCCCCGGACTGTGCAAGGAGCCAGGTTCGAGCAGAGCAAGGGGAACAGCTGGCTGCTAGAGCTGTTCAGCTTCTAACGCGAGAAAGATCCAATGTGACCACCATAAACAGCAGAAAGCAGATTAAAGCACTTGCAGGTGCAAGGAAGAAATGTGCTTTTCCTGCTATTATTGTCAGACTGGCTTGAAGAGCAGCTTAACCCTCTCTCTGCCGCCCACTGTAGCCATGGTGCCATCAGAGAGGCTAAAGCAACTGGGTAAGAAACTTCCAGCCTGTGGGGTTTACCCTGAACCTCCTCTTGGTATTGGTAGTGAGGAGCAATGGGATGGAAATACACCATGAGGAACTGGTGTGACTGTCTCCTCCTGCTCTGCAAACTTATCATGTGTGGAAGGGAAAGCCCTGTGGTGCTATGGGTGGTGGGAAGGCCTGGCTGAGAGCAGGATGCTATCACTGTGTCTGTCACAGCTCCACAATGGGAACAAAGCAGAGAAGCCTGCACCCCTCTGCCTGCCACAGTGCCCTCAGCACCAAAGCCCCCAGTGAGCTCTCCCCAGACCCACAACATAGAGAAATGCTCCATGCCTATGGCACAAGCTGCTAGCAGCTGGTAGCAGTGGTGGCCATGGCCACTCGATGGGATGCTGTTAGGACACATAGAATCAAATAATGGTTTGGGTTGGAAAGGACCTTATAGGTCACCCAGTTCCAACTCCTTGCTACAGACAGGGACAGCTTCCACTAGGCCAGGTTGCTCAAAGCGCCATCCAACCTGGCCTTGAACACTGCCAGGAATGGGGCAGCCACAATTTCTCTGGGCAACCTGTGCCAGTGCCTCACCACCCTCACAGCAAATAACTGGGCTGTGCGGAAGTCATGGGAAGGTACCTTCCCCCACATCAAACCTGGCTGGGGCAGGGGAGCCAGAGGCCCTGCCTGAGCAAACCCTGCAGGACATCAACCATATCAGCACGTAATGTCCGCAAGGACGCCGGCCAGCTTTCCAAACCTGGCTGCAGTGCTGGGATGCTTTTCCCACCCTCCCTTAGATAAATCTAAAAAAGAAAATCAAAGGGATTGGATTGGCAGGAGTAACAAAACCATCGCTGCAGTGCTGTCCTGTACAGGCTCTGTCAGACTGGGCCACAAGAGTAAAGGCTTTGCAGAGCTGTTAATTTGAGGGAAGATCAACAACGCTGGAAAACAGTTTGTTTTTCCAGCAGTCATTTGTTTTGTTTGCCAATGACATCAGTGCTTTCTGATAGGGTTTGCTTCCTGAGGATGCCTGCTATCTTGCCAGCGTTTCCGACTTGTCCCCAGCAGCCAGTACAACTCCACATAACACTGGAAACAGGGGCCAAGCTTTTCTCTGGAAACTTAGCAGCACTCTTGGATGCAAAGAAGCAAGCATGAATGGCGGAAATCAGCACCAGCCCCCCTGTAAGCAGACACAATGGGGATCCGCAGCCTCAAGCAAGCAGGACACAATGGGATCACCAGACGGAAACGTCATCAGAGCACCTTGTCTTGGGGTGCTCTGTCCAAGAGCAGATATCTCATCCTGGCCCTGAGAAAAGCCACAGTACTCCTGAAAGACACCCTGAAGAAATCTGGTGCTAGAGTTTCCTCTGAGCTGCTTCTAGAACCCATTCTCAGTGGGGGAAACACACTTGTTTTCTTTTGATAGTCTGCCTTCATCTGCAGGTTTCTTTAGTGGCAGGGGTCCTCAAGCCTTATTATCTTGGAAGGCGGTGGGGGTACCACCACCACATGTACGATGACCAGTATCAGCAATGATGAACGCCAACACTTTCAGCAGTGGCAGAAGCAGCTCTTACCTCCATGCTCTGAAACTGTTTGTAAGCCATTCCCACTCTTCCCCCCTGCATGGTGTTTGAAGCAGCCCATCTACCCTTTATAATTATCGGTTGGAAAAGACCTTTAAGACCCTCAAGTCCAAACTTTACCCCAGGACTGCTTCAGCCCTGGTTCCAGAGAGCGTCCTGGCACAGCATCCGCTTATTGGGTGGGAGATCAGAAGTGACAGAGAATTTGTCACTGTCTGCCCTCTGTTACATTTCCCTACTCTCTGCTACTTGAAATAACGCAGAAGGTGGCAATCCTTCAACTGTTTGAATACAACCCCTGAAGTCCTTCTGGCACATGATTTGCTGCCCCACCTCTGCAGAACTATTTCTAACATTTTTTGTAAGTGATTCTGTATAACTGCACAGAAGAGAAAACATCGAAGGAACATGATTCATACTGCAAAATGAAGTATACAGACATCATGAACTGCCAAAATTGAGGCACTCTGCATGGACACATGAGTTGCTGCAGTTTGTAATTACATGACTTCAGGCTACTGAATGCTGCAGGACTCATACCTCAGTGGATGTGCAGGCTAGGTGATGCTAGTCTTCCTGGGCTTTATCTACAGCAGCTATCCAAACACTGCTCTGAACACAGAGTTACTAACAGGCTTCTAGATTACAAAGTGTACAATCTAGATAACACATAAAACTAGCTTATCTTCACTCACGTCTGGGTGATATTATTCCCATTTCATATCACACGTGCCAGACAGAAGCATTTATGCAGACAGCCTAATGTGAAAACAACCCTCTCCATTCTAGGCACCCAGTCTGAAGTGCTTACAACCTGATTAAAGCCCTTAGCCTTAAAAGTAAGCTAGGTACATTCAAAACAACTGCGGCAAGAACTTCGTGCCTCTCCACATCAGCCCAATTGTGGTAAGTCAAGCTATCTGCACTGTGAAGACATGGGATGAGCCAAAAAAATGGCTGCAGTAATTTACCTGCCGTACTTTTTTCCATACCTGTGCCCACCTAATCCAGTATCAATGCTTTTGTAGAGGCAACCTCATATCCCTCCCACCTCTGCTAATTCCTCACAACCCAATGCATTTCCCACTTCCTACACCCACCTGTCCTCACTGCCCTGCAGTATTCCCTTCCCTGCCTTCCCATCTCCTGGTCCCACCAGTCCGGCCACTCTTCCCTCACAGTCCACCAGCATGCTAGCTAGGGGTACAGTTTTGCCCTGACCTCCTGCACCCCTGACAGCTTCTCCTGGTTCACATCCATCACCCCAATTTCCTCCTTCCCCTCCTGATGACCAGCTTCTGTCCCATCAACATTTCCAGCAGAAGCACCTCTGTGACTGCTTTCTGCTCCCACGCGCAAGACCCCGTTTCACTTGTACCTGGAAAATGCAGGAACCATCATTATGGAGACAACCCAGCTCTGCCGCAGCCCTGGGCAAGGGCACCATGCTAGGGCTATGCAGGGATGCTCTGCTCACACAACATTGGAGTCATTAGGGCACGAGTGCTGTCGTTGCACAGGGCTGGGTCACTGGTGGGCTGCTCAGCACCAGAGGATGTGGGTTCTGACTGATGGGAGAGAAAAATCTTTGGAAAATGGAGCACCTAGAAACAGAGACGAGTCCGCTGAGAACATGTGCAGATGTCTCTGAGCCTTGTCACCACAGATCCTGTTCCCAAACGCTGCAGGTCTCAGTCAAACAGCTGGAGGATTTCTTTTCTTTCCTCTTTTTAATGTGGGCAAAACAACATTCCCTCTCTCCTTCGTCCTCCCCACTAATTAATCTTGGAAACGGCTGAATTGGTTTAGCTGACAACATTAAAATAAATTTTGTCTATGAGAGAGGCACAACCTGAAAGTCTCAGATCAAGTGATAAAAGCCTGACAGACTACAGCAGAAGCAAACAAGTTCTTGTGGAAGAAGTTTTAATACGAGATGGTAGTACTCGCTCGGTCTAAACATAACCCCGAGCTACATCTCAGGAGAATACCTAAGTCTTTGGGCATTGTACTTGCTCCTGTTTTCTCACTCTGGCTTTGCATGTGTGCATAGGAGAGAGCTTATCAAAACCAAACACATTAAATGAGGCTTTTCCCCTCATCGTTTCATCTTTTGGGGGACAATAAAGTCAGATGGGACTGTAAATGGCAGGCAGCCGTGCACGCAGCTGCCTTGGCATGCTGTGCCCCTGCCTTCCACTGAAGAAACCACATTCACTGGCTTGCAGACACATGCTCCATTGGTAAAGATAAAATTCATGTGCTTGAAGAGCCGTAAACAGCAATGTTCACTGTGATCAAATATTAGATATTTAACACAAAGATAGTCTAGAACACAGGAAGAAAGAGATTAGAGATATGTTGGCCATATTCACCTTTGCAGGGCTTAACTAAGTGTAGGCTAGGAGTAAGGAAGGAGCAGGGAACTAGCCAGGGCAGCCTCCAAGCCATGAGTAAATACCTCCTACAAATTCTCAAGGAATGAGTGAAGGGCAAATATATTCTCTAACTTCAAACAAAAGAGGGAAGAAGACAGATCTGAGGTATCATAGACCAAACAGCCTGGCTTTGATATCGACTCAGACAAACTATTATTCAACCCACTTGTAAATACTTATAACAGGTGTTGATTTATCACAAAGCAGGAGGGAGCGAGTGTGCGATCCAGGAGGAGCAGCGGCATTTCCATCACCCTGCTTCCTGCCCTGCACTGCAGCTGCATCCACTCCCACATGATAAAGCCATGAGAAAACAGAAAACACAGACTTGTCAAGAACAAATTAAGTCTAATCAATTTAATTTTCTTCTTTGACGGAGTTGGGAGCACAGTGGGTAGGGAGGAAAAAACAGTAGAAGTCGCACATTGGAACGAGGAAAGCTTTTGATGGATGCATGTGATAGCCTTATATGCAAACCAGGTGAAAACAGTTTAGGTATAATTTACTCTTGGTGGGTATACAAATGTTTCACATCTGTACTCGTAGTTATTAAATTCAATGTCAACTTGAAAAGGCACATAAGGGCTGTGCCTGGGGTCTTGTTCTGTTCAGTATTTCCATTAATGACTTGTAAATTAGAATAAAGATTACAATTACAGATCTGTAGGGAGTGCTTCCAGCATTTTCAGGGATTCCAATTAGAATAAAATCTTAATAAATTATAGACCTAGTCTGGAATGAATGACTGAGATACAATAGAGGCAGGTGTAAAGCACCATGCTGAAGAAGAAGGATGCAACGCAGAAGTGCAAAATGGAGTGGTACAGAAAAAGAGTCTCTGGGGCTACAGCTGTAAAGAGAGAAGACATCAAGAGTAGTGCAGGGCTTGGTACACACAGGTGAATAGGTTTGGAGACAGATTAAGAGAAGCTTCATGTGTCAGGCTCTTTATTCCTGTTAGCCCTATATCCAGGTTTGGGCCCTACCTCAAGCAAGATGCTGCTCCCTGCTCCTTGCTCACAAGAATAGTAAGAAGTTTTGGAAGTGTGACCCCTGGAGAAGAAGCTACAAGAAGTGGGCTTGTTTGGTTGGAAGGGAAGGAGGGAGGAATGAGGGTGAGAGAATGAGAGATGATAACAAGTTTTAAATATGTCAGGCTGCTAAAAGGCAGTGATAATCTTGTCCTGCTGCCTGTGGCTGTGGAAAACTGAAGGGACTGGTTTAGCATGCAGCAAGGGAGATTTAGGTTAGATATCAGAAGGAACTGTCTAGCCATGATGATAGTTAACCCCGGTAACTCTGGGAAGCTCTGAAGCTCTAATCAATAGAAGTTTTCAAGAACAGGCTAAATGAAGACCTGTCAGGAATGGAGCAGATGAAGCTGACTGGAGGCTCAAGAATGGGGTTCTGACCAAAGGACGCATATCAGATCACAGACACGCATCAGGCAAAACTTCAAGAAAGTTCCCATTATGGCCAACACCATACTGAGGCCTTCAAAGCCACTAGTACTACACACATCTCTGCTAACTACATGAGACAAAAACATGCCAAAGCCATTGCCGGAAGATAAGCCAATTTATGTCTTCAAAGGCCACTCTTTCCCATTCATCTCCCAGAAATTAAAAAGAAATCTGTGAATTTCTGTGTTTAACCCTCATTACCTGTGGGCAGGAGTTCACATTTTTTCTCTAACACAGAGATTCACAGCCAGTGAAAATTACAGCACACATCCTCTTTGCATTCGTTGAGCAAAAAGTCTTCACTGAAATCACCAAGGAACTGTGCCACAGAATAAATTAATGATACAACAGGTCTCCAATAAAACTAGGAAGTGGGGAGGAGAAGAGGAGTTAGTCTTAAAGAGTTTATTTAACCCTCAGAAGGTAGTTATTCCTGTCTTGTATCCCACCAGTGCAGACGTATCAGCAAACACGCTGTGGCATGAGAGAGAGTGCAGAGCATCTCCTGGGGGAGGCCTTAATGAGTGACGGCTGCTCTCCAGACATTGCCAGCCCTGTTTGTTAGGAGGTTTCAGGTCATATTTAAAAGTCTGCTTTCTCAGATTTGCCAAGAAAAAATGGTAGAGAGCCTAGTCTGGGTTTTCTTAAATAACGTGGGTGTTTGAATACTGGGTTCACACAGTGCTGAAACACGTGTCTGACAGGGCATGGATGGGAGTTTGTATCCGCAATGAGTTTTAAATTTGCCATGGACCAATCCAGCAAAGAGTGAGCACTGATTCGCTGAGGCTCATAAGCACCCAAATAGAAGTGAATGCATACAAGGGAGGGAGGAAATGTCCAAGCATGCACAGATACCGCTGTTCATATTAGCTGGTTTTCAAAACGTCAACAGCTTGCTTTCACCGATGACAGAGCAGCGCTTTACTCCACTGAAATCGGTGCAGATTTTTTTTAGAGAAGGAGCAATTGTTAAAGAACGCTCACTGCTCCTCTGTGCTCCAGATATAATCAGTCCTTAGACCAATTGGCAGCATATGGTGTATTTCCCCAAATGACAGCTTCTGTTTGCCACAACAGCAGAGCAAAATAGTACACTTACTAAACAAAGCGTAATTAACCACCTCTTTCCCTCCCAAAAAGGAACTGCGGAAGAGGATATTCTTTAGGACTCAGATGATGTTTTCATACCGCTTACAACGCTTTTTGCAATCCACTTCAGTGGAACAATGCACATGGAACCATATTTGCTGCTTACATCTGAAAATCAAGATGTTAAGGGCTAATAATCCAACCTAAAATATCTGTAGGCAAGGTGCTCATAAGCTACTCCTATGCTAGGACTACGTGGATCATTATTACTGTCTGCATTTTTTTGAATTGAAAAGCATCCCATCTGTATTAACCAAAGGAAAAAAAAAGTATTTCAACAATAACTGTATTAAATCTTCCCTCAATAACTGCATTATATCTTTCCTCAATAATAACTACATTGAATCTTTCAAAGTACATATTTTTAATACAGGATCTATCACAGAGCTGAACTTCCTTGAGGTGACAGTGACATGACTTATAGAGCCTGGGCTCTGTGATCAAAAGGATTACACACATTAGCATCCTACTAATCACAGCAGGACAGGCCTGCCCATCAGGCCAGGACTCAGGGAGGAGAGATCCGTAAACAAACACTTTCTCCCGCTCACAAATGTGGCTGGGAGCAGAGGCACTCCAAGGTTGGTGTGGTCTTCTCCTCTTTCAAAGAGATAAGGATTGTGTCTGCTGGAGTAAATAAATTCTCAGCATAGTCTTACACTTCTGTTTGTTTACTCATTTTCAGACACTACCATCCTCTCCTGTGTTGTTATCCCTTTTATATTACCCTTGTATGTATAATCAAATGCTGTCTCTTCTAGATTGACCCTCTGCCTCTTCCTGTATTACAGATGCCTTTGATCTATCTTTCTTGCATCTGTGTGTCCTGCCTTGTAGTCTCAGCAGGATTTCCCCTGACCCTTTGCTCTACCAGAAAATAAATGCCAAAATAGAATTTGTATGCATTAGTGTAGAACAAAAATAAGACAGACGCTCAAGAAGACGAGACACAAGCACTGCTGTGCTGCTGAGGCACTGAATATGCTGGGCAGGGCTGTCTACTGGTAAGGCAAACCCAGGCTGGTGAAAGGTGGCCCAGCCTCTGAGCATGGCTGAGCCCCTGGACCAACGAGGCAAGCAGACATCATCATGATGGGGGAAGAAGGACCACCCTAAAATGTCAGATACATCTGTTAACTTTTCCCCCTTCATCACACACTCGGTGACCTGCAGGGTGCCCTTGCATTTCCGAAAAGCAGAACTCAGACTTTAGCTTTTTTCCCCTTTTTTCAACCAGGTCAGATTTCAGAACCCCTTCCCTTGCCCCACCACTTGAGATGATCCAAGTTATGGCTGACAAATTCTGTGAATATGCTAACTGTAATACACCTGTGCCACAGAGAGGCTGCTGCTGACTTTTGTTCTCTGCAGGCATAGCCAGTACCAGAAAAAATGAGAGTTATCTTTAAGTAAATGTGAAAAGATGCCATCTGTTCATAAAGAGACCTTAACAATTGCATAAAGACCACCAAAAGGCTGACCAGCCCCTTCCTTCTTAGCTGGAACTGGTGAGTAAGCTTCCCCAGCATGCTTGAGTCCACTGGCTCTTGAAACAAAGCACAATAACAAGGTTGCAGAAAGTGAGATAACCCTTTCCATTCAAGAAGTGGAAAACAACATCTGTTAAAAACAAATAAACCAGTGCAATAGCCTCAGCGAGAGACCCAGAGGATTTTAGAGATGCAGCTCATGGCTTGGTCAACACATTGTGAACAGCAAATTAGAAGACAATTGTTTCATACCAAGCTCTCCCACCCCTGAACTCCCTCAAGGTTAATTAGGACGGCCTCTGGCCAAATTAATTAGAAGAGAAGATTTGGGCAGGACTTTGCTATGCACTTGTAACTAGTTCCAAGGTGACTGAGATCCAGAAACGCCTCACCTTCCAAATAAAGCCTGCTTGGCAAAACCTGAGCTTACATGTGCCATGTCATTTCTCTGACAATCAGGAGAAACACTTAAAAGTAATCTTTTCCTTACTAATGGCTAAGGCAGAAGATTTTTCTGCATCCTTCCCACCAAACAATATGCCCTTGTTTATTTTTTGTGTGCATTTTAGGTCATAACAGGCCAGTGAAATTATGCATGTAAAGAACAATATACTACTGTAATATGCTACTTGATACACACAGCCCGGCAGACTCTGAAAGATCTTTTTTCCAAGATCGGGCGCATGCATGTTGCGGCACAGAGCAATCCTGAACATCACTGTTGGAAGGGAGGATGCAGAAGTGGGTTCAGCCTTTGAAACAACAGACTCAATTGGTACTTGAGCTGGTATTATAACATGCTGCGGTGGCACAACTTAGGAGAGCACCCTGGCTGGAGAGGGACAGCCCAGCCCAGATTCTCTGTCCCGTGGCAGCAACCTGCTTCAATCTCCTCCAGACTCTTGGTGCCCTCAGCATCCTTGGCAAAGGGAATAGCTGGCAAGACCACGCTTTTTTCCTCCAGGGTGAGTGGTAGAACTGCAAGAGCATAGTCTATGCAAACAGTCTGCACAGAGGCAGGTCTAGCCTCTGTGATTACAAACTAAGCACTGGCGCAAACTGAAGCTCTTGCAGTGGCTGCACCTCTGAACTGCAGAGCCCTTCTCTGTCATTAATCCTATATTCTTTAGTTTGAAGCTGGAAGGCTGCTATTTTCCATGTATCTGTTCCCCTCAAACAGCAACAGAGCTCCTGGGCAGAATCAGAACTTGTGAAGCAACATCGAGAAAATGCTTCAGCTCTCGCAAAGAAGTGCAGCTGAATACTTTTCAGCAGGACACAATTCTCAGTGTCACTAGCCAAGATTTAATGTCTTGACTGCATGGATCAGACTGACTACTCGGAACAGTTACATCGTTATTTTCACTTACAGACATGGGCTGGAGTAGCTCAACATGTAGGGTCCATGCCACTAAAAAGCCATTATTTTCAAGTCATTATTCTAAAGGTTTTTTTTTTTTTCCCTCGAAGAAAGGAAGAAACCCCCAAACCCTTATTAGATGCAAGAGTCCTTTGGCACAGATCCAGCGGGAGACTAAGGCCGTAATGTGTAATTCTGAGGCAATTATGAAATGACATAGCAGCACAAATCTCCTTCTGACATAACAGCTTTTTTTTTTTTTCTGCCTCCCTTGCAACAGTACATGGCTTCAAACAATCATCATAAAAGAAATAACCCCAAAGATCTCTGTGACTGCTGTGCAAATATCGGAATAAGACTAAACACCAAGGGGGGCAGCAGCTGCCGTTTTAGACCCTGATGCCACATCCTGCTCGGGTCAACGGGACCCGGCATCGAGTCGCAGCCGGCGCCCCGGGCGCAGGGGAGCACAGCGAGGAGCGCTGAATGAAGGTGAGGGGCGCCAGCCGCGGCAGCCGCGAATTTCCCTGGGACCCCCGCTCGCGGCGAGCTCCAGGGAAACTGGGCCCTGCGCAGCGCTGGGGACGCCGGCGGAGGGACAGGGGCGACGCGGGGAAGGAGAGGAACGAGCAGGTGCAAAGCGGCCGGAGCAGGGACGGGAACCGGGGGGATGCGCCCCGCGGCGCCGCGCATCGCCAAACGGCACCCCTCCGAGCGCCGCCGCCGCCCTCGCCCGCTCCTCCGGCCGCCCACCGCGCCCTCCGCGCCCCGCCGGGACTCACCTCTCCGGGCGGCCGCATAAGCCCCTCGAGGGTCGGCCGGCGCCGCCGCGCTCAGCGGCCGCGGCAGCCGGGAGGCGCCGAGCCCGCGGCGGGCGGGGAGAGGCGGGGCGGGATGAGCGGGGGAGGGACGAGACAAGCTCGATCCGCCCCGTCCCGCCCCCCCCCCCCCCCCCCCCCTCGGGGCACCCTTGCGCTCCTCCGGCTGCCGGCGGGGACCGTCCCGGTCGGGGAGCGGCGGATCCTGCGCGCGAGGGAGGTGGCGGCGCTTCGCTCTTCTTCCCCGTCCCTTCCCGCTGCGGAGCCATACTGCTGCTGCGAAATCAGCTCTTGCCCTTAGCGAGCCCAAGGCAGCAGCTGACCAAGCAGGCGTTACACGCTGCCTTCCCACGCTGGGATCCGCTGATCCTCCTTTAATCCGTCCCTGAAAACGTGTTGGCCTGTGCACTGGGGAGCCGATGTCCTGCGCTGCCGGTAAAATGTGTGTGAGGTGCTTGCAAGTTGAAAAAGCCAAGCTTTGGGAGGTCTGGTTACCATCAAGTGCCCGCCCGTCACGGACACAGGAGCTAGGCACTTAACTGTGAATCACAGAATCATAGAACAGTTTGGATTGGAAGGGACCTTAATGCCCATCTAGTTCCAGACCCTCCAGGCAGGGACACCTTCCACCAGACCAGGTTGCTCAAAGCCCTGTCCAGCCTGGCCGGGTCAGGGACGTGTCCAATGGCAGACAGTGCATCCTTCCAAAGAGATGACCCAGAAGGGCCTGGCTCATAAGCCCACACCAGCAGTGGCAGTTCTGCCAGGAACACACTCTTACATGGGGCAGGCTGTCTTCTCCATAAGCTGAACAGGCACCCCCTGCCTCCCTGCTCTGCAGCTGAGCTCAGAAAGGAATATCTGCAGAAGGAAAGGCTGGGGTCCATCAAGGATGAAGAGGGACCAGAGGAGACCCTTTCAAAGCTTGCTGTGACTGCTAGCACTTGGCTGCAAGCCCAAAGGGCTTGTCCTCATCATGGTTTTCACAGTGTAATGTGCAAGCCTTTCTGAAACATAGCTGATTTCCTGCTTCCCCACGTCTCCAGTCCCTGGCATTTACTCAGCCTCCAGAAGCAGGTGAATAATTTGCAAATCTCTTTTGATTTAATGACACTCTCAAAAATTATGTTTGCAAATTATTTACTTCAGCAATTGCTTGGGCCCATTGAGACGGGGGGGTACAAAATTACAAAATGAAATATATAAACTTTTAGAATCAATTTTAAGTAATGTTAAGTTTGATGGCTTTGTAACAGTAATAATGGAAAATTCATGAGATGCATGATATACAGAGAAAAAATATAGAGTGCAGCTAGCGAACATGCTGAGAATCCTTGTACAAGATCAACTGCTGCAGTTGACGTAGTTTAGGCCTTTATGACCTTAGTGCAAAATGAGAGTAAGAAAAGCAGGCTAGAAGAACAGGACGTAAAGATAGGGAGTACCTGGAGAGGCAGGGGCCCAGGATAGGCTGCAGTTAAACTAACTGAGAAGCAGGAGGATGGGATGATTATTATGTCTGTGGTGCTAACGAACCGATTAAGCTGGTATAGGCATCTACTGCGCGTGCTTCAAAGGCTGCCAGCAGTGATGAAGATTGTTGGAAGAAGTAAACGACCCTCGGAGACCACCACCACATTTTTGTACGCATGCGGGGAACTTTCTGGAAAATGAGATAATCCATACGTAGCCTCATGAATATGTATGTGTGCTCTGTAGCTATATAAGGACTGCTTGTGTAGCAATATGGGGACACACGTTAGGAGGAGGTATCCCCCGTGTCTCCCTGTGCCGTAATAAAGAATACCTGCTTGTCAGCTGGAAAACTTTGTTGGCAAGTTTGTTTCTGGAGTTTTCTCCGAATCACCATCAACTGCTCACCATGCCTTAATTCACTTTTACCCTAGGCTATCAAAGTGCTTTACATGTGTTCATGCACTGAGACCTGCTCAATACACTGAGTCCTATTCAATATGTGCTCTAGTTAAAAGTGGGAAAACAAAGGTATAAAGTTACACAATGAGTCCAAGGTCACAGGAGAATTCTGCAGGAGAGCCCAGAACTGAGTACAGGTTCCCTGATGCCCCGGTTTTGTAGGGTGCTGGGAATAATTGTCATTGTCCTGCTTTTCGACAGCCGTCTTTTACCTTCCAGCTAAGGGGATCTGAGCCTGAAGCGCTGACACAAGAAGCATGTGCCAAAGGCAGTGCAATCAGCAGCAGGGGGACTTCCAGCAGGACACCTTACACTCCATCCCTGCAGCATTCTCAGTGGCTTTGCTGGTTGGGAAACCCCTGTATTTTGTAAATGGTAAAACTTTGTATCTGACACAATCAGTCAGTAGAAGGTTTGGGTTTTGTCACAGAGCAATTTCTTGTGGGTGTGATGATAGCACAGGTTTCCACTAAGGAAGCTGTGCTGGCACAGGTTCCGGTTCATTATTTAAGTATCTTGACTCTGACAGGCAAATTGGAGTTGTGGGGGTTTAAATACCTGTCTCTATTGTCTTGTATGAAAAAGATTTCCGGGACGACTTTTTCATCTGCATGGCTGCAGCTCTGAGCTGTTTGCTCTCCTTGGCTGTAGGAGACAGTCCTGTTTACATCCCTCCTTCGGAGCAAAAACGCTTTTGCTCCCTGGTTGGGTAAGTATGAGGCACTGCAGAGCAGGTCCTCGCTGCCGGAGCTCTCAGCTCTCCATTGGGAAAGCTACTTCAGAAGTGGCTTTGGGGTGGGAAAAGAGGGGGCAGAGGCTGAAGCTGCCACTCCAGTGAAGGAAAACTGGATCATTTATCGAACAGTGTAAAGGTGCAGGGGTGAGACATCTTTTTGTCTGGAGGAGGTCATGGGCTGTGAAGAGTATGATAAAAGTGCAAAGAACAGCCCACCTCAGAGCTGCCTCTCTGAACCTGGGGGTATCCTTTCGTTACACTTCTGAGCGCACTTTGTGGGCTGCAAAAGGGTGTGCAGCCCTTGGAATGACTTCGAAGTGTTGCAGTCACTGAAGATTTCCCTTGAGTAAAGTCAAAGGAACAGCTGAGAAGCAGAACTTTCCCCCTAAAAAAAGAAAACAGCCACCCATGCTTCTAGCTCTCCTGCTACAGAGAAAAGCCTGAAAACCTGAGCTGAATGCATCTCCGTGGTCAGACACCGGAAAGCAAATTGCATGATTTTTGAAACAACCTGGGGTATCTCTCAGGCTGGATTCACAATTAACTACCAATGAGAGCTGGCAGCCCCACCTCGTGTCCAAGCTGGATTGGCCAGAGGGTTAGTGTAACACATGAAGCCATCGGTCTGTGATTTGGGAAGTCTGGGTGCTGTGCTCCTCAGTGGCAGCACAACTTTCAGGGGCTCCCTTTGCTGCATCTTGCGCACTCCCTGTTAGAGAGCAAAGTCTTTGGGCAGATGTTGCTCCTGGTTTTGCCTTAGCTCAGTGCCCACATCAATAAGGCTCTGGTCTCAGGTGGCTACCACAATGCAGAGTGTGACTGCCAGGAGAAGGGTGAAGATGAGAAAAAGCAGAGGAGGCAGGAAAGCAGTTCCGCTTTTCAGTGGTTGGAGTAAATGGTGCACAACCTGCAGCACTGCTCCCCTGCATAGCCCACGATCCTTTGGCCACCTGGGTTGATCTCCATCTCCTGGCTCTTTCTAGAGAAGGGGCCCATTGACAGATAATCTTCAGTTCAGAACTTCGGCTTTGAAAAGGCTGGAAGAATTAAATGTGGCTACAAGAGAAGCGTACAGATAGGGTTTGTGGAAAAGAGTGCTAAAGCCTCTGCGCTGCTACAGAGGATTCCTGAGATGAGTGAAAATCAGTGTGATGGGGCAGGGTGACAAGGTCAGGCTATTGAGGAGATGAGCTGTTATTGCCCCTCTGCTTTGCATGGCTTACAGGGGGCAAGAAGAAGGTCAAAGAAACCATAAACCAAAAGCTGGTGGTGGCTGTGTGGTGGCGTCAAAGGTATCTGCACAGGAACATGGAGGGGCTGCATGAACCCAGGAAGTGGTAAGGCCATCCGAAGTGCCACAGCAGTCGGGTTCAAATCAGCATCCCACGGGACACAGTACAGCGGGTCCACAGGTCTATGCAACCAAGGAACGACAGGGCTTGGCTCCTCAGGAGATGAAGAGCAGTGCCTGCAAATCTGAGTGAGTGGCCATTATGGACAGAAACTGTGGAAAACAGAAACACACAAACATGAGAGAGGCAGGCTAGATGGGGGAAACACAGATGAATTAATGCACAGGGAAGGGAAAGGGAAAAACACACAGGCACGCTGCACGCCAGCCAGCTCTTCAGCAACAGCACTGCTGCGTGCCATTGCCGTGATGAGTGAATGGGAAGTCCTGCTCTGCTTGGTGCAAGTTACTGCTGCTTTATGCCTTTATAATTCTCTCTGGCCTCAAAATCTCCCTCATCAGGAGTCCTCTGTTTATGTTTTACGTCCCGTCATCAGTGTTTCTGCAAGGGGCCAGAGCTTTCTGCCATTCCTGCCGAGCTTGTTGCAGGCTTGGAGACTCATTTCTGGAGTAATCCTGCATTAGTGGTTTTACATTCAAAGCAAGCAGATTTCTTCGTAATTTGGTGTGGTCTGAAGTGAATAGGTACATTAGTTTTTCCCCAAAAGACTTTAAGTTTTTGTCTTAGATCCAGTTGCCGGGAACGTATTTACGAACATAAGCTGAAATCACCACATACCTGAAGTTTGCCATAACTAACTAGCCACAGATGTGCTACTAAACCTGTGCTTATTTTTTTCCTCTTCTCCATCCTATATGGCATGTTACAGCCCTGACATATTAAAATTGCTCAGAACAGATGCTAGTCATGCACAAAATAGCCATTACCCTTTTGCAAGAAAACATGACACATTACCTATCTGCCAGTAATCACCTGTTTATAGAATTGGCACCTCTTTAGTTTGGAACAGAGAAGCTTCAGATATTTTATTGCTACATCAAGGAAAACACTAAGCTTTGCAGTGGAAAGGGGATGTTTTCATTTGCCATTTCTTTGGTGCTTCTTTAGCTGTATTTTGACCTGGTATTTGGGGATTCAATTCTCAAACTACTTTATCGCTTCCTAGTCATCCCAAAGAAACAGATGGGATGGATGTGCATTGAATAGAGGGAAATAGCTCATAACACCATGTGGTGACCATTCTGCAAGGACGATGTAATACACAGCAGTCATGTAATACACAGTGTCTGTGCAAGGTGTTGGGCCACAGACTGCTGGGGAGGAGTAATACTGCACTGATGGAGAATATTTTCCTTTAGATGTAAGGAAATAGATGTTCAGCTATTTTTTCTTTTAGAAATACTTCAGAGTCCTAAAGTATGACACACAAACATGCACTGGAGGGGGGAGGAAACTGTCGGAAAAAGGCAAAAAAATGACAGACTGGTTAACACAGAGATAGGGTGCACCCATTACGGTGTGTGTTCCTGAACATTGTGAATGCTGCTGAGAAGGCTAAGAGGTGTGGCACACAAATTACCCTTCAGAATTTAGCTGGTTTACATTTGGGAAAATTAGGTAGTGCTTCCAAAACTTCCGAAGTGCGAAGTGTTGGTAAAATAATCCTTACAGCTCTTTACTCAAGGGCTTGGCTCCGGATACTCAGCAAATATTAATGAGTTTCTCATCATAACACCCAGGAGAGATGGGACCGTATCACAGTAATTACCCCTGTCACCCAGCTGAGGAACAGAGCAGTCAACCCTCATTTTTCAGGAGAGTTTCCTGACCAAAATATTTGTGCAGTCATTCAGCCGAAAAGCTCTCGGGAAGGGCCGGGAGCTCCAGCTGGCCTCACAGCAAGGCATCGGGACTGGGGAGGGAGAGGGTCATCCCTGAAGGTAAGGGGAGATGAAGGGGAATAGTTATGCAGTAGCTAAGCAAGTTGGTGTTGGATCTATCCTGTTTTCCTGTTTAAAATATGGATGCTTACTACCCTAGAGAAGGCTAATCCCTGCATTCGTATAATGCATTACGTACAAAGGCACACAAACAGTACAGTGAAGATTGTTACCTCAGTTCCATCGATCTCCATGAGGGTACATGAGGAGGCTGAGCTGTGGCTGCCACATTGTCATTCCTGCTAGTGATATGAGCTTCACTCATTAAGGAGTGAAGTTTCACAGACAAGGGAAGTGTGGTCATGGCTGAGAGGTATGCAGCCGGGAAGCAGTCCTTTCCCAAGCACAGGCAAGGTTTGAGCTTGATTTCTCTAATCAAAAACAGGGGGTTAGCAAGAGCTGTGGACCCCATTAGCATCACCATTTAGATTAGTGCTGGTGGAAAACACACTTCAAATGAGGTAAAAGAAGAGCAAGTATCTCATGTATTGCAATCAGATGTTGATGATCTCCATGGAAATGCCCAGTTCCATGGGCACTTCATCGTTACTTGTGAGTGCTCAGCAGCTGGCAGCCAGCACCAAGCAGCCCATCAGGTAGTGCTTGATACCTTCTGTAGGTCAAATCAAGCAGTAGGATCTGCCCTGTCCTCCCACCAGATTCCTAGCTACAGCTCAGTACTGTTCTGCTGTGACTCCAGATTTACTGTGGCAAATTTAGATATTGACCTGTTGGAGTTACAATGAAGGATGAGAGCAAACTCAGGTTGCCAACAGGCATCAGCTAAAAATTCTTTGCCTTTTTCATAAAAATCTATTGCGAATAAATTGCAAATCTACTTTGAAAAAAGAAAGAAAAAGAAAGGAACTTCATCTTTAAAACAGCTGCAAATGGATTCTCAGCAATAAAGACAATTTAACTCGCAAACACATAGCATGTGCTGAGCAGCTCTCTAGGAGAATAGAGTCTGGGGGAGGAGATGCACAAGGGGCCAGGTGATAAAAGTATGTGAAGTAATAGAGAAACAGCAGAGGTGGTTCAGGAATGTCTCCCCCCTTTGGTGAACATACGTGTATAAACGATTAGCTGGGAGATGGCAAATACAGTATGGATAAAAGAATTCTTATTTGTTTCTACTGATATAGCTAGGCTGTGAAAAACACTGCTGTAAGATATAGCTGAAGCCCCGAGGTTTATAAGGAGCAAACAAAAATATGTATCGATGGCAAAAGCAGTAAATATCAAGAAATAGGGTCTGGAGGGGTTACACTATTCAAAGTCTTCAAAGCTCTTGACCAGACTGTATTTATCGGGAAAATAAGAGAAACCTGGCCTGGAACAGGTTACCCCCTTCCCCCAGCCTCTGCAGCAAGCCCTTCCTTGGGGAGCGCAGGTTTGCACCAGGGAGATGGGAGCATCGTTGAAATGGCCTGTTTTAATGCGAAACCACAGCACACGATAACATGTCTCTTCTTATAAATGCTCTGTGGCATAGTTCCTATTAGTTCCATAAGAAGTGAAGTAAAAGTTATTTAACTCCTCAATTTCAGCTTTTTAGCTATGGTAATGTGAATTTTTATATCTTACATTTCAAAAGGCAGCACTATCCTTTCTGAAATACTGCTTCCCTTCTGTAGATCGACATGAGCTGGCTTTATGAGATCAAGGGGAGGAAACTATCTATAGTAGGTTGGTTTTTTCATAAGAGAAGTTGAGCACAGTCGCAAGGGCAGAGCATGAAGAAAGGCTTGCCTGTAACCAAAGTACTCAAAAAGTTCAACAAGAGTTTGCAACACCCCTTCATGCCAGTGCATTCCCACAGAAAGCTTCACCCAAAAAGCTGAAATTACAGTCCTTCTCTGTTAAAGAGAAAAAATGTGAGAATGGCTGTAATTTTTGAACCAGGAAAGCTATCTTTATCTTCCAAAGAACAGCCCCTTGAAGATGTGACTGTCATCCAGGGTTAAAGAGCAGGCAGAAAGCCCACAGAGGGATGGGGCCTCAGCAGCTCAGCACCCAGCACCAGGCATCTGTCTCCTCTGGTGAGGGGATGCTCCTGTTATCTCTCTGATACATACCAGTATCAGGGCTTTCCGTATCCAAACATATCTTGACACTGGAGATTACACAGATCCCAGAGCCCTGGAATGAGGCCAGGGACATGCACCCGCCCCAGAACAGCTCACCACCACGGGAGCAGGCAGAGGCAGTGTGAAGAATCATTATCAGAGAGCAATGACATGTCGCGACTGTCTCCAACGGACCAGGGGGTCAGAGGATTATGACTCCAATCCATTCTTCATAGAAAAATCTTTTCCAAATGCCTGACTTAGAGCTATGAAATGACACAGGGAGTATGCTGTTATCTGTGGGGTGGTACAGAACCACCTCTGTTTCAAGCAGGAATCAAAAAAGGACTAAAATAGAGCTGAGCAGAGCATCCCCATTGCACAGTCATGCTCACCAAGCTGGTTTCCTTCCCCCTCACACCTGCTGGTGGACAGGGTTAGAGGACTGAGTGAGGATGTGTCTTTGGCCGTACAGTAATAAACTTGCCTTGTGCATTTATATTTTAGTCTTGGATTTAACTCTTATTTGCTCCTGTATTATTTTACATCAAAGTATGCCCTTCTGCAGTTTCTACTGTCATCCCCATTTCTTACCTGCTCTCTACTGGAAATGCTTTTGGAGGGAATGAAAAGGAGACTATTTTCTGGAAAAGCTCTTTTGCCACAAACTTATCCGAGCAGCATTATGGAAACATGTTTTTTCTCAATAACCTTTGAAGTTACAGCAACTTGGATCGCAGTGCAAAGGATCGCAGCACCAACACCAGAATGTCAGCCTGCAACATAAAGGTTTGCAGGTCTCTAGGGACTGTATTTGGAGTTGAAAGTAATTGAAATCTATTAATTGTCTTGTAGAAGTTGATTCTGATGATACAAAGAAATTTTGCTTGAAAGATAGAGAAATCCAAGTTCTCATTCCAACATGCTTTTCTTGTCAAACTGAATTCTTCCATTTCCCTCCTTCTATCCAGGACAAGAAGGAAAATGGAACCAAGCTCCAAAACAATAGAAGTTTGGGTTATTTTCTCAGGCAAAGCCTCTTTCAGATTAACCTGAAAGTTTCCATATGTATTTTATTGGGTTATTTTGTTGTAAGGCCCCCTTCTGTACAATACATGCAGCTCACAATTCACTAGAGGGCTTCCAGACTCATCAGTGGAAATGACACCTCTGCTTCACCATATTGTCTGTGCTTCAGATCAGTAACAGCCACAATGGAACCCTTAATTTATTACATCCTTTCTTTCACTGGCCCAAGCTTTACCACTGATATTTGGGCATATTGCAGCACTGTGATATAGGCTCTCCTTCAGAGGGATGCTCCTTTAAGGACTGGTGCTGCAGGACATTTATACCCTGCACACTCTTTAATCTCATCACCACCCTGTCCAAAACCAGTCACCCCCTCAGGCAAGAGAGGTTGCACTTCCATCCGACCAGATGGTGTGGGACCTCACAAGACCTCCCTTTACCTCACAAAGGCTCTGGGAGAAGAGCAGCCAGCCAGTCTCCAAGTGAACTGCTGTTTGAAAGGAGATTGAACCCCTCCCTGCGCATGCAACTTATAGTCAGGCAGACAACATCAGAGAAGCCAAGCTGCACCCACTCTGAGGAGAAAGTTAAAATAGAAATGAGTCTTCTTGTTTCAGCTCTGCCTTTTGTTGTGCCCTGCAGGCAGCCTTTACCTGTGACCCTCTATCCTGCAAAGTCAGAGTAGGCTTGCTTAAAGTGAAACCCATCACATTCAGCCTTACCTTTTAATTCCCATCATTTCTAGAAGAGCCTCTGTCTCCCATTCAACATGAACTGAGTGGTCATGAGCAGCACCACAAACCATGTACGTACTTGACACATCTCAGAAGGGAAGCTGAAGAGTGAGTTGAGAAGGTTAGTGCATAGCTCGGGTTTTAAAAGTGGACACTCCATATTTGAGGCAAACAATCACTACAGAAATACCACTACTACTACTTTAACACGCTGCCCTCCTCTACCCACCAGGAGCCACCTTCCTCTCTAACAATGTCAGACACATGGAGCCTTGGGTGACATAGTTTAGTGGGAGGTGTCCCTGCCCATGGCAGGGGGGTTGGAACTAGATGCTCTCAAGATCCTTCCCAACCCTAACGATTCTATGATTCTGTGATGGGTGCTGCAAGTCCATTTCAACACTAAGTCAGTGGTCCTAACCTGGCTAGGTTTATGGAGTACGCTAAGCTGACGTTTTTTCAGTGAAAGCACTGAGGAAAGTCCTGCTGAGGGGTGTTTTCTTGTGGAAGTCATGAAGGAAACAGCTTGGGGCAATGACACCGTAACCCAGTACAGCTGTTTCTGCAGTGATCATTTGTTCACATCCTATGATGCATTAAAAGAGCAGCTTGGAGCATTTCTGTTGCTGCTTATCCTCTGACTGGGCTGTTGTTAATGCAACACTCACTCAATGAAGTGTTTGGGATGAGGTCCAAAAAAGCACTTAGGTGCCTAAATCCAAGACAGTGATTCACAGCTGCCTAAGGACTTAGGTTCCCCCTTTTGTATGCCCCATCCCAGAACCTCTTTAAAATCCTGGCCTTCTGCAATGAGGTGACTCTAGGTGATGCCATCTTAGCAGGGCTTGGTCACCAGGGCCTGCCTCTCTGCTATCCAGACCTGCAGATGATATGATCATGTTCAGGATTGCTCGGATGCTGTGTGGCTGTGTCCTGAGCTTTGAATTCATCAGCTATAGCTGCTCTTGCTCAAACTGTGGCTAGTGCTGCTTTTCCCTGTTGGTATAATCACCGCAGAGGGGAAGTTACTAGATAGATAGCTCTTTGCAGCCAGATAATCACAGCAAGCATGGCACAAGAGTGACTTTATGCTGATAAGGGAAGAGGCTGCCATATTCCCCCATGCAGCACTCCCCTTCTCCCACTTTTTAAGAGGGGCAGAAAACAGATGATCCTTCTTCCGCTCCCTTGCTGCTGATGGCCTGACAGGGAATGATGGAGACAGGTGAACCCTGCAGTATGGTGGATGCTATATGTGTGGAAGGGGGATGGGTCATGGGATGTCTGGCTCAAAGCCACTCATACTGCCGTCAGACAATAAAGCTGTACAGGAACAACTTTAAGTCATTGCTAACACGGTATAAAATTCCTCCATTAACCGACTCTTCTACTGCATTACAGAGTGTATCTGCCCATGTGCCTCCTCCTAAAGACAGAGCTCAAGAGTTACAGAAATCTGGTGAGTGGACTCCAAGAAATTTATAGGGAACAAGAGGGAGCATAGATGCTCTTCTACTACAGCCTATTCACCTGGCTTCTGAAAAAGCCAGTTACCTCCCAGGAAGCTCTTGGGGTGGATGATGAGCTGAGACGTGTGTGCTGGGAACTCATTAGTTGGGATGGCAGCACCCTTTTCTGCAGCCGGAGCATCTGTCTGGGTGATCTGACAGACATCTTTCAACCACATTCACATGTCTTGCCATGCGACCATTAAGCTTTGCCAGGTTTTCCCTCTTGTCTGATAGAGCAGTTACAGATCTGTATAACAGTCACTTGCACTTTTCAAATCTACATCTTAGGTAGCGCTCTACATGCACAAGCTGTTTTTCTCATTAAGTCCTTCAGTTGCTGCAGTTTGCCTAAATCCATGCTGGACTGGAAAGGGCTTAATTGATGTAACACATTTGCTCCCGGTGATGTCAGGGAGTGGCTATACCAACCTAACAGATGAGCTGATCTGGTAGCAAGTACGTTTGGGATGACAAGCAAGGTTTATCCTTGTCAAACCAGATGCCATCAGCACCCTTCAGTCCTGCAAGAATGCTCTCATTCTTCATAAAGCTATTACTAAGACGTAGTAAAAACATGAGATCTGAGCTTCTTCCTGCTCCAGCCTTCTTCTTCCTACAGTCAGGAGACCTTGATGTGGAGGCATGTTTCTGAAATCATTTCAAAGATGAGATTTGGTGTCTTCTCTGACTACATGTGTCCTCGGCAGGAAAACTGCAGAGTGGCAGAAGAGAGAAGATGAGGGCTATTACAGGGTGGAAAACGAATCTTCTGTGGATCTGTCCATGCTTATGTATCTGGCTGGGCCCCAGCCTCCAGCCATGCCGCGATCCCTATTTCAAAGGGACCATGATTCCTTCTCAAATTACTGGTGCTGGCAGAGCAGCAGACCTGGCAAGTGAGCTTCCAGGAATGTTTTTATCCCTCACAATCCATATGAAATAGGTCCAAGTAGTATATTCTTGGAGAGCCAGATACACAGATTTTGCAAAGTTTGGGAGCAGCAAAGCACACTGTTAATAAAACAGCCACAGTGCTCTTGGTTTTGTTCTCGTTGTGAAAATTATAAAGCAGAAGTTTAATTTTGTCTAGGCCAAAGTCTCTGTGCTTCAAGTTTAGAGCTGTCAGAGGCTACTGAGCAATGGGGCTTCATTCAACGGGCAGCCGTATCCGATCCAGCAAGTACCGTCAGTCTGCTCTGGTATGTTCAGTGGAGGAGTGAAGAGGAAAGCTTGTCTGAGGACTCAGTCTGTGCTATTAACACTAGTGCAGCTCAGAGTAGCTTACCAAAGGTGTCTTGGCTTCAAGGGAAAAAATGTAGGCTTTTGGGGGTGCTTACAAGCACATACATGATTGTATACAATGGTAACAGCTAGTATTACATCAATTGTTGTATTTAGTATTCTAGCAATGCTGGCTTATTCTAATGGGATACCTTTAACAGGGGGAAATAAAGGACATATTCTGAAAATACTGGGAACCAGGTACAAGAAAGAAGCTGCTCGTAAGTGGGGTTTTTTTGCTTAGCCAAACACTGTGAAATGAAGGTGGTGCCTTCTGGCAGTATGAGCCTGCTTAGGAGGGGCAAATTTCTCCTGATAACCAATAAATTTTCCCTACACATTTTCAACAGGCAAGTCTCAGTGGCTATCGTTAAGAATCAAAGTCTTTGTGCTCCAGAGACCAAAGCACCCACCATTTCACCTCATTTGCAATTTAACAGCTTCATCATTTACACTCTGGTGTCTCTTTTAAAGGAAATCCCAGTGGAACTAGCCAACATTAGATTTCAGGTGCAGCACGGAAACGTGCAGCAGAACACATTTATGATAGAGGCAGACTTTTGTGGCTAGGTACACTGCAGTGGATGTTGCTGAAAAGGGCAGCTTTTCTGCAAAGTTCTGTTAGACCCCCTCAGCAGGAAACAATTATCTATAATACCAATTTCCTGCAGAATTTCACAAATCCTTCCCTACAGGGATTTCACCTTTCATTGTTTCCCCTGCACAGGACAGAAAATATAACTGCAGTGGTACAAAATCAGATCTCAGGAGTATTTTTTTTCTATTTTGGAGCACTTTGGCATATTCAGAGCTACCATATACCAAGATTTCCTTGCAGAATCTACCTTTTTCCACCTCTATGGACATTTCTAGGGGGAGGAGGAAAACAAGGACTTTGGCTATGTGGTTACGGATGCAGGTAGGATGACCCTGGGAACACAAGACAGTCCGTTTTGCTGTGCCTGGTACCTGGCAGGCCAGCAGCAGCAAGACCTGGCCTGCTGACTGATGGGTACCAATAACCAGTTAGAAGTGTTAGTTGCATTTCCCATCAAGAGGATGCTTGTGGGGCTGTGCTGTCTGTCCATCTGCCCCTGGCAGTGTGTTGCTCTACCAGCCACTTTCACCCAGTCCTGATGGCAGGGACATTTCAAAGCCTTCAAGTCCCCATGGGCCTGGGACAGGCAATGAGCTGGGTCTGTTCCCAGTACCAGCCGCCCTTGACTCAGGCAACTGCAAGGGAGAGCAGGAGGAGCTGTTAAGGCAGTAGCCAAAGCAGTGTGAAGGGTCAGACCCTGCTCAGACTCTCAGACCAACCAAACCAACCTCACAGGCTCCTACAAGCAGCTCCATCACTGTTCATCCCTGTTCGTCCCGAGCTGTTTATTACCTCCAGCCCGGATGACCTGACAACTCAGGTAAGCTGAATCTGATTTTCCAGCTGAAGAAGCCCTCAGATCTTTACTGAATCCATCGAGAATTCACTGTAGAAAGCACATTGCCCGAGGCCTGATCTTCAATGCCAGCAGCAGAAAGCACTGAGCGTGCCCAGCTGCCAGCTAGAGGAAACTCAGACCTTTGCTAAGCTCTGTCTGTGGAACAGGGAGAAGGAGTGGGGGAGCAGCCCCTGGTCATGCACCCAACTGGGCAGCTGACCTAGTGTGTCCCACTGGTGCCCATGGTGACCCAGAATGCAGCTCCTGCCCTGCGTGTTTTGCATGGGGAGATGCTCCCCTTTCCAAAATGTAGGCTGTGCCAGGGGGACATTGGTGTTGAGGTCCTGGTGCCACTCAGGTGAACTGATTCAGCAAGGCATGGGAGAAAGGCAAGAGGTACCCGAGCAGCTGCAGAGGCTTTGAGGGTAATAAAGAGGTACAAATGGGAAAAAAAATAAAATGGAAAAAACTCTCTTTAATAGTTTTTGAGTTCTTAGGCACCTGGTACCGAAGATGACAAATAAATTTCATTTTTCTCAAGGTGTTTTGCTTTTAAAAAATGGAAACTTAAAATACAAGTGTTTTTTTTTAAATCAAATGAAAACCAAACCAAAACCAAAACCAAAAACAACCCAACCAAAAAATACCAAAACTTGTTCAAAAATGGTTTTGCTGCAAGAAATGACTAAAAAAATCCAAAGACAAAACCTCTTATTTTAGGAAGAATATTTTCAAGTCACAAAGGGCCAAGTAGTTCTGCTCCCTGCTGCAGATGCTTTCAGACATGCCCAGAGCACCTGCATGTGTATATGGAGTTGTGATTTGCTCTTCTTTGGGATGTCTTCATTGTTTGCCTTGAAGCTACGGAAGAGCTGTCTTGTTTTCTCCTCAGCAGAAGGGGATACAGTGTACGATGCTGCTGTCCAAAAAGCGTTAGCGGAAGCGCACAGACTCGCAACACTGAAAATTAAAGCCATGAAGAAATTCTGCCGGGCTGTTAGTACGATTTTGTATTCATCCCTGATCATCCATTTGTATTCATGGTCTTCTTACTTGCTAGAATTCTCTAGCAATCTTTAATAGAAAAAGAAAAAAAATCATTTCCCATTTGAGATCTCAGAGGAATGGGGTAAAAGTGTAATTTACATGATAATCAAAGCCTCCTTCAAGGGTAATGTAGGATCTGGGTAAGTCAGCCACAACCTAGCATGAGTGGGAATATCCATCAGAAGTTTGTCAGCTTAATTCGGAGTCCATGTGATCACAAAGTGTGTGTTTTGTAGAAGCCAGGAGAGCAACAGCCAAAGTGAATTGTTACAGTGAGCTCTGCACACCAGAAAGCCCTGCTGAATGGGTACAGGGGAAAACAAGGATCATCACAGGCGCTAGCACCCCTCCCTAGACTGCAGCTCTCCAAGCAGAGATGTTCCACCTTGCCCTTATCCTCACCTTGATGAAGTCTGGGAAAGGGGTTTGTGGCACCTTCACAGAGGATTTCTAATTTTCAGCCTCAGTGTTTAGTTCTTATTTTAAGTTGGACATTTTTATTCAGTTGCTGCAGTAGCTGCGATGTCCCAAACATGCCACCACGCTTACAAAATTCAATATCAGCCAAGTCCTTCTTTGACTCAGAGCAGTCCTGGTTATTTCTGAGTGCAATGGGAGAAGCAGGGATCCTGGCCTTCTTCTGCAGTACATCCCCGAGGAGGATGTAATTACTGAATTGGGTTTTGTAGTCTTTCTGCTGGGTGCGCTCTGACTGACAGCCCAGGCCAGCCCACACTTCTCTCCTTCATAACAGTGGAAGCTGATCTGCTTGCAGTGCCAATAAAAATAAATCATCTGGTTGCCTTATGCTCTGTGTGGATGAAAGCAGTCATCAGTGGTCTGTGCTCTTCTGTGCTAACTTTACGCCCACAGCATTCTTGTTTTTAAATCAAATTGCAGGATTTTGAGGAGGCTACTATGTGCTGGAGGGGGACGGAGGGCTGAGGCTCAGCGTGGAAGAATGATGAGGTTACAGTGCATTCATTGTTCAGTTTAAATAATGGTTTTTCAAATTAGGCTTGCGTGTATGATACTAATGTTCTTATTGACTAGAGCGATGCACAATAGACCACCCACAATTTGGGAGAGCGCTATGAGTTTGTCCCTCTGTGGGCAGGCATCACTTAGTTTTCCATCCTGATTCTGTCAATGTATTTTCAGCCTGGCCTTAATCATTCCTTCTAGATGAGCTGGAAGCATATCTGGATCACATAATTTTCCGTGGTGGCCTCATATGCAGTTAAAAGATGATTTCAAGTTGAGAGTTCTCAAAGTCTGGAGTGTTAAGACCTGCACCACTGATTCAAAATCCAACTTTAGCATTTTCCACTCATTCAGTGTGGGAGTAAATCAGGATTTATTCTGAAGACAGAGATTTACATCAGTTTAAAGCAGGAATAAGCGAGCATGCCTTATGGGAAACCATGTGGTAGATGCTTCTTTTACAATATACTGGGGTCTCAGCTGCTTTGCAGTAGTAATGTCACCATCCCTATTACCAGTCCCCCTACTTTCCTAACAAAGTAAGATGCATAAAAATGCATCTTGTGGAGGAATCACTCCTACTCAGGATGCATTGAAATAAGATTATATAACTTGAAGCCACCAAGGGCACAACCCTTGGTTGTGTTTTCAGCTGGAACTTTTGTCCTTCTCCCTTCCCCCACCACTTATAGCAGAGATGCTTGGACAGGTTGTTATCTATGTCAGCGCAAACTGGTGGTACCAGGCATGTCTCTGCCGTAGTGAAGGAAAGTATTAGCATCGGCATCAATGAACAGCATATGTATGTGATGAGATAATAGTCATCTGGCACTGAGCGGCTACCGGGGCTCTGTAAATCCCTTGTTTTGTAGTTTTGTGCAGAAAAGTTACCTCCAGCACTGTATATGACTGTCTAATCTCAACTAATAAATTATAGATTGCACTGGTCCTTACAAAGCACTGAGCTGTGCAATGCTGCTTTTGGGTCCCCAACTTAGCACTTGTGGCCACATGCCGCCAAGGACACTGGTGCCTGAAGAGGACTCAGAGAGCTCTCAGGTGTCTGTGGGCTTGCTTGTAGATCCCTAAGGTTTGCTTTGCTTCCTGACACCCCAGCATCTTGGCCAGGCCAGGCAGCCCAGCATCTGCCTTCGGGCTGGATGTCTCCCACCTGAGACACCACACATGACTCAAGCTGCCTGGCCGAGTCTTCCCACATGAGCACCCACAGTCATGGCTGGTAACCCACTGTTGTGAGTTGTGCTCATTGTTCTCTGGGCCTGGACAGATGTGGATGCCACATCTCTCACTTCTGAGACAGGAGAGGCGAGTGTTCAAGTCCCTGCTCCAGGTGCAGGCTTTGCATTGCATTCAACTGCTGTTCAGAATGCACACCCTAAAACCCTCTGCTATTAATTCGAGGTTAACATATAGCTAATCTTACTCCAAATCGAGATTACAAATGCTGTTAATATTCACCACTCTTGAGAAGCACAAGAATAAACAGATCATTAGGGAGTGCTGTCACTCTGGTAAACCCGCTGCAGAACATATAGCATGTACAACTCTGTGATGGGGCATTGCCAGCTCAAAATCCCTCAGGATTGGTATGGGACCAAATTCAACTCTCTCTTGCACTGCCCTACAGCTAAACTGTCTTGAGTTTGCATCCCTGTGGCTTTATGTGGTAAACTAGTGGGATACTTAATCTCCAGTACCAAGAATAGGAACAAAATGTCTGATTCCAGTGCCTGATACTCTGCAAATATCTGTTTGAGTAGCCAGGTCTGAGTAAAAAAAGAAATTAAATAGAGGGATGTGGAAAAATCTCTTTATGCCTATAAAAGGATCACTTCAAAACCACAGGATTTTGTATAGGAACCTTTTTCCTTAAATAGTAGAAACAGTCGCCGGGTGCATTCCTTCAGTGTAAAAATGGGGGTTAGAGGAGAGCCGCCGTGTGCAGCGGCAGTTTCCTCCCCTTCCATCTCTCCCTTTCCTGCCCCCTGCCTCACGTGTACCTTGTCATAGCCCCAGAAACTGTGCTTGTAGGAAGCAGGAAAACAGTGTAATTGCAATATATATATATATATTTATACACACAGATATAATCAAAACCATATATATGTATATACTGTGTGGTGAAAGAGGAACTGCATGGTGGGCTTTTTCTGCATTCCTCAGGAAACAGCTTTCTGTCCCATCTTCCCAACAAGATAAACAGACCTTGGCAGTGAATTTTGCTGGGTGGCTGACACCCCATCGCAGGCTCTTGCTGCAGGCTCACACCTGCTGCAGCCTCCTCCTGCCTGCCGCCAGCCAGAAGGCAGGGGTATAAAGCCCAAAGCTCTTCGGCAGTGCCTGTATGAAGGCAGTGGGCCAAATCCTGCCATGCAAAACCCTGCTGACATCATGGGGATTAGATGGGCTGCTAATCAGGACAGCGGGATTTATGTCAATCTTTTACTTCAGATGCAATGCCAAGTCCCCCAGCGGTCAGTGTGGGGTGGCCGGGGTTGTGAAGGGACTGGTCTCCCCAGGGGTGAGCAGCCACAGGGGTGGTGCTGGACTTTTGGGCCTTCCAAGGCAGCAGAGGACAGGACTAGGGAGAAGGCGTCTGTGACTTTGGGGTTCAGTGGCCCCTTAGCAGCAGGTTTGTGTGAAGAGTGGGGAAAGGAGTCAAAAGGTTTCCATCTTCAAACTGGAGACGGGCTCAGGGGAGACCAAAACCTTTTCTGGGGGCTGTTTAGAAACCAGGGTGATGTTTTTAGTGCTTTATAAGAGGAGTCTCATGTGTTCACATTAACATGATGAAAATATCATGCAGAAGCGTCCGTGGGGACTCAGTCTGGCTCCAGTCCATCCCTCCACCACATGCCTAGGTCAGTCCTTACAGATGTTCGGATAACCTGTTCTTAAAAGCCTCTAATAACAGAACCTCCATAGTCTCCAAAGACAAAGTATTTCTGTGTTTTACTACTCATACTATCAGGAACATTTCTTAAATCTCTCTTAAATCTTTCTTAACTCCCTCCCAGCCAGATCCAGTACGCACCCTCATTGAAACTTCAGCATGTGGCTGCTATCTACAGCAGGGATGGAGAGAGGTTTATTTGCTTTCTTTTTGCTAAGCCCCTTCTGTGCCAGAAATCCATTACTTTGCCCTTCAAAAACCTGTTCTTTAATCAAACCCGATTTCTCTAGCATATACCCACATACACCTTTCTTGAAAAAATATCATTCCTATCCCTAAAAATATCTCTAGGTGAAGTCTCACACTAGCAGGGAGGGGGGGAGCTGAACAGAAGGGAGATTCCTTGCGTGCTGTATGTACTCTGCAATGGAGTTTGGGGGCTTTTTTGGCAACAGTATTGACATTATACTCAACCTGTCAGCCATCACAACCTGCAGGTCCTGGAAGCCAGCAGCCCAGGCAGTCAGCCCCAGCTTGGCTCAGGGACACTGCGGAGAGGTGCGCATTCATCCTCCCCCTCCCAAAACGCATCTAAGGGCTTTTCAATCCCTATCTCCAGTTTGTCATTCCTGCAACCTACAGCCAGCACAACACCTGCCAGAGCTGCAACAACCACATTGTTGTATTCTTCTATTGCCCAACATGTCGAACCCCCAGGGTTCCATTCTAGGCACTCCTTTATTGAACATGGATGCATCCAACTTTGTAGTGGCTTCACCCTTCTCATAACAGTTTGACTCCAACACCATTTCTGTTCTGTTCTCATGAAAGGGATGATACCATCACGCTTGGTATAAACCAGGAGGAAAGGGTGCTGGGGTGAGAGTGCACCCACTTTCCCCTGCTCTAGCAAACACCCACTGAACATTTTTTAATGTGACCTGCAGCAGACCAGGGTAAATGGCATGTTCTTTTTACAGTGCCTTGGCCCAAAGTGTGCATTTCAGAGGCTTAAAAGAACAGTCAGTCAATTAAATGTGATAAACGAGGCCATTTGTCACCAGCATTTTAGCTTTTCTTTTAAAGTATAAAACGAGATAATGAGCAGGGCTTGAAAAAATCCTTTGTGGTGTTGGGAGCCAAGGGCACATAACATACAGAATGGATTTTCTGCCTCTCCCATCATGAGAATGTGATCTGACAATACTCCCCCTCATGACACAGAAATCAGAGACAATGTTAGGAAGGGAAGAAAATCACTGATGGTTGAAAAATCAGTGACAGTGTTGCAGTGAAGATAAGAAAAGAAATGCACTTTGTTAAGGGCAAATCTACCCCATCACAAACTTCCTGTTGTAGGTGCTGGCCAATAGGAGCACTAACACAGAGACAACTGCATAGCTTACAAAACAGCCTCAAGTAGCATAGTTACTGACACATGACTAGGGTGGATTATGTGATCTGCAGGGTCCTGCACCCTGTGGGAGTCTGTGAAGCTCTGGGGCTTCAGGCATCAGGATGATATTCCCTCCTGTAACGTCCATAGCTACATGCAACACAGGGGGACACCCCATCCACTGACAGCCATGTAAACAACACAATACAGGTATGTAGCCCATAGGAGTGGTGGCATTTAGGTGGTGTGCCCATTAGTGTGTGTTAGTGTCCATGGCTGGAGGCTAGAGCTGGCACTGGATGCCAGAGCTGGAGTGTTTCCACATCTCTTCGAATAAATGGCACCTTTCTTGCAGGTTTCCTGAATATGTTTCCTTCTGTGCATTGTCATTTTCTATCTCTGTGTGTCTAGGAATTCGGAAACATTTACTCCAATGTGTGAAACCTCTCTGCATCTGTGGGACATGAATACATTGACTGCATTGACTGCATTTCACATTGGCACGTGCCAAAATGTCAGTGTTACCTCTACACCCTTTTCCTATCTCCTCTTTGCATCTATCCACTTGTGCTACCACAGTAGGAAACTATTTTGGTTTTAAACTTGTTTTCTTAATCAGTCATCAGTTTATACTGATTACATTGAGGCAGGAATGCCAGTAAGTATAGTTGTGCACAAACACAAACCGATGTTTAAGGAGGTGAGAACCACTGACAGTTTGTCTCTGCAACCTATGTTTTATTTATGTCTGTATTGTGCTGTCTTGGCAGCATTTGACTTACTCCTGGGATGAAAATCTTGCCTCTTGCAAACATGGACAGCCTCACACATGTAATAAGTAACACACACAGTACACAGAAACATGTATTTTAAGAAAATTACCCGGACGCACCAACAGGAGAGATCAAAGTAACTCAAAGGACAAAGAATTAAAATCTTATTAAAGGAAAGAAGGTCCCAGTGAGGTACCAAACAAGTAAATGCCAAACATGCAGTTGGGCCAATGACAGCATCAGGTTAGCCTCAAGTTACCAGCTGATAAAGAACTTTGATGGGGCTTTTGGTAGAGGTCTGCCCTCCTCAGCATCCCAAGTGACCAAAGGGCAGCAGCGTGCAGCCAACTGCAACCATGAGAAGGTTTCCAGCACTCATGGTGGCTGCCACATTAGCAAGGTCTGTGCCCGAGGGGATATTTTAGATGAGGTTTCAACCAACAGGACCAGATTCTGTGCTGTATGAAACTGCTGGTCTGTCTGTCCCTGCCTCCCCTGGAAGCGGGCTCAGCCATAGCCCACGGGTTGCCCCAGCAATGACTTGCTGAGAGGGTGGGATAATCCTGCTGAAGCCCTTGGTGGGCTGCCCGTTTCCTCTCCTTCCAACTCACTTGCTTCCAAAACAAAATCCTGTTGCAAAGGCTCAGGCCCTTTCAACTCTGCATTCCTGCCTGTAACACAATCCTTTTTGAAAAGGAGATGAACTGGTACAACTCAGTGAACTTGAAAGGGAAAAGATCCCAAAAAAATTGTTGGAAATGATCGGAAAGAAATATCTCATAAGCCAACATCCTAAACCAGACAGAAAACTGAATGTTTCAGAAGCAGTTAGCTAGTGAAATGGTGTGTTTTCAGAAGCACGCTGACTCACAACAGGCAATGGAGGTGTGGGAGTCAATGCTAATGCCTTTCCCTCCCTCACCCTGGGGCTGCTGCCTACCCTGCAAGGCAGTTCGGTAAAGGTGATAGCCACCATGCATTTCATCAGCAGTGTGAGAGACCCACCACTGAGGTATCTAGCTATGGCCCAAGGAGTGAATGCTCTATCCTTTCTGCAGCAGAGGTTTGCTGGCATCCAACCTCATTTGTCTGGGTTAAGGAAGGAGGATGTGGAGAAGGAGGGGGAGGCCCTGACTCCCAGAAGTTAAAATTTACAGCTTCAAAAAGATAGTTTCTTTGCAAACACTTGCCATGTATTTCTTCCTCCAGTTACCTCTTCAGAAAGTTGAGCATCTTTAAAACTTCATTAGCCTGCCTTAGGGAGGCTTGTTTACAGATCCCTTCTCAACCTAATTTGGAGCAGCAACTTCAAAAGCATGGCAAATCTGGCCCCCTGTTAACTTGGATCCATTTGGAGCTGGTCTGGGCAGTTGGAACGTGCCATAGTGTTCAGAGTCTTTCGAAATATTTACTTATCTGACTGACAAGAAAGTTATTTAATAAGTTATGATGTCTGCAGTTTTGTGTAAACAATTTACAGTGCCATGATTGATGCTGGGCACTGTTTGGTGAGCAGCATGACTGCTTGTATATACTGGGCTTTGGTTTGGAGAGTTCAGCCCTAGGACTGGGCGGTATTATACCTAATAAATAACAACAGTTAATCATTTGGACTCACTGTTTCAGGGCTCATAAAGCCACAGAAGACCTTGGCCATGCAAACATCAGGGACCTCTGCAAGGGTGCCAGTACAGCAGTTACAGTGCCTGGTTTCGCTTTTGCCCCATGCTTATGCTCTACACAGTCCTCCAGCGCTACTGGGCAGAAGGAAATGGCTGGTTTTGTGGTAGGACAGCCACCATGGATGTGGGGCATTGCATTCCAACCCCCTTCTTCAAATCTAGGAGGGTGGAGTGTGGGAAGTGAGTCTTACCATGTCCAGAAGGCAGCTCCAACCCCTGCACGACTGTACTGAAATGAGTGGGCTTGCTTCTTCAGGTACAGCTTCAGGTCATCGTACATGAGTGAGTTTCATCAGTCTTGCATTTTTCAGTGCCTTACTTCAAGTCTCCAGGGGCTACCAGGAGGAGATGGGATTTCTGCTTCCGTGCTTTGGGTCACATCACAAAAGCTCTTTTTCTGGGTGAAAACCTTCCACTACAGGTGTGCAGGATCACAGGAAAAACCTGTTCCTTGATGAAAGAGCTGTTCCCAACTCCAGTGGAGTGACACAGGAGTGTGGTTGTGTGGCCCATGAGTACCTGCATCGCACCTGGTGAGCCATAGCTACTGTTCAAAAGCACAAGCACTCATGAGACACCAGGGCAGAAAAGAAAGGGCATAGACTAATGTCAAACTGAGATGAAGTCAGAGGTTTTGGTTCAGTTCAAACTGGAAACAAGTTGTTTTAATTTTGAATAATCCAAGTATTTTGTTTCTGGAATTAAGTGACCGGGACATGTCTGAAACAACATTTTCAGGATTGGGTAGCTCCCTCAGATTTTCTGCAATTTGACTTTCTGACCTAATTGTGTATAAAGACAAGGGTATGGTTCTCAGAAGTTTCCATTAAGTGGAAATGCTGGGCCTAGTGCAGCCACATGCAATGCAGGAGCTATATAAGAGTTACCACTGAAAGGCAAGTGTTTGGAAGGAGAAGAAGAGTGAGCTGTTTCTTGCTACCAAGCAGTGGTTGAGATTGACTAGTACTAGCAAGAAATGGTAAAAAAAACACCCAAAGAAACCCATTAATAACTTTATTCTGGAAATACTCTTTCAGACACATTCACTGTCAAAGGTCTACTCCAGATGCCGTGAATAAAGAATGGGAGGAAATTGACCCTAACACTGACACAAGATGACTGGGCAGATGCAAGCTGGATAAAGGCTCCACATGCCCACACAGAGAAAAAGTGCTTCCTCTGAACAGAGCAAAGTAGTGGAGTATTGTCTTTCAGTCACTGAACTGTGATATTACGTCCGTGTTGCTGATGTTGGCCTTGTCTGGTGGAGAGAAGAGTACAAGGAGGTTTTCCAGTTCCAACTGGAAAAGGAAACGGTTGTCTGAGGCAGACTTTCCACATACTGTATTCACCACGGGAGAAAAGTAATACTTAGTGCCCTCATAATGTTCAAAACTGTTTCTGCAATCAACCTCAGCCATCAGAAAAGGCTAATTGATCCCCCAGCTTCACCAAGAGCAGTCACTCTCAAATGGATATGCCGTTTCATTTATTCTGTTGAAATTTGCACTCCAGACAAGAAGGATCTTGAGCAAAACGCATCCTGCTTCTTCCTCCCGAGGGACCCTCCAGAGATGCGCTGCACTTAGCAAAGCAAGTGAAGGTTCCAGGGGGACCTGAGGAACAGCAGGCTGATGGCACCACCCTCTGTCTCCATGGAAATATGCCTTGATGTAATCAATGATAAAGAACTGGGACAAGAATAAAAATGATTCAGAGAAGCTCTGGTACTTCTCCCCTGTTTAGCTCCCGTGATTAAACCCACACAGAGCCTAGAATGGGGAGATGAGCTTCAATCATAACTAAGGAACAGCATAATGAATTATCTCCTTTGCACTTACTTCAGCTGGTGAGTAATCCCGTTTCTACCCAAACCCATGTTGCCTATGGAGGTTTTGCTAATATTTGATTCATCAAGATGCTGGAGGAACGCGGAAATGCAGAAGAAGGGCTATAACTCTACTGCTTATTCTTCAATACTGATAAATTTGGGGAAACTTTTTAACAGGATAACATTAATACAACAAATACAATCCAACTTTAGCTAAAATTAAATACAAGCAAATGGCCTTCTAAGGGAAGAGTTTGGATCCTCTCTTTCATGTACAAATTCAAAATCTTTTATTTTGGATGCTGAGTCCTTCTTAGATTCGCGGACTCCAACTGAATAGCAGAGTGTGTTTTATGTCTTGAATGCCTTTTGCTCAGAAAATGCCCAGCACTGTGAGTTATAATTTAAATACTATGGAAAGGTGTCAGCACCCTCAGCTTTTCCTCCCTGGCTGGCGGGAGCTGCATGGGGTTGGCATGCCAGGTGTTCCCAGCCTCAGCCATTGTATGTGGGTACCAGTAGGAAAGATGGCTTTCCTGCATCTGAAAGGAGCCAATTCCTGGAAGTTACAGGGTTATTGAATTCCTGGGACAAAAGCAATGTGACTGCTGAAACTCTGCCCTGCAACTCTGGGAGCTGCTGGCATGATTTGAGGGCTGTGTCTGCAAGCCCTATGGAGCAGGCACTGGCTTTCTGAGACACAGGATCTGCAGACCTGGCAGGAGGTGCTGGCCCACAGCATGGCCGAGAGGCAGGAAAGCAGTTCAAATAGATTTCTTTCAAAGAGTTGGGGTCTTTCACAAAAGGCAATCTTGTACAGCAACTTATAAAGGGCTCAAGGGATGTTATTGTTTAAATAAATATTTAAGGGAGATTCCTCAAGGCCTCAAGGGATGTTATTGTTTAAATAAATATTTAAGGGAGATTCCTCTAAATTTAAACACAGCAATCTGTAGCATGTGGAAAGCAGCAGCATTTGATTACATATATGCAAGAAGCCAAAGCAAACCATTATGAGCAAAGGCAGCAGTAGAGAAAGAGAAAGCGATTTCATTTGATCCTATTTCTCTGAGATAGGTTACTGATAACACCATTTCTGCCTAGTGCCAAAGTGCTGCAGGGGTACAAACCCTGGCAGTCCCAGCAGTGGGTGTACTGTGCAAGAAAGCCACTCTGCAAGCCCCTTTGGTGTTTTGTTTGATGAAGTGTCTGGAGATAGAAGTAAGTGCAGTTTATCTCTGCGGGTGCCCAAGGAGAAGGGAGCAAAGGTAGGCATGGGTTCTCATGCATGACCCATCATATATGTTGGCTGGTCTTCGACAGACACACCATTATAGAATCATAGAATGGTTTGGCTTAGAAAGGACCTTAAGATCCTCCAGTTCCAACTCCTGGCCATGGCCAGGGGCACCTCACACTAAACTATGTCACCCAAGGCTCTGTCCAGTCTGGCCTTGAACACTGCCAGGGATGGAGCATTTGCCACTTCCTTGGGCAACCTGTTCTAGTGCCTCACCATCCTCACAGTAAAGAACTTCTTCCTTATATTGAAGCTAAACTTGTTTAATTTTAAACCCTTTATAGCCTTAGTACTGGAGGCCTGCACATTGCAACACAGTTCACTTCTAAACCCCGATGATTTGTTTGAGGCTCAGGGATGATGACTTGGGTTTATTGTGCTCTGTGGCTACAGAGCTGGTGTCACCTTGTATGCTGAGCTCAGCACAGCCGAAGCTCAATGCTGTGCACTGTCAGAGGTTTGATACAAGGAGGTGCTCTTTGCCCTGCAGGTAGGAAGTGTCAAGGGCATAGAAGCCCAGCCAGCAGTAGCAGGAAAGAAGATAAAACAAGAAAAAAAATCAGTGCTGAGGGACAAGACATATAAATAAAAATGAAAACATGCCAAAAGTCTGTAAGAAGTAAAAAATAACTTGGGGAGTTTGAGGCTATGAGGAACCTGTGTATGTCATGTCTCATACATAGATTTGGACTATGGGATTTGCAAGGCTGTTATAACTGAATTTATGAAAAGGACTTGAGGGAACCCATGGCACTTGCCTTGGGGTGGGAAACCTAAATTTATGCCTGGGTAGGGGTTTCCCAAATGGTCTTCACCAGTGGCAGAGGCTAAAATGCTCATCTTCACCTTGTGCTGGTCTCCTTCTTTTGAAAAAGGTAAGGACTCTGCCTAATCAGAAATCAGTTTTAATTTCTGGAATAACTGTGTCTTCACTACCCTTCTGAATTTAAGTCACAAGTCAATAGAGCACTCCATGAATCACTCTTCCAAAGTGTCCCCGAAATTAGAGGATTTTGTAAAGGTCATGCAGCCCAGGTGACACGTATTTCGTGGATGCATCTGAAGACACAGCAGATCCCCTATAAGAAGCAGGATGTGTTTTGTATAGGAGAACACTGTTCGGGTTATCAAGATGATTGCTACAGGAGTACTCAGCCAGGGCTGTATCTCGGTAGGAGAAAAAACCTGTTCACCTATTCATGAGCAAACTTCTTTGATGCTTCACCCAATGCCATGTCCCCGCACAGCAGAATAACATGGAGACAAATTTATATCTGGGGTGTAAATGCAGGAAGGTAGCAAGCTTCTCTCAGGGCTGGTATCAATCTGGTTCGCTCCAGCTACGGCATCTGGAGACCTCAATGTTACTGTACAACCACCTTTAGAAACCCAAGATCCTCATAGCTCAGGACAGAAGACCTGGCCCACACAGTCTGTGGAGACATGAGGGTCTTCAGAGTAGGTCAAAGCTGTTGTTCTTGGAAAAAAGGCATTAACTTTCAAGACAAAATAGTTCATGAGACATGATTATTTAGAAACAAATGAGAAATATGAATTACACAAAAGCCCCATTTTATTCATTGTGGAAACACAGAATTAATTGCATGTGCTTTAGTTTCCAGCCAAGGCTAAATCCCAAGGCACAGTGTTAAGATTGTTGAGCTGGTCATGTCGCACATACTGGTTTTAATCAGATCAAAACTGTAGGAAGAGCATAGAATCATAGAATCATAGAATAGTTAGGGTTGGAAAGGACCTTAAGATCATCTAGTTCCAACCCCTCTGCCAGGGGCAGGGACACCTCACACTAAACCATGTCACCCAAGGCTATGTCCAGCCAGGCCTTAAACACCGCCAGGGATGGAGCATTCACAACTTCCTTGGGCAACCCATTCCAGTGCCTCACCACCCTTACAGCAAAGAACTTCCTCCTTATATCCAATCTAAACTTCCCCTCTTTAAGTTTGAACCCATTACCCCTTGTCCTAGTCACTACAGTCCCTCATGAAGAGTCCCTCCCCAGCATCCCTATAGGTCCCCTTCAGACACTGGAAGACTGCTATGAGGTCTCCACGCAGCCTTCTCTTCTCCAGGCTGAACAGCCCCAACTTTCTCAGCCTCTTTTCATACAGGAGGTGCTCCAGTCCCCTGATCATCCTCGTGGCCCTCCTCTGGACTTGTTTCCAGCAGTTCCATGTCCTTTTTATGTTGAGGACACCAGAACTGCACACAGTACTCCAAGTGAGGTCTCACAAGAGCAGAGTAGAGGGGCAGGATCACCTCCCTCGACCTGCTGGTCAGAAGCATGATGGGATAGAGCCAGTAGCTCTATCCATGATGGGAATAGAGGTGGGATAGGAACAGGGTCTGAATCTCAAGCAGGTCAAGCAATGAAGGTTTTGGGTGAGCACTCAGCAGGTGACCTCACTCTTTCCCTGAGCTGCATGCTGTGAAATGAGCTGGCTGAACCAGCCAAGGTTGCAGATTAGGAGACCGCAGCTTCTCCAGAGCTGTGCAAGAAACCTTATGCACAGACCTGACTGCTTCATTTGTGATGTTGCTCCTCGCTTGTAATCATCACGTTAAAGTTGTAACAGCAACAGCTTCCTGGGGTTATTTCTGTTGTGACAACTTCCACGAGGACATGCACAGTGGGCATTTCTGGTCCTTTAACTGTCAGTCTCCACCCTTCCACTCTCATCCCACGTCAGATTTTAGGGCACTGTTTGCCACAGTGTCCAGATAAGCACTTTCACGTTTTCTTCCATGACACTTAGGGCAGGTGCCTGTAAGCTTTCTTTTCTTTCCTGTTTCAATTCTCCTTAAAACTCCTTGTGATCTTTGTTTCTAAACCATCCTGCGCAGCTGAGTCCTGGTGCATGTGTGGGCCTCCCAGGAGCTGACGAGGATGATGAAACTTCACTATCTGGCTTTGTGGAAGAAGAGGCTGTAGAGGGTGCTCCATAACCCATAGCCATAGAAGTAAAGGAAGCCACCTCTCCCTGTCTCTCCAGCAGGAGCAGAAACAAGCAGACCGCAGCTCCCTACCTTTCAATGTGGAAATCACGTCAAGTGGCAAAATGGAAACACTGAGATTTCACCATCTGTCTGCAAATGCTGCATATGTATTGCATACAGAAATAGGCTAGATGAATACTGTTAAGACTGAAAAACCCATGAAGTAAGAGATGCCAGAATTAGGCCTCCCTTGTGCTATGTGTTATGATCACTTGTTAATTAGATGATCCCACAGTATTTTACCAGAGGTCTCAGCTTTATTCCCATGGTACTGGATGGACTGTCTTCACTGGAGAAGATGCTATATAGAATTTTGTTATTTTCCTTAGTGTTCAGTGTGGTCCTAGGCTTTATTTGCTATCCAAGAGCTCCTCTCAATAAAAATTACGATTTTCCCAATACTGGGAAAATTTCTGTAGCACAACTCCCTGTAGTACCTGCGTGTTTCACATGTGTCTCTGCTCTGGTACCTCTGTCAGAGGTGTGGTGGTGCTTTAGTCACCTGAACAAAATGGAAGCGGAGAGAAGAGACAGGCATGCAAGCAACCAGCTTGATCATATCATGCACCAGTTTGTCAGGCGTCTGGCACGGTTGCCCATCTCAGCTGTCCCCCACCACAGTGGTGGGTCTTCCCTGCAGCAAGACCTATGCCCACATCCACCCTTGCAGGCTTCATGGGTCCCACAGCCCAGTGCTTCAAGGTCATGAGCTGAGACCAAGGGGTGACCAACAGACACAGCTGGGGCTGTGCTGAAGTGTTCAGCTCCAGGCAGCACTGGACATGCTTGAAGGAGACCTCCCATCAAGTCCCATCCCAGGAGTGGACGTTCAGTACCAGGGTCCTATGGCATGTGCAGAGAAGGGAGCACACCCCACAGATACTGACTGCAGACTGGGGAAAGCCTTAGCAAGACCTGGCACAAAGGGCCCTGCAGGGAGAGTGGAACGAAGCCGGTTCTGCAAAGCAGCATTCATATTCCCCAAAAGGACATGGATGGGGCAGCTCAGGTTTCATGTCAGGTTCCAGCATGTCCGTATGCTTCCTATGGCTCACACCTTGTCACATACCTTCCTGCTCCGCTCCCAAGCCTCATGTGTACCAAGTACTGCCCATCCCAGTCCCAGACGATCAGTTCGGCTTTAGCATTCCGGTACCAGACCTTCCCTTAGCCCAGCATCCCCAGGGTGCCTGACTGCCTTCTGCTGCGCAGGGAAGGTGTCAAAAGAATAGTGGTGCTCCCTGCCTGGCTTTCCATTGCCCAGTTCCTCTGCCCTGAGCAGCATTACGGGGAACATCCAGTTTCATCCTGCCCCTAGAGCTGGGGATAGCTCTTGGGCTACAGGGAGGGCATGGGTAGCCCTTGGGCTGCAGAAGCTGAACACAGGTCAGCCCCTGCAAAGCTGGGGGGAGGCAGCAGCAACTCCAGGAACTTGGTAGCATGGATGGGGAGCACAGAAGCATTGGGGTCAGCACTAGGAGCTTCCAGGATGCTGGGCTGAGCTTGCTCACATGGGAAGGAATCTCAGCAGATTTTGACTGCTCTAATAAGTTGCTGTTTTTTCCCTTCAAAGCCAAATTGGAAGAGATTTACTGGGGGGGGGGGGGGGGGGGGGGAGGGGGGAGGAAGAACTGCAGCCCTAACACAAAGCTGCCAAATTTCAGATCTCTACTCCAAAGCACAGAGGGATAAGAACTATCCAAGGAAAGGATCACCAGGTTCCCCCCTCCTGCTTCTTCTTTCCTTTTCTTTTTTTTCCAGTTGGACAACAATGCCCTTTTCCCTGTGCTCATTCTTGGAAATAGCTGGACAGTTTTGGATGAAATTTTCCAGAAAAGAACTTAGCCCGAAGCAGACAATCAAGTTGGAAGAACTCAGTCTAAACGGTTCAAATCTGGCAAAGTTATAAGCAACTGTCAATGCAGTTGTGTAGCGGGAGACATATGAGCAGCCTTAATCACAGGAGCTGCATGCAATCCCACCTTTGACGCATTCAAACTTACAATAGCTGATGATTCTTCTCCATTCAGGTGTGTCTTATCACGACTCAGATATGTCACCAGTAAAAAAGCTTCAACTCAGTCATCCCACTGAGCCTTCCCACACCCCTTCCTACTTGAACAGCTCTTCCCATGTAACAACTGGTCATACAAAAAAACCACAGCTCCCTCGCCTCCAGTATTTGCATGTGAGTTTTGGCTTTCTTGGATAAAGGCTGCTGATGCTAAAATGGGATAGCTCTCTGAACTAATGTATTCAAAATTAATAAAAGAAATAAAGAAACACACCCCCCTGGCAGGTTCCCATGCATATTTTCCATAAAAGTTCATTTTTCCGCAAGAACAAATTCTAAGTAAGTTTGTGGGGGATTTGCACTGAATCTTGATATGGAGCTTAGAATTCTTGGCACTGCTTTGGACTTTAAAATGACATCAGCTGCACTTTCTATATTGAAATTTTATAGTTGCTGCCTGACCGCATTTCTATGTTGTGTGCATATTCTCTCTCCTCCAAGCTGCCTCTCTGCCATGACATTCTGTAGATGAGTATCATGAAAAGCTGTGCATTTGTATTCCTTATAGCCCTGCTTGCCCATCCCTGCACCGGGTACCCAAGTGATGACAAAGCTGCATTTCTTCTGTGGACAAAGCATCATTGTTGGCTCAAGAGATGAGGGCACTTTTGCCAGCCAAGAGGCTTCCCCACAGCACGGCAGCTCTGTGATGCGAGGGACCTGGTGTGCCAGGCAGGGTCCTCCTCCTTTCTCTGGAGGAGCGGAGGAGTGGAGTATGTGCTACCAGCGTGGGATGGCAGAGACCATCTCTGACCACCTCAGACAGGGGAAACCAGTTACTGCATACAGGATATAGTGAAACCATCCCATCTCACTCAGGGAAGGGAAGGATGAGTGGAAGGAAGGAGAAGAGGAAAAGGAGCATCTCTGGGTGGGACACAAGGCTTTCTCCAGCACTTGCAAGGTAGCACCTGGAGCAGCATTTGTTCAGTGCTACACTGGTGGAAGAAGAGTATAAGTGCCCCCCCAACACACATACAGACACACACACACTGCCCCATGCCTAATTTTAAATTAATAAAAACTCTGAGTAGCAGTGTTTCTGTATTATCCAGCAGTGTGACCTGCTGTGTTTGAACACCCCAGTGCAGCAGGGCTGATTTGGTACTCATGAGCAGCACGGGGAGAAGCGAGAGTGTTGGGGATGGGAGAGTTAACAGTCTCCAGCACTGGGAGTACGGTTCTACAGGCATTAGCACAAACATCATGCTTGTTTCCTGGATTTCAAATAGAATAAGGATTCAAGGAAAAGATGATTTCCTATGTCTCCTGTGACTTGGAAAGCAATAAGAGCAAATAAAGGCAGTTAATTATCTGGCACACCACATCCAAACATTTCTGAAAGCACTGTTACTGTAAGAGTCACACTGGAACAGCATTAGCATATACTCAGTAAACAGACTCAGTGCCATCCTCTGGCACAGCCTCTGCCTCCTACACAGGGATTACAGCAGCTGGACAAAACCAGGAGGGACTGCACCTGACAGTGAGCAAAATGCCAGTTGTAGTCTGGCTTGGTCACAGTAGTACCTGGGCTTGTTATTTCCTATACTGCCTACATGCTCAGCCTGTCGAACGTGTGACAGAGCATTGCTGCTGCTTGCTTCTCTGTGCAAGATTATCATTTCATCATTTCACTGTCGTATGGAAACAGCCACAGATTAACAGTTAAAGATTATGAAGCTATTTGCCAAACACTTCTTCATCTATAAGCAACAGCATTTTTATAATTGCATTTGCAACAGCATTTTTGCAATCACATTCATACACTCCTTTACAAGCACATGTAACCATATACAGAATGCAGAAAACCTTTACCTTTTGTGCCTGGAGTAGAGAGCCTGGTTTCCTCTCATGGATCAGAAGCAGGATGAAAAACAAACCCGAGAAAAACCCTTGAACAGACTCATCTTCTCAGAGTTGTTTAAAACACTAGCCTGCTCCTGCTAGCAGCTCTAAGTTTGTGCTCTGAATAGAGGCTGTGTTATTTTAACCACAGGATTTCTAGTCATGGGGGAGGAGAGATGGATTAGGTACGTTTGCAACCTAATGCTTCACGTTTACCTCAACTGAAACAAACTACTTTAAGCCCGATGTAAATAAGTGCTGCTAAGATATAAATTTCAAGAGTTCACTAACCAATTATGCTTAAACTAACATGCTAAATATCTGTGGAAAATTCCAGAGGAATAAGATAACATACTTTTGTGTTCTTTCCTAAATAAAAGGCATGTGTGGAATTTCATGCTAGATACTATGACAAGTGAGGGGCAGCAGATGAACTGTGCAAACTAACCCACAGAAGGTGCCATAACTCATAAAACAATATTCCTAACACCTGTTAGCATGGATTTCAGCAGGCATCCCAGCAATTTGGGGTTTTGTGGCTTGTAAGAAGTACAAATATGAAGGATTTGAATCTAATATTTCAAAAGAGCAAATAAAGCTTGTTAAGGTAATAATGCAAGATTTTAAAAGGCCACAAGGTCTGTAGTTCTGTGGGAGCACAGCCATCAGCCCAGTGAACCAGTGCCTTCTCCAGCAGGGATGTAAGCTTGATACCCTCCCTGCAGCTCGTGGATTGCTACAGAAGTTGTTAAATGCAGGCAAAATATTATTCCTAGGACACTGGTTTTGAGTTTTTGTTATTTAATCCAGATCAGACTCTGCCCTTATTTCTTGGTTTATGACACTTTGATGCCACAGCTGCTGTGGTTGCAAAGCATGGCTACAGTCTGGGCTTTCAGGGCCATCTCACACCTGATGAAAAAGAAATATATTAACTTTCTGGTTTTACACATCAGTAAATAACATGCTGTCTTAAACTTTGGGCTGAACGGAGGAAAAATATTTGGATGTAAAACACTAGAGAAGAGGGGACAAATTCCAATTTGTCTTTGACAGCAGAGGCTTCAGAAACACAAGTTTAATTCCATTTCGAATAAAACCTGGCTCTATAAATAACATTATCTTACACTTACATAACGGTCTTCATCCCAAAGCATTCCCGAGTGCTTTGCAGATGTAATCATCCTGCCTGAAAACCCTGCACAGACCTCCCACCCCGACATGAAGGAGTACAGCAGTGCTGCCAGTGCTGGGCAGGAGCGAGGCAGTGGAGCATCCAGCGGCAGCTCAGACAGCTCCTGTCTGCCAGCGGGAGCCAGCAGCTGGCTGGGGCATCACAGCCAGGACCGTGCTCTCGGGGTGAGGGCTGGGAGCATGGGGTCTAAGTTTATTGAGTTGCCTGGGTACCACTGGCTGCAGGAGAGTTCATTTGATGTACAGGTCTGGTATCTTTAATGACCAGCAGTGGTTAAGAGCTGTTGCCCAGCTCAGCCTGCAGGTTCCCAGAATGGACTGGGGCATCTCCAGAGACGTCAGCCTGCTTCCCAGAGCTCAGGCTGAGCATTCTGAGCTACTCCGATGCTTTTCTCTGCTTCCTCACGAGCTTGAGGTTTTGTAGGGTAAGCAACTAGGGCCCCAAGCGTCTGTGTCATGGTCAGGGATGTGTACCTGAGCTAGAAGCAAGATGTTCCCAAATCTCCCATCAGTATGCCTTTGGCCCATCAACCAACTTCTTCCACCAGTCGATCAGCTCACTCCTGCCCCGGCTTGCTTTCTTTGGCGGTGCTGTAATTACCATAAGATCAATTCCACTAACGTTTTCCAGCTACAGGTTCTACCTCACCTCTGCATGGGACCACACAAGGAAAGCAGGCATGAGCATTGCTCCTGGGGCAGGGGCAGGTCTTGCTACAGCCCTCCTGGGAGGAAATCTAGCTGGAAGAGCCCAGGTCTCCCAGTTTGCAGAGATACTGGTGTGACAGGCACCAGATCTGTGTACCAATACTGCAAGCTACTGGAGAGGACTTTAGGAAGAAAATAACCCATGTTGTGCTCCTGTGCTCTCTGCTCCACCTGGATGGAGGATCTTTGTATGCACAAAGGAAGTTTCTATGCTGCAGAGCGGTATATTTTCATTTTTGCTTAGCTGGCTGGATAGGAAACAGCAGGAGGAAGAGAGGGCAGCAGGAGCTGCTCTGCAGGTTGACCTGAAAAGAGTCCCATCTTTCCAGAGAAGCTAAAAAAAAACAGTGGGAGGAGAGAAAGTAAAAATAATTTTGCATTAGGTGAAAGCATTTGATGCTCACACATGGTTTGGCTTTTCTGGTGTATCTCTTGGGTCAGGCTGCACTCAATTTACAAGAAACAGCACTTTAAAAACAAACATAAAAGAAATGAAGAGTTTGATTTCTAAAATGTCAAGGCAAGACATTTCAGCATTGCACATAGCTGCTGTTTCTTTGGGATGCAGAGAAAAATAGTAACAGAGGGATGGTTTAGTGTTCATTTCCTTTCTCCTCCTAGGCAAGTCAACATATTGGACCCAAATTCACAAAAAACAGTTCCTTCAAGTTGTGTTTTTTACCTCCCGAAAGAAGAAAATCAATCTGCCTGAAACCTTTGCCAGATTTAGGCTGACACAGCAGCCAGCATTGGAAGGCGAACACCTGCCTATTGATGAGGTTTGTTATTTTCCTCTCATGCCTTGAAGCGGCTCAGACCTGCTCCCTGCTTAACATGTCCTCCTGCTGCAGTGCTGACCACAAATGCACCCGCTGCCTCCAAAACAAAGCAACAAAGTCAGCTCCACATAGTTTCCTAGAGCCCTTTCCTTCTTCATCCAACCCTAACATTATGGATCTTAGTTGGAATGGCTGTTTCCCATGTGTAAACAGCAACAAATTATTCCCAGTCTGTGAAAGGAACATTCCTTTTCAGCACCCTCTGTGCGATGCTGGGTATCATCTGCACTGTAATCACACCAGGCTGAGGTCTGTAAGCTGTGCTGCTCACCTGCCTTCCATTAAAGCCTGCAGAACAAAACACGGCCCGTGCTAGATCCATTTAGGCATTCAGTTTTGCATTTTGGTCAGCGCTTACATAAATCGAGCAACAAATGAAAGGAACTGTAAGGCACAATGAAGTAATATTTTGCAGCAGCAAGAACTCCCACACTGGCCTCCCCTTCTGAGATAATGAAGAATTCATAATAGGTGTTGCCAATAGGAAATTACATATTAAAGGAACCTGAATAGTTCCCCACCTGTTTTGCATGTTTTCTCCTTTTTTTTTATAGAGTGAACTGAGAATTAGAGATAAAAATTTCAATTTCTTTTGAATTAGGGAAGCACTTCCAGAAGTGACATTGCCAGTTCACATCATTAAAAGATCTTCCATTAGGATCTGCACAAAATCACTGGATTGATCTGGAAAACATAGGCTTTTGAGAAAACAGAACAAAACCACACATTGGGAATGGTAGCAGTTCACATTTTCACAGTTCTGCCCTGACATTTTGACATCTGATACTTACTTCTGTCATAAAAGAAAGCAAACGTTTTCTTTAACGAGTACTCCGGAGCTGAGGCCTGGTACCAGCCCCTCCCAATTTCAAGTACCATAAGACACAAGATTTACAAGAGCAGAAGTTGATTTAAGCTGATGTATCTTGATTTATTTTCTTTCTGGATTGAAGTGCTTGTTTCCATTCTATTTATTTCTAAAATTATGTCAATGCAGCCATCATTGAACATAAACCACCAAATGATGTGACAAGCAAAAACTGAATGAGCTTACAGTTAAGGGCAAATTAACCCAGAGAATTCCACCAAAGAGTTTCCTCTTAAATAAAGTGTCTGCAGCTCTCAGTTATAAGCCCAAGACAAAACAGGTGGGCACTGGGTTTGGGCAACCCCAGCCTTGCTGGCTGGCATAAGAGGGGCACTGGCAGCCATTGACCCTATGTCAGCATTGCCTCTCCTCTCCATACCCAGCAAGTCTTACTCCTACCGTAAAGAAGTTGCACCCGCTCGACATGAAGCATCTCCCAGTTAATGACATTAGGAACCTGGCCTCTGTTCCTGGTTATGTGGGACACTGCTTGATGCAGGCAGCCCCAGGCACACACGGAGAGGTGACAGGTCCAAGGGGACATGGAGTGGGGGTACCCCCAGCCTTGGCCCAGGAGATCCAGGTCTGCTGTGCAGGAGCAGGGGCATGCTCGGGCAGGCTGAGCACTGCAGACAGGCCCTGCAGGCTTTGCCATGGTTCTGGCATGATGAACAAATTCAAATCAATCTCTGCCTGGAACAAGTAGCGGTGCAGGAAGGTTTGTGTTTCGCCACTGCCCCAACAATCAACTTTGTTTCACATTGTGGAAACCTCTTGTGTTGAATGTTTGTACATGAGTAATGTGAAGAACCTAAGGTATAATACAAACTAATGTAATGGTGCAGGTTCTTCTTATCCTGCAGCGGTGGATCTCAGGGAAATCCAGGGCCCTGCAGAGGAGCAAAGGATTAAATGACTGAATCACCAGGGACCAGGCATGAGCCAAGGACCTACTGGGACTTCAACGGAGGTGACCTGCTGTACTCAGGATGTAATAAGGAAAGCTGTGGTCACCTTCAAGCCCTGGGGTACCTCACAGCGGTCCCGGGAAGGGTTCAGTGGCACGGCCCAGGGCTGCCACAGGACAAGACTCACTTCTAACTATTTAAATTGCCAATACCAGAAGTGTAAGCCTGCCCTGTATCTGCAGTTGCTCAAAGTTTGGTGGGAATTTGTGTTGCTTAGCAAGATATTCTGGTTAAATTAACAAATCTAGAGAAAATAAGGATAATTATCTCTTCACGAATGCTGCCCCACTTCTACATCCCATCTTTCAGCCTTTTCTGGCTTGCTGTATGAGACAGAATGAGAAAATCTATGTGGATCTCAGAAGGAAGAACATGCATTTCCTGAAGGGAGCTTTTGGATGAGATAGCTGAAAACCATGCTGTATAGACCGCTAACTTTCACAGGGAAAAACAGTGAAAATACTCCTAGGGAAGAGCCAGGTTTGCTTAGCAATAGAGAATTGTCAGCAGCAGTGTCCAGTGAGATGCTCCACTCCAGAAGATGTTACCCCCAGTCCTGCCAGATGGGTAGATGCAAGTGCTACAACTGAATATGCCTTTGTTATGAGGTGTCTTCTGAGGTCTCAAGCATATTAAATCCCAACAGGCAGGTTCATCTGTCAGCAGGGAGCATTTGCACTAGATATGTGACTCCTATAAAGCTGGAATTTCTGCCCTGGAGAACTTGTGTTATTAGAAAGCTCTGCTGTTGAAGGGGGAGCTCTCTGTGTCTCCTGCACTGTTTATATACTCATCTTTAATGTGGAAAGGAAGATGACTTATTGTGACATTCAGAATCAAAAATGAAGACAACTGAGTTCTGATTTATGAGATAAATAGTTTTCTCTGCATTAGCAAAGGATTCACATTCTTTCAGTCAGTTACTTGTACCTCCAACAATGTGTTACATAATAATACCCAAACCAAAGCAGGTTTTGCGTGCAGCAGGTATTTTTAGGAGTGAAGCCTCTTTGAACTGCCCTGTCTTATACCATACCCTCCGTAGCAGGAGCTACTCTGCACGTGCACTAAAAGCCATCATGGCAGTGCTTGTCAAGGACCAGCAAGGACCAAGCCAGACTGGGCAGTTGGAGGCCTCTCCCAGTCTTGTGCTCCTTTCTGAGCTCCATCACAATATGGGCTGTATTGGGTTTCCATGGTGAGGTTTGGGGGGTAAGGAGGAAGATGGATTAAAGGGGTGGCTTCTGTGAAAAGCTGCTCAAAGCTTTCCCTATGTCTGATGAAGTCAATGCCAGTTGGCTCCAAGATGAAGCCACTGCTGACCCACAGCCCACAGGTTTCTTTCCCATAGACTCGTCCAGCTGCAGGTTAAAATCCCTGGTTTAGAAAGTGCATTCAATAAGATGGGAACAAATAACAGAGGTCCTTGTTCAGCTGGAGGTGTCAGGGCACATAGTGGGGAAAAGGAGAAGCAGCACACTGAGAGGAAAGGAAACCAGGGGTTTGCAGTAGGAACCTCAGAGGTCCTGAAAATAGAGGCTGATGAGGAAAACAGAGTTAGCAGAGCTCTTTGCTGAACTCAAGAAAACGTTGATGTTCAGGCTAAGCATGTGACAGTTGTTCAGTAATAACAGTGTTCCTCTTTCCTCTCACACCCCTGATTGTAGGAGCGCAGGGACTTCTGGCAGGTCCCTGTATCATGGACTGCAACACGAGCCACATTAGTGGAAGATGTTATCACACCTCTGATGTCTGGTGGTGGTTATGGTGTGTCACTCAATGCCAGAAAAACAAAATGCAGGGCCAGCCACCGGGAAGGGAGCAGGTCCAGCCTGCTGGCTTTTCCTCCAGGAAAAGGACTAAATGCTGGCAATGAAAGTAAGGGTGGGTCTGACCCATCAGTAACAATGGAGTCCTGTCCTGTGGCCTCTGTGGCTCCTTGGCTATTTCTATGTGGCAGTTCTTGATGATTTTAGCAAGGCAGGAGGCATCCATGCAGTAGAGAGGAGAATAAGTTTCATTTTTATATATCCAGAACTGCAGCCTGTATCTTTAAGAAAGTCTTTGTTCCCTACCTTGCTTTCAGCTATTCACCTGTAATAATTTCTGTTACAATTAGCTGTCCAGGCTGCAGTGTGAAAGCCTGTCTGAAGGAAACACTGAGCTAGAGAACCTACTGAATAAGAAGGGAGGATACGAACGTTTTGCAGAAAGTACAGCACCACACCAATGCTTACCCCTTGCACTGCTTGCAGAGCAGCGTTTAAGTTTTGCCATTGGTTATTTTGCCAAAGCTATCCAGCATATGCTATGATAAGACCTGGGGAAGGACGCTTCATCAACCTGCTCACAGGCAATCTCCAAGCCTTCAGCATGCCTAGCAGGAGTTTGTTCGAAAGTTACGAAGTGTGCATGAAGACCTAAAATCCTACTGAGCGCTGAAGTCCCCTGCACTGCTGCGTGTGAACAGAACCAGGTGGGGCTGTCTCTGCCTCATCACAGTCATACCAGCCCTGAGGACATTTCCTCGTAGAGAGCTTCTGTCCTTCCCTACAGCTACCCCAGGAAACATGGAAAAGGCTCCTAAGGAATTGCTGGACCTGCTTTGAGCTCTTTTTTATTTATTTATCTTTTATTTGGTCTAAAGCAAGACAGCTAAGCCAAGGCTAAATCTAGTGCTTCCCAGACGACCAAGAGCCCTGAGTTATGTACTTTGTCTCAGAGATCAGGATTTGATCCCCATATGTACTGCAGGCTCCCTGTATCACTTTGGCAAGCCACTTTGTGATGGATTTTCATACGCTTGGCACTAAGGCCAAGTCATTACAATAACTATATAAGGCAAGATCCCCAGAAGATCTCATTTCCCCTTGCCCAGAGTTCTTTGGAAGAATTAGCCCATTATTTTACTTAGTAAGTGGGAGCTCAGCTCTTCTGAAAACCTGCCTGTGCTTGGCAGCCCTGAGTTCTTAAGAAACTATATCCCCACACCTCTCTTCCTCCATTCCCATCTGATTGTTGAAAGAAACCGTATTTCCTTGGAGCACTTCTTTTGGCTTTTCTATTCCAACCATGAGCTCCTGATGGTGATACCTCTCTCATGTAAGGTTCTCAACCTCTGGCATGGCCGGGCATGAACCTCTGTCATGCGCCTGCCTACCACTGTTACCCAAATATACATCATTAGTAACAGGAGTCAAACTTGAAGAAGCAACCTGTACTGAGGAAAGACACTAAAAAGGGAAGTGAAGCATCGTGTTAGATTCCTCTTTGATGAACTTTAATCTGTTTTCTGTTGTAAGATTGTGGGTGTTTGGGACTTATTTCTGCTTTGTATACTTGGAAGATTAGAAGGCATATTTCTTGGTAAAGGCAGTGTAAATCCTCTTGGGGTTTTTAATGATGAAAATGAATAAGATGAGCATGCTCTGCCTAGAGTGAGTATCAGAAGGAGCAAAACACCACGATTTCCCAGGAAGTATAAAGGAAGTGAGGTCTTGCTCCTAAGGTCAGAGCAAGCTGAACTCTCCTCAGTTTTATGGCCACAGTAATTCTGCTTGATTTTTTCCAGAAACTGGTGTTCAGCATGGGATTTCTGAGATGAGGGAACTGCTCCTCTGAGCTATGGAAACTTATCCACAAGCATATCTACGAAGGTAGTTGCACTCAGATTATACACTGCCCCTAGCAGGTCAAAACTCATTCCCACCTGTTTGTATTCCAGAAAACTAAGCCTCACGCTGCTGATGTGGGTCATTCACTGATCGGCAGTGCACAAATACGGCTAGAGGCGACAAAGAAAACCAAGGACATTTTTGGCAAAGTTCTGATAACCAGACTTGGATCTGTGCTAAGACCCAAGAGCTCACAGCAACCCTTCCCACCAAAAGTTACAAGAAAGCACCATAAAATTAAGGAGAATAACACAGAAGCAGCAGATGAGCTTGCAGCTCCATCCTTCACAGGCACAACTTGCAGGGCTGACAAGATGTGAAATTCTGAATGCCTTGTAAAAAGCTGTAAGTGGCAGTGGCTCCTTCTAAAGCCAGGGCATTTGGCACTTAATGGGCCAAATCCTGCTCTGAGGGCAGCTCTGCCTGCCCTGCAGACCGTGCTGTGGATGTACCTGCACTAGCTGCCAAGGATCTTACTAGGGAGCTGCTGCTGATGCAGTCAGGGTCAGCCCTGTCTCATGGCCTGTTCCCAGAAGCCCACAGCAAGCCAGGAAGCTCACAGGAGGCCACAAGTCTTATTCTGGGCACTGGTCAATTCAATATGGAGAAAGCATCCCAAACAGTTTAGCAATTGCATCGACATTGCAAGTCTTCAGAAAGCACAGCGCTGCACTCCTATGCTTGCCCCTCACTGCCATTGCAATGCAAGTTTTCAGTGCTTAATTGCTATTTGGAAATGTGGTCAGGAAGAACTTCTGCACAGTGACAGCAATGCAGTGAAATTTCCCACTGAATAAAAGGGTTTATGAATACAGGACTGGGAACATTTACCTGAGCAAAACTATGGTGCAAATATCATAGTTGCATGCACTAACCCCTCATATGCATGCTCCTGAGTTTGAAGCTGGTTTTGTTATACTTTAGGTGACAAAACAGGTTGGTCTCTTTACTTACCTCCTCCCTTGCAATGCATTTCAGATCTCTACAAAAAAGCAATGTCATGCTGTATGCAAGGAGTGGCCTGGATACAGTGTCTTTGGCTTTCAGCTAATCTCTTCAAATCTATTTAAGACAGGAGCATTTTGAAGCTCTTACTCTCTGAGAACTACTTGGCAGCTCATATTAAATGAATTAGGCCAGGCTCCAGAAGACATGACATTGTCACAGCAGGGTTGGCAGCAGCCCTAGCCAGCATCCTGACTCCCGTTTGCAGATGGGGCAAAAAGAAACACAATGCCCTGACAACAGCCACAGGAGATGAGTGAGGTTCCACAGGAGATGAGTGAGGTTTCACAGGAGTTTTCTTCTCAGAGCATGACCAGCTCTCTGGGCACAAAGCTGGGCTGCTGTGCTCACCACTGCTTGGTGGGTCCCTTGCATAGATGTGAGCAAGTTGGAGCCCGAGGGCAGCAGGGAGGAGGAAGTTAAGGCGGTGTGCTGCCAAAATGCAGGCCTATACAGTATGTTCCATTATTGGCCAAGTTAGTCTCTTTGAACTCATTAGATGTTTTTCTTTTCTTGTTTGCTTACATCTTCTTTTGAAGGAGGTATGTCTGCACTTCTTACCAGTACCCAAAAGCAAAGTGGTTAACCAGTGATCGTTCAAATCCATCTCCATGCATTGGTATTCCAGAATAACAGGAAGTCCATAAACAGGGTTTTTTAAGGATTCTTGTTTGACAAAGGGAAGAAAAACAATCTTCTGCTCTGGGAAAACTCAGGGGATTTGAAAAAGCTAATGAAAGCTCTGCCCTGAGGTGCCTGCTCAGTTTGCCTACAGAAGCTCAACTCCCCTTGGAGGGCTGCTCGGAGGAAAACAGGGAGGGGGCCCTTAGGCAAAACCAGCTCCTGTTCTCAGCCCTGCAGCTGTGCAAGCTGCTGTGGAGAACTGAGGCCCTGGAATGTTGGAGGAGTTTGCAGCGAGAGCCCCCCTGGCAAAACTAACAGGTTTTAACACCCTTGGCTGTTGCAATCTGTCAAAATCGACACATTCCTGCAGAACATCCCCATTTTGAACAACTGGCATTTTCAAGAGGAAAAAAGACATTCATCTGGAAAGCATCCAATCGGATCTACTCCTCATGATGCAGCGCACCGACACACTATTTGTGCACTGGAGGTTGGCATAGAGCTTTCACAAGGAAATGAATCCAGGAGGAGCCTTAACAATGAACCACAGACAGTGCTGTTATATTAAATTAAAAGTAAAATTCTGTGCATTATCAAATCCAGGCAGTGCCATGAATATGACTGTAGCAAGTCCACATCAGCTGTTGTCATAATGATGTTAGCTGATTGATTATTCAAAATCCCATGGAAACCAAGCTGCCTAAACCCAAACCCACTCCTTCTCCCATTTAGACTCAACTGTTAAGCAAAAGGGCAGAGAAAAAAATATGCATGAATTAGACACTCAAAGTCCCAACCTACTTTTTACTTCCCCTTTATGCCTCCAAAAGAAGGGCAACATAGTGTGGCCTGCATCAGTCTGAAGATAAAAATTATTTCTAAATTTAGGAAACCAAAGACTAGGGTGTTTTCTTTCTCTTTATTTCCTAGGCATCTGCTGATATAAGGTTAATCATAACACTGCTTTTCAGTATGTTGCACAAACATGAGTTTTAGGCTTTTTGACTGAAATGCTTTGTTTGCTTCATTTTACAGATAAAGAAACAGAAACATGGGAAGTTACACTGTTGGCTTTACAACATGCTGCGGGTCATGGCCAGACTGATGACTCAGATTGCAGTGCTTGACCTGTGCCTGATTCATCTGACTCTGCTACCTGAGTTCACAGCACAATAATTCAGGTGATACGTCTGGTGTTGATGGTCTTACCAGTGCCTACTCAAAAACACTGGCAAAAACCAAGCTCACAGAATTCAGCATCAAACTGAAGAGAGTCCCTGCCACAGCCAGGATCCAAGCACTGTCCTTCCAGTGACCCTGCTCTTTTCACAGCTTCTCTTCTCCATCTGCTGCAGTCTCTTGCTGTTGTGTTGTGTTGTCCTCCTCCTTCATTGCTCTCCCACCAGCAGTCCCTTGAGGATCTGAGAAAAATCTGGGAGGAGCTGCTAAATTTTCAAGTAGCTAACTGTATGAAAATGCAAATCTTAAAAATGAAGAATAACTCCCTCCCTGCAAAAATGTGCCTCCCGTCTATCTGAGTGACAGCACTGTGATGCTCGGGGGATTCTGTGTTCACACCCCATGTAACAGGCTCTGGCTCTTCTTTAAGGCTCCAGTTCCTGGAATAATCTGATTATGTGAAAACGCCTAAGTTTATTTAAAGAAAATGTTAGTAACTCTCTTGTTTGGGAGAAAAGCTCAAAACTGAAACTGAGGGGACCAAAATCCAGGTGGTAAATTAAAAAGCTGTTGGGTGATTTCTTTTAGCTCACTCCTCAGCTTGCTGTCATTCGTAAGGTGCTCTCTCATTTGTGAGAGAGCACCTCCTCTGCTTGTTGGGAAGCTCTCTGAGCCACAGGCCATGTGCACTTCTTCCCCGAACTACAATTAACACAATGTATTAATCATAAGCAAGCATTAGACTAGACTGCCATGCAGCTGCTGGAGTGGCTGTGACAGAAGGGACATGCACAGGCTGAACCAAGGGGAGACAGCTGCACAGGGGTGAAGGTGCAAGGTGTGCAGCAGGAGCACATCTTTGGACTTGGCAGGAGCCCACTTGGAGAGGGCAGTGGACACAGTACATGAGTCAGCTGAAACGCAAGATACCCAGAAGAGACAGCAAGGTCGCACCTCCCTGAGTATCCCATGGAGATATCCAGTCCTGAACACCAGTCCTGCCTTAGGTATACCCAAAGTCCTATCCTCTCACCTGTAAGAGGAGTCTGTAATACAGGAGCATGTATGCTGGATCCTCTTTGTCCCATTTCAGCCAGCCAAAGCCAAATCACTCTGATTTTCCCCTGGAGCGGACACCATAGAGAAAAGCCAGTAGTAGATGCAGTCTAAGCAGATGTTGCCATTAATGTGATGTTTGTCTTTGGACCAGCATGGTGCATATGGTGCACTGATGGCCTGTGTTGTGTTTCTCTTCAGGCTCCCTGCTGGGTATCTCTGATGAATGGTGCCTGCTGGGCTTCCAGCTGCATGGTACAAAGGCAGGTCTGCCCTGTGAGCTGGTGGCCACGCTGGGGAGGCTGTGCTGTGGCAGGGAGGGGATCAGCCAGGCTGCGTGGGGGGGTTCACACCACGAGCTCCCCCTCAGGCTGTGTGGCAACAGGACTTCCCTGCCATTCTCAGCTGCTGTAGCTTTAGCATCCCCAGCAACGTTGGTCTCATCAGTCACAAGAAGTACCTCACTGCAGAGAAGATGAAAACCCTGATCATTTCCTTGCACAGATGCTTTTTTACATGAGATTTCCTTGTCTGAAGCTTGGCCACCCACTCTAGTCCCACAGGGACAGGGTTAGCCGACCTGCAGGGCATGCTACAAGGCATGTTTGCTTCCTGGGGCTGTAGAGAGGCATACAACAGAAGCAATTTGCAGCATGCCCAGCTAGGGGAATGAAGGACTGAAACCAAACACTAATTAGTTGCTGTGGGAGTTCTTGAAGCTATGGATGGAGATAGCCTCTCCTGTGCACTGTGATGCTGCACCTTCATCACACCTCTCCCTGTCCAAGCAGCTTAAATTTAGCTGCAGCAGCATCATATTGCTTACAGAGCTCTCCATAGCCCTCCTGGGGAGAAAAGGCTGGAGCAAGCACCTCAAAAGCCAGAACTGGGAAGTGCCATGTACCTTTCCAGCCTCCATTCATCAGTGGTGTTCTTGTTACCTCAGCCTTTGAGGACTTTGTGAATGCTGATGGACATGTCCACACCACCCTGCAGGTGAGGAACTGGTGAGAACAGAGTAAATGATTGGTTCAAGGTCATGCCAAGGGGCTGTGCCTATAGCCCCAGCTGTGCTGGGCTCTCCAAGCCTTTATTTGATGCCTTAGATGTAAAGCTGTCCTTACTCTTTCCTGCATACTTGGAGCATTATTGATCTAAACCCTTTAACTCCCCCATCTCCTACAGACGTAAATTAGCAGTGATTTAAAACAAACAAATGAAGCCCCGGAAATTTGACCCAAGAAGTTTTGCAGTTTAGAAGCAGACATGGCAAGGCTGATCAACAAGAGGAGAGGGTCCAAAAAATCAAGTTGTCCCTCTGGTCACATCTGTAGTGAAAAAAACCGATATTGGGCACCCCTGGGCCATCCCCTTCTGTTGGTCCCCCGCCCTTAGGGAGGGGGTCCTGGCTGGCTTCTTCTACTGCAGCTATACTGTGGAGTGGCTCTTCCTGTTTTGATGGCTGTTGTCCCTCACTGATGAAATGATGTTTCCTTGAGTACTTTATTTATTGATCCATAATAGAGAGTAATAGTTTTGAAAAGTAAAATTCCTCTTACCAATATCAGCTTTTCAAACTACCAATATATTTCAACATATGGTTGGAAAACATCAATGTAATGAAAATACTGTGTTTGAAAGCATGTATCTGATAGCTGCAGTGTGACAGTACCTTTACAGGCAAGGTACTCATGCCGGAACACTGAAGGGACTTGCCATCACCCAACATAGTTTTTACTTGCTCATATTGGAGGGCTGACAGCAAAGCAAGAAAGATTTTATTTTCCCCTTCTTTGTCCTCCTAATTTAAACAGGAGGAAGCTGTCTTAGGATGACTTCACTTCAATGCGAGACTGGAAATTGTTTAAATGACTGCAGTGAGGAAAAAGAACAAAATAACCGGGAAAGGACACCAGGGGAAAATGATGCAGAAAGCAAGCTATGTTTTCTTTTTGCTGTTGGTGTAATAGCCAAATTACACACACATGCTGTTGACAGTGGTTTTGGAAATAGAAAAACTCCATCCAGCCAGGCTGGTAATCTCATTCCCCTTCAGAGGGTGTTTTGGAAGGAGGACTGGTCAAAGTAGAATGGGAGGGAGCAGCAGTGGCAGCTGGTAGTGGTAACCCGGTTGCTTGTAGCTTGTTCATGCCTCTCACCTGGGTGTGAGGAGGTTGGTACATCTGGTTATCACCATGGTTAACCCCTGCCAATGAGAGGTGGGATGCACTTGATCTCGGCATCAGAAACCGAGTCCTGTGGAACAAAGATCTATCTCCTGGTTCATGTCCTCATTTGGGTAGACACCAGACCCTGCCAAAGCCTGGTGGGGCTGAAGGTGGGTTTGGTGAAGGGCAGCCCAACAGCCAGATATTCAGTCAGCTGAAATAGGCTGCCAACCCCATGGAAGGTGAGCACGACCTGCCTCCACTCCTTTCCTCACAAGTGCTACATTCAAATGATGGCAATGCTTGCCCTTGCAGCAGATGAATATGGCGCCTAACCCTAAGGTTTGGAGGCTGACCTCAGATTGCCCATGTTGGGAATCTCCCCTGGCACATGCTGGGGACCCTGCAGACCCTGGGAGGTACCTGACATACAAGGTGAGCTTAAGTATTTCAGACAGCAGCTGAAACTCCATTTGTTAAGTGTTTAGAAGATGTCAGTTAACAAAAGAAACTTTATTCATCACTTATACTTCCAGTATGTCTTTCTGAACCTGTCAGTTTGGAGCTGCTTTTGCTGATGGTTCGGCTCTCAGGCGGCATGCAGCACTGCATTGTAAGAGGCACTGGGTGCTATAACAGAGCTAAGACTTACTTTGGCGATTGTCATCAGGCACTTGAAAAGTCTGAAATAGCTTCTTTAGGTTTTGTTTTTTTGTTTTTTTAATAAACTCTGGAGCATAAGAAGAAGATGGAGAATGTCAGGTGGAAGCGCAGGGTGCCCCTGTCTGGGCTGGGCAGGGTGTCCATGGTGTGCTATCCCTGGCTTCACTGCCTGCCCAGTGCAGGGACCACAAGGGCTCACTCGCACCACGGAATTCATGATTTCAACCAGGAACTTATCCTAGTTTTACTGGGATAAGGACTCAAGGAACAAGGGCCTGTTTTGACAAGGGTGGTATTTAATGGCTGTCAAGTGTACTGACATGGAGAAGAAAAAGCTACTTACGTAAAACCATTACAAAAATTGAAAACAATTTAGCACTAATGCCTAGATTTCACTTCACACTCTGCAGGGAAGATGGATAAAAAAGCTCTGTGTGCTCTCAGTTTTCCATTTAAATGGGCAGGTTTCCTTAGGAAAAGCCTTTGACCTGCTAATAGCTAATACAGAAACTCTCCGCTTTCTCCCAGCTTTTTAAAGCTGTTCTTCATCTCTCCTTTCTATTTAGATATGCAAGGGGAACTGATGAATATCCAGCTACCAAACAATTGCTTAAGCCTGTTATATTTAGGACTTTACAGATTTGCCTGAAGGAGATTTTGCAAAAATTTTGGTTCTGGCAAACAAATATGTGGGATCTCACCCGCTGATGGAGAGGATGCCACTATTATTTCACTGGAGAGTGAATTTTTTGTCTTCTTTCTCTATAAGATTTCAGCTAATCAAATCGGAAAAATGCAGGAAAACTCAGTTGGAAAAAAAAGTAATAATATGCCTTTATAGTTAATCACCCTTGAATCCCTCCAGGGTAACAGGTTTCCTAAAGGACTTGCCATAATTACACAAACTCAACAAAAGAGCCATAATACCCACGTCAGGGTGGGCAATATGGACTGCTTACAGAAATGGTGTACAAGGTGCCAGACAACCATTCACCAAGTGTCTCTTTCACTGCACAAGTGGATGGAGCAGAGAAATTCTCATAAAGCCACCCTCTGCCTGTGGCTCGGGATGAACATAAACACTAATTGGAGAGGTGCTGCAAGACACCCACATGGGAATACACAACAAATTCATACAAAAGAGACAGGGAAAGAGTGAAGAAGCTGCAGAAAGAAAGTGGGTCTTGAAATAAAATGTGTGGTGGGGAGAAGTCAGTGCTACCACAGCACAAGGTGCCACAAAAGACAAAATGTATGCGGTGATTTGTGTTTGGGTACAGTGCAGGGCACACATAAGGAAAGGAGGAGAGAAAGCAGCAAAGTTCATTGCAAAACAGGAAACATGTTCCTTGGAAGGCCTTTAAACCACCCAGAGTGCCAGATTTGCTCTGTGTACTGCCATGGGAGACAGTCTATCGACTTCCCTGGAGAAAAACCCTACCTACTATCTGATCTGTAGTGTGACTTTGAACTGAAGTGTGTGAACACTGGCACAGAAATGGTTTCCTCCAGTTGCTGGAAATGCTGCAATGGGAAAAGCATTGAAGCAGTCAGGGACACTCAGGAATCCCCCTCAGGGGATCTGGCAGCTCCACTTGGACCAAAGCTTGGAAAACTGAGGTGTTCTTCCCAGCTGTGCCAGTAAAATGATGTGTGACACTGGGGAAGGCAATCCACCCATCTCTGCTTCACTTTCACCATATATGAAATGGGAATAATTGCCTTTTATGTATTGTGCTTTTAGTTCTAGTAGTGAAAAGAATAGATGAGTTCAATATTAATCATTATTATCATTATTAAATAAGCAATTAATTAGAGAACAGCCTAGATCTTAAAAGCCTTAAATCAAAGATACTGACTTCCTTTTCCTAAGCTACCTGGCATCCAGTGCTGCACGTATGTGATGTTGCAGAATTCTGTTCTCTCTGTCATGGCCACAGGACCAACGGACCTGCTGCCTGTGAGCTGGGAAGCACCCCAAGTGGGACACATCGGGCATAGGGGTCCCCTGGGGAATGTGCTACTGGTGGTCACTCTGGAGAGATGAAGATAAAAGCTGCTGTGCATGGAACAGCCTTACACTCTAATGAAGGGCCAGTATCTAATGAGCTAATTGCAGGGACAGAGTAATGAGGTGCTCTCACACTCTCCCTGCTGATGGGATTTCTAGATAATCCATTTAGCAGGCCATGAAAATCCTGTCTCACAAATCAGCATGCATTGTCACCTACAAGCCACATTTTGATAATCATTTTATGAAAGACTTATGAGGACAATCACAAACTGAAGTAATATGACTGACCTGACTGCACTTGGTTTGGATTCAACCTAAAGCTGCTGCATCCTTGGTTATCTGAAAGAAAAATGCCATTGACAGTTGGGATAGATCCAAATGTCCTTTAAATTTATGCTGCTAAATGGAAAAATGAAAGAGTATTTTCTTCACCTCTGTGGACTCTGCCTTAGAGACAGGCAGAGACACTTCTTGAAAGGTCCACACTGATATTTGAGGTTTGCTTTTAATTCACTTGACCCACCCCTTTCTGTCTGTGCCACTCTTTACAGCCTCATCAAAACCATCTCCCTTGTCTTGGTGTCAGGGTGCCTGCAATGAATATGTTCATGGTCCGCTCCTTGTACCAGAGCAAAGATGGGTTTTTTAAAATGTGCTCTCTTGTAGTTACAGCTTCACTTTAATACTCTCCTCAGGTGAGGAGGTGTGATGTCTTTATACAAGCATACATCAAGCCTTAAGGTTTATCTTTGAGAAAGACGTGCGTAATAGACTTGTACATAACAATGCAATTTACTTAGCACATATTATCCTTCTTAAGGACTGCTTCATATTTCAGGATCAACGCTAATTACACAACACTAAACCTAGGATCAGGTCTGGGATCTGTATTATGAGAAGGTGACTGGGGGAATGCATTTCCCCAAACTTCTGTTTAACAGCAGTTGCACTAGTGGAGCTTTCCTTAGCAAAAGCAGGGGCATCATTGGTTGGGAACCCTTCACTGCTTTCAAGAGTTTTGCCCAGTAGTTTCCTTGATTTCCTTTTAGCTTTACCTCAATAGATGTGTTTTTAAAACAAAACAACACACCTCCGCACAGAACAGTGATGAGGAATATACAGAAAATGTAGTAATAAGTAATTGCAGGCAGTGACGGCTTTGTTTTTCTCTTAAGGTAATTTTCTGATATTGATGAGCTATATAAAAGGGAAAACTAAGACACAGCTGATGGAAAGTCAGTGTGGGATGAAATAGTAGTAAAATTAATAGGGAAAAAGTTCAACAGAAGCATAGGGATCTCTGTTAAAACCAGGCCAGGAAGAAAAAAATCAGCAGTTCTGTGACATAAAATCATGGAATATCATAAAATCATAGAATAGTTTGGGTTGGAAGGGACCTTCAAAAGTCGTCTAGTCCAATCCCCTGCAGTGAGCAGGGACATTCTCTTATATTAATATTCATATAATCCACTTGCACTTTTGAAGCAGCACAAATTTGCATGCAGATAAAAGTTTCTCCCTGCCCACATGGACCTGGGCAGGAAGACAGCAGGGTTATGCACACCATATCCCCACATCTGGGCTATGGGTCTGGAGGCTGGGTGGGCCAGCCAAGGTGAGGTCCCTGGTACAGCAGGTGCCCTCAGCCTGTCTTCTGCTGGGCCTCAGAGCATGAACTATGTGTGGGTCTGGCTCAGACAAGCCCTCTTCCCCAGGGTAGGTGCTAAACCTCTGCAGTTAATAGGCAGAAGCTGGTAATGCTAACTCATCAGCACCCCATTAAGCAGTGGAGCGGGTACAGGCCTGGAAGGGACAGGACTGGCAGGGACAGGGCTGGCTTTCTAACCTTGCAAGGCGGCTGCCTCTCAGCTGGATCTGCACGGTTTGCTCTGAAGCACCTGAAGCTGCCCGGAGCACTGAGATGTCAGCAATCTCACCAGAGGATCTATCCAAATACGCAAACCAGCCAGTTACGGAACATTCATTGTTTTGGTTTTTTGCTCCCCCCTGCTCTGCACATTGCTCAGCAACTTCACAGCGGCAGCAATTCCAGTCCCTCATTTAGGAACTGTATGTTTGCATGCAGGCTGGGCTATGGTGTAGGCAGGTACTCCTGCTTGGGAAAGCGAGGAAAACTCTTCCTCACCTTGGCTCCCAGGGGAATGTGAGGCACTCTGGGGACCAAATAGAGACACAGACACAGCCCCACAGCAAACAAGGATTGCTCTGAATTTGCAGAAGCAGCAAAATGTCCCAAGAAGTGACGAGGGGAAGGAAAATGAGACCCTCTTGTTTTGGCCTCAGTTGGTCTTAGATTCTTCTTGTCCACAGTATCCTGCAGAAAGGCCTGTCAGGGAAAAGGCATTTTTGGATAAGCTGAAAGTACACATAAATGGTGCAGGCAAATGGTGTCCAGAAAAAAGCCTCTCCAAAAGGAAGAACTGGAATGGAGCAGAGAGGGAAAATGGCAGCCCAGGGGAGCAGAGAGGGAGGGATGCACCACCACTGCTCAAGTGCCTGCCCCTGCGGCAGGAGCAGCACAGCTGGAGCCACTGCTGCTGTTGCTGCAGCTGCCAAACTGTCTGCCTCAGCTGCGGGGCACAGAGGAAGCCAGATGTGCACCCACTCTGCCGGCAGGAAGACAGTGTTTTCCTGCAGAAACCATATTTCACAGGCGCTAATCTCTGCTCAGGGCTCACTCCACCAAACCGAGAAGCTCTTCCTTTACTGACTCTGAGGGCTATTCCCTCTGAGAGCTGAGGAAACTCCATTCTGGCCTAGAGTCAACAACGTCTCCCTTTCTATTTCATGTCTTCAGCATGTCACGGTGTTTTGGACAAGGCAGTTTTGCAGAGCTGTCTTGTGAGGCAAGAAGAGACATCCCATGCGCTGGGATGCAGCGTTGTGGCAGCCTCATTGAAAACACAGAGATGCTAAATAGACCCTGGAGATCTCTTTAGACACAGGCAAGGCAGTGAACATAAACCCCAGAAGAATAATGATGATACCGCACCCTTATCATGGATAGGGAGATTACTCCCTAGCTCGGGCTGCTGTGTGAGTGGGATGTTCTGGGATCTTGTGAATCATAGTAGCAACCATTGCAGGAAGGGTTTGGGAAACTGTAAAAGCTTGAGGAAGGATGACGGGTGTAACTGGAAAGAGTGATAACTCTGCTTTGTAAAACAGTGTTTGAGGCTTTCAGGTTGGTTTTGGAGTTTGTCAGATACGAGTTCAGAGGGCTGGGATCATCTCTTTCCTGGGTGGGTCTCATTTGACTAAGCACAGATATATTTAAGCTTATTCTTTAGACTTCCCTTGAAGTCAATGCACAGAAATAAGCACGTTAGGGGCATAATCCTCCTTCTGTTGAAGGAGCAGTCTAAAACCGGTGACAGAGATTGCATCCACAAAGTATGTGTTTCCCTCAACTCAGTATGAAGAGCCTGCGGTGACTTGCTCTGCTGCAGATGTCCCCACTGTAGCTATCCAAAGGAAGGCAAGGAAAAGCCTACTGTAAGTGATGCTAAAGAGAATAAAAATGTGACCATGGGGTTCATCCATCTGGAACACAGAGTGCAGCAAAGTCCGGAGCTGGATGTCAGAGCATAGGGGTTTTAGATCAAAAGGAAGGTGTTTTAGGAATGACATCACTAACCAAACATGGGAATGTTTTAGCATAGGCTGGGGTGGATTTCCAAAACCCAGAAATTTTCCTGCAATGCATTTTTAAACACAAATACTCTAGTTTATAGGCAAACTAATTCAGCGGAGCTCTTGCCTGAGCTGCTTGGGAAGTCAGAGTAAAGGTTTATAAGAGTGTCTTCTGATCCTGTATTCGGCAAATCTAAATGACAAACTGAGGACAGGTTTCACCAGCTTTCATGCATTTTCTGTTTTTGTAAGGTTTGCAATTTGCTGCCCTACAGTGATGAGAACTAGATCTGATAAGCATTAGTAATGCTGAGCTCACCACGGCTCTGTTTGCAGTATGTGCCACTCCTTCACCGGGGCCGCCAGAAAGAAAAATAACTCTTTGCTTGGACTGTCCAAGGCTGCGTCAGGAAAGCAATTATTTTGAAAGGGAAATGACTGAAATCAGTCAGAGTTTTGCTCCAGAGAACAAAACGGGACACAAGTGAAACTCAGATGTTGTGAAAAGGCTGGGGAACGCTTAGTTTTTTGACTGAGCCACCCCTCACTTTTTTCCATGTAGGTAGTTACTGCTCACACAGACACGAGAATGGCATAGAACTGGACTGCGGAAATGGGTGAAACTCACAGAAAGTCAAGCAAGCATTTTTTTTTTCTAGGCCAAAACACTATAGGTGCATTATTTAGTAAGACTGAAGTGAAGAAAGTGCCTGTGCCAGGGCAGCCTCCCCACAGCTCTGGCTATGTTTGGCTGGTCTCTACCAAGGCACGGCTCTGCGCTGCACATCATACTGCTGCCACATCATGTTAGTTAAGCCTTCCTAGAGAGGTTCAAAGAAACAAACTGCCAGCTCTAACGTGAGCTGTCTTCATCTCATGATTTTCTTGCTCAAAATCAGGAAAAGAGAAGAGTTTCTGGCAGCAGGGGCATCCCTCTGTTTTAACCCTTAAATATAACAAAGCGTGCGTGAAAGATTTTTGTTGTGATTTTCCCTTTCTTCTGCCTTTTGAAATATTTTTTGGGGTCTGCTTGAGAAACACATTTCACAAATTCTCTTTTTTAAACTTGAATGCATGTGTGTGTATAAATATATATAGAGGCATATTTATATATAAATACATAGTTATACCTATGGCATAAAGTCTCCTGTTTGAATACACTACCTGGGGCAGGAGTGGTATTTGTGATCCAGTGTCTAGCAGGAAGGGCTCCTTAAAGTCCTTTTGGAAGACTCCTAGGCTTCACTGTGTACAGAGGGATATGTCAGTAGCATAATTGGATGGGTTGCTTGCTTGATGGCCAACTGGGGAAGTACGAGGCCACCACACCTGAATGCTACACAACCCTTCCCCACGTGTATGGTCACTTTTTTTTGCCCCTCTCCTTTTGGCTGTCAGTGTTTCTCCAGCCTTGCATCGCCTCCTCCCAGGTATCTCCATGTCTCCCCCAGTGACACCCTCATATGGCACAACTTCCCCAGACCTGCATTCTGTCCCTGATGTATGCTTACTGTGCCTACTCCCCCATATGCAAATTCTTCAGTCACTGCTGCTTGCATTGTTATTTTGAATCATTGAAGCTGGGTATTAAAAAGATCTGTTTAACCTTTAAGTCTCATCCCTCTTCCATATGTAAAGATCAAATCCCTTTTGAGAGGACACACTAAACATTTAATGCTATACTACACTTGACCTTCACCAAAAGCCTCCAACAAGGTATTTGTGAAATCTTAGGTTTAATTAATAATTGCACTTTTGTTTGGGTTTTTTTTTAACTTCCCTACCCCCAAGAAACAGCAAGTCAGTGTTTAAAAGGAAACAAATAAAGGGAAGCATCATGGTGAATGAAGAATGGAAAATATCCTGCAGGGTGTCTTCAGCGTGTGTGAGGTGCTGCTGTTTGCCATCCCCTTGTGTGCTCTCTGACATGATGCCTGGCACAACACTGGCACCGGGTGGGTGTGGGTCCCTGGCGGAGTCCCTGCCTGTGGGTGGCCATAGGACATCAAAAGGGACAGCAAGGAAACTGAAAAATAAATGAAGAAGCAACAGGGTTCATCCCCAGTCTGGAGTTAATGCTCAGATCTAGATGTGCTGGGAACAGCACTGTCCCACAGATGAGATACAGCCTCCACAGCCTGCTAGCTGCTGGAAGAGGGAATCTCATGCTAACTTCAGCCTCGTTTCTTATCTCACTGATGTTAGGGTGTTCACTCCCTTGCAGAGAGATAGCAGAATTCCTGCGCTGCCTCTCCTTCACCCTGTGTAGGACTATGATGATGTGTTTGGGAATGCTGGGGAGAAGGGCTCTTCATAGGGGCTGGAGAAGACGCTGCCCAGCTCCCCCCCCGCCCCCCCCGCAGCTCCACAGCCTCAGTTGATCAGATGCAAATGAGCCTGGAAAGCATCACGGCGATCAACGGCAAGAGCTGGGTGACAGGAAAACACCCTGGAGCCCTGTGCTATCACACCACCAGTAAGAGTTCCACTGCCAACCTGCGAGAGGCAGCTCCATTGCCTGAAAGTGCAGCGAGAGATGAAATAGTAGTTTGGGGCTATGTGCCTAGGGAACTGGCTTGACTAAAGAAATCTTGAGTTTGTGCAGTTTACATGAAAAATAACATGTCAACAGAGGGAGAATTTCCCCTGTGAATACTGTAGGCCTGATTCCAGTTTTCTTGGCTGCAGCTTTCTTAAGGAAAAGAGGTGAGTTTTCAGCAGGATCCTGCTTCTCCGCAGACTGCAGTCCTGAGTTGTGCAGAAGGATAAGCTGGAAGATTTTGCTTTATGTTCTCTGCTGAGTGAACAAGGGCATAAAAATACTTTCTAACCACTAATGAGAAAGCCAGCAATCCCTGTAGTCAATGAACCATGGAGATTATAGATGAGAAAGATCAGTAAAATCAGGTCAGTTGGCACAACTTTCTGTCAATGCCAGAAATTCTTAATTCTAAAGGGCTGGCTTTAAAGCAGAGCAGGCATACATGTTTCAGGCATACACATTACTGTGCATTTCAAAATACACAGAAGTTGTAAGGGGTCTAAGTCACCCTTGAGCATCCCAGCCCTAACATGTGCAGTCCTACTGAGGTCTTGCAGTGTCTGCGGTGGCAATCACCACAGGAACTCAGGAGACCCCATTTTGCTGCAAACACTCATTTAACCTTGGCAAGTCACCCTTATAATTTTTTCATTCTTGTCTGTAGAAGGGAGCTCACGTGAGAACCACTTTCAACACTGTGAGATACTCCAGTCTTACAGTTAATATAACTACCCGAGTAGTTAACATACCTACTCCACTGACCTGGCAGATATGCACAAATCTAGGCGTTTGTGTGATACAGGCCTTGGATACGACTTCTCAAATTCTTACATCTTTTGGTCTTTAAGTCATGGTAATGGTTGGCTGCAGCTGGAAAAGCTCATTTTGGGGGAAAAAAATCAGGGATCTTATTCTCCATAGTCCTGGGGAAGACAAGGATGCAAGGTTGTTGGTATAGGATATACAACGGGAATGAATCCTTTACTGTCTCTTCTGTTGTTTCAAGTGTTGTGAGAGCAGGACTGGAAGTAAGCCAACCATTTTCCAGCTTGCCAGCCTCTTCACCTCACTTCAAACACCAGGGTTTTCAGGGTTTCCAAGCCTAAACCTAAACCAGTTATTCTTCATGGCCCTGTCCTGTGAGATGTTGAAGGACAGGCCAAGCCCAACCTGTGGCTCATGGCATCCCTCCAGTTGACACTGGCTTGGGCCTTCCTCTTGCATTGCTACCAGATCAGCACATTTGAATGACTCCATGAGAAGAAGTCACAAGATTTTGTTCACGGGCCACTTGTTTTGAGCTTTCCATCTAAACTCATGTCCTTGCCACCTTCTGCCCTGTCTCCATGTGGTAGAAAAGCCTCAGACTGGTGATACCCAGGATGGTGTTACGCAAGCACACAGCTGGCGGATGCCTTTGCTGGTGGCAGTTCAGCCTTCCTCCTCTCCCAGTGCTCTCAGGGGACCTTTTCAGCATCTGCTCCCTCCAAATGCAGGTTTCCACACATTCTGCTGGTGCTAATAAGAAACATCAGGGTCGCTCCAGCAGAAATGGTAATTATCCCCTGCAGTTGAGTGATGATTTTAGTATCTTCCCAGTGGGAAACATGTCACTGGTAACTGAAGAGCAAACCTAATAAGCAGCAGAAATGAGAACCAAGCCAATGTCCTCAGCTAGTAATGCAGGAGAAATGCCAGATTTCCTCCTGTGTAAAGGAGGAGCTGTATAAAGCCCATGCATGGTCCCTAGTCTCCAGTGGGACCAGTGGCCAGAGGTGATGTTCCTACAAGCATAAAGCATTACGTTTTTGAATGTGGGCAAGGCTGGTGTGCAGGGAGCATCCCTGAGGATGAGTCTGTCCAGCACAGCACAAAGATAAAAAGCATCATGTCTCAATCAAATAAAATGAAAGAATTGCTAGAATCAAGCTTGCTGATGTTTTCCACTCTTGTAGGGGCAGAAACGTTAATCCCATGACAGTCTACTGCTATGCAAAAAAAATGCATTATTTCGAGTGATGACATCAAAAAGCCCGAAGCAAAACAAACAGATGAAAAGTAACACAGTGGACTGTACAGAAACATGCTGGGCTGTTTCATATTTTGAACACTTACCCATCACATATATTGAGCTTCCTGCCCTGCATATACTTTGGATACTTTCAGTGCTCACACACTAGCAGATCTGCAGGGAGCCAAGCCAGCACACATGGCCAGGTGTGTGCCATGGATTCGCAGAGCCATGTGGTAGCCAGATGCAGAGCGCGGTGTCTCACTGTCCTGCGCAGTTGTGGTGTGCTGGGGTGGCTCCTGCCAGCCCTGCTCTCTATCATGGAGTGGTGACAGCCAGCATCAAGCCTCCCTGTCACCAAAAGGGCTCTGGCCACAGAGGCACGTGTCTTTGGTCTGTGTAATTTGTTGTGCCTCTTGTCTACCAAAGCACAGTCTTGGCTGGTTTCAGAAATGCACCACTGTCCATTTCAGGGCTAGCAGATGCTGGATGCAATGTGCAGGTGTCCTCTGGGCACAAAGGACCATGGAGAAGGTCACTGCAGATAGGCACAAGTTCCCTGGCCGCCCAGGGCTGCACTCAAAGACCAGGAGCAAAGCCATAGATGTGGAGCCCTCTCTGGTTGAAATCAGGCTTTACTCCTGGCCAAGAGCCCCAGGCACTGACCAACAGCATGGAGCTGTAACCAGAACATGAATGGGAAGGTCAGCCCAGATGTGGCTGTCTCCTGCCTGTGCTGCTTCACTAGGAGGCTCAGTGGCATCCTGTGCTCTGGTCCAGGGGCAGGCACCTGCAAAGCATGGGGCTGCTATAGCCAAGCATGGCCTTTGTGCTGTTAAAGGTGGGATTGCTTCAGGATGCTTCGGTTAACAAAGAGAAATTATCAGGAGGAGACTTTTCCCAGCTGGGAAGCAGCACAGGAGGAAGCGTGGTGGTGACTCACACAATGCCATCCCAACAATCACAGGAACTTGCTGGAGGAAATGACTAAAATAGCTATGCGGGGCAGCGCTGGAGAGCTGCTGTGCACAAATAACCAGGATGTGAAAGCTGACCTGCACAAAGTGAGGGAGAGCAAGCGGAGAAGGGGACATGAGAGGTCCCAGAGGAGGATGGTCGAGGGAACAGCTGCCATCCTCCATGGTGAAGAACCCTCAATTGCGATTGCTGGAAGATCAGCAGCAGTGCCAAGGAGCACCATGGCCTTCCCCAGGCACCTCAGGGTGGACAGCACAGGTTGCCTTCAGTTCTTGTTGAGCTGGGACTAGGCAACTGGTCATTAGGTGTCCCAAAAAGCAGCCAAGAGAAGATTTTCTTCTCCCTCTTCCCGTTTTGGAAAAACATGGCCAGCGGCAGTTGTATCAGCCTGACTACACCAGGAGGAATGCATTTTCCATTTTGCTGCCTGAAGAGAAAGGTGCAGGCCCCATCCCTTCCCCTGTAAGGGAGGCAGAGCTGCCGCAACAGCTCCGTGTGTCCGGAGATCCCAGCTCGCTCTGCTGCCACATGCCTCGGCCTTGAGAGCATTGAGCGCCTTTGTGCAAAGTACACAAGCCTTTGCAGAGTTGATATTAAAATGGTGGCTCTAATAAACAATCTCCCTACGAAACAAGCAAACACAGGCAGCCTTTGTTTTTGAAAGAGGTTCTCCCAGTTGGCCTATCACTGAGATGAATTTGTTTCTTCGTCACAGATACTCCTTATATAAAATATATAGTTTATTAGCTTTCATCTCCCACATGCAGTACTTGAAGCTGATTCCAAGTTTTATACAGTTAAATACTACCACATGCTTCAAGAGCTCCGTACAGCCTTCCCTATAAACTAGCATAAATCTGCTGAACTGGGAACTGCTTCTTGCCAAAAGAGAGGGTGTGCCTCTTGCCCAAACTAAACTCCTTTCCTTCATCTCTGCTCTGCTCACAGTTAACCTGCTGCATAGCAGCCTGGGTTTATACAATACCTGTTACAACCCATACAGGAACACTACAGCTTTCCAGTGACTCTGGAAAGAGAAGAAGAAATTTAACAGTCCAAATCAACAGCCATGAAAGTCTTTCTGACCCTGGCTAATCTATCAGCATCCTGGTTACATTTGCTTGTCAAAATACTTGAAACCTTGGGAAAAACCAGGAAGGGGGGGGGGGGGAAATAATCTGTAGGACATACAAGGCAGCTGGCCTCTGGAAACTCATGCAGCCCTTCTCCATCTCACCATCCATCCACAAGGCCATTTCAAGCACAGAAATATCATTCATCACTGTAACAGCGCAGTTCAGTCCCAGAGCATCAAACATCCTTGTCTTTGTGGGGAACTGCACCCTCCAGTGTCTTTGGGAGGGCTGAAGGAGAGGGCTGGCCTGGGCGGCATGGCTTCATTCCTGCTGAACACTGTCTGCTAGAAATCAGACTGAAGAGCCCGGTTTGGCCATCGGTTATTTGAAGACACGTTGCTGAAGGACGCGTACTTGGCCTAAAATAAACAGCACATTTCCAGGACGGCAAGGAGAGAGCAGTGAAAAAGCCCCACTGGAGGGGAAATTCCTGGGCAAGCTAGGGATGATGAAAAAAGCCTGGGTAAGCCTGTGGACAGCAGGAGCCCAGCCTGTGGCTTGCTTTCTGATGAGCGCTTGCTCATTTGCCGAGGTCATCGTCATCCATTAACGGTCATCTGCCGAGGTGAGCAGCTCCAGAGAGGAGCCTTCGGCACCGCAGCCAGGGGAAACCCCGCGTCCAGGACCCTCACTTCGGAGCGGCGACAGCCACCGAGGGAGCCCCGGGCCCTCTCCTGTCCTGGCCCCGGAGCCGCAGCTCCGCTGAGGCGAGCAGGGACTCACAGGGGCGGTGCCGGGAGGGACGGCCCCGGCCTGAGCGGGGAAACGCACGCCAAAAACTTTCAAAGACCCGAATTAGACACAAATCAGGTTACAGGTGAAAGAGTATTTTATTTATAAATAAAGTTATTTTATTTATCTTAGTTTAGCTTAGCTTAGTTTAGTTTAGTTAATTTTAGTCTAGTTTAGCTTAGTTTATATTTGCGTTTTCTAAATCCTTCAGACCCGATGCCCTCAAGCCTTAACCCGATGCCCACGCGCCGCCAGCAGCGCGCTGCCGCATCCTTCGGACCGGCTGGAAAAGGCCTCCCTCGCAGCCTGAGCAAGGAGAGGCGGAGCAGGAGCGGGGCCGTGCTGGCGGGAGAGCAGTGCGGGAGAGAGCCCGTGCGGAATGGGCCGGGGAGGACCTGACCGGGGGGGTGCTCGGTGCAACAGAGAGAAGCAGCGAGTCCCGGGGCCACGCTGGGGCCACCCTGGGAGTGCAGAAGGCTTCCTCCCCCCGCGTGCGGGGCACGAGGGCCGCCTGCGTGGAGCACGAGCAGCGGCCTTTGGGCTGCAATAGCCCAAAGGAGTGCCATGCAGGAGCTGTGCTCGGCTGCGGAGGAGGCGAAAAACCCCGGGGACACTTTGTAGTCCAGCCTGGGGAGAAAAAAGCCCTTCCTCCCCCTGCTGCAGGACACGAGGGGCCACCACCGTGGTGCGTGAGCCCCAGGCGGTAACCCAGAGCACCAGGACCAGAAGAGCCCTGACAAGGGGTCATGCTCAGTGCTCAGAGGAAGGCAAAAAGCCCCCGGGGAGCGGTGCCAATCCGGCCCGGGGGAAAATTCCTTCCTGACCCCAGTGCTGGCGATCGGCTGCTCCCTGAGCACGTGAGCAAGGCCGGCTCCCGGTCCACGGGTGGGTTATGCCTCTAAGGGGACAAGGGGACACTGGCACTGCCTCTTCTGCCTCCACCTGGAGCCATCTCAGGGGCTCCCAACAGCAGTAAAATGCCACTGGCCTGATCTAGCCTGGGAGCAAGAACCCTTCCAATGCCTGGCAGTGGAGCTCCAAAGCACTGCAGAGGGCACTGGGCCATCTGTGGATCCTGTTTCTTATGGCTGCTGCCACTGTCTCCCTAGAAGATAAGGATGGGCATCTCCCCAAAGCCTGATGCAGGATTTCCGTCCATCTGATGAGCTGTGAGTGTGGCCTCTCCAGAAGCTGGAATTGCAGCAGAGAACCTCCATCAGCCTTGTGCAGCTTCAAGTGTTCCCCCCTCAGCCCCTCCAAGTAATTCCACCAGTGCTTCAAGGAATTCCTCTCAGGCTGCCAGCTCTGTCCTAGTGGCAGCGCCGAGCACTCTGGCAGTGGGAAATGGGAGGAACACTGCCTTATACTGCCCCAGAGCATTGTGATGCTGCATTGCCGGGTGCTGGCACTATGACACAGGGATGATGGGGCCCATGCAGCTCTGCTCACCACAGCCCTGCTGCTGCTGCCCGTTCACTCAGCCTTGGAGAAAGGCCCTTGGTGTGCTGGCCCTGAGGCAGTGCCTGTGCCCAGGAGGCGCAGGGGGATGTCCCTGCCCATGGTGGCCACACACTGGGCACCGCTGTGGGGTGTCCCTATAAATTAATCTGTGTGTTCAGACTGTATCAATAAATCATTTGGCTGTGGCAATCCCACAGGTGAAAGAAAGGAATTTTGGTTCCCTCTGCCTGAACTTTGCAGAAACGTAGAGATGCAAACAGGATTACCTCACCATTCCTTATCAGTACACCAACTGGCATTTGCTACTGCATTGCTTATAGTGAGATCTTGGAAAGAAGAACTTAAGAAATCTCTTCTGTGTGTGCTACACGGGGCATTTAGATATTTGCTCATATTTATTAACGTTCATGTGTCTTGTTTGGGGGTTAACCTCATGTATTACCACTTGAATGCAACACTTCGCTGGCTGCTGCCTAATTCTGTGTTCTTGGCAGCTCAGTAAAGTCTTCTGATCCCAATTTGGTTTAAACGGCATGGACTGAGCAGCTTTTCCCTGCAACACTCAGGAAGAACAAGTAACTGAGTTGGTTGTGTTGAACAGTTTTAAAAACCTCAGCAAAGTATCACATGAGGGTACTGTATAAAGGGCAGGGATTTAGAGATTGGCACCAAATTCCACAGCACATTTGTTCAAGCCCTTACATGCAGAATGACCGCTGGTCTCTCTCCCATAGGCTTCTTTCTTGAGTGGTCAGGGGGGGAAAGGGAAAGTCACCGAGTTTGTTACTGGAGATCTTGGTGTAGGCTGCAGGACAGCCCAGCTGGGTTCCTCCCTGTATATTCTATAGCCCCATCATAGCAGGCCACCAAATCGGTCAGGCAGGATTTCCCCTTAGTGAAGCCACGCTGGCTGTCACCAACCCCCTCCTTGTTCTCCTCTGCCTTAGCATGCTCTCCAGGGTTTTGCCAGGCACAGCGGTGCCGAGGCGAGCAGCTCCAGAGAGGAGCCTTCGGCACCGCAGCCAGGGGAAGCCCCGCGTCCAGGACCCTCACTTCAGAGTGGCGACAGCCACCGAGGGAGCCTCGGGCCCTCACCAGGCCTGGCTCAGGGGCCGCAGCTCCATGGGCCAAACCCACCTTGGGGAGCGTGGGACCAGCGCGTGGCGCGGTGGTTGGTGCCGGCAGCGAGCGGGGCTGCTGTGACAGTGGCTGATGGCATGGTCAGGCCCAGCATCCCTTGGTGATGTCTGAGAAAGAAACTCAGTGGAGGATATTGCACAGGGTCCAAGGCTGTAAATGGAGCATATTGGAAGGAGCCAGGAGGAGCTGTGAGACTCTGCGATGCCACTGCTCCTTTGGGGCATTTATTTTCATTATTTTTTTATTGATTTTGCCACACTGTTGGTGACAGTTTCACAACACTGCATTGCTGGTGGGTTTTCTGGTGCTGATGTCCTCCACACCCATCCCTCATTAGCTGGCATCTGCGTCCCAGCATGTCTTGGGACATCAACTCATGTATTTGGAGCAAAGGAGCAACCTACCACGTCAGCACAACCAGTCCCCATCGTAAGAACTTCCCGGTGGTCCTAGTAGGCTCCAGCATGGAGCCCCCGTTCCCAGGGACTGCGCAGCTGCCGGCCACAGCTAGCCCAATATCTTGCCTTGCTTGCCAGCAGGCAGTTCCTTCACTTGTGTAAAATGGGTAAGAAAAGTAAACTATTTGCTTTGCTTGAATGTATATTAAACAGACACAGCTTTCCCCCTTTGGCTTGCTGTTTCTTCACCCTAATCTTTTCACTGACATAGTTTGTGCTACAGCCCCAAAGCAATTGTGTTGGCACAGCTAAAGTGGACAGGAGGAATGACCACAGTCTTGGCTGGCAGAAAAAATTCAGCACCAAGTTTCCATCTCACACATGACAAAGACCAAGAGAAAGCGAGAGCAGCCTTTGGGATAATAACTCCTTGTGAAAGGCAGATAGGAAAGAGAGTAGAGGGTGAAGGGAGACAAATAATCTATTTTCTTTTTCCACTTCTACAAAATGAAGTTTTAATTTAAATGTTTCAAGACTATAGCAATGGGACGGGAAGTGCATTGGGGTATAAAACATATGAAACGTGTCATGGCAAAGAATAGCTGAGAAATGCCCAGCAGTAACAGAACTTCAGCTTCACATCTGTTCTTAAATACATAAAACAGCTAAAACTCCACTGGGCAGTTTCCACTGCCAAATCTGAATGCACTGGACCTTATATTAAAACTGTTTTCTCTCTGTAACCAGCTACTGAAGTTTCAAAGCAAAATGTGCTGTCTTTTACTTTGTTTTCACTACTGTCCTTTTGCTGCTCAGCGTCCCACATGGCACTGATGCTAGATGAGCAGCTATTTCACTAAAAGCTTTCTCTAAGAGCATCTCCTGCAAACACAATGCCTATACAGTCTGGTGTCTTTGAAGACGGGAAAATGGCTTCCTTTTTTTTGAAGCCTGGAATACAACCACCTTCCCACTGGCCATGTCAGCGTGGCTACACTGACTGAGACTAAGGCTTTTGTAAACAAAACCCAAAGACTTCTGGAAGCTGCCTTTCTGCTGCCAGCACTGACATTGCCTGTGGTGGATTACCTCAGCCCAAATACCACTGTGCTGATGGCACTGCTTGGACACCTTCATTCACCTTGCAGCAGCACGTGCCTGGTCTTCAGGCAGCTCTCTGGCAGTAGGCACATGCACAGGTGCACCAGTGTGCCCACAGCATCCCACACAGACCCTTCAAACATGTGCAGACTCTCTGATTTCGCAGCTGTTTGCAGGCTTCTATGGCGTTATTGCATTTATGTATGGTTAGTGATTATCTCCCCCTGGGCTGGGGGGTACGATTATGGATATGGTAATGATTTGTGCTGATAGGGGAAGGGATTGCACAGATAGAAGATCTGGGAGGGCAGAGCTGGGGGAACGTGAGTTACCATGGGGCAGTTTGGCTCTGGTGACATTTGGAGGGCGATATGGGTCTGAAGAGAGAGCACGTCACAGAGCAAACACATCATTAGCTGGCTCGTGGTGAGCCAGGTAAGGTGACTGCTCTGACCTTTCCTCCACCTCCCCGAAGCAAGAAACCAGTCTGTAGCATCTTCTTGGAGAAAGATGGACCAAAACACTGGTACATGCGTCTATGGATCCACAAAAATATTCTGCTTTTCCAGGCACCTTCCAATGCAATTCTTATTTTTCTTACATTGTAGCAAGGATGTTTCGGGCTAAAAGCCTCCCAGAACTGGGCTGCAAGAAGCAGCACGTACTGCCACATCTCTGATATCCACCATGTAAAAGGACAGCAGTTGTGCAACTGTCACTGCTCATCAGTGTCCCAACACTGGGGAGAGCCAAAAGAGGACTGGAATTGACTGTAATTGTCTCTATCCATTGAGGATGGTTGCAGAAAGTCAGACGTGATCAACCTCAGAGCACAAGTGATTTCTGCGGTGCTTCTCGTTCGTCATGTCAGAGGCAAAACAGAGGCTGTGTGTGGATCCGGCCCGTTCCTCTGAACGCAGTGCCAAGAGAGCATCCTGCCTCACCATGGTGGGGCTTTCGTGCCTACAGCTCTTCAAGGAGCAGATACTTGCATAGTCAGTTTGGTTTCCGCCTCACCAGAGTCCTCCACAACAGTTTCTGATGCCCCACTGGGCAGTCTGCATAGCAGGGCAGACCTTGGCAGTGGGATTAACCCATTGGGTTTTGTAGAAATGACTTTTTGATCATAATCAGATTAATAGAGAATGACACCATGTAAGTAATTTTCTGTTACGTGCAGAAAAAAACCCAAAACCTGGTGGAATGCATCTTATTTTCTAGCCAAAGCTATAGGTAGAACATTCTCTCTCTCCAAGTTAAAACTGTATGCTCCAGAATATGGAATTTAATTGAAATCTTTTAAGAAGGATCTCAAACTGGCAGGGGCATGGGCTAGGAATGAGACAGGTACTTCTGCCTGTTTAGGGGATTCAGTATGCCCATCCTGCTGACTGTGTACTTGGCTTTAGACCTCCAGTTTATGCCAAATGCAACCTGTTCTGTGCTTGCAAACACGGGCTGGGTGTGTAGGAACAAGGCAGAGATGAAGTCTGGCTCTCTATGCTCTCTCCCTTCCGGTGGGGGAGTATAAATAAGTTGCTAAATTTTTCCTCATTTTTTTTTGTTTGTCCTGGAGCAGTAGTTGATGCTTTCTTGGACAGAAATTCTTTCCAGCTAGCAGTGTCCAAAATCCAACTGTCACATCGTGGCTGAAACTACAGGAGGATCTGGTTTCACTGAAGGAGCTGAGAAGGGAGAAAGTGTCAGCATGGGACAGAGAGACAGCTTTTGGCATCCAGACCAGACAGGAAGATGGGTAGCAGTCTGAGGCTGAGGCGGGCTCCTGGGGTGATGTGGGCACATGCAAAGAAGAAATGGGGAAGGGAGCTCATCCCTTCCACCAGCCCAGCTCTGCAGAAGGACAGGCAAAGGCCAGGCCAATATTTCTGAAAAAGCTGCAGTGGTGTATTAATGCAGAGACCTTTCTTCTGCTTGAGGAGGCAAACACAAAAGGCAGAGAAGCACTTTGGAAAAAACCTGTCATTTCAGAGTTTGCCTGCTCTGCGGAAGCGTGAAGGCTGGCGCGCTTGACAGCAACGGCTGGGAGCTCTTCCCAAGGCCTGCTCAAGGCTTGTCAGGAGCACGATCAATGCATGCCAGGCTCGCCGTGGTGGGGCAGGTGGGCTCCTGTGCCATGCTGTGCCAGCCCAAGCATGGGGCTGCTAGGGCAAGGGTTCCCACCCCCAGCGGGGAGAAGCTTGGCAGCCTGTGACCTCTGACAGCCCTACGGCTAAAAGCTGCTCTTTTCTGCCATTAGCGCTTTTTAACGTCATTAATCTTTCAGGAAAATCCTGCAGGATTCCAAAGCACACCCTGGGTAGCAAGTTAAATTTGTCTGTTTAAGCAAAATCATTTCACCTTTTCAGTGCTAATGTGCAGCAATGGAACCCCTTGCAGGGTATCTGCTGCTGGGACGAGGTTAATGGAAAACCTTCACCAGAGCTCTGAAATGAATGAAATGAAGCTGGAATTTTCAAGTAAACATTGCAGGGACTTAAGCGTGCGACTCTTGTGCCCCTCAGAGCAGGAAATAGGAGTCCACAGACCTGCTGCAGAGCCTGTCTCCTCCTGCAGGCACTGAGGAAGGAGGAGGATTTAGAAATAAGGTGCTGGAGGTGAGTGGGAGGAAAAGGGATGGAAGGAAGGTAGAGATATAGAAGTTATAATTACACTGAAACACTGTTGTTGAGCTACGTTTTTTTCTGGAGAATACTGTAGAACTGAACGGGGGAAAAAACCGAAATGTGCTGTGAGCACTTCAGAGAATTAACAGAACACTGCATCTTTGCTAAACAATGCTTTAGACTCTCCTGGGACCAGGGCGAAAGTCTGGAGCAAGACCTACCCTCAGTGGAAGTGGTCAGGTTAGGGGACATTTAAACAAATTGGACATATGCAGGCCCATTGCAAGGCCACTCTATAATGTTTGAAAGGTCATAGCAATCAGGAGAGATTCCTGAAGACTGGAAGAAAGCAAGTGCTCCTTCTTCCTTAGGAAGGGCAATAAAAAAATTGGGGAAACTTTGGCAAAGACCAATGATGTCCTGGGCTGCATTAGACAAAGCATTGCCAGCAGGTTGAAGGAGGTGATCCTTCTCCTCTACTCAGCACCTGGAGTGCTGTGTCTACTTCTGGGCTCCCCAATACGAGAGAAACATGGACGTCCTGGAGTGAGTCCAGTGATGGCCCATGAAAATGATTAAGGGACTGAAGCATCTCTTAAAGAGGGGGAAGCTGAGAGTGCTGGGACTGTTTAGCCTGGAAAAGAGAAGGCTCAGGGAGGATCTCACCATTATGTGTGAATACCTGATAGGAGAGCTTAAGGGAGGTAGAGCCAGGGGTGCCCAGTGGCAGGACAAGAGAAAACAGGCAATGCAAGAAGTTCTGTTTAAACAAGAAAAAACTGCTTTGCTGAGAGGGTGGTCGAACACTGGAGCAGGTTGTCCAGAGAGGCAGTGAAGGCTCCATCCAGTGGAGACATTCAACATAAACTGGCCATAGTCCTGGGCAACCAGGTCTCGCTGGCCCTGTTCGGAACAGGAGGTTGGACTGCCTGATCTCCAGATGTTCCTGTCAACCTTATCAGCCAGTGATTTCAGTATTGGCCAACTTCAGATTGGTACGATTTCAGTCTCTTCATTCAATCACAGATGGAAGGATTTTCTAGTAAATGATAGATAAGTTTTTTGTTTGCAAGCAGCAGCTGACATACCAGACTTTATCAGCTCTCATCCCTAACAGAAAAATCGATAGATCTTCACAGGGATTAAACAATGCAGCTACAGCATGTACATAACAGAGCTTGAAAGAATTACTCTGCAATAATGAGAATTCTGCAGGGAAATGCCACGGGACAAATGACGTCATTATTCTGGTTCCTGCTTGTGAGAGTATGGACAAACCTCCCGGGAAGACTCTTTTTCAAATACTATTTTAGAGAAATCGGTGCAGGGATGGGAAATGTTTCCCCAGCTCATGTGGGACTTGAGCAAGGCCCTTTCTGATCAATGGCCTCATGCTCTAGCCTCGGGACAGAAGGCCAGGCAGGTTGGTTCAGAGCTTGGAAGGAGTATTTCGGTGCCTTTGAAATGTACCTCTACAGAAGCAGCTATTCCATGTTAAAAATATATATTTTTTACACAGCAGCTTGCAGCCTCACACTGAGAAAGAAGCTGAGCCGAGGGAGGGAGGGCCGATGCCGCGAGGTCTGTGGCAGGCAGAACGGATGCATAATTTCATGCTGAAAGAAATCACCTCTTTATGTAAGCTACCTCTGTTATCCCTCCCACCACTTTTGGTGGCATTTGTCTTTCTGGAAAGTGAGCTTACCACACAGAAAAAGTAATTTATCTTCTCCTTTTAGCAGATGTTTTTGCTGGCAGTCAGACACCTTTGCTTTTCAGACTTTTCCAAGCACTGTGGTGGAACGTTTCTAAACACCCTCCCGTAAAGCCCATCAGTGCTGTCGTAGCTTGGCTGGAAGCGCACACCATGGCGGGGAGATGTGCTTGGCTTCATCAGCAGCTTGCACCTCAGCTGGTGCACTGCCATGTACGCTGACAGCAGGACAACCTGCGCCCTGTGGCACCACATTGTAACTTCATGGAGTAGTGATGAGGAGGCTCGGCTGTGGTTCAGCTAAGCAGTAAATGTTTTTTGACAAGGAACAGCAGTGTGAAGTTTTAGTCCTCTGTGCTGCGCTGAAGTCATCCAAAATTATGATCTGCAGCATCTCCCCACCCACTGAGTTGCTGCTCTTGGGAGCAGACCACCCAATCTGTCTTTCTCAGCATATCACAGGCTACCTCAAGGCCAAGTCCACATGTTGTCCCTACATACTACGGTACGGAGAGCTTTTCAGCCCATTATCTTTGCCGTCATCAAGGACCGATTATGGTTAAACTCCATGCAGATGAAAGGTTTCTTCTATTAATTCTGGGGATAAACGCAAGGCCATGAAAGGAGGTGGTGTTCTGCTGCCTTCTGGCTGTCGGGATCTGCCCTTCTCCCAGCTGTTGAATGTGCAGAAGATGGACAATATTTATCCAGGACATGGACGTAATACCAGAAAGGTGTAAGTGATGTAGCAGTCCAACACCAAATAATCTGGCAGGTGAGAGAGAAAATAGAGAGCAGGATTTATCTGTATCAATAAGGAAGCTACCCAGGGCTTTTCCCAGCACAAGGAGAGAGGACACTCAGGTTCAGAGGAAGGTGTGAGCAGGACAGAGAAGAGGGGGAGGGTACACAGCCCAGACCCTGGTTGTGAACTCGTGGCATCATGAAAAGTGTGAAGTAAAAAGCAGAGACATAGGGGTACCCGAGTTCCCAGGAGGCCCCTTCTGCTGAGCGGCTCAGAGCAGGATGCTCTGCCCCCTACCGCAGAGGAAGCCACAACTGCATCCAATCATCCAGCGCATCCTCACCTCCCTGCCAGGCTCCCGTAAAATGAGCACCGGTATATGCACATAGGGCAGAACAGTAACAGGAGTGGAAAGGGATCAAACTGCTGAGGACCCTGAGGACCTCAGCCCAGAGGGGAGATGGGCTCCAGATCTTAAAGCACTGGTGTTTCAGATGGGTGATGGATAAATGGACTGTGTTTTTTCCAGTGTGAAGTTAATAACTTACAAAGATTAAGCTTTACATTTGCACTCTGCAGTCTCACAAACTGCCCCTTCAGGTCCCACTAGGTCAAAAGAAGAGCCACTCTGAAAGGCAGAGGGGGGTTCTCTTGCCGCCTATCCCATGACACATCACAAAGCAACCATTTTCCATGATGTAGAAATTTCTCCTGTTTGAACTGAAGTCGATGATGAGAAAGTTGAATCACAGCAGCCTGTTTCAAAATGTAGATGCTCATAGCAAGTAGGTCCTCAACCCAAGTGAATCAGCCATACCTGCTTTTAGGCATACAGCTCTGTTAGGCTTGTATGGAGTCACCCATATACTTGCAGCAACCATGCTACTGGCTTTGCTGACTGGTTTTGAAATACAAATGAAATTTCTTCAAGGTGCATAAATGCCTTAAAACGTGGAAACAGAATTAGCACACATTTCATGCTGTCCATGTAGGAAGGAATTTCTTCCTCCAGTGTTACGCCAAGAGAATATGTGCTTTGCTTTGTATCTCTAAGAGAGTTTAGCAGCACAGAACCACTCTCAATGGGCTTTTCAGAGAAGATGGGCAAAGGAGGGAGTCAGGCCCTTATTCACTTACTAGACTTACTCACTTTCCTGGGCCAGGATTTCCATTTGCAGGAAGAAACGGAGCACTTTGCCTAGGGTTTTGGAATTGGAGCAAAATGCAGGAGCATCACAGCAATCAGCATTTCCTCCCTCAATTACTGGAAAGTCGGGGGTGATTTTCTCTGCCAACAGAAAGCAGAGCACCCAGCTCCCCCATTCCTAGGGACTTGGATGATTAGGGGAACGCTGCTGCCCAGGGTGCCCCAGGGTAGGGGCAGTGGGGGAGCATGCTGAGAAGGTATCTGTGAGAAACAGCATGTACCCTAAAACTTCCTGATAGAGCACAAGACATTTTAAGCCTCCCCAAGCAGGACTGCAGCTTGTTTGTGCATTGAAGCGTAATTGCTCCCAGCTCTGAAGTCACACTGGATGAGGACGAAGCTTTCACATTTCCTCTTCTGCAGCTAGAAAAGCGAAAGCCACGAGGTCCATGCTATTGCACAAGGAGGACTGCCTTATGCAGGGGGATTTCCCAGCGAGGAGTGCAGCTCTTTGCGTCATGGGATGCTGTGTGGGCACCAGGCATGGTACAGCGGTAGTGGGGGCGGTTGCCTTGGGAATAAAGCCCACGTCAGCCTTTTTCCGATTAAAAAGTAAAGAGGACATAAGTTATTAGAAACTGGTCTGGTATTTACTGCTGACAGAGAACATAAAAGCAAAAGAAAACCGAGCTTGTAGCTTCCTATGCTCATTAAAACTGAGAAAAGAGCAGGGGGACCGCGGGCTTTGCCTGGGTGATTCTGTGGCCCCTCTTCTAGGAGTGATTGCTGCCTTGCTGTGCAATGCCCGTGCCCACACAAGAGGGCAATGCAGGAGCAGGAATAAGGGGAGGGCAGCCCCAACTGAAAGGGTGCGCAAAACTTAACTAAAGGGTGCGCAAATCTCAGCTAAAAGGCACGCAAAGCTGCTGCCTTTGAGCAGCTACAGCCAGAACTAGCTCCTGAAGGCACTACACAAGTTTCTCTCCAAGGGCATGGGGAAATCTTAACAGTCTCCAATGTTTTCTTGGCTTAACCTGTGATGAGCACGTATGTATTTTGCTGTTGACAGTTTAGTTTTCAGTAGAGGATGAAGACAGTCACTCCCTGGTATCACTAGAATTGCATGAGGTTAGACTACAGCAGGATTTAATCCAAATGTTTTTGCTTTTACTGATTATGGGTAAATTCCCCTACTCTGCCTTCACTAGTTGTGTATGCCAAAGAAACATTCACATAGATATGCATAAAATGACTTAGAACTGTGAGGGAGGAATGAGAAAAATTCCATGAACAACCAAGAAATCCAGCCTTGAACTTTTTTGGGGGGAGAAGTTGAAAATCCTTAGTGTCAATGAGAAAATCAGGATGAAAGCGCATTTTTCTTAGTTTTCATAGGAATCAGACCAAATCCAATGCTTTTTTAAAGTAACTTTGTTTGAATTAGTACATTAAATAGATGCATATAGAAACAGCCTGATATAACAGTAATTATTACACCATCCAAATATACAGTCTTTAAGTCTGACAGTCAAAGTGTGTATGGTAAGTCTTACCAAAAGATGTTTTTTCATCCTATCATGCTACTCCTTATTTTGGTATTACAGTTATTTAAATGGGAGGATTAGAGCGTAGCTCATGATTTCTACTACTTTTTTCCTACTTCTTTAGCAATGAACAGTAATGGCTTAATATTTTATTTAATTAAATGTATTACCATTATTTGAACATTTGAAATAATCAACTATGCTTTTATTGCAGCATCGACTGAGCGATTTGTTGGGTCAACTGGATCAAGTTTCCAGACAACTTCCCATTCTTCCAGATATACACTGGCTCATTTACCGAAACAAAGACTGGACTGGAACGGATGACTGGCTCACCAGACCTACTGGCCATTCATCTCAGTGTGATCCTTCCACAGAAGACACGCTCGATTCTTCTTCCCAGCATAAGCTGCTGTGTAATTGATTTTGCAGTGATTTTTCAAAGATGCCGAAAGGATTTGGGATTCAACACTGAAGCCCTTTGAAAATTCAAGTTTCGTTTACATCAGATGCTCCTCTGTGTCAGAACATGATGTTCTGCTCTGTTTGCATGCATTTCACGTAAGAGCGCAGTAGCGGAAGCCAAAGTCCCTTCCATTATTATTATGCATTATGCCTTTATTCATAATCAAGAGCAATCAAGAGCCTCAGCTCGTGACTTCTGTTGAAAACCATTACGCTACAGATATTTACACAAACACTGGCTAGGGCTTTAGCCTTACTAGAAGAGAAATCTGGCCTTTGGCCGGGTAGACAGAATTTTCCCTGTTGGGATTCTTTTTTTAAGTGTCACCAGCAATTAAAAAAAATCAAAATAAAATTGGATGAAATAAAATTCTCATGATGAGGCTGAAATAAAAATATCAGAGTTACCACCCACTTCCCTTCTGAATTGTACTGTAACTTAAAATCTTTGAGTGTGCATGTTGTTACTTCAGATTTATTATCACCTAACTTAGTATGTTTCCTGAATGAGACAGATTTTCATAAGGTAATTAACTGAACCCTGGAGAAAAGAATTGCTATAAATGGTTAGGACTGATAGAGGGAGGAGAACAGTCTCATAAAAGTCCACAATGTGCTAATAAACATGCCAAGAAAAAGTATGATCATTAGACAACATCGTGTTAGGCCATCAGGATTTCTCTCCTTCTCTCCAGAGGAAATCCAAGAAAGGATACATGATCTGACCTTGGAACACTGCCTCCAGCTGCTTCAAAAATCTTTTCAGCTTTCAAGATATGGGGCAGATTTTTTTCTTGAATATGTGTGGTGTGGAAGCTAAAAAAAGTATAGTTTGGGCTGTAATGTTCGCTGTAACATTATGCTGTAAGGCATCACACATTTCTCCCACTGGTACTAGAAGAAAATGACATCAGTATCAAGGAAATGCATCATTTGGGAAAGAGTTATTGTTGCCAAAATAGAAAAGCACAACATATGCCTCAGCTTCTCCCAGCTATAGAGCAGCATTGGCTGTAGTGTTACTGTTTACGTATATAATGGTAATGGAGGACCAGAGGGACAAACCTGGAAACTAGAGTCGGAGGTGCTTGCATGGGCACATACAGAGCCACACCATGCTCTGAAGAGCACGTGATACCTTCCAAACCTACCAAATAAAAGGAGTCCCCAGTCCCTCCTTTGGAGTGCTCACATAAGGAAGAAAATAAACTTGGTTCTTCATCTTCAATAAACAGAGGTTTTCCTGGAAGGAAGACACATAAGGAGAGAGTTGGTAGACTCCCAGAAGAAGACATGTCGTCGTGATGTGCACTGGGGTGTCCAAAAACATGTTGTAATGCATTAGACAAAATTACGTCCCAAACAACTTCATCTTACGCCAGTGTACAAAGCCCATGTTGACTGAAGAGGCAAAACCCAAAGTGACTGGTGAACAAATTTCTAAGGCCCTACTCCAGACATTAAAAAACAGCGCTGCAAGAACTAGTCCTGAGCTAACGAAGTCACCTGCCAATTTCCCCTGACTCTTAAGTACATTAAATACCTACATGAACATAAACTGCTGTCAGGAACTCATGCCAGAAGAGCATGACTGAGTATTTCCAAGGGACTCCTCCTTGACAAAGACCAAGCCTTTAATCGCAGAGCTTGACTAAAGAGAAAATGAGTTGTTTAATCTGAAATATTAAACCTCATATTCAGACAGTGTCCAGCTATGACAGCTAGACAGCAAGTATTTGACAGCAAACTTGTTCATAGCCTACCTCTGCCAGCGGAACAATTTAAGCAGTATCAGGATAGGGTTTTTCCTGTCATGCTTTCCATTCCCAGACTTCTTTGTCAAGTCTGCAAACAGAGATGCCAACATACCCCATTCTGACCTACATAGCAAACAATTGGACTGGTGTTCCTGCTGCGTTATCACCGAAATGGATCATTGTCATGCCTCCTTAATGGCTTGGCAAGACAGCTTTCTGCTGGGAAGCATCAGTTGAATCCCGCACCTACTGCTCTCATGATACCAACTGCATATTTTGTGTTTAGCGCAGAAAAGAAAAACACCCAGCAGAAAAAGGCTCGGCTTTAAATTTTGTTCTTTGCCAGGACAAACATGGGAGCAAGTGAAGCACAGCTCTCAGAGCTCTAGCCTATCAAACTCCAGGGGGAAAAAAAGATAGCAATTTCATCAATCTTTTTTGACAAATGAAATAAAGATGCTAAATAAAAACGTACTCCCCCCCTCCCAGTTGCACAAATGTGAGAAATAGAAGTGACCATGCTATAACATCACTGTCCACTCTTCTTGTGTCAGAGAAGAATTGTAGAGTTGTGTCCTGCTGTCGTTGGAGGAGAATAAAAACTTGACAGGAATGGGACATGCGAGTGACAAACAGCTCTTTGACTTCTCAGGCTTCAGAAGTGCCTGGGTCGGCTTGGCAATGAAAGGTCCCCACTGAATCAGAAAGATTAACTCCAGGGAGAGGCATCCCTACTGAGAGTGAGCAGCTGGCAGTAGTTAATATTTATAGTCCTCTGCTGTAATGGTGGGAGGGGTCTAAAAAAGTGGAGGAGATTTGGACGAGGTGCCTTTGAATCAAACCTGCATTAACCTATGTGATCTGAAGCTTCTCTCTAACCAGCATTTGGAGCATAAAATCCTATCACTTATGCCTAACTGCCACACACCTGTAACCCTATATGCATGGAACAAAAAAAATATCAAGACAAACTGAGATGCCCATATCCCCCCTTTATAATTTCTAGGGATAAAAGGCAAGTTTCTGGGAAGGCAGGGTTCAGAAACTTTAGATAACCTGCTAGAAAATATTTCTTCTCTCCCCATAAAGAGATATCTTTCAGAGTTTGTCAGACATCCAAAATATTATTTCTGCTCTCTTCATTAGCAACCATGTTTTGTAAGTGAGAGAGACATACGCTTCTGAGACTACCACTTACTTAAACAAATTATTAATCATAAAGGGATGCTGGAATGCAAGAAATGCTACTTCTCCAGCCACGACTCAACAGCATTTGGTCTGACCTTTGTTTTGCTTGGAAAACCACCCAAGTTACAAGCCTCTGTTGGGTGAACTGAAGCTGGCTGACATCAGGTTGGCTTTCTCAGGGTTTTGTTTTCCTTCTTTTTTTTTGGTGATGCCTTTAGACATAGTTCCCTGGACACTGAGAATTCAGAGATCAACAGTTCAAAACCATTGCTCTACGAAATCCATCCCCGTTTCATTATGCTACAAACCTCTGCCCACATCTGAGGGAGGAAAATGCCAGGTATTCTATTCTTTATCTCATCAGCGACTTCAACAGCGCAATGGAACAGTGACTTACTAAACAAATACAGAAGAGGTTTTTTACTTCATTTAGCTCCTAGAAGAAATACAAAATTAATTGCTGCAAAACATTTCAAAGATTGAAAATACTGTCTACAGTAAAAAGGGGAACAGAAATCATACAGCCTAAGTGGGAGCAGTGTGAAAGTCTGTTGCTATCTGTAAGCATTTGCATTTTTAGGATAACTGAAAATTATAATATTCCACATTCCTCAGCCAACTGCAATGCAAACCCTCTTAAACATGGATTTTAGTGCAGAACTGTAATAGCAGAGGTCTTTAGTGTCTCAGCAAAAGAGATCATGGGCATTTCAAATGAGACATTACTTTCCAAGCTCAGATATCAAGGCATCATAGCAAACCCTCTCTTGATAGGTGTCCAAAGATAACTTTCAAAAGGAAGAAGTAGGAACCATCTAAAGATCCACATTGCAATTCTCTATATTGTATTTTTGGAGTCACAAAATCTCTGACTCTCATTTCATGACAGAGTCAGTAATGCTTCATTTTTATTTACTGCAGTGGCTAAATACTCACCCTCCCATGTACTGGATATTGTGGTTTCCATTGAGTTTGCTCTTCCAAATCCCACCATTTTACAGAAGTAGTGCACCACTGGGAGAACTACAGAAAATTAGGGGAGGAAGGCCATTTCAAAGAGAAATTGCTGCGTTGTTAGATGTATTGCTTTCCACTACATCATTACTTTTATAAGTAATAGTAATTACTATTTATCTAATTACTTTAAATATGAAGCCTTTGTGTATGCTTCTAGTTCTTGCTTCTGATCTTGAGAAGCTCTAGCAATAGCTCCTACAGAAGGATTTTAGAAAACCAAACTTCAGATGTAAATATTCAAGAAGAATTTTAACTAATCCTATTCTGCAACCTAACATTCCAACTTCTAACATATTGTCGTGGTTTAAGCTGTAAATCACGCAGCCTGCTCACTCACTCCTCCCTCTTTTCCCCCCCCAGCTCCCGGAGGGATGGGGAGGAGAATCGAAAGAATGCAACTCCCACAGGTTGAGATAAGAACAGTTTAGTAACTACGGTATAACATAAACCACTGCTGCTACCACCAGTAATAATAATGATAAGGGCAAATACAAGGAAAGAATACAATCGCTCACCACCTATACCCTGCCCAACCAAGCAGTGCACCCTTCCAGGTCTCTGCCCTCTGTTTTTCCATCCTGGACATGACGTGCTGTGGTATGGAAAACCTCTTTGGTCAGTTTGGGTCAGGTGTCCTGTCTCTGCTTCCTCCTGGCTTCCCCTCCTCCCTGGCAGAGCATGAGACTCAGAAAGTCCTTGGTCAGACCAAAACATTACCAAGCAGTAACTGAAAACACTGGTGTTATCAGCTGCTGCTCCCAGGCCTGAAAGTCAAAACCAGCAGCTCTGCACCAGCTACCAAGAAGGAGAAAAATGACTGCTGCTGCTGAACCCAGGACACATATGTACCTTTTCTCTGCAGGAAAGCAGATTTTTTCCTGTGTCCAACATGAGAAAAAGCAATAGAGAATTACAGGAATTGTTCCATCCTGTGGAATCTGCAACTCAAATAGGAGGCTATAACTTTGTAATTCATGGGCCTCTTACCTCCCCCGGCAGGCTATAAGGATAATACCTAGAAGACATATTCTGGGAGCTGTTCCATGCAAGATTCCTGTACAGGGCTGCACTGTTTACACTAACTACAAATCTGTATGCACGAGAGCTCAGCATGGGAACAAACCCCATCTATCTCTGAAGTCTCTCTGTGAAACAAATTGAACGTAGTTTTCGCCATAACAACAGGGGAAACAAATTATTTTGAAGGGTAAAGCATCTCTCAAAGAATTTTCAGGGAACTGCTACTTTCTAGCGCTACAGACTGTGATAAAGACATCTCTGATGAACAGACTTCCTAAATATACATGCCGGGTATAGGTGAGGCCCATCAAGTTGAGCCAATTGATCCCCCTACAAGCCACGGAAAAGGCAGTATGGAGGCTCAATCTACACAAGAAATGAAGCAGTTGAAAAAAGTTACACTGCAATGCGAGAACCCCATTTTTAAAACTACCCATTTCTTGAATGCAGCTGCATTCACTGTTGCTCCATGAAATACTGTGGGCCAAATTTTACAGAGCAGGTGAAAGATGATTAAAAGACAGTGGGGAGGGGGAAAACCTTTTCATGAAGGTCCTGCAAAAGAAAGCAAAACAACCCTCTACTTAAGGAAAGTATTAGAAACAGGTCTGCAAAAGCAGTGAATCAAGACTTTCAACGAAGAGGATTTATGGAGAAAGAGATTTTGTCTGCAGGCACAGGTTGGCCTTGTATAAATCCTTACCCTTGTTTTAAACAAACCGACACCAAATTATCTGTGACCTGTGGAAGAATTTTCCATTAGAATAGAACCTTGGCGGTAATTCTTCAACAAGCAAGACAAAGCATGCATTTGGAAGAGAGAACTGTCCAGTACACAGGATGATTTCACTTTGAAAAACTTCCTAATTGTTGTTTCATTAGATCTCCAAAGCAGCCAAGGCTGGAAATCCTAAACTTGCTTCAGCTGAACTTGCCACGGACCTTTAACTAGTTTGCTGGCAAAATCATTTAACTAAAGGTTCTTTGTCTAACTTTCTTTTTTCCAAAGGTACAAATACAAGAGGCAGCCCATATCCTCCCCAGAGTATATACGAAACTGAACTTTGAAATAAATCTGCAAGAACAAAGACATGCTCTTGTAAGAACATGTTTCCTTGATGACCGCAGACCCAGCACAAGGATGGAGCACAACTACATTGCAACTGAGAACCCAAGTGCTCTGGACCCAGAAATAACACAGCACTGCCGACGTGCCAGATCCAAGCTGCCAAGCTCTGCTAGGGAGCAGAGTTCTGTTCCACACTAGTGCCTTCGGGGTGCAGCGCTGTGACTCCAGGACTTTGTTGCTTCCACGCCTGCACAAGTGTCTCTACGTAGTGCTGTGTGCTTCAGCTGAGGCTAGCTTAGATGTTTGGACTATACTCCCCTGCAGCAGCACAAATGCGTTTGCTGCTGCTTTTCTGCAGTGCCAATCTGGAACTCACAACCTTGTATTTTCCTTCAGATCCTTTTAGAAATTTTTAGGCCAGATCGGAATGTCATGGGGAGTTTGTCAGCTGGGTAAGGACAGTGGCCATATCAAAGCTTTCAGTTAGGACCAACATGGGAGAACAATTATAACTCACAGTTAAGTGAGGCAGCAATGGACATAGATTGAGAGCAAAGGATACAGGTTGATGGAAACAAGAGATACCTCAAGAACAGTAAAAAAGGATTAAGAAGTACCCACCTCAAAGTTATAGACATGAATGTATGGCAGCCTGGAACAAACAGGAGGAACTAGAGCCTCCTTCATGCTGTTACTGCAGCACTGTTGGAACAACAGATGTGGTAGGATAGCTCATGTATGGTGGGAGCACTGTGATAGATGGATACAGGCTCCTCAGGAGAGACAGAGAAGAAAAACAGGAAGACTTGGGGGTCTCTTCACATTGAGAAGCAGCTTGAACGTTTGTGATGGATGGCAGTCTGACTGAGAGTGTGGGTTAGGATCAGAAAAGAAGCCACTAAGAGTGACAAGGATGTGGCAGTGTATTAAGAGCAGCCCATTGCAGTGGTGAGGACAGCCAAGCACTGGAACAGGTTACCCAAAGAGTCTGTGCAGTCTCTATCCTTGGAGATTTTCAAGTATTGGCTAGAGAAAGCCCTGAAGAATCTGGTCTAATCTCGCAGCTGATTCCTCTTGAGGTGTCTGAACTAGGTCCAAAGGTCTCTCTGAACCTGAATTATCCGAAGTCTAAAGGACAGAATCTCAGGCAGGATCTATAGATTTGAAACTGAAACAGGAATAGAGCATCTGCTACCAACCAAGAATTCTCAGCTTTATGACTATGTCTTATCCATGAGCATCACACAGATGCTCACCCAGCAGCCAAGTGTAGACAAAGGCTGCAGATTCCCAGGAAGCTACAGAGGAAAGATGGAGAAATGGAAGTTGAAGCAGAATTCATTCCTGCAACTCTTATGAGTATCACACATGTGGGACAAAAAAAAGGCCCCAACAAAAAAACCACCACTGGCAACAACTGTTAACTTGAAGTCATGGTTCCAAAGAGCATTTTTTCAGGGCAAGGAACTTCTAAATGTTTTAACTTTCCCTAACCACTTAAGAGCCAGGGAACTGTGAGACTGCACTAAAAAACATTCCCAGCAAGGGGAAGGGGCAGAGGGACAAAAATGTGTTTGATTCACTGATGTTCCTTACAGGCAGCCTCCCCAACAGCCTACCCTACAGTACAGCATTTGGGAAGCAACTAAAACTTACTGGCTCTTGCTGAGACATTCTTAAGTGGTTTTGGACCATGTGAATGAGCTCTCAAATCCAAACAGTCACATCACAGCCCTTTCTTGACAAATAGCCAAACTTTGTTTTTACTGACAGAACCATATAGATTGTTTCTAACCATCTTCAGTATGATAAGGCTGCTGCCCTCAGGAAACTGTAATCACACCACCTCTTTTGATGTGCTAAATACACACTCTCAAATCCTTGTCCTCCTCTTCCCAGTCCAGTTCTCTTGCCATAAATGGCTTCAGTTCCACCAGTGTCACACAGCTCTTCTCCCAGACAGTAGCTCATGTTCTAGGGAAGCTTAGGGTCGGCTCCCCACCCCTGGTAGCAGCCTCCTCTATGAAAACTGCCCACTGGGCTTATTTATATCCATGATACCTCCTCCTCAAAGTCTCTAGGCTTCACTCAGCAGCTAGTCTCCAGCTCCCTGGACCTGCAGACATCTGAACCATTCACCCGTGCATTTCCATTGCTACAACACTGCTTTTGGCTTCTTTTTTTATTTTCCTTTTCAGAAATTGGCCTGCAGCCATAACAAAGGTTCAGAACTATTCCCAAAAGGGACAGTCAGTCTAAACAGAAAAGTGATGCTGAAAGGCACTGCACATACAGTAACCATGTTCTGCCCTGCCTTTCAAGGAATACTAAGCAGCTTTAACACCTATACGTATTTACAAACGAAGCAAGTGCTTCAGTGTGGCTCAACTGTGTAACCAAAACACAAAGTTTACTGGTACTTCATTACAAGCATCTTGTGTCTAGTTGTCACATTTCTTACACAATCTCAATTAGGGTGAACCACCATGAATATAACGCAAGTAGATCTGCACTGCCACAGCTCTGCTGTATGCTTCTGTCCCTGATAACCCATTGTCTTATTATTGCACTGCAGTATTACCCATTTTGTTTAGCTGGTAAAAAGAAAACTCACCAGTATTCAAGTACTGCCCTAACCTTTGAAAAACTTCAAAAAGCGTCAGAGCACTTTGCTGAGGGAAACAGCAAAAACGTCTGTCTCTAGGTTCTGTAAAGTTTAAGGTAGCAATAGGCTCTTTACAGCATCTGTGCCAAGCTTGCTGTTAAAAGGTTTGGGTTAGCACCAATAACAAGTTATCATACTAGCCACCAAAAAGAAGTTCACACACTAGCACCAGGATTTAGGTAGAAAACTAAGTCTGAAATTCAAAGCTCAATCTTGAAGAAATTAATACAAGAATTAATTCCTGTGACCAAGATAATGACTATGTCAGTCGTCATCAAGAAAACACTTCTGAATCACAAATGGACACATGAATATTAAACTCCAAATAAACTAATATGAAATTGACCTCCAAGTCTAACCCTTTAGTCTGCCAACTGCTTGGAAGTACTTTTCCTTGCACAGTTTTTACAAGCACTTTTCCAGTATGCATTACTACCCACAGTATTTCCAACAAATAACACCTCAGGGAAAAGAGAAAACACACTTCTAAACTCTTCAGGCTACAGCCTTGGAAAGAAAGTCTACACAATATCATGTACTACTGCAACATAAAAGAATCTGAACACACTGAAAATGAAAGTGCTCATAAACATCAATGTTACATCTGTATGATAATCTGCAAGTTACAGCTATTTCTTGTACAGAATTTCTGTTTAGAATAAAGACAAGAGTCTGTAGTTATCATTATTGCCATTTAGTTTCAATGCATGAGTGGCTCTCAAACTGGACAGGTAGAATACTCACAAATGTACCTGGAAAATCTATGTGACATTTGCTTGCCATCACATCTGCTCTCCACTTACCTTTCTTCCCACCCCTCTTCCCCTTCTTCCTAAAACACTTTTGTGGCAGATGGACAGAGAACTCAGTGTTTTAAGTCAATGAGAAGGATTGACTCTCACTGGACCAACTGATCTAGAAGGGAGACAACTGTAGTTTTGCTGAGTATCTGAAAAATAGAGCAAGCCTGGGAACAGGACTCCAGCATGATACCTGACTCCCTATAAATCTCTGCAGGGAATAAATTCTTCTGCAAAGTATAGTGAGAGGAAAGCTTTGGTGTTGTGTAGTAGGCAGCAACTTTTGAGGAGAGTGATGAGGCAAGAAGGACATGCAAAAGCCCGTGTCTGAACCTGAAAGACAGGTTTAAAGAGAAGTTGAAGGCAAGATGAGAAACATGAGTGTATATACAAGTGTGGGTGGGAACCAGTCCTATGGTACAGACAACAAGAGAGCTGACTAAAGAAATTTGAAATCAAATGGTAAAGACAAGAACAAAACCACTTTTCTACCACGGAAGAGTTGCGCTATCCTTGGAGAGCAATGTTTTATGAAACGGCAAACCCTACTATCTAATTCCATTCTCTTTATTGTGTTTTGGCACTATCTACATGAATGGAAAACAACTGCAAAAACTAGATACATGCACTTTGGTTTTACTGGTTTCCAAAACATGATTGGATTGGAAGCAATGGTTCTAGCACATTAATCTTTCACACTGAGGTTTTACCGAAAGGTGGTTGTTTCTTGAGCTTTTATTTTGCAAATCATTTGTATGTTAGTCAACAGAATTCTCAAACACTTCTTCCCATGCTGTTCCTCTCAGTCTTTTTTTAAACAGGGCCCAACTGAAGACTACTTCCAAAACGTATCTGTAAAACTTGCATTTGAATGCTCTTCATTCATAAAACAGATGGAAAAGTGATGAGCAAGGAGAAAAATGTACAGAAAGAAAGCAGACCTGTACAAAAAGCATCACAATGGAAAACAGAGGTCATTTTACTCTCCATTTCACCATAATAGAAATATTAAAAGTAATGTTCTTCAGACTGTATGTCACCTTCAATTCCTAAAACAGAATATTAGCTGCTGTGTTTCTGTGCTGAAAGTCACTTTCCCACTGCTTTTTGTATATTGTTTGGATTATTTAACTTTAAAGAGTCCAAGAGGTTTTTGATTGTTTCACTTCCTATTCCTTTCATCCTATTCTTCATCTTGTTGGAATTACTTTTTCCAAATGGTATCAGTAGGGCTGCCAGTCCCCAAGGCTCTTTATTGGTCATTTGCTGAGCTTTCTCCTCCTTCCGTAAAATCCAGGCACTTTCTCTGGCCATCGCTACAAATTTTTCCAGCTGTGGCTGATTAACATTCTTGCTAATATTAAGGTCTTGTTCAAAGGGATTCCAGATATAAAGAGGAGACGATTCAGGTTTATTTACCTCCTTTCCCTGCAGACAGTGTAAAGAAAAAGCCAAAGTTGCATATGTGTATTACAGGCCGAGCAAATAACAGATCACTTGAGTTACTGCATTAGCACTACAAGTATTTTGACCTAGTAGAGAACTTTTTGCAAAAAAATCCCAGTTGTTATTAATCAAGTTAATTTTCCTGTCAACCTGACTGTATGACTCCTGTTCTCTGAATACTCTGACTGGTGGTTTTTCTTGCCGCATTCAGCTTAGATTTCCTTCAAAATAAAGAACACACAACTACAGCTTAGCCTTTTTGGCTGTTCTCCCATTTGCTTTTCCACAAACCTCAGACCTCACTCACTGCAGTTTCCTACTCCTATCTCCATTTGTGTATGGGCAGCATGAGTGTGTTATATTAACATGTATAGCCCAGTGTGATAAACTACTACAAGTACTTGAACTGTTCAAACCACTCCTCTTTCAGTACTCATAAGGAGCTAGCATAACAAAACAAGAGTATCACTTTGGCTGAAATCCCTCCCCATTCAGTTTGTCCTTTAAGTACAGAGGTATTCAAGTCATGGGCACTTTTGGGCAAGTCGTGGACAACTATGTAGTTTGCTATTTAAACACACTTCCATCTCAGTGCTTATCAGTGCTACTTGGCTGACCTGCTCTGTATTATGGAATCTCTCCAGGCCTTCCACCACAAGCTACAGCGGGAATCTACCAGCTACCGCTAGTCCAGGAAGTGTCCACGTACATGCTATGCACTCTCACCGACGGTCAACAGGACTGACTAGTTAAACAGAAAAACAGCAGCAGCGCAGACATTTGCCCCGACAAGCTCAGGCTTCAACATGTATATATTTTTTGCTTGCCTTTTTTAAGGCTTAATAGCAAACAAAAGTTCCCCAGCTTAATAAATCAGTTTCTAAGATCAACCACCAGGAGTAAAAAGATCTCTCAATGCCAGTAATCCATAGTGGCCATGTACGGAACAGAACACAAATGTCCACACAGCAGCAGAGCACTGAAACCCTTGTAAGAAGACCAGGAGGAACAGGTGGAAGTTAAGGCAGCTAGTTATATATGTAGCAAAATAGCTTTATTTTTTAAAACTGCCAATTTTATTACAGGGTTTTCATGAAAAACCATGCAGGCTTAGCATCAGAGTTTGTGCTCTCCAAGATACCCAAGTAATGACACTGCAAAATGTCCTTAATGGTGCTCTAAGTGATAAGGCTTTGGAGGAAAGCCTTCTTCCTTCACATAAAGGACTCTATTTTTTGATACAACCAATGTAAATGGACTTTGTAGATGCAATTAAAAATGACAGAAACTCCTGCTTAGCACATGTAGTTTATCAAATGGCAAGCAAAGAAATTAAACTGATACTGTTGAGAGATTAAAATTCATTTACCTTTCGAAGATTTATGGAATTCCTTCGGAAATCAAAGTTTCCATAATATTCAAAAAAGTCACCCAACAATACATCTAAGGGAAAAAAAAAAACAGGCATCAGTAGCATTAAAAGTTTATTTTCAACAGGCTCATAAAAAACAATTTTAAAATGTTGATGACAATTTACCTACCAAGTGTTTCTGTATTATTTGTACATTTAATCTTGCTTAAGTCACTAACAAATGAGCAATCATATCCTCCAATTACAAGCTTGTCTTTTTGATCTGAAATAAAAATCACGGGCATAACTGTAAGTGATAAATAATAAAATGCCATTGTGTTTAATAAAATTCAGGTAACAGACATGAGTGAATTTGATGAATGCTATCGTACTAAGTACATCAAATTAGGAGGTCATGAGTGAACTTTCAGGTTAAGATTCAACTTCTGTGGTTAAAGATTTAAAAGAAAAAAGTACATGGACAGGCAAAGGAAAAGAAGCATGAGTAAATGCCATATTTTTAAAGGCCTACAGGAATAAGGTATAGGATATCTTTGTATCTCTTAAGTTACTTATTTTAAGTAACAAACCTGATATCTCTGCATACAGAGCTTTACCACACACTAAACAGCACAAATCTCTGAAGCTAATAACTGAGAGGGTTTCAAAAAATCAGACCCAAAGTGTCCATTGTCTTTTTTTGAAAAACTTAAGAGATTTAGGAATATTCTTGTAAAATTTCAATGCAGGTGTTTTGCCTTATGTATTAAAAAAAAAATAATCATCTATAGAATGCTGATGGAATGTTTAAACTTATTTTAAAGCAACTGGACACAGACCTTTTTCTCCACTCAGAGCACTCAAAGCTTCCAGAGAAGCATGTCAACAAGAAGGCATAAGGGAGGAATCAAGAACTTGGGATATCATTCTCTATGCTTTTCTAAGATTTACTGAACATAATATGCCCTGAAAGCTATGCATGAACAGCTTGTTTGGGAAGATAAAAGAATTTTATGCAGATGACCCAGCCTGCCTCAAGGATATTCTAAATTGCAAGGAAAAAATACAGCCTTTCTTTTAAATATTTGGCATCTATAAAACAATCCAGATCAGTCTGCACAAAATTCTGAACAACGGCAGAGACATCTGAGACACTACAAGTCTTCTAGAACAAACAAAATAGAAAATAAACAAAAAAAGAGCTAGCATGTGAGCACTGAGCAAATAAATGAGCGCTTAATTATCTGAGATACAGAACAAGCCTAATCCCTCTAAACAGAATTATTGTACTGAAAATTGATTTTTTGCCTTTAAAATGCATTATTTTCACAAAAAAAAAACCACCAACATCTAAAACCTCTATATTCTCTTAAACATAAGGCACACATAGTATGCATTAGTATTTCAGGACATAAATTGCTTGAGCTGATTCATCACTTTAGAGAAAATAAATGTGAAAGTCACTGCAATAAACACATAAATAGCTGTCCTTACCTGCCAGTTCTTTAAGTTGATCTAGTGTTGGAATGATAGGTGGTGATCTCCTTTGCAGAAAAAAAATGACCATCATGGTCAGAGAGAAGTTCGTAATCCAGGTGCCGGGAATACTATTTGTAAGTCCGTGAACACGGGCCCAACATCGTACACTGAACACTAGTGCTCTTACACGGGAATCCAGACAGCCATAGATGTACAAGAGTTCTGAACTTTTTATAGCAATGCTGAAGAAGAAATGAAAAGTAAGGGACACGTAAATAATGAGAGAACTGTGAAGTACCAGATGCAGTGTTCATTATTCAGCCCTACAGCATCAGTAGGGTATCCATAAAAAACATATTTAACTTTTATGCATTTAAAAAATAGAAGAGAATGCCTGAAATTGTCCACGATGAAATACTTCGTAATTTTACACAGTAATAAGTATACAATTATGGGTAAATAACAAAACTGCATTTGCACTGTTTCCTTGTTCCACATCACAGCGTGAGTTAAGTAAGTAAACAAAAACCGAACAAAACAAGCAAAAAAGAAAGAAAGAAACAAGAAAATTCCATCAAGTACTCAGGAATGAAACTATACATAATGAAGGCAAAAAACATTATTTAGCCACAATTGCCTTTGAGGTATATTAGACAGTGTCTCTATCCTAACAATGTATTGAAAAATACATTAAGTCCAGAGATACAATGAAATCTCCAAAACAAGCCGATTTTCAAATTACTCATATTTGGTCCTACTAGAAAACCCTATTAATCTGGAAGAATAAACCTTTTCAGATGGATCACTTTTTTATCTGCTTCATCATATGGTCACAGAAACATTCATGTAATGTACAAATGGGAGGGCAAGAAAAAGCAGAAAAAAAATGGAAGCATGGTGTGAAAGCAAAACTTATTTTGGGTTCAGTTTAAAGTACTTGTTGAACTACAGCTGCGGGAGTTTTTACTCCTCATCTTTCCCTGAATTATTCTAAAAATCCACCATGGCATTTTTGGGAAATTTACCATGTCAAAGTTTTACAACACCTGGACTTCTAAAACTTCAACTCTGAAGTGCTTCCTCGTGTCCAGAGGTTTGATATTACTCCAAATGATAACAAGACAACACGTGCAGTCACAACCAGCCGAACCATCAGCAGAGAATTACAAGGAAATGCTGACTTGCACTTTGGCTGCATATACAAAAGCAATCTTATTGCAAGACACTTGTTCAGTACTGCCTTAACAACTCCTGCATATTCTGAAACTGAACTTTGGGTAATTCAGAAAATTCAGGCTAGGATCTGATTGTATCTCACGTAGAGAAATCACAAAATTGGCACTAAAATTCTTACTAAAAGTATTCTGAAAGATAATCACTCACATTCTACCATTCCCTAACAACAACGAAAAAAAGTTACTCATTTTTTATTATGGTACCCTTAAACCAGTGTTATGGATGTATTCTGGACTGTGGTGGGTATTTCTTAATAAATAAGTGACAGCAAACCAAATCATATGTTTTACCATCAACCAAACGACAGCAAGCTGTAAGAGGAAAAACAGATGCAAAGAGAGATATTTCTAAGAAGCCTGCTCCCTCTATTGGGCATTGCGGTGAAAGGTCCAAAACAGCAATAACACTTGAGATTCTGTTTTCAGAGGTTCAGCAAGTTAATTTAGCATTCAAGATACCTTGCCAGCAAACAGCTGTATGCAGACCCTTGAGAAAAAAAGGACACCAAAATAACTAGAAGCCAAATAACTGAAAACTAACACAATGGAGCTGCTTAATCTGAAAACCAATCAAAAGACAACAGTGCATATGCTCATATAAATGAAGGGAAGTAATAACTAACAAGCACTGCCTTCTTTCAATTCCTGGTAAGTTAACCTTACTGTATAGAGTGGTTTTGAAGTCTTCAATTTCAGTCAGCAAGTATTTCCTATGCTGGAGAAAGATATCTTAACTACATCAAAACCTAAGCTCTATAAGGTCAAATATATCCCTTTTACTTTCAGAGCCAACATTCACTTCTGTTAACACAGAAAGGAGGAGACAAAACAGTTTTCATTACAGGTTTTCAAAACACAATCACATTATTATTCTTTCTAGACTTTTTAAAACTGTCTCACCTGTTGCTCACAGACAGATCGCACTGGAATCCTGTCGGCTGATGGGAAAATTTTACCAGCGGGCAGCGAGCATTGAGTATCTTCTGTACACTCACACATCCAGGACCAAAATTATCAAGACAATCGCCAACCACAGACAGAATTTTCTGGGTTGCTAATCTTTCAGATGGTAATCTTTTCATTTGATACTCCATGTCAAAGGGACCTTTTTTCTAACACAGAATTTTAAAAGTGAAGTGTTAGCCCAGGAACCAGAGACATTTAAAAATACTTGTGATAGACTACAAGAGTTTGCATAAGAGTTTCAATTAAAGATTGATAGACAAGAATTATTCAAGGAAATGTGCAGAACTTTGAAAAAGGTACAAACATTGTATTATCTTTTATATTCTTTTTCAGTGATTCAGTTTTTCCAAATTAATAGTAATCAACTTACCCTCATCTGAACAAGTAACTTTACAGTATAATACTACATATCACTACTGCCTACAACAAGTAATTCTGGAATTCCTGAGAGCATATGTGATCTGATTGAAAAGAGGAGCATACAGTGAAATTAGAGAGGCAAACGACAACCAGAACACCCTTAATTTCAAACCACCAGTAATTCTATTTCAAATCCTCAAAGAACAATGCATTATTAGTGAATCAAGTATCAGTGTAAAGGACAATGTCTTTTTCATTTAAAAAAAAAATAATAAAAACCCTGAACATGCAAATAACTTAATCCTTCAAAATGAAGATAAGCTTGTGTAAGACCTAGAACAACCACTTCACTACACATACAGTTTATGACAAATAAAAACATCTGTGAAGATGCATTCTGACAACATCAGAAATCAATTTGCCTGTAGGTCTTTGTATTTCAAACTGTAATTTGTAGTGTGTATCTTAATAAAATAACTTCATACCTATGAAATCTCTGTTCTCTTTATAGTCCCTCTATGTTTTTAAGAAGCCTCAGATAATTTTGCTTGCTAATACAATAGCTGACACTGATTTATTACCCGCCTTAAAACACATCATGGATGAAATGTACGCTATACAAACAGCATTACACAGTGACCTAACTAGTCTGAGACCCAGGGAGGTTACTTTTGTTGTCACCAGGTTAGTACAAAAGAAAGATGGGCTCACAGACAGGAGTAACAATTCAGAAGTTAAGGATCTTGGAACCTTTCCCATAAAGTCAATTTAGCTGCTGAATTTCTGAATCGCTCCCGCAATCACTGAGGTTGACTGCTCCTGCCCTTGCCAACAGTTCTCCAGAGAGCATATGTGTTTGACCATACCAGGACAGAGGTCCCTCATCCATTTAACTGTGTATGCATGCTACAGCATGGCTGGCTCAAAGTGAAAAAAGCCTGTAACTATTAGAATCGAGGCAGGTAACAAGAAAGAAGACGGGAACTCGGCCAACATGTAGGTGTGCTGGCATTTGGACCTTTTTGTTTGTGACAAAAATCACAACCCTTCCCAAACAGCAGCTCATATCTGTCAAAAGCTGAATAAAGACTTCTTTCTTTTTTTTTAGTGATAAACCAGGTACTCTTAATCATTGACAGGACCTTCTCACATAGCTTTGGTGTCAGCTGGGCAGGATGAAGTACTGATACACTTGCCCCATTAGGTTCTTCACTGATCAGAACAGCAAATGTACATAAACTGTTACTCAGGGGTAAAATGATAGAGTACCTTAAGCAGGAAGCATAACTGTTTTAACACATAAATTGTTACTTTAGAAATATCACAGAACTCTGTTTTATGTCATTCACTAATATCCCAAACTGCCCACATGTTAAAAATGCCACACACATGGTCAAACACTGCATTGATAATCTTGGTAAAGAATGCTCCCACTTTTGCTGCTTAAATTCACAATTAGAAATCAGTTTACCATAAGACTAAAAATAATGTTATTTAATGTAAACAGGTACTGAAATGCCTGGTCCTCCTCCATTGCTGGTACCTCCTAAAAGGCTGCAATAAAGCAAAAATCAGAGGATACCCAGATGAGCCAGGGAACTACAGACCAGTCAGTCTCACCTCTGTGCCTGGCAAAATCCTGGAGCAGATTCTCCTGGAAGGCATGCTGAGGCACATGAAAAACAACAAGGTGCTTGGTGACAGCCAGCATGGCTTCACTAAAGGGAAATCCGGCCTGACCAATCTGGGGGCCTTCTATGACGGGGCTACGGAACTGATGGACAGGGGTAGAGCAGTTGATGTCATCTACCTGGACTTGTGCAAAGCGTTTGACACTGTCTCACATGACATCCTTGTCTCTAAGTTGGAGAGACATCAATTTGATAGGTGGACCACTCGGTGGGTAAAGACCTGACTGGATGGCCACACACAAAGAGTTGTGCTCAATGGCTCAATGTCCAGCTGGAGACCAGTAATGAGTGGTGTCCCTCAGGGATCAGTGTTGGAACCAGTCTTGTTTAACATCTTCATCAGTGACATGGACAGTGGGATTGAGTGCGCCCTCAGCAAGTTTGCCAATGACACCAAGCTGTGCGGTTTGGTTGATAGGTTGGAGGGAAGGAATGCCATCCAGAGGGACCTTGACATGCTTGTGAGGTGGGCTGATGCCAACCTGATGAAGTTTAACCATGCCAAGTGCAAGTTCCTACACCTGGGTGGGAGCAATCCCAGGCACAGCTCCAGGTTGGGCAGAGAAGAGATTCAGAGCAGCCCTGCAGAGAAGGACTTGGGGGTGTTGGTCAATGAGAAAATGAACATGAGCCGGCAGTGTGTGCTCGCAGCCCAGAAAGCCAACCGTACCCTGGGCTGCATCAAAAGGAGTGTGACCAGCAGGTCGAGGGAGGTGATCCTGCCCCTCTACTCTTCCCTTGTGAGACCTCACTTGGAGTATTGTGTGCAGTTCTGGTGTCCTCAACATAAAAAGGACATGGAACTGTTGAAACAAGTCCAGAGGAAGGCCACGAGGATGATGAGGGGACTGGAGCACCTCCCGTATGAAGACAGGCTGAGAAAGTTGGGGCTGTTCAGCCTGGAGAAGAGAAAGCTGCGTGGAGACCTCAGAGCAGCCTTCCAGAATCTGAAGGGGGCCTATAGGGATGCTGGGGAGGGACTCTTCATTAGGGACTGTGGTGATAGGACAAGGGGTAACGGGTTTAAACTTAAACAGGGCAAGTTCAGATTGGATGTAAGGAGGAAGTTCTTTACTATAGGGTGGTGAGGCACTTGAATGGGTTGCCCAGGAAAGTTGTGAATGCTCCATCCTTGGTGGTGTTCAAGGCCTGGTTGGACAGAGCCTTGGGTGACATGGTTTAGTGTGAGGTGCCCCTGCCCATGGGAGGGGGGGTGGAACTAGATGATCTTCAGGTCCTTTCCAACTCTAACTATTCTATGATTCTATCTTACAACTAAAGCCACCTCCCCTTGTCTTCACTTGTTCTAAGTCAGTCAAGTTATGTATACTAGTCACACAATTTGCCAGGGAGAATATTGCTCTCCCTACAAATCACACTGCCATCTATATGAGACTTCTGCCTTCCTCTGAAATATTGTCTGTTGCCCATCACAGGTGATGGGCCTAATGTTAGTACCAGGTTTACATGGCAAGGTTTTGGTAGTAGGGAACTGTCATGGTTTAAGTCCCCCACCCATGACAGGTAGCTGCAGGGTTAGCTTCTTTAAGAAGCCACCAGAAGCTGCTCCTGGTGTTCGACAGGGACAGTCCTAGCCAGCTCCAGCCTCTGGCCAAAGCTGAGGCTGTCAGTGATGCTCTAATGTTCCTTATTTTACATACTTTCACTTCGAGGCAGCAGATGCATCCATATTTTAACACTCTAAAATGTCAACAAAACCAACAGGATCATCATCTTCAGGGCATACTGTCTGTGCTTGCACACAAGACAAAAGCTTCGCTGCACCACACAGAGTATCAGTGTGCCACACAGCCTATTAACCTACCATGTAATCCAAAGGCACACACTCAGATAGTATCCCTGCTGGCTCTTGCTGCAGCATCCCCATAGTAATGAGCCTGTGAATCATCCACAAGTAATCACAAATGCTAGTAAACCTGCCCATCATCAAGTAACAATAAAGTTCACAACAGAACTTCTATTTCTACAGAGGATGAATACAAAAGAAAACAGCTAGTTAAAAAATATCCTTTGAAAATCGTTGTTTTATACTTGAAAGATTTTCCCCTCAAAATTTAAAAGGCAACTTTACTGTTTATATGTAAAGGGTTCCTAGATTTTAACAATTCACAGATGATGTTGCGTGAACTCTTCAGCTGACATTTTGCTTTCATTGTGCCTGATCACTGCAATAGTATTAAATACTATGTATGTTTGAAGGGATATTTCTTTAGAAGTAACATATGTAGCAATATAGAAGTTGTACAGAAAGGCTGAGTGAATTTTTAATCTTCAAAAGCTTGACCCTATCATGATTTTATTTTTTTAAGGAAAACAAAGCTAGTTTTTCCCAAGCTATCTATCATCATACAAATAAAAAGTTTTCAAAATGCCAGAATCACTTACTTATTACCCATTCAGCAACCCTAAAAACCCTAAAAATCAAAGCCAAGCTTTAAAATAGCATGGATGAAGCCCAGCAGCTTCATCCATGAAGATGAAACCACAACACTAGAATGGAAGGTCAGACACTGCATCCTTTTCAGACAATGAGGGCCTTTTTCGAAGGGAAATACAGCCTATGAGTACAAAGTCTACGTAAACACCAAATCATTTTCTTCCTATTGCAAGGAAGATGTCCTTCCTGTCACATCCAACTTTTGAAAGTCTTCAAATCCAAATATTCAAATAAACTTCTTAGCAGTCTATAGTATGAACTCATGTAAAATCTAAGTATAAACAAACTGATTCCTGTGTGTGAAACAGCAAATGAGCTGCTCTGCTGAAGAAATCCAATAGGTTAAAGATGCACAGCATAATCTTACCGCTTTTGCAGCATGCTTTTGTGTATCACAGAAGTCCAGAAACATGTCCACATCACATCCCAATTTGCCAAATGTGTTGACTGAAGAGCCAAATGGCTTTACTGTGCTGTCTGGAAAATACGCTCGTGCAAAATCCCGAACCAGGGAACAGACCAGGTATCGGAGCCTGATGTTTTCATCTGTAAGCTGATACTCATTCAGTAGGATGTACATCTGACTGCTTATCTAGGTGAGAAAATAAATACTTTAAATATAAAATCACCCATCTTCTGTCTACTAGCATACATTTACATCTACTTAACATCACTGCAACTGGAAGATTTTTTTTAGTCTCAAATGTGCTTATTTCATACAGAAAAAATATTTCAGCAATCAAAATTCCTGATTTCATCCACATATTTCAATGAAGGAAAATCACTCACACAAAATTCTAAGAGGGACTGGGTTTTTTTCTTCTTTTTTACAAAATAGAAATAAATTGTTTTGTAAGCTGCACATGACTACTTGCAAATCTGAAACAGGCATGGTTCACTTCTCATTGAAAGAGATCAAAAAATCTCTACTTACACTTTCTGCATGACAAAGCTTCTCAATAAGTTCTTTCACTGGAATGTGAGACTGAGGAGAGAGGAGAAGTGGTGTCTCTTCAGCAGCTTGACTAACTGGGTTTTTCAGCATGAAAGTAAAAAGTCTAGATTTAAATGGAACAACATGATACTCTGCAGCACTTGGGACTCCAATGGCATCCTGCAACGAGGCTATACTGTTCTTTTCCGAAAATTCTATTAAAGCATGGATACCCTAAAACATGAAGAATGGAAACAGACAGGGTTAGACAAATGAGTACAAGCCCTGAACTGATACTACTTAGATGTTGCTGGGAGTATTGAGACAGTTTAATGATAGTCCTGAAGCTGAACGCGAGGCCTTGTACAATTTTTAGACACTTCTTCACAAGAGGTCAGAAATATTTAAGATATGCTATTCATGGCAGTAAGCACTAAACATGAACGTTCTAAAATCTATTTATTTTCACAACTGCAACACTTAAGAAACACATAAAAGAGAGTTACCTCTATTGTCAGAACAACGCACAGTGCAGTGCTATGGGAAAATTTCAAAGATTTAGTGTAAAACAGGTTTCTAGCTATGCCTTAAGTGTTGCTTAGCTGATTTATGAATAAAAATCTGTTGCCCAGCAACATTAAGATAAAAAATTAATTTAATATACAAATTATAGATCATTTTCTTAACTTGCATGTATGAGGCCTTGACCAAATGCTGGCATTGTTTTTGTCTAAGTCTAAATTTTACTTTACTTTATTAATTACTTACCCAATTTTCAAAAAAGAAGTGACTTTTAATGTTTCCATGACTGGATAAATACTGCAATAATTTTTTTTCATTCAGTTTTGGTGGGCACTTAATTAAAACAGTCCGTTCTGCTTGCTCCAATCGTTCTGTTTGGACCTCAGCAAATGTCTTCTTTCTGGTATTGACTTCAGCATCTGTGAGAAGAAATGTGCATCAAGACTCTTCTATATAAATAGAAAGATTTAAGACTGATTTTAATACACTTAGTCTCTTTCTCTGGATTGAATAACTGGCCAAAAGTTTGTCCTAGCTCTCTGAGAGGGTCACGGCAAAAGAAAAAGCAACCAAGAATGAGTGAAGGACACAAACGTAAGTGTATGTCTGTCACAAATGCATACATTTGTAAGAACAAGGAATAGCAAATACAGGAAGAAAACAATACTGACTTCCCTTGGTGCCCCAGGAAGCTTGATAATACAAGGAATCTTTTCTCTCCTTCGATTTGCTGCTCACCATCAAAACACTCAGCACACAGAGTCAGACTCTATATACGAGTCTGGAAATACCAGCTAGGGTATGAGGCAGAGCTAGACCTTTGGCAAGCTATGCTGGAAAGATAATCTCTCTCAGCTACCACAAAATCAGCACTTTCACCTTCGGAACAATTCAACATTGGCTTATTTCTACAACTTGTCACCTTCTTTTACAGTAAAACTCCTACTCAAAATTTTCATTTAATACTATACTTTCATCTGCTCTACTACAATAAACCCACAGATCAGTCATATCTTGCCACACTACTGGCAAACTACATTGCTGCTGACAGCCCACAGAATTAACATGGAAATGAGACACGCTGAACACAGACACTCTTTTCTTGATTGCATACATGAAAAGGGGACATGTCCTGAAATTTGAAATCATAATCACTTGCCTGCATAACTATCAAACTAATCTACTGACCACAGCACATTACTACAGCTTGTGAAGCTGCTGTCTGTTAATACTGCCATTTGTAAGCCAGACTGGAGAACATGCAGTTACTTCCCTGCAGCTACTGTTTGCTAGGGGAGGACTCAGAAGATCACTCTATTCTATGGTCTTGATTTTGAGGAACCCATGGGATATTGTGACCTCACAAAAATCTTAACTATCACCTAATGACATTTGTTAGTATTTATTATTATTTAAAAAAAAATAAAAATCAAATGGGAGACTTAGGTTAGATAAAAACATGAAATTCTTTACTGAGAGTGGTAAGACACTGGCACAGGTTGCCCAGAGAAGTTGTGCCTGCCCCATCCTGGCGGTATTCAAGGCCAGGTTGGACAGGACTTTGAGCAACCTGGTCTAGTGGAAGTGGAAGGTGTCCCTGCCCATGGCAGGGCAGTTGGAACTGGGTGATCTTAAGGCCCTTTCCAACCCTAACCATTCCATGATTTTATTTTACAAATTTATTGAGCTCTTACATAGTCCTGTAAATACGAACCAATATAGTCGTTTTGACAGCTTAGTTGTATATAGCATTTTTCACTAGAAAACCAAAAAAGCACTGTATGAAGATGATAAATGTCCTATTTTCCTTAGGGGCAGAGCAGTATGAAGTGACTCTGATACAGAAAGGACAAGTCACATGGATGAGTGCCACAATCAGGAGATGAACCTGGATCTTCTCACTCCCACAGCTCTCTGCATTATGCCAGATTGCCCATGTGATTCCTGGGTGATTTACTGCCTGTACATGCTTAGTTACTACAGCAGATGATGTGCTCTGACATCTCTTCCTGGCTCCGCTGTCATCTGCACAGTCTAAGCACAGCACAGGTACACATAATCACATCCAAAAGGTAGTTGTAAGCATTTTAAATGCAGGAGAAACAGCCCATTTTGCTTTCTTTTTCTGTTGCATACAACATTTCCAGTTAGTGCCAAAGTCTTACAGTTATTTTAAACAGGTATAGACCAGCACTCCTGCTGGAAGAAACACCACCACATGGTGCTCGCAGATATTCTAATGCTGCCTTCTGCATGCTAATGGTAATGCAAGTATACATTTAGTCATGTAGCAAACCAGGTCCAAAAAAAAGGATCATTAACCAAAATCTGCACACACTCCAACTGGTCCACGCCTCTTTTATACCGCGGGCCCAGAGCTGAACGCAGTGCTCAGGGTCTCACAAGAGTGGAGCAGACGAGGAAATTCATTCACCTCTAGCACGTTTCTACGTTTAATAAACCAAGTCCCCGACACCGCTAGCAGATTCTGGGCTCCCAGGCTGCACCCAGGCGCTACGGCAGAGAAAGCACAGGCCAGCACAGCTGCCGCGGGATGCCCCCGTCGCTGCAGGGACTCCGAGGCCCGGAGAAGGTACTGAAGCCTGGGACGCCGGCACTGCCCAGGCGCCTCTCCCGGGGCCGAACCGCCCGCCGTAAACACGACAGGAGGGCACTGCACCGCGCGCACCCTCTCCCGACCTCATATCCCCCCCGGGAGGCACAGCCGTACCGGCGACACCCCGAGGGGAACGCGCCGCGGCCCGGCGACCCCTACCTTCACCCGCCTCCTCGGGCCCTGCCGCCTGCGGCGCCCTCTGCACCGCAGCGCCGGAGGAGCCGGGCCGGACCTGCCCGCGGGGCTGCCCGTGTTCCGCGCAGCCGCCGGTCGCCGCCGGGCCCGGGAGGCGCAGGTGGCCCCGAAGCAGGGACAGCGCCCGCCCGCCCGCGCGGTGCGCCATTACCGGGCCGGCAGCAGCCTTTACGCAGGCGCTCGCTCTGCCTTGGACGGCGGCCGGTGAGGCTCAGATTTCCTTCGTCTGGAGCTGAGCCGCTCCCGGGCTGTGCCTGGGTTACCGGCACTACGTTTGCCGGGCTGGGAAGGGCTGTTGTCACCACCAAGGCGTGTGAGAGCAGGCAGCTGCCTGCTCTGGCGTGAGGGAGCAAACTAGCCGGCCAACCCAGCCCAGGGGCCCAAGGCGTGTGTGCGCGGGCAGCTGCTTACGCGTGTGAGGAAGCGCAGAGCGGGGTGGGCCTTCTGCGTGCCCATCTGCCGCGGCCTGCGGTCGTCCCTTGCAGGACACCCGCCAGCCAAGGGCGGGAGGGGTAAAGGTAGGCATGGAGGTGAACCCGATGGCCAAAGCGATAAGGGCCGAATGCAGGTTTCAGCTGACGGGCTGTTTAAGAAGCGGAAACACTGGTTATAGCTACTGGTGATAGCTCTAGGTGCAGTCAAGAACTGTGTTAGGGCTTAATTATTGAAATGTACCAAATAAAGAGTTTATTTCGTAATAATAAATGCATAATAATGTGTCTGCCCCATCCCTGGCAGTGTTCAAGGCCACGATGGGGCTTTGAACAACCTGGTCTAATGCGAGGTGTCCCTGCCCATGGCAGGGGGGTTGGAACTAGATCTAGAAGGTCTGTTCCAACCCAAACCATTTTGTGATTTGTCTGGTCCCATGGCAGGGGTGCAAAAAGGGAGTTACTATAGAGAAGGCAGTACGCACATTCTGTGGGATCAGAAATGCAGTGGTTAGGTCACAGAGCTGCAGGGCACCCAGGAAGTGGCCTACAGCGTGATTCCCAGGTCTGGACTGATGAAAATGTCGGGTTTGTTAGTATTCTAAAATAGTCATTTTTGTAAAACTTAAGGGCACATGTGTATTGTATGTTAGGCTGGGCTGTGTGGCTCTTCTGTATGTCAGCAGGTCTTCACTGCGGAGCTGTACCCTTGGGAGCCTCCTAGTAAGTCAGGGTCTTTAAGTAATTGCTATGACCTACCTTGGGTTTGTATCCTAGGATGATCCTGAACCTGAATAGATTGCTTTTCAAATACTGCATTTCAGTTTATACCCTACATACACATGTCATGGAGCAGAAATCTGTGTTTCCGCCATCTTTCCATGGTGAGTTTCCTCTGGAATCCTATGACTCATCCTTCGTAAATGCACTGATGTGGAGAGAAACTCCTCCTCTTTTCCCCTTTGAAGCTGGTCTAAAAAAAGGAAAATGGATTCATTAAAATTAATTGTGGGTTTAGGAACACTAATAACCCAAGCAAATTCCTCAAAGAGGATACCGAAGGTTTCCTACCTTGAGAGATGCTGTGCGTAAGAATGTGTTTGCTCAGCTTTAACCTTCCATGTTCAAGGTGCTCCCAATTCTGCCTTCTCCTATGGCCTCTCTCCTTTCTACCTCTCCTGTAGCCTGCCTTCTGCCTTAGTCCCCTTCAATTTCATTCCTCTGGTTTTATTTCAGTGATCTTCAACTTGCTTGTATTTTTTCACAGGTGTTTCTTAGTAAATGCACTGAGTAGTGCAACTGAGCAAGGTCACACTCAACATAGATATGTATTTCTTGATGGAGGTTTGCCAATGTGTTTATCATCTGTGTATTTTGGAGAAGAAACCTTGTGTGAACAGATGTTAACACTGCCAGCAGTATTCCACATGCTAAGTTATGATGCTAAGGGAAACAAAATCAGTTAGTGAGCCTGTCTGGTTCCCTACACATTTCAGAATGTCATTTCTGCTATACTTTGGGCAATTTTGATCATCACAAGACAAGTAGCAAACATACGACCCTTAAACAAGGGAATCAGTGTGTCTGGGTAATGGAAACAGAAAAGGAGTTGTACGTACTGATAATAAACACTGGAGCCTAAGGAGAGCGTTCCGAAGCTTTATAATGAAAGTTTTGCCACCGACTTCAGTAAGCAAATACTCATTATAGTGCAGGTAATAAACAGAAAATACAGCTTGTGCCTCATGAGACCTTGAGGCAGGTTCACCTCACCTGCTCCTAGTGCTGCAGCAACTGGGTTTGGTGATCAAGAGGTGCCACTTTTCTCCTAAAAAACTAATTAGGTGAAGAGGAACAGTCAGGCAGCACAGTCCTGCAGGAGTTACTGCCTTTTGGACGAGAAATAAAATATAATCCTGCCCAATTTTAGCAATTACTGAGCTTACGCTGCTGTCCCCAAGAACATTTCAGTCCCACTGCCCTAACAAATCCTTCAAGTTGTTGTCCTATATTCCACCAGTTTCAGCTGAATTTTTATTCCTATAACCATAGAATCAACTATGTTGGAAAAGACCTTAAAGGTCATCAAGTCCAGTCGTCAACAATGCTTGAACTCGGTGTGCGCAGGCAGCTGGTAGGATCCCCCTAGATACGCACAGACCAGGGGAGACCGAAGGGCTCACAGACGGCACCGGGGCTCTGGCAGCGCCGTGGCCTCGCCCTGAGCATGGGCGGCGCAGCTCCCGCCTTCCAGGAAACCGAAATAGAAACCTCGGTCGGGGCCGTCCCGGTCCCCCGCCCTCGGCGCGGAGCGGGCGGTGCCACCTGCGCCCTCCCCGGCTCCGGGAGTTCCCCGCAGGACCCGGCTGAGAGCGCCCGGCGCTCCCGGCGTGCGGACGGACGGACGGACGGACGGAGCGGCTCCTGGCGTGCCGCGGATTAGCGGGAACGGGCTTGGGGCAGCGCGGCCTCGAGTGAAGCGGGAGAAGCCCTAAGAAGGCACCGGCGGGACGGGACTGCGGTGCCGGTGAGGAGACGACCGGACTACTTCCTCGCTCGGCCGGCTGGCAGCAGGGACGGAAGTGCGGGAATAGAGCCGGGCAGGCTCCCGCCTGCCCTCCGCTCTCAGCGCACCGTGTTTGCGCTGGAGCCGTTTGATCCGCAGCACCTGTTGCTGCGGGTTGCTGCTGTTCCCCGGGTCTGCAGGGCAGGGGGGCGCGAAACGCTCTGCCCAGGCAGCGGGCGGTGAGGGGACACACGAACCCTTTTCTGTGGCACGAGTGAAAGACTGCCATGATGTAGAAGTTGAAGTTGTTGATAATTCTTGTTTCTTAATAGTAGAGCTTTTTTTTTTTTTTTCTTCACTTTTTTTTCTTTTTCTTCCCGAAGGAACTGTGGTTCTTGAGGTCTGTCGGTAGCTTTTAGTAAAAGCGAATAGTGACTTGTTTTCATCGCTGATGGACAATTATTTGTCATTCAATTTATTGGAAGTTATTCCCTAAAAGCAGCGCAAGAAATCTTTATTACGAGTGTAGGATCGTATTAAGCCAGTCGGTGCAGGTTTTGATTGGTTGAGTTTGTGGTTTTTGGTGCTCTGGTGTTTTAGTTTTTTAGGTTTGGTTGTGGGGTTTTTTTTTGGGGGGGGAAAGGATGGGGAGGGTATTTGGGGGGGGGGGGGTTTGGTTGGTTTTATTGTAGGTTTTGCTTGGGTTTTTTTCTTTGCCTTGTTGATTCTTGACACACAAAAATCCCCCAGGGTCTCAGAAGTCTGGTATCCAGTTACTGTTCATTTGATATGGTGGATGTAAGGATGTTGTCAAGCAGCACACTTCTCAGAAGGAAAAAAAAATAAGAAAGGGGGTTAAGGAAAAGCTACTTGTGATAAATAGAGAAGCAAACCTTTGGCTTGCAAATTACTCATGTGGCAATGTTGAAATAATGGCAGAACTGGAGCAAGAGTCTCGTGCTTTAGAAACTGACTTGGGTGCTTACATTTAGTTTTATTTTTCTGCTGTAGGTAAGAACAGTTTTTTTAACTGAGAACCTAAGTAAAGCATAGTTAGTGACATAATTTCTGTATGTACCTGTATTGTATTGGGTGATACAGAATATTACTTGAGTTGTCAATAGTGGTTCTAGTACAGGACTTTAGGGATAAAAATGAAGGATGGCTCTGTTAGCAATGAGACACCTTTTTTTTTGCTGGTGGTGAAAATATAATGCATAAATTGCTGCATAATTTAAAAAAAATCAGCTTTGCAAAGTCTAGTCACTGCTCTCGTGTCAACATTTAGTGTTTAAAATTTAAACACTATTTATGTTTATAATTTAAACATTATATTTAAAAATATAGGGAAAATGGAATCATAGAATCATTAAGGTTGGAAAAGATCCTGAAGATCGCAGAGTCCAACCGTTAACCTAACACTGCCGAGGCTACCACTAAACTGTACCACATGTACATGTCTTGGTGACTCAACCGCTTCATTGGACAGCCTGTTCCAGTGCTTGACAAGCCTCTTGGTGAAGAAATTTTTCCTGATATCCAATCTAAACTTCCCCTCGTGCAACTTGAGGCCTTTTCCTCTTGCCCTGTGTTACTTGGGAGAAGAGACTGACACCCACCTTGCTACAATGTCCTTTCAGGTAGCTGCGCATGTGAATGAAGGTTCTGCAGCTTTTCTCAAGCACTAAAAGCACAGAACTAAGAATGCACGGGTTGTAATCACTTTTTCTTGTTATTCAGAGCTTTTGGGGTACTAGTAATGCTGTCAAGAGTATTGTTAGTGTTGTGATGCAGTTTTGGAACACTTTGAGGAACAGAGGAGCTGGCATTTACAGAAAGTTGCATTTGGTTTAAACTGTACAGATGTCTCATGCATGAAAATATTATCAGAGAGTGAATTAGTTTAATTGTGGTAAGTACTTGTCTTTATTCACAAAAGACATCTAGAGGGTCATGTTTTTCTCCAGAAACCCCCTTGGGACTAGTTTCTAACCTTACCTGACTTTACACTTGCAGTCTCTCAGTTCCTTTTATGACTGTACTGTTTCTTTTCTCTCCACCCCCAACAATTCAGCACCTTAAAAAAAAAAGGGTGGGGGGCAACGAATAAGAGTACTGCTGTGGGGAAATCCAGAAATCTCCTTTACAATAAAGAGTGAACACTCTGAAATGCTTTGTCAACAGCTTTGAGACTGGGTATAGAGCAGGAAGATTGAATGCTGGAGGTTAGAAAACACCCCTGGTATCTATTTCCTCTTGTGGAGGTTGGAAAAACCTGACCTCTCTCAGCATCCCAGATATAAAACTTAGGTCTCCCTGCTTGAGTAGTGCTAGTGACCGCAAGGTTTCCCACCGGGCTGCCATCAGGTTTACATGAGGCTTGGGTGAGCTGGTGTACAGTGCTGATGAACGTCGCTGTGTCTCCCTTGGGGGGGGGGACAGAGAGGGGCACAGTGCTGCTCTGCCACTGTCACCCCTGGGGTTTGAAAAGGAGCGTGTTGCATCACGGGTGCTCCACTTGCCTTTTCCTGTGCTGCATCTGCTGAGCTGTCCTGTCCTGTCCTGTCCTGTCCTGCCTTTTGAACTTGAAGCACATGGTCTGAGTTTCTTTTCCAAGTCCGACGCGTCATTTTACTTGGTTTTCTTCAACGTTAGAGCTGACGTAAATACTCTAACCCATGAGAAATACGTGCCACAAAGCTTCCCCATCCTTGTGGGGAGGGTTAGAAAGATAATAATCGTAACCAGAAACTGTACCTGGGTAACTGGCATTGCTTCATGGCCTCAGGGGACCGAGTCTGCTGTTTGTCCTTGAGATAAATAGGCTATGATTGCTGCTTTTCTGTTTTCTTTTTGGTTTAGGGTTTGTTTCTTGGGGTGGTTTTGGTTTTGTTGTTTTTTTTTTTGTTTGGTTTTTTTTTAATTAGCTTTTTGTATGGTTGTTATCTTTCACCCAAAATAGATGGTTGCAGTGCATTATGAAAAAGGGAAGTGAGAGCTCTCTAAATAGGGCATGCTCTGCTCGGCTCTGCTAGAGGAAGGAGGGGTCTTTCTCTTATTTACTGTTAGCAAGCATGAGGCAGGGAGGCTAAAACTCAGGATCTAACCATGGAAAAAGTATTTTTCACTGCTACTTGGAAATGAGGATGATGATACAGTAGCTTGATTCTTTTTTGAGGTGTCATCTTTTTCTGCAGAAAAATCCCCTGTTATCTCAGCCTTGTGATTACTAGTTTTTCTTTCCATGAAGCCTGTGAAGCAAATGATCATATGAGTATAAACCAGTTCTTCTGCTTGAGCTAGCATGCCATGGCTTTATTTGTTTTGCTTTTTTTAATAGACTGCTACAGAACGCTGTGAAATTGTCATCGGTGGTAAATACAGGTTCGAGAAACATGACGACTTCAGAGATTATATTGAGGCGTTTTTGATGGTTTTGTGTGATGTAACCAGGATAAATACAAGGTAAGTGCTCTAGACATTTACATGTTGAAAACTATTTGTGTGAGTATTTTAATTACTGACCATGCATATGTTTTTAACTCGAATAGAGTAACTCTCTCTGACTTAAAGTAGGAACCTGGGATGGGAAGGGACTTCTTTGTGATGTTGAACCTAGTTTCTTGTAGTGAAAATTGACTTCAGCAAAATGATCAAGATTTATCTTAAGAAGTTATTTTTAGGACTATTGAGGAGGGACAAACTGCTGAAAACCTGTTTCAAAAGGTCGTTGTTATAACTCAATTTCTGACTTTCTTCTGAAACTGGTGAAAGTTTCAGTTCCAGTCTAGTTCTAGATCAGTTTTTGTAAAAAAGATGGATTGCATGTGTCAGGTGGTGATTTACTTGTGCTTTAAGCAATGATACTAACAGGTGCTTGTTACTAGTGGAGTGATCTTGCTTCATGACCTTCTCCCCATTCTGGACACATTACATAAATTGCTCATAAAAACTTGGGGATAAACTAATTGAGTATGTTTGTGTCTCTGTCATTCATTTCCAAATAATGAATTCATTCATTTGTATTGAGGATGCTACTTCATTTTTGCATATCCAGCAAAATATCACCAGTTTGTGCTGCTTTACTGTCCAGTTCCTCTAACAAAAAGCTTTATCAACGTAAATGCCAAGAATGAATGACAGGATAAGTTCACTAATAAATTCTAAATAAAATTTCTCTAGCAAAGACTTTTTTCTCTCCATTTCCTCTTCACGCAGGCTACTAATTACGGAGTACTTTTCATAATAATTTTAAACCTATCTGTATAATGCTGAGCTATCACCCCGATCACTTCTTTTCACTCTTACTTTGCTAAAACAGATTTAGGTGAAAAGTGTTTTCAGGTTTGTTTCTTTCTTTTTTTTGTTTCAGGAGTGGTTTTGCAAAGTGAACAGTAATGGAGTATATGAGCACGGGTAGTGATAGCAAAGAGGAGATTGACTTGTTGCTAACTAATTTAAATATGTCTGAGGTGATAGACATCATGGAAAACCTTTATCCAGGTGGAGACCTTGCAGTCTATGAAGACAGCTTAATTGCAATGTGTGAAGAAGCAAATCAGAACGAAGAAAGTGCGGAATCTTTACTGTTTTGTGAAAGGGAGGTTTCTTTGATGTCCTCTGTCAAATATGGGACTGTGGAAGACCTGCTTGCTTTTGCAAATCAGGTGTCTAACACTGCAAAACAATTTAAAGGATGCAGACAGCAAGAATCTGGAATCCTCTTGAATATGGTATGTCTCTTTTCTTTTTACTTGAAAATCAGTAGACCTTAGAAGTTAGAAGTTTTTAATGAATGTAAACAAAGTTCATCTTCAGTCCTGGGAGTAACAGGCCATGGTTCCCTGGGCAGCCCTGGGACTGGAGGGGTTCTCTGAGGACATCAAGTCTAGCCCCTGCAGTCTCAGGCAGCTACAGAGAAAGGTCTGTTGTTCAGCAAGGGGCACTCTGTGTTGCCTCTTTGTATCCCCAGAGATTAGAAAACGTTTCCCAACATGCAGTAAAAAAGCAAAAGCCACAACTATGGTGGCTTGCAGGTTTGGGAGATGGTAAAGATTTTCCAATGCCTTATTCAGTAAAAAGAGTTGAGTATGCAAAACTCCCAAATAAAGGTCTATGATGTATTTTGGTATACTTACTGAGTTCATTCTATCTGCACAAAATGTAAAATATAATAAAGGAGAAAAAGCATATAGTATCAACAGTGACTTTCCGAATTACAGTATCGCATAATATCACACACTGCTAACTTAAAGTATAAGTGCATTAGTTTGAGAGATGTTAATTTCCCCCAAAAAATGATACGTGTTCTACAAGTATCTGTAGACATTAGCATCATTGGACTTCTATTTAGAAACAGTCGCACTGGAAATAATCACTTATGAAATGGAAGTTTATTCATATATGCTTCTGCTGCTTTATTTTCTTAAGATATGCTATATCTATAATCTTAAATATCTTGCATGTAATATGTTTTATATGTGAACATTGGTTGCTTGAGGTGTGCTGGTTAGTTGGGTGTGAAAAAGCACAAGGTATTGCTTTATTTCTCTTTAAAGAGAGCATTGCAGTATTGCAAAACGGTCACTTTTAAACTCTGTACCATTGAAATGACACTTAGTAATATTAAATGTTTCCTATACATAGAATAGACACTGTTCTATGTACTCATGGTTGTTTTTCTTGCATGTTGTTTCTACATGCAATTGGAATGAACCAAGTACAATTAGGTGCACGTGATCTCATTAAACAGCTGAGGACTGGAGGCAGGGCATTACCTGTACATGCTTTCCAGCAGGTGCATCTACATTGTAAATATCTACAGCATTTTAGTTAGGATCAGGAGTGTTTCTGATTGCTTGGTGGCCCTCACTGACCCATGGCTCATGTCACAAAGTCTTGGAGTGCACAAGCTTGATTTCTTTCAGTTAAAACTAAACTGGAGGATACATTGCAGCCACAGACAAGCACTCGATCTGTGAGACCAGTCTAGGAACTAGTCCTAAAAGCCTCCTGGAAATGTGAATGGTGTGCTGGTCGCTGCTTTCTTGTTCTGCAAATCCAATCCACTCTATCTGTGTTACTTTCCAGCATAGGTATAACCCATGTGGATTAGCTAGTCTCAACCCCTTGAAATGGCAGAAGCAAGCAGGTGAGATGTACGGATTGCTAGCATCTTTACCTTGGCTCTGATAAGTAGAGGGGAGGCTCATTCTATATATCCTAGGGAAAATACTTTTTTGCAAATATATGCCTCCCCCCCAACAGTTAAGAACTTACCCTCCACAAAATTAAGAACTTCAAAGAATTAACTCAGTTCGTGTAGATACTAGTCACAAATGACGGTTTTAGTAGTCAAAAAGATACTTTCCCAACTGAAAATCATTAAGATTAAATTGTGTAAAAGCACAGAAAGATTGTGTTGCATCTTAAAAAGAAATCTAAACCAAATAATCTTACTAATATGCTGTTATCTTAAAAAGAGTAGTTGAAGAGCTGAGTATGTGAGGCCATGTGACAGATATGAAGTGATAAATATCTTTGATGTGCTTCTACATGTCTTCAAGAATCTTGATAAAGTAGCAGTAAACAGGTTAATCATATTCCCAGATACTGACAATACTCTATATCCCTAAATTAATTAGAAGTGTTTTCATAGGAAACACTGCTAGTTCTTTACCTTAGAGAATATTAAGAGATTGAAGAAATAACATCAAAAATAAAGCAGTACTCACATGGCTGTAGTTAGGGAGTTTGATCTCTCTGTCATGTGTAGAGGGAGGGAGCTGTTTCAGAGGAAGATTTAGAGCAAGATACTGGCTTAGATGCTGTGAATTGCTCATGGACCAGCCCTCCTTCCCTTGTTGACAGTACAGAGAACCAAAGATCCCAATGTTACCCACCAAAAGCAGACAGTGTGACTCACGCTCCTTTTTTTCAACAACAGTATAAAACTAAGAGAAGGTGGTTGATAAAACTCTGGCAGACTTCTTTACTTTACAGACTTCTTTTCGTAAGCAGCAGAAACTCTGATACAAGATGGAAAATTAAAATGTGTTCCCCTAGCAGTACATGTGATATTAGGAAATGCTGAAACTCTTGCTCACATTGTAGAAGATAGCCTGTGAGTAACAGGTATGTGGCATAACGAGTTAGCAGATTACAGGAAGGGCAAACATGTGCAGGTAAATCTAATAACAAGAGGTGGGTAATTTCATTAACCCAGCAGCTGTTGTTGTTGTTTCAAGACAATTGCAACTTACACTTTGTAAGTTAGTCACTGGAGAGAAACATGGATGCTTGGGCTGTGAATGAATGCCACACCTCACATGCTGTTCCCATTTGGTATTTCTAAATAAAGGCTGCTGAACAGATCACATGCATCATGCACATATATGTGATATATTATTTTCTTTTCCACTACATGTATAAAGTTAATTAGGCATGAAGTAGTTTTAATTTCATTGTGATTTTTTTTTGTTGTTGTTTTTAATTTAACTCCACAGATCACACCCAAGAACGGGCGCTACCAAATTGACTCAGATGTGCTTCTGTTTCCGTGGAAGCTAACTTACAGGAACATTGGCTCTGATTTTATTCCTCGGGGAGCTTTTGGGAAGGTGTACTTAGCCCAAGATAGAGAAACCAAGAAACGAATGGCATGCAAACTGGTATGTTGGTTCCGCAGTTTTATCTCTGAGCAAATATTGTATGACATAGTACTTACACTATATTTGCAAGCATGTCTGCATCAAATTCCACTGTTAGGCTGATAATCAACTTGGTTTTGTTCCCCTACACAAGGTAGGAAAAATGAATGTTTTAAACTGTTAACTTGTTTTAATTTTCTGGCTCTGAGGCTGCAAAAGTTTCTGCATTTTGAAAGTATCTGGAAGTATGTGTAACTGCCTAATGGGCTGCAGTGTGGGGGCAGAAGAATTTCTACTAGTCCTACTGTACTCATAGTGGTAAAATACCAGCATGAGATCACGTCTCTGCTGAAGGTGATGGCAAAACCCTGTGGCTGCAGACAGTTTTGGGATCTTGTCCTTTAACTGAGGTCCTTAGGCTTAAGTTTTCTTTACTCCAGTGCCATTAATGTCTCTGAGAGCTCAGCTTATATGCAGTTCTTACTGTATTTTGAGCCCTGACTGAGCTTACGGTTGAGAGATGTCTCAAGAAAACTGCTGAGCCCCCCCCAGTTTTTAAGCAAGCTGGTGTTTTCTTTCAACTTTACCTTTGAACATATTTTATTTTACATACATATTTTATTTTGAACATCTATTATTCTGAATTGAGCAGTAAATATTTAGGGCCAGTACAAGCTCATCTGGGACATTGCTCTATATCCCCCAGCATGTGCATAAACACCTGTATTACTTTTGTGCATGAAAGAGTTGGGGAGGCAGTTGTACGTCCTTCCCTTGCAGCCATTGCATCCACATGGGAACAGATTTAGTTTGCAGCTCCTGCATAACCAACTGCAGAATTAAAGCACCCTAATGTTCCTGAATATACAAAGGGTATTTCTCACTGCAATAAAAATATTAGCGTTCTATTTGGTCTGCAGCCACAAGTTTGAGGGAAAGAGAATAAAAAGAGTGGTAGCAGCCTTTCTGCATGTAAGTAAGCACAGCTTTTATTGTCTTAGCAATCTGCTGTTGGTACTTTTTAAAGAAATTTTGTGCTGCTGGGTGCTTGCTTTCAAGCAGGTTTCATAAAGCCATAAATCAGTGCTAATAAGGATTTAATCGAGGTCAGGAAGGTCCTGAGCATGGTTAGTCTGTAGACTGTGCCGGGTGCTGCAAGTACTGATTCACATGTTAGATATATAGCTCTGGTAAAGCAGATGAGACTGCACAAAGCTAATGGAAAAAGCAGAGGGATTTTTTATCTCCTTCACCAGGAAGTTTGCATAGAGCTTTTGCATAACCACCAGATTTTGACGGGAATAACTCTTGCTACATTGCTTTTTCTGGAAGATTGCACTTTTTATTTGGGCGTGATTCCAAAACTCTCTCAACTTTAAACAGGATGTATCTCAAGTGGAAAGGAAGAACAAGTCACAGGATCAAAATAAAGCTCTGTATTTTAGCAAGTGGATGCAAGTGCATTGCTTCCTTCTTCCATTTTAATCTGTAGGTTAACTAGTGTTAGTATGCATAACTTGCTTATTGAGCTGGTTTTGTCTGGCTTTGTTTGAATGTCCTAGGTCCCAGTGGAACAGTTCAAACCCTCGGATGTTGAAATACAGGCATGTTTCCGTCATGAAAACATTGCTGAATTATATGGTGCTATTTTGTGGGATGAGACGATCCATCTCTTTATGGAAGCTGGAGAGGGAGGATCTGTCATGGAGAAGCTGGAGAGTTGTGGTCCTATGAGAGAATTTGAAATCATTTGGGTGACAAAGCATATTCTGAAAGGGCTTGACTTTCTCCACTCCAAGAGGATTATCCACCATGATATCAAACGTATGTGTATTCTTTGGGGTGCTTTCTGGTCCAGGCTGGGCTCGGGCTGTGGTGGAGAGCCTGGGACTGAGCTGGAGTACATGTCCTTGTATCTCTGGGAGGATTCTGGATATAATTGTTATTTACACTATTTATTAATTCAGTTCAGGGGAGAGGATGGCTCAAAAGTCATAATTCCTTTGCCTTTCTTTTCTGAAACTCAATTTGAAATAAAAACTAATAATGAAAACATAACATAAAAAATAATGAAAATGAACAAAATTATTAAGGTGTGTTAAGCCAGAAGTTTCCCTCTTTTCATGTAAATTCATCCTGACTGTCCCCATGCACACTTTCCACTTGCACCATTTTTTAGGTTTCATGTTTCTGCATGGCTTTTCCTCAGTTTGAGACACTTTGGAACTAAATACATAATTTGTACTGTAATTGTCTTTCAACAACTGCTGCAAATTTTAGTACATTTACTTTTAAAAAGCTCTGGGTACTATCAGTTGGTATGGATACTAAACCTAAATTAAATACACTAATTGCTTTAAAATTTTAATGCATTACATTTAATATTACATAATTTTTCTCCCAGCACCACCTCCCTCTGCACACAGATGAATTCTGCCTTTTTAGTAACAGTGCTTCTAATGAAGACTTTTCTGAGTTAATTTTTGCTAAACTTGAGGGTTTAAAATAGAAATATTCAAACTGAACTGTTACAATAAATAGCTGTCAGAACATGATTATCAGGAATTGCTAAATTTTTGGCTCTATTTTGTATTTTCTTATTTTTTTTTTATTAATGTAGGTCAGTTCTTTAGATGTAAGTCTTTGAGATTCTGACAACTATAAAACTGCCTAATTTTTCCATTAGTTGTGCCTTCTTTCTTGTAGTAAGTCTTTTTTATGGGTGTATTGTAATTGGCAGTAACAATGACATTAATTAAAAGGTTTAAAAAACAAAGCAGCAAAAACCCAGCCCACTACACCTAAATAGTGTAGAGGAGAACCAGCCTGTTGTTGAACATGGTAGATGTGAGTGTGTTCCACTTTTTTCCCCAGCCTTTTTCTTCTTTACTTATCTGGTCAGATGTCCTCTGCTCAAGGGTTTTTCCTCAACAAGCAAAATCAGTAGAAAAGACTGTTTCCCAAACATCTTTTATCTATTCCTTACTGCATCAGCTGCTACTATGGAGTCTCTGTCCTGCTGACGAAGGAGGAGGTAGGGATTTTACTGTGAGAAAGACTGCCCTGAGCCTGGAAGGGGAGGATAATTTTTGATTGGCTCTTAGTGGCAATTCAGTGCTGACACTTATTTTAACCCTTGGTTGGAAAACAAATCATAAGGGTGTTTAGTGGGGAGAACTTCAGTCCAAAACCAGCCAAAGCTTTGGGAACAGTCCTGAACAGGAAGCAGAGTTTGCTGTGCTGTGGCAGTGTGGCCCTCTGTCTTGTCCTTTATGTGGTGTTTAAAATCCTTATCTTCAAAGGTATCCCTAAAATTACATATTTATTTATGTAGTTTTGTAGCACTGATAAGGAGGCAGCTCTGTGAAGGACTGCTTCAGGTACTGCTGAAATCAAGCCTGCATCTTTCCACTGGATGGTTGTGGTGGGTGCTGTCAAGGTGGAAAACGACCCACAGCTTCTTCTGAGAGACAGTGTGTTTCTGTTGTGTAACTTGGGGACTTCACTTGTCCACTTCTGAAACTGCAGACAAGAATTTCTCAAGGCTTATGCAGAGCACTACCTTCAAAAATATTTGATCAGAAATACAACTTCAAAGAAGGCCTCTGAGTACAAAGTTGTGCCTTAGGCAGAGTTTTATGAAAGAAAGCAAATTGAGCACCTAAATGTTGCAGCAATTCAGTGGGAGTTCGGAACTGTCCGTCTTGTTTACTCTTGCAGCCGTAGTCTGTCCTCTGTCGTCACACTGAACTGCTCTCGCTGACTGCAGTGCAGGAGACTGGTGTGGCTGCTGTAGAGGGGCCTTTGTTACTCTCTACTTCTGTCTTCATTTAAATTGTTAGTGTAGAGAAACCTCTTGGTGATCAACAGTTATGTTGTTTATAGGCACAGATGCACGGCATGCTCTTCACCTTGAAGAGCATTCAACATCTTCAGAGCAAGTCTTGTGCTGAGGGTCCTACCTTCCTTCCGCCTTTGTTCTTACCTCAGCCATTTTTTCTCTCTCTCTTTTTAATAGCCAGGAAAACGACCAAACATTGATTATGCTTTTACATAGACCAGTCCAGTTTGATTTATTTAAGATACAATTTAAAATTGGACCAAATCACTAGCAGACTGGTTTTAGCTAGGAGAAGGACTGTTGGTTATAGAGATAGGTCGTGCTAATCTCCCTTTTCAGGCCAACATCCAAGTGAAACAGGCATATTGTAAAGTAAATGCCAAACATGCTAAAAACTTAAATATTGACTTTTTTTTTGTTTTCTTTTAGCAAGCAACATTGTCTTTATGTCAACTAAGGCTGTTTTGGTGGATTTTGGCCTAAGTGTTCAAATGACTGAAGACGTTTACTATCCCAAAGACCTCAGAGGAACAGAGGTAAGAAGCTGGAGGAACAAAAGCACTTCTGCTCTATTACTGCCATGATTGTGATGCTTAGGCTCAAATTTGGAACTTGAGGGTAGAAGCTTGGACAAAAGAATTTTATAATAAACTTACAAAAACATTACAAACAAACAGTAACATAATCTCAATTACATTTTTATTTTCAACTTGCTGAATGAAGAATCAGGTATTACACTTTAAAAGCCATGTCACCTTTGCTGCAGTCCCATTCGTTAGTGATTATTAAATCAAGTCAAATTGAGACTGGGGTTAACTGAAGTCAAAGGAACAGTACGCTGAGGAGGGTTGCTTGTAGTGGATCAGCTGCTGGTCAGAGACACTTCAGACAGGAATTTATTCTTTCCTCTAGCAAAGTTTTCTTTGGAGATACCAGCTGTGGACTGGGGTGACCCGCTCAACACAGTATTATGACTTCTCCTTTGAAACCACAGAAACTGCAGACTTCTGGATTTCATCCCTAAGCATTTTTAAGCTCTGCTCTCTATCTAAATGTAACCCTCTTGTCCTTCAGGGGTTACGTATGGCACGGCTGATGATTATCTGGTAAACTTGCTTAGGCATTACATTGATGGAGGTGGGGCAATTTTAAATGTTCTCAATGACTTTAACGCTGAACACGCACAGAGGTCCCTCATGCTACTTGGGCTGCAGTAATGTCAAGGTGTTCCCAGGGTTGGAGCTTTAAGCAAACAGCCAAGCAGCAACAATTAGCTTGGATAGCTTCTGCAGATGTGGCTTTGCATGCTCTCCCTTGCCTGAGGAGTTTGTTTACATGAAGCACTTGAGCTGAAATGTTGGTGCTTACCATTCAGATAGTATTCCACAGCACAGGCACCTGTTTAGAGGAGATACTTATATAACTGATGGAGCACATTTCACTCCTTGGAAGGGTGGGATAAACCAAGATTTCACAGAATGTCAGACTTGTTTATTTTTTCCAAGATATTTGGGAAAATACTTGAACATTTGTTTTCACTGTTTTTCTGTTCAGGGGAGTTAAGAGCTTAAAATACTTACGGTACTGGAGGCAACATGCTTTCAGGCATTTAATGTATGTTCTTCATAGGGTTTTATTTTTGTTTGGGGGGGTGTTTTTGTTTGTTTAAGGGGGTTTTGTGTGCTGTTAAGAATAAGAAAAATGGTGGGAATGAGCTGGAAGCCCCGGTAGAGTGTTTCCCAAGGATGGAGATGTATGTGAACAGGAAATTTCCAGGTTTGTGCAGTGGGCTGGTGATGATCCACTCTGTCTGTTGGAGGACAGGCCAAGTTCACATTGGACACTTAGTTCTTCATTTAGTAGGAAGAAAATTATTCTGTATTGTTGAGCCCATGCAGTCATGGCCTCAGAAAGCAGATAATCCTCGCAACCCTGAGACATGATGGTGCTTGGTGTTTGCTGTCTCAGGGGAGAGGTATCCAGTCCTCAGAACCAGCAATCCTGCCATCTGCTGCAGCATCACAGGCCAGAGTGAGGTTGCAGAGAGAGTGATGGAAAAGGAGTATTTCAAATACCAAAGACTCACAGGAACATGAAGAATGCTAATCTAAAGGTTTTCGCAGTCTTCCTCCTAGGCATCTTCTTCAGAGTGCCTGTGTTCAGCTTAGTGGGGTGCCTAATCCAGTCACCTACAAAATGGATTCTTTGTAGTCTGATAACACCGGCTTGCTTTGATTATTTTCAAAGTAAGGTCTTGACTCTCCAAAGTCGTCTTGAGCTTTTCACCCTCTATTATGAAGCCTTAAGAAGTGTTGCAGTTGTCTAGGAGTGCTGTGCCTGCATGTAGTTGTGCAACCCCTTGCTAGGGCTCCATTACTGCCATGCAGCATTATGCTCATGAGCTGGCTGTTTTCTCTTAGGTCTAGTATTGGCAGGGACTTGTGTCCACAAAGGAAGTGGCAGTTGGAGTTATCTTTCTCCTGCGCATATTTTCCTCTGGGGATTTAGGATTTTTATTTGCTTCTATATAGCATAGAAAGTCTGAATGTAGCGAATTTCTTTGTGTTTATGAAAACGAAGTGTTGAAATTCTGGACAGAATGACTGAAAGATACTTTTGTTTGGTTGGTGTAGCATGACCAACTTCTGTTTTATGAACAGTGTGTGTACAAGGCATGCAGCACCATGTACCATGGTTGTGATGAAATTGCTCTGCAGGAAATAGTTTTTCTAGGCATTTGCTACACTTTCTGCTATGCTTCTGTTTCTTTGTTAAAATATAACATAAGCTTATGTTAAAACATAAGCTTCAGTTACAACTATTTGAGGGGACAAAAGGGTTGTCTGCTAAGCTTTGTTGAATGTGGAAGGTGTGGTTCATTTGCAGGAATGCTAAACTAGCATGAAGAGGAGGACCGGTTTTTAGCTGGGTTGTGTCTCTGGTCTGACTGGCAAATAAGTGCCAGCCCAGCAGTAGGAAGGATTTAGAATGGGAGGGTATCCAGGGCTTGGACTGCCTACCTTAGTTGACAACAGTCTTAGGCCAGCTTAAATCAGTCTGAAATCACAGCTTTGGTGCCCATCTCATTTTTGCTTTTTGTCCCTGTGCAATCAAGGTGCATCTTGACCATTTTCACGCTGACTGTAGCTGCAGACAGGTTCTTGTTTCAGTATCCTTTTTTCCTCAAGAAGGCAGCTGCTTTTTGTTTATGTAGATTTCACTGAAGTTGCTCTTTATTTGCTAATGACTCTGCGAGAATAGAAATTCTGTTATTTGCTCCTTATGAGGCTTAAATCTGGCAAGTGCAGATACATTTATTCTATCTTAGGCCTGAGGAAAGCTATGGATAGGAGTAAGTAGCAGCTGTAGGCCCTGCTGAACCTTTGCACACACTTTCAGTCGGAAGCTCTCTGCAGATAATGGCATGTGATTTGCTGGGAAATATTCCTTGGAATTTGCATGAGCCCTACAGCCATTTTCTGTCTATAGTAATAAGTAGTCAAACCATGTGGTGGTAACTTAACTTCCTGCTCTTATGTCAGTTAATGACTTTTAATGTGATTCTTTGTGGCACGATGACTTGAACTAATTAAAAGTTCTGTTTGGCTCCTTTAGAGGGAAACTGGGTGAGGGAAAAGTAGAAACCAGAAGCAAATAGGGCGACTTGCTAACCTAGTGTGCTGTGGGCTGTGCCCGTGTTGTGTTGAAACCTACTCACTCCCTTGGTGGTGGCAGAGTGGTGTGGGCAGCTCCTGCCAGCTGAGGGGTGTGCCTTCTGCATCCTGCCTGTCTGGTTCTAATCCAGCTATACTCCAAGCTTCCTGGAGCTGGCAGGAGCTTCCCAACAGATCTTTCTACAGGGTCTTGACAAATCCTAACATTTCAGTGCAGTGTTTGGATGGAAACTGTATTTTGGTTTAGACAAGATCAGAATTTTTGGGTTAAAAAAACCCAAAAGGATGGAAGAGGGATGCTTGCCTTCATAGCTGCTCTGGGGGTCACCTGGTGGAAAGGCCATGCAGCAGGAATGAACAGACCTGGCTTTTAATTTTAATGTGTTGCCTTAGATCTGGCTTGTTTCTCACCATCCCATTTCTTAGGATAATGCCCCAACATGTAGGTTATTGGCTAAGTGGTGGAGAAGAGAAGAGTAAGGAAGAAAGGAAGGTATACATCCATCAGTTCTGCTCAGACGCACTGTGTAGTATCCAATGTAACAGGGATTTGGGAAGTGGACTCCTGCGCCCAGCTAGGTAGCTTACAGTGGGGGTCACCCTCTCTTTTTAGCCTAGTACATACCCATGTTGTTCAAGCAGAATGGAGCAATCCCAACAGAGACCTGCAAAACAAAACTGACAATTCAGGCACCTGCTTTTGCTGTGGAGGTTCCTGCTACTCCGCTGAATTAAGTAGAGCCATGGCTTGAATCTCAGCCTCTCACAGCTCAGCTAAGCCCCATAGCCACTGAGCTGTGGCCTGTCTGGGGAAGGCAAACCAGGGAGTTTGTCCAGGTGCCAGACCAGAAAATCTCTGTGGTTGTGGTAATGTGCAGAGCAGAAAACTCTTATTCCTCAGATAGCGCTTCATCTTTAGGCTGCAGGTACTAGTGGGATGCATCCCATCCTTTCAGAGGGGAGTTTCCCAGATCACAAAATGCCACAATTTGCCTTTGCTTGTTGTTTTACTGTATCGATTAATCTTTTTTTTTTTTTGGCTGTTCTTCACAGATCTACATGAGCCCTGAAGTGATCCTTTGCAGAGGCCACACAACAAAAGCAGACATCTACAGCATGGGAGCTACCATTATTCATATGCAAACTGGTATCCCGCCCTGGGTGAACAGATATCCTCGTTCTGCATATCCATCCTATCTCTATATTGTAAGTGTCCTTAGGAAAGCTGTAGCTTGGTTTCAGTTGAAAGATTTTCTGTGCTCTTGTTGGGAAAGCTCCAGTCATATAAAAACTATCAGAGAGATGATATCATCCTTTTTTTGCTTCAGGGGAGGGAGGGAAGAGATGGGTTTTGATCATTTAGGGGACGACAGAGGCTGAGTTGGTTTGAATTACAATATACAGCCTTGGGTTTACTGCAAGAACAGGGTTAAAACAGTGCAAACCTTGATTGAAACAAGCCCACTGTGTTCTAGTCGCTTAGAAGGTGCGGATAAAAATGGACAGTTTTGCTTCTCTGGTTCTTCCAGTGTGGTGCAGAAACCTGGTGAATTTGCCTTGCCATGGGATTTTAGGCTTGCTTGGAGTTGCTTTCAGGTTTTAGATTTATAATAAAATCTGATTTTGAAAAGGTGGATTTTGTGCTGTTCTATGTTCTGTTCTAATCGATCAGCGCAGCTTAGGGAGGTGATGAGTAGTTGTAAGCAGGGAATTCCCAGGCTGCTCATGTGGTTATCTGTGACTTCCTCTTTCATTGTTTTTGGAATAACTGTTTCAGTGGTCTTCTTTTTTTTTGCCCCAACAGATACACAAGCAAGCCCCCCCCTTAGAGGACATTGCTGAAGACTGCAGCACTGCCATGAGGTTGATGCTAGAAGCAGCTCTGGAAAGGAATCCTAATCATAGGCTGTCTGCAGCAGACTTACTGAAACACGAAGCTTTACACCCACCCCCAGAAGAGCAGCCGCGGTGCCAGAGTCTGGACTCAGCATTGTTTGAACGGAAAAGACTACTTGCAAGGAAGGAGCTGCAGTTGCCAGAAAACATTACAGGTAATGATATCGGGCTTACTTAGCTTGTGCTTTGTAGATCTTACTTTGTGTCAAAACTCGATTTGAGTGAGTGTTTAGAAACAAATGAAACTCCAAAAGCTTCTGGAAAGAGACCAGTAAAAATCCTAATCAGATGAGATCAGACCCAGAGCTTATTAAGTGTTATGTAAAACGCCCATTGACTTCAACAGGGGAAGAACTTAGCCTGAATTCTGCAGCTCCGGAAGGGCTGGCTCATGAAAAAACCCTGGCAGTTCATTCAGGGAACTTCGGGAATTGCACGCTGTTGTGCCAAATTGCCTTAATTTGCCACAGTACTAGAGATGTTTTATTGATAATAGTGATTTGTTAACAACAGCAAAAGGTCCAACAACCACCATCAGAATCAAATCCGACGCTTTTTACCTCCTTACAGAAAAAGGCACACATAAAACCTTAACTAATGTTGCTGAGTATCAGTAGTACAAGTTCTTTGTTTTAAAAAACAAAAATGACTGAACATGGTTCGCCTTGTGCATTAGTAAGTGTTTCATGAAGGATAATATATGAGTCAGTTAAGAAACTCAGTGTGTCCTTATATAATATCAAGCCCAAGGGAGATTTAGTGCCTGTAACCTGCTAACAGACTTCAAAATGCTTTTCTTACTTATAAGTACACTAGGAGGGTTCTGACAAAAGGCATTTAAAAACTGACCCCAGAAAACTGGTTTATTTGATTGTGATAAGTATTCAAAAAGATATTTATGTGAAGTTTTGGGTGCCGTAATGCGTAATTGTTGCAACAAATCTACTTAAAGTTTAAATCAATCACAGCCCTTGCATCTAGAATGGCATTGCCCCTTCTGGATTTTGCCTTATGGGTGCATAATCCTTTGACTGTCTCAGGCCATCTGCATTAATTCTTTTGAAGATGAAAGAATATTTGACCATTAAACTGGAACTTTAGATGCCTGAGATTTCAGAACACTCATTATACAAGTATTTAGGGGAGTTCTGCTGTTGCAATACCAGGTCTGGTTTCTTCAGACCTTGATTTAAAAGTAAAAGAAAATAATCTGAGACTGATAGTCCCATATTTGTTCTGTATCATCACACACAGAGAGGACATCATCTGCTTAGAGGAAAATTACCCTGTAATGAAGGGGAATTCTCAGCTGGCAGAAAGCTAGCAGTTTTTTCCCTGCACCAAGCTCTTCTTTAGCACTATGGCTCAGAAGAGGAGGAAGCTCTGCATAGCTGTCCCAGCTGATGGAGTTGTTTTTTTAAATAGTTGAACACACTTGCTCTCTTCAGTAGCAGACTGCTTACCTTTCTTTGCCCTAGAGCTGTGGGTTGATTTGTTATCATTTATTTTATTTTATATGAGGTTTATGATGTGTTGTCCTTATAATGAAGCTTTCTAAGCCAATGTAATGTCTACAGCCATGACATTGAACTAATGTAGCTATTTGTGCATTAATGACATCCTTCATCTCTTGCCTTTTTAGACTCCTCACTGTGTACTGGGAGCATGGAAGAGTCAGACCTGCTAAAGAGGCAAAGATCGCTCTACATAGATCTTGGAGCTCTAGCTGGTTACTTCAATATTGTTAGGGGACCACCAGCCTTGGAATACAACTGACTCAGTAACATTTTATGTTGGCAGGTCAGAAATGGACCTCTACCTCTTAAAACTTGATTTTAAGACTTGATTTTCAAATTTGTGCATAAAAATATTGCCATTGTAGGCTGTCAAATGTGAATAGTGTTTAATTGCACAGATTATTAAGCTAAACCCTTAGGGGCTCTGATAAGCTGATCCCAAGCATTTATGTATCTGCTGGTTGACCAACAAGAAGATGGCAGAAAGAACGCTGCTGGGAATATCTTCATCCGGGATATCTTCTTGTGCTGCGACTTGCACTTTCATAAAACTTGTAATATATGCTTGCAAATACTGCCATGAAAAAAATAATAACAATTGAGCATGTGGGCTGTAAGGTTCAGTCTCTCTGAGCTGTCCTGAGAGAACCTTCCAAAGGAAAAAAAAAAAGTCCATGATGCAACCAGTCAAAGAGTGGTTCAGTCTTGTTCTGTCTTTGAGACTCGGCCAGTCTCTGAGCATGCTTAATGGAAATCAGGGCCTCCTTTATGCTGAACTAATTTCTATCAGCTCTCTCTGGAGCCAAAGCATCACTTGGTTACTGATGTGTTTTTAACTTTGCATCTTCCCTGGGCTGTTGGAGCTAAGCAGGGTGCTGTCCCCCTCTCTATGGGTAGAGGGAATTCTGTAGCAGTTAGTTTTGGGAATAGCACAGCAATCTGGCCCTGACAAAGCACAACGGTGACTCAACAGAATTTCTATGTTACAGGTACTGCAAGGGTATCCTGGGTAGTTCTCAAAGGTAAATCAAATGTTATTCCCTATTGGTAACAGTGGGCAGGCTCGAGACTCTTGCTTTTTAATACTTTACAATTGTACACGTGTATAACTGCTGAGTGCCATGGTTTGGAAAGCATGTCACTAGTGACAGGCTGTGTTCATGTTCCTATGGAAATGGAATTATATTGTTCTTGCTGTGCCTCGTGCATTTGAAACATGATGTTTTGGATAATAGTAAAACTATGTAAACTGCATAGTTCTGTACATCCCATGGGATGAGAATGTAAACTTTTATAAAACTCTCTTTGATGCTTAGGATGACTCTTTATAAGCATTTATGTTAAAATGGCATACTATGTATGTTGTACACTGAATCTTTTCTGAAGCACAGTCTCTTTTTTCATACGTCTGTTATTTAATGCGGCTCCTTTCTAACATACGATCTTAAAGAGATGATTCCTAGTTTGATACTGATACGGTCAAATGAATAAATCTAGCTGAGTACCTTGAGAAGCGGTGACTCTTCTTTCATCTATGAAAACAGCATGGGGCTATGACTGTATTTGCTCCAACCTCCCCTACTGTGGCCCAGGTACGCTGCATGCATTGTTCCACTTAGGGGCAGTTGAGTGAAGGTCAGTGTTGATGGATTTTGTACTTTGGTGACAGGTAAGGGTTTCTGAGGTCTCTTTCTCAGACCTCAACACTCCTTCTGGACCTCCTGGACGTTACACAGTGGTTGTGTGCATGCAGCACTTCAGTGCTGATGTTAATTGCTGCAAAAAAATGCTGCTGGGAATAACCTAGCTGCTCCAGTACTTTGTACAAAATCTGTAGGTAACTAGGTGCTTTGAGGAAAGCTGTGTAGGGAGCCCTCTTTGTATTTGTCCTGGCTGTAGTGATCAGGATATTTGGGGATGAGACTTTTAGTGTAGCTGACTGAAAGAAAACATGACCAAATGGTGTGGAGGCTCACCTTTTTCTTGAGAGATCTGGGTTCAATTTTCTGATATTTTGCTGATGGCTTTTGATCTTTAATGAGATTGATAGAATTAGTGGGATGCAGCATTTCAGGTAACTGGAGATGGGTTTAACATCTCTTCCCCAGTTTCCCTTCTATAAACGTAAGTTGATAATCCCCACCATATAGTGGCTGGATGTTATCCAGATACTTATCAAGTGCCTAAGTACTCCCAACAATGAGATCTACAGGCTGCTATGGGGTTTTACCATTGAAAAATATTACACTCATTTTACTTCTTTTATTTTTTTTGTCCTTTAATGCCATGTTGCTCTCCCCCACCCAGTCAAATGATTTAGCATGGGAACCTGCATCTGGGGACATATGCTTGCTGTTTAATATTCATTCTCAGTATATGGCTGTTACATATCTTCACACTATGCAAGTAATAAGTGACCAGGTTATCTAAGTAATTACAGTTTATGTATTGGCAGATACATGGGTGATAAGTTTCGGCTGAGTGAACCAGCCAAGTCTTGCTCTTCACTGGTATACCCACAGGTCTAAACAGTATGAGGCTTTATGTTAATACCACTTCAGAGGACTGGTACACAATCAACAAGTAGCTGCTCAGGGACACTGAACACCAAGCATTGCTACCGGCTCTGTGAGCCTTCTAACACTGAGGGCTATTTTTCAGGTGAGCCTCAGGCTGCAGCTAAGCAGGGATTTCTCTCTGGAGCAATAAATCATATGTGAGAATATCACATCCTTCAAGTGTGTCCTACAGTACTTGGTCCCTGCATTGTGTAAATTCACCTGTTTGTGCCGCTGCCTGGGGAACAAGGTCAGGGCAATGAACTGGGTTAGAAATAACCTGGATGGGGGAAGATTGTTTCTCTAATCTGGTTGCCTGAGCAGCTGTGTAATTGGGGCAATCGAGGCTGGAGAGGTGGGAGGAATGAAAAGGGATCTGGGGAAAACCCTGCCAGCATAAGCCCCAGGGGAATGGCTGATCTGTGCTAAACTGGGATTTTGCAAACGGTTTGTCTCTGTTGGTTTCTGGTGTGTAGTTTCATTTTCTCTTGGGGAAATACTGTGAGTTGTGCTAACAGCAAAGGAAAATGCAAGCGTGCGGAGAAACCCATTACTTGCAGTAACTGATGTAATCGGGGAGCTAGAGGTGCCTTTCTTCCCCCTGGGCTTAGCAGGTTTCCTGTCTTCAGATCACCCTGTGACCCTGACACTAAGCCCACCACGCTCCTCTGCAGGGCTTCCTGGTGTAAGCAGCCTACAGAGGGTTTGGAGATTGAAGATTTGCTGAGCTCCCCACTCTGTTCATGAAGGAAGATCTAGTTTAGGTCATGCCTTTGAAAACATGGGGGGAAAGAGGGAAGTCAAAGTCCCTTTTTTTCATGTTTTCTTGAAGCTGCTGCTTCTTTGTCCCCCTGCTCCCATCCTGTCTCATGCTTACTGCAAGAGAGAAGGTTTCACTTGCTGCCTGGCTCCTGGAGGGTTCTTAGCTCCTAAATTCAGGCCCTTGTTTTTCTAATCCTGCAAAAATGTCATTGGACAGAAGAGACTGGGAAGAGCAACCAGAAGGAGTTTTCTTGCCTGGAGATTAAATGAGCTTCCCTGTAAACCCAAACGGAAGTTTGAGAGGAGCTGCAGTAGTAGATCAGAGTGGTTTGTCAGACCTTCCCTGTGCTGGTGCTGGTGAGAACGGGGAGGGAGGCCCTTGGCCAAGCCCTAGTCCCTTTGTTGGGACCTTGGGGAAAACGGTGTCTTGTTCTTCTGGCTAAATGGCAGAATCAAAGAAGCAACTGGGGAATGGATGCTGAAGGTGTGACCTCTGCAGCAGCTGGGAAGACCAAGCAGGTTGGTTGGGAAGGGCTGGGGTGAAGACTTTGCTTCCTACGCTTTGCTTTACATTCCATGCCCAGGAAGGAAGGACTTAGCAAATTCCCAGTAAACCAGTAAACAAAGCACCAAGGCACTATTTGGATCCCAAACATCCTTTTATTTTCTTTACAGAAAGGGCCTAGCAAGGCCCGTTCCTAAAACTGTCACCATCCAAAGCTAATTATTTGGGCAGAGGGAAAACAAGTCCTTCATAAACACTGCGTGCTGACCAACTCAGCAACGCCCAAAAAATCCAGCCGGCCCTTGGGAGTGGCTCATTACAGTCCCATGGGTGCACTCACGCTGGTGCACTGGCTGGCCACCACACATAGCCCTGCTGACTGATACTGGGGCACGGTGACTCACTGGGGAGGAGGTGAGCTGCTGCCACAGCCACCGGCCTTTGCTTGCCTGTGCTCACCACGTGCCACCTGGGCAGCGGGGTGGCACAGCCGCGGCCCCATCCGAGAGCGTGCCCAGGACAAGGTGGGTTTGTCACGAGGGAGACTGACACAGGGAGGAGAGCTGGCGGTGCTCCACAGTGAGGTGTGCAAGAGAAAATGGGTGTGCGTAGCTGACCCTCGTCAGAGCTACCTGCAATAGCAGGGCCATGTTCACGCATAAATCTGGTCTCAGGTGTGAACCTTGTTCCAGCAGGAGTCAGTTTCAGAGGGAGGATGTCCACGCACAGAGGGACCATGCCCCACTTGCAGGCTATGACACCAACCATAGCTCTGCCAACATGAAGAAGTCAAATAAATGGGGGTTTGAAAAGTTCAAAATCCCTCCTGGTGCTGATAGCAAGTCATGTGCTGAAGTGGTATGCAGCCAAATAAGGGTGAGGGATGGATATGAGAGACGGGCAGTGAGGGACTTGGCAAGATGTATGCAGAGCCTCAGAGGAGGGGCTGGCAGGAAGGTGTCCATCAAACCTCTGCAGTCCAAGTGTCAGAGAGCCAGTGTGCAGCTTGGGAGCTTGCCGAGTGCAAGGGGCTGCCTTCTCAATTCGTGCTCACAGTGAGTGAAGGTCAACACTTCTTCTTGCCCCCACCCCCCAAAAAGAAGGAAAAAGGGAAAGGAAAGGAAAAGAGTAAAGAAAGGGAAAAAAAGAAAAGAGAAAAGAAAATATAAAAGGAAAGAAAAGGGAAAGAAAAATAGAAAAGGAAAGGAAAAGGAAAGGAAACCCAGTTTTTCCAAAGAGGAAGTCTTCAAAACTGGTGTGTAAATTCACAGGATAGGTCTTTTCCCTTTGACAGCTCCTCTCTTGCCTGTCTAAACTGCAACTGAGGAGGAGCTGCTGTGTATGGTTCTGGTACATGTACACTTATGGGAGAGCTAAAAGCCTGTACCACACCATCACTACAGGTGCTGCTTCAGCATCCTGTATCCACCACTGCTGTAAACACCTCCTCAACCACTGAGTGGTTGTGCATTATTTTTGTAGTATCAGAAACTACTGATAGTAGTTTCCAAGCCAAACTTGGTGTCCCCATCACCCGCGCCGGCTTCCCTCATATCCCATAGCTTTTGCTCTCCCTATGCAAAGTTGTCTGGTCCCTGTGAGTCATCATGTGCACAGCACACCCTGCCGTGCCAGCCAGCCTGGTGGCCCTCTGGGCACAGAGGATTGCAAGGGGAGGCAGGCACCATGGGTCTGCCTCTGTGCTGGGGTCACTAGCTGCTTGCAGATGACCTGTAGTGGCACAGGTGGAGCTGGTTTTGGGGACCCCTGGCTCTGTCATGCACCGAGCTCCAGCTGCAATGCCTGGAGGTGATGGGTTTCAGCTGCTGCCCTCGGCAGGGCCAGGAGCATGGTCATGCTGCAGGGATGCAAGCAGCTCAGTGGTGTGCTCCCATTCACCTGGTGGCCCAGGGACAACCTGGACCCCTGCATCCACCAGGTGAGCCCTGTGAGGACTGTGGCTGTGCTTTCTGGAATACAGAGATGGCAACACCAGGGCACCAGGGATGCCAGCAAAGGCTCCCACTAAGGGATGTGCATGAATAATAGCCTGAAAATGCTTTGCAATGATTTCTGGTCTAACTGGCCCCCTGCTCAACCTGCAGACCTGTAGAGGAGGGACACGTATGCTGCATCCATGTGGCTTTGAATGTACGTGGTTTTGAAAGAACAGAGAACCAGGTTTCAGTGTCTCAGGCAGTTAGCCAATCAGCATTTTCATGTGCACACTGGGCTATTTGCAGGGAAAACCAAACCATTCCCTGTGTAAGAGAAGATCTTTTCAGGCAGTCAAGGAGTACCGTTTGAAGTCAGGCTGACTCTTCTCCAGAAATATGAGAACGTATTTGGCTGCAACACATCGATAACACATCTTGCCAAAAGAGCAACGTTTCACGGAAGGGAAGTGACCCAAACAATGATAAAAATGTTCAGGAAGGTCTGGCTCCCTTTCTGCGTTCTTATGCAACTACTACACCAGTTAGTTGTATTTTCCAGCCTTGCAGCCAGGCTCCAGTATTAACTGTGGCATCTTCCCTCATCCTCCCCTGTAGCGCACGTGAATAAGTGCAGATTTTATAAGAATTCAGAAATTACCTGGAAGGAGGAGGCCCCAAGGTGTGTCTCTGAGCTTGCATATCTCAGCGAGGCGTGGTGTTTCCTCCTGCACCCTGTGAAGTCAGTAAACGGGGCTAGAAGCATTCCTTCGTCCGTGATGAAGCAGGGGGTGACTTCCAGCGCTAATTTAACAGGCAGGTGCTTGGGTAGCACTGCACATTCAGACACCTGAAGCCAGAATTAGCTCATGTGCCTGTTAGCAGGCATCCCAGCACACCCTGTGCTCTGGCATGCCAGAGGACAGGAGGGACCACCCACCAAACCCCTCCATAAGCAGGTCTTGGGCAAGAGCCACTTTCTATGCATGCCTCCAGACCACTTGTTAGGACATGTAGGAGATGAAACCAGCATGATATTTATGCCTGCTGAAGACAATCAGCAATAGAGACCTTGCATCCCCCAGCTGCCTGGGGAATGGTGGAAAATTCTGCATTTAGGCAAGGAAATGTAGTGCTCCTTGCAAACTTCAGCTCCTTACAAACTTCAGCTAACTCCAGCTGTTGTAAGCTGGAATTTGCCTTCTCTTAGATTTTAATGTCTTGCATGTCCAGTCTTCATATGTCAGTAGATATTGTTCTTCAAGATTTTGCAATAATGATGATTACAGTACTTCACTGTGCCTTTTTAATCAGAAAAGGTCTTATTTATATTTAGGAAGTAGTTTTAGTGAACTGGATAGTGCTGGTAGGTGAAAAGTCATCATGGGAGAGTCACGCTTCTTGCAGAAGCAATTAGTACCAGAAGCCATGAAGACAGATCATCTTCTCCAGACTGGTATTGTCTGTGTTCTATTTGCAAATGTCATCCCAGGGAACATCACCTCTGCCCCTGAAAGATTATGAAATGAGGCACAGGTTAGACACCAGGGAAACATGTCCAGCTATTAAATATTGGTCTGTCGAGGGTGAGTCATCTTTGTAGCACTCTGGCTGGGTGCTCCTTTCCCAAGTCCTGTGAGGCTGTGATTATTCTGAAGTCACCCACTTGCAGTGACATAACAGTTTTAGACCAGAGTTTTGAAAACGTAAGCATAAGATTGCGTGAACGATTTCAAGTGATTTATACGGTCAGTTGCCTTAAGTTTTTAAGCTGCTATTTTTACAGATAGAGGGACATGTTTCTAAAGCTTGAGTGGGACAACCCAAATAACTGAGTAAAGCTTTTCAGTCCATCCTGCAATTCGAGATACCTCCTGCTCCATGTGGAATTGAACCTTGAGGGGTGTCGGGCGGCAGGACAAGGCTGAGCCACCCCTGCATCCTGTTTCCCACTGACCCGTGTTTTGGACGCCAGAGCAGAGGCTGGTGCATGAAAAGGCAGTCATGAAAAGATAAACCTTGTTTCCCTTCTGTATCTGCCTGCACCCTCACCTCTCCTTGGAGTCCCAGAGCAATGGGACACTTCCTCTTCCTCTGCTTGCTTTCCTCACCTCCCTTCCCAGGCTTGCAAGGTCTTGGGAATGGCTCTCATAATTTCCACCTTCTCATGACACAGTATCTTTTACTCTGTGTCCCTGCAGCTCTTCCAGGTTATTCCTTGTGCGTGGGAGAAGCTATGGAACAAAGTTTCCCCTATCCAGGCAACTTCTGATGTGCTGTGAAGCACTGGTCCCCCACACTTCCCCCCTGCCAGTCATCTTCTGGCCCCTCTCCTCTAAGGCGGCTGGGAGAAGGACTACCAGGATCTTAGTGTCTTTCTGAGCAGAGAAGTACATCTAAGCACCAGTGCTGTTATATGAGGGTTATTCTCCTCTCTCCTGCCAGCCCGAGACGGAAAATTTTCCGGGAGAGGAGCCAGGCAGAAAGACTGGAAGGGTACAAGTGTTCAGCAGGGGACAATACTTGGCATAGCTGCACAGTCACCAAAACGTGCTGAAGAGCAGAGGCGGCCTGTACACTGCGCTTGCCCTCAGCCAGTATGCTGGCAGTGCTGGTCTGGCTCAGATGTCAGGCACTCTGGGAAGCTGACCCCTGTGAGAATGGGTCCTGTGCTACCCACAGGCTGCGGCTGAGCGTGGCACCCAGCGTATCTCCTGCAGGAGCCCTGTGGTATTGCTGTAATACAGAGCAGAAAGAGTAAAGTTTATTTCCACTCGTCTCCTCTCAGGACATGAGACCAGTAAACCCAAAGCCATTCCACTGCCAACTCATGAGTCAAAGCTGTAGGGTGATGCATGCACCGAAAGGGCACTGGGGATGCAGAAGCTGACCAGAATCACGGGATGTAGTCTGACCGTATTCATTTGACTAGTGCATTTATCCATAACATGCACACAGGTTTCTTTCGTCTTTGAAATAAGTCTCTTTCGGGCCTTTATCTAGCACACTCCTGTCTGTTTTGCAGGACACTAGCTAGCAGCTCTCTCACCGCATCTCGTTGAGCATGCTCATGGCGCTTCTGAGTTTAAAACCCTCCTGTCCTCTAAGTAAAGGAACAGTCTGGTTTGTGCCACCCTGCTCTCAGCTTTGCTAGGCTGATGCTTTCATACCCCTAGCCTTGCAACTGCCCGAATCCCATGCAGTCTATAGGGAGATATCTAGCCAGCAAAACGGGAAAGCTGCCTGCATTCAGTGAGCCTGCTCCTGCCCCAGCCCCAGCCATGGCAGCTGAGCTGCCTCCTGTCACTCAAGACACTTGAGCTCAGAGCTATTCACTTACAACAGGGTTCCTCCACCTCCTCCTCAGCAGCCGATAAGCGTAGTGCCAGGCACGCGCTTCAGAAACCCCATACAGAACACGCCTGTCCCTCCTCTGCTGGGACAACAGGCAGTCATCTTTATTTAAGGAGCTGTGTTGCTGGTAGTGATGAGCTTCACGTAGCTTTCCATCCCGGGCTGGTGCGCACGGGATTATTCACAACCTCCACAACTCCCACAGACTCACTCCTGGTGCGTAGCTGACTGCCGGTGTCACGGCGCTGACTGTGCGGGCGTGCTGCCAGGGACAGCATATCCTCCCGGTGGGTAGGTGGTTTCTCAGCCGCGTGTGCTGCAGCCCTCAGTCTAGTTCCTTGCTGTCGAGAGCCAAGCACGGCATAATGTTTATTTATATGTGGCTGAAGCTTGTCTCACCTTTCACAGGGCGTGGGGAGGAAAAGCTCACGTCTGCGGAGCAGCGTGTCCGCATGCGAGGCTCGCTCATGACTAGGAAAGCTGTGGGCCCCGGGCCTCGGGGGAACGCGGCTCCCCCTTGGTTGGGGCTGGGCATTTTGGCAACAGCATTCGGTCTACATTGTGCCTATCTCTCCCGTGGTTCCCCAGCCTTTGGGGTGCTTACCACAGCGAGGCTTTGTGGAGCCGCTGCAGGGTTGGTGGAGATGCCCCAGGGGATCGGACCTTGCTGCAGACCAGCTCAGCAGAGGGGAAAGCTGTAGCGTGGCTCAAAATTAACAGAGCAGATGTGTGAGATAGAGAGGGGGAAACCTTAAAGCCAAAGAAAACCACCTTAAAAGTTCAGAACCTTAGAAAACCTTGAACGTGAAAGGGATAATTTATCATCTTGTCTCACTTTCTGCATAACACAAGCTAAAGGACTCCTCACAGAAACTTCCCCAGCTCTTCTGCCCCTCCCTGCTCCCTGGAGCAGGAGGGAACGGGGCAGGGAAGAAGAAACATGAGAAGACCTGAATGCCACGGCTGAGTGATGCCAGCTGTGAAAACTGGCCGTGAGGACATGAGCTACGTGGGTTTCTGCTGCAAGCAGAGGAGCGCAGCAGGACCGCAGAGCGGGGCACAGCGAGCACAGTGCATTGGAGGCACAGTGAGCACCCCGGGGCTGGGGCACCGGCAGCAGAGGGTACTCTTCTGTCTCTGCTGGTAGCAGCGGCAAGTGCTGCGTCGGAAGGGCACAGGAGCTGGCCACCGCCTCTGCTCCATCCCGTGCCCCCCGTGGTGGTAGCCACCCTCGGAGTATCATCCCTGCCTATGACTTCATCTGCCTCATCCAGTGTCTTCACGACATTGCAGTCTCTCTCAACCTTTTCCTGCACAGACCAATGAGACCCAGGCTTTATCCCCTTCGCTCCCTGCTGCCGGTTGTTGCTCTCCTGGTGGCTGGAGTGAGCACCCTTGGGCACCAAGGTGTTGGTGTTCTGCTCACCTTCCCCGTGACTCAGCCATGCTGGGCTCCAGCCCTCCTCAGGCACCATGAACCCATGTCAAGGCAGGGAAAGGGTAGGTGACCCCCACTGCAAGGGGCTGCTTCCATTCTGCACCCCCTTGACAGCTTTCTTGAAAAAGTCCGTCTCAGGCTGATGTTCCCCTGTGCATGAGATCAGTGTAGGAATGAGCAGGCAGTGGGGAAAGTTTACTTCAAAAGACACTTTCAGACTTAACTCAATATAGAGAAAAGCTCTTTTTCTGTTACATTTTCAGGTGCCTTTCTGTACTCTGGTGCAGAAGTACCAGAGATAGTTTTATTTTCAGCCCTTCTGGCTTGGGGATTTCCTGAAAGCTTAAAGGAGGAAGGTGTCTGGAGCCAGATCCTGAAAAGGACATAGAAACTGAAGTCCAGCACCTGATCAGCTGATGCCAGCCTTGATCATGCCTAAAGGCTCTCTATTTTTACTTTATGCCCAGACTTCCTTAGAAACTGGAGGAAAACTGGAACTAAGGAGAAACTAAGAGGATCTAGTAAAAACACTGTCATGGAAAATGTCTGCACAACCCTGCAGGGTTTTGCAACACCCCTGGGGCACTGCTGCATCAGGCAGCAGACCTTGCACAAAAGAGGAAGAGTTCCTGCAGTGAGGTCTTTCACCATTTCATTTAACACATACTTTTTCTGTTTGTTTTGATGTCCTTTTACTGATTTGCCTTGCCTCATGATGGCTCTTACTTTACCCTGGCACTCTGAGGTATGACCTCGGCTGCTCAGTCCCTCTTCCCAGCCTGTATAGGCTCCTGCTTACACCTGAAGCCTTTGCGCAGCTACTAACATCATCCTATTAGGGATGGAGCCTTTCCACACCTTTTTCTTTCTCTTGAGGGTGTTTCTCCAAACAGCGTCTGCATTTTCTGCTTGGTGGAGGTTTGAATAACATGCAGCCTGTAAGCTTGTCCACACTGAACCTGGACAGGGACCTGCCCTGCCAGCCCATGGCCTATTCTCTGCTGCTCAGGCTACCAAGGGCTCTGTGTTTTTTACCTCCTATGTGACCCACGTGCATCTGTCATGCATCCAGAGCTGGTATATGGCACTGCCCACCCAAACACCTGGCAGATGTGGGTATGTGTGCCACAGCCACATGGCAGGCATATCTCTGGCTCTGCAGCAGGGAGGGGTGTCACACGCTGGCCTGCACCTTGGCTCGTAAGTCTGTGAGGGAAAGCTCTGCTGGTCTCCAAAGCTGTCATTGCTATCCCCTCTCTGGAGAGCGCTATCACAGTGCAAACTTGACCTTAAGGAACTTATAACAGATTCTTAACACTGCCCTGCTAGGACTTTGTTACAACAGCTCAACAAATTGACTTTTACACAGATAATTGTTTTCTTTGCCATTCCCAGAGTGAGGAAAGCTTTCCACTCCCTCTCCTGGTTCTATTTTCTTTCCTGCTCAGTTATCGACCCTACAAACCCAGATGACATTCCTGCTGCTGTTACTTCTGTACTAGCTGCTTTCATGTCTTTCACTGGAAAATCATGATGCTCCTCCATTTTATTACCTGGACTGCCTGCAGTTATGTATGATCCTCTAGTTTTGTTTGGGATTTTGTTGTTCATTCCTTCTGTCTGACATCACCATGTTTCTTAGCAAAAACAGGCACAGTTCTCCCATTTATTGCAATGCTTCCTTAATAACTGTCCTTATCAGCACGACTACTTCCTTTCTCCTTGATGCACATTCTCCTGCCCTCTAGACTTCTTGTATCTCCTACCCTATCTTACTTTTCTCTTCCAGTCCAGTAAGACTAGGAACAGCAAAGAAAGCTTTTTCAATTGGTGAAACTTGGAGCTGAGTGGGAGGTTACTCTGACAATATGTCATAGGCTGCAAGAACAATTCCCTGCCCTGGTCTAAGTTTCAAAGTTTTGTTGTTTTGTTGTTTGGGGTGCTTTTTAAACTTGAAGCATTGACTAGGATCATCTAAACCAGATCCAGTCCCCAAAGGTTACTCTTTCAGCCACATAGATTTCATGCTGTGAATGTCTCCCTCAGGTCTCACATCCTCAAATCATCCTTATAGACTTAAAACATCTCTTCATTTTCACTGTGCAGTCAGGACTTTGCACTCCTCTTCTGTGGCTGGAAAACTCCATTGGACACCACCTGCACTTTAAGCATCTTCCATTGCCTGCTATAGCTGTGCTGACCTATTCCAGTATGAATTGCTCATGGTCATTTGGTCTAAAAAAGAAAAACCTATAGGTTTTCACTGCTTTCAGATGATCTTTGCAGTTTCAGATCTTCACTTGGTGTCATTGCTATGAAAAAGCAACAGTTGCTACCTATATCAAAGTAGGGCCCTTTGTTGAGGAAAATGTGAAGAAATATTACCTACTTAAGGAAATAAGGTAGTTGGGCTCTATCTCAGAGCAAAAGCTTGGGCAAGTCAAGTAAGGACATTGTGTTCAGAACATCTGTTGCTTCTCAGCTCTTGCTTCGGCAAAATTTAAATTTTGCAGTTATTTTGAGCCCTTCAGACAGGAATTCTAACTGAACAGCAAAACGTTATTACCCATTAACATCTTCTGCCTGGCAAAGCCAGAACTGAGCTGTGGATGCTGATATAAAAAATTCACGATTTGAAAAATCATGGCAGTCAGGTGAAGTTCCTGATGACTGGAAAAAGGGAAATATAAACCCCATTTTCTAGAAGGGGAAAATGGATGAGCCGGGGAACTACAGAGCAGTCAGTCTCACCTCTGTGCCTGGCAAATCTTGGAGCAGATTCTTCTGGAAGGCATGTTAAGGTACATGAAAAACAACAGGGTGGTTGGTGACAGCCAGCATGGCTTCACTAAGGGGAAATCCTGCCTGAGCAATCTGGGGGCCTTCTATGATGGGGCTACTGGAACTGATGGACAGGGGTAGAGCAGTTGATGTCATCTACCTGGACTTGTGCAAAGCATTTGACACTGTCTCACATGACATCCTTGTCTCTAAGTTGGAGAGACATCAATTTGATAGGTGGACCATTGGTGGATAAGGACCTGACTGGATGGCTGCACGCAAAGAGTTGTGCTCAATGGCTCAAGTGTCCAGCTGGAGACCAGTAACGAGTGGTGTCCCTCAGGGATCAGTGTTGGACCAGTCTTGTTCAACATCTTTGTTGGTGACATGGACAGTGGGATTGAGTGCGCCCTCAGCAAGTTTGCTGATGACACCAAGCTGTGTGGTTTGGTTGATACGCTGCAGGGAAGGAATGCCATCCAGAGGGACCTTGACACGCTTGTGAGGTGGGCTGGTGCCAACCTGATGAAGTTTAACCATGCCAAGTGCAAGGTCCTACAGCTGGGTGGGAGCAATCCCAGGCACAGCTCCAGGTTGGGCAGAGAAGAGATTCAGAGCAGCCCTGCAGGAGAAGGACTTGGGGGTGTTGGTTGATGAAAAAGTGAACATGAGCCGGGTTCAGTGTGTGCTCGCAGCCCAGAAAGCCAACCGTATCCTGGGCTGCATCAAAAGGAAGTGTGACCAGCAGGTCGAGGGAGGTGATCCTGCCCCTCTACTCTGCCCTTGTGAGACCTCACTTGGAGTACTGGGTGCAGTTCTGGTGTCCTCAACATCAAAATGACATGGAACTGTTGAAACAAGTCCAGAGGAAGGCCACGAGGATGATCAGGGGACTGGAGCACCTTCCATATGAAGACAGGCTGAGAAAGTTGGGGCTGTTCAGCCTGGAGAAGAGAAGGCTGCAGTGGAGACCTCACAGCAGCCGTTCCAGTATCTGAAGGGGGCCTATAGAGATGCTGGGGAGGGACTCTTCATGACGGACTGTAGTGATAGGACAAGGGGTAACGGGTTCAAACTTAAAGAGGAGAAGTTTAGATTGGATATAAGGAAGAAATTCTTTACTGTAAGGGTGGTGAGGCACTGGAATGGATTGCCCAGGGAAGTTGTGAATGCTCCATCCTTGGTGGTGTTCAAGGCCTGGTTGGACAGAGCCTTGGGTGACATGGTTTAGTGTGAGGTGTCCCTGCCCATGTCAGTGGGGTTGGAACTAGATGATCTTAAGGTCCTTTCCAACCCTAACTATTATATGATTCTACTGGTTCTATAAAGTGGGTATTTCAGAGGGAGGAGAAAGTACGTAGCTGGTTCACACAGATATGCAAGCGTCAGAATTTGGGTTTCCTTAGGTAAGCACAAACCAAATTATCTCATAACGCCCCTGTTCTGTTTCCAAAACCTCCTGGCTTTGCTTGAACTTGAATTACCCTGAGAATGGCTTTATTTGCTGCTTTTTGCTTCTGCTTTCAGTAGTAACTGGAAACCAGAAGCTCCAGCACACCCGAAAATGGTAGTGATGGGAGAAAGAGAATTGCACTTACTCCTTTGGGCTGCCAATGGAAAAACTGCTAAAACTTCCCAGGTCAGTCTGAGCTTTTGGTGGGACCTGGAGGGAAGAACCTGATGTGACTGCAGTTATTTCTGCCAGGACATGAGATGAGGACCAGGTTATCTGCCTTCCAGCCTGGCTGCAGGCTATCCATCTAAATACAGATCATGAAATATGAATCCCTGACATTGACTTCGAATGGCCAAAAGACAGCTGTGGAATTTGTGGGAAATTTCTTTTCCCTTTTTCCAGGTGCACATGTCCTGCAGGGAGGAATTCCCAGGGAAATGCCCCTTGCTTTGGAGCAGAGAAGGGGGCGTTTGATCCCAAACACCTTGTCTTGGCAGGAAGCTGCTTGCTAGCTTAGCCTGAGTTGTGCCAGGGTAAACAGGGGTTGGTGAGCAGTTTACACTGTTAGGAGAAGCAGATGGTGCAATCCTGACCTTCCTGACACCATGGGGAGTGCCCCATAGCATCCTTGGCCCTGGCAAGAACCCATCCCAGCTGTTGGGTAAATTTTTGCTGCACTATTCCTAGCCTTTAGTGGTAGCTGCCTGCCCTCACAGCCACTCCAGATGTGCCTCAAGGGCTTTGTCGTCTCTCTACTCCGCTCCCCTGCCAATGGCTCCTCTTGCACAGACAGTCCTCACACCACCAGGCTGTGCCTCTTCCTTCTCCTCTCTCATGTTGCTCCTGCCTTTCAGCTCCTGTTACCAGTTTAAGCGGTGTGCTGGGAAGGATGCAACCTGGTTTTATTCTCTTTCCAAAACATCATCTTAGAAACACAGAGATGAGCTTTAAATGGCTTCTCTAATCCTCTAGGATTTTAACAATTAACTACATCACAATTACATGCTTGGTGAGTGCTAACACACTTGGGTTGCCAAGAGAAACGAGAAGTGGTACCAGAAAACCCCATAAAACTCTCTCAGTCTGACAGCGTGAAAGACACCTGGTTTATGAACAGTGACAGATGGTAGAGAAGGTATATGGTTTGGGTTTCCACTCCTGGGGAAAACAGAGCCACTGCTGGGGCTGTCACCTGTGAGCTCCAACCTTACCCAAAGCCGTGCTGATGCCAACCTGGTATCATGCCAGGCTGACATGGCACATGTCTGCCCAGCAATGCAGATGCTCACCCATGCATTTCCCCAGGGTGCTGCAGGGCAGTGTCCAGCCTACTGAGCATTGCAGTGGTTGAGCAGTGTTTGCAACAAATCTTCTCTGCTCTCAGCTCCACTGAGAGACTCTTATTCCTGGAAATGACCCAGACATGACTGTAAAGGTGGTTCAGGCGCTGGTGTGTGGGTGCAGCCCTGGTGAAACTCCCTCCTCTGCTGCAGGCTCCCATGTGGGTCACTCCTGCTCCTGAAGCCTAGGTGCCCATCTGTGCTTTCCTGCTCACAAAGCCATTGAGAGATGAAAACTTGGAAGGCTGTGCAGATAAACGCTCTGCCCTCTTGCTGAGAGTTAATAGAAACCAAAAGGCTGTCATCAAGGCCATGGCCTCTTCTCTCTATCTCACAGGGTTCAGTTCATCCAGACCCTCACTGCGTGACATGGGGCTGCAGGGTATATGAAAGAGACATGGCATTTAGAGGGTGCTGTGAGAATATGAAGGCCAGGGCAAAGCGATTTTGCCCTTGGTTTCACCCTGGCACTGGGAGGACTCATTTTCATGCTACAGGGAGGCCACCAGGCCTTGCCTGTGCCTACATTCGTCCTTGACTCCCAGGAGTGCCCTTAGTGAGGTGTGTTGTTTCCTGAGTCACTGGGGAAATCTGGGGCACTGAAGGGCACAAGTAAAGCCTGTTGAAATATGTCCCTGCAAGCCCACGAAGATGATGTTGCAGATGATGTGCTATGGGGAGTAGGGGACAAGATTCAGTGTCCCAACAGATCCTGCTGTTCCTGCTCTGAGGCACAGGGATGCCATTACGTTTGGGATGCAGTCTCTGCTCCCCTAGCAGAGCACAGCAAGCAGCAGCAGAGCAGGGGGCAAACAGAAATACGTGAGGAACAGACATTCTTGGTTTTGAAACTTCAGTAATACTGCAAAGCAGTTTTGATAATTAACCCTTTTCTGACTTAACAATTTTGCGTCATGGGTCAGAAAATACCAATGATTTGCTCAACCCCTGTTTTAAGTTCAGCTGGAAGTGAAACTGAGCAGCTTGCCTCACAACAATGAATCACAGAGGTCATTTATACAGAAAAACAAGTTAATCATGTTTGCAGCATATAAGAGGGAGATGTGCCTCCCACAGCTTCCCCAGGGAGTAGCTTAACACACAGAATGGCAAGCGACTTCCTTGCAGAATACTTTTATTCTACATAAAGTTAAATATAGTTTTTCCTGGCCTTTTGATGTCTTTTATTTCTTCTTTCTTACCCTTTTTGCATAGAATTAAATTCCACCTCAGCCTGAGCACAGGATGGAGTTGTGCTGGGCAGTGCTGTAGGGATGGCTGGTGGGTGAGAAGGCAGGATGATGCAGCCTGGGAGTGAGCCCAGACACTTTTATTCCTGGATGATGTGACAAATGCTGCTCTGGGCACCCCAGTGTTATTATTCTGGTCTGTTGACTAAACTTAGATTACTCACCCATGCTCAGGAACTGCAGCAGAAGAAATGGAATGTAATGATATTCATTGCTGCACTCGCAGACAGCGGTCCTCCAGCTGCGCAACTGCCTCTGCATCTCCAGCCCAGTACGCTGGATTCTTGCCTTGAAACAAAGGTAGGTGTAGCATGATGTGGCTTATTCCCCTCTAGGAGAAAAAGGAGGGATGGCTGGATCTAAAAGAGGACCACCATCAGCCCAAGCTGTAGTTTCTGCACCACAGGGTTATGTAGAGAAGGGGGAAGTTAAGATATCATTCTGGCGCTGTGCAGGGCAGTTCTAAACCAATATTTAAGCTCTTTTGTGCTCTGAGTGACGTTTTTACAGATCTAGTGGATTCCAGGAGCAGTGTTACCACATTCAGCTTCATTCCTCCTGTGCCAAGAGCTGTTTTGGGGAGTCAAAGCTTGGACCACATCCTTTATCCTTGTCCAAATCCTAAGGATACTCCAGCTCTGTTTGAAAACTTCTATCGCCACCTAGTGATGCCCCTTCGAGAGCCACATATTCAGGAGCTGCACGGCTGGGACCTGTGTCTGATCCGCTGGAAAGGGGGTTACGGATAAAAAGGGGATAGGGATTTTCAGACCAGCTGAAAAGCAAGGCTGTTGCAACCACTTCTCCTCGGTGGGCTGGCGGGTTGGTCTCACACTGAACCAGCTCCCTGCTTTCCTGTGTCCAAACCGTGGCCGAGCCTGCACCAATGGCTGTGAGGGCACAGAGGTTATGTGCTACCAGTGGGCACAGTGCCTGCCACCTTGTCACTCTTTGCTCTGCTGGCAAGCATCAGTTACCCCAGGGAACATTAACCAGTGTTCACCTACACAGGGACAGGATTTCAGTGATGCTCAGCTTAAATCCCCTAGGGTAGCGTGGTTGCCCTTTCACAGGCTAAATTAGGAATATAAATGTCCTAGTAACTCGGTGTTACAAGCATTTTATGAACACTCCAGCTTTACTGCTCCAAAATATAAAGCAAACCTTGAAAGTAATCAGGTGCAAGAATTAATGAGACCCAGAGGAGAAACATGAACTATACAGCATGTCAATGTCCTCTAGGCAAAAATAAACTCATTAAGCTTTTCATTAGAAAATGGCAAGCACTTGTCAATTCACCAGTAATATAAATTTATAGCTGAATTTTCTTAAATAGAAAACCTTTAAGAGATGACAAAGTTATTTGTGCAGTAGGAGCAGGAGGATCCAGATTCACAAGATGAAAAATACAACATATATGAAAGAAAATCCCAACCCAACAGCATCCCTATCTCATTGTCACTGTCCTTCCACTCAGCTGTGCAGCAGCCACAGGCTTCCACCTTGCCTGGTTTGGTTTGCACAGGTAGAGTCATGCAAGAAGATCCAGGCTGCAAAGCCGGAACAAGGAGTTCTTTGCCCTGCCCCAGGCACTTGTTCCCATCCCCATGGAGAGTATGTCTCCATCTCACTCTTGCCTGGGACAAGATTTGAGCTTAAAATGATCTCACAATAAAACTGAATAAATGTGGCAGTGAACACACTGGGATGAGGAACTGGAGAGCTTTCTGCTGCAGTGCTGCTGAGCCTCCAAGCCCAGCCCTGAAGTCTCAGTGTGCTGTGCAAGGACACCCTGACATCTGTGGCTTGCTTTCTTTTCCATTTTAGAGCCCAATTCCATTTTCTTTTAATTCCATTCATTTTCCATTCCAGTCTCTTCCTCCTTCTATTTCACCATGGGTACACAAGTGCAGCTGTAGGCACTTGCTTGTAGTGGTGGCTGGGTAGCACGCTGGCACATCCACACCACCCACATCCAAGCTGCCCAATCACCACACTGCTGTGAAAATGCCACTGGCACTTTCTTGTCTCTGCTCCTCTGCTGATACACAGCATTTCTACTTCTCACTTTGGTTCCTGGTTTCACTTTCATCCAAATGACTTTTCCCCTGTAATAACACTACCCAGATTTTCACCAGGGGTGACTCAGTCCCAGTTATTTCCCTCTCTGCACAGCACAGGAGGAGGCAGGTATTTGCTCTTACAAGCTGAGATGACACCAAATGCAGCGTGTTTCTGGTGTGTGGGGTCCGCCAGGACTTCACAGCCTTCATACCCGCTGCCCTGGAGATCTGGCTGGAGAGGTCAAGGCTGGCCTTTCTGCAGCGTGTTGTACTGCCCGGCTTTTGCCTGCTTTCCATAGCTCCAGCCTCCATCCAGCCTGTTTGCCTGTGTCTCTGCCTTCTCCTTTACCCTCCCTCACCTCAGGGGGCTCCCACCTCCTCCAACCTTAAATCATGCCAGACTTGGGCTGTTTCTCCTCCGCAGCGGTGGCCTGGCTTTCTCCTCTGTAGTCCACAGCTCTTGTTGCAACATGCTTTGCTCTGAGTAGGCTTCTCATACTACCCAAGGATTTTCTGATTCTACCAAGATTCTTTCCCTGACACCAGGATGCCTCACAGTTTCTGGTGACATTAGTTGGAAGCACACAGACATGCCTGTAAAAACACCTGAGTAAGAGAGGTTTTACTTTTATTAGGTTTGTTTAGTGACTTTTTGAAAGAAAAGTGTCTTTTTCTGAGTGGGGACAAAGCTGGTACAGTAACGCAATAAATGATGTATATTAAATGCAGAGGGTGTGAAATACAAACATTTTGTTTAACGGCTGAGACTTGGAGGATTTTTAATGGCTCCTTACCCCAGAGCTGGAGCTGTTGCTATTTCTTAACAGTATCAGTACTGGAAAGAACAGTTTTGGAACCACATTTTATAACCAGAAGGGAAGTAGTGGGGTTTTTCTTGCCTTGGGAGAATTTGCAAACTTTATGTTGAGGTTTTCTTGGACTTTCCAGTGAGGTCACTCACGGTGGAAGGCAAGGGACAAAAGCATAAAAGCTGGGATAAAAATAAATAAACTGAGGGAAGTAACCTCAAAGAGAGCTACAAAGAGATACAGGATTGAAAAATAAAAACAATACTCACTGTTATTAGAGATGACCTGGTTTTATTTATTTATGCTTTAAACGTGGTCAGAGTTTTAAAACAGGGTCCTTGGGAGTGCTTTTAGCTTGTGCCATCACTTCGAAGTAGCATTTTAGAATATGTGCTCATGGCCAAAAAATGCCCACTAGGTGCAGGGGATTTCCAGTGCATTTCAAGCCGGCAGCGCAGAAGGGTTGTAAGAAGGTAGCTTCACACGCAAAACCCACAACCCATTTACCATTGAAATCTCTTTCTGAAATCTCTCAAAACATAAATGTTGACTGTCACTGTTTTACCCCAAGAGATCAAAAGCTCAGACACAGTGTATTCATTCTGAAATACACAGGAAAAAAACCCTACAGACTAAAAAGTATTCAGGATTCCTTCTCCTCCATTTGGCAAATGACCCCAAGATATGAGAGAATAGCCTTCCCCCATCAAATAGCTGCTTATGGAGAATTTGTGCTCAGAAAAAATCAGTTTTTCTAGTCCTTCTTGAGTATTGACTCAGATCTGGTTGGTAAGAAGACCACTGGGCTGTTCCTGGCTCTTCCCCTCCTGGCACTGAAAAACTCAATTATTCCTTGTGTTTGCAGAATGCCTGAGTTGTGCAGGTATCTCACAGGGTTGCAGTACTTGTGCTGTGATATAGCAATTTTTAGATCAAACACCCTAGGAGAGCATGGAAAGGCTAAAAGATGGCATAGGAATTCAATCTGACCTCTCTCACTAATGGCTCACACCGCAGTCCCTGCTCTGCACCCGTCCTCTGGGGGGGCCACGATGCGCAATGTGGGCCATTCACTCCATGTGTGGGGTTCAGGAGGGTGGACAGCACCCAGGGACCCTTCCTGGAGCCCCCCACCAAAACCCTGATGCAGTCACAGAACAAAAGGAAAAACATTGCATCATTTTGGGACTTCCGAGTTTTCAAAGACTTCTCCAGCATTTAGCAAGGAGAGGATATTAAACAGAGTGCTTGTTCTCAAACTCAGAATTTGCGATGAAGGCAAAGTAGTCTGTGGTGGGTTTTGAACAAACATGAAGACCTACAAGCTCCTATAAACAGAATTTGCTGAATGAATGGGTGTTCTGTAACGAAAGCATGCCAGTAAGGATAAATGACGTCAATCCCTGTGTTTATAGCTCAGATGGAAAGATACTATGCCCAGAAGGAATCAGAACTTACCCCATCCAGTTACTATCACCATCCAGTCACATAAACATCACTTGCTTGCACAGCCAGATACAGTCTCTATAACACTGTTAACCTGTTGACATATTAAAGAGGAACTATGGATTTCCCAGAAGCTCATATCACTTCCTTGACAACGATGCAAGGACTTAAATATACATGCAACACACCCTGCTATCTCCCCCCTTCATCTGCAGACAGGATTGTGAAGGTTGAGCAGAGCCATTTTCTGCAACCAGCTTTGCTTTTGTTGGCAGGGGGCTTGTGTTCCAGGTGAAGAGAAATCATGCAGCAAGGAGGAGACTAGCTGCCTTCTCTCAAAAAAAGCTTTATTAGTTTATAAAAAGATGGCCAGGAACTTCCTCCCTGCCTGGCTATAATACAGCTTCCTTCAGCCTGCAAATTAAAATTGCCCTTTGGCTGCTCTGCTCTGTATACACTACAGTCCTTATTTAATAACATTTGACTGAAAAGGATCTGGAAAATCAAATAGAGTTTACAACTACTTGATAGAGATAGAGGAAAATACATAAAGATAAGCACTTTCATGTCTCAATAGCAACAACAAGACCTATAAAAATTATCATCAGTATACAATGTAATTTCCTTGAAGTAGAAACCACTGGTCCTGCCTTCTACAAGCTTAGTGCTTGTATCTCAAAGTCGTACACAAACCACTTACTAACCACTGGCACCTTGCTCAGGGTGGCTTCCAATGAAAGGAGTCCTCAGACACTTGCAGTTTTCTCAAGCTTTTTTCACTGTTAATATTTTTTGTACCTACGTTGGTTTAAGGGTCTCTAAGCCTGACATTAGCAGCTGAGCTTAGAAGCGGCTCTTAAATCTGTGTAAGTTTGTAAAAACCTTACCTTGCGGAATCCTTCAGACTGACGTGTCCTGGGGTTTGGGGCAATGGGGTCAGGTTTGGTTTGGGTTTCTTTCATAATTTGAGTAGAAATTATTTACTTCTATTTACGACTAAGTGAGAATCATATGTTTCCCGTTAAGATTTTTGTTTGGGATTGAGGTGGGAATGAGCTGGCACTGGGAGGATGCAAGGCTCCCTGGTGGTTTTCATGCTGGATCTTGTGGGAGCAGCGTATTGACATTTTCTCCATAGGTGAGCTCACCATTCCGGCAATCTGGGTTTGGGAATTGGTTTTGCAAAGATGCTTGTGCATCACTTCTATATGAAAACATTTATAAAACCAAACACTGCTAATGCTTTCTTTTAAAAGCCCTTGCAAATCTGTAACTTGAGTTACTTTATTTTAGAACTAAAAGAAAACATAGTGTCTGCTGATCCAATATATACCAGCAAAAATATTTCCGTCTTGTGTGCCTATAGAGTGAAAGTCCTAGACATGGAAATTATTGTATTTAAAGTCATTTAAACCCTGCCCTAAAATACTTCATACCCTTTCCTTCCTCTTTAAAAACCACTATTTATGTTGTAGGAATGCTAAATCTTGCAAATTAACCCAAATTCTGCAACAACTCGCCTTTTTTTACACTCCCTAACTCTTGGAGTCAGCAAATATTTCTGAAAATTTTGCTATTCCTTAAAAATAGTCCAGTGCTGATGGCTGCAAGATGCGCCTGCTGCTGTGAAATCTGTGTGCCTTAAGCTGTCAGAGGCTGGAAAATAGTCTCATCATCCCCGTACTTGCATTAGGAAACTTTGTGGTCTCTAAGCTAGCGTCAGGCACTGTAGGGAGGCAGGCCTGACTCCTGCTTTCACAGCACCTCAACACTGCCCAGGCTGATTTCTCATTTTGTGAATGCCACCACGTTTCCCCCCATACTAGGGGTTGTCCTCTTCACATTCTGCTCAGGGATTTTTGGATGATTTCTTGCTCTCAGAAGGTGCAGGCAGGCACCCAGGAGCGATGGGCACAAGCCATGGAAGGCACAGAGGCGGCATGGAGCATCCTCATCCAGGTCCTCTGCCCCATGGTTAAAGACTTTGGTTGGTTTTTGCAGAGCAACACACTCAGTCCATCTGTCACCACTGCCCCATCCCTGGCAGTGCTCAAGGCCAGGGTAGATGTAGCTTTGAGCAACCAGGTCTGGCGGAAGATGTCCCTACCTGTGGTAGCAGGGCTGAAACTAGATAACCTTGAAGGTCCCTTCCAACCCCAAACCATTCTATGATGATTACGATAGATGGGACAGGAAGATGGCATGACCCAGTGAAAGAAACAGTGATAGGAAGGGAGGTTTAGGTTGGCTATTAGGAAGAATTTCACCACTTAAATGCTTGTCAAGCACTGGAACAGGGAAGTGGTTGTGTTACCAAGACTTTCGTGGTGGACTTGGTGGTATTAGGTTAACAGTTAGACTTGATGATCTTAAAGGTCTTTTCCAACGTAAATGATTTGATGATTCTATGATTTCTTCACACTGCTTCACTCTCACCTGGATATCATCTCTCCTTCCCCATCTCTTTGCCAAGTGATAGTGGTTCTGGAGGGCAGGAAAGCCTTTCCTGTTTGACTCACATTCGGCCAGGGGTCTCTTTTGCGGGGGTGAGTTTGCAAGTGGTGCCAGCATGCTGACCCCCGCAGTAGTGCTGTCCTGTTCATGCGGTGGGAGAAGCAATGTTAAAGAAGATCTATGTTTCATAGGGAAACTGGGAGGGTTGGTTCTCTTGTGTTCCCTGGGAAGCCTGTCATAAAAGGAAAAGCTGAGAGAGGTGAGTTCAACCTTGAGAAGGCCCAGGGAGGACCTTATCACCATGTTTCAGAATTTAAAGGGTGGCTAATTAAAAAATATGGAGACTCCATTTATACAAGGAGTCTCATGGAAAAAGGCGAGAGGTCATGGGTGCAAGTTACTGCTGCAGAGATTCCAACCAGACACAGGAGAAAATTCTTCCCATTCAGATCAATCAGCCACTGGAATAATATCCCCAGGAAAGTGGTCGACCCCCAGCGTTGGACACTTAAGACTGGGCAGGATACTGGGACATGCGTCTTTGCCAAGAAAGGTTGGACCAGATGATCCTTGAGGTCCCTTCCAACCCGGTATTCTATGATTCTATTATATGGTTATGTTTTGCATCGCCCGGAGCAAGCAGGGCACCCAGCCACGGCTATGCGTAACCAGCAGCGGAGGCACCTGCGCGCCGCCCTGACCAGCCGGACCTAGCACGCCACGGGGGCTTCCAGCGACCAGCAGGGCCCTCGGGACACCCCTGGTGCCCCCGGGCTAGCGGCGGAGCCCAGCTCCGGGCAGCGCCGGTCGGCAGGTGGCAGCGCTCCCTCTGCCTTTGACGTGGTGCGCTCCCTGCACCGCCGCGGCCCTTCGGTCCCGGCCCCGGCAGAAGGGCTCATTCGGGGCCTGGTAGCGGGCAGCAGAGCTGGGGAGGAGGGCTGGGCTCTGGCTGTGCTCCTCCGCGTGTGGTGAGCACAAGGTCAGGGCAGGGGCGGCAGGCACCCAAAATAGGGGCCGTACGGAGGAGTGTTTAATGTGTTGTGTGAAGGGGGCCAGGAGAGATAAGTGACACGTCTGATAACATTCACAGAGCACCACACAAACCCACCCTCATTTTTATGAGCTGCGCTTGTACGGCAGGAGGCAGGCAGTGTTGGCTAGAGAGCATAGCAGCAGATAGGGATCTGGAGCCCCAGGTTTTAAGTTGGTTTGATACATGACCTCGGGTGGGTTATTCGAGCTTTGTAAACAAAGACTGCTTGGCCCGTTCTGCATCACTTGGGGATAGGTCTCTTCACTCCCTTCTGCACTCTTTCTTTCCAAGAAAGTTGCCATGGGGGCAGCATGAAAGTGCTTGCATGCCAAATAAAATAGGTGCTTTGTGGGAAGCATAAAAGGTCCTGTAATACACAGCTACGGAACAATTTGACCTCTCATGACAATTTATCCTGGTTTTTTTTTTAGTTTTCCTATTCTAATATGTCTTCATATGGATCTTGTTCATCCATATGTAAGCCTTCTTGGAAGCCTGATACCTGCCTGGCTTCAGCGAAATCACAAGGCAGTAAGTGCCAGAGATAACGTGATACAAAAACTCCTTTCTGTTTTTCATTTAACATTGTCCTTGAAAGTGTAACTTTTCCGTTTCATTGAGTTACACAGTTCCAGTGTTTCCCATTGCTTTTCTTTTACCTCTGTCTTCGTTTTAATTTCCAGGCTTTCAGCTCCCTCTATCTTTGCATCACTTCTTGTGAAAGATTAACCAGAGCTGAGCAAATTATTCTTGTCAGGGTAGACTTAGGATTTACACACATTTTCAAACACTTTTCCATTGACTTTAAGTGAGCTATGACTAACTGCAGTATACGAGATTTCAACCTGTGAATATCACCGCATTTTCATCAGTCTCAGGGCAAACTCCCAAACCCCTTGAAGTCAAAGGACATTCTACTGGGAACACAGAAGTTTGTGTCAGGCTTTATGGGTGCAACTCAGCTCACAGCTGAATGCAGGTGTCCCAGTCTGTGAGATGAAGCCCTGCCATGTCCATGCTGCAGACTAAGAGCCAGATCTAAGAAGGACCATAAGCACCATAAGCATGTCATGATAGTGCAGTCACTATCGTGCTGTGAAATGAGTATAGCCAGAACTGTATCATGGGTAGCTTGACAAGCACCAAGTGAAACAAATATGTGACTTCATCCCTCTTTGCCACATACAGTGGAAGTTCAAGTCCTGCTGTCATCGTGCCTGGTGAAGAGTGTCAACACCTGCCTTTGGAGTGCTGGCATGACTCGCAGATATACAGTGACCGCTGCAGATGGTGGCTTGAAGGCTCAGCTCTGCATAGCTTGGAGGGGCAGCATCAATCAGCACTGGAAAATTGGCACAGAAGATTTTTCTGACCTGGGGGGATCCAACCCAGCAATGTACTTGGTCTGGACAAGTGCAGGTGTCTAGACTTTATCTGTGCCTTTAGGAGTTCTGCTGGATATAATAATCTGGCATGTCTTTAGGGGGAGAAAATGACCAAGGCAAAGCTGTTCCTGCAATTGAAGGATATGAGAGGAGACACTTTTATAACCATCAGAGTAATCCTAAACAAATCCTGAAACTTTAATGGGAGTCATTTTCACATATTTCCTGTAATTTGTAATATTTATTTTGATATATATTCAGAAAGTTTATGTAATATTTTTCATGCATGAGCTACTTTTGGCAAAATACAGAGATCTTCACATGTGTACAAATTTGCTATTATGATTAGCCAAGCTTTAATAAGTGATTTGTAATAGCAAATATTGGCTATGTGTTTGGAACAAAGATGTGCCAGGACCACATTACCCGGTACTCCAGCATGGAAATATCTACTTATTGCAGATGACCTGACCTCAGCTGGCCTTTGTGTGACTGCTGCAGAAATCGGTCTGACCTGTGGCCCTGCTTTCTGCCTGGAAAGCTTTTCCAGACTATACAAGATTGCAGCTTTAGGGGCCAGATTCCTTGTTTGTAGCTTGCTTTATACTCTGTGTTTGTTGTTTTCCGGTGGCTGTGTAAGAGAATTGTGTTCTGGCTTGGAGTATCATTTGCACAATGTGAAAAACACTGGCAGACAGGGACAGGAGTTCATCTTGCTATCAATCATGTAATAACAGGGAAACTCTCATCAGAAAGAGTAATTCTGGAGCTGAATCCAGCTTGTTGTGTCCACTAGCAAGAATGATTTATTTCCGCAATTAATTGAGAACAATGCAAGAAAAAAAAAAAAAAAAAAAGGCTGGAATTAAGTAAGGAATATCTAGAAATGGGAGTCTCTGTGTCTCCATACCCATGAGAAAGCAGTGCCCTGTTACCTACATGAGTGAGAATTGTTTTAACTGGATGCCTCCACAAATATCAAACTTTTCAAGTGAAAACAAAACTGAAATGGTCTTTTTAACATATGGTGGAAAGCATTCCAGAGCTTGATGTCCTCAGTATACTGGGAGGCAGATGATTCCTCCTCCCTCTCCATTGTCTGGGTCTTTCCAAGCTTGGGTGCATCACTGGCTGCTCTTCTCACACGCGATGCTCTGCTGGCCACCGCTTGTCTCAGTGCTGGCTAGCCAGCTGCCAGGCAGCCACGGGCATCATTCATGTCACCTGTATTCGTCACACACCAGTGTCCTGACTGATATCCTTGGACCGCAAAGTGGAGAGGAACAGCGCAAAGCCCATCTGTAAGAAGTGTCCGAGGCGAGCAGCTCCAGAGAGGAGCCTTCGGCACCGCAGCCAGGGGAAACCCCGCGTCCAGGACCCTCACTTCGGAGCGGCGACAGCCACCGAGGGAGCCCCGGGCCCTCGCCTGGCCTGGCCCCGGAGCCGCAGCTCCGCTGAGGCGAGCAGGGACTCACAGGGGCGGTGCCGGGAGGGACGGCCCCGGCCTGAGCGGGGAACCCCCGCCCCGGGGAGCGCGGGGCCGGCGCGTGGCGCGGCGGTTGGCGCCGGCAGCGAGCGGGCAGCGGGCGGGATGGGGAGCGCTCGGCTCAGGGCCGGGCCCGCTCCGGGAGCTCTGCTCAGGCTGCCCCGGCGGTGGCAGCGCCGGCACCGGACAGAGCCGATGGGAGGGGAGGCTGCAGCGCGGAGCTCGGGGCGCGGAGAGTGCCTGCCCGGGTCTCCTGAGGCGGGGGTGCGCAATGGGGCTGCGCTCGGTGCGCCCTGGTGGAGGTCCTGCTGCAGCCGGGGCTGAGCTGCGGGACGCTGTCAGCAGCTGAAAGGTGTCAGGGAAGGCGAGAGGAGCCGGGCGGCTTGCTCCAGGCCCAGACTGTGCGGGGGCCATGAGCGTACCCCACAGCACATACAGAAAAGGAGGAGGGCGTTAATGCAGGAAGCTGGGAGCTAGTAGCAGCAACAAAGACAAAAAACAGCATGAAAACCTCAAACCAAAAGAAGGAGGAGAAGGACAAATAGAAGCAAGACGCTTTCCCCAGAATTAAACAGTCCTGCACGACACCCTTGTTTCTAAGCTGGAGAGACATGAATTTGGTGGATGCGCCACTCAGTGGATAAAGAACTGGCTGGATGGCCGCATGCAGAGAGTTGTCATCAACGGCTCAATGTCGGCAACATGGACAGTTGACATGTCAGGATTGAGTGCACCCTCAGCAAGTTTGCCCATGACACTAAGTTATGTGACTCGGTTGATACACTGAAGGGAAGGGATGCATGTCCAGAGGGACCTGGACACACTTGAGAGGTGAGCCAGTGCCAACCTCATGAAGTTCAACCAAGCCAAGTGCAAGGTCCTACACATGGACCGGGGCAGTCCTGGGCACAGCTACCGGTTGGGCAGAGAAGAGATTCAGAGCAGCTTTGCAGAGAAGGACTTGGGGAAGGCTCCCATGGGGAGGCTTCTGCTGGTGAGTGCACACGTCCATGCTGACCCTAGCCCTGGCAGGGCTTTCTCCTTCAGGAGGTGTTTGAAACTTGGCTGGCTTTAGTGAAAGGGTTTTTTGGTTTCTCTGGCTGCTGTCCTGCAGAAGGTCTCCTTGGCCATTGCTGCTGACCATGGTACTGTGTTAGTCTGTGCCCACACAACCCCAGGCCATGACAGGCGCTCAGCGTGTGGCACAGCTGAGGATGCTGGTGAGGATTCTCAGTTTGCAAAAACTTGGAGGCGTCAAACTACGCCTAGGCTAAACCTTCTCTTTTAGGGCATGTAGATGTACCAAGTAGACCAAATTGAGTTCATATCAGAGTAGGAAGCGTATCGGTTTCCAGGTGACTTTGAACCACGCTTAGCGCATGGCAGAGCGGTGCATGATCCTAGCGTTGCCACTTCAGCAGGCAGTGGCCTCTGGACGACCGGTCTGGCAGGTAGAGCCCTGCTCCGGGACTTTACGTTGTTTTCTAGCACCATCTAGTGGGTAGATAGCCCTGCATGTCACCTGAGGTACATGTTTTTCCCTTGCTGCAGGTTTGAAGGAGCAGTTAGTTACAAAAGCTCCCATTTTTTTTTCCTTTTTTTTTCTCTTTTTTCCATTCATTCCTTACCAGCATTGCTTCACGAAACGATGTACTGATACACGAACAGGCAATCCGCCCCGTCCCTGCAGGCACAGGGCTGCTGAAAAGCACCAGGAGATCTCAGTTTAGCATCAGCCCTTTGTAGGAACTTGACTGGACAGGCTCCGAAAGAGACCCAGCATTTTGTAAGAAAAAAGTATATTTGACAAAGCTGCTACTGATGTAACTTTGCTGCCTGAAGTACAGAGGACAAGCCAGATGTAAGCAGATATGGAAAAAAAAACAACCCAAACATTAATTTTCTAGTATTTGTAGCATGGCTGTCACACACTGCAAATGTGCCAGGGTTTTCTTGGCGGTTGTTTCCCCCCTTGTTTTGAAACACTCAAATAATAAACAGAACAGATAAGGCTCAGCCCCAGCTGACAGGAATATGTGAAAAGAAGCGGTGAACAGAAGACTGCCGGGAGCCCTGAGCAGTGCTGTATCCTGAAACAGGTTTTATAGGTTGTGTTCAAGTCAAACTATCTTTAAGCTAAGCTTTAGCATAGTTTTCACTGTCAGTATGTGTGGGAGAACCAGGCTAACAGGATACCTTTCAGCAACAGCTCAGGCCTGATCCTGCTCTGCCTGCTCCAAACATGGGTAAAGATCAAACCTGTTAGTTTCCACCCAAGGAAGGGATGCAAATTTAGATGTCATCTCAAAACATAGAGGGGAAGAAAAATATAAGAGAGAACTGTGTCGTTACTTAGCAGCATTCCTCAAATGCTCTAACCAAATGTGCTCTAGGGCCAAATGTTGGAGTTGCTGAATCGTTACTCACCTTAGTAGATTTGTACCTTATTCACTTAGACTTGGAATGGGATTTGGCCTCTGGATTTCAGAGATGTTTGGGTGAAGCCTGTCTTTTGTGCTTGTGGAGGTTTCTTGTCTGCAAAGCACTTGCATTTCTGCTAGAGCTGTCTGTTATCATTGCAGCAGCTAACTGCCTTTTTTTTTTTTGTGGGTTCTTCCAGGCCTCCTGGCATGCAACTTTTGTTGACTTCTGGGGAATTCTTTCCAGTTCCTGCCGGCTGAAAGAACTCACTCACTGGATGTAAACATATATTACAAATTGCTTGTGCAAGAACCAGTTGCAGAACAATGGAGAACAGAGTCAGAAAAGGGCATTTGGCTGGATGTGGCATTGCGTTCATCTACCACCACTATGCAGATGCTCCTCCAGATGTAGGTAACATGCAGTCAGCCCCATGTTTTCTCAGCTGAGTCCCAGGGGAGAAGGTTGTTAGGGATGTTTCCAGCAGGACAGAAATGATGGGACTCCCTGTGCAAGTGCCTTCTGCTCTGGGAAAGCCCTCTGAGGGCTCTTGCAGCCAGCACACCAAAGGCTTTCCCTGGCCAGGATGTTGGTTTCTTCAGGTCTGCCCAGACCTCTGCTTGGAAATCCCAGGGGTTTATTTTTCTGTACCTTATTTTGGGTTTCATAAGGCATAGTTTATCCAGGCTTCAGCTGAGTGGATTTTATTTGGGAGCAGAACGGCACCCAGTTTGCACAGAGCTGATGTAAACATCAACCTCAAATAATTACTGCATGTGGCCAGTTAGTCATCTTGCTGGCTTCAGATAGAAACGAGCCAAGACCCTTCTGCAGTGGTAAGGCCAATACATTTGCACTTTATTTGCATTGGATGTTCAAATATTTCTGTATCCCAGTCACAGTTTCCCACAACAGTTCTTTTAAGTTTTATACATGTTTTGGATGGAGCTGAGCACAGAATATTTTTAGTTAATACATAAATTCACAGCAGTTTTGGAGCAATTGAATCAATTTGGGTCAAGTTCGATAAATCATTTTGACAAAAGGCGGGGGGGGGGGGGGAAGGCCTGGAAAGCATTTTGTTTAAAAATGATATTTTTATTTTGAAATCAGGCTATATTTAAAAAAAAAAAAAAATAAAATGAGCCCTAAATACTTTTTTCCACTTAAAACTGAAAAAGCCATCAACCAGTTTTTCACCCAGTTCTACTGAAGAATTTGGCAGGGGTTGGTGACCTAGTAGGCACATCTCAATAGGAAATGAAATACTTCTGGATTATTCGTGGTTGACCCTATAATGGTTTCCCCCTCAGGACTGTCACAAAGAGTTTTGCATGCACGGGTCTTGTAATGCACATGGTACCTCTGAAGAAATTGCTGTATAGGTGACTGTCCATTCCACATTACTTCCGAGGGCTGATAAATCACTGCACCAAGAGGAAAACGTCTGTAAGACAAGAGGCAGGATTCCTTCTTGGCAACGTCTCTGACAGTCTCTTGGCCAGGGAGTTTCAATGACAGCGCACACAAAATGAAGCTCTGCCTCAGCTCTCAACTCAGGCTCAATATCGTTCCAATATCATCAGTATCACAAGGAGCACTGTGAAGAAGTTTGTCGGGTCTTGCCCTTTTTTCACATCTAGGTGCCTTGCTGATGCATAGCTATCAAGTTTTCAATATGAGTAGTGGTCATGCTTATAACATGCTTATAACATATGGGACAGACAAAATAAACGTCAAATGTAGTTGATGTAGGGAAGTTGCACTAAGGCACTGGGGGACAGAAATTTCCTGCACTCCCATTAGCATGGCTTATTAACGTCTGATTTGTGATACAGTGCTGTCAGTGCTCCGGCTTTTTCATGCTTGCACAAGAGAGTGAGGTATATAAATACACTCCCAACACATATAGATATATATTTAGTGAAAGATAAATATTTAATTGTGAATAAAGGCTCTGATCATTTTAATCCATCCTCTGGTCATGTTCTGACTTCTGTTTGCTTCTTCATTATTCATAAGCCTTTGCTGAGTAACACAGACAAATCATTTTCAGGCTATGAGTTTTCTGGGAGTCATTCACTTCAGCTATTCACTATTCATCTTTTGTGGTAGAAGACTGGCTACTTAAACCACACAGTGGTTTTCCCCTAATTCCTAACTGGGTATTTATAAACAGTAAAATAAAGACAGACGAATTGTGAATGCTTTTCTTTGATTGTGAAGATCCTTGTTTGCCTTGCCTACGTGGGCATGTGTCCCAAGAACAGCCTTGCCCGGAACCATGTACATCCGAACAAACACGCAGAAATTTGGGCTTTGGGGAGAGGTCTGTCAACATAAAGGAGCACAGCCTACAGAACCCATGTTTCAAGACATAGAACCTACTATATATGTGTTTCTGGATGGGACCTAGCAGTTCTAATGTTTGCTTTACAGCACAAAATAATGCTGTATGTTCTTATTTTAAAGGCTTTGGTCTACCTGCTACCTTTTTGCACGTGTATACCCCTCTCAGTTACAGTGCTGTCTGTTTAGGTGGCTCCTTCTTAGCACCTGCATCCCTGGGTAGGGCTGTGATGCCAACATTAAAAGTCATAAAAAAGGAAAGACAGATTTTCATCATTGAGGTTCAGCTGAAAAGGATAACAGTCTTGGTCACAGCTGAACTGAAAGAAGGGGTGGGCTGCCCTCTGGCACACTTGTGTTTTGTCAAGACAGGTCAGGATCCCTATTTGGCTGACTGCTGTGCCTCTACCAGGGGCTGAGAAGCAGGGAGAGAAGGGAACTGGGGTAGGAAATCACTCAATGTGATCTGGAACTCTGGCACTGTCACCTAGGGATGATCCCACAAAGAATGGTGTACATATGGTTGCTGTTCATGGAACAGAACTGCGTAGGATAAAGGTGCTTTTGCAGCATCGCTGTGCCTGATTCTGGGAACTATTGAGGTCCCAGTGTTTGATAGTTTAGGGTGGACTCCACCTCTCCTATCATTGGTTTCCCTCTGTGCTTATTCCTCTCTTCCCGTCTCAAAAAGGTGATGGATCACCTCTGACAGTGCTAGTTTCCCTCTGCAGACCACAGGGATAAAGGCTCAAATGCAGACATGGGCATTTACCTACACCTGCTGTTGTTGCTCTTGCAACACAGAGATGTCCTTAATGATCTGTCCATGTATCTTGGAGGAGCTAACGATTCTCTTTACTTGGTCACAGTAGAGTGTGAGTACCTTTGAGAGGTTTCTCCCAGATCGACTGAGAGCCTGTCTAGTTTCATGTGATAGTGATGGGTTTTTGCAATCAACTGGGGATGATTCATGGGGCTAAGGAGAGATTAAGTGAATGACTGCAACGAGCTGAGATTATTTAGCTTTTATTAGTATTTTCCAAGTAGAGATTCTTGTGGGTAGCATTTACGTACTATCACCACTAGTACTGTGCTGCCCAGTCAGACCATACTGGAAGCCACTGGAGTGTGTGAAAACTGTGTGTCTGGAAAATTTTTAAGTAAAAATATCCTGAAGTATCTTTGGATTTTAGGGTAACATAGCAAGTGGCTGGGGATTTGTGGATTGCATGTGTGCATGTACTTAAATTCTGGTTTTTTGCTAGTTCTGGTGACCATACAATTTTTTTTACCTTGTGCCTAGACAGCACTGATATCCTGGGGCAGACGATGATGGACTTATTTGCTGCCAGTTAGGATATTAATTTTCTGAAATTTGTTTTGACTTTGTTCTATGTATCTACCTCAGAGTTTATTGCAGAGGCCACCATCATAAATAAGCCAATGGAAAAAGAGGAGTTGCCATGGTGAGGTGCTAAGCAAGTAGTGTTTCATCTACTCAGATTTTCTTTTGAGCATTTGTAGGTCTGAAATTTAATAATAAAATAGTGAGTTGGACTATGGATCCTATTGAGTAGGCATCGTAACTGTCACAGAGGGAAACCCACCCCACCCTTGGAGAATGCAGGAACTTAAACCTATTTCATATAGCACCTTGCTCTTCCCCGATCTACAAGTGAGACACCAGTGATTCTTTCTCCCTTACTTGCAATGTTTTCCACTGGCACATGTCAAAGTGTACTATAAAGATGATCATTCAAAGATATAATATGGAGGCAGAGGGAGGCAAACTACTCATGAAACACTCATTATGCTTCCTTGTGCAATGCCTTGCATCGAGTTGCACTGGACAAAGAGAGGACTTCTGTGCTTCAGAAGAAGCCATCACCGGAGTGCTGTCATGAGCCACAGCCACAGTTATGAGCTTATAGCAGAACAAGGCAAGGGATCTGTGCTTGCAATTCCTTCCTCAAAATGGTATCAACACATTACGGTATCAGGGCAGTAGAGGAGAAGGGGAAGGCTGTTGTAGACATGAGGAAAGAGATATGACTTGAAATGCAGTAGGTTTTACAAAACATGAGTACAGAAACCATCAGGAAGCATCCCTAAACTGTGGGAAGAAAAACAAACCTTTATTTTCCAGCCCAAGGACTAAATATAACACCTTTGATAAATGGTCTCAAAGTGTGGGGACGGAGCACACTGGGGGTGTCAGGCAAGGTGTCCTTCTTCATCGGTTGTGATTTCTGAGTTGTTCTGCCAAGCAGAGAAGATCCAGATCAGTCCACTGAAGTGGGGATTTTGCGCATACAGAAATCTTTCTCTGCCTCCAGCAAGTGAAGAGAAGCTGGGACAGTCAAAACCTCCAAATGTTTCTTTAGCCTACCTGGGATGCATAAGTTTTGAATAAGTTAGGCTGGTGGGCTGGGCTGCCCAAGGGCTGCGAGAGGTCAGGGTGGAGTGGGCTGTGTCTTCTCCACAGACTCCCAATAAGGTGGGTCCAGCAAGACTGAACATTATGTCCAAAGTCTTCAGATGAGAACACTTGCTCCTCTGCAGATGCAGCAGTGAAAACAGTGACTGAGCTGGCCAGTGAGTGTGCCAGAGAGCTATACTGGATTCCACTTACTGCTGTGATGAGGTACAAGTTTCCATTTTCTCCATGCAATGTCTGTAAACCCATGACCTTGCTAAAGAAGTAAAATAAAAAAATAAATAAAACAAGGCCTCATTTTGTGTCCATGTGAGATTACTTCAAGAGTCAGTTTTCAACCACAGTCAACAAAGTACCTTATGTTTATCAAGGCACATTTTCCATTATATATACAGACTTTTTTTTTAATATGAAAGGTCATTTTGAGAGCCCACAATACCACCCTGTCACGTAGGCCCAACAGAATTTCTGGAAATGTTTAATTTGTGTACTGCGCTGAAAGCTCTCTCAAACAAAGTGTGCATCATTTAATCTATTTATAGAACCTCTTGCTTCTCCTAAATACACTCTCATTCTTTCTCTCAGCTAAGAAAGCCTTACTTTCTTTATCATCAGTTTTTAGTACTTTATCATAAGCATTAAGGAATAGTCAAACTTGTTCAAACCAAAGAGGAATGTCTGATATTTTCTCCTTTTTTTTTTTTTTTTTAATTTTAGTCTGTAAAGGCTTTCTGGAGGACTTGGAAAACACAAGGTTTTTAAAAAAGATCAGGTATGCTAAACTAGAAGACCCTCTTAACATACATCACTTTCAGTCTACTCTGGTAGACTACAAAGAGTGCAGTCCAACAGTACCTTCAGTAACACCTGATCATCCTTGAGAAAGTAGACTTGCTTAAGCATATATAAGGACAGAATTGGGCCCTGTGCTTTATTCTCAGCTATGGGCTTGACTCTGCTGTTGTGAGGTCAGGCCATAAAGAGAGGTAAGGAAAGGTTACAGAACTGGGCTCTCGGCAATGCTGAGCATATTTCAAGAACTTAATTTGGCCATGGGAATATTCCCAGCACAGCAGTATTCCCTCTCATTAAAGGAGGGAATATTGCTGTAGCCCATAAGCTCTGTAGGGGAGGAATTAACTTTTAAACTGAACACTGCATTTGGATAGGAAATGAGCTTAGTGGGGTCTGTGTGCTAAGGAACTCATGCACTTTGATACAAATACTCTTTCAAGTTTCAACCTATGCACAGAGTAACAATGGTCAAACACAGACCAGGAAGTAATTACTGTGAAGTAGCTTCCAGTTAAAAAAAATACTAGTTTATTATTCCTTTTCTGGATGCTTTCTAGTGTCATATAATTGTATCGATTACTAAAATAATTACTGAAATGAATCATGTAGGTTATTTTTCCAGATGGAGAGTGGAAAAAGGGAGGATCTTTCACGCTGCTTTGCATTGCTTGTGGGCAGGTTCATCCACGCAATGCCACATTTTGACCTCCTTCAGTGCTGGTTTGCGTGAACCTCCCAGTGCGGACAGTTGTACGCAGAGCTGCAGCAAAGCTTCTTTGGTCTTTCTGCGCAGGACTTCAGGGTTTGTGGAGCCTGGCTGGGCTTATATCCAAAAGTCAAGCAAGGCTTATTTCATTCTACCTTGCCTTTGGTTTCTTTTTCTTGCTTTGGTTTACAGTAAGAGAAACAAAAACTTAAGATTTAGTTGTATTTTCAGGTTGGTTTTAGTCCTAATAGAGGTATAAATAAGAAGTTGAAGTTTAAATTCAAATCTCTTTTGATCACTCATCTTTGCATGATAGCTTTGCAGAATGGTACTCTAATATTGTGAAACAAACATGCTTCTCCTGAATAGTTTATTTTAGAATACTGAAGTAACATTTTCTGATATTTGCTCTATTAATATTGGACCTCCGTGGTGAAAGGATAAATTGGAGTCCTGAAAATACTCTTTCGGCAGTCATATGGCTCACTGGAATTGCAAGTACTATTTCTGCCAGTTAATACAGCTGAAGCATAACATTTTTATGACATTCCCAGTTGTTTAATATGAAATGTGGCTCATCTGCTAAATGAACCAAGACTTACCTTAATCTTTTCTGGAGTGTTTCTAAGTCTGGATTGCTCTTTTCATGAGCCTTAAGAACTTCCAAATTCTCCTCAGGTCTTTCGCATCAATGTGTCCAACTTAACAAATGTATGAAGTATGATTATTTTCAATTTCTGACTGAAGCATTTCCAATTACATACTTGGTTTGATCAGATGAAATTTTGCCTGTTTGCTAAAGAATGTAGCCTGAATATACATGTAAGACTGAGTGTGTGTCACCCTGTTCTCAGCTTTTTCTCCTGTTTTTTCATCATTGCTAGAGAGGATTCAGGAAAAAGAGAAAGTATGTTTGATGTTTCAAGGTGATTTTTTCAATCAAGCACTGTGCATGCTCAGTTTGTTTGTACTGAGGAATTTTTATTGCCATTTTAACAGCATTGATATAAGTACAATGCCTTTAGAGGCATCTTTTTTTGAGACAAAACACCAGGATTTGTGGTCTATGTTCTGGCAAAAATCACTGCACTCCAAGAGCCACAGCAGAATCCCAGCTGCATACAGTCTAGAAGGATGAGCGTGTTTCTTTCAATTTCATTATAATTTTATAGCTAGAACCAGTCTCAATTTGTTTGGGTTATTTCCATCCTTCACAGAAATAAGGTGCTTTACCTTCTGTGCCAGAGTTTTTTGTTCTGGCAGTGTATCTGCTTCAAGCTGCAGTTTATTGGCAGAGTGACATTAAACTCCCGGCTTCTGCAGATGTCAGCCTAGTGCCTTGATGTTGACCATGTCACCTTCTTGAACAGCTTTCCCAAAGACTATATTTTCATTTTTCTCTCTCATTTTGCCTCTTTTATTTCCTTGGCTCCTGCAGTCATTCACTTTCCTATTTTCACCATATTTGCTCAATTTTATATTAGGTTATTTCAAGCATGCCAACAATTTAAAGTATCACTCTTTTTAAAAAGAAATAGTTAAACTTTTCCTTTCACTCCCTCAGTATTACAGACCAAGAGCAGCTTGTCTTACAAGATTGTAGCGAAGGCTTTTATGGAAAAATCCTGTATTGTGCAATACATTACAATGAAAGCAGGCTTTCCTTCATCTCTATTCTGATACCATCCTGAATGACAGTGGCTGAAGTGGCAACTTTGTCTCTCATGTTTTCTACTTCAGTGTAATTTTGACCTCTGGCTTTCCAGCATGGAGTCGAGAATTCTGTAGCATTTTGGACCCAACAGTAGTTTAAATAATATTCTGTTTTCAGAGATGAAATCTGGGCAAGCATCCCATAAGGTAGTGTAACCAAGTATTACAACAGTTGATTTATCTTTGAACATGAGTACAGAATGGCTCATTCCTTTAAAATTCTGCACTGGGGCTTCAGTGATACTGTGCATTTGGTATCATGCTTTATTGTCATTATCCTGCATTTCCTTCTAAAGAAAGAAAAGAAAAGAAAAAAAGTAAAGAAAAGAAAAAAGAAAAAAGGAAAGAAAAGGAAAGAAAGAAAAAAGAAAAAAGAAAAAAGAAAAGAAAGAAGAAAAGAAAGCAAAAGAAAAAAAAAGAAAAGAAAAGAAAATGAAAGAAAAGGAGAAAAAAAGGAAAGAAAGACAGCATACCTCTGATGGAAATGTCTTTGGCTGTATCTCATGGTTTGACACTCGCCCTGCTTCTGGTTAACAAAAAGAGGTTCTGTTTTCACATAGCTGCTTGAAAAGCTCTCCTGTGAGATTCTCCCATTTTTTCTCCAGCACAAGATCCAGTTTCCTAAAGGTACTGCAGAGGAAATTTAATTTCAGAAAGGGACCCAAACCAGTCATATAGCCCTGGTCACTCTTCCCAGAAATGAATTACATATATGGACAGTTTTTAAGGTTTGGACAGTAAATTTGAGGAGCAGGTGAGGGAGGGATTATCATGGGTCTTTACTTGCTTGAGAGAGCTGTTGAGGTGTAGGGAGACAATCCATTCTCAGCTGCCCTGTCCCTCCGTGGCTGCAGATGAGGGCAGTGCTTTTGAGCCATGGTCAGTCACTCTACAGAGCAAGTCCAGGCACTAATCAGCCAGTCATCTAAAATGCTGTGTAAAATATTGCTTTATTTTGTCTGGATGTCCATCTCTATACTGGTCAGGTCAGTAAATAGGATGCAGTTATAATCATATTCCACTCCAGTGCCAGCAAAACCAACAGAAACAATTCTGCAATTCCTGTTTGGTTCCTGTTTAATTGCTTCTGGTTGCCAAAGGGCCTGGGAGGAGTGTCTTCTATCCCCTACCTAGTGTTGCTTCAAAGTCAGGCTAGAGCTGCTGGAAGGTGACCCGGGCAGAAACTGGCCACCCAAGCTAAGATGCTGAGGAGAAGAGCGTGTGAGTAATGGATTTAGTTGACCCGATGCCCCGTGCCATAGGGAGCACTGAAGAGCAGAGCCACCAAACACATGCAGAAAGCATCTAGTATTGCCAGAAAGCAGATGCCCCATTTCTTTCTTTAAAACCCTTTTTACAAATGAATTTCTTATAGTTAAAAAGTGATCATTACTCAACTCACTGAACAGCTACTGCGTTTTCACACTCTGACTTGTTGGCAAAGATCAACTGGATGAGGACATTGCAGACACAAGTTTGTCTACATAAAGATTTATTTGTGTTTCTGTCCACATGATTAATGCTTGCTCCAGGGGGAAAGCTGTAGGTGAAAAGGGATGCTAAGCTACCATGATTTTCCATGCCTTCATGTGGAAGAAAGCATCTCTTCTATCCTTTTATTTATTTTTTTGTCCTTTTCAATCATGGTGTGGAGTGTTGCTAGAACAATAGGCAGTTTAATCCAGACAGTCATTTCATTGTAAATCACCATGGCACAGATTTTACAGTTCAGGTATTACTGGTTTTGTTCTGTTCCTTCACTTTTCAGGCTCAAAATTGGCCAACATGAGCTTTCAGAAAATGAATAAAAAATTAAATTGCTCAGGACTGGGACATGGTTTGCCAAGTATCAGCCTGGGGAGGTGTTTTGTAACTCTGCGGTAAACCCCAGTGTATATAATCACAAAGGAAAAACTGACAGAACTTTAGCTGTAGCTTTCCAGTAATAAAGTATTATTATTAATAGATCCTTTCATCCAGGGATCTCAAAGTACTTAAGGAATGTTCCTTTAAAGGGAAATGTGCAGGGGTAAGGCATATGGTTTACACCATGCTGTATCAACAGGGCATCCTCTTCTCCACTTGTGCCGTATGGGGGTTTCACGCTTAGAGACATTGCCATGGCAGAAGGGTTGGGAAGGCATGATCTAGTGTGAGGATGAAGGACCAGATGAGACATGCATGTCATAACAACTTTCTCTGCCTCCCTCTTTGCAAAGGCCCAGATAGAGGACCTGGCAGCAACAAGCATTTGGAGGAAGTCAGCTAATCCTTGCATGCAAAATGCTAGGCCGTGAAGCTTTGTTTTCCTCTTCTTGGTTGAGACTTAAAAAAACGCAATGTTTTTATTTACTTACTTGATCCCTGGCCAGTCTCCAGGGAACTTGGGCTGCAAAGTCACAGGGGCTGCCTGTGCTCTGACTGTTAGGGTGAGTTTAAAGGACTGGGCTCTTGGCATGAGACCTAGCTAGTGGAGGCTGCAGCTGGCATCCAGGAGCCCATGGTGGTCTCAGACAACGTTTCCCTTCCTTCTCTTTGCTTACCCCTTCATTCAACAGGTATATTTATTAGATGACATACCCACTATGCAGCATTTCACCATTTAGTCTAGGAAAGGTTGTATTAATTTCGGACTCCCTTCTGTCTTGCTTAGAAGCTGTTTGTTTAACATGGTCTCAAAAGGCTGCACCCGCAGCTTGCTGGACAATGAATTTAGTCTGTTAAAGGATCCGTTTATAAAATATGGTACATCTGCTGATGAATTCAAGGACATTTTCATGGCACTAAAATAAGCTTTGCAGTGAAGATGAAGGACTGATGGATCACCATGAGAAAGGTCACAACAGGGGGTACCCCTCGCCCAGCTGTTTGAGCACAGAGCTTCTGGCCACAGTGCATGTCTCAGGGCTTTCCATGGCCAAGGCAGGGACGGCTGTGCCTGTGCTGTTAAAGCTTTCATTCACATGTCTTAGCTCCCTGAACTCCTCTGTTGTGCCAAAATTGTCACCCTGTGGTGTGAACATACCTTAACTGAGCCCAGTGCTGGCTGGTTTCCATGGCTGTTTGCCAGGGTGGCTACCAGTCACTGGACACCTCGCATGTGCCTTGGTGAGCTGGTCTCAGCCACACCATGCAATCCTAGCACTTGGTCTGCTGGAGAACTACAAAGTGTACAAGGGTGCCTTAATCTAAGAAAATAAAACCGATGGCAGGGTCACAAATTCATATCACACTCCTGAGAATGACACTTTCTCCATGCAGCACAGATGAGCTAAGAGATCTGGCCATTCCCAGAGCATCAGCTCCGCTCTGCAAAACCATTCAAAAGTGGATTTGGACCAGATTGAGTACAAACTGAACATCCGCCCAAACAGAAAAGTTCACCGGCCCCGAAGTCTCTGTGTTCTCCACCCCCTCCCCACAAATGAATCTTCTTGTGGGGAAAATATACGAGCAAATAATTCATTTTGGAGTCTGTGGGTGGCCCCGAGGTGAGCTGGCGCACTGAGTTTTACATACGCACACCCCCACACAAACTGCCTTTGCTTCAAATCAGCACCAGTGAGCCTACGCACATCTCTCCCGAGGCTTTTGTACAAGACCTTTATCCTTCTACCAATGGGGAAGCCAAACCCTCGGGGTGAAAGACAAGTTGAAAGCTAAGATCCGAATGATTTGGCAGAAATTGGAGCTATTGCGAGATTTTCCAAGATGAGCCCACTGGGGGACTGGAGAGCTCATGACGGTTTAATGGCTTAAAAAAGAGAATGGGGCTTAATCTAGACCATGTGCTGAGATGAGCTGCTAAGGATGGAGGTAGAGTATGGCAAACCTGCCCTGACTACAGCAAATGCCCTCTCCACATCTGGATCACTTAGAAACAGTGCTGTCTTCCTCTGTTCCTTGTTCTTAAAATACTGAAGCACTGATCCAAGCTTCCTTTTTGTGGCTGAACATGTGTTGGGTTTTGTAACCCAGGGTTGCCCAGGGGTGTGCTTGGAGACCTCTCTGGGGATGTGGCATTTGGGGAGCAAGGTAGGGGAAGGCAAATCCTGAGCCAGGCCAGGCATGCAGGCTCCTCCAGCTCTTGCAGAGGATGCTCAGGAAAAGCATTTTCAGCTGAAAAAGCTGAAATTAGTCTTGCAAGACAGTGCTGCAAGTGGGGCAGCTGCAGTGGAAGGAGCCTCCATGATGGGCTTGTTGAAGGCACACAGCAGTACCATGGTTCTGGAGACAAAGGGGCTGATTGTTAACTGCAAAGGCTGTTAGACCCCAGGAAGCAGAAAAGAGGAGCAAGAAAGGAAAAAGCAATCACAGGTAAAAAACTAGGAACAGACCAGTAGAAGAGGACTTCCTAGGGATGTGGGACCTGTGCTCCACCTCCCCCTTGCTTGTGTCCCTGTAACTCCCCACCCTCCCCATCGTCACTGCCGCTGTACCCAGACACAGAAGAAGTGGAAAGAAACCATTGCATGGATTTGACCCAGAAATACCCATTTACTATCTGAGATGGGACAAGTCTCTTCTGCTTGCTCAGCAAAAACACTATAAATTTTAACCATAACGCCTGGTCTGAGCTAGCAGCTTGGTCCGTCTTGCTGGGATTCAGTCCTTTTCTGACCCAGAGCAAGTGCAAGATCTTAGTGAGAAAATGGACCCCAGTAAGGGCCCAGCCTAGCCCAGGGGGACTGTCTGCAGTAAAAAGAGCCTTAGAGAACAGTAATCCTTTTGGTCATACTTCTAAGAAATAAGACATTTATTCATTTAGGTACCCTGCTCAATCCTGACTGGCCAACACTAACTTCAGCACTGCTGAGACATGGATTTTAAGGAAAGTTTATTGTGGGAAGTGGAAGATCTCACAACTCATGAACCATTTTCAGCATCCTCCTGTGGACATGACATTCACTTTTAGATAGCAACAGGCTTTGGTTTTGTTTGGTTTAGGTTTTGCAAGCCTCCGTAATGAGAAGCCCATCTATCTCACTGGCTTTGAGGTGCCAACAGCTGGTTAGGGGGATTGAGGCAGTGTCAGTATGTGAGACTGACACTCGCAAACACAACCTCTTCTAACAAAGGTGTCTAAACAAGGTGGGTGGACAGTCTGTAGAGCCATCTAGTTATCTTCTCTATCACAGGAGTTGTGGCAACTGCATCTCTGACTCTGCAGGGCTGGGTGGGATGATCATGGCACAGCCTGATCCCTCTCCATCCACAAACATGTGCCGCAGCTGGACCAGGGTCACAGCTTATAGATGGCAGCAGCTGAAATGCCACCCCAGGGGCCAGGATGAACCCTGCAGAGGGGAGGAACAAGGTGTTACATGGCCTGCAGCACACTCATGAGGCCAGAGCATCATGGAGGGATGGCTGGGACAAAACAATGAAGAATAAGATTTGCAAGAATCCCAATTAGAAGAGTCAGCACCAGAAGGTGCCAAAAAAGCCTGTGGCCGCAGAGCCCCTCTTTCTGCTAAGCAGGATGCCTGGGGCTGCCATGTCAGGGTGACTCCTGGGGATGCAGACCATGAGAACCCTGTCTTTTCCTGCCTGGACACATTTAACTTCTGACCTGTATCAGCTGTCAGATTAGAAGGGGTTCAGTCACATCAGTCTGAGCAGGAATTAAAGCCAAGCTCCAGGGTGAAAGGGCAGAGCCTTAAAGGGATCACCTTAATTGACAGGGCCTTTTAATCCTCCTGTTCTTGTACATTAATCCAAATATCTCCAGTTCTTCTTCTTAACCTGTTTTCATAAAGTCAAGAGAATTATACTTAATATAACAAAGCTGAGAGTAGGAGGAAAGCATGACCTTAGCCCTCCTGAAGAAGGAGTTTGAGGCTCTAGTGAATGCTGCTCTTTATCCCGGTCACTCCCCAGCCCTTCCTTAGCAGTTTGAGAGCTGGAAATGATCAGGCAGCTCCTCCTTGGCTGAGCTGTGGCAGTGATGCTGTGCAGGACGAGGCTGTTGTTTGATATTCCATTTGCAGTTTACTTTTATAATGGCAGCACTCTGATAACCTGGGTACTTGAAACAGGCCCAAGCAGAGAGGAGCTTAGAGCACACCACATCCATCACCTGACAAACACAGTCAGTGGGGCTCCACTTCTTGGAGCATCCCTCGCTACGGTAGCAAGTGGTGTACACGACCTGGAGGCTCTGCTGCCCACCTCCAGGGGTATGTGAAGGGCTGAACAGAACTAGAGGTGCCCTTTGAATGAAGAAGTGCTGGGATTGCTGTTGTAATACCTGATGCACAGAGGATTTCAGGCAGTTTGACTATCAGCCAGCAACTTTCCAGGCTATCAGCTAAAAAGAGGTTGGATTTCCAGTTTTCATACACATGAAGAATTATGGGCAGCAGTCATTTGCATCAAATGACATTTTGGAAGCAAAGTGTTGGTGTACAAATCCAGTTGTTTCTGAAATGTCTTTTTACAGTAAACTCCCTTGCAGGCTGATCTCCAGCACAGGAGGTGTAACTGAGATCCCACATGCAGTCAGGGGGCAATGGAAAACCTAGCTGGTAACCTGGCAAAGTTAATTACAAGCTGTTAAAACTAAGTTGTTAACAGTTAAGCTCAGTTGTTAAACTCTCAAGGACACGGATTGTACCTTCATGTGCTTTGGCAGTGCAGCTATGCGCTGCAACCAGGGGCTCTCAGCTCCACTGAGAGATAAACAATGGGATAAACGAAGAGGTTCAGCTCTTAAACCATGGGGAGGAGGGAAGAAATACCACACTTGTTTATGTGAATGCCACAACTCAGACATTAACAGAGTTTCAGGTGCTGGGGACAGTGCCCATGGTGTCAGCCTGGAGACCACATTGGCCCTGGGTGGTTTTGGTGGTCGTTGTTTCTCACTGCCATGCAGTGTGAGCCTAATAGGAAAAAAACCCATGCCTGACACTGTCCTCCTGCCACCCATGTGTATTGTGCTTTGTAGATACACTGGCTTGTTCTGGCGGTGAGAAACTTACCCTGCAAACCAAGTTCCTTTCAAAATACATGTAAAGCATCTATTTTTCTGCTGGCATGGTGGGGAAAGCCACAGAAAATTGTGGAAAGAATGAAGTTTCCAGGGGCAAATTTATTTTGTCTTGTTCTCAGCCTGCTTAAAGTTCAGATCAGATGTTTCAGGAGCCCAATTTGTACCGAAGGGAAGCAGTCTAAGAAATAGTTGTGGATAAAAGAAATCTGAAGGCTATTAAGAAATAAGGAGGAAAAAAAAAGTCTTTTGAGTAGGCTGAAGGAAAACAAGTACAGATCCCATGAGACGGAGGAGAGAAGAAAAACTCCAGTGGAAAGAAAAAAGAAGTGGATGGTGAAACCTGGTTTCACAGAGGTCAGTAATATTTTGCTGCTAGCTTCATTGGGCTAGAATTTTATCCAGGGTTTCTAATCATGGTGATGGCCTCTTCCTTCCAAAGTTGTTCTTCCATCTTATGATTCATCACATGTCCTGTCTGGACATGCGGTAGCACAGAACTCCCATTTAGGAAAACACTCTTCTAATGGAACTAATCGCTCTTGGAAAAAAAGCTGGTTTCAAATGACAGGAGGAGGAGGGGGAAGGTTCATGACCTCGATCCAATTTTTGAACCCCATGAACACACAAAAATAATTTGAAAAGTTCATAAAACCTCAATTTCCAGCAGATTTCCCCATCCCAAAGCTTGGGCTTGTCAGGCCAGAAGCCCAGATCCCTCCTCAAATTCAGTCCTGTGCAGAAAGTGACACTGATGCACTTTGTAAAAAGCCTGGCCAAAACCAGAGCCCTGGAAAAGGAGCTATTTGGGCAGCAGAAGCAAGAGAAGGGAGAGCCAGTCCCTTTGAACTAATCAGCTAGGCAAGGCGTTGGATAAGCCAGGGCCGTTTTTAATCAGATGTCTGAAAAGACTGTCAAAGAGATCTCCCGACACTTGCCTTGTCACTGATGGTATCTCAGTGCAGATAAAGTAAAAGCAGCAGTAAAAGGGAAGTCTGAGCCATTATCTGCCCACACCTGGGCTGTGAAGGGCGCCAAGTGGAGACAGTGCCTAGCCCTGTCTGAGGCTGCGAGGAGATTTTGGGGTGAGGAGGCTGCCCCCTGAGAGGTACAGGGAAGCATCACCCCATGGTGCTATGGAGCACAGCCTGCATCATTGTCTCCTGGCTGTGCACTGGGGTTTTGTACTTATGGTAGAGAATTTGTATTCACAGCCTTAACCATCACCTCCCTGTGAATGCTGGGCTGAAAAGGTGTTTTCTTGCCAGGATAATGGGGGAATGCCTGTTACAGCCTTTTGAGAAGGATTTGCAGGCTTTCACACAGATATTCATTAAATCTCTCCCTGGCCTCCAGTTTCCAATCATGGGAAGCAGCTCCACAAGCCACAGAACCCAACAAAGTCTCAGTTTTGGTGTTTCCTTTCCTTGTGCATTTCCTGGATTCAAGTGTAGGTTGTGTAGCAGCTTTTACTTTGAGGAGGTATTTCTAGGCTCTTTGTACCCCACACGTTTTAAATCATCTTGCAAGAATATGATCCCTTGAAGCTTCTGCTGCTGCCAAAACTTAATTGGACTTGGCCAGCAGGCTTGAAGGGACAGATGGACAGGCGAACACATAAACACTTCTATCACATTTACTCTATTTTTCTTGGAAAGCTGAGCTGGAAACTCCAGTAACCCAATCAGAGATATGGGATATACCACATAAGATCAACAACCCATCTTAGGCCATACTCTGTGAAGCATGAATCATTCATGGGCACTGTACAAACACCAAGAACCTGTCTGCACACTGGTAACCTCAGCGGTGCCCAGGGCCACCACAATAGCTGCACATTTTGAAATGACCTTTGGAAGTTTTGACCATATCTCCATGGCTGTTGTAAGACAATAGCATAAAATGGCTTCAAAACAAGAAGCCCCTGTATTACAACTTGGTAAATTCTAGTCCTTGAATGTTTTGCTGTTAATTCTGTTGTCTCAGAAGTCCTCTGCAGACAGGAGAAGGTCTGCTTGATGCTGGGATATAGGATTGAGCCAGCACTGTCAAGTACACCTCGTAGGGATTTTTGTATTTAGTCTTTGGGCTTAGTGGTGCTTTGTGCTGATATCCTACTGGCATAAATACCCTGTGAGCAGGTCCCTCGGTGGGAACTTTGCTGGTTTTTATTAGACCCTAAACCTATTTACTGCAAGAAATCAACCACTGCCGAAATTCTAGCCACCATGCAGAGACCAAGGGGGTCCACAGGATTACACTGGTGTGAAAAGAGACTTCGACACCTTCACTATATTTAACATAAATCAAATGCCACAGTGGGATTAAAACTCTCTATATATTAACCATCTCTCCATACTTACCAAACTACAGTAACTATCTCCCTGCCCCACCGCCCTTTCTAATAGTGGTATAAATAGTTCAAAGGTCTCTTGTCAGCACAGCTCCCAGACTTCTAGCTCTTTGAGGGGCAAATGCACTTTGTTTTATTACTCGTGTGACATTCCTCAAAGAAGGGGATTTTGACCTTCTTAAATTCCTCCTGGAGATTAAATACCAAAACCAGCAGTCCACAAGGGGATTAATAGACAGCTTCAATACACACAGCAAGACCTTTGAAGGGGGTCAAGTTATTAACACACTGGGAAATGTAGATTCTATCTTCCGATGCAGGATGTATTTTGCATTCTAGATCAGATAATGAGAAAGGGGCCTAGAAAGCTGCATTTCTGCAATGAGTTCTGCAACTCTCAGCAGAACTTCCAATTTTGCATATTTTACTGAGGGCACAAACTTTGCTGACTTTAGAAGTCTACACATAAAAAGAATGCGCAACAAACTACTTCTGGGAGAAACTGGGCCTTGTATATTAACAGTGGGCCAATGTGGCTTTAGTTTTCATTAGACAAGGAATCTTACCTGGGGGCTTAATACTTATTCAACCTCCTACCACCTCAAACCAGACAACCCTACAAAAAATATTTGGTTAATATTTACATATTTAAGGAAATTAATGTCAGGCATTGGAAGCCCTTTAAAGTTCCATTTCGTGCACTTTTGGATAATCAGAGTTTGCATAAACTATTTAAGCCTGATGATACCTAAATGGTCATGGAAAACTCATTTCAGCTTTCTTCCAGTGCATATTTACACTGGAAGCATGATTAAAAATGTTCACTTCAACTAAGGTAGGTGGACCAAGGAACAAAGTTATGTGATAGAATCAACCAAAGGTTTAAGGTTGATTCACCATTTCTGTAAAACTTTGATACTTGAAAAAAGTAAGGAAATATGATACCTTAACAGTCCTCTCTTGTTTTTCAATTGCTGTGCATCAGTTTGAGATTTTACCTATGAAATGCTCAAGAAGATATAATATCTTACAAAATGTCTTTTCTTTTTCTCCCCTCCATTTGCTTTATGCTATTTGCCACTGCTAAACAACAGAAGTTGAGATGAAAGCCCTACAGTAAATGAAAATCAAGAAAAAATAAATAAGTTGTAATATATTGCTTGTTATGAAATATTCCTTTGGCATGAATTACAGTAAACAAACCAGCATCCATTCCAAAACAGCTGTAAACAAATCTTGACTACCCCCTGATTGCCAAAAATCTCACACCACTCAAACTGACATGGAAAAAAGCATTAATGTTAGTGAGGAATGAATTTCAGGAAGGCTGGGTTTGGTCTGGATAAGCATATCTGACATATGCAAGCCTCCTGAGAGCCTATAAAAACAAGCTTTCTTGGGAGATTTCCTGCACTTCTGGTTAGGTTGGAAATGTCCTGACAGCTGGCTTCACTGCAGCACTTGGGCACTCCAGGTTGTGTTTGCAGCCACAAATCAGGGAAACAAAGATGCCTGGAAAGGGAAGAAACCACGTAACAGGATTTAGAGCTTCTAGAGCAATTCTGAGCCAGTGTGCTCAGTGTGCTCTTACATTCACTCAGCAGGAAGATCTGTTCTTCTCCCTCTGTACAGAAACAAACTGAGGAATAAAAGGTTGAAAACTGTTTTCTATCTTTTTTTTCTAGCTGCATGCAGGATGTACAAATATTCAGGCCAAACATTACTGTTCTAGCCTTGGGGCACAGAAGAAGTGCAAAGGTAAAAGCTGTCACAAATCCATTGTACATGCTCAGATTGCTGCATAACTTAACATATCTTCCACCTTCTGTCCTCTCCTCACGAATTAATTTGATTTATAAAATCCCAGTAACAACTTAAAAAAATGCAGTCCTGCCATATGAAAGCCAAAATGCAGAGGACATGTTAGAGATCTGAATCCTAACCTTAGTGGAGTTTCTAGCAAAGGCAAAATAGAGTTTGGCTTTATCCTAATGATAATGTTAGGACATGCTATCATTTGTGCACCAGTCTCACCTCATACAAACAAAAATTCATAGTGAAACTGTGGAACCCCATGCCAAGAAGGAGCTCTGGGTGCTAAAAGATTGAATGGATTCCAAAAGGCAAATTAAGAGAAGAAAATTGTAGCAAAGGCCAATGCAAACCCCTATATTATGCTCTGAAATGCCTTCACTATGAATTGCTGAATGTCAGGGGAGTATTCAGAGGATGCGTCAGCACTTTCTAGTTCTGTGTTTACCCTCTTCCTTTGGATATCTACACTGACACTGCAGGATCACCAGGTATCACAGGAGCACAGGGAGGAGATCTCACTGCAGGAGATGGCTGCTGCCCTGAACCAGTGCAGAAGAAATGCCCCTTTGATGCCCATCCCATATGAGGATCAGATTTGCCCTTATCTTTGTGGGGGGGTTTACTGATTTGAACCAAAAAATCAATGCTCCTGGACAAAATCCCCCCTCTAGTAAGACTTCTAGGTATGCTCTAGATAGATTATTTCTCCTTAATGAGCATCTCCAGTGGAAGACATGCTCTTTCCAAAAGATATCCAAACTGAGGCCCCATGCTGATGCCTGGGCCGTAAGCCTCACTAGGCAGCTTGCCAACCATGGTCTATCAGCTGGGCTGTCGCAGACGTCTGCTGGAAATACATTGCTCCTTGGTAGTCTTGAAGAACGCTCCCCATCTCCCCATGTGGCTGGAAATGGAGCCAGATTTGCTGCCTTCTGCTGGTTTCACAGGCAGTTTAGAACAAAGAGATTATTTTTCCAAGGCAGACATTGATGGAAATGCATACAGAAGAGATGATGAAAGGCTCTGGAGGATGGAATGTCTCTCCTGCTCTGGTCTTGCTGGGATACTTCTGTGTTTCCTCATGATTTCTCAGGCCACCTCTTGGACACTGCCCTCCCCATTGGCAGTCTTCTCTATCATATTATCCATCCTTGGATTCATTTGGCCAAAGGACTGAGGAATTAATACTGCGCCTGCTTTGCAAGGTTATGTTACCTTTGAGCAGGGCTTCTGGAGTCATGCTTCCTCATGACGTGTGTGTTAGGAGGACCTGGGTATGCTTGCCCCTTTTCAAGTGACAGGAAGGGTTAACTGGCCAACTGTTTCTGTGGGGACAAGGCACAGCTCTTTCTGCCTCTGTGGTTTGCAGCTGTGCCTGTAAAACATGATGAAGTGTAAAATACTTCTGGCTTTTAATCCTTGGGTCAAATGCAACCCCAGTGTAACCCCACTGGCTTTCCTACTGAGCAAAACTGATTTCCTCCAGGAGGCTATTGCAGGTTTTGCACACAGAGTGGGCAGTGCTTTTGGTTTCCAGCCTAGTTCCTCGTCATCCTCTGCTCCTCCATACATATCCTGGGAAAGAAAGGTGTCACCAACCTTGGAGCACAGGGACTGGAAGGACGTAACAAAGCAAGTCTGTCTGCACAAGGCTCAAATGCTAGATCTGTTGTTCTAACAAAAGAACCTGTTCAGGTTTATGAGCACAAAGGCCTTTGATGTTGTTACTTGGAAAATAGTGCCTTACAGATGATAGAAGGTTTCACGAGCTGAGCCCTTGGCTGGGGATTGGCAGATAACACCAGGAGAGCCGTGCTCCAGCAGAGACTCCCTCAGCATGTAAGTTTTCCTAAGGGCAGCCATGAGAGCACCCCCGTCTCTTCCAGCCATCTGGAGAGGGGGGATAGCTGCCTCCCCCACGGGATCTTGCAGAGCTGCATTAGTGTTTGTGCAGCTCTTTGAAGATAATTTTACCAGCTAACATTTGCTAACTTGTTCCATCTCTTTGGTAGAGAGATTCATGTGGGCAGTGCAGGCAGCCACAGCCTCATGTTAAACCCCTACCAAGAGGATCTGCTTTCTTCTCAGCCCTTTGGCTCTGTTGCTTGGAGGCACAAAACTGACAAGTCACTTGGCTCAGGGATTCAGTGGGACTTGGTTATGACTTTGTTCCAGTGGGGATCTCTGACGCTGCTTCTCCATGGCAGCTAGCACCTGGCAATGGACACACAGAAACCTGTTTGGGGACTGCCATGCCAGTCCCCCCCCCCAGGTAAATGCACCCTTGCTGGGGACCTGCTCTCTCCCAGGCACTGCCTGGTGTCTCCTCCTGCAGCTCATGTCCTTCCAGCACAGTCAGGATCATTGCCATCCCTCTGTTCCATCTCCCAGGGCTGTGCCCCAAGAGGGGTTTGTGACCCCTCTTGTTCCCTTCTTACCCTTGGGAGCTGCTTACTGAGGAAGAAAACTGGTCATTTTGAAGGTGCAGTTGGCACCACCAGTGAAGAGCCTGCGGAACCCACGAGGGAGACCAAGGCATTGTAACAAGGAGGAGGCACAAATCCCTGGCCGGAGCTTTAATCCTCTTACTGAGCTGTCAGTTATGATTTATCGTCCAGTTTAGTTTTAATGTTGTTGGATCTTCAGTGCTCCTACCCTGTGCAATGACGGGGTCATTTCCCCTGGGAGGAAGGGGGGAGCGTGTGAGTGTGTGTGTGAGGTGCGCATGTGAGGTGTGTGTGTGTGTGCTCTTCAAACTGTGTAACAGGAGATGAATTCAAAGTGCCTCCTCAGGACATTGTCGCCGTAGACGGGCACTTTGTTAATCTCTGTAGTGGAGCCGCCAGGCCCTCCAAGTCCCGATCACCATCCCAACCCAAAGCGAGTCCCATTTCAGCGGCGCTCCCCCTCCCCACACCAGCACATAATGTTTCTATTGTGCCGATGCTGTTTTTCTGGGGAAGCGGCAGGGATTTAAATATCATAAAGGCAGAAGTTGGGCTTTGATATACTGTCAGCAAAAGCTGAATACTGTAATTTCAAGCAATTTTCTCCGAACTCCCCTTCCCACCCTCCCCCTCCGGCCCCCAGCCCTCTCCTCTCCCTGGGCCTCCTCCCTGGTGCTTTTTCCCTCACAAGCCGCTCCATCGCTTCTCTCTCATGATCCTCACCCAGCAAATTAATGTGCTGCTGCTGCTGAGAGACAGTGGGTTACTGTGAGCGCAGGCTGTCTTGTCTCCTCTTGCTATTACACCCTGGCAACTTCAAAGGTCCAGTCATCCTGTTTCCATCTTCCCATGGGTCTGCAGGGCCTGACTCAATGGCACAGTTCAAAAGTGCAGGCTGGATGGGACGGTGACAACCCCAGCCCTGCAGCGCTCCATAGACATGGCTGTGGTCAGTTCTGCAGATCTTCCCCTTTACCTCCTTGGGAATAATTGCCACACTGCGAGTTGTGGCAATTAATCGTCTTTCTCCCACTTTGCTCCTTTTAATTTTCAGCTGAGGCAGACTTTTGTAGAAAGAGCCTTTTTCCTTCTTTCTTTTTTTTCTCTCGACAACTATTTAATCTTCTGCGATCTGCCCTTCTGGGCTGCCGGGCAATTCCCCTGGTGGTAACCACGATGCTTGTTTTAGCCAGTAACAAGATACTGTTTTGAAAAGTAATTCTGATTACTCTGTGAATTTAGGCTTTATTTCATATATGCTTTCTGTGGCAGAGAGATCTTTGCGATTTCTCCTTTGGTAACAGTGATTTGCAGCTACACAGACCCCTGCTACCACAAGGACAGTATCCCAAGCAGTACTCATCCAAGGGGCTCTACTGCAGCAAGCCTGTGGCTCTTATTCCCTTGGTGCTGTGTTTTATTTTGCTTCAGCAGTACCTGAATTTTTTAGCTCTCTGACTGCTGCAACAACTTGAGTGCTGGCCTCAGTGAGAGGACAACGGTAGCTCTTCCTCCCTGGAGAAAGCAGGACAGTCTAAGAATGAGGAGTAACTTAGAGCAGAAGAGACTTACATTTCCCCCTGTGGGATTTTAACCGGCTTGTGAATTATATTCACCTGAGCTGCCCTCAGTAGCTCCCTCAGGTGACCTAGACATCCACACCTGCCTCACATAAAGCCTATGGAGAGCACAGAAAAAATAAAAGAAGGAAGACAGATGTTCCAGCAACCAGAGTGTTTTGCTGTGTAAAGCTGGGTTCACATCCTTCCATTGTCACACAACCCTTTTTTACACCTAAAATCACTGCTTTTCATTTTCTCCACCTCCAACAGAGCAGGAGAAAACACACATTAGCTGAGGTTACATGATGTCTAAGTGTACTCAGATTTCTTCCTAGTTGCCCAGGGCTTGCAGAATTTACAATATCATAGGTTTATCAGAGATGAACTTCAGTATGTGCCAAACTCCGGATGATTCCAAAAGAGAATATGCCCTTCTGGTAACTACCTGTTTGAGTATAGTGTCATCTAAAGCATGTCTTAAAAACTTTGACAGGCTCCCATGGGGTTTTGGAATGCGTTACTGACGGATCTGTTAAAATGTAAAAATTTGCCAAGGTTACAATTGAATTAAAGCAGGTCTGAAGCTCCCAACCACGCCACTCCCATTGCCTCAACACAATTTAAGTATGTTGAAGAAACAAGGAGGACGACAAGCCCATGCAGCATGCTAGTGTCTGAGTTGCTGGTATTAAGGCACTGAAGTTCATCCTGACTGTTTCAATCCGAGTCAGTATTTTATGACCAGATTCTCAGATCTCAGTGGCTAAAAATCTTGCTTCAGGCATCCCTGTTGTGTTATTTTCCACATAATGACATCGTTGCGTGTAATGAGATGTTAGCAGCTCATTCACTGCTTACATCTGTCTTGGAGGAGAAAAGTGTAATTTCTTGACTTATACAGTAATTAGGGTAAATGTAAGTTAGTCATGGCAAATTTTGAGAAGTCCAAACTTTGGAAATTATGGCAAGAATGATGAAGACTTGAAGGTATGTTTTGAGGGAACCACCAACTTTTGGAGAACTTGGCTTTTGCATTTGATTCATTTTGTGCCAGAGGTATGCCTCTCACAAACCTGCATGCTCATTTTGAAGGACATGTTGTGTTGAACAGAGAACTGATTAAACAAGTTAGAGTTCAATGAGGTTCAAACTATTACTAAAACCCTCATCTGTATGATTTGTAGGGAAAAAACCCACAGTAGAATCAAAGAGGTCCTTTGGGGGTCTAAAAATAAGCAAAATTCAGGAGAAGCTCTTTGCTTTGTGGGTAATGACAGTGTTTCATTCAAGTCACCCTTGAATTTGTGTGGTCTTCTTGCAATGGTTTGGGTTACTGACAGTTTTTCCTGATACAGTCACCCTGGAGTTCAGTATAGAATTTAGCCACCCAAAGTTAGGCAGTTAAATTCAGATGTCTGAACACTAGATATCTAAATTCTCATAATAGTCAATGGAGATCCATTCGATACAGTCAACAGAATCTGAGTCAACAGCTTAAATATGAGGAGGTAGTGCCACTGGAGATAATCTTGGCTACTACGGAATCTGCACTGCCTGGGGGTATCATGCAGAACCTGTGGAGAGCTGCATTCTCGCAGATCTGCAACTGGAGGCTGCACAGGAAACCACCTGATATCTCTGATGTCTCCTGGTGTCTGTGTTTAAACACTAAATTGAGTCCAAGTTGCTCTGCGTATTGTTCAGCTAACAGGCAAGAGGTATCTGCTTTGAGGTGAGCTGAATCCCACCCTACATGGTTAACTCTGCCTAAAAGTACACTGTAGTCTACATGAAAAAGTCTAAGGCTGACACCAATGGCCCTGCTGCTTGTCTCCTACTCCCTGAGCTCCCACCCCTTGAGACCCAGGTACCCTTTCCAGCAGCCTAGATCCTAGGGCCAAAAAAGGTGGTTCTGGTGAGCACTTGTCTATTGGATTTAGGTGGGAAATAATATAAAACTTTTCATGTCAGTCTTCCTCAAAACACAACTTTTCAGCTTGTTGAGCCTTTAGTGGGATGTGTGTCTTGAGTCTGCTTGGTGATGATCTTCCTGGAAGATCTCTTCTAATGCTCATGCTGACCCTCTGAGGAGGGGAAGCTTTCTGGGAATTGTTTGGTTGCAGCTCACACAATGATGTGTACCCTGATGAGGAGCCTGGCCCTCAAATGAGAGCTGGGGATATGAGGAACCTGAATGGCAGGTCGTAGCAGCAGCAGCATCAACAACCCAAGGGTACACAACCCTGGTTGTGAGAATGTCAAAATACTTTGCTTTGGCAATGTCAAAAGAATGTATTTTGCACAGATATTTGCCAGAACTTTCTATGGAGAAACTTAGGCTGTTCAATATTTTTGTTTCTGATGACAGCAAACGGGCAATGACCACCGTTTCTCAGGGTCAGAAAGTCTGATCTCCTGCTGCCTGCTGAGCAGCAGCCTGAGCAGTATCTACAAGCAAGGGAGTAGAGAAATGTTTTTGCTGTCATGTTTTTCTCTCTTTCATGTTACACCACTCCTTGTAGCCCTGCCTCGGTGAGTACAAAGTGCCTCCTGGACGTGACATCATGCCACAGAAACAGACTAATGAGGCAAAGGAAGTGAAGCTCACTTTTCTGCAGGCAGGCTGGCTCCGATCACCTGGTTGTAGTTAAGACAGATCACACTGAGCAGCTCTGCTTTGTAAAAGCTGAATTTCATTCTGTGTTACTGCGTGTTTATCTGATATCTTGTAAAAACTGCTGTCCATTTCTCCTGCCTTTAGATCTTTTGCTTTTTTGAAATGCTAAATCTCCAACTGTGACCCTTCAGCAAAACCAATTCACTTCATCAAATGAATCCTGTGACTTTGATTATGTAGGAGCTTTCATTAAAGGGGTCCAAAGTAAAGCAGACAAGGAAATGTCTTTGTGATTTGCAGCAATGCACTGAGAAACAAAAGGAAATGGATGGCAGAGATAAGGAAAATAAAATAGCCACAATTTTTTAATAAGGGGAATGGAATTTCCCCTGAGGGCCTGTGTTATAGTGCTCTTCAGTAAAACACAAGCAAAACTCATAGTAGCAGAACTTAAATACAAAATATTGCCAACTTTGAGCAGCACAATGAAATCACTACTAGTCAGAAAATGCTGACATGAAGGCATTACCAGCACATTTTAAACTCTAGATAATAGAGTTTCCAAACGAACAACTATTATAGATTTAACCATAAAACTGAAACTGCCATGTGCACTGCTGCCATGACATATGCTGCAGCAGCAGCACATTTTGCACTTTGTTTTCTTTGATATTTTAATTGTGGAGTTCAGTTATGGCACAAATGTTCTGATTCTTTTTGGCTTGTCTACACTGCGTTTTGCCATTTCAGAGAACAAAATCATCTGTGGATGCTGTGAATGGGGCTAGTTTTATCTTCCATGGGACTATTATTTAGCTAGTACCAGTGTGCAATGCAAGGGCAGTATGTTTACAAAGGGGTCTGTTTAGCATGAATACCAACATAGACTGTATAGGTCAGTGCAGAAAATCAGTCGGGCTTGCTGACAGTCTCATCTGTAAACTCTATTTATTTCTTCCACATGGATTTCCTTGTAGCATAACATTAAGCAATTAAGGAAAGGAATTTGATGCTTGTATTTCTGAATATTTTTGTGGTTTGGATGTTCTTATAGGAGAAATGTGTTTCATTGTTATTCCATTTACAAACTCCATGAAAGGGATCCAAACAACCATCACAGAGCTGCTGTCTTATGTAAACCCCAGTAGAACTACGCAGCAATGTTGCCTATGATTTGAGTTTGTCCTAGTTAAAAGTTTAGCAGATCCTGGGCCGCGATAGCTCTCGTGTTTATTTTTTTAATTTCTTCAACCAAGCATGGTACAAACCTCCCGAAAGGGCTGTCTAACTGCTAACCTTTCAGCATCACCTGTTTTCCTGCGGCATTGCCAGAAGAGCTGATTATCCTTTTAACAATTATAAAAGTCTATCTTACCACTCTCCCACCATTCGAAAGATGTTGACGGGATTTTGTTCAAAGTTTCCACAAAGATTTCTCCTCTAGCTGAGACCAGCATGGATGACATCAGCCCAGATCAGTTAAAAAAAGATCAACGTGTGGAAAGAAGGAGTTCAGGGCTGCAAGTGTCCTGCAACCTTGAGGGAGAAATGAACTTGGCACAAATAGGAAGTAATTTCCCTGAGATGGTTTGCACCAGCCTGAGTTGCACTAGCCCAGGGGCTGTCAGCTGGAGGGAGCCAGGACATGGTGGGAATCAGTGCCTGGGGTGGGAGAATGGGATGAGCTGCAGGTGGATGGGACAATGCTCCTCACAGGAGCAGCAGCCCCTGCCTACCACTGTTGCAGAAAGGCCATGAGCAAACACAGTGGGTGCCCTGGGAAACTGTGAAAGGATTCATAGGCATTGGGCCAGAAAAGTCCATTAGATCATCTTTTCCTCATGGAGGGCCAAATGCAATTTCAGATACCTTTTGAGAGCCACATGGTGGCATACACTTTAGTATCAGAAAGTCTACATTCTCAACAAGACACTAATACCCAGGAAAAAGGACAAGATTGAATTTCAAGGTACGTGTAGGAAAACCACACTCACCCATTATCTAATAACCTTGGAAATTCAGTTACAATGTCTGAGATTTAAAGTGTGAATGATACTTCCCACTGCTATGCAAGCTAGACAAAACCAGTAAACACAGGGGCCCCTTCCAGCTGTTAGATGTCCAGGATTGTCTTTTTCCTTCTCTCCTTAGGAGTCCATGGGACCCTGTCAATGTCAGTGGGACTGACCGTTTCTCTCTTTGCCTATGAATGTCATGTTGAATGTTTCATGGAGAGCAGCAAGAGGCAAAGGGGCAGGCTGGTCCCCATGGAATGGCACTAGGCTCTGCTCCATGGTGGCAGGACACACAGCGGTTATGGGGATATGGCAATAAGCTGTGGGCCATGGCACAGCTAACGATGGCAAGCTGTCTCATCCAGAGAGAAATGACAAGTGTTGCAAAGGTGGTATGAAGCAGGGTAAAATCTGAGCCTGACCAAGCCTGAGTGTGGGTGAGTTGCCTTTGCTGAACACATGACTGTGGGATTTCACCTGTGTCCCCTTTGACAGAGCCTCAAGAACTGCCTTCCACTATCACAGACTCAGAAAAGCATCTGGTCTCTGTTGGGAGATGTCAAGAGCTGGAGAAGCCACTATTTCTTCTGCTTGCTTATTCTGGTTGTTAATCTCCTTTCACTGATTAAAACTTTATAACTTGTTTCTCACTTGAATATGCCCAGAGTAAAGTCCCAGCCATCGCCTCTTGTTATTCTTTTCTCCCCTGGATTAAAGAGCTCTGCCATGCCCAGAGTTTGTGTCCACAACTGTACTGTGCTTTGTAATCACATCATCCCTTGATCTTTTTGATTAGGCCAATAAGCTGAGCTCCTCAGTCCCAGAAAGATCTCTTGGAGATAGCAGTGATGAACAGAAACACTGATTTTGCACTAGAATGGCTTCCCACGCAGCTGAGTGCCTGGAACCAGGTTCCCCTGTTTAAAGTTACTGACTCAGGAACACAGGTCATGAATGAGATGAGGAGTTGGAGATTAAAACATTTGAAAGGATTAAACAGATTCCCCAGTCTCTGTAATAATACACTACTTTTCAGTGAAGGTGGCCAAACTACAAAGCTTTGTACTTTTTCAGTATTTTTCCTTCTTGTGAATTTTCCTCAGCATCTTCTGCTTTACTCACCCTACTTCAGCCTTTTGCAAACACAGTGATATTTACTGCCTTATCCTGGTTTAGATTAAATTACACTGAAGCTGCCAGCCTCTCCCTCAAGATCTGCATAAAAACAATTGTGTTTCTTTATGTAAGCTCTGGGATCAGTAGCTGTAACAGCAGGACACCAGCGGTCGGGGAGCACAGCCTGGAGGGGGGCTGCTCTGTGGCTGATGGCAAGTGCCTGCCCCCAGCCTGCCCGCCCAGGGGACCAGTGATGGTACAGCATGTGTCTGGGTGACTAAAAGGGATGCAGGGAGCCCAGAAGCAGATGCAGAGGAGAGGCAGGCTGGCAGCCGGCATGCCAGACCACACAGAGCAATTTTGACAGAAGGAACAATCTGAGAGGACACCAGAAGAAATCTTGTTTTGAATGGGGAGCAAATAATTGTCTCTGGTTACATGAGTTGTTCTGTGCCCAGTACACTCTTTCTAAGTCTGTAAACCAAGGGAGTTGCATTGAGGAAATAGCTAAATTAGTATTCGGTTTCTTCTGCTAATAAATATGATCTGCAGGATTCAAAAATCTGGCTACCTAATCAGTTTGGAAGAAGGTAGTGGCATTTGGTCAGTAGCAAAGTGAACAGAGAAACTAAGTTTGCAGTGGTACCTTTGTCAAGAACATGTTGGTGCCCAGGGATGTCTCCTGCATTCAACAGTGCAGCTGGATTTTGCACCCCAGGTTTTGCTCATTGGAGTTGCAGTGTATGGCTAGAGACCATGGAGCAGAGCACCAGCTCTCCTCTTCTACGAACACTTTCAAGTCCCTGTAGAAGCTACACAGATAATTTGATACCAAAGAGCTTTCCGGAAAATGGCAGCAAAGACCCCAGATTCACTGTGGGGGTGCTGGCAGGACACACAGCTGGGTTTTGGTGTGGTACATAACACTGATCCCAACAGACCCAGTTGCCTCGCTCCATCCCCATACACATACCTGGATCACCTTGCAGCTCTAGTCATGGTGATCCTTGCTCTTGGTGCTGCGAGTCATGGCCTAGTGGCTTGAATTCTCTCATGGCTCACAAGTTGCACATCAGCCAAGTGACCATCCCTGTTCTAATGGTGGCTTCCTGACTCCTGGTGATCCCCTTGTATTACTTACCCCCCTTGCAGCTGAAAATAGTGATTGCAGCATCAATCTATTAACTTATCTTGCATTTTCTTTGTAAAAATTAGTGAATGTTTTAAGGTAGGATAGTGCAAAGATGATAAATGTTATTGCATAGCAGCAGTAACTTAAAAACATCCAAGGAGAGCTCTTTCTCTCTTTTTCTTTGTGAGTGGGAAAAAACTTAACAACAAATCTCCTAATGTATTTTTAGGCTGAGATTTCTGCCAAATTAATATTTATGCCCAAATCTGAATGATGGGGCATATAATGGAAGTGTTGAAATACTCTGAAAAGCAATCTGGAGCTGTTTAATGACAAATGACCCCTCCAAGGTCAATCCTGTTTGCTGTTAAAATCAGTGATGTGGGCTATTAAATTAGTATTTCCCCATAAATTTAAACTTCCTTTAAATTCATGGCTAAACAGGATCAGGCCCTTTATTTAATTTGTTTCTATCTTGGTAGGAGGTTTCTTTTTCCTCTAAAATAGGCCTATAGATGATCTTATGGCTCCTGTTGTCCATGTGTGCTGGCAAGGTCCTCAAGTAGTTACAGTGCTTCAGACACGACAGCATGCTAGATCACCTGTGGTCCTTGTGTCACGGGGGGGCACAGGTTGGGGGATGCTGGTTTTTTTCATAAGGATTACCAACTTTCCCCTGCAAATTCTACCTCCTAGAAATAAACTGAAAATTTGCTTTCATCAAGAAAACAAGGAGAACACATCCTCTACCTTTCTTGGGATTTCAGATGGATACAGTTGAAAGCAAGTTCCTTACACTTTCACCACTGCTGAAGTGGTGATCACACATTTAAAGTGTCTGCCTTTGGCTTACATCCCTAGACCTAGGCTTGGATTTCAAAGCTCAGGAATGTTAAAAGGTAAGATTTTGATTCAGACCCTGTCTACTGACAGCATAGGTTGCTCAGATATTTTTCTTTTCTCCTTTTAAACACAAGAATAGTCAATAATAAAAAAATACTCCTTTGTAGTTCTGTACTTTCCCAAGCGCTCAATGAAAATAGACAGAGCTAATGCTCACCTGTGGTGATGAAACCACTGCCACCATTTCCCTTTAACCCTCTCTGTCCCTGCATTGAATCTTCCCAGATGAAAGTTGCAGCCATTCCTGCACCAGGCATCACCTTCCCCTGCACTGTGGCTTTTTCATGGTGGAGGAACACTACTAGCACAAGGGTAGCTTCTCTGCACAGCTGGGGAGTGCGGTGGAAATCTATCTGCAGAACTGTCCAGTTATGGCACTTACTGCTTGGGGGCAGGGGAGCTCACTTGCCTCTTTTGTCCCAGCCCTTGTGGAAGGGCTGTGGAGCACATTGACATTCGCAGCGACAGCTTACATTGCTGAGCAAATACAGGTTTTACCCAGTAAGACTCTGGGCTGAATTTTTATGTGGTTTTATTACAAATATATAAATGAGAGGTGTTGGAAAGCTTGCAGATTTGCGTGGGGTTTTTTTGAGTTCTTCCATTTTTCAGTTTCTTTAAAAACTCCAGAGAACCAGCTGTGTCCTAGCTCCTGACCCTCACCCCTTTGTCTCATTTAAACATGCTCAAAAAAGCCCCTGGGGAAAATCTTTGGGAGCTGGACCCTAAATCACATGTGGAAGTGGAAAGTTGAGTTTGTATTTTTTAAAAAGACACATGTATAGTTAGTTAGTTGATACACTGTGAAATGCATTGGATTTGCAAATACTAAGAAGTGTTGTTCAGTTAGGAGGAAGCTCTTCCCTTGCAGGAGAGAGGCAGCCCCCATCAGCTGCACACATCCTTCCATCCAGTCAGACAGGTCTCATCCTTTGCAGTGCATTGCCCAGCCTTCCCTGAAGATAGAAGAAGCAAAAGGAGACTGTTTAGGGACTAGACTGATATAATTCATACCAGTATGAGCAGGCTCTGTTTTTAGTGGGGTCCTTCCCAATGAGGGACCTCCCCCCACTAGCCCTGGAAAAAGACTTTGCAGACCTTCCAACTCTGTCTGCACTTCTGACATTGAAGGGGGCAGCCATCGCTGTCCTTCTATGCCACCTGAGTTTTCTCTATGACATGGGCAGGAATAATGAATTGCAGTGGCACGTCCCATCACCTCCTGCCTCTGCAAGGGTCCCTCCTTCACTGGGACATTGCAGCTGAACACAGTGTTTTGAGGGCACAACAGATAGTGCAGTGGCAATGCTCCCCACAGGGGCCCCAGATCCTGTTTGCTGTATATGCTCCACAAATTACTCACTTCACCTCTACTCAGAAATGCTGCTGCTGCTTCTGTGGTGAGCCAGGCTTCGCAGCAGCCCACCACAGGAAGCAAAAACAGCTAATGAGTCCAACTGCAGTGGTGGGGAGGGGGTGAGGGGAATCTGAAGGCACAATCTTGTCCCTCAACTTGGAATGTATTCAGGATTCAGTGGTTAATGCCACCATTTTTGCGCAAAATGCCTTGTGACTTCAGACAGCCACATATTTATATGATCATTAGAATTGCCTTCTACCCCCACTTCTGTTTCCTCAGCCTGTTGGTTACTCTGCCTTTACAGGCTTCCTATGTTATAACAGCCTGGAGTCCCAGGGATGGTTCAGGGCTGCACCAAGCAAGGGCTGTCATCTAGATTCAGCAGGGTGTTTCAGTGATAAATGATCTCAGATGTTCTGGGAAGAATCGCTTCTACACAGCTGGGCAAATGAAAGCCATGCCCCTTCAGAAGCACACATGAGCCCTTCAGAAACACACAAGGAGCCCCTTACCAGGCACTCATTCCTTGTGGGCTTCTGTCCTGGGTTCAGCAGTAGCAGTCATTTTTCTCCTTCTTAGTAGCTGGTGCAGCGCTGTGTTTTTGACTTTCGGCCTGGGAACAGCACTGATAACACCGATGGTTTTAGTTGCTGCTCAGTAATGCTTACTCTGACCAAGGACTTTCTGAGTCTCATGTTCTGCCAGGGAGGAAAGGAAGCTGGGAGGAAGCAGAGACAGGACACCTGATCCAAACTGACTAAAGGGGTATTCCATACCACAGCACATCATGCCCACTATATAAACTGGGGGCAGTTACCCAGAAGGGCTAGATCAGTGCTCGGGTCAGGCTGGGTATCGGTCGGTGGGTGGTGAGCAGTTGTATTCTCTTCCCTTGTTATTTCCCTCATCATTATTATTGCTGGTGGTAGCAGTCGTGGTTTGTGTTATACCTTAGTTACTGGACTGTTCTTATCTCAACCCGTGGGAGTTACATACTTTTGATTCTCCTCCCCACCCCTCCAGGAGCAGAGGGTGGAGGAAAGGGGGAGAGTGAGACAGAGGCTGTGTGGCTGACTGAGCTCAAACCACAGCAGCTTCTCACATTCTTTTGACACCGATGATGTCATCAGTTATGTTGCTTGATAGCAGATCTGCAGGGAATGAAGTGCAGCCCCATGAGCTCACTCGAGAGCAGGATACCAGCCTGGACTAAATTTCTGATGGTTGCAGCGAGGGCTGGGCTGGATACTGCTTTTTCTCCCCTTATTGGGCTGCCATCAGCTGGCCCAGAGGTGCAGCGTGAATCCCTGGAGAAGGCTTGGGAACAGTGACGCCATGGTTCCTGGGAGAAATGCCTCTGGCAATCAATGGCCATGGCCTCTCACTCCCCAGCCTTATGAGTCAGTGGGGCTACACATACCCTGCACAGATCCATGAGGACGATAGCAGCTGGGAAGGAAAGGCTGTGGGTAGTGAGGACTGAAACTCATAAATGGCAAGGCTGTAGCCTGTATCCATCCAGCCCCTCCTGCTGAAGCCTGTGAGCCAACTTGCAGCAGCGGAACACCTTGGCTTTGGTGACCATGGTCAGCAAGGCCAGTAGCAGCGGAAAGGGGGACCCTATTCCTGCAGGGCTCCTGATCCTTGTGTGCTGGAATCCCAAGGGTGAAAGGTAAAATCAAGGCGTAAGCAGGCAGTAAAGCATAGTTAGACACCCAAGGCCACGTAGTGACAGGGCTGATCCTGGTGACCCTGGGCTGCTCCCGCCTGCCGTTGTGGTGTGCACACCCACGTGTGCCGGCATGCACGTACACGGTGACTGTGCCGGACAGCCTGCCCCTCAAACAGGTTCTGTCAGTGCAGACGTGGAAAACTGCAGAGCTTCAGGCACTGCCATTTTGCAGTTCTCTTATGTTAGTGGTGAAAGGTCAGGTGTCCTGTGGGAACTGGAAAGCTGACAAATGGGACTCACTAAGGGAAGGGTTACATGCTTTAGCTGCTCAGACATCTCAGCTTCTTAGCCTGTTGCTGGTCAGCCTCGAAGCAGAAGCTGTGATGTTCAGTGACCTCACTGCCGTTGGGAAGCCATACCCAAACTCACCAGCCCTTACCTCCAGTTTGCACATCAGCCTTTTACACAATTACCAGCATGCACAGTGAGTCGCATCGTGTAAGTCCAGCCACTTTGTCCAAAGAAAGATTTCAAATCTGCTCTTTAACAGCACCAAAATCCTTTCCTTGGGCTTATTTCTCTATCATCCCTCCTTTCTTCTTTTCCTCCTCCCTCTGCACCCTCTTTCACCAAGCCTGCCAGGCAGTTTGCTTTCTGGCCATGCAGTGCAGTCCTGCAGCCTGCCCATCTATGCTCAGGTGCGCATGAAACCAGAGCCATTTGTAGCCCTACAGAATGGTTTGCAGCAAGGGGCAGAGGCAAGGGGTACCTTCGGTGCTGCCTCCAGTGATCATCCTCTACAGGCAAGGGCAGTAAGGGCTGCTTAATGAAAAAAACATGTATACTTAGAGAAATTGGTACCTCCAGCAATAGGGCTCAGCACCAGGCCTGGGGTGGATAACCCAGAGAGGTGTCTCTTGGAAACTGCTCACCCTTCCAGAACCCCCTGCCCCATCACCCAGGGATGAAGCCCTGCAAGTCTTGCCCCATGCCCCAGGAACAAGGATCCAACACAGCCAGAGAGCATGATAGCTGTGGCTGTGCTTTTCAGGGAAAGCCCTTTGGGGTTCATGTTCTGTTTCACCTGGAAACTAACTCTTCAAGTGAGTCTACTGTCAGGGGTGTATTTTATATTTCAAGGTCGTGTTGCAGGGTACTTGCACTGATAGAGAAATACCACCTTCTCACTGAGCATAGCAGCACAACTGTTTCCAGTGCATCCAGATGGGCAGAGGTAAGATACTCTGTATTCATGGAACAAAATTCAAGTGCATTTATGTACAAAATGCTTTTAGTTTCTAGAGGGAGTTGTCCACGAATAAATGGCAAACTGAGAATTATCCCACAAATCAATCAATGAGCAGAGGCAAATAACAAATTACGCACTTGTATTAGGTTAGATGCTGTGAAGAAAATTAGTGAGGAGGTCTTCCAGTCAAGGCAGTAAAAGAAAAATGAACATGCCAGTTTTCCTCAGAGCTGTGGCGAGGACCCAAAGAGGTTTTCTGTGTGTCCTGGAGTGCCCAGTGCTTGCTCTTGGTGTGTTGGCACCTCCAGCTGAGTTAATGAAAGCCATTTCTGCCCCACAGGCTGGTACCACCACGCAGCTGAGCCAGGGTCTGGCCATACAGCAGGTGGAGATGTTTATTCATTCTTGTTTTACCATTCTGGTATCTCTTTGTTTTCAGCCATGAACACTAATAAACTCAATGAAAATTAGAAAACCACTTAGAAGAGGAGCAGTGTAAAGAATCTCCCCCTTATGGGAGCATTTGCTTTAATTTAAACTGTCTAAAGATAATGAATAACAGGGCTCCATAATGACATAATTTGCTCATCTTCTTGGTTTCAAAGTATTTTTTAACAAGCAAAATGAGGTTTTGAACATGTCTGTGATATCTCCTCTGGATTAAATATTAATCGTGATGCCAAAGTAATAAATACAGAAATCCTGCCTGGTTGTTCTGACATGCAAGTCCCTAATTGTGTGGGAAGCTGCTCAGATGGGTTTCAGTTTCAGCAGGAGATAAAATGCCACAGAGCCAGTACAGTATCTGTGTCACTACAAGATTTACAGCTCGATTCCCTGCCTGGAAACAAAGGAACAAATAGCTGCGTGTCACGCACTGAACTGAAACATTATGGATTGTATTATTACTCGAGTTTCTACAGGACTTCTCAGTGGGGGAAAAAAAATTCTATTAACTCTCTTTTACGACTACCAGCAGGGCAATGTGAAGGGAATAATCTCCTCCATTTATAAGCTCTGGGGGCCTTAAAACCTGAATAGCAGCCCAGGAGCTTTGTCACAAGGTCTGGCTGTTTCCTTTTCTTCATAAAATTCCTATCTCCATTAATCTGTGTTTATTTTCCTTCTGCTTTTTAATTTGCTTAATGGACTTCAGCCTAAGTCCCTCCTAGAAGTCAGAGGAAAGTAAACTCTGATAAATCCTTTGGGACTTAATAGTCACAGTTAAGCACTTCTTTGGATTCTTTTGTCTGACTTTCATCTTTGCTGCTGCAGAAATGTCGGCTGCCTGGTACCACAGCCCTAACCCCATGACTTAAGAGCCTGGGAATGAACTCACAAAAGATATCCCTCTTTCTTTCTTCTTCTGCAGGCATGGAAATAAAACAAGACTAGATTTGAACTCATAAAAGGCAACTAGGGTGTCCTTCATATGTTTGACCCATGCAGAAAGCATGTTGGATGCTCAGTTCTCCTCAAACTGCCAGTCTCTGCTGGTGTCTCCCATCTCCAGGCTGCAGTTCCCAGCAGCGGAAGTAGGAAGCCCCAGCTGGGCAGGAGCTGCTGTGCCTTGTACTGAACCCAGGCTTAGTGCTGTGGAGCACAGTCTGGTCTGGGCACCTTCAGCCTTAGCTTCCTGAACCCAGGTTTTGTCACTGTACAGGAGGTACCAGTTGATCCTCCATCACACTGCCTGGCACCCTCTCACATCAGCTCCCAGCACAGATAAGGTAAGGAGGGGACTATAGGATCCCAAGCCTCAGGGGGAGTCTGACCTCTGGCAGTCCATAATGGGCATCAGAGCTCTCCTGCAGGAGAGGTGACCTGCAACATTTCCTTGTTCCCAGTCCTACTGGCATCACCTGCTCAATCATGTTTCACATTATTAATCTTTTTTCTTTTCAATGGGTAGGCTTTGAATGACAGCCAACCTCAGTATTAGTCTCTAAATATCTTTTTGTTAGGAATCCAAATCCTTTGTGTTCTAACTCATATATTACTTTCCATGCAGCAGATTTATTTTTTCACAGCATTTATTGCTGCAGGATCCACTTATTCAAAAATTGTATTGTATAATTAGGTCCCAACTGCCTATTTCTAATCTTAAACAAAGGTTCACTTTATTGTTCATTTCAGCAATTCTTTTTCCATGTAAGACAGACATAATTAATAAGGTCCCATTCCACCAACCTTTCTATTTCCTCAGTCTAATGATCAAGTTTTTAACAACCCTCCATGGTTTGACATGCTGCTGGAGCAATTTACACCTGTCCACCTTTAGTTAAACTAAGGCATGAAGCACTAAGAGCTGAGCTCCTCTGGCTGACAAACCCTGGTGTGGACAGATGATGGGCCCATTGAATTTTAATTGAGATTTATACATATTTTGGCCCTCAGCCTGACTCCAGACTGAGGGCAATTTGTTCCTAAAGGAAATCTCCAGCATCCTGATTTTATTGGACCCACTTGGTGAAGCTGTCACCTGTGAATGCATAGGCTTTTCTATCAGCAGCAATGAGTGGGCGGGCATGGAAAAGGTAATTCTGGCCATTTTTATGAAAACACACTGTCATGTCTGAGAAGAAAAGCTGATTCAGTGGGCAGGCCCCATATAGCAGATATATCCAGGCCTGACTACTTTGCCTTGGATCTGTTTCAATTTCCTTGGTATTAAAGGGCTCATCCGCCACATACTAACCATGAATCTCAGTAATACCTTCACTAAAACATATCTTTCTTAGGATACCAGATGGTCAGCCACGATGCAGCTTCAGCTTGCCTTTTTGTAGCATCGTCTGACCTAGCAATAATGAGAGATTAGGAGCTGGAAGCTAATATGGTGAAGGCATGTAATTACAGAACTCCAGGGTCTGAAGACCTTTTTGAAAAGATAAATCCAGCACTAGGGATATCAGCAAATGGACTGCGGTAGCATCCCAAGGAAAGGCGCTCTTTGGAATGGCTGAAGGCTTTGTTGAACTGAGGTGGCTACCATCACTGTTGCGCAGAATGGATAGATGTTGGTGTATAGAAATCAGGCAGCTCAGGGTGTAGGAGAAGGGTGGCTGGGAGAGGACAAAGCTCTGCTGGGTGCAAAACCCACCCAAGAAGCTGGGTAAATACTCTGGTGGTTTGCTCTGTGAAGGTTGCTGCTGCTGCTGCTGGCGAGCTTGCTGATGGCTTCCCAGATGGCTGTGGGCCAGCACAGGGTTGTCTGCACCACTCTGGAGTCACAGGAGGGATGAAAGAGGCTGAGCAGGCCACTGCACAAGCTGATGTGTCTCCTGGGATGGGCTGGAGACAAATCATCAGGAGTCTTTTTTGGAGCTCCCAGTGGTGGAACCAAAGCAGAGATCCTGTACCGTTTGTGAAACTCACGCTAAGGAAAAGATGCACAGCTTGGCCTAGGATGACAAAGAGCACACTGGACCCTGCTCAAATTAGCCACTTTCCATGTGTGGACAGGAGCCCTTGTGGCTTACTGGTCTGGCACACTGGGCTCTGATGTCTGGGATCCTGCTAACAAAATTATCACATCTAGTAAGAGTCAAAGCTGCTTTGTGGGAACCATGAGTTTCCTGTCTTCTTTGCATCTGTGAAGAAAGACTTTGTCATGTTCCCAGGGTAAAAGTCACAATTTGCATTAGGAAAATATAAACAAAATGAAAAGATCGGCCCTGTGATAGAGCCAGCACAACAACAGATTCAGGAAAGTACTAGCTAAATGCTGCACAGCGGGCAGATTTTGATTTATATTTCTAAGCCTTTTTAGTTTCAAAATACAGTATTCTCTCTCTTTCATCTCCAGATCCCAGCCAATACACAACAGAAACATAGCTTCTGGCGGTCTTCATTTTTTAGCTAAACTTGTTTGTGTTCCCTCTTTGTGCTGGAAGCAGAGCAGTAGCAAATTACATTACTGCTTCTCAGTTTGTGACACACTTGACCATGTTTTTTCAATAAAAATGACACCACTTAACTTCGCTGGGTCAGTAATGAAGCAGCAAGAAAGATTTTGTTTGGCAAGAAAAACCAACAAAGAATCCAGAGCTTCTTACAGCTAAAGCAAAATAAAGGATTTAGGTTAATTAGACTATTTATGATCTCTAAACTCTTCTCTTAATTTATGCATTATGGTGAAATGTATCTCCGTGGCCATTTTGAGCAGTCTTCCACACGCTATGGGAATATTTTTCCCACCGTGCACAGCAGTGGCATTGTGCAGACACTGCAGAGCAGAGCTTGTCCCTGGGGTACTGATGGGAGCCTTTGTGTCTGCTCAACCAAGGAAGAGGTATGTCCCTTTGACATGAACCAGTACCACAAACCTGGCAAAGAGTTCCCATCGGAGATGGCCAGATGTCTAGAAGCGGGCAGGGATAAGCTGTCCTTTGTTTCTAGGGCCATGTCAGCTTGGTGGAAACATCTCAGCTACACAGCTTGTCTGAGGACTCAGATTTTAGTGCACCTCCATCACCATCCTGTTCCCAGATGAGGGACAGGTCAACTGAATTGGTCCTGAGGACACTTGTTATGCTTTCTGAGGAAAGCCTTGAGGGTAACAGACACTCTACCACTTTTGGGTAAAGAAAGATCATTTCCAGGAGTGTCGGACAGAAAGACCCAAATCTTCCTTCTTATAAGCCTGATTTTCTCTCACCTTTCTGTTATTTCAGCCTCATGACAACATCATCCCTAAATGTGGCAGCATGCTTGAATACATGGTAGCAAGTCCCACTTGCATTGGAGCTGGCTAGGTAGGATCACAGCACACCTGACAGGAACACAGCCTAAACATAGGTATTTTATCTGACATTTCCAGTGGGTAATAGTCGGTAATAGTGTGTAATTAGTCAGCCAGTCTAATGTCTGCATCTAATGAGACCTCCTGAAGCAGCTGCTCAGGCTTTATGAAGCTGCTACTCGGCTTGAGGCACAGGAGGGCTGGTGGATGGCTGTGCTAGCAGGAGTACAGCCCTGCCTGGGTTGGGGGTTGCATCTCCAAGCATTCCTATGGAAGCATCGTGTCCCATGCAGCCTGTGCCAAGGTGTGGATGCCATTCACCGTTTTTCAGGGAAATGCAGACCTTCATCAGAATATGCACTAGTGGGTGATGAGTTTCTTTTTGGGAAGTGTCCTTTCAAGCCCAGGAGTGATACATCCCTACTAGAAGGAAGCGCTGCAGGAGGGCCAGGAGACCTCCTTGGATGGATAAGGAGCTGCTGAGGAAAATTCAAAGGAAAAAAGAGGCTTATAAAAGGTGGAAGCAAGGACAGGTGGCCTGGGAAGAGTACAGAGATGTTTGGGAAGCTAGGGACCAGGTTAGGAAAGCTAAGGCCCACTTAGAATTAAACTTGGTTAGGGATGTGAAAGGTAACAGGAAGGGATTCTAAAGGTACAATGCAAATAACAGACAGGCTAGGGACAATGGGGGCCCTCTCCAGAAGCTATCGGGAGAACTGGATACCCTGGATTTGGGGAAGGCTGAGGCTCTTAATGACTTCTTTGCCTCAGTCTTCACTGGAAAATGCTCTGACCATAAGACCCAAGTTTTGGAAGGCAGATGCAGGGACTGTGAGAATGAAGACCTTGGGCCCACTGTAGGAGGGGATCTGGTTCGAGAACATCTTAGGAACCTGAACGTATCCAAGTCCATGGGGCCTGATGAAATCCATCCGCAGGTCCTGAAGGAGCTGGCAAATGAAGTTGCTAAGCCACTGTCCATCATATTTGAAAAATCATGGCAGTCAGGTGAAGTTCCCAATGACTGGAAAAAGGGAAATATAACCCCCATTTTCAGGAAGGGGAAAATGGATGAGCAGGGGAACTACAGAGCAGTCAATCTCACCTCTGTGCCTGGCAAAATCTTGGAGCAGAGGAAGAATCTTGGAATCCTGGAAGGCATGCTGAGGCACATGAAAAACAACAAGGTGGCTGGTGACAGCCAGCTTGGCTTCACTAAGGGGAAATCCTGCCTGAGCAATCTGGGGGCCTTCTATGATGGGGCTATGAAACTGATGGACAGGGGTAGAGCAGTTGATGTCATCTACCTGGACTTGTGCAAAGCATTTGACACTGTTTCACATGACATCCTTGTCTCTAAGTTGGAGAGACATCAATTTGATAGGTGGACCACTCGGTGGGTAAAGAGCTGGCTGGATGGCTGCACGCAAAGAGTTGTGCTCAATGGCTCAATGTCCAGCTGGAGACAAGTAATGAGTGGTGTCCCTCAGGGATGGGTGTTGGGACCAGTCTTGTTCAACATCTTTGTTGGTGACATGGACAGTGGGATTGAGTGCACCCTCAGCAAGTTTGCCAATGACACCAAGCTGTGTGGTTTGGTTGATAGGTTGGAGGGAAGGAATGCCATCCAGAGGGACCTTGACATGTCTGTGAGGTGGGCTGATGCCAACCTGATGAAGTTTAACCATGCCAAGTGCAAGGTCCTACAGCTGGGTGGGAGCAATCCCAGGCACAGCTACAGGTTGGGCAGAGAAGAGATTCAGAGCAGCCCTGCGCAGAAGGACTTGGGGGTGTTGGTCGATGAGAAAATGAACATGAGCTGGCTTCAGTGTGCGCTCACAGCCGAGAAAGTCAACCGTATCCTGGGCTGCATCCAAAGGAGCGTGACCAGCAGGTCAAGGGAGGTGATCCTGCCCCTCTACTCTGCTCTTGTGAGACCTCACTTGGAGTACTGTGTGCAGTTCTGGTGTCATCAACATAGAAAGGACATGGAACTGTTAGAACAAGTCCAGAGGAGGGCCACGAGGATGATCAGAGGACTGGAGCACCTCCCGTATGAAGATAGGATGAGAAAGTTGGGGCTGTTCAGCCTGGAGAAGAGAAGGCTGCATGGAGACCTCATAGCAACCTTCCAGTATCTGAAGGGGGCCTATAGGGATGCTGGGGAGGCACTCTTCATGAGGGACTGTAGTGATAGGACAAGGGGTAACGGGTTCAAACTTAAAGGGGAGAAGTTTAGATTGGATATAAGGAATAAATTCTTTACTGTGAGGGTGGTGAGGCCCTGGAATGGGTTGCCCAGGGAAGTTGTGAATGCTCCATCGCTGGCAGTGTTCAAGGCTGGGTTGGACATAGCCTTGGGTGGCATGGTTTAGTGTGAGGTGCCACTGCCCATGGCAGAGGGGTTAGAACCAGGTGATCTTAAGGTCCTTTCCAACCCTAACTATTCTATGGTTCTATGATTCTATGTCACCTGGGAGCAGTGCATGGTACCCATGTGCACAGGGAGCAGGGCTGACGCATCCTAATGGCATCAGCTGTGCACCCCTGCATTTAGGACAGGGATTCCTGCTTGGCACCACTCTGCACTGGGCCAGCACCTAACCCTCAATGCGTTTGCAAGGCACCAGCACATATACAGTGAATCTCTTACAAAAAAAAAATAAAAATAATTGCACCTTTCACCTGAAAGCAACTTTTTTTCTGAGAACCACTCTTCAAGCACCATAAATATTTGAGATATGACATTGGCTTCAACAGCGTATAATGTCGCTGGCACTGAACCTTGTTACGGGAAATGATCTATGCTGACAACCATGCTTTGGCTTTGCCTTGAATTTTATTTTCTGTAACTGCCATGGCATTTGTTTTGCAGTGTCAGGCCTTTTTCCAGTCACAACAGCCTGTTTCATCCATGTTCTTATCTCTTAAGAACAACACTTCAGTTATGGAAGGACTGCTGGTGCCTGTCTGAACTCACGTAATTTTGATGTACGGCTAAAGAAGGCATTTTTGCTTATATCTGAAAGGGAATTTCTCGTTTTCTCAAGTTCATGCACAGCTGGCTTTAGCTGGTTTATTATTGTTATTATTATTACCTTCAATTGAAGTTATGCAGCTAAAAAGCTTCGTGTAAAAAGCTGGGAATATTTGCATATGTGTATATACACACGCACATCCATATGCGCGCATGTATGTACATATACACACACATAATCTTTCTTTATTTTCAAATTGAACTGTTTCCTAATACTGAAAATGCAGTGAAAAGAATGTTATAATATGAATTCTCTTGAATTAATGACACCCTCACATTCTCCATTTATGATTGGATCATGTTTTTCTTGAACAAATTGACAGATTTAGTTTTTTAACAGCCTTCGTGCTTGTCTAAGAAATACACTGAGTGTGCCTTACTGTGACTGTTCCTGACACCTAAATTTCACACTCAAGAGAATATTGGAAATACTATTAGCTTAGAGGAGTATTTGAATTTATTTGTGGTTTGGCAACAAAGCAAATAATGTTTGATGTCATATTTGTTCCTATTTGTAAGGGAATTTAGTATTTTTGGAGACTGAATGTTTATCTGTGTTTATCCATGCATACCACAAGTTAACTGCATTAAAACTGTTAATACTACAGGAGAGGTGGCAGAATATTTTTGTGCAACTTGTTCCTCCAATGGAAAGACGAAGAAAACTATTGCTGAAGATTATCCAATTCTGATGACTGAAAATGACACAGAAAGCAAATTTGCAGATAAGTAAACAGATTTCCAATTTGCTTTTTTATTTATTTTGATTTGTTTATTTGTTTGCTTGATTTTCTTCTTCACCCCTATTTTCTCAGATATAATATGGACAAAGAAAGCACATTGAAACAAGCCATGTTTTTTCTCTTTGGCACTAACTGAGAAAGTCTTTGCGTATCAACATCTGTAAACATTAAAAGCTTTCTAAGCTGCTCAGGGGTTAAAGTTGTTCTACTAAATGTCCTTAATAAGGAATTCAGATGGTTTCTGTTTGGTTTTAATTATGACAGCTTTCATATAGTTTGGAAGGGCTCCTGGCTCTGCCCTGTTGAGACATTAAAGATCCCTTTGTTTACAAGTTCTGAGGCAGATCTGAGATTGCCTGTAGTTCACCTTTAGGATATAGAAAAGTGCTGAGACATGGCAGGGTTTGATGCTGGTAGCCCCCGTGGTGGGAGCTGAGGCACAGGGTGTTGTCAGCGTCGCTTTCCCTGCTGCAGCCTGATCACTCCGGCCATGATACTATCAGCATTCCTCACTGGAGCCTGTCTGAGTGATGGCTGATTAATGAACTGGGGCTACAGCTATCTGTGAGAAAGAAGAATTGCTTATTTCACCCATGTCACAGTCCTAATTAGGAAAGTCTGACAGCATCTGCTTTGCTCCATGTATAGACACCAGATACACAAAAGGACTCCTTCCAAGATTGCTGTGATGTCTCCCCTGCAGCATCCCTCTCCCCAGGAAATAACCACCCCTGGAATTCTTTTCTGAGGTACAGAGAGAGGAAGGAAAAACATGACCCTCCTCCTTAACTTTTATGAAAGGAAGCACAAAATACAAACGTGTTTCACAAGAACTTTGACTTGGAAAGTCTCAGCACTATTTCATCTGAAAAAATACCAGTCTTTAAGAAGATACAAGAGATCTCTGTTCTGATGACTGCACAGACCTTTAATTTCTGTTCTTACATGAGATGTCTGCCAGCTTATTTGCTTTCTCTTTGCTTAGCTAGAACAACAAAGTCAATATAAAAGGCTGTGTATGCACCTCACATCACTAACCAAGATGGACCAGTCTGTGACAGGAACCCGTGTTGTCCTTCTTCATGTGCACCACTGCAAGAGGATGCTGGACCCTCCACATTTCCATTTCATTCACTGTTCAATATACTGCAGAACTCATCAGTAAGAGAGCAGGTCTCTCAAGAAACTTGCTGGATTCACTGATGTTATTCCCCAGTTTCTCTTGGCAGCCAATTACTTTTCTCTTCCATGTTACACTTGGCAGGACACTTAGGGTTTTCCAGATGGTAAAACTGGCCTCTGGTTTGCCTGACAGAAAATATCACTAAAGATACAAGGCAGCAGAAGTCAAAATCTGACATCTGAACATATCATTAAATCTATACTGACATTAAATCTCTGCCATCTTTGACCTTCTGCCAGACTGAAGCATTCAGCTTTATAGAAGATAAAATTGTTCACAATTGCCTGCAAATAAATACATAGCAAGCATCTTCCTGGACATTTGGTTCTCTAAAAGGTCTTCTAACTAATAATTCTTATACCAGTGATTTATGAGCCATAGATGCTGCAAACCGTGCTTGTCTGAAAGGCAGCATTACATCAGTGTGTCAAAAAGACCCTGAAAGCTGTCAAGGAACCTCTTCAGGGGCTGAAACATCCACCTGCCTGTTCTACATTGACTGTGGTAGTAAGTAAGCCTCATAGGAAATGCAAGATTTCTGCCATGGCAGTGAGTCAGGACGTAGATATGCTGCCTCATCTTCTAATCCTCTGCCAAATCAATAAGTTCTTCTCAAGGCTAGGATTTTCAGCTGCAGCATAAGGGGATACTGTGGGAAGCAAAATGTAAGCTGAGCAGAGTTTTGGCTTTGCAAATCCTCCCTGTCACCCCAGAGCCACCTGCAGAGTGTGGCAGGAGCCATTTGTGCAGGCGCTGGGCCAGCCTGGCTCTTAGGTCCCAGATTTTCTTCTTCAAAGGAAAATCTGAGTAGGTGATGTACTTTAAGAAAAATATCTGCTTTACTAGGAAACTGTATTTTGGCAAGATGAGCGTGTCTGATGAGCTCACCTTGGTGTGCTGTGCCACAGTACCTGGGACTGAATGAAAATCCCAGTCTCTGGCTGTGTGGTTGTTTTACCTTGTTGTCCTTCAATGTAATGGCTGGAAGTTCAAAGGAAACCTTTGAACCTCAAGCCTTGCACTCTCGAAACACATGCATTGGACCAGCTTCCGGGGGTTTCTCATGGATCCCAGAGGTGAGGAACCTGATGTAACCTCCTTCCTGGCACTGCAATGAACTTTGCAAAATTAAAACAGCACTGGTAGTATTTCCAGGTACACTGAGACACTGCAGCTCCTGAGGATCAGGGACCTCTGGGCTCAGAGGAAAGGCTTTTTCTTTTGCTATAGCCACAAGCCTGTAGCTGTTCCATCTCCTTAGGGGATGCTCCAAGGGGTTTGGTGGCACTGGCTTTCTAGTTGCTCTATATACAAGCAATTTTTACAGAATATGCTTTCAGAGACCTGTTTTCTCTCTCCTAGAGCTGTGTCAAACACTCCAAGCCTGAAAAATGGAGATACTGTAGAAGAACCAGAGGAGCACTGTCACAAAAACACAAAACAGAAAGGCAAAAAGATTCAAGTTACAGTAGTGTCTGCGCGCATGACTGCTAACTTGGTTGTAAAAGGCTTCCATCTTCCCAGGGCCACACAGCTTCTGTTAATCAGCACACTGCTGTTTGGAAGACATAAATAATCTTAAAAGAAGGTGAAGGTATCTCCATGGCCACAGGAGAGGCAGATGGACAGCAGGAATGAATATGTGCACAGCCTCAGGACTGAGGAGGTGCAACGCCATGGTGGTGTGAGAGTAATAGCACCCTGGCTGCCTTCAGAGCCATGAAGGAAATGCTGCTGCTTTCTCAGCTAGCAATGCTGGGGTAGCTCAGGTACTGTTGTTACCTGCAGCACTCTCACTTCCAGTCATGGTTTTTTCTGATTTGAATAAAGCCTGAATGGGGAAAAGAAGGTTAAACTCAGGATATTCATGAGGGAAGGAAGAAAGAGGTGAATTCATCCCTAATTTGTATCTTTGTGCAGCTTTGCATGTTGCTTACTGGTGTTAGAACTCAACAGGGCTAAGCTTTTCCACAGGGTCAACTTGCAGAATAAAGTTAAACATCTGGATATGTGTAGGAGCAGCAGGTTTGTTACATTCAAGGTAAAGTCAGAGCAACTTGGAAATACTGTGTGCTGAGCCCAGTGCTTGTCTTGCTTAGCTTTAAGTTTGAAGTCTATGCGTGGTCTGTACTTCAAGCCATTCCAGCAATCTTCCCACTCCTTCACAGTTGCCTCCATGAAACCTACCTGGGTGGTAGTATTAATGCACCCAATGTGAACACGTCATCTGGGGTGGGCAGTCTGCTTTAGAGATCATGCTTGTTGGATCTTCTCAGGGGACTTTTAAGGAATTGTATTAACAAAACACGTGAAGTCAGATTAGGGAAATTCAGCCCTCCTTTGAATTCGCCTGCTCGATCTTTGCAGGCAGTTCGGAAGCGCTCTTCCTAATGGTGCCAGGGGGACGGATGGAGGAGGCTTCACAGTGTCCACTTTTCAGTCTGATCTCAATGAACCTTTGTGGCTTTATCGATGCCAACGTGAGAACATTTCCTCTGAAGTCATTTTTGTAAACAGCCCAGGGACAAGCTCAGAGCATTCAGCTTTGTTCCACAGGACGGGGACAGTAGCCTGACTGTTGATTTATTTAAAGGGAGAAAAACAACAACAAAAAACGTCTCCAGGAAGTTGCATGACTATCAGGAAATGCTCACCAAAGGGACTGTGTTACACAGTGTGCAAAGCCAGCAAACAATTCCACTATTTTATAAAGTAACACTTTCTATTTGCATTTCCAACAACACATTAAGCTATTCTGGCAGGGATGTCAACTCTGCTCCAAATCCTTTTTTACTTTTTATAATGTTTTTAAGCATGGAGTCTTTCTGTGGGACACATTGCAGAAAATGGCTGTAATAGGGAATTTATTTTCATGCTTATGTGTTCCCATTTTGTCATTAACATTCTTTCCACTGTACCATGGCCAGGAGTGGGTGCCAGGTCCAGGAGTTCAGCAATTATTTCTGCATCATGTAGAAGCTCTGCTAATTGGCTTGTGTGCTGTAATACGGTGGGAAAGTCTGGGGGCTTTAAGCTGAAACACTTTCATACAAGCCTGCTGTGTCTTCGCATAATATTTGTGTTCCCCTTCAAACTCTGGCTCCAGAAATTTCCTGCCCTAAAATCTCTTTCTGCCCTCAAAGATGAGAGGTGGGAAAAATGTCTGGTAATGCCAGGAACATGGGCATTATTCAGAGTAGAATGGAAAATGGAAAGAAAATTCAATAGGACTTTTTTCGGCAAAGAGTATGTCTATTCAGGGCCAAGGCTTCTATTCTATGGGTTGGTTTTCCTGAGGGGGAGGAGAAGAGGGATCCTCAAAATAAGGTACTTTCTAGAGAGGGAAAACAGCCCTTATAAAACTCACATTTTCAAATGAGAACATAGGTGGAGTGGAAATGTTTACCTCTGCTTAGCATCATCTTGCACTGCCAGCCCCTGGGATCAGAGCAGAAGACCCTGCTCCATGCAGTGCCCAGTGCCTTCTCATGAGTGGGCTGCAGTAGATGAAGCAGCAGCCCTTGAATGGCAGCTGCTGACCCCCATGGCAGAAAGAGTCTGGCCGTGGGGCTGTGGTGCTGATGTCCTCCTCACTATCACTGGCCTCATCAGCTGCGCAACCAGAATTGCACAGTGCCCGTGCTGCTACAGTGGGTGAGAAGCCAAGCTTTGTCTTCATGCAGCCCAGCTCAGGGCAGCCTGCTGGTGACAGCTGTCCTCCATGCCACCTCTGATCACATTCCTCCCATCTGGGGAACTTCTGGATAGTATTTAAATAGTGCCCCTGTAAACCCTACGGAAAACAAGGATAGAGTTCCCTTTCTCCTCATTTGTCTGTGCTTTACCTTTTCTCTTTAAGAGTATATTTGGAGTCCAGTTTGATGAAACTACATATTTTCTGCACTCAGAAAAGCAAACATAAGCTTAACTAGATCCTGAAGGTTTGCTATATCAAGGTCTTTTTCATGTGTTACAGTCTGGTGCCTGCTCACTACTAATTGACTTGAAGGTGGGATACTAAAACCAAGAACTGGAGGAAGATCCTATTTCAGTGTCTGATATAAGCTCTCATGTCACTAATTTTCTATAAACACAAGATTCAGCCTAGATTACATCAGCATGAACCAGTTCAAACTATTCATTTGAGAGCAGAATATTCCCTTTCATCAAAAACTGGAACTACAATTTCACAGCTCTAATTCCCATAAAATAATAAAAGCAGTGAGCCAAGAATGGACTTTTTTTGTTTAAATTGAGATGTATCAATAGAAGAAAAATCTTAGTGACACAGGTGATAAGAAGTTCTGCACAGTAGTTTAGTACTCAAGATATTCACTAAATAGACATATTTCAGTAATGTATGGGAGAATGTTCCTGGTACATTTGCTATTAATCCACACACTGCATATTTACTGCTGGTGCATGCTTGCCCAGAGTCACATTGTTTTAACACTTTGCTGAAATGTTCTAATGAAATATCATTTCTAAATGGATTATATACGCATTTATTGATTTGGAAATATCCTTCTTTACATACAGTCAAAGCTTTTTCTGTGTGAGTACCACTGTCCCAAGGATGGGAACATATGGAGATGGACAAGCACAGCATACCTCATTTTCTCCTTCTTCAACAGACCACAAAAGACCTTGGGTTTTACCCTCAAAAAGATTTAGCAGTTCCCTTCCCAGTTCATATCATCCCAGGGGGGGAGACAGGCTGAGGATCTCCAAGCAAATCTCTCCAAGCAAATGAGCAGCTGGCAGTGTGAGGCCTGGACTTGCTGTCAAAGAAAGGCAGGCAATACAGTCCCAGCCTGTCAGTGGAGTGACCCACAGAATTTGGGACCAAATGGACAAAAGTAGCCACATTTCTCAGTAAAAGACCTTCTTTTAGCTGTTGAACCATGTGCCCAAGATAGGCCTGACAAACCAAGTACTGCAGATGGGTCTAAATGATTGTCTAGCTTTCACTGCTGTTTAATGCTTACCCAATGCCTGACATCTGCAAGTTTAGTAGTATTGAATCTCCACCACGGTAACACTACCCTCCATCCTTATGCATCTTCCCTCTTCTCATGGCCAGCTGGTCACCCTTTTTACCTTTGTGTGGAGTGTCTAGAGGCGAGAGTCTCACAAAAGGAAATTAAGAAAATTTTTTCCTAAATCCCACCTATAACCTGCTTAAATCTCCTTAGAGCTGTGACTCACACTGTGAAGCACTCTAATTCATCAGAAACAGTGTAGGAAAATATGGTTTTGTGTTCCTATCATGTTGTCTTCAGTTGCCAGGGCAAGTGATCTCCAAAGCTTCACTGGGACATCTCTGCTTCGCAGAGCAGCAGAAAATCTGCCTGGGACCTCAGTGCATGAACATTACCTGGTTAATACAGGAACTGTTTTATATGGCTGCACAGAGTGGCATAGGGACCTCTCCAGACCTTTCATGCTCTATTCCTAAAGTCTTGCACTCCCTGGCATTTTAAAATACTGTAGAGTGCAGCAGGATCCAGGTTCAGGCTCAGATGATGAAGGCAAGCTCCCATTAAAAATGCTTGTTTTCCTCAGACTAATTCTCTTGCTATTTCTCATTTCAGTGGCAGTCAGGTTGTGTAAAACCAGCCAGGTCTACCTTGACACAGCCTTACAGCCTTCAGCAGAAAAGCATGCCCACACAGACTGGGGAGAGTGGAGAACCTGCTTTCCTCCTTGCACGGGCACGTCCACCTGCCCAGGACCCAGCAGATGGCACTCCTGGATGGTGTTTCTCCCGAATCATGGGCAGCATCTGCTCCCAGCTGCCTCAGCTGCCCCGTCCCTGCTGCTCTCCTGGGGAAAGGGCTGCAGGGCAAGGCAGGGCTGTGCTTTGGGAGGGGGGTGAGCTCTGCTCTGCCCATTTCATCTTCAAAACTGGTGCTCAAACTGCCCCAGGTGCAAGGCTGGAAACCCTTGCCAGCATGCCAATTCATCAGACCAGTCTTCTGGGGGCTTGTTCTCCTCTGCTAAGGGGTGGAAGCCAGGATATGACCTCTTTGAAAGCCATACATGGCTTCCCCCTATAGCCTCACTGGGTCAGGCTTTACAATGAGGAGGACAAACCTGAGGGTTGCTGGTTGGGCTGCACAGTAAATACAGCTTACCAATAATAAGGTAATAATAAGGTAATAAGGTCAATATCTCACACATCAGAAAATAACATAATCAGAGAACATTTGAGGTTAGAAGGCACCTTTGGAGACTGTCCAGTGCAACCACCTGCACTGTCCAGTGCAACCACTTGCTCACATCATGGTCAGCTAGAGCATGTTTTATAGTACTGTGTCCAATTGGGTTTTGTATATCTCCAAGAAGTATGGAGACTCTGCAACTTCCCTGCTCCAGTTTCCCTGCAGGGAAACCTGCTCCACTGTCTGACCACTCTCACAGTAAAAAAGTCTTCTTTTACATGTAAATGGAATTTCCTGTGTTTTTATTTGTGCCCATTGCCTCTTGACCTGTCACTGGACTCCACTGAGAAAAGTCTGGCTCAGACTTCTTTACTATCTCCGTCAGTATTTACACACATGGATAAAATCCCTCCCAAGCATTTGCTGTAACCCCTTTGATATTTTGTCTTTTTTTCTTATGAAACAACATCAAAATTTAACAGAAACTTATAAGGATCCTGCTGTTGAAAGACAACAGGCCTGAAAAGTCAAAGTTACTGAATTGTTTATAAAAATATAACCTAGCTTTTAAATAGCATTTCACAGCATTAGCACCACGGAATTTTCCCAGCTCTATCATCCTCAGCTCTAACATCCTATACAAGTAGGCATGGTGCCACCTAGAGAGTATCTCACTGGAAGAAGCATTTTCATATTGTGTGCTTAACCATAAGGCTGAGATCACAGCAAGGTGCATATCTCAGCACATAGTAGGTGTTTCTTTGGTTTAGGTAAAGACAGCCAACACCAGAATTTTTGATCAAACTACTCCCAACTTGGGGGAAGAGATTTCAAGCCTGAATCTTGGGATCTTGAAGCTTTGCAGTTGATAGATCCAATCCACACTGAGGGGTTTTCTGGAACTGGTGTCCAGGTGCAAATGCTGTTCAAGAGGGTGAGCTTTATTGCTTAAGGTTTTAGGAGCATTACTTGATCTGTTCCATCGTTGTTGGACCTTCCTACTGTGATAACTAGCTCTTAACAGCAGGCTAGGTAAGGAGTTCCTTCTTCCCCTTGCGTTTTTTCTTGACAAGCATTGGCTCCTCTAAGCAGAGGTGTCTGCATGCCAAGCCACGAAATTCTTCCCAGCGCGATTTCATAGTGATTTATTTATTTATTTCTGTGCTGCATCCTGCTTGCTTGCCAGTGGAAATCTGCCTGGGGGTTTTGTTTCAATGTCTCTTGCAATGGGACGTGGAAATCTGCCTTCCTAGCTTTACCAAATCACTCCTGGCCAATATTAGGAGAGGGTGCCAGAGTCTAACAGCTCCTGTACTGCATGGGAAACGCATGTCTCTGGCTAGCTTAAAACTTTTGCTCTCTAGTGGTTCCTCCCTCCTCTTTCACCTTCTCCTCCTCCTTCTTCTCTTTTAGAAGTGGTGTTAATAATACATTTGCTTTACAGAAGAGGCAAAGGATTATCTTGCAGCCCTGTCTGAGAGCCTTATCTGCACATTATACCTGAATTTCCTGTATAGTCATGAGCCAACACTTATAATGGCATTTCACTGATCAGCTTTATTAGTTCCATAGCCTCAAACTCTTTGCCTAACAGAAGTCTTGAAACCAGTTTTATTCATGACCACTTTATTCCCTGCTTCCTACAGAATGAAGACACAAGGTCTCCCCTTGGTGTAATGTTTAAAGCTGAGCATTACACAAGAGGCAACATAAGGTTCTTATTGCAGCTTTTGTTGCATCCAGACACAAGTCTGTGTTATGGAATGTATGGATCCTTCAGAAGGCTTTCATGTGTTGCATGTTGAAACATGAAGACAAGCTAAAGCAGGGGTCTGATGCAAACCTGACTGCAGACACTGAAAGGTTGTCAGATGACTATAATGGGTCTTCAATCCCCAATTCATTTATTTCAGCCCATGGGATTTCGCAGTTGACATTACTGTTTCCTAGATATTGGCTTTCAGCATTTATTCAAATAGTCAACTGTTGACAAGGGAGTGTGAGACCTTCTTAAAAGTGCTCTTGGCTTTGGTTTAATTAAATTTCTTTATGGGAGCATCAGGTTTAAGTGACCATTTAATTGAGTTTCAAAAATGCTGCTCCACACTAGAAGAGGAAAGATGCAGCAATGGGTTTTGGAAGAGCTAAATTTTAGCTCCTCATTGTAACATCATGGGAAAGCATCATCACTGAGCTGCTGTTACAGCAAAAATGCAAAAGTTACTGGAGTTAAAGACTCAGAATAGCCTGAATGTCACACGAGATTCATTGAATTAATCTTGATTTTTCAATAAAAACATAATGAGAAAAGTTAAATAGTTCCATGCCCATTTCCCAGTCACATCGGACTCATCAACAGCTAAATCTGTAAAATCCTAAGCAGACTTGTACAGCAGAGAGCTGGCCACATTACAGGAAAGCACATCTTGTCATGGGGAAAAAAGCATCTTTGCCAGTCTTGCACCAGAGATGTCCAGCAGCATATCTGAGCAGCACAGATGGCAGAATGAAGAAACCTTCTCCTGGCTGCAGCTGGACATAAATACATGTAGATTTTGCTTCATGTCTCCTCTTCTCCTGCTGGTGAATACCAGACGTGGAGGGATGGTGAGAAAGGGGGTGTGAGGGAAGAGTTTCCTATGGTTGGAAGAAGAGGTTGGAAGACAGGATTAGAAATGGTTATTTAATGCTTGATAAAGTCAGCATTAAAGATCTCCCTTCTTAGCGCACTCCAACCAAACCAGAGATGCAGATTCCCACCCAGAGCTTTCATCACTCAGGCTCTTCGGACCAACCAGATTCACACTTGCCAGTGCTACGCTGTATCCCTGAGCCCTGCAGGATAGTGTGGGAGGAGAGCAAAGTACCTCAATTTCTGCAGTCTTTTCCCAGGCCTTGTAGATCCAGCTGTGGTCCTGGATTAGGCTGTGCATCCAGGCTGCAAATTCAAGCTTCAAAGGAAGCTGGTGTAAGCTAGTACCTGTCTAGTCAGGCAACTTGGAAAACCACAGCATAGAAATATGAGCTGGTATAACTAGTAATTAGAACACTTGGGTTTACCTGAGTCATCTTCATACCTTACTAATGAACATCTTGGGGGCTCGGCTAGCAGCAGGCAAACTTCTCTAGAAGTCGAGATCCCACAGTCTTAAATTGACTTGGGTATATTTACTACTTCTTCTCAGATCCTGATATGAGCAAATGCATGGGCAAGATCACCACTCTTTTGGGGCAGGAGTGTATGAAACCACACAGGACTAATTAATGGAAAGTTAGTAAGAAGCCACAGCTGATGGGGAGGCCGGCAGAGATGGCATTAAGTAGCCTGAAGCAAGAAGCAAGTAGAATTCAGGTGGTTGAATTGAAGCTCATGATCCAGTCAACTCCTAAGTTTTATCTCCAGATCTCTCGGCTTTTCATTTCATCACATGAACAGCATCAGGAATAAGAGAGGCAAGAGTCCAGGTATCATGATGCTCTGATAGACTACAAAATCAGACCTCTGGCTTGTCCTCTACGATCCAGGGTCTCTTATGTCCTTGGCTGTGTTATGCCCATGTTCAGGAGAAGGATGCCGGAAGAGTCCTGTAACATGTTGCTCTGGAGCATTGCTATTAGGTTTTCTTGGGAGAGAGAACTCCTTCCACTCCAGTTTGTGAAGAACCTTGCTACCCCAACCGTAGTGGGTAGTGGTTCTTCCCATGCAGCCCTGAGACAAGTACTGAATTCCTGCAGAGCAATATGGAATTTATTGCATCCCTTTGTTCAGCATTTTTATCATTTACAAACCTTGGTTGTGAATTTTTGTGGGTTAATCTGCAAGGCCAAGTTTTTCCCATAGGCCAGGTAAAGGTCTTGCCCCTCACTCTACTGGGCACAGTTCCACAAAGTATATGGTGAGTTCTCAGGCATCTGTCATCACATGACACCAGTGGACATTTCTCTGTTTTCATCAGCCTTTTCCATCAGTGCCTATCTCTGTTTCCTTGAACTGGAATTAGGCATTTATTTTTTTTCTTTAGATATGACAAATTCTAAATTAGCAGCACACAGGGCTGCAAAAAAGGCAATGTGTTACGTGGTCGTAGCTTCTGATGCCTGTAACAGTAAGTTAAGGTTTCCTAGCTCTTTCAGGACTAAGCCTGGATGAAGCCAACCACATGCACACACATACACAGCCTGTCAAGCCTGAGGCATTAAGACCCTGGATCTAACAATATGTGTGAACCCTTACCCCCAGTTCTTCACCAGGCCAAAGAAGGCCATATAGGGAGGGTCAGGTCTGGCCCATGATGTTGATTAATCGCTTTACTGTTGTGAGACTTGTACATGTTTCTGACACAAGGATGAGCTGTGGAAGCACATTCCCATAAATAGGTCAGCCTGAACATGTCAGCTTGGTGAAAAATGTATCTTGCCTTGTAAAACTGGGCAGTGAGGCAAGTCCATGTATCATGTCTTACATTTACAAACAACTGCCCCTTAGCTCCTCACGCACAAGGCATTGTTGTGTGGTTATTTGGGGGTGGTGTGACAAACATCAGCAAAAGGAACATTTTGAAGGCAGCCACAGGGTAGAGGCATGCACTTAATCTCCCTGGCACTGTAAAGTGAGCCATAGGCATAACCCTCATTGCCTCATTTAGGTCCTCAGCAAGGCATGTTTGCTCAGGCTGGGTACTGTTAAAGAAGCCATACATTTTCTGACAAGCTGCTTTATCCCTTCCTGTGCCCCTGCACTTGATAAATGAGTCTCATATGCCTAGAAGAGATAGGCAGTGTGAGTTTAGTTTGCCTCCTTCATTTTTCTCTTGACCTCACATCTATACGGCTTGGGACTCTACACACAGCACTATTTCTCATTCACAGTCCAGTCCAATATATACAGTATAAACCAAAAGAGAAGCAAGCAGCTCTCAGACTCCACACAGTCTGGAAGCTGCATCACTTCAATGTGGCCTGTAGTAGCTAATAAAACCTGGTGGACAGGAGATGGTTACCTGCCAGATCAGTCTGGTGTCACTGCGCTGCATTTTATGGGATCTGGAGTATGATACAAAGATACCTGAATGCCAAATCAACCCAAGTCAATCAAGCCAGAGCTGCAAGCACCAGCCTTGCAGGGTGGGAGAGAGGGCAGTGGGTGGAGGGAGCACCTGGAACCATCATGCTGAATGTTTCATGCTCCAGGGTGCCGGAAATCCTACCACTCCAGAATGAAGCAGCACCTGCCTGCAGAGGCAGCTTGAGCTTGACTCCCAGTGAGTTCACCTGCAGCAACCGGGTGCACGGGAGCAAAGGGTTTCTGCAGGAGCTAGCCTGGCTGGATCAAAAGTGAATGTTTGTCAAGTTGTTCAGGTATCTGTGCATCATGCTTTGGACTTTTACAGTACCAGGGAGATCCCAGCCCTGTATTCCTGCAGCTGATGGGGAGCTGACTATAAATCAATGCCTATTTAGCATGATTCATCTTCAAAGCCCTGTGTTCGCACTAGCTGACAGCTCTCTGACAAAGACAGTCTTTATCCAAAATGGGGAACTGAAGGCATTTGCTTAACATCTCTGGGTGAATTAGTGGCAGCCCAAGGATGTGCACTGAGAGGCCCTGCCTCCCTGAATAATACACTAGACTTCATTGCCCCTCATGCTAATGGCTTCCATGCACAAGAGAGCATTACTGAAAGCCATGAGTGAGTGTGAGAAAAATGCCTGCGAAGAATCTTTGAAGAGCCTCATAAAGATGGGGCATGCAGGAAATGCCTGAGTGATAGTTTAACTGGCTGCACCTCCTTGCACGTGAAGTTTGCTGGGTTCTCATCACGCACATTGCGCCACTAATATCCTTTGAAGAGAAGGCACTTTCCTATCCATTCATGCAGCTACGTGTCTGAAATGCACTTAGTCAGGTGAAGCAACTTGCTTACATTTACCTCTAGATCAAAAGCTGTTCTGATATCCAGGCCTATTTGAATTACAATTAAACTCCTCACTGCTGTAACAGCCCTTTCCTGGTCTGTCTTAACACTGTTTTTAAGCAAGTGAGTGGGAGTTAGAAGGTGCTTGGAAGTATAGGCATTTGTAACAACACAAATGAGTAAGCAGTGAACGGGTTTGGATTGCAGATGTTTCGATTCAGCTTAGGGCAGACATTTAGGCCCTCGTGAGCTTTCCTTGAAAGTCTGAGCAACTTCAGTTCAGACATGTGCTGTTCCTAGATGCACACTTCCCTATCTCCTCTCCTTCAAATGCAGCAGCTGCACATTTTTGAGGAGAACTTGTGTCAAATTAAGAGTAGGTAATTGCTGAGAGCTGATGAATCTCTCAGATGAAAGGCACAATATAATTACAGACTTTTGTCACTGTTTGTAATTATGAAGCCATCAGTTAAAAGGACTCTTTGCCCTAGAAGGCTTCTTTTGTATGTGTTTATGAGATTTTAAATGGTTTTACTTTTTGCATCTTGCTAATGTTTTAGTCTCAGGCTTTTGCCTCTTTTTTTTTTTTTTGTCTGAAAGAAGTTTAGCTTGCAGCCCAGAAAGCCAACCGTATTCTGGGCTGCATCAAAAGGAGCGTGACCAGCAGGTCGAGGGAGGTGATCCTGCCCCTCTACTCTGTTCTCGTAAGACCTCACTTGGAGTATTGTGTGCAGTTCTGGTGTCATCAACATAAAAAGGACATGGAACTGTTGGAACAAGTCCAGAGGAGGGCCATCCGGATGATCAGGGGACTGGAGCACCTCCCGTATGAAGATAGGATGAGAAAGTTGGGGCTGTTCAGCCTGGAGAAGAGAAGGCTGCATGGAGACCTCATAGCAACCTTCCAGTATCTGAAGGGGACCTATAGGGATGCTGGGGAGGGACTCTTCATGAGGGACTGTAGTGATAGGACAAGGGGTAACAGGTTCAAACTTAAAGAGGGCAAGTTTAGATTGGATATAAGGAGGAAGTTCTTTGCTGTAAGGGTGGTGAGGCACTGGAATGGGTTGCCCAGAGAAGTTGTGAATGCTCCATCGCTGGCGGTGTTCAAGGCCAGGTTGGACAGAGCCTTGGGTGGCATGGTTTAGTGTGAGGTGTCCCTGCCCATGGTAGGTAGGTTGGAACTAGATGATGTTCAGGTCCTTTCCAACCCTAACTATTCTATGAATCTATGATTATACCTTTTCTGTTTGACAAAATCTCTCAACAGGTCATATAGGCTGTGTAGACAAGCTATTTGCATACCCACGCTGCCTAACTCTATGTATTTCTAGACACGCCTTAGCTGAAGATGCAGTATTTGAGCCCCATCTGTGCTTTCTTAACAATGTTTCTGTAAACTGCAGCTCTTGCTTGAGGTAGACAACACTCATGGAAAAAGATGAAAAAGTTCTTAGAAGTAAAAGTTGATCAAGTCCAGCAATGATCTGGTCTGTGCATCCGCGTATGCCTGGATGTGTTTGCGTGCAATTACTACAATGCTAGGCTGTAGCTTGTAAATAAGAACCACAATAACAAGGCAGATGTAAAATAAACAGCTCATGAGATCAAAGAGAGAAGTGCTCAATATATGTGATACAGAATATCAGACATAGCACTAAATAGGATCAAACTGGAAACTTAAACTACTTCTGCGCGTTCAGAGTTCAGCGATGAGCCAGGGATGAGTTTGGCATGGGGTGAACTTTTTGTTCTTGGGTAAATTGTGACATAATGTTGAAATTAATGTTACTGAAGTATGGTTGACTCAAATTAGCTGAGGCTCCAAGCAGGAGTTTGGTTGTTGTGAATGGAAACTGCATGCAAAGTTAACAGAGGCTAGTTTAGACAGTATTGCTTGCAGTTGATTAAAGTAAGATAACCATCCTGCTGAAAACTATAACTGAATTTCCACAGCCATTCATTCTCAGAAGGCTTCAATTAGACTACTGTGCATCCCTTCCTTTGCACTGGAAACCACACTGCTGCTTTCCAAGCCACCTAGGCACTTACATGAGCACTCTTCCCCTACTGCCTTATGGCTGTAAGAGGTGGAAATACCCATCTTCAGCATCCAGATATGGAGCTAAACATTTTAAATTTTGATCAAAATAGCTGTTTCCCCTGATTTCCTATTACAGTGTGGTAGAGTTTCAAACAGAGGAGCTGAAAACTATCTGTGTTCCTCGGCTACGCAATTCTGGCTTGATGGGTTTACTCCTCAGGGCCGTGATCCTGAACTGTGTGTAGGCACACCCACAGTTTCACTTGTGTGTCTTTGACAGAAGTTGTGCACATCATTGATGCTTTGCTGTGCAGTGTGTGTGTGTGTGTGTGTGTGTGTGTGGCAAGTGATGGATCTCAGAGCTTTCTTATATCAGAGAGATGATCCAAATACAAAAATACTGATTTTGCTGGGTTCTAAATTGAACAAAAAGCTTCAGACCCTGGGGAAAATGCTATGATTCAAAATTATGTGGGAAATATAACCTTGGACTAATTTGTAAAGCAACAAACAGCTCCATTGCATCTCAGAGTTTTGCAATTCATCCTGCTCCTTTGAATCCCCACCAGAACAAGTGGTAATGATTATAAGTTCTTTTTCAAAGTTAAAATAAAAATTTATCTCAGTCCTAAGAGCTCACACACGAAAGGTGTTCTTGACCTGTCAGACTTGCGCAAAGATACCAGAGCTCCTGTTCTACAGTGGGAACACAGTAGGGAAAGGATCTGCTAAATCTTCAGAGTCCCACCAATTCCAGATACTCCTGGTGTCTGATTTATAGGCTGCCCTAAATAACTTGGCTTCCCCCTGCTGATAGCAGAGGTCTGCTTTGCTTAATCCCACTGAACAACAGAGTTGGTGTCATCTGAACTTCTGATGAGCATTTATTTACTGATAATACCTCCTCTGAGAAAGCCAGTACTGACAAAACAACAGCTCCTCTGCTGACCAAGTTATTTAAAACACAAAACAACAAGGTTATGCTACATATTACTGGATTTTACAAGAAGATGCATGAGATTTAATTTCCATGGTGTGTTTCAGTGACCCTATTATTTCCTAACAGTGAAGTGCTTATGTTTCAGCTGTCTCCATTAGCCTCAGCCACATGCCTTGGTGTTATCCTGGTAATGGGCCAGAAGACAGAGAAGAAGACAGGAGATACATGTCTCCAGTGCTAATTCTTGCTCATCCAGTGAAATGTACAGTGGAAGTAGGAGCAAACAGAGGCCAAAGATTGGTGCAGAGTATAAATGAGAGTGATGACAGCAAATCATGTTTTCAAGGCTTTCCTGGCAAAGTAAGGCTATAAGATGCCTCATTACCGAGTTTTTTTCTTCTAGCTTTTCTACACGACATACTGATTACATAAATGACTCCCAGCTGAAAAGGGGATGGGATTTTGGCATGTTTAAGTACAAGGGGTTTATCTCCCCGCTGGGTTTAGAATTTGCCGATACTGCTTAAGAATTGCAGTGTTGTATCAATCTTTTTTGTTGTTGTTGTTTTGTTTGGTGTTTTTTTTTCAGTTGCTTCCATTGCAATCTGTTTTGTTTCTTTTGTCATTCTCGTATGCCAATAGCCACCCATATTATGCACTAAAAGAGCAATGGGCCTGCATAACCAGATTTTTTTGGTGAAAAAGAACATGCAAAAACCTTTAAATGCTTGAACATTTTTTTTCCCCCCAGGAAGTCTCAAAGCACCACTTCTTTTGCAGTTCAGAAAACTACATTCTGCAATTACCCTTTATCTTGTTTGTCCTTATCCTGAACTGTATCTTTTCCTCCTCATCCAGATGCCATCGTTTTGCTGGGAGAGGTATTTGTGGAAGAAAATCCATTGATTTTTATCTTCGGTGCCATCTACGGAAGATATCCATGGGTTTGCTCATGTCTGATGTTAAACCAAAACGATTATTTGGAAGCTATATATTCAGAATGTAAATGACTCATCTTTAGGTGAAACTGACCCTAATTAGATCTAGATCAGCCTTCATTTGACAGAGGAAGAAAACTCATTTTCTCTGAAATGCAGTAATGGCTAGGAAACTAGCCCCAGAACCTTAAATTAAAAGCAGGTTTTAACATGCTGGCTCCATGCCTGCCTTCAGTATCAGCCTCTGCCTGTTTTAGTTAAATAAATGGTAACAAAAGAAGACAGGCTGGGTGACGTTAAATAAAGAGAAATTTAAGAGAGTAATTATAGCATTAAACGGGGCCAGAGGTGAGGAACTATAAACTTTGTGGAACAAAGAGCAGCATCTCAAATCTTTGTTCACTAAAACCTTTTTATTCATGGTCACGCAAAGCTGTTTGTTAGCTAAGGTGCCTGTCCCCAGCCCAGGGCATGAGTGTGCTCTCAGCATCGGTCTGGCGATGCTCCTGGTGTGCAGGCACATGTGAAGGGTGGGATGGGAGACAGCAAGGGTGGACCCAGGGGTGGTCAGTGGCGATAAGCTTTGCAGCATCCCCCCAGGGAACATCTTACACTGATTTTCCACCCCATTTTTTGTTTAATTTTCATAGCTTGTGCGGTTTGATGTTCTTCCCCTACTTGCTAGATGGCTTTGGAGAAGGAAGTTTGCTGGAGAATGGTCAGTATCTCCTATTTACAGGTTTTAAAGGATTTGTGTTAAGGAGGTATGATGAAGAAACAGCCCACCACAGTCAGTTAGAATCTTAAACAAACCATTCTGACCACTGGTTATTGTATTGAATCAAAGATACCCTTACAAAACCAATTGCTCTAATAACATATGGTGGGCAAAACTCAGAAGATTAGGGGCTTAATTCACAGAAGCACCAGAGAGAGATGCACAGTGGGGAATTGAATTAAAAAAAAATTCATCTGGCCCTCACTTGTCTTTGAAATGTGATGCCCTTGTTATGAAGGAGGCTATTTAGGCATTTGTGCTGTGTGTGTGTATAGTGAGACATAAGAAACGCACTCATGACCAAGATAATCCCCTAATCTGGTATTCTTGGATCGTTCAGAGGACAAAAAATCAGTTTAATGCTTTTTTAAACATTTAGCTGCAGGAGAACTGATGTGGAAAGGACAAAGTTTGTGCATCGTCTGGCTTTTGGGCTGGAGCAGGGTCCTGGTGTGCAGGCATTGCTCACCATCTGCTTGTGCATTGGCCCTGACCTACCCCCCACTTAACAAGCTGCTGGGCCCAAGCAAACCCAGCTTTCATTCAACTTTCTGCTACAGATGAAATTAAGTATACCTATACTCGGAAGAAAAGATTTTTATATTGGCTAGCACACTACAGCTGTGTTCCCCTGACCTCGTAAGTCCTGCAGAGGGCCAGGGAAGGCATTCCCAGACAGGCATTCAGAAATCAGGAGGTACACCCAAAACTCATGAGATTTTTAGCATTGTTAGTTTTCATGTTGTTTGCTGTTGCCTTCTGCTTTCATACTGTTTCAGCTGCAAAGTTTCCAGGTTTTGATAACTTTGAGGGACTGAGAAAACAAATATTCTCAATTAATCACATAAATTCAGGATCTGGGTAATTAGAAAAAAGCATTATATACTGTCAATTGGCAGAGTGAGCTGATACCTACTGAGATCTTCAAGAATCTAATGCCTATTTCAGGAATGTCGTATGTAATATTAAATTAATTTGTTGCTGGATACTGAGCATGGTCAAAAGGGGAGGGAGGGAATATGTTTTTCAACACATTTTAATGGAAAACATTACCGTCTTTTCTTTTAATGAAAAAGTAAGTAAAATTTTGCCAACATTTCTCGCTAATGCTTTTCACTCATTCATTCACTAACTGCATTTTTCTACGACAATTTATGCAAGATACCTCAATTTAAAAATGAAATGCTAGCGAAAAGGTTCTCACAATATTATTGGTCAGGTTTTCGAAATCAGTTATTCTGAAAATAAAAGAAAGTGCTCTGTCAGTATTTAATCCAAGATTCTTTTAATATGCTAAAGTCTGCAGTTCAGGTACCTGCCAAGCGAGACTTGATCAGTTTTCTTTGAGACCCCTGTACAGGCAATATCTGCATCAAGGTCTCTGATGGGTTCCTTTCCCTTGTGTTTTTAAGGTAACTTATACAAATGTGGAACATGTTGAATTTTACAGAACTCCTGCTGGTTCCTGGTCTCTGACACCTTTGGTTATCTGGAGTATCTACATCTTAAAATATTCTTAAAACGCAGAAGAGCAAGTTTTATGGCCTTAATGGCTTGTTCATGAATTTCAAAGTGTTGTTATCAGGACTGATGCATAGGTCTGGGAAATGTCCCTTTTCCATCACCCAGGAAGAAGGGAAGGGCAACATGCATTGGATTCTTTAGGAAAGACAAAAATGGAAATGCTTGTGCTGAGTTGATAAAGTTTCTTTGAAATGAGGAACAACTCCGTTCTCCCCAGTAGCATTACCATGGTGGGAGCACTTCCCTTCTGCCTCTAAGGTTTCTCAGAAAATCCCATTTTGTTCAGGCCCTACTGACACTTGGAGAGCACCCCTGACAGCAGGCAAAGGAATAGGTGCTCAGGCCACCTTGTACAAGGGCTTGGGGTGCAAGTGTACATGTGTCTTCCTGTAGTTTGAGAGGATTTTCTCAAATCAGTTGCATCACTTATTCCCACATACCTGTCATTCATCTCATCTTCACTTTGCTCCTTTTGAACTGCTGTCCTGAATTCCTGAACCAGCCTTTTTCTGCCTACCTCAGTTGGCCTGAAGGTCAGCCCTTTGGTTCTCTAAGCAACGGCTGACATGAAGAGACCCACTTTATCTTACAGGTAATGACTTGGATATTATGCACTTGATTTAGGGAATTTGGCAAGATGTTATTTCCTCATTGATCATTAATCTGCTCTCCTTACAGCCTTAACCCTCATTTCTTGCCTTTGCTGGCTCTATAGGCTCTTCATGTCTCTGAATCTGGCCCTTACTGTTTGGCTGCAAGCAAAAAGTAGCCGCACATCTAATAGTGGCTGTTCTACTGTCTTACAGCCGGAAAGGAACCCTCCTGCAGCTGTCCTACAAGCATTCATCTGACCCAGGCCAACACAGGCACCTCCTGCATGGCATCTCTGCATGACTCAGTCTTGCTATAGGTTGCCATGTTCTATATTTCAACTGAAGCAATGGATAAGGAAACCCTTATCTCCAGAAACAGGGGCTGTGTTTGACTTTTGATGTGCACAGAGGAGGCTGGTATTTTGAATGCAGACAATAGAGGACAAATGTGGTGTCAGAAGTTGAATGTCGAATGGTCAGCAATGATCTTATTGCTTCCTGCAGATACCTTCAGCTTTCCAAAAGGCACACGGTTTTCAAACAGAAAGCATGCAAAGCAATGTGCTGTGGACTGAAGCGAAAAACATACAGGAAAGTATAAAAATACACTCTTTAATGTTTTACCCATACTGCCGGATCTCCAAGCATAACAGTGTGAATTTAACCTCCAGCAGCTTGGTGATATTGGAAATGGTATTGATGTGTTACATACCCAAAGAGAACCACGGCACAGAAAAAGATGGATTCAGAGGTTTTGACAGATGACTAATGGCTCATAAATAGCGAGTGCATGGCAGAATGGAGCCCTGCCCATGCAAGAAGGGAACATGTCCAAATTTGTGCTGAGATTGACTTCCTACACTTGTATTCCATCTGTAGGACAACTGTAGGTGTCTATGTGGCTCTCCAGATCCAAGCTCACATTCTGAACTCACACTACAGTGGGCTACAAATGGACTTGTTCTGTGGCTTTCTTTGGCTTTGGGCAGGGAAGTGAACCCCTCTAGATGTGGTACAAATTCAAGGGACTCTATCTATGTCTTAGGCTGATGTCCCGGTGACACTGTTCTTCTTGCTTTGGGCTAATGTGAGGTGGGAAACCCAGGCTGGATCCTGCTGCCCAGTGAAAGATCCTGCCTATCTCATGCTCCAGGCCCTTCCTTGGCACAGCCAGGCTCATTAACCAGATACAAATTGAGCCTGCCAGTAGGTTTTGCTGTGACTACTCACACTTCACTCTGAGCACGCTCTTGAGCACACTCTTGAGCACTTTTCTAGATTAAGACTTTTACGTCTCATCTAAGAACTGATTTAGTTAAAGACTATCACCCTTTTTGTATGTGTATTCCAAGGGCATAGAATACAGATTTTGTTTGAAAACAACCAAGAATACAGTTATTTTTAATACTGAAACCAAAATTGTTTGAAAGGCAGGACCTTGTGATTTGGGGCAATGATCTATACACTCTTTTACAGCAGCTTTCTTATGCTTTTATGGTATGTGCCTGCTGCAGAGGGTTGTGTTCTCATATAGCAAAGGGCAGGACACTTATTAGCAGAAACAAAAAGAATTAAGTCTCTGGTGTTTAGGCATTAAGAGTTCTCCTTGTCCACATATTCTAAGAAGTGCATCCATATCAAGGTAATCTCCTTATTGTTGTTGCTCTATGCATGTCAGCTCTTCCATGACTAATGTGTGCCATATTCTTATCATCCAAATCATCCAACATCAGATGGTTCCTTTTAGAGTGGGATGTGATTAATCATTGCTGGCACCGAGAGCTCAGAGATCGACTTACACTCCTTACTCCAAATGAGTTTGCAACCAGCACGCTGAGAATAAAGACTTCCTGAGGAGGATGAAAATAGTGCTCATATGTAATATGAAACACCAGATCTTGAGCCTGTGGAGATCCACCTGAGTCCAGGAGGAGGAGTGAACTTTGCATGTTCCTGTGAATCCCAGAATTTCCCTTGGATTTGCAGGAGAACTAGTGCCAGAGTTGCCATGCTGCCATCTGCTTCCTCCAAGGAAGGGCTCAGGACTGGAGTGACTTGTCCATACATCACACGGAAATAAGGAAACCACAGAAGTAATTCACTGAGCTCCAGATACCAGCGTCCCTCACTATGTGTCCCTAGATAAAACCGTCATTAGCCAGACCCCTCTGAAATGACATTTGTCCCATACCTACCCAGTCAAACACAGCAAAAATAGAAACCCATAGCCACCACAGACTTCTTGATGACTAATCAGTTATCTCCCAGGGACCTGCGCAGAGATTGCAGTGCCCCTGCTCTTGAAGAGCACTGAAGCCAAAAACTGAACACCACCCTTTCCAGCCCAAGGCAGCTATCACCCCTGGTACCTCTGTAGGCAACACAACTGCTGCTGTGCCTGTGTGTGTCCATTCCCTGGGACTGAGAAAAGAGGTTTTACCTGAAACCCACCTAGCATAGGGGGATTCACACCTCAGGAGACTCTCAGGCTGCTCGTGCTGCCTGTGTCCTTTGTTCCCTCTTGCATATTCCTCTCACAACTTCAGTTGGTGTTCTCACAACTTCATTGTCTCATCTCTTCTTTTTTTATCTATATCTACATCTTCTCTGACATAAGTTTTTTTATAGAGAGCAAATCCTGTTTATCAGTTTTCTATTGGACAAAATGTCAGAATGGGTTAACTAAAATGAGCGCTTTTTTCTTTACATATAGGACATTTGTTCTTGAAGATGGGGTTTAAAGAGATGAAAAGTTTGATGAATTTAGATCAGGTAAATTAATTAAGAAATACGTTTATTCTTAGTGAAAGTTTTCTTTCTGACATTCTGATGTCCTTGAGAAGACAAGATGAAGAACTTTTTGGTTTCATGTTTCAAACACAACTTTGTTTATTCTTTTCATCAGAACCTTATCTTTTTCATACAAGAACTTGAAAAGAAACACAAACAAAGGGATTAAATACTCTGGAATGAAGTGTTTTACTAGAGTTTAAACAAAATTTTTCAGGCTGAGTCTCCTTATCTTTTATCTTTTCTTGCTTTTTCTAAAAATTCAAAAATATATAAATACCTGTGTTTACTTTTCCTAAACTTGTTTTCCTCATCAAGTAGATATTGCCAGTTTCTATTTCAGGATAGGGGATAGTCCATGCTTGGATCAGTGCTATGTAAAATGTAATAGTATTGTATCGATCAGCTTCTGGTGTGTACTTCAGCTGTGGTTTTGCAGATAAGACTTTGTTTCCCACAGAAGTGATAATTAGTTATGTTCCATTAAATAAATTCCCAGTCATTCCCAGTAAAGTGTGGCCCACTGTTATGCATCGTTATATCACCACCATGTCTACTGAAAGATTTGTTCTGGATATCTTATTTTTCTACTAATCTTAGACAAACGTCATGAGAAACACAATATAAAGTACACTGGGGGCAAAAGGGGTGATTCCTCAGCAGCTTGAACAAATCTATTGCTGTAAAAGACAAATTTCTATGTGCTGCTAACATGGATAGTTTCACTTGAACCGACTTTGTATTTGGCATACATGGAAAAACTTTAACATCTTTTTCAGTGTCAATTTCCTTTGCAGTATGATAAAATATATCTGTCCCTTTTCTTAGACAAATGGCCTTCCTAGGCTCTTTTCAATGTAATTTTCACATAGTGCTTCAGGTATGAAGTGCTCTTGAAGTCTTCATTTGTCTGCTATCTTAAATTACAATCCCAAAAAATCCACAGTAATTTTTTATTCAATTATGGTACTACCTGTTCTACCTCTTTCCATTTGTTTTCACTCCTGTCCTGTAGTTTGCTTATCTCCACAATGGAGCCCTGTATGCCCTAAAATGAGGCCTTGTATGTCCATGGCTTTTCTTCCAAAGCCAGTGTCACAGCAGCTCAGCGGATGATTCATGGCTGATGCAGGGGTGACTAACCAAAATGACGAAGGCAGTCCAGCCCCTAGACTGTGTCCACTATGCCCAGGAAAGCTCCTTATTGCTTTTGGGACTGTGGTCCCCTGGCTGTACCTGCTCTGCTGATGATCACCTGCCTTGCCAAAGCGGTGCATTTGCTTCAGTATTTGCCTCTTTTTCCATGTTCATGGTCATAACTTGCATTTTCCCAGTTGTGTCAGCACGTGTGGTCCAGGTGTGACTTGGCACTTTCACACCCATCTTCTTTGCTTCTTCCTTGTCTGTTGGGAGGTCCTGCTTCACACAGTGAAGTGACTTCTGGAGCAGTCAGCTAGCCACACTGCTGTATCACAATAAGCATGGGACAAGTTAACTCTGCCTCAGCTGCTGAGTCCCCCTCAGGCAGTGAGTGTCACAGTGAATTCTGAGTTGGGAATATCTGGAGAGGGTTTGGGGAATGTATTAAGAAAACAATAGGATTGAAAAATTGCACAATGTCAGAAAACACCATGTGGGAGGTATGTATAGTCTGAATTCAGCCCCTCTGCACCCCTGTAATGCCTGACACCCTGTAATTACAGGCTCATAGACATGACTTGTATTTAAAAGTTTCACTTCAACCATAGATCCCCAGAGACAGCATCTCATTTTGGTGTCCTTAATTTCTTTGACCTAAGCCTAGCAAATGTGTCTTTTGACTTTGGCTTTTGACACAATCCATTCTTTTTCTCCATTTTCCAAATAGTCTGTGGAGCCAGACTAATCGCCACTCATTAAGTGCCCATTGTGTTTCTATTTCCATGTCCCATGGTAACAGACACTTTTATTGTGATTATTCATCTGCTGTTCTTTCATTAATGAAACATTTAGATTTCACTGCCACAAGGCTTTTCAATAGACTTACATTGTAAATACACTTTCAAATGGAAAGCAATTCTTTGGTACCCCTAGCAGTGACACTTGAGAGTCTTTTCTAGCTTCTTGCTTGGCCAGTGACAGTAAGTAAGAAATGCCCACTGCAGGAACTGATGACCTGCATTCTGTCTTGATGGGCTAGTTCTCAGTTTACTGCAGCCTAGATGCACCTGAGAAAGGAGACATAAGGGGAAACACCATCATTAGTTCTTAGCGTCTCTTCCTCCCACCATGAACTCTAGTATGAGGGTATTTGGAAAAAGTTTCCCACACCTCTGGGATCTAACTGATTCCCTCTACTGTATTTGCTCTATCCTGTACCAGATTGTGCGTGTGTTGCCTGATACATCATTCAGATAGGTTTAATATGTCATATAAGGGATATGCTTGTTAAAGGAATGCCCCTACTGCTGCATAAAATCTGGACCGTCATCACTGCCAGGTCCCAGCTGTGCCTCCAGGTGAGCTGGCGGTCTTGTTCTGCCCGGCAGGCTGTGTGCAGATCAGCTTTCCATGCTCTTTGGCTCAGTCTACTTTTCCCCTTAATTAAGACCAATACTGTTATCTAGAACCTGGAGAAAATTAAGACACATTTAGCCTCGCATTGGACAAAAGTGTTTATGAACATTCTTGGTAGCATAAAAATGATTTTGCCAGGAAGACTGTCTCCTGGACTGCTTGCCCTCAAGGAATGTCTGTTTTTATGTGTCTGGTTCGGAGGATAACTGAGGGATCTTTCCAGGCACAGAGATCACCATATAGACTGAGTTACGGACTATGACTTTTGTCTTATTTTAATTGAGGTCTGTAGTGATAAAAGAAGAGAAGCAAAACTTATCATTGGGCAATGCTCATTTTTATAGATCATATTCCTCAAAGCAAAAGTCTGTCAGCGGGATGGTGAGGATGATGACAATTTTTTTAATTGGGTGGGAAACTGTACTTCGCTTAATCCTCTGAGAAGGAATCTGAGTCAGTCCTCCACTAAGTTCCTCACTGTCTCTTTGGCTCCTTCCATACTGGTCCTTCTTTCCCTCTTCTTTAACCCCTTAGACACATGCTTTTTTCTGTTGCAGATTAAAAAATAGGTCTTATTCCCCTCAGAAATAAACTCCACATTTCTACTTGCCTCTGTAGCTGCAGTCGTGGAAAGTGATGTTGAAGTTGTTGTGCAGCTGTGTCACTCACTGTCTACACATTCATAACACTGAAAGTCTGGCAGTCTCCCTGCTGGCTGCCTCTTCTCCTTCAGGTTCAAGCTTTTCCTCACACATCTTTTTTACACATTCACTTCCCATCCTGGTCCATTTGTTATTGCCTGTTTCTCTGTAGTTGAGCCTATTTTTGCTTGGAAACCCATGTTGTTTTCACTCACCCTGCACTGCCACCTCTGCAGCCTGTGTGCAAGGTGCCTCAGAAAGGAGACTTTCCCAGTTTCACCATGCATTTCCAGAGCCTAGGACTTCTCAGAAAGGGCAGGATGGCTGTTTTCTGCTTGTAATACAGGCGCACTTCCAAGCCCCAGCTGCAGAGCAGGTCCCTCCAGACAAACATCTTCAAAAGATGGTGCCTGCCCAAAACCACAGATAATTGGAGTGTAAGGAAAAAGACTATGAGAGAAACAACAGGTTTGTAGCACACAAGAAAATAGTGAGGTAATACACAGGGAGTAAACTTATATAGAAAGATAATGAGGCTACAGTAACCTATAATGAGATTATTCCCCAGAGGCTTGTTTTTATAAGAGCTCTAATGTGCACTCAAGGTTTTCATCCTGCTGCTGCCAGCCCTGAGCCCACTGCCCTCCATGTCTGAAGGACTGAAACAGGACTGCCTATTGATTATGAGTTTGCAGAGGAGCAGAAGGCATGAAAACGCTGAGCTTTGGACTGGGGGTGCATTCAGTGTGTTCAGAGGAAGGTGAGAGCAGCTCCTGCAGCAGCCATGGGAAGAGCAGATTCAGCCTGCCTGACTGGAGTGATGGAGATGACTTTAGGAATTCAATCTTTCAACACAATTCTCACATTTTAGCCAGATGACAGCCTGCTCTTTGAAAGGGCATCCGTGTAACCGTGTGAACACGGTCCTTTCAGGTCCCTTTCCTATTGTGCACTGCTCTGTAAACTCAATACACTGAGGTGGAAGTTCACACAGATCATCGTCTTTTATACATTTCATCATGTGCATCATTCTCATTTTATAGCCAAATCACCTGAATTTGACCTGAGTTGTCATAGCAAGACATATTCTGCAAGCTTTGAGGCGAATAGATTTTATAAAAAAAATCTACACTTCCCTAAGCCTTGACTTAGCTTGATTTGTCCACAGAGGAGGCAACTCTGGGACATTTTTGGGATAACTGACGTGGATCCACTGTTGAACTGGGAATAATATGTGGGGGATGAAGTGTTCCAGGTTATACAAGATCATTTAAAAAACAAAGGCTGCAGGGGGAGAGGAGGGAAAACAACATGAGAAAATCCTTGGTTGTTTACAAGCAGTGACCACGTGGATACGCTGGCATTTATATAGTGAGTCTTAGAAATGCATTGTATGGAATTGCATGTCTCGTGGAAGTACGTTTTTGTTAGTTGTAAAAGGTTACTGCAGTCTAACCAGTTGTTCATAATGAAGAGATTGAATGTATCATCACATACGTTATCTATGTGAGAATATCACCAATTTAGTTCAACCTGGTGTTGCATGACTGTTCTTATTTAAGAATATATTTCAATTTATTATCAACCTGCCTTGGGCTCACATAAAGTGAAATAGCAAAAGACCTGTCTCGGGAGGTTACTGAGTTAACCACACGCTTTCAGAGCAACTTTGCCACAGGAACCGCACCGTGTGAGACGTCTTGTAGACATCTTTATCTATCTGAAAAGGTCACAACAATCTGAGTATCAGATGAATGTAGGGCACAAATCATTCCATCTGAAAGCAGATGCTTAAATAAAATCAGTTGAATTGTACCATATGGGCACCTCTCTTTTCCTGCTGCTCCTAAATGGAGCAAAAAGTATGCTGAGATATTCTGCCTGTTGTTCCCATTTAGAGAGAGAAATGGTAACTCAAGAAAACCAGTTTCCTGAAACGTTTAGATTTAATTGAAAAAGCATCATGTGACATAAAAAGGTGTTTGTTGGTTTGGTTGTCTTCTGATCCATTTGTCCCCAGAAAGAGTAAGGGATGAACTTGGGACAAAAATCTCACAGGGTGTTAACTGTCTTCATGAGACAGGTTAAGCTGCTCAGTTCCAAAATGTTTGTCATTCTGATTGGTTGGGTAGGAAAGCTTCAGGGTGCAGAGGCCAGGCATGGGGTTTGACAGCCATGTGTTGTAGCTAAGTCTAGCCTAACTGTAGCCTAACTGAAACAATATGCTGCAGTCTTGGAGAAGAATGTTTGGCAAAAGATAAGATGCTGGACTTGGTGGACTTGCCCAGTAGAGTGGATCCTGTGGCTCCCATAGAACAGCGTGAACTCTGGTATAGAGCACAGCTGGTGAAAGAAATAATTAAAAGTAGAGCCCATAGTGAAATTATTTTCCAGATTCAATAACTAGCTCTAATTAAGTACTGGGAGAGCTTTTCAAATTCCACAGGCTTCTGGGTGCTTAAATTTTTCTGACATCCTCCTATTATCCAAGATATTAAGGTAGTTAAAGCCTGAGAAAAATGTAAACTATGTCTGCATATTTTGTGTGGTGCTACCAGTTAATCCCAAGGCTTTCTCAAGGAATCCAGTTCTTAGTCTGGGATTTAGAAAAATGACATTAATTTTCCTTTGCCTCCAACTCTACATCCATTATGTTTAAATTACAGTCTCTCTCAGCTTGACTGCTGTAAGTCCCTGCTCTTGTGTCTCTTGGCACATGTTTCTTTCTCATCAGTCTGCAAAAATGCTGCCCACCTTGTCCTTCTCTGTTGTGCTCACTGCATCAGCCCCAACTGAAGCCATCCCATTACCTGCCTTCCTACCTGTCTCCCACCCAACTCAGTGCTGGCTCCTTAGCAGCCTTGCCAGGTATCACTCACCCATGCTTTTCATCTGGGTCTCCACTTCAGATCCTCCTCTTTCTTGACCTCCTGCACATCCCTGTGTTTTCCTGAGATGTGAGATTTTGAAGGAGCCTGACTTCTTCTGGAATCAAGAACAGGCTCATGCAGGACATGGCCCAGTCAATGGAGAGAATCAGGTCAGAGGCAAAGGCTGGAGTGCTCCTTATACCTCAGGAGGTAATTGGATCTACCCCTTATACTGAACCCACCAGTGATCCAACTAGTGGCAGACCAAATATGCAGATTAACAGAAGACCTGAGACCCAGAGTCCATACAGTACTTAGGTTCACAGCTGCAGGTGATTTTGGCAATGTTTAAGAAGGATGAGATTGTATAGGGATCTGCACCTTTGGGCCCAGAAGTCAGTGTTGATTGTGGGAGAAAACTGGCCTCCAGCTGCAATTCCAGCAGAGCAGGTGCTACAAATCTAAAGCTTTAATGTGGGTGTCTTGGCACACAGGCCATGTGATGGAGCTGATGCGATGAACTCCTGTATCACTGGAGCTTCTTTCCCTGCCCATCAGTGCAGCTTTGGAAAAATTGGTTTGGGGGCTGGGAGTACCTGCTCCTTTGGCTCTCACCTCATGAGTGCTCAGCTCTGGGCTCCATCAGCTCCCTGGGTGAGGGCACCCAGAGAGATCAACCAAATATGACACTGTGCATTTTGCTGGGTGAGATTAGCAGGAGAAAAGGCTTTCAGTACCAAACTACTAAAAGGTGCAATGTAGACAAGTGCACAAGGCAGGAGCTTCCCCATCCAATGCCCATAATTTCAGCCATCACATCTAATGAGTCAAGTGCTAGGTTGCATATAAACTTTACTGCGGGTTTATTCTGCAGAGCATCCCAGAGTCCTGGCTTACTATCCTGCAGCCAGGAACTCACTTGGCCTGGGTGCTCTGAGCTCTTCTGTATGAAACCCAGCCCACAGAGGCTAAATGGTGCACCTTGGTATATCCCTATGAACTGGAAGTAAACCCAGGTCCCTCCCAGGAGCCACCCCCTTGTTACTGTAGGCAGTAAATAGCAGAGGAAAACAGGAAGGGAAGGGGAAAGGTGAAATACAAGAAAGTGCAGCCAAGATGAATTTCAGTAATAAGCAGAAAAGACACAAGGGAAATGACCAGAATGAGAATATGCTCAGAAATGTTGCTAATGAAGAGGAAGAGAAAAAGGAAAATAATAGCAATGTTTAGGATTTTTTTGTACTATCAAGGAGGTGCTGAAGGAACCTGTTTACAGGGAAAGATTAGGAGCCAGAAATCCATAGCCCATTTTAAACCTAGCATAGCACAGCTGGCAAGGGACTAAGAAAGGAGAGGAGTCTTTAAAGCTGACTGAAATGGATTAACTGGGAATCAGGAGATGCAGCTGAACATCAGACTGCCCATAACTGATTAGATTCCCTTGAGTAACAGTTTGTATCAAAAGAAACAACCCTCTGAGGCTGAAGGGCTGAATCAACAGAAGTGGGCATCCTCTTCTGGCAAAGGCTGACAGACATCATCAAACAAGGGTCATGAGTGCCTTCGGCGGACCTTTGAGCCAACCTGCCCAGCAGATTGTCACATACTATCAAAACATGAAAAACTTTACAAACCTGTATCAGGCTTTCCTCCTTTAAAGGGCTTCCCCAGAGGAAAGGGAAAGTGTGTGTTTGAGGCCTGGAACTTCTGTCTAGGTTGTCATAGCAATACACCATACTGGTCTCTAACACTTTTCTAAAGCAATATGTAAAGAAAAAGGAATAACAGGATTAGCTGGCTACTTACATTGCTGAAACCTAAATGTGATTAGTAATTCAAACTCATTCTATTTCTGGATTAAATTCTTAAGACTGGAAGTCCCTTTTCACAGCAGAGAGGCGATGCTCATCATTTCTAGGGGGCTGGTAATTCTATATGTCTAGTTTGATGCCTGCTAGCAATATCTCCTGAAATTGGAGGGGCTTTCTGTGGTGGTCTCAAAGGTTGCTTTCACTTCTGGTATATTCTTTGTTGCAAAACATGTTGCTTGACATAATTATATGGAAAGAACAAAATATTCAGTGTTTTATTACCATTTAATAAGGAGACATTTCTTTCTTTTTTTCTTTTTTCTTTTTCTTTTTTTTTTTACATCAAAGGCCAGAATTCAACTTGATTTAGTGATCCAAAGTGAATAAATATGAGTCCCCACAAGCTTAATTTAACACAGACTTCTGTTACATACACACAGCATTTCTGACTATTTGAGGGAAAATGAAAAGCTAAAATGAAAACAGTCCTTAAGTGTTGTTTTATGTACTAAATATTGTTATTCAGGGAGTCGCTTTGACCAGGCACATCAGAGTGTGATTGCTGAATGCATTATGTGCGATGCTTCCTGGTATTTCCATATTTCAAGATCTATCATAAACATGATTATTATCACTGTAGCCTACGACATCAGAGATGCAGTCCAAACATATTCCTTCGTCTGTATTTTGACATGACATGCTTTTGAGGGAGACCCTCTGCCAAGGGAAAAATGTGCTGAAGGTTCTCCAGTCTTTCACAAGAGAATACCATAAGATTCATAAGGTATGCCGTCTTACAGAAGTTGCAGTGGCCTTCACAGTTTTAAAAGAAGTATCACTACAAATAAGTATAAAACCACAAACACAGTGTTTGGGATTTAAAAACTTATTTTGAACCCTTATTACTTGTACACAGTAGTATGTGAACTGCGCTCCCTGATTTCAATACCAATACTGGCAAAGCTGGCTGCTGCAAGGTTTGGAGTCCTTGGGAACATTTGAGCTGCTGTTGAGCCATAACAGCATAACTGTGACAGCCTCATGTTCAGCACCATGAGAGCCTGTTTCTGAAGTATCAAACCAGAGAATGTAGTTTTCAAAAATGTGCCAGACCTCTAAGAAACAGAATGGTGGTGGTCTCATATTGAACAAAAGCTGAAGAAGAAGGAGCCAGTTAGGTACAGGACCCAAAGAGCACAAAAATGAAACACAAGGCTGTCCAGCCAGAGCTGGAGGGGGTGACCAGAGATGTCACCAGTAATCAGTAGCAGCAAAAGGGACAGCACCTTGGCACATCTGTTAGCACAGGAAGTGTTGTACTCTAAGTCACCTTGAGTTCCACTTGTGGTCATCCCTTGAGTCATTCTGCCACCTATTGCATTGCATTTGTGCCCAGCACCAGCCTGCATCTTCTACCAACCTGCAGCACAGCCACAGGGATCCCAGCACAGAATTTATCACTGTGTTGCCAGTACCAAGGCGCACCACCTGAACTTCAGCCATGACATACAGGTTGTTTGAATTGCTGAAGGAAGGTTTTCATCAGCTCTCTTAACAGTAATGAGCAGAATTATGTATTTGTTTTAACAAACAGTCCTGCATGAAATGTAATAATTCCCAGTTCCTGTTTCTTGTCTATCTTGTTTTCAAGCAGCATTTGATAAAATATTGCTCAAAGGAAGGATTTAATTATAAACTACCTTTTCATTGTCTTAGCTAGATGCATAAAACTGCTTTTTATGCTCTGATATTGATCAAATTTTCCAGAGTAAATGGGTGAGCATTAAAGAAATTAGTTTTGGTCTATACTTACATAGATGAGAGCAAGATTTCAATTTAAATAATTGCACAGTTGATACAGTTGCAAAACTGCATAATCCAGAAGAAAACCATTTTTGATCAAACAAACAAATATTTTATTTGACCCAGTATGAGACATTTCATTTTACTTTTCACAAGATACAACCTTTTAAAAATTAATTTGCAGGCTTTCAAAATGAGTTTTTGAAAACAGGGGAAAAAAAACGTGGTTTCATTTTAATAACATCAGAACAACAAGGCTTGACTTTTCCAGCAGTCTCACCCTAATCTCCATTTCTGTTCAAAATTATTAATTTTATCCCAATTTGCAATCTTATTGGTTTAAAAATTGGACTTTTTAGGAAATACATTATTATTCAGAAATATGCCATCTGGCCAAATCCAGGATTGATGTTTTTTTCACGTCAGTGCCCCATTATTGCATTGGTATACATTGCACCATGCAAGGGGGGGGGGGGGGGAGAGAGAGAGAAGGATAGATAAAGGAAGACTTTAAGAAACAGAGGATAATTTAATGTAAGTTGGTTTGGGTTTTTTTTTCGCAGTACCCCAGACAATATATCTAAAGGCATATCAAATACAATGTCCCTACCAACTAGATCATAACAAATTCAACGGTGGGGCTTGCTGGTTCTCTCACAACATAAATCTATATAGAAGTTTAATTATTTTACCAAAAGTGGCAGAACATGATACTGCAATTTTTAACAGAAATGGAAGGAGCTGCTGCCATACAGAAAGGATTTATCCCCAAGATTTAGACTATATTATATCCAGTGAAATGTGGCAATATTAAAGGTAAGGTGTTTGCAGCTTGCAGCAGCAAGATTGATCCTTCTGCAAAGGACCTTCCTTTACTGAACTGCATGAGTTAGCTGTTAATTCCAAAAGAACGCAGTTCCCTTCAGTCAGTATTTAATTAAAAGCAGGTCTCAAAAAACAAAATAGGGTTCTAAAGAACAGGTTTCCTGCAAAATGGACAGATTTCCAAAATACTGGAAAGATCCCATCATTTTTTAATGTTAACTTCGTAGCACACTTTTTTTTTGGTTTTAATTCAGGCTCATCACTGTGAGACTCACAGACAGAAGCGGCACTGCAACATCAGACTTCTGTGTTTTGACAATCATGACCTAGTTTCGCATTGCAAACCTAGAACCTTTTTGCAGATGTTGCTGAGAGACATTTTATCAGGGGAGGGGAGCAGCAGAACATTTTCGCACCATTGGAGGTTTGGATGTTTTTTGGGCCAGTGTGATGGTGATAGGAGCTAGATGTTACTGTTAACTATTTAATAGCAGAGCAGCTCTCAACTTGTTTGAATACTTGGACCTTTCAGGGATAGAGAAAACAACTTTGCTCAGAGAAACAGGGTACACACTGATACCGACTCCCCATCTGCAGGATTGAATGCACATCCCATATTAATTGGCACTGAGGGGGAAATGCTGGGTGATGTTTATGAACAGAGGCAGCAGCAAGCATGTGTGCACAGCAGTGTGCTGGGCCAGCAGCCTCACACAGTGTTACGGGGCATTGCATATTCTCCCTTCTACAGAGGAAAGCAAGAGAAAGTGTTCCTGATAGAGAAGGGAGGATGTTTACCTTGCTATACCATAGACCTTTAATCCAGGAGGTTTCTGCACAGGGCACGGAGAGCTGACCTCCACGTTCTCTAGGGAAGGGTGTGAGGGACACTTGCTCTTTTGTCTCCATGGATGTTGGGGCAGCAGGAGGCCAGGCTTCTAAATGCAGCACCCAAGTTACCTCCTGCAGTCAGGAGGTTTGTTGTGCCTTTTTAAAGGTGTGGCTTATACATGGCAGTGTTGGTGTACGAATAATGCTTATGGACATTCACACCCCACCTTCTGCTGCTTCAGACAGCAGTGCACACAGGAGAAGGTCCAACCTCCTGTGTTTACAAGCTTTGTGTTACTTCTAGCTCTGTTTTCTCTTATCCAATCACCATGATGTCTCTCAAGCTTGTTGGATTTCCCCATGATATTTTTCCCACAAAATCCATTCCCCTGCTGCCCCACTGGTGCCACCAGCCTTTTCCTGTGCGGTGCTCCCACCTACTTATAGTGCTGCCTTTTTCCAGCAGCTTGCCCATGCTGTTTGGCTGCTGAGCGTGGTGCTGCATCCCAGATCCTCCCATTTAACACCACATGGGACCATGGCTTGGGCCACTCTTGTGGGAGTCAGTGAGGTCTCTTATAGTAACACACATGCCTTGCACAAGACACAGTCTCACAACTGGCTGCTTGCACAAACCAGCGTGTTGCCTTCACTCCTCACAAAAAGGACATTCCTTCAGACACCATCGAAAACTGGAAAGTGTGAGAAAGGCTGCTCTATTTTATTGTTTTCTATTCTTGATGGCTGCTGTACTGCCATCACCACCACAATACCCACGTGCTGGTTTTGCCTGTGCTATGTGATAAGACCAAACTCTGCCACATATGGATCAGCATCTTTCATCCTTTCTCTCAGGAAGGTGGTACCTGCACCCAGGGCCATACAAAGAGCCTGATAGCCAGCACAGAGAGAAAATAATGTTTGTTCTTGAGTTTGCAGCAGCTCATGCTGTTTGCTGCTAGATGAAATGTCGAAATGGCTGAAGACTTCAGGTCCAGGTATGCTGTTCTGCCACAACACAAGCAGGAGATTTGACAAGTTCAGTCACCACTAGGTTATGATTTGTCAGGTTGATGAATCCTGACAGACAACAGCATGACCATCTCATGGCTGAACAGAGAAAGGGGAAAACATTAGGCATGGATACTTCCATGTGAAAGCTTTGTGTGTGAAAAAAGCTGAAAAAAAGCCCCAAACAAATGAAGTGAAATGAACCCACAGCCAGCACACAATTTGTGGACTCAAAGTGAAAATTAAAGACTCTTACCTGCCAACCCACTTATTCACAGTCAGTTCCAGAAAGCCCTTTTCCGTGCCTGTACTGATTTTGACCCAGATCAGGATTGTCGTGCTGATTATGATCCATATATGGCACTGGATTGGAAGGACTTCCTGCTATTTGCATGTTGCTGACATTTCATTTGTGCCTGCTAAGGCATTTCCCCAAGAGGAAGTCTTTTGAATAATTTCTATTGCAATGTCTTGAGGGCATTTTCCTTTCTGTGATCTCATCAGACCTCACTGCAAAACAGAGCCAAATATGACTGGCATTTGGCTAGGAGGCCTCATGAAAACTGGTAAGCGAGAACAGCGTGAAGTTCTGACAGTGAATCAGCAGGGGTTGCTCTGTGTTGGGCCCATCATAAACAGTGTACATAGAATCATAGAAGCACTGAATTGTTTAGGTTGAATAAGACTTTTAAGATCATTGAGTCCAACCTACCTCTGCCAAGTCCACCAATAAACCATGTTCCCAAGTGTCATGTCTACATATCTTTTAAATACCTCGAGGGGTGGTGACTCTACCACTTCCCTGGCCAGCCTGTTCTGGTGCTTGATAACCTTCCCAGTGAAAAATTTTTCCTAATATCTAATCTAAACCTACCCTGGTGCAAATAAATGTGCATGAACTTTTAAATGCATGCAAATATGGAGAAAAGTCAAATTACCTTTTTTGTATCTGCAGAACTCTGTGCTTACTCCTTTACAATACCACTGGAGATACTGCTGGATACCTGCAGGCTGGTACAATGAATGTACAGAAAGTTGGATGAAGTTTGACAAGGATAGGACAGTGGGATTGAGTGCACCCTCAGCAAGTTTGCCGATGACACTAAGCTGGGTGGTTCAGTTGCTACGCTGGAGGGAAGGAATGCCATCCAGAGGGACCTTGGGCTGATGCCAACTTTATGAAGTTTAACCATAACAAATGCAACGTCCTACAGCTGGGTTGGAGCAATCCCAGGCACAGCTCCAGGTTGGGCAGAGAAGAGATTCAGAGCAACCCTGCGCAGAAGGACTTGGGGGTGTTGGTCGATGAGAAAATGAACATGAGCCAGCTTCAGTGTGCGCTCACAGCCCAGAAAGCCAAATGTACCCTGGGCTGCATCCAAAGGAGCGTGACCAGCAGGTCAAGGGAGGTGATCCTGCCCCTCTACTCTGCTCTTGTGAGACCTCACTTGGAGTATTGTGTACAGTTCTGGTGTCCTCAACATAAAAAGGACATGGAACTGTTGGAACGAGTCCAGAGGAGGGCCACGAGGATGATCAGGGGGCTGGAGCACCTCCCGTATGAAGATAGGATGAGAAAGTTGGGGCGGTTCAGCCTGGAGAAGAGAAGGCTGCGTGGAGACCTCATAGCAGCCTTCCAGTGTCTGAAGGGAGGCTATAGGGATGTTGGGGAGGTACTCTTCATGAGGGACTGCTGTGATAGGACAATGGGTAATGAGTTCAAACTTAAACAGGGGAAGTTTAGATTGGATATGAGGAAGAAATTCTTTACTGTAAGGGTGGTGAGGCCCTGGAATGGGTTGCCCAGGGAAGTTGTGAATGCTCCATTACTGGCGGTGTTCAAGGCCGGGTTGGACATAGCCTTAGGGTGGCATGGTTTAGTGTGAGGTGTCCTGCCCAGCGCAGCGGGATTGGAACTAGATGATCTTCAGGTCCTTTCCAACCTTAACTATTCTATGATTCAAAGGGGCTGGTTTCCCAGGTTTTATGGTATTCAGCCTCAACCATGACTTAGTTTTTCTAAGTCCCAGAAATTGTATTTGGAATATAATCAAAAAATTCCAGTCAGTTTGCACACAAGGAGACTGGGACCCTCTGGCATGTGTCAGCTGAGTTCATTGTTTGTCTGGCCTTTGTATCTGGGCTTGGAATAGGGCACTGCCAGAAGACACAAGAAACCCTCAGTCTTGTCTCCACAAACACTCAGTGTTATACACAGAATAAGGAGTTAACAGATCATGGACCTTTCCTGTAACGGATTTAGAAAAGAAGAAACCAAGCTTATTTTCTGTTCCCACAGTCTGCACTCAGAGCAGTTTTAAATTGCTAGGTTAACTAGCCATTCCTGAAAGAAATTTTCTGTGCACCAATGTATTCTTTGTGGTAAAAGCAAAAATTACTTACAGACAGCACAATGTTTCTTGCAGAGGAAAGCTTCAGCCAATGGAATATTTATAATTCAGCTGTGATATCTTTTAGCTTCTTTCAGGCCGGGGGGGGGGGGGTGTAATTTGTTCTATACCTTTTCATGCAGACAGTTAGAAGAAATGTCTTGCTAGAGTCATTGTCATGGAGATATGACATAAAGTAGAACATATTAAAAAGTTTCCCTCAGTTCTATTGTAGTTACTGCTAATAGCACTGAGATGTAGTGTAAGCACACCACAAGCCAAGTTCTGATGTCAATTACACCAGTGTAAACGAGATTAGAAATTGGCCCAAGCCTATAGGTTTAAACATGACTGTATTGAACTTTATTTTCAGGACAGATAATGTTTTCGAGGAAAAAAGCACATGTCAGTTTTAGCATTTTTATCTCAGCACAGTTTGGCAACGGTTCGAACGTATTTCTAGCACTTGGATTTGTTTTACTGTTCATTATATTGCCTGAGCATCAGCACAACTCAGCCTGTCAGATGAAATATTTCAATGAATAAAATATAAGTTTGAAAGCTGGGGACCAATAATGGGAGAAATGCAAACAACTGTCGCTAGGCATGGATTTCATATTTTGTGAATGACATATTTTCCTCTCTGGTAGGTCTGTACCAGGTCTACTACTATCCCATCTGGTATTCAAAACTTGGCTGCTTATTATTAGATGTGGAAATCCGTAGCACATTTCAAACAGATCAACGGGATCAGAAAACTTGCCATCATGCAGAAGTAAAACAATCCAACAAGATAAGAATGATTTTATTTTCCCTGGCAGCTGTAATCTTTCTGGATACTCAGTGAACAAAGTTTCTTTGACCTCCTGATTAATTGAAATGCTTACAGAAAACAAACCACATTTGTCCTATGTATGAAATATCTTAATAAGAAGCTGAATCTGTCCCAGGGAAAAATATTTGGGACTGATAATATTTAGGGCCAGAAAAAGTCTCACGTGGCTTCTAAGCATCACTTATGCTTTGCTTCTGAGACTTGGCAAAGGGCTTCTTTACTGGCCTTTAATGCAGGCATTGTTGCTCTTGTCAGTGTTACCAAGCTAACCCAAGATTCAGGCCAAAGTTGTGGACCTTAATGTCCTCTCCAGACAAGATGAGGGTTTGCAAAGTTCATTTTCAAACAAGAAAAGCAATCAAGATGCCCCCAAAGAAGATCAAGGCCCCTAAAAAAAATTTATCTGCAAGTGTTCCTGTCCAACCCAAGTCAGCTGAGAGTAAGGGACTAACCAAGGAGCACAAATATGTAGGAAAACATGTGAAAGATCTAATCATTAATGAGAAACACTTACTCCCTCACTTTCTGGATTGTGTGCTGATCTTCCGTTCACTTTTTCTTTTCTAAAGTATTTTCTGTGCTATAATTTGCAACAGCTGGAACCATTTTGCATGTGTGTGTGCGTGCAAGTGTGTATGTGCTGGACAAAAGAGCGTTACCAACTTGAAAAGGAAAAGGATGGGCATTGTTTTTGGAACTTGGCTCTGAAGGGGATGTGTAAAGATATGAGAAAGATTAAGTAAGTGGAGGAAGCCAAGGAATCTTCTAGAAGCAAGGCTGCTGCAATGTGTGTGGGCTCAGCAAGGGTCTCAGCACATCCTGTCCTACTAGTGATACCCTGATCCTGGTTCAGAGATTTCACAGTGCTGTACAGCAAGATTGGATACATTCACTGCAAAGCCTTCTTCAGCCCGAGAATCATTTTAGGCTGAAGCCTGACCAGTAACCTATAGCTATACTCATATACTATGAAAGTAATTTCAATGTCTTTTACATAAACATAATGAGGTGTTGTTTATCATGGTCCTGAAAGCTTTAGGGTTGAGATATCGGGGAAAACAAAGACAGACACACTTTGTGAGTTCTCTGAGCAGTATATGGTTCCCCTTGGCATGCTCTGACAGGCTATTTCTTTTTAGCTTTGCTGAATCAGCTTAATGGGGAAAACTCAAAACTCACTGCCAAACTTGTATGGCAATTTCTCTTTACCACAGTGGTCATAAACAGATGTTGTTATCCTCTTATACAGGGAACCAAATATTCCTTGGGGCAGGTTTGTGTAGGTTGTGCAGATTGCTCCAAAATTAAGGAAGGTCTGATGGTTAGGGGTGTACACAGTGGAAACGAAGCATTTAGATTTGTCACGTGGAACACATAAATTCCATCAAAACCACATGTGACATTAGCCAATGTGATACCAAAACAGGCCACTACCTATGTTATATCAAATGTGACAAGACAGACTGTGCAAGTGTCATGGAATTTCACTTCATAAAATGCTGTAAGTGAAAACAATATATATAAATTAACCACCTTCCTTCCACAAGGCCGCTGCAGCAGAATAACGCAACCAGGCCATTAGTATGATTTATAAACTGGCTTCTGCGGGAGGAGTTGCATCATGAAATTCAAATCCTGCTCTGTTTTAGTAGAGTTAGCCCTCCTAAAGTGTATAGGTGGAGTCCCATCCCCAGCCTCACAGGAAGGCAGAGGTTGTGCTCAACACCTTATATTGGCCTTTTGCTGGTGGAGGTAGTATCAACACAACCAAGAGTTCCTTGGGACAGATTCAGCTTTTATTACAGTAGTTCATATAAGACACAAACACACATTTTTCCAAGCATAATGTTTTTAATTGCATATTGATATGCCTCATTCAATATTCAGAAGAGTGTGCCATTAAGTTTGCCATTTTATACAGTCGTTCTTTTAATCCAATCAAACATGTTGCTTGCATTTTATGGCACAACATCACATGGCTCAATGGATCACTATAAACCCCAAGAGCTACAACAGCTACCAGAAAACACATCTGAAAAATTGGTTTTAGTGGGACATTCTTCTCATGACCATACATTAGAGCTGTAAGGATAAATTCCCCAAGAAACAAATATGTCCAAACTTTTGACTGGAGAAGAACCTCAGAACAAAGCTTCAGATCCCTTCCTGCCTGCAGAGTTTTGGGAAAAAATCACTATCAGAAGTGTCCGGGCCAACTATGTCCTTCCTGCCCCTCAGCTGCAACTCTCATAGGCTCAGAATTGGAGTATGTATTACAGTTGTACATTTCCCACTCTTACTGCAGCAGGCTGCTCCTTGCACAAAACCCAGCATCACCGCATCTGCGACCTGCCCTGTCCTTGTCTAGAGATCAGGCAGAAAACTGTTACCCTGTGAAAGAAGTGTGAGTTGAAGACATATCCAAGGCACAGTTTCTAGAGAATATACGTGTGTCTTAAAGTGTTATCTGCAACACAGTTTGAATGCCAGGACACCTGCAATGCGGGTCAGCTTTCCATTTTGTCCTTTGCAAGCCAGGGCTTAGAGCAAGATGCGGCACAGAGACAGTCCAGCAGTGAAGGCCAAGTTTCCATTTCCAGCTGCTGGCGTGGCTGAATGATGCTGAATCCTGGTTGATTCTGCTGCATCCTTTTAGGTTACCATTTTTTTCCCCCTAGCTTTCAACATGAGAAGACCTCTGCTCAAAAGGTTAAACATGCCCTGAATGTGGGCCATCGTGGCTAAGATGTGCAGAAAGGCTATGTCAAGGCATGAACTGGATCCTCCAAAATCTCTGCCATATCCTCTTGCCTGTGATGTCTTTCCCAATCAGTAACTCCCCACACCTCCAATCAGACCTTCTTTGCCATTCATTTTGGCAGCTTTGTATCAATTGCCCCCACTTCCAGATGAGCTGTTTCCTGCAGAGAACCCATAATGTGGATCATGGTTTTTGATTAATAGATCTGTACATTCTTTATGACTGAATGCATGCCATAATTTATGAGTAACAACAAGGATGTGCTCTCCAAAGAAAGTAATACTTGACTAAATTGTTCTCTTGACGTAAACCTGTAATTTAAAAATTATATATATTTAGAGTGCAAGTCAAAACAGGAAGTGCATTCCCAAAGCGGATAAAGATATTTCTGAACCTAAATATCTAGTGATACAAAATTGCCTTGAAATGTCTCCCTCCCTGCCTAACAAAACCACCCTTCACCAAATAAGCATGCTATTTATGGAAGGACTTTGCTGTGCAGACAAGTTATCTATCACTGTCTCTTTCAATGATGAGATGGAGGACTTTCATAGTCGCAGGCTGTCCAAAATGTATTCTGCCACTGGAAAGTAGAAATATATCCATCAAAAGAAATGAAAATCTGGCACTGAGGAACCGTTTAGAAAAGTTCAGATAAGAAAGAATGTATCAGGGAAAATCAATACAATTCAGTAGCAGAGGGCTAAATACCCAGTGGGAGAGTCATCTAGCTAAATGCAGACATTTTCATATTATCTAACACTAACTGCTGTTGGCTCCATCCATCTGCCATGAAGATCTAGCCATAATGGAGCTAGTCCCTCCATTAGCTACCAGCCGGCAGACATGGCTGGTTTGACTGCAGACAACCATGTATCAGAGGCTAGGCGCCGCAGCGCTACTGCAGGAGACAATCTGAACATTAGGTGAGAAACACTGACAACAAAATTAACCATGTCATAAAAAGGGGGTAGAGGAAAGATTAAAAGATGGCAGGTACCAGCTGATAGGAAGCTGCCCATACGCTGTCTTACTTCCGCTCAGGGAGTAGAAGTCTATGTGCAATCAACCCCTTTGACAGGCAGGAACTGGGCCTGCCCAGGGAGCAACACAGAACTACAGGAATCGCTCCTCTCATTCATTATAGAGTTACCTGCCTGCAGCATGTGCCTCTAAAGCAGAGTGAATAGCCTGTCTTTAAAAGCATTTGGAAATTCACAAGGTAGAAAAAAATATACGTACGCATATAGGTCTACACACACACACATGTATATGCATATATTGCATGTTTTATTTATAACTCAAGATTTTGCATAGGAACTGGTTGTACAGATGTTACAGGAAGACCTCATGAAACATGTTCCAACAGAGAAGAGTGAGTCTGGCATCATAGCAACTAGATACAGGAACACCAGTTTTGCTAAAGCTCTAAATCCCAATGTAATTTCTGATTCACAATATTCAGATATGTAATAGTTGAAGTAGTGACTCAGAAGAGACAGAGGTGCTGCCTTAGTGCTATTTTCACTATTTTATGAGGCACAAATTAGCACAGAACTACAACCTGTAATTAATTCTATGGCAAATTCATATTATTTTGCACTACTCTGTGCAATTGCAAAACAGTAGATTTTTTTTTCTGCCGTATTTCTACTAAAACCACTTACTCCAGGCATTTTTTCATGACTACACATTGTTCTTTGGGTAAGTAGCTTGAAGGAATCACCTCCTTTAAAATCTGAGCTCAGCCTGGGTTCCCTTTATTTCCCAACAGATCTGGACACATTTCTGCTAACAAAATAAGGCAGATGACCTGATCCATGACCTGATTTGGTAACTATTTCCCATTACTTCAATCATCATCCTTTGCTTTAGGCTAAAGGAATGATATAAAAAAAACTCCGAATAATCCTTATAGCAATACTGCCACTGCCGGTGGGTACAGGTGAAGTCTCCATAGGTGATCAAAAGGTGGGCAGTGCAATACCTGCACTGAATTACAATTCTGCAGCAGTACGCCTTTTAGGTCATTCAATTTTATGTGTAGCCCTGTATCTACTGTCTCCTGAAGACACACTTCTTAAAGCAACTTTTGTGTAAATTATCTGGCTATCAGAGTACACACTTGACCATTTACAATCCAAAGCAGCATTGCAAGAAGTATTACACATCATTTGCTAGCAGCTGCAGAGAGATCTCAAGGATGCCTTATGGCAACATCTGCACTGCAGGTTGGTTGTGCTCTCGTGAAACAGGTTTAACCAGGTGCACACTGTTCCACTGTGACCATGGATACACAGGCATAAGGGTGCCTCATACGAATCTAATGCAGGCTCCTCCTTTCTTGAGACAGCATCATTTATTTAATAAATGTTCAAGCAAGACCATGCTAGTGCTGTTCCATTGCACAAGGAAAATGCTGCCAGTCCTCTCAGTAGCCACCTTCCCCATGAAACACATGCCTCAGTGTTCAGTATCTCCTTTTGATGTGTGTTGCTGTCAGAAGAACACATTGTATTTGAAGTTTCCTCCCTTACTAAATGATGTGACTCATCAAATTGTACATAATAATTTTCCTTTTTTTTCATGTAAGTCAACAGTATATTACTAACTGAAGTTGCAGCATGTCCTCAGCATGTGTTAGAAAGTAACCGGAGGAATGTCAGAAAAACAACAGAAAAAGACTCCAGGCACTTTATTCAATAGGTTTACACTCAAAAAAAAAACCAACCCAAAAACCCAAAAAACTTACACCCCTGCCTGATGGTTTTATGGTCCATTGCACAATAACCTGTTATTATGTGATTTTTCTTTTACCACGCTCACCTAAGGCAATATGAGCTCTTATAATTGAAGTGTAATATTGAAACAGAATTTTCTACCAACTACGCCATTAGGGGTGATACTGATCTACAGCATTCTGCTTCTAGTTCATTTTTAGGGGACAATAATAAAATATTCCTACTACCTTGATTGTTTTATGTCATGAAACAGAAATGCCAAAATCAAGGTCAAGAGTATGTGAGCGTTTTAATTTCCCTGGTGCTAGCCTACAGTAAAACTCCTCAGGATACAGTCTCCTGGTCTCCTGCAAGTCATTATGGATTTAATTTTCTCCCTGTAAAGTGCTTTTTTTGAATGCAAAGTCTGTGTATTCTAGAGGTAAATGCATTAAGATAAAAGCTTCAAAGATTCTTTTTCTAAAAACATCTTATAATGTCTCGTAAGCTTCCTTATGAAATTCCAGCACAAACCCCAACCATACTGTCTTCAAAAGAATTCCCACTGCATTTTCTTTATTTGCACAAAGGAAGGAAGGAAAACTGTAGTGGAAAGGGAGGGGGAAACTGTGGTCAATGTTACAGCCCCGCAGATTGCTGGAGTCAGACACTCTGGACCCTCGGAGTGGAAAAAGATCTATTAGGCAGGGAACTGAATGAGAATTTGCTTGTGTCTACTTGGCTTGGCTTCCATGGCCTTCAGACCATCTCGTCCCTCAGGTACTACTGAATCGCCAGCACTCCCCAACGCTGCAAAGCCCTAGCATGTTTTCCAGCAGCCTGCTCCTTCCCTCCTGGACTGTCTCTCACTACAGGAGGACCCCTCCATTAGAAACAGCCCAAAGCTAACCTGTCTCAAATCGCTCCTCTGCCAGCACGACTCCCCCCAAAATTACACTGGTGTGCTGAGATTACTGGCTGATGTGCCGCCCAAACCTGTTTCACTGGTTTCTCTTGCCGCCTCCCAGTCTCCTTGTTTTATCTACCCATTACACTGTGTTTTATAGTGTGGGCTCTTTGGGTTAGGGACCGCCTTCACAGTGCTTGCACACCTCCTAAAGCCCTTGGATGGGTTGCTCCAAAGCTCTGCTGCCCTAGATGTCCTAATAAATAATAATACAAGCAGTCAGATGAGGAAGTCTCACTTCTCTACATTAGAAAAAGTGGTAGGCAAGATAAAGATGATGTAGATAAAGCATACTGCAGCAGCTAGCTGAACATGCAGTTTGGTTTTATTTTGTCCCTCTTCCAAGACTCCACCACAAAATCTTTGCAAGACTGCAGGCAGCTTTGCCGGCAATAGAGCACACCAACTGCCACACTCAGGCAGGCTTGATGGCCTTGCAGAGTCTGGTAAAGGGTAAAATAGAATCGTTCATATGCTTGTGGTCTCTATTGGTAGTTCTCGTGCTCCCAGGGGCTGACTCCAATTTCAGGAAGGCTGCACTTCCTCCTCTAGCACTGCTGAGTACCAGAATTTCTGCTGAGGACTGGTGTCACTGCCTGAAACGCATGCATTCTTTCCCCGAACCCAGCCCAAACATGCATCAGGGCTCAGATGGGTCCCAGTCTTTGTAGTGTTGTTGTTAGTGCTGCAAGTGAGCACTTGTGAATGTGGCTGTCCCTTATCTGCATTCAGCTTTTGAATCAAGAAAATAGGTCTTGAAAATCTGCAGTCTACCTCAGTGAATGGCAACATCTGCAGTTGACAGGAAGAGCTCAGAAAATCACAACTAAGGTTTATGGGGAGTCACAGAAAAAACACGTTAAGTTTGCCAGTCTTTGCACTGTTTGCATGGCTGTAGCATACCTGGCTGTCTTCAAATTCTGCTGCTCCATAGAGCAGCCATGGCAAACTGCTAATGTTACACTGTCAGCCTCTGCCAGCACCAGACCAGCCCCAAACAGCTGCTGCCCAGGCTCAAAAGAGTTTGTGATTTTGTGAGCTAAAAGGAAGGTGAGACATGCTAGGCGTAGAAAGGGAAGTAGCCAGGTGCTCTGTAAAGGATACGACAGTGTTTACACCTCTGCTTTCCTAATGCTCACAGTGAGGGAAGGAAAAGGGTCTTACATTACCTGCATTACCTTGCATTACCTTGGTGTAACTGCATGATTTTTGCCTTTTGCATTGTTATTTAAAAGTGTTCTTCCATTACGCAGGGATACAGTATCTGGGAGAGAAAATTAAATGAGAGAGTACCTTATCATAGAATCACAGAATCATAGAATCATAGAATCATAGTTTGTGTTGGAAAGGACATAAAGGTCTTCTAGTCCAATTCCCCTGCAGAGAGGGAGAATTTGAGAGCAGAGAGGGAGCAGGCAAGAGTAGAGACATCTAACCTAAAGACTTTACGAAGATCTGACCTTAGGCAGAGCCTTACCAAAGAACTGAAATAAACATTCGCATTAGTGGATATTAGCGAGGATGAAGAGAGTAGAGCTTTTCTTTGAGTAATGTAAAAGGGGACAAGCAGTACAAAACCAGAACAAGCATATACAGAAGACTATAATGAAGACTGGGTCCTCCTCTGAAGGTACACAATCCAGCTGTAGTGCATCAGCTTGGCTGCCTCTGGCAGGGACAAAATCAGGTAGGGAAAGCAAGACTCACCTCAGCAGTATAGGCAATTGTTTCCCATAACGGTGGGACGCAGCAGATCCTGCAATTTTTAACAGGCATGCTGCTAAGGTAGCTTCTCCCTGCTTTTTCTGTGACAGCAAGGAGTAAGCTTGCTTCTCCTGCATTTGACAGCTGGCTGATGAATTATCTAAGCCACTAACTCATTTGCCTGTACAATGGCATAGGGTTTGGGCTGGTGGTGTTTTCTAAATGTGCTCATGCTGGGCTTCCAGTAGCCTGTGGAGCCGATCCAAGCATGCCTCCATCAGACAGATGCTATGGCATTTACTGGGCTACCAGTATCCCCTTGCTGCTGCAAAACCTCTGAGAGTTGAACATTTATGTTCTCCAGACTGTGAGAAAATGACTCCAAAGTGACCTTTGTTTTACCTGCAGGTATACTGCCCTGTGCTGTGATCTTGTCAGATCTTGTTAACTCATCAGCGCTAGGATAATCTTGGATGATAAAATCCAGGGAAGACCTCACTACTGAGGGAGGTAGTGCCTGTAGAATCATGAAAATGGGAACAGTGAGGCACCAGCATCCTTTTTCCCCCCATTTTACAAAGAACTTCACAGGAGTCATTAACAGCATATTATGGATGGCTTGTGAAGAGTCCCAGATCTAATTTCCTGCAGAAAAGGAAAAGCATTGGCTTAGGGCTGGTCTGAGCTAATCCACTTATAAAAGCTGCTGTGTAGCCAGTTTGTCTTTTTTTCCCCCTCCTTTTTTATTACCCTAACATTATAAGAAAATAGTGTGCAGAGCCCTATACAGTCTGCAGTTGTTTTCTGAAACAGATGTTAGGATGCTTTGTTTAATATTGATGTTACCGTGCCTTCCTCTGGAAGTTTTCCTGTCTCTGCAACAGGTTTCCAATGTTGTTCAGCCACTTCTGGAGCTGGGACATCTCCAGACTTCCTAGAATAAAACAGGGAGCAGAAAACAGAAAAATGGCGTGCCAGCCTGCGTTTTTCTTCCGAAGTTAAAGGGTGTGTAAGCAGCCGGAGTGAAAAAGGGTAGGAACACAAACAGAGAGTCAGGATGTCTCTGTCAGTGCTGTGCCCAGTCCCAAGGAATGCAATGGGGCTTGAGATGGTAGTGCCTATCCTGCTCAAATCCACCTTCAAATGCATTGGCTATCAGCTCAGGTGCCAGGGTCTATAAGGAAATGAAAATGACTCTTGCTCCCAAGCAACCTGCCACTTCACAAGTCCCCCAGCGCAGTGACACCAAACAAAAATTGCTCTGTCCATCCAGGTTTTTCAAGCTTCAGAAATAAAGCTAAACACTGTTAGTTTTGGTTTTACCCTGGTTTGTGTCCTAGTGACAATGGAACAGAGGGACAGTGTGGCACTCTGCAGTGACCATGGCTGTGTAAATGTGTCCCTGTACTCAAGGAAACGGTTGCAGATTTGCCAGTGGAAAAAAAGTGTCAGCTCTGAGACATTACTTTGAGCTCTGCCAACGTGAGCTGGCTGCACAGGTGCTAAGGAACATATTTAAAGAAAGCTAGTGTGTGGACAGCAGAAGGTTGCCTCCACAGAGAAAACATTTATTACCTTCACAGAAATGCAGCTATATCTCTATAAGCGGTGGCTGGCTACAGCAAAGAGAGTATCTGCTCCCAAAGTATATATCTATAAAGTGATAGCCTCTGTGTGCTGATGACCAATCACATCTGCCTATGGAAAGAAGACCTATTGAGGTCCAACAGCCCTTGTGACACAATCCAAGTCACCTCACTTAGTTCAGTTAATCTCTACTAATTGATGGAATAAAAGCCAAAGCTCTGAGCACCGAGGTACTCCAGATTCCAGATGTTTCAAATATTCAGGGTTGTTATAAAGCTACCATGATCCTTTAATACTGAATCCCAACAGTTATTTTCTACTCAAGCTTGAATGTTTGGAATTCACTAGGTTAGGGTTGATTACAGAATAATAGACAAGGAAATGTTTGCAAGACTGGAAAAAGCACAGAAGTGGATGTAAGCCTGAAAGTTCACATGCTGGGTCTGCTTCTGGGAAACCTTGTCAGTACCCCTTATCCTCTGAACATCGAGGGAAAACCACCCCCAAGGTCAGCAACAGACAGCCCATCTCTGTGTCCAGGCTGTGGTCCAAGAACATGAAAGGATGAGCTCCAACAGGAGGGAAACCTGAAAAAGAAGTGAAGAATAAAAAAGCTCCAGAAAGAGTCTGTAAATGGGGCACAGAGATCAATTCCAAAAGGAAGGGCAAAACCACAGTGTTGATCTGTCCCTCAGAACAGGGACAGCAGGGGTGAGTCAGGAGGTGGTGGTCAGTGAAAAAGAGCATGGATCACATCAGTGGGATCATGTTTTGCAGATAGAGTGTCTGAAGACAAAGGTGAAAGCAGCTTATTTATGTTTGTTGTGGATCCAGGCATAAATGGAAGGGAAAGCACATACGACATTATCCTTGGAAACTGGGCAGAAGTGATGCAGTTTAAAGTGTGAGTGTCTATAAAATACCTATGTAAGATTTTCCTCAACAAGGATTTGCAGTTGGTAGATCTAGGAAAATTAAATAATTCACTTTGTTCATGCCATGTTGAGTTAGCTGTTATTAAAAGCAGTGGTGGGTACTGTGCGGCAAGTTGGTTCCCACTTTCTCCAGGTATAAACCCCTAGTGATGGCTCAGCTCATCATATGCTGATGTCAGCCTTGGAACCCTGCAGGGTGGGATCTGTTCCACAAGGCTTTTATGAAATGCTCTTGAAGCTGGTTTAAATACATTGAGCTTGCTAACAAAAAATATTCAGTGTTGCTCACTCCATCATTCAGCGCTGTTTCTCCCATGTCCCTGCAGTCCTGGTGAGGTGGGACCATGAGGTGCAGATGGCTACAGGGGCTGGCATCCTCATGTCCTCCCCACTGGTACCTCTCCCTCTCCTCTGCATGAGACACAGACCCCCCAAGTGAAGCAGTTCTTCACTTACCCTCAGTAGCTACAGCAGGCTGGTTTCTTAAGGCAAACAACCTCATTTTTAGTGATTGTGCAAGAAACTGCACTGAGAATAAAGCCTGAGCTTCAGAGGGTTGGGGTTTTTTCGTAGGTGCAAGCTGAAATAAAAGTTTCCATAGCTATTTTGGATTTCTAAACCAGACTTTCTGTTTGTAAACATCCAGGCAGCGGAGAAGCTGTCCTCCTCCCCTCTCCCATGAGGGACTGGCTCACTTCTTTACCTCTCCAAGCTGCTTGCTGGCTCTGGTAGCTGCCTTGGGACAAAAAAGGTTGCGTGAACAGCAGCTAAAACCACCTGGAAAAGCAGTCCTTGATGGGCAGATGAGCAGACCCTGTCTGTTTTCCCATCTGTGACCACTGCACTTCTGTGTTCAGAAAGGAAAGACAAGCTACAAGCTACCGTGCTAACTTTTCCCAATGCTTTAGCTCCATGTTTCAAGATTAAGTGCTTGAAACTGAAGCATGGGGATTTTCCATAGTACTGTGCTCTAAAACCTTGGGTTTTGTGGGAGCTCAGAAAGCCAGGTATCAGATAATCAACTGAGGCATCTCTAAACACAACCACAGATGTATGAAAATCAGGTGTTGAGACTTCACCTTTGACCTTCCCTCCATCAAAGTGGTTCTAAATTGGGCCAGCCACAAGCAATGCTGGCACTGGCTTTGGGCACAGTGTGTGCAGTTTCACAATAAAATGATCCCTTTGAGCCTAAGCAACACTGCTGTCTCTGCAAACCACCTCTTGGTGGCCTTTGCAGCCTTGGCCCTGCTGTGCACAGGCACTTTATGCTCACCTAAGACAGTGGCATGACTCTATCGGCTTACATTGGGATTCGGTGCCTCCCTGAGGTAGTCTGAAAGTCCTCTCATTTTTTTCCATTTTTATTTTTCTTTACTTTTTTATCCCTTGCATTTGTTACTGTGTCTTGCACATAAAATGACAGGGGCATGTCATTGATTGCAGAGTAGTGGGATACGTGAGCTGAGGGGAGTCCAGCTGTACTCCATGATCCCATTTACCCTGGAGAAGACTGATGCCAAACTGGGGAGCTATGGCCAGGCCCTGTGAGAGACTGCTCTGAAATCAGACTCCACTGTCCATTGCCTCAAAGATTGGTCTGAGGAACTGAAATAGACTCCACCAACCATTGTCTCAGAGATGGCTGGGAGGAGTTGAGATAAGACTCTTCCATCCATTGCCTGGGAGAAAGGAGTGAGGAGCTGAATTGGGACTCCACAGTCCATTACCTCTAGGACTGGTATGAGGAATCGCTACCCATTGTCCCAAGAATTGCTGCAGACAAGAGTGTGCAGACCCAGACGTGCAATTGAAGAGCTGGCTGCAAGACCAGGGAAACTGGTCCACCAGGAATGTGTAATACGTGACATGAAGAACAGAGGTACTCCCCCACCTCATTATAAAGTGGGAAAAGGTAAACACCAAGGCACATTGCCAGGGAGCCACTGCCATGAGAATGACTCCAGGACACCTCCATGAGGACACTCTCCGCCAATGACTACTACAGATCCTGAGGGACAGCCCTCCATGAGACACAGCCATGAGGGCAAGTCCACCAGGCACACTCCACAGGGTACCTTCAAGGGGACTCAGGAAGGACACCTCCATGAGGACACCCACCTCCAACAGACTCCAGGGGGACACTGCTCTGATACTGACTACGAGCCCTGAAGAACTCTCACCACTGACAACGATGACAACAGATTCCCGGGACACTTCCGGATCCACGGTGGTACTATCTCTCTCAATCTCTGCACCCCAAATCCTTGCTTCATTTTCTACCTTTTTTCTAATCTGTCCTATCGCTATTCCCTTTATTGCAATAATTTCCCTTTTTTATAATAATTGTCCTTTCCTAATAAACCAACTGATCCATTATGGTACTTGACCTCGTTTGTGTCTTAATTTCACTCTTGGGATCATGACCTGAACCAGAGTCTGGCACTGGGTTTTCTCTCCAGTCAGACTCTGACGGCCTCAGTAGTCTCCATGCTCAGTTCCTCATCAGTGGAAACTGGGCAGAAAGGACAGAGGGATCCCGTGGCTTTGCAAGTGTCTCCCAGGACACAGAACAGGCATGAAAACCAAATCATCACTGAAAATGACAAGGAGGGGTCCATTTCAGTATGTTCCCCTCTCTCAAAGCGGGGGCTGCTGGCTGTTGCTAGTGAAGGGTCATAGTGACATCCCAGCTCCAGACAGACTTTCACTAGTATCTCTCATCTTTCCTGGTCAGAAACCTCTGAGTCAAATGAAAGGAGAGAGGTTTTTTTCATAGCAGCTATACTCTTTGATTATGGCTTTCAAAAGTTTATTATTAATCACTTACCCTTTCAACTTTTCCCAAGGCATAAAAAGTAGGACATGGCTCTAGAGACTGAAAAGTTCAAAGGCACGACTGCAGCACACAGGCATCTTGAAAACCCAAATGAAGGAAGCACCTAAAGCTTTAATTTAGGTGAGGGATTTTTAGCAGCTCCTTTTGCAGACATTATAGGGAAACTGGATCTTACAGGGACCTACGAATGTGAACAAGTTGTCAGTTTGGTAGGTCAGCATGGGAGTAACAGTGAGTACATAAAGGCAACACAGAGAAAGACAAAAAGAAAGGAAAGGGAAAAAGAAGGAAAAATCATAACAAGAGCAGTATCCTCCGTCTGGAAGATGAGAGCAAGAAGAGACAAGGGACTGAATCCCATACATGAACACGAAGGCGTGTGACTTTCATCTGGAAAAGAGAATTTCAGAGTCTTTAAAATACTAGACATCAAGCGGAGGTGATTTCTTTAGAAAATTCTGATGATGGCATCAGAAGTTTTGCTTAGGTATTTGACACCAAAATGCAAGCACAACGTAGACAGCTGAGGCTGGCCGGCAGTCCTGAGCATCCCCAGGTGGGCTTACTCTGAAGAACTGGCTCTGCATATTTGGACGCAATTACAGTGACAAGGACTGCTTCAGCAGGCTCATATGGGCTGAAAAGTCAATATGAGAATTCACAGTGTGGAAGTGCTGACAGGATAAAGGCATCCTCACGGCACTTGAACCCAGTCCAAGACTAACATAAGTGAAAACCTCTGGAGAAGATGTTCTTGTTGAATTGCAAGTTGCTTTTTCCCCCTATTTAAATAAGCCAAGGTAGTTAAATTGGGATGATAAGAATCTGGGCCTGCTTATCTGAACCTTATCAGTGAATTCTACCTTTCAAAAATAGTTATTCAAATTCTTACTTCATCAGGCTTTAGGAGGTAATACATTTAAAGAAATAAAACATGTTAAAAATCCATTCGAAGGTGCTGGCTTCATCTGCATGGCAAATAAATGTTCTCAAGAAAGGCGTTTACTTTTAATTAATAATAAAGTAAATGCAAACCACCACAGGCCACATTTGAGAAAATGCTGCAGTTCAAAGTGAGAAAAACTTTTATTAAATGGAAGTGACAGTGAGTACCATTAAATGAATGTCAACACAATGATTAGAGCAATCTATCAACCAGCGTCAAGAAAGTATAAAACCACACAAACAAGTTATGGGCATAATAGAAGTTTGATTGTATTTTTGCACTTTGACTCTGGGAAAGGGAAGTTTCTCCAAAACAAAAGATGATCTTCTCAAAACCAAACCCCAGCCCTAACTAGGAAGGGCTGGCTCCAACCTAACATATTTTTGAAGATACCCACTGCAAGAATTTAGCACCATGCTCCTCACTAGTGGGGTTAAATACTGTTCTGACATGTTGTGTCAGGCTTATAGCCCATGCCACCAATTAATGCCTACTGCTATTAAATGCTGCTTCTTCTGAATAAGGCCTCTGATAAATCGCCTCCTCGCGTGACCAAGTGCAGCACCTCTGCTCTGTGGCCATGCTAGGTGTTCCAGGATCACCCTGCTCCTGGCTTGGCAAAGGGTCATGGCCAGGGAGGATGCTGACTCCAGGGTCAGTATGGGTAGCTCCTGTTTCAGCTGGGGATGCACACAACCCCTGAAGCTGACCAGCTGGGGTTGGGGGAGAAAAGGGTATGGGTCACCTGTGCCTTACTGCACCATGATCTGCTCCCACTTGCTGAGAGCAGCACATAGAGTTGATGTTTTTTGAAATTTTACCCTTCACTTCCATTCTTTCTTTGACCCACTTCCCACAGAGCTTGAGTTATACCTCAGGGCTGGGGCTGCCCCTTGTGAACAGTGGAAAGCCTGTAGCATACCATGGGCGCTGTTAGCAGCCAGTATGTATTAAGTCATCATAACAACAAATTTCTGAGCCAATTTCCAGCCCCACTCCCCACACAGCTAACACTATGAAGAAAGCTTTACCAGGAAAAAACACAAGGAATGAAAATAAGGGAGGGTGTCTGAGCACACCTTTCCCTGCAGGAGGTGCAGAGCCAGCCTCTGTAGTGTGCAACCCAGCAGTGCCCAGTGGAAGAGCACAGACCCCCCAAGGGCACTTCCCCAGGGAAAGCCGGTTCTGCTTTTTGTAACAAAGATGCTTTCTATTATATTTAGCTTTCCTGAGAAGGGGAAAGGAGTGCACAGTTATTGCAAACCATGTTTAGCTGCACCAAGAGAGAAGGAATGATGCTCATTGTATTTCCTTGCTTTGCTGTACTCCCTTTTCATTTGCAAGTGCATTGAAATGGTGGAAGCCACTGTCATGGAGGAGCAGAGGGTGGTGATGCTGCAGGAGGAAATGCTAAATATAAGGGTGGCTAAAAGGGAATTCGGTGATCTCAGCTCTGTGTGATATAGGAAAAACAAGGACTATGTTCAGCTCCACGGGGCTTGACAACAAGGGCATAAAATGACTCTTGAGTGGGCTAAATGGCTCCAGCCCCAGAAAAAGAAGTCGAGTCACTGAGATTATACTTAATTGGTGTTGTGAGAAGGCAGCTTCTTTGCAAGGCAGCCTACGCCGTCCCCTTGTACGAAGCCTTTTCATGAGCTACCGGGGACACGCTGCCAGACATTTCAGCAAATACCAGCGTTGTAATGTCATCTCAGGAAGCAGAGGAGCCCGAAGCCACCAGGACACTCTCACTACCCTTGTGGTCGATCCCCAATCCCCCTGCCCCTGTCCTTTCCCTCCTGGGACAATTTGCCCTGTTGCCTGTGCCCCAGCCCTCTTAGCAGGTTGGATGGGGACCTGATTTCACCACCTCCCACTCTCCAATCCTCCCCCCTCCCCTGTAGCAAAGTCTGTGAGTGCATCTGTCTGTGCCAAGCTGGTCTGTAAGTGTCTGACAGCAGGAGTTTGCCCTAAATATACTATTGCCTCCCTAGCAGTGCTCAAGCTGCTTGGAGCTCACGCATCTAGAAGCTATGTTAAAAACAGGATGCCTGGAATATGCTGCTGAGATGCTGGTGCAGAGACTTGCCCACACCAGTTCCCAGGGAAATGGGTGATATGTCTGTTCCCCTGTGCTTTCTCTGATCCTAACAGGAAAGTTTCCCACTGGAAAATGAGATTTGGTCAACTTCATCATTGATAGTTTCTGACTTTTGGTAAATGTCACCAGGAACCACTGCAATCATGTGACATGTAGACATGGGCATGTCATGAAGGTTCCCAGGATTGCATGGGATATTCAGAGCAAAGGCTTGGCTGGACTTCATTCATGTGAGTGTGCGTTTGAGATGTATGTGTGCATAAATGCATGCATCATCTATATTTGCAACCAAATGCATGACTTATACATACAAAGCAAGTACGAATGGACCAGAGAAAATGAGAACAATAGTGGGGAGAGAGATTTTCTTCCTTTCTTTTCTTTTTATTTTTTAATTGGTCTTTCATGTGTTGAAGGTGTGGTCTGGTTGATTTAGCAATGTTTTTCTCCAAAGAAACCATTTTACTATTCTTAGAGGATTTTCTCAACTTTGAAACCTGAACTTAAGCCTCTTTTTCCTAACCATGTCTTGAAAATAAAAGAACTTGAATCCAGATGTTGAGCTGAGTGCATAATTCTCTTTCTGGGAATTTTTCAGACACCCTGTTCTGAAGCCAGGCATAGCAGAGCAAGTTTGACCAGGCTGCTTCCAGGGGTCATTCCAGCTGAAATTCATGGCTACCTGAGCCCAGCCTAGTGGCTCCCAGCTGATGAGACAGTGGTTCCCAAGGGAATAAACTCTGCTAACACTGCTTGCTGGAGCTGAGAGCACTGGGGTGGTGCCCGAGTGGCCCTGGGCAGAGCCAGCCTGCTCTGACCATGCCTTCTGTCCCCTGCAGCCAGACAGGCTGAGATGTGGAGTTCCGCCAGCATCCTCCAGTGAGGCTCAGCTGCCATGAGCTGGGAGAAAAACGACCTTTGGGCGCTGCCACATATATGTTGTGAAAAGCCTCCATAAATGAAACAATGAGGCTACTGCATGCAACAAAAATTAACCAGTGAGGGGTGCTGCAGATGGTGTGAGAAAAGGTTCCCAGAGCAGAGCACAAGAGCCCTTTTCCTCGCTGTGTTTTTTTCGGCATTCCCACAGCACTTCGCCTTTTGAGCTCAGCCTTACAAGCTTCAAGGCAAATCAACAAGTTCAAGCACGAACCTAATTCATGTTCTGAATAAAACCCATACCTGACAACTTTAATTATTAGGTTGATGCGTCATATTTACATTAATTTGAGCACTACTTAGATTCAATTACAATAATTCTTCCATATATTCATTCCAAGAGATTTCAATGACTTAGCAGATAGCATACATAATCAAAGCTTAGTTAAAGAAACAGGTTTGCTTTCTACAGACAAATTGTTCCTGTATCTGGGTGCTGACTACAGCATCCTGTGCATGTGTCTGCATGGATGTGCCTAAAATGGCATCAGCATCTTGAACACAGGTGAGCCAAAGGGCAGGGACTGGAAAGCCCATGAGCCTTGGCCATAGGTCCCAAGATCAAATCACAGCCCCTGTGATGGGGGTTCATGTCCACCTTGGCATGTGGTTTGCACTTGAAAGTGCCTCTGGATTCCTCTTTTGTTGTTCATTGATCAATGTTGTTCATTGGCAGCAATGCCCAGCACAGAGGTTTTTCACCATCAGCTGGCCAGAAAATTTATACCAACCAGATAATCCTTTAGGTCCCCTCCAACCTGGTATTCCATGACTTGGCTCATTCTCCCTATTTCCTTCCCTGTGCCTTCTTCAGGAACACAGCTCATATCTGCTGGATGCAGAATGTGACAACCACTTGAGCAAAGTGCTGCACCGGCAGTTCCTTGCACCATTATCTGCTCTAGTTGTTTGGTAACTCCTAGTTATAGCCTATGCTGCTTATGACTGATGAAGTGTTAAATGATCTGCGTGCCTAAAGTGGAGAAACTTTCCACCACTAATACCCCAGGACAGTACTGCCATACTCATGAGCTACCGAGCGAAGAGTCAAAGCTACTGCTGAGGAGCTCTCCACCCTTTTGTTTGGGTTTCTTTCACTCACCTGGTGCAATACAGACAATTGAGATGTATGGCAAAGAACTGCTCTTTTCCAGGGTATTAGAGATGCAGGCATACCACAAACAAATTTTAGAGTGCAAGTTCTGTTTGAAGACCTGTGTCCTCACAAAACTTCTTCCAAAGATGTTGTGGCGTGACAACAGTGAGCAGGAAAACACCTCTCCTTGAGCATGAATTTTACTCCCAAGGTAAGGAATGAGCAAATAAATTGGGTTTACTTCAAAATGCAGCAAAAATTCTGTGATTGTGTGACTGTTCTACAGTTTGCAGTGGTGGGGATTAGTTTCCCAAGCAGTTTGTCTGCCCTGAGGAAGGTCCTGACTTCAAAGGAAGTATGATTTAGCCTTGAAAGTTACTGTAATTCATCACTGACTGCCATGCTGCTTATTCCTTCCAGCATCTTTCCCTTTGGTCGAGCTGACCAAAGCCAACACCGGCAGTGCATTGCAAACCCGCGGCCCCTCTGAGAGCGGTGGGGACAGTGCCCCCCGGCCCCGCCAGCCGCTGCAGTGGGGTATTTGCTCCACTCGAGGGAGCTCATGCTTTTGAGTAGCTGAACTTCGGCCCCGCAGCATCTCCAGGCAAAATCCAGCCGGTGACAAGCCCCCTGTGCCAGGGTAGGATGCACCCAGGGAGGACTTTCCTCCTCGAAAGGCTGAGGAGATGCTTGTGCCAGAGCCTCTGCTGCTCCCGGGTAAGATAAAGCATTTTCATACCTGTTGTGTTTCATCCCAGAGTGTCCAGGGTTCCTGCCACCCATCGCAGTGGGTGGGGAGGCCACAGCAGCTGACACCCTCCCACTTGTCCTGGTCACCTCAGGTGCCACAACCCAAGTGTTGCTGGGTGAAGGCGTGCAGCATGGGGCTGTGCGGGAAGGGGTGGTTTTCCACTGACTGATAAGGCTGATAGAACTACTGAACAATTAAAAATCTAGTAGACTTGAGGAATAAGGCCCTCTTTGGTTATTGCTTTATAAGCAATAATTGACTTGACTGTGCCGTGCAGTGACCTAGAACTGCAGGAGTCTGCATTTTCCCAAGGAATCAGTCCTCTGAAGAAGCTGACTGTATGGAAAGAGAATGGCAGAGGAGATAACTTCTTTCTTTAAAAAAATATTTTAAAATCCATTATCTCATGCATCCATGCCTCATGATATCAAGACAAAACCAGAGTCTAACCGGGTGCTTAGAAAGCATCTGCACTTTTGGCAGGACAGCAAGAAAGGAGCTGCTCCTTGCATCCCCGGTCAGCCAGGAATCCCAGAACTGCAGATGCTTTTGGAGAATGCCAGAGGGCAAAATCCATCCCTGGCTTCATTAGAGACAGTTAAACCTGATTCATCCTGTCTCCAGCCACTCCCTGACTTGTCTCCCAAAAGCCTGCACACACCGAGGCGTTCCCCAGCCAGGGTCAGGTGTCAGAGGCAGCTTCTCCAGGGAGCCGGTGTGAGTCAGAGTGTTTGGGAACAGCTCCAAGCTATTGGAAAAAAACAACTCCCAAATTAGCTGGGGTGGCTCCCAAGCGAATCCACCTCCGCGGGGAAGGAGGTGATCTAATGAAAGCGTGCGGTCAGAAATCAAAAGAGCCTGGAAAGCATTCCAAGCTGCATAATAAGATTTCACATTTCATATCTTCAAAGCATTAAGTGAACATTATCTAATTAATCCTCACAACACTCCTCAGAGATATTATCCCTATTTTACAGACAGAGAAACCAAGGCACAAAGTTAAGTCACTTGCCCGGGGCCAGAGAAGGGAGTGTCGGAGCTGGGATTAGAGTCCAGGAGTTCCTGGCGCCCAACTTTTTCCTCAGACTACTGGGTCATGTGTCTTTCCCTGCAGGGAAGATAATAATGAGCCCATAATTACCCATACAAATTCCCAGTGACCAGGCTAACCCGTCTGTATAAAGCTATTTGTAATTCCAATAAACACGCCCACGATTTAGCTGCCTCCATGAACTACCAGTAATGTCTCAGCTGTAGGGAGCCAGACCTTCAAGTAAGGGCTGTTCTTTGCCAGAGTGAATCCCAGCTCCGACCTGCTCCAAGGGTCGGTGGAGAACATCTTCCCATTTGTAAACCCCTGGTGACCATGCACGTATGACATGAGCACTGTGGGAGCTGCGGTGGCAAGGCAAGGTTTGTGGAGAGAGGGAACAGAGCTGGAAAAATTGGACAAGCCCTCCAGGCACATATGCCCTTTTCCAAGCTTGACACAGAAGCAGAAACTTTGTGCTCAGTACAGGCTAAGAGCAGCTCCTCACTGTCAAAGAAGAGGCTGTGTGGTCAAATGCATTGCTTAGCTCAATCTGTCAGCCTCCTAAAATAAATGACCCCTTCCAAATATGGTCCCCTGAAATGGCCTTAACAGACTCACTGCAGTGTCACTCAGGTCATCCAAAGTGCTCCATGCTTGTTCCTCATCCTGCCCAGTGGAAGAGGAGTGCAAGCTCTTGCGTCCTCACTGCCTGAGATCCTACATATATCCGGGGGAGACAGCTCTGCTCCAAGGCACCCATTGTAGCTGGCTTTTAGCCTGTTTTTCCGGCACAGTGAGGCCTTTATGATTATGCCATGAGTGTGTGAGTATGTGCACATGTGGCTGTAAGTGTGCTTTTATCTTTGTGGCACTCTGCTCCCTCTTCTACCATTATATTTGAACCCAGGCGAGTTGATGTTCCCAAGCTGAGGCTCAGGCACTGGGAGCCTTGAGCCCTTCATCATGCAAAATTTGTCTGCTAACAGTGACCCCTTTCCACAAAGCCTCTATCGTCCCTACTCACAACCGACTTATTGCTACTCCAGAAAAGAGATCACAGTGAAATGCCCACACAGAATGTGATGAACTGTTGTGATGAGCAGTGCACACTGTTTCACCTGAAGCTTGCATGTCCAGCTTTTCTCCCATGCTGCAGTGTCTATTCTTACTTGCAATGTAGTTTGCCAAGGCCATCTATGGTTCCTGTCACAGGCCAGCAAAGTACCATACTAGACACTGTGAAATACTGAAACAACTCCTCTTCCTGCCATGTCAGACTCTGTGCCTGGGTGAGACCACTAACAGCATTGCCAGAGTGTCCTGGGTTCCAACTTCTTAGAAAGTTTTTTTTTCTTCTTTTCTTTCTCTTTTTTCTTTTTCTTTTCTTTTTCTTTTTCCCTCCTTCTTAGTAGCTAGTGCTAGACATGCTGCAAGAACTAATAGTTAACCTATGGTGCTGCTTGAGTGTGAGGTAGCCCTTGGGATGGGCAGAGACACAGCACCTTCACCTGTCACATTCACTGGTGCCAGGACTCAGGCTCACTCCTTCAGAGCGCTATAATCACAGTGATAAGGACCTACCTGAGTGCCTTTTCTCTAGGCACACGGTCACCATTTCCCAGCCATGAGTAACTATGGCTCCCAGAGGTTTGTGTCTGCTTGGGCACCTGCATGAGAGATGCTCCCACGCATCTGAGGTGCTGCTTAGTATTTCCTCTGATTCACAGTGATGTGTAGCAGCCCATCTGCTACTTTTCAGCACCTAAGGCAGTATTTCAAAACCAGGGCAGGCCAGCAGTGATGCTGAGCTCCAGATAATGTGCTGGCTGAAAGCTGTCTCACACTGGCCTCACTGCATCCTTAAGCCACTGACCCATTGCCTTTTGGGGCTCTGGGGTTTAAAAGGGGTAGAGAGGAAGGAACGGTCTGATGGAGATGCAGGAGACCATGGCAGGTGTCTTCAGAGCGGGAAAAGAGAAGGTGAGGAAAGGGTGGCAGCAAAAAGTTTTCCTTCAAAAAAAAAAAAGGGTTGGACACTCAAGATCTTTATGCTCTTTGTATGATGTGATGACACCTTCTCATTTAGGAGAGGAGAATAAAAGGGCATTACAATAACTTAAAAAAAAAGAAAGTCTGTATCTGTCAAGCCCAGATAACCACATCACAGCACCAGTGGGCTGCAGGCGGGTGAGCAGCAGGGTTACAATGGACCATTCAAGAGCAGGCACTACTTTTTCTAAGCCAAAATTTGCACATTAAAGCTGACTGCTTAGTAACAGAAAAGGTATTGCTTGGCATTTAGAGCCATGTTTCTCAAACTTGATCAAAACCTGTTTTGGTCTCAGGCTTTAAGTGTGTCCAGTTGAGGAGTATAGTTGTAATGGCTCTGCTTCCAACCTACAGAGGAGTGGTTTCTGCTGAGGGCTATGTGCTTTGCACAGATTGCTGCTTTGGTGCCATGCTGAAATGAGAGATGTTTCTTTTTGGAAAATCAAGCTTTTATTTTATTTTTCATTATTCTTCATAACTGCTTTCGTTTGTGCATCTAGAATTATCATTAAAAAAATTAAAGCCACATTTTGTTTACTAAAATACTTCTACATGATTTTTAAAAGAAATCATGGTAAATCCACACACACACATTTTATCTGGTCTGTATATTTATAAGCAGATTTACTGTTGTGAGGAATCAAATTGCCTTTTCTTCAATTTTTTGATCCAAGGGTCAAGAACTCCTGTGCAAGAACTTGTGTAATCAGTTTATCAAGTCGTAGAGATGTTTTCACTGCAATAATTACTAGAAGTTCAGAAGAGCTTCTTATTGGCTCATTTCCTACTGAGCTGTAACAATAAAAACATACAAAATATGTGTGTATATATATATGCGCATATCTCTCCCCACAAACGCAAACCTTTATATAAAGTTTGACAATAAATGCTGGCAGACAGGAATTGCATTATTCCAGAAATATTGCTAACCATACAAATAAACCTTCAAAAAAACTTTTTTTTTGTTTTGTCTTGGTTTTGGTGTTTTGTTTCTTCTTGTTGCTGTTTTTTCTGTAAATGGTATGGTTTAATGACATAAAGCAATAGTACGAAATGGCATGTTAGAGGCTCATCAGACACTGACAGCTGTAAGCATTTCAGGATGCAGTATTGAAAACATCTGCATAACAGAAAAAACAGCATTAAGAAAAAAAAGAAAGGAATGGAAGGCTGAGAATAGCCTCAGGTCCAATTGTTGTCTGGTAGCTGGTGAAACTGGGAGTGATCGAGACGTCCTGATTTCAGTAATCTAAATATAACATTATAAAATAATAATTAAAGAAATTAAAATAAATAATTAAAAATTAAATATAATCCTTGGGATCTGGGCACACTGTGTCTCAAGTTACACATATTGCCTTATATTCCCTGGCTTGTGGGTCATGCATTTTGTGAAATGCCTTTGTACAGTTATCACACGGGAGGTGGTTCCAATAAGTAATGTAACCACTGCACCACCGAGTTCTTACTAGCTATGATCTAGCAGATTTTTCGCTCAACGTGCTCAAGACAGGTTCTAGACATGAAGACATCCTGGGCTGCAAAGGAAAACTAGAATTTTTGCTTAGGATCTTGTGCAGTAACAGGGAAATACATGTGGAGTCGATCACCCAAAATCCAGATGCAGCTACTGTTTGGCATCTGCTTCTGCTGTTTCTAATTTTGCTTTTCCTGAAGCTGAGTTGTGGTACCTATGGTGTCCTCGGTTACCAGGTGCTGGTGCTCAGACAAGGAATACAGGAGGAGGTGACCTCATGGTAAGTCTATGCCAAATAACACAAAAGCTTCTAAAAAAACCCAACAAAGCAGCCCCCACAATCCCCTAAGCTGAAGCCAGGAGCTGGGCTGATCTCCAAATAGGTGCACTTTGGAGGCAATGCTGCTGTTTTCAGGAGGCTCCTGAGCCTCTTGGCCATTGCAAAGCAGAGACACAAACCTCATTCACAGAGGGTGGATAGAAGGAATGCTCCCAGAAAGCCAAGATATGAGAGACATGAGTGAAGGATTGCAGTTTCAGTTACTAAAGGAAGGACTCGCAGGCACGGATGGAAGCTATTCCTCCTATTCTGTTGCAACAAAATACACTACTGCAAACTGAAACTGAAATTGTAATACTTTGTCAAATGTTTGTTCTGTTTTCTAAATTGTTAGTGCTTGAAAATGGGAAATGTCAGCACAAAGACATATAAGTGCATCTTTTCCTTTATGGAATATTTTCAAATGTAGCATTTTTCAGTGCCATTTTATAAAAAAAAAAATCATTCTGGATATTCCAGCTAACTCTGGAAGCACAAGCATCTGATGCCTGGATATTAGACTGATAAAAAGCATGAAAGCAGATATTCTCCAAGCATTTCAAGTTGCTTGCTCCTGACAAGTTAGAAAAGCTGAAAGGAAAAAAACTCTCTAATGGAAACCCATTGAAATGGAGGAGAGCTGAGCAACCAAGTTATGCCATTGAAATAGGACACTCAGACACTCTTGAAAATGGGATGAGTCTGAAACTTTAAAAGAACAGCAACAAGTTCAAGTTCCTGAGACCAGTGCTGAGTATCACCTGAGCTGTATGTACTCTCTAAATGCCAAGTCATGGAACTACACATAGCCTAAGTGAAAGGTTTGAGAAAATCAGATTACTTTGTATTTTCTATGGCTTAACTGCATATACCCTTGGACAATCTCTGTCTCAGCTGACATGCTAACTTGGTCAGCTGTAGCAGCGACTGAGCCAGAGCCACAGCTGCAGTTCGTGTGTCTGATCCAAAGCCTGTAAAGGAGCAAATTGTGGCGCTCTCTGCACTTCGGTGGATTTTGGCCTAAGTCACAGGAGTTACTGAACTATTACACCAACATGGTATTTATGACGTGGAGACACATGTACCCCTTTGCATTTAGTGTACAGGAAGAAAGCCTCAGCACATGAACACAACATTTTTCATATTTCAGATGCTCTGAAGCTGTTGGGAAACAAAACAAAATCTCAGAAAACATTTCACAAAACAGTCTTGCTCTTCAGCATCAGTTTTGCTTCCAGTAGCCCATTCACCCCAAACCATCCTTCAACAGATATGAAGCATCCTCCCTTCTTGCCAACCCACAGGGAATTTCATGGGCAATTGCTTCCTGACTCCATCTTGAACCAAGGACTCATAGACAGATTTATTCCTGAGTAAACATCTGAAAGCGTCATCAGTTGTGTCCAAATACTTATGTTCATGCCTACATAATAGAAGATTGCATCTCATAAAAAAGAAAGAGGTACAGACAGATAAAGGAAGTCTCTGTGACAAAGGAAAGTGATGAAAACCATCAACCAGTTTGAAGACAAATGACTCCTGAGTTGTGAGCTACATTCCTGCTCAGATCATAACACTGTATCTTCATTGTTAATATTGCTAAATGCAATTTTTCACAGTCTTAGAAAAGGTGTTCTGTATGGTGCATCTTTCATAATTAAGAAGAAAATTATTGTCTCTTTTTCAAGTCAAATAAGCCTTGTTTATCTGGAGGGGAAACAAGTGTGGTGAGCTGGTCCGAGAGACAATTCTGAAACTTTAGATCCAGAGGAGTCTGAAAGTCTCAGCTGGGACAAAGGTCTCATCTGCAGCATCATATGAAAGGCCCTAGCAGAGAAAGTTGTCAGGATCCTGGCTGTGAACACCTGGGGCGTGTTGAAAGCCTAAGGACAGTGGACCAGACTCAGCATTGTGGAGCCAGAGGGCACTTCAGAAAACCTGCAGTGTGTGCACAACATCAAATCCCAGTGGACATAAGCAGAAGGGATCAAAGGGAGCATGACTTATCCCAACCTGCTGCCCTATCTGCACATTGATGCCTGCACTGGCTTTGTGCTAGTCCACGAGGGGCTCTTTGATCATGGCTATCATGGTGTTGCATGACAGCATCAAGAAAGCAGTCATACTCACTGTAGGGAGGGATGGGCTTTTGAGATGGAAGAGTGTGTATTTTGAGTCTCATCTGGTGGCCACTGAGAGAGGGCCTGTGCAAACACTGGCAGTCACATAGGAGGGCAGGCTCAGAAATGAGCAGGGCTAGAGTTAGCTGCCATTATTTATGGATTCATTTTAAAGGTCTCCTCTGTGCCCTCGCCATACTGCCACGTACTGCCACTCGCTATGCTGACCACGAGCTAGGAGAAAAAAGCTCAAAGTGAACATTTTTGTTCCTAAGAAATTTTGCAATTACAAAGATTCATCTTAAATGTGGTGATGTGTTTGATGTGCCTTCTTTCATCTGTTGGACTCCAGCAGTACAGTTAGTAATTGTGGCAACTCACACAGTAAGTGCAGCAGGTTCACAATGCCAACTGAGATGTATCCTTTGCAATGAGTGGCAAGGTTTGTGGCTGGATTTAGGCTAAGTCTCTGGCAAATTCCACTGCTGACTCCACTGGCAGATCTTCAGAGACAGCCTCTAGGGCTGTTTTGGATTCAGGCAATTGCTGGTTTTGCCTCTCTCTCATGACTTCTTGGACATGGCTCCCCTTTGTATTTCTCTCCATGACATGTATTCTTTCTGAAACAATTAGGACCTTCACAAGCTCTTTGTTTCTAACTATGAGCAGATCAGCACAAAGTATATTTATGCTAATTGCATACTAAAAGTACGTTTAGCTCAACTTGGCTTCCCCTTTTCAGGACTTTCAAGAAGATATTTGTAATTTCCAAGAACGACATCGGAGGTGGGAGAGCTGCAAACTTAAATAACCTACTCTCTCCCACTTTACCCTTTGTCCTGGAACTGGGTGGCATTGGATATTGATGTCTTGAGAGCTTTCCAGCTCTTGTTCCACTTTAAAATGTCAGCTCTACTTTGAAACTTCATGGTTCTCATCCAGGCTTGCATATTTGCTCTGAGTCTGAGTGATATCAGGCTCAAATCTGAGCAGATCTCCCCTTCAATGCAACAGAGCTGGGAAGGAACAAAAAAACCCTCGTGTCCTGCCTTTGGAGAGTATGTCCCAAGTCTGAGGCTGTGGCTACAGTGCATAAAATGAACCCTAGAACTGAAAACTAGCTCTCTGTAGTATCTGTGGTTCTTTGGTCAAAATTCCATTAAATTGTAGGTATGAGTGTTTTAAAACAACATCCTCTATGTCATATGATGGAAGGACAAGGGTACCATGACAGAGGTACCTGGGGAAGGATGCACCCAACCCGGCATGTCTGCAAGGTGCTTGAAGACCTTACTCACACACACAGGTCAGCCAGAAACAGCCCACCTGCAAAGTCGAGGCTGGTGGCCATATTACACCCTGCTGAGATGCAAGGCAGCAGTAGCTTGTCTTGTTAAGATACTGATTTACCTCCTCCAGTTCCAGGTTGTCTTCAAGACTCTTTGTAGGCTCACCGTGACATAGCAGATAGAGCTGATTCCCCCATTTTCTGACTAGCTTCAGGAAACCTGACTCTGAGCTCTCTCCTGGGTGGGAAAGTCTTGTACATGACAGTAACGTGCTTGCAAGTCACGTGGGTGACCACAACTTGAAAGTCAAACAAACTTCCCAACATGATCCACTCCAAGCCTGGTCACCAGTCCTTCAGCAAGGTGCACTGGAAAACTTCCATCCAGACCAGCAGCCATCTCTCCCAGTGCTTGGGAGCATGTGAGTAGATCTCATGAATAACGCTGCCTCTGAACCCTGGTGTTGCATATCACTGCTCATGTTAAGCTTGCTATGCGGTAATAGCAGCAGAAGGGTAAGCATCTTCTGCAAAAAAACAACCCAGAAACCAGATAAATGCCTGAGTTTCTGACTTCTGTGAACTCTCAGCTGCTGCTGTCATAATGGGAAGAGCTGGTGTGCCTGAGCCTTTGAGCTCTGGCATCAGCAACACAAAGTGCAGCTGCAGGACAGGACATAAAAAGGCTTCTTAGTCAGCTCCCATCTTCAGCTCAATTTGAGGTGGAAGCATAACTATCTGTACCTCCAGCATCTGCTGCCCAAGGGAGCTAACAGCCTGGATGGAATAGGCTGAAGGGGACATGCTACATGTAAGCTTAATTTAAACCAGAATTCTCACATCCTTATCCCACTGGCTGATGTGCTTCCTGCACAGCCGTGAGTGCTAGAAGACAGAGAAAATGGCTGGCACCAGGATGGCTCTGTGTACCCTGGGATTTCCTATCAGCGAGCAAGTCTGTGGTCAAAATGGCTTCCTGTTTGCTTTATCCCCCCAAAATGATGCAGTCAGCATTCAGCCCAAATATACCAAGGACATCACTTCAATTTATCTTTCACCTTAGGCTATTTCAGTTTCCTAAACTGCTTTAAGCCCCATGAAAATAAAGGCACCTTATAGACAGAAAGAACTTATTTGCTTAAAAAAATAAGTGGCAATGGGTGTGTGCTGCTGGATTTATGGCTTAGAAGGTGATGCACAAGCAGTGCCCTGCGCTTTGATAGCTTAGCACTTCTGTGATGTGTGAATGAAGTCCAGCAGGCCCACTACCACGTTAATCTCAGGGTTTTGATCTCTGCCTGTAATGAGATGCCAGCAGCCTGTACTTCAAAGCCTGCAGTGATAGAGAGAATCTTGTGAAAGGCTCTCTGCATTTCCAGCCACCTTGTATTGAGGATTACGACAACAGGAGGAGATGATGGAAGAGGAGATGCTTGTTTGATGCGTGCTTCTTCAGGTCTTTTCTAATATTCCTTTTATTTTCCATTTCCAAGGCTGGTGTGATCTTCCCCACCCCCCAGCTCATCAGGACTCACTCCATCGGATGGACCCTGTGTGCTATGGGGAAGATTGGGTGACTGGATTGCTCTTCTGCCCAGGGCGTCTGTGAACATACTGTATGGACCATTGGGTGCTGAAGTAGTGGTTGCTACAGCTTTTTGGCTGACACACGGGCAAAGTTTGCATTAGAAACTGTGCAGGCAGTTAAATATTACATTTTCAGACTTCTGAGGTTATTTCTTTCTTGAGACAGTTGTAAGGGAGTAGGGGAGAAGGTAAAGATGACAGCAGACCACAGGCTATGAGAAGCATGTTATAAAGCAAAACGAGCACTAGTTTCACATACACAATTATGCTTTATGGTGAAAGTATATAATTTTGAAGGTGTGCCTGACCAGGAAACAACTGAAATATTTTTATGTTGACGAACCCTACTGATCTAAGAGAAAAACAGTGGCAAAAATTACAAATATGTATCTTGATTGCTCTTCCAGCAGGAGCATTTACAGAAAATAAGACCAAAAAATAGACTATACATTTAATTGGAATAAACAGGGGTACTGTGACCCAGTACCAGCCGTGTTGTTCTGAGAAACCTTGTTGAAAATATACTGAAGTGCAGTTAAACCTACATTTTCCAGGCCTAAAAAGGAATAATGTGGTGTTGGGTCTGTATTACTGTCTATCTTACAGAGACAGCAGCACTGTGCAGGATGCTGACAGAAATCAGAGAGGCAGCAAGAGCAGAAAAGTGGATTGTACTGGATTGATTAATTCATTCACCTTTACATGTGCTGGCTATTTGTCACATGGGGACATGAAGCGTAGATTAGTTTTGAGGATGTTACCACTGACAGCATCATGGCATTAGCAGGTTAGTGACTCCACAGAGGAAATCCAACCCTGTCCTCAGGACAGAGCAATGTACAAGCTTGGTCCAAGATCTTGCAATAGAAACATCCCTTTGTGTTTTCACCATCACATGCTTAGATCCAGCATCCCTACTTGACCAGCAGAGTCCCAGAACTCTTCTACAGATGTGATATAATGCAGAGAGGTAAACTCCATAAACGAGGAAACTAAAAATGGAAGCTAAGGCAGCTAAATCTTTCCTGCAATATAGAAAGCTCCGGATGGCAGTCACCACACTGGGAGTGGAGTGACATGCACAGCATCCACCAGAAGAGGCTTGTGAAAGGGTAGGGATTTGCTTGGCTAAATCACCAAGTGAAAGAGGTTGGTTGATTTCCAAAAGCATCATTTAAGAAGCTTTATGAAAATGGTGATTGTGCACTCCAGTGGGTTACAAGTACAAATATAGTTAGGCCATAAAATAGGAGCAAAAAGGAGCAGCTACATAAAAAGGGTCAAAGCTGCTTCTAAACACTACTTCAAAACATCAGGATCAAAAAGTTTGGCAGAAGTCTGGGGCCAGCCTGGGATCCAGAAGCAATGCTCAGGGAGGACAAGACCACTGTAGAGAAGTGAGGTGAATTTGTGTAGCAAAAACTGGAAGATTCCCACATTGCAAACTTCTTGGAAGAGGGCTCAGTCAGGGTGTCTCCAAAATTTAGGGGGATTGCATGGAAGAAGCCATGACACAAACAGATGGGATGGGGCTCACCAGACTACCAGGACTAGATGGCAAGAAATTCAAGACAACATAAGGATGGCCTTATTCAATTACTGAGATAGCAGTGCCTACGTTGCTGAGCACTTTCTTGGTATGTCAAGAAGCAAATGTGTCACAAAGGTCAAGAAAAGTATTAGGAAGATCAGCAGACCTAGAGGCATCTGAGCCTGAAGTCTGTACCAGACAAAATAATAAAAGTTATAAGAAAAGATCAAACTAGTGGACACCTTGGAAAAATACAGTCTGGTTAAATATGATCTATTTCGTAAGAGCCAACATGGCTCTGGGAAACCTGCCTTTCCAATCTCTCATTCTTCAAAGGAGTAACAAACATGTTGATAAACATTATTTAGTAAATTCTCTCCCCACAGACACTCAGCAAAACTAAGGAACCAGGAGAAGATGGAAGTACTGGCATGGAGAAATGGCTGAAAGGTAGGAAACAGAGCACAGAAGAAATTCACTCGATTTCACTCAATAGAGAGAAGTTACCAGTGGAAAATTCAGGGATCCGCTCTGTTCAAAATACCCATAAATAACATAGAAAAGAGGAGAGGAGTGAGTGACAAAGGTCACATATGACACAGAGGTTTTTTAAGCAATAAGGGCAGCTTGTGACAAATTGCAGAAGCATCTTATGAGACAGTAGGAAATGTCAGATGAAGTTTAGTATAGCTAAAGGTAAAGCAAAAAACCACCATGAAAACCAGTCCTAGTTTCACACATCAGATTTTGGTCATTGAGTTGAACGTTTCCTATTTGGGATTAGGAGAGACACCTCCATGAAGACCCAAATGCAATGCTGCAGATCTTTGGAACTCTTTGCAGAAGAACACAAAAGGCAAAAGTAGTTTTCATCAGTTCAGGGGAGACTTGGACAAATACTTGGAAGAAAATCCATTGCAAGTCACTTGACAAATTTCAATGGGTTCAGCAAAGTCTAGTAATTCCGCTCACTCCTCTCTTGCCCTACAGACCAGGCCACTTTTGAATCCCTTACCTTTGTGGTACCTGGGAGCTTATGAGGAGGAGTGAAACCACAAATGTGATTAACACCTGAGAGCTGATGGGAGCAATAAGAAGACCAAGGGGAGACTGGGACAAGGTAGAAACAAGGTGACTGCATGGAGGAATGAGCATACATAGCTCCTACAGAGCAGCTGGGTTACTGCCTCTGTCTTACACTACATTCTTGTGACGAAGCTGATGCTTAAGACATGGTATGTCTGGAGCTGTACCTCACAAACTGGCTAAGGATTTTGAAACAATGGTATAATTGCTGCTCATGAAGCAGAATGTGAAGGCAGTGGAACTAAAGACTAAATGTATCCACTAATTACGATAGACAGAGAGGCATATATATTCCCAGTAAAACTGCAGGTCTGCACCAAGAACCAGCAAAAAGGGTTTAACTGGTTTAGTTGGGAAGCAGGCAGAGGGTGACCAGTTGGGAAGAAAATTGCCTGGAGCAAGTGCTGAGAGTGAAGCCCTCATCTGAGCAGGGTTACAAGGGACAAGAACTTGCTCTGCACTGCAGGGAGCAGGGATACTTGCAGATGACCTATTTCACAGAGTAGGTCAAACACAATGAGAGGGTCAAGGAGGTCTATGGTGGAAGAGACTTGGAAGCAGTTCATTTTATATTTACTTAAACAAATATCTTCATGGCAGTAGCCATGTAAGATAAAGTGGAGGGAGGAAGGATGGGAGAAAGAGATATGAGAGAATGAAAGAGTGCTTAGGACTGCAAGGCTCAGAAGAAGTACAAGAACAGAAAAAAAGCCCATAAAAAAGACAAAGCCAGCCTGAAAAAGTAAGAAAGCTGTATATTAACTCACTCCTCTGTCTGCACATCAGACCCATTTTTTGTGAAAGATTCTGGTAAATAGCAGAACCCAGACTTTCATTTTTTCACAAGCTTTGTAGCATTAGTTCCCCATGCAGAAGATGCTGCTTACATCCGTGTCCCAGCTGATTCCCTTTGGTCAGACAGGCTCAGACAGGCACAAGCACAACCTGATAAGCTCCTGGCATCTCAGTTTCTAAGGAGGGTTGAAGATGCCAGTTCAGAAGTCCTGGTGGGCTCAACTGCCGTGTTCACCCTCAGGCCTGGCATGGTGCTTCAGAAGCCTCCCAGGAGAGCCTCCCTAAAGACACAGTTGGTGAAAAGGGAAAGAATATGGAGAAATGTGTTTTTCCAAGTTGGGCTGCCTCCAAAGCAGCACACCACAACTGTACTATCAAATTTAAATTGAAAAAAATACCAGAAGATTGCTGAGGTTCATAGACTGTGATTAGGCAGAGACCTTAATTTATGCTTGCCTGTATCCAGAGGATGTCTGCTACTCAGGGCTGAGCCTATCTGCTTTTGCTTGGGGAGCAAAAAACAAGCAGATGCCATCAAAGAAATGTACTGACTTGCTTCATTAAAACCAGCAGCTGCGACAAAGATAGTTTCCTGCAGGACCCCTAGTCAAGCAGCATCCTCTTTCAGGCAAGCTTGATGGAAAGAGGAGATAAATCCCTGCTTTTAGTGCCTCACTCTGACTCAGCTTTCTTTGGACAAACCACATTGTGGTGACTGCATGAGGCCATGCACAGAGAGAGGACAGGGTATGAGGAGGAGGAGGGACACAGCATGAGGAAGCTGGAGGGGAAAGTCTTCCTCGTTTCACTCTCCTCACACTATTGGCATTTCGCCATGCTGAGCATCTGCAATCTGATTCCCCAGGTGAGGATTGGGGGTATCCTTTTTCCCCATGGGTGTAGCTCTTCCCTTCTTCACCAGTGCAGGATAGCAGGGTGGAAGGAAGTGTGCATAAATAAATTAAATGAAAAAAGCTCCCCAGCTTCAGGGATGCAACAGTCCTGTTCTCACAGTAGCTAACCCTCTTCCTCCAAAAGACAAAGTCCAAACTAAAACAGCAACAAGAGATTTTTAAACTATTTTTAAACCAAATTACTTAGAATGGATAAAGTAAAGAAAATAGATCATCAAAACTACTGGCCTCCTCCTGGTCTGGAAATGATCATGACTTCTCTCTGAGGCAGTTAGATGTCTCTCTGTTTAAAACGGGACAAGAAAGGCAGTGAGCTGAATTAATGTCTCTTGCTTCAGAAGGCATCAAAGAACAGGTTTTTTATAGCACATGGTAAAGAGAGGATTTGTTTGTGTAGTGCATTTTTATATTTACTAAATATATGTCCCAAATATATATATATCTATCCTGTCCTCATGCTTCTACAACATATATATATTTATACTAATTAATGCATCTCCAGAATCATAAAATGCTGCTATTCTTACTAAACTTCAAAGACTTTTTTGAGCATGAGTTGAAGATTATCATTAGGCATTTTATGTCACCTGGATGTTATTGCTTTTAAGTATCTTCAGAACACTGAAGAAATCTCTCTCCAAGCTTTTATTTGTTTGAAGCAAGCACCTGCAAGATATATGAAGAATTATTTTCTTAGGAGACAAGGCTTATCATGACTTCAGCCAGAGGGAATCTGTGTTTTATCTCACCTGATACAATACCCCATGTTAGTCTTAATTCACACTTCACTTCTGGTAACCTCTAGGGCACCTTTAATGACTACTGGAAATCTTCTCTCACAGGCTGTACATTTCAGGAAAAAATCCTTTGATTGAAATCAATGGTTTCTGGCTTCTGGAAAGGTTTTACTCTCTGTTTCCAGCTACTACATACTTGGAAACCCTCCCAAATGCTTCTGACTGTATAGTGGCTGTAGAAATGCAATTCCACTGCCAGGGGTGCAGCTATGAATCTCAGCAGTTCTCATTTCTCTGCTGCCTTATTTGCCTTGCCTACCACCTCATACTACTAGTGTCTTATACAGTGCACAGTACTTGCATAGTGAGTAAAAAGTCATACCTGATGTGAGACACCAGAGAATCAGTCTCGGCACCTAATGAATGGGGCTCATGCCCTGATGACAGTCTTCTGAGAGGCCCCAGGCTGCCGATGTTTCACTGGGAGATGTTGACACCTTCCTAGGAGGCACCAGCCAAAAGCATCTTCCAAACTTCACATCAGGGTCAAGCCTCTTCCCCATTTGCAGCACTGCAAAAGCATGTATGAAGAGTATTGACTTTCATCCACCCGTGGAAGAAGAGGAGGTAGTTCTAAATAATAAAAGCACCTTCACAGAATGATCACATAAAAATTTCAAAGCCCTCATGCCTCCGTGGCACTTCCTGTATTTTGCAGGCGAAGAAATAGTGGAGCAAAAATTCATCAGCTGCTTTAGATCAGAGAAGATCAATGCCAGAAATGAAATCAGTTGTTCCGACTCACAGAGTTAAGACTGTGCCCTGTTAGTCCTTTACACCAAAAAGCCGTTGTTAAGTGAGAAGGAAGGAGAGCCAGACGTGTTACTACGGATCAGCTCTTGTGGTCTTCCCAAAGCAGAGCACAGGCTGTTACAGGGCAGCTGGGTCATGAAAACAGCAGTGCCATAACACTGCTGTACCTGCCAAGTCCAGCCAACAGGCAGCCCTCCTAACATCAGGGTGCCATTTATACGCGTTCTACTACTATACAAAATGTGTGCTTCTCAACCTTACAGTTGATGCTTCATGGAACCAGTTTTGAAATGGAATCCTAGAATTAAAAATAAAAACAAACAAACAACAAACCCAACAAACCAATAACAACAAAAAATAACACACACACACACAAAACCAAACCAAACCAAACCAAAAAGCCCCAACAAAACAAATCAAAATCTAGAGCTTCTGGCATGAAGGGAGATCCAAAATGGTATTTTTATGCATGGAGACTCCACACAGATTTTTCTTCTCTCATAATTAATTTTTGAAGCTGTGCTGACAAATCAGGGAAGATATTATAGAGGGAATAATCTGGCGAATTTGGGGAAAGTGAGAGAATCTATCCCTTAGACTTCTATTTTTCAAGGAAATAAGGGATATCTGTAAGCTCAGAAGATTTCTGTGTCTCTGTTCTGCATCATTAAAAACCAGCCCTCTGGTGACCTGGAAAAAAAAAACAAGTCAGAGTTGTTTAATTTTCAGGTTTGTTTCAGAAGATGGAGAAAAATAAGGAATGCTCTTCTTCTTTGGTGAGCCACTACGCAGTACCGGTATAATTCTGAAAATAGGAGGTCTCCATGAGAGACTCATTTTTGCACCTCTTTGTCTGCTCTGAAATGTCTGCATTTTAAAAATAAACTGCTGCACCCCTCCGATGTGATGAAATCTAGTCACCACACCGCTACATGCTTCCTTCACATTCAGAGCACAGCAGAGCTCTTCACACCTCTCTCCTGCCAGATGAGAAGAGACTTGTTCTTGGCCAGCTTGCGAGTAGCATTAAGCCCACATATTCCAATCTGAGATTTCCTTGTAGGATGAGGAAGAATGGGATAGATCACACATTTCTACCGCTAAAGGATGAAGAAATAACTTTACAACTCAGATATGCAATTGGGGGAAAAAAAATGTGGCCAAAGTGAATGAATTAGGCTGAAGGACAGCTGAAGACTGACCTGAAACTCATTTTCATCTCCAATTTCAATATGCTTTTTCCTAATTTTTCTCCAAAACTAACTACGGTTATTTAGATAGAATGATGTTGTATACAGAGACAATTCATTTTATTTTCTAAAATTGCTATCTGAGGAGAAAGAGATACTTCTTGTATGAAAATAAGGACTGGCACTTAGTGACTCTGAAGTGGTCTGTTGCATGCCAACAAACACAGTTTGCATAGACAAGTGTCCATTGGCACTTGTATGATTTTGGCAAGTGTGACACAGATGCATGTCTTCGAATACTCACTGCAGACCGAAGCTATTACAGATATAGGTGAGTTTTCCCTCAGGTGTAAGAACTAGGGAAGTCATAGCACAGCTTTCAGTCTGACAAACAGTTTTGAATTTTAACTTGCAGCTTTTCCTTTATAGCCAATATAAAAATAATCCTAAAATTTATTTAGACTATCAAAAGTCCCCAGAAGTTAGTAGTTACTTTATATTTCAAAAATGTCAAGTTCCCATATTTAGTATTAGTGATCTAGAAAGGGAGGCATTGAGAAGCAGAGGTAGAATATGTTTACTCCAAGCCTTGCAAATATGCCTGATAGCATCCATCACATCTAAACACAGCTATCAAAATACAGGGTCTGGTTCACCAAACTCTTGCTACAGCAAAGGTAAGTCTCACTGAAGGGTGAGCTATCCTATCTTAAAATTGACATCTTTGCAAGGATTCCAGTTGAATGAGCTTATAATGGTCAAAAAGCCTATAATGACAGTCCCTAAGCAGTGTATCATACCTTTTTTCCAGAAGACGTGATTTTAGGAATCTCAGTTTTCAGAGGACAATTTGGATTTCATTGAGCCCTTCAACACATGTTGCGTACTCACTATTTGAGTTATTTCTCTGGAGATAACCTGAAGTTGTCATAGCACATGAACACAAGACACTATACAACTACATCCTCTCTCTTTCAATGTTCCAGTTCATTGAAACATTTTGTTTGCTTTATTTTTAATTACAATTTTTTTTGTTGCTGTTTAATCAAAACCTTATGATTTTTTTTCTATGCAATGATGAAAGAATGTAAAAGTCATTGGATCAGAGTTATTGATTAAGCCTGTGCTATTCTAGCACACACAGAAATGCAAGAAATGTTTTCCATATAAGGCTCACATTGTAAGCCTAGGAGCAAGAAAATAAACTGTACAGGAAGCAAGTTTTCTGAAGTTACAGCACCAAACAGAGCAGAATTACACGGTCAAGAATTTTTTAGAGCAGCTAGCTGAGGGTGACGGGATTTCCATGTTCTAGATTTTCTTTCTTACTTTATGAACCCTGTATGTTCAATATTGTTAAAGAAGCATTCATCCCACTCCCTAGAACTGAATCACTAGTGGTTTCTTCTGGGACACTGCACTTCAAATTGTTGTTAGAGCAGAGTTTACTGAACACCTGGTGGTCTGATTGCAGTCTAAAATAGTGCTGCAGATCTGCCTTTGCAACTCAGGGCTATGCTACATACCTTCAAGATGATATTAATACCAGTGCTACTAGAAACCACAAGAAATTATTGTGGTTTGCAGTTTCATGCCAAGGGCTCAACTCAATCCAGATGGATGTTTCAGGTCTGTGCGTTTTTGTTTTCAGGAAGCCTGGACAAAATTCTTCAAAAATTGAGTTACTTCATGGTTTGTGACCAAAAAAACCCACAAACCAACAACAACTACAGCAACAACAAAAAAACCCACGAACACCCCCCCCCAAAACAACAACAACAAAAAAACCAAAACAAACCAACACCCCACAAAAACACATGCAAAAAAAGAAAAACCCCACAAAAAAACCTAACCACAAAGAAACCCTAAATTCAAGCATAAAATCAAACAAGCCCCCAAACAACAGAGTGCACAAAAGGAGAAAGAAAGCCTGGTGGCTTTAATCAAATTTTTGTATAGAATACACATCCTCACATAATACACAATTTAATGAGCTAGATACAAGCAAGATGATGTTTGTAGGGAGAAATCACATGTTTTATTAGAGGAGCTGATTTAGTCAGAAAAAGCTTGGGGCATGCAAGCTCTTCGCCAGGTTTGAAGGAGAGACTACAAACTTCAAAGCCTCAAAGCTCCTGTGGGGTGTGTGAAATGGCTTAACTCTGCCTGAGCAGCAGCACAAAACCTAACCTCACAAAAGGCCCTCAAAGGCCACACCATCAGCATCCTCCATCACACAGCCATTCCTCCCTGGAGGCATCATCCCATGCCTGACCTGGTAGAAACCGCCCAGGGGAAAGGTTACAGCCAATGTACAGTGGGGTGAACTCACACAGACAATGGATAGACCTCTTAGCAGGAGGAGAGCTTCTCTCAAGCAACAGCTGTTCTTCAATCTTCACCCTTCTATCCTGGTTCTCAAGAAAAAGCTATAAAATATTTTGAACTGGTGGAATGTTACTGGATTTACAAATCACAGATGGTTTAGTTCAATACGATTCTCCCTTCTGACCTCACTAGGTCCTGCTCTCTTTTCCCCTTGAGATAACCATGTTATCTCATCTTTCCATCTACAATATCCCACCCTTCAATCCACTTCAGAAATGGTGTTCGCATGCAGGTGGGGCATCCGATTACCATGTCTAGTGGTACATGGGTAGGTTGTTCTAAGTTCACACTCAATGTTAACATTTACTGCCTCTATTTCAAATCTGATGTTCAGAAGGCATCAAGACGTAAGAATATCCTATCCACCTTTGAAAGTTTGTTCTACAATATGATCATCTGCAGAGATACAAGTCTGTGTCTCCCTCTCCCCTTTCAATGCCTTTCTTTGCTTTTGAAGAGCCCTTGAATATCCTATGAATGTAATTTGACAAAACTGATCTCTGTCTTTCTTCTGAATAACCAGCCAGAACGAGTTTAAAGCACCACACCATAAGACATTGTCTCAATCTCAAAAATCCTTTTCTGCCTCTTTTATGCACCCTGTGGAGTCACCACATCTGGAAAGGGCTTTGAAGAAGTGGCATGATCAGTGCTATACTTAGATTTGCAACCCCTTTCTGATCTTTTCACAGTTCTTCCTTATATTCAGGTCATGTTAGGTCACCTTGCTTTACAGCCCTGGTATACTGAGTTATTTACAGCTGCGGAAACCCTAACTAATTTTCATAGATATTGCTTTTGCTATGCAGTTTTGCTCTTAACTGGAAAATTCAAATTTTATTGTGTTTAAAGAGACTAACAACTCTGGATAATTTTTTTCTGCAATTGAATCTAGCATAAGGTTTCCATGATATGAAATTCAGATTAACTGCTGTCCAACCCATCCAAATATCTTTTTAAATATAATCAAATTAACTTTCCTTGGCAGTTTTGAAATTTACAAGGCATTTTAAGATTTATAACAAATAAGGAAAGGTTCATCCATCCTGGTGAAGATTTCCACCTCCCTGAAGTTTAGATGCTTGCAGCTGAGGCCAGCAGTTAGCCATCTGGATCCAAGTGGGAGTTATCTTATGCTATGTTAGTACTATTTGATGCACTTTGGTATATGGATTTCATCTTTCAGACTCTGCAATGGTTGCTTCTACAGTGGAGGCAAATAATTTTTAATCTTCTTCCATTTTGTGTGATTCCAATAGGTGCTAATGTTAAGACAGAGGAATTGCCCCCGTTCTCGCTGGTGCATGACAGAGGAAGGAAATTACTTGAGTTTGCTGACAGATGACCCTCTGCAGACAAAAACAGAGGTACAAAGCCTACCCATTACAGCTCTTTCATGGGAAGCTGTAAGATTTAGGAATTTAGGAATTGCATTGAAGAATACATGATTTTCAGCCTCAGAGGCTGCCTTATTTTACTTTTAGTTGTAAATATTCTTCTTCTTCCTGCAGAGATCAGGCACAGAATTAGTTTGTTTTCTTGGAAATTCAATTTTCCATTAATTCACTAGAAGATGGTGGAAGATCCTCAGCCCACCCCATGGGCACAGCATGTTTCACTTAAATGCTTATCAATGAAAAGAACTAGGGATGCAGTGCAATTCTGCGCAGACCCTTACTAAACAAGTGTGATCGCCCCTCCCTGCAGCAGCTCGGCAAGAGCTGATGGAAAGAGCTAAATGAGCAAGATTTTATACAAGCATAGGAGTGCCTGTAGTGAGTTAAGAGCGGTACTTGCATATCTATAAGCAAGACAAAAACCAGGCAATTTAGATCCTATCTGGGATGGACTAAGACCCTGCTATGGTGATATTTGAGATTATCCTGCAGAGAAATTCCAGCAGTTTTATGCAGAGTTATCACAACCCTGGAGCTCCTAGGCAGGAGAAAACACACAGGCTTATTAGTGTGACATTAGAAACTGGCAGGTCTGGGTAGGTCAAACGACTGGGTAGGAATAATTCTGTCTAGCGTTTTTATGTGATCTCAGAGCACACACTTGAACTGTGCAAAATTTACTTTGTGATATAATAAAGTCTAAACACTTCAAACATTTTTAAAGTTTCCTGAGGCTTGTCAGAGCCCTGTCCCATTTTATTGAGTAGCATGTTTAACTTTATGAGTCTATCAGATGGATTCTAAAGTAAATAATATTTGAACAAGATGAAGAACATAAAGTTGCAAAACAAAAAGCTTTTTTAAAAGCACCCTATTACTCTGTTCAAATACCCCAGCATTTAAGTGCTTGGAAACCTCTTAGAGCTAAGTGTGTGTTTTTAAATAACATAAGCTGCTCAGGCTGCAGTTACCGAATTCCAGCTTGACACTGAGCACTTAAAGAGTTTAGAGAATACAGACTCTCTTATCAGTGTGCAGACAAGGGCACTAAATGTCATGCGGGCTTCCTTTTGGCTTGTAGCCACAAGCTGTGCATAGTATTTAATGTAGTCTCTGGTTCTTAAAGTATTAGGAAAACTTGAAAACAAAGTGCCTGCCATTTGTGAAATTGGTGCTGTCTTTTGACAGTGTACAGTATGTATTTCTGGTTTGGTATGCCCTAAAATTTCCCTAAAAACAGAGGCAGGGGGGGCGGGAGAGGGAAGATGGGAGATTGCCTCTAACTTTTTCACAAGATACAGGGAAAATTTTCAGAGGGTCTTGGAAGCATGTGTTCCCATTTTCCATCCATATGCTTGGTATGTTAATAAAATTATCCACTTTGCTATGGTTTTATGTCCCACACTTTACCAGAAAACAAGATGGATCATGTGCATTACACTAATGATTGTGGCATTTCTTTTGTACATAGTAAATTGTTTTAATTATATAGAGTTAAATTCACCATAACTGAATGCTTGAACACAAAAAAAAAAGTAAGGAAAGATAATAAAATCATTAAATCTGTTCAATCCAATTTTTATTTTTAATTTTTTTTTACATCATCAGATACAAAATGTTGTAGGAAGGAATGCATGACTCTGGAAAGCGAGCTATCAAACATCAGTAATTATTTATAGAAAGGCTGGAGTAAAAATTAGACAGATAATAAGCCTATGTTAAAAGAAATGAAGCCACTTTAATCTCAGTACTTGTATTAAAATGAGGCAATAGGGAGAAAAAAAGCCAGAGATATCCACTGAAGTATAAATTACAAGCAGGGAAAAAAAACCCTATTAATATGGCTGTAACCACAAACACTCATCACATACATTGTCATTTCCAAAGGTTTTGCAAAAGTAATATTCCAGTTTGCTTCCAAGAACCTCTGTAATATTTCTGTCCCTTTTTGTGCATGGTGTTATCAGCTCTAATCCATAATTTCTGATCTGTGTTTACCTCAGACTAGAGTCCTCTTCCACCCAAACTACTTCACAGCATCCAGCCTCTACTCTAGTTATAGAATGTCCCCTGCTCCATAATAATCCAGGTATATTCTCCTTTCTATTCATGTTTACCTCCATTCCTCCTATTTGTCTTTTTTCAGCAAGACATCACCTTTGCCTATATGAAGTTATCCACCTTCTTCTAACCAAAGGGAACACAGTTGATGAAAAATCTGGAATTCCACAGGGAAGTAAAGAACTATGTGTCAATTGGGTACTAGTGGGAATCTGGCGGAGACTTCGAGGCATGCTTTTGGGGTGGTTTCCCACACCTCAGCCCACCATGCTATTGCTGTGCTGAGGTTGGCTACAAGGGAAAGGTGATGTTCCCAGAAAAACATCCTATGTGTGGCTATAATATACACCTCAGGCGGCCAAAATGTGTGATGTGGAGGGACATCCTTGAAGAAATGAAGACTCTCCTTCATGTCCCTTCTCAGGCTGGAACTGGGATTCTGGATACTGAGGTGAGAGCACCTGCTACATTACAAATAATTATGAAATAGTTCAATATTCTACATTTTTAATGGTGCCAGCCTGATCACAGCCCAGTGCTGAGAGGCTGCCTTGAGGACCAAAGTCGCAACATTATAGATGCTGCATGTCTCTCTGGGTCCCTGGCCCAGTATCAGTGGCATCAGTTACACCCTTAAGCCTCAGTTCAGCTGCAGCAAAGCTTCCTGCCAAGCTTTAGCCTCACTTTTATGTGTCCCAAGGCATCTCAGCTCCTCCATATCTGGGGAGTGATTCCCTGAGAACCTGGAGGGCCCACAGCAAGCTGCCTCACAGCCTGGCTGTGAGCTTGATGTTCTGCTCAGGCACCATGTGGCTTGGCAGTCCCCAGCACCAGTGGTCCTATGCCACCTTCCACTGCAGCATTCTCCACAGACGGCATTCCCCTCAGCCAGCTGTAGGCACCTAAACTGGGCTGGCTATTGAGAGTAAAGTAATATAACATAAAGTACAATGAAGTTCATCGGGTAAGCCAGTTCCAGGGGTAAGTCACTGTATCCTAAAAGCAGGTTCTTCCAAGACGTTTGGGTACTAAAACCCAGACACAGCGATACAGACTGAATATTGTGCTTTAACTCAATCAGAGGGTGAGCATCTAGCCATTGATTGTGTCTTATGCAAGAAAGTGAGTAATTGTCTGCATTTACAAAAGAGGCAAATTTGTAAGAAAGCTGCATGTTCTGAAACTGATTTTGTTGAAAATTTGTATTTCCTTTCCACGTATGGGTTTCTTACTTTCTTTTATGCATCCTGACATTATGTACACAAAAGGGCTTTAATTAAATTACTTCTCTCAGTATTAAATTATTCTGACATTGTTTATTCCATTACTTCTTCTACAAACTTGAGGCGGGCTGAACACTGGTTTTAATTGTGTCCGTCAGGTCCTGATTCATTGCCATTGCAGTGTACATAATTTGAAGTGGGAAATATTAGCGAAAGCTGGAAATTGCTCAAGGACATACTACTGAATGCACCCAGACTGATGGTCTGGAGAGAGAAGGGAAAAACAGCTACTCTGGCCACAAAACCATCCCTGTTAGAAGGAGATCTGAACAGAACAGCAGAAATGAGACATTTACATTTGAATATAAGAGGAAAGTTAATAGCAACATGTGAGGTACAAACTGAAATTGGAGCCAAAAGATAAAGCAGACAAAAGGTAAAGAAATTGCTAAAAATTCAGTCATCAGTGACACTTATAAGTGTATGAAATGTGTTAGGAAGAAAAGGAGCTCAAACAAAGGGCCTATGGATATTTAATAGATGCTTTTCCCTTCAGAACAAAGTGGGAGAACTGATTCAACCCATAGGGCATACACACACTGAAAAGCTAATCATCTTTCATGAGGGAGGATTTATCTAGAATCGACTAAAATTTAATGTTCTTAGAACAAAAGGACCAAATAACTCACCCAAAGGGTCCTAAAGGCTGGGGAATTGCTGAAATTAATACTTTAGGAGTAAACAACGCATGGGCATTTCCCCTGGCTTTGATACATTCTTACATTTCCAAGACTGAAAAAGGAGGAGGGGATCTACTGAGGAATTGCTACATCTCTTCTCTACCCAAGCAAAATAATGGAACATACTCTCTCTTAAAAATGAAAGAAAAAAAATTAAAATTATGAGAGCAATACAGAACCAGCATAGGCATGTACGGTCTCATGGAGCGCATTCTGTCAAACAAACCATTTCTGGTTTGGAGAAGGTGACATTTCTTGTTGATAAAGGCAACCATGTTGACTGGTGCAGTTTATTTGAACTTCTCCCAAGTGTTTGGTTTGGTACTACACTAAATTTTAGCACAAATATTTATACAGAAATAAATGGGCAAGCCTGAAATTAAAAATCTGACTCTGTTATGATCTCTGCTATGCTAACATTTTTAGCAATGCAATGCACTGCAATGCAATAGTGTGGGCAGCAGGGCAGATACAGAAGCAATGCAGGCAGTGACAAGGGATGCTCACAGCAGATTGGTGTGGAACGAAGCCGCAAGGGGGCTCGGCTGTGGTTGAGCCATCCACAGCAAAGGTACCTGAGCGTGGGGAGACCATTTAATGCTGCTCACAAACAGCTGAGGAAAGCCAAGGGCTTCCTTGCTCTTATCACTACATAAGAACCAGCAACTGCCAATAAGAAAGAGTAACTAAACCTGGCCTGATTTACTAGAAGCAGTAGACTTGTCATTGCTTGGAGTCTTTGCCGTGAGATCTGGGCCAGTGTGCATGTCTGTGCCTGTGCTTCTAAGAGGAAAGAAATCTGCAGCCTGTGCCTGCAAGAGGTCACGTCAGACCACCGAAGTGGTTGCTTATGGGCACCAGCTTTTTGAATCTGTGAATTGTTTTCTGAGTCCTGATGGCTTTTATCTCAAATACTTTCATGGGCTGAATTATGCATATAAATGCTCATGGTAATGAGGTCTGAAACATTTCATGTAAGGGCAAAAAGCTATAACTGGAAGTCAATGTAACACACATATTCCAAACAGGCTAGGAGAAAAAAACACAACTTTTTTTTTTTTTTAATTGGCATTTATACTTTAATATTCTGATCTTGTGGATTATCATTGACCTAAGAAAGATATGTAAACAAGTAACTTTACAATGTATGTTTGCTTGCAGGAATGGTGAAAGTTTTGTCACTTCCATGGTTAAATATCGTGCATTAACAGCACAGGTTAGCCTCATGCACTCCAGACTGCATTTTTACAGCCATTTCTGTCTGTTGACCTGTAATAGTTTCAATATCAGCAAATTAGTGTTAAAAACTTATACCTAAACTTGGAATAGCCCTGGAAACTTCTCATACATTTTCACAGTTGGCATACTGTTTCTGTTAAAAAAAAATGGAAGAAAAAGACGTGAACATAGCTGAATCAAATAACAACACACTGAACCACAAAATACATGGTGCAACTTTCCACCATGTTAGGTTTTAAAGAACAGCTGTCCTACACACCAAGCTTTGCATTTGCAAACACAGCAGGATAAGAACATTTTCTTGTTTCCTCCATCTGCTGTGTTCAGGTTTTTTTCATTCTCACAGCAACCTATCACATTTTCAAGGGCAGATTTGGCCTGGACTTCTAATGCAAACAGAATATTTTTATATACCATGGAGGAGCAAAAAATAACCTCACTACTTTTCTACTTTGTCAGTCATTGCTAATAGTCAAAAACAGGTGGAGTGCAAGAAAGGTAAGCTGATGCAGATTTTGACTTTTGTCAGAGAAGCACATCCATATAATACAGAGTACAAATAGCACTTAACCTTAACAACCTAAACCAGAAATACTTTTAGTTAAAAATTCACAATATACAGAGAAAGTAAACATTGTTCTTTGAAGAATAAATGAGTACCTTCTGCCATGGACAAAGCTGGAAAGACTTACTGAAGAGAATTTCACTCATGGCTGTTCAGAATGAGCTATCCAAGAACAATCTTTAATATCCTTTTACATATTGGTAAAAGAAGACAGTTCCACTGGGCCACTGTTCAAATGTTTCTGGAGTAAGATGCTTATGCTCTGTAACCTTCATAAAAACAAAATAAAACAAAACAGTGCTAGAGCCAACAAAGTACATATGCCTGGGGTCACTTTCATGCACTCAAATAGCATCACATTGCTGTTACACCCTTGCTCCTGGGAAGCTGCAAGGATAAAGATCCTATTCATTGGATAATGAATATGCCTATACACCTGCCTAGGCATTAAAGAGAAAAAGTTGCATAATTAGGAAATTCAAATAATTTATGATTTACAGTTTAAGCACTTAATAGATTTCTGCTTTCTTGTTTTAGATTTCATAAATACCTGCACTAGACCAGAAAACCTGAAATGAAACTGCAACCAAGTCCTGGTAAGGACTCTGCGTGGACAGCCAAAGATGTCACTAACCCAGGTGTGAGCCAGGTTATGGTCCATAGCAGGATCTGCTCTGTGATGGATCCTGTCTCAGGCTGGGATGCCTTGCAGCACCTCCCATCTGTGGTGAGGCACTGGAATGCGTTGCCCAGGGAAGCTGTAAATGTTCCATCTCTGGTGGTGTTCACGGCTGGGTTGGACAGAGCCTTGGGTGGCATGGTTTAGTGGGAGGTGTCCCTGACCATGGCAGGGGTGTTGGAACTAGATGATCTTAAGGTCCTTTCCAACCCTAACTATTCTATGATTTTATGATTCTATGATCTGCTCATCTGCTCCACATGTGAGTGCTGCCTGTTCAGAGACTAGTGTCAAGCACTCTCCCCCTTCTAGGTACCTTGGAGAAAATTAACTCTGTCCCAACCAAACCCAGCACATTCTCCACCCCTTGTTTGTACTATTCATGTTGTACTCAGTCCCACACTATTCAATACATTCTCCCTATCTGCTACCCCTGCTCCCCTCCTTTTATATAATACACATATACCATTCCCATCTCTTAGTCTATGGACCAGCCCTGTAAAATGTCTATAAATGTCCACAAAATGTCCACTGAGTTAATTTAGTCCATAACTTTGGGCTCTATTTGTTATGATGGTCACTCAGGACAGGAGAGGTTGTGTGTCACTTGGAGTTACTGGGCACCAAAGCCAGCTCACGTTGGGTCACTGCTGCTCTCCCACTGCTTCTTGTGAAGCTTGTCCTCCATTGGCTCCAGTAATTCCTGCTATAGTAATTCCTTTAATATGCAGCTCAAATAATGGGTTACAACATTTTAAAGGTATTTCCATTACAATCTCCACCCCTGGTCCCTTTGGACCAAATTATAGAGTTTAACACTGCAGTAAACTCCTCCCCTTGTTTTTAGCCTGGCTAGCAACAATGAGTTCCTGCTATACTAATTCCCATAACATACAACTCAGAACCTGGGTTACACCAATTTAAAGGTATTTCAATTACAGACTCTACCCCTGGTCCCTTTGGGCCAGTTTATAGGGTTTAACTTTGAAATTAAATCTTCCTTTTGCCCCTGCTCTGTCTTGGACTTACCCACAGACTGCAGCCACAGTCCCTTCATAAGTAAACCTGCTCCAGTATGGCCTCATGCACAGCCAATTGTGCTTCAGAATGTACCTGTTACTGCATGGACTTATCCACAGGCACAGATGCTTAGAGATGTACCTGCTTTGAAGTGGACATATTCACAGACACAGAAGCTTCAGCGTGTCCTGCTCCCACATGAACTCATCCACAGGTCACAGTCCCTTTGACGTGAATTCACACTGGAGTTACAGCCTGTCCAGTACAGCAGCACAGAAATATCAGCAATGCCCTGGCCATCTGCCAGCCCAGGAGCATCACCACTGCTGTTATCAGAACGTTCCCAGGCACAGCAGAGTAAGATGATCAGCAGTACAGCACTACAGCAAGCACCAAAAGCAAAATAGCCATCAACCACTAACAAGCACTAGACTCTAATATACAGCGAGGCAAGCAAGCCCTATGGCAAGCACAGGAAGACTGCCAACTGGTAGCTAAATAGCAATAACAGCTATAAATTCTATCTAGCACGTTGCAATCAAATCTGTTGTCCTCTTGAACCCTTCAAGCCTCACAGTGGGCAGCCATAAAAATGACTGTCATGGTTTAACCTTAGTCGGCAACAAGATACCACATAGCTGCTTTCTCACTTATCCCCAGTACCAATGAGAATTGGCTGCCCCTGCAGGACAAAATGAACAGGCAAGGAGACAGTGAGGCCAGCTTCTGATCTGCTGTTGCTGGGCAGCCCTCTGTACCATCAGAGGTCACACGTCTTGGTCATAAGTCAGGATGAGTCTATATTTCCAATGCGTGTAACAGACCATGATTTTGCACATACCATTTTAAGTCTAACATGCAGGCAGTATTTCTCCTTTCTTATCTCCAACAACATTTGTAATAGGTTTATCCTGTCTATGTAAGTCAAAGATTTGTTTCAGTCTCCAAAGCTTAATAAAGAACTATTAAGTACTAAATCAACTATTGAAACCATGTTCTTGACCAGATTCCACAGATGTGTGGTATTGAATAACTTAAGACTCTTTATTTCCTCTTTCTGTTTTCTTTAATTGTGGGAGTTAATTAACAAAAGCACAATAAAAGTGAAATGATAACCATTACTTAAGCAGCATTAGCAAAACAGTCACCCTAAAGTGGCATTTAAACTGCTTTACTTTCTCTCTGTGAAGCAGGAAACAACTGTTAGTAAGGCAGCTGTAACTTCATGGAAAGCTTTGGATTTTAATGTACCTTTTGGTAGCACTTGATTGATTGTTTCCAGTGTTAGATGAAGACTTTTAGGAAGGATAACCTTAAGGAGCTAAGAAATCACATCTTTCTGACTTTACAATCAGACCGTGTGCAGAGCTGTGCAGTTTAAATTTATATCTGCCCAAAAGATAACTGTTCCTCTAGGCTCGATTTCACATTATTTTCCAAAAAGCTTATTTAATTACTCTTTTTGTTATCTTCTGCGAGGGTGAGTGACCTTAGCTAATAACCAGTCATGTTAATAACACAGCCCAGTGTGTTAATACAAACTTAGAGTTTAGAGAAATAGTGTGAGCCAGTCTTGAAAGGAACAAACACCAAGCTGCTTCGTTGTTGTTCACTTTGTTTGATGTAAGTTTTAATCTAAATGGGAAAGTTTTGCCTTCCTCTGTGATGTGTGGTTGGTGCGACCTCATCCCTGGAGGGGCTGAGTGAGTAATTGCCATCCAATGCTCAGAAAATGTTTATTTTACAATGAAAATTAAACAGGTTTGATAGAACAAAACCATTCCCCCACCACCACTGCCAAAAGAGCTGGGAGGATCCTCCGCAATTATCGTCTGCTCTCCCGAACCAGGCAGTGTGGCTTTTTCTCTCTTAATTCAGTTCAGCACTCGGCTTTGATTTCGGAAATCCTATCATCATTGTGGCTTGTAAAGAGAGCACAAAAGTGAGCAAAGCCTGCTTTGAATTAGAGAATTACAGAGAAATGGTAGTTAAGAACAATGTCAGCTTGTGATCTTTTTATCTTGGGCAACTAGATCCCCAGCAACAGCTAAAGTATGTCCAGAGAGTGGGAACAAAGTTGATTTAACCCTTTAGAGACATTCCTCCACCAGGGAGCTGAACCCAGCCTGCCAGGCAGGTCTGGCAGCCAGAGCTCACTGCAGCTCATCTGAATTGTGGGTGAGCTCCCTTCTCTCTTCAGCATGTAAAAAATCTCCACTGATCCTATCTGCAGGATTTCCAGTTGGTTTGTGCCTCCAAGATAGCACAATTCCTGGAGGTAAAGGCAAGAAAGCCTGGCTGGCTGGCAGGGCACCAAGAACAGCCCAATGAAATACTACTCTGGTGGCTCCGTCCTGTCACTCAAGGCATGGTCCAACAGGGAAAGCCACACAGGGCTGCATGGTCACAGCCTCCTGGGGCTGATGAACAGGAGCTGAGAGAGAGCAAATCAGTCTCATTTGAAGAGAAGGTGAATATGCAGAGGCAAGCACCATGAGTATATAGTGCTCTCTTTCCTCTTTCCACCTCCTCTCTCTCAGGCAGCTGTTGTAGGAATTCATAGGCTTATGCTACTTTCAATGAACTATTCAAAGAAAAAAGGATGAGAGAGCTCTGCAACTAAGATATTTCCCACAAAGCTGGAACATTTGTTAGCTTGTCCCTGCTTGCCTTGCACATGGCAACAGAGGAGACGTGGTCACGGAATTCTAAAATTAGTTTCATTCTTGTGCAGCTTCACGTCAGAAAAATCACTTTATAGCACCACCCATCATGTCAGTTCAGTGTCAAAGAATGCATGGGCTTGGACTGTACAAGTGTCAAAATGTTAATAAAACCAAAATTAATCTGCACCTCTTTATATCATGATCTTATATGGGCAACTGCGAAAAAAAAAACCAAAATCCACATGTAGTGAGATTTCTTAATAGCTATAGAATGAATAGAGTTTAAAAATCTCTAAAGCAAGTGTTTTCCTTTTTATTTCACCATTAATACCAAAGAAAATCAGGAAATTATTTTCAGAGATATCTATATTGTAGGACAGAAGTGATACATTAGAAATTATATCTAGGAATCCTCTGAGGGTACAAGTTGTGACCTACCTCAGAAATCCTGTAAGTCAGTATAGATTTGTAACAAGTAAACTATACTTAACTAACCCAATTACCTTTTTCTTGAAGAATTAATATAGAGGAGAATAAGGAAGCATAACTGTAGCTGGATCTCTAGAAATGTAGTGACGGTTCCACATGATAAATTAGGGACACGCTTCTTTAAATATGATTCTGAGTGAACGAAACAGGAATAAAATCATACGTTAACATCAAATTTCAGGAAAAAAAAATAAAATTAAAGAGCATGTTTTCATGCAAAGATATTTTGGACTCCACAGCATACTAAGTCCATGTGGCATTTCTTTCTCAGTTTCCCCACTGCTGAGTTGGGCTGGGAAGCTGATCCTCACAGACTGATTTCACTTCAGGCACTAACCCTTCTTCACAGGCCTGGTGTCTTCATCCACTGCAGTGACTCAACACAATGGACACAGGTGGAATCCCCACTTCCATTTACTAAATGATTTTGAACTTGTTTTACAGCTAAACTATTTCTTATATACCAACTTTGTCTTGTGCTACCTATTGTGGCCAAAGAGAAACAGTTTTCTGCATGTTATGAGGCTGTGTCTCATTCAGAATGTAACATTAATCACTAAATATGAAGAGAATAAACTAAAAGTTCAACTAAAGAAACAAAACTGACCCTAAAAACATTTATGAAGTCTGTAATCAAATTAAGCCCTAACAAATGCTTCAGAGCCCTTTGAAATTTTGCATGCATCCAACTTCTTTCCAGCTAGACCAATAAAAGAAACTTGACTTTGCAGATAAAACCTTTGCACAATAATAACCTCAGCCAACCCAGCTTTTTTCTATACAAAGAAATACTAAAACCCATCATCATTCAATTGTAGTGGCACTCTCCCTAACTGATGACTGCTCTTGTTGCTGAAGCTAACAATAAACATTTGCTCATCAAAGGCTGCTCAGCCCATCTGCTTCCAGACATTATTTCCAGTTAAAATCTTGTCCTCAGAATATAAGAAATTCATATGTGTACAGTACAAATACATGTGTATATGTGGGCTGTGCTCTGTGCAAGATACATGTGTGTAAAGCGTATAAAATACATATATACTGACATGGCATCTGACCTCAGCCCAGGCAAGCCCAAGACAACACAGATGTTGGTTAGTACCTGGGCCACGAGCAGAATGGCTTCCTGAGGCTGCCCTGCTCTCCATACACTCACACAAATCCAACTTATATAGAGCTAATTAGGGGTGGAAATGGCCTCACTCTGTTTTGGGAGGCTGGCAAGAAACTTTAACATTCATCCCAGGACCAGGGAAACTGAGATGTCATATAACTAAAGGATGTCATATACTACTTCCCATTGACAGGTGGTTGTATATATTGCACCTGCAAGCCTTCTCAGGGTCTAGCTGTGTCTGAAGCCACTAAGTCTCCCTTAGTTAATGGAGTCACTTCTTTCACAATTCCCAAACCAAGCCCTTGTCCCTTCCAGTCACAAACAACATAAATCTCTAGAGGAATCATCAGAGCAAGACTCTGCTCCATGTAGCTGTAACTGACCAGCTGTAAACTTGGTTTGGAAATTAGAAGCTGGCTTCTAACCTTCAGAGGACTGCAGTTCTGCAATAACCTCCAGTAGGAATAGTGGAGGCACAAAACATAAGTGGTTTCAAAATGAGGTTTGATAATTTTATTAACAGAACTACACAGTTGGTTGCTACAGCTGGGCACTGGGCTCAACCTGGAAGATCCCTCTAAGTCCCATGGGGAGAAACCAGTATGTGCTTTTCTGCTGCTAGAACCCAATCCCTTTAAATATCAATGATGTTTATCTCCTGCTGGCTAGGTGTATTTCAGTCCTAGTCCCCATTTCACTGACTGTAATTCAGATTGGCAGTAGGGTAAATAATTTCCCCAGTTTGATCTGTCCATCAAAAGCAGGAAATGCAGGCGATGTGCAGGCTGCTGTCATACTCAGCCAGCCAGACTTGTGTTTTACACTTGATATTCCTTCCCACCTACCTTCACTTCCATACCCACTTTGTTCCCTCCTATGCTCATCCTTCTGCTCTCTATCAGGAAGAGACAGTCCACTTAATAGAGGGTTAGAGAGAAATTCTTCCTTCTGCCCTTTATCTCCTGACAATCTGGCAAGCTCTCTCCCTTCTGCAACATTATTCCCAGCTCTTGTACCTTTGGAGCAGCTGTGATTCAGCAGGGGAATGTCTGTGGTGAGCCAGGGCTGGGAAATCCTGCCCTTGTGCAGAGTGGTTACTTGGAGTCAAAGTGATTTCAAATCACGCCTCAGAAACATGCTTTCTGTAGCCCTCTGGAACTTAGTTCGGTGCTTGGTTAGTCCTGAGCTCAGAGTTTTGGAGCACTGATTCTTATAGAAGAGCAAGTTCCACCCAAAATTCCATCTCACCTGTCAGTTGAGTTTCCTGGAGCTTGTCCATACACAAACAAACTTTTTTTTTCATTGCTGGCTAGGTTAACACAATATACCATGTATTAATTGCCAGCTTAAAGCATGCACTTGAACTGTTATCTTGTATGAGCTGACACTTTTTACTTCATGGTACCAATAACTAAAGTTCTACTGGATGTTATGGAGACTTTTTCCTTGACATAGTTTATGTATCCATCATGCACAGTTCAATGCATTTCTACTAGACAAGATCAAAACAAAAGTACTGGGCTTTTTAAAGGTGCAATATTCTTTTTTCTAAAAAAAAGTAAAGGGAAGAAGCACTATGAATCAATGAAGTAATCACTCCACCCTTAGACAGCAGAGAAGTGATATTTGCCATTCCCTTGTAAAAATCTTGCACACATCATGCTTGGTCTCAGTTTGGTGAGACTCAGAAGATGATGGCTCCCAGAGTAAAGCTCCAGACTAGGTAGCGGCAAAGGGAAATGCTGAAGAACCATTTTTATAAACCAGAGATTGTCATGAATTTCTGGTAAAGTCTGAGCAGTTTTGCCATATGGGAGATCATTTCCAAAGACAAAGAAAGGAGGGCAACTTTTTCAAAACCCATAAATGCATGTGACTTCAGAAATGTTCAGGCTTTCAGCTGCCTTGTTACTTGATCACATCCACCCAAAACGCTGCTAAGTCACTATGTAGCTTTGTGGGTGCCCCTGTTTCGCCATTAGAATTCCTGAAGCCATTGGAGCCCAAACATCTAAGAGCTAAGAGACTAATCCAGCTGAAGCACCGCAGTAGAACTATCAAAACACCCATTTAATTGAAGGCAGTCCATTCCCAGTTTTAAGGTCTAGAAGGGAGGACACCCTTTTGATACTGTGATAACTGAGGGTCATACTCCTTTGCAATGGCTTCTATGCATCAGCAGCATGGTGCCTATTGCATCCTCTAGGCTGTGAGATGGAATCACCCCTCTAAATCCCTCCCTAAAACAGGATGTGGGATAGGATATGCAACATGTGGGAGTTGATCTGGTCTCGTCAATGGTTGCCTTCAGACTGGTGAGGGCCCAGTTTCAGAATACTGTTGGAGCCCGTATGTATATCTACATCACTACATTCTGTTTCTACTGTCTAGCTAGTTTCTACTTTTTTTTTTTTTTCCAGACTTTTTTAAGCCTCTGGTACTGGAAAGTTCAGCTTTGTCACAAAATACTGACCTCAGTATAACAGTGTGCAAAATTTCCACACTGGATAGCACCCATGACTAATGTAAGTTAAATCTCAATCTACCTATCTCCTTAAATGCTGTAATAAATTTTAGAAAAGCCCTACTTCAGCAACAGGAGTGGAATTACAGTCACAGATGGCTGTAGATTACCTCTCCAGCCATGTCTATGGTAACACAAGCCAAAAGTAGCTAGAAGTTTGCATTTGAATTCTTCAGTATGAAGAATGTCAACTTAATTGAGCCCAGATGATGCCAATAAGGAGAAATCCTCTCTGCCACAGTAGAGACCATTCAAAGCTACAACCCCAACAGAGACAGTCTGCAGGAGATAATGGATTATTTTTGCTTGAACTTGGTCCATTTTCTTCCCTACTGTGATGAAATCCATGGCCCATCAACAGAGATGCAAGGAAATTTTCCTACAGCATAACAGGACTTGACAATCAAAAAAATAACATAAACAACAAGGTTTTGGCTCCTGGAGGTGCTAGGAATGCTAAAGCAGTGACATCTGTCTCCTTGCCTTTATGGTAGTGCTGAATTACAGTGGAGGAACAACATGCAGGCACAGAGAAGTGGAAACATTCAAGCACTGCAACTCTCTTCTCCCGTTTCTGCTCTCAAGCACTTTCTGCTGTCATGGGTTCAGCAACAGCAGTCGCTTCTTCTCCTTCTTGGTAGCTGGTGCTAGCGTTACTGTGTTTTTGATTTTTGGCCTGGGAGCAGCACTGATAACACCAGTGTTTTCAGTTACTGCTTGGTAATGTTTTGGTCTGACCAAGGACTTTCTGAGTCTCATGCTATGCCAGGGAGGAGGGGAGCCGGAAGGAAGCAGAGACAGGGACACCTGACCCAAACTGACCAAAGAGGTTATTCCATACCACAGCACGTCATGTCCAGAATGTGAAGACGGAGAGCAGATACTCAGAAGGGTGTGGTGGTGGTGCAGTGGGGAGTTCGCTGCTGGGGGGTGCACTGGCTGGGTCGGGCTTGGTGAGCAGCTGTATTCTTTTTCCTTGTATTTCTCTTGTATTATTACTGGTGGTAGCAGTAGTGATTTGTGTTATACCTTAGTTACTAAACTGTTCTTATCTCAACCTGTGTGAGTTGAATTCTTTTGATTCTCCTCCCCATCCCCCAGGGACTGGGGGAAGAAAGAGAGAAAAGTGAGTGAGTGAGAAAACTGCGTGGGGGGGGTAGAGACTTAAACCATGACACTGCCCAACAGATATTCCCAACTTAATTTTCTGGCACAAGTCAGCAGAAGGATTAAATACCTGAGAGCATCGGCTAGATTGTGTGATGGGGAGCAGCTCCATTGGCAAGTTGTAGATATCCAGGAAACATCAGAACAGGTGGGTTTTTTTCCCAGAATTAAGGAAGCATGGTAGAATACACTGGGAAGACTCATAGCCCTTGTCATCCCTGGATTAGGTAAATGTTTACAAGAATAACAGAATTACCAGTAGCTTTTTCTTTTCTTTTTTTTTTTTCCTTTTTTTATTTTTTGTGGCAAATTTTTAGCATCTAACATGTTTTCCTAACCTTTGCAGTGTTCCACACCATCATTGAAGTTTGCTCCTTGTTTGTCACTAAGGACATGATCGCCTCATTTTCCAGATCTCCCCAAGATGACACCTGTCCATGGTTGTCAGGATGGATTCTTCTCCAACTTGTTCCATGAAATAACAACTATTTTAAGATCTTAAGTAAAAATTGAAACCTTACTATTAGGTGCAACATTTTCCATGTGCCTCTTCAAGGCTACCAGTATTACTGAGCAGAAGGGACATTGCCAGTTGACCTGGGGGCTGGGGTGTCTCCTCCATGCAGTCTCCAGGACCAAGAGCTTAAAGTGTCCAAAATATTGTCTGATGACACCATTTGCACAGAGTTAGGAAGAGAGATTATTTGGTAAGGCCATAGTCTTAACATATTTTCCTTGACTGGAGGAACACATTCCTGGACAAAGTTAGGTTGTAGCGGGATAGTGAATAGTTTAGGTAAACTTTTAAGGACTTCTTTTACAATAGAGCTCTGTGAGATTCCTTCCTTCCCCCCCCCCCCAAATGCAAAAAGAGGACAAGACATGGCAGACACCACTCAATGTATTACAATCACTGTCATTGTGGGGGATACTCCTTGGGCATAATTAAGAAACAGTTGGGTCTGGGGTTAGGACTGATGATTATAACATGACCTATAGAAATAGCTACAAGGCACAAACAGGTAGCAGAAGATGTAGAATCAGTTTAGCAGACACCTTACATTTTCTTCTATTGTATGTATATATGCCAAGTTTACGATTTAAGGGTGGGGATTCAGAATAAGATTAATCTTGAGTTGTTTGTATGGCTGGATGCATGAGAGTGAGCCCAGAGAGTTAAGGACAGGACCGGTATTAGTAGTGCTGAAGGTCTTGTTTCATTTTTTTGTGTGGATATGGGAAAATATATCAGATAGAACATTTTAACTAAAGATTCCTAGGCCAGCAAAGATAGGTAAAGTAGCTGGTGCTGTGCTGTGTTTTGGCTTCAATCTAAGAAAAATGCTGATAATGCACCAATGTTTTATTTGTTGCCAAGTAGTGCTTACCTTGATCAAGGACTTTTCAGTCTCTCAAGCTTTGCCAGTGAAAAGCTGCACAAGGAACAGGAGGGACCAGAGACAGGACACCTGACCCAAACTAGCCAAAGGGGTATTCCATACCACAGCACGTCATGCCCAGTATATGAACTGGGGGGAGGAACCCAAAAAGGACCAATCACTGCTCAACAATGAGCTGGGCATCGGCCAGAGGGTGGTGAGCAATTGTATTGTGAATTACTTTGGATTTCTTTTGGGGGGAATACTTTCTCCCCCCTTCCCCTCCACCCCATTATTTTTTAAATTATTGTATTATTATTAATAAATTCTTTTACTTTTAATTATTAGACTGTTCTTATTTCAACCCAAAGTTTTTCACCCTTTTTTTGGATTCTCCTCACCATCCCACTGGATGTACCTGTTGCCACTGGACCTTGTCCAGCTGGCTACTAAGTACCCACTGGCTGTGTGGTACTCAATTGTCAGCTGGGCTTAAACCACAACAATCCAATAACTTTTTTTGCTGGTTTGTTTATTTTTTATGTACCATAGAAGATTTTACCAGGTTGCAGAGTCCAGGACTACCAGCCTGTCTGCAGTAGTGGGCATTTTAATGATTTGAAAGAATCTACTGTGGGATCTTACGTTTTATGTTACTTTTCAATGAAGGGCTGGCAGTTTCTAACTCAAAAGTTAGTGCCACAGATAGGATTAGACATCTAGAACCCAAATATACAGACAGGTCACTCTTATTACACCATGAAGAGTCTAGAAAAGTGCAGTGAGGAATCATTTTAGTGTTATGAGTCCTTATATTAAGATTTAAAATCATATCCTCCCCCATGAGTGCACTTAGGTTTGGGAATAGAACTGAGGCAAATAATCCATATCCTGAAGACATAGGTAGGCACTTCTTGCTTCCTTGCGCAGAAGCCAGAAAGGATTGGCAGAGACGATGGTACGAGTGAGCCTCCGGAAGCCTCCAGATACTTTTAATTTCTCATAGTAAAGCAATGGTGTGGTATGGGAAAAGACAGCTACTAGTTGTACTGAAGATACTATGAAGAACCTAAATTGCCTTTGATAATATAGATCGACATCTAGGTAATTTTGAAATTAAGATTAGGATCAGTGTTATAGAATGTAAAACTCTATATATTAATTATTGTTGCATTCTTCAGAGTCTAGAAAGCAACTAATGAACTAAGTACTATAAGATTTTCAAGTCTTGTTTCATTTTAATGTAATGGCAAGCCACTGGCCATCCTACAATTTTTGTTAGGGATGAAGAACCAAAAGCATCTTGAAGAACAAACTATATTTATTAAACATTGAGGAAGATGGAAAGGTTAGGAGAAAAACTGAAGCAGAGGGGGGTCTGAGCAACTTATATTATTTTTTGTAGTATAAGCTACTTCCTTTCTTTATGATCTACCTAGAGGCTGGAGCAGCTTTTATTCTAGAAGAAAACGAAACTAGACAAGTGGTTCGGTTGATACATTGGAGGGAAGGGATGCCATCCAGAGGGACCCTGACATGCTTGTGAGGTGGGCTGATGCTAACCTGATGAAGTTTAACCATGCCAAGTGCAAGGTCCTGCACCTGGGTCAGAGCAATCCCAGGCACAGCTCCAGGTTGGGCAGGGAAGAGATTCAGAGCAGCCCTGCGCAGAAGGACTTGGGGGTGTTGGTCGATGAGAAAATGAACATGAGCCGGTTTCAGTGTGTGCTTGCAGCCCAGAAAGCCAACCATATCCTGGGCTGCATCCAAAGGACCGTGACCAGCAGGTCGAGGGAGGTGATCCTACCCCTCTACTCTGCTCTCGTAAGACCTCACTTGGAGTACTGTGTGCAGTTCTGGTGTCCTCAACATAAAAAGGACATGGAACTGTTGGAACAAGTCCAGAGGAAGGCCATGAGGGTGATCAGGGGACTGGAGCACCTCCCGTATGAAGATAGGCTGAGAAAGTTGGGGCTGTTCAGCCTGGAGAAGAGAAGGCTGCATGGAGATGAAGGGGGCCTATAGAGATGCTGAGGAGGGACTATTCATTAGGGACTGTAGTGATAGGACAAGGGGTAACGGGTTCAAACTTAAACAGAGGAAGTTTAGATTGGCTATGAGGAAGAAATTCTTTACTGTTCGGGTGTTGAGGCAGTGGAATGGGTTGCCCAGGGAAGCTGTGAACGCTCCATCGCTGGTGGTGTTCAAGGCCAGGTTGGACAGAGTCTTGGGTGGCATGGTTTAGTGTGAGGTGTCCCTGCCCATGGCAGGGGGATTGGAACTAGATGATCTTAAGGTCCTTTCCAACCCTAACTATTCTATGATTCTATGATTCTACATTTGCTGCATCTTTCAGATCCCAGACTATTGTGGAGAATAGCAGTAGTACTCAATGCTGTATAATGTAGGGTTTGTGACCCAGAAACCTTGCCTAATAGGTGGATATTAAACTTAGGTTTAGTGTTTGAGATGCTAGGGGATCTACACACACTAATAGTATCACATGGAGCCCAGACAGATATGATGAAGACTAGTATTAGTAGGGCTCTCTGCCCTGTGTTGCCACTGATATAGGCAGCAGATAGGCCAGCTTCAAGTTTCAGTCCTAGGACCTGATTAATTTCTCAGCATTGTTACTGGTACATATTGCAGTAAAAAAAAGTACAAGACAATGCTGCTGCTAGTGATGCTGAAGGCTCCCTGTTACATCTTGGTGGGTGATCTACTGCACAAACCAGAGTACATTTCAGGTTAAGGTTCAGCTCATGGTTAGTGTTAGACAACCTAAAGCATCCAGACATGTTAGTCCTGCTGCACATGTAGGGCATAGCAGCACAGAACAGGACAGGTATTCATTCAGTTTTAGGTACCCTAGGATTAGTGATGGCTTGGGTTATGGTTAAAAAACATATAACAAACACCAGTTTATTTTAGCAGCACCATGAAAAGTCAGGAAAGTTAGGGATAGGACTGATGTTAGGGATATTTCCAGGGTTTGTCTTGTGAATAAAAAGAAGAAATGGCCTGTCTACATATCACATTGGAGGTTTCAGGTGCTGCAACCTGAAACCCCCAACTTAAAGACTCTATTTTTATGGTGTTGTCTAAGGCCCAAACTGTAAAATAAAACTGCAAATTTATTAGTTGAAGGCCTTATGATACCTCTGAACAGCTGACTTACTGACTGGGTAAATAGGCACAAGGACAGGGTTAGAGCTGATACTATAATTATTGTGACTTTCTTCAGGGATGAAAAAAAGAGAGATTACTTTTTGTGGTGTCCCAGGCTATGAACTACTGTTCTACATTTAATGCTAAGATTATGGTTTAGTTACAGTTAGAATCTAAAGCAGTCAGGTGAATTATTTTCATTATATAGGAAGTTGGGGACATTTTAAAAAAGGAGTTGAGAAATCCAAATTTCAAGTCTTATAATACATTTTAAGGTCCCATGAGAAAAATCCTCATTATTTAATAAGATTGGAGGTATGGTCAGAGAAACTAATAGACTCAAAGCTTTCTCTCACAGACCTGTAATGACCCAAGGATCAGAGTTAGTGGGCTAGGGGAAGGAGTGCATTTGGCTCCCTGATGACCTACCAGACTGTGGTCCAGGGATGAATATAGCTAAAAGTGTTAGTATGCATCTTTAAAACACTAAGGGAGAAGCAGCTAATAGCAGAGTTGAAGGGCTTAGACTGACTCTTAATTTCTGAACTCCTATGTGAGTGCACTTCAGGCTAGGGTTAGGGCTACAAGGGCAAAATTGCCAGACAAGTTATTTTTGTTCCAGCCTGCAGGTGGAATAACATCATGGGGAGGAGTGGCGTATGTGAGGTCCAGGAGCTTGTTTATGACTTAGGTACCATTTGGCTTCCTGGAGACATCTCTTTTTATGTGTATATTGTGATTTTTACAACAATATGCCTTAAACCAAGGTAGGGAGGGGATAGTGTTGCATCTTAAGAAAATACAGCAGGGAGAAAGTCTGTTCTTGCCGTGCCTTCTTCATTCAAGGAAGATGGGGAAAAGATCTAGATAACAAAAAAGCTGCCTACCCCATACAGTAAATAACAATACAAGGACTCAAGTTCTTATTCCCATCAAAATTTTGTGTGCTCTGCAGTACTAAAGAATAATAAACTTTCTGTCTGGGTCTGGCTCTGTAAAACCACTCTGCTCCCTTCATCTTTACCCCAACACCCACCCAAAAGTAGCCTGATATGCACTTAAGCAGGAGTTATTTCAGACTCCAACTAAGCTTCTCAATCCTTCTACCAGCTGCCTCCACTCTTGCTGCTTGTAGCATGCTAGATATCACATCAAGATGTGAACCCCCAAAATGTGGAGTAGCACCTTCCCTGAAATCATTGCAGAAGGGCTCCGGGCTGTCAAACACCTCTTCTCACCTCATCCTCCTGAGCTCTCCATGCACAACAAGAAAAACATGTTTGACTGCTTCCAGCTCTTTATCCCTACTTCCAGCCAGAAATTTCAGCCTGGGATTTACAAGGACTCTCCATGTACGTAGAGACATAAGGGACAGCCTTCAGCCCATCATCAGATTTTGACCCTCTGCCTGGCCCCTACACTACCCCACAGGGAAGGCATTTGGGTCTCACATCAAACCCTGTCCATAAGCTCAGAAATAACCAAAAAGCCATACCTACCTGAAGTCATGATAAAAGCATCTTGCCCCCCACATGCGCCTCCCTTCCATAGAGGCCCCCTGGCTCTGCAGAAGGCATCAAGAATATTTTGTTTTGCTTCTCCAACTCAAACCTTAAACCTGGCATTATCTTAGCATATTTCATCATTCCTGATGGGACCTTATCTTGGAATATGTAGGATACTGGGTTGTGCACAATGATGTAATGGCTTCAAACTCCACAGCAGATTTATTCTTTCTCAAAGCCTTGTTGCTACAGAACAATTTAAGAAAAATATCTCTAAATGCGTTGGGATCTGTACCCCACAACCAAGGCAGTTATGTGGACAGGACCATGTCCTGCCTTACTCGAGTGTCTAACTTCTGACCTTTTCTACCCTTTTAGAAGCTGCAGGATGCAGCAAGGACAGCCACTCTGTCTGCTTTAGGTTTTCTCCCTAGCTCAAATCATCACTCTGACAGTGGTAAATATACTCCAAGACAGCCCAGCCTTAAGCCCATAAACAGGTGTCTCTCTTACTCTCTGTGTCCTGCACAAAAACACTGTCTAGATGCTTTATGTCCCCATATCCTAATTGTAATCCCATCCCTAACATCATAACTTCCCAGAGGACCATAAATTACATTAAAAGCTGTGATTTCCTTTAGTTTGAATCCTCTCCCTATCTTTCTGGTGTCTACAGGATACGGCTAGTATAACTTGTTTAGCTGCCTCATTTTCTTTAACCCAAAATGTAGTGCAAAATGAAATTATATAGCAGGACACAATAGCCTAAAGCCCCCAGTTTATTGCCTAGGCTTTACAGGATGCCTCAGTAAAAATGTCTTTGAATGCATTAACTTCTGCAAACAGAAAATCTACCCCTAAAGTGATGTGTAGCCCATGGGGCCATCCCATTCCTGAAATAAGTAAGCGAAGCAAAAGCAGACAGACAGGTTAATCTTGTTACAACGTGTGGAAGTCAGAAAGGCAAGGAGCAAGTTGCTTTTAGTGGGGCACTCACACTCACCTCACAATTCACAGAAGTGGCTGGTCCTCTGAGTACATCAGAGGTTAAAGATGTTTAGGAGTCCGGAGCCTAAAGCATTTTAGGACATCATCACTGCAGCATCCTGTAGTGGCTAGACACAGAGATGGGGGATGTAAGACAGGTCTGTAGCACATTGAGCAGTGGGTCATTTGCTGTTTGAACTGCTACCCACGTGCATTATAGATTATAGTTAGGATTAAGGTTAGGATTAGGGTTTCAAAATCAAAAGCAGGCACATAGGCTCTTCCTGCTGTATCAAGCAGAGCACAGGAAGTCTATGAGCAGTCACTTATAGGTAGGCTAGGTCCTTTTCTAGTGCTTTAAGATGGTAACATAGTGATCCAGAACCGACTGCATTTCAAGTTAATAATTTTAATGCTTTCCAGGGTCTACAAGGTAACATATAATTTTGCTGCTAGCAGAGCTGGAGGTTTTCTCATCCCCTGACAAAGTGACCTGTTACCTTGTTGCATGGCTGACTAGTGCAGGGGTAGAGTTTGGTCCCCTTGTCTTTAGGGAGAGGGATCATCTTAAGGACACTGAAGTGTCTTGAGTTAGCAGGAGTCAAAATTTGATGCTGGTCTTTATTTTAGGGATTGTTTTCTGGGTATTTCACAATGGATCCAAGAAAAAGCTGAGGAATCTAAGGCATTCAGGAACTTCTTAATTGCTAAATGCCCCAGGGACATGAGAGCTGGGAAGAGACAGGGTGTGTGGGGGCATCAGGGTGCAATATTCTTTGTTACTGAAAGGCCTTTTTTCCTGGTTATAGTAGGGTTGCGGCTGGGGTTTGGGTTAGCCTGTGGGAATCAGTTACTTTAAAAAAATACCTACTTCTGGTGGCCTCTGTCTTACAAGGGGCATGCTCTGTAAACGCTGACTTGTTTTGTCTGTGTCTTCACTAGTGCCCCTGATCCTGCAGCCATCCGCCTGCCATCCCAAACTTGCTGCTTCTTTTGGACCAGGTGTGTGCTGTCAATCCCCTGAACAGACCAACCATGGCAATGTGGGTGAGGTGGGACAGAATATGTGTCTCTGGACTTAGACACTTCAGGAAGTAGGAAGCAACAAATGCCTCCTTACCATGATAACTGGGTGAAGACATGATTTTCCCCTCCTCCACCCATGCCTGTGGCTCTCTTGGTCCACCAAGGGATGCTGCTCTGACCCTCTGCCTAGCATGAATGACCACTTCAGTGCTCTGCATGTCTGCCTGTGGACATAGTGATGTGTGTTAGATATCAATTTCTGATTCGTGTTGGTCAGCAGGTAACCTTCATGAGTAAACTAGCATCCAAATTAAAGACAGGCGTGTTTCAACAAGGGAACTCAATCTCATTCCAAAGGTGAAAGATCAAGTTTATTAATTAAGCCACCTACCTCCCCAGGAATACTACATGAATTAAAACCAGACTTCCTGGTGTTACATATGCAGCGGTTATCAACAGCATAAATTATGCCTGAAAAGGTTCTCTTTAGAAACTCTTCTGAAAAACATGAAAACTTCTTCTGATTTAAGGGTTGCAAAGTTGTTTGGTTTGTTTGTTTGTTTGTTTGTTTGTTAATTGATGTGAACACTTTCCTGTCCTCCACTTACAGACTTGGGCAGTTGCAGTTAAGTTAAGTTGCCCTTAAAGGGCACAATACAGACACTCAAAGACTTATGATATTTGCCAATGAAAAGATGTAGACTTTTTTTTGTTGTTTAAACAAGAAACCTTCTTTAAACTGGCCATTCAAAATGAGATAATATGCTCCAACTACAGTCATCTCCAAAAACTACTGATAGGATAAAAATTTCATGTAAAACCCAAGACTTTTATTACTAGTTCCTTTCTGATCATTAAGGGCATTAAGTCCAGACAGCTTATGGCATTCTCATACAAACACTAAGTGCTAAAAGTCTAAATGAACAGCTGATCCTGAATATAATCAGTGTTGAAAGTTATTGCAGGAGCTAGAAAGGCTGACAGTTCATTTGCAGCACAAAGAGGAATTACCATACCATTCATGCTAGACAAAGTTTGAGCTATTGAGAAAGGAATTATCTTCCCTCCAGTAGTCCTACTGATTAGGCATCTTTTCACAGCGCTTCCTTGACTGGAGATGAGCATTACTGACTTAATTCAGATCAGGCTGGTGTAAATCAGGACGAATTCAATTTTAACCAGTTGCATTATGTTAATACAAATAAGTTCCTCATTATATTTTCTCTGTGATGGAACTATTGCATGTGTGCTTTAGCATGTAATTATTTGTTCTGGGTTTCCCTTCAGCGCTCAGAGTAAAAAGTCATAACAAAGAATGTAAAGCCTCTCACCAGAGTTAATGTGGCAAGCTGCTTGCTATGGCAAAGCTCATGGATACTTTGTACTTGGCACGGAGGAGAGGCCACAAGACATGTTGAAAGCTTTCTGGAGAAACAGCCAACCATCAAAGTTCTGTGGTTCTTTCTTGAGGAATCTTGACAAAATTAAAACCAGCAATATATATTTATTTAGTTATTTATTGAAAAAATCACTGATCAATCCAACTGCAGCTGGGTGAACTGTCAATTAATCACTGAGTTGATTGATTTTACATGTGTATTTGTAAATTATCTGAAAACACAGCAAAGTCCAGAAATTCATTCAAAAATGTTCTGTGAAAGCCTTACCCCACTCTACAGTGATAAAAGCCATCCTAAGCCACAGAGACCATCTGAACAAAGGCATGTTAGAAACACAAATGCAACACCAGCCTGATCAACCACGTCATTAGAAAATCACTTTTCCATTAAATACTGGGTGATTTTGATCCTTCTATATCTACTTCTGCACCTTTCCATTGGAATAATACTTTGGGCATGTGAGTGAAATGGCAGTCTGGAGTGCTTGGCTGTGCTCAGCAGGCTGCCTCCTTTATAGGCCACCTCCTTAGATGCTCAGTGCTATCTCAGTGTTACCCTCAGTGTCCACTTTGGGGGAAGTCTTAATGCATAGAGTTCTTGTCTCTGATCTTTAATTTTGTTTTGGAAATGAGTCATACACGACAGAAATACACTTGCAGCCTTTCCTCTGGGTATAGAAGTTTTGCTTGCAGGGAGGCATTAAGAACGACCATGAGCTCCCAGTTCTCATCCTCATGGGCTCTCAGTGTGTGAAGGGTGTCCATCAAATATGCACATGCACATCTATAAGAGTCAACAGAAGAGCTCTCCAAAATATCCAGAAGTATACGCTCACACTTTTCAGACATGACTACAAGATGCCATGAAAGCTTGAGAAACCCCATTTTGACCTGTGCACACATACAAATGCACAATGCTGAGACACAAATGTCCTTTATCCAAATGGTCTTGAGCAGTTTTTAATAAGGCCATGGCTTTCTCCTCACTGGGTGCAGAGGGAGATCTGACATCACCAAAACCCGCAGCTCCCAGTGTCAGAGCAAGAACAGGCAAGAGGCACTGGAGTTGTGGGACATTTGTAGCACTGCCCGAAGTTGCCGTCAAGGCGAACAAAAGGAAACTGTTGGGAAGCAGGGAGCACAGTCTCCCAGCAGTTGGCTGGGCTTGCCAGCATCTCACTGGGGCTCTGTCCCCACCCACATGTCATGGACTGGCACCAGAGCGTCCTCAAGAAGAATGTACCCGTTTCTTAATGAGAAACTCAGTGATTTAGCTGATAAGGAGCAATTATCTGAAGACAATATCATCATTTGTGGGTAGGAAGCCATCCTCCATCATGCCAGGGATGCGACCAAACACACAGTACATATTCAACTTCAGGCTAAGTGTTCCCTTTCATCTAGACTGTGGCTTTCTTTCACAACTGTAGCTGGCTTGCATAAAGCTACCTTTCATCTGATTTTCTAATAAGTTTTTAAATTCACATGCGGTCAGTTACTGCTGGCTAAAATATTTTCTGCAGGAACGTGTCAGAGCAGGTATATAATACACCTACCACAATGTACCTTGATAAAGAATGAACCTGACAGGAGTGTATCACAACAGTGCATTTCAAAACATTGTAGATTGGCTGCGAGTGCCCTTCCCTCCTGTATCGCCTCAACGCTGCACTGCAGAGAGTGAACTGATCAAATTCCTATAAGAATCTGTTTTTAAATTCTCAAAGGTGTGAATTCTCCTGTTGGGAAAGTGGTGGCATCTTTAGAGGACATTCAGCTGCGTCTGCTGGGAACCCCAGTATGTGCCCACCCATGAGCTCATCCATCCTCCTGTGAGCCAAGGCAGATCTTTGCCTCCTTTTAGGCTATAGGTAATCATAGTTCTTTACATTACTATATGTAGGTGAGCAGACCTTGCGGGCCCCTCCCTGGAGTAAAGGGCAGGTGAACTTACAAGTTCAGTGTGCATTTAAGTGATTTGCAGGACTGAGATGGCTCAGGGTCCTGCAGAACTGAGTCACACCTAGTTATCATCCTGCAGTTACATTTTCGAACCCTGAAGTAGTGTCATTTCTTCATCTATTTCAAACTGCATATCACATAATCCTTAAAGAACATAATCCAGATCCCACTGTTTCCAATGCAGATGATTTAGTCTTTATCACAGAATATGATTATACACAGAGCTGGAATATATATGGCTTTGAAGTAATCTTTAATAAATATATTTACTTGATGATGCTTAAGAAAAATCCTTACCATCAGATCTTAATCTCTTCCAACAGAAAACAAAGAACAGATTTTTCAGTTTTGCCTGCTTCCTAGCTGCTATTACCAATGCACTGGCATTAGTTTAGAGGAGACTGTCCTACTAAGCATGACTACCCTTTTTAAAACATAATTGCCAGGGGCGACTTAGAACAGACTCAAAGAGAGTATGGAAAGAGATGGGGAAAGAAGAGAATTGCTTTTGTTTGGATCCATTGCCCTTACAGTCTCTCAAGTCCTCTTTGATTTATCTTCTTAGACTGCTTTCACCATCCTAAACTGCCAGAATCACAACATAATTTCTCCCATGTCAGCAGTAATACTAAAACTAAATCACAACTACCAGTTTTATCTCTATTGGTTTTTTTGCAATTATTATAAGTTACAATATATCTGTGATGCAACTGTATAGGCTATGGCAGAATGGTTGTCCAACTGTCCATCAGATAGTAACTCTGATACTGGGCTTTCCTTACATGTGATTTCCATATGGTGGAACAACAGGATATCACAGTTTGGAGTCCGTCCTACATCCAATGTGGATAGTTTGGAAGGTACTCTAGCTCTTAAAATCTACATTAACCTGGTCTTAAGTCTGAGATTGTATCATATCTTAAGGGTAAAATACTACAGCAATATGATTGTTAGCCCCTGACAGGCAATCCCAATCTAGGAAACCGTAATTAAACATTAAAAATAGACTGAAAAGATACACAAAGGCAAAAGAGTCTACCTAATAACCCTTCTACAGTAATACTATTTGAGGACTGAACAGTTATGGTTAGGTTTTTGTTCACAGTCTCTAAATTTTCAAGACATTTGATTCTTTTCTTAACCATGTCACTCAAGAACAAATACAAATACTGCAAGCTTGTCAGGATGGATGCATAACATGGGAAAAATGAGGAGTAAAAACACTCCAAGTGTGTTCAAGAAGGATTAGGGATATCCTGGAACAGCACACAAGTGGGATTGCTCCATATACACAGTTTATGATCGTACTCTCAGGAAGCTGCTGAGAGATGCTACTGGGTAGGAGGGGAAGTACTTCATATACAAGTGGCTGAATAGCATTTTACAGCTTATACTGAGGCACAGCCCAGAGGTGCAATTTATCCATATCAGGGCTGACAAGCCTTGGGATTTCTTTTTCACTACTGCATTTGTTATGCTTGTGGCAGAGACACTGAACAGCATCAAGGGCCCATATATTAAGAAATGTACATATGCAAAAGTAGACAAGGTCGATATGCCCAAGATCATAAACCTTGAGGAAAGATTAGTTTAGAAAAACAGAAAACAAGTGAGCAAAGCATTATCTGAAATGCAAGGACTCTTGCAGCTGTTGGAATAAACAGTGTTACAGGAACATTTGTTTTTATGTCCTGGAGTCAGCAAAGGCAAAGCTAAAATGGGAAACCTGAAATGGGTCCCTTTCAGTGCAGACATCTGGCCACCCAAGTATCCCCTTGGCAAAAAAGCAGCGATGCTAGCAGGAACATTGCCAAACTGACCCCATTCCCTGCAACTCCTGCTCTTTCTCCAGGGACATAGATATGAGGGGAGGTGACCAAGACAGTGGGTCTTCTACTGCTTACATTCCCTGTGGGAGAAGGAGTCAGCATGGGGCTGCAGAAGACCTTGGGAAAGCCCCAACCAGGATGCTAGTGTGATCACAGCATGGGAAGAGCTCTTACACCCTGAGCTAACATCCTGGTGAAGGGCAACAGAATCTCATGCATCTAAGATCACCTTAAGTAGTTAACACACAGCATGAAAACTGTTTCAGTGAAAGGTACTGCCATCAGAGACCGTTTCTCTATTTCACAGCTGTCCTACCAAGCCCCTGGAAGCAAAGAAGTAGTTTACAGGACTAGTGAAAATAATTGTTTTCCAGAACTTTTTGAACCACTGTCTGCATGTTTTTTTCTGTGTCCATACTTCAGCTTTCGCTGGCATTGCTTTTACAGAAAGGGCTGGGAACAACATTTTAAAGAATAAAGGAGGCTTTGGTTGCAAAAGCACTTCCCACAGCTGCCCAGTTGGTACAGCACTGCTCTAGGCTGCAGTTAAGAGAGCCGTTTTCCGTAACAGTGAAGCTTGTTTAAGAAGCTCTTGCCTGCGGCCTGTTGTTTCTGTCCTTGTGCTATATTTCAGCATCTTTTTTGCTTGCAACAGTGCAACTGTTTGTTAAACCATGCCATAATGCAAATCATGGAAATGATCTGAATTAAGAAACCTTCCAAGAAAAAGTTGTGGGATTGCTGGGATAGTTTCTGTCTTTAATGCATCGTTTCCATGTCTGGCCGAGAATACTCTGCAAGCAGTACAATGGCATGATGAAGAAGGCAGCAAACTACAGCGCAGGCAGGAAGAATGACAGCTTGCAGCAGGAATTTTTACACAGCTTTGCTCTCAGAAAAATCACATGTGCGACTGCAGTGTGAGATTCCCAAGCACTGTAGGTTGTGCCCTGCCCTAATATAGCCCTTCTGCCCATTCCTCCCCCTCTCCTGCCATTTCCCCCTCTGTGGGTTTGGAAGGGCATGCTTAGATGCCATGAGCTGCATTTCTCCAGTTTATTCATAAGGCTTTATGACACCAAGTTTTTATGTTTTTATTTTCACCACTCCAGGTGATCATGTAAAAGGGAAACCAAATTCATGCTTTGGCTTTTGTGATATTTTTGTTTTCAAACTCCAGTTCCCCAAAAGAACCTTAACTTGTCCAAGCCCACAAGCACAGCCTGACATCACTGTAGTTGGTATGTAATGGCTTGTAAAGAAACATCAGAAAGGTGCCAGCAAGAGCTTCTCTGTCACATCAACAAATCACTCAATAAAACCATGCAGACAGATTTGATGAAGTATTAACTCACCCCCTCACTCCCTCCCCCAAAAAAACCCCACCACTCCTCCCTCCCCCTTTCCCCCCCATTTTGAGACCTTTACACACAGGATAAAGAAGCAACAGAATGAAAAATCAGTGTATCTGATTCCTCCACGGGTCTCCTTTAAAACTGGTATCTTGTCAGTTAGATTAGTGACGAAAAGGAAATAGAAAGACGATAGTGGCTGGATTGAAAGGATGTGATAGTAAGATTCCACTGCTTATTCAGGATGGATTAATTTGAAAGAGAAAGGACATCTCTCTGAATGGCCTTCATGATAGCTTTGTGAGAGTAAGAAACAGACAGCTTGGAGCCCATCTGGGATTCTACCAGTTAGGCTCTTTCAGGGCAGAGACCTCATACTGCATTAAAATATTAACTTGAAAGGCACCGTTTACTCTTTCAGAAACTATATCACATGTATTAAGATGGAATTGCATATAACGTATGTCATTTTTATCAGTTACTTCACAATTGTCTGTTTTGTTCCTGTGTCCTAGGCATTAAAGTTTATTGATTTAATTTTATCTTATCAAGCAGCAGCCAAACAGATGCTCAGTGAAGATGAGAAGAAGAAAACAAAAAGCTTTTTCACTCCAAGGGCTCTGCTGTATGTCATGGGTGCTTACGCGGGCTCACAAATCACTGGTGATAAAATAGATGCCTACTGCAAACCAAAGACATCAGCCTGAGAAGAAGGAGCCAGGAAGCTGACTGTGTGTCACAGTAGCTGTAATGAACTTTAAACCAGTTGTTCACTGTCATATAAAATCTCCATACTGGAGTGATAACTTCTACTATTTATTCTTACTTACAGAGTAGTGCTGATTCAGCAATTGTGAAAGAGGACTATCATTTAGAAACACAGCAGCAAGCGTGCTGAACTCTCAGGCTTACAGTCCAAGCACACTTGTCTATTTTCACTGAACATTGTGAAAACAGAGCTGCAGCATTCTCCTACACAAGCAACAGCAATATCCTTTAAAAGCAAGCTTGCTGCTTCAGTGCTTTACCAGAAAATACTGAGCACGCTTTTTATGTGCATAAGAAAATGGGTATTTCTCTGTTCAAAACCCTTTGTAAGTAGAATTCCTGTCCTCATTTAACTGGCTGCAGTCTGTGCAGAGGGATTCCTGATAGGGCAACCACAATGATATTTCTAAATATCAGTATTTTTAAGAGTAACAGTTAAGTATTTCAGTTAAGCTGTATCACCCTACAATGAGACGGCTTTTAACAATTCAGGAGATCAAATGCACTAGCAACAGAGAAACCCAGGAAATTTTAATACTAGGAATCAAATTAACTTCAGAGGATTCTGTACTTCCATTTCTTCACTATAACCTAAATAAATTAGATAAATCCAGACCTTTCACTGCTCTGGATTTCAAATGGGATTTGTTGATTTTAACAAACTAGGGGCATTAATACATGACATAGTCTAGCAAAGGTGCAGCACAAGACCATGCTTGCTCTCTGGTTCTGTCCTTCTATGTGCATGAGCGTGGAAGTTTCAAAAAAAAAGTTCAATTTAACTTTATTACCAGGACATGTACATCTTACTTCAATTTCAGGTCTCTGACTATGGCAAGATGCAGATGCTTCTAGAAACATTACAACAAAGCAAGTATAGACTTGTTCTGCTGGAGAGGAACCATAAGAAACTTCTTAGACCAGAAGCTAACCTTATTTAAGGGCTACTGATGAGCTATGAAATCATTAATCTAGGTTGAGGGGAAGGAAAATGTAGATTTCTCTGTCCGTCGGAAAAGTACAAAACCCACCCAAGTCTCAGCTTTTTGGGATTCCCCTCTAATTAGGAATAAGGGCCAGGGTCTCTTCAGAGTCTATACCTCCCAGAACACAGCACAACTAACCCTTTGTGCATATTACTTGGCAAGAAATGCCTTGACACATCCTGGGAGTTTGGAAGACAGGCTTGCTCATCTTCAGATGCTGCATTAATATAACTTAGAAATAGCTGGGCTGGTCCAATGCTCTGTGTCTTGGCAAGGCACGGATCCAGCTAGGTGGCTGCTGGCATCTGTCTATCTCAGACAAAACCAACTGAAGAGTCTCTGCTGAACTGCAGCTGAACTTCATTTAGCTCTCACACCAAAAGTTTAGTTGATAATATTCGATAAATATTTTCAGGTAACACTTTAATACACACTTTTTCATTTTTTATTTTTTTTTTTTAAATCTGACAGTGAGTATTTCCCTTACCCACAGATTATTTCACATCAGTGCCCAGCAGACCCAAAGAAACCAACCAGTGCTTCTTGACTCTATGGCCTCACTTCTCCTACAGATGCAGGAGCCGTGCCACAGCAGGTCAGAAGACCTTAGAAAACTGTTAGAAGACCAGGATCTTTGGTTAGCTTGGCACTGACTCATTGAGTTTTTGAGAAGCCACTCTTTCTTTCTCTGCATCACTGCTTCCAGCTGGTAAGAGGAGATAATATTGTTTACCCATCTTCATTAAGTAGTCTGACTGATGAAGGTGAAAAAACACTGATAAACTATCGAGCTGAAGGTTCCAAACCTAGGGAAAATACAGAGATAAACCAGATGTTATCGGTGGACTGACTGCTCTTGGAAAGATTTCTTAGAGTGATGTGAGCAGATATGACAGTAGATGAAAAAGGAACAAAACAGAAGCTAGTAACATATTAGGGGTGGCTACAACACAAAGCAACAACAACTAGCTGTAGGAAAAGAAAGTTGCTGGTTTCGCCGATGGCTGCAAAATAGGCCAGAAAAATGCCCAAGGAAATGTTGAGTAGATGAAGACTTGTTTGCCTGGAGAGCTTACAGTTCATTGATTTTAATTTAGCAACATTTACAAGACATCACTCTTTGTTTATTCTCCCATCAATTTATTTGAACCAGTATGTCTTTAAAGTCAACCAAATGTAATAAAAGGATATTTTCCAGCATATATTGTTGCAACAAAGAAGAGAACAGTGGAACACATTTTTCCCAAACCCTTTAGTAGGCTCCAGGGAGAAATAATTTCCTTTCAAACTGAACTTCATGTCAATTCATAGGACATTTTTATTAGCCATTTTGGACTTGAGTAATTGACTCTTTTGGAAGCAGCTCCCTCATTGTCACAGTATTAATTAGTCTATGAAATGTCGTAAGGTAAAGAGAGAAACTGACAAGATATGCATCTGCTCCTACTCAGAACTTTGAATAAAACACTCCTTTTACTCTACTGCTTAGCTGATAACTCACAACTCCATATCTAAATGAGCAACAATTAATTTCTTTATATAGAATTGCAGAAAATACTGCTATGTGAAAAAGTCAAGAACATTCTCGCCATTAGTAAGTAGGAACAGGGCGTAAAGCAGGAGACTGCCATATGCTATGTGAAGTGGCTCTTTGAATGCAGATGTAGTAATTTATGCGGGACCACAGAAGGAATAAATGCTTACTTCAAGATGAAACTGCAACTCAAGGATTCTGGCATCTTGCAGGTTTTGGGGGCAATACAGTAAATATCCAGTTCCTTTGAGTAGCTGACGCAGTACTGTGGATCATCACAGCTGCTGGTGACACAGAGAAAAATAATAGAAGATGAAGGTATGCTAGGCTGAGCTCTTTAGAAGAAAGCCATCAAACAAACAGAAGGTGGAGCCTCTGGACCCACCAGCTATGTACACTTAAGTCTGCTTTGTGTAACTGCAACTGCACAAAACCTGCTACACACTGGGGATTTGGGCACGGAGTGATGCATGTACTCAATGAATTTGAGTTGGATGTAGTTTTCTTTCATCCTCTGTTTTGAAAGAACTCACTATACTGGACAGTTAAGCAGTATACGAAAAATCACAGTTAATGACCAGTTGGCCATTGCCACTTGCTTTTACATTCATTCCTTTTTTGTCAAGGAAAGATCAACAGCATATGCTCGGCTTAAAACTAATGCAATCAATGCCATGTTTTGAAAGATTAAACTTCCACTTTGTCAGGAAGTACCAGAAAAAATAATCTAAAAACCTGAATACTCTTGGGCAGTCGAGTGTGTAAACTGGGTAATACAAAGGCCAGAAAGAAGATGGTATGAAACCATCATTATTGTAGACTGGACAGAATCACCAATAATTGTGTGACATGATATGACATGACATATGACTGTTACCAACTGAAATCTGATTAACAACTTCAAATACAGTAGCTTTTTAGAGCTGGATTCAAACAATGAGGAAGAATTAAAGATCCAGGCAAAATTTCACAAAGCAAATAATTTCCTTTTAATTGAAACCATAAGGGCATAGTTTTGACGCAGTGAATCCTCTGGGGCTCTTTGCTTCATGTGAACACAAGTGATTTTAAGCATATTATTACATGAATATATTGTACTACATCCCTCACTTGAAAAAAAAGGCATGGAAAGGCAGCAGAAAAATAAACACATTTCCCTTATCCCTCCCATTCGAATGTGGCATACCAGCAAGCTTTTGGCATGACAGCGTATGTTAATGCTGCACATCTATATGGGAATCATATAGCACATTTTTATGTTGCAGTCTTAGCCAATGTTTCCTTCTTGTAAAACATCCAGGGTTTCTGCTAGAAGCTTTATTACATTGTTTCCAAATTCTTAGTAATGTACTATGAATAATCAGGCAAAATTGTGATATTAACCCTAGTGGAAACGAGACATCCCTTATTATTTGCTGTTGATGAAACTTTGTGATGTAAGAAGACCCCAAAACCCAATGATTAGCTTCAGGTAGAAGCTAATACAGAAAGGTAGAGACAACTACATTAATTTCTATGTCTTTATTTTGCAAGCTGTCTGGTCTTAAAAAGAACTATAACAGGGACAGAAACTCCGACAACTGCAAATCTTTGCCCACTGTCCCCCTGCACAGGGGAAGAGATGAGAGCTAAGGAGTGGGGCAAGGCAAGTACTGCAGCGTCATTTTGCCAGGATGTGGTAACTGATGGTCAGCAAAGTACACACTGATCACATAAGATATTTGTTGTTTCCAGTTCAGAATGTCATAAAAATAAGCTTAAACACTTCAAATAGTTTCCACTCATCACTTTACCATTGCTGTGGTAACCTCAGGTATGTTCTGTGATCACAGATTAGATGTTCTGGTCAGTTTTTAAGTGGAAGAGCAGACAGCAGGGCTCAATCAAAAAATAAAAGTGGAAGCATTTGCGTGCATCTGTGGCTTAATTGCAGGGTTTTTTCCACTGAACCCATAGTATAATGATGTTAAAGGACTTCAGGGAGAGGAAAGCAATCTGAACAGTGATAATGTGGTCACGCAACTACTGCCTCTGCAGAGTTGCCCAGTGGGGGATGCACAAAGTGCAAGTTCTGCAGCCTGGGCAGGTCAAAGTGCTGTGCATAGAAAGCAGAATAATTTCTTTTCTCACATGCAGTTCATTTAAAACTTCAGGTAATACATATTTCAGGTAATACATATTATGACATTGTTTGCTAGCTTAAAACAATAGAGGTACCTTGATTGTCCACATAAAGCTTTTAGCATGAACTCATTTGCACTGTCAAGAGTCCAAAGATAGCTGGTGAAGGCGTGTCTCCTTGCTCAGAACAGGAGAAACTGCCATTTTGAGAGTATTTTGGGGTGCAGAGTAGCAGAGAAAAGATCGCGCTCTCCAAAAAAACTTAAGCACATATATATGTAAATAGTCCCATAAACTAAGACATTACCCTCTGTCCAGCTAGTCAGATCACAGTTCTAAGGAGACAGTTTCTTTGTATTCAAAGAGGAAAGGGATATTAAATAATAATTTCGATTTGCTCAAGTCATCCTCTATCATACTGTAAGAATTACAGATGAGATCCAATTCAACAAGAATCTATAGTGCTGTGAAGCTATCAAAACCGCATAACAAGTTTTGTGTACACAGGAAATGTTTGTAAGCATAAGTTTAGCAAACACTTAAGCAACATGCTTTGCTTCTGAATTTACTCTTTTTTCTTCTTCATTTTGCAGTATAACTTACCTATCTGCTCCATGTCATGTAGTAATGGGTTCAGACAACCCCTGTGGCACCCACAGCACTATACAAAAATTGTATCAGTTATCTGACTTGTGTTAAGCTATAATTGATTAAACAGAGTACTCACTACCATAGTATATTTACTCACTAAAACTTTATTCTGATGTTGCCTTTCCTGCATGAAGATTTTAAAACCAGGATTACTTACAATGAAAAGTACATGTAAGTAACTGAATTAGGTTAACTGTGACTTTTGGACAAAATATTTTGAAAACAGATGTTTAGATGCTGCAGTGGCATACAAAGGGAAGTTCAAAACTCCAGTTTGAAAAGTCTTCGATTTTCTAGGCTTGATGCAACCCAGTCTATTTTTGGAGACCTTCGTGTAGTTCTGTCAGAGCTGGCAGGAAAGGCAGTGGTGAGAGCAATGCCTTCCCCTCCCCATTATGGTATAGCTGGAGTTTTACTAGGAAACAGCCTTTGAAGAAATTCCCTTTGCTGAGAGGGAGATTATGTTGAAACCGCTCTGTACATAATGTGACTGTTCTGCAAGGACGGAACACAATTACTGGCAAATCCCATGACCTCTACCCAAAGATGAAGTTATTACAAAGCCCAGCCTGATATCTCAGTACTGTCTGTACAAATAACAAAATTACAATAAACTCAAGGCAGCCCTGAGGTGGGGGCTCCCATCATGGCCAAATCAAGATATTAGTCTTAGGTTTCATTGGGTTGCTAATGTAAGGCAGTAAATAGCACTACATAGAATTATAGAATGGTTAGGGTTGGAAGGAACCTTAAGATCATCTTAAAGTTTCAACCCCCTTGCCATGGTCAGGGACACCTCCCACTAGACCACGTTGCTCAAAGCCCCTTCCAGCTTGGCCTTGAACACTGCTGCAGATGGAGCATTTACCACTCCTTTGGGCAACCTGTTCCAGTGCCGCATCACTCTCAACATTAAAGAATTTCTTCCTTATATCCAACCTAAATCTCCCTGTTTAAGTGTGAATCCATTGCCCCTTGTCCTATTCCCTGTCTGGCATCCATCAATTCTTTTTGCTTTTCAGGCTACAAAACCACTGAAAACCACCTAAAGATGGACCTTACCACCCTCTTATTCTAACTTGGCTAATAAGTTGGCAGAGACAGCCCTCTGTCTGGGTGGAGTGCAGGCATGTTTCAGCAGGAAAGCCATTTGGGCCCTATCGTGGCTTTCTCCTGCACTCCTTTGCTGTGCACGAACCAGGGCTGTTATGGGGAGAGAAGTGGGGCAGGCAGGACTATGCAGGCAGAGATGAACAATGCCTTAACAAGAACAAAAGCAATTTAAAATCCCACCAGTGTGTCAGATTACTTAAGACATTTGACTGAATGTCAAAAATGTTTCAATGAATCGTTCTGCCACCCAGATCTTATTTCTAGGCACTCTCTCAAAAAACAAACAAAAAAAACCCTAAAAAGCAAAAAAGAAAAAGAAAAAAATCCTGAAACTTAGTAATTAACTACTGAATTTCAGGTTTCCTCAAATGTGTGTTTATAATTCCATTGTGCAAATGCGACCGAAAGCACTAAGGCTTTGAACTGGTTAACTTGAATCTACAGAAATACCTTTTCAAGGTATTTCCAGTTAGGGCAAAACTTAAAACCTCACATCCAGCTTCTGGAGTCTTCCTATTGCCCCTGTTTTACCTTGACGTTTTCACAGATGACTGCAGACATGTCACCCACACCTATTTGGTTCATGCTCAGCAGCTCCACAGAACCGATCACCTTTCTTCCAAATGGATTTGATCTGCAGGGCGCTGACTTAAGTAAAATGTGCGATACCATGCGTGCCATAAAGAAGCATGACAGTGATTCACGTGCTGCCTGCAGATTTTCCACAATCTCTTTGTATTGTAGGGCTTGCACTGCTTCATATCATTTGGAGGAACTTTCGGAATAATGATTTGGCGTGTGTAACTGTTTTTTCCATTTCTGTCATCAAAACTGCTTTCAGGGCCATGCTGAAGTTGCAACAAAAGGCTTTCATACATCGCAAATCACTGTAGTACTTGGTGTGCACTATATCAATAAAAAGATTAGCTTACTTATAGGAAAAGGATGACAAAGTCCACAATTGTCCAAGCCATGAGAAAAATGAGGTTCTGTTTCAACTAAACCAGCTAGTAACAATGTCACATTTTAACCCTCAGCTCCTCAGGTATAGTACAAGGCTCACGAGCGGATTTTATCTTATTTGCTGCATTAAATTAGTGCCATTGACCTTGCAGGTCAGCCTTTTGAAGTCAAGCAGACATTTTGCAATTGATTTCCATGGAGCCAGGATTTCATATTCATTTCCACTGCCTATTTATTTCAAAGCATCAGGAAAATTTTCTGCTCAGAATTCCAGAAAATAAATGTGTAACAGAAGGATGCATCACACCCTTGGTGTGAATGCAACATCTTCCAGTACCATCCCACACTGACAGCAACCTATGCAGCCTCTGAGACAGCCCTACAGGGACCAGCAGAAGTATTTAGAATATTTACAGTAATTAATTTTAATGGCTTTCTAGGAGTGGAGAAAGAAAACAACAGGCCAACAAATGACTCAAAGTTGAAGCAAATAGAAATGGTTCAGGAGAGGGCAGAAGAGACTAGACTTATAGAGTCATAGAATCGTAGAATAGTTAGGGTTGGAAAGGACCTGAAGATCATCTAGTTCCAACCCCCCTGCCATGGGCAGGGACACCTCACACTAAACCATGTCACCCAAGACTCTGTCCAACCTGGCCTTGAACACCGCCAGCAATGGAGCATTCACAACTTCCCTGGGCAACCCATTCCAGTGCCTCACCACCCTTACAGTAATGATTCCTTCCTTATATCCAATCTAAACTTCCCCTGTTTAAGTTTGCACCCATTGCGCCTTGTCCTCTCACTACAGGCCCTAATGAATAGTCCATCCCCAGCACCCCTATAGGCCCCCTTCAGATACTGGAAGGCTGCTCTGAGGTCTCCAAGCAACCTTCTCCAGGCTGAACAGCCCCAACTTATACCTGGAATAACACTGCATTGAAAAGGTGAGGCAACTCCCATACAGATCCCTACTCAAATCCATGGTTTTGACATTCATCGAAACAAAAATTGACTGAGCCAGGTAGAGGAATTTAAGGGAGATATTTTGTATTCTGCTCCCATTCACTGGAAAAAAAAAAAAAAAAAAAAGCAGCACCAGGCCAGGTTTTATTAGTTACGTATTTTCAGGAGTGCCAAGAGTTGATAGCATATTTCCACAAGGCCTGGCTTCCGTCACGAGGAAATCACATTCCATAAAAGATAAATAGCTACCAATGAAAAAATATATGAAAAGTGGGGAAAAGATACCTGGCCACGGACTGGTGTCAGTGACGTGCACACCAAGGAGCTATCAGGGCAGGGTTTTCCTGGACTGGAGAATGGGAGAAACACAGCAAGCCAGAGGCTGATTGACAATGACTACCAACATGTAAGAATGGGTTCTCTACTGAAATGCTGCCCCGCAAGCACAGGAAATAAAGGATGGCTATTTCTAGCAGAGAGCTTCCAATCTAACTGTACCTGTAGTTATCACTTAATCCAAAAGACTACTCAAAATGCTATGGGGCTCAACTACATGACCTTTAAAGGTCCCTTCCAACCCAAACCATTCTATGATTTATAATTCTATGATTCTATGATCTTACAGGAGGTCAAGAAGTCATGCTGCCCCTACATGAGTCCTATCCAAGCACATTAAACAGCAGTTCCAACCAACTCAAAGAAGTGATACAAATACACATTTCTCAATATAGTTAGGGAAAGGCCTGAGTATGTAAGCAAGCCTTTCAGGATGCTCAAAGGGGTTTGCATATGGTCTTCTATTCCTTCTGAAGGAAAACGATTTTACATTATTTTTTCTTTGGTATTTCCATAGCCCCAGCGCACATTTTTAATCTGAAACTGAGGACTTGAATTTGCTGGGAAGGGTCAAAATAGAAACTCTTATTTTTCTGTGAATTTCCTTCCAGGCAGCCTACACAAACTCAAATGCTTTTCATTGTTTTAATGACAAAGTAAAAGGAATGGTGTTTCAGCTGCCAGTGGGGGATCTTCACTGCATAGCAAAACACACTGCATAGCATCAGACCCTCAGGTTTTTGTTTAGAAATGTGAAAATGATCTTCTGTAAGGAGTAGTGTCCCACTGAAAGGATAGTGATCAGAGGAAGTCCAAGGCACTGGAAGCAATCACATGCATTGAAGAGGAATCTGGGGTACACATGAATACTGATGTTACTGATCACATCAGTGCATCCTTCATCTGATGTGATTCAGGATCTTTTTTGCTGAAGTTCCCAAGCTTATGAATCAAGTCAATGCAAAATGTATTTTGCACAGAGTGGTAGTACAGTCTGATACCAAATGCTAGAAAATCAAGGTCCTGGCATCTCAGGTAGGTGCTCCAAATTTAGCAGGTAGTCTCTCACCTGAGCCTCTGTGCCTTAGATTCGCAGCTTGAAAATAGGGCTATCCTACACCAGGAGGTAATTTTATTCAATCTAAATCGAAATGTCTTGTACATACTTGCTATTTTCATATACGTAGGAAGATATAGGCATTTGCAATCTTCCAAGTTCATCTTTAACATGGCAAAATGAAATAGCTCCAGTTTTCCTCTGACCTTTTTTCTTGCAGAAACTATTGACTGACCTCAGCACAAGCTGGTGAACTATTCCATGTCCTGAAAACACATCATGAAAAAAAGTAATTATGCACCATAAACATCCAATTTAATACTGCAGATAACATTTTTACACTGTGTTTCTTAATGATGATTTCCTCAGCAGGAACCTTCTGGACAAAGCAATAAAATTCAACCATTGGGCTGCATCCTGGTGATGCTGGTGCAGTCCCCAGCAGCAGCTGGATGCTGTAGGTGGATTCCAGCTGCCTGAGAAAACAAAGCAGCCATAGCAAACTGTTAGGCCTCATACAGCAGAGCAAAGTAGCAGGGCGTGCAGTACTTTGTGTGAGGATGTCAGACAAATGATGAGACAGAGCAATCTTTGTTTTGTTTCTCTAGAGAAACGTGCCATACCCTACTTGAGCCAGAGCTTGACCCCTTATGCTCCAGGCTGCCTTTTTGCCTGTCTCTGCAATCATCTGCCGACCAATGGAGTCTGCTTCCCAGGACTCAGTTGCAGCATCAGTCGGCCAGATTTGCAGTCCCAACATGTCTCATCTAGGCCTTTTGTCCCTGTTCATGGTTTTCTGCCATTTCTCCTCTTACCTAGCCGTCTTAACATGCGCCTAACTGGTCTCTTTAAAGGTAGGGTTTAGCGCACACTACAGAAAAAACCCACAGAGCTGCCCTTGAGGTGTGGAGTGGCGAAACTCAGGAGAAGAAAATGGGAAGGCATATGTTCTGGGGACAACAGACAAAATGCAGGAGGAGGGGGCAGCCCACGTCTCTCCTCCTAAGGCAGAGGATTAGCACAACAACCCACATGAGACCAATGTTCTGAAAAAGTCCAGGTTTGGCTGTTGTCCAAGGACACATTGTAGCAGTTCTACCCAGGGCAGAAGGAGAACACCCAAATAAAATAATTGCTGTGTGTCATTGCCATCCTTTCCTGAATACTTTCATTGTCCTGGGGACACGTACAAGGTCTTTTCTTCTCTCTACACTCAGCTACCCAGCTGCACCCGGGGGCCTGTCTTGCTTTCACAGTCATGCACAACACAAGGATGAGCTTGCCCCTCTGCTGAATCATAGCTTATCTTAGCAGCAACCACACTGCATTGAGTTTGTTTCCTGCTTTTGGGAGCTTCCTAGATCCAGGCAGCACCGTGTTAGGAGCAGAATGCTGAGAGCAGGGCAGCCTGAGGCAGAGTGAGGGCGTGAAGGAGGGTGCAGAGGTTCAAGGGAACTGGGTACCACTGCAGGATGGCCCTTCACCCCAGGTGAGCCAAGGCACAGCACAGGGGCGCTGGAGGCTCAGGCAACAAGTTGCTGATTTGCAGCTTGTTTGCTGATTCTTCCAAGAAGCGAAGCAACACAGTTTTTCCACTTCTTTCTTTCTAAGGAGCTGGATTGGTTTTGAAGAGAAGATTCTTTTAGAGGCAGCTTGAGGCAGGCATCAGCGGGGAAATTTCTGCAAGACCAGTTAAAGTTGTAAGCATGAAAACCAGCCCTGTAATTAGGACTGGGAGGCGTCTAAACAGGCAAGTGCCTGCAACCCCTACTCGCCAGCCCAGCTTGACAGGGTTTGCTATCAGCCCAGCTCTTACTGCAGTTTGACTTGGGGTATTTCTTCACGCCCCTGCCTCATGCTGACCTTCTTAGGGGCTTTTTAAGGGAGTTTATCAATGGCTTTTTTGGAAAGTCAAATAAAGTATGTCAACCAGTTCCCCTGCTGAGATATTTGGTGACATTTTTGAAGAATTACGTCAATTTCATTAGACATGATTAGCTTTCCATTTAGATATAATGTGCCTGTTCTGTATAAAAGAGGTGTTTACTGATGCTATTTCACTTTAAGTTAGCAAGGTTTTCAGCGTTGGCAGTATTTGAGTGTGCACACTTTGGCAGGGTTCAGTGCATACAGTGATGAGGGCATTGTGAATACCTAGACAAATTAATAATGTAGCAACACAGAGAAGCACAAGACAGTTAATATTAATGTTAATATCAGAAGTGTCTAGAGCAGCAGACAAAATATTCTTTCTCTTTGTCAGGAACAAAGGGAGATCAGCAAGTGCCATGTATGGATTGCACAGCTTCACTTAAAAAACACTAAATAATTTCAAAAAATGCTCTAATTTCTCTTTAAAGAAATAATCAATGCTAGTTCTCTCTCTGACTTAGTAAAGAAACTAGAGCTATGCCCTTAAACCAGGGCTTTCAATTCATGTTGACAGACCCTGATGAATATAATTACAGAGAACCTCAGCCGAATGGCAGTTGAGGGGGAGAAGTTAAAATGAAAACCTAATATTGGAAAGAATTGATCTGCCTTCTTTCATTTTCTCTCTGGAGCCCACACAGAGCTCATTTATTGGAAAGACTGATGGCAGCACGGAGACTGTGGGACTAGTCCGGGCTTGTTGTGCAATGCACTTAAATGATTAGGGAATATTGGACACCTTTGCTGGAGTCGGCTGTTTGTCCTCCAGTCTTGGAGCTGTGCAATGCTGCCTGCCAGTCGAGCATCAGGGCAGCCCCACTTGGAGCCATGGAGTGCTGCTGATGGTGCAGGAGCCTCCCTGATCGATAACCCCGCTCCTCCGATGCCTCGGCTAAGAGCTGAAGAGACTAGTTGGTGCATATGTAATGACTAGAATTTAATTATATATCAGATTGATTTTCAATTACAACTTCAAGGAGCTGTTTGCCAGGATTTCAAGTTTTTGAGAAAGGCCCTGTGTCTCCTTTCTGAATTCTTTTCTCCCTGTATTCCTGTGCTATGTGGAAAATGTTACAGGCTCTCTACCTTCAGCTCTCTGTCTGGGGATAAACAGCTTCACAGCTTCCAGTAATAATAAGGTCAGCTTTATCTGAGGCTGAACCCAATCATAGCTGGAAGAGGAACTTTGAAGGTGTGTAATAAAATTAAAAGGCCTAGTTATAATAGTGATTTTTTTTTTAAAAGAAAAAATTAGGTTTCTTAGTGCTGAATTAAGAAGCAGAATCTACCTTCAAATTCAAGGTTTTTGGTGTTGGGCATAGCACCAAAAGAGTCTGAATTCAATACAGTCTGTAGAAATGGGAATGTGTGAGTAATAAAACATTCTCATTTTATAAACTCATCTAAACCTAGTCCTGGATGAAACTGGGAATATTCAGTATATGAGAATAACCAAGTAGATCAGAAATGTTTTCATGAATCCCTTCTACATCAGTTTTGTTTCTTTTATAGGTGTTCTTATGGCTATTAAGAATGAATATTAATGAATGTTCTCATGAGATTTTAGTGAGACTTTCAACAAAATGCAATCAGTATGTGAACTGTATGTCAGGTAACTACATGAAAAATCTTCCAGTGAACTCACAAGGAATTATTTTAAAATCATACAGAAGTGTATAAAGAGTATAAAATAACCCCAAAGTGTATAAAGGGAAACCCCCCAAAAAAAAACTGAATTATGAGTGAACTAAAAAATTGGTTTTGTGTGGACAGAAAAAGAAACCCCTGAGCAAATGAATAAAGAGCAGGAAAACAGCAGCAATCAAATTACTTAGGCTTGCACTTGCTGGGACAGAGAATGTCTTTGCTCATTGGTGTGGGACATGTGACACGGCCATCTCCATACTTACCACTGGTTTTTCCAGTGATGGCATGTGAACTCCATCAGGCAGCCAGGACATAGAGTACCACTTCTAAGGGAGTAGCAACAGCATCAGCCCCATGGGCTGTGGGAGGGACTGAGCACCCTTCCCTGCAGGAGTAGCCACATATCCTGTCTGCCCATATATACATAACAATACCAGATAAAATGCAAAATACCTTTTAGAAGGTATATCACTGCATACATATAAATAGGTATGTGCTATTAGTCCTGAGTTCTGTAGCAAATAGAAAAAAATTCAGTAGAATAAAATTTTAACCTGTTATTTCCAGGAAGCTGTACTGGAATAGAGATATGACTAACAGGAAGTGAAGGTAAAGCTATTCTTTAATAAACCTGTAAAATAATAAATACATGTATTGTTCGGATGTATTTGAACAGCACTATTGCTGTAATGCATTCTTTTTGAAATTTTCTTCATTTTCTGAAAAACTTGCATGGAAATCTTGACAATGTGTCATTGATAAAGCCCAGCCTTTTTCTATTATCCAGTCGTAAGCCAGCTGCTTTCTTGAGACATCCTATATACAATGCAGTTTTAGTTCACTTTGACTGTTTTAAACCTGCTACCTGGTTCCCCCTCCATGTTCTCATGATAAGCATGGTTGTATTTACTATATTATGCCTCCCCTATTACCTTCTTTCCAAAAAGAATAGTCCTAGCTGAATTACTGTCTCTTTTTCAAGATTTTAATTACCCTTGTATCCCTTTACCTACGTTTTCTGGTTCTATTCTATCCTTTTTGATCAGTGGGAGAACAGGTTTACACATGATGTTCATGATCCAGGCACACCTTGTATTTATACTATTTAATGTTGATAATTCCTGTTTTTTCTGTGCTCCCTTCCTAATAATTCCTAATTTTCTGTTTGTTTCTTCTGATTGTTCCCATCCGTGAAGTTGATGTTTGGATAAAACTACTTACTGGAACAAATTTTCCTGAGGAATATAGAATAATAGAAGAGCTCAGCTTGGATTTTGGGACGTCAGTGAACCCAACAGCCTGCTCAAAGCCATGAGATACTGGAAAACTCCCAAAACCATCTCTTCTCCAGGCTAGACTGACCTTGTGAGGCAAGTTTTCTTTCCCTAGGATTATCCCATTGCTGAACATTGTCATCTCAGTCTCAGCCCATTTCTCCATATAGTTTCTGAATATAACAATGCATTATGATTCAAATACCATGACAGTCTAACTGAATTTATCCTATTTCAGTGTTTTGCAACAGAAGCAGCCATGCCTTCAGCTAGAAAGCATGAACAGCCCCAGCTTTTCAAAAGCCTTTCATCCTTCAAAATATTTAACATATTCTCCATCCCTACTGACTGCATTTTTGTTTTACAGTGGGCCCATCCAGTACACAAAACAGGCCTCTATAGGCAGCCCCATTGCAACCACGGAGAAGCTTACAATAATCAGCATTATAGCTGGTGGTAGACGCACATAGAATGGGTTCTCCAAGGCTAAATCTTTAGGGGTTGAGTTACAGTAGCGACACACAGCACCTGAGTAGGGGAGGCAGGAATAATAAGAACATCTTGTCTGTGTCTGGCCTTCTGAACACCACCAAGATCAGGTACACACAGTTCACCTAATCAACAGGGTGCATCTGTACAGTCAACACATGTGGCTGTAACAGATACTGGCCTTTTATGTGAAGGTGAGAAAAATTCTCAATAGGAAGGACTCAGACGCAGTGAAGCTGATTAGGCTGTCACTACCACTCTTTAGAAGCCTCTGTTATCTTTTTCTTTCTGTTTCTCAGATTTCCCTTGAAAGCTCCATTGTGGCTTTGACATGGGGATGCTAGAATGAAAATGTAAATGTCCAGTGTTTAAATGGAGAGGTCACTTGAATACTCTGAGGAGCCAAGTGAGACAGAAGGAAAATACACATTAACTTTACTATAAGATTTAGAGCACTTCATGATACAGGTTTTGTTCTTTTCCTGAGGACTAGACTCCCCCTTTCAGCCACCATCAAGATGAACATCAAGCACTCAGTGTGTGAGATGGGCACAGCACAGGGACTGCAGCATCAGGGCAGCAGCATCTCTCCCAAGGCCGAGTCCCATTTAACATTTCAGTGATCATGAGAAGATTTTCTCAAACAATCCTAAACCAAGGATAAAAAGAAAGGATTTTCAAAGAGAAATAAGCTCTTGGCAGAGCAGGCAGCAAGGTGTTTTGTTTCTTATCAAATAGAAGACAGGCCGAGGATTCCTCCTGAGTGATGCTGTGTTTAGTTCTCAAAAAAAGAGTGTCTCTACAATACCAGCACTACACTTGTACAAGTAGAACAAAGTTTAATCTGAAGGATCAGAAGGAATTAGAAGCAGGTCAAAATCAGAAACATTTGTATTTAAATCCTCACAGGCTCATGCCTGTTCGCTGCAGAGAGGTTGCTGGGGTGTAAAATGTTCAGATCATCTTTTTCTCCATAAGGTCAGGTTTCCTGCACTTTGGAAACAGGGTCCCAGATGCCACAGCTTTTCATAGCCACCTTTTGTCTTACAGCACATTGCCAACAACCGTGTCTGCTGGGCCTCATGCTCAGTGCAGGAAAATGAAGTGTGTTTGAGAAGACGTTAGGTTTTCCTCCAACAGGACTGCTCAATGCTCTTGAAGTCAACTATTAGAAGCTTGTGTGGTGAGAGAAGATCCAGTTTTAAGATGAGAGCACAGTCCAGATGAGGACAGTCACACAGATACAGCAAACACCAGCTCATCTCAAGTCTCCTGAGCCTCCTCCATTTAAAATGAACTGGATCAGATCCATCACATTAGTGTGTTCACTATGTTGCCTGATGTAGACAGGCTCAGACACACTCTTACCATTCTGTATCTCAAAGAGGAGAGAGGTCGGAACGCTGGCTGAGTGCTGCCTGCTGGGAGCAGAAAATTTCACTCCGGTGGTTTCTGCTGCATTGCCAAAGTGTTCCATAATTTTCAAAATCTTAGGCTTGCCTCACCTTGTGCGCCCCCAGACACTGACATTTTTCCAGTCCTTCTGCCCCATGTCTATTCCCTGATCTGCTCTTTTACTACTTCTTTTGCCTCTTCAGTTGTCACTTTTTTTAACCTGAATCTCAAAATGTATTCTCAATTTCTCCACTTATCAGAAAAAGAGCAATTTTTTATTGCATGTTTCCCATTTCTACCACAGTTCATCTCTTTGTCTTGACTCAGCCTATATTTAACTTTTCTATAATGTACAAAACTTTCTCCCACTGCCCCTGTGAAAGTTATGTTACCTTAAATTTTTCCTGTCTACTCCATTTCTCCTTGTCAAGTTTTCCTCAAGCTACTTTATAGGGAGGATGCTATATAAATTATTTATTGCACTGTATGCTAGGGAACTGACTGGTTTTAGTGTTATCAGTGGCATTATTAGAATGAACAATACTATAAGGAGGTTTGATGGGAATTACAGAAGCCAGGTTACTCACATCAAAGAAGGAGACAGAGAGCTTATGGCATGTGGAGGGAAGAGATGACCAAATCAAAAAAATTCTCATGAAGGATTTCTCTTTAGCCTGATGTAATCTGAAATAATAATAGATCCTTTTAACCCAAACCTTTGTGTCCCTCCCACAGGCTAATGAAAATTTTCATTTGCCTCTTGCCACTTTATGCATTCAGGCAACAGAACAAATATTTCCAGAACGACTTTTTCCTCCTTTTTTTTCTTTTGTTTACCTGAAATCACCGTATATCCCAGGAAGTACTGTCTGCATGTGCTAATCACCACACTGAGCGTCATCAAGAGAAGACAATATGTGGCATAAAAGACGCAGTGTTACAAACTAGCATCATGAAAGCTGTGGCACTAAATTTCAAAGGACAGGATTGGAAAATCAATCTGCTATCAGCAAGCAGTAGTTGACATAATTGAATAGAAACCTGACTTGAGGAAGTACAAGGCAGAAGTGGACTCACTGCAGCTGAAAATCTGTAATTACAATGACCTAAGGCCAAATTGGACACTGTTCTCTGTGTGCATCAGATACTTGGATATCACCTCATCTATGCACACAGCCCCGCAGAATCCAGCCCTATGGGATCCCTTTGAAGCTGGAAAGGAATAAGATTCTCCTCCACTCCATGAAAAAAATCCTGTTTCATATCAACTTTTGGGACATGTCCCCATGGTCTCTGATTGTTCTACCATGAGGGATTACACACTGGTCGCCCTTATCCATTGGTGCCATGGCCCCAAGACTTCCCAGCCAAAGCTCCCAAGAGGCTGCCAAGCTGCTGGGTGAACAGCCTGCAGGAAAGCAAGAAAGCCTCTCCATGAGCTGTTTTATGAGCCTTTCTACTTTTTTCACTGCAGAAATCCCAGAGTTAGGAACCAAGAGCCCACATGGAGCTCAACCATATAGTAAATGTGTTGCCATCATGGCTGGAGAGGATCAGCTCAAAATCCTGACAAGAGTACACTTAGATAAGGGAACAAAATTCCCTTTTTGTTTTTAAGAAGTCCTGCAATTTTTCAGCCTGATTCATGACTTTCTTGATAAAGGCCTAATTATTTGGGAAGGAGACAGTCATACTGTCTAGCACTGGACAACCAATAGCCATGCTTAGAAAACCCTTGGAGACACTGCTTCGCTTTGACTGTATAGGGAAATATGGCTGCTTTGGCCTGAATCATCCTGCAATTAAATGTCTGAAATGGGGATTGCAAAAACGCATGTGGTGTTGGAATGTTTGTCTCTGACAAAGCTCAAATGAATACGGATCTGAGGAGCCTCCCTGCTTTAAGAAATGCACCGTGCACCAGTGCACTGCTATAAATAAAGTGATTGGCAAAGAAGCAGTGTGCATCATTTAAAGCCATTTTGCCAACAGGTAACAGGTATATGCCCGAAAGAAGTATAACATCTCAGCAAAGCACTTTCATGCATGTGTAACAGAGGCTGTGTTCTGGCTTGCTTCATATAAAAATGCTTCCAAAATCAAAACTCCAGCTAACACCACTGTCAGGTACAATATGTCAAGCTTAAAGCCTGAAGGTGAGCAGAGATGTCCCATAAGCCAACACTGGGAATTCCATTACGTGATCCTCTTTTGCCAAAAGCTTGTTGCCCAAGATCTTTTTAACCAAGTGGTTTCAGACAAAAGTTTGAAAATGGCTCAAATTCTTATATCCCACAGGCTCAAATTCAGAGGGTAAACAAGTCATGACAGTTTAGTGACATGGAAAGTTTTGAGGCAAGGCTTGAGACGCTTTTGCTGCTGACCATTTTTCTATCTATTTTACGTGTGGTGTGCAAAGAAGAGTAATTACTTTCATAGAAGTTTTGTGGCAGAGATGAGAGTTGTGCCCCACCTTTTCTCGACCCAAACTGGACCCTTCCCCTTTTGTCTAACTTTTGTTCTCATAAGTCAGTTATTTTTAAAAAATTACTTGGTGAGGTAGGAGTGTGGATTGTGGGTTTGTGGGCTTGAAGTCAGCTCATCAGAATGATACCCAAATACAGCTCGAGAAAAGCAATAGATAGCCAGTTTCGAATCCTACCCTGAGGAAGTGCTGTTTGAAACTTCATCAGAAATTACTGTAGTGTGGTTGCAGCTGAAAATTCCAAGGTGGGAAGATAGAAAACGTAGAAGGGCAGATTATATAACACAGCTGGTCCCAGTTCTGGAGAACAGCTTCTATGGGAGGCTGAGAAGCATTCTGCTTGCAAGGAAGAGCTGATAAAATTAACATTAGACATGTGAAAATTTTAAGATCCACCACAGTGGCAAAATACATTTTTTTCATATATTTTTTCTTTTCTTTGTTATTGTACTTTACACTGATTTATGATGGATTACTGCAACGAATCCTGACCATTGAAAGGCTATTTACTTTCCACGCAAGACAAGCTCCCTACAATAATGAGTGGTTTTTTTTAAAGCCAAGTTCAGCCACTATCCTGAAGGACATCATCAATGTGAAGCAAACGAATTTTCTGCCCAAGACTTTCAATGAAGGCCAAAAACAAAAAAAAAAAAGGAAAAAAAAAAAAGGTTTCTTGAAAAAAAGTTATTTTAGAAAATAAATGCAGAATCTATATTCTGTACAACCGAGAGGTGGAGACTGATAGTTCATTTCTGCATGAACTTTCCTTTTTTCTATCTTAACATTATTTTTATAAGTAAAAATTAGCAAGATAAATAAGAGCACTGTCACAGTCAAAAAGCCAGAAATCTAAAACGTCATCTGCAAAGCCCAAACACTAGCTGTGATTCATGTTCCATTGGCACATGTTGGAAGTTGGGATGAGCACCAGACTCTGGCATGCAGTGGGCTGCTCTAAGGGGAGAGCAGAGATGTTGCATATGAGTAGACTCCACCAAAGAGCACACACTGGAAAAATAATGAAGAAATGAGCCATGTGCATTAAAGTGTACAAGACATCTTCATGCTTAGGAGCATTTCGCATTGTGGAAAAAAGCAAAAGGGTTGTTTATAGCAAAGCATCTGGGCTTTGTTGTTCTGTGTTATTAATGGGTGACTGGTTTTACTCTGATGGGCTCTGATCAGAGCTATTAGAGCTACAGCACATGCACAAAGTGGCTTTTGGTCACAAGACAGCTAGAGAGGGAAGATTCCGAAATCTTTGCTATCCAGCTGTTTCTATACTGGATACTGAGCACATGCTATGCTCTATTTTGTAGCTATATCTAGCCATGTCTATAAGGATTGCACTTCAGATCCACATTCCCCTCCAGAGGCTACCTGAGGGCCACAGTCCTCTCTTCTAGGATAAGTTAGCTAGAAATGTTTCTATTTAAAACTAGAAAGGCTTTTATAGTGAGAAGATGTGTTCTTTGTAGGGAATTTGTGTAAGAAATCCTTCCTCTCCACAGAAAATTTATGTGGGAATTTTTTTCAAATGAAACCAAATATTTGCAAACTCTCCCTTTGCCTACACAATACGTCACCTCCCCACACTTCCCTGCAATGGGGATCCCCAGCCAGACTTCATTCCTCACAGTGCATGCTGGAGAGGTTTCCCTGTGATGCAGGACTTTCTCTTGTAAAGGCAATTTTCTGTACACCCCTTTTTTCAAAACAAGCTCTGATCCAAACTCACACCCGCTGGAACAGAGTGGAATCACGCAGGCAGGCTGTGGGCTTTGAATCAAAAGCTCACAAAACACCTTACTCATTTTCTCTGGCTCTCTGACTCCCTTCTGCTCTTTCTTTTCCAAACAGAAGGAGGGAATCCCACAGTGTGTAGGTGTTACTCACTTTTTCCTTTCCCTCTTCTCCAATGAGGTCAGGAAATAAAGCAGCCTGAAGGAATACTTGCTCCACACATATGGAGGCATCATGAAGTAGCCTAAGGCAGGGTGAGCCTCTGTCTCCTGTCTCCTGTGTGGTTGCCCTCCCTTGCTACTTGAGCAGGACAAGCAGGACCTACCACAGAAGTCACTGCCAAGACTCTGAAACAGGTGTCAGCCCCACAAAGGGGAAACAATCACATCACTTATGCAGCTTCTTTTACTGCTCCAGCATTAGAAAAGATCCTGGCAGGAGACCTCCCAGGCAGCTCTGTGTCACAGATACATCTGTCTTGGGCTGATTTTCTGTCCTTGTCAGGCAGTTTGAGAGATGCTGTTGCTGACATTGCTGCTGTTAAGACAATCCAGAACCCAGGTTTTACGGATCTGTAAAATACAAGAACTGAACATACATTTTTAAAGCTAATGCATCTTGCATTCAAGGACACAGAGAATATTTCTCTGTAGAAAGACAGTAGACTGCATGAGCTGTTTTATACCAGGACTAATCTGTCTGCTTTAAACAAAAGGAGATAAGCAAGCGTCTCCCTGAAACTGATTATGCCTTTATTTATTGATGCTGCATTGCTAGGGTAAGAGGCAAAGATGGGTTTAGTGGGCATTAGCCCTCCATTGCATGCAGCCAGGCCATCATTGCTGGTTGGTGTTAGGGGTGCTGTTAGAGGTGGCTGCTTGGGGCTGCACAACCAACAGGTATCTGTCCTGGAGATGTACCTCATTACCACCCGCCGCAGTGTTCTGTCCTCTTTACTGTCAGAAATGACACATCTTCCTCTGCACTTACCATTAGTCTCACAGGGAACTTTGACAGGGCCCAGGCTTACTCTGAAAGAGATAAAAGTGAAAAGGTCACACCTCTGGGTCAGAGGCTAAAAGGCAGATAAAACACTCTGCCTGCAGAAGCAAAATCCAAGGGAAATCACATCAGCTCCCAAGAAAGGGTAGCTTGTAGGAGCTGGGGGCTGAACTCCAGTGGGAGGATGCAATTGCCCTTCTTTTAGCAACTTCCTCCACTTTTTTTTTTCCGACATGGGTTAACAAAATATATTTAAGCACAAACCAAAATAAACTCAAATGAAAACCCCAGGCTGTCTCCTCTCCAATGGCTGATTTAATGGAGACTTTTGCTCTGCAGGGTCATCTTTTCATCTCTTACTGAGGGCAGAGGAAAAAGTATTTTTAAGCACAGGAAAGACAAAATTTAGTATTAAATGTCTTCCTTTAACCAAGCAGGGGCACAGCTATTCTTCTGACTTGCAACTTTAAGAGGACTTTGAATAATAAATCAGAAAATGTCAGGCTTTCAGTTAGGGTTAATGAAAGGGATAGTGGCAAGTTGTGGGAGGGTGGTATAAACCATGAAATGTAAAAACATGGATAATACAAAACATATGTAAATGGGGATCTAAAGAACCTCTTCAGTGTATTTAGCAAGAAACTATTAGCATTTCTATAAGCAGAAAATGCAGCTTTGAGGCATCTCAGCCAGAACGAGCCATACTGCACAGTGCATGTGGACTTTTACATATTGAGCCATAGGCCAAGAGAGAAATTTTGTTCAGATCTCTTTGAATCAAAACATCCCTTCGAATAAAAAGCCATGAATGTTCAAGTCACATTTCCCAGGAGAATCAGAACAACAGGGATGGCTGAGTTTTGCATGTGTGCATGTGAAGTGAGATCTCATAGTAGCTCTGCAGAGGTGCCCATGCCCGCAGAGAACCTATAAATCTACACTCGCACAGACGGTCCCAGTTGCTCAAATATTAACATTAAGAGATCAAACTTTAGATAATTTAGATGGCACTGTACGAGTCTTGGATTTTTTCTTGTGCTTACAGCTTGTGCCTAGCTTTACGTAACCCACCATCTGTCCCTCTTTAGCTTTATGTCCATAGATCCTGGTCTCCTTTCCAATAAATCTGTGAAGGCTTTGCCATTGATTTTGCTTGATTTCCAGCACTTCTCCTGTACTTAATTTTTTTCATTCAGCAGAGTTTTAGACTCTCAAACTTCTCTGTGTAAGACCAACATGAGGAAGGAGTGAGGAAATAGAGTTTTCAGCTGAACCAGGATAACTGCTGAGCCATTAGAAACTCATGAGGGTTTAGGGGGCCTGAGAGTTTATGGGGCCCCAAAGTACTAGAGAAAGATTGACAAACTATCTTAAGCAGAAATTGAAAATCTGGGGAATGACCAACCAGTTTAACCCTGGCAAGATGCTTGAACACAGTATTAAGCAACTGCCTCATAGCAAATAGGAATAACTCAGATAAAAAATACTGGATAACTTGGATTTGTGAAGAACAAATATCAAACCATGGTCTCTTCCACTGAGATAGAAAATATTTTACAGTCTGGAAAAGGATCCATGGGTTCAATGTTGAGTTTAATAATGTGTTTTCTGACATTTCCCTTGCTAAGGATATGGGTTTTAAACAGAAGTTCTCCAAAATGGGTACCCAACTGACTGAAAAACACAGTCAAGTAATAGCATTCACGACATCAGTACCGAGCTAGGAAGATACACCTATCAGAGCAGTGGAACTGTCTCCCAGGTTTTCATCTAACTACTGCATCTAACAGTACTAGCTCTTTCTTCTAACTTCACTGTGCTGTTCACAGCTGCATCTAAGAGCATGAAATTAATAAAACCACATCTGCCATCACTGCTCCCTCCAGGTCTAAAGATTGAGGTGACAAATTGCACTCCAGGCTTTTAAGGCATTTTTGATGCATCTGCTCTGGGTCTTACGACAGAGCTGGCTCCCAGTCACCCGGTTTCCAGCTGAGCATTTCACAACATACAGGTAGCTCTTGGAGTAGATACCACCAAGCTGTGGAGAGCACACCTACATTTCTCTGAAATCCTGTGACAGAGAAACTTGTTCTAGGACATAAGGAAGACTATAAAAGAGCAGGATGTAAATCTAGGTTTCCCCAGCCACAGGCTATCCCCCAGCCATGGGACTTAGGAGGAAAAGATGCATCATTTCAGATATTTAAAAAAAAAAACCCAAACCTAAAAAAACCCAACAATGACACCCAAAACTGACCGCCCCCCAAACAAAACAGATGCTTGTTAAAATACACTTTGCTGCAAACTTCATTGTTTGGGGTTGTAAGAGAAGATCTATTTTCCAGGTGGTGAAACAGCCAGTCCTATTTTTAACACACCCGGATTTAACTGGCTAATGAATCCATACAGTCAAAACCTGGATATGGGCTTTTTCTTGCAATTATCAGAATCAGAATCACAAGTAGAACTCCTAATCTAGTGGATGATAACGTGTTGTGTAAACCATTGCATTAAACAATAAACCCCCAGGGATTCATTTTCAGCATATGGCTGATCATTAAACTTCTTTTAGGTTTTTTAAGGTTATTCTGAACTTAAATCAATACTTAGCTCAGCTCTGCTGCTGTGCTTTATTCATTGAATGCATCCAAACCACAAACCTTTTCTCAAACATGGAGAATCCTCTCTCTGGTTTTAACTAAAAACTCTTCATTCCAATTTTTTAAATATTGCACTATTCCAGGAAAGCTCCTGAAATTAATTCATCAAACAGTTGCTCAACTCCCTTCTTCCCTCCCTTTAATCTTGGGTGCTGACCTGGCCATTCATTCCATGTTTGCAGTGGTGAGTTCTGCAAACCCAGTTTCCATGGCAGCCCTAATCCATGAATAGGGCTGGCTCCATCCGTGGTCACTTAGGACATGTCCTGTTGCTGACTGAATCAGAAGACAGAAAACAAGCGCCTTCAGTAAACATGACCTAATGAGATTCCCGGCTCTGTGACAGGGGCCTGGAAAGGGAACGCATGGGGACACCCGCTTCTTCTGGGATTTTCCACTGAGGTCTCCCAATATTTTCCTGCCTGTTTTTATAGACTGTTTTATTTAAACTGCATTTGTAGTCACTTCTTCAATCTTTTTCTTTTTTAGATACAGATATAACTGATTGAACATGGCAAAACCAAGGGCTGGCTTAGAAAGAGCTGTGTCCAGCGCTCTCTCGTTTCTGTAGGTGCTAGGTTTTTTGCTGTCTAGAGGCCCAGCCAACCCTTTCCATGACTGTAGGACTCCCACAGCATCAGGGGGTTTTCCTCTGAAGACCAAGAGGTTCCTGCAGGGCTCCTGTATTGCCAAGAACAGGCCCCTCTGCATTCAGCTATTCCACTTTAAACAGCAGCATGCTGATCCCTTGCTACAAAGTCTTCCCCAGCCAGGCCCTAGAAGCTGCCTAGGGGGCTTCTGCAAATGAATTGAACAAAAATTAAATTCTACAAATTCCCCAAATAGTACATAACTTCTTTCATTTTATGCTGAGTAATCACAGTCAATTCATCTGGGCATTAGCATGATTGCTTGTGAAATCATCTAAGAAAATAACACTCAAACATTTCCATAATATTAGGCATTTCAAGCTGCCAAGACATTAGAAAAAAAATAATTCTATGTAAAAATATGCCTGAAATACACTGAAGCAGACAGGCTGTGTATTTTGAGTATCTATTCTTCACTGAAAGGGTTATCAAGCTCTGGAATAAGATGCCAAGGGAACTCGTAGAGTCACCATCCCTGAGGGGTTTAAAAGACATGTAGATGTGGTGCTTAGGGACATGGTTTAGTGATGGACTTGGCAGTGCTGGATTAATGGTTGGAACTCGATGATTTTAAAGGTCTTTTCCAACCTAAATGATTCTATGGTTCTACATATTCTTCAAAGTATAACTCTTACTTGGTTCCACCAAGCTTCTTTTCTTTGCCTTGGGACATGTAGAGCAGTTGATGTCATCTACCTGGACTTGTGCAAAGCATTGGACACTGTCTCACATGACATCCTTGTCTCTAAGTTGGAGAGACATCAATTTGATAGGTGGACCACTCGGTGGATAAAGAACTGGCTGGATGGATGCACGCAAAGAGTTGTGCTCCATGGCTCAATGTCCAGCTGGAGAACAGTAACGAGTGGTGTCCCTCAGGGATAGGTGTTGGGACCGGTCTTGTTCAACATCTTCGTCAGTGACATGGACAGTGGGATTGAGTGCACCCTCAGCAAGTTTGCCGAGGACACCAAGCTGTGTGGTTCGGTTGATACGTTGGAGGGAAGGGATGCCATCCAGAGGGACCTTGACACACTTGTGAGGTGGGCTGATGCCAACCTGATGAAGTTTAACCATGACAAGTGCAAGGTCCTACACCTGGGTCATGGCAATCCCAGGCACAGCTACAGGTTGGGCAGGGAAGAGATTCAGAGCAACCCTGCGCAGAAGGACTTGGGGGTGTTGGTCGATGAAAAAATGGACATGAGCCGGCTGCAGTGTGCGCTTGCAGCCCAGAAAGCCAACCGTATCCTGGGCTGCATCAAAAATGATTGTGACCTAGCAGGTCGAGGGAGGTGATCCTGCCCCTCTACTCTGCTCTCGTGAGACCTCACTTGGAGTACTGGGTGCAGTTCTGGTGTCCTCATCATAAGAAGGACATGGAACTATTGGAACAAGTCCAGAGGAGGATGATCAGGGGACTGGAGCACCTCCCATGTAAAGATAGGCTGACAAAGTTGAGGCTGTTGAGCCTGGAGAAGAGAAGGCTGCATGGAGACCTTATAGCAACCTTCCAATACCTGATGGGGGCCTATAGGGATACTGGGGAGGGACTCTTCATGAGGGACTGTAGTGATAGGACAAGGGGTAACGGGTTCAAACTTAAACAGGGGAAGTTTAGACTGGAGGTAAGGAGGAAGAAATTCTTTACTGTGAGGGTGGTGAGGCACTGGAATGGGTTGCCCAGGGAAGTTGTGAATGCTCCATCACTGGTGGTGCTCAAGGCTGGGCTGGACAGAGACTTGGGTGACATGGTTTAGTGGGAGGTGTCCCTGCCCATGGCAGGGGGGTTGGAACTAGATCATCTTAAGGTCCTTTCCAACCCTAACTATTCTATGATTCTATGAAGGTCTTGTTATATATTATCCATCTTCCTTTAGCCCATTACTTGAGTCACACCACCAAATGTAAACGTGCTGGGCGCCATGTACCTCATCTGCCCTTTATGCACTGTCAGTCATTTCTGCAGTGTTGAATGGGACTCAGCCAGTTATTTAAGGTCTGATTTCAACTGTTTGCTCTATCATAACATGGAACAGTTGTCACAAAAATGCTGATCGTTATCTCAATGAACTGCAAATACATTTCAGAGAACAGAGAGGGCTGAGTGGCTGAGTCCCATAGTCCTTCCTTTGGAAAAACTCCCACCGTCTCCACATAGTTCATGTTCTACCCACAATTAGCAGCTACAGTCTATGTATTTATAGGAATTCCTCTGAAATCGAAAACACAGGCAGACTAATGGGATCCAAAAGAAAGGGAACGGAAGTGACTTTGGCAATGGCATGCTTCCACCCCATGCAGCTGAGATTGGACTGCTAAAGGACCCCTGGCCCGATGCCCTGTCAATTACCTTAATCCCAACCCAAAGAAGAATGATACTAAACACTCCACAAAAATGCTTCCGAACATTGCCACAGGAAGAAGGAAAAGCGTTAACCCTGACTTCCCAGGCACAGCTTTAGTAATGGGCACATTGCATTTTACATGGAAAAACACATGAGCATAAAAGACATACCCTCCAGTGAAAAACTTGCACAACCGCTCAGAATTAATCGCAGGGAATAATTACAGTTCTAAACAAGAATATTTATGACATTACATAAACACCATTAAAACAAACTGAAAGGCAATATTTTTTAGAAAGAGGAAAGGAGGAAGTGAGGCAGGGGGATGAAAACCAACCACAGTTTATAGCTGAAAAGATAAAAGTTCCGTGTATCAGCCATTTTGGAAACTGTTGCTTCAGCCATCACTTGTGCCTTGTTTACTTCCCTTAATAAAACAGGGAAATAATTTTGTTTGTAAAGTTAGCCAATACTTGGAGTTTAAAGCATTTTTCTTAAAAAGGATCTTTCAAAAGTAAGAAGAAATGTGGAAAATTTCTTTCCAAAATGTTTTAAATTTTCAAGAAAAAACTTTTCAAGTCCTTATCATCCCAGTAACACTCTTTTCTTCCTCCCTTCCTTTTCTCCCCTCTTCTCAAGTCAGGGAAGGAAGCAAAAGAGAGCTTTCTTTTTTGCTCCTGAATGAAAAAATTGACTGAACTACATCTCTATATTAAAAAAAAAAAAAAAGAAAAAGAAAGAAGAAATAAAAAGAAGTTAAAAAAAATAAATAAAGTTGCAAAGAAAAGCATTTGGAGATTTTCTTTTGCAATATACCTGTAGCATTTTTCTAACCAATTCCAGTTATTAGAGCTGGGGCAAAAGCTTGTATGCCTTTAACACTCCATATTTTGTCCTGAAAATTTGGAGCTTGAAAATTGCCCTGGGCAGTGACAGTTGGGGCTGAGCCTGTGAAGCTTGTATTGCCCCCCAGGAGATTGAGAGCCCAAGTGCCTAGCAGTAACTGGGGCACCTTTGCTGACCCAGAAATGGCCTGGAAGTTCCTCTTCAGGAGAGAAGTTTGGGCTTGGATTAGACATGTCACTAGTGGAAGCAGTGCCTACATGTACCATGCGCACATGGAAGTGGTTTAGAATTGCTCTGTGAAAAGAAAGATTTTTGGTCAAAGTGCTATTTCCTTCATTTTCTATTCAGACTTGTATATATTCCAGCATCGAGAAAAGGATAGGAACAAACAGCACTTGGAGCCATAAAAAACACATTTCATCAAATCATAGAATACTCGGTTGGAAAGAACCTCAGGGATCATCTGGTCCAACCTTTCTAAACAAAGCATGACGTATACTAGATGTCCTAGCACACTGTCCAGCCAAATCTTTAAAGTGTCCAGTGTTGGGGAACCCACCACTTCCCTGGGGAAATTATTCCAATGGCTGACTGCTCTCAGTGTGAATAATTTTCCTCTTGTGTCCAGTCAGATTTCTCCGCAGGAGTAACTTGTTCCCATTACCCCTCACCTTTTCCATGTGACTCCTTGTAAAAAGCCAGTCTCCATTTTCTTTGTAGTCAACCTTTGAATTCTGGAACAGGGTGATAAGGTCTTCCCTGGGCCTTCTTTTCTCAAGGTGGGCCATTCTGTCCACATCTTTTTCGTGTATCAGGGACCAAAACTGAACAAAGCCATCTTTCAAAAGTTGGCTTCTAAGAAGTGCAACCCAACCTTCTCCTGTATGGACCGCTGGCCCAAAAATGGATATGGGGCTTCCATGATCTAAGGTGATCTTGGCAGGCCAGGCAGGTGGCTGTGATCAGATGTCTGTGGACATTTTGCAGGCTGAAATTCAATTGGAAGGAGCTGCATTTGAAAGCTGGATGCACTTCAGCAGGATCAACAGAGATTTTTGGAAATGGAGTACCATGGCTTAATAGCTGCTACCTCCCTCTGGACAAGAGTGAAAATGCTCTCAGCAAGCCGCAAGCTACAGGATCAATATCAAGCCTGTGATTTGTACACAAATACTGCAATCTAATTGATATACATGGGCAACAGATATGCTTTTGTAAATCAGCTGTGATTACCAGGATCCCTGGCAGGACTTAACAAACAATGTCTGGCTTCAGGGCCTCAGAACACACACATGGCTACGCAAACCTCCCAGACAATTTTCCACTCTGCCACCCAGGCTCCATCGGCCAAAAGCTTGTAAAAGAGCATGCAACAACACAAACAGCTTCGTTTTAGCTGAAAGCCTGAAGTACAAAACCTCATCTAGCCCAGCGCAGCCTGCATCCAATTCCCTGTCTGCCACAGGGAATGTTTCACTTTCCAGGTTTTTTCTTGAGTACCCTAAGAAAAAAGAAGAGATCCCCTTTCCTCCCTTACCCATGTACACTCCATCCTCCCCTCTGTCTCCTCAGAGCTGAAAGCACTTGGATCCCATGGCAGAGCATGGCCACTCAGATGGGCAATCACATGTTACACCTTCCTTGTTTCTTTTCCCCAGTGCCAGGCACTTCCCTGCTACCCTGATTTACTCATCAAGGTGTTGGGGAGAATTTGCTTCACTAAATTCAGGAGTCAGCCAGCATTTCCTGAAACAGAATGATGGCTTAAGTAAGGTCCTTCCACTGACCTCCTGGTGACACTGTGCTCATGAATAACCAGGTCTGTCACTGCCCCTCATGCTTAATTTTCTCTGAGGAAATCTTCTGTTAAGGGGCAACAGTTTTCCATTTCAGTGTACAGCACTACCCAGCTGCTTGTTATTTCACTTGGCTGAGCCTGACAAGCTAATGGTATGTTTGATTTGCACTACCAGTTCCTGCTAGAGACATCATAACTTTTATTACAGACGTGGTTCTTGTTAGAGACTCAGTTGTCAGCAGAAGAGAAAAAAATAAAAAAAAGCGCATTTATTTCGGTCAACTTACTGGTTAACTCATTATTTGCAGACTCTGGCATGTAGCACACAATCTGCTGCATTTCGTTTTAGTGCATTTCACAGGTTTTTGTGTGGCAAATGGAGAGACCATTCTAGTTTTTCTTTTGATATTCATTCCCTTTTCTGTCCTAAACCCTGCGAGGATGATCACGTTCCTAATTGCCAAAACATTTGCTATAAACTGTCTTAGACACTGTGCAGCTAAACTCAGATCAGCAGTTGTCACAGGGAAAAAAAAAAAGGTACAGAGAGGTTAAGCAAAAATGCATTTAATTAGACATAGTTCAGCATAAATTTTCTGTCTTGGTTTTCCTGTCCAGTGTTGGTAAAGATGTCAGAGCGTCTAAGGAACTTACGCACCTGTATTATTCTTCCACTGTCAAAGTTACTACATGAGCCATGTAAAACTAATGCATTACACTTTGCAAGAATAAAAAAGCAGACCAAAAGACTAAAATGTCACTGTTTCGCTTGTTTGCAAAACAGAGAATGGATATTTTAATGAGGACACCGTTTGGATTACGAAATCTGTTTCCCCATAACATCCTGCAATTCTTTCCTCCTTTCTACATAAAGCACCCACTCAGAGCAGGGCAGTACCCTCCAAATCTTTTCTCATCGCACTTTTTTGGAGCTCCCCAATAGACATCTCTGTGTATCTAAGTATTCAGCAACCCAGATGGAAGGATCCCAAACCTAAGATTGCTTATGAAAATTTTGGCTGCACTTCCCCTCCATCTCAGTTTAGTCACCAGTAAAAAGGGGATAGTATTCACACAAGTCACCACACTGCCGCCTTGTATAAAATATGCTTGGTTAAAATACAACATATACAAGTGAAAATAAGTAGGCTGGCAGTGCTGGCTTTTTGTTATACACAGGACTGCCACTGCAAGATATCCATTTGTAGCATTATCAGGGCTGTTAGTTTCTCATGCAGAATTTTCTCTAATAAAGGCCCTTAAAGCTCCTGAACTCTTGATCCTCAAAACAGCCAATCTGGGGAACGTTTCCTCCAGTCTTTGAAGTCGTAGCACTTATAAAGCTGACCAGAGCTGTTTGTGTATTTGGGTTTTTTTTTCCATATCTCTCCTTTTCCTTTAAGACCAGACAGAAGATGACATTATTAGCAGGCTGATCACAAGCACCTAGTAGTTTAGGGGTAGGCTTTTTATTTCTGCTTTCAAGCAGAGATGAAAGATTGTAAAAACCTCTCTCTCTTTTTCTTTTTTTTTTTTTTTTTTGTCCTTAGGGAATTACAGCTCACAAAAGTTCTTATAACTCCTTACAGCAGCTATTTTACTACTTGGGGAAGATATTTACTAGGTCACTTTCTTTCTGCAGGAGGCCTCAGTGTTAATAAACGGTGTCTGTGAGTTACTTTATGCTCTTCATACTTTATTTCAATCTAGCTGTGCGTTTAGGGAGCTAAAGAGAGTGTGTCTTGATGAACTGCTTACACCAGAGTTTGCTTGAGGCCAAAATGTAGAGAGGGCTTTCTTCTGTTTGGGTTTTTTTTAAAGTCTTTGTAGGTACACTGAAATCTAAAAAATGGGGCTTGCTGCCAAGGTTGCTCTGCAAATCTGTTAGCTTCTGCTCACTCAGCATCGACATCTGTCTTCACTAAAGTGTTACCGGACCCCCTGTACACTCCACGAAGCAAGCTCCAGAGGTGCTTATAGAAAGCAGAGCTGGGGGGGGTGTGGGGTAAAGACCCACATTGCCTAGACCTCCACCTAGTAGCACTTCTTCAGTCAAATTTAAGCATAGCTCTACTCCAGAAAGCTCTGTCCCAGGTGTGCGTGCTGGTGAGCCTTAATATCAAAAACAACCACAAGGGAGAGATGGAGAGATTGTACAGAGGCGCCTGTACCTGGATTCTCCTTCTCAGCCTTTTGTCCCATTCAGAGGGTGACATAAAATACAGATTTTACTTTTTTTTCTCTTTGCAAAGAAGTCAGATGATTTTAGTATTCAGTTCAAACTCAAAGTGCAATATCCCTGGAGGACACTTACCCCTAAGCCCTCAAATGAGGCACACAGTCATTACAACATCAAGCTTAGCAATAACACACCCAAAACAAGACAGTACCACATGCCTCCTTTGTGAGGTTGCACAATATCTTTGTACCCGATTAACATCTATGTGCCCATCCTACAAAGAAATCAATTCTGCATACATGTAAAGTACATAGACTTAAGTCTTACCCAGGCCTTTTTGGGTTCTACCAAGTGTGCATGATGGGGAAAACTCACTTAAACCCCTCATAAAACATAGTTTAATGCCTTGCATAAGGCTTGGGTGCATTCACTGAGGCTGGGCTCATAGGTAACATCCAGCAAGTCAGTGAATTCAGGATTACATCCTCAAGGTGAGAGCAGCATCCTGCTCTGCACTGTGTGCAAAACCAAATGAGCTAACAGTGTGTGGTAAACAGCAGCACACCTCTGAAGGCACATCTTTAGCATATGCACGATCTCATTTTACAAAGTAAGGTCCAGCTTTCCATGAGCTGACAAATTTCCAGGTTTTTCTTTGTGTACTGTGTGCTTATATGCCTGCCGTACAATCAGCGGTGCCTGGATTTGTGGACTTATTGGCTGTGACCAGACACAGGCTAAGTAAGTAAATAGATTAATATGTATTAACAAACTGAATTCGTTCAAAGTTCAGAACATGTGCTCACATGCGAAGGTGGTATTTATCCATTGCTCTTACCAAGGGAGCTGATTAAAAACAGGATCATGCAAAGTAAGCAGTGCAGTAAAAAGACAGCATTAAAACATTTTTTTAATTGAAATATCCAGAATAATGGTTACCTGATTTAATGGCGCATCAAACTATAGCTCTCACATAATCTTCAAGGGTTTGTTGGTTTTATGTTGTAACTTGTAGCTGATGCTGAAAGGAGAGTTCTTTTGAAACTATTTCTGTATTCTTACACATAAAAACCATCCATAAGATAAGTCACAATGCCTCATCTACAAAAGACCTAGGAAGAGAAAGGACAGTCGTGTATTGGTCACCTCCTAATGAAAAAGAGGTCTCAAAACAGAGGCAGGGACTTATAGCAGCACATTTTTAAGTTTTTGGCTTGTGGCCTTAAAACCTTTGGGTATTTTCTGTCTGAATATGGTCAGACAGTAAGTTAACTAAACTCCCATTTTATAATAACAATAAAAATCTCAAGGTGTGTGTTAACACTGTCAGAGTTGAGGGTGTTAAGTACAGCAAGTACTTACCACCCAGCAAAGCTGAGCAAACCCCTGGGCCAGGCTGCCTTTGCAGAGCAACACAGGGATGCATTGCCAAGGCTAAAGAGGAGGGAGAGGTGTTAGTGTTTGCCCCATAGAAAACTTCACTTTTTATTGCATAATTTTTATTTCAAAACCTAGGGACCAATCAGGAATGCAATGTTTTTTGCAGGAGAGGATATCCTGAGAGATTCCCATTGAGCAGGCCCTCAGCTCTCAATGTGGGGAAGAGGTGCCTTGCAGCCTGAACACCATGAGACATCTCTGAAACCCTGCTGCTGAGGGAGAAGAACTAATCCTCATCAGGAAGGTGATAAAAAGGAATTTCTCTTTGGAAATGTTTGTGAAAATATTTTTCCAGCAGCTACTCAGCTGCCCTCTCATGGAGGGGGCCAGGTAAAAGCCAGGTGATCAGAGGCACCTTAAGTGCTGTCAGACATAGGACCAACACACTTTTTAATATCACTTCAGATATTAAAAAAACCCAGCCACTTGTTTCAGTGCCTAAATGGCAGCTCAATTCCTTCAATAATTTAGTACTTAGACTTGTACTAGGTGCGCTATATTGCACTTGCTTTTCAGGACCTGTGATTAGACTGTCTCTTGGTGTCAAGCAGCTTCTCAACTGGGCAGTCTCTTACAAAATGGAAATCCTCACCATTAACGCAAGCATTTTAAGCAAAGCATTTGCAAACATTTTTCTGCTTCTCTTCTCAGCCCAGACCAAATTTTTAATGCCTTTCATGCGATTTAGGCCTGGACTTTTAAGCCAGATTAATGATTTAGGATGTTCACTGACAGGTCTCCTAAAGAGCCTGTCTACTAGAGAGCAGAAACATAGCATACTTTATTTCTCTCAGCCTGGCTCTGACTTGACTGCAGCTTTTGCATACCTTATGTAAGTATCTTTACAGCCTAGAGGTTAATCAGTGTGTCTCACTTACAACCCCCCCCCCCCCCCCCCAAAGTATCTAACTGTTAGTACAATATGGAACCAAAGTCAACAAAGAGTTGGAGGAAAATACATCTCGGATTGCCTCAAGCACTTCCCTGGGATTGGAGAGGACCAGCAACTATGTGAGAATTTAAACTTAGGTCTCCTTTACCCTTCCATTTCCTTTCCCCTCCAGGTGGATACAGCAGTCAGGTAGCCCAATCCTGGAAACTGTGGCCTGTGCCATTTACCATGCAAAGTCCAAGGCACCAAGCATGCTCCAAGCCTGCCAGCTGGCTCATGCTTCAGAAGCAAATGTAGGCAAAAGCTTACCTAGATGTTCACTGCAGCCTGCTGATATCTGGATCAGGGTGGGGTGCCAGTAGAAATGGAGATGCAGTAGGGGCTTTAGGCATCTACACAAATAGACAAAATTTAAAGTGGGTTATCTAGGGTCTGACTGTTGAGTTGAAGCACTTGAGGTGGAACTCAGATGTTCATAGTAGATCTAGCCTTTATTTAGACCAAATCTTAGACAAGTGAAAATACAGGTCAACGTAGCTGCTGACAGAAGTATCATCAGGAATCACCACGCAGAGTTTTGTTGCGACTCCATACACAGCCTGCAATATCACGAGCACCTCTTGTCTGTCTTTTCCAATTAAGCACTTAAGAGTTTCCCAAGGTAAATATTAATACTTCAGAAAGGAAATACTAACATGCACAAAACCCTTTCCAACATTTCTACTTAAATAGCTATCATTTTTTAGTGAGGTCACAGCATCCAGTTTTCTACAATAAAAAATAATCAGGAGAAGTAGTTTTACTCCTATCAAAACTTGAATGCAATTTTATGTTTTTCTTTGACTTGCCCTATAAATATTTTTACTAGAGCATTCAAAGTTTATGAGATCTCTAAGACTTGTAAAGAGGTTGAGTAACTGGAAACCAAAGACTAATACCTACCACAGGGACTTGGGTTTTTTTCTTAAGCAATCCATTTATTAATATTAACAAAGGATACTTTCCTGGTGATCAGTTTACAAAACTGAATATTATTTTACCTTTCCATTCCAGTGTAAATAAATCAATGAGGAGGGACAAAGACCAGCACCACAACACCTGAGAGTGTTGTTCAAGGGATCTTTTCTTAGGTTACAATTTTCTGACATTATTCCTTGGTCTGAGCTTCTGCAGTTAAATTGCTGCTGAGCCCAATTGCAGCTTGGATTGCTGCAAACCTAGCCTCACTGAACCAGGGGAAAGCCAGACTTAGCCATTTGTTGTGGATGCCTTTTAATAAGATGCGTCCTTTTTCCTGTTCATGAGTCACTCACCAGGATACTTTATCTTTTCTAATGTGTTTACTATCTGCAATTATAGCTGCAACAGTTATCCACCCATTTAAGAAGATGCTACCATGCCTGAACATGACCAGGAGGAGCTCTGTCACAGGCTGGGAGGTAGGAGATGATCTGCCAAAATCCACTGTGGCCACAGAAGAACATGCAGGTTTTAGCTCATCTTCTGGCACAGCTGAGGAGATCTCTGTGTCAGTGCTTATTTTCTATTTTATTTCTGCTCCCAAACCATGATTTACTGACTGAAGATTAACTATTGCAAAAAGTTTGCGCAAGCAGGCAGGCCAGCCTTTTGTGCAAACATTTGTGGATAGCCAGTAAACAAATAACTTGAGCCCAGCTGAGCAAGGAGTCAAAATAGTCACAGACTTTGGCAAAGTTCAAAGGAGCAGTCTGACACCTTTGGCCATCCTCCGTCAGGCTGCCCTTTCTTCTGACCAGCTTCAGAGCCTTGGGAAGCCTACCTGAGGACAGCTGCTCACCCAGAACCATGGCTGCTCCAGACTGTTCATAATGCTCCTTTCTTTACAAGTTAAGGAATCAGGCCTCAATAGAGATTAAACTTTTCCCAGCCATAAAGCTCAGCACTGGGTTCATCACAGTTACAGCTCCCTACATACCACATATATACCCACATAGCTCTTGGGTAGATGGAGAGCTAAATCTGATCAGACCTAAAAGAGAAGACAAGATTCTTAACTGACCAAACACTAGAAAAAAATCCAAACTATATCCTTTTACATATATATGTACATATATATATACACACATACGTATGTGTGTGTATAGATATATATATGCAGGCAGTTCCTTTGGCAGGTGTGTTCATTTGTGTTTTGTTGTTGTTCTGTTATACACCTCACCTGGTGGATTTCTTCATCTATACATAAGATGTAAAACATACAACTGACACCTCCATTTGCATGCACTGTTGCATGTTCAGTTTATGCTATTCATGCCTAAGCAATGTATGTGGATATTTCCTTATCTGCATGCCTCTCAGTAGATCACCACAAGTATCTGTGTTGGCTTTTTGTTGGGCCATAGTCATACAGCTTATGAGGAACACAACTGCTCATCAGTCACTACCTAAGGACATCAACTACCTCAGCTGCACAGCAGCCATGGCCAGGCTTCCAGTTTTTCAGGCTGACTGGCGCTGCATTAGTTTATAGATGCCATTTGGAAAACAAAGGAAAACTGGAAAGGATTGGAAAAGGTTGTCTAATTTAACCAACAGAGATTCCTTGACTGACATGGATCAAATCTCCTTATAAAACTGCCCAGTGTTGGCATTTTGCCACTACGACCCAGTGTTCTGCCACCCAGACCACAGGAGACAGGCTCTCATTGTTCAACCCTTTTTTGCTAAAGCTTGTTGTGTCTTTTACTAGAAAATCATGTGAATCCAAGGCCTGCCCTTTCAACCTGAGGAGCTTGGGCATGAGATAGAAAGTAGGCCCTAATTTTGTAAAGTGGAAGAGGAGATTAACATTGTGTGCGCATCAGTGAGACTAGGTAACGGTCTGTGGTGAAACACTCAAAGATAGAAAACTACTGTTTGTCCACTTTGGCTCCTCCCCAGATAGTCCTGCTTTTGCCGCTCCCCAGAAAGTCCAGCTTTGGCTCCTTCCTGGAAAAGTTCTGCTTTAGAACTTCCCAGAAAAGTCCTGACCCTTGGAATCCTTTCTAAAAATTTGCTGGCCACTTCTTCCAACGTAGGCTGGCTCCCTGTGTCAGAATGAGCGTGTATTTTTGTTAGGATAAATGCTTGAGCCTCATGCAATGCTGGGAGGCAGAACTTCATACTATCCAGGTAAACGCTGCCTCCATGGGGACACCCACTATGGTAAAGCCTTCCTCCTTGCACTGCCATGATGATTATCGGAGGTGGTTTTCTGATCATCTTCACAGGGTCCTTGGGGTTGGTAAGATATTCACTCTTCAGATATATCCTTTATTATCTGTTAGATTCTCTATATTTTCCTATACTGATAAACTAGTTGAGAGTTTTCTATTTGTGTCTTGTTTCTCTCAACCTAGAATCCTCAAACTCTGGAACAGTGTGTTTCAATAGAGAAAAATCATGCGATTGCAATGCACACTGGATTTGTTTCAGTGGCATACAGTGTGAAAGGCTAGCCAGAACCAGTCTAAAATGGGCTTTATCATTAAAGAAAGTGTGTGTGGGACTCAGCCTTCTTGCCGTGCTCTGATCTGCTCATGATCATCATACTCAAATGCCATGACTGTGATAAGAGGAATAACTAATAGGAGTACACTGATGCCTACATGTTTGTGGCCATGGAGGTGGGTAGACTTTGGCAGCAGCTTCCTGCAGATTTGGCAAACTGAGGACCTGGAGAGGGAAAGTAAACAGACCTTGATTTTGAATGGTTTTGCTTAGTGTGGCTTCCCCTCCTAAGAGAAATCTCTAAGTGGGACAAGATTTGGAGCATTTTGATGTGCTAATCTTTCTCTAGTGGCTGTATAGGGATAGTTTAGACCAAATGCTTTGAAGATATATGGAGTCAGAGAAAATCAACCCAGCCATTAATAAAATGCTAATTTCCTTCCTTTGTTTTGAGCTGTCTGTTACCCTTTTCTTCTCAGGTTTGCTTCAGGACAGGAGGAGGCCTTGAAAACACTTCCCACCTTCTATAATCCTTGACATTGGAGCAGCATACTTTGTTGTTAGGTGGCAGCGTTCAGCCACCAATTAATCGCCCTCACTGCACTCCCTAGCTGTCCTCCTGCTCTCACAAGTGTTAGCCCAGTGAAGATCTTTGGCACAGGAAGATGATTTGGATTCCAAAAGGTAGTGAGAAAGTGAGAGGAGGAGCAATACTGCTACTGAGCTGAGTGGTGTGACACAGTCTCAAAGGGTAGTCACTAGGCCAGTAGTGAGCAATTTTGCCCTTCATGACCCATGTCAAATTGGAGTGCTGTCGTTGCATTACACTTTCATTTGGTACCTTCAAATCAGCATAAAAACACACTATAAAATTAATAAGATTCTGTGGCAATTGTTGTGCTACAATAAACATACGTGACATGAAATACACTGAACTTTAGAGTTTCTCTGGTGCCCATTTCTTGAAGGGGTTCATAACAGGGTGAGAGAGAGAAAAACCAGGCTATCACTCTATGAAGAAAATTATCAAGATTATCCTGGTTACTGATGATTACGGGATTTGATATCACAAGGAAATTAACATTTTAACAATTGTCCAAGCAGAAGAAAAGGCTCTCAGCTTTTTCCAAAATAAGCAAGCATTTCAGCACACATGTCCCTATGTAGCTGCGTGTCAGTGCAGAACATATTTATTATTGCTTCTGTTGTAAGATGCTTGGGTTTTGCATGCTGGTCCCCTGATCTGAGGTACTTCCCCACCACGTTCTTCTTCCTTGACTCAGTCAGCAGCACACTTTCCACCCCCTGCCCTGAGGTGTGCACTAGGATTTTGGTGACTCTCCTGCAGACAGGACTCAACATGCCAGTTTTGGAAAAGGGCAAGCAACCTCAGGCTCTCCAAAGATGTCCATGTAGGATTGTTGTGCTGGCTGTGAATTCACTGTTTTTTTCCGGTTTTGCAAAGGAGCATTCCCTGCCTTCCTGCCATCATTTAAACAGAGATGACATCTGGTCAAGACGACATCTGGTCAAGATGATCTAGGAGCAGTGGAGGGCACCCAGGTACATAGAGAAGCTGACAGATACGAAGAAATGTGGTGAGAAAAGAGTGGGAGACCTGCCAAAAGAAAAATAGCACTGTACCCATAAAATGAAAATAGCATATTCCCTGCAAAGTGAAGCTACTCCTAGTCAGGAAAGCTTGTTGATTACAAAGCAGACCCTTAGAAGAAGAGTGGGTCTTTTTAAGGCATCTTTTATCTTCAGATTATCCAGTAAAGTGCTACTGGCTAGACTGGCTGTCAGGATCTCCTTGTCCTTTGTACAGGGTCACTGAGTTTGTCCTGAATCTACTGACTTTCCTCTCTTTAGTGTGTATTTTTAGAAGTCAGAAATGTGCCTGCTATTCCCTACATTTTAAATCCAAAGGACTCAGATGATTTGCCTTAGACATTCCAAGAGCAAAAATAAATCTCCTGTGGCTTACATTACATATGAAGTGTTTCAAGCTTAACATAGATTTGGAGTTTTATGTTTGGTGGCAAAATTAGAAAGTATTTCATTTCAAATTTAGAATACAAGTGCTTCCTATAACCTCAACCCCAGACTCCACAACTCCCAAGTTTAGTTCCTTATGGACTCTACCCACAGAGTAGGATACCTAGCTGCTCCTAAGTACTACTTCAGATGGCAAAGTCCAAAATTTAGACTTTCAAAGCCTTCACTCAGCCACATAAGTGTCCAAGAGTAAAGTGCTCTGCATGTGTAAGTATAAATTTTCTGGGCATGCATTTCTGAGTATCTCAGTTTCTGCTTTTCAAATTGTGCCCTTCATATACAGCAAAGGTTCTATCTGTGTCTGAGGGAGGCTTTGGCTGCCATGTTTTCTTCTCCTGTCATTCAAGTACCTCAACTGCCATTCTCTCTAGTCAAATACTGTCTTGTCTATTTAGTCTAAATCAGGTATCCATAAAAGAGCTCTACCCAGAAAGAGTTTCTGAGTGTTTTCCCAGGAAGTTCCTGAAATGGGTTCAAGTCCTTCCAGGTTGGTTTGGGATTTGAGCCAAGGTGTCTGGCACAGCTGATGAGTACTGACAGAAGTGGACAGCCAGCACTGAGAAGGCAGGGAGGATATGGGAGGTAATGGTGTGGAGGAAGAGGATAAAACAATTCTACCTCTGCTTATTATAACATTTTTATTTGTTCCCACTTGCCTTTCTTCATCAGGGTGCCACATACTGAGACATCTTTCATTGCAGACATTGCAATTTTGTGAGGAAGAAAAAAACGGGATTCACGTGAAGAAGGATCTTTGATCCAGAGGAGGGGAAGTGAAAACCGATTCCTTTGCACTCTAGTACTGTTCAAGCTCAATGAGGGGTCCAAAAAAAAGAAAATCATGTAGAAATGCTTGTTATTTTGCCTACATCTGCATATTTCCTGTGCTACCAAAGAAGTAAAATTAATTTAATTTTATAGTTTTTAGAGTTTCCTTGGATGCCTTTAACCCTCCTTACCCGAGTTCATTCAATGAAGCAGCAGCTTCTGAATTCAGATTGTCTGTAAAGCTGGTGCTACAGGAAAGGGGATGCTGAAGCTACTATCTTTATTGATGAAGAGGAGATTAATGCCAAAATGTGGATACAGAGCATTCGAAGAGCTCTTTCTATCAGGCTAAGCATTAGCTAGCTATATACACTGGATTTGCCTGATTACCAAGTAGCAGCATTGCCTCCTCTCTGGCACATTTCCAAATTGCAGGAAGTTGAGTGCTGGTTTACGGAACCAAAACTATTTTACCCAGTTGCCTAAGGTCTCTAGGTCTTATATACTCATGTCCACAGAGAATAAGGCACCAATTTGAAGCAAGAGGCAAAAAGACGAGTGCTTAAATTGTAATTATATTCACTAAACCCCTCTCAGAATCAAAAAGTAATCTGTTAGGGTATATTCCTGCCAAGCTTTTAGTATTCATATAACTCAGGCATAGTTTCCAACAGCAAATAGAGTAATAGTATCCAGATCACAAACTTGGCTTCCATTTTCAATTGACATTTAATAAAGGTCAAGTTCTGCTTCCCCTGAACTCAATGTGAAAATCCTAATTAACTTCAATAGAGAGCAGAATGGGCCCCAAAGAGTTAACAGTAGTAGGATATAAAACAGAAACAAATGAAAAAATGATAGCTTACAGCTAAGAGTAACATCTTTGGGGCTGAACAGTTCAAAATAGGGGCAGAATTTCAGCCTCACACATTCATTGATACCATTACAGATGCAAAATTTGTGATCTTTTCAGTGCCAGAGACAACACATTCCAGTATGCAATAACATTTTAGTTACTTGTCTTCTATGAGTTGCAGGGCATAATGTTTGTCACTGTCTAGAAACAACTCAGCTCTGAGACACCACTGAAAACCCTGTTAAATTGGATTTCCCCAAAGAACCTGGACTGTCTCACTCAATCTAGAAAGTCCAATGAAACCACAAAAGATGCTTTACAGCCCATACTTTGTGTCAAGTGTCCCATGGCTACTATGCATGGCATGGGAGGAAAGAACAGACCAAGGTAACACAAGGGGCATACCCTGAGGATCCCTGGTCTGGTGGAGACAACTGTACTGCACGGGGCAAATTTGATGCTCTCAAAGTCATCGCCATAATTCCCACCTCCCACTAAGCAGCAGTGCGATTCCAGACTGAAACCCTTGTCATTGACTTCAAGGCAGTCAGGCTCCCGCTGACATTCAAAAAGTTCTTACTTTATCTCCCACTGTGCCTGTGCTCAGCACCACAATGCAACACATTATTAAGCATGCATTGACAATGAATGTGAATATTTGGAACGCAAAGCTGGGTTTCCTGGATGCTGCATAGCCTTGTACTTTAGCTAAAGGACTGTCACACAGGACATACACTAATAAAGATCTGCAACCTTTATTTATTATGCTTCTTATTCTAAGGGACATACACAGCGAAGGCTTGGTCACAAACCATTGATTCAAGCTCTTTTAATGGAGAATATTTCTGTTAGTACAAGCAGTATTCTCCAGCTTATTCATGCCATAACTTTTCTACACACTAATATGAAAATTGGTAGATTCAGATTTCACACCTTCATCTGGATTTTCAAGGATCAGAAGTAAGGGAGTAATTAAACTTACACTGAGTTTGGTACATGAAGAAGGACAGCTGTGCTGTGTTTCTTCACATTGAACAGTGATGCTGAAGACGCAGTATAACTCTTGAAGTCCTCAGTCCTGCACCACTACTGGTGCAAGCAGTGTGACAAGAAAACTTTGCAGGGAAAGCTTTGTAATAGTGATGCCTAACGTGAGTTTTGAGGAAGCTGAAAAGGTTGAGGCAACACTTGCTAAAGGACATTGAGATCATGCAGAAAGACCTATGTAGGTGCAGTGCCGTGCTCCCCTTGGCATAACTTAGGTGGCCCCAAGTATGCCTAGAGCTATAGGCTTTGTGGCTTCTCAAAACTAGCCCTAACCCTAACCGAAAATAGGATGGCAATTTCAACCTGAGGCTGTGGTCCTCCAGAAGAATGGGTGGCCCAGAATAGAAAGGTGCTAAAGGATGTTCCTCATAACACATATTCCATGAAAGATCCCACAAAGCCCTTAGAGTACAAGAAGCCTTCCTGACATAGTCCCTTTTCCTCATCATCATTTTACTTCAAATGTCTTAAAGCAATGAATTTCTTCTTATTGCTCCAAACTTGGAACTACCAGCCAATCTGAGATAGAATCATAGAATAGTTAGGGTTAGAAAGGACCTTAAGATCATCTAGTTCCAACCTCCCTGCCATGGGCAGGGACACCTCACACGAGACCATGTCACCCAAGACTCCATCCAACCTGGCTTTGAACACTACCAGGGATGCAGCATTCACAACTTCCCTGGGCAACCCATTCCAGTGCCTCACCACCCTTACAGTAAAGAACTTCTTCCTTATATCCAATCTAAACTTCCCCTGTTTAAGTTTGGACCCATTACCCCTTGTCATATCACTACAGTCGCTAATGAAGAGTCCCTCCCCAGTATCCTTATAGGCCCCCTTCAGATACTGGAAGTCTGCTCTGAGGTCTCCACGCAGCCTTCTCTTCTCCAGGCCGAACAGCCCCAACTTTCTCAGCCTGTCTTCATATGGGAGGTGCTCCAACCCCCTTATCATCCTTGTGACCCTCCTCTGGACTTATTCCAACAGCTTCATATCCTTAGGTTGAGGACACCAGAACTGTAGGCAGTACTCTGGATCTTGAATGTATTACTGCTCAGTGGGAAAGGAATAGCAAATGCAGTACTTGACATGGAGATAGAAGGGAAGAATAGAAAGACTTCTTCACTACTGTGTACCAAGATGAACCTAATTAATTTTGTCAGATTTCTGAACTGAGAAGTTTGTATAGCATAAATGTAAATAATATGCAATAGAATGATTAAAGGAGAAGTATCAGGTCACGTCTGTCCAACCTGAAAATTTTCTTTTAAACAAGCATTGTTTAAAATTTCAATGAGATTTACAAATCTTATTTGACAACTGAGTAGGCCATAAGGTTATTGTCCAACTTATGCAAGTGAAAGTGAATGCATTTGCACCTGCTTTTAAGAGCTAGATATACCTGACTGGAGTCCTTCTATTTGTGCAGTGATTTACCATTGTTCTATTGCTTTCTTCAGCTCCTCACAAACATCCCTTCTTGTTAAGAAAAAGATTTCCTTGCACTACAATGTTTTATTTCTTTGGGGTGGAAGGGGTTCAGACTGGAAAACCCTTTGAAGAAAATGTTAAAGTTTTGGAACTTTTCAATTAATAATTCATAGTTTATCTTAATGAAGAGCCTACTCAATGCTGAAATAAAAATATATATTTTATTGTGAGAACACCGTATTGCTTTAATAGTGATTTTCAGCAAACCAAATAAACTTCCATGAATTAAGAACACAACTCTGACAATGCCAGTATAAACTGCCTGAAGTTCTAGCTTAGAGTGAATTAAAACTTCAGACAATTATGTTCTATTGAGCACCAATGGAAAAGTTTTTAACATCAACAGAAAAATCTTGTAACACTACACTGTGGAGCTTAGCTAAAAGCATCTAGTAAATTCATGCTACATCAAATTCTATTCTTCCTTTAAACACATCTATAAGAAAATTGGTTTTCATTTCTAAGTGGCCTCTTACACTGTCACTGGAAATGGCCTGGGTCCATCTTCTTAATTCCTTCCAATTGGGTATTTATATGCATAAGATCACCCGGATCCTTCTCTTCTGCAGGCTGAACAGTCCCAGCTCTCTCAGCCTTTCGTCATATGTCAGATGCTCCAGTTTCTTAATCATTTTCATGGTCCTTCACTGGACTCTCTCCACTATGCCTGTGCCTGTCTTGTACTGGAGAATCCATCCAGAACTGGATAAAGTACTTCAGATGTGCCTCACCATGGCTGGGCAAAGGAGAAGGACAGCATACCCTGACCTGCTGTTGATGTGCATCCTCATGCAACTCAGAATATTGTTAGCTACCTTTTCTGCAAGGTCAGTTTTGTGTTTCATGCTCAACTTTGTACCTACCAGAAGTCCCAGGGCCTCTTCTACAAAACTGCTTTTGAGCTGGATGGCCAGCATCATGCCCTGGTATTCCTGCCCAGGTAAAGGAGTTGACACTTCCCTTTGTTATACTTCATGAGGTTCACAGAATCATAGAACCATAGAATGGTTTGGATTAGAAGACAACTTAGAGATCATGTAGATCCATCACCCTGCCATGGACAGGGACACCTTCTACTATACCAGGTCTCTCAAAGCCCCATCCAACACAGCCTTGAACACTTCCAGGGAGGGGATATTTACCATTTATCTGGGCAACCTGTTTGAGTGCCTCACAGCCCTCACAGTAAAGAGTTTATTCCCTAATATCTAATCTAAATCTACACTTTTTCAGTTTATCACTATACTCTCTGATAAAAAGTCTCTCCCAGTCTTTCCTGTAGATTCCCTTTAAGTCCTGGAAGGCTTCTATAAGGTCTCCCCAAGGCCTTCTCTTCTCTAGGCTGAACGATCTCAACTCTCTCAAAATGTACTCACAAAAGTAAGTGCTCCAGCCCCCTGACCATCTCTGCAGCCTTCCTCTGGACCTGCTCAAGCAGTCTTTGCTATGCTTGGGGGCCGCAGAGCTGAACACAGTACTACTGGTTTGATCTCACGAGAGCAGAGAAGAGGGAGAGAACTGACCCCCTTGACCTGCTGGCCGTGCTTCTTTTTATGTAGCCCAGGATATCATTGGCTTTTTGGGCTGTGGGCATACATTGCCAGCTCATATTCAGTTTTTCATCTATCAAACCCCCCAAGTCCTATTCCACAGGGCTGCTCTCAATTCGCTTACTACCTAGCCTGCATCCATGTTTGGGATTGTCCCAACCCAGGTCCCCATCATTGCATTTCTCCAGCCTACCGAGGTCACCCAAATGGCCTTTCCTAACACCATAGTCAGACCATGTCACCCTTCCAGGTCGCCTGACTCTATCTCCATTACTCATGTGCTTCCTTTTTCTGCTTGTTTTTTGTCAGGAGTGCCTTATTCACCCATACAGGCCTCTCTGCCTTTGATTTGCTGCACATTGGGATTGACAGCTCTTGAGTTTGGAGGAGATGACCTTTGCAAAGCAACCATCTGTCCTGGAATCCTCTTCCTTATCTGTGTGCATATGTTAGGGATAGGCTTACCTCTGTCTTATTTATTGAATTTGAGGTCTTCCTGTCCAGCCCACCTTATGTCCTTTGCTTGCAATCTTGGTCTGCCACTTCACCACTTTTTTGTGAGTTTTCATCTCTGTTTACTGTTGTCCCTGTTCTGAGTCTGTCCTCCATGTTGGCCAGCCTGTTGGCAGACGTTTGCCCTGCTTGGTCAGTTTGGTCTCATCTTTCCCTAACAGTCCTTGATTCTCAGAGTCCCATGGCTGTAAAAGCCAAATCCCCATTGCCAACACCATCTGTGAAAACAGGTGTTGACCTGCAGGACCTAGTCCTCCTCAAGCCCTTCAGCCCCCTGGTAGGATTACAGACAAGCCCCTCTAGGTCCTGGGGCCTTGGAATTCACCCAAGAGCCATGTAGTCACTCTTGTTACAATTCACAGAACCATTTAGGCCAAAACAAAAAGGTGAAACAAAAGAGTCAATTTTCTAAAGCTGTTCATATTTCAAGGGAGGTGGGAGAAATAAAAAGAGAAAGGAACATGGATTTCATTTCCTTTCCCGTACTCAAAGATTTGACATTTGCAGAGTTTTCTATTAGGTTTGCAAATCTTCTCTTCTTGTAGCCCTCAAGGAAAAAGGAAAAAGAAATGTGAATCCACAGTTTAAACAAAAAACATTCCCTGCCATTAGCATTTCTTTGATGATCCTTTGGTTTATTGTTGTGCATTAACTTCTGTATAATCACATAATTGCTAAAACATTTATATAAATAATGCATTTGGAAGAGAAAGTAAACAGTGTGTCACATTCTATTCTCCAGCAAATTTAGTGGGACCCTCTGTCTTGACTTTAGTGCTAAAGCTGCTTTTTTGCCTCAGGGTAGCTAACGCCTCTTAATGAAGTGGAAGTAAACAGGGAAAATAAAAGAACTTTCATTTTATCATGAGATAAATTTGATAGGTCAGCCCTAAACCTCTCAGTGAATTTTCTCTATGGTGAAAATAATGTGTCTTGTCTTCGCTGAGGTACCTCAGGGGAGCTGATGTGTATTAGCTATCACTAGCAGAAAGGACAAACACCATTTGTAGGCCCCCTTCCCCAGGTCCTCTTGGGTTTTCCTTTCATGAAAGTTTCTGGTAGAAGCTTCTATAAAGTCATGGAACAGAGTTGCCTGTGTCTAACAGCTGGTTTTTTGCACTAAATGAAATTATTTCTGAAGTACAATCCTCTCTTCTCTCTCCCTTTCAAACACTTACAGTTGAAAAAGGCCAAACCCTTCAGTATTTGGCACAGTTTCAGCTCCAAGATCCACAGCCACATTTGAAAACTGCAGCTTCTAATGAGCTAATATTACAGTTAGAAAAAGGTCGTGTCACTTTGAAAAAGACAGAAACAACTGGAACGCGGACAATTAAATTATGCACCTCTGTGCTTCATCCTACATCCCCATCTCTTTCCTTTTGCACATCCTGAACTCTGCCTTTACCAGTTTAATCACTTCACTCAGGGAATTTCCAGCATGTCAGGATTCGTTGAGGTTCCCGGGCAGCAGCACTCCTTTTATCCCTGGTGAGTCTGGGATGTTCAGAGAAGCTGCCTCGGTACAGGTGACAGGAGCAATTTGGTCTGCAGCAATTCTATTGGCCATGAGCATAATAAAACCTCTTTCTGCTTGCAAGTTCAACCCAGACTATGCTCCCACATGTCATATTGTACTGGGACATTTCCTGAGGAACATACTATGCATTTCAGAGCAAAAGAAAGAATCCCCACCCTGAATGGAAAAAATAGCCCAGTTTGTTCATCCCTGGTCCTACTGCAATGAGATCAGCATCAGCATGTACTAATCTCTAAGTCTTCCTATGCTGTAAGCCTACCTTTCTATCAATTCCAGGAGCATCTCCAGCTGTTAATGTCCACAGAGAGCCAGACTTTTTATATTCCTCATGAGGCGTGCCCTAGACAAGATTAGAAATTACTAATGGTAAAATGTTAGATCTCAGAAATCCCTTCTGCATTGCTGCTTCCACCACTGTGACCAGTGGGTGAGTGGGAAATGCCTAACATGACCGCCTTGTGTACAGACAGCTTGGGAAGGCATGGAGTATCTAAAATTTCCAAAGATTCTCATTTTTCTACCTATCTTTGTTGTCCAACTCATGGTATCACTAGTCTTTCTGTCTTTGTGAAAGCACAGTTGTGTCTGTCATCAACTTTGGGTGATAAGATCAGATTTTGAACTTGGATGCAAACCACATGGTGATTCCCTAAAGAAAAGAAAGACAATAAAAAGCCTTCAGTATTAATTTTGTTTCTTCTGAACCTCATTAGGCACTTTGCCAGTGGCTAGTCAGGTACAAAGGGGCAAGGACTCAGAAATGGGCCTCAGAGGTCCTGCCTTCCATCTGTGAGGGGTAAGTGTGAACCATAAGCCAAATTCATTTAGTTCCTTTTACATAATTGTCAGCTTCACTCAAACGGTTTCCTCTCCTTGGTTGTAAGGGAAGACAGTCAATTGTTGTTCTATTCACTTTGTCACATAAACCCATCTGACAGGCATGACAGCAACTGCTTGCTAATTATGGGGCAAAATTTGCAGTGCAAGGTTTGTTGTGCCAACGGTCCCCAGAACAATCCTGGGATTGTTTTATGAGAAGATTGGGCAGTCAGGGTTGAACACTTTTGCTTCAATTATCCCCATGTGCTGTCATGGCTTGGAGCTGCTCTAGTGGAATGAAGAGAAGAAAATAAATCAGCTCTGCTCCAACCCTGGGAGAGGTTGCTGAACCCTGAAGGGATTGTTTGGCTGTATCTTTGTTAGCTGCTATTACAGATATCATTGCCTGGTAGCAGCACTGAAACTGAGGGTCCATTAGCACTTCTATGCTATGTCCAGGGATTTATATCTCCAATGCAAGGACTTACTTTGGAGTGAAACTCAGCATACAGTCTCAGCTAAACCCAGCTCTCTATTTTCCAGTACTTTGGGTGACCTAATAAAATTCAGATATTGCTGGCATTGGATGCAGCTGGTCTGCTGATTTTATCAAGATGATGAATTAATTAATTTGGGGATGAGGGGTGACTAACAGAAAAGTTCATCTCACTGGGGTGGCGTTAAAAAAATATCAAGGAATTAATTGCTTAATGTAGGAATCAGGCTGATGCGCAGACACCTAAAAAGATGATTCTAACAGAATAAATGTAATGAGCTGATCATAAATCAGAATTATCCTTTCTCAGAATATTCCAAAAGAAAACGAATTCCTACTGAAATTACTGGGACACACATTCTCTTCTTCTTATATGACCTGGGTTTGCCAAACACCTGCATGAGCACCAGCTAGTTACATTGCTCAAGAATTTCCTCTCTGTGACCTGAGAACACTTGTGTGGCTGTCATTTCCAACAGATCTTCAATGATAAACAAAACTTTGAGAAGGGGGCAATGCTTGTTTCTTGCAGTCAGTAAGTTATTCCAGAACATAACGTCCCTTTGCAAAAAGCATGAATCAAAAAAGCCCCTCCAGGGACTTCAGCAGCTGCACATCCCCCATGTCTGGCTGCCCCCAGACACAGCTTGGCTGAGCCCTCTCCTGCCATCAATCCTTCTCTTGCTCCCCTTGCACTCTTTACAGAACTCACCAGGTCACAGCAGAACCAGTTCAGCTTACAAGCCCAGCAGAAAACTAATCGATCTTTCTGCTGAGTTAGTTTTTTAGCAAATGGTACATTGCATCATTTCACCAGGCTGTCAAACAAGCCAGAGCCGGAGGGGTCTCACAACCAGGGGTAGCAGTGTGAGCACACCTTTTGTTTGTAGCTAGGTACCTAGATCAATCCCCTGAAACTTTTAGCCACATTCTCTTGTTTCTATAGATTTGCAGCATGGATTTGGATTGCATGGAAGGAAGACTTATGCCACAGGACTGCTGAAAGTTTACATTGAGCCCTCCAGCACACTGGAGCAGCATACCTCTACAATAGCAACGAATATTACTGTTTATCATAGCTTGTAATGACTCCTGAAGGAGATACTCCTCTCTTTCATTGATGTGAATTATGTGACATGGTCCATCTTAACTACACGCAGGCAGGGTATCCTCCCTTGTTCAATGGAGATTATTGCTGTTCCCACTGGAAAAGTTTTGGGAAGATAGGAGCAACTCTAGAAAACCTAAGGTTTTACCAAATCTGAATTTCTTAGTTGGAAGTCACTTTTTACCCATTTCCTAGCCCCAATAGCCACAGATACGACTTTTTCAGAAGCATCTTCCAAAGGTCTGTGGTATTGATAGAAGACAAGTGGGAGAGCAGAGAAGAGGTAAATAAAGCAGTAGGAGGTGTCCTGGTGCTTACCAGGTGTACCAAGCCAATTCAGTACACTGCAAGGAAACTCTGACTTGATCTAACACTGAAAAGCATCAGAAAAGACCAATAAATTTTTTCACAAAATGTCCTTGTAGCAGTTCTGCTCCTTGTAAAAAAGCGCAGCAGTAAAAAGAAGTATCTCAGGCTTTGGTTATATTCTTTTAGCACCTTAGAATATTTCTAGCTGTCACCAAAACAATTCCTCCCCTTCCAGAAAAGAATTTAAGAAGCCAAAGGTAGTGCAGCCTATGGGCATCCCCATTCCTGTGGTCAGCTGCAGTGTGCATGTTAACGGAATTAAAGGTGAAGCACCTTAGCTGTACTGGAAGCATGTCCTTCCGCACTGGAATCCACCAAAGAAATGTGGGGCTAGTCCTGCCAAACTTGCCAAACAAGTTGCAGTTTTTCCATTTCAGTTAATTTGTGTTTGGCCTGGATTTTAGCCACTAGAGAATTCATCAGAGTTTGCAGCATCTCCCAAACAGGTCCACTGAGGAACACAAGTCTGCTGTCACCCTAGAGGGATCTTCATTTCCACTGGAAGAGTCACCTGGACCCGCACTCCCCACTAGTCCCCACTACTCTGAGTATTCCCCTTGTGTCTGCTCTTTGTACAGGTGTGATTTGAGTGAGTGGAGGACAAATTTAGATGAGGAGCAATCGCTATGATCAAAAGTGTGCACTACAAGACATGTTACACGGGTGCTGACCAGCACAGGCCAACCATCACGACTGTAGAAAAAGGAGCTCCTAATTGTATTTTTCAGATTAAAGCAACCGAAGAACAGCATCCATTCTCCTGGAGGACATCAGAATCACCTCCAACACGACATGCAACTTATGGGTAGGGTTCATGGAGCTTCAAAACCTGAAGCTCCAGGGATACTGGGGCTAAAAAAGGAATGCAAAGGGGAGCACGGAACTGCACCATCATTTCTCCTTCAAAATCTTTCTCATCTTGGACACTCATTCAGATGCAGAGCATCAGCCTCAGCTCAAGAATGCAAAGCAAATTAGGGTTAGGCTTAGGTTTCAGAGACCCACAGAGGCTACATCTCCAGGAATACCGGCGGTGCCAAAACCATGCCAAGGGAGGCGTAGGCTTTGTGGCTCTGTGAATACTACCCCTATCTGTAACCATAACCCTAATTTGCACTGGCATTCTGGATCTGAGGCTTACGTCCTCCAGCCAAATGGGTGTCCCATTTGAGAACAGGTGTTGAAGGAGCAATGCTGATGTAAGGCCAAGCTCCTATTTGACAGCCTTTTTTGGCCTTAGAATCTCTGAATATGTAGGTTTTCTGGCTCTCCGAATGCTAACCCTAACTGTAACACTAATTTACATGGCATCCTAGAATTCTGGCTGACGTTTTCCAGCTGAATGCGTGTCCCAGAGGCGAAAGGTGTTGAAGGAGCAATGTTGGTGCAAGTGCAGAGATCCTCTTGGCATGCCTTTGGCAACACCAAGTATTCCTAAAGTTGTAGTCTTTGTGGCTGTCTGAAACCTACCCCTACCATTAACCCTCACCCTAACCCTAATTTGCATGTCATCCTGGATCTGAGGTCAATGTCCTCCAGCCAAACGGGTGTCCTAAATGAGAAAGGTGTTAAAGGAGCAACGTTGGTGTAGTGCCATGCTCCCTTTAACGTGCCTTTTTCAGACCTGGTATCCCTGACATTGTAGGCTTTCCAGTTCTGTGAATGCTAACCCTAACTATAATTTCCATGGAGATTTAAAGCTGAGGCTGATGTCCACCAGCTGAATGGATGTCCCTGATGAGAAAGCTGTTGAAGGAGAAATGATGGTACAGTGCCATTCTCGCATTAGCATGCCTTTGGCAACCCTAGCATCCCTGATTCTGTAGGCTTTCCGGCCATCTGAAGCTAACCCTGACCCTAATTTCCAATGCACTTTGAAGCTGAGATTGATGTCATCCAGCGAAACAGGTGTCCCACGTAACAAAGATGTTGAAAAAGCAATGTTGGTGCTGTGTCATGCTTCCCTTGCATTCCTTTGGTAGAACAACTATCCCTGCAGTTATAGGCTTTGGGGCTCTCTGAACCCTACCCTATCCATAACTCTAACACTAATTTGAATGCTAAGCCCAACCCTAAGCCTAATTTGCGTCTTGGATCTGAGGTTGACATCCTCTTGCTGAATGGGTGTCTCAGGGGATAAAGCTGTTGAAGGAGCAATGTTGATGTAGTCCTATATTCTGCTTGGCATGCTTTTAACAATCCCAGCATCCCTCAAGTTGTAGGTTTTGTGGCTTTCTCATTCTTAACCCTAACCCTAAGCCTAATTTGCATGGTGTCTTGGAACTGAGGCTGACGTCTTCAAGCTGAATGGGTGTCCCATTTGAGAAAGATGTTGAAGGAGCAGTGCTGATGCAGTGCCATGCTTCCCTTGGAATGCCTCTGGCAGCCTCAGCATCCCTGAAGCTGGTGGCTTTGTGGCTCTCTGAACCCTACCCCTATCCCTAACCCTAAACCAGCCCTAATTTGCTTGGCATCCTGTATCCGAAGTGGATGTTCTCCAGCTGAATGTGTGTCCAGTCAAAAAGATGTTCAAGGAGCACTACTGGTGCAGTGCCACTCTCCCCTTGGCATGCAAGTTTCAGAACTAATACCCCTGATGCTGTAGGTTTTCTGTGTATTTGAATGCTAACCCTAGCCCTAACCATAATTTCCAATGCACTAAGCTAAGGCTGATGTCCTACACCCGAATGGGTCCCACATGAGAAAGATGTTGAAGGAGCAATGTTGGTGCTGTGCTGTGCTACCATTATCATGCTTCTTTCAGCCCCAGTATCTCTGATGCTGTAGGCTTTCTGGCCCTCTGAACCCTACCTCTGTCCCTAAACCTAACCCTTATTTGCATTGCATTTTTGGTGCTGAGGCTGATGTCCTCTGCCTGAATGGGTGCCCCGGAGGAGAAAGTTATTGAAGGAGCAAGTGTTGGTGCAGTGTGGTGCTCCTCTTAGCCTGCCTATTTCAGGCCTAGGTATCCCCAATGCTGCAGGCTTTCTGGCTATCAGAATGCTAACTCTAACGCTAGCCCTAAAATGAATAGCGTCCTGGATCTGAGGCTGACGTCCTTCAGGCGAATGGGTGTCACAGAAGAGAAAGGTGTTGAAAGAGCAATTTTAGTGCATTGCCGCTCTCCACTTGGCATGCCTTTGGCAGCACAGGAATCCCTGGAGTTCTAGGCTTTATGCCTCTCCTAACCCTATCTCTATCCTTAGCCCTACCCCTAATTTGCATGGCATTTAGGAGCTGAGACTGACGTCCTCCAGCTGAGCAGGTGTCCCAGAGAAGAAAGATGCTGAATTAGCAATGTTGGTGCAGTGCCGTCTGCCCCTTAGCATGCCTATTTCAGCCCTAGTACCCCTTAACACTGTAGATGTTCTAGCACTCTGAACGCTAACCCTAACCCTAATTTCCAAAGCACTTTCAAACTGAGCTTGACGTTCTCCGTTGAAATGGGTGTCCACATGAGAAAGATACTGAAGGAGCAAGGCTGGTGCAGTACCGTGTTCCACTTGGCATGCCTTCGGTAGCACCAGAATCCCCAGAGTTCTAGGCTTTGTTCCTCTCTTTACCCTACCCTTTTCCTAACCCTAACTCTAATTTACATCACATTTTGGAGTTAAGGTTGACATCCTCTAGCTAAACGGTTGTCCCAGAGGAGAAAGGTGTTGAAGGAGCAATGTTGGTGCAGTGCGGTGTTCCATTTGATATGCCTGTTTCACCCCTAGCATCCTTGATGCTATAGGCTTTCTGGGTATCCGAACACTAAACTTTACCCTAATCCTAAATTGAATAGCACCCTGGATCTGAGGCTGGTATCCTCCAGCCAAATGGGTGTTCCACTGTCCTGGGTTCAGCAGCAGCAGTCATTTTTTCTCCTTCTTGGTAGCTGGTGCAGCGCTGTGGTTTTGATTTTGGGCCTGGGAGCAGCGCTGATAACACCAGTGTTTTCAGTTACTGCTCGGCAGTGTTTTGTCTGGCCAAGGACTTTCTGAGCCTCGTGCTATGCCATTAAGGAGGGGGAGCCGGGAGGAAGCAGAGTCAGGACCCCTGACCCAAACTGACCAAAGAGGCTATTCCATACCACAGCGCGTCATGTCCAGGATGTGAAAAGGGAGAGCAGAGACCCGGAAGGGTGTGGTGGTGAATTGGGGGGTTCGCTGCTGGGGGGTGCACTGGCTGGGTCGGGCTTGGTGAGCAGTTGTATTCTCTTTCCTTGTATTTCTCTTGTATTATTACTGGTGGTAGCAGTAGTAATTTGTGTTATACCTTAGTTACTAAAGTGTTCTTATCTCAATCTGTGCGAGTTGCATTTTTTTTTCAATTCTCCTCCCCATCCCCCCGGGGAGTGGGGGAAGAAAAAGAGGGGAGTGAGTGAGTGAGTGAGTGAGTAAAACTTCGAGAGTTTTAGAGGCTTAAACCACAACAGTTCTTTTTGGCGCCCAACGTGGGGCACGAAGGGTTGAGATAACGGCAAGGGTTAATAGCCACTCATCACAATGCTGATTTATTGGCTCTCAAAGTTGTTGCTCTGGATCTCACAGGTTCAGCGTATGATACTTTACTTACAGCCGGTATTTCTTATCTTAACGTTTTTCACATCTGGGTTTTGGGTTAAGGTTCTTGTTACATTGTACTCTATTGGAATGGCTTGTAATACGGCGAGCTCCAGAAGGGAGGAGGGGAAGCCGAGGCGGGGCGGTCCCGGGAGCCGCCGGCGGCCGAAACGGTCGGGGAGCGTGGCCCCGGGGAGCCGGTGCCGCGCCCCGCGGCTGCGGAGGTGGTGGAGGAGCTGAGCCCCCCACACCGTGCCCAGCCCGGCGACTGCCGAGCCGCGGGAGGAGGCGGCTGCCGACTGGCTGGAGGAGACGGCTGAGAAGCCGAGCCCCGAGCCGGAGCCGAGCCCCGCGGCTACCGAGCCGGGGGGGGGGGGCAGGCGGCGGCCGGGCCCGGCCCGCGGCGACCGAGAGCATTCCCCAGCAGCCGCCCGCAGAGCCCCGCGAGCCCGAGCCCCAGGAGGATGCAGGAGACCACGCGGCACTTCCCAGCAAGGCAGAGGAGGAAGATCTGGACTCAGACAAAGAGCAGCTGGTGGTGAGAGAGCCGGCAAGCACAGCAGCTACACCAGCCCCAGGGACAAGTACAGCAGCCTCATTTGAGAGTTCTGAAGGGTCTGAATGGCCTTTGGGTGCCCTTGGGACCTGCCTGCTGATTGTGATGGGGATCACCATGTTGGCATGCATTCAGAGTGTGTTTTACCCACAACCATTTTATCTGGTCCCAAGAGTTAAGCAGTGTGGGACGTGGGCCTTGTCTGGGGTTGAACTGCAATGTGGGATGACCAAGAGATTTTCTCTGAGGCTGGACACTCATGAGTGGCAGAGTGTGTGGGACAGTGTGGGCGAGTGCAAGTATCTAGTCCACTGGACCCCTCCAGTGCTTTGGAAGCATCGAAGATGGAAGGCAGCTGCATGGAGTCCCCAGTGACAAACGGCTAAAAAGATGTGGCTCAGATGGACTTCAATTGGCAACATAAGGGTGAATTATTTTGAGCCTGGTGGGCCTATGACACCTCAGGCCATCAGGGCAGAGATGCAACATACAGATGGACTCATGATCGAGGGGTGGACTTATGATCGACGGGTGGACTTAGCAATGGACACTATTGCCCAGATTATTCACAAGTGTGAACACTGCACACAGCCTCTCCTGCTCTGAAAAACTGTTACAAAAGATGGAGCCCAATATCATGGACTGGATGGACTCAGCAGCTTTGTAGGGATTGGTCCATGCACTAGGAGATGATCTCTCTCCCTCTGTGCATGTGTGTGGATGTACATGTATACATGTGATGATATATTGAAAATGTGGGATCTGAGCATGACGTGAATGGTATGGAATAAGGGGTGGATACTGTCCTGGGTTCAGCAGCAGCAGTCATTTTTTCTCCTTCTTGGTAGCTGGTGCAGCGCTGTGGTTTTGATTTTGGGCCTGGGAGCAGTGCTGATAACACCAGTGTTTTCAGTTACTGCTTGGCAGTGTTTTGTCTGGCCAAGGACTTTCTGAGTCTCATGCTCTGCCAGGGAGGAGCGGGAGCTGGGAGAAAGCACAGACAGGACCCCTGACCCAAACTGACCAAAGAGGTTATTCCATACCACAGCGCGTCATGTCCAGGATGCGAAAAGGGAGAGCAGAGACCCGGAAGGGTGTGGTGGTGGACTGGGGGTGCACGGCATGGTCAGGTTTTTGGTACTGGGGGGTTCGCTGCTGGGGGGTGCACTGGCAGGGTCGGGCTTGGTGAGCAGTTGTATTCTTTTTCCTTGTATTTCCCTTGTATTATTACTGGTGGTAGCAGTAGTGATTTGTGTTATACTTTAGTTGTTTCAATAAGATGTTGTACAAGTCTTCCTATATACAGAATTATGAAGCATCTTATGGCTATTAATACACAGGCTACTACAATTAGAGCAGAATAAATTGATACCACCATTCCTTTCCATTTTCCAAACCAGGATTCTAACCATTCTGTTAATTAAATATCTACTCTCGAATTTTCAGCCAATTCTTCTGCCAAGGTAGTGAGGCCTTGTAAGGCTCTGGTTATGGTTCCATCAGGTGTTGTACTATTTGGAATAAATGTGCAACACCTATTCCCTTTCATTATTCATACTCACTTTCAACTAACATCATATCTAAAACTATTCTATTTTCCTGTGCCGTCCTGCTGGTAGCATCTAATTGTTCTACAATTCCTCTTATTGCATTCCTGCTATAATTTATGAACCTTTGCTGATTATAATAAATGTAATTTATCCAATCTATTTTTTTTTAATTTTATTTTAACCTACCAAAACACAAAAAAAAAAAAAGCCCAACTGAAAGATTTAAACCCTGTTGTTATTTGATTCCTAGCTTTGTGTTTGTCAGGAACTCCTGGAGGGACTCCAATTCAATCAAATCAATATAGATTCTTTAGTCAAAGGCTGTTCCTAAAATACTTCTCCTTATGCCCCAAGGAGTTTGTTTCCCTCTAAAATGCCAGAGTAAACGCAATTGCTAATTGAACAATTGTGCAGGTGCCCTTCCAGTTTGGAGGAAGTGTAGACCTTAGGATATTTCCCCCACAGTACCACCATAAGCTCTGGGAATTTTTATAGCTGAGTATTTTCCTGCATCATCCTCAGTCACATTTAGTAGATCTGCGTGTATCTTTAATTCTCCTAGATACCTGGTAGCATTCACACCACCATGAGAGACAAGCTGTATGGTTACCAGATGCTGTGGAGAAAGTAGGAGGCACCCTGATGTTCTTGTCCTGCAGAGGAGGGAATAAGGTTGAGAGGGATTTACAGCTTTTGTTTCCCCAGGCAGCCTTCTCCTTGTACAGTGTGATTATGTACATCATTTTCTGTTGGTCTCAACTCCATCCTAATGGAAAAGGGACTACCTGTGCTGTAGGTCATCCTGAAGCACACGCATAACAATTGCTTCTATCTAAAATTTTCACTGTATATTTGACCTATTCTACCCAGTCATTTGTATCTCCATAATCTGTTTCTATTTCAAACATCTACTTCAAATCTTTAATTTCAATTAACTTTACCACCTTAGGATTACTTGGTGGAGTTCATGCCCCTACCGATGGAGGAACAGTAGTGTCCACAGGCTGGCTACATTCATTCCTCTTTGGCTGTTAAACCACAATTCTAAATCCTGCAATTGGATCCCCTCCTGCCAAATCTGCCCCTAGGCCATGAGCTTGGCTTACTTCCCCACCAGCATTTGCAGTGGCAAGTGCTATGGGACCATACTCTAAATCCCCACAGTCAGGTTCTATGTGACCTTTAATCATCATAATTTATTTTTTTAGAGATTTTCCCTAAGTATTAGGTGAGACCTATCTATTAAAAGCAGTTGTAAACCAAACATCACTCCACCGAAGATAAGGCAATCCCCAGTATGGTTGGAGAAAATACTTTGGTCATAAGTCATTATCGTAACTGCTTAACTTTCTTTGCTCTTTTAGATCTTCAAACTCAAGTACTTGACAGGTGTTAAATTGGATAGTTTGTGAATTTTGTTCTTTAGCAATATTTATCTACAATTTGACTGGGTATCCTAGTATCCCTCTCATTTGGTCAAAATGGGCTTCCTGTTCCAAATTTTCCCTTGAATTCTAACAGAGAAGAGTTCATTATCACTATGATCTTCCACATTTTCCCCAAAACCTATATTTTCAGAACAGCAAATATAGTAAATACAAAATAATCTTGTAAAGGTTCTTGCAAAGTTTCAGAAGCAGGCATGTATGCTTATTGTCTCTTTGTCTTAATACACAGGTATACAACACACAATTGTATACTTCACTGCCCATCTTCAGATAGGAATTCCACTGGTCCTTTAATCCTAGTCTAGTGTGTCAAAACCTTTTCGGCAGTCCTCACAGCGGTTTCAGTGGTCAACAGTACGGGCCCTCCCAGTCTGGTTGTTATTTTGAGTCCTTCCAGGTCTTGATCAGGACCCACTGTCCCGGTCAGATAGTATGAATCATGAATTCCAACAGTGGAGTTGGGGCAAGCAGTCTTTTGTTTCTGAAAAAAGACAAGGAAGACGACAACCCAGCACATGGTTCTTAAGCAAAATATCCTTGGTTTCAAACTGTAGAACTTCACCAACCTCACTCATGTAAGGTAGTCCAAATAGCATTTCACAAGAGGCTATCCCTAGGTCTTTTCTAGGGGAGGTTTGAATTCCCTCTTTTACCCAAACAACTGGGTCTATCTTTTCCTTGTCCTCTTCTGTTAATAGAGCCATTGAAAGTAAAATTTGATCCCTGTAAGTTTTTATTTTTAACCTTAGTTGTACAATTAAATCTCTCCCTAGAAAATTGTTTCCTGCTTCAGTAATGTATAGCAATTGTCCTTGAATTGTTTCATTATTTAATTCAATGTAGTGTCTTCAAAAATGGGAACTGAAAAACCCTCTTACTGAAAATCCCTCTCCTTTTACTCCTGAAAGAGTTATCCTTGGTTTAATAATTTCAGTGTGCCTGAGTAAGTGTGTGAATACATGTGCACATGTGTGCGATTATGTGTATGGCTCCACATATGTGTGAAAAGTGTGATGTGCCTACAAAGAGCTGCTGGCGGGCAGTGTTTTCAGAGCTGTGGCTGGGGTATAGCCATCTGACAAGCTTGACAGCACAAATACAAACAGTTGTGGAAGTTGTGAAGTTGTGGAGCAGGCTTTTTACTGCAGGGCCAAATAATTTTCTTGAAATACTGTAAGTCATTTATAGCTTTTTCTCCCTTCTTTTTCATAAGATTAGTGAGACAATTTGCTGTTCCAGAAAGTGAGGGATTCAGACTGCTTGCTCTTCCTGGCTGCAGCAGAGGGAGGCATCTTGTGAGCCTCATACATCCAGCTCTGTCAAAGCAGCTTAAATCTGACCTGGCATATGCACCCATCCCGTGTCAGCCTTGGACATCCCCTCTACCAAGTGCATCCCACCCTGGCACTCGTGTGCCAATACAGTGTTGGCAGCTTGCAGAGCTGTCCTCTTTCCAGAGAGACTGTGTCAACCGCCCTTGTCACCATCTCATGACTGTACTCACACAGCAGTGATCTGATCATGGGCAGGTTTCTCTGAGCCCAGTGGCACTGCACCCACCGTGGCAGCAGATGCTGTACTGCCTGCTCATCAGGATTTTCAGGTGGTGGGCTAAAAATTATCGGGGGGGAATCATATGCAGGGGATAAACTTTTCAGAGGATCCCATGCCTTAGGTTCCTCAGTATTTCCCTTAATTTTCCTGTTTGATGTTTTTAAGGGGAGCAAGTGAACTGTGGGGAGGGGTAGAATTTCTCCCTCCTGTTTAACTGTGGATCCCGACCCAAGTCTTCCAGGAGACCTTTTGCATTTCTCACACTCCCAGCATACCCAGCATGCTGCATAATCAGACTTTTCTTGTGAGAAAGGTTCCTTAACACACAATCATAGAATCATAAAATAGTTAGGGTTGGAAAGGACCTTCAGATCATCTAATTCCAACTCCCCTGCCGTAGGCGGGGACACCACACACTAAACCGTGTTACCCAAGACTCAATCCAACCTGGCCTTGGACGCTGTCAGGAATGGAGCATTTACCACTTCATTGGGTAACTTGTTCCAATGCCTCACCACCCTCACAGTAAAAAACTTCTTTTTTGTATCTAACCTAAACTTTCCCTGCTTAAGTTTGAATCTATTACCCCTTGACATTTACATTAAGATCTAAAGCCTGATAAACTTATATATATATATCTTCAGCCTCATACATTGGCCAAAAAACAGTCAGTGGCTAAATACTTTCTCCATATAAAGCAACAGTACTGCATCACCTTTTTTGCTATCTTTTCCTTTTATATAAGACATGTCCTTCTCAGTTTTGCTTTCAACATTTACCCTAAGGGACTTTCTGGAGGAATGTTGTTCCTGGGATGATTCCTCTTATCCCCTCTCTTTTCCTTAGTCCTGTTTTTCTTATTCCCCATTATGTTTCCTGAGACTTCCTTTCAGCAAGTCCTTACGCTTTGTCCTTCTCCAGCTGTATGTTTCACAAAAAACAGGAACACGGATCCAGACTCCACACTCACTTTGTACTTATTTGTACATCTCAGAAAAGCACGCTCATTCAAGTGTCTCAGAATGTCCCAACCACCAAGGCAATACTTAAAGTCCAATTTTCTTAACTTGGTCTGTGCACAGAGTTGCCTGGTTGCTGCAGTGGTGCCTACTTTTTCATCTACCTATTTTTCCCCCTCTGGTTCACTGGGTTTACTTTATAAAAATGGTCTCAGGATTTTAGTTAGCAGCTGCGGAACCCTCTTCAATTCCACACGAGGCCATTGACATCAAAGAGACGTGTCTCCCCATCTTTTGGCAGTGGAGGTCCCCTCAACACCGAGTTGATGCTGGATGAGCCCCCATATTGTGAGAAATGGTCTCTAGATAAAAACTTGAGCTCAGGTGAGACACAGCAGTGAAGCAGCTGTTTATTAAAGTTTTTGTAAAAATGGGTGTCCTAGTAAGTAGGCACACACAGCAAAAGCAGAACAGCGATTTCTATTTCCTACCTTTGTCCGCAAGTTCTCTCCCTTGTTTCCCCCCTGGTTGGGTACTCCAAGGTTTGCAGATTATCCGATGCGTATAATCTACATGCTAACTGTCCCGCCTCTGTCTACGTCTCCTCTTACTCAATTTCATACACCCCTTCCTCTTATTTATGTATCTCCATTTATGGCTCGATTTCATAAGCCTGTGGCAGCCATGTGGTACCTCAACTTACTGCTTAACCAGCCTGAACCTGCTTAGTTTCATAGGATGTGCAAAGATAGTATTCTTTTTAACCACAGAGCGCATCTTTCATCCAGAGATGATATAGTCTGAAACCACAGAGTGTGTCTTTCTAAGTTATGGTTTCTAAAAACCTTTGTTTCATTCCCTCAGTAACTTAGCCCCAGTCCCAGTATTGAAAAATCTTAATATTGCAAAGCCGTACTATCCATCTTAAATCTGTAATATTGGAAAGCCTTAATATTGGAAAATCTGATACCAAATTATGTGGAAACAATGCTGTTTCAGTCCCATTCAGCTAAAGGACATCAGACTAAGATCCAGGATGATATTGAAATTACAGTTAGGGTTAGGGCTACGGGTTATGGTTCACAGAGCCATAAAGCCTACAACTACAGGGACACTACACCTGACAATGGCATGCCAAGAAGAGCATGGTGCTGCACCAACATTGCTCTTTCAACACCTTCCACTTGTGGGAAAAACATTCAGCTGAAGGAGCTCAGCCTCACCTCCACGACATCATGCAAATTAGGGTTAGGGTTAGGGTTGAAGTTAGCATTCAATGAGGTAGAAATCCTACAGTGTCTGGGATACTGGCGCTGAAAAAGACATGACAAGGGGAGCACAGGCACTGCACCAACACTTCTCATTCAACACATTTCTCCTCTGGGACACACATTCAGCTGGAGGAAGTCAGACTCATCTCCAGGATTCCATGCAAATTAGGGTTAGGTTTAGGGTTAGCATTCAGAGAGACAGCCTGTAAATGCAGGGATTCTTTTGCTGAAAAAGGAATGCCAAGGGGAGCACAGCACTGCACCAACATTGCTCCTTCAACACATTTCTCCTCTGGAATAGCCATTCTCCTGCAGGACATCAGCCTCAGCTTCAAGACACCATGCAAAGTAGGGTTAGGTGTAGGGTTAGCATTCAGAGAGACAGAAAACCTGTGGATGCAGGGCTATTACGTCTGAAATAGGAATGCCAAGGTAAGAACGGCACTGCATCAACATTACTACTTCAACACCTTTCTCCTCTGGAGAAAGGAAGAACACCCATGGGAACACCCATTCGGGTGCAGGACATCAGCTTCAGCTGCAGCATGCCATAAAAATTAGGGTTAGGGTTAAGGTCCACAGAGCCGGGAAAGCCTACATCTTCAGGGATACTTGGGCTGAGAAAGGCATGCCAAGTGGAGCACGACAGTCCATAAACATTGCAACTTCAACATCTTTATCCTCTGGAACTCCCATTCAGCAAGAGGATATGAGAATCAGGACCAAGACAGCATTCAAATTAGAGTTAGGGTTAGGGTAAGCTTTCAGGGAGACACAAAGCCTTTGGATACAGAGATACTGGGGCTAAAAAAAGCTTGAAAAGGGGAGCATGGCACTGCACCAAAGTTGCTCCTTCAACACCTTTCTCAAATGGTACAGATAATCTGCAAGAGGACATCAACCTCAGCTCCAAGACGCAATGCAAATTGGGTTTGTGGTCAGGGTTAGCGTTCAGAGAGCCAGAAAGCCTATGGATTCAGGGACACTAAGGCTAAGAAAGGCATGCAAATTGGAGCACAGCCAACCTTGCTACTTCAAAATCTTTCTCAAAAAGGACACCCATTTGGCTGGAGGACATCAGCCTCAGATAAAAGATGCCATGCAAATTCTGGCTAGGTGTAGGGTTAAGGATTAGAGAACCACAAAGCCCACAGTTTGAGGGATACTGGGGCAGAAAAACACAAGCTTAGGGCAGCACAGCCCTGCAAGAAAATTGCTCCTTCATCTGAAATTAGACAAGCAAGTCAGCTGCAGATCCAAGCAGCCATACAAATTAGGGTTAGGTTTACGGTTAGCATTTGGAGAACCAGACAGCCTATGAAAGCAGGGAGATTGGATCTTCAAAAGGCATGCCACGGGGAGCACAGAACTACACCAACATTACACCTTCAAAACCTGTCTCATCTGGGATACCCATTCAGCTGCAGGATGTCACCCTCAGCTCCAAAACGCCATGCAAATTAGAGTTAGGGTTACGGTTCACAGAGCTGGAAAGAATATGGATATGGGGATACTTGGGCTGAAAAAGGCATGCCAAGGGGATCGCAGCAGTGCACCAAACTTGCTCCTTAAATACCTTTCTCCTCTGGGAAACCCATTCGCCTGGAGGACACAGCCGCAGATGCAAGAAGCCATGCAAATTAGGATGAAAATTATGATTAAGGATTGAAGACCCACAAAGGCTAAAGCTTCAGGGATACTGGGGCAGAAAAAGGCATGCCAAGCAGAACACAGCACTACACCAACATTGCTCTGTCAACAGATTTATAGCCCAGGAAACCCATTCTGCAAGAGGCCGTCAGCCTCAGATCCAAGGCGCCACACAAATTAGGGTCAGGGTTGGGCTTAGCATTCAGAGAGCCTCAAAGCCTATGGATGCAGGGATGCTAGATCTTCAAAAGGCATCCCAAGTGGAGCAAGGCACTACACAAACACTGCTCATTCAACAGCTTTCTCCTCTGGGACACACATTCGGCTGCAGTATGTCAGCCTCACATCCAGGATGCCATGCAAATTAGGGTTTCTTTTAGGCTTAAGGATTAGAGAGTCACAAAGCCTACAACTCCAGGGATCCTGGGCATGCTGAAGGCATAACAAGAGGATAACTGCACCAACATTGTTTCTTCAAACTTTATCTCATTCGGGAAACGCATATAGCTACAGAACACCAGACTCACCTCCAAAACACCATGCAAATTGGAGTTAAGGTTAGGGTTAGGGTTAAAGTTAGGGTTAGGGTTAGATTATGGTTAGGCTTAGGGTTAGGGTTAGGGTTTTCAGAGCCAGAAAGACTATGTATGTGGGCACATTTGGGCTGAAAAAGGCATGCCAAGGGGATCACAGCACTGCATCAACCTTGTTCCTTCAAGACCTTTCCCCTCTGGGAAACACATTCTGCTGGAGAACTCAGCCCCAGATGCAGGAAGCCATGCAAATTAGTGTGATGGTTAAGGCTAAGGATTAAAAAGCCACAAAGTCTAAAGCTTCAGGGACACTGGGGCTGAAAAAGGGGAACATGGCACTGCACCATCATTGCTGCTTCAAAACTCTTCTCCTCTGAGGCAGCCATTAGGCTGCAGGACATTAGTGTCAGCTCTGAGACACCGTGGAAATGAAGGTTAGGGATAGGGTTAACATTCAGACAGCCACAAAGCCTTTATCTCCTGGGACAGTGGCACATTGCTCCTTCTACACCTTTCTCCTCTGAGACACCCATTTGGGTTGAGGACATAAGCCTCAGCTCCAAAATGCCAAAAAATTAGGTTTAGGGATATTGTTAGAATATAAATAGCCCAAAAGCCTATGGATGCAGAGGTACTCGGGCTGAAAAGGCATGCCAAGGGGAGTATGGCACTGCACCACCGTTGCTCCTTCAACAGATATCTCCTCTGGGAAACCCATTTGGCTAGAGGACATCAGCCTCAGAGACAGGATGCCATGCAAATGAGGTTTGGTTTTAGTGTTAAGGATTCGAGAGTCATAAACCCTCCATCTTCAGGGATACTGGGACTGAAAAAGGCATGCCAAAGGCAACATTGCACTGTACCAACATTACTCCTTCAACACCTTTCCCATCTGGGACACCAGTCAGCTGCAGGACTTCCACCTCAGATCCAGGATTCTGTGCAAATTATGGTTACGGTTAGGGCTAAGGATTAGAAATCCACTAAGCCTACAGCTTGAGGGATGATGGGCTTGTCAAAAGCGTGCCAAGGGGAGCACAGCACTGCACCAACATTGCTCCTTCAACAGCTTTATCCCCTGGGACACCCATTTGGTAAGACAATGTCAGCCTCATATCCAGGAAGCCATGCAAATTAGGGCCAGATTCAGGGTTAGCATTCAGACAGCCAGAAAGCCTATGCATGCAGAGATACTAGACCTTCAAAAGGCATGCCAAGGGCACTTCAGTTCACCAACATTGCTCCTTCAAAACCTTTCCCATCTGGGATGTCCATTTGGCAAGAGGATGTCAGCCTGAGATCCAGGATTATATGTAAATTAAGGTTAGGTATAAGGTTAACATTCATGAGCCAGAAAGCCTATGGATGTGAGGATACTTAAGCTGTAAAGGGCATTGCAACGGGAGGACGGCAGAGCACTAACATTGTTCCTTCAACATCTTTCTCCTCTGAGAAGCCTATTTGGCAAGAGAACTTGAGTATCAGGTCCAAGACGCCATTCAAACTGCTGTTAGGATTAGGGTTAACTCTCAGAGAGCCGCAAAGCCTGTGGATGCAGGGAAATTAGGGCTGAAGAAGGTATAATACAGGGAGCACAGCACTGCACCTACTTTACTCCTTCAACACCTTTCTAATCTGGGGCACACATTTAGAAGGAGGATGCGAGAATAAGGTCTAAAACACCATCCAAATTAGTGTTAGGTTTTGGGTTAGCTTTCAGAGAGGTAGGAAGCCTACAACACCAGTGGTACTGGGGCTGCCAAAGGCATGCTAAGAGGAGCATGGCACCGCATGGACATTGGTCCCTTCTCACCTTTCACATCCGAGGCACCCAGTCAGCTGGATGACGTAAGTGTCAGCACCAGGATGCCATGTAAATTAGAGTTAGGGTTAAGGTTAGCGTTCAGAGAGTAGAAATCCTGCAACTATAGTTAAACTGGGGCTGCCAAAGGCATGTCAAGTGCAGCACAGTACTATACCAACATTGCTCCTTCACCATCTTTCTTCTGCGGAACAGCCATTAGGCTGCAGGATGTCAGCCTCAGATCCAGGATGCCATGTAAATTAGGTTAGGTTTAGGGCTAGCATTCAGAGAGACAGAAAGTATATGGATGAAAGGATACTAGGGCTGAGAAAGGCATGAAAAGCGTAGCAACGTACTGCACCAACATTGCTCCTTCAACACCTTTCTCATGTATGAAAGCCATTCAGCAGCAGAATGTCAGCCTCAGCTCCAAAACACCATGCAAAGTAGGGTTAGGGTTAGGGTTAGGGTTTCGAGAGTGGAAAGACTATGGATGTGGGAGATATCTGGGCCAAAAAAGGAATGCCGAGGGGATTACGTCGCTGCAGCAGCCTTGCTCCTTCAACAGCTTCCTAAAATGGTAAGGTGATGCGGAGGGAGGCCGTTAGCCTCAGCTCCCAGAGGCCATGCAAATTAGTGTTAGGGTTTACAGCTAGCATTCATAGAGCCAGAAAGCCTATGTATACAGGGATCCTAGGGCTGAAAAAGGCATGCCAAGGGGAGTACAACACTATGCCAACATTGCTCCTTGCACACCTTTCTCTTCTAGGATACCCATTCAACTGGAGGATGTTAGCCTCAGGTGCAGGACCTAATGCAAATTAGGGTTCGGGTTAGGGTTAGAATTCAGAGTGCTAGAATTCCTATGTTTGCAGGTGTACTAGGGTTGAAAAGTTCATGCCAAGGGGAACATGGCACTGCACTACCATCGCTCTTTCAACACCTTTCTCTTCTGGGACACCCATCCGGCTATAGAAGGTCAGCCTCAGATTCAAGACACCATGCAAATTAGGGTTAGTGTTAGGGTGAGCATTCATAAAGCTGGAAAGCCAATGGATGCGGGGCTACTTGGGCTGAAAAATGCATGCCAATGGGAGGATGGCAGAGCACCAACATTGCTCCTTCAACACCTTTCTCCTATGGGACATCCATTTGGCTGGAGGACGCAGATTTAGCTCCAAGGTGCCATTCAAATTGGAGTTAGGGCTAGGGTTAGCATTCAGAGAGTCAGAAAGCCTACAACTGCAGGGAGACTGTGGCTGTCAAAGGCAAGCCAACATGAGGATGGCAGAGCACCAATATTGCTCCTTCAACATCTTTCTCCTCTGGGTCACTTCTTCAGTGGCGGGATGTTAGCCTCAGCTCCAGCATGCCATGCCAATTAGGGTTAGGGATACGGTTATAGTTCACATAGCCACAAAACCTATGGATGCAGGGACACTAGGGTTGAAAAAGGAATGCCACAAGAAGAATGGCACTGCATCAACATTGCTCCTTCAACACCTTTCTCATCTAGGACACTCATTTGTCTGGAGGAATTCAGCCTTGGCTCCAGGATGCCATGCAAATTAGGGTTATTTTTAGGGTTAGCATTCAAAAAGCCACAAAACCTATGGATGCAGGGTACCTAGGACTGAAAAAAGTCATGCCAAGGGTAGCACGGCACTACACCAACATTGCCCCTTCAATACTTTTCTCCTCTGGGACACCCATTCAGATGGCAAACGTCATCCTCAGCTCCAAGACACCATGCAAATTAGGTTTAGGGTTAGCATTCAGCTGCAGGATGTCAGCCTCAGCTTCAAAACGCCATGCAAAGTAGGGTTAGGGTTAGGGTTAGGGTTAGGGTTGGGGTTTAGAGAGCAGGAAACACTATGGATGTGGGTATCCTTGGGCTGAAAAATGCATGGCAATTGAAAAAAGTCATGCCAAGGGTAGCACAGCACTGCACCAACATTACTCATTCAACACGTTTTGCATCTGGGAAACCCATTCGGATGCAGGATGTCAGCCTCAGCTCCAGGATGTCACGCAAATTAGGGTTAGGGTTAGCATTCAGAGAGCCAGAAATCCTATGGATTTAGGGATAACATGGTTACCAAATTCATGCCAAGCAGAGCACGTTGCTGCACCACCATTGCTCCTTCAACACCTTTCTCCTCTGGGACACCAGTTCAGATGGAGAACATGCAAATCAGCTCCAGGATGCTATACAAATCAGGGTTATGTTCAGAGTTACCATTTAAAGAGCCAGAAAGCCTACAACTGCAGGGATAACGTAACTGCCAAAGACATGCAAAGGGGAGCAGGGCAGTACACCAACATTGTTTCTTCAACACCTTTCTCAACTGGGTCACCCATTCAGCTTGAAGACGTCAGCCTCAGCTCCATAACACCATGCAAATCAGGATTAGGCTTAGGTCTAGGCTTGGCATTCACAGACCCACAATGCCAACAACTACAGAGATAATGGGGCTGCCAAAGGAATGCCAAAAAGGAGCACGGCAGTGCACCAACACTGCTCCTTCAACACCTTTTGCATGTGGGGCACAAATTCAGCGGGAGGACGTGAGAATCAGATCCAAGATTCCATGCAAACTGAGGTTAGGTTTAGGGTTAGCCTTCAGAGAGGCAGAAAGCCTACAAACCCAAGGATACTGGTCATGCCAAAAGCATGTAAATGAAGGTACGGCTATGCACCAACATTTCTCCTTCAACACCTTTCTAATCTGGGACATCCATCAGATGCATATTAGGGTTAGTGTTAGGGTTAGGGTTAGCATTCAGAGAGCCACAAAGCCACCAGCTTCCAGGATACTGAGGCTGCCAAAGGCACTCCAAGGGAAGCACGACACTGCACCAACTTTGCTCCTTCAACACCTTTCTCAAATGGGACACCCATTTGGCTTGAAGACGTCAGCCTCAGTTCCAAGACACCATGCAAGTTAGGCTTAGGGTTAGGGTTAAGGATTAGAAAGCCACAAAGCCTACAGCTTGAGGGATGCTGGGGTTGTCAAAACATGCCAAGCGGAACACGGCACTATACCAACATTGCTCCTTCAACAGCTTTATCCCCTGGGACACCCATTTGGCAAGAGGACATGAGCCTCAGCTCCAAGACGCCATGCAAATTGGGCTTACGATTAGGGTTAGCATTCAGAAAGCCAGAAAGCCTAGAGATGCAGGGATACTAGGACTGCCAAATGCATGTCAAGTGGAGCAAGCCACTGCACCAATATTGCTCCTTCAACCCTTTTCTCCTCTGGGTCATACATTCGGCTGGAAGACATCAGCCTTATATCCAGGATGCAATGCAAATTAAGTTTAGGTTTAGTTTAGCATTCAAAGAGGCACAAAGCCTGAAACTCCAGGGATAATGGTGCTGGAAAAGACATGCCATGGGGAAAACGGCACTGCACAATCAGTGCTCCTGCAACGCATTTCTCATCTGGGTCAAGCATTTGGCTGGAGGATGTCAGATGCAGCTCCAGGATGCCATGCAAATTAGGGTTAGGCTTATGGTTCATCTAGCCACAAAGCCTACAGTTGCAGGGCTGCTCGTAACTGGCAGGAGAGAGGAGAAAATAATTTATACCCTGATTCTCCTCAGCAGCCATTCACAGGGCTGTGAAGTCTCTTTTGATCTCCCTTGTGCTATGGGTCACAGGTTCAACACTATCCACGTCAATACTGGTAATAGGTAGCAGTGTGAGTGCTGTTTCAGGCTAGGGAATTTCATTAGCATTAACCTGGCCCCTAGGAGAGTCTTCTCAGCATATTGGACTTCCTGTTCCTCTCAGAAGGGAATCACCTGCAACTATTGACCCCCTTTTGCTCTTCATGGAGGTGGACATAATATGGGGGCTACGCCTTTCTGACCCTGTCACCACCTCCGGTGGAGACGGTCTTCATCCTCCTCATCCATTGATTGGCCTCCCACGTACAGAGACTCATGCCTCTTGTACATGCACTTGGGAGGGCAAGGTATGAAAGGGGGCATTTTACCTGCCATGATCATGGCCTTGTATCCATTCAATACTTTCCCTTGAGCTATTGCCTTCAGTCTGGTAGGGGGAGGACCCAAAACACTGTGGATCTTGATTGTTTTCAGTGAGACATTGCTGTTTCTTTCTCAGGGAGGCCAGAGAAGTTTCCACAATAATATCTCCTTATCAGACTCAATAATGCTTCCTAAATTTCCACTTCCTCCTTTAGCTCTGAAAGCAGGCTGAGCAGATCTGAAGCCACATCTGAGATAGCTGCTATCCCTACTGCTATCCAATACCAAAGACAGGCTCTGGTGCTCTCCGAAGCCTCAGACATGTGGTTGCCTGAGGGCATAAAGGACCGGCATCAGGGTTGTTACAACCTTCCTGCCGACTGCAGAGGATATAACATTACACCGGGTGTATACCATATACAAGCACCTTCTGGTAGGGTAATAAACACCAGTGGAGGTAACCTCTTCAGCTGGCAAGCTGGAAATGCCACTTTCTCCACCAGAATGGGAGTCCTAGATGAGAAGGGTGTTGAAGGAGCAAAGTTGGTGAAGTGCTGTGCTCCCTTTGGCATGCGTTTGACAGCACAAGTATCCCTGCATCTGTAGGCTTTGTGGCTCTCTGTACCCTAACCCTAAACCTAACCCTAACCCTAAATTGCATAGCACCCGGGAGCTGAGGCTGACATCCTCCAGCCAAATGGGCATCCTAGAGGAGAAAGGTGCTGAAGGAGAATATTGGTACAGTGCCGTGCTCCCTTTAATATGGATTTCACAGCCCCATTATCCTTGGTGCTTCAGGCTTTGATGCTCTCTGAATCCTTACCCTAACTCTAAGCCTAACCCTAAATTACATTTCATGTTGGAGCTGAGGTTGATGTCCTCCAGCTGACTGAGCATCCCAGATGAGAAAGGTGCTGTAGCTGCAATGATGGTGCAGTGCCATGTTCCCTCTGCCATGCCTTTGGCAGCACCAGTATCCCTGGAGTTGTAGGCTTTCTGGCTCTCTGAAGCCTAATCCTAACCCTAATGCTAATTTGCATGGCATCCTGGAGCTGAGGCTGACGTCCTCTGGGAGAATGGGTGTCCCAGAGGAGAAAGGTGTTGAAGGAGTAATGATGTTGCAGTGTTGTGTTCCTTTGACACTCCTTTCTCAGTCCCAGTATCCCTGTTAGAAAAAACAGATGGACCCAGCCCTTTAATACATGGCTTTGTAGGATTTTTGATAATGGGATGGCCAACAGGTCACCAGGTTTGCTGCTTTTGGGTGTGATTCACCCTTCTTGAAGTTGGAAGAGAGACTTTGCTTGTGAGCTAGTGAGGCTTTTTGACAGAGCTTTAAACTAGACATGAAGGGGAAAGGGGATGATCAAGCTCATCTGTGAGAAGCTGTGGGATAAGATGATAAGGTTAGAGAGGCAGGGTGCTGGTGAGGTCCCTCAGCCAGTGGCTCCGAGACATTTTCATCACGCTGGAGCATGCTTGAAACCTTAAGAAAACAAGAAAGGGGCTCATGGGTAATAGGAGCCAACAGGGAAGCACCAGTGAAACACTTCAAAAGAGTTAAGGGTTGTTCCTCTAAGGAGGTGTCAAGACCGACAGCCCAGCTGAAGTGCCACTACACCAATGCACGCAGCATGGGTAACAAACAGGAGGAGTTAGAAGCCAAGGTGAAGCTAGAAAGCTATGACCTGGTGGCTATTACAGAAACTTAGTGGGATAGATCCAATGACTAGAGTCTGGCTATTGATGGCTACAGGCTGCTGAGAACGGATAGACAAGGAAGGAAGGGTAGAGGGTTTGCCCTCTGCATCAAGAGATGTACAGAGTGCGAAGAGTTGTCTCTGAAGAATAGCCACATGCAAGTTGAAAGCTTACAGGTAAGAATCAGAGACCAAGGCAGCAAGGGAAATGTTGTGGTTGGTGTCTACTACACCCAACCCAACCAGGGGGAGACTGTTGATGAAGCCTTCTTCCTCCAGCTCCTGGTGGCATTATGTTCACAGGCTCTTATCCTGCAGGGGGACTTCAACCACCCTGATATCTGCTGGAAAAGTAGCACAGCCAGCTGTAGGCAATCTAAGACATTCTTGGAGTGCATTGAGGACAACTTCTTAAGCCAGGTAAAAGACAACCCTACCGGAGGGATATGATACTGGATCTGATGGTCACCAGTGCGAATGAGCTAATTGGTGACATCAAGATTAGAGGCAGTGATCATGCACTCATGGAGTCTGCAGTCCTGAGGGAGGTGGGACAAGCAAGTCAGGACCCTGAATTTTAGGAAAGCCAACTTCCAGCACTTCCAGGAGTCAGTCAATAGGACCCCCTGGGAAATGGCCGCAGGGGCAAGGGAGCAGAATAGAGCTGGCAGATCTTTACAGATGTTTTCTGTAGAGCACAAGAGCTCTCAACCACCAGGTATAAGGAATCAGGAAAGGAAAGCAAGAGACTAGCATGGAGGAGTAGAGACCTGCTGGTCAAACTAAAGGGCAAGAAGGAAATGAACAGGCAGTGGAAGCAGGAACAGGTGTCCTGGGAAGAGCATAGGGACACTTCCCAGTTGTGCAGAGATGGGGTCAGGAAGGCCAAGGTACACCTGGAGCTGAACTTAGCAAAGGATGAAAAGAATGACAAGAAGGGCTTCTATAGGTATGTCAACCAAAAGCGGAAGGTCAAAGAAAGTGTGACCCCATGATGAGCAAGACAGATAAACTGATAATAACAGGCAAGGAGAAAGCTGAGGTACACAGCTTTTTTGCCTCACTGTCTTTTTGTCTTCACTGGCAATCTCTCTTCCTACACCTCTTGAGTGGATGAACTGCAAGGTGAGAACTGGGGGAGAAAAGTCCCTCCCACTGTAAGTGAAGATCAGGTTTGTCACCACTTGAGGAACCTGAACATACACAAATGTTCAGAGTCCTGAGGGAATTGGCTGATGTAGTTGCTAAGCCACTCTCTATGATACTTGAGAAGTCACGGCAGTCAAGTGAAGTCCCTGGTGACTGGAAAAAGGGCAAACCATTCACTGCAGTCAGCTGATAGCTGAAATTCAAAACTGGTCAGTCCCTTTTGCCTCTTCATATAGGTCACTTGTTCTGCTGCAGAGAAGAAACTGCTTTCCGGTGGGTCATGTGCCAGGGTTGTCAGCAGCCACATCTCCTCATTCGCCAGGGATCAGTGCTTGCAGGCTGGGACACTGGGGCAAGCTGTTCCCTGGCTGGCCAAGTGCCAGCACAGCATTTGCAAATGTGGGATGGGTTTTCTTAGGTGTTTTTAGTAGCTGCTCCAAGCTCCCTCTTCAGATGAGCTGCCAGTCAGTGTGCTTCGGACACTAAGGAGAAAGACAAGCATCAGGGCCACCCCTCTGCAGGAAGGATGAGGGCACGGGATGCCAGCAGGGCCCCAAGTCATGGCAGAGCCCAGCATCCCTGAGCAGACTTAGGCAGCGCAGGGCAAGCTTAGAAAAGGATTGAAGTGAAATTTCACCATGCTGTTGAAGCGAAGCTGTGCCTGCTGCCCATGCTTGGCAGAGTGAACAGACAAGCGCATGATAACTGCGTTAATCAAAGATAACAGAGGGAAAACAGTGAGACAAAGTAAAATAAGTTCAACATACCCAGCCAGCAGACACTGCTTTCAGGCTCCTGTCACAAAAAGCTGTTCTGTTTTAATAAATGTTTCAAACATACCTAAGTTGTTAATTACAACCTGCATATGCACAAGGAGACAAATGTAAGACCTGTGAGTTTAAAGCAAGGACATCAGGAGGAAGAATGAATTGACATAGTTGGAGAAGTGTCACTATTAGATGATACGAATAGTGTGCCGGTTTCCCAGCAGCTTTTCCAGCTTCTGTGCTTTGCAGCATCTCATTTTGGGGTCTAAATTGTACACTGAAACTCTGAAATGAACACATAAGCTCTTCCTATGAAGTATGAACTACAAGACTTAAAATTGTAATCTTATTGCATTTCCTACCCTGGTAGGGTTAACTAGAGTCTGGAAAGTGCATGCTGCCCACTAGGGATCATTAGGAATGCATTTGGAAGTTGCACAACCTCCTTGGACTTTTACCATTAATAGTTCCTTTTGTGGTCATTCAGAGGAAAACCAGGTACTATTAAGCAAATATAAAACTATTTGAATAAATATACCATCTGTGACAGCTCCACTAGTCTTCTAAGAATTTCTAAAGCCTTCCTTCCCCCCTGCCTTCCTGTGAGTCCTTCAAAACTTTGTATACCATATTATACACACAATATATACAATATTATACTCTGCTGTCTTCCTGAAAAGAGAGACCTAGACGAGTTGCATAAAAACGTGGTAGACTAGCAGCCACCTGGAAATTCAGTTGACTTTTGTCCTGTTGATTGTGTCCCACATGCCCTTTCTTGCACTGCCTCTACAGCCCGTTCCTCTCTCTGCAGCTGGCGTTGGTCTCCATGTACCACACTTGCACTCTTCTCTGAGGGTGCCAAGTGACCCACTGTCACTGCCTGGCAGCCTCTGCCTGTTGAATTCAGCTTCTGTTGAGAGCTGCCTTGCCAAAAGCTTTTCCACACTATGATGGAAACCAAGTTAGAAATAACTCAGAAGTTGGCAAAATTTCTCAGAGCTTTCATTTTGTGACATGCTTTGCTGCCAAGCTATGTTATTCACGTTATCTTGGGGATGGGCAGGATGGGAGTTCTTTAATGCATATCCCTTTGAGGTTGGGGTAAGAGATATAAAGTCTAACAGTTGTAGAATCTCTGTATTCCGACATGAGAGTAAGCAAGCTAAGAAGCACGGTGTTTAGGTGGAGCTAGTTGTCCATCATGTCATGTTCGTGTACATGGGATGAGCCTAACAGCCTAAAATTTCTGGCAAGGTCATGTTTGGCGCTTCACTTCTCCGTGGCTGCCATGTCTGACACTTTGGATCACAAGAAAGAAACAAAGGTTTGCATGCTTTTACAAACACACTCTGCATGTTTTTCACACAAGGTGTAGCTTTGCTGTTGGTAAACAGGAGGCAAGGTCTCCAGGTCTCCAGTCTAGTGTCCACACTGGTCAGGGAGGCTTTACAGCAGTGACATCTCCTTCACTCTCTGCATAGATGTCCTAGAAAGCAAACTCTGTAAGCACAGGGGTTATGAAAGTTCACCCACAGTGGCAGAGAGAGCTAACACCCACTGTGGGCCTTGCACAACAAAAGGAAGCACAGCCTAATTAGCTTCTACAAAGTGTTTAATAGCAAAGAATCAGCACATGAGAAGAAGGCCTGTTTCACCCAAAACCAAGATCAGAAGTAGATCCATGATTATGTGGCCAAAGCCAACACTTTTTAAAAAAATACAAAGGGGTCCTTTTCCTTGAGGTCAGGGAGTGCTGGAGCAGAACCAGAGGAAAGCCTCCAAAAATGCTTTTGTATTTAGGCAAGGCACTACCACAGGCAGGAATCAGGCTGCCATTGATCCTTTTGTTAGCTCAGTGCTGACTTGGGAGGATAGAGATGGACTGCTGCGTATAAGAAAACAAAGCAGACAGTTGGAAAGCTATGTTAAAAATATGTATATAAAAATCTCTGCCACTGATTGTTTATCCATTAATCCCCAGCCAAAAGCATTTTCAGCCAGAAGCTGTCAGTTGTGGTGCTTAGGGACATGGTTTAGTAGTGGATTTGGCAGTGCTGGGTTAACAATTGGACTCGATGATCTTAGAGATCTTTTCCAACCTAGTTGGTTCTATGATTCTATGATTCTATTCTACGAAAAAGTCATATGAAACTTGTTCTCATAGCAAGCTGAAAAAGAAGTGTGCATGTGTAGTGGGGAAAAAAACCAAACCAAACCAAACCAACCAAACAAACAAAAAAACCCTGAAAAGACAGTCTTCTATGCCAATGTTGTCATGCACAAGAAAAAAAAAGACAACCTAGAGCAGTTCAACATACAACACATCTCCTTACAGCACTTTTTAGCACAAGCAGCAAAACAGTATCTGGAAGAGAATCCCAGCACTGAGACCTGAATTAAGACCAGTGCTCAGATCTGCCCTTCTGGGTGTGGGGTTTGAAGCTCTGGTCTTCAAATTTATAGTTACTTGTGGGCAGTGGAAAAATACTACTGAATTGCCAAAAACATTGGGTAACAAAAACCCAATTTAAATATTTGTAGGAGGTAGACAGAAAGGTGCCAGCCTGGAGCTTGTAATTACTTTTATTTTTGGCAAGAATCACATACACTTCTAATAATAACTATGGGCACAAACTATTCGTTAGAAAAGCAGGAGATACTTATTCCCAGCTGCAGGGGAGATCAAAGTAGGCAGGAAATGTCCTTATGAGGGTGCACCAAGGTGGAGGGTAAGGACTGCAGGGATGGGACTTGTGCACTGAGGCGGCAATGGCAATGCAACCCTACCCACAGTCCTAGGGCAGGGAACGCTCCAGGGCACCTGTTTGCTCCTGGGTGCAGCAAGGCTGGCTGAAAACATAGAATCATAGAATAGTTAAGGTTGGAAAGGACCTTAAGATCATCCAGTTCCAACCCCCCTGCCATGGGCAGGGACACCTCACACTAAACCATGCCACCCAAGGCTCTGTCCAACCCAGCCTTGAACACCGCCAGCGATGGAGCATTCACAACTTCCCTGGGCAACCCATTCCAGTGCCTCACCACCCTTACAGGAAAGAATTTCTTCCTCATATCCAATCTCAACTTCCCCTGTTTAAATTTGAACCCACTACCCCTTGTCCTATCACTATAGTCCCTCATGAAGAGTCCCTCCCCAGCATCCCTATAGGCCCCCTTCAGATACTGGAAAGCTGCTATGAGGTCTCCACGCAGCCTTCTCTTCTCCAGGCTGAACAGCCCCAACTTTCTCATCCTAGTCTTCATACGGGAGGTGCTCCAGTCCCCTGATCATCCTCATGGCCCTCCTCTGGACTCGATCCAACAGTTCCATGTCCTTTTTATGTTGAGGACATCAGAACTGCACACAATACTCCAAGTGAGGTCTCACGAGAGCAGAGTAGAGAGGCAGGATCACCTCCCTCGACCTGCTGGTCACGCTTATTTTGATGCAGCCCATAAGCGTGCTTACTATCTTCTTTCCCCTGACGTGAGTCTGCAAAACTTGTGATGCTGATGAAGAGAGAAGTGCTATCATCTCTACGATTTAGTTGAAGATGTCCCTGCTCGTTGCAGAGGTGTTGGACTAGATAACCTTTGAAGGTCCATTCCAGAACAAACTATTCTATGATTCTATTCCATAATTCTGTGATCCCTGAGGGACCATAGGGCCAGTCTGCAGCTTCAACAGTCCCTCTGCCCTGGCAGGAGTTTTCCCTTTCCCTAGGGAGCTCTGATCTGGGCAACGCGCTTTGCTGCCATGGTTCTTCCTACCCCACCCCTCAGGCAGCCCTGACTCCCGGATGGAGATTTTTCAAAGCATGCTCGTGAAGAAACTGGGTGGGCTCTGGTTTGTGGCCAACACTCACACTCCAGCCTGGCCATCTCTGAGCAGGGAAAATGCTGCATTCCCACCACTAGCACCTCTGCTCAGAGACAACCCCATATTGCTGGGCTGTCCCTGCTGGATAAGGTCTTTTCCAGATGCTCTGCTGAGTGGTTGCTGGAGCCATATTCAGCTTCTCCAGCCTCCTTTGTCCTCCCAACCCCCATTGTTTGGTTGCTCTCCCAGTGATACCAATGACATTTTTTGAGTCATTCCCTTTCTCCACCACAACATTCTCCTGTCAGCTACTTAACATGGTAATTATACGAGGAGTACACATCAAAGCGAAGCTGTCTTGGTACAGCAGTCTCCATATGCTGCTTAGCCTGCATGTCCCACAGTCCTCTGATTTCCCCTCACCCATCCTCCAGTCCCTTTTATTTCTGGAGCATCTGACACAGCCACTTTGTCTGTGCTCAGCACGCTAGCACTCACCACTGGAGACACAGCTTACTGTTGTACTCACAGTCTGCAGATTCCAGTTTGATTGCTGAGGCATTAAATATGCACATTTATAGCGCTGTATAAAATCTGTGGCCACAGCAGCCACACTATCAAGTTTAAGAAAATCCAAACTGAGTTATGGTGGGGAAACAACTTCCCACATCAGTTGAAGAAAGAGTCTGAATTAACTGGAAACCTCACGGGCTTAGGTTTGGTTTTCAAGGTCTTCCCAGACCACCTCTCTATCTTTTCTTCCTATTTTTTTATCTGGGTTGCCTATCCCTGCTCCTGAGTGCATGATGTCCCTGCAAGTCAGAGGGTTGACAGCACGTTTCAGGAGTTTGACCACAATTTTGCTTTCCCCAAGACAGGTCTGGAGCGCAGATTCAACTCAACCAGACCGATACTTCTTTGACTTAATTGGGACAAAGTAATTACTCAGTAATTGTCAGCAGACCCTTCTACAGAGGCAGCCAAAACAAGGCATTTCACTGTCCTCCCATATTCCTTAGACCAAGACTAGACTTCTTCATTCTTTGTTAGTTGGATGCATTTTGTGTCTACTAAAGACCCCCCTTTACAACTCCAACTTACACACATGTTACAAGAGGGTGAGATAATGCACTGCTCTTTGTGCATATACAGCTGCTTGGACAGAGATAGACTTACACCATACTGCTGCTGCCAAAGGAGTTCATATGCCACAGAAAGGAGGAAAGGAGGGAGCTGCTCTGAGCCCTCCACAGCTCCTCACCCCACACCTGAGGAGGAACATTTCAGCTCTCTAGATCTCTCTGCAATTGGCTCTCCTTCCTACCAAGTCATGCTGTCCTGAGCTTCCTCTGGAAGTGACTGCATTGAATTTGGAATGTTTCACAAAGCTTAAGAATCTTCCTTTTTTGCCAGAGGTGGAGATTGTCCCTTTGTGAATGCATGTTCCATCTGAAGAATAGCTGTTGGCCACTGTGCCGCTCTTCAGTCTCAAGTAGGCGATAAAGGAAGTCAGATGCACAGAGTTGCCTGCAAGCATAGTGAGCTTTTGAGCCCTGGTTAGGTTCAACATGTTTAAATGAGTCTTTTGTTAAGTCTCATCTGCACTTATGTCACATAAAGGCAGCTGGAGCTTGAGCACCCACAGACGCAGAAGTTTCTGCTCTCCATAAATTCTGCAAGAGAAAGTGCTCTCACAGTTGCTACAATTATCTCCCTATTTGCCTTCCAGGCCTAACAATCACACAGATATTTAATAAACGATTAATTTTAAAAATCTATAAACTTGGTAGACACAAGACCGTACAGAGTTTCAAACTAGTTTTGTACCACTGCTGGTCGCAAAAGAGGAAAATCTGAACCAGGATAGTAACCTGGGGAAGAGCTACGAGGTACAGTTCTTAGGCCTTGCTGGTGTAGGGAACTGATTTAAGTCATGTCCAGCATACAGGTGGTCTGTTTAGGTGTGTTTATATTTGAAGTCCCTCCTTTTTGCCACTCTGCAGCTATTAGTCCTAATCAGTTTTAAGACACTCCTGCAGAGCCTGGAATTGCAGCTCTTCTTTGATGGATAGGAGCTTAGATGTGGTCAAAGGAAGTCCATGCAGCATTCCCTTACGCATTACTTTTCACAACCATTTCAAACCTGTGTTTCAGATCAGCTCTGGGAAACAGAAGTAGAGCAGGTAAATCTCTCAAAAGGCAGTGAGTTCAGGTTCCCTTTCCCAAGGTGCTGTGGACACTTTTGAAAGTCTGCATAGCTTGGACACAGTCCCAGACGTTACTGTGGAAGACCCAACGAGTGTCTTAGTTCCTCCTCAGACTTAGACACAGCCCAATTCAGCAGAATCCAGCACACCTGAATTTCATCCTTACCCCCCTTACTGTTCTTCAGACACAAAGCATCTTTTACCATGGTGCATGATTGCACAGTTTACAACCATCTTTGGTATTTGTGTTGGCCTGCATCTACTGTTAGAGGAAATAAGCAGCAAAGTCCCCACTCTAACTCTTAGTGAGCTTGTATGCGTGACAGGCTTAGTATGAATGAAGAGAAGTCACTGTTTGAGCTTTATGGTCCTTAAAATCAATAGCTTAACTTTAAAGTTACTCATTTACATGACTGCTGGCAAAAGTCTCACCAGCTCTCCAAAACCAGTCACAAATTAGATCCAGTCCTACACACAGAGCATACAAAGGACAGAAGAAACATAATTAAGAGGAGCACAAAATCTACAGTGCAATTAAAGGATATAGTACAAAAGCCGTCTGCTTCCAAAGTTCAGCTAAGCAGCTTATGGACACCCCTCTCTCCTCCCTCTGTATTTCAGCAGTCCTGGGGGAGACTTTACAAACCTTTGGACAGCGACTAGATTAGCACTGACTTGTTTAATTTAGCACCCATTAAGGGCAAGGTTGCCAGTGGGCTGTAAGTAGTTCAATACACGTAAGTGTGCTTGGGGAATATCTAATTTCTTCAGGTTACCTTGAAAAGGCCCCATTTAAAAACAACTAACCTGTTCTAAAGGTAACCTTCAGTATTTTTCCCCTTATATCTTCACATCTGAAGTGTACTTTTTCAACACCGTTCATGTCCACTCTGAATTCCTTAAAAATCTTTGAACATATCTGCATTCACTTCATTTATTCCTTTAAAAGAATATATTGCCTTTCAAAAGGCTAAAACTAGCTGGCACAGCACAGAGGGAAGCTCTGCACAAGTGCAATAGCAGATATTATTTCGGGCTGCTTTCTCAGCTATTTTTCTGCAATTCAAAATGTCTAATGAGCTTATTTGATTGTATCCATGCCAACAAAGAGATATAAACAGCTTTAATCACTATTTCACGTTCCTCTTGACCCCCTGCTTGGCTTCATTATTTTCCTTTTAGCCACATCAAGGCACAACACTCCAACTAAATCACTCAACCACTTGCTGAAGAACTGTCCACATAATAAGATTTCTTTTTTATCATCTTAGGGGTTTTTTCACTGCTGTTTAACCAGCAGCAGCCAAGCTAGGTGTTAGCTCAACAGCAGCAACTAGGTAAGGAATTAATGTCAATAGCTCCTGTTGGTTCCTTTTTTTTTTTGGATAAATTTCTAAATTTAGTATCCTAAACTGATTAATACCCACAGACAGGGAGCAGGTTATAGCTTCTGATCTCCTGTTTTGTCACTAACAATACTGGAGGGAGAACAGGACAGGGAAACAAAGGGAAAAGGAAGCATTAACAGTTCAAGTCACCGTAAGTGTTGGCCTGCTTAAACTAATAATATGAGACAATTCTCTACAGTCTAAAACACCCACAGTCCTCCTACAGAGCTCCAAGCACTCCATGATCAGTGAACCATGTTTTAATGATACATTCTCTTGTAGAGCTTAAAGGTCTGAAATATTAAATCTTTTCTCTCATGCATGCTAACAGCAAATGAATCTGAAGCTCATCCATTAATGAAGTTTGTCTGTCTCTTGATCATTATAACAAGGGCATTAGCTAACATTACTTCCCCCCACACACACTATTTTAAATACAGAAAAAAAGAAGAATGTCAAGGAGTACACCAAATGTGACACATAACTACGAGTTCAAAAGGCCATTGAGGATTGAGGTCAGATAGCAGGGAGAAAATCTTGTGCCCCCTTAAAAAATGGGTCGTTTCTTTCAGCCCCACATGGATCTAGGAAAAATTCTGAGGCATATGTGCAACCTCTGTTCTGCAAAAGAAATAGCTTGTTTCCTTTTAAAAATACCTCTTTCTTCTTTCCTTTTTCTGAAGTGGTTCTTAGCGGGATATTGACACATTCTGGGAAAAAGATCACAGAATCATAGTGTGTCTATGATCTTTGACATCTAGGTCTGTTGCCTGCTAAATACTCTAAGAAGTGTCAGTGACTTCTAGAATTTTCTAAGGCATCCATTTTACTTTCTACTTTTTCTGCTTGATTTCACTGGAGTGGTCTGGGAGTCTGCACTGGATTTTAGAACTACAGGGTGAGAGCAGCACAGGGATGAAGGCAGCAGCCTAACTGGGCACCTGCTCAGTGCCGCAGCTCATGAGCACTCATGGAGTACACCTCTGCTTCAAGGCAAGAACAACCCACACCTGAGAGCCAGATAACTTTATCATAGAGATGGTTACCATGGCTTTGAAGTTGTTCTCCACCACCTAAGCTATCTCCTCCCTGCTGTAATTCAGCTCTACTCTGTCTTATCAAACAGATTATTTCCTCTCCCTATTCCCCAATTCTTCTCTTCCTTAGGCTGAACAACCCTAATTGGTTTAATCCTTTGCCCAACTCATTATTGTAGGCTTAAGATCATTCTCCCCACTCTTTTCCAGATGTCCCACATTGGCAAACCGTGCTGTCACTGAAGATTTACTTGTGCTGAGTGGAAGTCTGTGAATGTTTCAGGATGTAAACATCAATACACATCCTATAGCAGCATTTTCGCCCCTGCACACAGCAGTACATCTCCAAGTTGAGGGCCCACAGTGACAGTTGAGCCTTTGTGACTTATTCCCCTCTCTGAGTAGGAAAGCAGTTCTAATTCTTGCCTGACAAGTGAGATGTAGACTTTTTCACCTCTGCAGAACTGCAAAATGCTACATAAACTGATGATCTAAGTGCCCGTACTCAGTCGCTTTCTACTCTCTCAGGCAAAAATCTGTCAATATATAAGAGTTATTGTGTTTAATGAATAGACATTGGACCCCAATTGCAGAGCAGGTTCCTCTGGGCACTGCACATTTGCAATACCATAGGCATTTTAGATAGTTTCAAAATAAAATACTTTGGAACAGTGTGTTAATGGTATAGGAACACCTAAATAGTTTTGCTGCAGAGGTTAATAAGAAGTGGTTTTCCCCAGTCACAAATCTTGCAGCTGTAGTTATGATAGGATTTTGGCAGCAAAAGCCCCATGGTTAAACCTAATCTGCTGCTAAAGTGCTTAACCAAGAGATTATTAATATTTCTGATTAAATACTTAGCTAAAGTGCAAACTGTAATCTTGAGACTTTGCTGTTTGGGCTTCTAGTTAATATCATAAGCACAACAAGCACACTAAACACCTGAACAGTGCATGGGATTATTAGCCTAATCCAGTGCACTCCCTCCCTGTGCTCCCTATACATTTCATCTTAATGAAAACGTTGTAAGCATTTTGCAGCCCAGTAGCTAAGGACAGATGTGCCATCTCGTGTGGCAGAATAAATGCTAAAGCTGTTATGCTTCATGGTAGGGGCCTGATCCTGAGCAGTGCTGAGTGTCCATCCCTCTAGGTGGAGCCTGTGGTGCTGTGCACCCACCAACACTGTGGATCAGAATTGGTGTCCTTGGCTATGCTTCCAGAGAAGGTCAGGGGGAAAGAAGGAAACAGGAGGTGATAGCAGATGAACACCGAGGAGAAAAAGCAGACTGAAGAGCAGGCAAAATTTCTAAACATTTGCAGTCTTGAAGACCTAAAGAAGTTGATATATTCCTGCTGATTCACATTTCCACACAGAAAATGAACCTTTCCTTGTGCTAGGATGGTGCCATTGGTCACCAAGACTGAGCTGGCTTTGACATCAGGAAGAGCACAAATTATCCTGGGTTTCAGCCATTACACCATGCATGCCCACCCAGCATCAATGGGGCTATTAACAGTTTCCTACCACAGGCACCTCACGGCAGAATTTTATGCCTAGATTCTCAAAAATCTTAGGCACTAACTTGTACATCCCCCTTAAAAAAAAAAAAAAAGAGCAATTTATTCAGGTGCATATATGCAAGAGAGCTGCAGATTAAGCAAATACATTTTGATCCTTACCTAAGTAAGCCAGGCTTCATCTCCAGCCTTTCTAGAAAGCCTCTCGAAAGCAGTTCATCTCTGCCCTGCCCAGGTTGCTATTCCAGATGGGTGGGATTGCCTTTCAGAGGTGCTAGTCTCACTAACCTGAACACACAGGCAGTCTAGAAAGGTAGTCTGGACTGTGCTTTTAGGAGGCTAAAGTAAGTTCCAATAAATGCCACTTAAAGTCTTCTGAAAATCCTGCTGAGGCCAGGCAGCAGCCATCTCACCCAAAATTACAGGATGCACAAGTGACGGTCAGCTGTTGCATCCTGGACCACGCTTTCCTGGATTTCACAGGGGTCAGAGGTAGCCTTGGATCCCATCCCTCGTAGCATTCAATTCAGAAAGCTTTCTGTTTCTTCAGTTCAGAACTTCATAACCACAAGAGATTTTCCTAGCCCGGAACAATCATAACCTCACCATTAGAAACAATGCAGCAGTGTTTCAAAATAAGCTACAAGCATCCAAATCCGGACAAGAAGATACCTCCCAGAACAATGGCTGTGCTGAACCCTGCTTATGTTTTTTTTAAGGCCCAGCTGCTTTTGAAATAATATAAAAATCAAAGCTCTATAGCTAGCCTCTGGCTTACTCTTTCTTAGTTTCTTTCAAATCATCGTTTTATTTCTAATATGTCCAACTTAATAAAATTCTTTACCACATCATGTTTTGGTGACACTTTATTATGATCCATCGCAACCAATAAATAATTTTTCTTTCTATGACTATGGATTCGTGGCAAAATCAGCCTACCCCAGGCAAAGCAAGTGGAGTAAATGGAGCCAAGTCAAACTGGAATACCAAGAGAGTATTAGCTAGATTAAAAATTAACAATTACTTTTCTTCTTTTGATCACTGAAGTAGCAATGAAGCAGTAGAAGGAAAGCCCAAGATGTTGACATACGTTTTTATCATCTTTAGTCTTCTTTTCTGAAGTCTTGGGAACTGGCTCCACAAATACTTCCCAGGTCAAAGGCAAAGAATTATGTTATTTGTTCCATTAGTGAGAAGACAGCGCAATTTTATTCATAAAGATAGCTTGATTCAGTCTTTCAAAAATGATCAGGAAAACAATAATATAAAATTTGCAAGGGAAAAAATTATAAATAGATTTTAAAAATTGCTAACTTAAGAGCTAGGGCAGATTAAAGACACTCAAACAAAAGTACCACAGGAATGGGAATCCAGGTAAGCTTTGTTTTCTTTGCTTTTCTAATTTTCGGTCATTCCTGTCTGTTTTGATTCTGCCAGGGCTGGGAATGTCTCCCATACAGCTCATAGTCAGAAATGTTCGTTCCTGTCACTTGCCTGACTAAGGAAACACTAAAGATATCCCACAAGATATCCATGCCTTCATGAGATTTCCAGCTGCATTCCCCAGGCTTTAAAGGATGAAGTTTTCTAAAAAGCCCTGCACTTGTGAAATGGTTGTGGAGCACATCTGAACCTTTTCAAGGTTGGTCTGTCATTAAGGTGGTATAGAAAGGAAAGACATTTACAAAAATTAAAAGTGGTAAGTTTAAAAAGGAATTTAGATTAAGAAAGTGTAAAAACAAAAACAAAACCAGGAATATATCATTCTCAGTTATTTTTCCCAGCCTTTCCCCCCCAGCTGGGATTTTTTTGCACTGATCACAAAAATACTTTGGAGTGGGGAATTCTCAACTTTTTTTACTTGAAAACAATTCTATTTCTAATTGACTTTCCTATCTTTTTCCCTTGAGGCTTTTTTGTTGTTGTTGTTGTTCAAACTGAAAGATTATGTGATCACATAAAGTTAGCTTGAAAGTTTTCTTTCAATTAATATTCCTGGATCACTGAAATATATAGTTCTAATAGGAAAATTCATGTATGGGTCCTAAAAGAGACTGTGGGCATGCGATCCTTTCTTGTTTTGTGTTGAAAGAAAGGAAACACTGAATCTGAAGCAATTTCTAGTCTGAAACAATTCACTGTTACTGAGTCCATAGGCTTCAGGAAAGACTGGACTTCACAGGACATGCTAATTAAGCTACTCCTGACCCAATCTAGAGTGTTTCCATTACCCTTAAGTTTACTTTAAAAAGCCCAGTTAGCAACAAGCTTCTATCAAGAAATACACCGATTTCTGCCTCTCCTTCCCTCTCATATCCATGTACAAATCTCACCACCTCCACATCTCTGTATACCAATAAAAACTCTGGTGTAAATGTCAGGCACGCAGAGACCCAGATGTCCAAAGACACCAGCTGTCAATTACGGGCAATGAACGATCCATGCAAACAATTAAATATCAATCTGGTTATGCTGCATCCAACCGTGAGTTTTTCAATACAGTAATTTCCCTCTTTTTCATGTTTTCCAGGAATTCAGTGTATTAATACGGCTTATTCATGCCTTGCTTTCACCCCTCAGTGTGGGGTGTTATCTTGGTAAAAGTACTGATGGGTACAGCATAGACAGTTCCCAAAATGCTCAATTATATGTATGTTTTTCAGGATGAAAAGGTGGTGTTTTAAAATTATTTCAGCCTTTAGATCTGGATTTTTACAGAGCAACCACGAACTGTAACATAACTAGTGTCTTAAAAACTCGGGATCCCGAGGCCGGTGTGTTAGTGGAATTGTCAAAAAGCAGCTGCAGCATCCCACCATTAATGAATCTGGATGTCATTGACTCAAGGTTCATCTTGTCAATGTTTCCAGACAGCCCTTGCCTTTCTAAGGCTTGCTAACACCTACACCAGCATCAGCTCCCAAGAGAAGACCAGTGACTGCAGTGGCAGTGCTGTCAGCCCAGATACCACAGCACCCTTGCTCCAGGCAGCACTCGCAGAGGCTCTGAAATGAAGGCAAGTTCTTAAATGCTGCCCTGAGGAGACATGAACCTAACACAGGCAACTTCTTCCTCAGTGGAGGCCTGGATCTTTTATCAATATTAGGAGAGACTGTATCTGATTTACTAAATTCTCTGTATTCAATCTCCCCTATTTAAGGCCTAGTTTGTAAATTCACCGCTATTCTTGAGTTACCAAGCTTGTTTCCTTCACAGACTTACCACAAGAGTAAACGTGCTACAGCAAGTCTCTTTATCATCTCCCTTGACAAACCATAAGCACCTCTGAACCAGCACGTACAGCCTTGCAGTCTGGCTAGTCCCTTTACTAAAGTGGAACTATGTCCCCTGTAAAACATGTGTTCTAGTGCTGAACCTTTTTAGGAAAACAAGGAAGCACTTGGGTCTAATCAAGATGGGAAAGTGTAGCTACAAGTAGTTTAGGTAGGTGAGTCCTTTTGGGTATTATGGTTTTGATCACCCACTGAACTTAGCTCAGGGCTGGAGAAAACCTCAGGTGAGGTATCAGTCAAGAGCTCAGTCTGCAGAGCTGCTGTGGTCTTTTGTCTTATTGGGCAGTAGTACTGTTTTGTCTTTTCTCCCTCCCTCAATTCCTCATAGGATTAACTCCTGACTGATAAAAAGCAACAAGATGCAAACTGTCTCTTTAAAAGCTTTCCTGTGAAAAAAGACTACAGATGTTTTCAAATGCACTTTTATTCAAACCATGAGGTGTTTTGCCACTGTAGTGACTTCACTTTTGTTTATTGTATGTTCCATCACAATCTTATGCACAATAGAAATGCTGTGATGAGTCAGAGGCTAATGCGTTATGTCCATTGTAGAGAGTGTAGGGATAACACAGCAGCGTCCTGTGCCTTTAAGGCAAGGACCCAGTCTCTATCTGGGCTGTTAGACAGTACTGTACTTTTGTACAGTCCTGAGTACAAAACAATGTTTCCTGGTGAATCCTGGTGACATTTGAATTCCTGAAGGTCTCCTCTGCTAAAAAATGGCAGTTAATCTCTTGCCAAAGCAAGACACAAAGCAGGTCTGCAGAGGAGGCACAACTCAAACCACAGTGATGCCTGCTGAGAGCCCTTATCCTTCCTCTTGGGAAGCAGAAAACTTCAAGTTAGGGCTTGGGGTTGACCAGTGGTGCTTTTAATAAAAAATTAAGTTGAAACTGCTTTAATGAAATAAGCTAAAAATTAGATAACAAGGACTGGTTTGGGCAACTATTAGTGATGGAAAAACTAAAGCACAAAGCAAAGTCTGGACAATTGCTGGGCTGAAAACATGGATACAGTTTTCAGTTCAGACCATCTCCAAAGCATTCATGTTTACACAAATGAATGTTCACAAAGGAATGGTGGGAAGAAAAAGAAACGCATTTGGTAGCATTTATCTAACTCCAAATTTAAGTTGCCAGGTGGAACTAAGTGCCAGGTGGTCATCTTGTTAGCTTGATATATGATCAGTTATTATGAAGAAGACGTTTAATCTGATCCATGTTTGAGATGCTATAATGAGATAACAGATTGGGTTTTGTTACATGGTCATACATGTGAAATGCAGACACCAGATCTGTAAAACAGCCCATGAATTAACCTCTTTCAACCAAATTAATAACACCTTCTGGCATAATAAGAATATATATAACTTTAAATTCATGGCAAAATAAGTATTTTGTAGCTCATGGTAGAATAGGGTTAATTTGTATGGTTTAGATTCTATTCTGTTTTCGTCATTTAAAGTGACTATGTTCAGTAACAAAGGACAAAAAAAGTAAAGAGAGGAGATGGCAACTGAATTCTTCTCTATATACCTGAATAATAACTCAGAGAAGTAAGAGGAAAATACCTTTTCAGGTGACAGTGAACTTCAAGAAAATAACCAGTGGTCACAGCACAGCAAGAAGGAGAAATATATATAAATAATGGAACATCAGTTTGACTCAGAAGGAAATAGATTAACGTTTACATTTTCAAAAAAAGCATTTTTGCCTTCATAACTAAGTTAGAGTTATCTTCAATTTGATTTTCCTGTCTGACTTCCAATAACATTTTAACTGTAAATGTCCTGAATAAGAACATTGTCATAGGAAAAATCTGGTATTCGTTTGTGAACTGAGAGTTGAGTTTTGGGGGTTTTGTTTTCTGCTCATTTTGTTGGGTTTTTTTAAGAATGGGCGTAAATGTTTCCATGTGTTGACATGTCCCAGCTTGCAGTTAACTGTGTCCTACTGCTTCACTCCTGTGGCTGCAGAGTGCGCTGGCAGCTGGTCAAGGAGCTCTGCTGTCACCCAGAAGGGCTGCTCGGCGAGAGCACATATTTGCTATGCTCACCTTCCCTCAGCAGACATTCACAGCTATCAGCTCCAGTTGTTTATAGCTGCAAAACATAGGAGCACCAGTGCCAAACCCAAGCCATTGTCTTTCCAGAGAACTCTAAAAGTTCAGACCGCAGAGCACTGGCGCTGATGTGGCGCTGTTCACTGGACGTCCCTCTGAGATTTGATGAAACCAAGGCACAACAGGGGAGAGAAAGAGAGAAAGAAGTGAGGAAAGAGAAAGACTAGGCAGAAAGCAGGAAATGTGATGCAACACTCCAACACTAGTGCATGGGCCATGGAGCTGAGCCTGTCTTCTGGCACGGCCAGGGAAGGAGGTAGCAGCGACCTCTCCTGTTGTTGAGCTTTGAGCCAGAGCGTTGGTGGATGAGCATTCACTGGGTATGGCTGATCCTCCTGGAGGGTACATGGTTAGCCCTCCCAGGCCGGCATTCCCGCCATGATACATTCTGCACCCAGAAAATGCATCCCATGGACTGAAATAAGGGCCCCTGTGCAATGCCAAGACATGGCTCTTGCATGTATTACTAAAGCTTCAGAGTCAGCACAAAGGACACAGGAAGTGTGATGACAACAATTCAAAGGCTGTTCTGAGTTTTTTGCCTACAGCCATCCCTTTGAGCCTCAAATTATCTGTAGTTTCAAAACTCTGTGTCTGTAGTGCTGCATCCCAGAGCAGACTGGACCTCCTAATGATTATTATGCCTCCTGGGCCCCTGTTGAATTACAATTCTGTCAACACCAAGACACCCAAAGTTCCTGGGTGTTTTGAAGCTCTCACAATTTTTCAAAATAAACAGGGCCTTCTCCTTTCTACACTGCCTTGTTACACTTCCTGATTCACAGCTCTTCCCCACAGCATGCGGGCTACAGCTTTTCCTTCTCTCTCTGAACAGTAGACTGGAACTCCAACTCCATCACATGGCTTACAGGGCTGGAGGCTCAAAGGATACGACTGGGTAATTAAAACAGAGAAAGCTGTTAATGTTCCTCCACGAGGACAAGCTTTATTGTTTTGGAGCTACCCAGTTTCAGACAGTGCCAGGACCAAACACCTCTAATGATGGCATGTCTAAACGGGTACAGTGGCGCTGCCAATGCCTTCTTCCAGCAGCTTCAGCCATGGACCAACATTGCAGGAATTGCTTGCACAGTGAAAGCCCACATATATACACTCAGACTTTTCTCACCTCCTTTTGAGCTCCTTTTCCCACCTGCTGCAAAGCCTGTGGTCAGGTCTGGTGCATGCTGCAGGGGCGGAAGCCAGCCCCAGCAAGATGTCCCAGGGAAGTGGGAGAACGAAGTCCTGAGGCCAGTTTCTCTGTATGACATGGACCCAGAATCTGGCCACTGCAGGGTAGAAATGCTGCCTTTCTCATGCAGAAATGGACCCACTAGGGTGGGGCGCAGGAACAGTCTGGGTGGGGAACAACAAAATTCAGTAGGACCTGCACAGAGGGAAAGTTTAGAAAGTTCGTAATTGATCCTGAGAAGGTCCCAAACTGGCACAAGTTCTTGTGACAGAAGGATGAAAAAGAACCTAACATCTACAAAGATATTTATACCCCAGGGAGCACACTAACTCTCTCCTCACCTGCTAACACTGCTCACCAGTGCAAGCGACTGCCTCCCTCCCATGGTCTGGGCTTTCTGGCTGTCCGGCTTTCCCTGCCCACATTGAGGACAAAATCACCTGCCCTTCCTTCTCCTCCTCTTCATTTTTCATCTCTCCTTTTTTCTTTTCCTTTTCCTTTTCCTTTCTTTTTCTTTTCCTTTCTTTTTTTCTTTTTCTTTATATTTCCTTATTTTGTTCTTTTCTTTTTGATCACTTGTTTTTTAATTTCTTTATAGTTTGGAAAAGCCAAGGGCACACAACCAGTTCTTCCTCCAGTATGCATTTGAGGAGCCAAAAGCACAAAATGTAAATTAGCTTTAAAAGAAAAAAATTCTTTCATTGTGTAACATGGCTGTGTGCCACTCAGAAGTGTCCTCTTGCAACATACCCTGGTGATGACACAGAAGGGAATGTTATTCACTTGAAAAAAGTGCATGACATATTTGAATAATGTCTTTTAAGAATTTTTGAAAAAATAAAATACCTGAAACCATATTTTGTAACTTTTAGCTGGGCAAAAAAAAATAACCTCTGATTTGAAGCAACTTACCATACAATTTCTAGCCAAAAATGTCTATAGTTTCTGAGGATATTTCTACCCATATCTTCTGTTTCAATATAAATTATTCTTTTAGAATTCAATTGAACACATTCAGTCTTAAAACGGTGTCTTTCTAAAGCATGACGAGTACAAAACACAAGCCGTGTGGTTTTTTCGGAGCCTGCAGCATACTTGGATATTTGATTGTAAGGGTACAGGAAGGAGTAGGTTGCACAGAGCCAAAGTGCCAGCACAAGCTGTGACGAGAGGGACAGTCACTGCTCCATGTCAGCCCCATCCTGGTTATAATGAACAGCTTCCTAAGAGCTAGTTAAGCAAATAGAAGCTCAAGTAATACAAAAAAAAAGAGACCTTCCACACATTTTCAGTCCTCTCCTCATGGTCTTGGTGCTGAAGGCTGTCAAAGGACTTATCTAGAACAAGAAGAGTTTCACAATGCGTTGCAGTGTAAAACCAGTGTGTCACACTCAGGGCCACCCTGGTGAAGATGTCTACCAGGGAACACGTATCTGGCTCTGCCGCAAGCACCAGCCTGTCCTCTCTGTCCTGCTTTCCCCACTCACCCATGGCATCGTCAGCAGCTAGCACAGCCGCAGCTCCCCCCAACACCTGCCTGCACCTTGGTCTGTGAGGTGCAATACACATCCACGGGGGTCTTGTGTCACCTGGAGAACTAGCTGATTCTAACATGAGAGTCCTACTTGTACATGATCTACTACTCGCTTTGGCTGTGTTCCACAAGTGGATGGTTGTGCCTTTGCCAGCCCCTGCCTGGGAGGCAGGGAGCAAGCGTGTGCCTGTGGGTCTGCACACCTCATCTCAGAGGCTATTCCTGCAAGCCTTCCCACATGACTCGAAGAAGCAAGCATCTTTATTTGTGGTGGTGATGTGATGCCTTACGGGTTTATAAAGGTGTAAGATATAAACTTCATCATGGAACTCAGAATGGAAAATACAGTGCTGGCTCTGCTGCCCCCCTTGGAAGACTTGTGGAGAGCAGGAAATTTGGGGTTTGTATCACCATTTTTGGAACGACCTTTAATTTTCAATGAACCAACTGCAGGCAATCTAAGTGTTTGTACCAACTTTCCCAAAGTTAGCACGAAGATCTAGCTGGGTGCTGGATTTGCCATTGGATGACCCAATCCTGTGGGTTATTCATTAACTGTTTGCATCAACTGCTTACTCCTGGTGGTATGTGACTGCTCATTGCAGACACGTGACACTGTCATTGAACCCCAGCCAGTGCCCGAGCAGGGCTCTTGCTGAGGACATGTGTCTACTTGCAGAAACAGAGGGATGACAGATGAGAAAACTCTTGTGGTTTGGTTTTCCATGTAAACAAAAATGCTTTTTCATAAACATGACCAAGGATGCAGGGAGCTACACTGGGAAAACAATCTTAGGAAAATTACCCTTGGCTGCAAAGTTTATTCTCCTTCCCCAGAAACATTAATGAGTTGACATGTAGCACTCAGTTCTCTGCCTGCAATTAAAGCTATGACAGAAGGGGATGCGTTTAGAGATGTCTGGGACATTTCCCACAAAGGGAGCAACTCCAGCCACCTACTGTAGACTTCTGATTAGAATGCAGATTGAAGCCCCTACATGTAAGATCCTGATTTCTCTCCAGAGTCCAACACAGAAAGGTTTGCTCCTCCAGAAAGCGCTTGTGTTAGATGTTTGAAGTTAGATCATGCAAACAGTCCCTCACCCATACACAAATTCACTTAGGACAACGCTGTAAAACAGCTTTACTTAACCCACAGACAGCTATTACCCACACAGCTGAAAGCAGGCTTCGCATGAAAGCTCTCTAGAGCCAAAGAAAAAAACATCCCAGCAATAGGATGGAGGACTCTGAGGACTCTGAGGATGGTTCCTGGAGGCAGTTCATGCAGTGCTGCAAAGCCTTGGTCCGTGCTCTCCAAGGCCACCTCCGCACACAGGTACTGGGAAATACCATGGTATAAAGCTGGGGAAAACTGGAGAAAATCCTTTTCAGGCTATTTATCCTGAGCACACAGAAACCTACCTGAGGCTGCCCTCGGTGGTCACATGTGGGCAGTGCTGCAGAGATGTCCCCATCTGTGTGGTTTTAGTGAGTATCTTTCCCCCTTTCTGCCCAACACAGGGCGCCATTAGTGTTCAGGTCAATCACTCGATAGCCCACTTATTGCGAACATATCACAGACACTTACCACATACCCTAAATATTCTCTATTAGTTAGCATTTCTGAAGCTCAGGCTTCTTTTTAACAACCCAAAGCACTTAGAAAAGGTTAGACCTCCATATTGTAAGTGAAGTTCTTTACTTTCCACTAACATTTTATATATTGATATATTGTTTTTATTATTGATTGTTAGCACAGCACTCAGGGTCTCATAGCCCTCACTTTGTGGCCTTAAAAATAGGTATTTTTGTTGAGGGATGAAAACACACATTAGGACTTTTAGCCATTTTAAGGAAAAAAAAAGACAAAAACCAAACCAAAACCAACCAATGCTTGCAGCTGGCTCCATTTACTGATTACACTTTCATTAACTGTGGTAATAGTATTCCTGCTAGTAAATACTTGCTGGAGTATTTACTTTACAGTGCTGAAGTATTGCTAGAAAACAATACTCTTCTTTGTTTTCTCATTCCAATAAACTTATCATAAGATTACAAAGGAATCTAGTAGAAATGGAGGGCTACACTTGAGTTACACACAAACATAGGCATACATACACGCCTAGACTATCTCTATACATTATCTTATTCACATGAATAACAGCCATTCTTTAACTGACTTTCTTTTTGTTTTTACACAAACAGGAGGTCTGGCTATATAATCTAAACATTTTCTCCACACAGCAAGTATACCCATTTTCAAACTGGGAGGGTCAACACCTGACCCAGAACTGGAGTTAACCATTTAGGTCTTAAGGAGTATTAAGAAGTGAAGATAAATCTTTTTCATGAGCCAAACAACAGCTTAGGAATAGGGAAGGGGATCCTGGCAGGACAGTACAGAATACGACAGGATAGGACAGGATATGGACAGAAAACAGGCAGTGGTTTCCAAAGCTCATTGCTTCCAGCAATTTTCCTTCTTTGTCGCTTCCATCTCTGTATCTCTCTAAGCATTCGCAGGCTCCCCAGGCATAGCCTGCTCTGTCGTCACAGCTCCTTTTAACGTCAGTACCTTGTTAACTCAAGGCTGGCTCCTTGTTCTCTTTTGTCCTTTTATTTTGCATCCCTCAGAAATTTGTCTACAGTGGAGAGCCATCTGTCATCTCCTAAAGACCTCTCCCTTTTGTAATTCATCTGTCGCTCTCACATCTGCTGGGGATTGAGCAGAAATTAAATAAGACCTGAATGTCTCAGAAGCTGGCCCTATAAGACAAGAAAGCGACATAAAATCATTGCTTGTTTTCCACTGGAGCAAAACTTTAATCTGAGTTTGCATCCCCCTGGCTTTCTGATGTCTTTTCCCAGGACAGAATAGGCTGGGTTTGTGTCCATCTGCCCTTTGAAAGGCCTTACCTTGAAGACAGTATCCGACATCCACTGAAAAGCACAAATAATTCTTTACAAAGCTTACTTTTGACCAGCAAGTTACCTCTGCTAGACTCTGCTTTTCCACAGAGGAGCCCTACTCAAACATTTCCTGCATCGATAACTGTATTTCACATCCACCAAGGACGTGTTCAAAATTTGCCATGCTATCAGTGGTATCTGCAAGGATTGTTAAGTGTCTGGGGACTTGACAGCTTTCACTAACTGTAAAAAGTGTGTCAATTTTAAAACGTAACAATTTACAAAGAAAGTGCTTTGTTAGGGATTTCTCTAAAGAAGTCTTGCTGAGATTCATACTGATAATAAACATGCACTGAGGGGCTGGATTAATTTCCTATGTGGTCAAAACATGTTATGCATTTGATAATGGAATTACAGAACACTGCTCTCATAAGGACGTTGCTGCAATAGAATATTCTCTTCTGAGTCTGACACAGCTGATATGTGAGCATGCTCACAAGGAAAGGGAAGTGGGAGAGCAAGAGGCATTCGCCTTAGGGTGAAAAGGGAAGCCAGTGAAGGAGGCAGCAGGTGGGAGCTTTTGGGGAAAGGGTGGCTCAGTCAGATGGACAAACTAGGGGAACAGGGAAGAAGGGAGGTTTGGTGGGATTTGGCTGGCCTCACAGCTGCCTTTTTGCCAGCAGTAATCCTTATGCCAAACACAAGATGACAAGCACGCAGAGGAGGAATCCAGCTCTCATTCTCTCTGAGATAAGATGAACCATTTGCTACAAGCCATAAATTTAAATGTAGCAAAAGCAGCCTGTGTCTGTAGGTACCTAGTCAAGGTGCGCACGGTGAAACTGAGCTTCGTCAGCCATTCCGGAGCCAGGCTCCCAGCAGGACCTCGTGAGACATCTTCAAGTGAGAAGCTGCTGGCTGATCAGTGCGCCTCTGCACCAGTGTCTCCTTTGGCTGTGTCCAACCAAGAGAGCAAGTCTGTTCTGGCAAGTGAGGGCATGATCCAGTTCTGCCACCCACAGCATAAAGAAATACATTAGATCAGCTGAGATCTGATTTTTGTCCTTCTCCTTCCACTTTCCCAAAGGTGAGCTGAGCCTCAAGTGCAACAGGCACAGGGGTTCATTTGGCAACTGTTTCAGATTAACTCGCCAGGAACTAGTGACACTGGAGTGATTCCCAGGGACCTGACCATGACATTTGGTCATTGTAGCTGCAGAGCCAGGGAACCAGCAAAGCAATCTGGGCTGGCACCCAGCCTTTGGCAGTAGGACTGGAGCCCCAGCACTCTGCAGTCCTCTGCCCCATGGCAATATGTGCACACAGCCCTTGCCCCGGTGGCATCCCTCAGCAGCACAGCTTCGTGAGGCACTGTGGCACGTTGGTCTTTTCACATTAGGTTTTACTGGTTAAAATGGACACGCCTAAAAGCTTTCTAGAAACTTCTGAATTTACTATTTTTCAGGAAAACCTGATGCCTACACATGGAGATGAAGAAACCAAGGCATCCTCCTTTGGTATTACCCACTATAGCCACATTCAAACATTTTCCACCCTAAGACTGGTCAGCGATTTCCCTCTCCTGAACATGGAGAGGAAGACACATTCAAAGATGCCTGAGGAATGGTGAGACTAACAGTTTTGCAAAATCAGCAGGAACATCTGGGGTTTCCAGTCCTTTTCAGTTTTCCCCAAGAACATTGTCTTGGGGATCGTGACAGGGACAGATGGCATGTCTTTTTTTCTTTGAATTTTATAGCCTGTATTCATTTACCAAGCTGGGCAGATCTTAAAACGTGTATTCATCTTCTTCTCATTGCACTGTGCACCACCACCTTTGGCTAAGATGCTATTTTTGTCAGCTTGCTATTTTGGAAAGGAGGCAGACACACGTATTTTAAAAGCCACCTTCTCAGATCATCTCAGCCACTGCTGAAAAAAAGTCACATGCCTTTAAAGCTTTGGTTTTGAAGGGATGTGGTCTTGACAAACATTTCAGTTTGCCCCTTGCCATCCAGGGAGTGTGCACACAAGTTTGCTTTTACTAACTGCAGAAATACAAAAAGAACAGACTTACAGTAGGAATATAAACAAGAAGGTCATAAGGTTAATGTTTGACTCGGATCCTAATGACATTTTTCAGCCACGCACAAAGCATGACACCAGAAAGAATTCACTAACAACAAAGTAAAGATAAACAAGTACAAGAGCACAACCCTGTCCTTTGTACACCAGCCTCAGAAGCTGCACATAAGTATTTAAAGTACAAATAAAAATACCCCAGTTTTATAATAGATGTAACTTTATCCATTCCTCTCCATTATATGTGCAGTAAGTTGCTCCAAGGTACCAATAAATATATCAGAGGAACTTACTGGTTTATAAATATTTTGAAAAAATAAAAACTATTGACTTAAATAACCACTCTATAGAGAAAATAATCTCCCACAGAATCTATTAAACTGGGTTAATGAACTAGCAGGAAAAAGTTTCAAACATATCCCCCCAACATCTAATTCAGAGCAATACTTTCAAGCTGAGTTTGAGACAAAAATAATGAGGAAAGTTGTTGAATATGGTTTTGAGTGAACAGAAATCAAGTCAGCTGTTTACAGAAATGTTTGCAAGCTGTGACAAACACATTCTGGATTGTTTAGTTAACATGCAAGGTGATTTGAAACACAGGAACTATATTATGGATTTTATAAAGGTTCTGACAAAATATAGCGATATTGCTGAGGGCTCTTGAGACACAGATAGCAGACCCAGGCCAGTAAAAAAAACCGAAAAGAGCTGCACATAAAAACCACAAATCCTGCCAGCAAATCTCTTCACATTTCTTTTCACAGATAAATGTAAAACCTTATCACAAGACTGCTTCTGTGCCCAGAATATTTGTTCTGTTTCAGGACAGTTTACTTTGGCAACTTACTCAACTTTGCATCTGTAATTAAATGATGAAGATGAGACAACATGGCTCTGGAGAGATCATAGGAAACTGCATCTTATCTATTTTCCTTTTATTTACAGAGCTCTTCGTGTTTTGGCCTCCCTAATGCATTTTTCATTAAAGCAGGAGGGTGAGTTTGACACACAACCTTCTCCCTCAGTGCATACAGGAACTCTTATCTAGAAGCAAAGTCCAGCATTTTCTACTGCCTCAGCTTCTATTCCCTTTAGCAGTTTTTAAGTGATTTCCTGTACTTTAGTGAACAGACATGCCTCCTAGTGCTGCCTCACTCCATAGCAGTCCTGGGTAATGGTTGGACTTGACGATCTTAAAGGTCTTTTTCAACCCAGTAGATTCTATGATTCTCAGATGGGAAAAACACTCAAGCCCACTTCTGGCTCTGCAGAAGTAACGCCTGAGGGAGCCTTTTGTTCAGAATTAAGTTCACATCTAATTTAATATGAACATAAATTATTTCCAGCATGGGAGTACCCTGGTGTCCAACACCGCCTCACTATGGAGGACCCTGTAGACCCTTGACACAGATTTTTACTGCCAGCCCATGAGAGGTCTCTGTTAATCCCCAGCTGAAGGATTTGCCTAGAGCAACATAAGAAATCTCACAGAGGGCTGGAGATGGGGCTCACCTCTCTCAAATCCTGATCAAAGGAGTGACCATGAACCCCATCCTGAGGGTACCACTGCCTTCTCCAGAGTACTGTCAGACCCAAACGGATGGTGTGAAGTTCACATGATGACACCTCCCAGAAGGCACGGGCAGAGCCCTGCTGGAGTGGACCATGCTACAGCAAAGCTGGGGTCTTCTTGGCTACCTCTTTGGGCAGTGCATGGGATGCCTCTAAGACAGTCAACCTCCCACTGTAAACACCAGTCTGCCTCCCCTGGAATTCAAAGATAACTAGCTCCAAATTAGTTGGGAATTAATCACAGCGTGGATGCCTGTGTCTGGATAAGCAGCACTGACCTCCTTCCACGTGCTTCCTTCCATCCAAAATACCACCCAGAAATCTCCAATTTCCCTGGCAGATGATCAAGAGAGTCTGGGGTATCTAACTCAGCTTCAGCAATGCAATTACTAAAACTGAATAATGTGCTTCCCACCATTATTAATTTGCTATTCCGATGTCCTGGGGAAAACACTATTGCAGTGCCTAGGCTCTGGGTAGGATCATGGTCTTGCACCAGAGGAAGAGAACAACTCTGCAATTGTCTTGATCAGAGACTGGTAAGGAGTGGACTGTGAGAAGACAGGATATCACAATGGCTTTCAAGGCATAGCCATTCCTGAATGAGTTTCTTAGGCCCACCCATTTCATAGGTTTAATTAGTGCAGTGAAGACTATGAAGAAAGACATAGCTTGATTTCTTATCCACCTAGAACAGCTCATGGTTATGTACAACTCTTTATGTCAGCAGCAGTTGAGATGACCTTCCAGCCAGGAGCCTTTGGCTAGAAGGGGTTTTTCCCCTCTCTCACCATTTCAGCATTCCCAATGCTGTTATTCTGACAAGGAGACTTAGAAATGTTCATATCTTCTGATCAGCAGGCTAGAAATGTCTCAACATGAAATGCAAGAAGAGGAAATATCATAAAATCATAGACGGTTAGGGTTGGAAGGGACCTTAAAGACCATCTAGTTACAACCCCCTGCCATGGGCAAGGACACCTACTAGGACATGTTGCCCAAAGCCCCATCCAACCTGGCCTTAAACACTGCCAGGGGTGGGGCATCCACAGCTTTTTTGGGCAACCTGTTTCAGTGCCTCACCACCCTCACAGTAAAGAACTTCCTCCTAATACCTAGTCTAAATCGCACCTCTTTCAGTTTAAAGCCATTCTCCCTTGTCCTGTCACTACATCCTAAATTGCAGAGATATGAAGTGCCACTGCTTGAACGCAGCAACGGGAAATCTGTTAGCAATAATGACTGCAACAGCAGGCCCATAAAGCAGTCTTCCCAGACCTATGATTCACTGAAATACAAGCTGTATACTGTTAGATGTAGGCTTAACAGAATCAATAATCTTCATGAAGGGTTCCCTGCCTGTGGTGACCACCTTGGGAGGGGGCAAGCATGGGGTCAGAAGGCTTGGGATTACATTGGAAATTTCAAGAGCTTTTACACCTCTCTCCCCTTTCCTCCTGCCCACCCCCATCAGCACAGCGCCAGCATCACACTTCTGCCAGCATCCCTGTGGCTGTTTGAGGGATAGTGGCTGTCACCACCCTTGGTGGAGCGACAGTGAGGAGCACAATACCAGTGGGTGCTATGCATCCCATGCCTGCACTTCAAACACCTCCAAATGCCCAATGAGCAAAATCCCTCACTGCCCTGGACAGAGCTGCTGCCTGCCCTTGCCTTTCCTCTTCAAGGCTCAGCAGTGCACTCCAGCAGGAAAATATTAACTCAATTCCCTCAGTAAAAATGCCATAGAAAATCAGAAAAATGAGCATCATTTCTGTTCTTCTAATGTGTACACATCTTTTTTTTCCCAGTTCCTCAGCAGCAATGCTCTGAGGTGGGTGGAGATAACTTTGAAAACTAGCTCCTCATTAAGGATGGGAATTGAGTTTCTAAAACGTTCCTGTAACAAAGCAAAACCAAAAAAGCGAGGGGTTTGTCTGTTTGCCATCAGCAGCTAGGATGTGTCAAGAATTTTCTTCCATAATGAAGACAACTTGACTGAAGCATTTCCAACCTGTAAAATGAATTAACTGGGTTTAAAACAAAACTTGAACTTTTATCACAACTGATAGACAAGCTGTGTCAGATTGTCGCCAATCAAAAACCGAGCACATATCACAAGTATTCCCTCTGGATTCAAAGTGATACTGCTTCAGTCATGTGCTTGGCTCTTTGTGTTCTCCTGTGAGTTCCCTCTACTACACAGTTGTGGAAACCTGATTTTCAGCTCTTGTGCGTAGATCTTACCAAGCATGATAGGTTTTATATCAAATAAGAGGCTCCTGAAGGTGCTGGAAAACAGTGTCTGTAGATTCTTTAGCCAGAGGCAACTAAATCAGACAGGAAAGTCTGCAAAGTGCTGAAAAAAAAAGAGATGACACACAGGATTTTCTAATGTGCCTCTGAAACGACAAAGCGCAATTTAAACTTTGCACCCAGCCAATACATCTCATAACTGCCTAACAGTTTATGGGGATGAAAAATCTACATGTGGATAGTTCAGAAAAACAAAGTTAAAACATTTGCTAAAACTCTTTAATTCTATTGAGTTGCTACTCCGCTTCCCTTTAAATAGTTATCTTTCCCTGGCTGCTTGCACATCTCAAGAGCATCTTTCAACTGATCTGGGAACTGGATAAGGGAATTGGCTGACTCTATCAGCAAGCACAGAACAAATTAAGAGATGGGACGGCACGTAAGCCAAGTCAAATGAATATACTGATATTCAAACACATATGACAGAAAGGGTCTTGCCACTTCTTGGGCTGTAGCATGAGAGTTCTGACTTGAGTTTTAGAGAGTAAGTGGCTGGAAAAGCCCAGGCAGCAGTGTGGCCAAAGTCTTGCTACAGCACTTTGTATAAGTTGGAAAAGGACTTACGGTGTGCTGACAGAAACACCTCCCAGTTGTGCCTGGCTTGGAAACCCTGGAAACCTGACTTCTCTAAACAAACCATCCAGTTAGTCACACGTGCACACACACACACACACACATACACACGCACACACATATACAGGCACACACACACACACTTATTTTGCCCAATTTTAACTAGATTCAAGTTGAGAAAAATTTTCCAGAGCTCTCACCTTTCCCAGTCTGCCCATCTCTGGCTTCACTGCTAATTAACAAGTGTTTTCTCCTGAAACATCTACTACACATCTATTCTAGGTGAAAACTACACATGCAAAGAAGGTTCCCATCCAGACCCCCCTCCAAGGAGAGATCCATGAGCTCTCTGATGATAAGCAGCAACCTGCCATCCACTCCCATTTCCCCATTGTCATCAGAAAAACAGAGTTTTCTCCTCTTACAAATTGCTCACATGCTGCCAAGGCAGAAGATATACCCCAGTATGCAGACCAGTGACCTCAGAGAGCACAGAAACAGAAATGCCAAAAGCACTTTGACATCATCCCAGTGATGTCAAAATCACTTGGACCCTCCTACATGATGTGGCCAGGAGTGCTAGAAGCTCCTAAGAGGATGGATACTTTTTTCTTCACCTTAGAAAAGAGAGTGCAGATCAGCTTGGCATTATGTGGGTTCATAATGTAAAACATGCAGCAAAATCAGCTTTGGGTGTTCTCCTGAATGTCCATTCCCGTTTCTTATTCCCACTCTGGCACTGTATTGCACAGCCGCTGACTTTGTGCCAACACCACTCTTCATGTGTCAAATGCAAATACAGATTAAGAAGCCGAACCAGCTTCAAAAAATATAAGAATTTTGGGGTTTTTTTTTACTTTCTAAAGCTGGATTTGTTCTCAGACACCATCACCCACTCCTTAGCCAGGCTTTCAAAGATGATATTAGACTGCCTGTGTTTTCACTGTGCCATCTAGATGCACCTACATAGAGTGGAGCCATTTACCATTTTGGAGTGTAGGATGGGATCAATTCCAGTACAAGATGCTCAGAGCAAGAGACTGCCCAGAGACTTGAAACTGACTTCCACTCTTTTTTTTCTGCTGTTCAGATTTACCAGGCAATAGCCAGAGAATGGACCCAAGGCATAAAATCATGTCAAGCTCAAAAACAGGGTCCACAAAGAATGGCACACAGAAGCAAATGGGTCTAATGTTTCTGCAGTGATCTGAGCAGTGTTAGAATAGAAACAATGAATTAGTTATCAGAGCAATAGATACTTCAGGTACTGTCAACAAAAGGATTCAGCCTGAAAGCAACTGGGGCCATTATTCCTGTTAAGCTATTCCAAAAACCGTGGTGTTCCCAGAAAACCTGATACAGAGAAATGCAGATAAGAAGGTGAAGAAGGTTTCCAGAGGTGATCCAAGAAAGCATGTGAAAAATGTCTGCATGAAAAAAAAGCACATGGGAAAGGGCACAGCTTGTAAGAGTATTGGCGCTAGAAAATACAATAGTGAGATGAGTTATTGAGCTGCAAGTTTCGGCTTTGCAGGCTACATACGATTTGAGAGGATATGTTGGCTGCAGACACACTCAGTTGAGCATCCAACAGATGCCTGACAGAGCTCCTCCTTCAGGGGATGATCTGAAGAACAAAATCTTGCCAGCTCACAGACAAAATGACGCAGGACTGTTCATGCAACTGCTGGGGATAAGATGCTGTAGAAAGTGTCTGTGAGCCAAGAGAAGCCAAGACAGCATATTCCCAAGCTCTGCTAGGAAGCTGAGACAGCCTTAGTGCTAGGTGGAGTTATGTCTAGGGGCATACTACCTTAGCAATAGAGAACAATAGTTTGAAAAAGGTAAAAAGAAGTCAGTTAGTAATTAAAATATCTAGGAAAAGAGCTATCACTGAGAAGCTTTTATACTGAGCAGCGGAATTAGGGAAAACAATAAACCTTGCTGCAGACACCAGAAAGGTATGGGCCAAGTCAGGACTATGTGAGTGATGCAAGGAAATTGTTCCTTTGCTGCACAGTGGGCACAGAAGTGTTTAACTAGAAAGAAAATTAAATTGTTACCTCAGGCAATGCTCCTTGCTCTCCTGAGCTGTGCGTGCTAACAGGTCCTAAATCTAAATGAAGGAGTATGGACATCCTACCTTTCTTCACTTTAGTATATGAGAGAAGCAAACACAAGTTAGCAGAGTGGATCCAGACCATTTCTGATAAGGCAGTTTTATCCCAGAGAAGGAGCACTCATAAGAGAATTGCCAGAAATGGCTAAGTCACCTGAAATTCCTAACCAAAATGAACCAAACACATAAATGAGGCCTTTTCTGATACCTTCCTAAAGAAGGTCTGAATATCTCTTACAAGCATTGTTCCATCTCACAGTCCCTCTGTGACCTATTGTATATGTGCAAGATCAAGCTCCAAAAGGGTAAATGAATTGCATAAAGCTTGTATCAGTATTGGCAAAAGAGATATGATATGATTTCTGGGCCTTACTTAAAAAAAATAAACTCATCGGCCTTCTTTATTTCAAGATGTCCAGATTCCTTCTCCACTCTATGTATCAGTAGATGTTTACCCTCTGAAGGGATTCAGATTTTACTTACTGTGGTGAGTTAAAGGAAGTTTGTATTTTTATAACTGTTTTTATAGCGTGCTTAAAGGATACCACATAATTTACTTCAGAAACATCACAGTATCACAGTGAAAACTTCATTAAGCTTTAGTAGAAGTAACTATATTGTCAACTATTTACATAATTAAGAAAATGGCGGCCAACTTAATTCTTGGCACTCATATCTTAGAACTTGATTGCTATAAATACATACAAATGCATGCGCTGACAAATACTGTACTTCCATGTTTGTCCATAAAATGTAATTTGAAATGCAAGTAGGATGGTACAGCTTTTGTAAAAGGAAGTTATTATCTGTGATAAAAGCAACAGCTGACACTAGAAATACAAACTAGGGGATTCAGACGGGAAATTTAATAAAAACAAAACAAATGTAGAAAGGAAAAAGGAGGTTAACAATACGGCAAAGCAAAGCCAGATGTAGCAGTAAATATCTGCCCAGAGGCAAACCTGGACTGCTACTTATCAGAGTGGCAGCACAGCTGGTTTATTTTTTACACTGGATGTGATCGGTAGGCAGACAACAGGCGAGTACGCGCTTAAGCTGAGAAAAAGTAAGGCTAGCCATACGCTTCATTCTGACGTGTGTTATCTCAATAAAGGGAAGGGCCATTTGGTCAGGGAGATTTTGGGGGGTTGTTCTGTGCTTTAAACAAACGCTACAAATGCCACTACCCCCATTTCCTCTTAGCAATCATCTGGGTTGCATAAATGAGTAAGAAAGCAAGCAAGCTTGAAGCACTGAGTCTATGTGAGCTTTTCTCCAATGCATAGTGGGCCACAGAATATACACCAAAGCCGTGAGACTCCTGCCTAAGGACCACCTTCACCCGTACAGGGCTGGGGTGTTCCCCCAACATGAAATGTCCTTTCCCCCAACTTCAACTCCTCTCCCAGTGTGCAGCACACACATAACAAAAAAATGCTTGAAAACTGCAGAACAAGGCACTGTCTGTGCATCCAGCTCGCATACACTTCCCCAGGGTGAGCAGCGTTAGAGGCAAGGAGAATTTCCTCGGTGAAACACGCGCTGGGATCTAATGACCCCACTCAGAATAATCAGAAATTCTGAATAACCCAACTGTATTGTATGACTTTTTTTCAGCTTGAAAATATCAGGCAGAGGATGTTAGAGCAGGATGCAGATTAATACACAGAACAAACTGGCTTGCATTACTATCTTCTGGCTTTGTTTTTTTTTTGTTTTCTTATTTTGGTCTTGTATCCTGTAGCTTGTATCACTCTATAGTAATAACCTGCTGAGTGAGAAGGGGATTTTCAGTGCTTTTTGCTAGTTCTTAAAGTGTTTATGTCACTTAGCTGCCATTTCAGACTTACAGGAGAACTGACTACACATTTTGGACTGACTTAGCTGCTTTCCCCCTTTTTAAAAGAGAGCTTTTCAGTGACAAATGTGGCAGAGAGTATGTTACATTGTGGGAGGGAAGCAGTGGTTAGCGTTCAAGGGGTACATCTGCGGTAAATTATCATGCTCTAAAGTTTGGACTGATGTTTCAGTTAACAAATGCATTTACCATGTTCCTTTGACTACTGGAGAAATAAGTTGTCTGTCAGTGTTTCTCTACCAAGAGTTGAAACTGAACATCAGCCTCAGTGCAGAGTTCAGCAGGCAGGGCAGGGCAGGGTAGAGCAGAGGCAGAGCTGTAGGCTGGAAGGTGGTACCTGCACCTCTGAAGTCCAAGTTGGGAAGAATTTATGTTCAAAGTTGTTTACCCATGAAGAATAAACATGCTGACCTCCACAGAGGATTTTATCTTTGTGTACACAACCATATGCTGCCACTGGAGCTCTCTCTGCTACTGAGTTGGGCATGTTCAATATTTAACCCACATTTCCAGCAGATGCATGTGCAAATCCATAGTCTGGACACAAAAGCGTAACTCATGGATGCATTGCAAAGGCGCAGCCAGGCATGGCCCTTACACAGGACAGGGGCCACAGGCAGCATGGTTGTGCCCCTTCCATAGAGGGACCTCACTGATCGTTGCTAACAGGGATTGCACACCTGGGGAGGACCTGGAAGGGGCAGGAGTGAAGGGTGGGAGTGGAGGGCACTGAAGAGATCTCAGCTACCTGCAGGGGAAGGGAGTCAGGCACATTCACATTGATCACTTCAGAGGGACTGCTTTGGCATTATTTTCATCCTGCGTAATTGGTGTGATGGGGAAGGCACTGGCTGCCAGAGTGGATAGGGAGGGGGAATGTAAGGGCACTGACTAGGGGCAGATGTGGCGCCTGCCCTATGCCAATCAAATACTCAGTGACAAGCAGAGGACAGAAACAGCAGCAATGATATGGAGATGTATATGATCATGGCACTGGTGTCTGTGAGCTGGCACTGAGGGGATGGACAGGAGGTGTTTGGCAGCACCTTGCACAGCTTGGCTGCAGCGAACTGCTTCCAGCATGAGCCCTGAAACTCCATTCTAGGAATGTTTTGAGTCAGAACCAAAAAGCTTTTCCAGCTCTGCTATGAGTTCAGATTCTCAAAGTGATGAGGTCCTTCCTGGCTCCCTGAGTTTTCATGTGGCAACAGGGCTGGGCTTCCGAGCCATGGCCAAAACATCTGAGCACACAGAAAAGGAGAGGCAGATGGAAAGTAAAGGTGGAAATAATCTTGGGGTGACATTTTCCCTCACAAGGAATTGGGATGAACTATTTTCTCCATAAATCTTTGTTGCTTAAAGATATCGAGCAACTCAGTTTACACCAAGAATAAAAGTAAATAGCCAGAACAATGAAACGAGAAACTTCAGACTGGTGCAACTAGTCCTTCCAGAATGGACTGCCCCCAGCATAGATAGGTAACCCCCTCACCTTTTCCACTCTGGCTGCTGTATGTAGGAAGTTTTATGTATTATCTTTCCAGATCTGATCCCAGGCTTGAGATCTGGAGACTCAGGGGGTGCCAGAATCTCATCTACAGGAAACATACTGTAAGGTTTTGAGCATTTTGAGCATTTTGCTATTGTATCTGGCACTGGGAGCTGAAACGAAGCTCCATCAAACAGAAATACCCGCCACCCAGACCCCTTGCTTGCCCTCCTCCCCAAGGAGCAATGGGTGGACAGGGCATAGTGGCAGCGATTGGTTGAAGAGGTCACTCACTGAAGGAGTGGAGAAGTTATCTCATGTCTTGTGAATGCTGATCCTGTGCCCTTTACAGCAACTTGATGAAACCTTAAATTATATGCTGTGGAGAGTCAAGATCATAAATAAAAAGGAGGGCTTCTCAGATAATGGCATTCCAGTAGGCTTACAAATATGCCTCATTTGGGAACATATTACATTACATTTTGGGATTTGCCAAATGATCTTCTGTTCTATTTATTACCAGCAGCCTTGTATCAGATTCATATTTTCAGTTCTTAATTTGTGTAACTTTGGTTGTATCTCAAAAAAGAAAAGAAAATATTTTCTTTTGTCCCTTGATTCCTATGCTCTTACCTCCCAGGAATCAGAACTGACCAAGGGCATCAGGAAAAACCCTGACATACCCTTCATTGTCCCACAGGTGCCCAGCTGAATACTGCGGCATCAAGCTCAGCCCCATGGGGACAGATTTGCCTTCATTGTCACTGACCAAGCTCATGCTTCAGAGGTCAACTTTTTGGCCCCAGGAAAGCACTGGCCAAACAAATGAGCCATTTTACACACAGAATTACACCAGGAACACCAAGTAAAGTGAAACAGATTCATTATGATGGCACATGTAGAAAGGTTTGAATCATCCAGCACAAACTGGCCAACCCAGTTCCATCAAAGTGCTCTGCCGTCCTGCTCAGGACTTCAGACGTGTTATGAGGAGCAGCTGCTGCTCCAGGAAGCGTGCTTCAGACTGGGCAGGATCAAGCCCTGAGAGTTTCCGGTGCATGTTTCAGAGAAATCAGCCCCAGCCTTAGGTATCCAAGTTGTCTGTCATAAATGTTTATTCATTAAAGAAAGTCCTAGTTTGCTCCTGGTGCACTTTCAAAGCCTTCTAAAGACTCACGAACAAGGGAAATGCATGGGCAGGGAATCAGGGAGGAGGAATTTCCTCCTTTTCCTTATAAGTAAGGAAAAAAAATACAAACCCAGCTTGCCTTGTGGAAAATAAACTTGTCTAGTTTTGTATACATGTGTTTACTGTGCAAACCTTCAGTGACTCAGATGTGAAATGTGCCTCAGGTTTATTATGTGTTTTGCTTTAGTTTTCTTACTCTCCCTGAGAAAACATAGGCTACAGTTCATGCTGATGTCTATCCCGTCCAAGTAGATTGCAAGGGATGCACAATAAAACCCCAATCCTGTGAGCATTTATGCATGCATGAATAGACCTGCATTCACTGGGCTTTTCCATGCATGTAATCGTCCACAGGATCAGGGCCTCAGGCACAGCACAGAACTTGGGTTTGTACATTACTTGTGGCTGGAATTTGTTGCATTATTTTGACATAAACTGTTCATCTCATCATTTCAGAACTCACTGCTGCATTCATGTCAGTATTCCCAACTGGATAGGGCTTATTTTAAGCAAGCTTTAAACGACTACTGATCTTCTTTTCCTTTCCTGTTTGTTAGCCTTGATCTCCGTCAGACCTAATGTGCCTCCTTTTTAATCATCTTGCTTCTCCCGCAGCTCTCTGATTAGGTCACATTTCAATTTGTGCCTGCAGAGTTGCTCCCATGTCAGTATCTGGGAATGTTACAAACACAATTTCTTGGCATTCATGACTGAACCAAGTGAAAGACCTCCAGGTAACTACAGATAATTGGAAACTATTTCATTGTTTCAAGCTATTTCTGTTTCCTTGTGATGTGTAAAGAAGCTCTATGATGTGGCAGATAAGGTGCATTTGATTTGATTGGATCCTTACCTGGGAAATACTTGTCTCTCATTCTGCTTGCCTGGAAAAAATTATTGTGACTTCAGACACCTTAATTGAGGGCCTGAGGGTGTTGACCTTCAGTAGCAGTCCCATCTATTCCCCACATCCATCACACATTGAGGTTAAATAGTGTGTAGTATTAAGAAAACAAAAACATCATCCCTGCATTTGTCAGTCCCTTGGATCATGCAGTTAATTTCATTTGTTCAGTAGCTAGCAGGGGTTAGGGAGAAAGGAGCTGATGAGCTCACTTGCTGTCAATCTGGGGGGCTAGGATGGATCTCAGAAGCTGCAGATGAGCTGCACCAGCCATCCTGGGGGTTAAGTCTTGACTTAATTTGCATTTGCATTTTTGGAGTTCTGACTCTTTGTTTCTGAGCTTGTGATGAGAATACCCCTTTGATGAAATAAACCTTCACCTCATGTTAGCTCATGGTCATCTGAGTGAGGCTGTTAAAGACAGGTCAGATGTCTGGAGACTGGCAAATCCAAATGGAGCAGGGAGGACATGCCCTAGGAGCAGTGTTTTGGACTTCCAGAGGTCAGAGGATGTTTCTCGCCATCAAAATGGAGCCAGCAGGGGAGTTGCTAATGCTTGTCCTGGGTTCAGCAGTAGCAGTCATTTTTCTCCTTCTTAGTAGCTGGTGCAGTGCTGTGTTTTTGACTTTCAGCCTGGGAACAGCACTGATAACACCAGTGTTTTTAGTTGCCACTCAGTAATGTTTACTCTGATCAAGGACTTTCTGAGTCTCATGCTCTGCCAGGGAGGAGGGGAAGCTGGGAGGAAGCAGAGACAGGACACCTGATCCAAACTGACCAAAGAGGTATTCCATACCACAGCACATCACTGCCCAGGATGTAAAACACTAAGGGCAGGGACCTGGAAGAGAGGGGTTCACTGCTGGGTTGGGCTTGGTATTGGGTGATGAGCGGTTGTATTCTCTCCCCTTGTTATTTCCCTTATCATTATTATTATTGGTGGTAGCAGCAGAGGTTTGTGTTATACCTTAGTTACTAAACTGCTTCTTATCTCCACCTGTGGAAGTTGCATTCCTTCGATTCTCCACCCCGTCCCTCCGGGAGCAGGGAGAAGAAAGAGGGGGAGTGAGTGAACGAACTACAAACTAGGTGGCTGACTGGGCTTAAACCACGACAATGATGAACCCTGGGATGTAGGGAGGAGCTTTCTCTGACAGGTACAAGGTCATGTTAGGACCCCCATTCCCTGCCAGCCACAGGAAGCACAGACAAACCAAACACCTCCAGGCAACTTGTGAGTGATGCTTCTACTGCACACAAACATTTTGGTTTCTTGTCTGTTTGGGAACAGAAATAAATGAAAACTACCATCCAGTTTCATGGGCTCTTGGTAGCATGCTGTTTATTGTCCCCAGAGGAACAATAAGGATTCTTAAAAGCAGATGGACTCAGATGGTCTGATGATTTGTTTTAGAAGCAAAACAATGGGCCAGATTTTTTAAAAATAGAAAATAATACATCCATTGCACAAGTAAACCCAGCTCTCCTCTATGCACAAAGTGGGACAAGACGGACAATGTTTCACAGCACTTTTTGCAGATGCAACTGATTTTTTAAAGGGTTTTCCTGACACATTAATCCCAGAAAAACTGAACATGAGCTAGAACATAAAAATTAATTTAATCACAGAATATTTGAAGTTGGAATTCCCCTTGATGAAGCCATGCTGACTACTTCTGATGATTTTCTTCTGATGATGTTCCTGGAAATGCTTTCCAGGATTGGCAGGATTTGTAGCTCCACCACCTCCAAAGGATTGAAGGGAGGCTGACCATGCTGTAGTCCTCTGGGTCCTCCTTCCTGCTTTCTTGAAAACAGGCATGACATTTGCCTTCCTCTAGTCTTCGAGTACTACTTCAGTTTCCATGGTCAAAGATTATCAAAAGTGGATAATCAAAAATTATCAAAATCATTGCAATGATATCTGCCAGCTCCCTCAGCGCTCATGGGAGCATCTCATAAGGGCCCATGGATGTATGTATGTATGCTCAGTTTGCTTAAGTATTCTCTGATCTGACCCTCTTCCAGCAAGGGCTGCATCCTTCTTGCTCCATACTTTCCATCAGGTCTCTTGGACCCGGGATTCCTGAAGGCTGGTCTTGCTAGCAAAAAACTGAGGCAAAGGCACCATTCAGTTCTTCAGCCTTTTCCATATCTTGTGTTACCAGGTCCCCTATTTCATTCATCAATGGACCCATATTTTCCCTAGACTACTTCTTGTCACCTATGTACCTATAAAAGCCCTTCTTGATGTCTTTAGCATTCCTGGACAGATTTAATTCCATTTGGGCTTTGGCTTTCCTAATTTCATCCCTGGATGCTAAACCAATGTCTCTGTGTTCCTCCCAGGTTACTGGCCCTTGCTTCCACCCTCTGTATACTTCATTTGTAGTGCAGCAAAGGGAAGGTACAACAAAGGATATTTGCTTCACTCCTTGGAATGGTCATTGTCAAAAATGAACATGGATAAACTGAGGCCATTACTGAGACTGAGAAAATATAAAATCCATGAAGGATTGCTATAAGCAGAGCAGCCACATCATTACTTATCCATACTTCTAGAGGAGGCTAAAAGGGAACATCAGATGGCCCAGCCCAACCTCCTGTAGGTCAGCATTACACCTGGATTGAAACCAATGTATATACATATACACACATCAAACACATGTATATACACATCAAACTGTATAACTAAAACCAAACTATATAATATAAATATCAGGTATTATATAGCATGTATAATAAAGGCTTGCCCTTTAAAGGCTAGTGGGCCCTTCGCTTTGATGAGTTAACATATTTTAGAGGGTGTGTATCTGATTCCTGATTAAAGCTTATATATTTCTAGCACCAGAAAAAAATTAAACTAATTAGCTGATCCTGTAGGTAGCCTGGTGTTAGAAAGAACAGTTGTTTCTTTTTACATGGTAAACTCAGTAATCATATGTGGAGGGGAATTAACCCACATCAAAAAACAGAACCAGTTTTCCTAAATTAAATTTTGTAATGTGAAAGAAGTACTTTAAAGAAACTAATGGAGGCTAAATATTGCATCATAATTTGTCCTATTAATGTTGGTATCATCACTTTAAAATTCAGGTTACTATAGATACCATATTTTTCAGACAACTAAAGTAGGGCAGAAGGAGAGAGCCATAAAAACCAGATGGTTTATGTCAGCATGTATTTTCAGCTGCAGCATTTTCTTGTGTAAACCCCAGGTTGCAGCACGTAGTGCAACCTCTGTGTTTGAAGCTGTCCAACACTTTCAAGAAGACTAATATATCCACTTTAATTTTCATGAAATTTCAAACATAAAAGATCAAATACATTCAATAACTGATGCTAAATGTTAAATGACATCCCAGCAGAAAGGAATTTTTTTCCACATGAAAATGGAATGAATGGAATGTGTTGTCAATAATGTCATTGCCTACAACAACAAGCCCTTTTCTCAAGATCACATCTCTTCTAACAAATGCTGAAAGTGGGCAACACAAGGGGCCTCTCTCCCCATTTCCATGCTTTACATTCTGTAGGGGTACCATCTTTGGGGCGTTTGGCTTTTATTTTGGGGTCTAAACAGTAAGACTTCCTTAAAAGCATATATTAAGTGGTAGGTGTTGCCTGGCTTCCGTAATTCTCACAGGCATGCTGGTGACCTGTGAGAACAGCTGGAACTGCCTCTTCATAGCCAGGGTGTATCTTAGCATCCTTCATCCCTGCAACTAGTTGCATTTGGAGCAGCACAAGCAGGTCAATCAAACGTGTACACTGAGCACTGATACACCAGCCAGGTTTCTAAAAGCATCAGCAGAAGAAACCTGCAGTCTCCTGCAAATGCATGAGCAAAACTGAAAGCCCAAAACTGCTTCTCTCCCGTGGGAATTTCACCTATTTACACAGGCATTTGGGTCATCTCACTTACAAAGGTACACATGTGACAACAAGCAACAAATGAGCAGCCAATTTTCAAAAAGAACAATTGCAAGTAAAACTTGTTAGCCAAGGTGATGATTTCTCATCCACTCAGAGTATTCTTGACAAGAGGAAAAGGCCTGTCTTCCCCATACTGCTGCCTCCTTAGTAATCTGCCCTGGCAGTTACAACCTGCCTCTCAAAAGCTCCTGTGTTTTGAATCCAAGCAAAAGCTTTGGCAGTTGTAAACCTAGCACAGGCTCGTTGTAAATGATGGGAGGAAACAGGCTGACAGTGAGCTGATTAGAAGGCTCTTAGAGCCTACTCAGCTGAGTGTGGAGAAAGGGACAACTTTATGTGCTGCCAGAGAGGGGACAGGAGGGCACCGGAGCCTGACTTGCTGTCCTCAGAAGGTTCTTGAGGATGTGGGAAAAGACTGTTCCAGGGATGCTGAGCTGCCCTCGCCAGCCTGCCTCTTCCTGACAGCCTCTGCTCTGAAGATAAGGAGGGAGGAAATAGCGAAACATGATGGTAAAGACAAGATGAATTTGAAGAGACAACTGCAAGCTGTTTCCTGGCACCAGCTTTATCTGAAGTACCAGAAAATAACCCTTTCTCTGTGGTCAATAAATCATTCGTTATGATTGGGGTTTAATTTTTGCCACTGAGGGATGGGTAACAGGACGTGCTTTCTGCAAAGAGCATGTGCAACTGTATTTATAGCTGCGCATAGGAAAGGGTCAGAGGAAAGGGTCTGCAAAATCCTCTCACCAGGAGTGTGTTTGTTAAGTCAATGCTGTCCAAGTGCACTGTAGAAAATGAAGATGCAGAGCTAGAATAGGAAGGAAGTGTTAAAGGATGGACTCAAAAAGCCGCATAGAGGTTACTGAATGGACAAAGCAGCAAGCATTACAAATAATTCAGCCAAAAAATTAAAAATAAATACAGGAGGAAATTACTTCATCACATCCCACACTGTGTTATCAGTACAAAAGCTCTGGGAGCCGCTTCTCTTTAAAAATGGCAGCTGACAACTGATCTAAACAAAAGATCATGGGGGCAGTGAGGGGACAGGAGGGAGGCTCAGGGAGGGGATGAACAGAAGACGCACCAGAGTAGCAAGGGTTTAATGCCACCACACCCCCACGGTCACAAGTGCTGATCCAACCACAAGGACAAGCAGTCCCCTTCAATACAGTCTGCAATGAGCCCTTAAAATCCATCTCAGCAGAAGAAATTGTGTCCTAGCTCAGATGTCTTCTCTGGCCTGCAGTACAGTGATGCCTCTACTTATCATACTTCAACTGCAGCACTCAAAGCGCGTATTTCACCAGGAAGCCACCTCTTTCTGCTCTGCAGTGACAGCCTAGCTGCAGTCCAAGGGCAGCAGCTACCCATGGCAAGGCCTCTAAAGGCTGTATTTGCACAAACAGGTCATCAGAGTGGTTCTGTCCCAGCTGAAAATGTCACGCAATTTTGGGTTGGGTTTGCATTTTCATTATGATTTTTATCTAGCTCTAAGAATACAGTGAAACCTGTGCGAGAGTCCACCATGTTACGTCCCTGCCTGTCTTAAAGGACCACCCCTAGGGTATCCTCAAATTTACTAGCTGCAGCTCTACTCTACCCTGCAAGAAAACGACCACTGTGAAGCAATCAACTTTTTGCTGGTCCCCTGAGTGGTCAAGAAGGCAATTTACACTGCAGTTCATTCCTGCTACCTTCATAAAGAAAAAAAGAGAAAGAAAAAAAAAAGAGAAGAAAAAGATCCTGCTCACTCCCAACTACAGGCAAAATACAGTTCCGACATGCAGTGGTACCTATAAAACCAATCATCTTAGATGTAACTTTGGTTTGGGGTTGGGAATTTTTTTCCTGTACAGTGAAGTAACTGGGAGTAATAGTCATAAAATCTTTCATTGAGGCTCCTGGGGTCTGAAAGACATCTGGGAGGATTACAGGAGAAATACCATGTGTGGTAGCTGTGCTTGGAGCAGCCTTGGTTTATGACTCCATCTGTAACTGCTGCAGTTCACCTGAAGCAGATACTCAAACTGTCCCTGAAGTTAACAGTGCCGATGTCATGGCTCAGCAGCCAAACCCCATACTGGGACAGGCCCTGATCTGCTTTGCCTTTCTGCCCCCTTGACCAGACCCACCTTAACACTTCCCAACTATTTTTATTTTCTCATTGTCCCAGTTAAAGTTTGCATCAGATGGAGATAGCTCTTTCCACACTGGCCCTGAAGCAGAGGGAATCAGATAAGGTGCAACCCCCCCCCAGGATGCCAGCCTCCAAGCCCAACTGTCACCTCCATGGGATGCTGCCATTGGCTTGGTCACAGTCAGGAACAAATGTGGCAGCTGCAGGTTGGTGGGCCACCATTTCCAAGACAAGAAGCACAAACAGTCTCTTTTGCAAAGCTTCACAGAAAGACTGAGCAAGGAGGACACAGCAACAGCTGTGCCTTATAGCAGTCATGTACTTTCTTATCCCTTCTCCTAATTCCGCTCTTTCCAAGTCACAGCCTTATGATACTGTCAGATAAACCTTATCGTATTTTTGTTGAAACACAGCCCTATATTAAGCAGGGATCCTGGAAAAAGTCAAAGAGGGGGAGAAGGATTCATCAGTGCAGATAGATGCATTTTTGCGGAGGCAGCTGACCAGTTCCCCACAAAGCATCCAGAGCTTTCTTGGCATTCCCAATCAGCCTCCATGCCTCCAGCTGACTTCCCATAAAAATGCTGAAGGGTCTTTGATCTCAAGGTACATGTCCTTATGAGAAGGGGAGGAGTAAAATTGCAGAGGTCAGGCGAATGCTCGACAGTAGTTTCTGCAGCTCCTCAGACCCCGGCCAGCCTTTGAGATCCTGTGCCAGAGATCACAGATTTGGTTTGATCAGTCATGAGTTGAAAAGGCAGAGCAGAGCTGCTTAGGTCAGATCAGATGTTTAACTCTCCTTGCCTTTTGTGGTGGGTGGGGAAGTCCAGTGAAAATTAGGATAAGAAAGAAGAAGAAGAAGAACAGAAAGACTAATGAGAAGTTACATATTTAAAGCATCAGCCTCCCTTTTACACATTATCTGAGTTCGGATATCAGCTAATGGCTCAGCCAGTTTCCCAACTCAGCCTCTTCAAATTCCCTAGAAGTGACAAAAAAATCTACAAGTTAAGTGTTTCATTGGAACACACTATACCCCAACTTTCCAGCCAACACACATAACACAGCTTTCGCAGTTTACAATCTATTATTTTTGCTGATGCTAGAGCAGAGCTTCAACCCTGGAGGGGATAAAACTAGTCCAAATGCTAACAGCTTAAATGGCACTAAAAATAAACAAATGTTCAGATAGATATTCTTTACTTATGTCTCTGACAGAAATTCCTCCGTGAGAAAAGAATTTCAGGCTGTAATAGAGGAGTCAGATCTTTACTCGTTCCAGCCTTGCCATTGACTCAGTGCATATGAGGCATTCACATAATTTTTCCCCCCAAGAAACCAAATTTATCCTAAAATGCCATGGAATCAAAGGGATGGATTCCCCTTCTGCTTACCTCCTCCAGAACACCCCTCTTGTTAACAGCTCTCTGCAGACATATGAAAGCAAAAGTAAACCAAATTGTCCACCATCAACGATCCTGCCTCTATGAAAGAGAAATCTTTTTTGTGCATTGGGTCTTGCTATCATCTAAAGCATGGGAGTTATCCTGGAAAAAGAAATCAGACACCAAGAATCTAAGCTAAGGCCCGAATAAACAATTGGAGGCTGATGTGAAGGCAAGGCACATAAACTCATAAATGTATAGCTGAAAAAGTGGTGGTTTGGTTCCCTTGCATCAGACCACCTTGCAGGAAAGGATACATGCCAAAATGCTAACACCAGGTACTTAGGAACAGAAGGAGAATGCTGCAAATGGAAACCTGTAGGCAGAAGATAGTGTACAGTAGACTTTATTGTCTATTAGCTAGGAACCAGAAGAATTAAATCTATATAGAGAAGCAATAACCTGGTGATGGGCAACACCCTACAATTTCAGCCCAGAGACAATACCCCAGGTTATTTGAAAAACCTTCCCTGGAGCTGGTCTGATAATGTCTCATAAACCAGTATTTCTAGTAAACACTGGCCTTCCCAGGCCGGGCCCTACAGGAGCCCTGCAAAGAAGACATCCCCTGGGTGTCTCAATGCATGTCCCTCCATAGCAAGTGAAGTGCAGGAGCTAATGCTCTGCTATCCATAGAACCCACGCTGGGAAGAAATGATTCACCATATGATTATCTGGCAGCTCAGATGAATATGGAAGACAGGAAAAAGCTACTGAGTCTTAATAAATGGATTAATTTGCAGACAGAACAAGTAACTATTAACATGTTTGCTTGAAAGAGGAAAGGAAGCAGTAAGCTGGAGTGGCTGGGACTGTGATGGAGAGGATGCAACAAAGAGTGGCTAGATTTTATTCCCTGGCATCTCTGCTTTATAGAATCATAGAATGGTTCAGGTTAGAAGAGACCTTAAAAGTCATTTAGTCCCAACTCCCTGCCATGAGCAGAGGCACCTTCCACTAGACCAGGTTGCTCAATGCTCCAACCAGCCTGGCCTTGAACACTGCCAGGGATGGGGTATCCACAACTTCTCTGGGCAACCTATGCCAGCACCTCACCACCCTCAAGGTGGAGAATTTTTTCCTCATACCTAATCTAAATCTACCCTTTTTTTAATTTAAAGCCATTCCCTCTTAGCCTACTACTACAGGCACTTGCAGAAAGCCTCTCTCCAGATTCTTTGTGTCCCCAGAGCCTTCTCTTCTCCAGACTGAACAATCCCAGCTCTCTCCGCCTCTTCACTGAAGAGGTGCCCCAGCCTTCTTATCAACTTTGTGGCCTCCTCTGGTCTTGCTCCAACAAGATCATGTCCTTCTTAGATTGGGAGCCCCAGAGCCAAATGCTGAACACGTGTCCCCATGGTGTGAGGCCTGGAAATCCTAGGACCATTTGCATTACAGGAGGAAGAAGAGGCAGACAGAAAAGCTGCTGTGTTTATTAAATGTATTTCAAGACCAGTTTGTCAAATACGCTTTGCATGTACCTTTAGCCACTGACAAAAGGAAGTAATTAATTTACCAATTTCTGTGGTGAAAATTACTTAAAGGTTTATTCCATGCCCATGTGCCAAGCACACTCATACAAACCCCATGCACCCCCATGGGCAGGCACACCCCCACATGCAGAGACATCACATCAGTGTCACTAAATACCTTATTAAAATGGTCAGTTACGTTCTAGCTGGAACTAAAACTGAACCTGGAGGTGAAAAGACAATAAAAAATCCATAATGTTGAGACTCCTGATACAGGAAGCATATGTCTGCAGGGGAAGCACTGCCTGCCCTGATGGTGAGCAGTGCTGCAAAGAAGTGTGCACCCGAGATGTGGCTCTCTGCAGAAGGCTGGGGACACAAGTCACCTCACTTGATTTTATATTTTCTCTTCCTTATTGCCCTGGAGTACTGTACATGCATGACTGTATGTACAGTGCTCTACACACTCCACCAGGGCTATACAGACCCAACAGAAATAGAAAGATGGCTGAAAATAAGAAGGCAAAAGGGAATGCCATCAACAAAATCATTATTCAACATGGGAAAGTAGTTTTGGCGTTTGGCTATGGTGACACATCAGAGCTGAGGGGAGCTGGGCTTTCCAGGTAGGCTACAAAGAAATCTGGTCAGCAATGAATGGATCGTCAGTTTACCATAGGCAGTGGGAGAAATGGTTCAGCTGAAATCTGAAAGGTTTGGAAGGGCCTCAGCTGAAACCGAGGCTTTTCAGAGGCTAATTTTCAGAGGTCGAAAGAACATAAATGCAAAAAAATAACCATGCGGAATAGGCAAAGGAGCAAGAAGAAAACGATAAAGAGCAGAGGGGAAAACTTGCCCAGAAGGAAATGGGCAAGTTTAATTTTTGGTTGTATGTTTCATTGTAGAAAGCAAACACTAAATAATGGACACACTAGTGCTCCAAAAACCACATCTCAGAGATACCATTAGCTCATGACATTCATAGCATATGTAAGCTGAAAAAGACAAATATATCCTTTGTGTAATCATGGTCCGAGTAAAGACTGCAGAGACCATTACCACACCAAAAGGATAACCCAGCCAACCACAGTCTCGTAGGCTATAAAAACTGCATTCAAGAAAGTCAATTTGGCTCCAAAGAGCTCTTGAAATGACAGAAATGACAGGAAAGTGAAAGCATTTCTGAACTGAAGGGCCAAATCCTGCCCTGCCAGTCGCACAATGCAGTGTGAGCTATGCATAATTGTCTGAGGACAAAAATATAAAGAACATGAAAATAATGATGTTTAAAGCCAGTAATTGTTTCCTATGGTTTCACAGAGCTATGCTGAATAAAATGCATTTGTTATATTATGACAGTGGGTCACAGAAACCAGGGAGGAAAATGCAGGAAGATTATATGCTGCAGTAAGACATAGCTGCAGTAAAGATGAACATAAAAAGCAAAACTGAATAGAGATCTAGAATTTCTAAATTACCCTTGGCCCAAATGTCTGGCTTACCACTGAAATGGTATAATTATAAAGCTGGCATAAAAGAGGACATGGATCTAGTTACTAATTTACTAGCAAGGGCAGCAAAACAGTTTCTGCCAGTAGCGGGTCTCTTGACAAAAACCTTGTGTCTTCTACATGATGTGACCTATGGGGAAAACTGGATTTAATCAGGCAAATCTATAAACGGTATGCAGTTGTGGTTGCTCCTCTCAGATGTCAAAAGGAACAGAGGAGAAAGTAGGGTAAAAGGGGGGGGGGGGGGATCTTCACTGCAATTTCTGGTTTAACACTTAGCTTTCTCTGAAATGCACAATGGAATTTGTAGATTTAGGAGATCACCTTTGTCTTCTCAGTGATGGCAGCAGGGTCACCTCAAAAGCAAAAAAAAAGAAACCACAAAAAAGCAAAACCCAAGCAGCCAAACACCCTCTTCCTTGTAGTATCGTTTTAGCCCCTGTGCTCCACTGAAGTTTTGACTGCAAATACAGAGGTCATTTCATGGCTGCAGTTCTGAACTCAATCACTCTAATCTCTCTTTTCCAGCACACACTTAAGCGTAAGCATATGAGTTACACCACGGAAGTCAACGGCAAAGCTTCTGTGCTAAGCTATTAAGCATGTGTTCAGGTGTCTCACTGGGTCTGTCTCAAGAGCTTGGACAGAAAATAATCCAAAATACTTTTCCTTCTCTCTGCTAGGCATTCATGAAACAGCAGTCAATGGAATGGTGTCAGTGAATTAACATTTGAATGTCTTACACTATATCATTGTCTATGCACAGTTTAAGGTTGTGTGGAGATTTTTATCTAGCTTTTTTACCAGTGAAAATTTGTCTTCAACAAAACTGGACTTTGACATGTTTCTGCTCTCTACTGAGATGTTTGAACTTCTGACAAAAAACCTGAACCCCTGAAAACCTAATAACTTGGCTGCACTGAAACATGGACAGATTATGGTTAAAAAAAAAAACCAAAACCAAAACAACTCTTCTAATCTTCTGATGAAAAGAAAATATTTTGTGCAGAGCCAAATCCCAGTCATTCAACTATTGAGCTGAACACATTTCCTCAGGCAACACAGCAATCAGATTAGAAAGGCACAGCCCCTTTCACATCAACCAACTCAGTTTTAACCACAGTTTTCCAAACCTGTGATCTATACTTGGTACCTAAAATGTTATTTATTTATGTGTATGCATGCATATTGTGCATGCATACACATAAATTTCCCTATTTTCTATTGCACATGCATATTCTCACCATAAGACCAGAAATTTACCCGTTATTCTGCCTTGGGTATGTTGAGGGCCCAAGAGCTTCCAGGGTACTTGAGCATTTATGACCTGTGATTCAGCATGGGTCTGAAGGTCATTAAAGGGGGGTGAGGAAGCGGTTCCTGGGACAGCCAGTTTACCGTGATAGCTGTGCTGTAAAATGTTATGAAACCTCCCCATTAACCATTTTTCTCCACACAGGGCCTGCAAGGGGTGGTGAAAACCACGAGGAGCAGCTGTGTCAGAGCACAGGCGCAGGCAGTACTTGTCACTCCACCTTTTCCAAATGGTTTTCTGAGTAATGTCACAACACTGCTGCAATGTTGAAAAAGGGTCACCAAGGCTGACAGGTAATGATTTTCAAAAGCAAACAAAACCCAGGAGCTGAAGAAACACTTCTGCTCTTAAAAAAAAATTCGCATGCACCTCCACAGCCATGCAATAAAAGAGGTCATCGAACTGTGCTTCGCTAGATGATGATACCTTGCCAGACCTGTGGACAAAGGTGATGCATGACTACCTCCTCCCTCCTGCAGTGAACAAAACAGAGGGCATTGCAGAGGTCCAGCAATGATCACCTCACACTGCCTGTGCGTCCCATCCCACTCTGGAGAAAGTTGCAATTTTGTCAGGACAGATGAATTAATTAGTTTTAGATACTATTGGCAGAGCCTTGCCCCAGTGGCACCCATGTGCCTGCAGCCCACTCCATATCATTCTTTCTTCCAAAAAAACCCTAGTCGGTAACAGACATGCATTCATAAAATAGCAACAACAAAAAACAAGGTATCTCCCAATGCTTGACAGGGGTGAGAGAGAGGAATTTTCTTTCATGCCTCATCATGTGGCTAGATGTAGAGTGTTTGGCAGTAAGAAAGACCTCACACACATGACCTGTTGCACATGCATATTCTCACCATAAGACCAGAAGTGCACTGTAATGTCATCAAGGGTGTTTGGGGTTTGGTGACACAATAAATACAGCAGTTTGCACAACCAAGAAAAGGAGGAAGAAATAACAAATAACTCTGGCATCAGGTCTCAAGTACTTCCGAAAGAGAAAGCCTGTTTGGATGTTCCTCTCTCATGCCTACCCCAACATAGAGAGAAATAAGGCAACTCCACAGTAACTCTTGAAATGGAGCACAAACAGCAGATGAAGGGCTTGTTTCCTTTATACAGCACTGATCCCTTAATTCTCACTAAAAAGTTCTATCGCCAAATCCTGCTACACACCATAAGAGCAGCAGCCTAACCCTTGACTGGTCCCATTTCAAGGTACTGTCCACCATCAGGCACAATAGCAGAGGAATGAGTGGGATTACCCAAAGAACAAGACCATTTGTAAATAGGAGCAGCAGAATCTAATCTTTATACCAGATCCCCCAGATGGCATTTGCTCTCTCTCATGAGTGAAATTCTAAAGTTTGCAGTCTGCATAAAATAAAGGCGTCTTTTCATTCTCTCATTTGTTTGCCCAGAGATGTCATTCACATCATCACAAAGACCAGGCTGGGAGTCTTCAAAGGAAATGGTTTGTTTAAGCAAAAAGACATCATTTTTTGTCTGATGCTTTCAGATAAGTGATTGACATTTTTGGCTTCTGCTTAAAGTGGAACCTGAAATCAGAGAAAAAAGATTATAGAAAACAAACTCCAATCAGTCTGTTTTTAAAGGTCCTTTTTATATTTATTAAACAAAAGTAACTTTTTCCTTTTAGCCAAACCTAGTATAGAGTCATTCTGTGTACCAGTAAGACCAATCAGATGAAAAAATACTTCGTGCCAGAGCTGGAAAGTAAAATAAGTTCACCAAGAAAAGTTTGTTTCCACAGGCTTTGAGTCTTTTATAAGTTACATTCAACCTTCCCTCTTCAATTATTATAGACATAAATTACAAGGCAAACTAAAATATGTAGTCCTTTTTTTTAGAGCAAAATGCTAGGGTTAGTTCTCTTGGTTGCTGCTGACGAATAAATTGTATCATTATAGCCTTCTTCTGGGTCTTGTTATTCTGACTTTTTGACTCTCGCTAGCTGCAGTCTATACAATGCACAACTGTATTTGTTCACAAGGAATGCTTTGGTTCCTTTTGCCTTTTTCCTTTCCACTTCCTAACGGTTTACATATAGAAGCAGAACTTTTGAAAACTTACCTAACACATACTATGTTTAATGAGTACATTTAAACATACTTCAGCTACAAATATTATCAGCTGATAATTTAACCTTTGCGGGTAGGCTAAATATTTTCTTCGACACTTAAATAAATATGATACATGGTTCCCGTGGAAAGCCTAATGAGAAGGAAGTTGGCTTTAAATTTAAGTCAAGACTTCTCCTTCAATTTAGTTTATCAGTATTTTTTTCCAAGTGATCAAAGAGAGCAATTTATATGGCAGCTCTAAATGTCTAAAAGAAAAATTAAGTACTAAAATATTAATTCTGCTATACTTTATTTGGGGGATGGAAATTGCATGCCATCTGGGAGGACAGTCAAGAATTTGCTGCACACTATGAAGCACATGGTGTGAGGTGAGAAGCCAAAATCCTGCAGTCTCTCAAGGTGGATTTAAATAATGAGAATCAGGATGTGGGTATGTCTTTCAGATTTCAATAAAAATAAAACAGTTATGTAAATGCTTAGCAGTTCTCCTGGCTCCCCTGAATGCCTCATGAACAAAGCCTCACTCGAGAGCATTAGCCTCCATCCATCAGACTGGGTACATGGGAGTGGGTAACCAATCTTTCAGAGTCATGTAAAAGGTACATGTGCCCCTGTGGTGTCAATAGACATGGGCTGCAGCACTTGCAGACACCTCAGATTCAGCATGGGACCACAGCATCCCTCCTGGCCCACTACCCCAGCTAGAAGTAGGGTACTGGTGCTCCACAGACATGAGATGCCGGTGCTGCAAGGTGAGGGGGTGGCTCAGAGCATCTTGTGCCTCACATCTTGAGACTTGAGTATGTGCAACAAATGTGCTCACACACATACAACACCACATAAATCCACACAGCAGGTATCCATGTAAAACTTACAGTAACTGGAGATGGGTGACCTAGGGCTAGCCAAAACAGGAGGCTCCTTTGTGGCACTGAATCTTTGATGTGACATTCCCAGCCCTGTTCCTCAGTGCAGCAGCACAAACTATCAAAACCTTCTATATAATCATAGAATCAGGGAATAGTTTGGGTTCAAAGAGACCTTAAAGACCATCTAGTTCCAACTCACCATGCCATGGGCAGGGACACCTTCCACTAGACCAGATTGCTCAAAGCCCCATCCAACCTGGCCTTGGACACTGCCAGGGATGGGGCAGCCACAGCTTCTCTGAGCAACCTGTTCCTGTGCCTCACCACCCTCACAGTGGAGATCTTCTTCCTAGTGTCTAATCTGAATCTACCCTTTTTCAATTTAAAGCCATTCCCCCTTATCTTACCACTACAGGCCCGTGTAAGTAGCTCCTCTCCAGCTCCCCTGTAGGCTCCTTTAGGTAGTGTAAAGCTGCTCTAAGGTCTCCCCAGAGCCTTCTCTTCTCCAGTCTGAACAACCTCTCTCAGCCTGTCTTCAGAGGAGAGGTGTTCCAGCCTTCTCTGACCATCATCATGGCCCTTTCTCTGGACTCACTCCAACATCCTTCTTCTTGAAACCAAAACAAGATACACACAGAGAAATCACCCAGAAGTAGTACAGGAAAAAACTTGGTCTTTACTTTGGGACTGAATTAAGGAGAATGTAAAAACACACTGACGTCATGAAAGAAAGAAGTTGAATAGGTCAAGAAGCAGAGATGTGAGCTCAAGGAAATGGCAAGGCACACAAGAAAAGATAAGGGAGATTGTATAAATAAATAAGCCCACAAAAAGGAGCTGAGAGCACTGTGAACAAAGCCTTACTCTCTAGCCCGGGTTCACAGTCCCTGTTCAGCCTGAGAACCCCTAGAAGGTTTCAGAGGTGGAGTGAACCCTTTTAGAAATCTCATATATGGACATCGTTGTATAGCACCTACAATTTGTTTTCCTTTGTTGCCTTTTGCGGACTGAGCAGAGGGGATCTGCAAACATTTCCATGCTCTCCAAGACTGCACAGACCCTCAGCTGGAAGGAGTCCTACTTTCATAATTAAGAATAGAAAGAAACAGAGCAGGTAAAGAGAAAATAAATAGTACAAACAAGGCTGGCTTAGCATGCTTTCTGTACCTGCATCTCTTCAGATGACAGAAAACAGAGCGGTAACTGAAGTAATATTAGTTTAGCTGTTACTGGAAGCATATGTCACCTCAGCTCATAAGCTGAACATTAATGAGTGTACTTATAAAGTTTTAATTATTGATCTTATCTCCTGAGTGTAAACTTCATCTAGCCACAGGGAATCTTCTTTTCACTGCGGAGATAGCTGTTAGAGGCATGCAATAATCATGGAATAGGTTTGTATCTTTTCCACTGTGGTTGCTTTAATTTGCAGTGACATTTGTTAGATCATGTATTTAGAACCACAATAATTTTTATATCTTATGTGCCAAAAGCAGATACATACATCTTACCTGAAGCTGGGATGGCAGTGCTAGCAGATGCATCCTAGCCAGCACTAAACCCATATACCCACTGTGCTTTAGCATTATACTGAACTTGATCCAAAGAAGCAGATTATAAGCCAATTCATCTTTATTTACACTGATCAGCTGAAATGTGTCAGCAGAAAAGGCAACACATGCTATACAAACTCACCTGTGTCAGATTGTGTTGGTGGTTTGCTGGCCCCTATGTGTGCCTTCACACCTCCTACTCCTTGAATTAGCTGAAGTCTGCTCCATGGATAGTCCAAGGGAAAATACAAGTATAACAGACTAATTTGCAGTACTTGACTTAGAAAGTATGATGAGGTATAGAAGTGATCAACACACAGGATGTGGCATTCTGGGCCACACATCAGTAGTACTTGATGTTCACACACAGGACAACACTGGGAAGAACTGTCAGGCTGGAAGTACATATCAGGAATTCACTCTGCAATAAGTTTGCAGGCTCAGTAGAATCAATGTGCTATGTTTCAGATATATGGAAAACAACATCATGGGCTTAGTACTACTGGGGTTGGACTTGCGCAGCAGATTTTCATTGCCTCTGATTCAAGACAACCTGGCTTGTCTTGAAAGCTGTCGCCTTCCAGGCTACAAAAATAAAAAAAAGGTTTTGTGTGCTATAAATGTCTTCCAGGCTCCATGGGGTAAATCCCAGGTTTGGAAGTATTTTGAGGGAAGGAACAACTAAAAACATAGAAACAAACTAAAACTGGAACAAAATACAACATAACCCTAACAAAGGCAGCTTCTGCCTGTCTAGTAGAATACTCTTATCTGATTTTACAGACAAAGGAAGTATGGGAAGATGTCATTTATCTGGACTAGAAAAAAGCATTTGATACCCTGCCAGATGGAAACTATTAGATCAAGTAGGGAAAGTGGGGATTAAGATAAGAATTGCAGAGTAGTTAAGGAATTGGCTGAAGGGGAGGTGACAATGGGTTGAGCTGAAAGAAAGAAAATCACTAGCAGAGTTTTGCAAGAGTCACTATCAACCCTATTCATTTCCTTAACAATTCTGGCACAGAAGATTTTCTAATGAAACTTTCAGATGGCTGAGGTTGGGAAGCCTTGTTCATACTGACAAGCCACAGAATTTTACCTAAGAAGAGCCAAATAGTCTTCAGAAGCAATAGACATGAAGGGAAATTTTACTATGTAAGATAAATGTGTGTGCACTTAAGAAGTCAAGAGTAAGACCTTGTGCCAGCCATGTACATGACGACAAGCCAGCAACATGGCCTGATCACTGAAAAAGGTAACTGTCACTTAGAATGAAGTATTTCCACTACAGGAAGGATAATATTACTGAAATCAATCAATGACAGGTACTGGTCAAGAAGACCTTGCCCAGTTTTGGTCACCATGGCTATTTGTGTCCCACTAAATGAAAACATGCTAGGGATTGCTCTCTGGCTTTGAGGCCAAGCAGCATGGAGAAGAGCATGTCTAAACCTCTAAACCCTCACACCTTCTCAAATAAGTCAAGCTCACTTTGCCTTTTAGGAATGTTTCCTGGCCTTTGCTAGCTCCAAAACCAAGCCCAAGCATTTCTTGGGAGACTGATAATTAATACAGGCAAAAACCATGCAGACAGTAAATCATGTGCTGGTGTCTGTGGCCTAGTCTCTTTCTCTGTTTAGTCTTCTAGGGTGGACCTCCACAGTGTGTCCAGAATTTGTGCTGGATTAATGCATGCTGAAGAGGAAGGTTACTAGGAAGTGGGGAAAACTGGAGAGCATCTTACAGGAGGAGATGAGAAGCACTTGTATCATCTAGCAACGCAGAAGCTGAGAAAGTAGATGACTGGCATTAATAAGAAATAGGGGACAAATATTTAAACCAAAAGACAACACTTGCCATGAGTAGATTAAGAAAATCATAACAAGCTTATACATTCATCCAGCAGAGCAGATTCCATAACTTGGATGTGTACTCTCTCTTCAGACTTCTTCTGTAGGGAGAAATTATGTTTATAAATCCAGCTTGGAGTTGAAACACCACCTCCTTTTTCAGGAGTATTACTGAACACAATATATATTCCCATTAAAACAAAATGTTTTCCACAACAACAACAACAAAATGTTCAACAAAAAGAAAAAAAAAAAAGCATCTTCTAGCTGCCAGGCTTTTTCCATTCACCTATAAAAGCCATCAGGGAAAAATTTGCTATTTGACATTTAAAGAAGAGCTCTTCCTCTGTGATGCACTGTGGTGCAGTTGTAAGGGTGTAGTCATACATTTGCTATGTAGGCTGTAGTTATAGTTCTTCATTTCCTAGAGGCAACATTCCCTTTCACCTACCCAAACCCAAGTCTCCTATATGGCAGTGTCATGGGCTGTTGCCATGCCAACAGCCAGCCACTGATCTTTTTTGAGAACAAAGGTGTACTTATTATGAAGATTAAACTGGTGACACCATTTATTCACATGCCAGACACAGAGGATACAGCATCCCCACGCCCCTTGTGAATGACAGTAATCTGACCTGGCCTGACCACACTCTTCACAGCAGCGCAGTTTCTCCTCAGCCAGAACTGGAGCTCGGATGAATTGCACTTTATTCACTGTAAAGCACTAAGCCTCCATGTCTCTGCACAGAACTTTGTGAATATATTTCCTCTAAGTTTACCAAATGTTTCCCTGCTCCCAAGCCACAGAGAAGTGGTGAGGAATGGGAGGCTGAGGGAATCCCTGTGGCTGCAGTCTCCAGAGAGACCTGTGAGGATGACTTCTCACACCCTGTGAGCCTGACCAAAAACTTTGCCAGGCTGGGAGGTCTCCCTCAATACCAGTGGATTTTGGAGCTGCACTTCACGATGTTAACTGTGGAAGAGGAAAGCATTTTCTGACAAACAGAAACAAGTGGAGAGACGAAAGTGTCCTAACATCAGAAAACCAACATCCACAGGAGATGTCCTGAGTAATATATATGATGGAGCAGAGCAATGGTTTTGAGGAGGAAGACTCAGAGGGGCTGGAACCACTTTTGGAAAGGAGAAGGGACAACAAATCTGATGATTTTCAGTAGTCTTCCTTGTTCAGTCCTGTTGTCAGCTATGTCAACTCCCTGCTCCTGGAGAGGAAGCACAAAATCATACAGCTACAAAAAATCATACATACACAAAACCGTACAGCTACAGTCTCTCCTCTGCCTTCCTGCTGGCTCATGTCCTCCCTCCCCTCACAATACAGGACGTTTCTCCTCGCTGGCACAGTCTTTGCTGGCACCAGAACACTGCCTGCACTTGGTTCCAGTGGCCTTTTTCTCCTTTGTTAGAAGGACTAACAGTTCATGCTATCTTTTTCTCATCAGCTTTCACTGTGACCCATGGGAGACAGGGCAAGAGGAAAAGGGAAGAGGCAAAAAGTCAAGTTTTGTAATGCTCAATGTAGTTTCACATGCAGGAAATGTGAGATCCTTCAGCCACAGGGCTGACAACATCGCAACAGAAGCCACGCATCCTAATACAAATGTTAAACAACGTGTTTCTATGACCTAACTTTCCTTCAGTCTTCCCACAAAACCACAAAGAGTAGGAGGAGAAGAGCTGTCACATCCTCTTCTAGGTCTCCTTTAACAAATGTGTCAATGTGTCACTGGCTGAGAAGCAACTAAAAGTGTGATGGATTGGTTTGAGAAAGTCAAGCTTTGTATCTGCCCTGTCCATCTAAGTCCCACAGAACCTCTCCCATGCTAAAATCTGTATGTGGAAGCCTTAGCTTCCGCAGACATCAATCAGGATCCTAATGGGCAAGCTGGACTTGAAGCAGCAACTGCGGTCCCTGATATTATGTGTCTGCCCAAGAAATCAACAGGCTGGTTCTTCCTGCTGCCAGGGTAGAAAGGAAGAAGAGACGTCTATCAATGCTCTGCAGAGAGGAACAATGCGCTTGCCTGGCTGCCCTTCATTACCCACCTCGCTGGAGGAGCATGCTCGCTGCCCTCCCCACCAGTCACATGAGGGAAGGGACAAGTGAGTCCCCAAGGTCTAGCCTTGCATACGGTATCAACCCCAGAGTTATTTATAGTCCCTCGGGAAGTGACAGGGGACATGGATGTGAATGGAACGGAGATTCAGACCAGATGTCTGTGAGCCCTTTCCAAGCAAGCCTGCATAAATGTGCAGCGCAGCTCGCGACCAGAGCTGTGTTGTGTCAAACAACTGTGGTTACCCGAGGACCAGTGTGATAGCATCGAGCCGGCAATGGAGCAGCGGAAAGGATTCTTGTTCCCTAATTGAATAGAGGCCTTGACCAAAGGAGAACAATATGAGGCACTGGGGTGGCAGGGCTGCACTGTGGGAGCCTCTGCGAGGAGAGGCCACCACTGCAAGTCCCATTGTTTGGTGCTATCTCTATCTGCTCTCTGGCCAGACCTCCTTGCCCAGCTAGCCATACATATCTGCCTCCTGTAGCTCTGCCTACCATCTTTACCAAGGGCCACGAGTCATCACCAGCGATGCTGCTGGACTGGGTGCTGATGAAGGTAGAGCACTTCCTCAAGCATTGGATGTTCATGTGCTTTCAACATCACCAGTGAATCCAAAGCTCTTACCGCAGCCTTATTGTTGCTGTTACTATGAGACCAAGTCCACAATAACCGCATTTTTCCAATGCTGCTAAAACAGATTCACTTTGCCAGCAAGGGATTTTTATTTTTTTTAATTTGCATGTGTTAGAATTTGTTCAACAGGATTAGAGGGAGGTCCTCAGCTGCTGAAATCAACGCTGCTGAAGTCAACAAAGTGCATGCTCCTTTGTGCAGCTGAACTCTCCACTAGAATTTTACCAACATGCAGCTGATCAACATGCCATTAAACTGATCTTAGACATGAAACCAAGACTAGTTCCTTACTAACAACAACAAAAGAGCAGCAAATAGTGGAACAGGGAAAGTGGAGGGAGCCAAAGGAGGGGGAAAGAGAAGCCTGCTGAAACAGGAGAGCCTGGAACCACTTTCTGAAAACAAGCCACAAATGATGCTAAACAAACTCCCCTGACATGCGACTCTATCACTAAGAGCCTTGGCTTTTTTGGTAAACCCTTAACCCTGACCCGTCTCAGCTGGTGAACACAGGCTCTTTGGGAATGCCTGAGCTGGCATGAGGTGAGACAGAGGATGAAGGGCAATTGCTCAGCTACTCTGGCTCAAGACAATGAAGGACTTTATGCATCATTCAGTTACACAAAGCCAGGATCCTGGAGTCTTTTTAAAGACCTGGCATTTAGCCCATCTGTCACACAGTTTCAGGACCTATTGGAAAGCCTAGCACTATGATGAGAGATTCTTCAGACAAAATAAGACATTTAGAAAAATGGAACTCAAAATTCAATAGAATAGAAAATGTTGCAGAGGTTTGGAAAAGTTCCATCTGCTTCATGGTCTTTTCTAGATTTTCACGCAGCTCTGCACTACCCTGTTTGCCAGATTCAGAAGCAGAACCTCCCTAAAAAGGCTGGTTAATTACCAGGAATATTACAAAGAAATCTGTTCTTTCCCAGCCAGTTTCCAGGTAGCAAAATTAAATTCCTAATTTTAGTTAGACATTTATCTAAATTTATTTGATAAATTTATTATGCCTAATTTTGCTTCCCTTTTAAACAAAATCATTTTCTTCCTTGGAGTAGCACTTGCCTGCACCCATGTCTAGCCAGATATGACAGTTTCAGCTGAGTCTAAAAATTAATTCAAAGCTGATGTCCAATACCAGAAATGTAGATAAACAGGGATTGAGAGAATTGAAAGAGCTAATGCTCTTTTCAAGGTAGCAGCTTCATGTTGCATCCAAAGACTCTGAGGTTCCCCCAATCCTACTAGTTATGCAATCTGGCTTGAAGAAACAGACAGAGGCTTGGAAGAAGGGGGTATAAATAAAGCAGCTCTCCACTTGCAGTTGTTAGTTCTTCCTGTTCATGTTTAGTATTCTCATTTCTCAGAGGAAAAGATGAATTTTCATGCTGGTGAAACAAAAAGCCCAGGCAGTGCCAAATCCAATCCCAGCAGGATCTGGAGCAGGTGGCCCGAGGTGAATGCAAGGTTCCTGGGTAGAGGCAACCAGGGGAAAACAGGAGACCCCACTGCCAGGTGATAGCAAGTTGCTCCCTTCCCCTCCTGTACACAGCTGCTCATATTCCTTATTCACTCTCACCCTGACTGTCCAGATCCAAACATTTCCCCCTGGATAGTCTGGAAAACCTCATCGTCCCTTGTACCTTGCTAGCTCAGCACCTCAGCAATTGCTTAGATCACCAAGCTACATGAGGCTATCATTTCTGTACTGTAGTTTTTCCTGTATTAATTTTATGGCAGTTGCCCTTCAATTTGAGTGACATTGGTCTAGTGCTAAGAAGCAAAATGTGAGGGAAGTAAGGAGGTCTCTCAGATGGTCTGGTCTGCAAATTAAGTCTAGTCAACTTTTTCTCTTGTCCTCATTCTTCCATTTCATCTACAAGCAGAACAAGCAGAAAATGTGAAAGCCCACCTGTTCTTTCATCCTCTAGTTTCTAGTTTAGAAACAGCACTCTTTGTAATGTTTTGTGAAGTGATCATATCCCTCTTTTTTTCCTTCCCTCCCCCTCCCTTCCCCCCCCCCTCCCTCCCCCCAATTACTTTCTCAGAGGTACATTATACATTCAGGGAATTCAATTACCTTTTTCCTGACTGCCTGTTACCGCAGTTGTAAATCTAAGCTGTAAAGAGGTATTCTCCAGACACAGAGATGCAGCCTACTTTGGAAGTGCCGTGGACTGAGATCGCTACTACAGGCACTAGGGAGCCACGCTGAAGTGAGTGTGGGGCCAGGGCTGGACAGGTCCATCTGCACCAGCTTCTCAGCTGAGGGCAGCTGGCTGAGATGAACAAGCACTATGCATTCAAAAAAAGCTGTAAGGAGAACATTTCATCCCAGATGCCTGTTTACTGATGGTTCAGTTCAATCTTTTGCTGACATTACCGCTCTTTTATTTAGCAAATCAATTAATGAATGGATCTTTCCCCTGTGCAGCCCCATCAGCTCATTACACAGCATATACCCCAGTTATGTGTATCTGACTTTCCCTTCTGGTCTCATTTGTGCTGATACTTTCCTTCTTGGAATAACAATTATTAAACCACTTGGTGCCTTTCATGGTTAATTATTTCCTTTCTTTAACATAGTCTGCCTTCAAACTGTAGGCTAGGTCTTGAACACTTCAACACCCCCATTTTCTTTTCCTCAGAGAAATAACGTTAAAAAGTCCTTATTACTAATTATGGAACTCTGTCATATGCATTTCTTCTGCGAAGTTTCATCATCTAGCAATTTTTAATGACCACTATAAGAACATTTTCTGTCCTTTTGATCTGCCTTTCATGCAGTTGATTTCCTCAGTTTTGCTATGCTTCTCACACACAAGTTAGCGTGTTACTGGACTGAGTTCCCTATTGGAAACTGAAGCAGGTATTATAACAGTATTAAAGAAATAACTGCTAAGAAATGTCAAAAAATCGAATATGTTCTTTAGCCCATATTTCATTACTTTTGCATACCTAGGTAGCATTGAAAACTAAATTGTATTTACCACCACCACTCCCCTTAAAAGAAAAAGATTACTCTTTCAGAAATTCTTTACTGTGCACAATTTTTCTCTACTTCAGCTCCAAATATTGCAAAGAAAAAAAAAAAACAAATCCTATCTTAAGTTATCTCTGTGTGATACAGTGCAACAGCAGATTCCTTAATTTAATAGAATAGATTGATAAGTACGGATAGGGTGTACCTATTTTGCAGTTATGCCTAAGGCTTTGTTCCATTTTAGTTAGATAAAGCGTGTTACACTAACGTGCTTAAACCAACAAAGCCTGTTTACACTTCCAAGCTGCAGGGAAAAACTTTTAGTAGTTCAGAGCACCTTTTTATAACTGTGGTCATAATAGCCCCAGATACACACACAGCAGGTTTGAACTAATGTTAGAACTTGAGTAGATGTGACTCAAGTGATTGCTACTACAAAATTTTGACACCAGTGTTCCTCTATGTCATAGGAATAAAAGGACACAGACAGCACTGACACACAGCCTCTGACCCACTGGCCAAGGTATAGCCCACAATGGGAGAAAAAGATAACACTTGTAAACCCACCTTACCAAAGTTAGACAGAAAAGGAGAAATAGGGATGAGTTTTTCAGCATTTGGAAATAACTCTAAATTCTGCTCTAAGTTAGCAAGGATGATGCGCATATGTTTACTTGACACTCTTCACCTGCTACCTCTTCCCCTACTGCGTGCTAACATTAGGCTTTCTTCTGTAGGAGTTTCATTTATCAGTAAGCCAAGAGATAACAAGAGAGAAGAAAAAAAAGTGTCCCAATAGTCTATAGCCTCTTCAGCAAGACTTCAAGAGACACTATTTCTCATTACCTTTACAAAGAGGAATTCAATGGTATGCTACCTCCTTCCCACGGGATAATCCCATGCCAAGGGCAAAGCTGAAGGCTGAAGAACGTCACACCCACCTCTACTTCCACCTCTGCTTCTCTGAACAGCAACCCTGTGTACCAGCACTTTTCAAAAGGGGACTGCCTCACATTTGCACTTTTCACCACCACATTTCTTTATCTTCTTCCTATCAGAATTCCCAAATAGGACTTTCAACTAAAGACTCTCCCAATAGCTACTTCACCTGTCCCCAGGCATTCACTTAGAAGGTGCTTAGCACCTTTGGGTTACAGAATCCTTCTGACAACGGATTCTTTTTAGTTTTATTTTAGACCATCTCACCAAAAACAGAAAGGGGGGTGGGGGGGGAGGGAGGTGGTGAGAAACAAATAAAATAGAAAAAGAAAGAAAGAAATAAACACACAGACGAACAAATAAATTACTGCACAGAGGACAATGGAGCAGGTCAACACACCAGCAGAAAATGCAGCTTTCTTTTCTGAGAGCAGTCAGCTCAAAGATGTGCCACGTACTGGAGAGGTCACTGCAAAGGAAGGATCAATCTGGCGGCTAGCGTTTGCAGTCTCCACAGCAAGGGGATGTCTGTCCATCAAAGAAGGAATTGTTTGTAAAGAATCCTGCTAATGACACCTAGGCTAATCAGTGCAAACAGGTCTTTCTACTTCTAGGCCCCACGCCATCCGCTCACCCAGAGGTCGGGTAGCTGAAGGCAGGGCACTTGAGGGCTTTGCTGCTTTGGGAGGCTCAGTGGGAATATACCTCAGGGATGGGCGGATTTATGCTTAGGGAGAATGATCCAACCTCTCATTTGAGAAGTGTGAATTTAGCACATCTGGACTCTTTGCACTAATGTGTGTTAAGTAATTACAGGCTCTGATCCTGAATTTCTTAGGAAGTTTTCCCTCAGACCTCTTTCAACAAGAGTGTTCCTGTGTGATAAAGAGGTGAAAACTGAATGATGGTCCCCTTCTGCTGCTGAGCTTGTAAAGGGCCAGCGTAATGGAATCATGACCTGATTGATTGGTGTTTCCACAAAATATGTTCCTAAAAACAGCCTCCCTTGTCCATGTCCAGTGAGCAGGGTGCCGCACAGGTTAGTCAAGCTGCTCTCAGTGATACTGTATGCTCGTGTATCTCCAGGGACAGTATTGTCTACTGATATTCAGAGCCATGGACTGCTCTCTCCTATTACTCTATTGCCACTCATCTGGCACCATTTTCTGCTAAATGGTGTGTCTGTGCCGCAGAGTTTGAGTGCTGCTAGTGGCCTCACATCAAAGAACTGTATTTGGGTACCCAAATAAAGACTCAGAAGACTCACCGGGGATGCTGGTTGTGAGACTCCTGAGCCTTTGATGTCAGGCTATTAAGGCTGAAGCCGAATAACTTTGTTTTCAGAATCAGTAAAGCATTTTGGAGCAAAAAGTGCATGGAGCAAATCCCCAGTAATGGAGTATAAAGTATCCAAGATATTGTGATATCAAGAAAGACAAAAGAATATCTTTGTGAAGTTCAGAGCTTTAGGCCCAAATACCAAAATCCTTTGGGAAAGAACTAAAAAAAAAAAAAAAAAAAAACAAAAAAAAACCCCAAAACAAACAAAAAAAAACCAAACCAAGCACCATAGCTGCTCTTTGGAACTTCTGGAAGCGTTTTACTAGTGAGAGCAATCCCAGACTCCAGGCTACATCAGAAAATCCTGGCCCTTCAACTAAGCTAATTGACTTAGTCTTTTGGCAATGTGTTTACTCCCCCCTTCCCCTTTTTTACTACCTTTTCTATTTCTATGCCGTAAAACTCAACTAACTTCTAAAAAACAAATTCGGGTTTTTTTTTCTTCCATTGTTTGTTAAACCTTCTCCATCTAGTTAATGACTGGCTGGAGTAGCAGCAAAGCCAGGAATGCTTCATGCTCTGGGCACTCACTAATTGGGTTGTTAGCAAACTAGAGAGACAGGAGGAGATGGGGAAAAGCACTGCTATTATAAGCCAGGGAGTGTAAAGAAAGTGAAATAAATATGGAATTGTTATGTTAGGGAAATTACTGTTCTTAACGCCCCATTTTTCTAAAAAAAAAAAAAAAGCCCAAAATAACAGAAAAAAACCCAAAATAGCTCCCTCAGGACGTTTGCAAGCACTAAAACCAAAATAGACCAAAAATATAACTGGCTGTATTTTTATAGCAAACTGAGAAAAAAAAAGATACATTTCCTTTTATAAAGCAAATTGTCAGCCCCAGCCCTCCCGCCACTTGGCAATGTCTAAGGTGGAGGTTGTGAAGAACCTCTTACAGCATCCAGGCTTGGTTTGGGTTGACTGGGAGTGCTGACCTGCAGAGTCCTCACAGACGCAGGGCAGACATCAGGCGGTCTGTACAGTCTTGCATGTAGTTCTTGCAGGCTAAGTGGCACAGTGCAGGGTCCAGCCTCTAGGACTTAGCAGCTTGCTGCAGACCAAGGAGCCATGCTCCTGCATGCCAGACAGCCCTGCAGCAGCATCTTTGTGTGCAATTGAAGGAGAAGAAGTTTAAACTTTTGGGAGAACGGACTGCAAGAACCAGCAAAATATCAAGAGCTGGTGGTGCTGGGAATGAATGATACAGGTGTAGATCTGCCCTATTTGCAAGCTGCCTGCACAGTCGCTGTGAAAGCGCATCAGCTCCAAGAAGGAGCCATGGGATCTCCCCTGGCACTGCTGGGGAGACACCAGACGGGACACATGTAAAACTTCGGGAGTAAGATGCAGTGACAGATGCCACAAGAAGAACACAGCATCACAGCACTGCTGGGCCAGCAGTTAGAAGCACCAAACCCCTTTCACAACTGTGCCCTGCAAACTGTGTCCTGCCCCCCAAGGGAGCCAGTCTTGGGCAAACATGGCCGCCAAAGGAAAAGCTTTGTCTTTTTCTCTCCTCCTTGCCACCCAGCACCAGGAGGGCAGCAGGGATAAAGACTTGTCCCATCTGGATCCCATCTGTTTGCCCCAGCATTCCTAGAGGAGCTGTACAACAGGCTTTGTGTGCATGTGTCTATAGGCTAGTGTGTCTGTAGGCTCGTGTGTCTATAGGTGCATGTGTTTATTGCCAGCCCTCCCCGGCCCCTCTATGAGGTGTGAATTTCACCTCAGGTGAATTATTTCTCCGGGGATTCCATAACAAAGTGATTGTGAAAATACCATCGTCTGTGTTATAGAAACTTAACAGAGCCCCTGGAGTCTTTAAATTAAAACATTGCACTCAAGTGCTTTTTGCCGTGTATCTCCTCCTACACACGGCTCATTCTAGTCTGAAAAATAAAGAGGCAGGACAGCTTCCTACAGGCTTTCAAAGGGAAGATCCTACCCTAATTAACTATAATCTTGTTCAGACGGCATTTTCCTTCAAGATTCAAAGACTAGCAGGGGGCTGCGGCTACGCAGAAAAGGAGATTATTAAAACTTTAATAACATGAGCCTTTGAACCTTCCCAAATTCTTTACAATTTTCTCACATCCCTAACCCAGATGTCTGCATTTAAAAACTGTGCCAACAAACATGAACTTTTTGTTTACGCTTTTATATCTTTCAATGAACAGCCTCTTTTAAAATGATAGGAAACATCATGCTTGCAGCTTGCAAAGCAGGATGACAAGGCTAAAGATTAAAAAAAGGGGGAGAGGAAGACAAAGAGAGTTTCACAGGCAACGTTTCCAGAGGATGAAGCCGTTCCGGAAGGCATAAGCAATGCCTCCTCAGAGCTCCAGGCAGAATTGGAATCAGGTAAGAAATGGTTTTCCTGCTCAGCAAACAATTTTAAGAGCTCAAAAATGTTCTCATGCAGCATCAGAGAATAGCTGAGGCCATGGGAAATCTTTCTGAGAGAAAAAGGGAAAAAAAACCCAACAAACTAACAAACCTCAAACCTCTACACAGGCCTGTAAAAAAGTGCTTGTAGAAGTCAGCGCAATGCACCTTTAACTGAAGTGTTTCACTGGAGTCATGGTAAGCCCCGAGATGTCATATGGTCAAGTTTCCTTCTCTGTGAGACTTTTATTACTTATCAAGGGAGGAATAGTTTAAACAGCAGAGCTGTAGAGAGGGACCTCCAGTGGCACAAGGAGCAGGGTGGCAGCCCCATCCCACCAGGCAGCCATAAGTGGCATTTCTGCGGGATTAGTTTTGCCCAGGCTGGATCTGAGATATTTCCCCAAGCAGAATCTGGTCAAAATCAGGACATTGCCATCTAAATGCTTCTATACAAGGAATAAAAAAGCCCTTCCTTCCAAATTCTCCACACTGGATCTGATTGCGGTTCAAGGGAGGACCAGACTCTCACTTCAGCTGTAAGAATCCAAACCTGCCCTAATGCTGCAAGAGCTCATCAAACCTTATAGCAGAAGAATAAAAATGGCAGCTATTCTGGCAGGCATTGCACTCCCAGCTTGTCCAAAAACTAGGAGGGAAAAAAAACCTTTTCTTTCCACAAGGATTGCCCTGACATCCACCAGCCAACAAATTCAAGTCATCATAATTACTCCAGCTTTTGAAACTGAATGGTTATTCAAACACACTTTTTTGTTATGACTTGCTTCCTGATCCCACAGTAAGAGCAAGGGAATGAACTATTCAGCAGTTGAAAACTCCAGGAAGCCTCTTAACACCATTAGAGACCTACCTGCTGGTCTGGCTCCAGGTGGCCAGGGTCTGCAGGGCTTTTCCAAGAACACAGCCAACACCTTCAAACATGGAAAATATCTTTTTGGGGGGGCAGGGATGGGAAGTAGAGGTGAGGACTCTCAAACAGGTTCTAAGGACACATCAGGCTGTAAATCCTTCATGCTTTCCTATGGCCGCAGTGAGATGAGCATGGACACACACCCTCCAAACTCCCAACTGGTCACCACACTGCCTCTGTCAGGAAGGCATTTATTTGCTTCACCTTTGGCTTCTGTTTCTTGTTGTTTGAGGGACAATGTTTTTAAAAACAAAAGGACCTGAAAGAAAAGACTCCTTGGCAGAGCACATGCCCTGCAGTCACAGCCTAATGCTTTTTTTCGGGCCAGGGAAAGCTGGAAATGGCAGAACTCACCAATATTCCCAAGCAGAAAGCTTCAAATGGGCTTTGAAAAGACAATGACCACATTCAGACAAACTGTGTATTCATATCTCTCCAAACTGATATTTTGTTTTCCCTCACAAAGAATCATTTCTCAATTGTCTCTCTAAATTTAAAGAAAGAAGGGGAATAGATTCTTTCAACTGTTTGCTTCAGAAAATGATTGGTAAAATACATCTGCCTGTAAAAATGCCGTTTTTTGGTTTCAATGCCAGATAAACCAATCACACTCAAGGCTAATCAATGAGCAAGACTGAGGTGCAGGAAAAAAAGGCCACAGGTGCTAAGAATGTCCTTTCTGATTTCTGTGAGCAGGTTTTATTGAACTGCACATGTACCAGCACCCAGCACTGCAGCAACGTTTGAAAAGAAAGTGTCGTGACTCATGTCTGCAGACCATTCCGAGCTCAAATCCCAACATGAATGCAATAACTCTGCCAGCTGGGTGCCAGCTCTAATGTGGAAACACATTTACTAAATGCATTTCCAACTACACCCTGGGTCCCCTAACGCTGCAGTTCAACTCCCGGCTTCTCTGTGCTGTCCCTAAATTCCCCCTCCTCAAACGAGGGATAATTGCACTTCTGTCCTTACCACAGGTCTACAAGGATAAAGAAGTTCAAGATCCTGGTGAAGTGTTTGGTTGCCACAGTGATGGGGCTGTATGCATTCCCAAGAGATCATTCTTTCTTTCATGCGCAAGACAAAATATGTTGGGAACTGCCGAGCCACCCAGGAGGTCATGGCTGATGAAACAGTGCTTTATTTATCCAATTACTGCAGAGACAGGTAGCTGGAGCACATGAGGCACAGGGTCCTCACAACTCACAGCAGTGGCTGCTGAGGTCAGTAGCAGAAGCAGTGTTAAGGTGACCTGAATGATGGGGTGGAGCCAGCTTGTGAATCGGAGTTGGCCCTTGAGCACAGCAGGGATGTCAGTGTTTACTCCTGCCATAGCTTCCCACTTTCCTTTTCACACCCTGCAGCTCCTCTGAATTAAAAGGAGGGAGAAAATACCTCTGTGCCCATGACAGGGATGCCAGGCCCTGCTGTTAGCAAGGGAGGTGAAGGGCTGGGAAAGCCACAGTACAAAAGTCAAACTGAGAGCAGGAGCAGAGCGTTGCAGCAGCCCCTTGGTGGGTATGAAACACCCACCCAGGCAACAGGAGCACTCACAGCCCTTAAACTATGGGGATTTTACTCTGGGTTTGCTGAAGATAAGCAACTGCCCAAGAAGCCTTGGTAGAAAGAAGTCACTTGGCTCCTGTGGCTCTGAGGACGTTGTATGTGCTTTAATGAATTCATGGCTGGTGGAGAAAGACAGGTTTTTCCTCCTTCTTTTTTCATTTTTTTATATGTTGCTGCTGGATATTACACAACTTGATGCTGAATTCCTTACCTCTGGCTTTCACTGTAAGTGACTCTTTCCGTCAATCTCCCAGAAAAAGGAAAGCTCATTTCTCAGATGAAGTGCATGACCTGCTCACACCAGCCTACCCCATTTCATACCGTATCCCCCTTAGTGTGAGACATTAAGGCAAGGACAAGCAATCCAGTCCAAGATTTATTCTGCTCTAATCAGCCCAGGCTTGAGAATCTCCTTGTGGATTTGAGCCTGTGTTCAGTAGCACATTAACTGCTGTTTTAATACCAAAACCTTTCCAACCCAGCTGCAGTAATTACCCCCATGGAGCATGAGGAATCTCAGTTATAAACTAGCTGGCAGTCTTGCAAGAATATGTCTCCTAGAGGACTTCAGGATATTTCTTTCTGAAGTTAACCCTGTTAAATCATTCTTAAGCTGTCTTCAAATAAAGAATGAACCTTCAGTGTAACCCTTGGTTTGGTTGTAAATACTCCCTTTTCCCTGTAAAAGTCAGCTGATTTTTGGAGCCTTCAAATCTCTCAATGCTATTTCAGTTAAATAAACTCTAATGTTCTTCTGAAATGATTGAAACATTCAATAGGAATGCTTAGGAGAGACATTAAGAGCTGTTAGACTCTAACGCAAGGCTTAACACAGCTTGTGCAGGGAACATGTCCTGTTATACTCAGCCAAGCATGATACTTTCACTTGGTTTATATCAGAGAAGCTTTATTGCACAGTAAACATTACATCAAAGCCTTGGCCAGCAGATCTAGATTCAGCTATTGGCATTCATGTTAGGCCAAAGCTGGTGAAGGTCTGCCCCTGGGTAGAAATGGCACTGAGCTGTGGAGCCTCTCTGCTTTAGCTGTGTAAGTTCAGCCCGGCTCAGAAGTGACTGTGCCCCATTTGATGACAACTTAGAAGTAGCTGTGGAAAGGGGTGATGCCTGGAGGGCAAGCAGCCAAGCAACAAAATCCATGATACAGCTGATACACTTGTTCTCACTCAAAGGGGAGAAGAGATGGGTGGGGATAAATCCCATATGATAATGTGAGTCCTGCAGTCCTGGAGGCAACTCCCTCCAGGTGAGCACTGAAGCCCTGCCGGCAAGCAAGAGATGATGCTACCCAAACCTGTGCTGTTCTTTCTCTGCAGAAACAGAGCTGTTGGAGGCAAACGCTACTTAGAAATGTGCAGCAAAGGGCAGCCTGCTGCAGAGATGTAGCATGTAAAAGCACAGGGCTTCCTTCAGCAGCAATTCACATTAATAGAAAAACATTCTGAAAGGTGATAAAACTCTTATTTTGTGGGGTGTCCAGCAGCAGCCATCAGAACTGTGTAGCAGGCAGTGCTGCTGAGTCTGAACTGGGGAAACAAGTCACCAAATCAGCCCAGTAAATTACCTTGGCCCTGCAGTCGCTTTTCATCAAAATCAAGACCGTTTAATATAACATGCCAAAAACCCCTTTTTATGTCAAATAACATCTATCCTGACCTGGAGGGATGGTGGGGAGGTGAAAGATATTTTTCAATTAAAAAAAGCTAAATTTAAAAAACAAACAAAACACAAAAACAAACAAAACCCCACCACAGCATCTACACAAGTCAAAATACCTCTGTGTGAATTGAGTAGCTACTAACAGACATCTTGGAGGAGCAAGAGAGCTGGGCAATCTTTAATAAGGGAATTCTTCAGAGACTGGAGCTTTGCTTTGGTTGCTGGCTGCCTCCTGGGGAGAGAAAACACTACAGAAATGAAATATGACTTTGCATCATTGTGGCAGAGTATTTCCAGTCATTTCCCTTGCCTTTGTGAGTAGCCCTTCCTTGTGTAAGGAGACCCATTTAACAGTTACCTGTATGGCAGTGCCTCACCACAAGGGACATTGATGCATCCTTTCACCTAATACAGAAAGAGTTGGATGCTCTAAACAAACTATTTATTTCCTTCAAGATTTGAAGGATATAACCAACATACAGCTTTACTCAGGGCACCAAGAGTTCTTGCAAGCCTGGGATTTGAGACAAGGCTCTGCTCCCACTCCCTGCTCAACCATGCCCTTACCAACCACTCCTGCCCAGCGTGTCCTCCCGGAGCAAGCACACACATGGAGAAGAGGGTCACAGCAGTCAGCCCATGCCTGTGCCACAGAGCTGACCCCAGCACTGCAGTGTGCCGCTGCCCATCTCCCACCACGGCATGGGAACCACAGCACCCAACCCCAAGAAACAGCTTGGGGTGGACAGAAACCCCCACCAGCACACCTCCCCATCCTTCCCCCCAGTGCAGTCATTTGCAGCAATCTGCTTTTCTTTTTCTTTATTTTTTTTTCAGTCATATTGTCTGAAATAATTAAAGGGGAAAAGCATTCCCCCCAAAACATATCAACACCAGCTGAGTGAGCTTCCCCACTTTCATCTGCACCTCTCTGCCAGCTGAGACCCTCCTATTAGCACTGTGCCCGTGTGTGATTTCATTAAATGAATAGCTAATCATAGAGTAATTACAACCTTCCCTGTGCTGCTGCTTTTTTTTTTTTCCTGCTTGTTTTAATTTCAATTTCCACACCTGGTGGGAAGCCCCTTTTTTGTTCGGCCTTGCTCCACCGTGGGCTGTTAATTCCCAGTCACAGATTTTTACTGCCAGTGAAGGGAGGGCTGGATAACGCTTGGGTGTAATTCCTGCCCCACTCATATGTAATTTGGTACAGAATGAGTAAATGTGCCGGTAATTTTGTCTTCATTGCCGTGCAACTGTCTACCGTCTGGATGGCGGCACCGTGATACCGTTACCTGTTTATCTCCTGGAGGTACACGTACTGCTGGCAAGCCCCTGCCCATTGCTGTTTATGTGCAAGGAGTTAATATCATAGCATTACAGTGCCCCTTGGTGAAACTATAATTAGCCAACGGTTTTATTTTACTGCTCGTGAGCACTCCCTGACAGCACAGCCACTGGGTGCTTTCCAAACTGCTACAGTTTCAGGCCCCAACCTGAAATTCTCATTTGGAGGAGGACTTATGCTGATGCTAATCCCTCGAGTAGCTCTTCGAGGCCCTGGTTTGCACAGGGGCGCCGGGACATGGGGCTGGACTGGGCAGGGTTCCTAAGAGCCAGGGTGAGCTTCTCTGCTCCACTGGCTGTGTGATGGCAGGACAAGGCAACAGTGGCATGGAGCAATGCTGATGGGGTGAATAGGTGCCCCAGCAGCAGAGGTTCAAGTAGCCTGCTGGCCCCAGGACCCATGGGTGCAGAAGCTTGAAGTCCGGCAGCACCAATGCCCACAGGTAAGGGTTGTAGGAAAGGAGGAACAGCAGAACATTAATGCCCTCTTTGTCAGGGGAGCTATTTTAAACCATCTTCTTTGTGGGTAGCCCTTTTGGCTCCCAAGTCTGTCTGAGGCAGAGCTGTTGGAGGGCAGAACATGAGAGCAGCACTCCAGGAGGACAAAGACAGGTCTGTCTGTGCCCAAGAGCAACCTTTCACAGGGCTAAGAGGCAAGGGAATAAACATCCAAGGCTTCTGTAGCTACCTCAGAGCTCCTGTTATTAAGGCATTTATTTGGGGATTTTATTCTCCCTCCAACACCAGACATCCCCTCTTCTTGTGCAATATCCATGCAAGTCATTGAAAGCTGCATGGCCCTGGAGGAAGCCAGCCTCACAGGACCCTAATAAAACAGCACTGACTACTCCAAACCACTGCTTTAAGACTAGCCAGATGACAGACATGAGCAGAGCATAAGCATCTAGGGAGAACAGTTACTGGCAAGAAGAGAGTCACTAAGTCTGTTCTCTACAGTAATAGGGAGGAGGAAAGCCAAGAGCAAGGCAGGAAGTGCCTGCAACCCCTGGGATATAGACAACCCTTTAGTCACAGGGGGTGCCTAGTCTTGGTGAAGCACCTCTACCACCTTACTGGGGCTCACGCCACCAGCTGGCCACCTAACAGCCAGTGGCCAGGGCCTGGAGGTCTTTCCTGGATGGGAACAAGGACTGGAAGCTGGAGGGGAAGGGAAGACCTGAGCCCTTGAGGGGTGGGATGGCTACAACCCCACAGCACAGCCCAGGGAGCCCAGTGCCCCTCTCCCAGGGGATGTACACACCAGTGGAACACCTGCTTCCCTGTGGCCACACTGGCCTCGGACCTGGCCACAATGACACAGGGCACAGGACCTTCATACATGCTGTAGTCCAGCTTCAGGCACAGCTGACCTCATGGCAAGCTAATTCACAGCTTTCAAAAGCCTGCCAGATTGTGTTTCCTCGAGCATTCACTCGTAAGAGTGACTTACATTTCCATATGGGTGACATGCTTGGCTGTCCCGATAAAATATGTCTATGCCTTCCCATCTTCAGCAGAGACTGAAGGCATTTCCAGTGTAAGGCAAAGCTGCAACAACTTCTGCCTAAACTAACATTTCATTTCCTTGCTACAGCTCACTTCTATTGTCATCACTTTCATGCCTCTAATTAACTTGCATCTGTTTTGTGTTTGAAGTTTATAACACTTGCCCACTTTGGCTACAGTAGTTTATAACCCAGCACTAAACATATGTTTATGTTTACTGCACACTAGCTCTGAATCCTTTGACTTAGCATTGTATCAGTTCATTATGCCATTAATGGAGAGCCTCTGAGACAGAAGCTAAAGGCTTTAGTGGCAATAAACTCTGGAATCATTTGGAGATGGTTGAAGAGAGATGGCCAGTGAGGACATGCCTGGCCTGATGTCCGGAGGTGTTGAGCACTTCCCACCCACCCTGTAACCACTGGGATTTTTAGCACCTCCAGACATGAAACCACAACAGCTTTCAGCAAAGCTGTCATGCGGATCTCAAAGAGGAGACTTAAATCCTGTGCCATCTTGGCTCTAGAGGCCCCCAGCATGTCCTACCTGCCTTTAAAGTAAGTGCCCATTGACTTTGCATTAGGGATAATGAGATCGTCGAAAGGATTACAGATGGCCAGGAGGGAGAGAGGTTGCATAAAGTACCATATTGCATATACAATGTATAGCATATTGCCAAGTAATACTTAACACCTGCCATAGCTGTAAGGTAACAGGCTGGTGTCCTGGCAAGAGCTGAGGTGAATATTAAGGTCCAGCTGGCCATTCAGACCTGTTTTATATTCATTAGCGTCATGGAGCTGCTTCTGTTTTCCACCAGACATGATAAATCATACCAACATCTGGATGAAGTAAGCACACCACCTCTTCGTAGCTTGGGCCATTAAGGTGATACCTAGATAAATGTGCTTATTTTTCATAGAGATACAGGATGCTGCTTAGAGCTAATAAGTATTTACTCTCTCTTGCATTACTATTATCTCCCTCATTGAGAACTGTAATTAGCTTCATCGATCATTTGTGTAGTTTGCCTTCCAATATTCTTTTTTTTGCTGCAATGGTTAACTGAAACTGCAATGTGCATTGTGTCAATGCGAGAAGTTATGCTTGATCTCACTGTTTGGACTGATATACCTGGGAGATGTGCATAAGCTGCTTCCTGTCACATGCCTCAATACTTTACATTGCACACCAGTCTAAAAGGGACAACTATACATTTTCCATGCAACAAAAACACCTATCCTGTCAATATTATCACCAAACACTTGAATTAGCTGCTTTCACTTCTTTCATGGTTTCTTGATGGACATAAAGAGCCAAACCCTAAGATTCTTACTGGGGCAAGTTTCTATCACTAAACCAAAGGGCAGGCAGCTTGCAGCTCCTGCCTGGGGACCCAGAGGACCTTCCTCCCACTCTCCTTCTGCACAGGCACTGCTTTCAAGGCGTGATTTCACACAGGGCATTTTCTGCAAGCATATGATCTGTTGCTGTCAGTTAGAAATGTCACAAGAGTCTTCCTGTTATTGACTAGGTACAGCAAGAATTAAATAAAACCACAACCATGACGCATAAGGAAATGCCCACTCCCAGAGCCTGAGATGCCGAGATGAGTGTTGTGTTGCTGAAGTCACAGCCACAAAGCTGGTTTGCAGCAACAGGTATCTGACAAAGCATCTCCAGGACTGCTGTTCTTCCTGTTCAGGAGAAAGCATCACTTTACATCCATCTGCAGTCATCCATTTTTTTTCAGACAGCAAGAACTACACAGATAATTGATTTACAATAATAAATCTGCACAGCCAATTGGCCTGCTGTGCACACAGCAAAACAACATCCTTTGCACAGCTTTTGTTTTTTCCTGGTGTCCATGCACCCATACAGGGGTGAGTACGCACTTACAGAGGCACTTGTGAAGAGCCTCGGCTTTCCAAACAACCTTTGTGGGGAAAAGCCATCCACAGCACCACAGCCATTACAGAAGGAACTCAGCGCCCTTGGAGTGTGTCTGTAAGAGACGTCAGCTCCTTCAGCATTCCCCTGCAAAAATGGCCATCACTATCAGCAGACCAGGCCTGCCGTGGCATCCGCTAGCCAAGGATGATCCAGCCCAAAGCAATTAAGCTTTGCTTCCTTTCTCTACCTGGTGTGCCTTACACCTGGACTGCTTCCCAGTAAGAAGCAAGCTGGAAGACAGTCACCCTGTTTTTCGCCACATCCACTTGCAATGCTTCGTAACCTATTAGACATTTGGAATATGAAAAGACTCCTGAATGCTTTTGTTTTGCTTTTCTCTCATTTCGTTGGATAGGAAATGCCCAGACTCTTCCTTAATTTGGCAGAAATTCAATTCACCTAGTCTCAAACCTTCAGAGCAGAGAAGAATCCATTAAGCTTATTTTCATTTGTCCTAGCAATGAATCGGTATATGGAGACATGAAGAAAATAACTTTGAATTACTTTTTCCATTATCTACTTCTCACTTGCTGCCATTTCCCATTTGCCTAGCCTGGCTTCTTTATTCTCCTTGCGTCCAGCCCATAGCAATTATCTCAATATCTAGGAAAAAGCATTAGGTTTTAAGATCTCAGGCTCCATTTTGACAAAGGCTTTGCAATCCAGAGACACTAAGGGGAGAGGATTAAACTTCCATCTGTTTGCCTTGAGGGGGCAAAGCCGAGAAATCAGAAAGAAGTTTCAAAAGATGCTCGTGTGTTAACATTGCACACTCACTAGGCAGGAAAATCTCAGGTAATATATATCTGCTTGGGAGTCATCCCAGTCACCAACTGGAGCAGGTTCTAAAAATACACCTTATAGACAGCAGGCTGGAAAGATTCCTTCAGATCCCTTCCTCTGGAGTGCCTGATTGCCTCCCTAGGCCTGCACCATCTGCAGCTGCAATTTTTTGGACAGGAGTAAGTAAGGAGGTGGCCTGATCCTCCATGCAGCTGAAGCATGAACTGGAACACCAGCACAGCATTGCCCAGAGAGAGTAGAGAGATTCTGTGGACAAGCAATCCCATCCTTTCATATCGGTGAGTATTCCATAGTACATCCAAGCAGGAAGGGTGGTAGGACCATCACTTGGTTCCCTTCAGCACTCCAACCCTGGGGCCACTGTCTCCAAGGAGAGGGGGTGCAGGAGCCACTCTCATCTGGACCCTGCAGCAGGCACTGGCACTGACCTCTCTGGGGACAAAGCTGAGTGGGGCCATGACTCATCAGCCTCCACTCCCCCACCAGGGGCTGGTGACTAATTGTACTTACTCTCATTCTTCGTGTTTTGGGGAGAGCAAACATAAACAGGCTTAGGAGTAATGTTGCTATGTTTCTACTGTTTCCTCCCTTGGCCAAGTAGGGGTTTTCCCCGACACACATAGTTTTAGAGCAGCATTCTAAGTATTTTTCTTATATTTAAGAAACAGTGTGAACGTCTCTTGGCTGGTGGGAAAACAAGGAAGGAAACTCCAAGGAGTCATTTCTAATTTAGTGTGAACTCTCGGGAAGTTTCTGTAACCTGTTTCCGGAAGGTTACAGAACCTTCCAGGCAGCAAGCATTGCCACAACACAAAGTAGATTGTTTCCCAGTGTCCTGGAGAAGTCCCCATCAGCTCAGGAAAGATCATCTGTAAGGATGACATCTCTCAGTACATGGTCCAGAAACACAGCACCCTTGGAAGCAGGTCTCTGGGCAGGAACATCAAGCATCTCAAAGGCTGGTCTGGAGAGCCAGCTGCTGTCAAGCCTCCTTGCCTGGGAAAGCACTTATGTTCGTGCATACTCACACCCCTCTAGTCTCTTGCACACATTTGTGCATATGCAGCTATCATTGCACATAGATATAGTTAGTGGGGACCTGCAGCTGATTTCTGGAATGGACCTGAAATATCCTGGAGAAGTGAAGTCTTCTTCCTACCCGGAGAACATAAACATTGGCCAGAGGAAGCAAGGAGAAGAGCAAAGTATGAGTGTGCAGTCAACTGGGCAGGACACTCAGATACCTCAGGTTCTCTTGAATATGTTATGAGTTATATAAAACCATTGCACTATGATAAAATAAATCATATGGTACTGATACATAAATTAATTACCCAATTCCAGCCTCAGCCAGAAGACTCAGATTATTTTATCTTTAAGCTTTATAAGCACATATTTTTATGTATTTTAGTATATGTGTAACCCAAAGGTCATCAAATAGGATGCTTTCCTGAGAGACAGGAGACCTTTGGTCAAGCTGTCACGCAAAACCCAGAGGAGTGTTTAGTGACAGTGATGGTGACAGTGCCCCAGCAAGGCAATCTGATCCAGGCTGGCCGTGAGCACAGGCGGCCAGCCTCTGCTGCCTTAAGTTAGGCATTTCATTCCAGGTTTAAGCTCATCTCTGCGCTCTGACTGCAAGCTGGCCTGTTTAGGGAGCTGAAATCCTGCTGGGAGAAACCTGGACTTGCTGAGCACCCAGCAGCTCCCACCACCATGGACCCAGTGCTGGTCATCGCTTTCCCTTCTCCAGGAGCTGTGAGTTTCAAGGTGTGACGCCTGCTGCAGCAGCATGAAGCACTAAGCACTCTGTGGCCCAAACTCACCCGGTCCACAGACATTATGTACATATAATACAGCATCACAGAAGAGCTGCGGGTAATTGGGTTGAACCCCATGCATTTCCTAACACTGGCTGCAGCCATCTCGTCAGACCCTTATCCAGTGCAGCCATCCAAAGGCTGTGACCAAAGCTGGAAATTATACCTGTATATTGTGCTTCTAATTCATTTCACTGGCTCATATAGGTAGCAGATCCCTGCAATCTTGCTGTTGGGTGTCTCTATCAAGTGGTGCTGAGGCAAAAAAATCCAATGAAAGCATGCCCAGCTGGGATCAAGCAGACACCAGGCCGTCTGTCCTGATGCAGCTCTTTCCTCAAGAGCAGGAGACTCAAGAATCCCAATACTGGCAACTACTTACTTGCGAATTTGTCGTATATAATGAAATACTCTGGAAACTCTTTGCAAGCAAACAGTTCCCAGGGTATTTCATCACTCCTTACAAATTTGCAAATTGTTCACGAACTACCAAATATTAATATGTAGATAGGGATGCAGTATCAGAAGAGATCCCCTGTTGGGATGAGAGATTAGCTGTGTCCAACAGGCACCTGCTCAGTGTTGTCCTCACCAGGCTCATCAATTGCCATTTAGAAACAGGAAATGTCACTGAATATTTAGCCATGCATTGAAGATTACTGGGCCATTGTAATCTGCTTGCTAAGGCACTGATAGGAGAAAGTCAAATGCCTCCAGCATGTGAGTAAACTGCTTTGGAGTACAAAGAGCTCCTGAAGCCCTCGGGGTGGCAGGAGCGCTGGCTCCAGCACGCGTGCAGCCCCAAGGTGGAGCAGGCTGTTCCTCTGATACCATGTACATAACACTCCACCCAAGCCTCCCTGTGTAAATAAAAAACAAAGTCAAATTATGCCAGTAAAGAGTGGATTACACTGGTCACCGGGAGTGCTTGTGTATGCTCAGCCATAATCTACGATAAGATGCTCGCCATAAAATTCCTCCTGGAGGCAGCTCTCCTGGAAGCTGCAAGATGCCAGCAGAACCACCAGCATTTTGCTTCACCCAGTGGGGACAGCAAGGGAGGGAATTTAGGAAGGGGTTGGAGCTACATGGGACTATAGAAGTCCATGGGGCTGAGGGGGCTCCCTTTCTCTTGCAGAAGACAGGAGCATTGATTGCCACCAGCAGATACACAGGGACAAAGTTCGTTTCAATGAGGTAAAGGGTGACAACCTTTCTACAGACAAAAATGTCCCTCAGTCAGTAAAGCACAGCAGTAATCGGGCTGCAGATAACAGAGCATATAATGAAGGCAGAGATTAAAGAACCCCACGATCAACCCATCCTGCAGCAAAAAGCTGCTGTAAAGCAGTCTTGCCACTAGCCTATAAACACATTTAGAAATGCAATGCTTTGGTATAGGATGTTTTAAAAAACAAAAGGCTATGTCAAATTTCATCGGCATTACGATAAATAAAATAATGTCTGAGCAGGCCCCAGATTTGGTGCATTTATTACAAACAAAAATAAGGATTCATTTCTGTCAACGGTTAACGCAAAAAGAAAATAAATTATGTTGTCAGCCTCTGATATAAAAGCTCCACCAAAAAAAAACACTTCCAAGAGAGCTGGGTTTATACTTTTAATTTATGAAGACCCTTGCATTTGGAACTGTCCCATCCTGAGGTGAGGCTGCTCATCAATGGAGGCTGGCAGAGGTCAGGTCTTCTCACCGCCCCCAAAGCCCATTTTGGGGGGACCATGCTCCCGTCTGTCCTCCCACCAGCGAGCAGGCAGGTGGAATTGGGTTGGAGAACCATGGCTGTGGCAATCCCTTACAGTTCCCCTAGGGAAAAAAAAATCAAGTAAGGGAAAGGTTATTGCAGACTGATAACAGCTAGGGAGGCTGGGAACGGTACCTGTTGCCAGGGAGAGTTTGCTTCAGCGCAGGCAGGGCCCCCTGCGCCTCCGGCCCTGCTGGGAGAGGTCGGGGAAAGGCATCCAGGGGAGGGAGGGAGCTGGAGAGGAGCACCGCTGCTGGATGAGGAGCTGTGGAGAGACTGCAGCCAGCCAGACCAGGGCCCAGGTGGTCAGGGAGTGAGGTCTGGGGAGAGGGGGGTGTTTGCGGGAAAACCACTGCACGTGTTCATGGAATTATAATCTTCAGTATTATGCATGTGCTCAAACGAGGTTGATTACAACTAAATACATGGTTTTGGGCATTTGCTAGCCCTTGAGAACTGGCCTTTTGTGGGCTTAGCAATCACGTTGTGACTTCTTGAGTGCAGAATGAAAAAAGGACATAGGTGATGGAAACTTTTTGCAGAGAGAAATGGAAAAGAGCAATCCTGCCAGCAGTGAGACTGCCGCAGAGCTGTCCGTGCTTCTGCATTTGCTGCTTTATGCTGCTCTTGCTTGTGCCAGAGGAGAGAGCACAGGGCTCCTATCTGGAGGGGTGGGAGGATAGAAACACATTACCCCATGGCTGGAAATCACTCACATAAAGATGCAGCTTGACCTGAGCATCATATGCCAGCGATGTGCCATAAGCACAGAGCAGGGATGGTGTGGATTTGCTGGGTGACGTTGCTTCGGCTTTGGGAAGCTAAACCAGGTATGATTTCAAAACCTTTAAAACATGCCCCCTCCTGAGCACAGTCTCACCATGCAGAGGAGCCAGACCAGAACCCCATGAGCGCAGCCCTCCTTTCCTTTGCACTGTTGGGGTGCTCCTCCCCAACCCGCCTGTGGGAAGAACCGGCTGCAGCCCAGGACAAGGCTCCTGAGCGGGTGAGAGGCTGCCCCTGATGAACATGCATCCATATTAATTATTACCCCAAATCGTGTCCAGTGGGCCTTCGCTCCCCATCACCACCTCCAGCCAGGGCAGCCGGGCCGCCACGGTGGGGAAGACGCCAATCCAGTGGCCACCAGCAGCATGATTGAACACCAGTTTTGCAGCATTAACTCTCAACTCCACACACCAGGCTCTAACAAAGCAAAAGGCACTGCAGGAGAGAACCCCCCTAGCCTGCTGCAGCTTCAACAACAGGCCTGCTACCACCGCAGGTACCCAGAGTGGAGCTCAGCAAAACCCTGCCAGCCACCGTAACAAAACACCACCCCTGGGACCGACATGAATTATGCACACCCTTAAGTGTTTGCAGGAGAGAGGCCTTAGTTCACTGGGTTAAAATACAAGAACAATATAAAATACCTCTGCCTCTGGAGCCCACTGTACTTTGTAAAAGTCCTGGGGACCCTGCTGGAGCTAAACCATTGTTGATAGCCATAAAAAATTGGTTAATAAATCTTCTTCCACCAATGAAATAGCTACTTCACAGCCAGAACTAAACATATTGAGCATTTCAAAGCAACCTGCTTGACACAAGTCCTGATTTGCACACAAATCCATGCATCCCCACCATCCAGTCCGGGCAAGACCCTGAGCCTTCACTGCTTGTCCCTCCCTGTTGTCACAGCCAAGTGCCAGGAGGAGATTTACTGCACCAATATTTTCCTCCCGAGTGACAGGAAGGGGATTTAGCTCTGCAACCCAAAGACCATTAAGGTGAAACCAGTCTGGTGCTCAGTGGTCGTGCTGGCTACTCCGGCACTGTCCAGCCAGTGTTTCCCCATCAGCCAAGTCTCAGTCACAGACAGACGCTGAAAGTACATCATAATGCCACTTTTACCTCTTTTTTTTTTTGGTTGCCCTCCTTTTAAAAATGGAAATGTACTTAAAAGAATGGCAAGCACTCATCTCCCTGCTGCTCCACTATCCCAGAAGTTTAATCTAATAGGTAAAAAAGCAATTAAAGATGGGGCTCCCTTCTTAAGCTGTCTCAAGTCAGTGTATTTTAAATGCAGCTGTTAGCTAAGGGGAGGGAAAGAATATAGTTCACTAGTTTTTCCCAACTGCATGGCCATAGATGTAGTAGAATAGTGCGACAACCAGAAAGAGAAAAATACTTTACCCTTCCAGTTTTTATTAACACTTCTTAAAAAAAGTCTCACTCTAAATTAATGCCTTTTTTAATGTCTTTTTTATGACATCAGAACTAACTTGCTCTCTTCCCTCCTGCCTACAGGGAAGAGAGCAGGACCTGCTTCTAGGCAGAAATACCCCATGAAAAGTTGAATCTAAATACTGACGTTTCAACAGAACTCACTATTTGCTTAAACTGGATGTTATATATTTGTCTCGAGAATCACACTGGGGAAAAAAAAAAGCACATTTTCATGCCCTTTTAGCAGCAAGGGATGACTTGGAAACAGTAATGAGCAAATCCTAGATTTTTCAAAGCCATTGATTCGGGGCTCAGCTGTCCTGATAACTTGTTAGGATTTGGGTTTGCGAGACAGGTGTTTGGCATTTCTAACTCCCTGTAGGAGACATCAAACAGAGCTCTAAACTCCTAGCCTTGAAAGTTCAAGTCAAGGTGGTTTTTGTTTTGCTTTTCCCCCCGAAGGTCAGTTCAGGATTGAATCCTTTTGTCAAGGCTGGCTGGAGAGCAGGAGGCTCTGTTAATCTGCAGGCACTGGGGCTCCCTCCTGGCTTCCTTCCCTTGCAGTTTGTTTTACTTCAGGATTCACCCCCTGGGATTGTAAAGGCTGCAGACAAGGGTTAGAGGCGAAACAAAGAAAAGGAGGTTGGTTGTTTATTTAGAGGGAGCCAGAATTCATAATGTTGGAGACACTGGGGCCCTCCCAAGAGACAACCATAATTTTACAGCACCTCTCCACAACTTTTTTCCAGAAATAAAATACAGTGACAGATCCAAAATACCATTTCCCCAAGAAACTGATAGAACCAAAACAAGGAAGAGTTTTTTTCCTGCAAAGTGACCAGCCACTGGAACAAACCAAACATGCTTCCGTTAATCTCCACCTGTGAAAGCAGCTGAAAAAAAGGAACGGACAACTTTGCCTCCTTCAGAGATCACCTTCTTTCATTCACTCAGCTTGTGCCTTATTATGGTCTTTTCTTCATCATAGATCTCTTTTTGCTTGGGAAATAATCTTCTTATCTCCCTCTTTTTTTAAAGGGAAGGCCAAATTCTGCTTTCATTTATTCACTGTGGAACCCCACTGACCTGTAGCTAACAGATACATCCCATACCACACAAGCAGCCTGGCAATGTACTTTCCCTGTTCATACCTTGTTGTAATGGCCACAATAGCAGCAAGGGAAGGTGCCAATACTTCCATGACACCTAAGGAAAAACCTTGCTCTCTCTCCCCAGGCTTTTCTGGGCGTTTGCTCTTCAAGGCAGCATCCTGCCGTGAGATTGCTGGATTTACAACGCAGCAAGTGGTCGTACAACACAAACTGAATGCCAGGGAGCTGATAAGAGAAGGTGAACCATCCGTCTGTCTGTCCAGCAACTGCCAATCCAGGGTGAATCTGCTGACGTCAGGCTTTATGCTAGACACACACTGGGGTGAAAAATGAGAGACTGCAGCTCAGCGCAGGCAGCCCAGCTCCAGCACTCTGCTACTACCAGAAGTGGCTGCTTACTTTCAAGCTCTCTACAGAGCCTGTAATCACCCAATATTGAAACCAGATTTACAAGCTCTTTAGAGGAGGAGAAGTTTGTGATTTCCAAAGCAGATGCATTTGGTATTTCAGAAAAAGGTCAAGCCCCCTGTGGAGTAAGGGGGTTTTAATAGAATCAGTTCAGCAGGAGTTAAGAGGAGACATACCAACCCAGCGGCTCTCAAAGCAGAGAAAAGCAGAGACATATGAAAAGCACAACCATTACTGTTTTGAGGAAAGAATCAAGGAAAGAGAGGCACAGGGATCACTAAATTACATCTTGGACATTTGATTTTATTTATTCCAATCTGAGAGACTGTTTCAGTTAGAAATAGAGAGGGTTGTCCTTCTTATGCTCCAGGGCTTGCAGAGGTTTCAAAGAAAGGAGTGCTTGCTATTGTCTGCAGGGGAAATCTGAGAGCGAATAGCACAATGACAAATCCTAAATCAAATGCATTTTAAAAGGATAGCCATCACTTACTGTCTCACCTCTTTGGCCTCCTGCCTCTGCCCAGGCCCTTCAGGTTTTAACGTTTGCTCCCTGCTTCACTGGGGTGCATGCAGTGGGTGTCTAGGGCTGCCTTGTTCCACACAGGTTCAGCACCCAGCAGCTGGGAGACCCATGGACCATCACTAAGGTCCCCCCTTGTCAGAGGAACACAAACTTCCTAAAAAGTTTGGAAAGCTCCCTAAAAAGGGAAAGCTGGTATTGCTGAGCTCAGCAGGCAATACAAGCAGCCACAACAGACATCTAGCTCTGCAGGTAGCTACTGCTCACTCTGACACTCCTTGGATTCTACAATTAGTAGTTTTAGTGAAAAGATTTGGGGCTCATTCCATAACTTCCATGGTTGTTGCCAGACAGACACCAGAACTCATAACATACTTTCCTGAATATGGTTTTTAAAATAAATTGGAAATCCAGACTTCCTCCTTAGAAAACTGGCAGCCCAGAAACTTCTAGGCCGTATCAGCTACCACACCGAAAGCATAACTACTGCAGCAGGTAACAGAGCAACCCCAGGAGGCAGCAACCACCAACTCAGGTGCTGTCCCCAGCAACTCGGGTGGCCCTGCTCCCAGGACTGCAGGGGAAGGCAAACAATCTCTTTTCTTCTTTAAAACATCTCCACAGCAAGGGGCCAATTAGAACATCCCGATCTTACTGGCCTTTTAATGGCAAGCATAAATAGGGCCTTATCGTATTCAAATCAGCAGCAAATGAGTGGTGAAGGTCACAGGATGCTTAAATGACTATACAATGTGCTCCCTCAGATTTCTGGAGACAGCACTTGAAAGGTTTAGCCATCAGATCTTCTAACTTCTCTAGTCATTGTAGCTGCAATGAGCTACACCTGACAGACAGTATTTCAGGTTTGCCTCTTTCAGCACCAACTCCCCAGCCAGTCATTCCCAAATATAATACACTTGGCAGAGCAAAAAACTACCCTAGACTTTCAGATCAGTGCAAAGGAAGGGCAGAGCTCATATAGGAAAGCAGCGCTTCAAAAGGTCAGCCAGAAGAGCACAGGCCGGATTCCAACAGCAGTTGCAACCACATAATCTCTTAAATTTCAGCAGCAGAAAAAGGTAGAATTCAGAGAACGCAGATTCTCTGCATTAAAAGCAACTCTCCAGGCACTTCGATGAGATAATAGGAGTCAGCAGCTTGAGGAACACAGATGAAACTAATCCTTCTAAACCACACTTTTATAGTGCACCATAGGCATGTGGGACCTGGGCATTCCCCAGGCTCTCACCACGCTCAGCCAGTGTCAGTGTTTAACTATAGGGGTAGGTTTACAGTATCCATGCCTCTATTTGCAAAGCCAAGTGACCAATTTCTCTTCAACAAGCCTACCACACAGTTTACATGTGCAGTCAGGAACACCAGCTTGTGACCTAGAGTGGCAGGTTCCCATTGCTTACATCCCAGCTAATCATTAAGTGGTGCAAGAGACCGAAGCTTTGCTGCAATGAGGTTATAACCCCATTTATGCCACCCCCTTTTTACTGGTGGCAGCAGTAGGAGCTCAGCTTTATAATCAAAACAGGAGACAAAACTGTTTCTAAAGCTATTTAAAAGATGAATACTAGACTCTTGCCAAGTTTTATCTTGTGCAGCAGCAGTTTGAACTCTTCTTTCACCATGATGTGGCATCTGCCTCTTAAGCATGTCTACTTTAATTACTTTAGCAAAGTCTAATAAAGCAAGAAAAATAAATGCAATAAGCTCCTTGGATAATCCAGAGGTTTTGTTTGTTTTAGCAACCAGGCACCAAATAAATGAAATTATCAAGTGAAGCCAGCTAGCTGAAGGAGTAAAACAACTAAGTGCACAAATACTGGCAGGGAAAAAAAAACCTATGCAAGAATAATAGAGAAAAGATGAGCCAGAGATTAAAGATTCTTCAGTCCCATACAAAAGTAGCAGAACACAGTACTGAGTTACACTCTAGAAGAACAAGGTAGATGTTTTCCACTGGGCCCACAGGGGTTATCAGTAGAAAAAAAATACACACACACAGAAGTTTTAGGGTTTCCCCTTCTCCCCCCGAAAAAAACAAAAAAAATTGCCAAGTAAAAGATGAAAAAAAAAAAAAAGGTCTCAGAAAACAGAATTAAAGCAAAGGGAGGAAAAATAGTTATGAAGAATTAGGAGCTGCTTTGATGCATTTTGCATAGAGAGAAGAAGCGCTTCTTCATTAAGAGAAGAAGAAACAGTTATCACAACACTACAGAAGAGTTCACTGAGGTTATGAGTAAAACGCAGTAGCCAAGACTTGAGGATGTGGGTTCACTGCTACTTGAAGTATAAAACAATAAAGCTGCCACCTTTGCCCTGGAATAACCACTCAATTTCCCTCAGAGTAAGAAAACCCTGTTTTCAGAATCTAATTGTTATGCAGAGCATTACCATGCATACCACACCTTGATTTGTTTCCCACCATCACCCTAATAGGAACTGTCTTCCAAAACAAAAGTCACAAGCAAGTTTCAGACAAAATATATATATTTAAAAAAATCTTTACAATAAGTCAGGAAACATAGGAGCTTGCATACAGTTTATTATAATAACTCAGTTCTCAGCTCCCTACAGTTCAGATAACCCTGGTGACAGTGTTTACAACTTCTAATTTTTGCTTTCATACCTTTAAAGCAAACAATACATTTGAGTGTATTTTACTCTGTGCAAATAAGACAACTTTTGGAATCCTTCAGAAGAAATATCCAAGATTCTGTTTGCAGAGGTCCTTTGTTTCTCAAAGATGATTTATGAGAGTTTTTTGTTTTAAGATAAAGTGCTCCTGTCCAGCAGAACCCAAAGGCCTTCAAGAGTTCAGAGAGTAAGTTTAGCTCGGATTAAAAAACAAATAATTGGTCATACAAATTCCAGCTTCCCATGTCCGCTGTACATTCCCCAGTGGACCAGCGAAAGAATTTTATCATTGCTGAGGTCTGAATGTCTCATTTTATCACAGGTCATGCAGCAGTTCTCATGACCAGTCACAGGCACCATGCATTCCAAGTCCAGTTTTGCCACCTGCCCTTTTTTTGAATGATGTCCATGAAAACTATAGTGCAAACGGGAGAGCATTTGCTGTCGTTGATCTTGTAGTCTCTTATTTTCACTCCTGAGCATTCGCAAGGCCAGCATGATAAGGAGTACCAAGATTAGCCCACCAGCTATAGGAACAGCAATTACTGCTGCCCTGAACCATAGCTCTTTCGAAGAGGTCAATTCCTGCACCTTGGTGATGAGATTCCTGCTGCTGTCATGTTGATATCTGCTCCCTTGTCCTGCAAAGGGGAAAAAGCTGAAGCTTATTTCAGTATCAACAATTGGCTTATATATAAGCAACTCCATTAAATGCCACAGTGACAAGTTTAAGGAGCAACAACTACACACTCTGCAGTATCTACTGAAAAAACTCTTATAAAGAAAAAAGATGAGTTTAAGGCTATTTATAACATGGAATTTCTTATCCTGACAGCCAATTTAACTAGGAATACCATTGCCATTGCTTCTTTGAAGCAATGGCAAGTTGTCAAGACAGACCTTTACCATTCATGCAGGCAAAAAAAAACCAAAACCCAAAAAACCCAAAACAAACAACAACAACAACAACAACAACAAAAATGCTATTCAGCTGAAATGCTGCTCCCCAGCATCCAACCACCCACTCCCCCCTCTGGTGTCTCTACTTACAGCAACAACTAAATCAATAGCAGACATACATGGTTTTCACTGTCACCAGCCTAACAGCCAGAAGAGAGATTTCACTGAAGCTTCCTTTCCCTACCTGAAGTATCACCCCTGGAAGGAGACAAAACATCATGTAGTCCTCTGTAATTGCACATATCTTCATGACAGCATTCCAATGTGGACATGGCAGTGGTGCCAGAGTGGTTTTGTGCTTGTTTGGCTTGGCAGATATCAGCTGTGCTTGCAATAGAGTCCAAGCAGCCATGAGTTAGTGGGGAATGTGTATTCTGAGGATCAAGCAGTCTGGAGAAGCAGGCACTAAGCTCAGATTTGCACATATAGCCAGTTGCAACACAGTGTGCAGCATCACAGTAGCATCTGATTTCACCTAAAAAATAAAAATTGTGCAATAAAGGTCAGAATTTAGCTCATTAACAACACCACACCAGGCACTCTTATTAGCCACAGGCATCACAAAACCAAGCTCAGTGCCAGTTTTGGGGTACTCCTCTAGACTGTAAATCCATGAGAGCAGGGTTTTCCTTCTCACTGCTGTACAGTGCCTACCTGCTGTAACCTTAATCCTTGCAAATGCCTTAGGGCACTTCTTTTAATTACTAGTACCATAGTCCTTTGAATTAAAGCAAGAACATTTCACTAAAAGAGACTGAGGGAGGAAGGTCATAGTGGCTTTTTTTCCCGAGGTAAATAACTAACAAGACCATTTTATAGCTACTTCCACTCGCTGTCAGCAGTTGCACTAAACTGCATTTAAAGTGAAACCCCAATTTTAAAAGCAGTACACACCTTCAGCCCTATAGGAAGTCACATCTATGTTTAAAACCTTTACTATAGGAACAGCAGTATATTTTTATAAAGGTAATGCATTTTCAACTGGGTGTAATCACACAACAAAAATACTGCCTTTAAATATTTGTGTGACAAATGAAAAAAAAAGAAGGTCGGAAATGCTGAATTGTTTATTACCTCTCAGTACTGTGCCAAAATTTAAAAGGTTTAACTAACACCTTATAAAGCTATTAGCTAGAACCATTACCATCCAAGTCTCCCAGTCATGAAGGCTTTTACTGCGTGAAACTAGGCAACTATTTGTAATTTCTCCAGAAAAAATAAATTCTTTAAGTAGCCATTCATGCAAAAAAGCTTTTTATCAGTATTCTAAAACCGAAACAGTGCAGGTTCATAATTAACGTGTTCACCATAGTCAATGTCTCCCAAGCCAAATGTAAAGTTACTAAATGGGGTGAAATTGCAAGGCTCAAAGCTCCCCCTCACTCCTCCCCAGTCTGGCATGCCATCCAATACGCAGTCAAAAGGGAAACACTTAAGACTGGAAATCCTCTACCAGCTCTATGAAAAAATCTCTCAGGAAACCTCAAAAATTCCTGAAGGAAGCGATAAAAAAAGTTCCCTTCATAAAACTCTTCATTCTGTGCTCTCCAAACTGCTCTGGTACGAATTATACATGTCCTGCACTGTAGGGAAAACTTGCTCTTTCTAGGCAAGTTGCAACTCAAACATAATTTAATGTGCCATTGATCCAAGGTTTAGGAGAAGGCCAGATTTTAGAGCCATCCTTAGAAGAGCAGACTTAAAACCACTTCCAAGGTGCCTGGTGTACTTGTAATCACAGCAGCACCAAGGCTTTTAAAGTCAACTGAATTGTTGGATGTCTTACTTTACAGTCTGCACTCAAAAATCAGTCTACAGGCTTCCCTGCTGCCATCCCTTCTCAGGATGCTTCCTACTACCCCATAACTAAAAAGTCTTCCAAAAGACATTTTAAATCATCCCAACCAAGTTAGCTTCCCCTCTCCAGCCTACCTCAGCACCTTCCCAAAATGCTACTGCAGGCTCCAGGCCTCGAAGTTCCCACTACTCCTTAATAACTCTGCTTAATAGAAGCCAAATGATGGAGTGTCTCACTGTCTCCAGTTCAATTCCCTTGGGCTTTTAAACCAAGTAACCTAATTTTTTGTGCGTTCACACACACTGCCATCCAGCATGCTATGGAAAAAAAGACTCAAGCATTTTCTAAACTTTCTATGTGAGCTCTTCCCCCAATCTCTCTGAAAAATAAAAAAAAAACCAAAAAACCAACCAAACCCCAAAAAAAGGCTCCACAACAACAACAACAAAAAAACCACCTCCAACTTTTCATCATTTTCTAATTTTATGAGTTAAAAATAAGATGCAAACAAGGAACAGCACCCGGGCTGACAGTCCTTTCATTGAGCCTCAGTACAGCACAAGAAGAAAGTCAAACAACACACATACTTCCATTTTAAGTGTTTATACAATCACACTTAAAATTCTACGTTTTATTGACTTAAGACAATCTTATAAACAAAATCTGACGGGCTAGTCATCAGGTTAATTCAACTGCTTTTTAATTAAAGCCACGTTCTCGGTGAAACAGAATGGACTTTGTATTACTGTATTAAAACTGTATTTCTGTCAATTCATAAAGTTTCTTCCTGTGCTATGCAAAAAGCCAGAAAGGGTATTTAGTATTCTGAAACAGTGAACAATGCCCTTCTGTTCCCTCCTCTTTCTTGTTACTGTATGTAGCTATTAAAGAAAAATGTCTGCTTTTAGTCAAGATGGCTACAGGAGAGACTGCAGGCTTCTCTTGAAGCTTTTGAAGTCAGCAGCAGCCAGAAGTCTGTGATCCCCTAATTATATCATTATCAGGCACATAGTTTCAGTATCAGCGACTTCACATCACTCAGTCACTCCCTGTTCTGCCCGCTTTGATGGGGCCAGCCGGCTCCCCCCTGCACGCTGCAAGGGCTGTTATTTAGGGTTAATTACAGCCTGCCTTCCAAAATAAATAAATACCGTCGCACATCATCACCGCGCTAACCTATACCTTAACCTTCTCCCCGCAGCACGGCGATTACAAGCAGCCAGAGGGTCACCTCTGCCCGGAGGCGCTGCCCGGGCGGCCAGATCCCGGCTGCAGCCCCAGCCCCGCGGCGGGCGGTGACAGGGCAGAGTCCGCCCGCGGCCCGGCGCCGCTCCCGCTTTGACAACCGCGGGCCCCCTCTCTCCGACTGACCGGTACCGGCGGCCAGGTTGGACGGGACAGGAGGGCGCAGACACGGCGGCTCCCCGCCACCGTCCGTCAACAACGGCTTAGCGAGGGGCTCCCGACTCAGCGCAGGCCCCGCCGCTCCCCGCGCCGTCGCCTCTCCGTGGGGCGGCCGCGGCACCGGCCCCTCCGCGCTGACACCGCCGCCGCCCGATTGAGCGGCTCCCCCGGGCCCGCAGCCGCTCCTCTCCCCTCCTGGCACCAGGGCCTCCTCAGGCGCCCCGTTTCCCCCGGCGCGGCTCCCCTCCGGCGCCGGTTTCCCGCAGCCCCCGGGTCCCCTCTGGCTCCTCCGGCGCCAGACACCCCGTCGCGGCCTCACCTCTGGTGAGCAGGACGGCCATGGCGCACAGCTCCAGTTGCAGCCAGATGAAGATGTAGCTGGAATGGCGATCCATTTACCCGACCGCCCGCCCAGCGGAGCGGCGCCGCTCGCCACAGCCCGCAGCGCAGGCACGGCCGAGCCACCGCCTCCCGCCCCTACCCCGCCGGAGCACCGAGGAGGAGCCGCTCGCCCGCGGGCAGAGCCGTTGCGCGGCCACCGCTGCGGTGTGCAGGGACGACGGACCGCGGCTCTCTGCCTTCCCCGCCGCGGCGAAGCCCCGTCCCCGGGAGCGGCAGCACCAGCGGCGACGGCGCGGAGCCCCGAGCCAGCGGGCGCTGCCTCACTGACACGGCGGCGGCGCTTCTCACCCCGTAAATACCGTCGGCGCCGGGCGCGGGCCGGGCCGCTTCGCCCCGCCTCCTGCCCCGCCCCGCACCATTGGCTGCGCCGCGGGCAGGGCCGTCACGCCTCCCCCCTCGCCACCGGCGGCGGGCGCGGCCCCGACGTGCGCTCCTGCCCGCGGCGCCCCCGGGCGGCGGCGGCGGCTCCGGCTCCGGCTCCGGGCGGGCCATTAACCCCGCTTAATTCAATGACGGGCACTAAGTGCAGGTCCACGGGCTCCCCGCGGCTCTGCCGAGACAGAGATCGCTGGCGGCGAGGAGCGCCCTCGCCCGCTGCATTAGTTTCGGGGTTCTCCCAAGCGAGCTCCGCCGGGATCACTCGGAATAACCCCCATCCGCAGGCAGCAACGTTGAGCTGCACAAGCAAATGTAGTGGCTCTGGCTGCAGGCTTGGCGGAGGCGTGTTTAATCAATAAACAGTGCTGAAAACCCCGTGCTCGTGGGGAACGGCGAAAGGGAGCGAGGCTGAACCTGCCCCGGCTGTGCCCGGGGGCCCGCGCTGCCACCGGGGCTTCGGCGGGTCTCCGCCGCCCCTCTCCCGGCACTACGGCCAGACCGCGATGCGCAAGCGTTGCGACACCCGGGATGCCGCAAGTTTCGCTGCAGCCCGGTTTGGGTTTTGAAATGCTCCGTCTGCCTTTGAACCGCCGCCCGGGCTCCGCGGAGCTGACAGCGGCTCGGCTGAAGGAGGGCGGCGGCGGCGGTCTCTGTCCCGCCGGTCCATGGTGCTCCCGCGGCCCGGGGAGCACCATGCGGCGCAGGGGCTCCCGCAGCTCCCGCTCATCAGCGGGGTTTTCCACGCTGGTGTCACGTCCACGCCAGCAAGGGTAGGCCCGTGGGTCGGTGTCACCCCGCGGTAGCTATTCTCCTTCCGACATTTGCTATGGAAGAACAGCCGTTGAGGAGGGAAGCAGGAGGCGATGTCTCACCACCCGGCGTCCTGTGGGCTGTGTTTACCTTGGACAGTTTTCGTTTATGTGTTGGTCCTGAAAACAGTGTGCCCCATACTTAAAATTTCTTTGCTAACTTAGTTTTCTCCTTTCTGTTCCCGTTACAGTTTACAACCCTTGATTTCTACTTGCACACCGGCTGTTTCCCATTTATGGGCAAAATGCTTTAAATGTTTGGGTCCACAGCTAGTATTAAAGCTGTTGGATGATGTGCAGATAGTAAGTTAATAGCAAAAATTACGTTAGAATTTTAATTCGAGATGTTTTGTGAGTCTTCAAAGACATTTTCTATTCAGGGCATAATACCTTGTGACAGAGACATTCCTCCCCTGAAAGAGAAAGGAGGAAATATGAAATCTGTGATTGAGATAACTCCGGTTTACTTTGGCAGAGAGGAGCAGACTGGATCTCGAGCTAATTAGTGCTGATGCCATCACACCTTATAATGGTTTTACTGTGAAGTCTTGCTATTTGCATATGTATAAGATAGATACACATGTGCTGCACCGCAGTCTTTACACTTATGTTATACATATTTGCACTCCACCACAAAGTAATTTTCTAATTCTTGTTTCTGTTTAGAAATTACAGAAGTAGCGAGATCAGCCAAGCCGTATCTCCCACTCTGGCACCGGCGATCAGACACTCATTTGCAAACACATGAAAATATTCATTACAAGTCAGAATCATTACAGCGACGTGTGCGATTCTGGTTCTTCTGTTCTTACCACTGGTGACAAGCGCATTTAGCAGATCTCATTTGTTACATGCGATACCGACAGACTGGAAATGGCTTTTATTTGTGGAGCCACATTACTGCACTAAGTAACATGAGAGACTCCCTGAGTATTATAAACATCCTGGCTGAGGGAGCATGGACAGGCAATGTGCTCCAAATCAGTTTTGAGCAGTAAATTTCACCGACAGTTGTCAAGTTCGAATTATGAGGTACAGTTTACTCTGAAAAATTGCTAATTCTGCATGCTACAGGCATCCTTGAAGTACCACAAGTGCTGGAGGGGCAACAGGAATCACACTCTGCCTTAGTTTCCCTCAAAGTAACTATTTTAAAGAACCTTTTTGGGAACCTGTGCATGAAGCCAGATTCAGGAGTTTCTGACTGACTGACTGACAGTGTCTCCTCACTCGCTGGTACTCTGCTCAGGGAGCTGCCTGCACAAGGATCGTGTTGGGTCTTCTGAGAGAACATAACGTAAACAAAATAATTCAGCTTCTGCAGCGCTCATTTGCTTTCATTTCAGAGGCAGGAGCAAACGGGGCCAGACTGGCCTGTAAAAAAGGGACAGGAGACAGACCCAGCACAAAGCAGTAATAACAACATGTTCTGCAAACAGAAGGAATGTGGGATAATGACTACAAGGAACCATCAAGGAAAGCGTCAGGAGCCCGAGGCCACATGATGTGTCTCCAGCAGCGACTGGGAGAGCAGCCTGGAGCCTCCACTCCAAGGGACTACACAGCCTCGCAAAGCACAAGTCTGCTCCCTCACACCAGGTATGGCAAAGCCCTTTGAAACTAACACCAATGAAGGACTTTCTAGTTGCAAAATCAGCCTCCAGGCACCTCAGGGAAAGGGACTGCATTTGGAAGCATCTCACAGAAGCACATTCCCTTCTGCATCAGCTCTAAACTGTCACAAAATTTTGATGCAAAACTTTTGTCTTTAAGAAGATGAAGTTAAATATCTTTTCCAACCTAAACAACTATATGACTCTATGAAATTGCCAACCAAAAGAAAAGATCCATCCAAAGAGTCTTTGCAGGCCACTTGAGTGCTGGTTTGGCTCTCCTACTTCATTTCAGAAGCCGATAGCTGCAGTGCCAAGTTTCTGTCAAGAGGACTTAGGAACTGATGAGTCAATCTTAAAGACAAATTCAAATGAGCATCCAAGGTCCTGAACTCCTCCAGACCAGGACTTCTCCTACCAGGCAAGCAGCTGCTAAGCATAGGGCCTGCTTTCTCTTACAATCACATTCATGCTCCTATTTTCCACCAGGAGCATGTGAGCAGTGCAATCATGCGAAAGCCTCCCTCCCAATGTCAGCTGGTGAAATACACCCCATGAAATCCCAAACCATATCCACCACCTCCTCCAGAAGTTTCTTGTGCTTGAAAGCCCCAGCACAGGCATGAGAGGATGACTGCCACAAGGGATTTAAATCTTTCCTAGATCCAGGAAGAAAATAAGACAAGCCAAGACAGAGGTCAACCTGGCAGCACTTTCTGAGTATGTAACTTTGAACAAGAGAAAAGCTCCTTTCTGGGAACCCAGCTTAAAAAAATTCGACCTCCTCCTTTTGTATTGCTTCTTTATTATGTTCCCTTTCTCTTTTTTACATGGATTGACATTAATGCCTGTCCACGTTGCTCCTGCTTGCCGTATATATGCCACCAGCAGCAGCATGCCTGCAAAACTAGGTTAAAACCTGATTTAAGCAACTAGCCCTGGAAAAGCGGTTTGCAGTGAAAAGTAATTCCTTCATCTGGCAGGTTTGAACATTATCATGAATTCCTCACCCTGCTGTAAATTTGCCTGGCATGCTGGCAACTCCCCATTACTTCCCCCAAACATTTGGATGTAACCCTTCTGTCTACCTCTGCCAAACAACAACCATGTTAATGCAGCGTTCTCTTCTCGTTTGAGCCTTGGATTTGGAAATCCATTCTACATTCATGTCTCTAGACAAGGCATTGCAGCAGACCTGTCCTGGGGAAACCCACATTCCTCAGGGAGCTGAGGATTTGCATACTGCTGGGTTTGCATGCGCACATTGGCATTTGCTAGTACAGCCGGTATGAAAGATGTTGATTTCACTAGCAAGGAAGGGTTGGTACTGCTGCACTGCAGTCATTTCAAATTGGTGTCAAAAGCAATGTTCATGCACCACATCCATTCTTTTTTTGCACCTTGCAATTATGATTCAGCTGGGAATTTCTCATTTGGAAATTATATGAAGTTAAAAGGATGGGGATTGTTTAAAGCATCTTTGAAGCAGTATTAATCAGAGTAGGGTTTGGGTTTTTTCTTTACTGCTCAACACTAGCCTACAAACTTTCTCTTTCCAGTTATTGTGCTAGCATTTTGGATATGAGACACACAAGTTAATTCTACTGAATTACCTTTATTTATGTTGATTATTACCTTTAAAAATAATTAAGGCTTAAGCTAGCATGGCTATGCTCAACATAAAGCCCAGGAGGCAGGGAACATAATATGACTCCATGTAAATTCTTCGGCTCCCCACTTATGTGGCTGGCCATGGGTTTACTGAACCAAGTAGCCATTTCAGGAGCTAAGAGTACACAGAGCTCAAAGCCCGGCTCCTTCCCCAGCCACTCCCCTAGGACACGCAAGCTGCCAAGCAGGTTTCCACAGGTGAATAAATCCCAGGGAGCTTTATCCAGGTAACTGGGGCAGTTCAAAGAGGTGATGGAGGCCCGCACACTGTAAGCCTGCTCACTTTCAGCAGCAATTAGCATGTCCCCAGTGAAACTCGGTTACCTGCAAACTGGAGGAGGGGAGATCCAGAGATGCTCAGTGATACCTGTTCACACAAAATAAATAGGAAACAAGGCGATTGTCTGCTTCGCAGGATCCACCTCTCCATGCGCAAGTGATACATCATCCCAATGATACTAATCTGAGTTCCCCACAGATAAAGGACATGATAAAGAGACAATTTTCAAGGGGCCCAGAAAGTGAAGCATTTCCTGCCATGCTCATCACTTTACTTTTTTTCATTTAAAACGAATCCTCCCTCCCTCAAAGGAGCTGCACTCCTACTCCTCCCAATCAATAGGACGATTTGCATTTATCCTCCTGGAGGCAACGCTCCTAGGACCGGGGCCAGAGCGATCCAATCGATAGGGGGAAGCTGGAGCAAGGCTGGAAAAGAAGAGCAGAGAGATTCCCCCAGGGAAAAATGCAAAACACTGGAGAGAGGCAACAATTATTGTAATTGAAGGTAATGAGGCCGAGGCGCCAGCTCCAGCCCTGCTTAACATCATTCAATACAGAGTGAGACGCGGATGCAGGAGGGAGCCCGGCCCCGGCCCGCCCGCTGCAGCGCGGATGCTGCCGGCACAGGTCTGCTGTCCCTTGTGCCGACAGCTCGGCAGAGCTACTGGAGATACACCGGGGAGAGTCACTTGAGATGTGACTGCTCTTGGGGTCACAGTCCTCCTTTTCCTTTCCAAAGAGGACTCCCGTCTCTGGTAGCATCTTCTGTGTACTTATCCTCGTTCTGCACTAAAAGTCACACATTGAGCACCAAATCCCTCAGCCAAGGACAAATGTCCTATCCAGCGGCGGGGCAACAAATTCAGCCCCAGCCCTCCCCTGTGCACCCCTCTTTCTGCCCACCAGCGCCTCTCCTCCACGTGTCCCCGGTGTGCAAGTTGGGGATCAGGCTTCCTTGGGGAGGGGAGAGGGATGCTGGAGAGGAGCTTCGGCCGCCCTGCTGACCCTGCTTGCGCACGGCGTGGGTGTTTCTGCACCTCTAATGCTGTACCTGGCCTGCAGCTTTGCTGATGCTAGAGGAAATCTCACGCCAGCGTTTGGCAGGGTCTTCAAAGGAGACACAGCTGCCCTTTCGTCCTTGATTCCTCAAGTCTCCCCGCCGCTCCAGTAGGCGGGGGAGGTGGGGTGAGGGTGCTCAGTACCGTGAGGGGCTTGTGGGACCCTCCTTTAGCTCGGTGCAGCCGGGCCGTGGCTGGTTGGGAGCCCGTAAGGCGGCAGCAGCCCAGCTCCGGGAGGCAGCTCCCGGCCGCGCTCCCCCGGCCGGCGGCTCCGGGCTCACCGCGGGCACGGCTTGCCCTCTACTGGCAAAGCCTTCCCTAGCAGGGAGGTGCCGCAGCTCCCTCCTATAGCCAGGCCGGTGACTTACCCGGTACGAATGCAGGACTACAAGGCGCTAGGTGAAAGCACAGCTCCTTTTTGAACGGGAGGATGCGGCTGCCTGCAGGCGTAGCTGTATCTCCAAGGCCAGAATAGCTGGAACAGTGCAGGACCAGGCGGGATACCGGGGCTCATGTCAGCTCCGACCCCCAGCCACGCAGGAGTACCGTCCAGGATTCAGCCGTCACCTTGTGAAACATCCACATAAAGGTGTTACATGCCAGAATTCATAAACTGGACCTAAAATGTCAAGCACTACCTATCAAATCTGAGTTATCAGGTGTCTAGAGACAAGGTATGGCAAATATTAGGAATTCACAGTAGATCCTAAGCATGAGAAACCATTAGTTATATTCTGACACAGTACAGCATGCACACTGGAGAGGAGAGCTAGCACTGAAGTCATGACATGACCAAAGACCCCCAGAAATCGAGCATCACTGTAACAGGACAGAACATGCAGTTCAAGTTACATTTAATACAGAAAGCTATAGTTTGGGTATAGCACACTGAATGTTGGACAGTCATACCAGAGCCGCTTTTGAATAAAAGAGCCTATTGCCTTTCTGAGGAAGTCTCAGGCTCCTATTTGCACATGCAAGACTGACTGTCCACAAGACCTGATCACAGATGTCAGTTCCTTGGAGGACTTACACCCAGCAGTCAAAACCCAGGACACCCTGCAGGGGATGCTCTGCCACGGCCGGACACTGCCTGAGGCTGGTTCTCTCTGCTTTTGCAAAGAATTATTGTCAGCAGCCCCTCCACAATGGCAGCTCTAAAAGCTTTTGAAGCAGATAGAGAAACTCTCCCGTGATATATTACTCAGTATTAGTCAATACTTACTGATCAACCTCTATTTTCTGAGGCACGTATTTCAGAGTCAAATGCCAGGGACAAGGCAGTCAATGCAAGTCGGGAAAGCCTATACACATGATAATAGACCAGTCTCAGCTACTTAAGTAGGCAGCACTCTGCCAGTTAACACCAAGCTCCGGTTCTGATAGGCATTTGCAAATGCAGTAGAAAAGACCAAAGGCAGAGCTACATCTCACAGCAAGGACCAGCAGCTTCAAGAAGATGGATATATATCTTAATAAGACTTTAATTATTCAGCTCCTGAAAGCTGCTGTTTGAAACAGAAGTCAGCAGGAGCTCTAAGCACAGATGTGCCATAAGAATAAAACCTTAATTCTCACTTTACCGTGAAAAGCAGAAGGGGCAAGAGTATTTGTGAGACAGGGGATGTGAACCGATAGAGGCTGTGGACTGTTTAAATTCTAGCAGAACCTGGTGGTGTGGTTAGGCTGGCCAGGGAGGCCACAGAGGGAGAATGTGGAGGCTCCCTGCTCTGGTTCTAGGACAGGATCAATAACTGTATCAGAGAGAAACAACTTGTAATTCTGGTAATTGGGAGTCTGAAAAAAGTGTTAAAAGAGCAAATAACAGGGCAAAAGGAGCTGCAGTGAGTTTTGGTAAATCTGCAGCAGGCTGGAGGCATTGAATGCCCTGCATGCCGGGCAGGACAGCATCTGAAGGCCCAAGCACTGCCACTTCTGGGTGGGAGGATGAAGGTGGTCGCATCCTCAGCTTTCTGCCAGCCCTCCGTAGAGGGCTCCCACCCTGCAGAAGGGATCACTCATCCCTGACTTCCTCAGCCTGGCACTGAAGCACCCAAGGAACAACAGATTTGAGCACTGCCCTGCCACCGTCCGACAGAGAGGATCATCTCCGGCAGAGAAGAGAGATATGCAGCTCTTGCCAAGTAACTTCTCAAGATGCCACAGGGGTTTGTTTATCTGTGAGAGCACTGTGAGATAAAAGGCAGAGCAGGCAGGGGAAAGGATGGGTGGAGAGAAACAGTGTTGGCAGAAAGTGATACCAGTGGAACAGAAACTCAAATTCCTCACAGTCCAGGGCTGAGGGGCAGTGAGGAGCAGAGGAGATGAGTTGAGAGAGCTGATAATCTCGGAAGGGGGAAGAAGTGTGGCACCTATGTTTTCATAACCACTGAAGGGAAGAGTGCAAGACGTTACTGCCTTGGACTTCAAGAGAGCAGACTTTGGCCTCTTCAGGAACCTGCTTAGTAGGGTTCCACGGGATATAGCCCTAGAGGGTGGGGGCCCACGACTGTTGGTTGATATTCAAGGATCATCTGCTGCAAGCTCAGGAAAAAAGAGGTTTATAAAAGGTGGAAGCAAGGACAGGTGGCCTGGGAAGAATACAGGGATATTGTTTGGGAAGCTAGGGACCAGGTTAGGAAAGCTAAGGCCCACTTAGAATTAAACTTGGCTAGGGATGTGAAAGATAACAGGAAGGGATTCTATAGGTACATTGCAAACAAAAGACAGGCTAGGGACAATGTGGGCCCTCTCCAGAAGCTATCGGGAGAACTGGATACCCTGGATTTGGAGAAGGCTGAGGTTCTTAATGACTTCTTTGCCTCGCTCTTCACCGGAAAATGCTCTGACCACACCACCCAAGTCTTGGAAGGCAGACGCAGGGACTGTGAGAATGAAGACCCTGGGCCCACTGTAGGAGAGGATCTGGGTCGAGACCACCTTAAGAACCCAAATGTGCTCAAGTCCATGGGACCTGATGAAATCCATCCGTGGGTCCTGAAGGAGCTGGCAACTGAAGTTGCTAAGCCACTGTCCATCATATTTGAAAAGTCATGGCAGTCAGGTGAAGTTCCCAATGACTGGAAAAAGGGAAATATAACCCCCATTTTCTAGAAGGGGAAAATGGATGAGCTGGGGAACTACAGAGCAGTCAGTCTCACCTCTGTGCCTGGCAAAATCTTGGAGCAGATTCTCCTGAAAGGCATGCTGAGGCACATGGAAAACAACAAGGTGGCTGGTGACAGCCAGCATGGCTTCACTAAGGGGAAATCCTGCCTGACCAATCTGGGGGCCTTCTGTGATGGGGCTACAGGAACTGATGGACAGGGGTAGAGCAATTGATGTCATCTACCTGGACTTGTGCAAAGCATTGGACACTGTCTCCCATGACATCCTTGTCTCTAAATTGGAGAGACATCAATTTGATAGGTGGACCACTCGGTGGATAAAGAGCTGGCTGGATGGCTGCACGCAAAGAGTTGTGCTCAATGGCTCAATGTCCAGCTGGAGACCAGTAATGAGTGGTGTCCCTCAGGGGTAGGTGTTGGGACCGGTCTTGTTCAACATCTTCGTCAGTGACATGGACAGTGGGATTGAGTGCGCCCTCAGCAAGTTTGCTGATGACACCAACCTGTGTGGTTCGGTTGATATGTTGGAGGGAAGGAATGCCATCCAGAGGGACCTTGACATGTCTGTGAGGTGGGCTGATGCCAACCTGATGAAGTTTAACCATGCCAAGTGCAAAGTCCTGCACCTGGGTCATGGCAATCCCAGGCACAGCTCCAGGTTGGGTAGAGAAGAGATTCAGAGCAGCCCTGCGCAGAAGGACTTGGGGGTGTTGGTTGATGAGAAAATGAACATGAGCCAGCTTCATTGTGCACTCGCAGCCCAGAAAGCCAACCATACCCTGGGCTGCATCCAAAGGAGCGTGACCAGCAGGTCGAGGGAGGTGATCCTGCCCCTCTACTCTGCTCTCGTGAGACCTCACTTGGAGTACTGTGTGCAGTTCTGATGTCCTCAACATAAACAGGACATGGAACTGTTGGAACAAGTCCAGAGGAGGGCCACGAGGATGATCAGGGGACTGGAGCACCTCCCGTATGAAGATAGGATGAGAAAGTTGGGGCTGTTCAGCCTGGAGAAGAGAAGGCTGTGGGGAGACCTCATAGCAGCCTTCCAGTATCTGAAGGGGGGCTATAGGGATGCTGGGGAGGGACTCTTCATGAGGGACTGTAGTGAGAGGACAAGGGGTAACGGGTTCAAACTTAAACAGGGCAAGTTTAGACTGGAGGTAAGGAGGAATAAATTCTTTCCTGTAAGGGTGGTGAGGCACTGGAATGGGTTGCCCAGGGAAATTGTGAATGCTCCATCACTGGCGGTGTTCAAGCCCAGGTTGGACAGAGCCTTGGGTGACATGGTTTAGGGGGGTTGGAACTAGATGATCTTAAGGTCCTTTCCAACCCTAACTGTTCTATGATTCTACGATTAGAGTTACACAGGACTAAAAACAAAATTAAGAAGCCCCAGAGTAAGAAAGCAGCCGTGACTATTCTCAGAACATCCTTTGTAATACAGAATATTATTTAGCAGAGCAGGACATTAAAGTGAGGTCCTCCCACAGTAAAGTCTTGCAAGGCCCTAATGAAATGTGAGAGTTAAACACGCTGGAGGTGGGGAGCAGAATACTGTTGCCCAGAGCCCCCCATCAATGTTGCCAGGAAGCCACCCCAAGCCTCGCCCGCAGCCTCCAGCTTCACCTCTCAGTGCTGTGGAACGTGTCTGGTGCTTGCTTTTTCCCCGGCTGCTATCACCTTCCTCTGTCACACCTCCACAGTGATGCTCTTGTGCTTTTCTGTGTTCTCTGCTGTCACACGTTTAGGGAGGAAACTTTCCCTTCACTTAATAATCCTCCTTTATGCTTATAGACACAAAGAAGCAATAAAAAGGAGGTGGTGAGAGCAGTTTTCTTGCAGTCTGAGAGCCAAAGTGAGCTGCACTCTGAGGATGAAGCTCCGATGCACCAAAGGCAATGAAGAGGCTGAATTATGGCCTTCAGCAAATATACCAGCTTATCTTTGTTGCCTTTGTTACTGATGGCAGCACCTTGCTGCCTGCTCCTGCAGCAACCCTGTCTGCCACACACTCCTATCCCAGCAGGCAGGACCATGAGCTCCAAGTGGCACATCTCCAACTGCCTCCCGTTTCAGTCAATCCAATCATAACCTGGTTCTCACTTTTATCTTCACTAGCAGAGTTCTAATGAAACAAAACTACACCGACTTCTTTAAAGACACATTCAGCCTGATGTTAAGTCTGCATCTTTAGCTCCGCTTGGAGAGCCTGGAAGGAAGACTGATAATGCACACAAGAATGTCCTTCCCCCCCTCTGGTGCAGATTTTAAACTCATCTTGTACTAACCATGGAAGTAACAGAAGGGTGGGCATTAGAAACCAAATTAATGGAAACTGCTGCTGAACACTTAGGAACTGGCTAGAAACGTGACAAAAATCAGACACAACAATCTGCATTAATTATTATCCCTATTGTTACCATTTCTTGCATTGCTAAGTAAATACAGGTTATATTCATCTGAATTGCTCCCAAAAATAAAGCTGGAGTCAAGCTCTGTGCCAAAGTACTATGTAAGTACTATGTAAGGACTATGTAAGCTGCTGTTTTCCCTGCTGTGCCATGTCCAGCCAGCACCATTTCATTTGACACCCTCTCTTTGCCCTTCCTGAAGCCCTCAGGTTAAAACAACATTAGCTAAATCATTACACAAATGGCAACTGAAACAGTTCTATTTGTAGTAGCAGGAGGTGCCACTTAGTTCAGCCCCAAAGGAGCCTGGTGCAGGATTTCTCTTCCCACCTGCCCAGCAGCTCTGTCTGTCCCCCTCACTGTGACAGAGATGGCATTCAGATGCCCGAAGTCTCCTTCTATTCAGTAGATAACATTTCTGTACTGTTAAAGCAAAAGGGGAGCTCAGTAGGTGGGTAAAAGAGAGACAGAAATAGGGTGGAAGGAGAAGGGAAGGTCAATCACAAAGATGAGAACAGTGCCAGCACTGGCTGAAGATCCTCAGGTGCGCGTTCCTCTGGAGCATTGCATGGCTCCTCCTCTTCCTGACGCTCCTGGGGAGTCAGCTGACCACTCCAGCGCCAAAGGAGCTCAAGATCATCCCTACTGACATAACTTTCAGTTCTCTTCCCAAAAACCTGAATTCACCTTTGCTTCTCCTGCTCACACTATTTTCCCCTGTATTTACAAATGAAACTAGAAAGTAGAAACAGCAAGACGTACTAAACTGCTGAACAAGGCAAAGTGGGGTGAAAAGAGGCCGAAATGGAGAGAAGCCCACAAAGCTGGCAGAGAGGAAGGATGAGAAATGAGCAACCAGAGTGAAAAGCAGCAAGTGGATCCGAGCATGAACCCCCCGGTGAGAAAAGCTGGCCCCAGCATCATGCTGAAGGAACAAGGTGTGACATGCTAGGGAAAAGGAATGCAGTAATGAAGGCCGAGGGCGTGCTGATTGACAGGCACTGGCACTGCCAAACACCCACATGTGAAAACTGCCCTCACTGTTCTCTCTACTGGTCTACAGGAGCCCAGCTGATACTGAAGAGATGCTGGGAAGAACTGGGGTGCAGAGAGAGCACAGAGGCTGAGGTGCACCCGAAGTCTGAGGAGCAGATTTTTGGCAGGAGAGCAGGAGCCTTCAGAGACACCCCCTGTACAAGACAGTGCTGTCACAGGATCCTTCTTTCTGCTGAAAGGGGCCCTCTCCACCCTCCTTGGCAATGCTGCAACAGTGCTCATACTTTCATTCCTAAAACCTGGTATCTTGCTCCAGAAACACATCACTGTTTCCAGGATGCCCATCTCATGGTCTTTCACTGTGCACAGAAAGCAAGTCCCAGCATGGCCTACTCCATCCCTGGCCATCCTGCAGGAGCACTTGGATGAGGATTATCTCACCATGACTGAGATTTTTCCTTTCTCATTTCAATGACATAATTAGGAAAGCACAAATGACGTGGCTTTTTTAGCTCCTTCCCTCTGCTGGCACATCTGGAGCAGTCCTGCACACTACATTTGTGTCAGAGATTTACTTCATTTGTGTTGAAAGGAGTTGTCAGAAATCTGGACATGGAAACTGTGCAGGGTCCTACTTTAATCCTTAAAGCTACACAGCTGCCTCAGACTCCCTCATCACAGATTGCTTAAAAACGTGGTGGTATGCAATGACATCCCACCACCAACCAGCAGGGACCGGCAGATAATACGTCAGGAGATACCTTCAGCTTATAAAGCCTATTTCTTCCAGAAGACCCCCAATGCCCAGTACAAAAACCAGCCAAAATCATTAATTCTCGTGCTATTTGATTTAAAGACCTGTGCCTTCTCAGCTGTGGCGCAGGTGACAATCCTGAATAGCAATGTACACACCACCTCTGAAGGAAGTGGAGTAAATGGCAATTGATTCACTATAAATAGTGAAGCATGCAATTCTGTCACTAGCCCCTGTGGCTCTTATCACAATATTAAACTTCACTGGACCATTACCAAGAGCAATCCAATGGCTGATTTAGAAAGAACAATAACTCATTCACCAGCTTCTCATTTCTTTCAACCTTAACAACGAAGACTGGGATTCTTCAGGGGAATTCAATGGTGCTAAGCTCCCATTTGCCACAGAAATTCCCTTCTGTATTACAAAGAGTGATAGCTACAAACCAGGTCTGAACAAGGCAGACGTGGGGAGCAGAGCAAGTTCTTGGTAAGAGCTGTGCAGCACCTACTACAACCAGAATGAGCTGGTGAATTTGCATGCCCAGCTGTAACACTCATGGAAGCACCCCCACTGGAAAAATCACACTGACTTCAACAGATTCCTTTTCCTCAGCAGAAGGCAGTATTGTGGGCAGTGTTATATTGCAGGAGTTCAGTAGATCTCTTGAACAGTGCCCTTAACATGAAAGTGTTAGGAAATATTAGACATATCTCAGTGCAAATCATCAGAAAGTATCCTGTTTGACCCCTTAAGAATAGAGGAAAGGAACAGAAATGAAGCATATTTCCCAATCCAGCTTCAGAAAGCATTCAATTATACAAAGTGCTGCCCTATCCCGCACTGGAATCCTGTTTCAGTACATAAAACGATGTGCAAGACTCGTTCAGCATCCAAAACTGCAGCCATCATGTTCTACAGATGTTGGAAGTTCATTTATAAGCATCCAGAAATGATGGAAATGAAGGAAGGAGCTGCAGCCAGCAATAAAGTATCCCAGCATACGTTCTATCTTCAGAACCAAGGAAAAAGAAAAAGAAGACTAAAAACCCCCCAAACATAGAGAAATGAGGCCAGGAAGGACCTTAAAAGGTCATCAAGGCCATTCTCCTTGTCCAGAGCAGGATCATGTTTCCCTACAGCAGATACTTGTCCCCCATACTCTTCACTGGCACGCAGTGCAGGGACCTCACAGCTTTCTAGGGCAGCTCTTCCCAGCAGTTTACGCACTGTATCTTTTTATAGACAGTAACCCAAGTCTTCTTTAGTGCAGCCTAAACCACTTATTCCGTGTACTACCGGCCAAGAACAGAGAATACATTTTTCTTCTCGCAACAGCTTTCTATACATTCGAAGATTTGCTCGTGCCATGTTCCTTTCTTTCCCACCCTTAGGCATCCCCAGGTTAAGATACCCCTGTTTTTTCAGGTGATATTCTGGAGATCACTGTCCTTGCTCTCCTCCAGACTCTTTCCAAACCGCAGCCTACAAATACAAACATCACACTACACCCCAGGCCCCGTTTACCTTATTTTGTGTATCTTGCAGACCAGAAGGTGGTTTATGCCTCTGAATTTGCTGCTTTCCTGCAACAGCAACACACTGGGACATACCTGGAAAAGCTCTCCATAATGAATAAGCTTATGTCCCTGTTGCAAGCTAGAGGATACTCCAGATGATGTTCCTGAATAGCTCTCTAGCTAAGGCAGTCCAAATTCTTTTGTGGGAGGAGACTGTGTTGGCTTGAGAAGGAGTTTGGGAGAACTGGCATCACTAGGCAAGCCATGTTTGATAGGTACACTGCCAGCGACCACATTTGGCTTGTAGCACACAGGATGGACTCTCAGGCAACCTGCAACGTGCTTTGCCCAGGCTGTACTCCCATCAGCTGCTCCCCAGCCCTGTTCCAGAGGTGGGCTTTCCAGACCGGGTGTGCAGAGTTGTTCTTTTCAGCGATGAGTTTCATCCCAGGCTCTTCCAGAAAGCTATTTTTCCCTTTCTATACACTCTTACCTCGGGACATTAGAGACCACGTTTCAGCCAGTATTGCCTTTCACTGCTTCTTCTTTTGCTTCTGCATGCTGGAGCCACTTCTTCTGATATTCTTAGCACTTAAAAAAAGTAATATTTAAATGTAAAGGAATTACCAGCTCTGCTGAACTCTTTTGCTTTAGGTTTCCTCCCTAAATTTGCAGACTGGACCATGCAGAGTGAGGGCCATTTCCTGGTTTCTGAATGCCCCAAATCCTTCGGAGGACTCGGAAGTGACTATTTCCATATTCTCAACTAAAATCATGAGAACCATTCTCATAATTCCTCCCAAGTAGAGGTGAGTTTTTACTCAGCCTGAGCACTGATCAAACGTTGGCTCAACCCATAGAAGACCCTTGTGACCCCGGCAGCTGCTGCTGCATTTGACCCATGAACGAACAAGTACTGGGCAGGATCTCCACCCAGGTCATACTCAGGAAAATGTTTTCTTAATGCTAGACATGGGTTTGTGGTACAAAGGAGGTATTTTGGCAGAGACCAGCCTGTGTCCAAGCAGATTTGGGAAGTCAAACATACAGGAGCCAAGACTCAGCTCTCACATTAAAATCAATCAATTAGACTTCTTAATCATCTCATTGCAACATTCTGGTTGTGCTGCCAAGCTAGGCTGGTCAACAGAGTTTGTTTTGCCTCCAACATACACTGGGACTAGCACAACAGGCTACAGTATCCCACCACGTCTGGGAGCTGCCAGGGCCTCTTCCTTCGTGAAGATGGATGCAAAATCAGGGCAGAGAGCAGAGCAAAGAGAATGCGCAATCAGCATTCTCATCCTCTTGTCCAAACTTTCTGCCTCCCAGATTGCAAAGGCCTGAACTAAAATGAACTTACGCAGACCTCTAAGAAGTGAGGGATGCTTAGGCAGAAACGGAAAGCCAGTGTCACGGAGCAACAAGCTGTGCTGAATGAGAAGAACCATGCAGGAAAACAAAGCTGACTGGCACGGACCAAGATGACAGTCACGCTTTATGCCCTGTCTGGTGGGTGCTTTCAAGGAACAAGGAATCCCCGCATGCCTGCTTCTCCTCTGTGAATCCAAGCCCCTTGTGAAAATGTCTTTCCGGGAGTCACGCAGCCTGCAGCCCCCTCTCTCACCAGCTTTGCACTGCAAAAGCACCTCCAGCAAGGGCCAGGACCCCAGCGGAAGCTGAGCACTGCGGCTGAGACTTCAAATTTGTACTCCACAGAACACCTTTCGCATGGGCCTCTTGCTGCTGTGTAATGCATTATGGTGCGAATTAGCACTGCAAGCATCAATTCGAAAACATGAAATAAATCAAGTTGTAAAATGGTGCCTATGGAAGACAAAGGGAGGAGAAATTTTCTGTATTAAGTGGTGTTGCTCTGAGTAGAGCTCTTGTTCCAAAAAACATTTGGAATAAAGTGGTTTTGGAGCCTGATTCTGCAAGGTCCCAAACAGTGCCGCCTCTCCTCAAAGCTGAGCAGTAGGCCATGGCGTTAGCACATGGCAATCTGATTAAAAAGTGTCCCTAGACATCTCCAACCCCATGGTATCTCCTCCCATGGTCAACACTATTAGCCTCATATCAGTGTTTTTCAGCATGGCACCCCAGTAATGAAACAGGTTGCAGCTGTGCCCAAGAGTTTGGCTTAGCTTAGCACAGCAGGAGCTGCTGGAAGCAAGGGGTTAACATGTCAGAGTAACCACGGCCCTCCAACTTCCCCTTGCCGCCAGATGCAGAACCTGCCAAGTGCTGCATGCCAATAAAACACAACTCACACAATCTGTAAGCGTAATAAAATAGCTGTTAACAATTCTGTAACTCTCTCTTTAAGCTTGTAAAAGCCTGAAGGTCAGCTGGAAGTCAAGCTGCATTTCTTTGGGAGGAGGGCGGGCCAGTCCTGGGTGAGCAGTTGCTGTCCTTTACTTTGTCCTCTGAGGTTTTGGAAGGGCAAGGTGGGGGTTCTGCCTTACCCCCACTACAGGAAAGCAAGCGGACCCACAGGGTGAGTGGCCAGCAGGGAGCATGAACCAAAGGACCTTGCTGTTCCAAAGCTGCTCAGATCTGCTCTTTCATCAGCAGCCACACTGGGTGAACATCTCAGTTTGGTGGTTTGGATAAAACAAGCTGTTTCCCTTCTCTGGGCTTGATGCTGGGGACTCTCAAGACCGCTCAGTGAAAACAGAAGCAAGTTCTTCTTGAGTCTTAAAATGACACGGTGGCCTCCAGGCTCGCTGGGGTGTAGAGCTGGGTACGCAGACCCAGGCACTGTGCTCCTGCAGTCTTGTACATCGAAATATAAGGCTACCGATTAAGGGGCAAAAGTGGTTCTGGCACATACAAAACTGGGAGAGCAGGACGGATGCAGAGAGGGAGAACAAGGGCAGGGGAGGCTGAAAAAATTCATCAGTACTCTTCTCGTCACAAGACACTCCATTCTAGTTTGGCAAACCAAGCGAATTTATTTGTCATCTCCAGGGTCAAACCCCCCCCCCCCCCCATTTAATCACCAAGATTTGGAGGGACAGAATGTGTCAACACTTAGAGTAAAAACAACCAACATGAAAACAATGCTTTCCCCAGTAATTTCCCAACTGCCTCCCCATGTATATCAAATTCTTGACAGAAAAAGCATCCAGGCAGACCAGATGGAGGGCTGAGCAAAACCGCAGGAGCAGCCCTGCTGAAATCAGCAGTTGATGCAAAATGGCGCAATTCACTCCAGTCAACAGTAGCAAGAATGAAGCCTATGTGGCTGGATCCTTTTATTGTTTTAGCAAATGCTATGATTTCTATTCTATTTTACATAAACCCTCTGTGTATCTCGGCTAAGAAAGGAGGGAGTCAAACAGGGGAAAAAGAGAAGTGCCTGCATGATATAGGATGGTTCAGGAGTACCCAAACCCCTGCTCCTTCCTAACAGGCTTTTGCTTGTCATTATTTCACAGTAGCTGGGGCCAGGGTCTCCAGGAAGAGGTTTGGATGAGCACTGTGAGGAGGAGAGGTGAGGCTGAACACCAACAGCTGCAGAGCATCGCCCTTCCCTCCAGGTGCTGCATGCCCTTGTACATAGAGGAAATCCTACAGAATAGACACACCTGAAACACACACACCAAATATTAACTTTTAAAAGTTTTTAATTTTCATTTTTAAGAAATCCTGCTTACCAAGACATCTTTTGCAGAAAGGGCACAACTGGAAGCTCAGGCAACAGTAAGAAGCGCGAGTAGTACAAAGAAGTACAAAAAACCACATTCCGTTTTCCTCCCAGCCTTATGTCTTCAGCTTTTACCAGGAAAAAGCTTGGGTTCCCTAGGGCTTTGGTTACAAGAAACCAGCTGTAGCACTGGAAGAAGATGGAGCCCTTTCAGAGGGAGCTGGTGAGGCTTGTTCCTAGTGAAAAACTACAGAAGTTCAAACAATTGACCTCAAAATGACCCTCTGTTGCTCTCTTTCAGGAAATGCCATGGAAATACGCTCAAGGTGTGGGTGGTGAAGAGGAGGGAAAGCTGCACATTAGCCCACAGAACAACTCCCATGATGTCCCAGACAAGCACTGCCATCCTTTTGCCTTCACACACTAGGTGTCCCGGAGATACCCACCACAGAGAGGATGATGCTCTCAGCTTTGAGACAGCATAACCCCTTCTGCTGCCTTGGAGAAGAATGCTAGAAGAGATGAAACGTGTTCCTAGCTCACTCCATCTGGTGCAAGCCTGGAGGAACTCCAGTTCTGGTGCTGCCCAGGATGTTTCAGGGGCAGAGCACCAAGGGCAGGCTTGTGACTGCAAACACTGGTGGTGCAAGGGCTGGCAGTCAGTATAGAGTGAAGGAACATGCTGTCACTGGGCTCTCAGCTAGAGATTTGACAGGAGCAGGAAATAAGGGAATTGCCCTTCAACAACAGGAGCTTTTACGGAACACTGAGCAAAAGAGGCAAAGAGCAGCAGGGAAATCAAATTAAGCAGAGGAAGATGAGACCATCACAGTCAAAACTTCAGCAAGAAGATTGTAAGACTGAGTGGATGAGAAAATCCTACCTGGAAGGAGAGAAATAGACAACTGAAGCATCTCAGCAAGGCGCTTCTGGTGCAGGCTGTTACCTGACACAATCTGTGACCAGAGACGAACATTCGCTATGGCAAGACATAGTAAGAATTTTAAGAGGTATAAAAGTGGGGGTGAGAAATAAAACAAGCCTCAAATATTGAAAAGGAAGAACAGTATTTCAAATAAAATGGCCTGGATGGTTCAAAATGGACAAAATGAACAGATTGGTCTCTCACAGCCACTGCAGCCTACTCCTACATCAGTTCAAACGCATTAATAATCTCTGAGCTTTACATCGATATTGCAAATCAGATTCAGTTAAAACTATATCCTGTAATTCACAAGTGTCACGCATCCCAGAAAATTCCACAAAATGGAGAAGCACACAGAAAAATGGTATTTAATGGCACTGAACCTAACCTCACTGAGAACTTCAAGCCTGTGCGGAATTCAAGCGCGTCACAAAATAAACAGGCAAATTTGATTGAATTCTTAATTTTTTCATCCTCTTAGGGAAGTTGCACCAGCTCACAGCTTTTCTGAATTTAGGGGGTTTAGGATGCACTGTTTATTAAGACATTTCTCATTTATGCATGCATTGCTCATTGCGTTAAAAAAAGAAAATCAAGTAATTGCAAAAGTACACCACAACTATGCTAGATTCCCAGGTAGAAATACTCCCTTGAATAACCCTGTGTAAGTGAATTAATCCCTCCCACTCTAAAGAGAAAGTCTCATAACCTCTACTATGAAAAGGCATGAAATATGAGGTTATATTAATATTTCTACTTGTCAACCAGGGAAGTCATTGCTGTAAAAAACGTGTTTAACAGAGTTTCCCTTGTGAAAACTCGTGTAATAATCCAAATCCCACCATAGCTGAACAAGGCAGTATGAAAAAGTAGAACATCATTAAAATGTATTTTTAAACAACTGTTTAAGAAGTTAACAGCAGGTTTCTTTTAGGTGGCCCTCATTTAAACTATGCAGAACTGCACCAACCTGAAGCAGGTTTAAGCCTCTCTAACACCTCAATGCTTTCACTTAGGTTCTACAAAATCACAGGCACACTGGATGTCACCAGGAGTCATTCTGGTCATATGAACAGCTTCACTAAAAGCAGTAGCAGCTATTTGTGTCAATGCATGATAACAGCAACCTGTTTTTAAAAATACAAAATGCTGAATAGTCAATCCGCAGCATGCCTGATGCAAAGTCTCTTACTAAGCACTATTCAGGGATGGTGTTCATCATCCCGTTCTCCACTGCACAAGACAGATTTTTGTGAAACTCAGGTCGCCATTCTGAGTTGCACAATGCCATGAAGATTTGTCATGCGAAATTGCAAAAGCACGTAGTGAACTTCCATGAACCAGCTACCAAAATGTTGCCTTTTGTTCAGCAAACTATTCCAAATTACACCTCTAATCCCAGATAGATTGGATCGACTGCTGCCATTTCAGACACACATATGTATAAAAAAATCAGTCAGAAATCTACATCTAACACATAAACTCCACTTAATCTTATATTGGTCAAGGATTATCAGTACTGAAACTAGGCAACAGGGAGTGAAACAACTTCAAACATATTTATTAACAATTAAGGGAGAAAGCCAGTGACTGTTAGCTAGGAGAAAAAAACAGAGGCTTAAAATGTCTCTGCCAGAGAGATTCCTGCTCCTTGGAGATTCTTTAGCTATTACAGCACTGAAAGCTCCAGTAAAGAAGCACCAGCTGAAGCAGAGGCTTTTTACCAGGCCATGCACTAGTCTGTCTCTGTTGAGCCAAAGGCAGCACTGCACCAGCTCAGTGGCTGTGGTCTCCTCTGGGCAGGCACCAAACAGCTTCAGCCGCCGCAGAAGCAAGGCATGGTGTCCAGAGAGAGAGAAGGCACACGCAGAGAAAGAGCCTGTGTCTCTCAGTGTAGCAGCACCAGGCAGAGAGCTGCCAAGTTCCCGAGCTGTCCCCTGAACTGTGTGAGATCCCAACCTGGCAGGCTGCTCGGGACCCGCAGCGAGGACACGTGCTTGTTCACACGGCTCCCGCAGGGGAGCCTGCAAAATCCTCACGGAACAACTGTGGAGTTCAGGAAATGCTCCAAACTCATCAGATGGCAGATGAGAACAGCCGAGCTGATTTTTACTCGCTCTTGAGAGTGGTTTGGTATCTAAAGAAACCATCCCGGGCAACAGCGGCAGCTCAGTGTCAGTTTAGCAGGGAGTACTAGGTGAAGAGGAATAGCAGCATCTCCTTGGAGACTAGTCCTCAATTTGTATTCCAAACATATTAAAAACAACTGTTTGCTTTGGAATGGGTGCTTTGTTTTAAATCTATTATGGAGAACATGGTTGACAACTAGGTCTTCACTCATGCTTGCTTTAAAACTCAGGTAGCAGTTAATACAGCAGTTTGGTGGTTAGGATTTTGTTCAGCTGCACAGAAGGTAAACATCCATAGAGATTAAATTCCAGATGAAAGTACACATGCATTCAAACTTCAGAAAATACAGGCCCAACTCGGAGTAGTCTCCATGTCTTGAGCCCTTTTTCCTGCACATATACCTTGGAGTTTTAAAGGCAGGTAGTCTTTACCATTTGAGTTTACTGCTGCCCCAAGTTACCCTGACATGCCCTTGCCCAGCCCCTTGGTGTGAGTCTCTTCAGCCTGGCAAGTCAGCAGACGCATTTGCTAGGGGGTGGTTCTGCTGGGCTTTGATTCCTGAACTGCTACAGGGCTGGCAAGGACTTCACAAGAGCACATCATCCAGAGTAGGAAAGCAGTAAGGGTTATTCCTTTTGCAGGGAGCCAAGTGTCAGATAAGCTCTCCCACTGTGTGAAGCCTCACACTCACCAAGTAATTCTTTCAGTGAAACCACCTATGAAGCACATGAGTCCTTAAGGATCTTGTCCTATCACTACTGTGTTATGTAGATATGCACTCTGCACACACACACATCCCCATCCCACCTCTCATTGTTCAGGTGAAGAGCTGCCAGGGACATGAGAACAAAAGATGTAACAAATGAATTTTTGCTTGTCATGAAGGGAAATTCAGATACCATCCCAGGTCAACAGGAACTCTCAGAATTTTTATCCTGAAAAGAGAATTGTATCAAGAGGTTCAGCTATCCATGTTCCTACTGGTATGTCATTGCAAGCAGCAAAGCAGTTTTATGTAGCAAATGAAGACAGGGACATGCTGTCAGTGGTGCAATAGCTTTCCCATTTTAAAAAAAGATGGAAGACTTATTGCAGAACTTAGTCCCCAACAAGAAGAAAAAGTTCAATTAAACCTTTCAAAATGTGGAAGAAATTGCCTTTACTCGGATGATGCAGAGCAGCAGCTAAAGGAACTGGGATGGAGCTCACAGACATCAGAGCTCCTTGGCACCACCAAGTGGTCCACCTTGACAACACATTCACCTTCTGCAGCACCACCTGTCACAGGCTTTGGAAGCTTTGCCAAACAACTCTTCTCAGCACACCAGTTTCTGCTGCTAATGAGGCCGCATCTAGCAGAACAGGATCCCCAGTTGAACTCCAGCAGCACCCTGATTACACTGAAAAAAGATCCAATCACAATTTTTTTCTGGACAGAGAAGCATGCAAGATCTTGGCAGCAGATCTGCCTAGCCAGGCAGAAAGCAGCTGTTCAGGCTATTTAGAGCTCTGAAAGGCAACACGCTAACAGAACTCCATGTGTCAACTTTAGAAAAATGGGAGAAGAGGGACAGAATCAATTTAAGTGACTTGCACTGTTCTAGCTACTGATGCAGACGACCGTGACAGTATTACCCATAGTTGATTGAACTTCTTGTAACATCCAGTAAAAGGGAAGATGAGCATCACTGACCATTCTGAGCTTCTCTACATTAATGCAGCCTTTTCACTTAGCCCAAATTCTGAGGTTTAAAACTGGTGTAAAGGGATTCATCTTTGAGCATCTCACTGCACTCAGAAGTAGATGGCACCTCTTTGCTAATGCTCTCTGGCATGTGCGACTAACAGAAGGTGACAAACTAGTCACACATGTTGAGTAACTGCTGGAAAGATGAGGTTGTTCAAGCTGTGCTTGCAAATCTGGTGTGCAGTTAGGTGTACAAAGCCATGTAGCACAGCTGTATACCACCTAGCAGCTCCAGGCAGGACCTGTCCACAACGCAAGACGACTTGTCAGGTTGTTACTAGTTCCTATGGGAGGCAAAAATGTGGCAGTTCTTTCTCTACAAAGTCCTAGATCAGAGGGGTAAGTGTCTTTACTGGGGAGGAAAAAGTGCTTCATGACTTTTAAACCCTTGGTTAGCTGCAGCCCTAATTGGTAGGAAGTCTTCATCAGTCCTTTCCCTCAGATAGGGCCTCAAAACAAATAGCGATGGCTGGGAAACAGACATTTGTAACAAAGAGCATCTTCTAGAACAATTCCAGCTTGATCAGTACAGCAGCAGCGACACAGACATCCAGGAAGGTTAGAAGAACAGAGGTGGCACTTAAAGCTATGAAGGACTGAATCTGTCCAAACGTCTCTTCTAGGAGATCAGAGAGAGAGAGAAAACACAGGAACAGACATCTGAAAAGAGCAATGTGTAACTGTAATCCAGAACTGTATCATAACTCAAAACAATTTTCTTTGCAAAAGAAATCAACATATATATGGATTTCAGTTGCGAATACAAGCTTTTGGTTGACCAACTGCAGAAGAAAACAACCGCCAAAGGAGTTAGGCTAGACAAAGAAACAAGACCACTTGGGTAAAGTAGTTAATAAAGAAAAACATCCCACAACTCTAGTAACAGGTTTTGAACCCCTGCCTAGGAAGAAAACAAGATTTGCCCCCAGCAAAATTCACTTGATTTGACTTGCAGGTGTGGAATGGTCCAATGAAGCCTCTTTCATTAAACTATGGCAGCTCCATTTGAAAGGATAGCATCAGTTTCAGGGCGGATAAGATGGTTATCTATTATGAACAGGTCTCAGTGCACCTGCCCATTTCTTTGTTGTCCATCTTCAGACAGATTTGATAGGAAGGAGAAAAATCTGGGTTCCCCACCAAGCAAAATCCAGCGCATCCTTCTGTGTCATTGAAGGTTTCCAGGTCACACAATAAGGCCAAAATTGCATTTGTATGCTAGTGAAGCCATTTTGAAGGATGTTAACCCATACCCTGCCATTTGGTTAGGGTCTGCTTCAAAGCAGTGTCTGCAATCATCTTCTCCAACTTTTTTAATGCTAGTGAAAGTCTGGCACGCTGTTCCACCTCAGCTAGCAGCAGCTCCAGGCTTTGGAAGGATGGAGGATGAAGGAGGAGTGAGCAGATAGAGAAGGCAACAAGCTTTCTGTTGATGCTGACAAAGTAGCCACCTATATTGCACTAGGTAGTGAAGAAATCACCTGAAGAAAGACTGTGTTTCTGTGTGATGTATATGTATGCATGCATTTTTAAGGGGTTAAAGCAGCATGTTAATCCTTATTACTTCCAAATTATCTATGAACATTCAGAGATTATGATACTTTTCATACGATAAAATAGACTAGTACTCTTTAGGCTGGAAAATGACTCTTCTGTAAAACAATGAATAGAAGGTAACAGGCAGCAGATTAAAGAAAATTAATTTTCTTAAAGAAATTAATTCAAACCAGAGGTTTAAAAAAATTACCCAAAGTAAGTTTTTACATAACAAAATTAACTTGTGAAGCTCACTGATACAGGGTGTTATAGATGGCAACAGATCAATCAAAAGGAAACAAAATAAGCCTGTGGAAAATAGACCAAGCCTATCTATTAAGACAGAAGCAAACTTTGTCTCTGCAAGTACCTAAACAGCAAAATACCAGAACTAAAGACAATCACTGGTGACAGATCACCTGTCCATCCATCCATTTCACATACCATTTCCCTATGCTTGAGCAAACCCCGAGACAACGAGCATTACAATAGGACATTAGGCAAATATGAGAGTCTCAGGAAGCCTTCTGTTGGTTGGCCTTGGGTTTAAAAATGCAGAAACAACGGCTGTTAAAATTAATTCATTCCAGATTATTCTATTCATGTTTTCTGAACAAAACCAAACATTTGAATTATATGAATCACAACAGCCCATCCTGGGTTAAAAACTGAGGACAGTGACAAGTTAATCTATCCTGATTTTTCATTTGTTGTTTTCAGTTAAGGTATTTCAACTTGCTTCATTTGCAATGTCTTGTTAGGACAGAGCATTCAGCTTCTACTGATCAATCCAAGCCCACTCAACACAAGACAAGGCAAAATAAAATAAAGTAATATTTCTGGTGCTGAAAGGCAGTATGGTGTAGTAAAAAACCATGTAGCATCACATGTCAACACCTTTATCAGTAAGTTCTTTTTTTTTAAGCCATCACCTACAATCTTTTTTACTTAAGAGACTACTGCAACATATACACCTCTGCAAGTGTTGAACTAATACTGTCATCACTCTTCTTGTTAGTTTTAAGCAAAGAAAAAAGTCACGTTTATTTTGTAGTAGCAATAGTTTCTTTTTTATTTTTAATATACTTTAGGAAACAATATACAAAGCTGAGCTTTGCCACCATTTTCAAACGGTGGGTTGCTCCAATTACACAAATTCAGCGTTTTGTGATGGTTAAGAACAGCAGTCAGCACCAGACTTAAACAGTTAGCTACAACACAAACATCCTTCGAAATGAAATGTCATAATATCAAGACAGGTAAACCAGGAGTCAACATATGACAACTGTTTGGGAGGTGTCTTAAATCATTCTTGTTGAATTTTATATTTCATTAAATATTTTATACACAATTTCCTGTTTACAAGTTTTAAACAAAACCTTCCTTGAGGAATTATTTAAGTACAAAAATGTTCAACAAGAACAGTTCTAATAAAGAATCCCCAAACTGACCAAATTTTAATGTGTGTTGACCAAAGGAAATGAAAACCAGTGTTTCTTTGTTTTAACATGTTTATTACAACAGATACAATTCACATCTGACTAGCTTTTTTTTTTTCCTCTTTCCTCTCCCACAACCATGTTAACATGTTCATTGGGCTATTTCCTTATGTTTGAGCAAGTAATGTACTTTCAGCACACATGCCCAGCAGTACTATAAGTCCATTCTTACAGGGTGCAAATGGAAATATGTTTCAATAATTTATACAAACAAGTGGGTTATGCTCAATCACTGCAATTTTAAGCTACTGTACACAGGAATGAAAAGATTATAGAAAAAGTGCCATAGCAACAGTGCCTTAAGAAAAGAGAAAATCAGAAGCATTAAAAAAACTGATAAAATCAGATTTGGGATTTCATGGGGAAATGGAACACAGAAAATGAAAAACATTTCTCTGTAAACCAGAAATGGAGAAGCACTGCTCTCGGTTCGGTGCAAGTGTGGAAACAGTTGTTTCATGACATTTTGTACATTACCCAAGTTGTTGCAGCCTTAGACACAGATCGCCTGGCGCTTGCATTGGATTTTAGGAAATGCAAAATTTCTGAATGATAAATTAACTAAAAAAAAAAAAAAAACCAAAACAAAAAAACCCAAACAACACCCCCCAAAACCAAAACAAAAAAAATGGGGGGGGGGGGGGGGGGGGGGGGAGGGGGAAAGGAAAGCTAATTTTGCAGACAGGTTTACATGTAAAAGGCTAGGTATTTAGCCACCTCAGCATTGATTAGTTTTGGATGTCTAAGCTCTGATACACATGGCTTCCCATGGCTTCACTCTACAAAACATATTTACAACGTGAAGAATACATCTACAAGAAATCTACATTTCAAGGGTTTTACAAATCATCCTTGTATCTTTCCCCTGAATTTGACTCCCTCCTGTCCCCTTCCCCATGTCAACTTTTTTCTGCCCAGCTCAACGGTCCAAAGTCTACACAAATGCAGCTCAAAAGTGTTAAGACTGGACAACAGTTTAATAGTTCCTGTACTCAAAACCATGTGCAATTGTTTATAACTTTTCACACCATGAAGGAATTCTGATTCTTTAGCTTTTCAAGTTCTTTAATTTGTTGCCTCAAAAATAGTATCCTGCAAGAAAACAGAAATAAATCGGTATAAACATTTTCATTTCATTATACAAAGACATTAAGTATCTAGATACATAGTTCTATAATTTCAGGAACAACACCTTAGTTCTATTAATAAAATTCAGATATTTTTTAATTCCCAAATCTGTTCAATCACCTACAAGCACTGTATGCAGACGCAGAGACCTGCAGTGTTTGATATCTTAGTTCAGAAAATTAAGTTGTTGTATTTCATCATGGCTGATATGCACTTATGTTTAAAAGCCTGCTCTTCATTTGAATTTAACCCCCCGAAAAAGCAGAACATTGCAAGAATATACTGAGCAACTGAATATTCTGAAGTATGGTATTGTGCCTGTGTCATGTAGTTTTCCAGACTGTACAAGAATCCAAGGTGCTCATAAATCTTCTCTAAAGAAGCAAGTTTTCTTTTAGGTGCAACACTTTTTATTTTTCCTAGTATTTGTCTCTGTGGGTAGTGGTAGTCTCTAGTTATGGTAAGCTCCAATCTCAAAATACCCGATCATTAAAAGGCGTCCAAGAAAAGTTGTAACTACACCTGGCTCAGAAATTCCCTTCTGCATTTTTTCTCCTTCACTGACATAAACAATTGTGATTAATGAACGTTTGACTTACATAACTATTTCCCATAATTTTTAATTAATATTTTCAAACACCTTTTCATGATGCTGAAGATGCAATGCAGGCACTGTGGAATTAAGAAAATATCCAAGGAAAGTTGAAGTTTCATATAAATAATCTATGACATTTGAAGCAACTTCAACTGATGTAGAAGAAACATCTGCTATCAGCTTTGATAATACCATCCTTCGCAAAAGCCTCCCCCACCAACTTGTTACTTATGCCATGTATTCCACATCTTTGGGATTGCAGTAAAAATAAAAGAAACATGTTATCATAGACTCACAGTCATAATATCCACTGATAACCATTACCCATTGACAGCTTAAGAATATGCAGTATACAAGAAGCAAGGTGTTATTTAGTGACCTGAACAATGATATTTGACAAGTTATTTCAGCTCGAATGCGCACCCAGAGACAGAAATGAAACCTTAAGAAATAAAACCTGTAGGAAACCAAGCAGTTCATTAAATACACTACAGAAATTTTAATTTCTATAATGAAGATATGAATAAACTTTCAGAAATAATGGATATTTTTCATTCTTTATTAGAAAAGATTTACAAATGTATTATAACTTGCTTCTGACTAAAGGATTGTTAGCTGTCAAAAAGCAAGAACTTCCAGGATAAAGACAGCTATTTAAACAGCATGCATCACTACCAAAGCAGCTTAAAACAGTAAATCAGATTCACTGTATTCAAACTGTAGTGCGACTTAATAGGTGTGATAACATCATTCAAAAGGGAAACCGAATATGAAAGCAGATTTAGGATCACGACTACTAGTGAAAAGTTTCAGCATATATTGTAAGTCTAAATGTTTCAACCTTGCACAACAGTTTTCAACAACATGTCTGTGTATTGCTTCAGTGTTACAGAGAAGACCTGTTATTAATGACTTAAGAAGCAGAAGTCTACTTTGCTATAATCGTCTCACTAAAGAACCCGAAGATCTTCCCAGATGCTTCCTAAGTAAAAACATTATTTCTCCCTTAGTTTGTGATACCCACCACACCTGTTCATACTTGCTTTGGCTTTAGGCCTACCGAATGCCTCGTACAAACTGTAGTCTTTAAGACCAGTATAAATCATGCAGGCGTGCACCCATATGATCTGTGCATCATGCATAGACAAGCATTTTACAAGTCAGCTGAACTAGGAGGAGTTACTCAGTTTTTCATAATGCACTAATGTATCTGGAAAGGTACTACTTTACCATGTGAAAATACATACAGAAGATGTGTATCTGGTTCTAGTTCATTGAAAACTAAGAGGTATCTGTGTCAGAAACAGGTAAAATGTACCAAGAGAAGACAGCTTGCAAATCTGGCAAGTATTAGCATACTTACAAAGTCATCAGCAAATATAACTCATGCAAACCAATGCCAGAATGAGAATCTAATACCACCCTGAAAGTTACCATTTTTGAAATAAACACAGAGCATACAATTACCTTTGCTCACGCAAAGTTGCTTGAATTTCACATACTCGAACTAAAGACCTTAAATTCTTTAATTCAGTACAAATTTCTGACATATGGACACTTCCCATGTTATGGGCTTCCTCACGTAATCTTGATGCCTGCAATGGTTACAAATAAAGGTTAGGATTTTGAATCATGCATTGGAAACAAGTGGCTGTAGCCAGAGAACTGCTGGATAAGTGTCTTGAAACAGCAAAGCACTCTTAACTTCAAAAGGGAGTATTAAATCAGAAGTACATTAAATTCTCTACAAAAGCCCATTTAGAATCAGAAATGAAAAAAACTGGCTGCCAAGAGGATGTCTAACCCAGGCCCATGCTACAGCAGGGATGGTTTAGATTTTCTTGATCCTAGCAAACATTTACCCAACCATTTGAAAGACAGTATATGACAGGGCTGCAAGTTTCCAGAGTAACTTGTACAAGTATTTAAGTCTCCATTCACTATTTCAATGGCAGACTTAAATTTCCCATCTAAATTAAGCCCTAGTGACAAAACCCCCAATTGAAAGCCATCTTGTTTCCAGCTACCTTATACAGGAAAAAGCCCATAACTTTGCAACCCTCCTCAGCTGCTCTCTTCCATCATTTTAATATCCCCACTTAGGCGGGTGGAGAAAAGAAGAAATGTAAGTTTGGAAGGTATGACTTATCCAAAACTTGTGCATTCCTTAAAAGTCTTGTCACTGAACTGGGTAAATGATTCCAGGGAACTTCTCAACAGCACCAAGGGGACTAGTATAATTACTCTGAGGTCCTGTGTATCACACTGCAATAAGGAAAGTGTATTTCTTGCAAGTGGCACAAAGAAAGAAACAAAAAAAAGAAAACCATACAACCATAGAATCAAATTGTTTCAAATAAAGCTTTCACTGTAGTCTTACTCTTTAGCAGTATTATTCTCTGCTGTACTGGGTGTGGCTGGAATGGAGTTAATTTTCTTCATAGCAGCCCATATGGTCCTATGTTTTGAATTTGTGACCAAAACAGTGTTGATAACACACCAATATTTTAGCTATTTCTGAGCAGTGCTTACACAACATCGGGGTTTCTCCCTTTCTCTCTCTGCCTCTCCCCCAGGAAACAGGTTGTAGGCAGGCAAAAGGCAGGGAAGGAAAAAGGCTGGGACAGCTGACCTCAACTGACCAAAGCAATATTCCATACCATAAAATGATATTCTCAGCAGTAAAACTGGGGGGCAGTTTTCCAGTGGTTGCCTCTGTTCAGGGACTGGCTGGAGGTAAGCAGACTACTTCTGCATCACTCCTCACCTCGCCCTTTACTTATTAAGCTGCGTTTTACTCTACCCATGAGTTTTCTCATTTTTGCCCTTGCAAATCTCTCCCCCATCCTACTGGGGGGGACAGCGAGCATGCAGCTACTTAGCAGCCTGCTGGGGTTAATCCATAACATTTGCTGAGGTACACTTACACTTTATCTTTCCTCCCCCAAAATAACGGTATTTAGTCCAGGTTTTTATCAACTCTGGCATTTGTCCAGCTCAAAGAAGCATGTCGTGTTCTAACTCCCTACATTAAAACTTTCCTTTCCTGGAGCGTGCTGACATCCAGGAATACCTTGGTCTCCAGTAGGCCATCATTTTGCGTTTCCTCCCTACACACCTCTACCTAAAATTCTGCTTCTCACATTCCTTAAAGATAGTTACGTTGATTCTTTTTTAATTAACCACATTACTGGATTATTTTCCAGTTTTCCATATTAAGTGCTAAGACTGAGAGAGACCTGCTAATGGCTCAAGAATTTTTAGCTACTAAGTACTGCACAGCACATTTCAAGTCTGACTGCTTTAACACATACCTGTCCCAAATCACCTTATTTATTTTTCAGTTTACTCTGGCATGTGCTTTTATGCTCTAATTCCAATTTAAGCTCTGCATCTGGTTAGAAATCCAGAGAAACAACCGCACTGCACAGTTCAGACTCTTAGATTTCATCTATCTTACCTTTTTCACTATGTATTGCTCTTACAGTTCCATTCACTTTTTCTTCTATAGCAAGTATCTGACTTAAGTCCCTCAACTGTTAGTAGTCAAAACTATAAACAACACTGTCACGTGAAATCATGTGAAAGAGCAGACAGGACAATACAGCATGTAACACTCGGCACAAAGGCAAAAGTATCCAACTGAGTACACAACCACCTAGCGCTATGCTGGTTTTAAGAAAAATCTCTTTATTACTGATAGCAGGACAAAAATATAAGCCATCAACTGTAAAAATCTGTATTTTTTGCATTAAAATATATGCCAATTCAGTACACAGTGAAAATAATACCATCAAAACTATGGGTCAAAGCCATTGAGAGAAATGGCTGCTCTGCATCATCTCTTTATACGCACATTCCACAGCAATAGCTCAGTCATCTGCCTCAGTACAGGTGGCAATGTCTTAAAATTAGATCTAAAACTTATTGAAAAGAAAAAAACAGGTACCCCCCCAGAGTCCAAATAGGGTATCGGTCTAGACTACACTTCTAAGAGTCATCTTACAGTTACGACCCACAGTGTAGGCTTGAGCCAGCATGCAACCACTCTTCAAAAGACCAAAGTAAACTGGGCGAGGTAAGATTAATATCCCACACTCACTGTGTCAGACAGGGCTGCCTCTGAAAGGACTTGAACTAGACTCAATAACCAGTACGGTTCCTTTGAGTAATACATTCCAAGCAGCTGACATGCATCCAGTCTTCCTGTATTACCACAACAGGATAGGTTTCATGCAGTGAAGTTATAAAATATGCACGGCACCTCTACTGGATTTCGCATTATGTAAAAATAGCCCAAATTCAGTCTGAGCCCTCCACATCATCTTAAAAATAGGGTACAACAAACAAGACAAAGCTTCTTTTTCACAGGGTAGAACTAACAACTCAGCAACTCAAACTGTGGCATAGTCTCAAAGAGTTTAACGCTGTCACCTAATTATAACATTTTCCACATAACAGAAATATCATTATTATAAAAAAAATCTGTTGAAATTTATGTTCTTTGTAAATTTAACAAGAACTTTGGCAGTAAGAAAATAATTACGAGGACCGCTATTCATCTGAGAGAATTTCAAAAGCTCTGGTATTCTAAGCAAGACTAAAAATACTCGACTGCTAAATGGCAATCACATGTAATACACGCAGGTTTGGCCTAATCTCTTTTCCCCTCTCCTCTTTTCTGGCTAAGGCCAAGCATCAGGGGGGTTTTGAATACCTGCAATTCCTAGAAAAATCAACCTCCCTAAGAAAATCAGATTTTTAAGCTACACATTTTGTACTGTCACAGGGAACAAAGCACAGGTGTACTCACCTGCTTTTCTGCATGGTCTGCAGGCCAACCTTGAACATGCTTTATAAGGTTTTCATTGAAGTGTGCTGCTAGCGTAGGTGTTAATGAACAAGTGGGTCGTACAGATGTATTCTGCGGCGCAGGCGTTGAATTTGATGCACTGGTGCTAGAGGTATGATTTGGACCTGGTGACGGGCTTCTCTGACTACTAGAAGAATTAAAGAAAAAAGTGAGCATTAAAAATACATATGTAAACCTATAAACACTTAAAATTCATTGCTTCCAGCCACAAAAACACACACAGAATTTAAACCACAAGTATTTCTGGTAGCCTAAACCTGTGCTAGTCTTCCACGAACAACCTACGTGCATGGGAACTGAGTGCTACAACACAACAGGGGTTGCTTGCTCATAGGGGGGTTGTCTTCTTAAGAATCCCATCTCTTTGTATGACTCACTAATCCACAAGAACTCTTGTGCCCCCAATTTGCAAATACTCATCCTCCAACTTACACCTGGATGGTAAACTCTCACTGTGAAGTTGGTTTTTTTTTTGTTTCACTTTATCACTTCTCCCAATAAAGCTATGATGCACAACCTGAACAGCTATCATTATGCCAAATAAGCTACAGAAGTTCCCCCCAAATATGCAAAAATCACTGATACTTAATTTTACTTTCCCTGTGTCTAGAAACCCATGTATCTGGGCCAGCAGTAACACCACACTTTCACATTGTATGCATCCAACCATATCGAACACAACTGTCAGAGCTGTATCTGCACAATTCTGCTACATGCAAAGAGTTCATAGCTATTCTCAAACTTCTATATTATAAGCAACAGAAAACTCCACAGTAACTTTCCCCAGCATCAAAAGAGCTATTTGGTGTATCACTGTTTTCAACGGATAAGAATGGGGGGGGGTTTCTCTCCTCTTTGTAAGCACTGCCATCTAGATGACATGATCTAGGAAACTCGAATTTGCACTGGGAGGAACGTATGACCCATAGTGGGGAAGCTTAGAAGCTGATGTTTCAGCACATGACCTTTGCTACTCTTCCACCCCTTGCAAATCAGGGCCTCTACTCTCTTACTTCCTTTTCCAGCATTTGTCCAATCACACCCTCCTCCCCCCAACAGAAAGTGGCTCATTTTTCTATTTGGCTAAGAAGGGGTGGAAGCAGCAGTAGTTATCCATGTGAGCAAGGACAGGTCAGGATGAAAAGTATGGCCTGTTCCTCTCCACCCATGTAAGGGAAAACAAAAGAAACAATAACCCTGAGCAGGAGAGAAGAACATCACTAGCATCCAAACTGTGATGGTGCCTCACAGCTAAGATGTTCTTTGACACTACACATATTAAGAAATAGTAATACTACCTAAGTATGCAGCATTTACTTGTAAGATGATGCTTACAATTACTCTTCCACTGGAAGCAGCTTTTTAACACAGGCCATAATTTCAGCCTATTTCTTAAAACTTGCTTACTACTTGCCTACAAGTGATACAATGTAATATGAACCAAAAACAAATTTGAGAGGAACCTCAATTCATCACCTAACCTACCCCCTTGAGGACTGAAAACATCCTAGCATAATGCAACTATCTTTACAGTCCAATGCACCTTGCCATTTATCCTAATCACTCACAGTTGCAAATTATTACAGCAGGTTTCCAAACAAACAGCCAACAAATTAGGTACCGCTCACTGCTCTGCAGCAAAGACTTTAATCCCATTCCTTTCAGTACCCCCAAACTTGTTTAAAGCCTTATAATATTAAAAAAAATATGCAGAAGTTTTTTAGCAGGCAGCTTTATTAGAGCTGTATACATAATTTTCCCTTGATTTCAGGCAGAACTTTCAAAAGGAATATATGATGTAACGTGGGGTAAGGGGCAGTGAAGGAAAGTATTCTTTGGGTTTTGGTTTTGTGCTCCGAGTTCTCTTTGGTAATTGGCTCAACTACTTCAAAACCACTTACAAGTGCAAACACTTAACTACAAAAATGTTCTGATTAGGAAAAAAAGACATTTACATTTTGTCAATATGCTAGAGGGTAGGCTGCTTTTGTAAGGACCTGAATGGGCACACTGAAGCCAAGTTCAAAAAAGGCAAATGCAAAGTCCTGCACCCGGAGTGGAATGACTCCATGGAACAGCACAGGCTGAGCAGGTAGAAAGCAGCTTTGCAGAAAAGGACCTGAGGACCCTGGTGGACAAGTTAATGCAAGTCACCAATGTATCCCTATGGCAAAGCAGGCCAAACCCATGCTGGGCTGTATTAGCAAGAGTGTGGTTGAAGAAAGCACTCTCTCTCTTTCCTTCAGAGCTTGAGATCCACAGTACCTGGAGCACCTGCGCAGTGGGGAGCCCAAAACCATACTAGAATTAAACTGCTACACCAAGAGAATCCAGCAGAGGATCACACAGATAACTACTGGGCTGAGGCACATGCTACATCAGGAGAAGCTAAAAGTTTATTCAGCCTGGAAAAGAGAAGGCTGAGGAAAGGGCACTGAAAGGATCTTCTTAGTTTTTTTAACAACCTATGGGGAGAACAGACGGCCAGGCTATTTTCAGAGATGCACAGTGACAGGACAACAGGTAGGGACACCAGCTGCAACACAGGAAACTCTTAATTCCACAGAAGGAAAAAAACATTTCACTGTAAGGGTAGTCAAACAGAAGATGCTCAGAGATATTAAAAAAAAAAAGTCATCTGAACAATGTCCTTAGCAATTCAAACTTTGAGTCCTACTTTGAGTTGGGACTTGGACTAGATCACAACTAAGAGTCCCTTTCAACCTAAATTATTCTCTATGTATTCATACAGGATCAGCATACTGATGGTGCAGAGAAAGCCTAAATTAATATTAACTAAGCAGAACTGAGGCATTGCCTTCAATGTTTATTTACCCCTTAGTTCTAATAGGACCAAAGTTCCCCTATGACTTGCCTCTACTCTCTTTACCAACCTGACTTCTCTGACTTCTACTTCATCAGTAAAAATCACTCTAACACAACAGAAACATTTCAGGAAAATAAAAAAATGCAGCATCACAAAATATCCTAGCACCTCTGTGTCAGCAGCAGGGGGAGCTACGAATGCAGCAATGACAGCAACTATTCCTATGGGGTTTTTTTAATTGTTCAATAAAGCTAAACTGCTGGATAAGTTAAAAACTGACTATGCCACAGGTCTCAAAATACTTCCAGAGAGGCAAACACCATCTGCACAAGAGTATGAGACCAGGATGGCTCCAAAATACACTACTACAAGCTACCAAATCTTACAGCCTACAAAAAACACCAACACACCTCCCCCTCTAGCAGTTTAGCATTTTCTAAGGTAAAGGAAAAATATCCCCAGTCTTTTCTGGAAAAAAAGAGAACTACCAACCTGATGAAAGTATTAATTATGGAAGCACTCATTTAGTTCCATTTTAAAGCAGCCATAATTCATTGCATGTCTTTGAAATCATCTCTTAAAAAAAGACTCACTGTATGTCTACATTGTATTCATTTCCTAATTCATATGACCAAAATGTTTACAGCTTTAAAGTTTATCAATAGCTATTGACGTATTTCTTAGACAATGCTTCCTCCCAAACAAGTTTATTTTAGCTCCATTCACTTAAAGTTTTTAATAACAGTAAAAGCGAAGGAAATCTAGTTGTGATTAACTCTATATATAAGCTGTAGAAAAATGCAACCTTAATTCATAAAGCCTCTATTTGAAACCCCTGTCCACAGTTCAGGTTGTTAAGTTGTTGTTCATTTCTACAAAAAAGTAAAAGGAATTAGCCCCAGGAACAGTCCCACATCTGACTGACAGCCTTCACCTACAAAGACAATCTGTTTTCTATCAATTCAGAAACACCATCCAGACTCAGGAAATCTTTTGCAGATAAGTAAACGTACATCTGATCTGGCACATTTTAATTCACCTCCACTACACTGAACAGACTAAAAAACCAGTTGCACAGGTTATTCCACTTATAAGCACCTGTTTCTTCATCTACTTTTGCAAATAAGACACTTCCAAAAGAGAGAGAAATGCATGAACTCGTGATGTACAACATGACACAGTTACAAACATGTAACTATTTGAAAGATACAGGATACTAAACAATATGGTCACCAATATCTTTGATACTGGCCTTTACACTCTTTATTTGCACGCTACCTCTTCCTCAAATATAGGACAGTGGTACCTTCATGACCTCTCTACTTCAGCAGTACAGATGCTGGGACAAACTCAGCTTCCCTTCTTCAGCAAAATGCTGATGCCATATGGAGCAATGGCTTGCAGAGGGCCAGTAGATCCCAAAGGAAACTCAATGCAGGTAATGGTTATGCCAGAGTAAGAAGCCCTATAACCTGAAGTGATGGTAGTGTGTGGATCAGCAGGTCAAACGTCCACCAGCATCACTTCACACAGACTCCAGGCTATACCAAACGTTTCCAAGAATTAGACTACCCTCTTTAGCAAGATTTTGTATGGGGAAAAGGTGATCAGTGAAGGACAAAATGGACTGTGACTGAGAGCTGTTCCCCAAAAAAGTCTAATGTTCCTTATGAAAAAGTCTAATGCCCTTACTAGAAACGTTTACACCCTTAAGCTGAACATCACAGTGTCTCCATGAACCCAGAACATGGAGCAAATCAGAGTTAAATCATTTATGCTTTATAATGCTTTTCGTAACTGCATAGAAAGAAACAAAACCTCTAAACTCAGAAATCACAATATATTGAATCACTTGTAAAATTGACTCCAGAGGGGCTGGCAGAAATATGAATTCTGTTTTGCTTCTGTGAATGTGTCATGGGTTCAGCAGCAGCAGTCATTTTTTCTCCTTCTTGGTAGCTGGTGCAGTGCTGTGTTTTTGATTTTGGGCCTGGGAACAGCACTGATAACACCAGTGTTTTCAGTTACTGCTTGGTAATGTTTTGGTCTGACCAAGGACTTTCTGAGTCTCATGCTATACCAGGGAGGAGGGGGACCCGGGAGGAAGCAGAGACAGGACACCTGACCCAAACTGACCAAAGAGATTATTCCATACCACAGCATGTCATGCCCAGGATGTGAAAATGGAGAACAGAGACCCGGAAGGGGGTGGTGGTGGACTGGGGGTGCACAGCATGGCCAGGTTTTTGGAATTGGGGGGTTCGCTGCTGGGGGGTGCACTGGCTGGGTCGGGCTTGGTGAGCAGTTTTATTCTCTTTCCTTGTATTTCTCTTGTATTATTATTGATGGTAGCAGTAGTGATTTGTGTTATACCTTAGTTACTAAACTGTTCTTATCTCAACCTGTGCGAGTTGAATTCTTTTGATTCTCCTCCCCATCCCCCTGGGACTGGGGCAAGAAAGAGGGGTAGTGAGTGAGTAAGAAAACTGCGTGGGTGGGGGGCTTAAACTACGACAGAATGAAACTCCAATGGTGGTCCTCCAACAGTAGATTAGCTCTGGCAGATACCACATTAGCTCTTTAACAAAGGTATTTAGCTTCATCCTCTAAATCGTATGTTTAATAGGCCAAAGAATCCACAAATTGCAATGAATGTAACATACAGTGGATCCAGAGGAAAAAAGACAGCAGCATTTCAATATACCTTGAACGCTGAAGACTTCGTGGAGAAGAAGGCTCATGACCTCCCTGCTTGTCAGCTATTACCGGCTGCTGAGGTGCTGCCTGTGAAGCTGGTCCTTGTTTAACACCTGGAGTAGGAACCTGGAAAGTTCAGAAATTCATTAGATTTCCTCCACAATAAACACTAAGTGTAAGAACCAAAGGAAAACACAGAAATCACAAGTTACAAGTCCAGTGGGGCTTTTGCTACGAGGTCTTCTGTTGACAGAATTTTTATACTCTTCACACAGTGGGTTTGTTGATTTTTTTTTTCTTTTTAAATAAATCCCCTCTAGTTCACAGCTGTTATAGCTTTTTTCACAAAACCAGAAAGAGTCCTTAACAGACATAACAGAAGCAAATTTAGATCTGACTTGTCAAAATATTGCAAGCTTACTAGGTAAAATAGTTTAACTCAATTTCATTTTTAACCATATCTTCCATGTATGCACTAAGCTCATTTTCAACCTCAGAAGAACTGTTGTTATCCAGAGGAAAATTTTCACTTAAAACATCAAAAAATTCCCTACTTGAAAACATGTTACATAATGCCAAGAGCAGACTCGTAGAACCACTGAATAGTTAGGGTTAGAAAGGACCTTAAGATCATCCAGTGTCAACCCCCCTGCCATGGGCAGGAACACCTCACACTAAACTATGTTGGGTCACAACTGTATTATAACATCTCTATCAGAAAAGGAAAAAAACCTAAAGCATATTTATCAGTTTGCTATTCTCCCTTTTCAACTGTTCTGCCAGTTCTGAACTAACGAATGACTAATATATTTATTTTTTTTTAACCAAGGGAAAAAGCACCAGTAGCTTTCTTCTTTTATCTTCCATGGGACACATTCACATTGAAGACATCGATTCACCAGCAGCAAGATATGGTCTTTTTAATGGGATTCTTGAACTACAATAGGATGAAAAGTGTGGAATATACTAGTGTCTGAATTATCGTAAGTGGAGTTCAAGACACTTTTTGTGCCCTGTTATCTGCCTACCTCTGTCCCTTCTTAAGTACACACAAAAGAGGAAGCAGCTCCAATATTTACCCCTCACTCTGGAAAAATCAAATGATGAATTTTAAGAAAGAGGGAGGGAAACAAAATGGGCTCTAGAGATCCATAAAGAGAACAACAATTATCAGGCACACTAACTGGCATTTGCTGACATAAAGCTGGTGTAGATTACTAACGAGTGGTCATCTGAACCTCCAGAAACTCTCTCCTTTTCAGAAAAAGACTCTTGTGAAACAAACCCCAGAGGGCAAGCCAGACAGTATCTCTAAAGCAAACTCAAGACATAACTTCACTTATTTAAATATACAGAAAAATCTAAATGTAATCTTGAACCTAAGAGGAAACCCCACCTTTTAAAATCACCACCAAAAGAAAAAAAAAATATCTGAATAGCACATGAAAAGTCATGGTTCTGAAAAGGTAAAGCAAGATCATTGTAAGACCACTTACTGGGTTGAGATCAACAGGACTATATAGTTGGAGGGCAGGGTAAAAGTAGTTCATAAGTTTATGAAAAAACAAAACAAACCAAAAAACCCAAAACACCCCAAACCAAAAAACCCCACCCAAAGCATCTTTATGAAATGTATGACATGAAGAACTTTTCTATTAATGCCTCAATTTTGTTCACCCTGTGAACAGACAAAACTATAGAGGCTGTACAAACAGAAGAAACAACTTCAAAAGCAAAGTACATCAGAGATAATATGATCACCTGGCAGACCCAAACTGGGAAACTAACTAGCGCTCTGGCTGGTAAAAATAAAACCAAACACAGGTTGTAAAGAAAAACTGGGATTTGAGAAATAAATGATCCACAAAAACTCTGAACTATTCCTTGTTTTCCAAGTGTTTCAAAAACTGTAATCAAGTGTACAAGGAACAGAAAAATATGAAGGGCTAAATAAAAATAATTCCATAAGCTACATTCTCACTGAGTTTGACAGGCGTGTGTAACATGCTTTACACAGTTACAGTGCAGAAATTCAGAACAATTTCTAACCACACAACACAGGCACAGCTGAACAGCAAAACGTGAAGCCTAGGATCCTGGAGCCTGTGATACCTGAGCTGCCATGTGCACACAGCACACCTCCACACAGACACACCAGCTTAAGCGCAGAAACATTAGAGGCATGTTCCCGCAATCCTAAGTAACAGGTCCTGCTGTGCAAATGGTACTACACTGTTCCCAGAGACAGCCCAAGTATCCATGTATCCAGCAGTGGGCTCTACTTGCATGGTGCCAGCTCAGCTTTGTCTACACCAGCTTCATAGAAGCACCTTAAGTCAATGACCTTGCGTTTTGAGATCGTGTCCTGGCACAGCACCACATCTTGATTATGCATAATTTACCTCAGACTCTTGGAACTGGATAATATAGCCTGACTGAGATATCCAAAGCAGCACTAAACCAGGCATGCTCACACTGGGGTTAGCACCACCTAAATTCTCATCTCAATCCCGTTTTACAGAATTGGATTATGTGAACACTGGACGTACTTAGAAAACAAAGCTTTTATGGTTATTATATCCTAGTGCAGTAAGAGTTAACTTCCTGACAGAGCGATGAGAAAAATTTGCCAATACATATAACAATGCACAAGAGTCCCTCAGGATTAATAGCATTCTGAAGCAAAGGCGTTATAGCTTAGGATAAGTGACTCAGAAATTTACTACACTTAACACTTTGATTGCAACCACATTGTAAGTGCTTAAAAAATGAACCAGATGTGCAATCTTACCTCACTGTGGTACAATCTTAAGGAAAGATGGATTAAAATACAGTAGTTTCAGAAGGTGTTACAGTATGCTCATCAAAATACAGATGTCACCACTTTCAGAAGACCTTCTATATAGGTATCAATAAAATATACAATACCCTACTTTGAAAAGGCTGGAGGCGAAATCCTGCATGCCAAGTCACTAACTACAATCACAGAACCCTGCATGTAAGTGGAGATTCTCTTATCAGATAAAGCAAAAAATAACCAATGTGTTTTTTTGTTGGTTTTTGAGGAGTGTCAGCATTGCTGGAGTTACAACCTGCATTAAATTCAGATCAACTCTTCTCTAAGCCATACTCCGCCCTCAAGTTTTTTGCTTTGACTGAAAACCTATGGGAAGATACATTCAATGACAGTCAGCCTACCAAGACAGACTGGCCCCACTTAAAAATTTGGCTTGCTGTCACTTTCTCTTAAGGCATAGTTTACTACCATGACAACTACTTCATAGGTATAATGCCAGCCTTGTAGGAAAACATCTGTAGCAAACTGATAAATACTAAAGCAGCTAAGTTTATAGAACAAGGATAAATGCTTTTGCCATGACTGTAATGTAGCTGACAATCAGAACTTTATTTACAAAGTGGAAATAGATCTCTGGGTTATAGAGACCAGAACAAACCAACTTCCAGTTACTGACAGTAAACAACTTAGTAAGATTTCTCCCATCTTTGTTTCAAGTCTGTCGATTCCACTGATCAAGCTATTTGACAATTTTGTTCCTTGTCACCTAGCTATGGGATGTGATTCAGGATGCACTCTAAGGTCAGAAACAAAACACAACTAGCAGGATTAGTACACACGAGGCTTTCACAGTTCATAGTACTACTGTCAGTCACAACAAACTGATATCAGAGGTTCTCTTCCAAGCAGAAAATTTATAGAAAGATGCCTGAGCTAAGCGGAGAGGGGTGCTGGTATGTATGTGTGGAGTGCAGAACAGAGACTTGAATGAAGAGACAGTCAGGCTCTCATTGCATGCAAGCAGCAAACCTCTAGGAGAGGTTCAAATGGACCTCCCCAGTGGACTTCTATTTTTCACAGCCAGAACAACACTGTAACTGCTACATTTTTGTTTCTTACCCAAAAGGCACAGGAGTTTTATGCCCTGCAGCTCTACTCATCACTACAAAACTATCTTGAACATGAAAGGCTACTTTCCACCAGAGGGTGCAAACCAATAGCTCTGCCTTCAGTCCTCTTTAGTAAGAAAATCCTCCTTCCAAACAGGTATTTGAACCTAGAATCTCTTACCACCCTTACTCTATAATATGAATCACAAGCCTTCAACTAAAAAGAAAGCCTGTAAGGGGAAGTTCATCTTGAGTGCCTCTAATTACATCTGTTTTCCCCATCTGTACACAGCAAAACAGTTTCTGATCTGCTGGACAGACAAAATAAATAATCTGTCTCAGCTTCAACTCTATTTATAACTCAATTTCACCATTTATAGGATATGAAATACTGAGCTCAGATTCTACAAAAGACAGTCTGCCTCTGAAGAGTGACCTGCTAGAGGGATGACCCCAAACACACACACGCGCACACACACACACACACACACACACACAAGCGTGAAAAAAGACAACATTTTCTACTTTTTCTACTTTATGTTTTCTACTTCATCCTCAGGAAGAACCTTATGAGCTTATTTGTTAGTATCAATTAATGTTTTCTTGTCACTGATCCCATTAAGTAATTCTGAATGAATGGAGGTGAGGGGGCAGGAAGGGAAAGGTACATAATATTACTGACCTTGTGAACACCTACAACACTTCCAAAACAAATTTGAGACTACATCAAGTCAACTTCTTCAAGAATTTCTCTCCCATTCTAAAAATCTTTCATTGGCTAAAGTCTAGAGAACTGCATCAGCTGTTGCCTTTGGAGTAAGTTTTTGTTTTCATTTATATATGTTAAAATATTGATCTCAAAGCACACAACTATTTTGGAGGACTTCCAATATACTTAGTATTTTACAGAGTACTGGTCCAAACAAACTTGCCTGAACACACCCTGAACTCAACCTTTCTCTCTCTGCAGTATCACTGAGTGGTTTAGCAGAGACACCAGCTGAACAGAGGAGAGGCTCCACAGAAATCTGTCAGTAAGGTCTGGATAAAGAGGAGAGATTATAAGTAGGAAAGGACGCTCTGGTGCTACACTTACTTGTACTTAAGCACCTGATTCTGAGACTACGTGTTTTCTCTAGTGCTATGGGGGCACTTTTGTGAAGCAAGTGCTTAGCAGTGTAAGCATCCTCCACTGCTGCCTTTACAGACAAGCATCTCTTTCCTGTCCAGAGTAAATCACAGTAAGAACAGCCCTCTGCCATGGCTGCTGTTTCTCACTGCTCCTCTCAATGAGAACTAGTCTAATTTAATTTTCCTTTTTCCTTGTAACATGTCCACTTGCCCTGGAGCGCTCTCCCAGCACCACAACCCCATAGAATGATACAGGCTTGGGGAGGAGTGTCTGGAAAGTTGCTTTGGGGAAAAGGACCTGGTAGTGCTGGTCAACAGCTGGCTGAACATGAGCCAGCTTGTGCCCAGGTGGCCAAGAAGGCCAAGAGCATCCTGGTCTGTATTAGCAATAGTGTGGCCAGCAGGGCCAGGGCAGGGATTGTCCCCCTGCACTGGGCACTGGTGAGGCTGCACTTCGAATCCTGTGTTCAGTTCTGGGTCCCTCACTACAAGAGAGACACTGAGGTGCTGGAGCAGGGCCAGAGAAGGGCAACAGAGCTGGTGCAGGGTCTGCAGCACAAGTGTGATGAGGAGCGGCTGAGGGACCGGGGGGGTTTTAGTCTGGAGAAGAGAAGGCTCAGGGGGAACCTTATCACTTTCTACAACTGCCCAACAGGAAGATGGAGCCAGAAGGGGGCTGGTCTCTGCTCCCAAGTAACAAATGACAGGACAAGAGGAAACAGCCTCAAGATGTGCCAGGGAAGTTCAGGCTGGATATTGGAAACAACTTCTTCCCAAAAGGATGCTCAGGCATTGGAACAGGCTGCCCAGGGCAGTGCTGGAGTCACCGTCCCCGGAAGTGTTCAAAAACTGTGTAGATGAGGCCCATCGGTGACATGGGTTAGTGGTGGCCTTGGCAGTACTGGGGAATGGTTGGACTTGATGATCTTAAAGGTCTTTTCCAACCTGATTGATTCTATGATTCTATTTCCAGACAGCATCTGAAGCAAGCGCAATATTTTTAAGAACAGACGAGTGTACTAGAACTGTATACTAGAACTGTATGGCAAAAATACAGCCTAGTAGTTGCTTCCAGTTGTTTCTGGTTATACTGGGAAAGAGAGCATGCATATTATATCATCCTACATATAACTGCCAGTACATGGATATATAGCAGCAATACTTATTATGTATACATAAAAGGATCATACCTTCTGCTGCGATGATACCGGTGGCGTAGTCATCAAAGGTTTAAGTGGAACAGTGTTAGTCTGAGGCGTGCTTATTCTTGGAGATACGTATGATCTTGGTGATGAGGCATCAGACGTTAAAGACATTGGAGACTGATTAGATGGCTGAGCTGTAATGAAAAAAAGAAAGGTTCTTTCTAATAAAGCCATATCATATCTTAAATGTGAATTAGATTTGCTTTGGGTACTTTGGAGTATGCTGTGATAATACACAAACATATTCACCTTGAGACTGCTGGGGGTGAACAACTGGAATTGTTCAATATTTTTTCAAAAAAAAAAAAAAACCACTATCATATATTCATCAACAATCCTAACTTAAGAATTGTATTTTCCCCGAATGCTCCACTTATAAAACTTGAGGGGAGGGAGAAAGAGAAGAAGCTATTACGCAATACTTTTTAAACAGGAAAAGCCTACATTAGTTTGTGATTCCTATTTTAGAGTGCTCAACCCAATTTAACCAACAGAATGCATGAATGGTTAATCTAGAAACCTACTCACCCATTCTAGGCACTACCAACAATCCCCTGCCCATGTTTTAATTACTGGTTACAATGAGCACAATACTGGTTACCTACTCAATAACATGACTGCATTTGTTGTTTTGGTTTAAGTTTTTAGCTTTTTATGTTACAAACTAGAATTCATTGAAGACACCTGAAGGAATAATCTTGCGTGGAAGCTGAAAATTACTATTTACAGAAGACTGCACAAAATTCTCACCAGACAGAATAAACTTTCTTTTACAAATTTATGGCCTCCTGCAAGAGTCACAGTTGCACATTATTACAAGAAGGGTGCTTGAACCAAGGAAAAGGTTCATAATGGACATTAATTAAGGTCCAAAATAAGCTGAGAGGGTCTCGCATACGTTCCACAGTACTCACATAGTTAGGTAACATATAAAGAAAATCCTAAAAGGTGACACAGAAAAGCACATTTACTTAGTGGCATGTCAGATTCCTGCTCCCCAAGTAACAATTTCTTATCCTGTCTTTGGAAAAAGAAGTCATTTGACATCTCCCACACCAGGTGGCCACAGATAACAAGGGACAGCTTCTCCAAGTTTCAGCTATATCGGCCTTTAAAAAAATGCAATGTAACAATTACATGTAAGTGAAAAGAAGACTGAATACCTTGCGTAGACAGTTGTGCAGCTTGAGAAATTAGGGAAGTGATATTGAAAGCGGATGGTCCAGCAGTAAGAATTTTATGGAGTATAGATTGCAGAGAGGCTTGTGTCACAGCTGCTGTTAGAACTAAAAACAAACATTCTGTTTTACTGACAATTCTACAACATCACTTTAAACTGTTCAAACTGGCTAAATACACATTATGCCTCATTTTCTTCCCAATTTTGTTCCAGTATCCACAAGAGACCAAAGAGCCACCTGAACTATTTTTCAATTACTTGAATTCAACCCACGAATGCTTGGCATGTCTAACCAAGTCCTTTATTTAGTAGTTTTATCTTTGAGACATACACTAAAACAGTTATTTCAGAGAAGAATTTTAACTGTTCAGCTTGACCTTATGGATCAATAATAATTTTTGTAAACATGAAGAGAACATTTGTGTAATTTATTATTGTAGTAAGTAGAATATGTGGAGTTTTTTATTTTAAAGTACAATGATAAATAAATTTAAAAAAAGGCAAAAAAGCAGTATCACATTAACTCACTAAAAAGGATGGGGGGGAATGACAGGGGAGATGACTTCCTGTTCAAGGAAAAAGAAAAGATCTTTCAAGTTCAAAATCCAGACACTGTTTCTTCTTAAAAAAGAAACAAATGCAAAAAACCCTACCCAAACTCAAACTTATTTGTTCTGGGTTCAGCTACCCCATCATTGTCTGTCCACCTTGTTCTACCACTACCCTCCTTTTCCCCTTTTCCCCCAGTAAAAAAATAGTAATTTTTAACCATTTTAAAAACTGCACTACACAGGAGGAGCATCTTCCAGTATGAGCTGATGAGACCCAGCTTCTGATCTAATCTTCTCAAAAAGAAGATACAGGTTCTGTGAGATACTTCCTTAACACACACTACCCAAACACAAGTCTGAAAAAATTGACTCACCAGGCACAAACAGAATAACTCTGTATCACATGCACAGCAGGGGCAGTCCTGCTGCGCAAGGTAGAGTCACTGCTCACGTGGACCGGCCAGCCAGGCCCTCAAGCCATCAGAACAATACCAAATGCTCTTACTCAGAGACAGACGCAGCCGCTGTTCAGATACCAATGATACTCCTACTTTTTTAGACCAGCCTATTGCACTACAGTTTTAAAAGGTTTGCCCTGCACAGGAAGAAACAATAGCCTACTCACCTACTAGTACTGAATAAAGCCATAATATTTGCTGATTAAAAGGAAGACAAATAGCAGTTTTCCTTGTAAGTAATCGTAATGTACATAATAGTTAAGATTTTACTACTTTGACTTTCATGGGTTACACTTTTAAGAAGTTAATTAACTCTGGGCACGACATGTAAATGTTTTGCTTCCTATTTAAATCTGTGATCAGTGAGTAAGCAAGTTCCAAGAAGCAAGCATAAAATCCCACACCAGTTTCTTCATCAGTAACCTGCCACATCCAGATGCTGCATTAGATAGAACTACATTTCAAATGCACCAACTCTGCCTGTTCTTGCAGTGAAAAGCACTATAGCTAGTTATAAACTTTCTTGTAAAAACTAGGCCAATGTGACAAAAATCTAAGGGATACTCCAATTACACGCACAAAATTTAACTTGCTAGCAAACTTACTGATGTGATACCTTTATCCAGAGAGGCTAAAATGTACTAAAGAAAAAACTTGATAAGCAACAAGATTTAAGAACTCCTAGAAATTTCAGCATTCGCAAACAAGTATTATTAGAATAGCAGCATAAACTAGAAGAGACAAAGAACACGGCACGGAACAAAAGAACAAAAAGCTCTAGCTAAATTTTGTGCAACAGATGAATGCTGATACAGCAATTAAGTCACCAGTCTCAATTAGACTGCTCCTATACATCAGCAGTTATGGCTTAACACCCTTAAATGTTACTTGGCTCATTTAAAAAGGTTTAACAGACCAAAACCCAGTGACAATCCCCAATTTATCTAGGGATTCATTTTTCACTTCTCATTTAAAGTAAGGCTTGCATTTACAGCAGTTTAGAATCCAGTAATACACTCGTGTATAAGTAAGGGCCAACACCAACTTTAAAGATTCCTTACCTTCATTGATTTTGGATATATCCGCACTAGAATTATTAAGCTGCAACGTGGCTTGCAGAGCAGGCAGCAGCTGTCGAAGGAGATTTGGGTCCTGAAGTAACGGAGGAATTGGAGATTGCGGGACAGGTGAAACAGGAACTGTAGGAGCAGATGAAGCAGGTGCAGAAGTTGGATTCAGTCCAGAAGCAGAAGATGTAGAAGGAGTTGTGCAAGAATGGGATACAGACTTGTCCACAGATGCAGACTCTGAACAGAAGACAGACAGCAATTTTCATTTTCCCCAGTATAAGCTGGCAGCTTCTCACTAGTATAGCATTCATATTAAAAACAGATCAAATGCTTAACTATTGTTATAAGGAAAAGAAAAACCAAGCCCAACATTAATGTAACAAAAATTGAAGATATTCTGTATCTAGTGTAATTTACACTATTGAAGCTAACATTTATTAGGAACATACACACAATTTTCTACTTTAAGATACTGGACTGAAAACTGCCAGTGTAAGAAACGGGATTCCCCCCCCCCAAATTTAGAACAAACATGGGACAAAAATTCTATAAAGATAAACCAAGAGCTGTTAACATCCCCACAGCAGAATGGAAAAACATCTAAAAATGTACCTGCCCATAATTAATTTCAAACCTGTCAGTTTCTCCTGAAGCAGCAAGACTTACATCCTTTATTCACTAACTTCATTTTACCATATATCAAGACTTATTATCTAAAGAAATGTTTAGTACTTAAATTCAATTATACTGTATGACAACTTGTTCTAATTAATGAGTTATTTAATTATATTTTACTTGAAGTTAACACAAAAGTTGCTCCTCCATTCCAGTACTTTGAGAAATTCCTGCACTGAAAAGTATTTCCACTTACTATAGGAGTACCATCAGTTACTTCAAACATCCTCCTTTCAAGAAGCCTAAACCACTGTATTGCAATTTTAACTTCTCCTTCTCTCCCCAATAAACCCATCAGAGGCCTCTGCCCTCAATTCAGTGAATACTAACAGCTCTACAGCACCAAATAGGTTGGATAAAGAGTAGAAAGATGGATACAGATCCAAGATCTTACCCTGCATGGAAAAATCCAAATGAAAGCTAAAATAACTGGCTGTGAAAGTCTTTCTACTTTAAAGGCATATTTCACACCTTTTGAGTGGTGATAAGGTAAAAAGAGGTTAACTTAGTAAAGAAAAAAAATAATGAAAAGTTCTTGTTCTGTTTTACTACATAAGAATAAAATGCCACAAAATTTCTAAAAGCTTGTTTTCTGACAGTCTCAATTGCAATTTTTTGAGACTCATTTGGAGAAGAATCCTAAAAAAGTAAAATAAAATAAATTACTCAAGGAAGTATCAATATGTAAATCAAATGAGATTGGAAATCTCAATGAAAAGAAAGGGGACTTCTGCTTTCATGCAGTTACAGTAGTAATAGCTCATAACAGGTCACAAATACTGAGTAAAAAATCCTTTTCTAGTCATGTAGCTGAGAAATCTAAACTGAAGAAAAACACTGAAGAATTCAAATTTGACAGCTTGCAAGGATGCATCAGCCAGGACACACAAATATATTTTGATGTGTCAGGTAAATTTCTAAAAGGCAGCTTTATCTAGTTACAACCTCCTTGGGACAATCTATAAAGCAACTTGGCTGGCTGGCCAGAAGCCTCCAAACGAACTTGCAAAGGGACAAGAAAAGTTTTTCAGCAACATGTGACCAGAACAGATGATTAGGTATTAGCCCCCCTTAAAAAAGTCATTAGTAGTGGTCTTTGTTATAGAAGTATTACATACTATGGTGTTTAAAGTAAACTTAAGACAACCGTGACTCAAGACACATGAAGCAAAGAAGAATCTTATCATACCAAACATGGTAAGTTTAAACTTGGACCTGTCATAGTCCAAATAAAGACAAGGCACACAAAAGCAAAGGAACTGGGCACAATGGAGCATGTCAGAACTAACATATACAAGTCTCCTAGCCTGCAGTTTTGAGAATCTTACAAAAAAAAAAAAATAATTCCAAACTGAACCAAAACCCCTAATTTGAAAACAAACCAGACAAAAAACCAACCAACCAAAAAAAAACAACCCAAAACACTAAACCAAACCCGAAACCCAAGCAACTGCCAGCTTAAAAACATACTTACTGTAGTTAGGATTGCCTTTGCAGTTAGACTGAGTTATTTTAAGTAAAGAAGCAACTTACTACTGTATTATTAATTCACATAAGCAATACCTGAGCTTCAAACCACACCACCATACCAAACAGCTGGAAGTACTTTTCACCCATGCTGCAGTTTTAAACAGAAAACAAACATCATCAAAGGCAAACTCAAGCTAACAATGCAGTGAAAAGAAACCTTATGACCAGTTCAGTTCTGGGTTTTTACTCATTTCTTGAATAAAAGGACTCAAAATATGTCATACAAAACCAGTGAATTCCAAGAGGTCTGTGAAACTACTTTAGCTTTGGTAAGTTTCCCTGCTATAAACATACAAACTGAATAACATAACAAAACACAGTGCAGTTTTCTTTTAGACAATATGGAGACGCTATTCTGTAGCTGCATTACTGCAGGTAGAATCACAGAATAATTAGGGTTGGAAAGGACCCCAAGATCATCTAGTTCCAACCCCCCTGCCACAGGCAGGGACACCTCACACTAAACCATGCCACCCAAGGCTCTGTCCAACCCAGCCTTGAACACCGCCAGTGATGGAGCATCGACAACTTCCCTGGGCAACCCATTCCAGTGCCTCACCACCCTTATAGTGAAGAATTTCTTCCTCATAAACAGGGGAAGTTTAGATTGGATAAGTTTGAACCCGTTACCCCTTGTCCTATATCACTACAGTCCCTAATAAAAAGTCCCTTCCCAGCATCCCTACAGGCCCCCTTCAGATACTGGAAGGCTGCTACGAGGTCTCCACACAGCCTTCTCTTCTCCAGGCTCAACAGCCCCAACTTTCTCATCCTATCTACATACGGGAGGCGCTCCAGTCCCCTGATCATCCTCGTGGCCCTCCTCTGGACTCGTTCCAACAGTTCCATGTCCTTTTTATGTTGAGGACATCAGAACTGCACACAATACTCCAAGTGAGGTCTCACAACAGCAGAGTAGAGGGGCAGGATCACCTCCCTTGACCTGCTGGTCACACTCCTTTGGATGCAGCCCAGGGTATGGTTGGCTTTCTGGGCTGCGAGTGCACAATGAAGCTGGCTCATGTTCATTTTCTCATCGACCAACACCCCCAAGTCCTTCTCTGCAGGGCTGCTCTGAATCTCTTCTCTGCCCAACCTGGAGCTGTGCCTGGGATTGCCATGACCCAGGTGTGGGACCTTGCACTTGGCATGGTTAAACTTCATCAGGTTGGCATCAGCCCACCTCACAGACATGTCAAGGTCCCTCTGGATGGCATTCCTTCCCTCCAACCTATCAACCGAACCACACAGCTTGGTGTCATCGGCAAACTTGCTGAGGGCGCACTCAATCCCACTGTCCATGTCACTGATGAAGATGTTAAACAAGACTGGTTCCAACACTGATCCCTGAGGGACACCACTCATTACTGGTCTCCAGCTGGACATTGAGCCATTGAACACTACCCTTTATGCGCGGCCATCCAGACAGTTCTTTATCCATCGAGTGGTCCACCTATCAAATTGATGTCTCTCCAACTCAGAAACAAGGATGTCATGTGGGACAATGTCAAACGCTTTGCACAAGTCCAGGTAAATGACACCAACCGCTCTATCCCTGTCCATCAGTTCCATAGCCCCATCACAGAAGGCTACCAAATTGGTCAGGCAGGATTTGCCCTTAGTGAAGCCATGCTGGCTGTCATCAAGCACGCTGCTGTTTTTCATGTGCCTTAGCATGCCTTCCAGGAGAATCTGTTCTATTTTAAGTATGTGTTAAAATATATCTGTGAAAGACATTTTTTGTATGATTACCCAGATTAAACACCTAGAGAAAATTATGTGAAAAAAGGACAGTGTTTAATGCTAACCATTTCAAAAGATTTGGAATGTTTATATTACAAAACCAACAGTCCAAATGTTGAATACATCTCTATGATCATGACTCTACTACCATCATGACTATCTGCATGCACATCATATTTTAATTCTTATTTAACATCATAGAGGATATAGAGTAAAATGAATGCTCAAGAGCACCACTGCACTTCACAAATTAATTTAAATTACTCATAGTGAAATAAAGGGTATAAACCTATTCCTGACAGAAAAAAAAAGAAGTAAAAAAAATTTGCGGAAATAAAGAGTATTTCTTGTTTGTATTAAGTAGCCTGAGTGGATATTTCGTTCTCTACATGGGAAACTTCTTTGTGATTAAAACAAACATGCTAAAAAAACAGACTACAAATTAGTTCTCTATAATTACAACTTTTATTACACCTTAATTCAAAGCAGCCTATCTTACTCCATGGCTCCCAGACTGGACATTTGACTTCACAGAAATAAATCCAAGAAATACTGCCTATAAAACAAAGCTTCTAAATATTTACACATCCATTTTTTTGCATAATACAATTACAGATGTTTAAAACTGGTTAAATTTATGACCCTAGACAGAACTTGCAAGTTTCATCTTTAAAGTTAACATTAGTCAAAACTCCTCAAGATGAAACGCTGTCTCTCAAAAATCCTCAGTTATCACTCACCAGAATGTAAGCATTTACCCTGCTTTTTCAACAAACAGAAACAGAAACTTCCAATTCCCTTCTCTTCCCTAACTCCCTTTTTCTGATCTGCATTGAGAGACTATTTTATTGTACGTTTTGCCACACAATTAAAATTACTTTTCAAAATTTAAATACTATTTCCTAGTTTCTAAAACATTTACTAGGATATTAAAAAGCTGAGAATTATACAGTCCAGTAATTCTTAAATGCCTTTGAAGCCTCAGCCATCATGAAACAGTCAAAATGAACACAGCATACTGAGAAAAGTTACATATCTTAACAAATCTAAGTCTTTTAGCTTCAAAACTCCAACACACTAGTCTGTACGCCTTTACCAACACAAATTCATGCTCCTTAACAAGCTAGCTACAGTATTATTGCAAAATAAGGCTTTGGATTACACAGCAGTCCTTCATAAATCTCATCTGAACTATTAATACATCAAGCAGAGTGATTTCTGTACCTACAACTGGAATCTTACAAAAAGAAAATGAAAATTACAGGGCAACTCTGCAGCCTCCTCACTGCCAACACCAGTTTCCACACAAATGCTATGCAAGCGACTCTTACACCTCACATAAAATTTCAGTTATTATCGTGAAAGTCCCATGGAAAACTTTTGTAATAATTTTTAAAAATAATATTAAAACCAAAAGCATAACAGCCCACTGCGATATTCTGAACTGCTGAAAACTTTGTTAATTAAAATCTATGTTTTAGCTCTTCCTCAAAAAAAAAAAAAGAAAAATTTACTATTTTTTAAACTATTTTTTGTGATTTTGAAAATTACTTTGCATCATAAACCAAGCACATTAAAGTTCCGACTTCCGAAGCTTTTAAGAAAACTTCTAAAAAAAAAAAAAATCCATTCACTTTGTTGCAACAATAAGCAAATACTGTATGCTTCCTGACAAGCATGTAAACAAGCTACATAGAATTATAGAATAGTTAGGGTTGGAAAGGACCCCAAGATCATCTAGTTCCAACCCCCCTGCCACAGGCAGGGACACCTCACACTAAACCATGCCACCCAAGGCTCTGTCCAACCCAGCCTTGAACACCGCCAGTGATGGAGCATCGACAACTTCCCTGGGCAACCCATTCCAGTGCCTCACCACCCTTATAGTGAAGAATTTCTTCCTCATAAACAGGGGAAGTTTAGATTGGATAAGTTTGAACCTGTTACCCCTTGTCCTATATCACTACAGTCCCTAATAAAAAGTCCCTTCCCAGCATCCCTACAGGTCCCCTTCAGATACTGGAAGGCTGCTATGAGGTCTCCACACAGCCTTCTCTTCTCCAGGCTCAACAGCCCCAACTTTCTCATCCTATCTACATACGGGAGGTGCTCCAGTCCCCTGATCACCCTTGTGGCCCTCCTCTGGACTCGTTCCAACAGTTCCATGTCCTTTTTATGTTGAGGACATCAGAACTGCACACAATACTCCAAGTGAGGTCATATAAAGCTACAATATAGAACTAAGCAAGTTTCTGGACTTCCAACCTTAATCATATGGGGAAAAAAACGAGCAAGAAAAAGCCATCTAAAAAGTAATCAGACGGCAAACAAAAAAAGAAGATGTGAAGATGAACTTAATGAGGGGGTTTGGAACTGGATGATCTTAAGGTCCTTTCCAACCCTAACCATTCTCTGATTCTGTGATTCTTTAACTATTAAGTGGTTTTACATTAAAACAGAGCAGGAAAAAACTTTTTACAATTAAAATAATTTTTGAAGACTACAATGATTAGGAAAGGGCTTTCTATTCATTACCTGCTCTGCTGGAGTATGACCTGCAATCACATTTTTCAGACAAAAGAGAGAGAAGTCCAAGTTATCAGTCAGTATTTGACGACCAGAGCCTTTATGACAAAGATGTGTCGTCGCTGTAGGTTTTGCAAAGAGGTATTAGAACTGAAACAAACTGGAGGCTAGTGCTTGCCCCAGAAACATCATGTTAAGTCACAATGGAAATGTTACATTCCTTATTTCCTAGCAGTGTGGGATTTTTAAGACCAAGTAATCCTTTCAGAAAACATACCACAGATCATTTTCTGCAGTTGTGCCACAATGTTCTGCAACTACAACCTAGATAGAAGGCAGCAAACACTTAGTTTCTCAGAGTTTGAGGCAGTATATTAAAGTGCTGCTGAATCTTGCCATCACCAGTCTCTGCCCCTTATGACAAGAACTTTTGCTTCTAAGCAAACAGCTGGTCCACTAATAAATGTCATTCTGAAAGTCAAATCTCAGCCTAGAATGCTACAGTGAATATGAAGTTATTCAGACTGGGTTTAATGCAGGGGGGTGAAAAACCAAGTGTTTTGACTGTTCAGCTTCTCTGTTTCAACAAAGAGCTCTTGACACCAACAATCCCGTACCTCTTGTGCCTCAATCACCCTGTTCTACCTGTTGGAGTCCTTTCAGTACCTGCTCCTACTACTCCTTTCTCATCCATGGTGCGCTGAATTATTCGGACAATGTCGGCATGACAGAGAAGGCGGGGAAAGGGGAAGGACAAAAAAAGGAAATGCATTTTTTGTGCATTAGGTTCCTTCACAGTGCTTCTGACAACTAAAATACTAGTACTCCCTATGCTATGAGTAGCTTCAAAATGCTGCTATATATAGCCTGCTCTTATTTTTTCATACGTATGGACAGCTGAGTTAGAGAAGAAAAATCTTTGTTGAAATAATGACATGGAAATTACCTATTATTGTTGACTGGATTACTCTAAATTATCAGTGTGACCCTTTGAATACTCCAACGGCTATTACTACTGATGGATTTTTTTTATGCCATCTAAAATAAAACCAACACATTCAAAGTCCTTCATAACTGACAATATATTACTCAATCACTTGGATTGTGTGCTTGAGCTGAATCTTTGCTCTGCTAGCAAGTCACGCATGTGTACTCTTCACTGGGTGCTCTCTATGGAATGAAAACTGCATTACAAAAATTTTCAGAAATTCAATGCCTTATTGCCCCATAACCTTAACCTCTGCTAGCTATGCAGATTAAACAACCACTACCTATAACAGCTAACTGAACTGCCTGATTTACTGTTGGCGATTAAGAATCTCAATACATTAATGTGTGCTCAAGTACCTTAAAGTGTACGGTCACCAACTAAATTCTCTGAGCAGCGACAACCAGATTTACCTTTTTTACACAGTTCAATTCTGACCTACTATGGTCCTCAAGCCAAACTAAAACAGATAAATATTTAAAAGCAGCGCATTTTGCAAACGTATTTGGCCAAATGAAACTATGGCAACAACAGTAACTGGGTTCTCAAATATGCTCAATTTATCTATGAGAAAAAAGAAAAAAATCCATATTTTTCTCCTTTGGATTACTCCAGTCTTAAACTAAATTTTCATATTTTCTCTGCTGCCAAAACAAATGTAACAGCAATGCGGAGCAAATAAGTATGAAGTACTGGAAGAAACCTCTAACAACCTCGCTAGCGTTGGTTTTTCTAACCACTGTATGAATTGAGTAATATACTTAAAACTGCAAAACTCTGCCAAAGAAGATGCAACTATATGAGGAACGATGTTAATAACTGACTGCTAAAGACTAGCAAGTGTTACAAGAAAACCACAGGGGTGAGAAATGGACGAGGAAGCAGCTCAGCTGTCACTAACCAACTGCTTTAGTGTGTCAGCATCGGGGTCACAACCCACCCAGAACTGCACCAGCCAGCTTGCTTTAGAGTACTGCTGTACTAGAAAAAGAACTGCTGCCTGATGGGACTTGGAAGGAAATGTGTCAGAAGTAGCCTACAAACAAACACACTGTTAGATAGAACAACACAACATTTCTTTCAGTAACTGAATTAGAAATAGGAAAATGTGATGTGCCCTACAGAGAAAGCAGCCAAAAAGTAGGAAAAGCAACCCCACACTTCACCTGCATAAAGCACTCACAGTGAGCACAAACAGAAGCAGCAGATCCTGACTGGAACATTCAAACCAAAGAGTAGAGGTCAAATAGTTCCCCAGGAACTCTCCACTACTGCCAGCCACTGAGAGCAGAGGACTACTGCCAACAGCTGAGCTATAGTTCAGCCAGGGATTTTATTCAATCTCCTTGTGGGACTACAACATACCCCTGCAGCAAAAGAGATTGAGCTGAAAAAACTGTTCTTGTTTTTTGTGGGTTTTTTTGTTGGTTTGTTGTTCATAACTATTACTGCATTAAAAAATACACAGTAAGAACAGAACTATTGAAACAGTGGTACATACATACTGGCATAAGACTGCCAGCAATACACTGACAAAAAGCAAGAACTCATTTAGGCAAGGACTACTGCATGTATCAAGCAGTCATCTGCACCAAACTATTTTTATAAGCAAAAACCATAGCTTTACTTCTTTTCATAAAGAGAGAGGGATGGCACAGCTAGTGAACAGAAAAAAAAAAAAACCACGCTGTTTGCTTTACTACTGTAAAAACAAAAACCCTCTCAGACGATTTTCCAATTCTATAAAGATTCTTTTAGAAGATTGTTTGAACCAAATGTCTCAAGACATTTTTTTTCTTTTTCATTTTGTATTACAGCTGCAAACAAATACTTTAAAAACTGTGTGCCTATGGTATCACAGGTTTACAGTCATCTCAGGAGAATGAGTAGCAGAAGCAAACTAAACCAGCCCAGTATACAGCACTGCTTTTTTCCCTCTGTTAAATTTACACATGTAAAATGCCACAGAAATTTTACTGGTCGAATTTCTTTACAAAGTGAAAAAAAAGAAAGTCCAGCATTCACAAAAAAAAGAAAGGCAACACAACTGAATATACTCTTTGAATGATCTCTTATGATATAAGCTGCACTGGATTTTTCTGGTTCTGTGAGTGTTAAATTCAAGCGAAAAGTCACATTTTCTGGAGTACTTCAAGCCTAACATTCACCTATTCTGAGTCTTCAATTACTTACTAGCTTTCTGTAATCCACCCTGTCTGAAGCTCAGTATCATATTTGCTCACAATGAAGTGGCATGAAACACATCAATGAGGTGTATTACAGAGAATCTATGCATTTAATCCATTCCTACACAGGAATACAGAAATTGATTATTTAACATGGAACCATCCATGGTAACATGGATTCCAAAGTAAGATTTACAGTGTCAAGACCACCCTGTGTGATCATTTTTACACAGGATGTAAAAAAATGTATTCAGACCCAACCATATGTTCTCAAATGAATGTCATATGTAAGAAATACTACAACTCCCTACCAACATTTGCAGTGGTTGTCACAATGGAAAATTCCTTCACTTGCAGCGAGATTCAGTTTGCTCAATTTAAGTGGAAGCAACTAGCAAACATATGTTGTAAAACACAGAAAGAATATCCAGTTTTAAGTCTGATCACACACCAAACAGGAACCAAGTGCATAACAGAGTTGAGTAATAATACCAGTTTTGAGTATATTTTAAAGATAGTAATGAAAATAGAGGATAAACAAAGTAGAGAATATCTGACATGCATGTTTTGCACTGTCATGTTTAAAAACTCATCAAACTGCAATCAAAACGTAGAAGCTAAACAGAAGTGACTATGGTATTCAGTACAAGAATCATGCATCAACTTATACTTCTTGCCTCACTGTTTTGAACAGAAAAGGGCTTGCTTAAAATCTTCTGTTTCTCTGTAGTTTATAGTCAACATTTGTGTACAAGGCGATGTAAAATATGCACAGAATCTCAAGAAAAACATAAGATTTCTTTACATGCACAATTTTCTTACATTGTAGTGTTTGTCAATGTATAATACTGCTTGACTATTTTGGATGGCCATGTACACTTATCTCTGGGTAAAAGCTGAACTTCCTTAATAAATAAAACTGGAAAGCAGAACAACAAACACAGAGTATAATACCAGCGTCAGACCAGAGTATTTTCTTGGTTTTAGCACTGTACTATTCTTCTGTAACTACAGACTTGCAAATCCCAACAGGTCAAGAATCGCACTTCAAACCCCCACCCCCCCAAAAAAAACCCAAAACCCCCAAAAACCCAAAACAGACAAGTTTATTAAGAATTGCTTTCCCCCATCCCAAAGCCTCCAAAACAGAATTCGCTTACACTCCAAGACCTCAGCTGTACTAACGTATCATACTATCACTAATAACAGACATCTCCATTCTGACAACTGTCTTGAGCTCTTCTTCCCTAAAAATGAAGTAAATCCAACTAAAATATAGGCTTTTGAAGGGTTACAAGCAATGCATGTATAGTCCTGGTCTTCACTTAATGACTAAATGTTTCTGGTATGTATTATGCAGAAACACAAACTTCCAGCAGCTTTAGAACTGAAGATCCAGTATGTTACAAGACACAGATCAAGACAGAAGAGTAGCTGTTACAAACATAAGGAAAACTGCGTTGCTCTCTGGAAGAGCTGCACGTGTGTTTATTGAAAAGTTTGATGACCCTGACATTCCAAACAGTTCATAAAACATAATGGTCATGTGAAATGACTTTCACATGGTGCAACTACATCTATGTTAAGAACTCAAATAATATCAAAGGTTCAAAACAACTTGAGGGAGGACAAAAATGAAAATGTCCTACTAAAATGTCTTGCAATTATCATCTGAAAATATAATTTGCAGAATAAGCCAGTAAAAAGCAAAGACTATAGTGTTAATTTGAATAGGTGTAAGATATAGCAAATGTGGCATAAGGGGAAATAAACACAACAAAACAGTAATTGGTTCTAAGCACAAAAAAAAAATCAACAGGGAAAAAAACCTTTGAATTTTAGAATTAACACACTTTGAATGAGCAATGCAAATTCAGTGCCTCATCTCAAATAACAGAAGGAATTTCATTACACATACCTTTTCTCTCTGTTTTCTGTGCAGGGATGGAAGATGTGGATGTAGGCAGTTTTGATAAAGTAGATGCTCCATTAGCATCAAAGGATTTCTTTGGCTGGTGATCGGATTGTAGAGAAAATGGACTAGGAGGAACAGTGCTTGGGGTAGCAGTTGGATGAACCACGGGTTTGATGGGATGCTGTACTGGAGTAGAACTACTGTGAGTCTCTGCTCTTGGCAGTCTGTAGTCTCTGTCATTGTGCCTGCTTGTTTGAGATAAAATATTCTGTGGGAGCATACTACTGGCATCGCTGGAATGCTTGTCTTCCACTTTTGTCAGGATTCCCCAAGTAGTGTTGCAAAAAGAAAAAAAGATTAAATTAGAAACTTGCCTAAGACTGCAGTGACTTTTATTAATACTGCTGCACATCAACAACTAGAGCTGATTAAACTGCTTATGATTAAAGAAAGTCCCAAGTAGATCAGCATCAAAAAAGGCAAAACTAGATTCTACTCACTGACAAACTTCATTTTCTGTGACCTTTGCTTGATTTAGAGTTCCGGTTAAACACTGTTTTGATGGAAGGCTTTATAACCACTGTTACAGCCAAGTTAACTTTTGAAGTCTCCTAAAAAACCTAAATCAAAATCTATTATTTTCCTCTCATATTTAGCATAAAGAGATAATTTGTGCCATTCTTCTTTTGTTCATTGAAAATCCCAAGCATTGACTATAATTTAAGTTTCAAATTCTAGCCTTCAAAGAATTCCACTTCAAGTCACTCGAGTACTACTACAAAGAATTCCCTTTCAGCTGAATTAATTCAAAAAGACTATATTAAGTAAGTGACTCATCTGCATTTGTCACACAATTATAGACTTTAAAATATGCTACACAGGGAACATACCAAGCAAACACAGACTGATTCTTTTTATTGATCCTAGATTTTCACCTGTTACAAAACAAGCAGTTACTGCAATATGCATTTCTGCTTTCTGTAGCATAAAGTATGTTTAGCATATGCAGTATGTTTCAGCATACAGAAAGACAGCCCTTTGTAAGTCTCTGCCTTGTCAAGTTCCAAGCAAAAGTAAGGGATGGGGGGAGAGGAACATTAATACTTCGGCTTCTTTGCAAACATCCTGAGAACTATGCTACAAATTCACCCAAACTACAGCAGCATACAGAAACAATATCAGTACAAGTATTTCCCTGGAAAAGAAATTGAAAAAGATTAAAGGTAGGTATGAGAAAAAAAAAATAAATCCAATAACAGAAATTCATAGTCTAGGCAAGGTTTTGTTAAAGAGTATTGGCATGGTAAATATATGCTTTCAATAATGTACAAAAGCCTCTGAAAACCTTGGTATCATAGTCCATTTAATTAGTTTATTATTTTCAGATGTGAAATCAAGGTGTTGGAAAAGACTTCCACAACTTTAATTTTAAGTTCAGAATGACATTGACAGGTCTTAGTGACTATGACAGTCCAACTATACCATAAACTGCAAGTTGTTTCACTAACTACCTGTAAAAATAACTAAATTAAGCAGTAAAAGCTGAAAAAAGAGGGCCACCACTAAAAGCATTAAGCAAGTGTTGTACTAGTAAAAGCTCAAAGTTATTATAAGAAATAACACTTGCAAGAGCTGAATGTGCTACCCGCTTTGGCCTTCTTAGATAAAAAAAGTGAGAAAAACAGCTAAGGAAAGGCCTTTTTTTTTTTTTTAAGTTTGGAAAAGAAAACAGTAATGAAAACAAGGCAAGACTATATTACTGTAAAAAAAGCCACATACTTCCACTGGCAAACCCACTGGCAGCTGTCGCCTGCATCACCTCTCTTCTGTAATCCCTATCTTTCGGAAAACTGTTAACTGACATTTTGCTTGCTTCTTTTTGTCTCTGCTCTCTGGAGAAAGAAAAGCACAAGTTAAGAAAGAACGTACAACACTTCGTACAGGTGAAATTACATGAGATGAATTAAACTATCCTAAGAGCTTGCTTCTACAGATGGGTGTAGGCAAAGTCCAGCCACTGCTTCCTTCACCGGTGCTTGCTGAAGCCCCAGTATAACACTTCAGCTCAATGACATTGAGAAAGACAGAAGAAAAAAACCCAAACCCAAATGCAGTAACAACAACAAAAAACAAAACAAACAAAACACCCCCCCCCAAACCCCAAATCAATAAGCAACCACCCACCCCACCAAAAACTAAACCAACCATACTACCCCCTCCCACTGTAGATCATCAAGGGACAAAATAGATGCCAGAGGTTCTGGTAAGTGTAGGAACATAGTAGACCAAAATCTTTTATAGCAGTAATCTACTAGATTAGCTCAACTGCTCTTAAATGATCTTAGGAGTATTTGTTCTTTATACAACGAAAACAGACACACACATATACCTTTCCAGCCACTCTTTTGGTTTTTCCCATTGTGAAACTTCTGTTCGGCAGTTGTAGTAGTATTTTTTGCCTGAAGAGCTGATGTGTTCAGACCAATCATCCGCAGAATCATAAGCCTTTAAAATACAAAAGGTGCTGGACAAAAGACTACTGGAAAGTTTTAATATACAAATTTAAAAGTTTTCATTATTTTAAAAACTACATGGCATGCTTACAAACACCCATATCACTGATTTCTATTTATAACATCTCTAAATGCCCATTTCATTTTGATAGGTAAAGATGTGACCACTACCACTTCTGCTTCATTCTGCAAAATCATACTGTCTTCTCTAGATGTACCATCAAAGTTCATGGAAAATATTTCTCTCTGTATCTACTTCACTTAAAACAAACTAGCGTTTTAAAATTAAAGACAGGTACCGCAAAGCTCTAACAACTCTAAATTAGAATAGTTTTACAACATAGAACAAGTGCAGCTTGGGTTTACAGAGTGTTTAAAATATAGACTGATCCTGGAAAACACAACAAAGCCAGAAATGCATGTGCTGCTTCTTTTAGACAAAATAATGGAAATATAGCATATATGAATGGTGCAACACAGGGATGAATACCAATCACAAATACTCACTGCATCAGAAGTTTTGCTTGGATTATTGCTGGGATTAGAAGAATGTGAATTTGAACTATGAAGAGCACTGTGGTTATGTGAATTTTCTTGTGGAGAGTAACTGGTCCCTGAAGGAAAAAAGAAACATTGTTTATCACGTATGTTTTCAAAGAAATCAACCACTGCATTCTAAAGAGATACAAGGGGAAAGGAGAGGGCAGTGGAAAAGGCAAGTTGCCCACAACATGGACCACAGCATAGTTCAGATGCAGAAGTATTTCTGGAGACCATATGCATATTTCTTTTTCCACAAAGCATAAAGCTCAGTTTGCCTTTCTAGTTACAATAATGCAGTATGTCCCTCCACTAGTCTTAACTCTCAAACCTCATCCCGCTATGAATCAGCAAGTAGCCTTTTTATTTGTTGATGGTTGGAGAAGTCCTACAGCATCCATTCAGAAGTTAAGATTTTCTCCTCAAGTCAGAAAGTTTAAATAGGCTTATCAACAGCCTACACACATACACAAGATCAGGTTTTACATTCACTGGAGCAATGCTGTTTTCCTAACCCTTCTGACACTACTTGTAACTGGTTCTAGGTACCTATTTCTGTTTGCGCATGTAGATTAATCTTCCTGCACCTCAGTCTCTGCAACATAGATTATCAACACCTGAATACCAAAAGCAGCATTTCCCAGGCCGCTACCTGCTTCTGGCCTCCCTTAAAACTGCTTCTCAAGGTAACCCAGTTTTCCTCCTCCATCATGACAATCCTTGAACAGAAAAGAACTGCTGGGAAATGAGCAGGGAGAATTCTCAAAACCTGTTACATCTACATTTGTGCCTAAGCTTGTCACCATGTACACCTTAACAGCTCCAATTACAATTAAGCAAGGCTATCCATTAAACCCTTCACAACCTCATTTTAAATTTCCTGCTTTTAAGACCATTCATTCCTCAAAAATTTCTAAGCAAGTAAAAACTCTTCCATTATTCTTCATGTGATTTCCTTTTTCTAAGTTTTGAATGTTCACATAAATCACACCAAACTAAGAAAAATCATTTTCTTGTATATCGTGGAAAAACCTAGATATTCCAAACACAACGCTCTCCCTGTCTACTGAGAAGTTTCTAAATACCATGGGATTGTACATCAGATACCATTAGCTTCACATACCACATAGTGATCTAAATATTAAGTCCAAGTGCTTTGCAGATGGCAGAGACTGTATCTTATGGGTACCTACAATAAAGAACAGGATCTTTGACAATGGCCTGATAGGTGGGATTGAATGGAGACATTTCAAAAAAAAAATAAAAAAATATATATATATATTTATGTCTTCTGAGAGCCACATATGCGAAGATGATGACTAAATGATATAGCATGGTGCAGAATGGGACAGGGAACACAAAGAACCTTCTGACTAGACAAGAGTTGGCAAAACACTAGCTCAAACTTCTTCCTCCACACCTCTAACCCTGCAAATTCAAAAAACAGTCCATCACAAAAACAGAGAGATATACCATGACTGATCTTTTTAGTACCCTATAAAGGTTGAAGGCTGATTTGCATACACATGAGTTACTGCAACCTGAACCATCAAGCAGCCGTGAACCTCTTCCTACACTACTGTGGGTAAAACCATGTCATTCTCTTTAAAGACCTGGGGAGGATGGAAGAAAAAGGTCTTGTCCTCAAATACAGCCTGCAAGACAATTAGTCCTACACCAAAAGTACCCTGCATGCTCAGAGCCAGATGAAATGACTTACCCATGAGGGTGACTTAAGCTTGTCAAAAGCAATACTCACATCACATGCTTGTGATGCAAATAAGTAACAAGATGACATGACTTTATATGTTATGTATGTTAGTAAATTCCAGAATTTAGACAATGATATACATTTAAAAAATCCACACATTTAGTTTCCCACAATGTATTCAAGAAGTATATCGTAATTACAAGCCTGTACTCCTCAATCAGGCACATGAGTCTTGGTTGTTTGTCTTTATTTACTATACGCTCCCAAACTCTACTGAGATCATAATTTTTTTTTATGTATTTCTGCTTAATGCACACATATTAGCTTATTTCTCATTCTGTAGGGTAAAATCATCTCCCTTTTTAAAGGAAAAAACAAGATGAAAATCTACCAGATGGCTTGTTTGAACAGCTCTGTTATTAGTCACTTCAAAACTTCGCAACACCAATGTAGTTAATTTACTGCAAACCCATACCATGGATGCAGTAAAATTACACTTTGTTCAGAGTATTCAAGACACAGTTGGGGTTTTTTAAATACCACAGTGGTCTAAATACACTGCCACAGTAAATCCACCACACATTTTACAAACATGAATAACATCCAACAACACTTACATTAAGTCAACAAAATCCTTTAAAGCAAATTCTCTCCATACCATAAGCAACCCCCTCACTAAGCAGACTTTAGCCCCCCCGCAGTCTAACAGCTCAGCAGCATCCCCCCACCATTTCACACTTCTCTGCCGCGCTGGTTCCCAGCCCCAGTGCTGAGTCAAAGCACCTCAGAGGAGTGAGAGTACAGAGTGGCTGCAGCAGTCACACCCACCTACAGCTGGCTCCAGTAGTAGAAACGCCTACTTATGCAGCAGCTTCTTCAAGAGACCTGGGGCCTCTTCACAAGGAGCTGCAGTCCTCCTTAGCAGAACTCCCAGGCTGCACATTCATGGGCTTGACCTCAGACAGGGATCCTGACCTACCCAAGCTCGTCTCAGCTGTGTAAAAACTGCTCATGGCTGCTCCAGCAGTACTAATTGCCTCAGGTTGCAAGCTAAGTCATGCGGGCTTTCACAAGGATCAACCAGAAATACATACCCAGTGGTGTCTAGGACAATTACACAGAGTAACTACAGGCACAGGTTCACCCCCACACCTCCATTTTACGCATAATATCACTTTATGTTTGGATAAATATCCAAATTCCAAGGGAATGAGCATGAAAAAGGGCCGCCAAGCTGATGTTTGCTGTTCGGAAGCTTCCAAGACTGAAGCAGATGATCCTCTGGAGAACAAGATTTTTAGCCACTTAATACAAGTTAAGGGCTTAAAGATCATATGCAAACATCAAAACCATATCACTAAATTAACCACATACTAAAACCTTCAGCACAAGGTGGAACATACTTGCACAGCAGTCACCTAGGAATTCTGACAATCCAGCCAAGCAAGCACTGCCAGCTCAGGGTGCCAGGGAAAGTGGCTAGAGATCTTTAAAAGGCCACCAAGTTAAAATGGCATGCTGAGAGCAATCCACAAGTGGAGGTCTATTCTAAAATGGGAGAGTTCCTCTTGTAGGCTAGCTTTCACCATTAGCAATACCTTAGCAATACCTAACCCCGAGCCATTTCAAGGTGGCTGTGACCTGCTATCAGCTCTGTGTTTCCCAGCTGCATGTCTGGCAAAACAGATCATGAGAACAGGATCACTAAGATTAGCCCATATCCCAGAAAAAGGCCTGATAAGGTAGACAGTACACTATTGTCCCTTGAGGCACTTGTCACCTTTTCCTCTCACAGTCAGGCATTCCTTACTAGTCCCACTTTATTCAAGAAAGAGGGACAAGAAAGACTTGTTTCAAAAATGCTTATTAGCAAACCTTAAGACTTAGTGATTGCAAATAGACATCTTTGACTCACCATAGGGAAATTCATACTGTGTTATAAATCCTCCAACTCAGTTACAGAACTCCTATGGAAATGTTTACTGCACCATCACTGTGCATGACTTTCCTCAGTTTAATCATTATTTTGGAAGCAGCTGAATCTATACAGAGCTACCCCTAACTGGAAGAGGGCCAAGAAGGGCATTGACGCTACAATTCTATAAAAGTGTAGTGGTGCAATCACTTAAGCAAGCCTTCACTAACACTATCTCTAGTGAGGAACAGGTCATGGGACAGATCAGAATCGAGGTTAGATTATCATGATTGTCTTCATGTCTTTCAAATGAAAATTACATCTTCCTCACTAAAGAATGAAAACAAGCAGAAAGCACAAGAAGCATAAATCTGGGAATCAATTCAAAAAGAGGCTGTGACTTTATGCCTACCACAGATTTGAGATTCTGCCACACCAAGACTCACTTTAATGTTTTTGTAAGTAGTTTCCAGATTCAAAGTGCTGAATCCAAGACAGTTTGAACTGCAACAAGGGTTCAACACTACACTGGACTTGGAAAACAAGATGTAACATTGGGTGAAAGAAGAGTATTCCTTTTTCAACACAGTCAACTTTCTCTAGCAATCATCACATTTAGCTAATGTCTCCATTAACACTTCAGCTCTGCAAAATTAAGAAAAGTTGAAATTCTGTTTTAGCTAAGGATCAGATTGCCCTAAAAAAGCAACTGATTTCTCTCCCTTCTCCCCTGCTGTCTTTCAAGAACAAGCTGAAACTCTTTCCTTTCCAAAACCTATACACCTATGCTAGCAATTATGGCATCCTTGTGTACCCAGCTAAGCTAGACCTCTTTGCTACTTGATTAGAGGCGTCAAATATATCACTGTGCATTCCACACCATCCTCTGGCATCGAAATGTCTTAGCCAAAATAAAACTTTTTGGTGCACAACATTATACATACACATATATGTGTGTATATATATACATATAAAAATTTTAAAAATCAAATCTTCAAAAGGTAACTCTAAATCCAGATAAATCTACAAAAGATAATCTACAATCCAGATTAGTAAACAGTAAACAACAAAAAAAAGCTTTTTTCATCCTCTTCAAATATACACTTGAGAAATTAGACAGCAAATTCATATGCTCCCTCTTACACTGAAGATTCAAGCTAGACATAAACAGTAAAATTATAGTCTTTGCCGTAGTAGTGTTACACCATAAAATAGTTAACTTCAGACAGTCCAAACCAGAACATTTATGTTTCCTTTTTAGTCATATACCTTATTAATATCCTCACTTTCCCTTAGTCCATAATAAAAAGTGGTAGTGCAGATAATACAAAGGAAAGTTCACAAATGCTTACCAGCTGGACCAGAGGCATGAAAAATGCTCCCCAGCAGTAATGAGTGCTGTACCTGGCACTTGAAGACAGTCCCCCCATTCAATCCCTCCAGAAAGATCAGGAATTTGGGAAGAGCTCTAGGAAAGTCACATTTTCTGTGCCCAGAAACCATGCATGCAAAAAGCAAGGAAGTTCATTCCACCTGTTTCAACTCCATACACACTGCTCTATGACTCCACATTCCACCTCTTAGCTAATACGCAACAAATTCAGTAAACCAGACTGTACCAGAACCTGAACTTCCTCAAAAGAACAACTACTGCCCAACTGAGAGACATTATTTGTTAACAGAGCGTCCTGGGTTCAGCTGTAGCAGTTTTCTCCTTCTTCGTAGCTGGTGCAATGCTGTGCTTTCAACTTTAGCCTAAGAACAGCATGGGTAACACTGATGTTTTTACTTGTCGCTAAGTAATGCTTACTCCAAACAAGGACTTTTCAGTCTCATGCCCTGCCAGTGAGGAGAGGCACAGGTAGCCATGAGGAAGCAGAGACAAGACACCTGACCCAAACTAGCCAAAGGGGTATTCCATACCACAGCATGTCATGCCCACTATATAAACCGGGGGCAGTTACCCGGAAGGTCCAGATTGCTACTCAGGTCAGTATCAGTCAGCGGGTGGTGAGCAGTTGTATTCTCTCCCCTTGTTATTCCCCTTATCATTATTATTATTATTGGTGGTAGGAGTAGCAGTTTTATATTGCACCTTAGTTACTGGACTGTTCTTATCTCAACCCATGGGAGTTACATTCTTATGATTATCCTTCCCATACCCCTTGGAGGAGGGGGGAGGGGAAGGTAAGGAAGAAGGGGAGGAGTGAGCAAGCAGCTGCATGCCTCTGAGTAACAACCTGGCCTTAAAACACAACACAGAGAGAACAGCAAGATATTTTTTGTAATTGAAATGTCATGGTGTTACTATTTAAGAGTTGTTTAAACAGCGAAAATTATAGAAACTTAATCTAAGATAAGCCTAAACTGAATCTTCTGAAGTGTCTTTCAACTAACACCTTTATTACTTCAGTGCAAATCTTTCAGCAGAACAATTTCTAAAGTCCTACATATGGGAGGAAAAAGTCTAACATAATAGGAACACAATACCCAATGTCTCAGCAGTAACTGACCAGCCTGTCACGGCCATTTTCATTTGCCACATGTAAAAGTAATAAGACAAAACAGTTTTTCTTCAGTGCATTTTTATGTAGCCCGCTGTACTGAAATAAAAACTTGTAATTTTGTCTAGCAGAGCAATGGCCTCAGAGAATACACCAACTGAGCAGTAACATTTTCCAGAAATTCATAACAAAGTCAAATACACAGCATTCTGCCAGAAGAAAATCTAACCTCATCACTGTACTGCCCAACCACCCAATTACATATTCATTATACCCCCCCCAAATAAATGTTTTATACCCATTAACAAGTAGCTCTATTGAGTAAAAAAGCCTCATTTCCTCCCCTGCTTTCCTATCATATTGTGTATCCAGGACAGCAAAGTCTGTGCTGTTTTGAATTGTCCCAACATAAAGAAGTTTTCATCTTTGTCTCCAAGTTATCATTCACACAAAATTTCATGGAAATTAGTCCAAAATGTTAGTATAAATAGACCAAGAGTTGTACATACATGGAGTGGGGCAAATGACCATATAGAATTTTTCTTTTAAAATCGCAGTAAGAAAATGACACCTCAAGAAGGAAAAGGACAAGAGCAGTAAACCAGTGAAAGTCAAGGACTCTTATCATTTTACTAATTCAATATTCAAAGAATGCCAAGGTATTATTAAAATGAAAAAGATTAGCTTCAAATTTTATCTTACATATTACATAATGCAACAGTAGTTGGCTATTTTGCTGTCATTTGCTTACAATTTTATTTTCCAGATTTGCTCAATTTATTTAAAAACCTGAAGTTTAATTTTATGGCAAACAGTATAAACTGCTCTAGAAAGAAAACCAGTTATCTGCCCATCAAAAAGGAAAGCAAGAGGCAGTAATAAAATGGCTCAAATTAAATTCAAACTTCTGAGCTCTCAACCACCCAGCCGCTAACAGGCAGACAGTTTTTCTAGAGCTGTTCATCAATATGAATGGACATAACAGCTTGAGTTGTTCTCACTGGAAGAACAGATGTTAACTTTTATTTGCCCAACCATCCCCTTCTTTTTTTCCTCCTTTCCCTGTTACAGCTGCAGAAAAATAGTTCCCATAATTCTGGGGTTGTCTTCAGCCTACATCCCAGTAGCACTGAGAAATCACTTTTCAACTTAGAAAACTATCTGGTTCACTGAACAAGGTCTATTGAATCCACTGAGTTTCTGTAAGATCCAATGCTCAAATTTCCCAAGTTGTATTCTACAAAAAAGCCTAAAGGGACGAAACATGTACACTCCAGACAAATCCCTACAGACTTTCCTCTTCAAAGAAAACCAGCATATTGGCAAATTTCTTGATATCTCAATCATTAAAACGAAAATAAGCAAAACACTGGACAAATAATTTTACCATTACCTACACAAATGTTTATTTCTGAAGAACAGTAAGCAATACTATTTGAAAGAATTGGCCTGTTTCTCCTAAATTAAGGCAAGCTCCATCCAGCTTGTAAATATTTCTGGTAGGTCTCAAAGGTTACTGAAGTAGATACTTCTAAGCAAATTGAAATCTATAAGTTAAATTAAGGTGAAATTCAGAACCATAGGTAGCGAACAAATCCTTTAGATTTACGTTTGCTGTTTACTTCCTTTGGGTTCAGGTCACCTAACTAAAAATAAATGCTAGCAATATCCCCAACATTGCTTCACATCTCTATTGCACCTATATTATTTGAGATCAATTGACTTGAAAGAGCAGCTTAAGCAATTTAACCCATGAAAAATATGAAGTACCACCACGAACTTCAGCAACAGAGTCTCATATTCCTACCTCTCTAGCTCACAGCCCAAGAAGATCTCATTGTGTTAACTAAAAAACTCCCTGCTAAAGCATTTCTTTTTAATCTTGCAACACCTAATGCATTATCACTTTTGTACTGACTGGGACACTCCTCTAAAAACAAACTACAGGTAGCTGAGAAAAAAGCCAAACTATGCTTTCATTCTTGACTCTAGCTCAGAAAACATTAGCGTATCTAACACAGCATAAGCTTTTAATTATGACACACAAGAAGTGTTAAACTGACAGCCAGAATCCTTATCACAAACTAATAACCTTTATCACAAACTAGTGATGTTTTAATTCCAGTGTGGATCAGCACAGCATATGGGCAATAGACTAAATTTCCTCCCTTCCAAACCCTCCCAGCAATACACCATGAAACCAAATGAACAGCTCTCCCATGAACATACAGTAATACAAAATCAAAAGATTCAAATTTGGCAAAGGAAGTCTAACAGCATCGTAGCTATGCACTATCCTACCTCAGGCAACAATACTCCACAATCCAGACAGACTAAGCAGAAGACTGTCTGCTACTGTTTCATGCCTCAGATTGGTCTAAATACCTCCTCAAAAGATAACTTCACTACATAAATACAGCAAGAAAGGTGTGAACAGGATTTCAGATTATGTCAAAATAAAGAGAGAGAAACTGTTTGCTTTAATAGAAAACTGTGTGTGCAACACTATATTCAGTTGTGTAACACTATATTCCGCATCACCAAAAAAAACAAACAAAAAACCCAAAACATCTCATTTGTCAGATCCCCTGAATCACTATTTCTACAACCACTGATACACATTGAATGTCAGTAGATGGTTCCAATTTTACAAAGTTTTTTCCTCTCAAAATCCAAGAAAACCCAGAGAACTCAGGACACTTCTAAACAATGTTATTTTAAATTATTACCATTAGGCACATGCTCAAATGCTTTCTGAAAGTGAGGCTTACAGGTTACTAAAACTGAATAAACAAATCCCTTTAAATTATGGGGGGAAGGTCTGACAATTTTTACTTTTCATTCAAGGAGCTTCCCAAAGAACATAAACCAAATACATTGGAAGACACACTGATGTTTAACAACACACACATCAGTGAAATAAGACAGAAATTGCTCAAGTGCAGATACTTTCCAAAAGCTGGGTATTCCAATGCTTTAAGACTACAAGCAGCACAGTAATACTATAAAAGAGGGACAGACCATAAACTGGTCATCACTGGCAGAAGTCTGTATAAAGTCAGAGGTCATGCAAAACAATTTCTGCTTACAAAGGAGAAAACAAAATAGCAGCGGCCAGAACACAGCTCAGGCTACTACTTCTTTTTCTATGTACAAACAGCACCAAATTAGTACTCCCAGCCAGCAGCTCCAATCAATTAAGCAAGGTATGACAACTTAATCTCCCTGACAAGATCCTCTGAGCAAAAAATAAGATTAAATAAGAACAAAGGCATGTTGTTCAGTAACTCTCAATTTTCTTTTCATGTTTTGGGGGTAGCCTCTTGGGGACAAAGAACTTCCAGCTGAGGATTCTGTGAATACAATATTGCATACAAATTAACTTTCAGTTTAAAATAAGGCACATGAAGATGCAGCTTTTTCTGAACATAGGTAGGGCTATGCAGTGACAAACACCTGCAACCTTAATCCAATCCTGGAAGTTTCTTTCATTTCAATTATCATTCAGAATCAACAACTCTAGCAAGTACATTGTGTTGTAAACGGATTAAAAAAGGAGTCTCTACTACCAGACACTACAGTATAGCTGCAAAAAGGTTAGTCACAGACATGATTATTACACTTGCATCCTTAATAAAAAGGCTGTAGCAAAATCAATACCTAAGTATATTAAAAAACAGGACAAGAACAAAAGAAGACTATCTCAAATGTATGTTAAAAATATTAACTGAAAATTATTATCTCTCAAATATGTATCGCAAGATACATCGAATTTAATTACTAAGCATGTTAAATTCTAGTTTTATTTTGTAAACTAACACAAGAAACTCTTGTTCATTCTCCAGTTACTTAATAACCACACCTAACAAGGACCAAACTCCACTTCAATACAAGATCACTGCTTAAATGCTATTAATATTTGCAAGTTGAAGAGAACTTTGCTTCTCTTCTAAGACTGTAACAATGATGATGAAACTTTTAGTAACTCATCACAAATGAGCAAGCTAACTTGAAAATATTTAGTATTACAAGCACCAATTGCTCAATAAACTTTCAAATGATAACTTGTGAAACAATTAGGCTCAGACAAACTACTTTTTCAGTTCAGGATATACACACATTTATTACAGTACAGAGATGCAACAAATGTAAAGATTTTAATTTTACGCTTACTCAACTGGGAATCATTTTTGAAAAGATGAGATGCTAACAGCAGTCTGAAAAAAAGTAGTGAAATCTATTTATGCAACACAGTTCTTCATCAAAAAAATCAAACCCTGGCCCAGGGCTTGGAGCACGAGGGGCTGCAGCAAATAAAGACTGAGCTATGAATGAATGTGTCTATATTGCTGTGGTTTTAATGACAGACTCACAGCCTTAGTTTCAGGCTGGATGCTTAGCCTGGCTTAATAGAGATATTGCGCAACAAAATTTTCAAGTATGTACAGCACAGTAGGTGACAATTCTTCCTTCTCCCCATTAAGTAATTTTTAAAAATATTCTTAAAATTGAATTGGTCTTTCCTGGAGTTTCCTTCCTAGAGTAAACTATGGCTCTCCACAAAATCTAAAGTTATGTTTAAAGACTGAATATCTGTTACAGAATAGTCTGGCTGCCCAAGTGTCTCATTTTATTTCACTGGTTACGTAAACACTCTCAAAGGAACTATACAGAGACTGCAATCACTAGTGCAGGCAGTGTTTTGCCAGTAAGAGGTGAAATTCACACTACTTGAATTTCAAGAGGATCATGTTATTTCTTCTATTAAATGAAGTAGAAATAGTGTTCTTTCAAAAGAAATGGGTGGTTTTGAAAATTAAGTCTGTGTTAACCTGTCAGTGGCAGCTGCCTAAATGAGCAAACTGCTCAAACGAGATCTGAACTCCTACTGTTAGTCAGGGGGTCACCTGGCCTGAACACACCATCATCCAGAACTTAATTACGTGAAAAAAACACAACAAAAAACAACAACAACAACAACAACAAAACCAGGTAAAGCACACTACCTAATTTGTACAGAAGAGTTTATGCACAAATGTAAATTATTTATATATGCCTTAATAAAGAAGTATTTTTTTTTTCCCCCAACACTAGGGAGTGGACAGGTATGTCTGAAACACGATAAATGAGCATGATTTCCTTTCCCCATTTTTGCTACTGATAGTTATGAATAATTTATAATGCTGTTACTCTAATAAGCTCAGTAACAAATGTACCTAGTAAAACACTTAAGAAGACTGTCACTTTGGAGGATGTAAACCAGCATGATATTTAAGGAATCTAGAAAACCAAGGGAGAGGAAATAATCTCTGTAACTGGGGTAGAGCTGTAAATATTCCTTCTTAAAAATATTTTCAGAAAGCCTGACATGCCTAAATATATCAGATTTCTAAGATAATATGGTGAAATACAGAATGTTTCTCTTAAAAAAAAAAAAAGCTTAAGAAAAATTAATCTTTGAGGGATACTGAAATTCTTACAGCAATAGATGTTACAGGCTTGACCAGGGGACAGGGAGGGGTTTTTGAAAAGTTTAACTACACTGAGATCTTTTCTGTAAGCAAGTGTCAATACTAGCAATTTAATGCAACAACCTAGTTCAGATCTAATGAAGTCTAATAGTAATGTGGTCGTTACTATGGATATTTTTTCAAATTACGTTTTCTTTTAACAAAAAGGCTGTTCTTCAGATTTCTTAGAATAAGCAGATAAAAAGCACTACTGTCAAAACCAAAAATCACTGAAATCTTCTCAAATCCTTATGAAAAGTTACAGAGTAAACTTGAAGCTCCCACTCCACTAGAAGAGGTCAGAAATTCTTCAAGTTTTTATTTAAAAATATTTGCTAAAATAAACTTTTTAAGTAGTAGCTGATTGCACTTTTTTTCTGCAGAAATTAATGTACATTTTCACAACTTATCTTTTCACAAGCTGGTAGGCAGCTGCTCAAACAAACTGTACAGAGTAATGACAGTGCCAGTTTTGAAATACACTCTTCAATGCAAAATAGCAAGTGGTAGCAAATTCAAGATGCATGGTGTTTGGGATTAAAAAACATATACAAGCAGGACACATTTATTTTCTCCCTCTTAATTTATCAAAACCATTCAACATCATTTCCCTTTCAGGACCCAATAGGAGGGAACTTCCATTCTATTAGCTGAGCCCTATAAACATGCAAAAGGAGGCATGCCTCCAAGCTCTACTCCTTCCCACAGAAACAGCTGCACCTGGAGTTTTAATCACCTGCCCATGAGGAGGCATAGATGAGCCATTTTTATTTGAACTTTGAGTAGCTATGTCAACTCTCCAGAAGTAAGAAAATGGTAAGAAGGAATTTCATGTTAGCAAATAAACTGCACCCACAAAACAAAAAAACACTAGCACAACCGCCAACCTGCACTAACTTGATAGTAGGAATTTCCTGAGCCACAAAATCATATGCCTTCAACCACTGCCTCCTAAAAACAGAGAAGGTATGAATTAATCAAACACTTGCAGCTAACATTTCCTAACCAAATATATAAACACATGAAATTATGTGTCTTCATAAGATACAGCTTTTTCTGCATTTTTAAAAACGTATCACAAAAATTTTAGAAACAGCAAAATGCAATGTTACAAATTTATTTTAAATTCCTTTATATTTTGTCCCCACTAAGAAGCAGTACTAGATCAACCATGATCAGGCTTTACTATCATTATTACTGGTTTTGTTATTATAATTAAAAATGTCAGAATTCCTGCAAAAAGGATCTATGACTTATTTCCATTCAATATTGGCTTATGTGTGATTGAAATAAAACTGGCTTAATCTTTATATAAGCAGAAGTAACCTAGTTTATCCTGCTTCTTATCTCATCCTGTAGCCATCTTGGTCTATAAGCTCAGATCTATTTCTCACATTCATAGCCAAAGTTAAAGCTAAGGACAAGGAATCAGAAATATGGATAGCAAGAAACCAGATACCACTGTCAAGCCTTTGCCCTATGTCCAATTAGCCTCTCTGCTTCCTCAATGTTCATAACAATTTATAAGAAAAGTATCCAGATAGGTCAGCAGACTTTATATGGAGGCAAGAAAAAAAAAAGAAAGCTGACTACAGTTTCATTTAGTTAATTCATTGTTTACCTTGACTTTATTATCTTTCTGAAAGCGGTCCTGTCAAAAACCGTTGACTATTTAAAGGAAAGTTTTATTTTATAAATGTTACGAGCTCTTTATGCCTATGGCATGACTCTTCAACAAGTTCTGCAAGACACAATAATATTTTTTTTGAGTGAAAACTTCCTTGTCAGAATTCAGAAGATTCTAAATGTTTTAAATCTTAGTATGCTTAAGCTAAAACCTTAACTGTAGTAAAAAAGAAGAAAAGATGTGGAAACAGAAATAACACAATTTGATAAACTTACTGCAGCTTTTAAATGTAATACAAAGCTTTAGTGGGAGAAAAAAACCCAAGGTCTATAGTTTCATCATTCTCTAAATTCACTTCACATTATCCTGTATAAGCGTGATCTGCAGACAATAAGTTTAAGGAGTACAGCATCTCTATCCCCAAAAGAAATACTTATCTACATAAGCTATCAGTTACTCTCCAACTTCATATTCACAAATTTAACTTTGAAATCAAATGTATGCTGGGATGTGGGGGAAAGGAGAGCAGGGAAGAGAAAAACCTTATTCATCACAGTCTAAAACTAGCATGTGAAACAAGCATGTCAACCTTTCTGTAACAAGTTCTTCTGGCAAAGAAACCAAGAAATTTAAGACATTTACATTCTGTCATATGCAAGTTCTGGAAATCTAAAGCAGCAAAGCAATTCCAGGATACTCAAGATAGATACTGTTTACCTAGATGAAGCTGTGGTCAACAAACTACAACCCAATCTGGTATACCTGTAGACCAATAGAAAACATCAAAAGCCTGCATTAAAGTGGAAGTGTGCAACCACTTTTGAACACACTCTACATTCTAAGCCTGGTATAAGTTGTACTGAACGTCAGATAAATTTTGAACAATTTAGATGGTGAGAAACATCAAGAGATCAGACCACCTAGATTATATTCAATCCTAAAAAAAGTTTAAGATACCAACTACTAAAAATAAAAGTAAGCATTAATAAGGCAAACAAGACTTAGAATCCTACCAGTGCAGCAGGCACCTGCGAATACTGAACTCTACTGCCAATAAAACATAGTTCCACCTGAACCTACAACAGCAGTCAAACCAATATGTTCTCAGTGACTGAAAATCCTACAATGCAATATGAAATACATTCACAGGGGTTTATCACAGGAGTGCTACTAACGAAGTTAATTTTAATACCTTTCAGTCTGAAGTCCACTAATCTACAATATCTAAACTAGAAATATTAATATTACTGTTTTAACTATCAGTGGACCTCTGATCAGCAAGTTCAACTCTCTGCATGAAACAAACCTTAGAAAGTTGTTTTTAGTCATCCAGTTTCAAAACTTCCACCCCTTCAAAAATCATCACGATAAGTCACTCCAATTCTTACCACCAACCTTAAAACCGTGCCAAATTTCTATCATCTGAACATTTAGATTAAGATAACTGGATTTTGCACCTTTGCTACATTCAAGAACTTATAAGTATGCCACTTGTTTTTCCTGTAATTATTAATCAAATAAACCCTTGCTGTTTTCTCTGTAACTATACCAAGAGCTCTTCAAATCTTAATGCACAATTTCAGTTTAAGTCATTTTCTTGCATCTTTTCCGAACTTTGAGAAGTCGAACTCTTACAACTTTCTGAACTGTGAGAATCAAGACAGAGACTCTACTACAGTAGCTGCCACATTAGCACAAGGAGGTAATCACTCCAGTTCTACTTGATATTCCCCTGATCATATATCCTTTCTGGCTAGCAGTGCTCTCAATATTTATGCTTTTAATTGTGTATGAATTTCATGCTTATTTTAAGAGTCATCACTTTGCACAGTATCTACTTTCAGTAAAAGTAAAGTCTTGCACTCTTTCCTGTAACTTTTTACACAGTGGACTACTTTCACATGCCCCTGTAGATAAATTACCATTTTCACTTCTGCATAACTTGGCTAGCTCTCTACTAGTGAACAGTTGTTATTATTTGCCGTTCAGTCCCACATTACTCATAGTGTATGAATGATCATACAGTTTCTTCCTTGTAGACAAAAAATAATCTTAGGTCCAAGAGCAAACTTACACACATTCAGCTCATTTGATGATCACAAGGGATATACTTTGGGGATCTACCTGTTACCAGATTTTGATCTGTAGAACATACCGTGTAAGCAATGTTGTCTCAGTTAAAGATCTCAAAATATTTCATTCAGTGGCAAAGAATCACCTATTTCACGTCTACCCAAAACAGCAGGTCATAGAAGTTAGTCAACAAGTATCAGAAAATTAATGGCAGAAGTTTAGACAGAAAAAAGAGCTCCTGAAGATTGCTTCTGCCCCTCAGACACTGGTAATTTAGCTCTAGAAAGTAACTTCATATTTGTGACATCTGTGCCCATGTCATTAAGCACTATAATAGTGCACTACATCTCTTTTTTTTTTTTTTTTGAGCGATGACAAAAGCAGGATATTAACATTTTCATCATACCTCTGCTGTAGAAGCGAAGTAAGTTATATTTTAAAACTAGGGCAGAAAAAAATTATTTGACACTGACAGACTCTTCCTTTGCAACTCTTCTCATTACAGTAGTCACACTAAGGAACAGAATTATTGTCCCAAAGTACCGTGGGGCCTAACCAACAAAGGTCTTTAGTAGGCCTCTTGTTTTCCATTCGTTTCAAACAACTGCATGCTGCATGTACAGAAACGTTAAGTCAAGGCCACAAAAGCTTATCAGACATCTTTTACCCCATCTGATAAAAACAGTGAATAATGGAGTCTCTTGTCAGTCACCTGCTCAAAAAACTACCTCCCTTTCCAGTAACTTAGACGGCAGACTTTCCAAGCGGACATTATTCTTGAGTACTGGTTCAGGATTCTACTTCTGATCAGTAGGTGAGTACGATCCTGTGGCTTAAAACACACATCCTGCTTCGCAAGCTTTAAAGTTGGCAGAAAAATTAGATACTGCCAAGGTAAAAGGAAGGATTCAAAAGTGTGTGTAGGAGAATTCCAGCCTATTTTACCATCTGGTTTTGTTTTGGGTTTCTTTTTTTTTTTCTGTTGAACATCTGAGAAAAACCTTTTGCAGCAGGAAAACAGGTGAAAAGATGTCTGAATTAATTTAGAAAGTGTTTTGAATTTACAGGATCAGCAACCTAATTCAGAAGCTTTCTCCAGAAAATGATGCAATTTTGTACCCTATATATTCATTACCACAGACTTCCCACTTATTACAGAGGAATGAATTTCAAAATACTGTTTCACAAAGCAACACTTCCAACAAAAATTTCAGTAAATAAAAGTTTTTTTAGCATATGATACAATTCTGAGATTACTCCCTGTGCACACAACTGCAGGCAGAAAGATGTCATTTCAGAAGAGGGATAAAATCTGGTAAGCCATAATTGCTCCAGTTAGTACTTTTTAATAGGCAAATGTACTGAAGGGATATAGATTCATGTCAAAATCTAGACATGAACACACTGTACGATTAGGCTAGTGCTTCCCCATGGAAAACCACACTATTCTAATAAAAAAAAACCCAAACAAAACTGCACAAAATGTGTAAAGCAAGCAAAAGAAGCCCACAACTAAACAGCATTCTTTTACTATTAGCAAAATATTACTGAAATGAAGGAACAGCTAACGAACTTACATGCCTTTTCCAGGGCAGCTTTATTGTTAAAAGCTGGGAAGCCTGTTAAAGGCCTTCAAGAAAGGAAACAATCTTCTAACACTGAAGTTACAGCAGGGAACACCTGTACAAGTCAATTACAACAAAGTTTGATGATCCCTTCAAAATTCAAGAGAAAACATTAAGAGGACAACAGTCTTACTCTATGTAACGAAATGCTGCTCTCTTTTCAAGCATTATATTTAAGTCCAGAAAGGATTCATTTTTACACTACTACAAACTACTGACAAAGCATAAGCCTAGAAGCATCAGTGTTGACAACAGCCTTTCATTGCCAGTACCATTTTTTTCTCTGTAATTGAGAGGTTTTTGCCTGGAAGCGCCTATGCACTTACACAAAAACCTGACTTCATAAACAAATGTAGTTAACACTGGAAGTTGGGTGCCATTAAATTACTGTTTTCAACAGCAAAGTTATCACAGCATCACCTCTCAGCCAAGACACAGAGTTTTCTCTAACAAGTTCTGCATAGTGTTAATGGTATTTGGCTTACACAATACTTTATATAGAATAGGCAGATGCAGCAAAGAAACCAAATGTAAACTGTTAATAAACTGTATTTCTCTTCTTAGAAATCAGCCATGTCTCAAACAGTATTAAGGTAGTACCTTTAATTAGGGACCATTAGAGAATAATCACAGTAACAGAAGCACATAATTTACAAATTGCCATCTTTACTATGGCCTAGCAGCAGGCAGCTCATCAGAAGAAAAGATTTCATTGCTTTTTTGCTTCAGAAAAGCAACCCAAAAGTACAAATTTAATAGGCTGTATATTCCATTTCAGAGTGTAGAAGCATACATTAAGAAGGCATGACACCAAGTAAAAATCATTCCCTTATGACTTGCATATGTGCCAAAGACAAGCAAATTTAAGAAATCTTTTATATACTGGCATTATTTTCCCATTTAAAAATCATAAAATAAGCTTACATAAAAATGCTTACCAGGTCCAGCTATTAGACTGACTTGAACATACTATACTTACAATCCAAAAGCTGAGCTTTTGAGTTTTTAGAATACTTGAACGGATCAGCCTTAAAGGGAAACCTCCAGAGGACCGATTTACAGATCTGTATGTTATATATTAAACCCCAAAACTACTAGGGGTTTAAATCCAGAAAAAAAGCTTCTAAGACATGAATGCTAATGGAAGCAATTGTATTTATCTTGAACAACAAAAAAAAACCCCAAAAAAACAAACCACCAAAACAAAACCAAATCACAACTAAATCCCACCTTCTTTAGAACAATCCACAGCCACCACTCAAGGAAGAGTCACCTCTTTTACACTTTGATTTTTGGGGGATGGTGTTCAAAGCATGTTTCATGGACAGCCTACTATCGCCTGTGATCACAGACTTCTCTCATCCCAGCTTTGACCATACAGATACAGTGAGGAAACTGTATTTACAGTAATGAATAATTACTTTTACATCAATAGCAGTTAATATTAACTAAATACATAAAATCTATTTCAGTGTCATCCTCAAACTTTCTCCCTCAACGCTTTGCCATGCTTCATTACACTCAGACTTCCCTCTTTCCACCTACCCTGCAATTTCCTCTTTCCAATGCCTATTGCCCAGGCAGCTTCCACTCTCTTGTACTTGCCCTAACACCCCATTTATTTCTGACCACTGGTCAATAATGATGCTAATTTAATCAGCAGTTAGCCTCTTGTCCTCTACTGCCTGGGTCACTGAGACAGGGCTAGCATTCTGATTCCAGCTGTTTGTTGTCCCTTTGCTAGGAGGACTCTGAACTCCCTCAAGAACCACTGGAAACAAAGCAAGCCAACACTTCATGACACATGACAGAAGCTCCCACCACTACTCCAACAAAACTACGAACTTGTGATTTAAAATATTCCACTCAGTCTCTAACAGCAGTAGGATTTTTAACCTTAGAACTGCAATACAGTCCATAACAGTGGCCACTGACAGTATTTTTAATTGCCAATTAAAAAAGGCAAAGGAATCATTCACAAAAGTTAGTTTATATTTTGAAATTAAAGTATTACAAGTTATAATCAAATTTCATTAAAGTAGCCTACATGGCACACAACCCAGCAAAAAATTTCATGGTACATAAATTTATGTTCTCCATTTGTTATTTTAAACAATTCAGTGAGATTAGGGCACGAAACAAACATCTTTTCAAAGTCTCTTAAACATAAATGCAGCAAAACACTCCGTATTTTCTTCACAGTAAGAAAAACTGAGTACATCTGGCTTAACTGATTAGTTTTGCACAAAGTTCTACTATCTTAGTTATTCTGTTCCATACATTTAAGTACAAATAGCCTTTTCCCTTTTTTACCAAGAGTTGCACCTTGCAGTTTTTACTCTTAAATAATATACGCATCTCATTTACAGCATTCCCAAAGGTACCGTAGTTATCTGGCCTCTTTGGTTTTGTTCCTGTATGCCAATATCTCCTCTTTAATGCATGTAAAAAGACCTACAGGGACCACCTATGTGCTCAGTCTGCCTATCCTCCAGCATGAGAGCCCTCAAACCTTTGTACTTCCTTTTTTTCTTTAATGGAAACAGTTTTCCACATCTACCAAGGCCCTTCATAGTTCTATTCCCTATAAACAATGCTAACATTAAGTCCCTATTTGTTACTGTTAAGGAACTTCACACTTGAGTTGGTCCCATAAGACCCCTAATCTCTTCAAACTCCACACTTGCCTATAGCAGCTGACCTATAAACACAAGATGCACTGAGGGGGGTTAGCTGTTCATTATGTTTTAAACACTTGAATACAGAGACAACATCCTCATGCGCAAGGACCGGAAAGCAAGAACAAAGTTATTGCAGTTTTTTGATATGTTACTCTTTGGAAACCAGGGATGTGATAAAAACTTGCAAGTACTCTTCTGTGTTTAGTCCAAGGTAAACTTGGAAGTCTCTCTCCAGAGAAACATTGTCTCCGTATATAGTCTCTTTCCACAGAAACCATGCAGTAAGCAACTTTGAAAAATGCTTTGATTGCACTGCATCAGTATGGAGGGCTTAGCCATAACAGGTTTTAAAACATTAATTGAATTTTTTACCATGGTTCTACAAACACAAAAGATTCTGCTATGAGTATTACAAAAACATAAGCTGCAACAACAAATACCTTTATATAGACACCAAAGGTATTCAGAGTGGAAGGTTCTACAACTTGAGTTACTATTTTCAATCAATGTAATTATAGCTCTTACATTTTATAGAGGTACACCTATATCTTTAAATTACATTTAGCCAGACATCTTTACCACAAAAAAAGTGAGCCAGTCATGCCTAAAGGAGTCCCAAGTATCAGCATGCTACACCAGTAACCTTCCTGTTCTGCTTCAGAGCAAAAAAATGCACTAAGCAATATACAGAGTAGACTTTTTAAACATTTACTTGAAAGGGAGAGATTAGGTTAATTCAGCTTTATGTTCAGTAGTAATGCTCCAGATTTTTGTTCATTTTTGTTTTCTAAGGGATGAGAGAAAAAGACGTTGTTCGTTTGGGACTTTCATGCATTTTGGTGAAATAAATACTGGAGATTTTTCAATGAGGTTTGCTTTGTTAAGTCTAGCTAGATCACAGGAGGGCACTAGCACCTTTGCAGTAGTTCCAAATTAAGTACCACTGATTTTAAACTAATGAAATGCACAACAATTACAAAAAAACCCAAAACAACAAAACCCAAAAGGTAGCTATTTTTTTCCGCTCTCAGAAGAGTGTAAAAAGAAAACAAGCCAGAAAACTACAGTAGCATTGAAGTCAATTACTAACTCTTCAGTCATATTAGGACTTCAGTGAAAAACAATGGCAATTCTTTTTGTGTTTTTTTTCTTTTTCCACTGTATGTCTATAGTTGCAAAACCAAGAGAACACTGTATCAATAACAGTACTTTGGTGTAAGTCAGTAGACAGAGAACATGGTATACTATTATGTCTTTTGCATATTAGCAATAAGCAAATGTCTACAAAACTCCGCGTTTCTCCTACATTCTAACACCTACCTTCAATCACCAGAAAGACGCAGTAAACCAAAGACAAAGTAGACATCCTTCTGCTCATGGATGCTCAGCTTTGGTTTACTATATAAAATACACAAGATTTAATGCAGCTTTGGATGTTCTGAATATACGTTTTAAAAGCTGAAACTGGGCCTCAAACTAACCTTACCAACACCACACACACACAAAATCACTCGTTTCCATTAAAAATTGCGAATGTTTATCTTTCAAAAATTAGTAATCTTCCTCAGACTGTTAAAGACTGCTTCCTTCTCCCAGTCTATTAACACATGATGTGCAAAGGACCACTTCTAGATCAGAATAAATGAGATTTTCCACTGTGTTAACAGTCTGGGAAAGAAAGTACAGTGGCACAGTGTTCCTTCCACTTCCAAACCACATAATTCATGTTCCTTCACTGCAATTGTATATATCCATGCTTCAGGTCATTCCCCAACTATTACATCCAGCTGAGCTCAGTGAGAACTTCAGAATGTCTTTCCTACCTTAAAAACAATTCCAGTACACAAATAAGCAAACACTTTCCCCATATAGAGCCTCATTCTCCAGATGTTTTCATATATGCATAACTCCACTAAATGTAGCTCCACTGAAGCAGAAAAAAAAATACTGACTGTAGCAAAACTGAGCAGAATTGCGAGAGTACATAGGACAAGTATCTTTGGACTTACAAACAGGAAATGAGAGGACACCTCTGTGTCCTGAAAAATGGCACAGAATAGCAGCCTATAAGCCTTGCGCACACACATTTAATTCTAAGATTACTATACTTTCAAGTATGATCAGGTATCATAGCATGGTTTGGGTTGAAAGGAACCTTTAATATCATTTAGTTCCAACCCTCTTGCCATGGGCAGGGACACTGTTCACTAGACCAGATCCAACCTGGCCTTGAATGCTTCCAGGCATGGGGCACCCATAGCTTCCTTGGGCAACCTGCTCCAGTGTCACACCCCCTCATAGTAAAAAACTTTCTTCTATCTAATCTCAATCTACCCTCTGTCAGTTTAAAGCCATTACCCCTTGTCCTATCACTACATATAATGAAAATCAGTGTACCCATAAAAGATGCATGTTTTTGTAGTCCGCCTACACAATTATATGACATTATCAGTGGTCTTTGTATTAATCCAAAGAAAGAAAAACAAATAGAAATTATAAGAACACTTCAATCCCAGAAACACATTTGCAGTTTGGAACTAGCATTATCTAAAAGATACTTACAAATATTTTAGCTATTATAACAAGTAAAAAACTGTGCAGCTATAAATGTATCTGTAGATTAAAGTTGTTAACTTTATATAGAACAAAGAAGTACTGATTTAAAGCTTTAAGTTCTTCACTTGTACACTAGATTTTAAAACTCAGTATGAAGACCAAATACAGTACTTATATAAAATAGCAAACATGCTTCCAAATTCAGTCAGTAACTGGGATTTTCTAAACTGTTACCACTTTTTATTTAATGCAAAACCCCCCTCTTTCCTTTCTCTAGGAAGTGGGGATAGAAAATAATATCAATTAAAAAACACTGGGAATATTACTACTGTCTATAATATATATTTTATATATATATACTGTCTATAATATATATAATATAGACAGTAGTAATATAATACTGTCTAAAAACATGGGAGGCTGCCTTGACTGCAAACACCCCTGCCAAGAAAGGCTCTAGTAAGTGCTGCCTTTGATTATAATCTTCTGATTGCAGAGTTCAACACAACAGCTAAATATGAAGAAACTACTTTTCATTTCTTATGAAGTTTAGTCCATAAAGCATGTAACTACAAAGTATAGTACCACAATACAGTTATTAAAAAAGGCTCTAAACCAACCAATATCTATTGTTAGTGAAAAATACAGATTACTAATTCAGGTTATTAAATGTTGCAGCATGCCTACATTCAGACATATCATTAAGGAAAAAAAAAAAAGGAGAAAAGTTTAGTTAGTCTTTGTGGTTATAAGTGAAACTACTATATCTGTAAAAATAAGAAAAATTGGTATTACAATGCCTAAATGTTTCCAATAAGACTTGCACTTTGGTTGCACTCCAGTCTTCCAAGCATGTTACAAGGCACATACAGCATAACACTCTCATCACCTAAGTGATAATGGCTCAATTTTAATATTTATGAGAAATTAGTAACTGCTTAAATAAAGGTTTATTAAAGATAACTCACCACCATCCCTTTCTCTAACTCTGTGAGTATGCACACTTTTTGCTTTACTGTGCCCTGTGTTGTCACCATATTTGTTTTCAGGGCTATCAGAGCGCCGCAACATTTTATTTGGTGGTGAAGGGTCTGTGGTGTCTCGCATCTTGTCATGACGGTGATCACCACCACTGGGGTGACTCTTGGATGAGTATTTAAGAGCCTGTAACAGATCACAAGAGAATAGGCATTTACATTGGATAAGAAGTTAGAAAGCTGATGTTAAAATGTCATTTCTAAATTTTAGACCTTTCCAAAGCCCTTTTTAAAGTTACTTAACTTTCATTTTCTACTTAAAAAAACAGCATTAGTCTTTTAGCAATTTTAATTACCTCCATTAAAGCAACAAGTTCTGTAATTAGAACTGAAACCATTTTCTCCCACTATTACATCCTACATAAACACTTGCTGTTACGAAAAAAATTACTTCTCTTATCTTTTCACTGCTGGACTACACTTTCAAAGTACATGGGCCACAGTAATTCTGCATTTTTGGGAGAAGCACAAGTCTCTATTTGGTATCAAGAACACAAATAGAAAGCTGCACTGCATCAGTGAAAACTCTGAATACGTTCCCCATACTGTAGTCAAGGCCACTCGGTTTAACTACTACCATGAACTTCAGCGACATTTTTTTCAGTCCTAGCAACTCTGTAGCAGATGTAACAGAAAAAAAAAATAGAACTCTGGGGGCACAAAACATGTAAAGTGACAATTCATTTTGAAGTACTTACAAAAATTACACGTTCTGCCTCACTTTAACTAGCTTGATTTTTGCAGTGTGAGTTTCTGAGAGGCAAGTGTTTACATTTGCACAAAACGTCACTGACAGCTACCTTGGACTGTCAGATTACACTTCACAGCAGCAGAAATAAAGCAAAATGTAATAAAGCAGTTCAACTCTGTGCCCTGAGGAAAGCAGTATCACAATATATGGCATTCCCCACATTCACATCCTGCGACCTGCTGGATTTTTTTCAATAGACACAGCAGAGAAATACAGTATTCACCTCACAGAAACTGAGGTTATTGTCAGTAGCTTAAGGATTTGACTGATTCTGAACATACCTAGCAGCTAGCAACTTCAGAAATTAAGCCTTACTAGCAACCCCAGTTATTCAGGATCTAAACCCATGCCCTGCTCAGGTTACAATCTACAGCAGCAGTTTTGGGGAGAAAAAAGGACTTGGGGAGGGGGGTGGGGGAAGAACAAGATGCCTTTTGTTTTTAAAAGGAAAACACTCACCTCCCCCTGGATCTCCACTCCACTGCAAGTGACCCCGGCTCGCTCTCCCGCCCCTCGTACCGTACCCTCCCCTACTCCTAGGCCCAAGCTCTACACCGGTCGCACTAGGCCTCTCCTCCTCACCCCGGCGCCGCAGGCTTCAGAAAAGCGCCGGAACCCCGTTCCCTCCGCGCGCTGCTGCTGCCGCCGCCCCCCGCCTTTGCTACCCCCGGACTCGAAACGGCGTCGAGGGACGGGACCGAGGCGCCTGTGGCACCGCGGCCTGCAGCGGCGGCCTAAGCCTCCGCTGGAGTAGCTCCCCCCCCCTTCTCCTCCCCTGCTCCTCCTCCTGGGCCTAGCGGCCGGCGCTTGAGGTACCTGGTAGGGCTGCGAGTCCCCCCTGCGGTCGTGACAGCTAAAGAGAAAGCGAGAGAAAGAGAGAGACGTTAGCGAACAACCGTTACCGGCCGCCGGGAAAGGGGGCCCAAACATGGCGGAGGGGAGGGGGGAGACCCCACGGGGCCAGGGGCCAGAGAAGGAGGAGGAAGGCATTTACCCATCACTGAGTCTCTGCTGTTTCCTCGCATACATTACCATCAATGCCCGGCCTGTGTGTGTGAGTGTGAGGGGACCAGGAGGGGACGGCCGCGGCCGGGCCACAGGCGCCGAGGGGGGAGGAGGGGGAGGCAGCGCTCCGCCTCGCCGCCGACCGGGGGCAGGGAAGGGGGAAGGGAAGGAGGGGGCGGCTCAGGCAGCTCGGCTGGGAGCAGCGCTCACGGGCCCATCTCCTCCGCGCACAGCGAGAGGGGAGACGCCAGCAACTCGGCCCCGCGCGCGCTGAGACACTCCGGGAGCACGGACTCCGCCACCGTCGCCTCCACCACCGGTGCTGCTGCCGCCGCGGCCACCTCCTCCCCCCGCTGCGCCCGCCGCCGCCGCCGCTCCTCCAACTACATCCGGGAAATTCGGGCGACGCCGCGCTCGGTTAACGTCGGCTCTTTTCGGCTCTTTCCGACACGCTCCGTCCTCTCTGTCCCCTTTGCTCTCGGGCGACTCTGCCTTCGGGAAACATCGGCTGCCTTCGCCGAGCCCAACGCCCTTCAATCTCTCCGTTCGGCAAACATCGGCTCATTCCGTAACTCTCCTCCCTCCCTTCCTCCCTCCTCCTCCTCCCCCTGGGCTGCCCGCCTCGTCGTTCTCTCCCGAACACTACCTGTCTTCGGAAAACATCGGTTATTTCCGTAGAGATGTTTTCACACTCCGTCAGGGTGGCGCTCTGTTCGGAAACGCTCGGGTATTTCCGTGACCCCTCACCCAGCGCCTCCGAGGCTCTGCCTGTCGGAGCAGCCGTTGGCCGGGCGCGCCGGGTGATTGGCCGAGGGAGCCCGGGCCTCGCCGCCCGTCTCTTTCCCGCACGGGCGGGCCAAGAGGGAGGAGGGCTGCCGTGGGGCAGCAAGCTTTCTCGGTGGGAGCCATCAGGGCGGGAACGCCAGGCAGGTGGGGGCAATAAGGGAAATTGTGAGAGAAGCAGCGAGGCGGGGGGAGCGGCGCCCGGCCGTGAGATAAGAACTGGAAGGTCTCTTCTTACCTACCCCCTCCTCCCCTTCCGCCCAGGCACTTGATGTGTAGGGAGGAACCATTTTGTGTACTGCTCGTCTTCTGCGAGGAAGCGCTCGGCGGTGAGGAGGTTGTTAAAATGTCCCTGGGGTGGTGGCCGGGCGGGTCAGGCCCAGCCGCCAGGCCCCTATGGCGCTGGCGCCGTCTTCTCCAGATGCGAGGTGGCGGGGCCCTGTTCCCGGCCCTTGCGGAAACGTCTTGGGGCTGCCGCAGCCTTCGGAGGGAGCGAGACGCTGGCGATAAAGCGGTTCGGGCGCGGGAAGGGAAGCGGGGGAATGGTGGGTGAGGGGCGCTAACGGCCGCCTCTGGTGAGCAGGCAGCTCGTGCGCGCCTCGGGGCGCGGAAACTGCCGTCTCGGCGCCCGTGAGGAGCCGCCAGCTGTAGATCGATGTGGTACGAGTGGCCTCGGGCTCTCCTGAGGGAAGCGGTGGCAGACGCTCAGTGTGCGAGGAAGATCCCCTTCATCAGAGGCCTAGAGGGTGGTGGTGGTGGTGGTGACTGCTGAGGCGTCTTTGGGGAAAGGATCGTTTAGTTACCTCTGATCAAATCCTTGAAGTCTGAGGTATCATTCTGTTCAGAATGGTATTAAGGTGTAACAAAACATAATAGAAGTATTTTGGTATTTTTATATTGCCATGAAGGTATTATAGGAGAAACTGGCTTTCAGTAAAGGTGTAGATGCCCCATTTTGTCCTTTCCCGTCCCTGAAAAAGGAAGAGATACGTGGCCTGTTAACCTGCATCCGTGCTAACATAGTATTGTTCATGGTAACTCTCTTGCAGAATTTTTCTTCCTGATTTTTAGTTGTTGTTTTTTGCTGTGTGGTTTTTGGCTTGGTTTTCTAGCTTGCAGAAGGCTGTTGCAGAGTGGGGACTTCAGGGAGCAGTGGAAGAGTTCTGGGAGGATGACTCAGCAGGGAGCTGTTCTTCAGGGTTACAATAATGAACTAGTGAAATGTATTGAAGACTTGTGTATGCAAAAAGAAGAACTGAACAAGCAAATCCAGCAAGCAGAAGAGGAAAAAAATAAACTCCAGCATGAAATCCAGATCCTGAGTGAACAACTGGAGTGTGTGTGTGAAAACCTGGCCCAAAAGGTAGCTTCACGGAATGAGCTTGATGCAATTCTTGCTGAAACTGAAGCTGCTTACATGAAGATTTTGGACAGTTCTAGAACTCTACTCAATGTCCTGAAGAAAGAGGTGGGAAGCTTAAAGCATACACCAGAACTGAAAACTAATGTAACGTGAAACAGTCAAAAGTTTGGACTCCACAGTGCTAAAATTCTACTAGGTGAGAATTCTACTGTGGTTAGCCGCAGAGCTTTGCAGCAATAGTATAAGCAGAGGGGGTTTTTCTTCCAACCTTTCTGTATGTTTTGTTATTGTTTTTAAATGCACTAGGAAATAGATGAAATAAAGTTGCCTTTTTGCTGTTAAAAAGACCAATTATTTAAACACTAAAAAGCTTTATTGCAAATAGGTAGTTGAGGCAGATGTGATACTATCAGTCTGAGGCTGTTCTGAAGGGAAAAAAATACCTTTTTTTTTATTATTATTGGTCATTTTTGGATGGGTTCCAGTGAATTCCCATTTGATTGAAAACTGGCGGATGCAAGTAGATCAGATACCTTCCTCTAAGGGTTTGGAGTTGGGTCTGATGCATGCATAAAGATAAGTTCTGTTTACAATCATCTCCTAATTACCTGGATTAATGGAAGGATAAGGTGAAAAAACATGATTAATGCAAGGCATGGAGGCTGAACATGTTAAGACTGTATATGGTTCCTGCATCTTCTGAAGCTATTCTCAAAAGCTTTTAGAAGGGAGGCATACTGTAGTGAAAGACAGGGTTTGCTGCAAGTGCATGCCACCATCATGCAGGGGACAGCAATGCAGGCAGCCATGCCATGTAAACTAAAATTAACTAATCTACTTATGGATAAGGAAAAGGTGACTGTCTTTAAATAGTGCCTAAAAATCCTGAAGAAAATGCTGGGGTTCAATCAAAGTACTAAGAGACAAAACAAGGCCCAAGAAGATAATCTTAGCTAAAAGCAAATAGTAGAACTTCTGGAAACCTGATTTTTAGTGGCCTTTAGCTGTATACTGATCTGTTAAATGTACTAAGATTGTGGAGAGCAGTGAATAACCTGGAATGGTGAGAAATAAATAAAAATGAAATAATATTAGAAGTAGTTTGCAGCTGTCAGACACTCTTACAGATGAGGTTAAAATAGAACCTAGTTTAGAGATCAGGGAGGAGGCAATAGCATGGCAGAAATCTCAATATAATCCTGATTTCTATTTCTAGTAGTTACTAAACTTCTCTGTTTGTGTGCGTGTAAATACACATGTATTTTTTCCTGCTCATTCATGTATTATAGCAGTAACTTTGTTTTTAAACTGTATTTTGCAGTCAAATCTTCATTCTATACCAACGAACTAAATTGAAGTGCAATTAACCTCCTTCCTTGATAACTCAAGGTCTCTCAGGTGCAGGTACAAAGGGTATGTGGATATGAATAGTTTCAGTAATAGCTTTTCACCAATAGTATGGAGCAGATTTTATGTTCTTGTAGTTGCATGCTACATCAGGTATTACTGTGAATGAGCTAATCAGCAATTTACTTGTATGGCATTTCTACTGGCTTTCCTTAAATAATGCTGAGGTGATAAAATCAAATAATCTCAGGGGTTCTGCTATTGTTGTGGTACTGCAGTATCCAGGACTACCTCATTTATATTGAAACACAAAAATGTTGATATTTTTTAGTAGCAAAGAAGTGATCTATTGGACTGGATGTTTGTTGACATACTCTTATCCCTTAGCTTGGTAGTAGTAACTAATTTACATCCACAAAGGAAGACTCAGGAAAAGGCATTAACTAAAGAGCAAAGACTTTTTTTTTTTTTTTTTTTTTTTTTTTTTTGGGGTGGGGAAGAATGGCATATATATAAACTGCTGCTTATTATTATCTGGAAGGCAACTTGAAATTGTCTATGTGGAAAAAAGATGTCGGAAGTTCATTTAAAACGCTCATTTATACAGAACAGCACAGTTAATGTCTTATTAATCTCAGACAATAATTACAGGTTTGTTTGCCTTAGAATATTTGTAGATTATGAATAATGCCTCTTCTTGTTGATTTAGGCTGTTAAAAATAGAGTTTTAAGAGAAGCCTTGTAAGTTTTTAAGGAAATCTACTTTGTGACCATTATTATATCTATGTGTAGCTATTACAGTGTCAAAGCTGAAATACTGAAGATGGGTTATTTGGGGTTTTTTTATGTTACAAAACTAAGGGAAAAATGTAACTGTTGGCCTCACACACACCAGAGCCTCCCAACTTTCAAGTAAGAAGTTGGAATGCTGTTAGAAATCCATTTAGTGATGCCAATTTGTAAAATTTCTGTTTAAATTGAGATTTGCAAGTGGAGAGCAATAATATAATTTATCTGGAATTTGCATATTTGTAGAAGAACTCCCAAGTGTGGCACTCATTGTGCAGTAAGTGCACCTGCACAGTTGTTATTCAAAAATAGCTGTTAACCATTGGATTTTGTATTAACCCAAATGAACTTACTGTGTCTTTTTATTGAAGTGGTAAACCTTTTTCAGGTAGTATAAACCTTGTCATAAGTAGCTTTTTTTAAACAGCTTCAGTTTGTTTAGAATAGAACACATGCAAACTAAATTAATACACAATATTGTTAGAACAGAAATGATAATTTGCAGATTACAGCAGCTCCTTAGGGCTAGCCTGCAAGGGAAAGTTTGCCTGAAATAAGTGATATGATAAATTTAAAGCATCATACCTATTCCTCACTTACTTTTTTATATTGATTTTATATGGCATTCTATGTTAGATCAGGGAATGTACTTGAGTGCTTGAACTCTAGGAGCCTTAATGACAGAAGTTCAGGTTACCTAATTGTAGTACCTAAAGTGCTGTGTTGGGTGTCTTGTAGTTTATCTGGTATGTGAGGTGACAGTTCTTGAAACTCTGACCTGTGCTTCATTCGAAGTTCTAGTGAAATGCATCTAGAGCACTGGGCTGATTTCCTTAATTTGTACAGTGGTGTCTCCACCTTGTTCCCAAATAACAGCACATAACTGGAGGAGTGATGATTATTACTGGCTTCTATAGCAGTACTTGTTAATATCTATGTACCTAGCATGTACAACTCTGGTGATAAACAGGTTTTTCAAAGCATTTGAGTGTTGACTCCTGCCAAATAAACCAAGTTTGTTATGTATGATATAGTTCAGTGGTTACCAAAGAAACTTCTTGTGGGTGGTATGTTGAAGTAATTTTCTGTATCGAGGTGATTATACAAACCACAACGTGAAATCCCATGTACAGATTGCTCACAATCTGTAACTGTCTCTGCAGAGGCAGTTACCCTTCAGTTCAGTTTAGGTACCTCCCAGCAGGCAGTTTCTGCTAATCACCTTAAAAGGAATGGAGGCTAGTGGACTAGGGTCATCTCTAATTTCTTTGGTGGAGACTAAAGAGAACGTATGGATGTGGCATCCTGGTTTGGGAAGACTGGAGCAATAGGAGGTGCAAGCTACAGTTCCTGCTACCAAAAAAAAAGCAGTTTTAGAAATAACCTGAGGTTCACCTGAAGTCTGGACTTTTCCCCCTCCTTTACATCCATTGACAAGTAAGCTACGGAGGCAACATACATTTTGCTTCTTCTGTCTGCCTTTTACTTCTTCCTGGCCACACAAACTGGCATGCTCAGATGTGCTGTGGCTGATTCCAGCCGGAGGATGTGGAATCTGAGCCTCCTGTTTGTTGGGTAAGTGTAATGCCAGGTTCACGTAGAACGCATTACTAGTGTTTCTTATCCTGGTAGATCTCCTGTGAAAAGTAACTGGTGAATGACCTGGGGCTTAAAAAGAATCCTAAATCCTGTCAGTGTATTAGATGCACTCCCTGTGAGATTTATGAGAAGCCTTGGAGGTTTTAGGCAGAAGGGTAGCAATTTGTTGGTGAATGCGAAAGATGTGTTTCTTTCGACTAGGAAGCCTTTAGACTAGGAAGACCAGACATCTTCAAACAGCCAAAGAATTGTCCATTCAAACAATGAATCAAGCTATAATCTAAACCCAGATGATTGGGTGTTGGATTGCAGTTTCAGAATTGTGTAGCAATTCAGTCTAGCTCTTGTGGTACCACTATGTTTCACTCCAAATGGATTAAGTGGATTAAGCTAAATTGGAACAAGGTACTCTTAATTCTGCAACACGAACATTCAGAGGATTCTTAGCAAGAGGATCTAATGTCTATAGTTAATTCATTGTTGAGAGTCCTGCACAGAAGACCAGTATCTATTACTCCTTAAATGATTTTGATCGTTAAGAGAAATTGGAGTTAGTAGGTGTAGTTTATGGCAGTTGGTGAAATTATCCTTAACTTGGAGATGTAGCCTGCGGCAGTTGATGAAATTACCTTTGAGTAGATCCTGGGCTTTTTGGGGTTTTATGCAAGAAGGAAATAGAATAGTTCATCTAGGTTTTTTCCTTCCCCCCTTATTTTTTTTCCTTTTCAATAGTGAATGGAAAAGTATCAGTAGATGCTTTAGTATTGATTTGTTTGTGTATGTTGGTTGGTTTTTTAACGGATGGATAGAGAAGTTTTCCTAATATCAGTGTTCATTTACCTTTGTTTTTTGATGGATGTATGTGTTTTTAATATAGATATTTGTATCTTTTTTTTTCTCTGGAGGAAAGACAGATTAGCTTTTGGGTTAGCTTGTTTTGTCATTGTCTGTTGTGTAACGGGGGAGATAGGGAGTGCATCTGGCACAGTATCTGCTTCTCCAGCGACTGTTCTAAGACTTTTTTGAACTGGGAATATTTTGAGGTTTTTTTGTTCTTTGCCCCTTAACTGCTTTATAAATATCTTTGATTTCAGTTGCCCCCGAGTGGTCCTTGATTGTTGTCTTCCTCAGTTGGTTATCAGATGAAGTTTCATTCAATATCTAGCTGTGAAAACTAGATACGTGCAGGTCACAACTTACTTGCATGTTAGCTATTAATAAAACATGATGGAGAGGTTCAAATGTACAGAAAAGGGAGCTGTATGTTATTTGGTCACTCATAGCTTTATCTTATCAGATTTGCGTGAAAGTAGTTCAGTGTTGTAGTCTGATTTTATAGTAACATGATGTTAGAAGAAGTGGGGCTAATAAAACACTCATAGCCTTTTCAAAAGTAGATTTGCAAGATCTGGTGGTATAGAACAGTCTGAATTTTATTATTTTGTCTATTTGTGCATGACCTGACCATCAATATGCTGCAGTCACCACTACGGTAAGTTAATAAGTTTTAGTACAAACTTGGATATCTTGCTTAGCAGTGGCATTAAAAATAACGTCGTCAAATCTTTGAGTTTTGATTGTAGCAAGCCTATTGCTTGTAACATCATTCAAAGCTGGTAATACTTTTGAGTAGGCTTAATTTGAACATCATAAATGGGAAAATACTACTCTTGGAATAGAGTTCATCTGTACTGGAGGAAAATAAGCACATATAGACAAAGACTGTGTTCAGGAAAAGGCATTTGAGAAAAGTCATCCTGCACTCAAGCTAGGATTGATCGTGATTCCACTTCCTGTGATGGGAGCTTAAGTTTTGCTTGCACTTTACTTCAAGGCATATGAAGTTATGTGGGATGACTTCTCTCTTTTCTTACTACCACTGGTGTTTTATAGAATATGTGTACTTGGTTCTGAGGGATTTATAGCAGTGCTGAGTTTTCTCATTTATTACCTCTTTAGAGGCAGACACACAGCCTCCTGCAGTTGCCAGCCTAATTCAAGGTGACAGAAGTGTTAGGAAGAGACAAAAAAAAGTAAGAGCCTGAAGAATTTTGAACACTTTAATTATAGACATTTTTAAAAGTATGAGGTTGAACATACTGGCCATGGAGCATTTTAAAGTTAAATCTTCATAGGTGTTATTTTTTGAGCTTCATATGCATAGGTTCTCGTGCTCCAGTGAGAGCTCTTGAGGTTTTTCCATTTATATGGGGTTTATTGAGAACACTTTAAAAAAAAACTGTTTCCATCATAGTCCATTACAGATCTGTAACTTACCTTTTTTTTTTGAGCCACTTCATATAGTTGATATAGTTGAGCGTAGTAAAAAAAAAAAGGTAAATGTTTTCAAATCTCCCTGTTTGTATTCAGAATCATATCAAATTGTTATTTGTAGTATTCTCTTTCTGTTGTTCTAGGGTTATTAACAAGTCAGTTCAGCTTAGAGACCCATTCTGATTGGGCTTGTCTTAATCTGAGGCAAAATTCTTTTTATATTCTCAAGCTTTAATTTTTTTAAAGCCTCTTTTTCCTTGTACAGTAAGAACACTTTGAGTTGAAAATCAGCATGACAGATTCCTGTGATGAATTTTTTCAATATAGTTAGTATTCAGGGCTGAATCATGTTCAGTCACATGTTTGGAAACAAAAACTAGCAGTAAGTCTTCATATGCTTATGCAGTTGTTCATTCATTAACAGAAATCCTGCTAGAGATTTGTGCTGCTTGCTGTCCAACAGTAAGTGTATTTGCTTGCTTTATTTGGTTTTCCTCAACAGCTGCTGTTAGCAAGAAGATAATGGGTACTTCATCCCTTTGGGGTGTGGGGCAAAAGAGGAGCTGCTGTTCTAGTAGAGACCACCCATCTGTGGTGAGAGAGGAGCATCTTTGTTAGCTTGGCCCATGGTAGTGTTGTGAGATTGAAACCAAGGGTTATAATGGTCATAGTTTACTGTTGCACTGAAGCAAGCTGAAAAAAAAGAAAACCCAGTCTGTGTCGTCAGCCACGAGGAATGTGATAACCTGCCTGGAACCAGGTTAAAGTACAGGAGCTCAGGTACATCCAGAAGCAGTGTAGCTGCTGCAGTGCTGGGCTCAGCAAGGGTTAATTTGCCTGGCCAAAAAGCAGTCAACCATGTGGACACACTTGTGAAATCTTGTGCACTCAGGAGTCACTGGACTTGCTAGAAAAGTGTCACCTGTTTCTGTTCTTGAAACTCAAGGTTCTTTTAGTGGCATGCAGCATTAGATGACTCCATGAGAAGGGTATTTATTTAAAATCCTGTTCCTTTTAGGGCTTTACTCTGAAGCCTAAGGTGGTTTTGCTTTAGATTCACATTGTTCAACTTCAGAAACCTGTGGCCAAGGGGAAAAAGAGAGATGCCTAAGTTCCACTGAAGCCCTTAAGCCCCTAAGTGGTTTGTATTCGCTGTGTAGTACACAAAGTTCCTGCTTAGATGCTGTCTAATCCTTCAGTCAAGTTGCAAGTCTTGTGGTGCCCCTTAGTAGTTTAAATGGTTTGCAACAAGTGTTGCTTGTTCAATTTGGAATATACTTTCAGGTTTTTGTTTTTTTTTTTTTTTTTTTAATGAAGTATTTCATTGAGGCCTCCCGTGGCACTCTGCCATACACAGTCATGTTGTACATGTGAATATATGGGGTTTCTTTGGGAATGTCAGGAAGAAACCTGTACAGCAACAATTTAACTAAAACAAGATTTGGGCTTCTGCCATTGCTGGTTTTATTTTTAAAAGTGCTTTAAAATGCTGCGTGTGCGTGTATATATATATATGTGATATATAAACAAGGGCTTCCAATCAACAAATCACCATGTATCTTACAGCGAATGTTAATATCTTCATCTCCCTTGATAAGCAGTGATGCTTGGTAGTAAACTGCTTCAAATCAGGGAGAGATCTAAGAATTTGCTTTGCTTTTTCAGTCTCAACCGAACGCTGTCACTTGGACTGCTTCCCAGGGATTCATGTCTTGTTTGGTGTTTGACATAAGCCAACTGGATTATGCTTCCTCGACCTGTGTGCTGGGGGAAGCAATAGATGTAATCGACTAGTTGCATACTTTTTTGCTTTTACTCACTTCACATCATATGCAGCATCATGATAATGTGTAAAGGTGTTATTTAGTTCTCCATGGATACACCTCTCATGACAATGTGTTCCAGTTCCAGAGCAGCTACTATCACTTCTCCAACCTGCTCTCTCCAAGCCGCTACTCACAGGTGTTTGGGAACTGTGGGAGATGGATCTGGATAACAGAAAGAACTTTCAGTGATAGTTGCTAATTACCTTTCACAAGCCTAAACTTGTTCAGATATCTTGTCTTTACAGACCTGCTCTCTGGTCTGTAAAGCGTATCAACATTTTCAACAGACTTTTTTATTACTTTTATGCTAGTCTATGTAAGACCAACAGGTATTTATACCAACAACTTTTAAGGGTTTTCGAGACATCAAGACTCCTTGGTGTTTTAATACAGTAGAGGATCTGAACTCTAATGGTGCATAGAATCATAGAATAGTTAGGTTTGGAAAGGCACTTAAGATCATCTAGCTCCAACCTCCTGGCAAAGGCAGGGACACCACACATTAAACCACGTCACCATGGACTATTTAAGTAGGCTGGTCATCAACAACTTCCATTAGGTTGCGCACACTGCTTTTAGTAGCCCCCAGTCTTGCTACAGTGTAAAACCTCACTTGTACCCCTATCCTACTCTTCCTGCTACCAGCTTTTGTTGCCCTGTTTCTTAGGCCATTGCTCACAGTGTTGTTAGTTACCCCAAACTGCTGCTTTCCCATGTGGTGGGTGAGAGATCCTTTGAGTATCTTCATAGTGCCCAAACCTGTTCTGGCACACTTAGAAAAAAGGTTTGCAAAGGTAAACAGATTTCATTCAGTTTGATAGTGCCAGAAAGGTTATGGTTGGATGGGGTAAGAATATTTTATGGTAGAGAAACAACAGACACCTGATCTGAGAGGAGTTTCATCCTATGGAAACTCCACCCTAAACATCTTGTAGCTTGAAGTGATAGATGGGATGTGATGTTCCTGATACACTGCAGAGGTTAAAGAACAGGAGTGCATTATGTTTGTCAGTGAGAATATCCTTGTCTTAGCAAATGCTGACTTTGTTATAGTCTTCTGCAAGTAAAGAATATCTATATGGGATGTTCTAATTTAATTAGTATTAAGGCTGTGTGCAGAGTGACATGTTTCTTCCAGAAATAATTGCTCTCTGATAACAGACTATAACTCAAAATTAAGAAGAAAAAGGAATATAATGCTGGAGCTTGCAGATAAGTGATTTCATTGGTGAAGCTATTAGAGGTCAGCTATGTAGTTCTTGAAAGCTCTGAATGCAGTCTGTATTGCACAGTAATAAACATGTCCTGAGATAGAGTGGAGTATGCTCACAGTAAGGCTACTTGTAAAAAGTTCTGTCAAGACATTGTATGTATTCAGCAATTTTGCTTGTAATCCTGCTCTATTTTACAAACCAATATATTTCACAGTAAGGTGTGCTAGAGAGAAATATTCCAGATGCCTTCATCTGCAGAGAGAAAGGAGAGGCAATTAAAAGTCTGCATGCTGTGAAATCTCTGGGTACCAACAGTGTCTGCACAGACTTCTATAATGATTTTAGCAACAATTGGTTTTCCTGTTGGCTGTGGTTACTGAATGCAAACATAGGTTTTGAAAGAGGACAGTAGCTCAGTTATTTTCACCCTGGCTAAAATCCTGCTGGTTTGCATAAAAGTTTCTGGTTTTATTTGCTGACAGCAGAGTCTTGGTGACCAACTGGCTCCTCCAGACCAGACACACTGTTTTCTTTTATTAGCACACATGGTTTCATCTCTGACAAAGATGACAAAGAAAGGGCAGTCTTCTGATAACGTAGTGAAGGAACCTGGGGCAGAGCAGTGTCTGGTACTGGCCTCCCTCAAAGAGGAGGAAAAGCACTAAGGGACAGAATTGCTGCCCTTGGTCTGAATCGAGAAGAGTTGCCAGTGAGAGGGCTTTTTTTCTTTTTTTTTTAAATTCACTCCCTCCTACATCATTACTGGGCAGAGGAGGGGAAGATTTTTCTTTCTTTTGAAGGTATGAATAATAGTAAATGGGATAATTTGCTCCAAGAAAAGCCAATTCTATTGAAGGGGAAGGTGAAACGAAATGCGGAGTTTGCTTGTCATTGTGAACCAGTTATTCTTCCAGTAGTTACACTCCTGTGTGCAGTTTCTTGGTTGCAAGTCCTGCCTAAAACATGGATATTTTTTTCCTCAGGCCTGTCCAGTTTGTTGGGTTTGTGTGGGTTTTGGTTTTTTTTTTTTGTTTTGTTTTTGCTTTGTTTTTTTTTCTTTTATATGACCTTAATAAGGTGGTGCATATTGAAACTTGTCTGTAACTGTTAAAAGTCCTTTTCACTGCCTTACTATGCCATGTATTATTACACTGATGTAGCTAGAGCGAAGCTGGGTTCTCAGACATGAAGATGAGCCTTTTGACTTAGATTACATTGATATGTATTTTATAGCTTTAGGTGTTGGTGAAGTTGGCAGTGACCAAATGCAACAAGGTGTAATTTGACTTCTGTGAACTTAAAACTCTCCATGTCACCTTGCATGAACATTTTTGTTATAAGTAACTTCTGTGTTTGAATGTTTGGTGGGAAAGGATAGACAAATGTTTTAAACATGTATCAAAACTAATTTGTTTGGCTACTGGTACGTTTCCTGGGTAATCTTACCCAGGAGAGATTTCAAGTGCAGTACCTGTTCAGAGCCTGGATGTTCAGGGCACAGCCTCCCATTTCCCAAGCCAGTCATTCCCACCACACATGAGTGAGCCAGTTTGTTTTGCAAGGACCATGGGACAAGGGGCCATGTGGGTGCTGGTGATTAAATAAATGCAGGCAATGCATGCCGTACAGAAACACCCCAGGCAGGCTAGCAGTGAGGCAGTCAGAAGGACTTAGGAGTCTCTTCTCTGTTCTGCAATATATGGGGGGATGCATATATTTCCCAGCCTATTTAATGCTACACTGGGATTCTGTTAAATTGTGAAATTGTGATTCAATTTGTAGCTAAAATAATCTCATTAGCATGAACAAACCTCCTAAAAGCCAACCAAAGTAGCTGTGCAGTGTAACTGGAATTTGAAGCGTTGAATTTCTACATCTGTAAGTTCTCATGCTAGTGCTGTGTCCTGTATGGTAGCAAAGAAGGTAACAAAACTGATCTTAACATTTTGCAATGAGTTTTGAGAGAATTCTAAGAATTTGGTAAGTGCCCAAGAGGATTTTACACCACAAGGCATACTGAAAGTTAGAGGGTCTTGTTCTCCGCTTGCTAATGCTCTGGACTTTAAGAATCAATATTGTTGGTGCATTTTTCAGAGGCCTGGCTCCTGAAATCAAGGCATTTTCTTTGTTCATCTCCCCTTTTTAGTTTATATTTCTGTTTCTTGTAAAGAAAAGGTTGAAATACAGAAGCTAGTAAACATGGAAGTTGTGAATGCTCCATTGCTGGCAGTGTTCAAGGCTGGGTTGGACAGAGCCTTGGGTGGCATGGTTTAGTGGGGGGTGTCCCTGCCCTTGGCAGGGGGTTGGAACTGGATGATCTTAAGGTCCTTTCCAACCCTAACTACTCTATGAAAGGCCCAAACATGCAAATATGAACAAGTCTAGATCTTTTCTATGACTTAACAACAGTCACACTTTGTGCTTGGCCTGATATGTCTTTTTGAATGTTAAGATGCTGGTTATGGTTGAAGTCCTATAGAAAATTTCACCCCATGTTATACTTCAAATGAGAGGCAGTTATGATGGCTTTAAGAAAGGCATTCTTGTAGTCCATGGTTGTAGGTGCTGTAGCACACAACTTGTTTTCTTTACACAAACATTTAAATTAATCTTTCACTATACCCAGCTTTCTCCGTTAGCATGTCTTACTCATGTGTCAGGAAGCTCCTTCCAGACCAGCCCAAACATGCTCTGCTAGTGTCATAGAGCAAAGTATGGCTTAGAGATTGAGCTCTGGGCCTTTCAGGCCAGCAGAAGCTGGAAGCCCTGCAGGATGGCAGGGGAAGGGAAGGGGGCTGATTCCTGTGAGACAGCACATCCGCTACATGGCCTCTCTTCTGCCAGAAGAAATATCAGCCTGGCATGATGCTTCCCAGAATTGGGAATATTAGAGGAACAAGCAATTTCAGGGCTGAAAGAGGGTCTAAGGGACCTCCTAACATCACAATATATTTAACTCATGGAAATGAGTATGGGAAAGGTAAATGGGAAGATGATGGAAAAGAAGGGTTTTCTAATACTTAACAGAGCTTTCTTTGGAGTCTGAAAGGCCAAAAATATCACATCGTCTAGCTGAAGACTGAAGATGGGATTTAGAAATGGAATAATTTAGCAAACTGGTGCTAATGATAGAAGTAAGTACACTGTATAGAGGGCAAGAGGGAGATGATTTAAGTAAAACTGACTCTGAAAAAGAGAGGGTAAGCTGCTGAGAACATCCCAGAGGAATTTTCCTGAGAGCATCACAAGAACTGACAAATTGTCCAAGTTTATTTTTTTTTATTAAAAAAATAAATACCATTAATAGTCATTTATTGCAATAGAAATAATTAAATCCTCAACAAATGAGGATGAATTTTTATGCCATTGCACAGTTATTCTAGACAAGTGCTTTTAGTTTGGCCCAAACAATATAAAGGAGGCTCTGTGTGTATCATAATATGCAATCTAGACCTGAATGATTTGTTTCAGTCATCACAGGGGGGACAATAAGAGGGAACATGACAAAAAGAATGAGTAGGGCTGCACCTAATTTCATAATTTTTATAATAAATCTCATGGTAGTTTGTGGTTTCCTTAGAGCTTCAGCCAGCCCCAATTCATGTAGTAAGAAAGAATCTAAGATTTCATAACAGAAACACAAGTTCCTAGTTTTCATGCTTACAAGAAGACTTTAATACAGAGCAAGAAAAGGAACCAAAATATGTCTTCTAAGAGACAAATCTGTAGTTTTAACCTAAAAACTAAAATCTGCCTTTTTACTCTAAAAAAATGCAAAGGCATAAATAATAAAGCTTGATCCTGCTATTAGAGCTCAGGTCAGTGTTTATAGTGTGTTAGTTACTCAGAGATTGCAAAGCCTTGTATCCCATCCTTTTCTTTCCTTAGCAACACTCTCTTAGAGCCTGGAAAACAACATGCCTCTGCCCTCTATTTTACTTGCTTTTTTCCTTCAGCAGATGCTGATGAGCCCAGTGTCTGATTTTAGTTTTGATCTGGAATAACTCCAGGAGCGTGCACAAAGCCATGCTGCTTCTTCCCTCCTAACAGGGTGGTGGTGAGGAGGAGAGTCAGGACTATTGTTCTCTCTCCTTGTGTCCCTCCTGCAGCAGCAGCCAGCATTGTTCCTTTTTACTTGCTTCCCCTTTCTGTAAAGCAGTAAGGCGTGCAGCAGAGGGACACAGCTCTCCTCGTTAGAATAATGAGATGGATTTATGAGAGGAGGACACAGTGAAGGGGAGCTCTCCTTGTGCAGTGTTTGCCACTCAAGGCTGGGCACCCACCCGCTGGTGGCAGTCCAGTGCTGGGCCTCCCCAGTGGCTCATGCTCTCACTCCCAGCTACCCAGGCAGGCTGGAGGGCCCCCAGCTAACTCTTCAACCTTTGCACCTCAGTGAAAATGTACAGACAAATGCAATAAACACTCTTTCCCTTCATGTGGTGTTGTTCACAAGTTGTATGTTCCAAGTTAATACTCAAAGTTTGGTTCAAGTAATAAAAGGGAAAATCTTGCCTTGGACCCTTCTTTACCAGTAGCTAAGTGGAAATTTTGGCTCATAAAACGCTCCTCGAGCAAGTTTGCTGTGTCACTGGAATAGTGAAATCTGGTACAGCTTTGTTCCACTCCTGCACTGTGGAAGTTCTGCATTACTTTTAGTGGAAGGCTTCTGTATGAGGAGTCAGGAAACTTTTTTCTTCCAGGGAAAATGTTATGAGTATCCTTCGTTCATCTCATTTCCTTGGTATCTTCATGGCAAAACCTGGTGTGTACCTGGGGAGTTCTATTGAGGCCCATATAAAATGCATGTAGGCATACTGGAAAACACATTTAAGCTTTTAAAATGTATTATCCAAGCAAACAAAACAAAAGAAGGATCACTGACAATTCTGCTAGTTGTGGTTCTGCCAGGCACCAGAATCAAACACCAAACTTCCACAAGTTGCAGCTGCCAGCACTTTCCAGTGCAACGCTTGTGGTCGCCTTTATGAAGCACACTGTACCCATCACTGGTCTTTGCTAACGGGATGGCATTTGCAGTGCCTTGAATGCAATGAAGTCTTTCTGTGCAGTATTTTTTGTTTGGGAGCAGATTAGTTTCAAGAATTCATATTTAGTAGCCTTCCACATTGCAAACTTCATCAAGAGCCTCAATGAACACAGGGAGCTCATGGTGTGACAAAGCCAGTGAAGTGAATGCAATATAAGAATGAAGTTATATATTTTAAAAGGACATGAAAATGGCCTGTAACAAAACGCCTCATACCACCCACAAGAAAAAGCAAATCATCATCCAATGTTTTCTACCACCTTCACATTGTCTCAAATGCTCTCAACGTACTCTCAGCTGGATAGAACATTTGCCTCCATCTTTTACATACACAGAAAAGCAGTGCAGGATTCAGTTTCACCTACCCCATTCCCTCATGCAAAGCCTCAGTGTATTTTTGGCTTAGCAGATTAGCAATTCTGACTGGCACAAAGTTGATCCCTGTGGAAATCTACCCTCCTTTGAAGAAGCTGCATTCCAGAAACTGAGCAAGAACATTCCCCTTCATTTTGTAAGGTGGGAGAGGGGTGGGGAGGGCAACCCCTGAGCCCTGGCTGCTGTACTTTGCAGCCAGAAGAAAAACTCTGGTGCTTATTGGTGCCCGATTTCTCCATGTTCACCTGGAAACAGAAAGCATCTAAAAACCTATCCAAGCCACAGATTTATCCTTCATAACTCAGTGTTTCGATATGCAATTATACAAGCTGCTTTTCTCTGCCTCCAGAGTGATCTCACTGATGGCCATGGGACATTTCCATAGGAATTGCTCAGTGTTAGTGCTGCTGTGTGCAAGGGAGATTCATGGGGAAGAGATTCAGCTGTAAAATGGAGAAATGTTTAAAACACTGTGCAGTGTGCCTCTCTCCTAAACAACCATATTATACTTGCTTTCCCTCTCTCTTCTAAAAATTGCTGCCTTGGGGAGGTAAAGAATTACCATTGCCATAAACCATAATCGAGATCAGATGTGCAAAGAGAAAGGCCTTGCTCAAATATCAAAGGGGTCTTAAACTGCCAAAACCGAGCAAGAGAGAGAAATCCTGAGGGAATCAGAGATGTAATTTATGACTGACCTTCATTTAACTGGGAAATGCGTGCTCTTGAACGGCAACACTCCCGCAAATCCATGTTTGGTTTTGTTTCAGCTCATTGGGAATCTCTGCTGCAGTGGTATTGATCTAAGGTCCCAAACAATAAGCCAGGGATGAGGAATCCCATATGCATTCCAGAAACATTTTTCTGTACTAAACTCGTGTCAGCAGTGACAGTGCCTGGCTTTGTCATCCCCTCTGCCACAGCACTGCCTTCCGGGGCTCACTGCTTTGTGTTTACATCATCGCTTGCCTAAACGACTCCACATTTTCTGCTTCCCATAACCCAGTTGTCCAGATCTGGGAGAAAAATGAGGTAACAACTTCAAGGGGATTTCTGCTGCCGCAGGAGCAGTTGATATCTGGATGACCTCTCCATTGTCCGAAGACCAAGCATTACGAGAAAAAACAGACGTACTAAATCTCTGCAGTCAAATACAAAGCCACGGCATCGCTGTGTCTCAGCCTCCCGTGTGCTGCCTCCCTTTTTACATTTCACAGGCTAAGCATTTGACTAGGGACCCTCTACACGTCAAAGAAGTTTTAATTAAAATCTAGTTCCAAACTCACCTTTGTCATGGACCCAAAGTGCACACTGAACTTTGAGGAGATTCAGATCCAAGTTTTCAGCTGTATTTCATGGCTCCGTTCCAACTACAGTTTAAAACAAAGATTCTTAGCTGCTGTCAGCTGAAGTAAAGTACTGTGTTGCCCTGGGTTCCTGTCAGATATGCCGTATTAAAGCAAATTCTCATTATCCTAGAGTTACGTTCTGAAATCTTTTTAAACTCCTATTGAACACTTCGATGAAAAAGTTTATTTTCTAAACTCTGCCTTGCCTTTAACATGAACTGGAAGGAGCGGCAGCTACAGTGGAAAGAGCAGATTGCCAGGGAAGCCTGTGGAGCTGCCCATTCTGAAGAAACCTCTCGTCAAGAGGGCAGCTGTTAATAAAACACACTTCTTGTCTGATAGCCAGAAAAAGATAATCTGTCACAAAAGTCACAACTTCTTCACAGTTTCCCCTCTCAGCTTCCTCTGTGAACAGCTGTCAAAATGCGTATGCATGTAACTTAAAAAAGCCTCAACAAACACATAGGCTTGATGAGTGATGCAAACCAAACTGGTCTGTTAAACAGCTTTTCCAGGTAGAAACCCCTTTGGAGTTAATTAGATGGGAGTATTCAGGTTATTTTTCATCATTACAACATGTTGTTTTGCAACACAAAATATGTCCATTTACAGTAAATACAGCAATGTCTGCAACAAATTAACTTCAGAGTTTTGGAAACACAGATGGTATTTCTTGCACTTTCCCAAAGGGCTACATTTGCTTGAGAGAAAGCAGAAACTGTAGCTATTCTGTTATTTTAGGAGTTTCTTCACCCCCATCGTTTCTGCTGCACTAAGAAAAGGTGAAATCTGATCCCCACTTTATCAGCTGTCAAGCAAGGAGATTAAACAATATCTTTTGTCACTTCCAGTATGTTCCTGCTGCCTCCAGCATTTAATTTGGAAAACCAGTACATTTGTGAAAGAAGTTACGTACACTGAAAGGGAAGTCTCAGCATCCAACGCATTTTGTAGAGGAAAAAACAAGCATCCACCGCGTGACATAAGAGCTAACATCATTGCTACAGCTTGTCCCTAGAGCCCCATCATCTCTCTGGACTCCCGTCTCCGGGGAAGCCGCAGCGGCTTCCTGCCAGGAGGTGGCGCGATGCTCCCGATCTCCCGATGCTGCCGCCCGCTGCTACTCAGGGTGGTCCCCAGTTTGCTTCCAAAGGCAGAGGCCCTCAGAGACCGGGCTGTCACAGGCTGCAGGTCGCTCCTCTTCTGCACCTTCTTCCTTTCCTTCTTTTTAATTTCTTTCTTTTTTTTTGGAGGGGGGATTTCCCGTTTCAAACAACTGAGGCAGATCTTACCCTCTGAAAGTGCTAAAGAGAGCATGAAAAATAGAGTGCGGCCAGTCTTTACACATTGAACATACAGATGAATAAGCATGGGTAACACTTCACAGCAACCTCTGCTCGAGCTTATGTTCGGGATGTCTTAAACATTTTTGAAGTGTTCACCCCTCCTAATGTTGCAATGCATTTGGTCCAGGACACTCCAGTGAGGGCAGAATTGCTGCGTTCTCTAAACAGAAAGGGTGATTGAAGCATACAGCTTGCAGTAGGGCCTGCATTCGTCCCGCCTTTTTCCAGGCATGTAAGTGAGAAGGCTAACTTAGAAGCCAGGTTGTCTTTGCTTCCCTCTAGAGTCGATGGATAGATCTGGCACCTCCAAAGAGTGATTCAGTGAACACAGCTATCAAAAAACCTCATGCAGTTAACCATACACAGAGGGAAAAGAAAGAAAAGATCCAGACTTTGGGGCAATAAAATACAACATTTTTCAGTACATCCATAATTGTGTGCTTAACTCATCCAAACTCAGCACTGTAAAGTAAAAATTACTGCTTTTTCCTTTATCATGTTAAAACACACAGAAGATGGCTTAAAGACGAAACTTGCCAGGGATCACCTGTTTGGAAGTGAGAGAAGTATTCTTGTGACAGAAATATCATGGATTGACTGGTAAAACCTGCAAATGAACCCATGGATGAATTCAGAAACTTCCTATGCTACAAATTCCTGCTGAAAGCAGATGAAGTTCTGTGCTCCTGAATTACACATTTCACTTAACAATGTTTATAATAAGCAAATGGTGACTTTGAGGCAAATACAAGGGCAGAGTGGCAATCTGTGCAAAATGCTCCTGCCTGTCAGAGCAGCAGCACTTCCTCTGCAGATTCCTTCCTCTGTCTGGGATTCCTCTGGCCCTCTGGCTTTGACGCTTTCCCTGCTGCTCAGGGATCAGAGCAAACACGTTTTAAATGTTTGTCTTTTACAACACACTTCCTGTAGTACTGCATATGCCTTTAGGATCACTCAGGGCAGCTCCACAATATTGGTCCCCACTTCATGGGAGCTTTCACAAGTCCTGATGGATGCCCACCTGCATGTGCAGGCACCTAAAGTCTTTCCACAATCTGGTCCTTGCTGTGGCCACTTGAAGCTTCATTCCTCCAGTTCATTGATGACAGGCAGGGAGCAGGGTTCAAATCAGGTTTTAAATCTGCAGGCAGCCTGACTTGTGTGTATTGCTCACAAGACTCTCTTTTTCCATGGGTCCATCATTTTTTTGCATTTAAGATTTTTTCTACCTGTTTGTCTTTTCTTGTTCTATCCACAAATAAATTTGATATTTCTCACACTGAACAAATAGAAGGAGCAGCTTGGCTAACTTAGCATCGTACTCAGCAACGCATTCTCTGGCTTCCTCAAGAAGCCGTGTGGCACCCATGAGTGTTATCAACAAGTTAGGGGATGCAATGCAGTGGTCTGGGTGGATAGTAGAGAAAACGACCTGTCAGCAGGGCTGGTCCAACAAACCAACAGCATCTCCCAGTTCCACCCCTGATGTGGGAAGCCACACAGCAGCGACTGTGAGAATGGCTGCAAGAACACGACCTACAGCTTCCCGTCAGCAAGGACAGGGACAGATCATCAGGAAATAAACACGATACTCATCGTGTTCGGAAATACTATTAGTAGAGCCTACACTGCAGGTTTGGCTATAAGCACCACTGGGGGATCACGCCAGAGAAGAGGAAATCACGGGCAAATGGTCACTGCACAGACCTTGGCAGTCTGGACTCACATGCGAGTCCACCATGCCCAGAATATGCCAGACTTGCTGTTTCTGTCCAGCACAACCTCTGGCTAACGGGATGGTGAGTTCAGCCACTACACATGCTCTCAAGGCTTGCTGAGGGTTTGTATGTTTGCCTTCTTGCAGGCTCAGGTTTGCCTTTCTTCCCACAGGCAGCACAGCTGTAGGGGGACGGGGGGGTTTCCAAGACATTCTGGTGCACTGACGATTCCTTAGTGCCACAGCCTGTTTGGAATGTGCTCATGCAAAACTGAACACTGCTGTCCTTGGAGGAGATGAAAATTGGAAGACATCATTCTCGTGACAGAGACCTGTTCCTTCATATTTCATGTTTTCCACAGTAGCACATACAGACACAAGTTTTCTGCCCAAGGTAACTGCCAAGCAGTGCTATGCCCTTGTCCTGTTGTCAGAGACCTGTCCGGTTGTATCCTATGCACATGAAACTCCCCCTTTACAGACTTCTGCACCTAAGCCACAAAATTCCACCTCTGCTGTATCTCTCTTGCAAAACTGGATGGATCCTCTGACATGTTGATTGGCAACACGTGGCGTGTCAGGTAACAGAGCAAACTGCACAGTAAGAAGGGACCGTACTCCCCAGGTACCTCACATACGTCCCAGCTGTAGCACGGAACTTTCTTGCCATGGGAGCAAATGAATCCCACACTGCCAGGACCTCATCTCTTGTGGTGCCGGATCTCACAGTGTCCCACCACAGAATAAATGTAAAGCACTGTTGGTGTAGATGTGAACCCTGAGGTGTGAAGTCTCTTGTCTGATATTTGCCTTCTGGTTAAGATAAGCATGTTGTATGCCACCCTAAGCAGTCACAAGAAAGGGAAAGCAGTATTTGGGAAAAATGGCAATGGGGATTCAAAAAGGAAGTGGTCACTATTTGCTCATTACATTCGCAGAGCTCATTTTCTCTTTGCTCCCTATGTCAGGAAAAACTATTACAGTAGCTAGGAAAGGGAAATATTTCTGTTTCTAAGCATGCGAAGCAGGCTCCCACTGGCAAAAGCTGTCCAACCCATTTTGTTCAGTGGTGCGTAGAGCCTGTACACTGCACCAGGAGCAAAGTGTGATGCAGTACAGGACCCTGTGTAAGGGCCACATAGTAGCTAAGTTCCATTTAGCTCCTGTTTTGGGTAAGCCCTTGTTTGTTTGGGGGGTTTTGTTTTGGTTTTCGTGGTTTGGGTTTTTTTTTAAGATAAACTGCACTGGTATTTCATTTCTGGTTTTACGAATGAGAAGTTTGGTGTTTTGAGGACGTGGCTAACTTCGGATGAAGAACCTTTTTATGTTAAATGTGACCATTAGGGAAATTACAAACGCGGACAGAGAGAGGGGGCTGTGTCTTCCAGTGGCAGGTATGGTGTCATGACCTGCACCTCACTAGGGGAGCAGGGGCTGAGGGGCTGACCGCGTACCAGAAATCAGCTTCAGTGACCTGCCAGGACTGCCCGTCTTTCCTGGCTGATTGCAAAGGATCTTGCAGCTCAGTGTGCAGCCATGCTGGACAGCTTTTGATGGAGCTCCAACCTGCTCATGACAAATGTCAGCTCACAATGAGTCTTTACTTCTTAACTTTGAAGCTGGTGGAAAAGGCCTTCAAGGGATATTGGCACTTACCAAATTTCTGTGTTTTCTACAGCAGCATCTGTGAAGAAGCAACAGCTGAAAAGGGGTTTTTTTTCTTTCCATGGTCTCTTCAGTGCAATGGTAATGTTCTTCCCACTTAAATAATTTCCACCTTATTTTTTCTTTTCTGTTCTTGGGGGATGAATCTGCGACAGTATGTATAGAACATATCTAGGGAAACCTGAGGGCACAGAGAATGCCAAATCAATTTTGTATTTCACACTGAAATTCTCCTTTAGCTCTTGCTTGCAAATGTTTTGCAGCTGTACGACTGCAAGTCTCCACACTGTGATAATTTCGCCATATACCCTTATGAATACTTTTGCCCACTGACCATAAGATGAAACCTTCCCTATGTGGATCTTGGTATGCTGAGCCACAGCCCTAGGAAGGACAAGAAACGTCACAAATTCTCAACTGAAATTAATTTCCTGCTTGACTGCAAAGATCAAGGACACAAAGGCATAAGAACCCCACCTCCAGCATTCAGAGGACCCAGGGAAGCTTCTGATGCCAGGAATCCCACGCAGAGGTGGAGCGACTACCTTCGCAATTGCTTTCCATTCCCATAAGGTACATTCAGGTTTCTCCTTTTAGGGACAAGACGCAGCTCTGGGTCCTTCTTCCTAGAGACTTTCCAGGGGAAAGGAGTGTTTCCATCTGTTTCAGAAAAGTCTCTAAGTCTCGTGATGCTACCTGAAGCACTACCATCAAGTGGTCACTCCAGACCAGGCATCCAGCCTTGAGCTTTTGCATGCAGTAGAGGACAACAGAGGAAAGCTGCAGAGAAAAGCCTTATTACAGTTGAAGCCAGAACTGCTCAGTTTTGTTTGTGGTGGCAGAGCGGACTCTCAGGCTCACTATCTGGAAGGTAGGACGATCTCAAAGGGAGAGGTCCAAGAAAAAGCTCTATATGCCTGAAGAAAACCCTGGGAGAACTTGTCATGCCTCAGCCCAAGAGAACAATCACAAAAAGCCCTAAACACACCAGGGAGAACCTTCTACTGCTTGCATTAACAGCCTAGAGGTTGGGGGTTTTGCTCTGGAAATAAGAGAGCACTTTAATGCCCTTCTCAGCTGAAAAGAAATAAATTAGTGGTTGCAATGCAAGTTAGTAGGCTACAGAACTATGTGGAAAGGGAACAAAGTCCATCTCTCTTTTTGAAACTAGGTCAGTACAAGCCTAAGAGTGACATGAGTAGAAGGAGAGGAAACATAGTGGAGCCAGAGTCTGTAGTCCACAAGCACTTAGCTGGGAGTGTAATCTCAAAGCAAAAGAGGCATGGGAACTAGTCCCACAAAAATACACAAGGTCTTTTGTGACCAGAGTTCGGAACCCCCTGACCTAACCGTTCATTTTTCACTGTGTCCCATCCTGTTCACCGTGGGCTCTGCATCTGCAGTGCTGCAGCATGTGACATCTTTGCAGCCCATCGTAACTCAGTCTCAAGAACAGTTCATCAAAATTTTCAGGTTACTAAAGCCAAGGCTGAGGCCAGATGTAAAACAAGCAAATGGAGTTCCTAGGTCACGTTGGTCTTCACTTGCAACTCCCAAATCTGAAAAATAAAAGGCCTGAGAACTTATGTCCACGAAGACTGCAATTAAGGATGAAAAATCAAAATGGCTTGTTACAGGGAAAATACTTATCATAGACTCATAGAACAGTTAGGGTTGAAAAGGACCCCAAGATCATCAAGTTCTAACCCACCTACCATGGGCAGGGACACCTCACACTAAACCATGCCACCCAAGGCTTTGTCCAACCAGGCCTTGAACACTGCCAGTGATGGAGCATTCTCAACTTCCCTGGGCAACCCATTCCAGGGCCTCACCACCCTCACAGTAAAGAACTTCTTCCTCATATCCAGTCTAAACTTCCCCTGTTTAAGTTTGAACCCGTTACCCCTTGTCCTATCACTACAGTCCCTCATGAAGAGTCCCTCCCCAGCATCCCTATAGGCCCCCTTCAGATACTGGAAGGCTGCTATGAGGTCTCCACGCAGCCTTCTCTTCTCCAGGCTGAACAGACCCAACTTTCTCAGCCTATCTTCATACGGGAGGTGCTCCAGTCCCCTGATCATCCTCATGGCCCTCCTCTGGACTTGTTCCAACAGTTCCATGTCCTTTTTATGTTGAGGACACCAGAACTGCACACAATACTCCAAGTGAGGTCTCACAACAGCAGATAACATCCTTCATGGATCACTGTTGCATATCCAGTTTGGATGGTGTATTTCTTGTAAAAAACATACTTACTTTCTCAATGAGAAATTCTCTCTCAACCTGTACCTTTGCAGCAGTAGTATTCTTGAGCTGCTCCACTAGTTCTCGACCATGTGTTACTGATGAGTATGGAAGAGAGAAAATGAGTCCACATCTTTTTTAGTCTCTGCTTGACTTCATAAAACTATTGCCCTGTCAGACCTTATGCTTCCTGGGAGCCTCAGGGCACTTCTGAAAGATTTTGCAGTCCTCTCTTCGAACTTCTGCAATCATCTGTGCTTTATTTTCCCTTAAAAACGGCAAGTGGGAAATCAGTTGTCCTGTTCTGATTTCCTCCTGCCTGTTGTTTCTGAAGGAGGAGGCCCCTTTTCAGAGAGATGCAAAGTGCTAGCTCCAGAATTCCCATTGCCTACAATGGAACGGAAGGGCTGAGATCCAGGCAACCCTTCGAACATGCAGGATGCCTCTCTGTAATGTGACATTCAGTACTCATACTGTGCAGAACACCAGGTCTGCTTTTCAAACACAGGCTTCTGAAGTATGAGGTATACAGGTAATGTAGTAACATCGTCTGCCTGTTATTTGCTCTGAAATTCTCAATTGCAGTTAGCATGTGTCTTGAAAAATTCATTCTAGGTAGTCTGGAGTGTCAGATAAGGGACATGTTGCTCTGACTCTGAGTCAGAGGCTCATTATCTGAGGCACTGAGCACAGACAATGAAAGTTGCATGTATGACAGCTCCCTTACAGAAGTGCCAGGGTTATTGTACTGCCTGTAAAGTAACAGGAAAGAAACTCTCCAGGTTCCTTTTTCTTGGAGGTTTTTTTTTAAGGTAAAGACATGTTTGAACCAAGACATTCCTGCTTCTTGTAGCTGTCAGTTCCTGTGCACAAGATTCAATGTTTTTCTTGTACTTGCTATAAAATGCCTCATCAAAGCCTTCCCTGCTCTGTTATAGCTGTTTCATTATTTATTACGGTAAAAAAATGAATTACTGAACTTCAGCCTTGGCAGATAAGTGAAATGGGAATGAACTTTCAGCTCTTTGGTTTCAGAAGGTAAATCTCTGGTGGAGTTTGCACACATGGTTGGAATAGTTCCCCTCGTTTACACTGGCACAGCTCCACCGACTGCCGCCGCACTGCCCCGATTCACACTCCAGCAGCAGGGAGTTAGAAGCTCAGGGGCCTGAGACAGCTGTAACGTTTTCATACTGCATGTCCAGTTTTAGAACAGCAAATTTAAAGCCATATGTGAAGGAAAAAAAGGATTTTTCTCTTTGGGGTTATTAAGGGGGAGCTGACCAGAGAGAGGGGAAGGAGCTGCAAGGGACGCACCGAGGCTGACCCTGGAAGAAGGAGAGGTTAAATAACAGTACAAGTATCCACTGACTCTTGAACCAAGTCACACACACCCCTTCTCATAAGGAATTCTTTTACATAATGCCCTGGCAAGAAGGAGCTCCTTTTCAACGTGGTTTCCCCAGGAAATGTAGCATGTATGTTCACACAATCTGCTGTCACATCTCCTCCCCAGCCATCCTCCTGCCACCTGCCATTTGTCCACTTACTGGCATGTGACAGAGCAAGTCCAGAAGTGAAACCTGGTAGTTGTGTATGGGAGAGATGAGTGCTTGGCCTTCCCAGCAGGCAAAGACAACTGTGTCTACTGGAGAGGGGGCTCTTGCCGCTGGAGCTGCACAAGGGCAGGAGCAGTGGGAGCCTCCACTCTGCCGGAGGGGACCCCAGGCACTGGGGGATGACAGCAGGAAGGAGCGATGGCACTGGGATGCAGGAAGGAACTGGGAGAGTAAGCAGGCCGTGGGAGAGAAATTCATAGGAAACCAGCCTCTGTGAGCTTCACCACACATAGCAGTTGAGCCTGACATGAGGCAGGCACTGAACTAAAGAAAGTCCTTTAAAGAAGCAGATGTGTTCTTTCCAAAGTATCTGCTAGTAAAATAAATTAAACCAGTTAAATTAAGCTTCCCCGTCAGCATCCAGCAGTACAGCTCAACCTGATTTACCAGTCTGCTTAACAGCAGTAGGCAATGTAAAACTAGCATCTTCGAATTTAGAATGGTTGATTTTAGGGTCAATTGACATAGTGTATGCTTGATCTCTGCTTTTAAAAAGCAGGGAATGTGAAGGTGTCTGCTTGCCTTTGGAAAAGGAAATAAATATTAACTTATCCACACAATGTGTAAGCGGATCTAGCCCTGTTGCAGGAAACTCATTAATCTCACATGGAAAATAAATAAACCAGGAGAGAAAAGGATGGGTGGGATTTTAACTTCCTCTATTTCCGCTAATCGTTATTTTATATGAACAAGTGCATGCCAAGGTTTTTAAGAGGAAAATTACTGCAAAGGACAAATAAGTTTGTTGAGTCTTAAAAGCTTTTTGGTGGAGGGATAATTTAGAGTGGTGTTGGGGAAACTCACCTGTTAAATGCTGCCTGATAATTCGCACTATTAGACCACATTTTCCATTGCTGATGCCACTGTCAGACTTGAGACATCGGGACTCACATTTTCCATGGCAGGTGTCTGCCTAAGGCCGGATACATGTGATGCATGTGTGTGTCTATCAAAAACTGCCTCAGGCTTAGTGTGTATAATAACTTCAGCCAAAATGTTTTTGCTCTTCAGCAACTATAAGAAAAAATGTGCCGTTTCCCCTGTTTCCCCACACTAAAAAGAATGGCAGCCTCTTCTTTAGGCAGTCCCAAAGGCCCTATATGTTGGAGGAAAAGCATGAAATTTGGCAGGAATGCTTTAGCCGCTCTGGAAATCTGCCTCAGCTCAGTTGAATTATGAACCTGAGCAAGATCAGTTTGGTCTTGATAGAGCTTCACAGCTTGGTGTTTCAAAGATTCTGTGCTAGTCTGGGTTTGACCAAGGTTTTCTTCAGCTAGTTTCTCCTTTGCCCCCTTGGACGCTGCTCCTCGTCTGGGCCAACCCAAAAGAAATGGTCACCCAAGGAAGGGACAGGCTGGAGAGGGTGAGGTGAGAAAAGAGAATAAACAAGAGCACTCTAGACAGAGACCATGGGACAAGGGAGAAAAGCTGAGATGAGAAGTCCACTACACCCACAGTCAGTGACCACACGCGTGACACAAGATAAGATACCAGCAGTTTTGTTTGCTGATGGGGAAATGTAGGTGGTCACTGACAGAGCATTCAGAATTACACAGTACAGTATACAAAGTATAGAAAGTATAGTTCAAGCTCATTTTCAGCCATGGAAAGGTTGGACTTTCAAGTCATAGCCATATTTTAAAAAATGAGCATTGGGAAATTGGCAATGGGCCCTTATCTTCCATAAAAATATGACTCTACATGAGAACAGCCACTATTGGTATTCTTGCTCTTCCTTCACAGGTGGGAGATATTGTTGTTTAATGCCTCGAAAATTCAAATACTCTCTGAAGTGCATTTATATAAGCTTTAAATGTTGGCCTTTCCCACAGACATCTGTGACCAGGATAACCAGGACTTCTACAATCATCCATGTATTAGTCAATACCTTTCCAGCATTCTACATCTGCTCTCACATCATTTGCAAAACCAGAAACGGAGGATAAACACAGTGTGCACTGAGTGACTACCAGTTCTCCCCTTGGAGCCCAGCGGTTTATTCTCTGATCACTAAAGCAGCTTATAACAGAGTAATTTTCATGGTGATCACCAAGCCTACCCTGCCAGAAGGTAACTCTTTCTTCAGATTAATCCATAATCTTTGGCAGTCTGGAATTGTTAACAGTAGCAATTTCTAACAGCAAAATATCACTATAACTATTCTTTCACGTTTCATGACACCCATACCATTATGTCCTAAGGACCCCGAAAGTCACTTTTCACAACCCAGAGTTATATTCCTATAAAGATGTAAAGCGTAGAAAAGCAGGTTTAGAATATTTGTGAGAAACAGAGAACTTTAAATTTAAGGTAAGAATTAAATTACTGAGAATGGCAATTTATGATTATAGAATGGGTGCAGCACTAAGTTGGACAAATGTGTTCCTTATAAGAATAGGGGCTGGAAAAGCAAATGAGAGCAAGCGTGAAGGAGACACAGCAATCAAATTTAAATGGCAAATAGCATATGACCACAGGACAGCTCTCTTACAGTACATATTTAGGACAGCAGGCATAGGGTAGCTGCTTCTTTGGATGGCAAATACTTGGAATTCAAATCTCCATAAAATTCTGGCATTTTCAAAGTTGGGAGGCAGGAAGGAAATTTCAGGGGCGCAGCTTGAGGAACGAACACTGGGACAGCACAAGACAAAAAAGGAGGGCACGCATGTCGTATTTATTGGTCCGTTTCTGCTTTCATATTGGACAAAGAAATGGCCCCAGTACAACTCTCTCGACACCAAGGATCTGTACTGTGATTCCCCCATTTTCCATCCATGCAAAATTCTGATGGAAGCTTTTATGATGGTTTGGGTGCTGACAGACATTGCTCCTCAGAACAGATTCCCTGACATCTAATAATAGCTGGGCTCTCATAGCTTTTTGGTGTGGGGTTGCCAATTTTGATTTCTTTATCAGCCACCGGCTTTCACAGAATTGAACTTACCTCTGAGTAAATTCAAACTTACCTTTGAGACCTGTATCAACCCTGACTGAAACTTGCTAACAAATCCAAGATTTGGAATACACAGATATCTAAGCCTTGATTCTTTAGAAACTAAATAAAAAAGAAAGAAACTGGAAAGGGAAAAAGAAAGAAACTAGACATTAGAAAATCTAACAATATTTTGTATGTACTGAGAAACTGAATTGGGTTAACCCAAGCACGTCAAAGGCAAAAGTCGTAAGGATACCTTCAGAAGTCTGCAAAAGCCTCCTCCTCCACTCAGCTATTTCAAAAGTTTCATCACAGGGGAGGTTCTGCAGCTGTGGAGTGCAGCTATTACGCAGTCCTGTGCTCTGCAATAATTTCTGCATGCTGATGGGAATGGAACAGCAAGAGGTTTGAAGTCCAAAGTAATGCAACCAGTGAATCTTCCATCTGAAAATCCTGTGTCTCAGCAGTTTGTAGCTGGTTTTGATACCCATGGGTCATTACTAAGCTGTACTTTGATGAAAGCTACCTAACCAAAACACCACACTAACAGTCACTCCAATGTCACATACTTGGATTTTGCAAAACTGTTTGCAAAAAGGACTCGTTTCCTTAATGACTGAATGTACAAAATGAGCACGTAATATTATCTGGATGTATTTTAAATTAACATATATGTTTTTATTGTTCCAGCTATTTTGGGGTAGGGAAAGGGATAGAAAAAAGTTACCCAGCGAGTTGGATATTACTACATTGGAATTAAGTTTTCTGTCTTTAATTTAGAATTTAAACAATGAACTGAAATGAACTATACGTTTTTGATCTCTACCTTGAGGATCTCTCTGAACCATACATGATAATATACAGTGCTGAGACCCACAACAGAGGAACTGGAACTTTTACTCAGGGGTGCATATCTCTTTGATTCAAGCATAAATGCTTCTTTATTTATTAAAAGTTGGCCTGGGGAAATAAAGAATTATAGAGAAGAAATTATACATATTTCTGATCACGTTGTTGTATGTCTGAAGAAGAAACTACTATTCCCAAAACAAAATTGGGTAATTAGAAGTTATGCTTTGTGACTCCAGAATTTGAAAAACAAAAATCATATGTCTATATGATTACTTTCATGTATTTTCTCAGGGTTAAGGTATTTATAGCCACATACAAAACCAAGAAAAGAGCCAAAGGGAATACAAACAAAACCCCACCACCCAGCACCTTAACTGTAGCATCTGCAAGCCAGCAATCATGGAATACTTGATGAAGTGCTTAAGGCGAGGAAGGCTGATAATGAGATTTCTTTTAAGTTCACCGCCTGTACATTAAAGAGACACTGCCAACCTGATTCTGAAAGGAAAAACATTACATTGCACACACATGCTGGTTTTGTTTTTATAGGAGAGTCTTTTTCATCAGCCTTTGCTGGTGTCTAGAAAAACAGGTTTAGTAAGCAGCGCACTTGGTCCACAAGTTTTCCCTCAATATTTTTGCATTTTATTTGTCTTTCGTAACACTTCAGTTCTGACACTGTGTCTGGCATGTGCCCCAGGGAGGAGAGTGGTTCTGAGCTCCCACCCAGTTAGTGCAAAAAGCAGGAGCTCCCAAGATAGTACCTTAAGCAGAAAATACTAAATGCCATCTGCACACAGTGACAGTGACTGCCACAAAGTACAGCATAAACAACCTGAAGCCAGATAGCTCCACCTCTCCCTCTGGTCTGTTCAGTGATAGAAACCACCCCATTATTTGCTGCAAGATTAGATATGGTGTTTCCAGAATTACACATGAAATTCCAACCTGAAGAAAAGTCTAGTTTACTTTCTTTAAGTCTACCTTCAAATCCTTTTTTATAAACCCAAATAATATTTTACTGGTGCAGAAGCCTTATACAGAGGGAATACAACCTTCCTTAAAAAACAGCATACATGTAGTCTTAATGCTTACCCCTACATAGCTGCTTCCAGGAGTTTCTTTGCAAAAATGTCCTTTAGCCCTTTCTGTCAATCTTTCCTATTCTTAATGGGAGTAAAATGGTAATGCTGGCATATTCCAGCCGCCTGCACGGACTAGTCTGAATTAACTTTCCTATTTTGTTTAGCTCCTGTGACTTTTTTCTCAACACCGCCTGGGATGAGAAAGAACTTGAGCTGACAAACAGGCAGAGCACATAAACAAATCTGTATTCAGGAAAAAATACAGTCAAACAATATTAATGTTGCACAGTCAATCATTAAAACTTGGCAAAGCTAATTTTGTAATTTTGACTTTTAACATAGTTTTTACTTGCAACATCACATATTTGTTTTTCAGTCCTGCTGTGGGTTTTGAATCAGTTTCTGAACCAAAAGTGTCTGTTGTCTGCCAGACCCTTGTTCCCATTGCTGCTGAAACTGGAAAATGAACAGTGAATGACATAGGTGACTGCATGAAGAAACAGGACTGCTTTACAATTACAACAGCAGAATGCTGTCTGGGAGGACTGAAGTCTGTTCTGCTTCTGCTAGAGAATTCCAGCAGAGGAGTTCTTATTGTGTTAGTCTTTAATTTCATACCCATCATTTTGGGTGCTGACTTGACAACCTAGAATTTGATTTGCAGACACACTCGAACACCTGTAGTCCAGGATGCAGAAACTCTGCTTTGAACATACAAAGTGATACATAGCACTAGGTACTGCCAGGAAAAAAAGAGATCTTAAGAATCACGAATGGAAATTAAGGGATACTTTTAATCTAGCTTAATATGCAGGTTTGACAATGTAATGCTGTAATTGCTACAGAAACTGGAAAAGAAATGTTAAGCACTGTCTGTCCATCTCCACATCTGTGTGATGCTGCAGGGCTGCAGATGCCCATGATATGGCAAAAAGATACTGAAGACAAAAGTGCCACTTCAACAGCATTTGCTGGCTCTTTCCTGAGCTGCAAACACCCATGCCTGGAGCTGGCAGGACAGGCACCATCCCTGGCATTCCCTGGTAGGGTCTCGTGAATGACGTTTTGTCACATTTCCTGCTGGAATGAAACATCAACACCATCACAATCGCCAAATATGTTAAAAAAGACTGTCAAAAAAATGAGAAAAGTGTTGCTGACTTCAGCTCACAGTAACCGCAGCACCATCTGACATACTAATCCACTGACAAAGCCTTCAGTCATCCTTCCTCAAGGAGTATCAGTGCAACTGAGCTGTTACTCTGTTAGTCATTTTCATGGAGCTGCAGGCCACAAACCCACCCCTGGACCTCAAAAGAGTGATTCCCACAACAATCTGTGCTAGCACCAGCCTTACTGTACATATTTGTTTGTGGTCTGCAAAACACCATACATAAGAGATTCTTAAATGCTGATAGTACCTGGCTGACATGTCGCTGCAGAGAGAAACGAAGACTGGCATGGGGTATGCCAAAGGCTGTGTGGCATAACAACCTTCTGCACACAGAAAACCTGGAGACAGCTGGAGTTTTTGTTAAACACAATCCAGAGTAAGAGGATCAGCCTAGCTTTTGCACTCACAGTCATGGTCAGAGCAGGAAGGTCAGGAACTATTTCCAAAATAAACACAAGAGTCCATTCAAGAAAGCGGTACTAAGTATAACAATAATTATCTGCTACTTGTTTGATGTGTGCTGTGGCCTGCAATACACTCAGATTTCACTGTTTAATCTTGTCATGATTGTTATTATTGGTAGATTAAAATCAGTAAAAGCCATATCACTACCTGACATAGTCAAAATGTGTCTGCCTAATACCTGGCATCAGAATGAAGCCAACAGTCTGACCAGCAAGTTGTGGCAGAGAGCAAGTAAAAATCAGACTAAAAGATCTAGAGGATCCACCCTGGAAAAGATGCACATGCAGCAGGTGACTTCATCAACTCACCATGCTGGTGACACAATGCCACTTCCAGGGACTCCCGCCACCAGCAACCCTTTCCCCCATGGGCTCCCATGTACGTCCCTGCCAGAGGTGGTCGAGCGGGCACAGCTCGGTGTCCCTGGCAGTCTGACAGTGCCGGGAGGAGCTGCAGCAGCCAGCCGGGAGTGTGAGTGGTGCGAGGGTGGATCCTGTGTTCAGGCCTGACAGCTGCTCCTGTCCTGGGCTCCCTCTTGCCTTTTCAGAGTGTACAATTAGAGGCCTTTGATGGAAAGATGATAATTTGGCTACTTTTTGTTTTGTTGCAACTGTTGCCTTATTTGCTTTATTCACCAACGTTCATTAAAAAGAACCCCTCGTATTCGAACTCCCAGCTGAGCCTACACTCCTCGTCTCCTTGCCTGGCTAATCTGAACTCCCTCTGGACTCTTTTGCCTGGCTCTCTCCCATCTGACACTACACCCTTGTCCACTTGCCAGCACTACCCACCTCCGCTGGTTTCTAGTGCCAGTCTCTTTCCTGGAACTGCATTCTCAGTTCACCTTCCCTTTCCATTCCAACTTCTCTATCAGTTTCTTTTGCTTGTGCCTCAGTTTCTTGGGCAATTTGTCTCCTCCATCCAACAGTCACTTCCACCATCCTTTTAGCCTGCAACCCTAATATCCTTGCTTTGGTTCCTCAGCCTCTGCCCGCAAGTCATTTCCTTTGGTGGCTTCAAAACAGTATTCCTGACCTGCCAGTCCTGAACACCTACCTTCTCTGCAAGTCCTGGTTTTCATCCCACATGCTCTTATTTCCAGTACAGCCTGCTGGTCTTCCACAGCAAGGTCTTAGATCTGGCTCTGAATCAAATAGCCTCTTCCTTCACATTGCCTAGATGCCAGCAGAAAGTTCACTGAAAGCACAGAAAAGTGTCCCTGCTCTCCCTTCGTTGCTTGGCTCTGGCTCTGTGTGCAGCAGCTGGAGACAACCATTATTGAGAAAGTCTGTCTCCGACATGTCATCCTGGGCTGCAGCATGCGCAGCGGCTTTGCACAGAGAGTGCATGCCCAGGCTAGGAGCTGAGAGGGGCTGGAGCACCTCAGCTGAACTGTGGGAATGATGCGCAAACAACAGGACTGTAACTGTGACAGGCATAAGCTTGCTCTGGGACAGTCCTAACCCTTAAGCAGTAGCAAGGTCTGAGATTTAAAATACCATAAAATTTGGCCAAATAAGAGCAGATTTTCTTGGGTGCAGTGAAAAGCACCCAACAAAGGCCTTCCTTGCTCAATTTCAAAGGAAACTTTCTCCATAAAAAGTTTGATATTTTCTTATTTAAAAACAACACAGCTTTCCTACATTTAATTTCAGAAAATATTAAACACTTTGATATTTTCTCAGGTCAAGAAAAACATGATGCAGACCATCAGTATCAACTTTTCCAGTCTGAATAGGTGTAGCCTGGCACAAGCAGCTGAAAGCTACAGTCTTCTGCTGGAAATGTCAAACCCTGTGTAACAGGCTGTATGGGCTCTTTAAAAACTCAGCAGAGCTGCTCAACCTACCTTCTGTATGTGTTGGGAATCAGCTGAAGGGCTGATTCCCAGCAAGCAGATTTAAATAGGTTTCCAGCTTAGGGAGAGAAATGGATGTTTGTCTCTTAGGGGAGCTGTTCCCTCCCTCTTATCCCTCCCTTATATGTGCATGTACACGCATACAAAAAGAGCAAAATGGGAATAAAGGTACTCTCCAGGCGAAAAGACCATTCCTCTATAGAGATGGAAGAGCACTTTTGGCAGACCTGAACGGCACTAGAGTTTAAGTGAGTTGAAAATAAAAGACTGATAATGAGATTTTGCTCTAGATCGGCTGACTTGTGCTGGCAGGCAGCAAGCAGAGCCAGCCTGCTTACAATTTGCCCTAGATGAGCTAACCAAAAATAGAAACCAAGAATCACAGTGCGTTATCCAGTCTAGAAAGGTAAAAATATTGACTTGGAAAGACCACCACTCAGAGGTAAAATGACAGTTCTGAGTTGCAGTCACATTCCTTTCTCTTAGCCATGTTAAGAAGGCACTAATCTTCCAGCTGCAGAAAAAAGTATAGCTGCTAACAGCCTTCTGAAGAGCTGGCACATGAGGGGTACTAGTGGAAGGAAGAATATGGCATTCACAAGCTCTGGTCAGACTTATGGTCCCTATTTCTGCTGATCTGGAGTGGCTCATAGTCCTGTTGGGTCTAAATCACTTTTCACATGTAGGCAGAGGGAAGGAATCCAGGGAAGTGTGAGAAACAACTGCTTCACTCAGGGAAGGAAGAACAGGTTTGCCAGTGAGTTTATGAAGAAGATACTCCTGATCCACTTCTTCCTGGGTGCGAGCTTTGCTGCAGCCTGAACTCAAAGCATCTCTGCTTGTACTTTGGAAGAGGTAAACCTGAGACTATCGCACTACTGCCCACAAGGCATTTGCCTGTGCTTGAATCATCCAGAGACAACGAATGAGCACAGATGCTAATGCACCTGGCACATATCAGGAAGCTGTAAACTTCGTGCTATTGTGGCTGCTTGGTACAGACTAAGTGTAACACAGCTGGGTGAAATCCTGATAGTAAGGGTAAGCTTGACCATACCTTGCTAGGTGTAAGAGGGAGGTGTTGCTTTTGCTAGGTCTTGGAGGAAAGTGTATATTATTTTCCGGTGTCTTTCTCGATATCTGGAGGAGTACATGGCTCTCAGTTTTTGTTAGGCAACCCAGGTAAACATTAGTTTAACAATCTGATACAGAGTAAATATGATTAATAATGACTGATAACAGCTGGACTGATAATGAGTAATAGGCACTAATTTTTCAGCCTAGAAAGATGCTTCTCTACTACTCACTAAATGCACAAGTGCTGGAGTTTGGGTATTATGGCTCCTGCAACTTTGTTTAATTAGTGACACCCACAGGGCTGGTAACTTTTGCCTGTTCTGAACTACCATCTCCCCAGTTCTGATATTCCCTGATTTGCAGCCACATGCATAGCAACATTTGTGAATTGGGACGGCAAAGTTAACTCCAAAGCAAAACTCTTTCCTTTGGAACAGACTGCATGTCAGAGGCACTCAGCATCAGCCACCCCATTTTCCTGTCAGCATAAGTATCACTGATTTTATTAGAGAAATTTTAAACTCAGAATATGCCAGAAGTGTATGCCAGATTGTGAAAAAAAAAAAAAAATACATCTGTCTCTCTCTTCATTATTAGGTGCTGTGCTTTTGTGAGATTATAGATGTATATTTCGTGTTAATCTTATCTTGGTGTCGTGTCTGTACCTCAGCAGTTGCCTCTTTTCTAATGCATTTTGTAAAGGTTAAACTCAGTGGAGCACACTGTACATGATGATAACTTATGGTAATACTGGAGGGCAATCTGTTTTCCACTCTATAGCTGCGCACTGCCCAAAGGGAAAGGAGCAGCGGGTTATGCTTGTTGCCTTAGCTCTGGTTTGCACAGGTGTTCAGCAGTCTGCCTTCTGGCTGCAAAAGGGGATTAGATAGGGTTTAGGGGAGAAAATGTAGGGAAATGAGAGCAGGCAATCAGATGGCAAATTAAAATGAAACTGTAGCTGCTTATTGAACCAGATTCTATTCTTCTTCATACTTCTGTCTGCCATTCAAAACCACATCTGAGACTGATGGATCTCACTCCCTAGCTTCTGACTTTGATCTCCCAGCATCAGTGTCTCCTTAGTCTGTGAGTGGAAGACTAAAACTCACATGCAGGATCACACTTACAAAACAGCACATTCTTGGCTTGCAGCCACATCCAAATTCGCTAATAGTAGTAGTTTTCCGTAACTGCCAGGAAAGATAAAGAAAGCAGTGACATTTTAACTGTCTTGTGCTGCAAACAGTTCACACTCCCAGGAGTTCAGCAGAATTCAGTGGAAGCCTAGTTAGGGATGATACATCTTAAACTTCACTCTCATTATGTTTTTAATTCTTTCATAATTCCTCCACAAATCCTGAAGTTGTTTTAAGAGAAACTTTAACATCAGCATTTAGCTCATGTGTAAGTTTCTTTAGAAGGAATGCAGATATTAGTTTTTTGTTCTTAGTTTCAACTGTATGTGTATTTCTCCTCTCCAAACACTATTAACGTATAATATGAACATTAAGCAGTATGAAGGATACATCTGCTTTTCGTTCAGTGCAGTTTGATGGTAGTAAGTGCCTTGGTTAAGCAAATCCAAACCATTAAACAAGATAAAATAAGACATCAGTAGGTGTGCCAGGGATCAGGAGGTGACAGCAAAACCCTGAGATGTTTGATTCTTCATGTCAGTAACAGAAGTGTTTTAACTGCAAGCCAGAATTAATAACTCATTAACATGTGAGATTCTAGTAAGAAAAACAAGGGATCATCTGACACTGATTATACACCTAGGAATTGTATGAAAAATGATTGAATTACATGGATTGGAGAATTGACACCATTAAAACCTGAAACAGCACTCATAATTAATATAATTAACTTTCCAGAACAGGAAGACTCCAAGTCAGAGAAGGCAGCTCCAACAGAACTTCTCAAGTTGGATGGAATAGCATCAATGGATGTATTGCAAGGTTCAACAAATTGTACTGTAGCCTGATAATTAGACAAGTTTATATATAATGATAAATATATGTATAATGATATATATATATCTCAATGACATTGGATAAGAGCAGTAAAACTACAGAACAGCTTATCTGATATGTTTGGGAAACATGATCATGAGGAAGGCATCCAGGAAAGAATTAAAAGTAAAACAAAATTTGAAAAGTCAGTCTAACAGGTAAATTGTTGCCAGGTAAATTGCTGTCAGGCAAATTGTTGTATTTCTGCTCAATAAACTTTATTCAGTTTCTGCTTCATAACTGAGAAATCGGTGGTGTGAATTGCAGAAGGGATATCCGCGTGGTTTGCAGTAAGGAAAACTGAGACTGAGCAAGAAGAACAAGAGATATTTGGTGAAGGGACAAAATTGAGCTTTGTTATTTATCAAAGCTCTAAGAATACTCAAAATAGCTTATGCACAGCAAAACCAGCCACGGCAAGCTCAGTGAGCATGTGGGAGAATAAAAAGGTCAGACCTGAAGATGTCTGTCTACATCATGTATATACCTTTATGATGGAGGGGTGGAAACAGATGATCTTGAAGCACCGTTTCCAACCCAAACCAGTCTATGATTCTGTGAGAGCTGGATCCTGAGGGAAATTCTCCTATACCAGAAAATTGTAAAGGTGGCCTCACAGAAAAATACTGAGAACTCTACAGACAGCAGAAGTTTACAAGTTGAAGGGAAAAAGCTGATGTATTTTTTTAGTTTTCTATAAATGTAATGAAAGAAGAGTTAAAATTACATGAAGTGCAGCTAGAAAAAATCAGAAACTGCTAAGGGGGACTCACAGGCAGATTGCTCATGAAGCTCAAAATATCGTAAGACCTATTTCTTTAGGAAAATAACAACAAAGAATGTTTAACATATTTTAATATTTATCCATATTAATGTATTCAAGCTTTATGTGCTCTACATGAACATGACAGATTTCTACCATATCAGTCAGAATTATGGAGTCTCTAGAGCCCTTCTTTGCTTTAACAAACTAGAATTCTATTACAGGTTGCATCTGTAATAGGAAGAACAGGCAAGCACTGTGTACACATGAATGTGCATGTTCTTTCAATAAAGTAATTTGCATAACTCATTTACTGTACCTAGATATATCTCAGAGTTTTGCTGAACAACAGATTTCAGAAGGTTTTGCAATTATAATAGAAAAAAGTGAGAAAATAAAATAAATATGCTTTTAATAAATTAATCTGGTTTTACATATTTTCCAGTATCCTCAATTTGCAATGACTGAAACATTAGATTTTCCAGTGTCCTCAGTCTGCAATGACTGAAACAGACTTTTTGCTGGTTCCAGTTCCATTCAGCCAGTCCTTTGTGCTAGCCACAAGCCTGTCTGACGGAATTCTATGAAGATGAAACAGTAACACAAAAAACCTAGCAAGCATTTACAATGCTTCTGGAAAATAAAAGATGACTACAACTATTTATTTCACTTGCACCAACAATGCTGGAATTTGAGACAGAAAAAATTGATATTGATTGTACTCTTATCAGACTAAAATAAGGGACATAAAAAACTTGACTGGAGGCAGCTGTGTAAGTATTTTGGAAGCCATTCAAATATATTAAAAAAAAATAATCCCTGTTCTCTAGGAAATTTTCTAAATAAGTGTCTGGTAAACTCTTCTGTAAATGTAACGTGATCTAAGCCGTGTGCCAAAATCCAGAGAACACAGCTCAATGCTCCAAACACAGTCGAAGACACCTGAGATGGCTCTGTTATTATGCAAGAATCTCAGCTATGCACAACAAAAGCAGCAGTGTCAGGAGGTGAAGCACACCAAAGCAGCTTCTACACACACGTAGTTAAACATATTTAAAGCAGGAATTCTCAGATTGTCCTGTACAGCTGCACACATCTTGAAGAGAAACTGGCTCAGTTGAACTTCCCATTAATGATCATGTAACATCTTTGAGCCAGATACAGCAATTGCCTGCATGGAAAAATGATTTTAGGAAAGTATTTAATATGTTTTAGCTGCCTTGTAACAACAACATAGCAACTGAAGAGGGAGGGGCCAACACCTTGTGATCAGCTAGATCTTCAGAGGCAACCAGGAAGATACTGTGGGTCCACAGTGCTCCGCAGATGTTGTACCATCTGAGATGTCTTTTGACTGCTGCATTCCCCTGAAAGTGATACAGGATGCAGCTTTTGCAGATTTCTAACCATGTCAGCAAAGCAGAAGGAATTCTCTCAGCAATACCAGTCAAGTCTACAGTGTTTTGGGGACTAGTGTGTCTTATTTCTTCCTGCCCTTTTCCACCAGAGAAACTCCTGGGAAAAAATTAAAGGGAGAAGGGCATTTAACCTGCCTAGATTTAACTCCATAGCCATCTTTTACTAGTCTGGCTCTTAGATTTTCAGACTTGAGCTGATTCAATGATTTTGGGATGCTTAGCTCTTAACTAAAGTTATGCTGGAGAACATCCTCTGGATATGGTTGTCTCCCTTGGGTTTGGAAAAAGCAGTGATCCATGAAAGCTCTTTATACTCTCCTTAGTTTCATCTCATTTGCTACCATGTGGGAAGTGTTCAATTTACAGGAGTTACTTCGTTCTGGGTTTGTGAAGAATACGCTCTTTTTCAAAACCAGTGCAGGGCTCAACTCAACTCTTGCCAGACCCTACAATAGGAAAAATAAGGGTAATATGTGGATGGGTACAATGGCAATCCAATTTTCTGGCTGGAAGATTGTTTTGGAGTTTTGTTGCTTAGTGTCTGTCAGCACTTTCATCCTGAGGAATGTAAGTTTCTGCTACAACAGCCCAGACAGTAACTGAAAGTTTGCATATAAAGTATCAGAACTCAGGACTGGTTTGTTTTTATTAATTTTCCAAATGAAGTTAAGTCTTAAGATATGAAAAAGTACTTGGGTGGTACTCAGCATAAAAAGAAGGAAATTATTAGCTTGGTGTTTGTTTAATCTTGTGAAATACTTAATTAAAAGGAAAGTGAGATAAATACTTAAAACATGATCTCAAAAGAAACCCACAAAAATATGTATTCATCCAGAAACTGGGCTACATTTTGAGGTGTCTAGCACCTCTAGGCATTGCAATCACTCTACTGTCTTTGAGATAATTTATCCAAAAACCAACCACATATGTTCAACCAGTTTCCTTTCAGGAATGCTTCAGCTGCTGATGGATCACAAAAGGAAGGATCACGTCCCAAGTCTTTGAAGATATGCATAAGAAGGAAGTAATTGTTAATGATTTGCTGATCAAAACCAAAAATGATTGACAACATAATGAAATCATGTAATCCTATAGTGTGCCAAAAAAACCACAATTTTAAATTGAACAGGAACAAATATCAGAGAAGGTCAAACGAGATTAGTTGCATTATACACTACACAGCTACATATGCCTAGTGATAAATGACCTGCCCCAAGAAATGGGAGGAAATTGTAAGAAACTGATAGTCCTTTGGAACTGCTTATGTGTCTCAATGAACTTTTGGCACTATCAAACACTTCTCTCAAAATGTTACTTGAAGACAATGCAGAAAATCCCCACAAAGTATGCGAAGATGAAAGCTGTCCAATACCACCCATAATGATGTATTTTGAGATTAGCCAACAACTGTATGAGTACAGCCTGGTGTAGATGAGGGCTGCACTCATACAAGCTGACTGCCCTGTGCACTAAATGTTGGGTTCTGTGGACATTAGACAGCACTGCTGTAGCAAACATATGTACTTATAATACCACTGTATTCCCTTCCTTAGAAAAGACCAGAAGAATCCTCGGCATGTTTTATTATACGAAAAATAAACCTGTTAAGCATAGATTCACTGAATGAGTAAAGCCTCTTCATTTCACACCCAGGTAGGACTGCAGACTCCTGGGGAAGCCATCGTCGCGTCTGACAGCCCCCAAGCCCGGTCCATCTCTCAGCCCTACCTTACAGCGTTACTCGTCCTGCGCCCTCCTGAGCTCACCCTGTGCAGACTTCAGAGATTCACTGCCTCGGTGTGCGGCTCCGGAGCTCCCCAAAGCCCAGGCCAAAACCAAACCTAGGGTCACAGGTTCCGTGAGGGCCCGCGCTGCTCCCCGGGCACTGCGGGGCAGCGCCGTATCTGCCCCCGGGACACATGCACCACCGGGCACCCACACACCGCCACAGCCCCGGGCACCCGCGGCCGCCGGGCCCCCGTCACAGGGCGTCACGCGACCCCTGCGGGGCGGGCGGCTGCCTCCCCCCCCCCCCCCCCCCAAGGCCAATCAGCGTTCGTCTTTGCCCGGTCCTCCCCGCTCTAGCCAATAGACCGCGAGCTTTCCCGCAGCGTGTGCCTGTGCGCGGGCATTGGGGTGGCGGTGTTGGGGTCGGGCCTGGCGAGCGGCCGTTGGGCGCCACGCGCAGCGGAGCTCCGCCCCGCTGGGAGGGGCCCGGCTGCGCCCTGCCCGGCCCAGCCCAGCGCGGCAGCGGCGATGAGGAGCCGGGGAGCGCGGCTCGGCTCTTAGAGTGAGGTTGTGGTGTGTCCGCCGCCGCCACCCGGGGTCCTGGCCGCAGGTAGGAGCCGCAGCCCTGTGGGGCGGTGCCACGAGCTGGGGTCCGAGAGCTGGCCGGGGAGGGAGGCACCGCGTTCCTCCAGAGCCAGGGCGAGGGGCTCTGAGAGTCGCGATGGGGCTGTGCTGTGCCGGTGGGACCGCGCTGGCGATGTGGAGGGAAGGGGGCTGGCTGGCGAGTGAGGGGAAGAGGTAGGTGCCGGGCTGTGGGCGCTCGGCCCCAGGGTCGTGTTTGTGTGAGGGGGGTCTGTGCCCCCTGCGCTGGGCGCCGGTTTCAAGATGGCCCCCGCCCCCTGGCCAGCCGCCGCCGCCCTCAGGGGGAGCCCCCTGAGCGCGTGCGAGGCGCCGACGGGTGGGTACCCCCGCGCAGGGGCTGCCCTCGGGTTGAGGTGGCTGCGGCGGAACCGTGAGCTGGGGTTTCGGTCCGCACCCGCGGGGGCAGGCCTGGAGCGGAGACACCCCCCAGCTCTGCGGGCACCGCGATGACATCCACCGGGTGAGGAGAGGTTGCGGGAAGAGGAGAGCTCAGTCACGGCTGGTCCTCGGCTGTGCCTCGCTTTTGAGCCCTGCCGGGCTGTCGGGAGCAGCTGAGCAGAGCTCTTTTATAGCGAGTAATGGACGTGACTGGAGCAGTCAGTGACATCAGACTACGCGATCAGACTCGGGAGACCTGTAAACTTTACTTTATAGGTTATCAGTACCATGAGGTGTTTTTATGAATTGGCTGAGAGTAACTTAATTCACCTGTGAAACCAGCTTCCTACTGATTTCGTTAATGCCTACGTTTAGTCTGCCTTGAGCAATAAACAGCACTGTTTATTTGGCATGTTGGAGGCGAGGAACGTAAATGATGATATTTTATGTAAGAGCTTGCAAGAGCAGTAGGTGCCTTTGCATGCTACTTCTGTGCTTTCACCTCTGAATTCGTGGCTTTGCTTTATTGAATCCGCATTTATAGGAAGCTACCTTTCTGCATTTCCAGAGTTTTTCTCTGACTTGATTTCTCAAACAGTTTGGCACATCTTTGCCTTTTAAGTTACTGTAAACAAACTGGAATAACTTCAGGGGCAATAGCTTCCAATGATTTTCAGAGTTCTTCCTTTTGAAGCAGGCTGTGTAGTCTGGACAGTGGTGACTAGCATCTTTAGTCCTCATGATTATCTTCAGTATTTGAATTCAGCATTTGTTACAGTTAAGTTTTTTCGATGAGGTTAAGAGTTCTTATTTTAAGTTTACTTAGGTCAAGAGCCTCATTTTAACAAGGTGTATTTTTTCTGTCAAAACTGTCTTTTGTAGGTGTTCATTTTAAAATACAGCAATTAAAATTTCGATATGAGGTATTATCATCATCCTTCAGGTCCCTGTTATAGAGGAATGTTTACATCTTGGCTATATTTACCAAAAGATATTTACCACTAGGTTATTCACTTACTGAAAGTATTGTTTACTGCACTTGATGTGGATGTTCAAATCTCTAATCTCACTTAGAATTAACATTGTAGGATTTTGCTAGATATCAGTGTTTGGATTGAATAAGGGTTTTGTGGGGTTTTTTTTTTTTTTATTCAGAATGGATGATTGCATGTAGCTTCTAAAAGCTGTTTTAAAGGGACAGTTAATTTAGGTTTTGGGATTTAATCTCATCGAGCACTGGGATGAGTGAATGAGACTCATCAATTTCAAGTGTGCCTGTTTGTTCATTGAAATGGAAAGGAGCAAAGTGGTAACTGAAACAATGAAAAATTGATTTAAATTATGTCAGATTCAGAATAGCTTTGGGCCTTAATGTGAATGTGTTTTTATGTGTATGCTTAAGAGAAGACAGAGGAAATGCCGGAGCTGCAGATTGCTGTCAACTGGCAAAGTGCATCAAAGAAAGGTTGCTGCATGTTTACTCTGCTCTTGTTCTCTTCTTTAGGCACCTATTAGCAGTCCTTATGAGAGATAGGGTGTTGTGTTAGATGGACCTTGGACCTCAGCTAGGATGGCATTTTTGTCTGTAATAAAATGTTTTCTGTGTAGTAGTATGCTGTTTGGAATATAGATTTTAAATTAGGCAGGAGTCAGAGCTGTAAGTTATTAAGATCATAGTATGAAAGTCAATGCCAGATATGAATAGAGCAGGCTGATAAATGTACAATTACTTTGGATGCTTATTTACATTTTTGTTAACATTCATAAGACATCCCGACTCCTGATAGGAAATGGTCACAAGTATGTTTTGTAAGTGGCAACTTCCCGTGCTTCCCTGAGTGCCCTGTGGGAGTACTGTGCTTCTCACAAAAACGTTGTTGGAATCTACTGCAACTCCCAAATGTTCTTATGATGTTGTAACATTGTCTTTCATTGAATCCCCAGCCTTAGTTTTGCTTTCCTGCGCTGAATATCCACTTTTTATGTGGCGAGCCCCTGGGCACCTGTGAGCCTTTCATTTATCTCTAGCGTATGAAAAGGAGCAGAAAGGATTGACTCAAAGTAGTTTAGTAGCATGTTCCTTCTAAACTGGTTCTTCTGTGTTAAGGTTTACTGTAAACTTGCTATGATAATAAGTAAAAGCACGGAAAAAATCCAGTCTTGCTGCTAGCAAAGTGTCTGTTAGTGTCTTCTAGAGTATATTTCGGAAAATTGTTGTGGTCAATTAGCAAGTTTCACTGTCCAGAGCTACATGAATAACGTGTAGGAGTCACAAAGGCTTCCCACATAGTTGTGGTAATGCAGTTTAACCCCAGCCTGTGGTGTATATACTCTTCCTTCAAGAGACCCCATCTCTTGAAAAGTTTTTATCCTGCTTGCTTCTGTTTCTTGTTCATTAAGGAAAAGATACAGGTATATTAGCCTGTATATTATAACAATTAATTTTTATCTGCTTTCAGTGGATCATGGGTGTTTATATCACACAGTGATATGCAATACAGTGCCTTCCCCTGTATTACAAAATTACAGAGACAAGGAGCAAGCACTTTACAGTGCAATACCCCTAGCATCCCATGACAGTTCAGTCCACTAGGTCTGTCCCAGTTCATGCTGGCTGTATGGCAGGATTGAGAACAACTCTGACTCCACATCTACATAATTTACAGAACCATTTCGAGCATTACCATGAGGTATTTGGTAAAGCCATTGACAGCTGAATTTTCGAAGATGGAGATAATTGATAGCCCTACATTGGCATGGTCTTTATTTCATCTAGCAGCCTTGCATTTAGGGGAAATTCAGCAGAAAGCAAAACTAGCGCGTGTCTGAAGGTGCACAAAATTTTACTTTGGTGTTTTTGAATATCTATGTTTGTTATGCTTGGCTACCGAAGAAAACAACTTGAATTTTCCTCCCACTTTGGAAGGCTAACAAATTCCATGTGTTCTCAAGCAATAGAATTAAACAGACTAGTTTCCAGGATTCCAGGTTTTGTCCTGAAAATGGTTTATCAGCCTACATTATGAATCATGGGTAGAACCAACCTTATCTCCCATTTGTTAGCTCTGGAGAAAAGCTGTGTTGCAAATATGAAACGGTTTAAGTATATTTAATCTTTTGGGATCACCTCATGTTACTGTGAGCCACATCGTGGGTTTTGTCACTTTTCTATTCAGCTATGAAGGCTAGTGTGATCTCACTATTGCTGTTCTTACGTTATGTACATGAAATAACAGATCAAGTTAAAATCCAGACTACCCCCTTGAAGTATGTCATAATTTAATAAAATAATATTTTAATAGAAAAAAACAAACAAAACCCAAATTACCTTGACAGGGTTTTGCTAGTTTTAAAGAACAAAAATACAAGCTTACTTAGTTCTTAAACTGTGTGTGGTGTAGCCAGTGATGTAATAAGCCTGCAACCAAAAGCTCCTGAAATGAACTCATTGTATACATCCTCAATGACAACAGTATGTAAAGATAATCATTGAAGCAATCAATAAACTTGAACTACAAACTATGCTTTAGAACTATGAAACTGGAAATGTGAATATTTTGCAGGTGCAGACGAGAAGGTGACATACAAACATAAGACTAGGCCCATATTAATGTTTTCAGCTGTGTTTTGGCTTTCTGTTAGGTATTTGCCATCATGTAACAGGGTTGCCATGGTTCTGTTCCTTACATGCATTCTGTGGTCTGCTGTGCCATTTCTGCTCTTGCAGTTTATTGTCAAGAGGAGACATGAGGTGTTTCCATCGATGCATAGTGCCAGGTGGAGTGTTGAAGGAGACATTTGCTGAATGGAAATGTGCACAGCTAGTAATGGTTTTATGGTTGTTGCTGACTTTCCAAAGCAGAGTGATTAGCTACCATGAAGCAAAGAAATGAGTATCTTTACTACAAGCATGAAGTCATAAGTGCTTAAAAGGTTTTTCAAAATGGACCCATTAAATCCAATGGGAGAAAGCTTACACCTAATGCTTTGTACCAGAACTTGCATGTTGTTCACGTATAAAATGTGGTTATATTTCTGTGAAGTCTTATGGATATTTCTATGTTAGATAAACCTCACCTGTACCCATTTTGAAATAATATTTTTAATTACTGCTTTAAGACCAGTTTGTCTAGGACCAGCATGGAGGCAGAACAAGGGTGTAACTTGAAATCCTCTCTCCCCCTGGCTTAAATAAGTCTCTTCTGACTTTTTTTTTTTTTTTTTTTATTTATGCGGGGCTTCATAGGAAAACAGTGGTTCGGAAGTTAACTAGTTAAACCACACTCCTACCATTTAGTATATAACCATGACAGTATATAATATTTCTGACACTGACTAGCACCATCATCATACTATTATTAGCCTTTCTTTCTTCTTGCAGGCTCTGTAGATTCTCAGCTCCACAGTCAGGAAAATGCATCCTACGTCCCTGTTGAAGTAAAGGTGGTCATCCAGGTAGGGTTTCATTATGGTTACTCTTTTGTCCGCTGTTTTCTGATACTGGACTAGGCTGTTGCTTGTTTTCAATGGTCCTGAACAATGTGTGGATTAGCATGAAAGACCAAGAATAATTTTATATCACAGTTAGTATTATTAAATGAAGCTGTGAAACACTGTTCTATTGATATATGGTCTAAATATTCTTAATTGTGTGTTGCTTTATTGTCTTGTAAAGGCAGTCTTTGGTTTTTTGAGTCAGGAATGGCTAAATTTCCTTGTGGTATTTCATTATGTATGATTGTATAAGTTTTGAAAAAGAAAGTAAGTATCGCTAATACAGCCAACAGTTGATGATTGACTACAAAACACACTGCACTATGAATTGTATAACAACTTGAAGTTAAAAGTAGAGTAAAACTGGTTCAGAACTACTAATTGTGTCTCAGAACTTGGAAATGTACACATTCATTTATGTAACGAGCATAGGAAATCTTTATTACGTGTGTAATATATTGTGTGGTGGACTGAGCTTGGCTTTAGCAAATGAAGTTGTTTCAAAAGGAACAATGTAGTTTCAGATATGAAATGCAGAGCTGCTGTTTCACAGACAATATGCTATGAATGCTGTCTTAAGAAATGGACTTGATGCTGCTGATTATAAATAGAGTGGAGTATAATGATTTCACACATTACATGTTGTCAAATCAGAAGCTTCAACTGGCAGATGGAGAGGGGTTTTTGTGTTTTAAGAAAACACCTTGCAAGTTCAGCTCATAGAAAGCCTTGCTGCCTTTTTTTTTGCCTTTTTTTTTTTTCTTGTTTATCCACGGTCCAGAAGTGTTGCAAAATGAGAACTGATCTAAGGAAACAGTTTTAAATTTCTTTTCAGAGGTTTGACGGATACAGTAATGAAGGTTTTCAACGGCTTAATAGATTCTGGGATAGAGGTTTTCAATGAATGGCTGTTCATGAGCAGTTAATTATCTCATTGCAATCTGGGTCATTGGGAAGATGTGAACACAGTTAACTTTTGTGTTAGGATTGCATTGTAAAAGGGGGAAAGTTGAAGCTGCATCATCTTGAGACTAGCAGTACTGGGGAAGTGACTAAAACCAACTTCTGAGGGAGCAGCTTGCTCCCTTGTTAGGGTGAATAGAAGCTAAAGTCAAATGAGGATATGAAGTCGGTACTCTGTAAGTCATATCTAAAAATCCTTGCTCCTCCCCTAATGCTCTTCCTCCCACCAGCCCCAGGCATCGTTACTGCTGCTCCCATCGGGACAAACAGCAGCCCTTTGTTAGCTGCCTTGCCCAGGGCACACCCTGTCCTAGCTTCCCTGCTGCTCCCTTTGCCATCTGTAGCTCCTAGAGACCCTGAAAACTGCCTAATCTCCGAAGTTAATCGATTCAGTAAATCTGTGTTACTTCCAGTGCATATATAGGTAACCTGTAACTTCAGTCCTGCCAGCATAAGTTCTAACATTTAATTTTGTATGGGGAAAGGAACGTCCAGTCTCTACCACAGAGCTGTTGTAGGTTTCTTATTCAGAGATTGGTTACTTCTCCAAAGATCCAATCTCTTATTCAACATCAAAATTATACATGCTAGAAAGTTTGTCTTGGTATTGGGAAGACACTACAAGTACTATGGGCCAGCAAGTCGTAAACCGCCCTTACAGTGCTGCAGTGTGCTCCTCCCTGCTTCAAAAGCTTGTAGTGTGTTTGAAATATGATACAGTGACTTGGACCACCTTCCAGCTGCCACAACCAATCTGAGCAAGGGTATCAAAATGGCAAACAAACCTCAGGGGATAAAATTGTGAATGGCATGCTTTGAGGTAAGTGCTGAGTGGTGCCTTTGGTCCCTCATCTGACTGCTGTAGGAGTCATGTGCCTGAGTCTTGAGACCTGCAGCAGGTCAGGTGAGACACCCTGGGTGCTTCTCAGGGAAGACTATCCAGCTTCAAGAAATCTTGACAGTTAAAGTGAGAGTAAAAATCGTGTGCAGCAGCTGAGTACTGAGGCAAGATAGAAGTCATCCAGCAAACGTATTTTTGGAAGGAGTGTAGAAAAGATGGATGTTGTCCTCTGTTTAGAACCAATGCCTACAGCTAGCAAATGCGGATGGTTGAATACTGTCATACTTTCCCCCCCTTCATTTCTCCTGGAAGATAACTGCTAGTGGATGGTGGGCATGCTAACACCCAGACTGAAGGAGAAATTGTGACTGAAAATAGCAGATTTCAGGACTGCAAGAGTGGTGAAAAACACCTTCCTCGGCAGTTAGATCTAGAAAGTTCTGTTGCAAGTGCCACGAAGGGAAGGATTTGCAAGGCAGTGACTGGAGGAAATGGGAGTCAAAGGAACAGTTTGACAAGTGGAATAAAGTTGAGAACTTTATTGTGCCAGCTGTGAATGGCTTTTATTTCCTAGAAGCTATGAGAACTGTTTTCTAACACTATGTACTGTATGCAATATGAATTATTGTAACTTCTGATTTCATGGTAAATATGCACTTATTAATTAAGATAATTAACATTCTTTTAGGAATTTTAGGGCTTTTTACTGAACTTGTTTACAGTGATAAATGAAGACTGTTAAATACCTTAATTTCAAAAGGAAAAAAGGCTGGGGTAGGACAGAAGTGTGTTAGAAACCGTTATAGAAATATGGCTAAAAGGAAGAATCTGTAGCTGCCATGGCTGTAGAGGAAGAGTTTTTAAATATTGTATGTGCAGAAGCATGTTATAGCAGAGTTGTAAAACATCCTTCCCCCCCCCCCCAAGTTACCTGATTTAAAATGTAATCTACAGACATTAATATGACAAATATTTGAATTTTGGAAGGAAGCAGACCCACACATTCCATGCAGCACCAGAGTCTTAGGCGGTATCTTTTAGGAAAAATTTGCAAACTCAATAACCTTTTCTCACTGTAGGACCTGGCTGATTTGTTAGTTATGTTTAGTAAGTCATAAAATACCAAGGAAACTTCAGAAACTTTGCAAAATGCTATCTTTCATATTTGGAGAAGAGATGGGGGGGTGGAGTGTGAATGACCCAAATTGTTACTGGTTGGTTGTCATCACCTTAAGTGAGAAAAGCAGATGCTCTGTGTAATAGGAAAATGGGTAGTCTCAACCCATCAACCCAGTAACTCTCTACCAGTGGTTCACTTCTGACTCAGCAGACCAGAGGCTGTATTAAATTTTTTTTTAGTTTTTTTTTTTTCATTTTAATCAGAATCAAAACATCCAGTAGGAAAGTAGGTTTTAGTTAAATACTCTTTTTGTTGCTCTATGAATAGAGACAGACAGTAGCTGTAGCAGAGTGCTTAATTCAGTGACTTTGTTTTGTAGGTGGACAAGGTAATCGATGATAGTTGAGTAAATGCTACTTCATTAGTGTTAAATTTACATTTTACTCCTCAGGCTTTCAGCTTTATCACATTATTTAATGAGTTCCAGATAGTGATTTTGGCTTCACATGGGTTATAGCAATTAAATTTGACAAAGAATGGGAGGCATTCTGTCTGCTTTATCCAAGGACTGAACCCACCTTTTTACATGTTGCTAGCTTACATGAGGGAATTTTATGTACCACCTTATTAAATCACTCATTCTGTCTTCTCCAATGCTTTCATCTAGCTTGGATATAGCATTAATATTTAAAATGTATGTATCAGTTCAATAGACACAAGCATTACTTATCAAAACACTGCAGTTTATTAAAGTAAACCTGCTGTCATCCCAAGTAAAAGTCTCAGGAATGACATTTAGTGCCAGCAGGTGCATTGTAAATTTTCACAAGGTGGTCAGTTGAGCTGGTGGTGGTACTTCAGGAAGTAAAAACACCTTCTTCATTATATGAATGGAGTAACTTCAGATTCCTGAAAATAAAACATAGCCTGCGTATTAATATGGTCTGAGACCAACAGTCTGTATGGGTAGGAAAGTGTTCATTTAAGTAATTGGTCTTTCTGTGGTTGTTCACTGTGTTTGTTATTAAAAGTTTCTAGTGTGTCAAGGCAGCTACATGTGTTAATTGAGATGTCTTTTTTTTGCCCCCGTTGGGAAGATCTAAATAATAAGTTGTCCTTGGTTGTCCAAAAGCAAATCTCATCTTGTATTTGCAGTATGTAAGGCTAAATGTTTGTATAGCTGCTAGTTACCAGCTCATAAGGTCCCTCATCATTAGGATAAAAATAAAGAGTGTGTCCTTCATCCAGTGCATGCAGAGGATGTGGTCAGAGCTGCTGCACTTTGTCTGCAGGATTCCAGCACTCTCCTGTGGCTCCTGGCCCCCAGTCTACAAGACAAGTGCCCTTACTATGGAAGCCAGATGTTTTCATCCCTTTTCTTGCAATGGGCTGCTGCTTTTTCACTGGCTGGTCAAATTCAAAGATTTATTTTCCTTTTATTTAGGTGTGCGTTTGAGAGGACAGTAAGCAAAGGGCTAAACTTTCCTCTTGTGCCCTCCAGTTACTGGTGGCCTTAAAACCTGTGTGTTAGCCATCCTACATGAATTAAAAACATACCATTACTCTTTGCTTCTTTCAAGCAGGGCTTGGTTTTCATTCCGCCTTGCTGCTGTTGCTGCCTTATATCTTCTCCTGGGTAGTGAAAATTGTGTTATCTTCCTCTATATCTCTTGCTGCCTTCAGAAGAAACAGATTTCTCTGTAGGTCTTGGAACACTTTTTAGAGACCATACATGTAATATATCGTTCTGTATTAGTAATTGTAGGACCTTTTCTTCTCTAAAACTCATTCTTGAGTACTCAAAAATGTTATCTCCCCACTTGAATGTGTGACTACACAGATGAGTTTTGATATGGGAATATGTGACAGGAACACATAGCTTGCTTCCCTGGGGGAGAACTAAGAATATGCCACAGCCTGATGGGAAGGCTCATGTCTGGTCATCTTTTATCAGATGTTGTGATGTTTTTTGTACGTTGTATTTTCTTTGCTGGATGTAGACTGCCATAGGAAAGGTAATCCAAAACCCAGTGTTTACATTGTTGCAAAACCACTTCCAGATTTAGCAACTAGAAGTTACACACACATGGGAACCTACAAATTTCTTCTTTGTAATTTTTTTTTTCCCCTGGAGGTTGGCTGGTTTTATGCATAAAGTTATATGCACATTTAATATACATAAAAACTATTTCATAGTGTATGTACTCAAGTGCAAGGCAGCTGGCACTGAGAGGAGATCAAATATATTTGTCTGTGGATGTGTCTACGGCTGTTACCAAGAGAAACATTTGACTTTCAGTTGTAGATAATTGTTGCAGCAAACCTCTGTCAGTAATGAGGTTTCTGCCTCCTTTGGCAGTGAACCCTTCTTATGCTGAGGAAAGAAAAAGGCAAAAAGAATAATGAGGTGAAGAAAGGAAAATGTCAGGTACTTGCTATTCTCTTAGTAGAGCCAGCACCTTTTAGGGAAATTTCTTCCTGAACTTCTGTTGGAAGGGAATATAGTAGTTCTGTACCCCTGGAAAAAGTAAAGCTAAAGAAAAAGCTTTATCTAATCTTCTGGATCATACAGGAATCTTATAACTAAAAGAGGGATGGTACAATCTTTGAAAGGAGGTTTGCTTGGTTTGCGTTTTTTTTTTTGTGTGTTTTTTTTTTTTTTTTTTGTTTGTTTGTTTTTTTTTTTAAGGAGTTAAGGAATGAGCAATTCTGGTCTTCAAGTAAGAAACTGGTTCCAACTTTAGTGTGTGTATTAGTGTCACAGTACCACTGTCTAGGTCAGTAAGTTGCATTGTCATGGGGCATAATGTTTGTTCTGCTTTTTCTTTTCTTTACTAGACAATATGGAAAAGAGAATAGTATGGTCAGGCTGGCTTAGACTTCTTGTTATAGTTGCTGACTGGATGCTGGGACCTTGCCTCCATGTAGCTCCACCAGGCTGTGTTCTGGCAGTCATGATGAGGCCAATTTCTTTCTCTTTTGCTGGTATCTCATCATAAGGTTTCTAATTTGACATTTTGTCATGGGAGTCTTTGGCTTATGACTTGCCTTGTGATTGTACCAGCTGCCAGAATGTCCTATGTATTTCTAAAACATGTAACTAAATGAAAATGAAGAAAAAAAATCTAGTAGAACCTGCAAGCTTGTTTATCAGCCTGACACTTGGCATAAACAGCTACACTTGCAATACAGATTGTGTACAGAAATTGCCCCCATTATATTTCCAAGACTGTATTTTAAAAACTATTGTTTCAAAATAATATGCTAAAAAACCCCAAAACAACCCTGTGCTACTTGGGACCTTTGCTGTCATTGCAGTGGCATAGCAAAATCATTCAGGCTGCCTGAAAACCAGCCAGGGGTGAGCGTAGGAGAGTAATTGTAATATCTGATAGAGAATTCTGTAAATTGTCTCTGGCTGCAGCTTGGAAAGAAGCAGAAGACAGAAAACAAGTGTGTTTTGAGATGGGTGTGATTCTTAACATCTGCATGTTTTCTGAGTACTCCAAGTCAGTTTTGTATAGACAATTTTTCCTTTTGTTTGCTTTGCAGTGTTTCTGAAGAATGCAATTTGCCTTTTTCAATGCTTATATTAAAGACTATTTATGATATACTTTCTAACTTTATTCCAGTTTGTTTGTGCAAAAGTTAACTATGCTTCAAGCAATTTGTGATTACAATTTTGTAATATTTAGAGGAGTGAAAACCAGTTCAAGTAGGTGTCATCCTACAGCTTAGCTACTTTTGTGTCAGACTGCGGAATGTCACAATTTAAATGTTAATGCATATATTTTTGTGGTTTTGTAATTCGATATGTAATACTACAACAAAATAATCAAAACAGTCTGTAAGCAGGTAAGATAACAAAAATTTATCTCTTTAGTATCCAATATATCCCTTTCTTTATGTGATAGAGAGAAAAGCAGGTAAAGGTGAGATGAGTAATCCTGCTTCCTGATACTAGAGAGATCAGCTGGTGGATTATGAGGAGGCTGTTACATAGGCCAAGGAGCAGAAATCCATTTGTCACCTCCAGATGAAAAATGATCAAAGGCTGGAGGTGGAGTTGCAACAAGGATTTGAAAGTGGTCATTTGAGCTTTGCATCTGTTGCTAAGGACCAACTTGCTGAGATTAGTAGGATAGGTCAAGTAAAATCTGTCCTCTTGCGCTTAGCAGGGCTAGCGGGAAGTGTCTCCTTTCAGCGTACTTTTTTTAAACTTGTCTAATTATGTAGTCATATGTCTAGAATATGCTATAAATCAGATCTGCAGGCTCTCACAGAGAATAAAAGTGCATGCTATTTTGATGGCAAGTTTAAAAAAGCCTTGGTATTCTAGTATAAGCAGATGAACTAAAATGGTAGGAAAGTATTGTCTGATATAAACTAGCTGAAAATGGATTGTAATGCTGTCTTGCAGCTACCATGCTCTGTGCTTTGCTAAGAGAATAAAGCTAAGAAAACACAGGTTGAGATTAAGTTACATGAATTTTACTGCTCAGACACAGGTTTTATTCTTGTTCTGCAGAACTTTTCTATGTGTTTAACCACAATGGTTTTGTAAGGGATAGGAAGAGGGGAAATCGACTGAAAAAAGGAAATGCATTTTAATTCTAAATTTACTGTGAAATTGTATGCAAATTGAGGAAAAATTATATGCAGTAGGTCTGCTGATGAGAATGTAGGAGCTGTTATACTTTCTTCAGATGTGAAAATGTGAGGATGTATTGGAAAAGGAAATAACATAGCTGCAAAGCAGCCTTTGTTTTTGTTTAGCAGTTTAGCTGTTGACACAAGATCAGTATCAACTTTTGTCTTTGACAGGCTGTGTCTGGACTGTTTGATAGCAGCCAAAGAACCTGTTCTCAAAATGTGTTTTAAGTACTTTTTTGAATAATTGTAGCTTGGCTATTACAACTTAACCAGGTATTGTATAGGTAAAAAAAAAATGTTATGGTTTGCTCTTTCACCTGCCAGGTAATTTCCTTGAGTGGCCTGTGCTTGTGTATTATGAGAAGTAGCAAATGGTTGTGTTTGGCATGCCTTTGATGTACAATTCCTGATGAGAGTTCATACTTTCCCCTCTTTTACAATTCACTCAGCTATGGCATTTCCATATGAACCTTTAAAAGGGAACAGTGGGATGCATGGTGTGATCAGAGACCCTGCATATAAGCAGGGAGAATCTGTCAGCCAAAAATATTTTGCAGTTTTCTTCTATTTCAGATACATGGCAATAGCAAAACAAACATATAAAGATCCTCCCTAGCCAGGCCTGTACCTGTTAGTGTAAAACAGTCTCCGAGCCTGAAAGACTTGCAAGTAGTAGTCTTTATTAGACAAGCCTGTGTATTTTGGTACGTATATCTTTAGATGTCAAGCAAGTTAAAAGGCAGGTTTGCCTGAAAGACTGTCTGCTCTTTCAAACTGTAAAGCTTGCTCTAATAGAGCATGTTATTTCTGTGGGCTGATTGTGTCTAACCAATTGTCTTATACCATGATGGTTGCTGCAGTTTTTCTGGTTAATGATGATACATGAGCTGAAGTGGCAGTTTGAACCTTTCAGTAGCAAAGCAGTAGACAGCCAGTTTTGAATCATCCTGCCAGAGCAGGATGTAGTAACGACTGTAGCAAATAAAAAGCCTGTTAAGCATGTTAGAGGTAATACTATTTCAGGTAAGATGATCTGCTACATGCATGCAGAATGTTAGGGGTGCAGGTGATAGTATGCCTAATTCCGTGGAGACCAAATAAGATGAGATCTTTCAGATTTAGGAGTGAATACAGCATCAGAGGTGTGCTTCCTGCAGCTCTTTGCAGAGGGACAACATTTTTAGCATGATATTATGAGAAGTGAGGTTACAGATCTAAGATGTTTTGTGAAAAGATATTCTAAAAAGTCTATTCTTGGCAAAGCTTGTCCTGCTGTGATATTAATATCTGTTTTTGCTTTCTGTGGTATAATTATTCTTGAGTATTGCTTGACAGATGGTTGTATCTTAGTGTTGTATCAGAATGTTATTTGCTTGATGGTTATTGTTCTCTTAGGAATGCAGGATGGGAAAGGACCTCCCCATTCATCAAGTTTATTTTCATGCTCTTGCAGGCATTCTGTCATACAGTCATAGACGTATGGAGTGCTGTCTTAAAAGCAGCTGGGCCTTTTCCCCTCACTACTTTAATGAAAAGCCTGTTCCAAAGCTAAATCACCCTAAATATGAAGAAGCCACGTGTAATATTCAACCTAAGTTTATTCATCATCAGTTGGTAATAGCCAGTTCTTGTGCCAAGATTGTCCTTTTATTTTAAATAGCTTTTTTATTATTATTTTAGTTATCTCTGTGTGTTTATACAGAGTTCTTGCTTTTCTGCTCGGCTTTACTTTTGCTAGGCTAAGACCAAGTCCTTGCAGGCTGCCTTCAGTTCTTTGGTTGAAAGGTAGAGCAAACTGAAGGTTTGGGTACTCCAGACTTCTGCTTTCACAGAGCAGGTTTTTCCAGTTCCCTGAGGAGGGTGTGTCTTATTCTTTGTACTATTGCTGATAAAATAAGTGAATAGTAGCTTCCTTGTTATTGCAGTACACCACCAGAAACGTGAAGATAGAAAATTTTGTGGTTTAAATTCTGAGCATTGTGTGAATTTGTTCAAAGAGTAGGGACTTGCAGTATAGCCTCTAAGTTAGGAATACAGGCAATCCTATGAAAGTGGTGTTGAAAGGCAGGCAGATGTTTGATTGCTTCAACTGTGTGTGTTCCACTTTGTGTTCTTTTTGTTAGTTCCTTTTTTTTTTTTTTTTTTCCCCCTCAGGCTGTTAAGTGTTCTCATCAGTATTCTGTGGCTGATCTGTGCACAGACAAATTCTTTGTGCATTTTTAATGAGATACTGCAAAAATCCATGATCAAAGATAAGTCAGACCTATTACAAGGAATAAAAAAATTGAGTTATGTGTAAATATTTTCTGACAAATATTGATAGATACTCTTTACTTCTAAGTCTTTTGATAAATCAAAGTACTCTTCAGAGATGTATATTATCTGGTTATTAATGAAATGTAAAAGGTGGGTACATTTTGCAGAATTTAACTACAAAATTAAAAAAAAAAAAAAAGTTTGAAAGAAGCTTCACTGGGAAGACCAGACCTACTTTCTTCACAGTTAAAATCCTAAAGGCAGTTGTGTTGGAAAAATAAAACAAACACTTGACACTGTTTAAAGTGCAGTGGAAGGTTTTATATCCCAGGTTTAAGAAAGAACTTAAGCCTTCTAATGTTCAACACCACAGCTCATGAAGATTAGGCTTCTGGCTAAGAAAGTATAGAAGCAGGCACTGAAGGACTATATGCTGGTGAGATTCTAATTTTCTGGCTGGAATTCAAAATCTGTAATGTGGAGCGCAGGTGTAGTGAAACTGGTCAGTAGGAAATCAGGGTGTACCTTAGACATTTATATAACCCTTATATTAATCAGAAAGTAAATTCCATACCACTTTCTGCATTTTTCTCTTAAGATGCTTTTTATACCTGTCTTGCACATAGTAGACTAGCAGCTAATTAGCTTATTAGTCCTTGATTCTATGTCCTTCTCAACCTGATGGATCTCAAGCCCACATTTTTGTCTTCTTATAAGAGTGGCATAACCCAGTCATTTGTGTTTAGGTAAGTGACTTAACCACTAGACTGCAGATTCAGACTTCTTGCCTACTGTCTTACATCCATCAACAAAAGGGAATTTAAAGCTGATTTAAAATAAATAAAAGATAATTTCTGTGTGTATAGGCTATGCTGGGAGACCCAACATTGACTTTCAAGTCTGTTCCTAAGTGGTGGCATAACACTTGCTGCAAAAAATTCCATCTCCAGATGAAGAAGGCAATATTACAGAAGATGGGAGGCCTTAGAAGGGGATAGCCTAGTTGGTAAACGTTACTATCTGTTAAACTTCCAAAGTATTGGAAAAAAAATAAACTTGCTGTGTGATAGCCCTTAAAAGGTGGCCTTCTTCCTGGGCCAAGTTATAAAACCCTGAAATTTAGCTAATTTTGGCTCTTAGTGAGTTAGTTACCTTAAAAGTGGAAAAAAATTGTGAAAAACTTTGTTGAATGAAACAATGAAAATAATAATATTAACCATTGATTTTAGCACCCTGTAGCTAATCTTCAGGGTTTCTCAGTGTGGGACCCTGGTTGCCTTCACACTTCAATGGCTTCTTTAGATACACAGTTCTGGGTGCTATAATATAGCAATAATGAAAAATATGTTGAATACTGGCATGATTGCACCCTTTTGAGGTTGGCTGTAAAGCCTGAGGAAAATATGCGTGCATGGAGGACCATTGTGGGATTTGGTTTTGTGCCCTGTCTTGTCTGGAATATGAGGTAAGTGCAGACCATACATCTGATCTGCAAGACATCTTACCTTGAAATGGTTTAGTTTTCATAGCTGGCACAGTTCAACACAAGGAGAACATGTGCAGTGTCTTAGATACCTCGGCACGTTAGCTTCTGCCAAATTTCACTCATGTTTCCAAATGTAATATTATGCTTATGTCCTATCCTCTCTTTGGCACTGAATTCAAACAACACCTGTTAATGTTAGGAATAAATGAAGTTACTGTAATGTTGAGGATAAAGAGGTTTTGGTGAAAGAAAATTGGATATGAGATTTAGATTTCCTGCTTAATTAAATATTTCAAGGGGATGTATTCTACATCAGTTTTATTTAGAAGTCAGAAAGCAATATTATAATGTTAGCACATGCCTTTTAGTTCAGTCTTCTTTCATGAGCTGGTATTTACTGACATTCAGTTTAAATGCTTCTAAGTAATAACCTGAAACACACTGGAACATCACTTTGTTTTTTCTGGAAGATAAATGTTTTTTTTCTGGAAGCTTGTAATTTCTCTGCCTGTTGGCTGATTCTCATTTGTGTTTAAATCAGTTTTAACACAGTTGTGCAGCTTATTGGTATTCCTCTAGAGTCTGCCAGCTGAAGAATAGCAGCCATAACTATGAACATTAAGCTAAGGCTTATGTTACATAGTCAACAATCATTTGTTCTGGTATGCTGCAGTAGAAAGGTAAAATGAAGATTTCTTGCTGCTTCAACCAGTGAACATTACTGAGTTTGCTGAGTTGAGTACTGCTTTTGGGCAGCATTGGAACTATAAAAAGCAGTGAAAATCTGTTCCTTGAATACTACTGCTATGGGCTATGTATAGGTAATGTTATAGATGTATAATTGGTTTGCTAACACCATAGCTGTCTTTTCAGAATATTGTTTCAAAATAACGTGTTTTCTTTAAGACTGAAAAATAGCTTGGGGGGGTGGGAATTTGCTCTGGTGTTTCTAACTGAATTTCTCCGAAAAGTGGTAGATAAAGGACCATCTAACCACTGTTCTGTTTCTAATGGGAAGAAAAAAGTGTGGGGAGAAGGAGCTGACAGTACCTTTACTAGAATCTAGGCAAGGAGATTACTGGGGAAAGGAATCTTCTGTATTGCTGTTCAAAATGTATGGCGTGCAGCTCCTTGGATGGGAAAGAAGGAGCAGCTGGTTGTCAAGAACTAGGAGATTCAAAGGGTAGTAAAGAAGTTGGGTGGTGTCTGCCTTGCACTGAGAAATGTGGTTAACCTGACAGGTCCTCTAGTAGGTTGATTGTGGAGGATGTTGCCTGGGGAGAACTGAGATGATGGGGGAGAGCCAATTGTGTTACTTAAGAGATGAAGGTATTGAACTGTCATATTAATAACCATAATGAAAACCTCTTGAAAGTATCAGAATAGGAGTAGGAGAACTAGTGATTTGAGTTGACAGAACATTGTTTTAGAAGTTCTTGTGAATGTGCATTGCTTTCATTGGAATCAATGAAGTAGAAGAAATCTGTCTCTCCCAAATTTGTGATGATAGAAGTACCCTTCTTGTCTTCATTGAAAACTAGGCCTACTTCAATTTGATTTACTTCTGCATAGTCCAAATGTCAGTCCTAGCCTAGAAGCTACAGAGGCATCCTGCCGAATGAATCATTGCTTGAAAGTAACAGCACTAAGATTTATTTATTTATTTTTTTTTTAATTGAAATGGATCATTCTGGACACGATTGTATTTTAAGATTGATTTCATGGAAGGGATCCAGTTTTCTTTTTTTTTTTTTTTTTTTTCAGTTGATCACTTACTAGAGACAATAGCAGATGAAAGTATTGAATTAGTTGATCTGTTTGGGTACAGAAAACGATGAGAAGGTAATGAGTTCTAGTTTGATTTGAGGGAAATAAAATCCCTTGTTTTTTACAACCATGTTGTAGAGTTCAACAAGAAGCTAAAAAAATTACTACGATTATTTTGTGCACAAAATTAAGTTTAAGTTAGAAAGGCTGATTTATTTGTGCCTTGTTTTCCTGAGTCAACACTAACTTTCACATTTTTATATGTTTTGGATGTAGGTTGTGAAATAATTCATTCAAGACTGGTTTTTCTACATTGTTGTCTTGCTTCAGATTAATTCTTCTGACATAAAGTCAGTAGCCAAAACTGTGATTATATCAATTACAAAAACATAAAGAACATTTGTCATTGCTTGCAATGTCTGAATATATATTGTCAACTTTAATAAAAAAATGTTATTGATAAATTGCATTGGGAAGTGTTTTATTAGTATTGTTACTTTGTTACTATTAGTTTTCATGTAAATAACTGGAAACTCTTAACTTGTAATTTTATAAAGCACATTACTTTCTTTCTTGAATAATACAATTCATACCATAATTTCATCAACATTTCTAAAATTCCTCTTACATTCTTTCCTGATTTTCTGTGAATGATGCCATTATTCTGTGTCTCACTTGAACTCATAAACAGGAAAATATTTTCCAAATTCAGCATCATATCAAGGCTATATTTAAGTCTTAGTCATTTCAAATCCTGTAATAATAGCTATAAGATATAATTTTTCGTACAGATTTAAACATTGAAAAGATTTTGGATTGCATAATCTCCTTTGTCAATTACTGCAACTTTCGTCTCCTTGTAATGCATAGCATCTAGTAATGCTTCTCTTTGCAACACAATTTTGCTGCAAAGATTTTGCAGGGCTGTTGCTTGTACCACGTAAATCTTCTGTTTCTTTTCTTCTGCAGCATTCCTCTTTCTTGCTGAGTTATATACAAGGTACCAGACTTCCCTTCAAAGTCCTTTAATTGTCTACTCCTACCCTGCCTGTTATTAACTCACCAACAATATGCTGATGTGTAGGGATACACCTCTAGTCAGCCCTTAATGGCTGCCTTAAATCTTCATATGAATGTCTTGAAGCTTTGAGGGGTATGTTCCTGAGATGTAAGTAAAATGAATGCATTCCTTTTGATAGTCCTTAATTTTTCTTTCCCCCTTTCTACATGTCTAAAGACCTTGATGAAGGCAAGGCAGCCACTCTTCTTAAACGAGAAGGCAAGCTTAACTCCAGCTTAATGGTGGCCTTGTGTTCTGCAGTGGAGTACTAAGGGAAGACCTCTACATCTTTCTGAAGCATCTGTGTTGTATAGTGGTCCCAAAATTGTCATGTAGCTGGATGGTTGCTTTCTAAGCATTTGGAGATCACAGGTATTTGGATTACAAGTAATGTTGCACTGTTACTTTTAGGGTACATACCTTAATTTCATAGTTTCAGTTAAAACACTTCTAGCTTTTCAAAGGTGGGCACATTGTAGTTTGTTAGCTTGGAACGACAAGTTTTTCATACTTGAAGCCTCTGACTTCAGATCCTGCAGTGGTACAGATGCTAAGGGATTAAGAATGTGAATGTTTTCTTACGTACAGTGTAATTACTTTAGCAATACAACTCCCAAATCTAAATTAAATTCCCCTTTTCAAACAGTCAACTTCATCAGGTGTGAAGAAAATGTGAGGCTTTAATCCTACTAGAAGCTGTATAAGGTCCAAGAAATTAACAATAATCAGGAGTTTCCTAATTTGTATTTTAGCAGTCATATAAACAAAAACTGGTTCTTTTTTTTTTTTTTTTATTTATATAGGAGTTGGTCACAAATTTAACATAGGTAAGTGTGTAGGGCACAAGAAGGAAGATGCATCTAGAGAAAGGCAGATTAGTCACATTTCTGTGCCTCTGCAAATAGATTTGCAAAGATGCTCCATCCCTGGCAGTGTTCAAGGCCAGCTTTGACAGAGCCTCGAATGACATGGTTTAGTGTGGGATGTTCCTGCCCAATGGCAGGGGGGTTGGAACTAGGTGGTCTTAAGGTCCTTTCCAACCCTAACTATTCTGTGATTCTCTGAGGCGCTCCATTTCAAACCAAAATAAAAATGGACATAAGTGCATGTGCAGACTTCTTTTGCCTCATGATGTCTGTGTATTAATAGAATTCAGAGAAAAGAAGGCAAACTTAATTTGCTAATTCTAGTGAATAGTTGTATTCAGCGTCCTATTGAGTAATCACAGAAGGCAATTTTTCATTTTAATGAGCATTCTGAAGTCTTTCTCTCGTTTTTCTCTGTTTTCCATTAGATAGTTTCTGTCTTAAATGTGTTTCTTAGCACTTTCATCAATATTGTATTTATTTCTAGATCAATTAAGAAGTGATTCTAGTGTGTAATTTGTAATGATTAGCTTAAGGAGGTGTTGAATTTGAAGGACTTTATTATGTGATGGAGAGTTGAGGTTTAATGTGTGAACTTGTGAGCATCTTCTTTCCTAAAAGGAAAATAAAATCTTCTCTGGCAGAAACTTTTTACAGAAAGTATCAAATGGTAGCCCTGGGGTTTTAAGTTAGTTAGATATTGTGTGTGTCAAAACTTACTTTGTTTCAAAATAACAATTTCCTTGTCATGTCGTGAATAAAAAGTACTCTGGGAAGATAGCTTTTAGTAATAAATCATCTTGGTTGTTGCATTCTAGAATGTTCACAAGCTGCAGGTGGGGATTTCACATTTTCTTTGCCATGTTCAACAGATCTGCCCGGGAAAACAGACTTACACATCTATGCTGAAGTATCATATCAAAATATTATTATATGTTTATTTCATAGCTGATGACTGATTGTGACAACTTGTATGTTATTCACATTATGGTTTTTCTGACTGTGATTACTTTCATATGCAGTTTGAAGTTACTGTTCTTGGCACAGCTACGCTTTCTCTCATCCTGCTGTAAAAGATTTTTGTTTCACTTTTATCTGGGATAAGCATAGAAAAATGTTGTGTATATGCATATGTGTTAGGCTTTGCAAACATTACTTTCTTTTAACATATATTACTACTTTTTTAATTACACTATGAAGAAAAAAGGGCCCGTTTTGAGGTTTGGATGGCAAGAAATAGCTTGGCTTAAAAATGTTAGACCAGGAAGGTAACTGTTCAGTAGGGTGGTGAAGCTGTGCGTTTATTCTTTTTCCCTAATGAAGAAAGACAAAAACATGTAGCCTTTTGTAATCAGAAGTAGAGCATGTATCCCTGTTCCATCCCCAGAGCAAATCATGTGGTGTGATGGTGGATGTTAAATTTTGTGACCCAGTTATTGTGTATGGGCCTTGACTCCTATATATTTGCTGAAATCCTGGGAAGTTCCTGAGCTTCTAGTAGAGACACAAAGGAAACAGAAAAACCCACAGCCTGTTTGTAATATCCTGGGCGAAATTATTTCTTCCCAAAATTTTGTGAATACTTGGGCATTTGCTGCTTTTCTGGGCCTGGTGTAATTCTTAATCTCCTTGGATACTTAGCCACTGTAATGAAAAGAGAGAAGATGAGAAATATGAAATGGCTTCCCTGTTAAAAGAAGAAAAAGAAGTAAAGAAACTAATTTTTATTTGGAAAAAGAGGTGCTTGCAGAAAGATGTGAAAGATAATTATGAATAGTGGAAGGAAATTAATAGGAAATGATTTATTCACTGTTTCTAAGAATTTTGGGTACCAAGCACAGTGCAAAAAAAATGCTTTAAGCTTGGCATAACTTATAGAACTTATTTTCACAAGATATTGTTAAGAGTCAAAACAAAAAAATGAGCTCAACCAGGAACTTTACAAATGTATGGGTATTACCAGTGATAGTCCAGAGTAAGTCTGAGTCAAATGGATGCTGTGCTGCTAGTTGCTGGGGGAAGAAGTAAGTTGGTTTTGTTTTTTTTTTGTTATGTTCAGAGTATGTTAGATATTCTTTTCTGGTTTTTCTGAAGGTAGGATTCTCTACTATATGGGGCTTGGCTCTGGCTGAGTATTAAAGGGCTTGGGGTTTTTCTTAGGTGTTGTTTTTGTCCCTTATGTGAAGTTGGCTGGAGAGTGGCAAGGTGGTGTCAGACTTTTGCTAGCGATGGAAGAATGTGGGTTAAGTGGGCTTGGGTAGTCTAACAGTTTTAGATTATCGGTGGCTTGCTTTCCTGTTAAGGGCATAAAGCTAACTTTCAGGCTGTGTATGTGCTATTTACAGGTAAATCAGAAAGCAGCAGAACTGAGAGTAGTGGTGGCATTGTAGATGCATTCTGGATGAATAGAAGCCTAAAATAAGTGACTAAAAATAGTTCTAAACATCTATGATTTTATATTAAACTGGAAGTCGGGTACTTCCCAGGTGCTTACTTCTCTTAACCTCCTTTTCCATATAGTGTCACATGGAAGTATTATAAGAATGATTTAAGAGAAAGCATTTCCACAGTTGACATGGAATGGATGAGTCTGTTATCCCTTGGTTCCAATTTGTCCTAGTAGGACTGAAGAGGTGGCTGGAGAGTATGCAAGCTGATGACAAGGTTTTGCTCAGATCTTCCTATTGTATACACCTTGTGCTGGGAATTGGGTCACAGCTCAGGAAAGACTGGTAATAGTTGTTTCATTAGTTGTGGTTCAGACTTGATGGTGGCTAATGGGTGCTGCCTAAACAGACAGTGTGAGTGTCTTAAACTCTCTGAAATAATACTTCGTTAAAAGAAATTTTCATTCTACATGTCAATTATACCACCACTGATTGTGAAAAATTAATTTGTCCCAGATGACATCTGAGTCGCTTTAGACAACTGAGTATAACTACATAGAAGAAAACATTTAGGAATTGTAGAGAAGGCTGATGGGATGATTGACCTTTTTAAGATCTCAGCAGAATATTTTGCGGTGCTTCTGTCAACTGTTGAAGCAAAGCTTGTTATGTCGTTACCTGAATTAGGTGAAATACAGGAGACTGGGACAGCTGTTTCTAGGGTACTAAGGAAAATTGTAGCCCTCAAGATACTGGAATATGCCTGTGTGTTAAAAAACTTATTGAGCCAAGGAGGATTTTAATGCCTTAGTAGCAGTGAGAACGGAGAGGAGAGACTCCTGTTAAATAATTAATATTTGGATCTATTATGTAAGGATGACTGTTCAGCATGTAAAATGAGTATTTGTTTTTGAGGGTACTTGAGATTGTTCTACAATAAAGCCATCATGTTGTTATTGAGTAGCTTGTCCTCAGTATAATATAGGAATACTTTTTTCGCAGCTGGATTCTGAACTTCCTGATTCTGCAGAAAGGTTGTCTTAGGGGGGGGACACTTGGTTCATAAATCAACTACTAGTACTGGATTCAGTTCTGCTTCAATTCTGCTGTAACTTCAAAGTGAAATAAAATTGCAGTGGAGCATATGAATGTGGTTGCAGTTAGCAACAAAAAGGCATACAGTGATTCTATTCATGTCAAGTATATTCTGATAACTGGAAAATACTATATTTAATGTTTTCTGGGGCAGGGTAGCAAGATATTTGTCCTTATTTACCATTACCCTAGAGAATTATTTTAAACAATGCTTTAGGGAAGATGTAATGCACAACCCAATTATTTTTGGATATTGTCTATCAGTGCATTTGGGGTTTGTAGACTTATATGTCCCATGTTTATATAAGTAGTCTGATCCTGTCTTTGAGTTGTAAACTGATCTCTCTACTTATGAAACTGGAAGTAATGCCTTTTTTTTTTTTTTTTTTTTTTTTGGACTTTCCCTGTTAAGCTTAAATATTTTCGGAAGGTGGATAAGTGGATAATTTCACTCCTCTCAGGCTGACAAACTTCTTAACATCAGGAATTTACCGGGAATCAAAATATTTTCATATGCATCTTTAAAGCCAGGAGTGAGCAAGTATCTTTTCCTTCTTTTTTAGAGAACTTGGGTTTCTGCTGTCTGGTATTAAAATATGGAAATTCCAGGTTGAGTGGAAACTTGAAGCAGGTCATGATTTTGTCTCTTCATTACACTCTGATAATTAAAAATATTGAAGTATGTCTTGTTTAGATCATGTGAACTTGCTGAACACAATAAGCCATTTTGGGTCCTTAGAAAGTTCATGGTAAGGTATTCCAAAAGCACTTATAACCAGGTTACTACTTAGTCTTACTACTTTGAAGTTTCTGTTGTGAATTCCCATCCTGTGATGGGAATGGGGGCTGCAGTAGGATTCCTGGGGGAGGCTCTGCTTCTCTGTTTATTACATGGTTCCGTGTGGTGAATTAAAAAGCTTTTGAAATAATAGCACAGAGCTCTGAAATACATGCAGTTTCTCAACGTCTTCCTGTGTGGTGTTTGCTTCGATGTGTAAATCCAGTGTTGCTCCCTCAGGTCATCGTTAACTTGTTTGTGTACTTGGATTAACTAACTTGGCATCCTCCCAGCGCCTTACTGCAGATTAATAAGACAGCAAGTTTCACCTTGTTTTTCTTGGTACTTTCATAACTTTACCTGTGACTTTCTTTTTTGCTGATTGCCCATGAGTTGTTTTTTCTGATCTGGTCTTTTAAAAAAAGGCATACAGTTTCTTGAAAGTGGGGAGAACATTGTGTACTGACAACTAAGACAGTACCTTCATGGCACATAAACAAATCTGCATCTAGATCTTCCTCTCCCTGTGATGTCAGGCTGATTTGTGAATTCTTTGCTGGAAAGGGGGAGGGGGTGGGGAATCTGCATTTTCTCATTCAGTTTGTTGAGGTTCTCCTTTCTAGTGCAAGGAGAGCTGTGGAGACTGAGGGGTTTACATAAAACAGGTCTTGAAATATCTGTGTATTGTTTAGCAGCAGGCTACAGAAATTCTGCCTCCTTATGTTTCAGATTAAGGGTATTTCAGTCTTTTCATTAAGTTAGTTTTGCATCCGTGGCCTGCCAAATATCAGTGGGCTTAGGTCTTTGAGGTTATACAGCTGAGCTGGTGGCGCTGGTTTTCCTGCGGTACAAGTGTAGTGCCCTCTTGCTGCTGGTCTATGCAGGTGGTGGCAAATACCTACTGCCTGTTACTGTAAGCTGTAGTGGCAAAGATTTGTGCAATGTTTCAGAAATCTCTGGTCTATTCAGCTAATGGATCATGTAGGTGTTGATGATGATTTGTCAGGATAACGTATGTAGGTTTTGCATGAAGACTGGGGAAACTGTTTCTTTGCACCCAAATTCAAAGGAATATCACTAAAATTGTTGTCAGTTTTAAAATTCAGCAGTTCTAAGATCTGCACTTGTAGCTTAATTTATGTCTTTTGGTATAAATGTTTTGATGTTCCTATTTGACGCAATGTGCTCTTTGAACAGATGCCTCCATCTTAGTTATTGTCCAAGTTGTATGACTTATAGCTGTTCTAAAGGTTGTGGGAAAAGGAAGGTCGGGTGCTAAGGCAGCAGATAACTGGAATGGAGAATTAGATCACATTCTGCTTCTGCAGCTGAGTTGTAAGTTTAATCACATTTTAATTAGTGTTTCTAGGTAATGTAAAACTTTTCAAGAGGTGCTGCTCAAGACTTAAGTCTTTGGAAGCTGGTTTGCAAAAATGCTCTGTTCAGCAGAGCTTCAAGTTAGTCGTAACTGTGCTGCTGTATGTATAGGTCTTTATAAAAATGCCCTTAAATACCAGAGCATCTCAAAAGGGCAGTGCAGATTAATCAGTACCTATGACCTAAGCCCATCTATGCCTTCTCTTTGAATGTGGGATTTAAGTGCAGTGTTCTCTTGAATATTTTGAAAATGTGTGGGAAATGTAAAACAACAGTATAGTGCAAAGTATTATTTAACTTAAATTGTTTTCTAATAACCAGATTTAACAAAAAAATTGTAAGAATCTGGAAATTTGTTTTCAAGTAAATCCTAATTTTATCTGCCCTGGAATGTCTTAGCTTGTTCTGAAGGCATTCATTCCTGTTAGTTAACACCACTAAAAAGACTATACAATGTACTTGTGTGCATTTTTATTTAAGCAGATCAGTAGTGTAACATTAATTTTCTTTTTTTTTTTTTTCCCCTTTCACTTTTACTGCTAAAAATAATGGGAAACTCTTAATAGGAAAAGTATTATATTAAAAATTTTATTTCCACCAAGTACCCAGTAAGTCATTGCTAAATTGAAAATATAATGGATGGAATCAATAATTTTACATATAAATTATAATTCAGGTATGCATTCCTATGGGAACACTTAGCAAGTATATATGCAAACAGTTTCATTACAAAAAGTGAAACATTCATCGCCCTGTTATTTTAGAGGAGTGCATCTAATTTATTATCTTTTGTGAAAGTAGAGCAAGCAGATCTTTCTGTCATGCTTACTTTTTCATTTGTATACAGGAAAATGAAAACAAGCATTCCTATACTGAAGTTCCTATTTGGTCACTTAGATTTTAGGATAGTTATTGAATTGGTTCAGTAACTTAAAATAAATGAAATATTCTCTGCATATGTAAAAAGGCTGTTAGTAATCCAGTGTAATACTCTAGAAAAATCTGTCCCTTGGAGCATATTTCATTTTATTGTTAAACTTTGAAATTTAGACTGTTGTCTGAATATTTTTATAGATTCTTTTTTTTTTTTTTTTGTCAGTTTGGGCTGATGACTAGGAACTTGTAATATCAAGTGTCCCTTTGAAATGCCCTTATTTTTAGGTTATTTTAAAGTGAGAATTAACTTCTATAATGTTTCGATATTTTGTATTATATCGAGCAAGTGTTGTGGAAATGCAGAAGAAAGAAAAGATCATCTTGTCTTCAGTGCAGTGTTTGGAGGGATTGTAGCAAATAAGGCAAATATGTCAGACGGTAAGGAGAAATTGAATACCTAGAGAACATGATTTCTTCTGTACGAAGAGTGAGATGGGGTACAGTTTGGGGAGCGGAAAGGGTGGAAGAGTGATTACTTGTGACTGCAAAAAAAATGGGATATCTTGTTTCAAGATAAACTGCTAAATTTTTATGGGAAGAGCAACCTGCCACTTCCAGGCTAGCTTTTATGGTGAGACTGTTGGACATTGCAGGTGTCTTTAACGAAGTCACCTTGTGACTTGATAGCAAATTCACTTGTCATATGTGTTTGCACTGTGTTTTCAGGTCTTCCTTTAGCTCTAAGTGGGGGCCAGGACAATTGGGTTCCTCCCTCTGCCCCCCCCATTAGCTTCATACTCTTCTCCCTTGCCCACATAAAGACTTCATTTTGCAGATTGCTTTAAACCCACAGGCAAGGGTGGGTTTATTTGGTGTCGAAAAATAAGACAAACCAATTAAACGTACATAGCTGCCTGTCACAGACAGATCTTGCTTATCTTGGTACAGTGAAGAGGGTGAGGAATCTTCACCATCCTCTGCAATCTTACTAAGCCTCTTTGAAGAAGCAGCATGGTGACTGCTTTCTGGTGTTGACAGGTACCAGAGGTGGTGGCTGGGCGGGTCACTTCTGGTGTTCAGCTTTAGGAATCAAGCTGACCAGCTGAAACTAGCAGGTTGTCAAACTCCTTGGGTCTCAAAAAAACGGAGGAGGGTGGTGGCCAGCTGTCCTGGGTTCAGCAGTAGCAGTCATTTTTCTCCTTCTTGGTAGCTGGTGCAGTGCTGTGGTTTTGACTTTCAGCCTGGGAACAGTGCTGATAACACCGATGTTTTTAGTTGCTGCTCAGTAATGTTTTCTCTGACCAAGGACTTTCTGAGTCTCATGCTCTGCCAGGGAGGGGGGAAGCTGGGAGAAAGCAGAGACAGGACACCTGACCCAAACTAGCCAAAGAGGTATTCCATACCACAGCACTTCATGCCCACTATATAAACTGGGGGCAGTTACCTGGAAGGGTTAGATCTCTGCTCGGTTGGGCTGGGTATCGGTCGGCAGGTGGTGAGCGGTTGTATTCTCTTCCCTTGTTATTTCCCTTATTATTAATATTGGTAGTAGCAGTAGTGGTTTGTGTTATACCTTAGTTACTGGACTGTTCTTATCTCAACCCGTGGGAGTTACATTCTTTCGATTCTCCTCCTCATCCCCCTGGGAGTGAGGGGGAGAAGGGGGGGAGTGAGAGAGTGGCTGCGTGGCTCTGAGTTATGGCTGGGCTTAAACCACGACACTAACTCAAACTCAATCTTTCTCCACTCAATGTTGAACAGCATGTTTTGGTAATTGTAATGGTTATGAAGAGCTTACTGAGTGACTAGTTAATGTGTTTTATTCTTTTATTCACGGTTAAATTTACAACTTGAGGCTTTATTTCTACAGGCACTTTTTGTTCTCCCTTCCTCTTTTTTAAGTTCCCTCTCATGCAGCAGTGGTATGTGTTTCAAATACTTGTGCATTTTCATATTGGTAACTATTGCACAAGAACCCATGATATAACTAGCACCTTTCATCTTTGACAGAGCGTAGATTTTGTGGTTCCTGTACTTAAAATGATAGTGTTATTGCAGCATGTTTAGAGAGTTATTCTGCTAACCCTGCTGTTGCTCATGACTGTGGGGAGGTTAGAGGCTGGGCCATGCCCAGTGTGGCTGTTTTATGTTACTCAAACATATCAATACAAAAGAGTGAGTTTGTTTGGTTTTAAATCGCCTATCAACACTCTGGTTTTGCACTGCTTTCCAAGGTAGAGCTCCTAGTTCTGGTTCTTTTCCCCCCCGCCCCCCCGCCCCCCCGCCCTCCCCTCCCCCCCAGTAAGTCTGTAGCTTGTGAAGGACTTTTGCATGTTACCAAGAGGGAGAAGATTACAACTCTTATTCATCCTCTTTTGTGTCAACATGTATGATATATATTCAACACAGAAACACACTCTGATCTTCAAAATGCATTATTATTTACATGTACTTGCCTGTACATATTATGCATGATTAACCCTTGGTGTTTGTTTTTAATCTAATTGTTATAATACATGTTTGCTTTTGTGTACAGTCCCTGCTTGAAATAGTGTGATGTGGCACTTGAAAGGTAATACTTTAGTAAGCTGGGATTGACGCTACAAGCTGAGAAATTGAATCTCTCTTATTCCACTCTAGAAAACAGTGTGAAAAGAGCTTTCTTTCTTCCTTTATCTACCACCTTACTTTCCCAACTAGGGGCAATGTCATTGTAGCAGAGACTTTGATGACCAGAAGAAGAGCTGATGACCTTGGAGAAGCACAGCTTGGGCTTCAAGAATGCCTTGAGTAACAACATATTTAAAACTGAGTTAGTTTCAAAAGACAATGTGGGTTTTTGTTGTGTTTGTTTGGGGTTTTTTTTGTTTGTTTTTTTTTTTAACCTATGCTTGACACTTAAATGAAGGGAAACTTCCTTTTGAAAATGTGAATCTCTGAAGTTTTGGGCAAAAGGTTAACCAGTAAAAGTCCTACATAAATCTTTATCTGACCAGCACTGATCAAACTTGTTAGTCCATTTGTCTAACAGCAAAGAGCACGGGGTGTGTGTTGTCATTGTATTCTCTGTATTTGGTTCTTTTTTCCATTGGGCTGTCGGATGCAAGAATTTATGTGCTGAGAAAGTCTTTTTAGAGTGCTTATGTGCTTTTGTACTTCCATTTCCTTGTCACTCCCTTGCTGATGATGGCTATATTACTTTCAGTTGAAAGGTGGTATTTTGTTTTGTTTCAAGTTGGTGGGCTACATTATGATGAAATATCTTCTGGTATCCACTCAATAACCTTTAGGGAATTAACTTCTAGGCCCTAATGTTTGTTTAAACTAGTTTATAATGTTATGAGTAATAATTACAGTATTTGTGAAAATTAAGTTACAAGTCAATACCCTCTTAGTATGCTTTAATTGTACTGCCATACCTGAAATGAGCTATGACAGTGATATTTTGGCAAATAACATGGCATGAAAAATAGAATTATACTCTAATATTTTCCACAGATCTGCAGCCTACTGATGAGTGAGAGGAGAGTAGTTATGAAACTGTATGAAATTTAGGCTACATAATTATATTGCTATACTGTAAAAGCTGACAGTGATGTGAAATTTGGAGGCAAATATAACTGCTGGTTTTGCCCTGCTTTTTATCCTTATGGCTTTTCTTGCTCTCCTCCTTCACCACCCTCATTGAAGGTCATAGCAGATGCAATGGGAAAAATCTGATCATTTTTTTTTTATTTATCATGATGGCAAATTTCCAGATTTTGAAGAACAGGCTATTGCAGTTACCCTGACTTTGTCATTGATGAGTAGATCCTGCTGTATATCAATTCTGGTTTTAAGCACAGACCATTAGTTCAAGAATATTATGATCATCAAATTAGAAGTTACATAGACCAGATGGCTAATTGGTTGCTGGAATATGATGATGCTAAATCTTATATTTCTGATTAAGATGAGAGTTGTGTGGGAATGCTAATACAGTCATCAGTTAAGGAGCGGAAGAAATTTTCTTTGGAAGAAATCCAAACTGTTGTCACTTTTACCATGAGGGAAAATGAAACCACACATCAAGGTCCAAAGCACTGCCCTGGGAACCTGGAAGGCTTGTGTCTTGATCAAAATAGCATTTTAGACATCTTTCCTCTTCAAACTGGCATGTACATTCTAGTGAGAAGTTTTCACAGATGAACTTCTTTCAATGTGAAAAATTTCCTTGGACATTCTTTTCTAGACTGTTACTTCAGATAAAAGTAAGGACTAGCTTAGTCTTGTATAGTTTTACTGAAAGAAAAACACAAGCTACTTCCAGGATTAAGGCATGTAAGTTAAATTGTAAACCAGGCAATTTACTATCTCTGTACTTTTAAGAGAAGTGACTTAAAGAATCACTGTAGCAAGATCTTTTAAATATCCGATCCATTTATTCCATGGATTTTCCCTTCAACCTAGAAAACGTAACTGGTATCACAGTTATGAATCTGGTATAAAGAATGTGTTCTGATGAAGCACATTATGAAAAAGCATGATTTGTCCCCTATAACATTTTTGTGGTCTGCTCTTATTTTGGATAAATGTTGCCTCTGTAGTAAGGAATTGGACCACAAAATCTGTGAAATACCTGTATTTATCTTCCTTAGAAAAGCAGAAAAGTTAGTGCTTTGTTAGTAACTATTCTGGATTGAGATGTTTTAAAAAACACATTCATAAAAAGATTGAGATATAACTGCAGTAATATTCTGGCAATAAATTGCAAATATGTTTTAATTGGCACTTTTCCAGTTTTTTAACTTTCTTAAAGTTATCAAAATCCAGTTTGTCATTCTTATAATTCTAAATAGGATGTGTGTTCAACTTACTCAACTTAAAGAAACATAGGAAAAGTGCCCCTTCACTGTTAGGAAGTCCAGTGGGTTTTCAAACATTTTGTGTCACTATTTGCAGGTCATGTAATTTCACTCATTAAACAACAGTTTGCAGCCAATTACTTCAGTTTTATGTTTACATAACATGAAAATGATTATTTTTACGAGGAGGGGAAATAAAGCTAATTCTAGTGGTGGGTTTGTGTTTGGTTTTGTTTTTTGTTTTTTTTTAAATTTGTATGGGTCATGTATAATTTATAGCATTATATATCTTAAAGTTTCATATTAGATTATTTCCGTATGTTTGATATTTAATCAACCAGATGCAGACCTGTCTGTGGCACGGGATGAGGAGAGCTGCTTCGCTCTTGCCAAAGGAACATAAAATCCCTGTTGGCTTACTTGAAAAGTGCAGGAGCTCCCTCTTCTGGCTTAGAGAGCTTCAAATTGAAAGTGTATGGGAAAGTTCTCAATTCATCATTTAAAAAAATCTTATTTTGAATACTTACCCGCAGAAGTGTATTTCTTCTATCTTGGCAGTCATTTTAAAATCGTGGTTTGGCCCTCAGCTGCCCACCTGGATTCTGCTTCGAGTGCAGTATTTATTTCCTGCTCTGTGCTATGGTAGACAGCAGATGTCCTCTCTGTCAGCGTGGTATTGCTGTTATGGTCACCACAGTGATGGTTAATGTAGGTCTAAGTTGCAGGTCCAGTATGATCTCTTCACTGAAGTCCCACCTGAGCCTTTCACAATTGTTAAGAGTGGTATGAGTCCTTGATGGTCACTTGATACCAAGTCCTATAAATCATCATACAATCAGGAAGGAAGGGAAGTGGGTCTTTAAAGAACACTGACAGGGCTTTACAGCTGATGCATATTTTGCAACCCCTGTTTTCCCCCTTCCTTCCATCTAGGGAGTGGTAAGAGAGAGGAGGCCTCCTTGCTGTTTGTGTTTATTTAATCATTCTTCTTTCATAGCCTTTTTAATGTTACTTGCAAATCTCCAGAGAAATGTTGCCGTTCTGTAGGTATTTAAATTTGGTAGGGCAGTACCTGAGTCTTTCATTCAACATCAGTCCCAAACGTAGGAACCATCCTGGAACAGGTGGCACTGGGGACAGGTTTCTTACCTTAGCTGTTTAAAAAAAAACCCACCAACAAACAAAACCAAAACAACAAAAACAATCAAACCAAGCTCCAACGAACAACACCAAACCAGAACAGTGAATTTCTTAATTCAGAGAATTCAGGATGTAAGTATTCAACTGACCTCTACCAGTACCTTTAAATTATCTTTCAAAATACAAGCCAAAGAGTGCCACATGAGCAGTAGCCACTGTTCAGCTGCTTATCTCACCATCTCAAGAATACTAATGCAAGGAACAAATCAATAAGTACTTGAAGAGACCAGTTACTTGGCAACTGTAATTTTTGTATAATAGATGTGGTTCCTTAAGGAACCACTTAGCTGAATTCAGCTACCTGCCATCCCTCTATTTTCTGGCTTCCCAGGTATTTTTAGCTTTTCAGTTCAGAAAGAAGATTAAACTGTTTCTGGTTACACCCTTGCATAGGAGTGTAAGGGAGTATATGACACGTACAGGAATGGTGCACATTCCCATCTTAACTTCTTCAGTTGTTATTAGGGAATCTTCAATGACACCATCTCAAAGAAACATTTTTGCTGTAGAATATGTTGCCTTCATCAAAACTTCTGTATTCACAATATTTATTTTTCAAAGCATCAAAATTTAGTTGTTAATGTTTTCTACACTCCTACTTAGGTACACTTGCTGGAGCAAGTACGCTGACTGATTTTATAGCATCACCTTTGTCATTACATAGTGAACTGCAAGGTATGTAAGCTGGAGAGACCACTGTGAGTAACAAAAAATATCGAAGATTCACTATCAGCAGTAGCTCAGCTCTGATTTATGGAGTTTCAGACAACACAAGAAAAAATACTTTGGTATTCATAGCAAATGCCAAAATAGAATCAATGCAGTATTGTTCACCTAGTTAAAATTGCAAAATCCAGGAAATGCAAACATTAAGTTTCCAACAGCAACATTAACTTGGACTCTTTGCATATCCTGTGTTTTCTTGGTATACATTAAGACATAAAGAAATGTATTAAGCTGTGAGCTGAACAAGAAAAACAGAAAAATTCTTCACGTAGGTAACAGTGCCAAGCTAAGTTCTGTTGCCATTTGTGTTTACTGACCTGATATAATATTAAATAATTTATTTCATAAAGATTGAATATGATTTTCTTTTTGGCCAAATGATATGAAATCTGAGAGCTTGTGTTCACTGCAGTGTGAACTTGACATACAGGTTACCCTTTGCCTTGAATCTGACTTTTCTTCACCCATTATCAGTATCTCAGATTTGAATTAAGGGGCTTTAAACTTGAAGATATGACTTGAATCTCAAACACTGGCACTCTGCAATGGAAGCGTAACTTAAGCGATATGGGTTGGCAGGACAGAACTTACATTTAATTCTAATTGGTCTATTTTCTGCTAACTAAATTTGTATGTAACTGAAATGTGCAGAGTGACTGTACTCATGAAGTCAATCAAGCTTAAATTGCTGCAGAAGATGAACTCTTAACTGTATCCCTTTTGAGTTATAATGTATAACTTTGGAAACTACATATATGATTAGTTCCAAAAATTGTTGGGTTTTTTTTGTTTGTTTTTTTTTTTTGCATTGATAATATGTAATTCAGACCACGGGAAAATTTTCTCTGAGGGTGGTTCTAGCCTGGAGATCGTACAGAGCTATAAGCAGAAAAATCTCCCCATCTGATCTGTTTCTATCTGCAACTGCTTGCAGGTGTTATACACTTAAGGTTTCTTTCTTGCCTGTGTGAACTAGGCTAATTCATGTTCTAGAAGAAGGGGAAGAATGTTAAAGGAGATGTTTGGAGAGTAGTATACCAAGGACTTGCTTGTCAATAGTAGATTAGGAAAATAAACCTAGGTTGGAAAGCAGTGGTGTGAAAAATCATGAGAGCCATTTGGGCTGTGGTGGTGGTGATGGTGGTGGACAAGAGTAGAAAGGGCAAAAGGAAAAAGTGAAAACTTTAAAGGAGGTAAAAGCAAAGTGTCAGGAGGTAGGGATATTTGTAAAGAGAGGTAAACATTAATTTTGTTAGTGGAGGATCATAAATTCATGTAAGAGTAGGGAAGGGGTAAGATGGATATAGATGTGAAGCAAGAAAGTGCAAGATGGAATTGGGTCAGCAAGGTCTGAGAAAGGAGAACTTCATTTCAAAAAAGAGGGAAATGGAGCAAATTAAGAAAATAAAAATGAAACTGGAAGGAAGTGTGTCCTGGGTGACAAATAACACAGTGGGATCAATGGAATGGTGCTCTCAGAGCTCGCTGAGGAGGAGGAAAGAGTGTGAAGCAGGAGGAGAGCATGGAGATGGCATTTGAGAGTTAGATGGAATTGGAGAAGTCAAGGATGACGATTGGCCACAGGAAGCTTCCAGAGAGGAACAGAAGACTGCAAGGAGTGTCTGATGTGCCTTGTGTACCAGCCATGCAGGGGCTCTGGAATGTGTCATTGTCTGGCTATTCAGCTTCACATTTGTTTTCTTCTACAAGCTTAGCATCCCAGAGAAATTTGGCTTGCAAAGCTTGTAAACTTCAAGAAATCAAACACATACACTTCCTCTAACTCTCTGTCCATGTGTGGTGCCTTGTTTTTACTATGTACATGTAAGGAAGTATTTTGTTACTTATGCTCAAGATACAACTAATAAATTGCCACTTACTAAATCAAAACTTTTTTCCAGAATTGAGCTAAAGGCATATACTTTCCAGATTGCTGATATTAAATTTTATAAGTTCACATTAAAGAAAGCAATCTGAAACTAATTAAAATGAAAATCATTGTAGTGAGGTTTTGGGTTTTTTTTTTGGTAAAAACATATGTTAAGACAGTGGGGTTTACTCTGCTTTTGCGCTCAGAAAAAAAGAATATGTATTGTTTAATTATTCATTCATCTCTTCTCTTTATCCATTTTCTCCTCCATCAAAAAAATAATTCCATGTTTTGACAGAGTTGGGTTGTGGAAAGTTATGCTGATCAAAGAAGAAGATTAGTTAATCTGAAAGAGAAGGGGTGGTCAAAACTTCTGAAATAGAATATGGAAAAATTGTAAAATATCTGCGCCTTACTTGGCTCTAGAGGTATACAAAATTATGAGTTTGAAAAATAACAATCTAACATTATGAGTGATATTTCTGACTTTGAAATAATAGTATTGGAATACTTATATATTCCTGAGGATAATTTTTTTGGGCATGGCTGTTTAACAGACCTCAGAATTGGTGCATGCATGACTTGTTAAGACACAGGACTATGAAGTAAATTACGCTGTTGACAAAAATACTTGGCTAAGCTGTTTAAATAAATCAAATATTTATTCTTTTATTAAGTATGGACTTAATCCTGGTTTTATTTCTACTAGAGATTTTCCATTGGCTTTTGTAGATGTGGGATAAAGCTGCATTATACTACTATTGAAATATGGAGTATATTTCTAAAACTGAAATTTGCAGAACCCTTTGGTGCAAAGTGTGTGTAATTGTCTCTTAGGGAGTGCTGAGGTTATCTAATGATTCATTGCAGCAGGGTTTGCTGAACTTTCTCATTTATAGAAAATGTTATGGTTGTCAATTTTTTTTCAGCATTTTGGGGAGGCAGTAAGGTTTATCATTTGCTGTAATTATATTTTTCAAACAGACTGTCAAGAAACCATGCCAGAACAAAACTGTGCAAGTAATTAATGGAGAGGCTGTGGTACCTGCTGACAGGTATTTTCCAAGAAAAGGAATGGTTTGCAGCTAGGGGAAAAGTGTTAAAAGTGTGCCCAAACCCATAACTCAAACCAAAAGAGCAACCTTTGATCTCAGACATAACTTAGGTCACATTTTAATGAATAGCTTTATTAAACTAGTTTATTAAGCTAATGTTATTCTGTTAGTTGTTAGGTTTTATTTGCAGAAAATTGAATCCATCCAAGGGTATCTAACATCGACTACAGTGATGCTGTTTTAAATTAAACTGGTAGGTTTAGTGTGTGTATTTTAAGGAATGTTTTCATGAATTTAAAGGAATGTGCTGAATTCCAACACTGACATTTAAAATCTGAATCTGGACAGAGCTCAGGTAGGGATTTTTATATTAAAGACAGGAAGATGCAGGTTGCAAACAGTCTTGCTGCTGCTGCAGTATCACTGCTTACTGAATGTATTTCACTTCTGGCATGGCTGTGTTTTAAGGCAGCAGGGATCTGTCTAAAACTTTTAATGTACAGTAGATTATAATTAATATATAAATTAATAACTATATTGCCTGTAAGATATTTTATACTTTAATATATGATATATTTTATTTCTATTCTTGTTCTACATTAGAATGACTTGTTGAAGGAACGTACTTCACATTTGTATGTAGCGAGGGTTTAGATAAAGGTGGTAAGATAGACAGATTTTGTTATGGTCCCCATCTGAGTGAAGGAATATCGTGGGGGAAGACTGTCTATAAGAAGAAAATTAGGGTATCAATTTCAGTGTTGCTATTGGAGTGCCTAGGTAAGTGGGATTTTTTCAATTGACACAAGATTAAGCCCTTCAAGGAACCTTTTTATCACTGAAGGAAGCAGATCTTATGCTGTGCTCTTTTCCCTCTCCTGTATGTCTTCTGAGCCCTTTGAACAAATTCAGCTGAAGACAATGAAAGAGGAAAGACCTCAGTACATGAGTTTCTGATGTTTTCATGTTTTCAGAAGTGGATGGTGACGTAGTGACTGGAGTTTTGCGTCTTCTGTTACTGATCCAGGGAGGGAAAGGTATAGTGAGAGCTCACCCTTGAAAAGAAAGAGAATAAAAATGTAAAGGCCCAAAGATGGATCCTAGGTATGTGGCTGGAAAGGCCACTGGAAATCAGCCTTGCTTCATTCTGGTGTTGGTCAAATTACTCTCTGTAGTGATACCTGGACATTTTCACCCTTGGAAATAACCACTGTGGACTAATAAGGATCCATTTCTAATGTCTTAATGTTTTTCAGCATGTGACTTCTTCAGTACTCTATTAATTGTAGTTGTACATTTTTAGCATTTAGATAATACTCTTTTTTCTCTGTCTGCAAAATATTCCAGTAAGTAGAAACTAGAGAGATCTCTTTTCTGACGCATTTGGGCTGCACTATTAAATTTGAGCTATGGAACTACAAGATATGAGTTCAGGTTTGCTATGGTTTTTCCAAACTGTATTTGTTAAAGACATCCCTGCAAATGTATTAGAAGTTAAGCAGTTAGTACATTCTCAGTGGATGCTTAGGAGTGTCAATTCTTATTTGTTATTCTCACAGCCTTTTAACAAAGTAAAGTTGTTTTTTCTAACATCCCTATGGTGTAAGCTAAACAAAATGGAGAACACTGATAGAACAGGAAAACATTATGCAGAAACCTAAAATTCTTCTAATGGTTTAAGATTGATATGATGGCAAGGCCAGGAGGAAGTTAGTGAAGGCAGCTCTTGTTCTTTTCAGTCTGGGACAGTCCGTGTTCTCTGTGTTGGTGTATTGGTTAATAACATTTGGTAGTTGCCATAGATATTCCTGGTTTGTTTATTGGACTCTATACCCAGAGTTTTTTGCCACTCAATTTCCATAATACCTACAACTGGGTGAGTCACAGGGGTAGCTTCTTGCTCTCAGTGCCTTTGAAGTCTCATAGTGTTTGTGCACCGTGTGCTCTATGCAGTAATTCCAGTTCAAGATTTTTTTCAAGGTTCCTGTTGACAATATGCACGTACCGCCTGTAAGGGTGGCTGACCAGCTTTGGAAACCTGTCAGGAGTTGCAGGCAGGTTCCAGTAGCCTGTCGGAGACCCTGTGATTGAGGAGGTGGAAGCTTCCCGAGAAGAGTTTAAGGATTCAGTAGATCTCATTACATTACAATTTCCAAGAGTAGACCACCATTTTCAATTGTGATTTTTGTCTACCAAAACAGATTTACTTCTCCCAGTCTAGAAAACCTCCTCTGGCAATTTCCTGTGCTGACTAGCTTTTGGAGACTTGTATACCTGCCACTAGTCATTCAATTACTTGAGGCCCCATGATGAATACAAGACCAAATGGCTGTCAAATTTCCTGTCTCCACATGAAATCTCTATCTGGTAGTTCAAATACCATTTGCAGGCATGCTGGTTTAGTTCTGGAAGTCGAGGTTATAGTCTTCATAACTGTAGCATCCTTTAGAAAAACAGTTTGAGTGTTTCTTCTGTCAAACAACCCACTTTTATGCTGTGTCCCCTCCCCCCAGATTTGTAACATTCCTAGGTTCATACTTCTATTTTTCGTTGTTTTAAATCAGTCGAAAGTCTTCAGCCTGCTTTGAAAATGTGAATAAAACCAATCTGTTTTCATTAGAGGGCCGAAAACATCAAGTAACTTGTGAAATAACTTCAGAAATAAATACTATGCAGTTTATTGAGTTTTGGAGGGGGAGTCAAAGGTAAACTCGAGATTTCATGCATGCTGTCTCCAAATGAATGATTCTTGCCATAAAGACAAATTTGAATGGCTCCCTACCTCATCTTTTGTAGAAGAATGAACTAAAATAAAATGTATGCTTGACTAATGGAGTCACTTCCGTTCAAAAGCAATAGAGGATGCTAGAAAGAAGCTAGGCTAAAATGGCATGGGAGGCTGTTAATCTTGGCACTCTTCAACTGTCGTGTCCCCCCTCACCTCTTCTTTTATCTGACTTCCCTCTCCGTTGTTACCAGTCCCCCTGTATTGACAGCATGAGCTATGGGGAGCAAGATTTATCCCCACATCTCTTGGTAACTGGCCTCTCTTATCTGTGGAATACGCAGAAGAACAGTTCCCTTGGAAAGCTGCAATTCTGTGATTTTGCCGTTTCGGAAGTTGTTCCCAGGAGGTGTCTGCCCCACTCCTGCCTATTTATAATGGGGGGATTTGGCACCCCGGCAGGTTATGTCGCCTTAATGAACAGCGAAGTTGTTGGCTTCCCAGCGAAGCCAACTGGGACTGCATCTGCCTTCGCCAGTGGGCTTGCGTAGCATGCGGGGCTGCCGACAGGTAGAGATACTTTTCGGTTCCTTCTTCTGGCATCTGTAATTAATATCAGACGTGACCGAAGTGCGCTCGTACCTGCGGAGAGGCTCTGCCGTGAAGGGGTGTGGGGGGCCCGGTCCTCGTGAGGCGAGGCAGACCCGGTCTTGATACCTCGCGGCCGCTAGGGGTCAGACGGGAGCCGCTCCTGTGGAAGCGCACTGGGCCGTCCCCGCGTCCTTCCCTGTTTCTACGGCGTAGGTGCCAGCAGAATCCGATACAGTGCGATATATAGAAGCAAGGTACGACTGGAATAATGAAATTTCAAAAATAAGCCCTTTTTAAAGGCTGGTTGTAACAGTCCTGCTGGGTATTGTAAATGCCTCAGGTGCACTTGATACTGCTGTTACGTTCCTGGCGCTTGCTTCTGATTTTTATGGAAAGATGGATTGAACTTCAATTTAAGAATATTCGGTAATCCCTCTCAGGACATACTGTAACAGCTGGTATTTCTGTGTTGCAGCAAATCGATTCCATACAGCAGTCAGCAATGCCTATGGCTGGGCTCCGGCAAAAACTTCCAAAGCATTTTAAGTAGAGCGAGCCAAAGAAAATAACATCATCACTGCAAAAATGTAGCTTAATTTGCAAATTAGAAAAAAAAAATTAAAAAAATCCCCATTCTATTCCAGCAAAATATTAAGTATTTTACTGGTAAAGGATTTCATCAGGTCATTTATTTTTCATTAATATATATTTAGGATCTGTGGGGAATAACTTTATGCCATACAGAGGTTTCTTAAATAATAAGGAGCTTGATTTTTTAAAATATTGAATGATTTACCATGAAATGAAGAAAAATAAAGAAATCAAGTTTAAACACGACATGTATGTAGGTCAACAAGACTTTTCACATTTCACAGTGGACTTTTTAAGAAGCCTGAATTTCTGATTAATAATAATGCACTTATGATGAGAACGCAGTGCATGTTTAGCTTTACTTATTTATTTGAAATAGACAAAAATATTTTAAGCTGCATATAAACCAAAGATGCTCCATTAATGGTAAATCATTTTGGTTTAACTGGTTTCTTACACATGTGAAAACTAAAAATGCTTCATCTTTCATATGGCTGTGCTCATGCTGGGGACTAAGTGAGCTTAGATCATGATTTCTCCTTTGTGGCGCTTGTATGTGTTAAAAATAAAACAAGCAGGATTAATGCAAAGTGAATATGTTTCTTCTTAATTGGTACAGCGTGTCCTTGGCTAGGATATCTTTTTCTCCCCCCCCCCCCATCCACTTTCTTTTAAGCTGTACCCAACTGACTTTGCATATAGATGTTTTACAACTTTGTCATCATGAGTTTTTTTCTCTGAAATACTTAACTTCTATCTCTCCATTTGAAATTTTTAGTTAAGGGGCTTTGTGCTGATTTGAGGAATGTCAAAATAGGTTTTTGGAACCTGATGCTTTTTTTAGTGAACGCTTACTTTTATTTTTTCCTTCACCACAAGTGTTTATTTCTAAAAATACCCCAAACCCTAAAGCAATCTTAATTAGATAGGTTTTTAAGTTTTATTTGGTCTTTCCATCATGAAAAAAGTTATCCGGGGTCATAACTTCTGTATTTGCCTTCTTAAATAAAGAAAAAAAACCAAAAACAAAACCCACAAAAATCAGTGTCACTGGAGTTTGAAAGCTGATGTGCAAGGAGTTTCTTCTGGTAAATGCTAGGAGGAGAAAAAAACAACCAGAAAAACCCACAATAATAAAAAAAAAAACCCAAAACAACCACCACCCAAAAACCCTTTAACAAGTTGCCAGACTATTTAAACTACGGGCTTATGCCTAGGGGTGAGTTAACAGCTAGCTTGTATGTAATAATTGATTTAAAATTTAATAAACAAAATCTTTTGGGTGGCCCTTAATATGTTGCAATACTCTAAGCAATGTGCGGATTTTTTTGTTGTTGTTGTTTCGTGAAAACGAGAATTTTGAACAGGATACAGTGTTTACAGCACCTGTATATTACTCTTCAACAAGACTGCTGCCAAGTCCAAATGTGTCCAAAATAGGTGCTTTCAGAGCCAAGATGACTTAAAGTCATCTGGTTGATATGAATGTGTTATTTAAACAAAAACCTCAACAAAAAACAAACAGGCATCAGCAGCAGCAAAATGCTCTTCTGTTTGTTTATTTTCTTATGCAGAACTATGCTGCTTGCTTTCTTCAAGGATCCTTTTTGTTTACTGAAATCTGGAGAAAACCCTTGTTTTCTGTTAGCTTCTACTTCCCCCTTTCCCTTTCTTCTCCCTACAGACATGTAAGCCCCTGCCCTGCTATTAGTGAAAATTTCCAGTCCTCACTCTGAATTTCTTTTAACAAGTTTGTGTTCCAGTTTCATAGTTTTAACATACTCAAATTTAAATATGTTCACTTATATTTGAAATAGTTTTCTACTTTATTACATTTGCTCTGAATTGTCCTAAAAAAAAAAAAAAGCCACCACAGCTAAAAGACCTATACAATTATTAAAAAATGTCCTATAAAAATAGTGACTTTGTAGTAATGAGTTACAGAAAAGTTCCTTACATGGTCTGCATGATAATGGGTCCATCAACTCCATGAATCAGACTGTTCTTTTCCTTAGAGAAGTGTTTGTCCCGGTCCTGCTTTTTACAACTTCGCTTAAAATTTAGATTATATTTCCAGATTAAATAAAAACTATAAAAATTGCATTTTAGATCCTGAAATGAAGTGAAAACAATTGAAAGGAGGTTAAGTGGGAGCGCTGAATAAATTACCATGCTAGTAAGCATTTTTTTTTCTGGGGTAAGTAGTAGTGAAATTTGAGTGACTGAAATTATTCACTGTGTTAACAAAATAACCCTTGGCTTTATTTCCAAAATACCTGACACACTAGAGTTAAAGAGCATAGTTTACTTGAGAGAAATGTGTTATTTTTACAGCAGAATGAGATTATAGGCTAGACTGAAGAAAACAAAACCTTTTTTCACCTGGGGGAAAAAAAAAGGTCTTAAATAAATGCAAATCACTTTGTTTTGAGAGTCTGAAATTGAAAGCTTATTTTGTGATAATGATTGGATTTGGTTAGCTGCAGTAATTTACAGTTTGACAATGTTCTTAACTATAAAATTCTGTTTCTGTTCTCTCTAGGAGAAACTGGGCGATAATATAAATCTTCATAGACAATTTGGCTGCAAGCAGTTAAACTGAAATTAACTTCTGCCTTCTGGCTACGGAGTGCTACTCTGACGTTCCTGCGTGAAACTCTGCAGGACTAAATCATGCCAGCGTTATCAGCTGGATCTGGAAGTGACACAGGTATGCAAGCCAAGGAGGACTGCATGTTTCCTCCAGATCTTATTTGTTAAGTCTATGGTCTCTTTTTCAAGAAATCATCAAGTAAGATAATTAATTAGGGTCTCAACAGATGTTTTATTTAAGACTTTAAACATAACTTTTTCTCCCTGAAGTTAATTTAGATATATGAAATACCATGGCTAAAATAAATTTTTCAAAGTCCTACCACTACCTGCTTTCCCTTCATCCCTAACCCCCCCCAAAGAAAAAAAAAAAAGAACTCCAAGCAGATATATATATAGGGATCTGAAGAATTTGGATTCACTGCTGAGCATGATTCCTACAATGTTAACTTGAAAAAGGAGGAGGAAAAAAAGGATGATATCATGCATGCCTTAATATTTGCAGCAGTCTAGACTATCCCCTGTGTGAGTTACAGTTATCAGTGGAGTTATTTCTGAATACAGACTACTTAGTTTTGACGCTTCTTTAACAAATTAGGAGAAGAAAAATACTGTCTCAAGTCCTCTTCTTTCCCTTGCCTTCCACATCAGATTCCAGTTTCTGACTGCAAGCAGTGGGATTGCAGATGCGTAGGTTTCCATAGCTTTCACCTTCTTCATCGCAATATTAAGCTATATTCAAAGGTTAAATCTCATCCTGCTCTTACGTGTATATTCTCTCTGCCAATATTTTTGTCCCTGTTTTAGGAACAACTAAAGCTGGGTTTTTTTACTTGAGGGTGTTTGGTAAATAGGTGATCCAGCTGAGGTTACAATACAAAGATCTCTGCTTTCCACTGTGTGCTTATTATGCGAGATCACATAGTTTTATGTACTAGAAGTTACAGCACTATTTTGAAAACGAAGAGGGAGACTTTGAGTCAGGAATCCAAAATATATATATGTAAGGAACTGCACTGGATTCTTACTTTGAGTAGGCTGTACAATGCAATATTTTTTTTCCACACCTCCAATCCATGTCCGATTTCTTAGATGAAAAGATTAATCCTTGGAGCTGGGGGTGTGTGTTTGTTTATTTATTACCATGGGGAGGGAGGGTTGTGTTTGGTTTTATTTGCTTTTTTTGTTCCCCTGTTTTCCCATTTTAAAGGGATTTGACTATCATCTTGCCAAAATCTACATATCTTTCTTTTCTCCCCTTGCCTCCATGGAAATAAGTGCAATTGGAGCTGTTTATTATGTGAAAGCTGAATTCTGAAAATCTGTAAGGGTCTACTGTGGTCTGATTTTCCATTCTGTATCTTTGTTTTCTTTATCACACAAGTCTTTGTGTCCTTCCAAAACCTGCCCTCTGGGTGGGGTTTTTCTGGGTTTTTTTTGTTTTGTTGTTGTTGGGTTTTTTGTTTGGTTGGTTTTGAAGAATTGTTACTGGGCCAAATGCTTTTTGATATTTTAGAAGTTTCAAGAGCATGATGAGATGAACAGCAGTGGGATGTGTGATGGCTAGTGCCTGATGCTGACAGTTTTGTTTGTTTTAGTTTTTAAGAATGTTAGCATGTCCAAAAGTGGTAGTCATGGACATATACTCTCTGAATAAAGAAAGAAAAGGGCTCCAAAATGTGGAAAACAGATTTCTAATTTTAAACCTGTGTGTTAAAATGTCTCTAAAAACATGTTTTGCTGTGCTATTGAATGCTTATGGTGCTCCAAATACACCTTCAATAGTTGTGGTGTCTGATAAAGCTGATTCTCCGAGGAAATCTAGTAGTAAAATATGATATGCACCGTTGATACCATCTGTTACATAACACTGCTTGTTAAATCCAATTTGTTTACTGATGCAAGTTCTAAATTGTTTCTTTAAATAAAAATTTGCGTTTGGAGGGAAAAGGGAATTATTTATTTTCTTTCACTTTCTTTATGATTTTTCCTCATGTGGATGATAAGTTTTTAAGTATTTTTTGAGTGATTACATCAAATTGTGCTTTTTGTCCTGCTCATAATACAGGTGGTTTCTAATCAGAGCCCTGTTTTTCTGCCATTACTCTCACTTTTAGGTTAAAAAAAGAGAAACACAAATTTAGGATTTTCTTACCTCTGTTGTTTCTTGGTTCACAGACTGGTTTTCCTCTCGCCTTGCCTGCATAAGCTGGTGTTGTGACACGTAGTGAGTTGAAACTGCTCTAGTCCATGAGAGGACTACCTGGGACATTGTGGAGTTAGCAAATCACTTGGTGGGGACCTAAAAAAAAATGCACCTTTAGGGAAGGGATGCAACTTCATTTAGTCAGTCTAAGGCTGTTCTATTAACGCATTCAAACAAAACCCCCATCTAGCTTATTTTCTCTCATATGCTGGTGAAGTAAAAGTAAGCCTGGATTTAAGAATGAGTGAAAAAATTCATTGAGGGACAATCTACAGAAATGCATCATCTGTGAATATCTGAAAGTTGCCAAGTCATGGAGTGTTGGAAACTAGGACACTAGTATGGAAACATTATATTTTTATTATTATTAGTAGTAGTAGTAGTATAGCCTTAGACATCAGACCACTGTCAGAAGCACAGTAGTGTTCATGATGGGCCAGTGTGTGATCAGACTGAATGTTGATATACTCATATTTGTTTTATGTTGCTTTTACTTTGTCAGCAGACTTTATCTGTGATGTTGCCGTGTCATTTCAGCTGCTTCCTTTGTCTATGTTCTGTTGTTATACCATATTTTAACCTGTATAGTCTTCTGTACAGAGACCATACCTCTTACACTTATTTTGAGAGGCATTAACAAGAGTTTAAGACAAACATATTAAACAAAATATTGCAAATATTGTGACTGGTTTTGATTTGTCTAGTTTATTTAGATTCATCAAGTGACTTTATCGCTTTAATCTTATACCTTACCAGTCTGACCTGGCTTCTTAACTTAAAGACAGAAGAGAAGCGCCTATGTGTGTGCATATGCTGTATTCCACTCTCCATTAGCTGTATAGAAACCCTAATTTTGTATAATGTAAATTTTTTCTTTTTTTTTTCTTTTTTTTTTTTCTAACATGTTTATGGTCCTACTCCTCCCTGAAGGTTTATAGTCCTGTCAGTGTCAGGTCAAAGTTATCTTAAGGCAGTTTCAAAAGGAAGGCCGAGCTCCTGCCTGAGGCTGCTTTTGAAGCTTTAAATGTTTTGTTGTGTTGTAAAAGTCTGAAGTCTGTGTGTAAGCCCACCAAATAGAGTTTGAAGACTGAGACTACTTGCACTTTTGCAGGTAAAGCAAGACTGCAAGATCTGGCATTTACATATTTGATATATTTAGGAAGATTTACGTTTGGAGTCTTGGCTTTGTAGTAATTAATGGCAGCTTCGTTGCTAACTTTGAAGCCAAGATGACATCATTGTGCTTTAAGTGCTGTTTTAGTGTGAAAAACATCGTAAAATTGTTACAGATTGCTTTCCTCTCATCCCTGTATCATGGTTGCTCAGCTGACAGGTTTAAAAATGCTTTTTGCTTGTCCTTTAGAAACTAGTGCATGAACATGCGAAGCAGACTTTGTGATTTTGATTCATAAATTGTCAGCAGGAAAGTCACATTTATGGGCCAAATTTGGCCACTAAGTAAAACTGTCTGAAATTGCTTAAATTTAATCAAAGTCAGAAGCAGTTCTTGAATTTGAATATTGTAAATTATAGAAAGAAAAAGTGTGCAGGGCTTACTTAGTTTCTTCTTGAGTACATATAGGAGCTAATACTGTGCCAGATAGTGGAGTTGCTTCAGTATTACAAGCCTGTAAAACTAAATGCATGCTAGTTTTTTAAATTAAAAAAACCCAACACATTTGTTACTAACCAAGTTGTAAGTTCAGAAGGCCTTTATAATATTTCTAGGTTTGGGGTTTTCTTCTTGGTTCTGTAATAATACAAAATAAAGTTATGAAGTTTGTTCTAAATGGTGGCTATTTTTCTGAACTTCATTTTTAGTAGCAGGTTCTGTGATTCTTTAAGAATCATCTCGACTTCTGAAGCTACATGTTGATGTGTGTGTATTGAATACTGATAGAAATACTTCTGAAGCTACATGTTGTTGATGTGTGTGTATTGAATACTGATAGAAATACTTTGATAGAATATCATGTCAATATGATAGCCATGTAGTCTATATGGATTACTTCCCAGTGAAGTGAGACCACTGCAAGCAATGCAAAGTTAAAAGACGATTTTGCAATCACCTGAAGACCGAAAGATGCTATCCTTGCTTTTACTGTTTTCATGTAGATGTCTTCCCTTTATTTTCAGCTAATGCATTTTAAATCAGTTCGCTAGTTTTGACATAATCTTTTTCTAAGAATGTTTGATAATGCAAAGAGTGAAAAGGTGGAGGAAAAAAAAGCCCAAACAGTAATAACACAAAGAAAAAGTTGAGTAGTTGGTTGAGCTGAGAAGAGGACATCAGAAACATCTGTAGGGGAAGAAGGACAAATGAGGCTGAAGTGGCTAAAAATTTTAGTCTTTTAAACCAGTTTTCAGAATAAGGAGGGAGATGGAAATCAGGGACTTCAATTTTACAGCCTGTTTAAAAAAATGTAATAACATGAAGTGGTGGCCAAAGATCTGCGTTTATTGTTACGAGATGAAGAGAAAGGGAATTTAGGAGAGTGATGAAGGAAAGATTTCTGGGAGTAGCTCTTCCGTTGGAGGCTGCCAGGGCAAAGGCTTGCAGGGTGATTGAATCCTGCTCCAGACTGCCTTTGCTTCCTCGCTGACATGCTGCAGTGGAAACAGAGCAGGGGGAAAGCCTTTGCTCTCCTGCTTCAGTGCCGATGCTTACTGCTTTGGCATAGGTGTGCTGCCACAAATGTAGCATGTAAATGCCTGTGGGTGCATCATGATTGCAAGGCTATGTAAATTTCTCACCATGTTGAAATGCCCAGCTATGGCTAGGATTTTTGTGAAAACCGAAACACGAGCTGGGGCAAAGTTTACACTGAATTAATAAATGGAGCCAGTATTTTACCATGCATTCTTGAATTCTCCCTGTCTCCAGCTGCCAGAGGCATTAAATGGCTTTTAGGCTAATGCTAATATGAAAGATTTGGGAAAGTATGAGACATATGACTGGCTTTAATTGCTATCAGATTTAATTTTTTAAAATATAACTTGCTGGTATTGGAAAGGGTATTCATTTTGGTATCAACATATTTATGGTGACTGTTGGAAAGCTTGTTCAGAGTAGAATGAAATTTCTCTAAACCGTTCTGTTTTGGGTCAATATTTTATAGTTATGCTAGACTGATTCAACAGTATGGAATCAGAAAATGCGTGCAATTATATTTACTGATGGTAAACTCTTTAAAACTGTTACAGTTCTTGGACGCAAATTTAAATTCACGTGGTCTGGCAGCTGCAACAATTTTTAGTCTTTTTTTTGTTGTTTTTTGGTAAGCAATGTGTAGTTTTGTGGTGAATTTGAAAGTATGACAGCTTATACTGTTTCTAACCAGACGCTTAAATATATAGCTATGTTTGTTGGACCAAAAGTTGTAATTACAGAAATGGCTGACATCTAGTGATGCCAGATGTCCTTTGCTGAGAGCGGTCTTCCTTGGTGTACTTCCTTGTTCCAAGTGTAGCTGTGCTAGCGGCCAGGTTAGCTAGTGGAGTGTATGTGTTGTGTGTATTTGCTGTCAGATGGAAGGTTCTGTGGCTTCTCAGCCCAACATCACATGAAGTATTGGCTGATTTAATAGAACTCAAAGCTGTGAATTTGAATGAAATTTAGTACTACTAAGAGGCAGTGAGAAGCTTCACTGCTAGCTCTTAGTTGCTTGTTGTGGAACATGGGAGTTCATATATGATTTTGCTTTAAAAAAAAAAAAAAAAAAAAAAAAATAAAAACCAGGACCAAACCACCAAAACACAAAAAAACCCAACCAAACAAAACCCATTTCAATGCAACACATTAATCTTAAGGATAAACTATGAAATAGTTTAATTTTCTAAACTTTTGAGAAAAGGTGATGTACTTGATCCTAAATTTCCGTGTATTCATGTATGCCTCTGTAGACTTGTATATCTCGTGTATGTGTCTGTATACATATATGATTGATTGATGTAATGGCATAACTTGTTTCGAATGTTCAACTTTAAACTCAGTCACACAGTGACTGACAGCATTGAAATAATATACTGGCATGTTTGGGGGCATCAGTACTGCCTAAGATGTGGAAGACTTTTTCTTCTGCTATCAAAACACAATATGAAAGGTTGACATATATGTTAATCAAATGGTGTTTCCAATAGTTTTAGGGACAGCTGAGTTGAAAGTGGACTTCTGTTAGAAGTCTTTATTCAGTCTTTTAATGAGCTACTGCGTCCTCTTTTTGCAGATGTAAAATGAAATATGTAGTATTTCTTGCCACCCCTCCCCCAGTGCCAGGTCTCTTAACCTTGCAGACTGTGACTAAAGAGTTAAACATGGTAAGCATGCCCAGTGACATCCTAGTGCTGGAATGAGTTCTTTCCTGACTGCCTGCCAGGTACTTCCTATCCCTCCTCTGGAGTTGATGAAGATCTAGATAGAAATACTGAAGGCTCGACAAGCTGATGTCTATACAAAAGACCAGTCAATTAGTCAAGGTTATTCAAGGTGTCCTAGTATGTAGGCTTCGTTGGAGGAGCTAAGAGGTTTTTTGGGGTGGGGAGGAAAGAGAGAACATCAGATCTTTGTATGAGCTTTCCACAAGTGGGTTATTAATTTGTGCTTGATAGGTCACTTTAAATCAGTTTTATGTAAGTATTACTCTTGCAGATAACAGGAGAGCTTTTGAATACTCATGAAAGTACATTTTATGAGCTTTTAAAGTATCCTGGTTGACGCAGTGTCTAATAGCTACGTTTTGAGGGGTTTCAATTTTGAAGCAGCTTTGAGCCGTACAAGCAAGAACTCTGCAGCAACAGTGTTGCCCTATATGAATGCAAGTAGGGATCAACTATTTAGCTTGCATAAGAATGTAACGGTATGTGGTGTACTAAATCTGAAACACATATGTTGAGACAAATCCTTAAAGACCAGTAAGTGTTTCAAACAACTGTGGATTCTTCAGCTCCAGGAGCCAAGTTCCAAAACTAAAGACTTTTCCATTTTGAAGGAAATAATATTTTTGGAAGTGGTGTGCTTAAATGATTGCTCGCTTTCAACATTTTCTGTCATAACATTGTTTTAAGGTGGGTTAACAAATTACTGTAGCTTGGAGGAATAAAAATTAGGTACAACTTTTTACTTAAAAGACTGTTGCACTTAGTGAGTATGTAATCTTGTTCTTTGAGGACACTTAGAGCAAAAATCTTGTTTTCATTAGAAAAAAAGGATTAGGACATTGATGTTTCTATTGCTGTGCCATCTGTGAGGATTTCAGCGTTTTCCCTTTTTTTTTTTTATGAAGTGGCAAGTAAATGAAAGCAAAATTTTCTTTTTTTTCAAAGATGCTGTTCATTTGCATGCCATGATTATCTCGTTGCTCAGTATTCTGTACCTTTGAAAATTAGACTAATCTTTTGTTTAAACACTAAACTGTAAAAGGTATGTACTGGAATGAGTTAATCACTCTTGTTCTGCAAAGAAGAATTTTTAGTCTTTAACATTTTGCAGTGTCAGGAAGCTCATATATTTGATGGAATTACTTAAGAGAACATAAAAAAGAACTATTTGTAGTACATAAAATTGAGCACATAGTGGTCTTTTTACAACTGGAGTCTGATAGGATGGTGTAGTTTGGCTGTCCTAATGCATATGTGTCCTGCATATTTTTTTTATTTGAGCCTGTGCGTAAATACTGATCTGAAACTTCAGAATGAAATGATTAACAGTATTTGGTGTTAGTGACTAATTTTATTATGCAGCAGCAAGGATGTCACAAGGAGTGTTTCTACTGCAATGCTGTTTGGTTTTGTGTAAGGCAAGTATTGTCTGAGCCTTTATAGAACCGTAAAGTACAGTTCAAATGTGAAAAAATGTCAGCTTGCTATAAATGGCAGCAAATGGTGCTGATTATTTTACCTCTGACAAAGTGGAAAATTTAAAGGTTGGTGTGTCCCATTTTATTAATACAATAAAATTTTACAGTGTTGTTCTGGGCTTAGGTATATGTTCTTTAGTGTTTATTATCCCTTAGTTCCTGTAAAAAACTTTGTTTTGAAGTCTGGCATCATGGTTCAGAATACTAATTCAGGAAATTAATTAACATATGAAAGTAAATGCACATCCATTTGTCTCCATTTCTTTCCTTACACTAATCAAAACAAAACTGGTGTTTTCTTGTAATATGCAAAAGTGATGGAATGCAGAGACCATATTTTTTTATCATTTAGCACTAGTTTATAGGTTCCACAGACTTGTTCTAATAATGAAGCTATGAAGGATATGACAAGAATGGTGATATTAAATTTCTCTAGACTAACAGTAAATTTTTCCATTCTGATGTCAAGAATGTAGAGCATCTGGAATCTGCAGTGTGAGTGGTTCGGTATGGGAACACTTTCATCAATTGCTTAGCCATTTATTCTCCTCCTAGGAACAAGCAGTCTTCTATAGAGTATAACAGTACAAAGGAAGCAATTTTCTGGAACTGGGAAAATTTTTTATGTCCCGTTGTTTCTGATTTAAAAGCTTTCCATTGCTGCTTAGTTTTAAGTCTTATTGCATCTGCAAATTTAGTATGCATTCTGTTCAGACTGATTAAAACTAAATTGTATTAATTAAGCTTAGGAAAAGCTGAAGATACAATGAAGACAGGAACTCGTTAAGTGTGTTAAAAAGCAGATTGAAATTTATCTAATACCTTTTCAAGCAAGAACAGTACTGAAATTTCAAACATAGCTGGATTTTTCCCTTAAAATTATTTCCTTAGTCCAAGGTGGCAGAATGCTACAAGCCTTATTCTGCAGCCATTTTATCTTACTTGCTCTTGCTACAAGTTCAAAATGTTCAGAGTAGTTTCTCTATCCATGATGAACTGTTGTGAATTTTAGTGTTAGATTATGTATGTGCATTTAGATTATCTACATGTGTATGGACTATTTCTGTAGGCAAGCTTATCTAGTCATTGGTTTCTAATTCGCTGTGTCACTGAATTAAATTTTATGAAAAGTGTATTGTGTGTCCAGTATTAATTTATTTATTCTTGAATCAGGTAATCAAATTTAGTAGACTATATAAACACCTTCGAACAACCCACTCCCCTTTCCACTCTTACAAGAGTGTTATAGGATTCTTATGTGCAATGCTTGTCTTTTATTACTATTTCCATGCCTTAGGCTTTTACTTAGTATCTAATATTTGTGCATACTGCACCTAATTTATGAAAATTAATATAAATAGCATACTAATATCTATAACTGGGAGTTCCCTTGTTTGTCTGGAATTGACCCCTGTTGCTGCCATTGTATTTTGTGGCCTTGTTTAATCTAGCAAGGGACCTTTTCTTCCTCTTTTTCAGTGATTTGGGAATGGCCAGGGATGGTTATGTTGTGATCTGCTTTTGTTTTGGTTTGTTTATTTCCCCAAGTCGCAGGACTGATAGGACTTATTTCCCTTCTTGTAATTGCAAAACAGTCTTACATGTCTATGTTTAAACTCATTGTTTTGTTTTGCTTTGGGTTTTTGTTTATTGGTTTTTTTCTTTTTTTAATGTATGCTCAAGCCTTCTGGGACCTTGTAAAAAATGCTCCGCTTTTAAAAATTGAAGTAAATATGTTTTTCTTGTGTAAGTTATGTTTACTTTATGGAATTTTGGCACCTGAAATATTTTGGTACTAGAGAGTCCCAGTGGGCATGTGATTGCTTTTGTATTTAAAAGCTGGTTGTTAAATTTAGGCAAACTGGGGGGGGGGGAGAATTACAAGGGAGTTAGTAGAATAGAACAGTGTATAAAAAAGGCAAAAAAAAATTTTTTTTTCAGGACTCCTTACAGTGTTGCCAACATCAGGCTTTAAAAACAGCAAGATTTTTTTTTTTGGCTTTTCATGATTTTTTTTTTTTTTAATTTTTTGAAACACAAATCCTAGATACTTTTTTTAAAAGCTTTTTTTTTTTTTTTTGCGTGCGTGTGCTTATTTAAATTGTGGTCATCTCTCAAAAAAAGTGTGCAAAATGCTTTTTTTAATAGGAAGTCCATGCATGTCATATGACTCAAGGAGGTGGGATGCTGAGAGAAACATCAAGTTGAGACCAAGAGCACAGTTGAGGCCTGGCAGCCATGTGCTTACAGCAGTAGCATTCAGCTCTGAGCAGCTGAGATACATCTCATTCTATGACTTACACGAGAAACCTGTGTTTTTAATTTACAAAGCAGTGCATCTGAATATGGGGGGATGTAGCCATAAACTTCTTCAAAGTTAATTTTTGGTTTTAAAGTGATCAAAAGTATTTAGTATAGCATGACTTCAGTCTTTGTAATTCCTGCTGAAATGATTGGAAGTACTAAAACCAGTGAGAAACTTCCATTTCTTTCAGTGGCCTTTGGCTCTGTCTTGGCAGAACCACCTGAAATGTTAGTTAGATGTGTTGCAGGAGGTTTGAGGTTGGGGTGAAGCTATTAAGTTCAGATTACCTCTGTTGCCACATGACAGCATCTCTGTACAGTGACACAGGGTTGCAGAGATTTGAGCTACCACCCTTCAAGTGTTGGAAAGATGGATGTGACAACTTATCAAATCTGGTAAATTAAATTAGACCAAAGTATAATTTCCAATGTAGTGGTTTCAACTTCATTACCAGTTTACAGTAACTTGACAAGTTATTTTGTCTCATCCATATCACAGAAGCACGTTCTTTTAAATCCTGTTTGCCAGTAAAGTCATATGCTAGCCACAATTTTCCATTTCTTCATGCTGCAATGAATAACAGCACCATGCTTTATGTAATTGAGACACACATAAAATGTGATGTAGGTCTTTGTGCGTAGAAGATACACATACTGGTTTTCTTCCTGTATAAAGATCTGAATGCCCCTCTGATTTTTGATTCTGAGGTACTGGGCACCACAAAAGGAACAAAGAAAAAATGTGTCTGTAAAGGTAAACCTTTAGAGGTACTAGCACCTTCTGCTGCCATTACCTTCTGTTTGGGAGGAGGCTACAGCTGAGTTGTGTAATCTGGAATTACACAAATTTAACTTTAGACATATTCGAGATCTTTGTCTTCTGTTCTCCCCACCTAAATACCCAAAGTTACCCAAAGTCCTCCTTCTGCCTGATTTTCATTTGGCTCGTTGATTGAGGGCTTTTTATTCCTGTGCTACATAGTGCTTGGTTTCAACAGGAGTCTTAAGAACAGGAGTTGTAAGAACAACATGCTGCATGGCGTAACCCTTGGGTTCTGCTGCTGCAAATGGTGTGATTCTGATTTCCTTCTGGCTGAAAGCTAGAAACACTGAATTGTAGAGCTGAAGCAGGGCAGAACTAGAAACATAGCTATGATATTGGATAAAACCAGTCAGCACTCATCCAATTTTGTCTTCTTCCCCAGGAGAGTTGTACTGATTGGGTGCCTTGCTGTTAAAGCTGGAGTAGCACATAAGGGATGTTCACCCATTGCCCTAGGAGGGGCAATTCAGGGCTAATGAATAATTGGAGCCAATGGGCAATGAATGGGGAAAAAAAAATTGAGGTGAATGAAACCTTAACGTGAGTGAGCACCTGCAGGATTAGTTGGTCCTGGAGTGCTGGCAGGTGGGATTTTTCTGTGCATAAAACCTAAGTATTATTAGTGGCAGTTTCAGTCTCACAGTGTGTCACTGCTGTAATTAGCTAATCCAAAAGGAAACATGAAGTTTCATTTTATTCTCACTGGGAATTTAATTTTGAAAGTTTTGAGGAGCAAATTACAATGATAGAATAGTTTTGTAGTTGATCATATGTGAACTTTAAGCAGATCTGATGGATCAAGGGAAAGAAAGCTTACTCTATCATTCATCTCGTATTTGAAGGGAGTAACTGAAGCTAATATTTTCTTTCTTCCGAATGGCACAAATGGATTGTTCCTAAGCAGTTACGCCACAGTGTAAGGTTACATTGACCTTTAAATTCTATTTTATAACAACGTGCAGGTTATTCTGAGGTGAATGCATTTGCAGCAACAAGTGTCTATGTCCAGAAATAAAAGGCTGTGTGTAAAGATATTTTGGGTTTTTATTTTTTCGTTTTCTAAAGGAAAATGGTTTTGAAGCATAAATTGCGTGATAAAAATAACCATTTTTGCTAAGTGCTGACATTCTAACAGACCAGGAAGCTGGAGTCAGGAGTCCTGTTCTGTTCTCTGGGTGTCAGCTCAATCACTGACTGTGTCTCACTAGGCAAGGCTCAGTGTTCTTTTTCTGTCCGTGCAAAATTGCAGTGGTTTGACTTGTATCCTCTTTTTTGCAGTATTCCTGAAGCATAAACAAGAACAGATTTAAATAAAAGCAAGATTCTAAGAGAAACTAATGTCAACCACCAAAAACGCTTGGACCACAAAAGGAATGTATCTGGAAGGAACCTTTTTTTCCAGAATATTTTACTAAGAGGCAGTAAAAAGACAAAAATGTCAAATAATTGGATCCCAAAGGTGCTGCATGTAATTTTGAAAGGGATATGTAGTGCCTGGAAAGGCTGTGAGATTACGCTTATTAATAAATATTCTGAATCATAAGTTTTAAGGAGATAATAGGCATAATGTTAGGTAACCTGTAACTTACAACAGTGTTTCTTACAAGCAGAATATCTTGTAAATCTGTCCTTGTGATGAACAGCAGCACTTGCTCAGACTAAAAATAATAACAGGACCGTGTATCTTGGATCCCGAGAGACTATTGGTGTTTTTGTAGACAGCAGACTGGAGAAAAAGGCATTTTGTCCTTTTTACCCCAAGTAATCCCGCTGGAAAATTAAACATGTGCTATGAATTGATATCAGCTCATGCCAGGTTACCTCCCTAAAGAGGGCTGCTGCAAACACTGTTGCTCCATTTCTTGGACAGCAGTTTGATGGCTGGTGTGCATGATGGATATTTTATGCTTTATGCTACTGTGGAACAGTGTGCTACTGTCTGCCCCTCAGAGACCGCTGGTGAGGTGTGCCACAAGTAACTGGGAGCAGCAGCTGCTTTAACCCTACGGAGAATCTCAAATACCTGCAAATTAAAAATGTTACTGAAGTATTTCTCTCTGTGTGTGTGTTTGTGTGTGTCTGGGAAAACTATGTTGGTTTTGGTTTTTAAGGTTTAGTCCTGCAAAACAGAGTATTTCCTTTTGTCTTGCTGTGGATTCCTACTGAACAAGGGATAAAAAAATACTAAGCAATATATTAGCAAGAAATATTTAGAGAAACCATGAACCTTTATTTAATGGACCACCCTATCCAGTTTCTGTTCTTTTAAGGAAGTTTTTCCTATTCATGACTCATTTCACTCTTTGGCTAACATCAAGGGAAATGGAATAACGATTAAGCAAAAGAATGTATGTTTTTTTCTGGTTTTGTCCTTTTTTGCAAAACCTTTATGAATTTTGTTCATAACCTTGTGTAAATATATATGGATGTAGAAGCTTGACAACTGTGACAAGGTAAAAAGTACACTGCTAATACTTGCTTCTTAGTATTTTTTTTTTAAATGTTCCTTTTGGTTCTAGACGTTAATGTTATGCTGGATACTCCAGGCTCCCTATTCAGTTAAAGTGACATGCTCCAGGCAGCCAATTACACAGAACTGTTAAGTGAAATTAATGAGATCACCCCTAGATTACACTTTGTTTTATTTTCATTTTATAGGTCTGTACGAGCTGCTGGCTGCGTTGCCAGCCCAGCTGCAGCCACATGTGGACAGCCAAGAAGACCTGACCTTCCTCTGGGATATGTTTGGTGAAAAAAGCCTTCATTCACTGGTGAAGGTAAACCACATTTAAGTCAGATCCTCTTTGAGAAGAGCATATGGAAAAATGTTTTGAGCGCCATCTAGTAAACCAGTGGTCAAACTGTTGCTCCGTGAAAACAAAACAGCCTTGTTTTAACTCTGTTTCTGTCAGGGGTGGAAGTTGTTAAATAAGATTCTACCAGAAATACATAGATGATTTCATTTAAGAGTGATGTTTTGGCAGTGTGATGCTGATGCAGCAAACATATGTTGTTTGCCTTGTTTAGAAAAAAAGCATACGAAATAGTAGCAGGAAATCTGAGACTTCTTTATGGTCAACATTCAAGACCTGGAGTTTAGCTTAAATAAATAAATGTTCACAGCAAAAATTAGAAGGAATATATTTTCTGAGGTCAAGTATGGCAACAGTTCAGTAGCCACATTAATTTAAAATAATTTCCTTTAACAAAGTCAACTGAAATTCTAGTAAGCTATTTCTTTTATTGGCTTGCCTCCATTTAAAATTGTGTTTTGCACATAAATATGTTGGACTTAAGTACAACCTAAAATAAGTTTGGAAGAATACTTGAGTAAAGTGTCCTGCTAGGAAAATGATCAGCAACAAGAAATCAGAGTATGCCGCAGGAGTATGCAGAGCTACCCTGAAAATGTTAAAATTGCTTATAGCAGAAAAATGGGGCCAATCAGCTGGTTAGAAATGTTCCACTCCTACCAAATGGGAAGTATGTCTTCAGTCTCCAGTACGGAGCTAGTTCAGCTGGAAGGAAATTCTGAGGTCTCAAATGAATCAGTAGGTGGTAGTAGCCCGTGCCTTGAATATACCCAGATGCACAGATTATTGAGCAGAATTTGTTACCCTTGTCAGTCACTGATCTAGAGGAGGCTTGAAATTGGGATCATTTACATGTAGGTCTGAAAGATTCATCTTTCTCCATTTCTTTCAGTTATCTTATTCTGGAAAAAGATGTGATAATGTTAGCCACTATTTTCAAAATAGCTGAGAATTTGCATGTAAAAGTAAATGCAAATACACTCTGGTAGTTGATATACAAAAGCAGCAAATAGGGGAACAGTACTCGGCAGTACTTGCTTGCCTACGGAATTTCATCAAAGTTTCTGAAATGTGGTGATTCCCAGACTTATTACTTTGCTGCAGCTGTCTGTTCAGGTGGCTCAGAAGATCGCTGCAAGGGGAATACCAGTTGTCTTTCTAATATGGACTTAACAGTGGTGTGCATCTAAGCAAAATGTTAGGTCAGTTGCTAAATTAGTTTTCTTTCTGGACTGGGAATTAAAGAAGGCTGGCTAGAAAACGAGTGTGGATCTATGAAACACTGACATTTCAACATCTGCTGTGATTTTCTATTGAGACAAAGCCTAAATCTTTTCAGACTCCTTCACTTGCTTTCTTTTGTCCTTTCCTCCAAAAGATGACAAAGATAACCTGACAGTTACCGATTTACTCACCTTGAGTACTCTCAGTTTGGAAAAGTTGGCTCTCCTGCTGGCTCTCATAGTTACGTGCCCTAGTTACCATGTTGCTTGTTCTTGCAGGGTAGATTGGTCTTTCTGATTTAACAAAAAAGCGTTCATGAAAAAGCTTTCTTGAGGCAGATTGAATTATTTGGGGAATAGTGAATGTTCACTTTATTGCATATTGCAGTTACAACAAGACACTGAAGTATTCCAGTGATCTTTATTGTTTATCTTCTACGGTTTCGGTCCAAGTATTAAATGTGTGTAACTGACCCTGTGAACGGTTCTTTTAATGTAAATCTCACAGTATGTTAAAATAGACTTCATTCTTGAAGCTGCATCTTTAGTGTTCGCTAGTTGCACTTCTTTAATGCACCATATAAACTTAATTCGAAAAGGCAACGCTTTAAAATTACACTAAAATCAAGAGCATCTGCTCTGACCCAGTGTATATCGCAGGCTGTTGAACCTTACCTTTTGACTTCTGTGATGTTGAGGTGTAGGAAGTGGGGCATGAAGAGCTTGCAAAGGGTTATCTAGTTCATATCCCTCCCCAAAGATAGGCGTAACTTTATCTGAAACTAATGGTATTTATTTGACCTTTAACACTTTTTTAGGAGAATTATTCAGTATCCTATCAAGTTGCAGAGAAGGCAGTCCATAGGCTTTTTGGAAGAGCTGTAAGAACAGAAGAATGAACCCCATCTGCCATAGTCTTTCCCTGTTACAAGGCTTCAGAAGTGCCAAATCTTCCTTTCTGGGTTCTGGTGTCTTATTTGAAAGACTCTTTTTCCTAGCAATAACTTCTTAAACTCAACTGTACTTGCAAAGACAACAAATGTTTTTAATTCTTGAGGTAGAGAATGATGACAGATATTTTGTAATAAAAACAAAAAAGGCATTAGCTCAGAGCCACGGATGTTGTGATCCTGGTATGTGTTGGTTTTGGAAGCAAATGAGCATGGGTCTACTACTAAATAGGCAGCAATCTTTATTTAAGATAGACACACTGCTTAATAAAAATTTCTATGCTGATCTTCTTACCTTACTGTTAAATAATTGTAGGTATTAGAAAAGAGCTGTTTTTCTAAGTGGTAAAATGCTCCAAATTGCTTGAAAGTTTGAAATAAAAAATGAACTTTCTACTTCTGTACAGATACTCCATTTCATGGATAATTTAAGTTTTATAGTGTTTTTGTATGGTTGCATATTATGGCATATGGTTTGCTATTCTGACTCACAGTATTGAAAAGAAAAAAAAGCTCCAAACCTTGTGTTGAAGTTCTCTTCATTCAGTATTGTTGGACAGAAGTCTCTTTGTGAACTTGGATCAGCCTGAGCTGTTCTAAGAAGTCAGAAATGGAAAAGTTGTATTAGATCATCTGGTCCATTCCCCTGCAAATACTGGATTGTTCCCTACAGTACATTCCTATTGTAGTAAGTAAAACCAGCAAAAACTGATGCAACTGTTCTTGCTGTCCCTTTTCTCAGTAAAGGAATCTGTTGATTAGATTTTAGTTTGCAAAGTATAGAGAAGAGGGAACCCACAACCATTGTTGACAGTTTGGAAGAGAAAACTGGCTCTGGATAAGTGAATGTTTAAAATTTGTCTCTCATTCCCTCAATTTGTTACTTCCTTGTTTCAGTACATGATTCTCCTAAGTTCTACCAGAAATCTTCAGCCATTTCATTACTTTTTATGTAGCAAAGATCCCAGTAGTTCTGTAGAGATTTACAGAAAAGAAACATGAAGAGGTCATCCTTCAGAGTAATTACGAGCAGTAACGTAGCTAAAACCTGCCGTAGTACACGTGCTCTGCTTGGATTTCTTTTTTAGGAGGAACAGAAGGGATAAATAAAGACCTGTTCTAACTACTCTTTTAGCTTATTTTTAGAGGATCTGCAAGAATTTCCATGTGCATTTGCTTGCTGTTAGTGCACCAGACACATTTTACTGTTTGTCTGTTTAGCTCCAAGATGAAACTTCTACTTCCACTGCCTTAAACATTTCTGGTTGGGGATGTAATGCTCCAGAGTTAAGTAAGCTGATCTGTTGGGCTGCTACCGAAGTGTTTCTTAACCAATTGCAGTTTAGTGTTTGGTTTTGGCCAGCTCAGAGCATGCACAATTCTTTGGCGAGTACTGTACTTTGCATTATGAAAAGAAACCACAGCAAGTGGTGTTGCTGTCCCTCTTGCTAGGGAGAAGTTTGTGCATCCAAAAAGCAATATGTGCACTGGAAAAGAAAATAACTACTGGAAAAATAAGGAATATTTGGTGAATCTGGTCTGATTTTATAACAATTGCCTACTGTCTTGATGGCTGGCCCTGCTAAACCTCAATTTGTGCTAATTTTCTGTTAGTATCACCTGGATGTGACTTAACTTGAAGCTCTGAGAAATTATTTTGTATGTGCTAATGTTTGTTTCGATAGCTAACAACTATTTCCAAAAATGAAATAGCTGAATGTATCCTGATGGGATTTCTTTGGCATGTAAATTGAATCATATGATTACACAGCTCAAATTTACAGTCATTGTGGTACAAAAGTATTGGAAATTTCTGGTGTGAAGACTCAGATTTTTCGATATGTAAATGCTCTCATATATGAATATTAAATATGATCATATAATAGATTAATATATGAATAATCTTAATCATATGAATGTATAATATATAATATTAACATGAAAATTGCTTTCAGTCTACTATGGTTCCTTTGTTGGTAATGAGAAAAGGAAAGATAGTATTTACAAAAATAAGCTGACCAGGGCAAATCAAAAAGGATTGATTAGACACATGCTTATAGTGATAAAATCAATGATCTGCAGGCGATGTGCTAAATCTTCAGTGTGGACTGGTACAAGCCTAGTTCATAGGCAAGTTTATATATACTTACAGGTTTTACCCAGAACTTTATGCACAAAACTCCATGTTAATCTGTAAAATCAACAGCTTTGCATCTACAATACAGAATCAGAGAATCTCTATAAGGTTTCATGCCTTGTTTTATGTTAGAGGACAGACTAACTCGTAAGTGTCCAACTCTTCACTTGGCAAGAGCTATACAGGTTCTTTTGGTGCTTATGGAGGGGTCATATGGTACTGCTTCTCCTACCCTGTGATGTGTCAGACAATCTGCAGCCAATATCCAGACATGTATCCAACTACACAGACCATGTGGGTTCAACTTTTGTGTCATGCATCCAAATGGTGAATGGTCCTGCCTGGACCGGAGCTCAAGCATCCACATGTTTTGATTTTCTTCCCAAGAGAATGCAGAGGAAACGGATTTCAGGTTCTATGAGTTGTTCCGATGAAACGTGTGTGGCAACTGATTGTTCTGAGCAAAATGTTTTGGTGGGGATGATACATGGACTAAGGACATGATACCCTTGTCAAAGGACTGGGAGTGTGATGGTGGCTGAGGAGGATGTGTTAGGTGGTGTAAGACCTGAGCATGACACAAATGACATAGAACGAAGGTTGAAGATTGTACTGAGATGGAGTTTGGCTTTCTTCATGGCAGCACAGTGATATTAATGTTGACTAATTCGGCACTTCAACTTTGAAACTGATATTGAAATATTGAAAAGTTATTTACTTTGTCATTACTTTGTTCTTTCTGTATACTTTCTCTACAACTAATATTTATACCATCTTCACAATTTATTGTTGGAACTATCATTGCTGTGGGTCACAAGAACTCTTTGCTGTTAACGATTATGTTAAATAAATGATGGAGTGCAAGGGTGTAGTTGTGAGGGGATTTTGGTGAATAGTATGTTTGCACCTGTTAAGAGAATGGCAAGATGGTTTCTGATTTCAGGGTAGGCAAAAGCAGCCACCTCAGAAGGAGCTCAGAGGAGCAATGTTACCCAAGAACATCAAGCCTTGAAAATGCACTGGAAGAGAAAGTAGGACTGGGCTTTGGTAGGCATAGGTGGCATCTAACCTCCTATCTAATGGAATGAGTGGGCTATGGTTTGGGGGGAAAGCATTGGAGAGCTGGAGATATATTTAGGCCACCTTGGAGTGGGTGGAATTGTTGTAACTGAAAGCTTATACACTAAAATAGTGCTTTGGCACTTGAAATCCTTAAGATCCTTTACTGCTGAGTTCTCGGCCATATTTGTTTTAAAAACGCTGTGCCTCCCTGGTAAAGGGAATAGGCTGCAGTTCTGTAAATTCATGTGGAACTCTGAAGTGCTGTTTGCTTTGGAGATGGGTAAAAAATGAAGGAAAAGGCTGTGTGAGTAAGCATTTACCACCTGGACATCTGGAGGAGGAGGTGTGAGTGTGGTGGTTGGCAGCCAGTCACAATTCATGGCCAATGAAAAATAGTCCTTCATGCTCTAGAAGATAATCAAGCAAGGTTGCTTCTTAAGTTACATCTTTCAGTCAGAGTAAGCATGTAAGAATAAAGCAATCACTCTTGTAATGCAGGCTGTCCAAACAGTTCACAGATGTGGTCTGTTGTGCCGGTTTGAAAACTTTTACTGTATCTGGCAAAGGAGGGAAGGAATGTACCATAATTAATTCATTAATACTGATGTACTAGATAATAGGTGGTAGTTATTGGTTATTCTTTAAACCCAGATCATCTCAGATCAAGGTAATCTTAATGTCCTTGTTGAGTGAATGTTTCTTGTTCAAAAAGGCATCATTCAGCCTTGCTTCAAGTCCTACTGGCAAAACATGATGCACAAAGTTTTCAACCCTACAGACCCTATCTAGCAGTAAGGTACACATGGACAGAATTACCTGCAAAGAAATATGAAAGCTGCGTGGAAGAAATTTAAGTCTCTTTCTCATTGCCTGGGAGAGGAAACTTGGTCTCCAGTTAATTTTTGAAGCTTCATCTTGGGTTTTATATACAGAATATATATAGAGAGGAGTGTTAGAATTCCAGTGCTCTTCTCTTCCAAAGTATTTGTAGGTAGTGATCTAATTCATAGACTGAAATATAAACTTGTCACATCCTTTCTGCTTTCCTTAAGATGAAAACTGTTGGAAAAACAATACTCTGAAAGCATGCTTCTAGCTGATTTAAAGTAGTTTGCCTTCATATTTAGAGCAATTACCACTGAAGCAATGAGTCATTTTGCTTCTATCAAAATTACTGCTTTCAAAAAAAGTGTAATGCAAGGTGTTATTCCTTATGAAATGCCACATAAATTTAAAGTGTTTTTGAAGCCAAAGTGATTTTTTTTGAGACTTGCTCAATAGCCAGCGACTGAAATCTGCAAGAGATCGCTCTTAGCTTGAGGCAGTCAGCTGCCTTTAAACTTAATTTCCATGGGAACGGTGATCAGATTAATCAAAATAAGGTAATTGAAGTTTTATAGAAAATAATACATGATCTTTACTCAGGCTGATATTGTTTCCATGGAAACATTAGGGAAAACGTAGCTTGCAGCCAGGCATTGAGCAAATGATTGCGCCTTTTGTTGAGATTAAGGGTGATCTGGTTGATGTGTGTGTTGAACCCTTTAACTTGTTTGTGCTCTTATTGAATAAAAATGTCGTACATCAGGTAATAACTGGAAAAAAAAAAAGTAAAACAAAGTAGATTTCTGTTTGAAATCATAGCTAAACCACCCAACTTTCCACATGTAACATGTAACAGATTTACAGTTTCTTTGAGCAGAGGCAAAGTTGTTTTGCCATGTGTGTTCATGTATACATACCTGTGCTTATTTCTGCCTTTAATAAAGCATAAAAGTGCACCTCCAGTTTATTAAAGAAGTGGTCAGTCATAGCTGTGGATGATGTGACTTTGTAGGAAACTGCATGTCAATTTAGTATCAAATGGGTGGGTTAGTGCAGTTGTGGTGAAATATGGATTCTATGTGATGTTTCAACTAAAAGTATTTGTTATAACTGTGGCTATTAGATAGTTTACTAGGAAACAGGCAGCTGGTAAATGTAAATAATCTTATTGTCCTAAAGGCCATTGAATAGATTCTTCTGTGATAAATACTTCTAAAAAATTTCATTATATCTTTATTTTGTTCCTTTGTTACAAGTTTAACTTTGTCAGAAGTTTGGGCGTTTGGAGTCTCTAGCGTCTTGGAGTTCCTACATCAAAGTTGTTAATATGTTTAGTAATAGGCACTTGTGACTTTTCATCTAGATTTTTAAGAGGAAGTCCTGTTCCTGTCATCAATTCCTCCTTTTAGGCCATTCTTGTTGAAAATAAGAAAATAATTCAAAGATCGGTTTCCAAAGTATTGATTAAATTGTCTTGTTGACAGTTTAGTCTCATAAAAGCTGAAGAAGTTGGGTTGATATCAGAAACCTCTAAGAGGTATGGTGTATCAACCGACTATTGAAATGAAAAATAAAGCAGATGAGCTTATTAAATCAGAGGTGTGAATTGTTGTTCTATGACTATTACTCGAAACTTGTGAATAAATCAGTGCTTTGGAATGTGAAAAAACTTTGGTTTAGGTTAAAATCCAGACAGAGGCATTTTTTTGGATCAATGGTAATTGATTTAAAGTTTCTGGTGGGAAACCTCCAAAAAGTAGCAGAAATACAGCCAAAATGTACTGGACATAAAAGAAGTAAATCAATCCTTCTAAGACAAATAGTTTGTAATTTCATTGTTACTGAGAGGGTGGTGTACAAGCTTAGTAGCAAAACTGGTACAGCAGTTTGAAGAGAAGAAATCTATACTCATATGCAGTTTTTTCTTGTCTTACAAAGCTCCTACAGTATTTATTTAACCAAAGTGATACATTTTTTTGTCTGTGATACAGAGGCCAAACAAAGGTCTCATAAGCTGCTCAGTAATAGTAGTCTGATAAATCCAAGACATTCAAGGATAATGTAATTTTAAACTGTTTTTTTACAGTGTTCTTTTCCCTTGGACCAGAAGTTCTGTGGCAGAACATGTGAGGGAGTGTTTTAAACAAATTATTTTTTTTTGTTTTATTACTGTCTTCGACTATTTTTCTTTAAACATCAGAAAGTCATTAAATACCCAAAGAAGCCTCTGCATTGCAAAAACATGGTAAGAGTTAAAGATGGGATGTGATAGTTATAAAATCTTTCTGAAGCATAGAAACTGATACGATAAGGCTTAATAAAGATCTTAAAAATAAGATTTTTTTAGGAAAAAAAAAAAAAAAGCCTGTCTGCTTCCTACCACCAGGTTTTGTTACTGCTTACGTTAACTTCCCTTCTTGTTTTGGAAATCCTGGTTGTATCCATTCTGTAGCTAATCCTCCTGAAGTTAATTTCTAGTGTTTAGTAATATGTGTAATATGACACACATCCTCACTATTTTTCCTCCTTTGTATGGAATACAGGCTTACACTTACAGTTTTTACTCATCCTTTCTTTTTCTGTTCCCCATTGTTTCTCTTTCTTCTGTACTGCATTTAGCGCTTCTGGTTTTTAAAATTCTTGCAGTTATCTCTATTGTAACACTTCCCCCCCCCCCCCCCTTTTAAAGCTTGGAAAGAAGAGAGCAATGTAGTATTCTACATCTACATTCTATAAGCCTTTTGGCTTATAGATAGCACTCTTTGTACAGCTGTGTTCTCTTGGTCTCAGCTGTTTCTGTGTATCTATGTAGAACCCAGCACTCACTTCAGAGGTGTAGTGATGTCAGTGGAAGTTCACTTCAAGCATAAATTACACTGAGAGCTGTAGCACGTAAGCGCTTAACGTGCCGATGCTATCCCTGTGGTGCAGAGTCACTGCAGAGTAATCAATAAGGTGCTGAAGAAATAAGATTTAAAAACATGCAAAGCATAAGGCTTACTTATCTATACAGATCATGGAATCAGGAAGTGGTTTGGGTTGGAAGGGACCTTAAAGATCACCTGGTTTCCAACCCCTGTGCCACAGGCAGGGACACCTTCCGCTAGACCAGGTTGCTTCAGGCCCTGTCCAACCTGGCCTTGAACATTTCCAGGGATGGAACATTTAGAGCTTCTCTGGGCAGCCTGTGCAGTGTCTCACCACCCTCGCAGGGAAGAATTTCTTCCTAATGACTAATCTAAATCTACCCTCTTTCAGTTTAGAACTATTTCCCCATGTCCTATCACTGCCCTTGTAAAAAGTCCTTCTCCAGGTTTCTTATAGGCCTCATTTGGGTACTGGAGGACCGTTAAAAGGTCTTTCCCCACCAAGGATGGGTAATTTACAATGGGCAATTGCTCTTAACTTGACTATACCTTCAGTGCAATAGCAGACCCTAAATGTTTAGATTCACTTTGGCACTGCATCTTCAGTATGGTGACAAAGTCCCTTTCTGTGCTACAGAGAGAAGGGTTTCATGCCTCTTTGCTCCAGCTGAACTCTAAGGTACCAGTGGTGTAAAAATCTTTCCTATTCATTTAGTGACAGTTCTAAAACCATTGAATTACCTAAAGTTAAACCTGTCTTGAGTTCGTTTTCAAAAAACACTGGTGCCTCGCTGGGCCAGAGTTGCACATGTTTACGTTATGGTCCTGTATTTTGCGGCTGTCTTCCCCATCCCCTCCATTTTAATGAGACCAAGTTTTTCCCAGAGCATGTTTTCTCATGTATGTTTGCAGGCTGCTTCTATTTCTCATTTGTTAAATAGGGATTGGATTAATTCCTCATCCTAGGGATATTAAGATAGTAAGTATATAAAGATGAAATATTTGTATGTCATGTTAACATGACCATATAAATTCCTAGGGAAAACATTACTCTCACCTACTTGGCATGTGTTTGTGAAGTTATGCTGTTTCATTACATGCGAACTAGATGAGATACTTAACCTTTTATATTCCATCAGTGCTGGAGTTTGAGGGTATTGTAAGAGTTGCCAAGTGTAACTGACCTTAGGACTCTGATCTTGGCTGCAGAAGCCCAGTCTGGCACACTGAGTGATGGCCACTTCTGTTCCCATTTGCAGGTTTAACCAGTAGTGAGGCTGATCACCTATGCCACTTAGCCCAGTTGGCCAGAAAGGCTACCACAGGCAGAGCAGTGTCTTTACCCACATAAGCACCAGTGGTGCTCATATAAACAAATCAGACAACCTGGTCCCATTTATCCTCTGCAGATTATCAGGGCTGAAGTTCACCACTGAAAACACACGCACCTTCACTCTCTAGATTTCTAAGCAGAACCACTTTTACGGATTACTCCAATACTTGTACAGGCTCCAAGTCCAAATTAAATAGCCATGCCGGGACCCTGGGCCATTTACTTGGCAGCTGGTTAAGATCTTGAGTCCTTCTGGATATGAGTCTCCTCTTATTGGCTGGCAATTCCAGCCTAAAGATTGCTAGCAAAGTACACACATGATTAAATCCATTAGGAAAATAGAAACACACCCTGCTCTCATGAGTTTCTGGATTTGGATTTCACACACACAGATATATACCCACCAATATTAATGCGAGGGTATAAAACAATCTGTTTTGACTGCTGAATTAAGTTTCTTATTTTAATTATCCATACTTTCAGTCACTGTACAAGATGCATCAGTATGCCCTTCTTGATGAATCTTCTGGTCAGCAAGGATATACTTTTGCTTCAGAAGCAAGTAGGCACTTTGTACTCTCCCCTTCAATTTTAGGTTGTTTTCCCTCTTCTGCCCTGCTGCCTTTCTCCCTCACCTTCCCTAGACCTCTAACATGAAATTGTTGCTCCCAAGAGATTTTGAACCTTGGAGCCACTGACTCTTCTGGCCCAGAGGCTCAGATAGAGTATGACTCTTCATGAAGAACATGATATTTACTGAGTGGTGGGGATGTGGAAGGGAGGGCAAACAGTCTTATTTTGTTGGAAAGTCTGTATTGTCTTTCTGTCTCTAACTTGTTGACTTTTGCTAGAAATCACAACCTGTACAAGTTAAATGCCAGCAGTGTTAATTACTCACAAACACCACTGCCTCAATTATTTTGATGTTTACAAGTTAAAAAAAAAACACCAAACCTGCCAGTTATAAGTGCTGAGGATTATGTCGGGGTACATAATCTGTACTGATAATCTGTCGGGGTACATAATCTTCAGTACTGCTTTATATTTAGTATGGATATCATCTTCATAAAATATCTTCAATTTTAATGTGCTTTACAGATTGGATTTCATGGAAGAGAGCAGTTTTTGTTGAGATTTAGTGATTAAATAAGCCAGTAATGACACCACAGATATATATGGCTTTAATCAGGCTCAAATCATAAATCAGGGTGCAATTCTGAATTTTCAAGTTTCAAACATTCTAGGAAAAAAGTAACCCGTGATCGTAATCATGTTAATCAGGATCTGAAATACTAAGCTGGTATGTTGAAGTCTGGTATGTCATTAAAGGCTAACTACAAATCATACCATAGCACTTGGCAAGTGATATAATATTTATAGATGTGTGCCTATGCTCTTTCATCTTGAAACATCCACGTTCTACCAATTTCTAACTAATTCTAACTCATAATCTGACTGAGTTTTAGTATTGTTTCCCAAAGGGAAAGCAATATTTTCCTCCTGCGTATCAGGCAACCACCGAGTAATGCCTATGGCTTGATCAGGACATATTCTGTCCTGCTTCTGCTCTGTCTCTGTGTTTTCTGAGTATGTGTATTGATCTTTTAAGCTTATCAGACCTGGAGTATTTTCTGTTTATTTTTCTACTGTTAAATAAAACTTTAATGTATGAGAACTTTAGTTTCCTTTGTGTTATGTGTATTTCTTCTCCTTTTATTATTAATACTTCCATAACTATTCTGTCATGTCTTCTCTATGGGAATATTGTGCTGTTTTTTAAGTATTTTGGCTTTTCCACTGATTTTTCTGAACCTTTAAGAATGTAGGTAAGAATGACCTGTCATACACTGAGGTGAATCATCTGAAGATGGATACAGTTAGAGAGTACTTTAGCATATTTCAGTTGAGCTGAGTTTGACTGAGTTAAGCTGGAATAATTTGTAACTTCTTGGTCTGTCAACTGAAAAATGATATTTTTGCTAGATGTAAAAGGATATGTGTTACCTTCTGGTTTTGTTCATGTTATAAATCATTTATGGCATAAAAATGTAGAAAACCCCAACTGGTTAATGATTCTTCTTCCTAATATTATTTGAATTTTTGGTGGTTTCATATTCAAATGCAGGTAAACGAGGATAAATTTAGTTTAGATATTAGGAAGAAATTCTTCGCTGTGAGGGTGGTGAGACACTGGCGCAGGTTGCCCAGAGAAGCTGTGGCTGCCCCATCCCTGGCAGTATTCAAGGCCAGGCTGGATGGGGCTTGGAGCAACCCGGTCTACTGGAGGGTGTCCCTGCCCGCAGCAGAATGTTTGAAACTAGGTAATCTTTAAGGTCCCTTTCAACCCTAACCATTGTATGATTCCATGCTAGCTAATGCTTTGGTTACATCCTACTTAAAAAAAGGGGGCTGGGGGGAAGTTCCTGGTTGGAAACTCTTATGAAATCTCTTCGCATCCCAGTAGTAGATATTTTTATATCTTTTGTCTATTTTCATAGATCATTACTTCTTGAAGAATAAAATTGCTTAAGTTATCTCTGTATTCCTTTTTACAATAGTAGGAGTACCAATACAGCTCCTTTATCTTTGATACTGTTGTCTCGTCTGTCACTGGGCAATTTCTGCTGTTTTCTACCAGCTTTCCAAAATTTAAAGGATGTGCAAAATTACAGCCATGACATATCTGTGCAAATACATTTGTGTTACCTCTTCCAATATAAAAAATAAATAAATGAGTATATTTGCTTTGATTTGAAGCTTCCTGTAAAAAGAGTTTGCATGTTTGGATGATTTAATGAAAAGCATCAGGTGCAATGGTCTGAAATGGTATGGGAAAATGGCAGTAAATCTCTCCTAAATTGCTGGAACATTTTTCCAATATTTTGTCATTATTTTTCATACTCCTTTTTATCCTACAACACACATTCCACTTCAGTGTTGGTGTTTTTCTGTCCTCTGCAGGGAAGGTTGAGAATTAGCTGTATCCGTTAACACTTGTAATTATCTGGTTGTACTTATTTGGGAGATTTTATTCATAACACATCTTTCTATCCTGTTAAATAAAATTCAGATACTGTCTTAATCTTGGTTTTAAATTAAAATTCTTAGTTTGTTTGTATTAATTAATTTGTTATAATCCCTTTGTCTTTTTTCCATTTATTTTAAATTGCAGCCTGGCACCTGGCTGTACTGTGCAGGCCTTAGCATCTTCTGCTCTAATGTTCTTCTGAAGCGCTCACTGCAAGTCTTCCACTGCTGTTTTTTTTTATTGATCTTAGGTTTTCCCCCATATCTGCATATTTTCTTAACATCTATTTTCCTTAATTTTCACCTACTTTTACTATTATTCCCAGAAACAAAACTAAGACTGACTTTAACCTTATGCCAAGTGTAGTAGGGAAGATCATCCTTTACTAGCCATCATAAGATGCTTTAATTTTGCTATCCGTTTTTTAAGATTTTAGAACTTTATAAGTTACATGATAATATAATAAAAATAATATTAGAATAATATAATATTCTCTATAATAACACAGAATATATTAATATAATATATAATATAATAAAATATAATATATATAAATAAAATAAAGTTATATGATAATATAAAGTAACATGGTAATATACACGTTAGCTTTAGGTCTGGAATTTAACCAGAGATGTGCCTGTCCCTCGTTTTGCAAGTTCCACTTGATTTGTTGTGATCTGTTTGGAAACTTTGCTGTCAGTCACCTTTTTTAGAAACACAGAAGACTTGAACACAAAGCATGCCATTGTAGGCATTCTTTCATGACCATGGCTTCATTAAAAAGCATTTAAGGAAATGCTAAATCTCACACTTGTAACTTGTCCCAAGCTCTTAAACACTTTCTTAGTTTTACTGATTGTTTTCTATTTTGTTTTGGTATGCTTTGTTTTTTAACCTGGAATGTAAATGGGCAGTGGGAGAAGGCAACAATACAGTTTTTAGCTCACTTGTCTGTTTGCAAAGGCTGGTGGAGATTTTGCTTTGCCTGTTGAATTCAAGCACCCACATGTGCTGCTTGCTTTTTATTTCTGAGTCTTTCTTGAACGTGGTTGATACAAGGGGAGTTTGCTACTGTTAGCTTTTGCATTTGAAATTCTTCAGCATTATTTGTTTGCAGGGACAAAAGTGCCTATGCTTTTTATTGTAAAACTGACTAAAATTAATTTCTAGTTTACATATTTGAGTATGGTTAATTCCTAGGATCTGTTTTTAGTGTTGGAAAAATTCAGAAGTATTTAATCTGTCATTTTATTAGCATCTTGGGTTGTGACCAAGTGTGTGTAGCCTGTTTATCAGGTTGTGCTTAGAGTGGAATTCTGCTCTGGTGGTGGATGTCTTAAATGAAAGGGGTTTTTTTCATTGTTTGCATGCTTCAGAATAGCTTCTTTTAAAGAGTGGCAGATTTTTGTTGAGGTGTGTGATAGAAAAACAGAAGAGTAAAAATAGAAAATAGTAATTAAATTGTAATTGTGTTTTGCATGTGTATGAATGCCTAAAAGGTGGGGTATTTTCTCCTAACAATAAATTTTCATATATATGTGCATACAGCTTTTAGTGTCATTATTATTTAAAAAGTAACTTTTAGTGGAATAACATGATGTTATGAATTAAAATGAGAGAGTTTGGTTGGTTTTGGTTTTCTTTTTTGCATCTGAATGTTATTAATTAATTGACCTGTGCTGTATCATGCAGCGCATGACATAGAAAACCTGAACAGTGAGCTACAAGTTTTCCTCATAGCGCATAAATTGTACTGACCCCACTAGATGGTGCTAATTGATAAATGTATGTCTGTGTGTGTGCTTGTGTGTATATATATATATATATATATAAAATAAAAGTATTTAATGTTAACTGAAAGCATAGATGTCCATGTCTGTGACTAAAGTTTGTGGTTTGAATGGGTTAATTCTGTATCATTGAGCTATACAGAAGTGGTCTCATCAATATTACTAGGAACTTGGGGAACCTGAATTGAATTGGATTAGGACTGAGTTGCATTGCATAGAGGCTGTAAGGATGATGTTTACTGTATGTCCTAAGCAGAACTAAACCAAACTCTCCATGCTTTAAATTTAGCAGGCTCTGCCTGAATAGCGAAAGTGAAAAAGCACATGACTATGCCAAGGTTTCCCACTTTGTTTGCAGCAAATTCTAGGTTTTTTGTCTACTTTCTTTAATGAATTTTTAATTGAAATTTCTATAAAGTCTTAGTTATGTAGGTTTTGGTGAAAAAAAATCTGTCTGACAACTAGAAGAGCAGTTTAGCCTTTGTGTTAGAAATCTGTTTACTTGGTGAGCAGGGTTAAGAAAGTTCTTCCCTTTGGATTTATATTGTAAACAGAACAGTGAAAATTACTTGGTTTTGGAAAAATGTCTGGAAATTAGGTTCATTATAATGGTGCAAAAATAAAGACTTTGATTCGAATTTGTGATGAGTGTTTAAAAGCAGTGATATCAGGAGAAATGAAGATTACAAAGCATATCCTTAATGAGCTAAAGGATACTTGTGGACAAATGAGAATCTTTAATGTTTATATCATTTTCCTGGTGTTTTTTGAAGGGACAGACAAGGCATTTATTGAGTGAAATATTAAATGTAAGCACATATTTGTTTTGTTTCTAGCATCTAAATGAAATCTTGACCTTAGCTTTCAAGCAAGTCTCTCAGAAATGAATTGTAGTCTACCTGTTTTTACTGTGCAGTGCTCCTTTACCTTAGCAGATTTCCAGGGACAGCTTTCACCTTTCAATTCTGTCTCGCTTTAAAGCTGCTTCTTCACCTGTATTTATTTGACAAAACACAACCTTACAGTTGTTCATTTATCCTGATAGCTTCTTTATTTGTAAAAGTGTTCTTTTAATTAATGGTTAGGTTTTTTTTTTTTCTTTAGTGTTGCCTCCTTATTCTTAGCAAGTTACCTCTTTGGTCCTCTAATTCAGACTCTGGGGATAACTTAAAATGAATGGGTATTAGTATTGGCACAGAAAATATTGTAAGTTTATGTCTGAATTCACTTTATGGCTCTTCCATTGCTAATCAACATACCAGCATAAAGCAGTGGGAAATAGTGGAATATTTGGAGGTTTTATTTATTTGCTGGATTAGATAATAAAATTTAATCACAAGTCATGAAATGTTCAGGATTACAGTTTTCCTAGATGTGTCTCAGCAGTAAGATGTCAGTTGTTGCTGGTATATTTTGTGCTTAGGATTTCAAACAGTGATAGCTTCCAAAACCCAGTCAGTCAGCTGTTGACATGATCTTTGCTTTTTGTTGTAGCTGCATCCAAACTGTTTCTTCCCTTTTCCAGTTCATGTTTAGTAGTATAATTACTTTTCTCTTTCAAATATTTTTTCTTTGAAATATGCAAATCTGATTTTCAAGAGCAAGGATTAGTATGTTTTTCTGTAGTAGAACAAGCTGATTTTTCTAAAATAAAAATCCTTCTCTCAAATTCATAAAGATCTTTAATAAAGCACTACACCCCAAATGGAGAAACACTGTCGCTGTATAATAGTAACATTATACATGTGCTGTTTAAAAAAGGTTTGTCAAAAAGTTTGTCATAAAGTTAAAGAAACTTTTACATTTCTTAAAATCTGAGCAATACCAAGACTTGAAGAATTTTTTAATTTCTGATGTTTTAGATAAATTCTCTGGATTGTTACTCATAATAACAATTCAAATTAGTTAAGCATATATTTTGCAGTTCTGTTGCATTACTTACAAACTCAGGTGATACCTAAAACGGATGTATCAACAGAGTATTTAAGTGAAAAAAATTGGCAAGATTTCCTTAAAGAGAAACAAGTGTATTGTTGGAATGTGGAATTGAAATACTATAGACACATATATATTTTTTTTGTGATTAATCTAAGTTTATTAGTGTCTTGAATTAAATCATTTTTTCCTCAAGTTTTGTTTTTAGAATCATTGTAAAACCATCAGCTGTTTGATAGCTGCAGTAAGGATTATTTCCATCTGTGTTTAATTACACTGTGCAACTTTACTAAGTACCCTCTCTCAAAACCTAAGGGCTTCAGTGGGAGTTACAATTCCTTTACTGCTTGCATCAAGTATTCTTTAAGTAAAAGTCTGTTTTTAAAGTAACTTAAACATATTTCCTAATATAATTGTCATGTAAACAAATAGTGCAGTTGGTTATAAGTATCTCACTATCAGTAGATGGAATATCCCAAGATTTAAGTTTGTAATTTTTTTTTTTTTAATTAGAAGTTATTTTAGTAATATTGGCTTGAAAACTAAGTACACTCTGTGTCCATGTTAGGTCCTTGTCTTTCTTTTAGTGATGAAGAAACTGATGTTTAGTTCCTTTGGTAATGTGCTTTGAAATTCTAGATAAAAAGTGGTGTCATAATCCTGAGAATCGTTATGATTTTAAATTGCAGTCCTTATATATCGACTTCAACAGTTTTCTTGTATGCATGATCTGTTTGCTATGTCTGCAATACCGCACAGAAGAATTTGCTGACAGTTAGGTCAGGACCTTTAATGAAAGATTTGGTGTATTGTGCTGTGAGTGATGAATCCTTATCATTGTTGTAATGAAAGGAAGAGAGAGAAATAAAGATATTTATGCATACCCACTTCAAATTCTGTGTTTCAGAATTTGAGAGAATGCTTCATTGCAAAAAGTATACGTATTACTGTAATAATACTGATCATGGGTGGGCAAAGATTGCCTGAGAGGTAGGGTATGGACAGGAGGGTGAAGAGCCACAAGTTGGAGAAAGCAGTTTGCGACCCGGAATCCTGAGTTCTGTATTGCTCGTCTGAAAAATTTCCCTCAAACTTTTGCTGAATTTAAGATGTTTTTATACAGGTCAATGTGTGCTTTTGGAGAAAAGAATTGCTATACTTTTATTTTAGCAAATTCAGACTGGTACAGTTCAGACTGGTACTTCATGGCTTTACTGCTCAGATTTTGTCTTACTTGAAAATATAAGGGTAATGCACTAAAATCGTAGGGATCTTTCAGCATCCATGAATTTCAGTTTGAAGAGTGCTTGTTTCAAAGGAGAAAAGGTTGGATGTTGTTCTGTTCCTGCTGTTCAAGGACTACATGTCCTTAGCTGACACAAGAGAGTGGCTTTATTCAAATTTGGAATTGTTCTGATGCTTCTTCCTTTGGAAATGGGGTTAGAAGTACAGAAAAACAATTTTGAAAATACTGTATACAGTAGTCATGTAGGCTGTTTGGCTCTAAAGGATCAGGGAAGTTTATTTTGGAGTAAATGCAACTTGTTTGGCTTTGGTCTGAACTTCCTCTGTCTACCTAGGGACCCTCTTCCTAAAAGTAAAGTCATCAAAACCTTTTCTTATTACTGCCAAAAAAAAAAAAAAAGAGTGTATTTGAATGAAGTCTATGAAATCTCATATAATAGCAGCTTTATTTTATTGTATAAGGAACAATGAATTCAAAGTGAAAAGTGTTTCTTACAGAAAAACAAACATTTTAAGAAACTCTGCAAGGAATAACTGGGTTTGTAGCCAGTATTTAATTTGTTTTGCTTAACATTGCAGAAATAAAATAGCTAATGCATTAGTCTTATTACCATATGCTTTCATATGCATTCAGGCTAGATTTTTCTTATTCTTGAGTCCTTTTGCCTTTTTTTTTTTTTTTTTTTTAATTTTTATTTTTTTGTGATGTAGGCTTTTAAAAATTAAGAGAAAAAGGGCAGCATTTCACAAGATAAGTTATAATGCACAAATAACCATGTTTAGAGTACTCTGTAAATAGAAATGAATAAGAAAATTAACATCTCACATATTTGCTATTTTAATCTCTAACCTTCTAGTAGTTTCAGGGTCCTACTTGAAAAATAATTACCAATTGTATGAAAACTAGAAGGCATGCTATGGGTTATTGGTAGTTAAGGAAAAAGTGTGTGATCATAGGCAGATTGTAGGTAAGGCCACTAATGAAGCAGACTGCAGGAGTTCCAAAAAGAAGCAGTTAGAATGATGAGCGGGCTGCAAAAACTGGGGAAAGATGAAAGTGTTTGAGTTTATCTTAAAAATGTCTGGAGAAATACCTAAGTTTTCATGTTGAAGAGGCCATCACAAAGTGAGTAATTGTTCCCCAAGATCGGATAAGAAGTGAGGACCTGTTGCTGCTGTGGCTGTAGGATCTCAGAAGGGTCTTGGAGGCAGGTCAGAAGGTACTCCTTGCAGGTGCTAGACCAAACGATTGGTCTGTTGAGCAATGGTTTGATTCTGTGTGTGGCAGGGATGCCTGACCTCTGCTGTGTGGGGGTGCCCTGCCTATTCTTTGCTGAGTATTAGGCTCTGCTTACATCCCTGAGGTTCTGCTTAAATTGTTGGCAGAATACCAAGAGCAAGCTATTCATGAGCAAGCCTAACCTGGAGCATTTTGTATCGCTAGAAATCTATAGAATTTACCTCTTGCGACTTGGCTATGAGCAGAAGAGGTTGGAGAGGGTGTTGCCTTTGTCATTTTCAGTTCAGTTTCTGTATGTGCAGACAGAGAGGTTGCAGTTCATCAAGTTCAGGATACGTCTGTTCATTTCCTTCTGATAAGTGTTGGGTCATCCTCAGTTACACCAAGAAGTTATGCAGCACTCAATTTAGATAGGTGGTGCACTATTTTCAAGGTACTTACCTGGTCTTGGTTTTAACATCCACCTTAAGCAAGGAAATGTTACTTTCCCATATTACAGTATAGAATGGATGGACTGTCATTCAGGAAGGTGGTAGTGAAGTAGGAGATTAGTTGCTCCTCACGTTATAGTCAGCTCATACTTTAGAACTTTTGCTTTAAAATTACTGTCTGGACTAAATGTTGCTGCTGTGCCACTAACCCCACACTTAACTGAACTCACACCTTTCTTACCTGTTTTTGTGCTCTCAAAATGGATAATAAAAACAGTCCTCTCTGTCAGGTGTATTTTTTCTGCATTTAAATCTTACTGACAGGTGAACAACTGCTTGCTTACAGTGTGCTTTCCAGGTTAAGAAAACTGATTCTCTGGTGCTATAGCTGTTGCTCTAAAATGTTCCCAATTAATTTAATTTTTTTATATTTAATTTTAATGGCTCTCTGCTTTTGAGCCAAGGAGGAAGGCACGGTGTATGAACATAATGGAGGCATTCACTTATTTTCGTTCATATGCTTTGGTGACACTAGCACAAAGATGTGAAATTCTGAAATAAGAAATAAGACATAGATCTAAGACATAGATGTGCAGGCATACCCCACTGTTCATGAAGTATGTGTTTGCTAAAAGTGTGAATACCTAAGCACTTAACCGATAATGAAGTACTTTTTCCATTAAAAAAGGAATGTGATGGGAAGGTGCAATTTCAATAAACAGTGTACTTAGCGTAGAGAAGGAAGAACAGGATCACCAGGCTCATCAGTTGCTCACCTAATGTCTGTCTTGGTTTTCTCAATACCGAAAGAGTGGAAGAGATGTGTTTTCATTTTACAGTAAAAATCAAGAGATGGGTCTTTATAGGCCTGAGAATTTGATTAGATCTAGTTAAGACAAAATCACATCTGCCAATGCCCTTGTGACCTTCTCAGACTAGTCTCAGAACTGCTTCATCTGTGAGACTGCCACAAATAAACCTCTCAGTGCAGGTGTTCTTCCTGTCTCTTCCTGAACCACTGCATTTTCTCTGTCTTCATAATCTTCCTCGTATGCCTCCTCCTCATCAAGGCTGATCAAGGGTGAAGGACAGAAAAATAAGTTAATGAGGCACAGTGTTCAATGATTGAGGAGGAAACTCTGAAACCACAGATTTTAAAAAAATCTGTGGATAATAGGATTTTACTGCACAGTTTACTGCAATATGCACAGCCATTTTTTCTATTTTGCAATTTCTGGCTAGACAATAAAAGCTAGTACTTTGGCTGGAAAGACTAGCAGCTCACATGATCTGATTTTTTAGCAAGGCTCCTTTTGTCCCTAACAAAGTCAATAAATTATTTGATTTTGCTAGGTGAGAAAAGCTGCCCTCTTTCCCCATGAGGTTGCTTGTTTTAATTTCTAGCATGCTGTGCTTCTTTTATTGGCTTTAACAATCTTAATTCATAGTAATCCCATGATTTTTGCCATCGCTGATAACTGGGCACTTCTACTGTAACAACTCTGGCGCACAGAAAAGCACTCCATAACCAAGCTCTTGCTGAATCAAAGTTCAAGCAGCAAGTGCTTGTTGAAAGTGTAGGTTGTGGCCTCTCCAGGCATTGCTGCTGATTGGCATTGATAGCACTTGATTTACAATAATTCCACTCCAATAACTTTGTAAATTTGTAGATAACTCACCATTATATAATTTTTACAAAATGTAACCTTGACAAGAAAAATGCACTTAAATATAATCTAATCTAACTCTATTACCACGTTTTGTAACTTAAAGAAATTACTGTTATTGTGCATATAGTTTGGAAATGTATTTCTGAAATTGCAATGCAATTAGAAATTTCTAGAGTTCTGTTTTGAAAATAGGGGATTTTGGACGTTGGGTAAAGGGCACTTTTTAAGTGTCATTCAGCACAATCATGGTCTCTTAGCAGCCTTATCTTTAAGGGTTGAATAGATGCTAGTGTAGATTTGGATTGGACATGAGGAAGAAAATATTTACAGTGAGGGCAATGAGACGTAGAAACGGGTTGCCTATAGAAGTTGTAGCTGTCCCATCCCTGACAGTGTTCAAGGCCAGGTTGAGCAGAATTTTGAGCAAGCTGGTCAGGTGGAAGGTGTCCCTGACCATGGCAAGCGTGTTGAACTAGAGGATCTTCAAAGACTATGATTCTATGCTTGGAGCCTGGTTTAAATGCTTTAAACACAACTGCAAAAATTTTTGTAATCCCAGAGCACTTCGGTCTTGATATACATGTTTGTTTGTTGGCTTTTTTCAAATAAGAAACTTCAAGTATACATATGACCTGGAAAAGGGAGTGTTCACAGTTTCTTTTTCTTCGTGTGCTTTGCTGTAGCAAAAAAATGAACTCAGTAGAAATCACATCCATTTCTTCCAACTTTAGGACCTTGGTAATAACAGGTTCACTATAGAGTTAACATGACTGGGTTTAATCTTCGATGGATAAAATGTTTTAAAATGACAGAAATTAACAAAATCCCATCAAGTTCACTCTTGTGCCTCATTTCATTTCTGTGAATGAGTTGCTTACTTCAAAGGAGTACTAAAGGAGCTAGTTATCAAGTTTGATCAGGGCTAGAAACATCTCGTTTTTCAACGTGTATTAAGGTCTCCAGTTGTAACCCTTCTTCTCTCCTCTCTGAAGAAAACACCCTTTAGCAGCAGATGAGATAAGGCTAAAGCTAAGAAGTTTGCATTTTGGGGTTTCCATCAAAGAACTTAGATACCTTCTGGGTTATTCCCTTGTTTGAGCTGCTTGCAGGGAGTGGAAACAAATGATGCAAAAGCAGTCGCACACCACCAGCTGACCGATGCCCATCCAGTCCCCAAGCAGTAGCTGCTTTGGGAAAACATGGTGCCATATAGTATAAGAGATGCCTTTGGCCAGTTTGGACAGCTGTTTCCACTGTGTCTCCTCCCAGACTCCTGGCCATCCCCAGCCTTCTTGCTGGGGGTGGGCAGGGAGGTAAAGTAAGAACAGAGAAAGCCTTGATGCTGTGTAATTGCTGCTCAGCAATAGCTAAAACATTGCTGTGTTACCAGCGCTGTTTTGGTTACAGATCTATAACATAACACTGTACAGGCTGTTAGGAAGAAAATGAACTTCCACCCAGCCAAGCCCGTTACAAGTGACAGTCTGCAAGTTTTCTGATTTTTCAAAGTAATTTTATGCTATAGTGATTATAGTGATAAAGAAGCTTATGATTCTTTTACCACAGTGAAAGCTTTTAGTTCTTAAGGTTATTTATTGTTGCTCTGAATGAGTTCTGGCTACTGACTCTCAACTGTTTAGGCAGAAGTAACAATGAGAAACTTAACATGAGCCGGCTTCAATGTGCGCTCGCAGCCCAAAAAGCCAACCATATCCTGGAATGCGTCAAAAGGAGCGTGACCAGCAGGTCGAAGGAGGTGATCCTGCCCCTCTACTCTGCTCTCGTGAGACCTCACTTGGAGTACTGTGTGCGGTTCTGGTGTCCTCAACATAAAAAGGACATGGAACTGTTGGAAGAAGTCCAGAGGAGGGCCATGAGGATGATGAGGGGACTGGAGCACCTCCTGTATGAAGATAGGCTGAGAAAGTTGGGGCTGTTGAGCCTGGAGAAGAGAAGGCTGCGTGGAGACCTCAGAGCAGCCTTCCAGTATCTGAAGGGGGCCTATAGGGATGCGGGGGAGGGACTCTTCATGAGGGACTGTAGTGGTAGGACAAGGGGTAACGGATTCAAAGTTAAACAGGGGAAGTTTAGATTGGATATAAGGAAGAAGTTCTTTCCGTGTAAGGGTGGTGAGGCACTGGAATGGGTTGCCCAGGGAAATTGTGAATGCTCCATCGCTGGCAGTGTTCAAGGCCAGGTTGGACAGAAGCCTTGGGTGGCATGGTTTAGTGGGAGGTGTCCCTGCCCATGGCAGGGGGTTGGAAGTGGATGATCTTAAGGTCCTTTCCAACCCTAGCTATTCTATGATTCTGTTCTAAATATTTCCACGCTATTAGCCGGTATTTGAATTCTTATGAACTAATACTTCAGCTCTTTGGAACAAGGGCTTGAAAGAAAACTGCTCATCTGTTGTGAGAGAACTTCTTTGCAATGGAAAATTGGGCCAGAATTGAGGTATCTGAATAACTGGTTTTATGTCTTCAGAGGCCTGTCTAATACTTGTAGCATTCTGTACTGTACAATCACTTAATTTATATTTGAAGCAATTCAATATTACTATGTGGAATGAAATTCTCTTTGCAAAGTTTGAGTAGTTAGCTATGATTTATGCATTTTTATTTTGTCTTTTCTAAAACGTGTAAGACTAAATTATTAGCAATATTCTATGCCTCTAACTGTAATACAAGTCAATTGGCCTGAATAGAACGTGATTTAAAAGCTCTACATGTTCTAAGAAAGTAATTTTTCAAGATGTCACATTGGGTATTTGAAATGAGTTGTCATTTGATTTGCTGCTCAGCTTTCCTACACCTCATGTGTTCATCATGCTGTATTACTGCAGAGTTGTTAATATGTTTAAGATCATTAGTATGCCAAACTGGCAATACTAAATGCTATAAGAAGGTTTGGGAACAAATTAGTATTTTTGTATTCAGTGCATATTTTTGTGCTGTATAAATAGGCTTACGGACACCTACTATAAATGAAGAAAAAAATTAGCAGTTTTTTTTGGGTCCTTTCATCTGACACAGTTGGGTTCTGGGAGGAGAAAAATAGGGAATTAAACAGTCTTATAATTAAAATTCTACATCAAGCAAAATACGCACACTCCTTCAGCACAGAGGATGGTATGCTGTTATAGTTTAATGTTTTTATCATTGTTTTATTGTAGCCCATCATTTATTTTTTCCTTCTAAATACTTTGTTTTTCCTGGACTCAAAGTTGTTGGTCAGTTTAGACAATGAACTTCCTATCTAGAGTTAAGGTACTACTAGTAGTGATTAAATGAAAAGCCTAGTCCTCATCTTGAAATCTCACTGTGTAAATGTTAGGACTATTCATAAATGTGTCCTTTGCAGTCATGAGTGCCTTGGAATGATTTTGATTGCTCCAGTTATTATAGAAGCAGGACAGAAATTGCAGATGAAGCCCGAACTAGCATTTACCGTCTCACCAGTTTCTTTTCTGTTTTCTTTCTCGATTATCTTTACCTGTTGACATTTCTTAATATAAACATGGTCCTTTTTGTAGTGACATCTCCATGGTTTGTGGTGTAACTAGTGGAATTAAAGGCTTTTTTGCAAACAGTACATGAGCCTGAACCTTTGGTGGACAGTTAGCAGCTTCTCTATATATTAGAGTTTTTCATTATGCATTCATGCAAGTGAGTAAACCAATAAATACAGAAGCTGTGTGGTTTTTCTTAGTGCTTTGTTTCAGACATTCTTATTGTTGATTTGTTATGAAGAATATAATGAAGAGAGCAGTCAGGAAAAATGTTCTGTCTACTGTTACGGACTTTCTGCAACAATATACTCAATGCCTGTCTTCTAGACGTCTTGGTGCTTTGTGTGTTTTTATTGGCATCCTAGTTCTGATCAGGAGTGTACTTTTTTTAAAGCAATTTCCCATATTCTTGACTTAAGCTGCTTTGGTTTGCATTAGCAAACATCAGCAGTCCAGTACATGAGGTGTATTCCTTTCTGCTGAAACTAAACAAGGAAATTAGCTACTAATGGTGATTCAGCAGGCAAGACTAGACTAGCTTAGTCCAGAGTAAAGCCCCAAAAATAATATGTGGCATGGTGATTAGGTCCTCAATGCCAATTCTTCTGTTGCATTAAACAAAGATGGTGTTGCATGTTTTCATGCATGCATGTGATCATCGAATTTTGTGCATGCATTTGTCTTATCTCCATATTGAGGTACCTCATCCAGTAAAGTCATAAACAAGTGAGGGAATGTTTATGTAACTAATAGGAGGATATAAACCTCTGATGTTTCTCAAAAGCTGGTTCATTGTTCCAGAATTACTGTCTGCCTTAGGATGATGATCAGTACAATATCCTCACAAGATCCTCTTCAGTGCATACTGTTGTGATGATGTCATTGCCATAAAAAAGTCTTTTATCCAGAGTTGTTGACATGTCCAAGTGGTTTGTGACACCCCTGTGTAGCTGGCAGAATATTTCACAAATGTGTGTGCGATGCTTCTTGTATTTCATGTGCTAGTATGGCTCACTGATGTTGATACAATGGATTTTTCTGTTATGTTTGCATATTATATGCTTACATACACTTATTCTTTACCAATGCCAATTGCTCTGTCAAAAAAAACTAAGTTGGTCTCCTATTAAATTTTTGGCACCTTATTCTTAGTTACTTTTGTTTATTAATTAAAGCTTCATATTGATTTGGGTCCTTCCTGCATTTTGCTACCTCTTGTTCTCTTCACTACCAGTGCTTTTTGCATAGGCTTTTCAAACAAGGCATGTCTGTGGTCTCTTAATCTTGCACTTGACTACTGCAGCATTATATGTCTTCACAGTCTGATTGTTTGGTTTGCTTTCTTTGCTAGTTCCTCTTAAAATTTAGATTGATCAATCCATGTAACAAGTAAAATAATGTGGAAGAAAGAAGGTAAACTTTCTTTTAACAGATGGTGTAGATAAAATTTAGTGCTTGCTCCGATAATTGAAGTGTGTAGTCATTGAGTACATTCTCAGAGCGTATTAATATGAATATAAACATACAGGCAGTAAGATAGTTCCAGGTGACTTAAATGTGTTGAGTTGTAATCTTTTGTTAGAAAGTAGTAAAAAAGAAAGTGGAAGCAAGGAAGCTGGAAAAATCCTTTTTTCTTTTTTTTTTTTTTTTCTTTTCTTTCCCCCAAGAAAGGAGGGGAAAAAAGGACAGAAAGACAAAGCTGATGTTGTGATATAGAGAAGCAGAGATAGGAATGGAGAAGGTTGTAAAGACTGAAAGACAGAAGTCTTAATGTTCTTTTTAGATCTCAAAATTATGTCTGATAACTAGGGTTCCATCCCTGTTTTGGGAATTTACTTTGCTTTGATGTACAGAACATTTGAAACTTTATTAATTCTAGCAGTTTTTTGCATCTTTAGTGTAGCTTAGTGTCATTGATAGGAAACTATTTTTCCAAAGCAGTTACAGGAAACTACTTTCTATTTGCCAAAGCTTTCAGTATCTCCTTTAAAACCATTCTGTTCTTATGCATGAAGCTGTAGGAACATCAAGCAGTTAAAGACTTTCTTCAGCTTCAGGAAAAGGAGATGTCTGATAACACTGCTTTTCTTGGGTGGCATCCTGTTATGATGAAACTACTCCATTTTGGAGCTCTGTTTTAAATTTTCCAGAAACTTTGTAAGTGGAGAACTTTCTAAAAGATAGCTGTTAAATCTTGGATTTTAATACCAATAGGAGGTATCTTATCTGAAGCTAGGTTTGTAGTTTGTAGGTGTGCAGTATTGTTCTCTAGAGCCTTTCACAAAAATTCCGCTTGCACAACTTTACCACAGCCCACAAAATACTAATAAAACTATTGTTGTATTAAGGGGATTCCTTCCCAGAAGGAGCTGGTGTATTAGAAACTGATGGTGATATTCTGCGTACATGCTTATCCCCATCCTGTGTTGTTTTCAGCCGTATGACACTGGAACTGTACCTGGAAATTAAGAAATCCAAAAGGAGAAATTAGGTTTATTTTGTAGGATTCTTTGCTTAAGATTTTTGGTGTTCTGATTCAGAAAACTCCCTGTAGGTTCTTAAAGAATCCAGGCTGGGGACACTGCAGAAAATGTATTATTGCTATACTTCCTTAGCGAAAGCCTTATTCTGTCTCTCTGGGAAAATCCAGAAACAATTTCCCTTGCCTACAAATGTGCCAAAAATTGTATAAATTTGTAAATGATTATTTTTCCCTCTTGGGGCGTATCTTCACAGTAGGTTGTCAGTTTTTGGAGAACCTTGTAAGTCTTCCCAAAGTACCCTTACAGTGAAAAGAAAAAGTAGTCGTAAAAAAATAATAAAAACCCAAACCCCAGCAACTTAGTCATCTGCTCAGCAGAACAGTTCATATGTTTTATTTACAATACATAACTCTTGCTTTTACAGACTTGGTCTCATCTGTGAAGAGATTTTTCCGGGTTCAAGCCTTACACTTGAATGTCAGAACTTCAAACAGATGTACTATATTTTTATTCTTTAAGTGTGATGCAGTCCTAGATTCCCCATGCATTCCACACGTTTCTGGTAGAGAGAAGACAATACTATTCAAGTTACTGGACAGAGAATATAAGTAAAGCCACAGAATATAAGATAAATTTGCCTCTTGTATGAAATAGAATTCTTTAGAATGAATCTCAAACAAATGGTTGCAAATATGAAATGTTTCATCCTGAGTAAGTAAATGTTCTCTCTTCTGCTACTTTACATCCACTCTCATACTTCTCTCAGTTTTTCAGGATGATTTTAATTTCCGTTAGTTTAATTTCATTGAGTAAGATTTGTAAAGGAGCAAAGTACTTGCACCATCTTATCCTGTTTTGCTTTTCATTTCTGCATTTGCTGTGCTCACTGTGTTTCTTTTCATCAATGTGGTCACTTAATGTAGATATTTAAATTTCAAATTCTACTCATGTAGGAATTGAAATTTGGAAATATATTGCTGGTTGTGCATCCTATTAGCATGATTTTAAAAACTTCAGATTCAGTAAAATAATTAGCTGGAAGACCACATGTAGAGAAGCTGCCAAAACATTTGGCTGTGTACACAGTAATTTTTCTAAAGGTGATTGTCATAAATGCAGTCATTCATCACTCTGAAGTCTGAGAAATTCAGAGGGCACCAGATAAGTTTGTAAGTGTGCTCTGTCATTCTTGAAGGCAACAGAAACAACCGAGTCCCCAATGATTAGGGAAAGGCAAGTGCTGTACCTGTCTACAAAAAAGGCCAAAATACAATACGGGGAATAGGGGCCAGTCAGCCTTACTGTGATTTGTGCTGAAAATTACAGACCCCAAAACATTCTGGAGCACATTTTTAGAGACATGGAGAGAAGCTGCCTGAAAACATTTTTGCTTCAGTAAGGTTTTTGCTTTGTCAGCTGAATCGCACCAAATCTCCTGTCTTAGCGTATTCAGGAAGCGATTACACTGAAGCGCTGCATCCATTGTGCATGTAGCATTTTATAATTTATTTTTTTTTCAAAGATAGGTTATGCAAGAACGTCTCAGTGTTTGCTTGGTTTCTTTCTTTTAATTTCACTGCTAAACGCATCTGCAGGTTGTCCAGGCTAAAAACAGCTTCCTAAAAACAGCAGTGGCACTTCTAATTTCTGTAAGAAAGCAGAAGATAACGTAGGCAACTGCTTTTAACCTCAGAGTTGACGGAAGCTCAGCCTGGATAAAATCAAGATGTTGACTAAAGCAGTCAAAAAAACTGACAGATTTGAGACTTTTGATTTATTATGCCTTTTAGTTGTGCAAGTTCACAGTCTTTAATAAATCACAAATTTCTGCTAAATTCAGGGAGCTGCAGCTCCTTGCTTTATTTAGTTTTTATGCTTTATGAGCTAGACATACGAAGTTGTCCAGTCACTGACACTTTTGGTGACATCCAGTATGGATTAGTCTTACTTTGCTCGGTAAACATTGTCTACATAAGCTATGTAAAGTTCTGACATTTTCTGGAGATAATAATGCCTTGCATTTAGTTTCCAGATGAGGTACAAAACTTGGTGTTCAGAACACATGATTTTACAACTTAGCAGTTGAGTGACTGTGTTGTGTTCATGCTTCATCTTGATGTTTCAGAACTTTGGTATCCTTTGACTAATGATCTATAGAGATAATCTTACTAAGATAACAGAAATTATGAGGGAATTGATGAAGACTTAGGTCTGCTATGCCACCTTGCATTAACAGGGTATTACTCTGTTTTTATTTCAAAGAATGTATAGTCTAAATGAGTAAAACCATACTGTGGACTTAGAAAACGTAATGAAGCACAGCAGAAGACAGGAAAAATGGCAAGCGCAAGTTTCACTGACATGGCTTTATCTTGTGATGGGTGTAGTTGCTAGGAGTCCAATTTAAATTCAAAGGAAACTTGGGGGAGAAGGCTGGGGGCATCCTGGGCAGTGAAAGGAGTGAGTACTGCCAGGGTAAATTAAGTGGAGAAAAGCAAGTGTGGAAGAAAGAGGAGGGCTGGAGGGATCAGCCAGTGAAAAACAGTGATGATCTAGCCAACTATCAATGTTTTCAGTGTGCAAAGACCACTGGTCTGTTTGCTCTTTAAAGCTGTCTTTGATGCCTGTCCCCTTCCTCCCCCAGCAGCAAACTGGAGAGGTTTAGGGTACCAGTGGGGTTCCTGCCCCCCAAGGACATATGGCACTCCCCAGCCAAATTCTGCACCCTGCAGCCTCTGCTAGACCCAGTTTTCCTCTCCTTGCCAAGTACAGAAGTCCCTGATTTAGCAACTTCTGCAACTCCTCCAACCATCTGGAGTCCATGCCTCCTTCAGAGCAGTGGAACTGAAATGAAAATAGAAGAATGGGGTGTGTTTGCATCAGTTCAGACTACCATTGTCTTCTTTTCTTATATTTTAATTAATATTTGTACATCTTCATGTCTTTAGGAAAATAACGTAAATAAAATTGAGTGTTTAATATAGTACTTTGTGCCATTCTGAAATAACTTTTGAGAAACTTGTTAGAAGCTTTAAAATATTTTGGCTCTTTAAAGCTTTCACAGTAGAAGAATCTAAATTTTGAAATGCGTAACTTGCGGAGGAGGGAAGAGTGTGGGTATTTACATGATAGTGTATCCTTTTCCCTTTTGAAAGTCCCAAAGCACACTGCATTTTAATGTTGATAACTCCTTATTAAAAACTTTAAATGCTCCTCAATGACTTCAAGTTGCTGAAGGACTGCCTTTTTCTTTCAGATGTGTTAGAATTCTATATTAGCACTACTTTGCCCTTATTTCTGAATTATTTTAATGATGGCAGCCATGCCACCAAGCTGTCTGTCAAGATGTGGGTGGCGGACTATTATTTCACTTCATAAATCATAATTTACAGGGTTTTTTATATCCATCTTGGGGATAAACACTTTATGCTTTGTGTTTTCAGCAGCAATATAAAATGTAATTGATACTTACAGCAATATGTTAGAAACATGGACAGAGAAAGCCAGGAGAGAAAAATCACAAATGTTTAGTTTTTCTGTGGGTTGGTCTACATACTGAGCATTTTTTCCATCTGATTTCATATTCTTAACACTTCAACAGAGGATGATGATGAATTACATTTACATGCTGCCTGTACGTTACTATAAGGATGTTTCTTTAGTTACAGGCACTCGACAGATCACTTAGCTCGACAGGGTCATTTTCTATTGTTTCTGGTGTTGCTAAATAAACTTACCACTTTGTGCTATTGTCTTGCAGATTCATGAAAAACTGCATTATTATGAAAAACAGAACCCAGTGCCCGTACACCATGGTGCAGCAGCCTTGGCAGATGAAGTAAGTGTCCCCTGCTGAGATCACTGGTACCAAGCCTCCCAAAAAACTTCCTGCAAGCAGAACTCCTCATAGTGCAAACATATGAATGTTATCCTCTGAGCTGAAATCATAAGAAGCTGCAAATGTTTCCAAAGGGGCTGTCATCACTGGGCTTGTTGCTGATATTACTTTGGTTTTCATTCACTTGCCTGCTATAAAAACATTGCATCTAGATAGCCTCTTGTTCTGCTGTAGTAACTACGTAATAGAAATTACAGGTTAGAACTCTACAGGGAGAGGAAAAGCTGTCAACTGTTACTGTTTTGAGAAAGCCACAGACAAGAGGAATGTTTTGGAAAAATATAAAGACAAATGAGATAGCAGCACTGCTGACAGAACATGAAAAATGACAGATAATACTACAGAAATGAAGCATATGAAATGCCTAGGAAGGAGTCTTGTTAAAAAATAGAAAACTATTTAAGAAAAAGTACAGTAGTGATTTATTGATATTGGAGCTTTCCAAATTACCTTCATAACCAAAGAATAAATTGTAAAAGTGGTCAGCATTGATGGAGTAGTTAATTTCCTGTTACAATAATTTTTATTTTAAAGAAAAAAATCTAACCTGCCATTTCTTGCTATTTGGTTAATTCTAGGATTCAGATGAATTGTGCACACACCTGTATAAACTATGACTGAACCTGAGGTAGGCCAGGATAGAGAAATGTTTAATAAACTGTGGTTTAGGTGAAATCCAGAAATCTTTGTTGTATTTGATGACCTTGGGTTGCTTTTTGGAAAAGGCTGTATGTATCAGGATCTGTTTCCAGTATGGTATGTTTGAAGCTTCACATACTTCATAGATATTTTAAGATCTCAACTATCTTTTTCTGAATTTTACAAATGTTTAGGTGTTGTGAATCAAGAATGTTACCAATTTTAACAAAAACCTAAATTAAACATATTTGAAGTCTATTGAAAATAGGGTATGAGAGCTATATCCTGTAACATACCAAATATAATAATGCATTAGCTTTGCCATCAGGTATATATTAGTGATATTTTCTTAACCTTCAAGTGACTGAACAATGTGGATAGTAATTTTGAAAATTAGAAAGCTGGTTGAAATTCTCTTCATTGAGTTCTTGGTGACATATTAATAATCCTTGTTAACAGTTGTGTTATGGATCTCTGGGCTAAAATTCTTAATAAGAATCAATTCTTATTTTTGGATGCAAAACTTAGTACTTGATATTTTCAGAAATGCTGAGTAATGTTGTTATTTTTTCAGCCCCATTTACAGCATATACTTTTAGAAATCCCCAAATTAAAGTACTCTCTCACTCCTCAGTTGAGAGAGGTCAGGGGTTTTAACCATATGAATGTACTATTATGTATATATTTTTTATTTTTAAAAGTTACATAGATATGTATGTTGGGACATTGAGTGTCTCTAGGCAGTTGCCTACTTTTTCAGCACAGCTTCTTTTTAAAGGTGCTCTTGTTGCTTCTTCATTTCTGCTTATCTGTGGGCAAACAGCTGGTTTTCTGAGCACCAACCCATAGAATGAGGATGTCCTTTGGCAGCTGAAGTCAGGCTAGGACGCTGCAGGATTCTCTGTGTTTCAGTAGTTATCAGCAAACTGTGAGGAAGTTAATTTATGTGCAGTAGGTTTTGTAACGCCAAAGTTCATGAAGCTCCAGGATTAAAGTGCAATTAAAGTTTTGTCACATTTCTGACTAGTTTTCAGTTTCAGGGATTTAAGAGCATATTGGTTATATAAAGCACACTTCTGGTTCAGCAGGCTTTAAAGTAATGTTTTCTCTTCCTACTGATAATAACTGTTCTTTAGTTAAAGAAGGAAATATTCTTGTTAGCAAATGAATATTTCCTGTTTGATTTAAAATCCAAATTTGATGTGCTGCTAACGTAACCAAAACCTGTCTATGGAGTGTGTTTTTATTCTTGTGTTATTTTTAAAGCAATTTTAGAGGTAACAATTGTGGTGAGGCTTCTTTTCTTATTTGCATATTCCTATCTGCCATACTTCTCTGTTCTTACCCCCAGTGACCTTTAGGCTGAATTTCCCATCAAAGACTCTATTTACCCTTTTTTTTCTGAGCAGCAGTGTCTGACTCTTGATTTCATGCACATGATCTAAACAGTGCTGGGAGTATAGGTATATATGGCAAATAAGGCCTCTAGATTATTAGAAAGACTGTTCTGTTTAAAGAAGTTTTAGGACTTTCTTCAGAAGCTTTAAACCCCCAGGCCTTAGTGCTCCTCATCTTGTCGGGCTCACTCCATATGTGCCCCTCTCCCTTGCTTTGACTTCCCCTCTCTGTAATGGCACCTCTTAAGAAAAAAATTAGTGAAATGTTACGGTTCCCTCAACAGAGAATCATAGATGTTCTCAGACCACTTTTCCTGCAGTCTTTGGCATAGGAGGTGATCAGCATGCTATCAGGTGTGCCCAAAGTATGCTATATAGCTTGTACTGCTGGTAGCAGTCACAAATCTGGGCACTTCAACAACAATGATACAACAAATAAAAATCCAGTCCAAAATTCCTGCAAGCACAACAAGCAACTCTTTTGATATCTATTTGCTAACCTGGGAACATGGCTTTGTCATCCTCCTATTCCATCATGGAGCATTACATGCGTCTTTTAGACTTACGGCAGTTCTTGGGAAAACCTTATAAAACAATTTTTTTATTATTTGATCCCTGAACAAATACTTTTTAAATTATGAGACTAAAAAGTTGAAGAAATAACAAAATATTGTTTGTTTCGTGCTGCTCTCAACCTTAAGTACCTGCATTTACATTTGCAGCACCACAGCAAAAGCCAGTGCTGCTGAAGTTAATAGATGCTTGTGTACAGTTCGTCTCAGAGAAATGCTGAAGCAGTCATTTTTACTGAGTGGTTGCTAGTTTTTGTCAATGAAATACAAATTAATAGACTTTACTCTCTAGCAAAGAGTAGTACAAGCTAAAAACTGAAAAGAGAACCAAGGGATACAGTGTCATATATCTGCTGTCATTCATGTCATGGATTATTTTCAGCTTTGCAGAGCTTTTTCATAGAGCATGCAGACTAGATTGCAGTCAGATTATCTCAGTACTTGGCTTTGTGTGCCTAAAATATTTCATTCTGACCTTTCCTACAGAGATCATTTTCTGTATTAAGACCAAATACTGTTATGATTAGCATTGATGTATTGGACGGGCATTTTTATCTATGAGTTACAGTTAGAAGGCTATGGGACTGTAGGCGATGAATTTTTGTTTCGGTCTGTTACCCCTGTACTAATTTGAAGGTTAAAAAAACTTACTTCTAGTTTTGTCTATTATATATAATTATGCAAAATATATCCATTTATCTTGAAAATTTGTACAAAATGAAAGCACAAATTTAAAAGTAGGCTAGATGAATAAAATTACTTGCTGCAAATAGCCAAGCTTTCTTTGAGACGTTTTTATGGTACTGATTTAATGAAAAGAAAATGATTATCTGAAATCACTTTTTGGATTATAAGCCATGTAGCTTCAGAATTTTAAACTGAAGTTCAGTGTTGTGAAATATGTTTTAGCTTTTTCTTCTTCTGGAAAAATAGTTTGAGTCTGAAATCCTGCAGTAAAATATGCCTCTTGAGTCCAAATTAGTTGAGAGTGTCACGATAAGAAAAACTCAAGAAATGAGCCAAATAACCATGGGATTAAATGTTAGACTGCTGCTCGATTGTTCACCAAACCACAATTCTGTAGTATAACCAAACGTAAATTAATGATCTTGTTGTTAGGACGTAGTTTGTGCATTTTAGGACTTGAATTGTTGATGACCTGTTATAAACTATATTATTATTAACTCGTTTCACGTTTAACAAGCTCCTTCCAGTGTATGTGTAAACATAATAAAAGGTTCAGATTGCTCGCGCTGTAGGGGCACTTTGCTTTCTTATCCCAGTCCTAAACAGCACAGCTACTGTGGGTTTTTGGAAGCAGTGTGGATTTCACCACCTCATTCGAAACTGTTTTTTATAGACAGCGTCAAAGTTTGATCCAGTCATTTTTACAAGCAGTCCTTTGTCTGCACGCAAAGGACCATTCACTTAAATGAAGTGCTGGGATTTGCCCCCATCACTATAAATCAGAATGTGATCTGGCGGTGCCCTTGCCAGAAATGATTACTTGTGTTAAACTGAGCCAAAAGGCCTGGCTTAAATCTGGTCCACTGAGGGCCAGAAAAAGAAGAGTGGTTATTGGTGGTGCTTTTCTTCATGCTGGCTTCTATTTGAACACGCTGGAAAGTAATAACCTTGAATAAGATAGATTCTGGATTGTCACTGATGCACTGGGTAAAACAATGCTTTACTAATGGTTTTTGTGTCTATTCCATCTCCCACACAGCTGGCTGAGGAGCTGCAGAGCAAGCCACCGAACAGTGACATCAGAGAACTGCTGAAACTCCTCTCAAAACCCAATCTCAAGGTGAGGACGTGTTGCACCTGCAAAGTGCTGTCATCATGGGTGTGAGCATCTGCTTCTTTGGGCTGTGCAGAGGATTGTCTGCTGTAACAAATATGTGTACTTTTAAGAAGGGATATGATGTTAATTGGAAATACGTTTAATGTTGCCCATAAATTATCATGCTGTTACTGATATTTATGAAAGAAATTCAGTGGAAAGCCATCACTTATTTACAATGGATGTTCTAAAAAGTAGATGCTTAATATTTGTCTTTTGCTAACTTTTTTTTTGCATCTGCTTCATAAATTTATCATAAATGTGCTTTTACTAAAAGATTGTCAGTCATACCATTGATCTAATTGCACGTGCATAAGTAGAGCAACCTGATATTTTGGGCAAAATTCCTGATGGATATTATTTTTTTAAAAAAATCTAATTTTGAGAACTTTCTTCAAAACTCTTGGGCTTCTCTGCAGTGCTTTCAGGGAACTTCATTACCTTTTATCTGACAGTAGACTATAGAACCATGGAATTGCTGAGGTGTGGAAGGTTGTCTAACCAACTTGCTGCTCAAACCAGGGTCGACACTGACTTCAGAGCAGGTTGCTCAGGGCTTTTTCCCACCAGATCTTGAAAATGCCTGGGAACAGACATTCCACAAACACTCTGTGCAGCCTCTTTAGATTCTTAATTATCCTTCTAGTGAAAATGATTTCCTTCTACCCAGTCAGAGCCTCCCCTGTGTATCATTTTCAATGCACGCTGTCACATATTTTTCTACTCTAAAGACAAGGAAGACCTGAGATGAACATCACAATGGTAATTATATGCGGCAGTCGGTAAGTTTAGAGGAAAAATGTAAAGTGGAAAGTAGCTCTTTTTAAGACAGCTGCTTCCCTGTATTTCCTGTAAATCACTGATCTCAAAACCTGAGACAGCATGGTATTTGCAGAGTGCTACAAGAAAGATCAATTATACCTACTTTTTAAAGATTTTTGCACAGTTGGTTGTGCCATAGTTTGCAAAGCGACAAGCTGTTTTTCTCTGAAGGCATAAGTAATATCAGTGGTGTATTATAAGAAGAACTGTTGGTGCCTCAAATTGCAGAGATCCTAGGCTTTGCTGTAGGTACTTCATGAGTGAATGTCCATGTGTATTTCATACTTCTGAAGCGTTAGTGGACTGAGTCTGAAGACAGTTCATTTTGCCCCAACTGCATCTTGTCCTCTCCTTGCTTTCTCTCTTTCATTCATCCCTTTGCTGCCTTGTTCCCCTTCCCTCCATCAGTGACTTTCTCATTCAGTTGCTCTCCCTGTCTGTTTCTTGGAAGCAGTTAAATGCAATGTGATAATCTTAGTAGGATTTCAGGGAAAAAAAGTGCCTTATGCTTAGCGTGGTTAATGTGATTGAACAACTGCAGCAATTTAGCAAATATCTTTCTTGGTTGCTGGGCGAGATGGCCGGCTGCAGGCTACCAAGCCCTTTGCATGCCCAGAGTGCCTAATCCTGCACAAAGCACATGTTTCCCTGCCCTGCATAGCTCACAGGTGTTGTGTGCATTAGGGGAAAGAACTGGCAGCATGTGTGATATTTTTGCCTATCCATTGCCTTCTTCACCTGCCATCTCATGGCAAATATGCATTGGAGAGATACTAAATTACCACAGCTTTCTGCTCCATCAGGTTGTACATCAGGTAAGTGTACTGCAGAGGCTGTTTAGTTGAGATTCTTCCGCTGATTTCCCTGCTTTCTCTTGAGCAGAAAAGGAAGGAGGTTGGTGGGACTCAGTATTTCCAGGTCCTCTGCAGAGAAGCCCTTGAGTCTGTTCAGCTGTATCTGAGCTTACTCTGGACACTGCATAAGATTTTCAAGCCTTTCATTATTATGTTGATAGCTGGAGAGGGTTCCTTTGTTTCTTCCCTTCTTGATTCCTTGGGCAAAATGATGTCTAGAGCAAGTCTTTCTCACACATCTGAAATTATTTGGATAACTGATCTATCTTTTCCAATGATGTTGCATAGGCTTTATCTAAAAACTTGTCTATTGGTTAATTTGGGATTGACTTAAACTGGCTGTATGCTATTCTGTGTGGGAAACTTACCCTCCTGATTGTCTTCTAACTGCACCATTAGCTGGAGCTGACAGGAGAACTTCCTTGCAGCTCTGCTGTAACGTTCATGGCATGGTGAAGGATGGTTAGGATTACTTCACTGCACTACATCACTTTTTCCACAAGTGGGGTGGTGTAGAGGGTCTCATCTAGCAAGGTGATTGTGACTTTGCAGGTTTGGTTAACATGCCAAAAAAGGCTGGGAGAAGTTTCCAGCAACTGATTAATATTTCTGTATTTTCACTTTGTGTTATAAAATTGTTTTGTTGAATATATATGTGTTTTCATCTGATGAATGAAGTTTTGACAGGTTTGTGTTGTTTGTGGTTTTCATCCACAGAGAAGTGTTTTAAAGAAGAAAATAATTTCACTAAGGCAGTTATATTTCTCAGACCTGGGATTTCCAAGTGTCGCGATTTAAGCTGTAAATTTCACTTCTCCCGCCTTTCCCCCCCCCCCCCACTCCAATGGGGGGGAAATGGGGAGAAGAACCTGAAGAAAATGTAACTCCCACGGGTTGAGATAAGAACAGTCCTGTAACTAAGATACAATACAAATCACTACTGCCACCACCAATAACAATAATAATGACAAAGTAAATACAAAGGAAGAGGATACAACTGTTTCACCGCCCGACCGAGCCGAGAGACCACACGGGAAACCCCAGCGAGAGCCCGCCCCAAACCCCACACTTCCCGGCTCCTTCCCCCCCATATTCCACATCCTGGGCATGACGTGCTGTGGCATGGAATAACCTCATTGATCAGCCCGGGTCAGGCGCCCTGTCTCTGCCTCCTCCCAGTTCCCCCTCCTCCCCGGCATAGCATGAAACTTGGAAAAAAAAGCCGAACCCATGACACCAAGTTTCCTAAAAGTAATTCCAAGGTTTTGTCAGGTGCATTTTCTTTTGCCAAAAAAAAAAAAAAAAAAAAAAAAACACCACCAAAAAAAACCCCCAAAATAAACTGGGCATTTCTACTCTTTTAAAAACTGGATGCAACATCCAGTTACACTGAGTGCTTTGGGTTTGTTGGGTTTGTTTTTTTTTTTTTCCTGTGGTCTAAAATGTGGAATTCTTTACCATAATTAAATGAGCTAATGATGGTTGTAGTTTATCTTTTCTGATTAAAACAGAACTCTGGAAGTAGAACAGAGCACGTAGCTCTGGGAAATCAAGTGGATTTGTTTATCTGTGTGTGAGAATTGCATTTCCTTTTGGATTTAAAAAATGATTGCTGAGTCCCAGGGCTGCAGGCCAACCACATCTATTGTTCTTAATTTTCAATGTTGAATAAAAACTTACAGTTTACATTATATAACTGCTATACCTTGTTAAAGGTATCAACAACTAGGACAGTATTTCTGTACTTTAGAACCCACGTCTAGTTGAATGCAGTATTTGATTTTTAACCAGACCTGAAATTCACTCTTAAAATGCACCTTGTTATCTCTCATTCAGAAAGCACAGTACAGTAGTGTATATCTTCAGCTCTTTTCCGTCGTAACCGCACGTGTGCGATCAAATGTTTGCAATCACTTGAGGAAGATAACTGTTAATAAATGCTTATACTTTCAGGGGATAAGTATGCAATTTTAAAAGCTCTGCTGAGGTGTTCAAAAATAGCATAAGAATTTAACATGTCAAACTTAGAATGATGGTAAATAACCAGAACTAGACGTACCAAAACTTATATTGCTGTGTTTGTGTTTCTTAAAGCTGTGAGGTAGATGAGGATTTTATTTGGTTTGTATTATTAAGTTGCAATAAAATACATACCTTAAAGATATTAAACATAAAAGATATACAAATCCATGGTGGGGCCAAGCCAGTCTATGTGTAGTGCTGTTTGACTCTAGTATGAATGGTATTTGGACCTGTATGAGGGCATGCTTGTGTGATTTGAAATGGTGGCAGAGCAGGCTTGGATTCATTTGCCTAGCTCTCTATAAGCGTATTTTAAATTTCTGAAAGTGAAATTTCGTACTTTCCTGCTGTCAGTGCTTCCTGAGTATCGTAGCAGCAGCACTCACTAACAGGTTCTGCATTGCGGTGGGGCAGGCCTGTCTGTCCCCTCCAGCTTAGGTCTCACAAGGTGGACAACTGCTTGGCACACCTGTAGCAGAATTTGCTGTACAAACCTTGCCTGCTGGACTGTCTTCTGACAGACGTTGAGATTTTTTGTTAATCCTTTCTATTTGTTCAACATAGGAGCTGGTGCTGTGAATTAATTGTGTATTAGGTATTATGTGTAGTGCTACCAAAATCTCCGTTATAAGTGACAGGCAGTGTGGAATGTCTGTTGTAACTTTACATGAGCAAGGAATAGACTGTCTTGCTGCTTGGAAGGTTTTATTCTGTATAATTCAGGCTAATTGGCTGTTTTTGAAGGTGGGGTAATTCCTGGCCTGTGTGGGAATAAGCACTGCGTTCACTCCTGAATTTTTCCTCGGTTCATGAAATGACTTTTTAGGACTTCTATAATTCTTAAGGTGTAACCATGAATTAGATTATTTTTAACCATATTTCAAGTATAATTTGCTAATTTTATGAAGAAAGCATTTAGAAGATGGTTTGTGTTTTCAAGATTTGGGCTTTACATTCCAGTTATACATTCTTAGGTGTTTACAATTACATTGTAATTACAATTTACAGATTTACATTTACATTAAAGTTATGTGACTTCATGTTTGAGTGAAAAACAATGAAGAACTTACATAATATAGTGTTTTTCATGTGTAAAAGAAAGGAAGAAATGTTCCTTAGCTTCCTTGTCTAGTGACAACATTAAAGTTACTTAATGTATGTTGTAAATGCACAACATATGAAGCTTGACATAACACTAAACTTGTCTTTTACAGAAGGCTTAATTGTTTTGAATTATTTTAATTTTCTATGACATGAGGAGCAGAATATATAGTAGGGATATACATGAGGAAATTTTTGTTTTTCTGGTTTAAAGAGAAAACACCCATGTGTATGCTTTTGTAAAAAAAAATGACTAATAGCATAAAAAAATAAGTATTCTCAACTTTAATAGTTTATGTAATGGAGAAATTTAAGAAACATATGTGACAGCAAGCTGAATGTATGTGAAGGGGGGAGTTGTACCAAACTTTGGAACTAATAATAAAAATTTTAAAGATTCTGATTGTGATCAGGTAGGCACCACTGCAATTGCGAGAGATGTCTTTATAGAGCAGTTTGGCTTTTTTAATAAATCTGGAAGAATTGCCATTGTCTGAGAGCACTATACTTTTTTTTCTATTTATTAGCTACATTCTCTAGAGACAAAATACTTTTTAATTGTTTTACAATTGTATAAATTGGAATACACTATTGGAAGATGAAGATTTATGATGTTAACACGAAATATATCTAAAAGGGAATTTAATTCTGGATTTTTAATGCACATGTCACAATCAAATTAGCAAAATAGTCTTATGTGTCAGTAAGGATGCGAATGGGAAGAAGGGGCACGAGAGCTCTGTCAGTCACAGTGTAGAAGAACCCCAGTGACAGACACTAAGGAGATGTAGTAAATATGACAGATGATCAAACTAAGAATGAATGACTTTAAAGCTTCCAAATTCTCTTCCACTTTAACTAAAAAACCTTCTTGAATAGTAGGTCTCAGTTCCTTTCATAACAAGCTGGTAAAAGCTGTATTCTTTTTAGGACAGTGCCATAGCACAAGCTCATCATTTTTGTTTATTTTCAAAATTATTTGAAATCTAAAAAACTGAAACAATTATCTATAGGAATTAACATTTTGTTGATGTGGCTGTAAACAAAAAAGCCTACAAAAAATCTTATAGTACATTGAACACTATTATCCCAATTGTACTAACTTTGAGCCAGGCTTGGGATATATTATTCTAATCTAAGTAGCTCTTAAATTTGTGTTTATAACACAGTTACGTTCCTGATCATTATATATTGAAATGAACAATTTACCATTTGAATTTAAGCCCTATTAGGGTAAATGTAGTGTGTTTTAAATTAATATAAAATATGGCCTTCGTGATCATTGCTGTAATGGACAGAAAAATAATTATTTTAAAAGCTTATGCCGCTGTGCTAATACTGTTCTGAAGGATGTTTTTACTTCTTATGACCCAGAGGAAATTAAGCTTTTTTTTAACCTCCTAAGAATGCCATGGTAGTTCTGCCTGTTTCAGCGGGGTTTATCTTCTGGTTTTGTGTGCTGAAAGGTTTGCCAGCTGCAAGTCTGAAACATAAGCCAGGTTCCAAAACAAGGACACAAGGCAGGGACTGTGAATAAGTTCAGTGCATCACAGTACGCAAGAATGTGAAGTATTTGGATCACTTTGGGCACTGTACCTGTAGCTTTAGAGGAACAAGTGATGGATGTACTTGAAGTATTTTTCTTGGTTTCTTTTTCTTTGCCATAGAATGAATAGAATTTTGGAAGTAATTTGAAGGTAACTTGCAGAGTGAAGGGAAAACCACTCTTGGATGACTGGAAATGTTTACAGATTAATTTATCCATGGACAACTTCAATGTGCTGTTCAGAGAAAATAAGGATTCTTTAAGTTGTTTTCAGTTTTTTAAAAATTGCTTTCAAATGGCAAAGATGCATACACCAGAAAATTGTAATAGGATTTATGCTTACTGTTTTATCTGCAAATTATTTCAGGTGTACATGACTTGCTTTCAGTTTCCCAAAGCATAAACAATTTGCATTTGTAGAGATTTTCATCCAGTAAATATCTCCCTGTCTTTCCTTAAGAACAGGACCATGAATTAAACGAAACTAAAACTGCATATAATGAAGCCAGGACATTTTGCTTTTCATAGGTTTCCTGTATTTGTTTAGGTTTTTTTTTTTTTAAATAAATAATGCTTCATTTTGCTTGAAGTGCACCTTTTCCGTTGTTCTGTCCTGTTCTGCTTTTCTTATTTTTACTGGAACGTAAATACTGAGGCTCACTAGATTTGCACAGTGACCTAATTGACTGTTCTGATCAAAGTGCTACTTGTTCTGTTAAAAAAAACCCAAACAAAACCAAACAAACATGTTAAGCCTTTATCAGCAGAGCCTTGTAAAGCTGCATTACAGTCACTGGCAAAACTTGACACAATTTACTCTGCTGGAAACAGCAAGCATTTTTCTACAAGAACATTAACATACAAAGCTTTCAGAGAAAATACTGAGCTACAATAATATAAAAGAAAACCTGATTTGCTTTGAAAACTTCATGAAGCATTTCTTATAACATGTAATTAAAAAAAATCTTAATCTAAACTTTGTCATCTTTCCAACATTTCCTTTGTAATTAGACTTGCTGAGGATTTTCCATCAGGGCTTTTTGCTGAAATATGCAGTGTCTGCAAAGTCAACGTTTTCCACTGGAAATTGTTGGGATTTGCCTACCATTGTTCAGGTTTTGCATCTGGAGGACCCAAATATGAATTTCAGGTTGGTTGACATCTGAGCTACCTTTGGTATGTTACTGTATCCCAGGCACTTGGAGGACCTTTTGGCCCTGTCCCCTTAGAGACCTGTCTTCCTGAATGCACCAATGCTTTCGATTTTGCTCATGTCCCTGAGAGACTATTCTCCTCCTCTTTATGAAATATTCATGAGCACACATGGTAACACAAACTACAGTATCTGTTGAGGAAGCATAATTTACCATTATTTATAACCATTTACTTGTCAGTGGACTTCGAGGTTTGATGGTAGGACTGATTACAGGAGTTGTGCTCCTAAATTAAGAGATTTTTACCATACAAACTAGTTTATTCACATGGTGAGCTGGAGTACATTGTAGTTCATATGTCAACCGAAAAGCTACCTACCTAATCCTCATTTGCAAAATCAGATGCCATTACTTTCTAAATTTGCAAGAGCCTGCTTGATTTTTTGGATTGTGGACTGTGAAGTATCAGCAGTGAGAGATATTTATTTTCTGCCTGAGTAATCCATGCAAATGACTGAAAAAATAATCAAGGACCACAGCATTGATGGTTTGATAACACTGGTTGATGGATAGCCCATAGATGTACTGAGAACACCATCCATGAAGCTGGGGAAGACAAGGCTGTGCTGGGGAGACTTTTGTTGGCAAGCGGATGAGATCTTTCTGCCCAGTGTTTCCTGCCTTTAAACTATTTGCCACTTTGGGAAGCCATCCATCACACATTTTGGCAACCTTGTTAGAGGAAAAATAGATTTTACTCTCAACTCTTTTCAGCTTTAGACTTTGACTTCCTATTTCCATTTCTGCTTGCACCCATAATTCAAAGGATTTTTTTATAGAAAACTTTTTTTGGGTGGGGAGTGCTGGGAGAATATGTTACTGTCTTTATTTTTGGAATGTTCATGTTGCTGGAATGGAGTAAGTAAAACAAAAATGTAATAGCAAAATAGACCTTTTAAAAACAGCAAGAAAAACCTCAATTTTTCACATCTGACAGGCAGAGAAAATCAGAAAGCAGTTCTGGCTCACTCCTAAATGCGGTAGGAGCTGACAGAGCATACATATAACTATGAAATATATTGTAAACATAGATATATAAAGGAGATGAAAGGATACTACATGAATATATTTAAGCAACAACCATCGTGTTACTCTGGAAATGCTCTCAGGTCTGACTCATGTGATAACTCAGCCAGTGTCCAGTGGACAGCTTGTCTGTCCGTCTTCTTAGACATATGGATATGAGAGTGCTCGCTGGGAGCCAACATATAATAAACAAAGTGATAGATATAATAAACAAAAGTGGAGCCAGGCAGGTTGGCAGCAGAAAATAAAAATTGGAAAAGTAAATCAAAGAAATTCTTCGGTTATATATACAGACTTTCCCACATGAAGGAACCAGCTCTAACCCATGTAAGAATGTTGAATTGCGTGCACATAACTGTAGCATTTACAAACAGCGCATAAAAGTCGGCAACATTACCGAAGCTGGTAATTTAGGAGGAGGAAAAAAGCACTATGGATAAAATCGTATCCCCATTCAACTATTAATTCTATTCAGCTAGGAAAAACGGAGAAACTGCACAATACGACGCAAATTGTCCCTTTTTTTTTTAGTTGTCATCTTTTTATGCTGCTTTTTCCGTCAGTGTTGCTTTTCCTTTGCTGGACCATATTCTACTTGAACTTTCCATTCACTTTTTCAGCAGTCTCCTCCCTTCTAGTTCACTGATGAATCCAGATTCTTTTAACCTCATTGATCAGTAGATGTTTTTCTTTTCGTTTTCAGACTTTAGACAGCATACTGTTGTCAAAGGCTGGGTCATTTCTAAAAGACACTTTTTCAGGGAGGGCAACTGCAACCTCAGCTTTTATTTTGCTTTAGTTTGTATTTTCACATGATTCCTTTGGGAGGGAGGGTGTCTTCATATGTTTTTCAACCAAGAAAAGATGTATTCTACTGCTGTAGACACTTAATATTTTCAGGATGCCACCACTTCTTCAAAATGAGTTGATCAAGGATTGCCAAGATATTGGAAGAGTGTTCCTGTCTCAGCATTTTCCACTCTGAAAACCATGTATTTGTGCTCTTGGAAGTTACTTGAATAGGGTTTAAAGATTCAAGTACACTTTAGCTACGTGAATCATGTTGTGAATATAAAACAGATTTTGTTCAGATTCATCACCATTGATTTAAAATCAGAGCTTATTCTGCTATTATCCACAACTGAGGAAAAACATAGGCCTGTCATCTGGAAGAATATTAACACCTTTACCAGATGACACAGGCGGGCTGCGTGTTTCTGTGAACACTGAGAATAGCTTGACTTCTGAAGCATCTCTAGGGGCTGCGAACAATGAGCCAGAGGAAGCGGGCGTCTGAAGATGCAGAAAGTTCACTTCTCTATTGGCTGTTGCTGTCTGGCTACCAGCTGCAGGTAAACCCATCAGTTCAGACTGGTGAATCTGAAATCTAGAAACTGCATTTTCAGGCAAGGTAATTACCCTTTTGTGAAAGGGCATTCATATAGTCATGAATAAAATCCACTATTGTAAAAGAGGAAAAAGTGATATATACTGAATATTGATCCAATTGAGATGTTGCTATGCTGAGAACATTAATATATGGTAGATATTAAGAACACAAAACCACACATGTACAGTATGTTTTAAATATTTAGAATCACTTTTGTAATCCCAAGAGCATCAAAGTCATATTGGAAGAGAAGGGGATTTAGTTGCCAGTTTGACAAGCTTGGGCTAGAGGGTAACTCCGGTTTAAGTACAGATGGGACAGTTTGAAGCATGGAATGTCTTTTTCTCTTTTGTACATATGTAACTGCTGTCTTGTCACACAATATATCACTTCCAGGGATTTTGTAGAGAATATGTAGGAAAAATATAATATTTGAAGGGTGGGAAGAAGCAAATTAACCCTTGTTTTTTTCCCATAAAGTAGCACACCCATTGGTTTCCTGATTACAATCAGAAAATTTAAAGGACCTTATTTTTTACCACCACTGTCAAAGGTTTTTTTGCTTGTGTTAATTGAATATTATAAATTGTTTTCAGTAGTTTAAGTAAAAAGTGTTAATTTCTTTGAGAGTTAACTGGTTTCTTTAGCATTGTGTACTGCATTTGTTTAACTTGGGAATTTTGTTCAGAACAGAAAACTTCAGATTTCTGTAGGAAAGTCATTAGATTATTGTGCCACCAGAAGGGCTAATAATTGCTTTTCTGCCTCATGAGTGGTTACTGTAGCTTGTGTGCTCACTCACTGTTTCTACTGCCAAAAAACCAGTTCAGTTCAGTGGTAGCTCAGCTACCTTTGGTTGCTTGAGCAGCACTACTGAGTTCCTCCTGCCTGTAGTTCTGTTGCTTGCTTCTGCTTCTAGATTATGCGTTACGCTTTAGCCAAGCCAGAGAATTCAGCTCATGTTGTTCTTTTCTGTTAGTTGAGATGCTCATTCTTGCCTGCCTTCTTGTTATCTTGTTAACCCTTATCTTGCATCAGAATTAAGATTGCACGTACTCCTTTTGCAAGGCAGTGTTGCTCTAAAAGACTGCCATGCACTGCCCTTTTCTGATGGCTGTTTTACCACCTATTTTCTGGGAGTGGAATTAGTGGAATGGCATTCATCAGTACATCAATATAAAATCTAGCCTATGTACTCAAGATAGTAGGCTTAAAGACTAATTCTCTTGTAGAAGAAAGGTTGCTCCTTCTCCCACTCTTGTCTAAATTGTTACCTTTCAGTGGGTTCAGTCTCTTCCCAGCTCTTTCAGCTTTCCTTCTTTGATATCTGTTGGTGGATGACTTCACTTATTTGACTTAAACTTTCTGTAAGTTACTTGTAAATCAGACCTTCCAGTCTTGAATAATTTTCCCTACCAACATTTTCATCTTGTCTTTTTGTATTTCTTCTGTAATCTTATCGCAAAGGAAAACATAATATGGCTAGAGCTCGCTGGAGAATGAGCTCTGCCAGGCAATTTCAGGGGCATGTTGCTGTGATTGCTGATGAAGGTACTTTTCTCCTCCAGTGTAACTTCTCTGTGCCAGCCTCAGTGGAAGTGCCTGTCACCATAGCAAAGCAAAGAAGTGGGAGAAAATGTTCCTGTCTCATCTGACTGAGTTCAAGCTGAACTGCCAGAGAAGGTGGCTGGTACTAATGATCCAAACTGTAACTGAGGCAGCAAAGTCATGGACCATTTTGTTCCATTTGCTGACTCTGCTGCCAGGGCCGCAATCTAGAGGACAGGCAAGATAACCAGCAGCTGGTTTGACAGTGTCACAGTTTGCTCCAGCTGTTGGCTTTCATAACAGTTGGTTCAAGTACCTGCAAATTTTATGTCAATAATCTTGACTATTAATTATTTAATTTCTGTGCCTGTTTTTTTTTTTTTTCAAGTAACATAGTGAAAAAGTCTGCTTTTGTTTTGTTTTGTTTTGTCAATTCTGGCGCTCTTCTTTATTTCACTTACTGTTTTCTAAAATGTTTTTCTAGTCAAGAATATTTTATTTTTACTAGTCAAGTAAAGCTTAAGTTGAGATTATATATATATATTTTTTTTTAATAATGGAATTAAAAAACATAAGGAGTTGTGTTCATGAATTAGGGTCTACTTAATTTTACAGTTCTCAAAACATAAACAGAAGAAGAAATAATATAAAATCTGTCATTGTTTTAGAGGAGCAAAAATGTAGTCAGTGTAGGTAAATGATATGCATTTTTTCAAAATATAGAACTGTTTTTATTAATAACATTCTCAATTTAAATAAGCATTTAAAGTTTTGGAACACTTTCAGAAAAAGAACTTTGAATGTTTCCACTGTCAGATTTTCTTTGTGTAAGTTGATAGTGTAAAATTCCAATTTATAAACTGTGAAATGATCAGTGATAGCTTTAATGTGAAAAATATAGCACTAGTTATTAGACATTTCAGAGGCCTAATGAAAGTCTTCATTTCCAGCTAGATCATGTCTAAAAATTTAGCTGAACATCAATATTTATATTTAGGTAGTGCAGGAGTTTGAATCATACCTTCTTTCAAGTTCTAAATATGGACCATGTTTACATTAGTGAATCATAAGCATAGAACTTAGAGCTGAAATAAAATCTTTTTCTCCAGAGGTGCTTAAATATACATGACCCAAATCTTGGATCGTATATGCATAGTTCTGAAGAGCTGTATATTTCAAAACAAAAGCAGAACAAAACAAAAAAATCATTTGCAATTCTTGCAGTGCCTTGTGATAGGTAAAACTTAGTATCGTGGAAGTAAATAAACTGGTCGCTTATGTACAAAAAGAGAACATTACAAGCTTTACATTGCCTTGTGCATTTACTATACGATTATGCTGAATACATCTTGTTTATCATAGGATCCAAGTTTTATTTCTTGGCACTTGCAATTTGTTTGCTTTTAAGAAGTCCCAACCTCTTCTGTGGAAGTCTAGTCTGAGACATAGTTTTTTGGACTAAGCATACATTATATTAACTGCATGGTACAAAGAAGCTGCTGAAGAAATGTCCTTTTACTCTGTGAATATGGATATTCATGTGTTCAAAACAGGGAAGTTTTCTTGAGGACAAGCTCTAATTGCTCCTATTTGAACATATCAAGTGAAATCGAAGTGGCTTTGTAAGGCTTTTTTTGGTTTGTTTTTTTTTTTTAGATTAATTATTGCCTAGTGTCTATGCTGCTTACTATTTCAAGAGGGACTACAGTGAGCAGAGTAGGGTGTTAAAAGAAGCAATGATGGAAGACAAGCAGGAAAGAAATCGTAGCATGTTCATTGTACAGCATAAACAAGTTCGTGATGACAGAAGCTCCTCTGGAAGCTACTATGAGAAAAGACAATTTCGGGCATTCATACTCATCTAAAATATGCATCTTTGCAATGAAATAAAGTAGCACTACAGTTAGGGGAAAATATCTTATTTGAAAAATATAGTACTTTGTGATGTAATATGTGTTTTGGGAGGAGGAAGGAAGAGGTTGATAAGTTGCAGTTGTGAGTGAAGAAAAGCCTCATAAATAAGGCATTAATTGGCATTGGTTTATAATACTTAGGCTGCATCATTGTTTTGCACATGGCATCAAGGAGCCTGATTAGGCAGTCAGAGCAGGGAAATATCTTATTAACACTGGTGGCATAATTTAGTGTAGCAGTGGACAGAATCTGTTTTACAAGTTTCATTGTCCAGGGTAGGTTCTTTTGAACATGTTTTAAGTTGCTGCCTTTTACTCTGGAAGTGGTGCATTAGATTATATTCATCTGTTTTCTCTATCTGCCTGATTGTTTTTAAACTGTAATATAGAACCTCATTAAATCGAACCAGTTCATGAATGTGCCCTAGCTTTATGTGGAAAAAACATAATAGCAGAAGACTTGTTTTAGAAGTCATAACTGTAAGTAGCCTGAAGTAAAAGCAAACACTACTTTTGTTTTAGTATGTCTTTGATATTTCACATCCATCTTAGAGGACTGCGTGTGATTGCATGGCTTTTATGTATGTAATGCTTCATAATACACATTTCCAGGAGGAACCATAATTGCTAGCCTGAGGTTTTTAGCTCAGATGTAAAGTAAAACTAATCTTTGGTGGGAGGGAGCTGGTGATTTCTAATGGTAGTAGTACAAATTCATAACTCTTGTCTAGGGAAGAGTACCAGAAGTAATTAGTATGTTGAAATGATTTTATCAGATTGTTCAATATGCATGGAAATTAGTACAAATTCTTTTGAAGCAGGCATCATAGAATCATAGAATAGTTAGGGATGGAAAGGACCTTAAGATCACCAAGTTCCAACACCCCTGCCAGGGGCAGGGACACCTCACACTAAACCATGTCACCCAAGGCTCTGTCCAACCTGGCCTTGAACACCGCCAGCAATGGAGCATTCACAACCTCCCTGGGCAACCCATTCCAGTGCCTCACCACCCTCACAGTAAAGAACTTCCTCCTTACCTCCAATCTGAACTTCCCCTGTTTATGTTTGAACCTGTTACCCCTTGTCCTCTCACTACAGTCCCTCATGAAGAGTCCCTCCCCAGCATCCCTATAGGCCCCCTTCAGATACTGGAAGGCTGCTATGAGGTCTCCCCACAGCCTTCTCTTCTCCAGGCTCAACAGCCCCAACTTTCTCAGCCTATCTTCATACAGGAGGTGCTCCAGTCCCCTCATCATCCTCGTGGCCCTCCTCTGGACTTCTTCCAACAGTTCCATGTCCTTTTTATGTTGAGGACACCAAAACTGCACACAATACTCAAAGTGAGGTCTCACGAGAGCAGAGTAGAGGGGCAGGATCACCTCTTTCGACCTGCTGGTCATGCTCCTTTTGACGCAGCCCAGGATACGGTTGGCTTTTTGGGCTGCGAGTGCACACTGAAGCCAGCTCATGTTCATTTTCTCATCAACCAACACCCCCAAGTCCTTCCCTGCAGGGCTGCTCTGAATCTCTTCTCTGCCCAACCTGCAGGTGTGCCTGGGATTGCCATGACCCAGGTGTAAGACCTTACACTTGTCATGGTTAAACTTCATCAGGTTGGCATCAGCCCACCTCACAAGTGTGTCAAGGTCCCTCTGGATGGCATTCCTTCTGTCTCTCCAGCTTAGCTTTCAGTTTTTCCCTGTCTTTTTCCAAGGCCAAAATTAAGGGATCTGGCGGAGCTATATGAATTTTGCATTCCGTCTGTCACTCCGGGTGGTTTAAGTGAAAATCATATCTGCATACATTACGTCATCTAATTTTCCTTGCCGTCTCAAAACAACATTAATTGTAATAATGTATCATATTCAAAGATCCATTTTTAGGCCATTTTTCCTGATCTTCCAAAGTATACAAAAGCCACCATTGGTTACAATATTTTATCAACGTTTCTCATTTACCGAGCCCCAAAGAAACTCCCAGTTCTTTCCAATGTGCCAAAATGCACTCTAAAGGGCTCTTTTTTCAAGATCTCTCCACTCTGCCGATTTCCCATTATCAGTCTTACATTCACACACGCACATGGGATCCCACACATACACTCCACAGTTGCAACGCTTGAGACAAAGACTAAAATTCTATCAAACAAACAATTAATAACACAATTAGTCTGTCACCAATACCAAAATCACAGGACCAAAATCATCATTCTAACAAGCCACAACATAAGTCAAGTACCAGTATAATCCGAAACCTTTTCTACAAGACCCCCACTGCGTCTTATAGGACCCAAACCACAAGATGCCCCCTGCTTCTTGTGGGTATATACCAAAGGGATTAAATACCAGTATAATCCAAAACCTTTTTTACAAGACACCCACTGCGTCCAAACCACAAGATGCCCCCTGCTTCTTGTGGGTGTGTGTTTATTTTGTTGAAGACCTAAATTCAAATTTAAACTTCAGCATTTCAAGATTACAGTATGCTTTTTGCCTTCAGCTTTTGAAATGATAGATAGTGGCTTTGCCTGGAAATTGTTTTTGGTGCTTACAGTCTCCTCTATTTAGGAAAAATCTTGGAATAGCATAATGGAAGTGTCATGCTTTTTTAAAACATTTGCATTATCCTCGAGAACATACACGTTTGCTGATCATTTGTGTACTCTGTCAAATATTACCTGCCTTTTATTAAGTAGAAAGGAAACTGGCATCAGAGAAGTGTAGCCATTTTCTGGTCTTTATTGAGGAGTTCCTTCTTAATCGCTATTGTAATTGTTACAATAGACTTGTTATTACCATCATGGAGATGATATATTCCGTATCATCCATGTCAACAATGTTGATGTGTTCTGCTTTATCCTAAACATTTCAATATTTTCCAAACTGCTTTATTTTTATTGTCAGGAAGGTTATCAATTTGTAAATTACTTCTGCTATTCAGACTACAAATTTTGTTAGAATGACTCTTTGAGAACAAATACCAGGCCCAAATATAAGATATTCAAGAATTTAGGAGCAACTACTTGGAAACAGAAGCATCTGAAAGCAGTAGATAGAATTATATGTATGGCTGTTGCTGTTATTCATGCTACAATGCATAGTTTACACTACAAAATAAAAGCATTACTTAAACATTTTTTACCAGTTTAGAAGGTATTATAAATAATGAAGGCTTTTAAAAATAGAGAAGAACTTCAAGTTATGTATCTAGAAGAAGCTGTGAATTTTAGATTACAGCTAAGATTTATTTATTTTTTTTTTAGAGCCTTAGGGAAATGATCTTTTTAACTCCCTTTGACTTTGACTATTTTTATTACTTCAACAAGTTCATAAATGATTTCATTTTTAAGACTGAGCCTTTTGTCAGGCTTTGTTAGACTTTTCTTCGAAAAATCTATTGTTTGAGCTTTGCATGAACTGGAGATGCAACAGAGGCAAGACATGCGACACATGGTTGATAAGGACCAGCCTAAACCAAATCATTCCAGCATTATGTTCCTCCTTAACCATGAATTCCACAATAAATTAAAAATTCTTAAAATAATTTGCAGCTTATATGAAAGTGAGCTAGTATGAAAGGGGTCCAGTATCCAGGTTGGCTTCCGTAGCTCCTCTGAAGGGAATGGTTGGGCAACAGCTTGATGTCGTGCATCTCATGAACAGAAGTACTGGAAGATGCTTATTTAGCGTATTTGTTTCATAATACTGCTTACCGTATCGCAGAAACTTTTTATGTAGGACATGAAGAATGATATTCTTACTTTAGGAGACTTAGTTTTTTTCCTGTTCATAATAATTGTAATTTCAAGCTAATGTGCAAAGCACTTGCTGGTTTTGTGTGTTTGAATACAGTGTTCTGTATCCACTGTTTACTAGATGTGTACATTGTGTATATGAAAACATACTTTATGGAGTTGTTTCAATTTGACGTGTGTTAAAATCGTATATAAGAATTCAGTCTACATGTGTCATGCTAGTAGAGTCTATAAATAATATTCTCTGCTTTGTTTTTCATAAACTTTTCAGATGTCAAATAATATACTATTAATGTTTCCAGGCATTGCTCTCTGTACATGATATTGTTGCTCAGAAGAGCTACGATCCTGTCTTGCCCCCCATGCCCGATGATATTGATGAGGAAGAAGATTCAGTTAAAATAATCAGGCTGGTCAAAAACAGGGAACCATTGGTAAGTAATCCTGTCTTTTGTTTTGAGATTTTGTGTTTGTGCACTGGGGGGGAGTGTTCAGATAATAAACGGGAATAGGTGACATTAACTTGAAATGTGGACAGACAGACATTACGTGTGTTTGTTCATAACATTCAATAATACCCTTGTGAATTCCATTCACAGTCTTTATTAGTAAAGCACATGAAATAAATAATAAGGATTTGTTCATTCATGGTGTTTGAGCATTATATATGTGGGTCAGAGTGAGTATTTATGTCACTAATGTATTCATCTTTTATCTTGAATTCGAATCATGAACTGTTTTAAAATGAGAGAGAGAGAATGAATCCCCAAAGAAATCTCGACCTATGTTGTGCACTGTGCCTCTTACCATTCATGTAAAAAAATGTGACCTTCCAGTACACTGAAAAGAAAGCATAAAAACATATTTTAAAACACTTGCATTGAAATCTGGGCAAATTTAAGATGTCTGTTGTTGTACTTTGGATTATGAATACTAGAAAGTTAATATCTTCATGGGGATATCTGGAAAAATGAAAGGACTAAGCTTAGGTTGTGTTACAAGAATATTTAAATATTTTACTGATTTGGTTATTTTTATTTGCTGTAGAGTGGAAGTCATCCTGCATAAAATTTAACTGTATTCTTTTTCTCGTGCAAACCAGTAAGAGCTTCGGTTTATATTATACTTTCTATTTGTTTTAACAGATAGCAATCCTGAAAAAATACCTGCAAAGTTACTTTGAGAAAGCTGTGATTTTGTACTTGAGATGACTGTGGGAGAGCAATGCCTCTGTTAGACATACAGGGTAGTTTGTCCCACAGTAAATAACTCACTATCACTTTTATTCTTGATGTATTTCTGGTATCAGTAAACAAGAAATAAGTTTTGGTATTAACTGACTGTAGGTGCCCATGGGCATAATTAAAAGTTTGACCATATGGAAAGTTTTTACTTTGTTATAACATAATTAAACCCTTTTTTTTTTTTTTTCCCCAAAAAAATATTTAAATCACAGCTTTAAGCTTTCCTCTTCTTCATCAAAGAAATTCTTTGAGGAAGAAAGCAAACTTGCTTTAGGATACTCAGAAAGAATATTAATTCTGAAAGGTGTGAAAAAATTTGAACATGTAGTATGAAATGAGTTCCAACTGAGCAGCTTATTTTTAGTGTTCATGAAAAGACCCTTGATTTTTCCTGCATTTGTCAGGAAAATTTTCATAAAAATCTTAATTTACATAGTTTCGTGTTTCAGACATTATTTGCTACTAAGATTTTTTTGAGTTAAATACTGTAAATTGCAAAATGTATAAATACAACTTTGGAAACAAAACTGAGGGAAAACTTACATGAGATACATAAAGTTTTTCAGATTTTAAGCCCTTTTAAAGGGACAGTTAGGGTTGCCTAAGCCAAAGATTATCCTTGGATTGTTCCTCAAATTCCACTCTTACCCATTTACTCTAGTGGTATACTGAGCACTTGCAGATACCAGTGTGTCTGTTATGGTTTAACCCCAGCTGGCATCTCTGCCCCACGCAGCTGATTGCTTACTCATTTTCCCCAGTGGGATGGCGGGGAAGAAGGGAAATCAGAAGGATGAAAGTGAAAAAACTTGTGGGTTGAGATAAAGACAATTTAATAGGTAAAACAAAAGCTGCATGTGCAAGCAAAGGAATCCATTCACCACTTGCCATGGGCAGGCCATTTCCAGGAAAGCAGGGCTCTGTCACACGTAATGTTTACTTAGGAAGACAAGCACCATCACTCAGAACGTCCCCCCGCTTCCTTCTTCCCTCAGCTTTGCATGCTGACCATGATAACATTGTGGTATGGGATATTTCTTGGGTCAGTTGGGGTTAGCTGTCTTGGCTCTGGCCTTCACGTCCTCCTGTGCACCCGCAGCCACTTGCTGGTGCGGTGGTGTGAGGGGCAGAAAAGGCCTTGACCCTATATAACAGCTGCTCAGCAATAGCTAAATCATCCCTGTGTTGTCAACGTGGTATTCAGTGCAAATCCGAAACATAGCCCCATATCAGCCACCATGAAGAAAATTAACTCTATTCCAGCCAAACCCAGCACAATCTCTTAAAAAGTGCGTCCACAGTTAGCACAGCTCTTGTGCTAAGGAGGTGACAGAGAGGGTTTTATTTTGAGCTTTCTTTTACTAGACAGGATAACAGCCATGGAAAACAAAAAATGTGCGAGAACTCAGTTCTGTGGTTTTAAGACTGCTTAGTTTATTTACCAAGGCAAAACCAACTTTATAATGGAATCTGTAATAGACCTATTCTAGGAAGAGGCAAAGGATGGAAGCAAATTGGAGCCTACAACTACTTGAGAGTGGAGAGCTCACAAGGATAGTAGAGTCAAACTCTTCTCAGCAGTGGAAGATGCTAAAACACAGGGCAATGGCCACAAGTTGCAGCCCTGGGAAGTTTAGACCAGAAATTAACAGTATTTCATTAGTGTGTAGTGTTCTCCTGCTCTTCCATAACCCACCCATAATCCATTTTAACATTATTAATGTTAACATCAAACATGAATTTCTTTGCAGCAGCTTTATAGTGACTTATTATGGCACCATCACCACTATACATAACAAACCTATTATTAATTTTTTTTGTCTTCCCTAGATTTTTTTTGTCCCTTAGGTAGGGGCGAGAATAAACATGGACAGTAATCTAGGTAAGGTCTTACCAAAATATGGCACGGCAGAATAAATAAAGATAGGTTTATACTATGTATATTAGATCTACTGCATTTATGCTTCTGCAAGTTAGTTTACTAAAGGAAATACATGCCATGATATATGTTTACTAAACTATTTAATATTTTATTTTCTATTTATTTTCATGTCTTTTTAGTGGCTTTTCCTTCAGAGCTTGTTCTAAACACTTGGCTATTCTTAGTACAGATCAAAGAGTCTCTGCTTGTTTGGTTTATCTATTCACTATTCTCCTGTCAAAAAGTCTGACTTCCACCTGCATCGTTATATCAGGATTCTTGCTGCTGAGTTCGAGATTGAGGCACCTTACAGTATTTCTACTGGGATAGAGATTGTCTGGATTCTCGGCTTGAAGATACAGAGCTCTTAGAACTTTTCTTTCAACTCAAATAGATTATCATTCACTATTTGTACCCAAATAGTAGAGATTGGTTTTCTTCAAAGTAGTAAGCTTTACGTCAGTTGCATGCCCTGGGCTTTCTTGAATCAGGTGTCTCCTTTGGATGACTTTCAACAGTAGTCTCTGTGAAGCAAATGAGGCACTCTCTTCTTTGGAATATATCTAGTGACCATTTTTGTATAAAACTACACCACATTTACTCTTGTACTTCTTCGTGCTTTTCCTCAATCTAAGCTTGAATTCCCAGGAGTAATCATCTGAAAAGAGAGGAAAACACATGGTTTCTGTGAGGGCCTTTTGTTTGCCAGTTTTCATCAGTTCAGAAGTCAGTGCTGAACTTTCATCCAAATTTTTGGAGGAGATGATTTAACGTTTTGCTAATCATTTTACAGTTGTTTTGTTTGTTTGGTTGGTTTTGGTTTTCCTAAATGCTCTATTAGTAAATGCCATTCTAGCAGTTTCTTGCTTAAGAGAGGTGAAATTGTGTTTGGAAGTTTATCTGAATGAAGTAATTCAGAACATCTCTGAACCTTACGTAGAGAAACATCTCTTTTCAGAGATTGTCCAAAATTCATCTGGCTATAATTTGGCCTTCTATCAGCTTGGAGGGTTTTTACTTTTGCATACCTCTTCAGGGCTTTTTCAGCCACTGCCATGTCCCTGGGTAGTACTCCTGACTTCTAAGATGTACAGCCACACTACCAGGAGTTCAGTTCTTGGCCTCTCACTACTTCCAGCTCCCAAATGATATTCCAGGTTTGTTACAGCTGTCATGCAGTTACTCTGATTAGGATGTTTCTTCATGTTAAGGTGGTTGCTTTTTCATCACATAGATTCATTCCACATAAATCTAGTCATTTGAAAACTCATTTCTATGCTGTGTCTATAGTCAACAGAAAAATAGGCAGATCTAGAGAATAAACCACACCATCTATTTAAGAAGCCTACCCTAATGAAAGGATTATTCATTCTCTGGAGTTGCCTAAGTTGTTTTTTTTTTCATTAACTATAGGAGAAGCCTAGACACCTAGCTTGAGCTGGGTACCTGATTTCCATAGCTGAACTTGGGAAAAATGAGTTCTGGTGTTTTAAAAACATCGTCTGCATGGTTTGTTTGTGCAAGTTCTACAGCTCTTCCTTGCCTCTCACTCTGAGTCCCCTTAGCTTGGTTCTTACCAGTGAATGAACCCAACTATTTTATTGGTAGGATTAATTTGAGTGTAGGGATAGCTTTAGTATGTATAGTCTACATGTAAATGGCATCAACTTTTAAATAACTGTTCACTATAAATGAAGTATAGTTACTTCCCTTAAGTTTACCTGAAGATGGTAAATGTATTTGCATTTTCAATAGAGCATGAAATAAGGCTTATTGAAGTACTTATTTCCGTTCAACATCTGCACGTGCTTTTATTTAACAGAAAGGTATGCAGAAACCTATTTACAAAAAAACGTGTTACTGTTGTTTCCAACTCACTTTTTAGTAATTTATTTTACGGGCCAGTCTTTCTTTAAATGTAAAGGTTTATAATGTTTAGATTCTGGAACCAGCAGATAAATGGATGAACTAATAAAGCTCATGTCTGTGAAACCCTGAGTGATGCTCACCAGTCAGTATTACTACATGAAAAATGGAAAAAAACAAACAAATAAAAAAACCTTTAACAAATTAAAAAAAAAAAAACCAAACCAAAAACCCCAAACAACAAAAAATCCCCAAACCAATGACCCAAACCCCACTGAAAGAGCCTTGCTGAGGGAGCTTGTATTATTTTTGGTGCTTTTGATTGGTATATACCTTTAAACATTTTCTCGGTCTGATCACCATATGGCTCCCAAACTCCTTATTTTTCCCTTTAAAAGTATTTTAAACTGAGCTATGCTATTACATCTGTGTATGTCTCATTTAGGGTAACTTACATTTTGGCTCTCAACACTGAAAATATTTTCCAGCTCTCAAAGTCCAGTCTAACCTTCTTCCATTTTTAAAGCTCTAAATGAGGAGCTGCACTGCATATGTAACTGAAAGTACTGGAGCTGAACATCTCATAAGGAGAAATTCTTGCCAGATTATATATACCTCATAGTTTAAGCAGGGCTGGCAGCAGTACAAGAGAAGCTGCTTTTTCAGAAAATCAACTCTTCAGGTTTTCAAAAAAAATCCACTTGTGTTTGATGATTCCTTTTTAAGTGTTCTAAATTAGGAGGGAAGAGGAATTTAAGGAACCCTCTTTTTTCTTTATGCCCTATAGGTGCAGCAAAAATACACAAATGCAAATTCTGCTTTTCATGGGCCTGCCCATTTACTTGCAGTTTGCCATAGAGGAGTTATTGACAATGATATAACTTCAGTTAAAGAATTACCCTGTAAATTCAAACCTGATTTTGTGCTTTGTTTGAAAATTCCAATTGACCTTGTGTCTTTTCCTGGGACATCCTTCAAATTGGCTACTCTGTGCTAGGAAAATTCATTTTGTGCCAGTAGTGATAATCACAAAGAGCATGAGGTGACTGTTCCACTTGGACAAGAGCTGTATTGTTACTTCCAGATACTGTCTGTGTCAATTCTGTGATCTTAAATTGCACACAAGTTTCTTTTTTCTAGGGTCTGTCTCAAAACAAGGCATAGTGATGTGAAGTACCCATTTTCAGACATCATTGCTGGGCTGAGGTTAGCTGGGTGATCACAGTGGAAGGCTCAGTCATCGCTTGCTTTTTGCATTTGGCGGCATTTAATAGCATTGACTTTCAGGTAGAAGGCATAAAGCCCTTCTGTTCAAGGCTGTTTTCCCTTGATTAATTAGGAGAGCCTCTGTTTTATATGGACAATATAGTGTAAATGTCCTGTATTTCTATTTAGCTCTACCATCCTAATGCTGCTTTTTTAATTTTTGATGGATATATTCAGAAAAAAGACACTTTGTACTTTCAACCAGATGTAACTTTGCAGGTATTAATAATAAACTGTAAGTTAATAGCTGTTGCTGCAAGGTTGCAGCTGTTGCTGCATGAATTTAATACTGAGATATAGGCTAGAGGGGTTAATGCTTTGTTTAATATATTCCTAATGGTATGCAATTCTTTTTGCACAGAAGTCTGATCACGAATTTTTAAAGTGAGATTAGCTGTAGCTTTCTTTTTGAAACTCTCAACTCACTTAAAACTGTAATACGAGCAAATGCTTACTGTTATAATTACATTATAAATAATACATAAGAATAAGGCTAGCAAACTTGCAGAATTGCTTTGCTTATGGATACAATTTCGAACTTATAAATTTATGATGTATAGTAAAATGCACAAACACCGCATATCAATTTTGCTGCGGAGTGCTGGCTACTGTTAAAGTTTCTTCCAAAGAGAATGTTTGTGATAACTTAAATTTTTGCATTTATTTGCAGGAAACACAGCTTGCATATAACTCCTATAAATTAATCTCCCAGTTTTTGTCTTGTATCTTCCATCTTAGAGGTAGAAGGAAAGGGGAAGAAGTTTATTTACAGTCAATAAAGTTGTTAACTAGTAAAATGTCACTCCTGTTATTCATTGATAGATATTTCAGCTTTTTTTGTTCATGAAACACTTAACAAATGAAGTTGTGATAACCATGATGCTCATGTTTAATCTAAGCAAGTATAGGAAGGTAGCTATAAAAACAGTTTAATTATTCGAGGAACTTTGTAAAGTACTTACCTTACTTCAAGCACAACATATCACTGATGGAAGGAAATTCTAACCATTGATGGCAGAGTGCACATAGCACTGTCTTGTACTCAGAGGTGAAGTATTACTGTTCATTCACTAATCACAAATGCGGAAATGTTCAGAAAAATTGACTTAGCTGGCAGAATCCTAAATACCTCTGTTGAATTGCAAAGTTACAGCTATCACAGATAACTTAATGACATTTACATGGCAAAGTAATCTTGTGCAGGTAAAAAGCACTTGGCCAGGGAATGCTTTTTTTATGTTGTTATTTAAAAATACTGGATATAACCTTTTTGGAGGTGATTATACAGTAAGACTGCTCAAGTCCCCTTCAGTAGTCTGTGGATTCTATCTTCCAGAGGAGGGCCAGCATTTCCCCCCTCACTCCTTCCTGGCAGCCTGACTAGGATTGGCATCACAGCATAGCCAGTGGATTCATGACTCCATGGCATTTTCCCATCTCACTTGTCACTGCTGCTGCCTGCTGCTTCCCCATCACCTTGTGCCTCTTCTCAGCTCACCCTCGTTTTTCTAGTTACAAAGGCATTTTCCTCATCCAGACAGCTGCTAGCTGGAAATTTAATGACATGATGTCATTTTACCTAAATGCTTTGCGCTGTGTTTGTGTAATGTATGAAAACAGTCATGACTAGCTCAGGAAATGTTCCCCTCCTATGCATTTCTGTCCTGTGGCTATTCCAGGTGAGCCACAACATGCAGGGACATTTCTCACATTCATGTTTATTGGTAACACTGTAAGGCAAAATGATGATCACTGGGTACATAAGCAGTTCTAAGCATAAAATGTAACAATTACAAGCATATAAACTTTTTGTGCCCATAGTATATAACATGACCTTGTTTGACATAGGAACAGCAATTTATCAATTTTCAGCAGTAGTTTAATACAGTTCTAGCAGCATGTAAACTACACTGCAGTTAAGTTGAAAAGTAAACTTTTTCTATTATTTGTACTTTTTTAAAAAAGCCATGTACATACAGAATGCATGAGGCCAGGCTGGATGGGGCAACCTGGTCTAGTGGAAGATGTCACTGCCCGTGGCAGGGGGGTGGAATTAGATGAGCTTTAAGGTCCCTTCCAGCCCAAACCATTCTGTGATTCCGTAAGCTACTCCTGAATGGAAAAAAGGTCGCATTGTAAGAGGATGGTAATAGAGCAACGTATTTTATATATTCTTGTCATAGGCAAGTATAATTTCTGGCTTGTTCACATATCAGTGTAATGTCAACTTTTTTGCAGTTTTACATGTCAAATGTCTTTTAGTGTAGTGAATGAAAATTATGGTGAGATTAAGCAGATAACTTTGTTGTTGTTTGGTTGTTTGTTTTTTACCCAAGGGAGCTACTATTAAAAGGGATGAGCATACTGGTGCAATTGTGGTGGCCAGGATAATGCGTGGAGGAGCTGCAGATAGAAGTGGTAAGGTGTTGCTGCTTGGCACTAGCCATTCAAGTTCTAGAACTCAAACAAGATGAGCTAAAATGGCATATGTTATAGAAATTAAATACTTTCACAAACAAAAATACTTGGGGTCTGGACAGTTTTCCAAAGTGGTATTTCAATACTGGTGAAAGCATTCTAAATTTTTTCTGCAATTCTGTTGCAACAAGGTATCTTTCAGTTTGCTAGCAGATACAGGGGTATTTTTTAAGTGTATCATGGTTTATTTCCACTTGAATGCATCCACTTAGAAATTATGGTATATGCCAAGATTACAGTTTGCTGGTGGAGGAACTCAGGGTGGTTGCATTGTTTTCTATTTGGACATTCATTTGGAGTTTTAGCTGGTAATTCTCAAAATACCAGCACATCCTTGACTGCCATTGTTTAGTTTGGAATGCTCAAAGTCTGCAAGAACTCAAGCAAATAGTCCTGGATTATACTGTAAAGTGCTTCTTTTCACTGAAGAGACTCTAGGACAGCTGTGTTTCACACTTAGATGGGGTAATGGAGTAAGTCTAGATATATATATTGCTAAATTAGCAAGCATTTGTGCCACAAATTAGCACTCACAGCCTCAGTGATCCTTGTGGTACTTGCAGCTGTGTAGCAATGAGAAAGTAGTATGAGTAGAAAAAGAATTGGCATAGACATTTTTCAAACATCTGCATAGAAGCCTGGAAAAGTCATAGAGGAATAGTACTAATTTCAAGAGGAAGGAAGGGAGGTGAGTAAACCAACCATCTCAAACCTGTCTGTGAGGACAGTAGCTGTTGTTGTGTTCACCAGACATTACTGCTTTTAAATTAGACCTTAAGGCAGATGAACAAGGGAGAAAAAAGCTGGATGTTAATGGCATTTTTTGTATAATACATAGCTACACTTTACCAACTCCTCTTTGTCTTCTGTAGGTCTCATTCACGTTGGTGATGAATTGAGGGAAGTCAATGGGATTCCTGTGGATGATAAAAAACCTGAAGAAATAATACACATTTTGGTAAATACCAGAAGTTTTAACATTAATATAGGGGAGTAAAGAACAAGTAATTACACTTACGATTTCTGGTGTATTTCTTAGAAAGAAATTATATTCTACAATAATGCCTTTTCTTTCAATGCCATCATTTACAAACCTCTCCTTTCTCTTCAAGAATTGTTTTCTTGTGCATTACATATATATGCAATTACAGATTACTTGTAAAGAGTTAATTATGATAATATGGCTATAAATGTGTTGCAGAATGTTGCAGACCTCAGTGTGTAATCTACAGTTTTTAAGACTCACCCTGATCTATTAAATTAAAACTATTCCAAATTTATTCATTAATAAAGCGTTAACTCCCTGTGAAAATTAATTCATAATACGTGTACTTAGTAGACTGTATAACTGGTATATTAAGATTTTACATAGATTCGCAGTATATAGCCATATATTGTACTCCTCTGAACAATGCAGTCTCTAAAGCCAACCTAATTACTCACTTGTGGAGATTAAGGAATTTAGACTTTTTTAGAAATATTTAATTATCTTACTAAGAAATCAATGACGATCATGGCAGCTCTTTATATTCATGGTGTAGGAATTTCTAGATACACAAATACCTTGCTGTCCTGCTGAATTGAGTGGCTGTCTCACAGTTTTGGTTCATTAACCAAGGTGATTAATTTCGAGTTTTAGTCTACTGATATTCATACTTGCTTTCTGGTTTTGTAGTCCCCACAGAAACATATTTCCCTGCAAAAATTAATATTTAAAAATCTCTAGAAACACAATAGCAGGAAAAGGTGTGAACAATTTCCCCATTTACCTCCTTGAGGTACAATATAAACATCAAACACTACTTAGAGCTTGTTTCAAAAGTAACAGAATTATTGATTCTAGTCCTACGGCTGGTGAAATAAGAACTTGGCTGCTGCTTGTCAAACAGTGAGCTCTTGGATCGCAGACATGCCGGCAGAAGTATGTCTCGCTTGGTAGTGGACGGGCCTGTTTCCATTTTGCTTAAATTGTTGGCTGTCTGTTGCACTCTGCTAGTTTTATGAAACTTGTCAGCTGCATGCAATAGTAGCAGAGGCTCCAGCTGATTAGCACTTCCTTCAATAGCAAAATGTCACTGAGGCAGTGGGAATATAGTGTGGTTAATAAGTAAAATGCAGCCAGACACATTTTGAGTGGGATATAGGGAAAGATGAATGGATGAGGTGGTTGATGATGGCTAACTTGTTTTAAGATTTATAGTGAAGGGGTTTTTTTCCATTTAGTACACGTAGTCTATTCAAATATGTTTTTCTTTTCTGTTTCTTAAAGTTGCCAAAAGAATAAATCCCCCCAATAGCTCTGTATGATAAATATGGCACAAGTCTGTTTGACTGTTTCTTTCTTTTTTATTTTTTTTTCCTTGAAAAATGAAATGTTAGTTGGATTTTTCCATGAATGTCCAAACTGTGCCATGAGTCCAGCAGTTCCTTCTAATATGCATACATTTTAGCTGTAGCATTTGCTTCTGCTTTCAGTGCAGAAGTGGGACCTCTGAAACATGCAGTTTTTAACAGTCCATCTCTGCCTGTCAGTGAAGGAAATGAAATGGAGCATTTCAAGAGAATATTTTAATCTTTGCAATGCAAACTTTGGTATGATGAAGTTGTCAGACTCCACAGATCTTGCTTGGGAGAGGATAGATTCATTGTATTTGAGTATTTTTAAATTAATTTGCATTTCTTTTCCTTTTAAGAGTTCTTTGAAATGTACAGCTTTATTCTCAGTGTATTTTCTTTTCAAACATTCACCAGGCTCAGTCTCAAGGAGCAATTACATTTAAAATCATACCTAGTGTGAAGGAAGAAATGCCAGTGAAGGAAGGCAAGGTAGGAGGGACTATTTCAGAAACTATTGCAGTAACTGTTCTGCTGAGGATATATATTGTTTGCTTGGATGACAGAACCAAGAATGTGATTTATTCCTCCAGATTCAATTTTCCTAATGTGACAATGTAGCACATGAATTCTTCAGTATACATGTGCTGGATTTACAAGTGGGTGTAACATGGTTCTTAAGCCCTAACTCTACAGCTGTAAAGTTGACGTAGGTAATCTTCTGTTGTCTTAGAGGACCAGGCTTGCTTCCAAGTACTCCTTTTGTTCCATCATAAACTTAGTAGAAGACACTTGATAACAACTTGGTTCGAAAGATCCCCGTATGTGCACACAACTCACCTTTATAGATCCGTTAGCCTCGGATCATAGAGCCCGTACTACATTGGGTCTGTGGTTGCAGAAGCAATGAATTTAACATTCACATATGAACTTCTGTGTTAGATGTCCATAAGGATGTGTCACAGCAGTTAATGTTTATTGCTTTATATTATTTAACTCAACGGCTTTGAACAGCATAAGTAAAATTGGATTACATTTAATATTTTGATTCTAAAGATAAAACACTGTTTGTTTCAGATGTTTATCAGAGCTCTGTTTGACTATGATCCTAATGAGGATAAAGCAATTCCTTGTAAAGAAGCTGGACTTGCTTTCAGAAAGGGAGATATCCTTCAGATCATGAGCCAGGATGATGCGACCTGGTGGCAGGCCAGACATGAAGGTGATGCCAATCCCAGAGCAGGCTTGATCCCTTCAAAGCATTTCCAGGAGAGGTGAGCTACTGAGAAGCATAGTTTCATTATTTTTGGTAGTAAGAGAAGAGAATTCTTTCCCGAGTTGTTAAGTTAGCATAGTTGTCATATGTAATGCTCATAGATTACATGGTATGATCAACCTGCATTTGCAACAAGACAGCTGAACTTGGAAACCTGTTGCTGAAATACTTTGGATTTCCTTATTTGTCTGGCTAGAATTAATAATGACAAAACCTGATAGGATAATGCTGATCCAGATTGAAAGAAAAAACATATGGAAAATAGCACATCAGTATCTGTATTCACACTGATGCACTATGCAGGAATAGGAACTGAAGCAGGTTTTGGAAAGCTTACAAAAATTTGAGGCTGAGGATTAAATTTTTTTAGAATGTCAATAGATTGCATTGTTTTAAGTTAATTTCTTATAAAATCTCCTGGATATTTTGCAATAGTCTCATGATGTTAAGTGTTTATTAATCCCAAACTTGCTGTGAAAACTGAGGAGTTTGTGTCTTTCCCCTACTACCTCCCATTTCATAGGAGATTTGCAGTAAGAAGACCAGAAGTGCAGATTCAGCCACTGAAAATTTCCAACAGAAAGTCATGTAAGTCTCTTAACCTGGAATAGAAATCATGCTTCAGATCTCTAACCTTATAAAATAGCAGTTTGTTTCAGCCCTGTGACTACAGGATGCATTTCTCCTGGGCACAATGTTCTTGAGTACATCGTATCAGTAGGAAAATGAATATAAGAGCTGAAATTAAAAGCAGCTAGCAGTTTATCCCAACCCTCCAACTTAGTTTCTGAACCACTGAGCTCAGTTAGTGTTTTGTTATGTATAGTATCTCAAAGGTTGAAGAGTGTTCTTTCACTGTTGAAATAGTATAGAACTGGCTCAACAGATTTTATAATTTGGAGTGCATTAGAAAATACAGTATACAGTGAAATACAGTGGAATACAGTGAAATTTATATTGAGAGTGAGATAAAAGTTTGGATCATCTCCCCTTCTCTCCCCTGTATAGTTGGTGATTTTTTGCATCCTATGAATTGGCACAAATTTTTAAAAGTCAGGACATTCTGTTCTTTGACAGGCTTTCACAGAACCAGTTTTTACTGTTTTTTAAGCAAATTCATTCTTAACAGTCTCTGCTTTTAAATACAGTAGTTGCACAATGGAAGAAAAATAAGCTCTAAGAAAGTGCAATACATTGAAACAAATATTTTCTTTCCACTGGAATTTACATCAACATCTGTTTTAAGTATCATTGCATATTTTACTTGACCTGTTATTTCTTTCAGTTGTACAGACTCATAACAAAGTGAGTACAATGTAAGAAACTATCACGCTTCAGTATGTTCTAAATCTTAAATACAAACATGTTTGTGAGTTCAACTAGAAATATTCAGAAAGTGATCTAAAATTTCCAGCCATTTTTCATTCCTTAACATCAAAACAGAAAGTATGGATACTATGGCAAACGGTGGATGCTGGCACACTGAGTGCAAAACTAAATGCTTTTAACTTTAGAACTCCTCACCAGTGTTTCTATTGCAGTTTCCCTAACTCCTTGCTATGGCTTTTGTGTTTTGAAGTTCTTCAGTTACTGTTAGTTTTCTAATAATTTGCATTTTCTACCTTTCATCCCATTTTACCATTTGATTGTGTGCCCTAATGCTATTGTTAACTCCAAAGCCCTTGATAAGCTTATAATTACAGTAACGGACTATGTGATTGCACTGTAGCTTTTCTAATTTACATAGGTCTTAGAAACAAAGAGGAGCTTCTACAGCTTGTAGTAAATCTGTTGTTTTTCTAGGTTCTAGGTCAAGTTGCCCTGCCCCAGTTTTGGAAAAGTGTCTGATCCCAGGGTATAGCTATTTCTCTCTGTCCACTGTTCTTGAATCTGGATAATACCCTCAACAAGAGCCTTCAATTAAGGTGGCACTGATGCTTTTGAAGAGGTAAATCAGCTGCTGCAGCAACACTGCATGATTCCTTTTCTAATAGACTGCATCTTTTTAGTGACCTTCAAGTGAAAGGTTTTACAAGATGCATCTCACCCTTCCAAATAGACAGCCTGGACTTGACTGGGAATTGCCAAAATCGCAGTCCAAAGAAGATCCACGTTATGTCTGCTATTGTTGTCTCTGCTGTTTCCACTAACTTTGCCTTAATTGGCTTAAACAAGGGAGAAGAGTTCCTCTCTTCCTCCCCTTTCCTTTAAAACATGACAGGTCAGGCAGCAGGCCTATTATCCTTCTCTTTCAGACTTTGTTTAAACAAAGCAAGGTCCAGCTAAATATCATCCAGAAGGCAGTGGTGCCTCTTGATGGAGGAAAGACTGCAGACTAATGGAGGCTTGTAATTTTTTCTCTTCAACATTTCTTATGATAATCTGCTGCTGTATTTGCCAGATTTCCATGGGAAGAGGAGAAGTGCTGTTCTGAGTAGAGATCCATCCCATTTTTCAAAGACAAATATGTTTTTAGTGCTGGGAGGGAATTCAGGTCCTTCATGGAGGAGGCATTTTAAGGACCAGAATTCAGGTATAGAAAAAATGCTGTGACTAGAATGGTGCTCGAGTTGCTCTCAGGAAAACCTTCCACTTGCTTGGCTTTTCCAGAAGATTCCGTGTAAGCTGGGAAACCCCACAACCTTGTGATCTTTCTCAGGTTTGGCGGCTTTTTCATGTTGCCAAGCATGTCAGGGAAGCTGTGGAATGTGGAGGCCCTGTCTGTATTTGTTCACAGCAATCACCTTGCCAGAACTGGAGTATGCTGGAAAATCTTGCATTGCTCAGCTGAGCAAAAACCATACTGTTAGCATAGGAAACGTGTAAGGAAGGTGACAGAGAACAGAAATTTGGGAAGAACTTCTGGGTCTGATTCTTTTTTTTTTTTTAGCCCTTTTCTGTATTTTGGGGTATGGCCCACTGATTATTGTCCTCTAAAATTTTCTTTAACAAGTTTCCATGTAAGGAGGTGGGAAATTGGTAATGTTTTATTTCATCTGATTCTTTTTTAATCCTGTATACTGGCCTTCAGCTTGATACAGGATTACAGGATTCTCCAATGTTTAGAAGGGTAATTGTGGGAGGAAACTGATATTCTGCAGATCTTCATGAACTAGCTGTATATTGAGAGGTTGCTTGCTATCACAGTTGATCCCATCCAATCTTATCACCTGAATTTCCACAGCAGTTTGGAGGGAAAGGGCCATTTGCCAGCTGATATTCTTGTAGCTTCCCAAAGATGAAAACCTGTTGACTTCAGCAGAGCTGCTAATAAAAGTCCCTTTCCTGACAGGACTGGGAGTTGCACTAGGAAGCTTCCTTGCAACATGGTAAGTAGCACTGGGTATCAGCCTGCTCTGCTCAGTTGACTCATTTCACAGATCCCACGTTTTGTAATGAGGAAGAAACCTGGGTACATGCCTTTGTTTTTAATAGGGAGAATCAAGGAGAAATATTCCATTTTCTTAGATACCCAGAAAATCTGAGTCAGCTCTGGTTTCTTAAGTGGGCTTTTAGGGCGGTAGTGTCATTCTACTTGAAAATTAATCTAAAAATCAGTTTAAATCATATAACATATGAGAAGTATTCTGCAACTTCTTGTTTCTCCTCTCTCCTCAAGCCAGTTCTGGAACTGGGAAGGACTGTTGTATTTGTCTAGAAAAGAGTTCTCTGAAATGTAGTCAATAACTGCATCTACAGAAACATTATCATCCATCTATGATTTGCTTTGATAATTAAATATGTTTCAAAACCTACAAGGAGCTAGGTTGGATTACTTTTGGGAAACTATTTCCTATTTTGAATTTTTTAGTCTTTTCAGCATAGCAATGCATGTTATTTAAAGTTGTTAATCTGTACACATACTTCTGTATCATAAATCTGGAAGAAAAGTGGGTTTTTTTTGTGGTGCTTGTATGTGCACACTTACCAAGGAAAGAGAGTGGAGGTTACTTTCCACAGAACTTTTTCAGCAAGAATTATTTACATTGAAAAAAAAAAAGCCAGAGACCTAAGCCAATCAGTTTATAATAGAAATGACAATTCTTAGTTTCACTTTAATAGCCAAGTCAACTGTTTCAGTATGTCTATGTGTGAAGTACAAGTAAATAGCTTAGTTTTGTGGAAGATACATGTGAACCCTCTCCCTGCAGTTAGCCATTTTCTTGAAAGGCAAAGCAGAATCATTCTCACATTGCACCAAAGTGAAAAACCTTTAGTATGTCATGTATATACTGGAGGAGGAGGCAAACCAATGTACATTCCTTCCTGAAAGGTAGGTGAAAACACATTTTCATTTGCAAATAGAGAAGGCACATAGTTGATATCTGGGAGTAAGGTCAAAGGAAATTAGTAGTATAGGTGTAGCATATGCTGGCAAGAGATGGTTTTACATTGAGAGGAAGACAGAAAAAGTAGGAATAAAAAAAGGGAAAAGCAGGGAAGTGAAATTTTGTGTTGAGAAAGAAGAAAAGGAGAAAGTATTGCAACAAGGGCAGTGAAAGAATAGAGGGACAAAAGCTGTTCATAGAATCATAGAATAGTTAGGGATGGAAAGGACCCAAAGATCATTGAGTTCCAACCCCCCCGCCATGGACAGGGACACCTCACACTAAACCATGCCACCCAAGGCTCTGTCCAGCCTGGCCTTGAACACTGCCAGTGATGGAGTATTCACAACTTCCCTGGGCAACCCATTCCAGTGCCTCACCACCCTTACAGTAAAGAATTTCTTCCTCATATCCAATCTAAACTTCCCCTGTTTAAGTTTGAACCTGTTACCCCTTGTCCTGTTACTACAGTTTCTAATGAAGAGTCCTTCCCCAGCACCCCTATAGGTCCCCTTCAGACACTGGAAGACTGCTATGAGGTCTCCACGCAGCCTTCTCTTTTCCAGGCTGAACAGCCCCAATTTTCTCAGCCTATCTTCATATGGGAGGTGCTCCCATCAGCCCCATGTAGGCAAAATCCCATAGAGGAATTACTAGATTAATGCAATTAACAGTAATAAACAAGAGCATTACTATAGTTTGTTTCTTGATTCATTTTAAATCAAACACTAACGTATTTGCTTTCACATTCACCATTTCAAAAATTTAACAAGATTACTAGTAGGAACTCTGACTTCTTTTTGTTTGCTCTTATTGGCAAAAAACCTCGATAAATTCAACATTAATATGTGATAAGTTTTAAAAGCATGAGATAAGATGTGCTGACCCGCTGGTAAGATTGATAGTATTACTTCCCAGGCTCTGGGTTAGTGCAGAACTGATGGAGGGATAACAAACCTCTCAAACATTTTCAACATTTTTCTCAGTAACTAATAGGACTTTTTGGCCAATAGCAGCATTCTGCATTGATACTACGGGAAATTACAATGGGGGAAAAATGCTAAGAAAAAGCAGTTTAGAAAAAAAATAGGAAAATGGAATAAAAGTAAAGGAACAGAGATGCAGGAGATTCTGTGAGTAGACTAACCCTCTGTGTGCTGGGATGGTGAATTTGCAGTATACCTGCACCTGGGGTGAGAGGGAGCTCTGTGGGATGCAGAGGAGGGTACAGTACAGGTGTGTCTGGTTGCATGCTATAGGCTTTGGTATGTATGAGCATGTGAGCCACTGCTGAATGCCAGCTCTGCAGAAACTTGCTCACCTGGTACTCCTTAATAATACTTAACAGCATTCCTGGCTTTAGTTCACTTTAGCTTGGGCACAACTTTGTAGCCAGAGTTGGCTCTGTGAGTTCTCCTGTCACTGCATCCTGGCTAACTACAAGCGACATGATGCTCAGTACGGGGAAGAATTAATTTGTTCGATAGCTCCCAGTCTGTTAACTTGAATACAAAGACTGCTCATGTTCTGACTACAGTCATTGCCAACAGACATGATCATTCTTGCATTTGTAACTTACTTTAATTTGTAAATAAAACAGTGATCACCTGGTTTTTTGAGGGAAAATGAAATATATTTCTTTGAATAACAATCAAATTACTAACTGCTCTACAGATGTTATAAACTACAATAATCAGCCAAGGCATTATATTCCTTCAGCATAATTTTGCTTTCACAGTGGTTACTGTGTTTATTCTTATGTTATATATGTGTTGTCTCCGGTATGAAAATTACTGGTAACTTTATATTTTATACTAGCGTAGTCTGTAACTTCTGTTAACTTATGCAGTGCATGCATATGTGTATGTGTATATCCATACCCTGTGTGTATAGTTATATATAAATATGTATATGTATGGAGCATATATGACAGAGCTGTCCAGAAATGTCTTTTCCATGAAAATACATTTGTTTTGTATATTTAATGCTAAATGTAAATACTGTGGCAAAGCCATCATCATATAGTTTTTCTAGGGCTTAAAAGCCATTTTACTTTCAATTTTGATTTACCATATGTGATTGGCATTGTATGAGCAAGAGGAAATATTTAACTGCAGCCAAATGGTGTTCATTTGAACAATATGTAACCCAGTTTATCCATAGACGAGTGTCTTGTGAATTGAAGATCGTGTTCTGCCAACAAAAGAATTTAAACAGGCTTAAAGAATGAATGCTTTGTACCACTTGTATTTGAAGACCAAACATTTAGGATAAATGTATAGGACACTTTTCCATGTTAGAATTGCTGCACAATCTTAACTTTGCCTTTCTTCTCAGTATTTTTCTGTGTTCATATTTGGAACTTGATTGCCCACCTGCAGGTAGTTATGAGTAAAACCAAAAAGTAAACCACACCTATAGAGTAAAATGAGCATATTAGCATCTTTGTTCAGAAGTCTTCTGTCCTTACAAATATTAACTTCCTGCTATCACAGAGAAATTAAGGAAACCTGAAGCTGGATGACGTGTGAGTCAAGGTCACGAGACAGAAGTGGAAGCGGATCTCATAAACTCTTGTTCTTTCGTTCAATACAAGACCATCTTCATCTTCCAAGTTATCTTGCTAGAGATAGTGTTATCTGATGATAAGAGGATTAAATTAGATCACCTTAAATTTCCTATAGCATGAACATGTATTGTTCAATCTACAAAAATCTACAGGATAAAAACCTGCAAAACAATATAAATGTCGATTGCTTTGTGGGGCTGTTCACCACTAAAGTATCAGGAGTGTTGAATATATCCACTGTAATGCAGATCATTGTATGTCAGAATTTCTTGCTTACTAGAGCAAAATAGAATTTAGGGAATAATGTAACTTGCTTGTGATAAGAAGCTGCTGGATCTAATTTTAGACTGAGAAACATACAAGTATGATTCTTTGATGGAAACTTTGTTGAAAAAAGCCAGCAGAAGCTAAACACTTTAATCTGGTGCTGGACTGTTCCAAAGAGTTGAAGAAGTTCCTGGAATGGCACTAGTTTTGAGCTTCGTAACTAATATAATTTAGGTGAGGCCCCTAAACCAAATCTTAATATATTTCAGTTACAATGCATACAAAAATACAGTGTATGTGATACTGTTTTGTGTTGTTGTAGTTTAGCGTATTTGCTATGCTGAAGTCTTTCTAAAATGAATAAAAACACCTACTTCCTAACCTTCCTTTACGCTTGTGTTTTCTATTTCTTTTTTTCACACTTATGTCTTGGTTCTGCTTTGTTTTTCTTTCATAAACCTGTACCATGACTATTTTCTTTGTAACTTCCTCTCCCTTCTTGCAACACTACAGTTAGTTGATGGTATTTCTTCTTTTCTCAGTGTTTTATTTGATCCTTGTTGCCTTACGTTGATTTTGGGTTTTTCTGTTTTCCCATCAAATTTCCTTTTCTTTAGTCTCTGTCCTCTTTTAGTCGCTTATTTGTTCCTTCTAGATAAACAACTCTATTTCCTTTCTCACCCCAATTTAGTGAAATTGTGTTGGCCTGAGATCTATCCCAATTTTCCCTGTCTCTAAATTTTGGAATTCAAGCATGTATCTAGGTGTATCTGCTGCATATGTACAACTGCTTCAGGCACATAGACCTGTATTAGTTAGCAATGAATCACAGCACAAAGTTTCCTGGCAAATAACCTGTGGCTTTACCAGTGACGGGCCTGGTAAAATTCCTGGTAAAGTTCAAATTGGGAGCTACATGTTGATGATCGTTTCATAGCTGCATTAAGTTATGAAGACCCACTAATTTCTCACTTCTTTTCATAATAGACTGCTACCTCCATCTTTGGGAGTAGCCCAAGAGGAGGAAGGTTTTTAACAAAATACCAGAAGTTCAGCGCTCCTTCACTTTATCTGTGTTAAACCTCAGCTTGTAGAAATTTTGGCTTGTGCTCTCTGGGATCAACTTACTCACTTAGAATCCTGACATCTGATTTATGGAGAAGACCATTCCTTTTCCTAGCACAGGTAGCCCAGGAGCTCTGCTGTTCTCAGTCTTCCTGCTGTAGCTTCATCGTCTCCCATGATTGTGAGTCTCCTCTGGAAGTCTGCAGTGGTCAGGATAGAGTTAGCGTATACCTGTGTGTACACACAGACCTCTTTTTCTCCTGGTCCATTTTGTCCTGTCCAGTTTGTTTGCGCACATAGGCCTCTTTTTCTCCTGGTCCTGTCATGTTTATAAATGAGGACTTGTCTTGTTGCCAATGATAAAATACAAACAGAATACTTTAAAATGCATAGTCACTAGTTAAGTCAAAGAACTTTGTTGAATTCGAGATATTTTGACGTGAATTTAGCATTAGTGACTTGTTTTCAGGAGGCACATTGCAGCTTATTGATAGTGGTAGAAATGAAAATATAGAATAACTTTTCATACATATGAGGAAATGTAAGAGGTCTCTCAGCACAGAGAAGAAAGCAATAGTACCTGGAAGCCAGCCTGCCATCCCACGTCCAGCTTGAGGGCATCTGTCATTTCAAGAACTGGGAGCTTTTAAGGTCAGGAGAAGAAGAAAAGGGATCCAACACTTTCAGTCTCAACTAACAAAACTGTCGGCACTTTTAAGGCACCAGATGTCTTCAACAAAGCAGTGCTCACCTTAAAGGACTTTCCAACTCACTAAAACCATGTGGTCATCTTGAGCGTAAAAATAAACTTTAAATAAGATTCAGAGACATCTTCCAAATAAATATTTTAAAACATAAGTCCTCAAGAAAAAGATACCAAGAAATGATTCTGTATTTCTGACTCTGGCAGAAAAGACTCTTGTATCCGCTTCATGCTATGAAATGGGAAAAGCTCTTCCACTTAGTGAGATATGCAGGAGAGTTTTGACTTAGCCTTTCTGTGATACATCAGTTACGCGTGAAGGATTGTAAAATATCTCTTGAATTATTTCTTCACATTCCAAGGAAAGGCATGCGTCATGGAAGCTCCTTGAAATATTTATATTTTAGACATATTTATTCAGATTCCAAAGGAAATTTGAAAGACATATAGATTGTAAAAATCCCTGTATAAATCTAGACCTTAGTATGTATCTTTGTGATCAAAAATGCATTGTATTTATCTTGCTTTTCTTTAAAAGCCCAAAGGTAGATTGTAAAAATGTATGTTTTCCAGTATCAAGGAGGCAGAAATTTATTGGCTTACTATAGGTAAGCAGAAAATTTGAAGTAGATCTATCAGATTAGGAAAGTGCCAGAGAAAAAATGACAAGAACTGTAGAGGTTCAAAAAAATACAAAAAACTCTCTCCAAAACCCAGCTTCAAGGGCAGTAGCAGCTGTTACTTTAACTGCAGAAAAATACTGAGATGGTGTTCACAGTAGAAATTCTAGGTTAAAACTGATTAAATGGAATTAACAAACTTTACATTAATTCCAGAGAGTTCTTCCATGACAACTGAGTGCTATTAAATAAGTAGGGGGAGAATCTCATATAGGAAATTTAAAATACACATAACATTTCAATGTCTTTTTAGGTCTTTTCTAATTCAGTGTAGTTAAACATGTAAGTTAAACTCAGTGCTGGTATGTTGGTATATGCCTCAATATAATAGGTGCTATCAAGAGGATTTTAGAGTAGCTTACATAGCTACATTTTTTCCTATTTATGGAGCATTAAACAATATTACTTTGTTTTTTTGGCTGTTCTAAGATGAGGAAGCGGTTGAGTGTGGTAGGTGCATTTTTCTTCTTCAATTTAACTTTTCTTTCTTAAGTTATGTTTTCACTCCATTTAATGATTTCCTTTCCTATTTTTCCTTTGTGCTTCTCAGAGGAAATTGAAGGTACATGTACAAAAGTTTCCCTGCATAGCCCAATAATTTTATTTAGAGAACATATGTTTAGAATTAAGTTGCATATAGTCCAACGTTTCTAAGAGATGCTATACTTATAATGCTTTTATATTGCCACCAAATACATTGCATCATCTTTTGAAGTAGATAAAAATACCAGAATATTCCTAGTTGTTTCATGTAAAAATCAGTAATTTGAACTATTGTTTTAAACTGCTTTCTCTCTCTTGAACTTCTGGAAGATATGTGTAGGAAAGTAGTATCATAAAATAATATTAGCAAGACTTGGGTGGTCTGGGATGTAAAGAGATGGTTCTAACTCCATTACACAGCCATGAGAGGTTTTGCATTTCTAATTACTACTGAAGAATATACTTCCCTGAGATGGTAGAAAGTTCATCTATGTAGTATCATTTTTACCGTTTTCCTTCTGAGTGTAGCTGGTTACTGTTATGCTTGCAGCATATGTTAAAGTAATAGCAGCTGATCTCTTGTATTTATTTATTTAATTAATTTTTTTTAGAACTTAAGAGGCCTTTGTTTATAAAGGCATTAGAAATTGTAGCTCATATTTTTGATCAAAGGGCCTCTGGCATGTAAAAATATACATTATAGTTATTTTATATCAAATGAGAGGATGTGTTTTTGATCAGAACCCTTTCTGTCTAATCCAGTGAGCCAAAACTTAAAGCTAAAGTCTGATAATGTATCATTTACAAAAAAGCTCGATTTACATCAAATATGCTTTGCTTTCTTTTAAGTGGCATCATACCTTCTATTCACTGATAAAGTGTGAATAATACAGTGCTAGAATTCTTTTTAGAATGTTTGCTGTCATCACAATCTTTGCTTGAAAAGGTAAAAAGATCAGTATGCATGCTGCAAAATTACAGAATATCTCCAGCTAAAATATAAAACAATAAACATTGTTTTATGTTTTTAAGAAAATGGCTTATTGAAGGCTTTTTAATGCTATGCTTTGTACAATTGTCATTTTGTAAATAATTTCTTCTGTATTTTTTGCTGGGCTTCTAACTATTCCGCTTTATTTCTTGGCTCTTATTCTGTATGCTTTTACCCTTCGTCCAGAAGATGCTGAATATGCCGGTCACAACAGTGGATCCTATCTAGGTGAGCAATTGGTTATAAAAGACAATTTCTTCCTTTCTTTCAGCTTCTTTTCCCTGGAACTACTACTTTACTTTTGGGGGTAATCTGCATACAAATGACCTTACTCTGCATGAGGAAAGCATGAATATTAAGGTTTTAAAAATGGCTCATTGGATTTGACATAAAGGATTTATGTAGTGTATGCCTTTATCTGGTCATGCATAAGCTACTAAAATATTGGTTTGATTTTTAAATCAAAATAAAAAAAATATAAATTTGGGAAAAAATCTTGGCTTTTTGAGTACATTAAGTTAGCAATGTGTTTAATGAAACCAAAAGGTTACTGTATTGTGAAACATTTGAGTAAGTCTTTAAAGACACTCTTTCCAGGTTTTATCCAAGTTTTGCTTACACTTTGTTTCTTTGTATGTATCTAACAATATTGGGAGAATTCAGTGAGAGTACAGAGCAAATTTGCAGGCACCAGTTCTTTTTCCACATTAGAAAACAAAGCAGGTTATAACAACTCAATAGCTTAAATTTAGCTTTAAAGCTAGTCTGAGCTCAATGTATCATTGGGGGGAATGGGGAAGAGAAGGGGGAGGAGTCCTTTGGCTTCAGCCTCAAGATTCCAAATTTCAAACAAAAGCAACATTTTAAAAAGGTGAATGTTCCATGATATGTTTCAGCTTTTTAATTTGTGCCATTTTAAAAGCTATATAAAATTATTTTAGTTGAAACTGTCCAGAATTCCTGCCAGCTGAAGGCTGGCCAGATCAAATTTTGTGGCAACCAGTCCTTTTCCCAACATTTTCATCCTTCTACTGCAAGATGAATGGGAAGAAACTTGTCGAAGTGCTTTAGTACATCCAAGCCAGTGTGCTCGCTGAAACAGCCGAGACCAGTATGGTAAATTAGAGATGGTTTTCATATTGCAATATACTGTTTTTAAATGTGGCATAGCAACTACATCAGGAACACACAAACTGTATATTTGAAAGAATTTCGACCCCTTTCCAAAACCTTATTGTGGAATAATTTTATCACATGTTTATAGAACTAGTGGCCATCTGATCATGGAATCATAGACTTATAGAATAGTCAGGGTTGGAAAGGACCCCAAGATCATCCAGTTCCAACCCCCCCCTGCCATGGGCAGAGACACCTCCCACTAAACTGTTCCAGCCAAGGCTCTGTCCACCCAGGCCTTGAACACTGCCAGTGATGGAGCATTCACAACTTCCTTGGGCAACCCATTCCAGTACTTTACCACCCTTACAGTAAAGAATTTCTTCCTCATATCCAATCTAAACTTCTGCTGTTTAAGTTTTAACCTGTTACCCCTTGTCCTGTTACTACAGTTCCTAATGAAGAGTCCTTCCCCAGCATCCCTATAGTCCCCCTTCAGATACTGGAAGGCTGCTCTGAGGTCTCCACGCAGCCTTCTCTTTTCCAGGCTGAACAGCCCCAACTTTCTCATCCTATCTTCATGCTGAAAATAAACTTAACTTTGTTAGTTAACCAACTAAATTAATGTTCAAATTCGAGTGTACTGAGAAACTGGAGTATGCTTGGAAAATGATACTTTGGATGCGATTCCAGATGAACTGGATTTTCCTTATCAAATAATCTCTTTGAAACAGAAGAGACACTCCCCTCCCCCATCTTTTCTAGCTGTCTGCAAATACAGAGTGCATTAATTTTTAAGGTGAGACTGCCATGGGTTTGCCATAAAGGTGGCAAAACAGAATCAGAATCACAGAATGGTTTGGGTTGGAAGGGACTTTAAAGATCACCTAGCTCCACCCCCCTGCCATGGACAGGGATAACTTCCACTAGACCAGGTTGCTCAAAGTGCCATCCAACCTGGCCTTGAACACGTCTTTTGAACCCACTTTTTCTTGGTGCTGTAGCCCTTTCAGTGAAACATTTTGTTGTGCTGTTACCAAAAAGGCTCAGTCGCCCTGGAAGGAGTTGTCTTGAGGAAGAAGCAACTGTTGTCCCTTATGCTACCCTTCCGACCACAGAAAAAAAATCAGGATGGGGTGTAGTTTACTTAGGCGACTTTACAAAATTTGTTGGAGAACTAATGTGCAGTTCAGGCCATGGTTTATCTCCTGAGAGCTTCCAGTGGGGTGCTGCCATCAGTCCAGAGATGGTACCTTCAACCTTCTCATGCTGGGTCTGTGCTGTCGGAAGCAAGGTGTTGGAGAGGAGAGACAGCAGACAGAACAACAGGAATAAAAAGGCTTGTCTAAGTTTAGGACCAGTTTTGGGGTACGAACACAAGTACAGTGTATATTCACCTTCTTTTGCATATGGTAACAGGACGCAGTGATTTGTAATTCAAACTCTCTTGCACTACTTGTTTCACAAAACATTAGGAGCCCAATCCTATTAGACACATTTAGGATTGCTTTTCTCCTAAATTATTTTGCACTTGTATTTTCTAAAGGAAGAAACTGCTATGGAATAACTTTCTGTGCTAGACAAATGCCACTGCCTAAAGTGTCCTAATTTGGACAAAACTTGTTGACCAGCTGCAGTGAGGACACAAAGCTCTTACCTATGTGCTATGAAAGGTATAAAACTTGGATAGTCTGTAAGGTAAAAGAGTCCTGGGCAAAGGCACTTAATAAACCCTCTGTTAGGTACATGGGAGCCAATACCACTGGTACAAGTATATATTCCTTCAGTCTCAAAGATACGCCTCTTCTCTGCTTCTTGCCTTTTGGGAGAGTGGTAAAATAAATATGTCTGATCTTTGAAAACAGTTTATTCTGAATGTCCACCTATGTTTTGCAGTAAAGTTTTTTGAAGTAAATTCTGAACATCTCAATTCTTAGTATGCGTGTTCTTGAAAGATAATAGACATATATGGTACCCCTTGATTACTAAGTAACTAAGAATTTCTAGGCAAGTCTCTTCATTATTATAAGGTCTTGATCCAAAATACTACACTGAAAACAAAACCTAAAACATTGTCACTGCAGGACTTAAATCACATCAACAAGTTCAGAGTGTTTTAATGACACCTGAATAGCTGTCTATATGTTGTAACCTGTTGCAAGAGCAAGGTGGCCTGAATTAGCTTAGCTGCTGTTGAAAGAGTTAACCTCTATTACTTTGAATATGTAGTCACACGTGTGGACAGTTTGAATGAGGTAAGTTGAAGTACGGTAAATTATTTGTACACCTAAATTCTAGAAACAGTTTCCAAAGTATACACCGATTACTTCCTAAAACAAAAAGGAACTACTTGCTGGTTTTGATAGTATGTAATCAAATCAAATGAACTACAACAACTCTAACATCAATTAATGAATTTTCAGTTGATTTTATTGCTTGTTATCAGTTGTATATTTGTTGGCATTTCAATCAAGTGATTCAGGATATTTTGTGAACATCTGACCCTCTCTGAAAGGATATGTACTTTGGACACACACGAGGTGGTCATGAAGAACAGCAGAAGAAGCGGCTTTCAGAAAGCAGAATGTCCATACCATTTTGGGTCAGATCTTTTATGTCCACGGTTATGCTGCTGTTAATTTGAACCTCCTCTTCTAAAGTGACTCAGATAAATTTAATGTTTTTTCACCAAATTCTAATATTTAAGTCACAGTATAGTGTTGTATGTTTCTGCAGTAATTTCCTGAGGAATTGCTGGGGAGAACATTAAGAGGTTTGTCTTTGCCAAACTCAAATTCTAGTTACATTACTTGAACCTTTATGAATGTACAGTAAATATAGATGAATATAATCTGTTTACTATTCTCAATTTTGTCTTAAAAATCCAGACATAATCTATATTTTTATTAACCCTGTCTAAATGTGCAAGCTGGGAATCAGTCCAGAAGCCTGCTCTGTGTTTGTGCAGTTCCTGTGTAACAAAAGAAATAGTTAGGATACAAGCCAGTATAAAAAAATCCCAATATTTGGGGGAAGAAAAAAAATATCCAGAAATATCTAGTAATAATACTGCATTCATACAAACCTATAGAATGACCAAGGTACCAAACATACTTTCATCAGTAATATGAATGTGAAAAGTACTTGTAAATGCATTTACAATTAGCCGATATTTGTTCACTCTAAATTACGTAAGATTAGACTGCAGTGAAGAATATACATAATTTAAACACGTACTTAAGCACTTGTTTTAATGAATGAAAATGAACAAAAGCATGTGTAAGTACTTTATAGCATTCTGAAACTGTAGTGGTGAATTTATGAAGCATAGGTGAATTTAAATGATAATGTTTCCTGTTAGTATAATTTCTCTCATTTTGAGAAATTAACTGCATACTTTCATGAATGTATTTGGTTTTAAATTCACACAACATAGCTGCAGTCTTTTGTTTGCTTCTTCTTCAGAATTATATGATTAAGTCTAAATTAGCACAGCTAATATAGGTTATATCGGCATCCTTTTTTAAAGTATTTTAAGGAAGACAGTTCATGCATTGCCTGTTCCCAGTCTGGACTTCTGTTGTGAGGTCCAAGTGGATTTCTCTATGTAAATATAAGGGTGGTGTTCTGAAATGATGAAATGTATATTGCTAGTGGTTAAAAGAATAATCACACTTTCCTGCTAGTTTTGGGTTTGGTTTCAGGGTTGGTTTGTTGTTGGTTTTTTTTTCTTCACTATTTTTCTCAGAGATGCAAGTAGTTTCTCTTGGATTGTTGTTGGACCTTAATCAAGTTTATTAGTAGTGGCTTTTGATTTTTCATTTCATGTTGAGGTTTGGAGACGTCAGGAGTTTGAGAGTGTTTGTTTTTCATATTTTATTCGCAGAGGCTGTTCTTATTTCACCAAATCTGTTACATTCCACCGTTAGTTTATGGGTTTCCATGTTCAGTAGGCTTCTAATCATATTGCTGAAACCAGTGAGCTGGTGCAAGCTTCTCAATGTTCAAAATTTTATGTTACTTTAGTGACAGAATTTTCCCCTTTTATAGTCTGCGTACTTGGCAGCTAAGGTTAATCTCTGCTGATATCCATATTCCACAGACAGTGTAGCCTGCAGCTCCTTTTATATTCATCAAGGTTTATATTATAAAGTGTTCCTGGGCAAGCAATGCTTTTTTTTCCGTTTGTTGTTTATAAGAATTTACTTTTAAGCTTAATCCTGTTATATGACTTTATTTTCCTATTGCATATCAGTATTGAGTTTTGTTTTCCTTAGTGACTTTCACTATATTTTTAATAATGCTCAGTTGTTAATTTAAGTGTATGAAGTTTGGTTTTCATCTTTCCTAAACTGTAAAATGCCAACATTAGCAGAATATTTTTTGCTTGTACATGAATGTTTTTATTGCTTGCAAGCACAATGTTGTTTCAGTTCAGTTTAATCCTGTTGTAGTTATGGCTGCCCAACATATAATGCAATAGTAAATGCAGAGTTCATTAGTAAATATTTATTAATGGTTCTTTATAAGATAGCTTCTGAAGGTCACAATAAAACTAAGTGTTGTGGTTTAAACCCATGACACTAAACCACATATATGAGGACATATAATGGCAGATGTGAGAGAGGAAGAATTATGTTTCCAGGAACACAGTAACAGTATCATTAAAATGTTGGTCTCATTCATCCTGTCTGAACTGTGCGTTTTTCTTGGTTTGAAAGCTGCATTAAGCAACCTTTCTTGGGTTTCTGTGTAGAGGCTTTGAGGAGCAGTTAAAACAACTTTCAAATTCACAGTAGTCTTGAAGTGGCAAAGCAACCAGCATATCACACGTTTTTACTATTCAGTAGTTTTACAGAGCACCTTCACCAGCACACTGCAGAGAAATAGCTATAGTGGAAATCATCTTCATTCTCTCTGGCTCCCATGTTTGTTCTTTTTAATTAACATAATAGCTTTTCCATAATGTCCAAGTCTTAGTTGAACTTCTTGCTGAACCTTCTTAATATACAGGACATTGTTACTATTTTCATTTACTAGTGAGTTTCACTCACAGAAATATCAAATGTTTTAATCAAGGAAACCCAGGTTAGCAGTGGAACCATATCCCCTGAGACTGTGATGCTTCATATGCACCCTGTAAAAGTGGCAAGGGATGAATCCTTGCAGCCTGAAGACAGCACTGAAAGATTTTCTATCTGATTAAAAAAAAAAAAAAAAAAAGGAAAAAATATCTGGGGCTTTGGGTTGGGTTTTCTTTTTCCTCTTTTAAGAGAAGAAGGAATGAAAGTTCTTAAGTAACCCACCACCTGGTTGTTTGGTAATGAAATCTGAATGAAGTGGATGGAGAAAAGCAGAGCAAGTTACAAGTGGGCTTGCTAAAACCGAACAGTAGAGATTGAATTGATATGAAGACTTTGCAGAAAAAATATTTTTCCTAAAGATTCTGCAGTTTGGCATTTAAGCTGAGGTTAAGAAGCTGTTGATAATGGAACTCTGAGACAGCTACTTGGGCACAGAGCTCTTGGAATTTGTAAGGTCCATACCGAACTGGAAAGGACACAATTGGTGTCACGTGGTCACTGCTCTTACTCTTTACCTTTTCCAGATATGTAGATTCTGGGTTTTGTGACAAAACTCTTAATTCTGTGAACTGCTTAGTAGCAAATGTGAAGAATTATTCTTTCTCTTCCTTTTATTCTTTTGTTATTCCATAAAATGATTTTACAGGAAAACAAACCAACCAACCCAACATCAGAACCGTTTTCAGCTTGCTTTTAGGGCAACTTATTTTTTTTTTCCTTTCTAAATCTGGAGCCTTTTAGACGAGGCCTCAGGAAAGTTGTAGCTCACTTCACATCTGTGTTACTAATGTTACTTTTAACCTTTCTTTATGTAACTGTCTATGCCGTTAGGTATAGTTATGTGGGAAGAAAACAATCTCTTCTTATGCAGACTTCACCCTAAGGCAGATAAGACCTCCTAGATCTTGGGTGTGTGAGTGCAATAGGGCTTTTCTGACTGCAGTCACTTCAGTGTTAGCACCCTTCTTTAAATCATAAACCAACATGACTTAGTTTATTTCATTTTGTTTTCATATCTTCTGTTTTGGTCCCTTTTCTATTCCAGCCCATGTCCTTCTCAGTCTAGACAAAACTGTAGCTCTCCAAAATGTCATCAGCCTTTTCTGTGGATGCTAGCTCTTCTCCTTTTTTATCTATCTTCATTTTACTTATATTTTGAATATGAATAGGTTGACGTCATTATTCTCAAAGAAATTTTTCTTCCTTTTTTTTTGCATATGCATGTGTTGTAGATTCCCATAGGTATAGGGATTCACGTCAATAAATAACTTGGTTTACATCCTCTGAGATCCACGTTCTGTAGTGATTTATGCCTACTGAAGCTCTGTGTTTGCAAAATGCTAAGCCTGTAACTAAGTCTTGTAGGATTTTTCTTCAAATCTTCTTCTGAATGCTTGCAGAACTGAGTCTTGAATTTGCTGTGTACTAACTTTGCAGAAAAAAATTGTAATATGATTACTTCTCAAACACCTAAACATGAATGCTGTTGCAAGCTTATGAAAACACGTTGCCGAAAAATCTGGGGTCGCCAAAAGTTTACACGTTATCTGTCCTATGAAACGTTCAGGGGGAAGGGGAAAGGTGTTGGGATTTTTTCTGTGTTTAAATTGTAGCTTGTGTTTTACTTTATAACCCCCAAATAATGACATCAGCTTTGCAATCCCGCTTTGCAATCCCTCTTTGCAGCACTTCCTGTAGTTCCTTTATAGAACAAAAGTGGTGCCGTAGAGATACCGGTAAATTGTAATATAATACAATGTAAAGGATTTATTTAAAAACTGTAAGGTAATAATTAACAAAGAAGTAAATTAGTCTGTGACACATGCTGTAGAAGGGTGGGGTTTTTTGTGCTCTTCTGCTTGAAAATACATATGATTATCTCCTTTGGGAGTCTTAAAAGTTATGTGAAATGTCCAGTCTTCTGGCTGAGCACTGTAGATGTCACAATGTTGATGCAAGTGTAAATGTAAATTTAGTAGGAATATTAACTTTTAATTGCATGCTAACATATCCATAATATGGGTACCATATTGTATAAGGTGTTATATAGTGTTTTGGAATTTAACTAACAGTGTTTGGTTTTACTTTTAAACATAATCAGGAAAGGCTTTGTGCACTTCTTTGTACTATCAGCATGGAGCTAAGCACAAAAAAATTGTTCAAAGGTTAATTCTCATTAACCCTTTCAACTACCAGGTGTGTTTCTATCGTATGTTGTACTTGATGTCTGTGTGCCATGGTGTTTTAATAGAAAAGCATTAAGTGTGATATGAGAGTCCAGATTGCATGAATTTCCTTCTTTATACGTACTAATATGTAAGATACTCAAGTTATCTAAATATGTTAACTTACTGTAATTATATTTTACAACTTGTTGCAACTTATGATTTTATTGGTAATCTTAATTTTGCAGTTCAAATAGGCACCTGATGCAGTTTAAACTCCAGGAAAATATTGTTCTAATGACCTGGCTTATTAAATGTATAACACATTTTTTTATTCCATGCACCAATCCTCCAATGTTTGGAAGAGACTGTTTTCAAGTGTTTTGAGAAGACTTACTTTCTTACTTTGAAAAAATCCTGTTCTTATTGCAGCTGGCTTTAGAAGAAGCTTTCGCCTTAGCAGAAAAGATAAAAAAACAAATAAATCTATGTATGAGTGCAAGAAGAGTGATCAGTATGATACAGCAGACATCCCAACATATGAAGAAGTTGCAAAATATAGACGACAACCTAATGACAAATACAGGCTTGTAGTTTTGGTTGGTAAGTTGTTTTTCCTCATTTTTTGACCTGATGAAACATTGGACTGCTGATTAGCACAATGGTTACCAGGAAATTATTTAAACCGGAAGGGACCTTAAGCTGTCTCCTGGTCTAGCCTCTCATTCAGCAGGATTAACACTGAACTCAAAGTAGCTGATGACAACAACTTTGGGAACCTGTCTTCCTCCTGTGTCTTCTCTTGTCTTCCCATTTCACACCTCAGTAAAGAGGTGGCCTCCATCCTCTCAACAGGAGTCAGAAGGGTTCCCCTGAAAACTTCTTCAAGCTAGACAAGCCCAATTCCTTCAGCCTTTCATGACAGATCATGTGCTTCAGCTCCCAACACTCTTGGAGGCCCTCCACTGGCCTTGCTCCAGTTTATCAACATCTTAGCTGTAATGCTGTAGTCATGGACAGAGTATTCCTCTCAGGATCTAACAAGTGATGATTAAAGAGGAAGAATAATTTCCCTCTAGCTACAGCTACTCGTGCTGATACAGCCCAGTCTTCTGTTAGCCTTAATTGCTACCAGCAATCATGGTGGGCTGCTCCTTAGCTCATTGCCCATTTGAACCCCCAGGTCTTTTTCATCTAGGCTGCTCCCCAGCCAGTCAGTCCTCAGCATGTACTGCTGTGGGGCTTAGTCTATCCCAGATGCAGGACTTTGTATTTGTCCTCATCAAATTTCACAAAGTTCTGCCAGCCCATGCCTCTAGCATATCAGGATCCCTCTGAATGGAAGTCCTTGAGCAAGTCACTTACATCACCCATTTTGGTATCTGCAAACTTGACAAGGGCCCATTCTGTGTCCTCCTTCAGGTTATTGATTAAGATACAAAACAGAGTATGTCCCAGGGTAGATACCTGATGAATTCCACTTGTAATGAGTCACCTAGTAGAGTACAGAGTAATAACCCATTCCCTTTGAACATGATCATCCATTCAGTTTTTCTACCTATCTAGTAGTCAGCCTCTCTAGACAGGATGTCCCAGCTTGCATATAAGGATGCTTTAGGAGAGCATGTTTAAAGGCTTGTTAAACCAAAGGGAGGTATTAAAATATAGCTACTACGGTTACTAGTCTGAACCTGACAGTCAAGCTGTACTAAAACTCAAAAGAACTAGATCGGCATTCTGCTCTTAGAGATCAGTCAATACATTTAAAAAGAGCAGAATAAGTACTTGTAGTCAGCAAACACAGTATATATATATATATCTAAAAAAAAAAAAGGCAGAAAGAAACAAAACCATCGACAGTGTTAGAATACATAGACAAATGAAGAGAAAGGTGGATGAGAGGTAGACTTCTGTAGGCCAAGAACAGGTGCAAGCACAGCTGCAGAAAACTCAAGATGTCATCCTTAGGCAGCTTTCTGTCACTGCCATGGCTTCCCCACAGCATTTATTATCTAATCAAAATGCACTGCTTTAGCCTTCTGAAAAAAGGGAAAGTACATTATCTTGAATCTTTCAGAGGTAACCATTAAAGTAACAATGAGAAACGTTTCATTGCTTATTGTTTCTTTTACAGTAGCACATAGGCGGATGCTTCATTAGTAAAGTTTCCTTCATTCTGAAAGCAGCAGAGCAGAGAAATATGACCCTCTATCAGGCACTGGTACGAATTATTGAGTAACTGTGGTTTTATATTGCCCATATCCAAGGGAACATAAAATTTAGTTTTTAATAAATAGTTTTGTCACTCTCTAGCACTAAAATTCAGCCACCTACTGGTGTGATCACTGTGAGATTGTGGGCTATATACAAAAAGTAATAACACAGTTGAGTTGATTTTACAGTTACATCAACAGTGTGCAGTGCAAAAGTGTGATAAGTAGACATTTTGTAACAAATTGCATATGTCTGATCTAAGACATACCTAGAGATTTCATTTGATTTTGTAATAAATCAAAAGAAGAAAGTGTGCTTTTTCAGTAACAAAAGCAATTCAGAAATTTATTGCAGACTTTGGTAATTCTAATGTTTTTCTCTGGATATTAAGAGCAGCTTAAGTCTGGCCAATACCATAAAAATGTCTTGGGCAAAGTGTGGAAAAACTAGCAGAGCTAAGCAATACAGGTAGAGTAGAAGTGAACACATTTAAAAAGCTTTTTTGTGTGCCAGTAGCAGCATTCAATATAATCCGTTAAATATAATTTGGATATTAGTACCAGGAAACAAAGGGATGGATAATTAATTCATAGCTGTAATTGGGGGCAGTAAATATCTGTTCTGTTTTGCTAGGCCTAATTGTATAATTTACTGCTGGAAGGTTTTTTAGGTTTTGTTTTGCCCTTTTCTAGGAGGAAGGGGTTAGACAACTTTGAAACGGAACTTTCTTTTGGCTTCATTTTAAGTCGGTCTAGTCCAATTTGCAGAAAGCGAATTGCACACAGAGTAATTTTTAGCACCCTGTGGTGTGATATATACTAGTCTCAAGTTCTGCTAGATGTATTAGTTTGTCATAATTTTACCTTGTCTGCAAATGTAGGTTCATTAATAAAGTCGTGCATCTCCTCGAGGCTAAAATAACAGATCATGTTAAGCAATAATGATACAGATGCTTCTGTCATTTTTTTAGTTTTTATAAATGTGATAAGTCTGCTAAAACCAAAATGATCTAATATCATGTCACCAGTTATTTTTTGGTAACTTACTGTTCCCAGGATGCAAACAAATCCTTGAAGTCTTACTTCACTAATACTGCCTACACCATTGTTAAGCATGAAACCTGGCAGCCCTATTAGGCAAAGGCAGAATATTTTACGTGAAACCTATTATTTAGACAACCAAATTTAAATTAATGGGGGATAAGTCCTGCTCACAAAGGATTCTGCTTCAGTACTTGTGAGAGCCAAACTAGCACAGATTTTATTTCCAAAGAGTCAGAATGGATATGCCGCGTAGTATAACTTTACATGGTATAGTTTCAGCTATGCCATGTAAAGTCAGAGCTATCTGAAGGATAAAGCAAGGTCAGCAATAACAAACCGTAGGTATGTTTTCCCCAGAATACATGCAGCTGTCTGCTCTCTCTGAATTAGACGGTCAGTACTCCCCACAAAGGTGTTATCACTGAGAAGAAAAGGAATCTGGGTCTGGAAAAGTCCTCTATTGTTATACTGCTTACATGAAAAAAAATCCATCACTTCTGCTTTTATCATGAAGGAGCTAAGTGAGGGCCAGGTCTGTCTCAGAGCAGCGGAGGATGAAACGGAAGTGGCTCTTAACTCTCCATGTTTCCTGACTTGCCTTTAACACGTGTTCGGTAGTGGCTTATAGAGACTTAATAGATCTATTGCAGTAGTGCAGGAAAGTGGCCTCCCATGGCCATACTACTTCAGGTAAACTATCTGGACAATGAAGAAAGAGACCTACAATTGCCAACTTTATTAAACCTTCCAGGTTGAAGGCATGGGTAGGTTAGCATGGCTCAGGAGTGAATGCATAGGATGTAACACATTGCCTAGCCTTGCACATGAGAACACGAAAATAAACTCACTGATCCTGCTTCAATGAATGACAAATCTCAGAAGTACACTCCCACTACTAGTTATAGTTTCCTGTAACTCAAAAAAACCCGAGGTTCTACTTTTCTCCATTGAGCTGCAGTTGGACATGCATGTGCAGTCATTGCATTATAGTGATCACTTGTACTAGTAATTGAGACGCAGAGCCTCTGTCAAGGCATGCTTTCTGCAGGGTCTTTATGATCCCAGCAGGGATGTTATCACCTAATTCCCAAACTCTTTTCTGGAAGACTGCTTTCTTTTTTTTTTTCCCCTTTTTTCTTTCAGATAGACTTTTGGGAGCTCAGTATGTATGTATGAGTGAAGAATGGCGGGTGCAGTTAAGTCCTCTGAGACCTGAACTTCCATCATTTTCAATTTCCTTCAGACATGTCTGAATGATACAAAATGTAATGCAAGTTTTAATGATTGGTGATTTAGTTCTGCAAATGTCCCTCAATAAAGGAAGGCAGGCGCTACAGTCGTTTTGTGCAGGATTTGACCATTTCTTAGCTTACATGGCTCAACATGCAACAGCAAGCAACATAAATATCCCTCAAAAAAAATTAACAAAATATCTCTAAATCTGCCACCCTAACACTAAATATTGCTGCCTGGGGTGATTTATAGTAAACCAAAACTATGCTACCTGCAGTCATGGATCCCTCATGCCTGGCATTTTACTATAGGAATCTAGGTTGTCCTTTTCAATCCTGATGCCTTATTCTCTTCTTGAGTTCAAATTGTATTAAGATTCACAATTATTAGAAACTGGCGTCTTTCTCTGCTGCATCAAAATGAAAAGAATATTCAGAGTAGAAGAATACATTACACTCGGGAGATATAGTATAAAGATCAGCATAATGGATGGTGTTGCTAATTAGGAATCAGCCTTCAGCGTCCATATGCCACGGTTAGAACTGAAGAAGAAGACGGCAGTGCAAAAGAATTTACACCTTTCAGTAGTTAAATTTAAAGAGGATTTTAAAACAGCAATCTGGAATTGGAGACACAGTAGTTGTGAGGTTGTGGTCTGGAAACATATTTGATCTTAGTTTCTTGTCGCAGGAAGAGAAGCCTAGATTCTTTATATATAAATAGAGCTAAAAGCATATTGTTGATTTGACGGAAGTAGACTGAGGAAATAATATTTGTGTAGGTTTGATGGGAAACACTTTTTTGCTTGAAAGGAATACAGTGATCTTTTAAATTTGAATTTCACTTGTTTCATTCTGCCTTGCTAGGATATATATAGAATTTTATTTTTCCTATAAACATCCATATTTGCCTTAAGTAGCTAAATTATTAAAAAAAGATTTAATTTTTGTTATAAGAACAGAAGTAACGGCATTATCTACATAACGCATTACTTTCCTCTACAAATATGCACCAGTAGAGGCTGCTGTACACCATATTAAGTAAACATTTATACATACTGATAGATTAATTTACAGGCAGGTCAGAGATGAAACTTGAAATGTAGTTGTGTGTTTAACTTATGTAAACATGTAAAAACTATAAATGCAGAAACTCTAAGATTTTACAGAGAGACCATAGTCTGGGGGTAGCAGCGAAGTAGCAAGCATTTGCGTTTCATCACTGCGTGTTTCCAGCTTCAGGCAGGGCAGATGGATAGTAATTTTTACAAATAGTCACCTGAAGGTGCTGAAGCATCCGTCTTTGCTTTGTGACTCTCACTAGTAGTTAACCAATGCATCATCACTTCATTACAATGTTTTTTATTTCTAATGTTTAAAATGTCTCTGTTAAGAAGCACTGCATGCGTAAACATGACACTTTTACTAGAAGAGCAAGAATTGTCCTTAAAACCACATGTATTATCCTTTTATTGTTTGGGATATGTTTCCAATGACTCACTCTGCTCTGCATTCTGTTCTTGACCTGGCTCTGCAGAAGTGAAGCGACTGCACTGTCAGAGACACATGAGCATGCAGAGCTGAGCTCCCTTCACACATGCATCATGGCCTCTCCACAAAAGGGGCCAGGCAGGCTGGAACCCTGCATGAAGGGCTCCTGGGGGCAGGCAGCATTTGCCCATGGAGTCTTTGAGACCTAACAGGACAGGGTGCTCTCCTTAGACCTAAAGCACAACTGGCAAATGGCTAAGGATTAGGAATGACCCAACAGCCAAAAGGAGCATCTGGTCAGTAGCTTCTAGGACAGCAGTACTCAAATGGAGGTGGAGGAGATGGATAAAAAAATATTCCATGCAGTCTTTGTTTCTTCCTGCCATCCTCTTTCCAAGAGTGGTCTCTCTTTGGCAGCCGTGTGAGGAAGGAAACATTTGCTTTGGACCAGTTCAGACAGCAGCAGGAGACGAGCATATTTTAACAGAAAATCAACAACAAAAAAAGAAACCCAAACATCCCAAACGGGTTGTGACCTGGGGAGTGTTGTCCCTTCCTTTCTACCCCTGTGCGATGCCACCCTCACACAGTCAAAAGGTGGATGGTTGTCAAAAGGAGAGTTACAGCCAGACGGAGGCCAGGCAGCCTGCCTGCCTGCAGCCAGGTCTGGAAGGAGCTCGCAGGGCATGGGGAGAAGGTGGGAGCATTGTCTTCAGGGGAGTCTGGTGCAGACAGGGGCTGCAGCAGCTGGAGGGAAGCAAGGAAAAGGCTGTGCTGACATACAGGGTGCAGAGGCTTTAGGGGGACTTCGTGCATGCCAGCTGGGGTCCTCTAGTCTGTGAGCTGGGGATATTCCTGCAAAGTGAATAGCCCAACCAGTTTGTGTGCTGGAAGGCTGCCGGTTAGGGTGCCGGGGTCTCTAGTAGTGCTGAGGATGAAGATGGGTGCACGCTGAAGGTAGTTGCCATAGAAAAGAAAGTTAGCTTTGCTGTTGACTTTTTCACAGATTTCTCCTCAGTGGTAAATTCGGAGCAGAGTAACTGCCAAATACATCACCTGAAATTTGTCAGCGCTGTATGTTCTAGCAGAGGCTTGAGCCATGGGCATTTCCGAATGACTGATTAAAAGCCAGTATACATAATAGCTATATGCTACATAGTCTTAGCTGAGAGAGTACATATACCTGACTATGAGAGAGAACTGGCTGCTAGGAAACAACACGATTTCTTTCTTTCAGGTCCTGTAGGGGTTGGGCTGAATGAACTTAAACGGAAATTGCTGATCAGCAACACCCAGCATTACGGGGTAACAGTGCCACGTAAGTAAAAATACACTTCTATTCTCCTAATGCGAAACTCGCATTGTTATCCTTTATCATTGCATTACCTTAAGGCACTTTCAACTCTGGGTCTCTAAATGCATGCTTGGCATCCAGATAACTTTTCTAATTTTTGAAAGTGCTGCTGCAGTTGTATTTTAAATAGCATTGATTAAACTGATAGGACATTTTGGCTCAGAGGCATTGCAGGAAACCTTTAGTACAATTTTAACGTGATTGATGTCAGCGAGGTTTAGTAAATGAAACTCGGCTGAAGAACACCCTGGATTTGGCTGTAAAGAAGTGAAATGTACTCTGTTACCAGTGCTTGCTTTCAGCAAAATTGCCTTTATTTTTTAGACAGGTTGAAAATGAAGACTGATGATAAATAGTTTGATCCTGTGACTAAATAAATCCTCTTTCCCCTTATCTAAGTAGCATGATTTTTATAACATTGAATAACATAGTACTATATTAACTTCTGTAACACTTTACTGGGTTTTCTTTAATGTGGAGGACCTGACAGTTCCAGACTTCTGTTCCTTGGATTGCTTTCTACTTGTAATTGTGCTTCCTACACAGGATCCTTGAAAAATACAGGTCCAACATTCTGAATTTGGGAGATACTGTCACAGGTTTTCTTCTAGTATAGGTTTTCTATACAGTGTATATACATGAATGAATTTGAATATATATTTTATATATATATTAATGAAAAATGAATCCATTTGGGTTTGGGAAGTCATTTCTTTTGCACATATTTGCTTCAGCTGGGTATTGAAAGCAGCAAAAAAAAGGCCAGATGTTCCCAAATATTTAACCCATTGGAGCATATGCAGTTATTTGCCCAAAATTATTTCTCAAAAAAGTGCCAGAATTCATCAAGCTGCCTTTCTCTTTTCTCTTCCAAATTTGTGGTTATAGTTTAAAACAGACTCATAAAGAAATCCCTCTCCCTGAAATTCGGTAAGTCAGGACTTGCCGGGAGAACTGGGCTTTTTGTCCTGGAAATGCTCCTCTTTGTGTCAGCCTAAGGGGAACTTGATATCAAATGGCTTTTCAAACTGTTACTGCAGGCAAGTTGTGTATGTTCATATGCAAGGAACAATACATGATGCTGTAACATACAATCTGTATTAAATAGGACTTTTGAAGGGGTTTGTTAACTATCAGCAGCAGCCCCACAAAGAAGTTTCATTTATAAGCAAAATCTTTATACCCGGTGCTTCAGGGAAAGTGAGAAGTGCGAATACCACAAAGCTACTGAAAGAAAAAGGCATTTGATTTTGACACCAGAAAAAGAAAAGCACTGAACCATAAAATTCACCCCCCATTTTTTTACTATCAAGTTTCACATACCACAGCTACAAGTGTTGTTAATGAACAACATTTATATTTTATAAATCAGGTTGGTGAGCGTTGTTTCCCTTTATGGTCTCATATGCTAATACGCTTAACAAGTGGCAGGGCTGGAGTAATTGTTATAGACTGCTGCTCCCTTTATTATTCAGCTGTCCTTATTTTATTGGATTTTTCCACTAGTTAATAAAAACGATAATCAGATACTTGTCCAGTAGGATTTTTCCTGCTTTTCCTGCATGCTTTTAAAACTGAATCCTGTCATGTGCTCGTGTGCTGCCTACCAGATCCAGATCAGCTTCAGGCCCATCAGAAGTGATGGAACTGCTGCACTTAATATTGCATAAGGGTTGTGTGCTTTTCAGTGTTTCCTGAACTGGTTTCCATTATATTGTTTTGTGCATCTTTCCCTTTTTTTCCTTCATGTGCTCAAACTGCAGACACTACCCGTCCAAGGAGAAGTCAAGAAAGTGACGGTGTTGAATACACTTTCATTTCCAAGCACTTGTTTGAGACAGACGTACAGAATAACAAGTATGTCAACAAGAGTTTAAGTAGAACTGTGGTAAAAACAATGGCTTTAATATAAAATGGGGCTGGTTGTTTTTTTAGATAAGAAATCAAAGTCAGTATAAGTTACAGTGCTTTGAGGATGTGTTAAAATCACATTTTGATATGTAAGCAGCTGGCAAAACCATAGAGCAAAAAAAAAGCAGTATGTGAAAGCACAACTGTTTCTAAGCTTCTAAGTAGTTTCAGTACGTTAGCTCCTCAAGAGAAGACACTGAAATTATAGGTGTTAAGGATGGAGGAACACTCTTAATAGAGCATCATCTGTCACAGCAATAAAGCATTGCAGCCCCGGGGATGGAAGGGAGGGCCTGGAAGTGCTGCAAACGTGCCTGAGTCAATGTTTGTGTAGTTCTGCTCTCTTTCAGGCCAGGCACTTCCTCTGCTTTTGAATTTAGAGATCTACAATGAAGCCCCCCCTGCCTGTAAAGCCTCCAGAAATTAAACTAAGATGAAGACAATGGTAGCATCGTGCTCTCCCGCAGCCTGTAAAACACTGTAGCTTGAAATTCTGCCCCAGTGTTTCAGAGGGCAAAAGTGTATTAGACACAAAGCTATGGGTTTTATTGAAACTTCAAACTGTGCTTTGCTTTTTTGGCAAATAGCGCTTCTACTTTTATAGCATATAACCAGCCGCCTTGGTTCCATTAGCACCATTGTCGCTCCTCCTCCTCTTCTGAGACAGAGAATTTGGATATTCTATAGTGTGCAATGAAATTTCAGTAGTTTCTATTGTTTAGCTTATCCACTGTTTTATTGCATTGCATTAGTTCAGAAAAAGAGGTGATGGAAAACATTAGTGGGCTGTTGGACTACAGTACTTTTTTCTCTTGAACTGTAATACAAGCAGGTGTTACTGATTTGAAAGTGGGAAAGTAGAAGATTTCTTAAAACTGACATGCTGAAGTACTTGACAGCATTTCCTTTCTAAAACACGGTAAAACTCTCATGTAAAGTAAAATACGTTTGCTCCTCAATTAGGTCTTATAAACCAAACTGATAATTTCTGTCTTTTTTCTGGAGAGAATGGAAATGATTCCACTTGTTTGCCCCTCTGCCACAGGTTTATCGAGTATGGCGAGTATAAGAACAACTACTACGGCACAAGTTTAGACTCCGTTCGATCAGTTCTAGCTAAAAACAAAGTTTGTTTGTTGGATGTGCAGCCTCATGTAAGTAAGGACATCTTTTGGAATCTTGTAGTTCCCCATATTGCATATTGGGATTCCACAAAAAATATTGTTTCTAAAAAGGAGTATTTTATTCCATGCTGAATGGCTGTTGAGTGGGTCGGCTGGGTACCTGTATCACAGCAAGGCTCTCTGAAAGGAGAGGAAGGAAACTTCAATACATACTGGCAAGTATTCAGCTTGGTAATTAAGTGAATTGAAAGCCTGCGGCATAATACCAAAGATTTAATTACAAAATGCTCCTATATTTCCCTTCCTCTTTCTGCTGTTTGGGTTAGAGGTTTTCTCTCAAACTTCAGTTTCAGAATGGCTTTCAGCTATCACCCAGGCCAGCAGCTCTCTTTCACATGTTTAACCAGACCTTTCATGCCAAGGGTTTCCACACAGGGTGGACATGAGTCAAAGAACGCACTGAATGTGATGTTGGCTGGATAATTGCTAAGAACATTCCTCTCTAAAGCATTTGTTCCTGCATTGACCCCGTCTTTCAACCCCGCTGAACAGCTCCACTGGGAATTTTTATGCTACTAATAACCACAGTGCTTCCAGGAGCTGGACTAGTCTGTGTAAACCCAGCCAAGGTATTTCTTCTCCAAGGGTGGCCAGCCCATGACTTCTGAACCCCCTGCAGCCTGTGAACAGCTCCCAGGGCACTTCAGACACGGGGTTGTGCCCTAGGAGCAGGGCAGGGGGCTGCGCTGAAGGAGGAGCACCTGGGGAAGCCAGACCCCATGCAAGGGGAGGAGGGAGCTTGGCCGGGGCTCCTGCTCCGCGAGATCCTTCCGGGTCCAGCATGGGCCTCTTTTCCAGCAAAGCACTAAATTCTCTCAGGGACCCAGGCTTTTGAACCATTCTGGGGTCCCACTATTCAACATGGCATTTTCATAAGGGACTGGCAGTGTGAAGAGGACAATAAACTTCTGGCCAGCCCTACTTCACACTAACCTGCTGGCTATCCCCGCTTCACCCTGTGCTGTAGATCTATCTCTAGTTCCATACGTAGAATTACTTGAGTTGCTCAGGAAGAGCAAATAGCATGGGGTTGTGTGGTGGACACACAGTACTGAAGAGAAAAATCATTGACCTGTTACGACTGAGTGTCACAGACACCTTCTTCCACTACTTTTCATGGGTACAGAGGTGTTATTCCTGCTGTGTTGAGCTTTTCCTCCTCACCTGAACACCCTGCTGCTCCATCCATCCTCCTGCTGGCAGTGGCACTGTTGTGGACAGCCCAGCCTCTGCTGGGCTGATGGGATTTACCAGCAGCCCATGTGGAAATCAAGAGAGACGCACACCTTTGGAGAAGGGGTTTTCTTACCATTCGCATGAAAATTCTCCTCACATTAATCAGTGCCTATCAGCGGAAGAGGATGGCAGTAAATGAAAAATAGCCTTCTAGCAGTGCTTCATGGGTTTATTTTAGTTATTGGAGTGTTTCTTTTGTTACGGTAAATTCCATTATGCAAAATAAACTAATTAATTAAAAATCTTTCGTCTTCCCAGACTGTGAAACACTTACGGACATATGAATTTAAACCATTTGTTATATTTATAAAGCCTCCATCACTTGACCGTTTGAGAGAGACCAGAAAAAATGCGAAGATTATTTCAAGTAAAGATGATAAGGGAACTGCAAAACCCTTTACAGTAAGTGCATTCAGACATGGTAAAACGTGCGAAGTTGGTCAGAGTTTTGTTGTAGTGGTTTGCCTTGAAAATAAAGGTCATCAGTGGATCTCATCGACAGTACTTGTCAGGGCTTGCATGTAGTTTCTTGTTTCCCAGCTACTCACACATCACAGATTTACGGTGGCGTTTTCATTGTTTGCGGTATTTACATTTCCGTGGTCCTCTGATTTTATGTAGTTGAAGAAGCCCCACAGTGCAAGTCTGTATTTATGAGAAATACCCCTGTGGATTTCCTTTAAAAAAATGTGCATCTGGACTGAGATGTTTCGATTCAAGTGTAAGAATTTCCTGGTTTTATCAAGTGTATTATTGGGACTAAATTTAGAGGAAAGCTAAAATATAAAGCAGCAATTAAAAAAGTAATGCTACTTTAATAAAAAAAGTATTGGGGGATAAGATAAACCATTTTTAATGTTATAAGGAAATGAACAATGTAAGAAAGGAGAGCAATCTAAGCAAGTAACAAATGCTGCTTTTTGACAATAACAATGAAGTCAGATTACCCAACAGTAACTTAACTACTTCCTCAAAATACAATGAAAACTTGTCTCAGCTGAAGCTAAAGTGAAGCTGATCATCATTAGACTTTATCTATGTTTATTTTATCATTTTCCCTTGATAGGATGTTCTTTAGGATTTTTTAGATTTTGTTTCAGAGTCCCAGATGTAGTCACCTTCTGTATTTGTGTAGATCCGGCATTTGAAATAGTTTGGAGACAATGTGCTATCGGTTCTATAGCATGTAAGATGTAACAGCAGTTCATTCTGAAGAATAGCCTTCACGGTATTGCTTAGTTAGGATGGGATTAATCTCTCAGAGTTATGTAAACAATTAAATTCCTAAGATTTGTTCCCTCCCCAAACATGAAGAGGAATCCACTGAGCCATGTCGAACCAGGCATATACAGCTTCTACCAAGCTGTTAGAAGAATAAAGGCTGTGCTGTAATATATTGCATGCTAATAGCAAGCTGAGACTCAAGTAATGAAGCGTTAAATGTATCACCAAAGTAAACAGCTAGAAATGTTTTCCACTGGTACCACTAACAGAAATTATCTCTGTAATTACCATGCAGTGACTAACAGTGTCGCTGCAAGGGGAGAGATGAAAGAGTAGCCTATTGAGCAAAGTCTGTTTGTGAGAATGCTCTCTGAGATCATTTGTAATGGTAACTTCTATAGCTATTTTATTAGAAGTACAGTTTCCATGTCGTGATGAGAAGTAAGCAATGAGCTTTGAGTTTACCACAGAAGGAGTTCGGTGATGTGGCTGTGGACTGACGATGCCTTGCACTGATCTTACTAGGAAGAAGATTTTCATGAAATGATCAAATCTGCCCACGTGATGGAGAGCCAGTATGGGCACCTTTTCGATAAGGTGATAGTCAATGACGACCTCGCTACAGCTTACAGTGAGCTTAAGACAACATTTGACAGGCTGGAGACCGAGACCTTCTGGGTTCCTGTCAGCTGGCTACATTCGTAAGAACGTTTCAAGTAGATAAATATCTGCTGTTGTCTCAGCAGCTAAGTACGGGGGCTGGGTAGGCATTACTCCATGGCGGTTTTCTTGGTAGGAGGGTTTTCTAACTCTACCTGCACAGCAGGTGTTCTCTTTATCCACTTGGAACTGGTCTTGTTTTCCTGTGTCTTCTATCCTCCTGCCCACAATTTTAGGGGCAGAACAATCAGATTAAACTGAAGTCTCACTATGCTCTATAAAGTGAGCTAACACTAGTGTAACGAAACTGCCAAGCACCTCTTTATCATCATCTGTGTATTTCCAAGGTAAGGTTTTTTTTAATGGAGAGTTTGCAGAAGATACTAATGAATACTGGAGAGCAGCACTTTGATGGTTTTAAGCATAAATGCTGCCATAAAGAGCACTTGGAAGTTATTACCCCTTAAGTGCTTGAGAGAACTGAAATAGGGAAAAGTGACCAACATTTTTATGAGGAAGACATCATAGTTTTAATTACATATCAAGATAAGTGTTTTACTTTTCTAGATGTGAATCTTGTCTTATATGTACAGAATGATTTTAGTATTCCTTTGCACTTACACAGCCACAGAAAGAAAGATGTATTTGGCGGCTTAATTGTGAAATACTCTGCTGTGAGCATGCATGGGTTGAAAATACGTTCACACATGCTTTGTGGCACAACAAAGGAAACTCCTTACAATATTTATTTAAATAAGGAAAAATAGGAGTCAGTATGTATATAACTTCAAAACCTTTGGGATTAATCTTCCGTAAAATCAGTGGCAAAACAATATGCATAGCAAGAAAGTAAAGAGTATCTTTCTTTTTTTCCCCGTTAAATTGATTTCAAATATTTTTGGCATCCTTTAGAACAATTTTCCAGTCAGAAATTTTCAAACAGTTAGTGAGAAACCCTTGGAAATCTGGGAATTAGTCGCAAGAGATTAATTCTCCTATTGTTTAATATCTAATGATACGTTTTAGTGGTATAACAGATATGTTGTCTCCACTCAAATAAATTAATGCTGTAGACTTCACTGTAAAAAAATAACCTTGTCACTGGTCAGGCACAGTTGGAAACCTCATTTTACAATTTGATGTGGCAATGTAAGCAAGTGTATATTAGATTATGTATTTTTAATATAGATAATTTGGTATTTTTCTTTATTTACTACTGATATGCAGGAAATGAGTACAGCTGCAAAGACCAAGTTACACCTGTGTGTTGTGTTGTGAATATGTCTTGTAAGCACAGAATGAGCATAGGAACTTGCTGACTTCTGTTCATCCCATCTGTGGCATTCAAACAGGAAACCGTCATTTCATGTTAATCTGTAAAGAGAATATAGCTGTCTTGTTTAAAGAATAAAGAATTTAGTGAAACTTTATATATTTATGAAAGGGTTGAAAAGGGATGTTAAGGTCTTAAACTTCTTGTCAGTGTGCTCATTTACTAAAGAGAATTACTAAGTCTGTAATTTGAAACACTGTCTCTGTAAATGGAGCTCAACATTCCATGTAAATATTTTAGTTCATACGCTGATATAGCCATCAGATTTTGCAGTTTTATTCTAAATGTGTATTTAATGTGTGGGTCATTGCATTTTACTTAGAGTCATATGAAACAAATGAAATGCAAGCAACAACAGCAAAATTCCTAGGAGTCTGGAAATGTTTATGCAAGAGTTACAGATGCATTGAATCCCAGTACAGATACACGCAGTGCTTCAACAGCTATAACGTAACTTCTGTCAAATTTCACCATTTTCCTGGTGGACTTAAACTTCTTTTGCAGCATAAATAGCAATTTGATGATTAAATTAATGGCATGGAGATTATGCAACTTGAGAAAACTTCTCCTATTCTTTTCGTTATTATTGAAAATGAAACTGTTTTTCAGGGGATCTGGAATTCAGCCACTCTGTTTGCCTGCAAGATGCTGAGTGCCTTCACCACCTCTTGCAACACAAACTGCAAGGGCACCCAGCATGTCTCAGGATCTGGCTGTTTCCAACAAGAGGGGCTTTAGTCCTTATTCAGACACTCTTACTGCTGCTTCTGACCTAGGCTGTCTCAGAACATCAGCGTACGATAATGATCACATGAAAGACCTGCTTTTCTCATTAAGAAATAGATGCTAGAATAATCTGCAAACTGCCTGGTAGAAACAGATCTGGCTGTCCTGCAGGCTGTTTTTCCTGTCCTTTTGAAATTAATATAATACCCATTCCTGGGTCAGTGTGGTCTAGGAGGACTCAGCCAGGTTGGACGGGGCTTTGAGCAACCTGGTCTAGTGAAAGGCATTGCTGCCCACAGCAGGGGGGTTGCAACTGCATAATCTTTAAGGTCCCTTCCAACCTAAACCATGTTGTGATTCTGTGACCTACACAGGTTTGCTGTGCTGGGCAGCAGTAAGCAGCATGGTGCTTTGCTGCGTTCACAGAGACACTGACCCTCTGATCCTCAGCACGGTCCTGGCGGGAGTTTTCGAGGCGAATGGCTGCCTGCCTCATCTTCAAGGCAGGAGCTAAATCCTGAATTGTGACACCTGCAAAAGAAAGGGAATCACAAAAACAAACCCAACCAACCGAGTAAAATGTGCACAGGGACTTCAACGAGTGAGAAATAATTTTAATTAAATTACTAGATGGCTCTTGAAAATCAACATTATTGCAGTGTTAGCTTAAATAATTATCAGAGCCACTGCTTTCCATGAGGCAGGCAAAGATGGAAGCAGGCCAAGGCGGCAAGAATGTCTTAGCCCAACAGTTTCAACAGGACAGGAGCCTGCTTATCGTGATGGATGCTGAGCCCATGTGCTGAACTGTTCTGAGATACCAAGGCGGGGCGGGATTGTTCCTTTGACTCCTAAGAATTTAGGAATGAAGACAACTAAACATGTTTCCAATATTCCACACATTCAAGTTGTGCTGTGTGGGTTTTTAGAGAACTGTATGTTTTGACAGTCAAGTCCAGATGTTTTTATTGTGTTTTAGCTGTTTGTCATAGTCCAACAAATGGTAGCATTTTTTAATATTGTACCAAGCTCTATACTTGAATTTGCCACCAGGTCCTTGGTTGATGTCTTACCTGAAATCTGATCTTACCTTCTTATGCAAAACAATAAATTATTGATATATCACTGAAGGTGTTTTCTTTCTTTATTGTAAATTGCACCATAACATACAGGCTTAATGACTTGAAAAGGTGAAATGCAAGAGTAGGAAGTTATTTCATAGGTTTATTAACAGTTGTGCTCCAATTATCTTTAAATGGGAAAATAAAGCAACCTCTAACAGGGACTAAAATACTGAATTTTTACTTTTCAATGCCAAATTCTCCTTCAGAATAGACGCTACCCTTTCCTGCAGCCCACCCCAAAATAAACCATTTTCTCTCTGAGACGGAAAGCTTAAGTCAGTGGGTCAGTGCTTGGAGAAGTTGCTGACTAGGAGTGCTTCATTGGACACTTACGCTGCTAGGCCACTGCATGCCCCACAGGAGGTTGTGTTCATTTGTAGGACTCGATGAAAGTAATGCTTAAACTAAGTCACTTTTTACAGTGTTTTATGTCTTTTCTAGAAAAGAAAAAAGCCTAACACATACTAGGATTAGAGAGGAGACTTTTAAGCTCTGTTTCGTTTCAGTGCAGTAGTCTGCATTTCCCACATGAACTTAGGTTCAGGTTTCTACTGTGCATGGAGAATTATTCCTCGGTAAAGCTCATATTTACTTTTTGTTAGATTGTTTCAAAGGATGAATAGTTGCTTCAGAGATTTAAAGTTTTAGAATCATAGAATAGAATAGTTAAGGTTGGAAAGGACCTTAAGATCATCTAGTTCCAACCCACCTACCATGGGTTGGAACCCACTAAACCATGCCATCAAAGGCTGTGTCCAACCTGGCCTTGAACACTGCCAGCGATGGAGCATTCACAACTTCCCTGGGCAACCCATTCCAGTGCCTCACCACCCTCACAGTAAAGAACTTCTTCCTTATCTCCAATCTGAACTTCCCCTGTTTAAGTTTGAACCTGTTATCCCTTGTCCTATCACTACAGTCCCTCATGAAGAGTCCCTCCCCAGCATCCCTATAGGTCCCCTTCAGATACTGGAAGGCTGCTATGAGGATCTCCACGCAGCCTTCTCTTCTCCAGGCTGAACAGCCCCAACTTTCTCAGCCTATCTTCATACGGGAGGTGCTGCAGTCCCCTGATCATCCTCGTGGCCCTCCTCTGGACTTCTTCCAACAGTTCCATGTCCTTTTTATGCTGAGGACATCAGAACTGCACACAATACTCCAGGTGAGGTTTCCTGAGGTCAGAATAGAGGGGCAGGATCACCTCCCTCAACCTGCTGGTCACGCTCCTTTTGATGCAGCCCAGGATATGGTTGGCTTTCTGGACTGCGAGCGCACACTGAAACCGGCTCATGTTCATATGATCTAAATCTATTTTTTTTATTGCAGTATCTACAGTCATTTCCCCACAGGATTAAGAGTTTTCTGTGCCTCAGAGTTTAGAGTCATTTGTACTTGCAATTTGCCCAAGATCCTTTTGCTCTCAAAGTCACTAAGTATTTATCGTGTATTAGCATGATTAAAGCATGATACCAAGCATTCAACAGGAAAGTGTCTGAACACAAAATTGAAAGAGCACAGTGAATGTATTTGTTGTTTAAGAACTCTGGTGTTAGATAATGGTTAAAGATTTCAGCAGAAACATGCACAAAAACATTTGGAAACAGTTAAAGCCTGGTCTTAAATTTTGTCTTATGTTAAATGACAGTACGAATGGGGGAATTTGGAGTTCTAGACAGCTGGAGATTTTTTCCCTCTTGGTATCTGTGTCTGAAATACAAGTTGGATATTTGGAAGACTGTATGGAATGATTTTACATCTCTATAATAAAATGCTATGGTATTTTGTGTAGCTGACATCCAACATTTTAACAAAGAGGGTAAATCCTTATGATTACTGAGACTTTGTTTTGCTTCTATTTCAGTTGTACACGTATGTCTGTTTAAAAGATTTTTAAAAACTTAACGCACAGAGCTGCCAGATACAGATTTCAGTGTATGAATGGAGGGAAACATCTTCAGGATTTCCAAAAGGGTTCAAATGGCACAAAAAATATTTGAAAGCTGCTTGATAAGAAATAAAGAGAGAAAAGTAGGTCACAGTGTCTTTTGTAATTAGATCTGTTTCTTTTCAATGGCCATATTAATAGTCATGACTTGAATACACTGAAAAATGAAGGCATGCTGTAATTTTCCTCAAGTGAAATTTAGATTCTATAGGATTATACACAGGCTCATGGAAGCTTAGTTTTAAGGGATTTGATGCATGTTTTAAAGGTCTGTGGGTATGGCAGAGAAAGAGTGAGAATGTTACAAATGCTCGTACTACCCTAGAGATGCATCTTTGTTTTTGTAAGTCACTGAACAAGGAGGTTGGCAAGTTGGCTGCGAATGTTCTGTGGTTTCTGTTCCCTCCTTGGTAAACATAAATAAGCGCCAGTAAATCTTTATTGGTTAGCAAAGCCAAAATTGTTGGCATTATGGAGAGTTGAAATGTAGTACCCAGAAGGAGTACTCCACATCCTGGTGATGTTGGCAGAGCTCTCGCTTTACTTTCTTCTGGTTTTGTTAACTTTTACAGCAACAGTACAGTGATCACAGCTTTAACATGAACAAACTCTGCTTAATCACTGGCAATCTCATTCTGGTTTTGTCTCTTGGCCCTCATAGAGCTTTAGTTTAGTAATCTCAATCATACAAGGGGTAGAAAAGGATAATGACCTGTCTTTGAAAACAGACACTAAACATTTGATAGAAAGACATTTTTTACCTCCTTCCCGTAATGTGTTTCTGCAACAGAGGTGAAGAGCTAGCGCTTGATCAAGATGGAGAATCACATGAACAGTGTTTTGTCCCATGAAAACAGAACTGCTCTGAGAGATCCCTGTGGTACAAAAGACCAGGAGCAATTTTAAATTTCATGCCACCAGTGCTGGCTTCAGGAGCTCTTGTTTAAGAAAATGGCATCTGGGAGCAGTTCCACTTGTTTTCTCTGTGACCTTGGGCACCTCATGGTGTGTCCCCTCCCTTTCCTAGATTTGCATTACTGGCTTATTTTTAAGCAACGATGGTTCCTTGAAATTAGTCTAGCCTTCAAGTGGTGGGGGTAGTCACATTTCATGACCAAGGTGCACATTTCTGATGGGGCAACTGCACAGATGAAGCATGTGTTGAGACCACTCCATAATGCATGTAGGCCCTTTCACGCTGTATTCTCTGAGAACTTTGCATACCCATGTACGGGTTATGCTTCCCCATAAAACCTACTTTGATGCAGCTTCTGCTGCCGTACTCCCAAGTACAGACTGGCCTATGTTAGGCACCTTATGAACAGGGAATAAAGATGTAGTCCCAGGTTCAAAGAAGCTCATAAAAAAGAGAGATCACAGAGCAGTGCAGACCAGCAAGAAGGTGTAAAGAGATCCAGTGAGCACAACTCTGTTATCAACTGGCACCAAAGGCTGTGCTGGCTCAGTAGAGCAGTTAGGTCTGGGATTCAGCACATCACAAGAGGATGAAATACTTTGGAGGCTTGCTGGCCAGGCTTTGGTCTTTGCTGGGTCCAGGCAGAGCTGAGGGGTAGCAAAAGGTTGGTCCTGGGAGCTGTGAGGCCAGTTTGACTGCAGGAAGGAATTTAGCTGTGTCTGTATGAGCTGTGCTTTGCCTCTCCTTCAGAGCCAGAACAACAGGTCTTGGCCCATTTTAGTGACTGGTGCAGATGGAGGCAGCATGTTAAACGTTCCATTTGCAGTTCTGGCTACTACTGATCGAAAGGCACAAAAGGAGTCTGGTTGGTTTTTCTGTTGTTGAAAACTGATCTAAAAGCTCTGTTATTATCGGTGCTATCTGGGTAGTATGAAAGAGCAGCCTCGGTTATTGGCCCTGCTGGGGTATTATTCCAGATGTTTTTCTTTACACAGCTGTTAAGCAGGAAGTAGAACCAAAACCAAAGATTGATTTGAACCATTGTTTTGTCAAAAACCAGAACTGAACCTGAATTATTGTCTTCTCTTGACTTCATTGAATTCAAACCATCATTGCCCCCAGCTGGATCCTGCCCCAGCTCAAACCAAACTGAACAAAGCACAGACTCTGACCACACTTTTGAATAGGTGCGACTTTGAAGGCTGAGTCTGCATCTTGTAATGGCTGCAGCTGATGTTACCTTTCTGCCAATAGCAATTTTGTTTTATTGTGCATGTGTGCATATGCATATATGTTTATGTATTTACCAAGTGTTGCAGTGTATACCCTTTTATTTTAATGAAAAAAGCAGGCTTATAAAACCAATGTTTACTGCTTAATTGGAAGATTAATGACAGACTGAAGAAGTCTACTGATATAATAACAAAGTTTTAGCAAATAGATGCGTGGTTCACTGCTGGCAGGACTCTCGCAGATCTCAGGAATCTTAGAGTTTTACATCTCAAATATATGGTTTAGCCTCTATTTTGTGAAAGTCAGAAGAGCTTGATTGAATGCAGACTGCAAACTTGTTCACTACAAACCTAGTTAAACATGAAATCTTGCTGGGATTAGCTTAATTGTTCCCTAAATGAAAAGGCTGCTTTGTACATAGACTTGAATTTTATGCTTGCCAGATAAAGCAATGTGAACCTGTCAGGAGACACAGGAATTTGTCTGTGTAGGAGTATCACTGGGCCAACCGTCTTGCCTTTTATGTGATACTGTGGTGTAAAACACCACTCCACCAGTTTCATTTTACAGAAAATAGCCTCTGTGGTGGTATCCTGTGGGAACTGAAGTATCAAGTTCTATTTTCCCTTCAAAAGTCCAACTACACATGTACCCCGCTTCTTAAACTACACTCTCCATGCCTGCAGCCAGCCGCATGGGCTCGAGGGATGCTGTGGCATGGCAAGGGAGCTGCAGGGAAGCTGTTCCAAGCAAAGCAGGAGGTGCCACTCCTTAGCCATGGTAAAGACTGCAATAGGTAACACCACCATATTTGAAGTGAAAAATGCTGTTTCTGATGAGCTTATACAGCAACTCAGTAGAAAAGCAAGCTTTACTATTCCATTTTTAATTTTCAGAAGTTTATGTGACACTTCTGATTATTATCAAACACTGATGGCAAATTCGTTTTCTTTTGGCATCCCTGCTGCCAGCTTGAAAGCAACAGTTGCTTATGATTAAAGCCTTCATTCTTTATATAAATGTAATTGTAAAAGATGTGGAGTTCCTATCTTCCAAAGCCTCCAGACCACGCTAATAAAGACAAAATTTCTGCAACTGTTCTCAAGTGACCTATTCTGTTTAATCTTGTTTCCTTTCTTCCTAACCAGTCTTCTCAAAAAGCCTCTCCATGTCAAGGGACAGTGTGGAGCAAAAAGGAGAGGCTGGCCAGGAACTGCTGGAAGGGAGAAGCTGGGGCACTCCTGGGCTCTGAACCACGGGGAAGTCTGCGAGCCCAGCACAAAAGTGAGCAACCTATGGGTGAAAACAGCATGGGAAGATGATTTAAGCATCAAGGTGTCGTTTATTCCCTCTTAACTATGAGAAGGAGCAGCCCCTGTCCCTGTGCCTTTCATTGTAAGCATTCAGTAGGGAGCAGTTGAGTTACCCTCCATGCCAGCCAAAGCGCTCCCAACATGCAGTTCTTAACTCCATCGTGCCAGACATGCATCACTTCCCTTCACAGTGTCATGGTCTGAACATAGGTCTTGACTTTATGATCTCAGTAAGTCATTTTCTGAAAACTGGCACCAAAACCTGCCTACTCCAAGAGACTGCTCAAGTCCAACAGGTCCGGAAACAGGTTGAAGTGTTTGTGTATCACTGACAAGGTGGGTGCATTCTTAATCCTGAGTCTTCTTCATGTTCACCTACTTTGTACCAGAGGGGTGGTGGTAGCTGGTATTAACTTTGCTACCACTGGCAAAATGTGATGCATTTATGCACTTGGTATTACTGTCCTTGAGACTATTTAAGTATCCTTCAGTGAGCCACTTCTGCTCAGATTTTCTGCAGAACTCCTGGGTTGCTCCCAGCTACAGTAACTTGTCTGTCACAATGTCTAAGTGGAAAACATAAGAGGCCAAACTCTCTCTAAATCTGAGTCTGTTGCAGGGAGGCAATGCTACTGCTTTGCTCCCTGCACAGCTCCACTTACAGCAGTGATTACTTGGCTTGGCCTCACTAGCATCATGTAAAATCCTTATGGATCCTCATGGTTCCAGTGTTCAGGATTGATGATTCTTCCTTCTCTCTTAGCGCCTTGTGAATAACTTAGAACTTTTTTCATGCTAATGCAACTCCCTCTCCTCCTGGTAAATTGCCTCAGTTTTTGCTGTTGGAAAGTGCTCAGTCTGGATTGCTTTACTATTAGTACCTAACGGCTGCTGCTGCTTTCTGTATTATGTGTATGGGACAAGTATGAAATATCAGCAGATAGCTTGACACCACTTCAACCCCTAAACTGAGTGATAGTAGGAACTCCTCCTAGAGCTAGCCTCAAATGACTTTCACCTGTACCACTTAAACAGCACACGATTGTTCATGCCGTTAAGCAGCATGGCAGCAGATGAGATGCCAGTGGATAAAAATGCGGTGCTACTGAAGTTAGAAAAGTTTCATTTCTATTTTAACAATATCAAAGTTTCACCTCTTGTCTTTCTGTGCCTGGGAAATTAGGAATGCCTTTGCTCTGAAGACCTTGTAATCTAATGCCAGGTATTGCTGACTTTTACTGTTGAACTTTAGTGCCTTGTTTCATGTGTGGTCCCTTTGACTTCAATCACGATAGGATTGCCAGCTCTTACCCTGGAACTAAGCTGATGACTTCTCTGGGCTCAGGGTCTGGCTTTGAAATAAGATGCAATCAGCAGAGATGATAAATACTTCAGCGAGTAATCAAACATGTAAGAGCTCTCTGGCTATTTTCTTTGGATTAGTATCTGGAAGTGAATTTCAATGCAAATTCACCTAAGTTGTGTCAAGCACATGATAGTAAATATGTGCTGCTGATAAATCTATTGACTCTTTGTCTGAATTACTCAATGCAAATTGTAGGATTGTGTTAGTCTGGCCTGCCCTTTGCTGCTTAGCTGTTCACCCAGGGTTTCATTTCTTTTACACCTACAATGTCTTCCTGATAAAGCTTCTCACACACTTCTAAGTAGTCTCCCAAGTGCTCTCAAAATGGAGGCAGCAATTAATCTCTGTCACGTCAGGCAATTATTACTGAAATCTCCAACAGTGTTTCAGAATAATTAACCTTAATTAACCTTAAGCCCTAAAAGGTTTTCTACTGTTGATCAGCATGCCTGTAAGCTGCCAGTCACACATCTGTAAACTTGGAGCTGTCGAGCAGTTAGTAAACCCATATAAAGAGAGCTCCGTCTGCTTTACTGATTTCGGCTAGAGCAAAGGCTCAGCACTATATATTTCTACTTGTAAACTGCATATCTTGGTTTTTTTTGCTATTTCTGTGTAATACTTTCCAAACTATGTTATTGTATTCTAGAGTTAAAAAGCCACCTGGATATTCCTTTTCTAGTCTTTTCTTTTGAAACTATCTCTAAGCCTTTTTGCATGTTTTTGTAATGTGCAAGGCAGACTCAGACGACGGAGGTTTTCAGAAGACTTGTGCAGCTGGTAGCTTTTTGATGATTTCATTTCACAAGTCTTTCGGAATAAATGTGGGTATAATGAGAACAATGGGTAAAATGTCAGTTGTGCTAAATATAAGTGATCTGGTTTAGAAAAATATTAACGCTTTTCTAGGTTCAGTTACACCTTTGTATCACTCTACTATATCAGAGCAAAAAAACCAGAGTCTAACAGATGTATGGTAAGTACACGAATGGGGTGAACCAAGGAAATGTCATAAATCTTTTATACTAGAACATTCTGTGAGAATGAGAATACACCCAGGTGTTCTTTGAACCCCACGAGGTGATTTAAGTGAGCAGTAGGAGCTGAAGTAACAGTACTGAAATACAGGAAGATACATGCATGTGACTGGGATTTACATAGCTCATTTATGGGAACGGTAGGAGTGCCATGCACAGGAAATGGGGAAGATGAATACTCACAATTTGCTCCAAGTGGGAAAACTGGTTGTGGGGAATCTCTTAAGTATCTTCTTCCACAGGAAGTAAAATTTTATTTATTTATAAGTAAACCATTCACTGCTCTGCTGAAAGAAAAATGAGACACATGTTGAGTCGAAAGAGCACAGCCAGTTATGAGCAGCATCTAGGGTCTTCATGAAACAGTGAAATACTGAGTGCTAGAAAAGGATAATCAGTTGTATGCATTTTTAAATCAATACAAAATGCTACTCTCCCACTTCTGCTGTACAGCCTGGGTTTTAGAATGTCAAGAAAGTATTTGACATTTACAAGAGGCTGCAGGCACTAATACAAATCATTTTTATCCCTTTATCCATTTTAACCACCAGGCTGAGTGAATTGTTGGCTCCGTGCAATTAGGCTCTGTGCTTCTTGACAATATAACCACAGATTATCATGAGTTCTATTAATAATGCAAGGTGGAAGCTCTGTTCTTCAAGTCTGTTATTTTACTTCTAGAAAAACATCTAATTTCTTACAAACCTGATATAAATAGGCCAGCTGACAAGTATCCCCAAAGAACAGAGTATGCTCGGAACAGTGAGATTTGAACTGACGTATTTTTGGCAAAAAAAAAAAGTTATACAGGCTGTATTTGTCTGAAAGTTTAAAAATAGGAGCCTTTGTCATGTATGGCAGGAGAGACCAGGTTGAGTCATGATTGATGTCACTTGAAAGAACACTTTAACCTTAGAAAATGACATCAGAATCATCAGAATTTAAGGAGATTTAGAGCGGTCCCCGAAGCCAGGGTGCTGGGGATTCTGGAAGATACTTTGTGGATGATACACAGCACATTGCCAGACATCATCTGAATGGAAGCCAGGAGCTACAGTACTTTGAGATTACATTGCTAAATGATGGGTATAATTTGTTTTAATAACATTCATTTTTAGTTAAATGCATGTTTCAGACTGTTTTCAGTTTTTTAGATTCAGTGCAAGCCCCTGTTTCAGGCTGGAAGAGCAGTCCGTCACTGCCTGACCTCTCCCCTTGCTCACTTACATGACAAGTTGCCAAGAGCAGTCAGGAGTGCTTTCTGTATTACCACAAGTCTGCAAATACAGCAGGGTCTCTTTCCATTTACCGTTCTCCAGTTTTAGTGCTTGATTCCTGCTGACTTTACTACTGAGCGTTTATAAGTCAGACTGCAGCAGTACATATGTATGTTAGAAGTATTTCTTTTAGCTCCCAGGCTAAAACTGAACTTTTGTCTGTCTGTCTGCTACCACTAGCGTTAAAATGGAAGTAACAAAACAGAAAAGGCGCTTGGATTTCGCTTTATTAAAGATAACCAATAAATTGTGTGGAGTCTAGGTCATGGAGGGGCTGTGCAGAGCTGTTGCTGTGCAGAGTAGTGAACCTCTTTGGAACAGTTTCTTACATTTCTCCTTTGATTTTCCACACACAGCAAGTCTTGCTCCTTAGGTAATTCTGGTGTGAAAATGAATATATTTAATGGAAGTGCACAATGCTACTTTTGATCCAGTTATATGTGGTTTGCTTTTAAGTAGCTTTTAAGTGTAAGGAGAAAGTAAACCACAAATCACATTTCTAAGAAGTAGATTTGTACTTTCTGCAGTTAGCAGCATCTTTTGTGGCTAAAATCATAGATACTAGTGAAAAATTGAGTTGTGAGGTTGCTCAGCTGCATACCTTTACCAATACTTTCTGCATAATCAGTTTCCATATTAAAATGAGTTCAGTCTAGGAAAAGAAAAAGTTCATCACACAAGCAGCTCCACGAGTAAGGCATGCTTGTTAGATAATAGTTGCTGTTATCTGCCATTTAGATTTGCACATTGTGCTCGTTCCTGTTCTGTTTGAAGAGCCAAGTGGTGGATGAATTATTCTTGGTATTCCTGATTTTCAGTTCAAGCCAATAAACACCTGTGTGCGACTGGCCTGCTGGAGCCATTCCACAAAACATCTGGGCATGCTCCAGCCCTGGGGCTACTGGCGTTCAAAACAGTCCTCCCTGATCCTGCCGCTTATTGCTGCTACAATCTGGGGCCTGATTAAGCGTAGGAATTGGATCAGGAATCCTGTCACTCCTGAGCACCCAACTCTCTTGGTGGTAGAAGAGGCAGACAAAGGGACAAGGACTCTGGTGGATTATGTGAGTGGTGAGGGAGAGGGAACTGCGTGTGATTCCTTTGAAAGCAGAGAGGGGTTTCTGTGAGTCTTCTGCGTTATGCAGCGCATAGAATAGACCTGCGCTGGAGGATGAATCATTGTGTAGTAAAAGCGAGCGTGCTCTGTGGAGTCTGTACTTTCTTTGTTGCAGCCGTTGGAAGTATGTAGTGAATGAAGCAGACAACTCTAGAGAAGAGAACATGTTTTCATGATTAAGGCATGAGTGCAGCCCTGGGGAACTGAATCGTATCCCTGCTTCTGCCCCAGATTTCCTGTGTGATACTAGTCACTTTGCACATGTGGTTGTTAATTGTGTTTTTCTTGGGGCTTCGTACAGTGGAGGGTAATTTGTAGAAGTGCTGAGCACTTGCAACTGCAAGCTGTAGGCAGCAGGAGCTGTGCTGTGACTGCAAGCACTGCTGTGCAATGAATACTGAGAAATCAGGCACCATGCATCTCAATGAGGCAGTTAAGAAAAGCGAAGGCAGGAATTCAAGATAAATCTTCATGAGTTCGATTTATATGGCTGGAGAACAGCTTGAACGGGCCTGTCCTTCTTAAACTTGTCCTTCCTTGTACCTAAAATAAGAACAGCAAACTGCTAGCTAAATACAAATGGAGTATTTGTGAACAACTGCTGAGTTTAAGATACTTGCACTAGAGAATTAGCAAAATGACTATTTAGCACTTGTCTGTCATTCATCTGTCTTGCCTTTTTTTATCTTTCAAAATGGAGATATTAGTGTATTACGAGGCAAAGAGTCACTGAAGAACCCCATAATAAATCAATATTGTAAGTACATGTATGTTTTCACTGACCAGATTCAAAGCAATCATTAGGTATTCAGTAGCCTCTGTGTATTTTCCCGTAGTCTTAACATGGGAAACATAGGCTTAGCAGTACAGCAAAATGGTAACACTTTAAAAATACTACGCTGTTCGGGTGGTAGAAGTTAAAAAAGACACTTCAGACAAACTTTATGGGAAGGTACTTGTTGGAGACAAGAGTTACTTTTCTGCTAACTCTCAAAATAAACCATGATGGTTTCTGTAATGTGTATTTTAGAAATCACAAATTTCATGAAAAATAAATACACGGCTATCCTTGAATCAAGATGGGCAAAGAAAAAATAATTAGCTTTCATATGAGAAACGGAACAATGAGAACACGAAAGCACATAATTTCACAGATTTCTGTAATATAAATAGCTTTGTCAGTTTAAATATACTTTGTCACTCCTTGATGCTGTAATCCAATGCCAAGAGAATTATGATTTGCTTTTTAGAAATGCCATTTAGCATGTTTAACATATGTTATTAGAAAACTCTTCTATTCCTCTACCAGTTAATCACAGCTTTATAAAACATTACACTTGGAAGTATCTGTTTTATGTGACTAGAAGAGGTATGCTCCTGAGGTGCTAGTTATATGTGACTACAAAATTACAGGAATTTTTTTACTTTAGTAATCACAAACGCATACTAAAACGGAAAGCCAATTATTCTCTAAATTTTGTTTATTTGAGATGTAGCCTATGTTTTTGTTGGAACACAGAGCCATGTGCTCAGGATGCACACAAGGCACCAAAAGTGGAATTCAGGCGATCCAAATCCACAAATCGATTCAGAAAACCTCTGCTTTATTGACTATTAAATCTGAATTCACTTGGCTTCGTTGTTATGGTCCTGTCCCCTAAGTGCCAAAGCTCAGGTTTCTGTGAGTACACCAAACTCGGAACTTCTAGCTACAGCTTCTTTTAACCCCACTAAAAGACAACTCTGCACTCAGTTCCCTAAGTGGTTCATTTCAATCCAGGCACGCTGAGCACACTTACCACTTACTGACCCCACTGGCTGCTTCCAGGAGGGAACTCGCTCATGTGCTGGGCTCGTGGCTACTTGATGATTGCCCATGAATGTGTGGAGCTGTCTAGTAAAGTGGAGAGTTACAAAGGACTCGGGTTCCTGCATGCTTCAGAGTCACTGCCTTACTGTTTTAAGCTTCAGCTTTTTTTACAGAGGGCAATAATCTCCTCAGGCAGAGACTCCATGAAATGTCCTGCGAAAGCACCTTAAAGCCCTGCTCCCATATGGGCACCCCTGGGCTCCTAAGAGGAGTGGTGGGGATAACAGACACCCCTGTGCTCATCATTCCTGTCTGGCAGACTAAAGAGCTGAGCACAGCACATCTGGATGCACATCATGGTTTGCTCAAACAATCAGAAAGCACTAAAATGTTTTGAGGTTAATTTGAACATGGTTTGCTGTCTGTCTCAAGTGCAGCAGGTATAATTATCACCAAAAGTGGAGATAAAAAAAATCACCAGATAATCCTTTAATGTTACCAGTGTTGCAGATAACACCAAGTATTTTTAACTACGGTATTCTACTTCTACAAAGAATAAAGTTAAGCTGAATTTAATTGTAAAGTCTCGGTGCAGTGAGATTGCAAACACTCCCACTGAAGATTCTACTCAATCCTTCACCATGTGGAGTATTTAATTCCAGTTTTGCTTACTTTAAACTGAATGGAATTTTTGTACCAAATTAGGACAGCTAAGTCCTTCCACGCAGAAAACTACTGAGCTCACTGGATATTTTTCTGTCATGGCGCCAAACCATACAGCAATCATGCTGAGGATATGGATGGAAGAAAGGTTGCTCTGCACAATAATTCCATATAGGAATCACTATTGATTACAGCGAGGATACTTTATGGGTGGTGGTAAATTATGAGGTTTCTCTTGTAAGTGAGAACATTGATTTACATGAGTAATGCAAAGCCTCACACGTAAGCTGAACTCTAACTGTCAGCCATAACACATCTATTTATACCACAGATCTGTGCTTAGCCACTTATATTTAATTATAATCAGTTGCGGTGCCTCCATTTTCTGTGTTTACTCAGAGAATCACATTTCTGAGGTCAAATGCAATGACAGTTATACTGTAGTCATTTGAAGACATTCTTAGCTGTACATTCTGCATGTATCTGAAGACAGAATTTCTGGAGAAGAAAGGATGGGTACAATTCATCAATCCTTCCTTACATGAATAAAATTTCACACACATCAATTTTAGTCAGGGCATGTCTGCGCTGCACAACACAGTGCTGCAGAGAGACAGCCAAAGCAGCTCAGAAGGAGCCAGCTTGGGTAACTGGAAGCAGTTTAACCACATGGCTTAATGCTGCACACTGTCTAATTTACCATGGTTTTCAGCAAAGTAAATTAGCTCCGGCAAAGCGTTGCACAAACAGGCTAGCCTGCTTCCAGCCCCTGAGCCAGCTTTGGCACCGATTTCTACATCGTACTTATTGTGCAGGATAGTGTATCTAGAAGGAGATGCAAAGGACTGCTTGCATAAAAACTTGCAGATTCCGATCCCTGAATCTTATTCTGCACTTATTCATTTTAACGTCACAAAACTTCTATTAACTCTTAAATGTCACAGCCTCAAATTTAGTGCTGTTACTGAGCAAAATATCAAAAGAATAAAATACCATTATATCTGAATCACCAAAGCATATCATTTTGGGCTTAGCATGCTCAAATATGCTTATGTTTACTTGACAGCAGTAGCAAACTGCTAATTACTAGTAGATTTCTTCAGAATCTTGAGTCTAATTGCTTCCAATTTGTGGCATACAAAGACCATCTGATTACCAAAACCAGCACAAATCACAAACCTGTTACATTGAAGCCTGAGCAGAACAATGTCACTAATGTAACTAAACTATGCTTTAGAATGTCAGGAGTACAAGATTTCTTGAAAGAGTCTGGCAAAAATTACGTTTAACTGTCTGCTGTCTCACTGTATTGTTGATGTTGACTGAATTTTTCCTCCCATAGAAATCAATGACAGAAATATGTTTATGACAATGGAATAGATACTAATGTCTTGCCATATATCATTTTCCAGTAGGGGCAGAATTCCCTTCCATCTCTTGAGAAGTTATTTTGAACTACCTAGTAAGACGAATCAGCAACCTTTTAAATACCAAAGCCATAGGTACTAGCTTAATATTCCAGGAAGGACTGCATTCAGACTTTTCAGTGTTATTCTTCCCAAATCCAAGCAGAGCACATGAGCATGCATTTTGAAAGAATGGCCTGCTTCATCCCCCAAATTTTACATTATGAGTTGAAGGCTTGCTGGAAATCAACAGCTCTTGTAACAAATTGAAATATTTGTTTATGAATAAATTGGATGCAAAAAGAATAGACAGATAGTTTTAATCTCCCATCTCTGCTTGAGCTAAAAAATAAATGAATTTGTAACAGCTAGATGCAACTCTTTCTGCAATAAAATAACTAACTACCAAAATCTAGGAGAGCTTCAGATCCTCTAGAACAACCTTAATGATTCTAAATTTTAACTAAAATGCTGATTTTATACAGTTATTGACGGAGGAAGAAAAGGAAAAAATCAGAGGAAAAATGTACCCCTATGGAGTACTATAATATCCATGGCACAGATCTTGAGAATAATACCAGAAAATTGGCTGAATTAACTGTATCAGAATGTACACTATGCAAGAAGACATGTATATGTAACACGCGCTTCTGCTCTCTCACTAAAAATTATTTTGATAAAAAGGCAACTTTCTGCCCCAATTTGAATTTCTACTGTAAAACAATTTGGAATTGAACTATAATCCCTGTTCTCATCCATGCAGGACTTACTTTTCATCCAAGTTGAGTGAAGATGTCAGGATCATCAAACATATTATATGGGTTTAAAGGAGAGTTGCTCTTTTATTTTGTTTCGATTCATAGCTCGTTCCTTGTACTGTTTGTACAATCACTATGAAACAAAAAGTTAGATAAATAAATTATTTTTCTGCCAGGCACTGGATTGATACTCAACCATGCAACATCCAACTGTTGCTCCCTATTAATTTTACAGCCAGTTGCTGCTCAAACCCTGTAGTGATTTGGCTTTATTCTGATCTTCGCTCCTCTCACAATTTCACATTTTCCCATCTAATATTACTGTACCACTGTAAATGATAGAAGCAGTCTCTTCAAAACCAGTGATTGCTCCAAGGTGCTTGAATTCCTGCCTTAAAATGACCTACAAAGAAGAGAAAATGACCTGATGTCAGTCTTGCCCCTCTTTCTGATTATATAACAGGGGGGAAAACACTTGGATTTTTTTATTTTTATGTTACTTTTCATACAAACTAAGCAGGGAATTAAACAGATTTACTATTGGTGACTGCCCAAGTAGTGAAATGGGTCTAATATAGTAATAACTGGAAAGCTGAATGCCTGAAAAAGATTTTAAATTCTCTTTAACTAAGTAGTGTCTTTTGCATGTTTGTATTAGTACCTAGTGTGAGAATTGGTCTTCATGAAACAGCAAAACTCTCTTTCCCAATTAATATTGAAATGTTACACTCCAAAATACTTTCCACCAATACCTCTCATTTTTCCTCTAGGAAAAGAAAGGCATAAATGGAGACTACTTATGTCATTCTATTTCTAATTTTAAAACAATCTCCCTTTCACACTCCCACCCCAAAACAAACAGCCTGATCCCTTCTCTCTTTTTCCCCTTGAAAGAAGAGGCAATTTTTAGAAACCTATAAGAAAGCAAAAGCATTTGGGCTTGTCAGTAACATTCACTTGCGAAGGTTTTATGTTTGAAAGCTAAAACCACTTCCTTCAATCACAGTACAAGACACGCTGTCTGCAGTATTACTTTTAATATCAAGTTATTTCAAATGTCTAGCACCAGAGGGTAAACACATGAACAATAAGTATAGCTGGCAATTTTTATTCCTGCGTTTAAAAATAATCCTCCATTTATTTATTTTTTTGCTAGCCAGACACTCAAAATCTTTTCTAAATTGCAAAGGTGACTTGTGTTTCTGGATACCCCCGATGTAGAGTAGGTGCCCTAATTTGCAGGGTTACCACTTTGTCCATTCCACTTGGCACACACCATTTTGGATAAGTATTCTGTTGGTTTTGTTTTGTTTTAATTGAATCTCTACTACGTCGAAGAAAAATATCACTATTGGAGTTTCATTAACTTTTAAATATAAATTAGAATGCTTGATGTACACTGAAGCTTTAAAAGGCTTTCAGTAGCTTTCTGATGGCTGTAGAGAACCTGTGTTAACTTTGTAGTTATAATCCACCCATAAAACTAATTCAAATAACCAATGAGCAAGTTTTAAAAGACATCATTTAGCTTCTATGAATACTGAATTGCTGTACTATTAAGGTCAGAATACCTAACCAGTTCTACAAAAAGCATTTTTTATAAACATCAAAATGCAAAGATATTCTTTCTCCCTGGGAAAATGTAAGCAAAATACAAATTATTTATGCAAGGAAGACTCAATCAGAAAAATAAAGACAATCAGCCATTAATCTTTTCTGTGTATAAGAGATTGTACCAGTACACAGACAAATCAAGGTAACTGATGGAGTCAATACTTTGGTGACTCCTTCTGTAGAAGTTAGCATTTTAAAATACTACAAAATTTATTCGTATATTTAAATAACTCTACTCCAGGGTATCTTTCTCTGAAGCTTTCTCTCTCAAAGTTACTACATATACATATTTTAATCACAGAAATTTCAGACAAAATATATACGAACAGGGAATTGAGGTTGCAGATAGTGGCAGAAGAATAATGTAGGAATTGAAAAGAAATTAAAAATGAAAATCCTCAAATGTAATTATTCCCCACTCAAATATCACAAACCCAGGAAAAACAGAAAAAAAAAGACAGCCCACCATGTTAAGCCCCTGATAACCTGACCTGTAGCATCTTGTTCTGATGCTACAAAGAAAACATGTGAATGAATTTACTACATCTTTCAAAATCAGAGTCTTTTAACCTTGCCCTCCAAATATTATTAGGACAAAGTCACAGTGTTCTTGTTATTACACCACACTGATAATTTCTTCCAAATTATACCCAGAAATATTCAACAGACCTGGGCAGGAGCAAACAGAAATGAACAAAAGGGAGCAAGCAACCATCTATGAATAGAGTGAAGCACCATCTAGAAACAGTTCATATGATGAAACATTGTACTCTTTACTGATAAAAACTTATCAAATCATATTCAGTCTTGGACTGAAAACCATGATTCCCATCTGGAAGACATTTCTAAAAAAGAACAGCAAAATCTCTGTTATTGTCATTGTTCAGAAATAACTATCCAGATATTGTTAATATATAACTAACCAAAATATTGTCCTGCTTTATTTTCCTTGAAGATTTTTGAAGTAACTGTCTCTTTGCCAGACATCCATGCAGACGCTGGATAATTCTTTGTTACTTACATTGAGTCCCATTTGGAAAATGATCTGTTCTAGCTCTGAATTTCTAGGGCCAAGACAGTGTATTGCACAATGTCTAACCTTTAAAAGTCCTCGCTTTAGATCATTTGGCATTTTTTGAAACTCGTAATTGTGCAGAAAACAAGAGGTAAGTAGCGGATTGCAGCACAGAAATCAGAGACTCAGTGGAAAAATGAGTAGCCATTTGCTTTCAAAGGATTAAGTTTGAACACTGTTTTCCATAAAATCATGCTTACACAAAAGGTATCAACAGATTCATCATGCCCTCTCCCTCTTTTTACATTCTCAGGTAGGTTATCTCTTGAGTTGAAGCCCTCCCTTTCTATAAACCACAACTCCCTAAGTAAAAAAACCCCTAAACAGAAAACAACAAACTAACAATGGACTACAAGAATTTAAGATGCATAAAAATGTTCATTAGCAACTCTAGGCACCTAAACAGTGCATTTGTACTGATACAAAATGAAAGAAAGCCAGCACAACTGGATTTTTTATTTCTCTAGCTAAGCCTTTTTCACCAAATCAGTAGGACTTCTGTTTGCGAGTGCCAAAATATGTAAAGTTTGCAACAAAAGCAAGCTTATGAACAATAAAAGGAAATTGACATATATTACGTTTTCTCCTGATTTTCAACTTGTCTGACAAAACTGTCTGTAAATAGCTACTGCTATTTAGCAGAAGGAATAGCTCGTATTATTCACCTTGAAAGGCTTTTTTATGTAAGCCTCTAAAACTGTTTTTTTACAACTTGTATTACTGTTCTACTTTAGCAGTAATCATCTACACCCTTGTCTACAATAATGTGAGGAAAAATATACAAGAAGAATTGCTTACACATTCTGGCTGCAGCTTTGAGATTATAAAAAAGATTTCCAATTGCCCTTCTCTCCTTGTTAGCAAATTCTTCATATTCCCCGTTTCTTTGTGCCAGTAACAAATGACCTCATCTTCAACTATGCTCAGGCAAACATTTTACCTACTGTTTTATAAAATGTCTCTTACATTAAAAAAAAAAGTGAAAATAACTTACAGTAGAAAATCACTTGTACATAAATGTACTATTACTAATTTATAGAATTAGCCAGACATGATGGAAATGCCATCTCTGGGTGCTCTCAGTTCCTGAGTAAGCTGCTTTTAAGAATACATTATAACTTTATTGCCTGGAAGTTTTTGCACCGTTATTTTGAGTCACCAAGAGAACACTTTCATAATTCTTTAAGTGATTACTTTATGTAACACTTCAGCGGTCAGACAAAATTTTCTAAGATACCCATTTATAGTCTTGTGCCAGGAGGTATTAATAGCACTGATCGATCAAATCTTGTAAAAGCAAAAGGTGGTAATAAATATACTTTGGTCTAGCTCAGTAAGGGAGTTCCAAAGAGCTTATTTCTTAGTGACAGCTGATGCAAGATCAGGCATGACTTCTTGTCATCCAGCAAGACAAGCCTGAATGCAACAGGGTGAATGACCCAGAGCTTACTTACCAATGCAGTAACTGCAGTGATGACTTGCTAGAGTCAGTACACATCTGAAAACATGCAGAAGACTATAGAGCACAGAGACTATGAGCAGACAGCAGGAAGAGAAATTGTTCATATCACATAAGGGAATGAATAGTTTGGCACTGAAGAATGCAGTTCACAGAATCCAGCGAGGTACAGGGCAAGCATGGCAGAGTACTTGTGCGTGAACAGGCACCATCTGGAAGTCCCTGCACACACAAACTGTACCCTAGACTCCCTAACCTTCTCGTCTGACTTGAAGGTCAGGGAAAGAGTTCACGAACAGCAAAAGTAATGAGATCTGATTTCCTATAAAATGATGTTCTTTGTCCCTTAATCTTCTGCTGTCCACCTTCTCCATAAAACACCCACTGGGTAAGGCTGAGGTTACTCAAGTTCTAAGTAGCCAGCATAGTTTGAACATAACACTTGGCTGGCTGGTTGCTACAGAACATGACCTGCAGCTCATATGCCTGTCTTTACCTCAGCTAGGGCATTAATTTTGTTTTCCCATCAATTCAACAACCTCAGGTTTTACGACACTTGTAGGAGCTTAATTATTTCCAAGACTACAACCCTCTGTGAAACATGGTTCAAATTTGCTATCAGGTTCAACAATTACATCAGAAAGATGAAGAGGATGGGGACCAAAAGAAGGAGACTGAGTGCTAGAAATATTCTTTTTCTTTAGAAATTAAATTTGATTTTCTAAGGATAAGTGCAACACTATATACTTAAATCCTGCAGAAAGCTACAAATTCATCAGGTAAAAATAAAAGTAATGGAATAAAAATGGGTTGTATTATTCAATTGCAAGGTGACAACAATCCCTAATAGGATTTGAAAAACAAATGCAATTCTAAAATATAGTAGTTGAGGAACTTCCAGAAGAGATTAAGACTGTCGATGCCATTGTAATGAGTCCTGGTGAAGTGCCCTTTGAAATAGTGTCAAATCTATTCAGGAAAAATAAGCACAGTCTGGAATACAGAAAATAAGTGATATATTAAGATAGTAAGAGAAATTAAGAACTTGCAGGCTGGGACTGCACTTGTTTAACCTAACAAAGTGAAATCTAAGAGAAAAATACTCTAACTCAACATCTGGGTGTAAAATCTAAGGAGGAAAAGTAGCTGTTGAAAATAAAGGACCAGTGTTGATACAGGAGCACACAGACACAAAATAGTCAGTGCAAAGTGAGGTTAGAAATTAAATCGGATGTTTTCTAGTCTTCAAAAGAGTTACACTAGTCTTCCTCTGAGTAAAGTCTTCTCAGTCTAGTCTTCTCAGCCTTCTGCTGAGCTAAAAACTCAGTATTTGCCTGCCACAAAGAAGTAAAGGAGAAAGCACCTCCAATCTCTAGATCATCCGTAGGCCTTTAGCTTCTAATACCAGATCCCAGCAACATTCCTTGCTGCTGGCTTGCAGGACACGTTCTGCTGTTTAATTTTTTGAATTATCTGTCCCCACAGGAAGTTCCACTGGTAACTAAGCCTAAAGTAGTTAGCAAAGCTCCTTTTATGGCCAGTGGAGATGCATGCTCTTTGAGGGCAAATCATTCCATTTATCTTTGCCACCAAAATATCTTTCCTTTTTGCTGTTCAGTGGAACAGAGTGATCTCATTCAGGAATTCTATTTCTTACTCCACCGACTTCTTGCTTAAAATACTCAGCTCTGTGTGAAAACTCACTGTCTTCACTCCCCACCACCCATGGTGGGGATACTTTTACTCCCTTTCACATTTTGCTGTTTGCACCTTCTGCCCATCAAATTCCACTTTTTAATAGTCATTATTTGAGTAAAAAGAGATTTAATCCTTTCTGAAAATGCATCCATACATAGTATTCCATAAAGAAAAGTAAAGGCATTAAGTCTTTAGGCAGGCTTTTTACTAAAAACGCTCTTTCATTTTCACCTAATCAAATGATTCATTTGCTATCTTCTCAAAGTTATGCAGTGATGCAGTCAAACAAAAAAAGCCAATGCTATTCCTAAATCATTATTGTGCAGACTGCATGTATTTATCTGTAGTTACTGCTTGAAAGTTTCAGCAAGAAAAATGTATAAGGACAATCATCTCCATTAAAAAGTGTATTAATCCCACACTGTTATTCTCTGAGATGCATCCCACATATGTTCCATGACCTTCCTCATTATTAGAGGTGTCTTACCCAGCTGAGTTCTCAGTTGGTAAAATAAACTGTGGCTATGTTAACTTTATGGTATTGGAACAGCTGGGTACTTCCCTTGGACTGTCCCTGAAAGGATTATTTTCCTATGCCTTCAGAAGGACACATATACTGGAAAGCTGAACATAGTTTCCTAGCACTATTCAGCTAGTGCGCAACAAGTATCCATTCCTTCCCAGGTCAAATCTCAGTATGATTTTTATTATCTGATAGGTATTTTGTTGGACCCATATAACTGAACTGGATTCACAGGTGGGAAAGGAAGACAGGGAATATACTTCTTACAGGCCCAGTGGTACAAAAGAGGAGACAGCAGGTGGAAGTACAGTAGCACCTTTATAACTCAAAAATTTACCCAGAGTGATGGCTCGTTCACATCATGGATCAACAATAGGTTTGGGGAAATAGTATTAATTTCCAATCTCTTTTTGGGGTGCTTTATTTTCATATTTATAGTTTTGTGTTGTCCTCAGTATGTGAATGGTCTCTATTCATCGGCACTGCCCATATGTATTTCCTTAGTTTCTTTCAGGAACACTAATTTTACATTACTTTTTTTTAAACAAAAAGCCTTTTAAGCAAAATGCGTCACGTTGCCTCAAGAACTCAAAGTGGTCAATGTTAACCTTACTAATTAAAGCTGTTTTCTTCTAATGACTGAAAGCTAGCAAAAGGTTTAAGCTGTATTGGCTAACATTCACACTAAAAAGTATTCTGTGGTCTTCCTTTGAACTCTGGTGTAAAGTAACTCTAATCACCACATTGTTTAATTCCACACCAAAAGCACAGCCTGTTTTATCACTTTAAATATAGGTCCTCATACCTGCTAGTGAGACGAGTCCTCAGCCTCAGCTCCACTAGCCGCAACCCCGGGCCATGTTCTCTAACCTGTCTGCCCAGCACTAGTTCACCCTTTGTCGACTCCCAGCCGCCTTTCCCAGGCCACAAACGGCTTTTAACCGCAGTGCAAGCTTTATTAAGGCGTCCATACCTCCGCACCACCGGAGTTCGAGGGACACTGTGGACAGCAGTTGCAGCAGCAACTATCCGTCGCACCCATTCACCCGCTCTCCGGGGTTCAGAACACCTTCACCCTGTCCCTCAGGGCCGCGGCGGCCACACTGGTCTGCGCGCCGAGCGAGCAACCCGGCAGCCCGGGGCACCGGCCCTCCCCCGCCTCCGGCCGCCGCCTGTGTTTACCCGGTAACGGCTGCCGCCGGGGCCCGTCCCCATAGCAACGCCGCCCGCCTCGGCCGCGGCGATGGCGGGGCTCGGCGCGGCTCACCCGAGGCAAGGTATGGGGGCGAGCGGTGAGGGGCGGCCATCCACCGGGCTCCTTGCGTCCCCGGGGCACCGGCACACGGCCGTCGGGCTCCAGGATCCCTCTCGCGGCCTGTAATGGGTCGGCGCCATACGGGGTGCCTCCGGCTCTGCTCGGGGTGAGGCTTCGCCGTGCCCGTCGCACTTTGGTGGCTCTCGGCCTGTCCAGGCTTGGCGGGCGTTTTCCTTTGTTTAAAGAAAGTGTCTGGGGAGGGTCATTGCTGGGGTTGTATGTGTCTGTCCACATGCGCATTTTAACAGCGGGATCAACTTCACAAGGAGTGCCCAACTGACTTTCGTTACAGCCACAGCAGAGGCCTGCTGCTGTCAGCTCCGAGTTTCTAATAGCACTGGGAATTGATTAACATGGACAAACCCTGTGTTTTCATCTGATTTCCCTATTTCTTTAAAATCTGTAAGTTGTCTTCTTCAGTTCTCCTTTCCCCATTCCAAGGATTTAAACGAGTTAAAAGAAACCGTCTGCCCGGTGAAGTGGTGGAGACACCATCCCTGGAGGGAGTTAAAAGTGTAGATGTGGTGTGTAGGGACATGGTTTGGTGGTGGACTTGGCAGTGCTGGGTTAACAGTTGAACTCAATGATCTTACAGGTCTTTTCCAACCTCGGTAACTATGATTCTATGATTCTATGTTTATTTCAAATTACAACAGCCACAGCACATTGCCTTTGTCATTTGAGAGCTCAGGTTGGTTGTCTTCTGGCTGTTTCTTTGCAAAGGTGTTTGATACTTTGATACTGGTTGACTGACACCATGGGAGTGGCATTGGCCAGGGCAGCTGAGTGGACTGCTGCTGGTTCTGGAACTGGCACACTCGAAATCACCCCTTTGAACGAATCTCTTTTAAATCAAATTGCTAAGTTTGTGGAGGACTTCAGCACTAGACATCCTCGAGAAGCAGCGTTTGTCTTCAAAGAGCCCCTTGAGTGGAAAACACAATTGGATTGTTCAGCATTTGGAAACAGTTATGAGATCACGTAAGTCTGAATTGCAGTGTATTTTGAAATGATGAAGGTGAGTTACCAAGTGAACCGTGCTTTAGTGTATTTGGGAGGCTGAAATGGGTAGGGGTTTACTGATACGTATTGAAAATTTGAGTTAAAGTTTGCTTCCCCCCCCCCCCAAGACTTTGAGACTGTTCTATCTCTGATGTGATACAGACCCATTTAGTTAGTGATATTTACAGCTTACACTCTCTATTCCTTTTATAAAAGGCATCTAACAGTGACTAACCATGTGATTCATATTAGTGTTAGGAGTGGCTCCTGTGTGGTGGGTTGACCCTGACTGAATGCCAGATGCCCACCAAAGCCACTCTGTCACTTCCCCTCCTCAACAGGACAGGGGAGCAAAATATGAGAGAAGACCCATGATCGAGATAAGGACAAGGAGATCACTCACCTATTACTGTCATGGGGAAACCAGACTTGATTCACAGGAATTAATTTATTTTCAGTCAAAAGTAGGATAATGAGATATAAAAGCAAATCTTAAAACACCTTCACTGGAGCCCCTTCCTTTCTCCCAAGTTCAACCTCACTCCTGATTTTCTCTGCCTCCTCACCCTCAAGCAGCACAGGGGGATGGGGAATGAGGATTGCTGTCTGTTCATTGCACATTGTCTCTGATTCTCATTCCTCCTCACCCTCTTCCTCTGCTCCAGCATGTGGTCTTCCCCACAGGAAGCAGTGCTCCATGAACTTCTCCAACATAGATCCTTCCTATGGGCTGCAGGTCTTCATGAGCTGCTCCATTGTGGGTCCCTTCCAAGTGTGCGGCCCTTCAGGAGCAGACTGCTCCTGCATGGCTTCCCCGCAGGGTCACAAGTCCTGCCAGCATGGGATCTTCTCTCCACCAGGTCACTGGTCCTGCCACTGCTCTAGTACAGAATCTCCATGGGGTCCCAGCCTCCTTCAGACACATCCACCTGCAGATTTGCAGTGAAAAAATTGGTTTACCTTGGAAATTTTCTGAAATACAGTTTAAAGAAATTGTATATGCTTTATCATGTGAAGCTTGTCCTCTAAAATTTGCGGTTAAAGATCTTATTCTAAAAGGATATAATTCAATTTTTCTAGTGAAGCAACAGTTCAGTCTGAAGCCAAAGCTAAAGATGGCCAGTCATTGCTGCTTCTCACGAAATCAACTCTCAGAGTTCGTAGTTTTGACCAGCTGTCCTATGTGCTACAAATTGCAATGGAAAAGAAGTTAAAGGAAGTACAGGCATGCCTTGAAGGTTTCCTTTCTTCTTTTGTTTTCTTAATATTTTCTTTCTTTTAAAAAGTATGTCTTCTTCAGTTCATGTTTTTGAAACGTGCAGAAAGGCATGCCTTCCTTCTAAGTATATGGGAAGGTGGCTAAAAGGGCTGATAAAGAACTTAATGCTTCTTTTATTTTCACAGAAATCACTAAGAGAAATCTGTAATAAAGCTAAAACTGTTGAGTCTCATCTACAAATTAACACATACTGAGTAATACCCTAGCTATTGCAGCAGGCAGTAGGTTTAAATTTCTGAAAAAGAATGGCTTATTGGAGGCTAATAACAGTTTTTCATATCTTTGTAGTTTGATTTTCTTTCAAAATGTTACATCCTTAAAAAACAGCAAAAAAAAAATAAATTACACGATTAAGACATTCTCACCTGCTCAAGGTTCACAGTGAGCACTTCTAGGTCCTTCTCACAGTGGCTTTTAAAATAGAGATCCGAGTACTTCTCGTGTGTCATACTCAAGTCCAAGTATTCAAGTGTGTCAGATTTTCAAACTGACAAGAAGACCCTTGATATGTTAAACTGGATATCCTCCTCTTGTAGCTAGAAGAGATTAGTAATATTATTTAGGAATTGGAAAATTAGAAAAAAATTGGGTAATTCCAAAATTGGAAATTTGGTAATTGGAAATTATGTCTGCAATGCTAAAATATAAATGCTCATACTGGCTCAAACATCAGATTGATCAAATAATCTAGAGTCCTGTCACTGAGAGTGATCAACCATGAATAATAAGGAAGAATAATATGGACACGGTATCATGCAGAGGCATTCATAGATGCATGGGACTTCATTTGCTGAACAGAGCAAAATGATTCTGTAAAACCCATTGATATGCAGTTATGTCACTGTTTACCAAAAACAACAGCTGGTGTAGCTGAGGAAGTAATAGGGCCATTGGGAATGCTCCTGGAAAATTTTAAAGATGTTCTTTAACGCTAAATCATACTTACAAAATTATCAGTTTTCAGTGACTTAAATCCATTGATTTCCTGGTTTTTTTTTGTGATCAGCCAGGCATATTTTTGGGGAAGGTGGCTGTTGATAAAGGAAAATATATAATATTCACTTCTTGGTTGTATGAGTCTTAATCTTGTGAGAAAGATAAAATGTGTTTGTTTTGTCTAATAGTTTTAAACATAGTATCACGTTATATGATTCTGTTTCATGTTTTCAGCTAACAGAGATCCTATAGTGCAAATTCTTGGCCCTGAGTATGGGACTGTTGAAGGAGAAGATAGGTCCATCTTGCATTTACTTGAGAAAGTGAAAAAAGGTGGTGACCCTGAAGCAGAGGTGAAAATGAAAATCTTTCTTCTGCTTCATCAGTTGGATTTGCAACTGCTTAATAGTTCTTTGAAACAAATTTCACGGTAAGTGCATTTCAATTGGAAGCTAAGCATGTCAGCCAGTGCATTTTTTTGGTTTTATTGCTAAATTAGATTGGTTTCACCCCACAGTGTGTGCTTCTGGTGTGACATAAAGAAAGTGATTGAAATAACTTTCGCCGCTCACTAAGTTATTGAAAAAATAGCCATTTTTTTTTTTCTCCTGGAGATTTTGCTGTAGGTGTGGGTGGGGCTGTGCAAGTGTGTGCCTGTGTGTGTGGTTTGTTTGTTGCATGTGTTTTGCATTTTGGTAGCAAATTGAAGTCATTTGTACAAATAACAAAGTTAGTTCAATTAAATGTTTTCGAGGAAATGTTTATTTCTTCATGGAAGTATATTAAGTATTACATTGAGACTCTTTTGAAACTACAAGGACTTCATGTTAGTTATGGAACTAAAATTTTACTAAACTAACAGATAAAATTAAGAAAAACGATTGAAGATGATCCATTTCCAGATTTTGTTGCTACTTTTAAGACTGGGTGTAAAAGAAGAAAATCATGTAATGTTCTCTTTTATTTCTCTGAGTACATCCTTTTCATGAATACATTTTAACCCATTTTCTATTAATTGCAGAGACGTAAGACTAAATCCAGCTGCTATAAATAATGAAGTGAATCTTCTCAAGAATTTCTCTGGGGAAGGAGAAGATACAGTACTGGAATCGCTGGAGTATACATCAGGTCCAGATCTGATCATATCCCATGTTTATGTATAATCTCATTAAAGTACTTATCGTATGATTCTGTGATAGTTGACTTCTGTGTGAAATTTGCTATATTAATTTCAGTAATAAATTTTAAGTGTTTAAAGTGTTTATTTCTATTATAAAGTTACACAATAAAATAGAAAGTATTTTCAGATATGGAATACTGTTCTTCAGCCTTTATGTGTAGAAATTATCTCCATTTATGAGTATCTTCAGTGGAAATAGAGGAAGTGAACTGAGTCCCTGATCCTGTGCTAAGCACAGTTGCAATTCTGAGTTGAATCAGGCCACAGGTCTAGGAGCTTTGCATGATTAATTCCTAACAGTATGAATTCTTGAGAGTAATATATTGTTTGGGTATATATGTTGTATTAATCATCAAGAATAACTATAAAAAATACTTTAAAACTGGATAAAAACACTGCTAATTGGTTGCAGATTACATGTTCTCTAATGGATGCCGAGCTCCTCCCTGGAGACAAGTGCATGGAGAAATTTGTTACTTAGTCATCAACCCACATGACACTGATCCTTTGTGTATCACTTGCAGCACAGCAGGAGTGTTTTTGAATGGAGTAAGTAATAATAAATGATGCCATGGAGTAATGAATATTTTTACTTGCTTAAATCAAGAATCAGTCAGTTTAGGGTAGTAGTATTGAGATTGGAGTATTGAGGAGTAGTATTGAGACCTGCAGAGCTAGTTTATTGCTATAGAAGAAGACACAGTAACGAATGCATGCTTGTTTTCCCACATATTTGGAGGGCTTTTTTTGGTAAATATATGTAGGATGGTATTCTGCACTCTTTGCTAGCAGTGTTTGCTTAGTCTTTAAACATATCCTTCACACTACTGTTATTTAAAGGTACTGTATGACTAGATGCCTCTCTAGTGCCTCACTGCTCTTAATCTGAGGTGTAGTATGATTGTGTGTGGCTAACATAGCTTGCTTTTGCCTTTCTATGAATGTTAAGCTGTTCTTTCTCCTTTCGGTGGAAGCTTTCTGGAAATTATTTAGCTCTTCTATTTCTAATTGCAGTTATCTCATTAATTACAGGTTGGTTTTATTTAGACATTATAGTCCCCTATGTGTGTTAAGTGGTGAACAGAGCTCTTATATTCATTTTGAAGAGATACTGATGTCCGTCAATCAAATTGATTTCCTAATAGTTAAAAATCCAGGGAAATTTTGATTTAGCATGTTTTTAATGGATTAAGCTAATTAAACTTAGGCTTGTCAGGTCACATTATCTCCTGATCCTTTTAGACATCTGCTATGTTGCACTGGAAGCTCATATTTACTTGGTTATTTACCATAAGCCATAAATTCTTTTCAGTGAAACTACATGCAGCACAATTAACTGATTGTAATTGCTTGCAGAATTCTATGTAAGATCTTGATTATTTGTTGGGATCCATGGAGATGGTTTATGCGTCTTTTCAAAGCATTACTGAAGTTAAATAGACTCTGAGCATGAGAGTTCTATACCTAATGCATTGCAGGATGACCTCTGTGCTATTTTAATGCTATTTTATGATGCAGATTAAATTACCTGGATAAGGCATTACTATTAATAATGTCAAATTTATTCTTTTTGTTTTTAAGGGTCAGATTGATAGTAAAGATAGCATTGACTATGAAAGAAAAAGTGATGTGTATAAAGATATTGTCACATTTTTAAGGGAGAGATCACCTAAATTTGTAGAAAATATGGCTAAACAGGTATGTACTTACTGATACTGGGTGTATATTCTACTTTGTACAAACATACATTGTATAATGGTAAGAATTACATTAAAAACCTTGCTGAACCTTTCTTTACCAAAAATGAATCTCTGATTAAATGAAGAATTCTAAAAACTGCATTTGTTATTTTTCTTTGGGCATGTTTCAGTTTCTACTAAATACATTCCTTTGGTAAATAGCAAATAATATACTATTGCACATATTGTTCTATCATATCTTATTATGAGTTTTGATCCAACATGTGAGGTCAGCTTCTAATTCTGCCTAAAAAGTATTGCTTCTCTTCTAGTGTTACTCTCCATGAGGCACTGGAAATGTTAAAGCAGGAAAATATGATATCCTTTCAGAAAAGGTCAACTTCTTATGACAGTATTTTTCCATGATCAAAACCACTTACATTTTTATCTTCATTCTTTGTAACCCAAATATAAATAATAGCCCAACATTTTTACGAGAACTGCCTGATTTAAATATCAGAGCTGCAAGTTAAGCTTGCAGCTTACGCTCTGTACTGCTTCATCCAATGTAAGATGCAAGTATTTTAGTTTTATTTAGAGCTACGCATTAACTAGAATCACACAGTGCCACTTCAATTTTACATGTTTCATCATTCCTGATAATTTTTTTTTTCAGATTTCTAGTGTGGTTATAACATTAATAACATGGTAGGCAAAATTCATTACAGGCTAAAATCAGTAAAAAGTTTTGTTGTGGCTATTTATATGCAATTTTAATTATTGCAAAAAGGAGGTAATTACCAGGGCAATTTTCTTATCCTGTACTTTTAGTTTTCTGGGATGTGGGGCTGATATTTATATTTTTTGAGAAATAGATACTTTACAGAAGAGAACATTTCAAGTTGTACACATAAATATGGTAGCTTATGTTAACAGTAATGGAACTTTGTAAATTTTTCTGTTTGCAATAAATGCCAAAATATGTTTTATTTATCCCATAGGCAAGTATTTTTTTTAATGTTGTATCTACACATTGGTTTACGTTTCATAAATGTGACAATATATGAATGTTTTTAGATATAATGACTTGTTTAATATATTTTCAATGTGATTTGGCTTCATTTGATGGTCTTGAAAGGTAAAATGCAGTAATATTTTAATAATGTTTTACAGTTCTAAATGTTGATATAAATTACTGTTAATATCAATAATAGAGATAATATACCATTCTTTACTGGTTTTCTGCTCTTATAAAGATACTGTAGATGTTCAAGAAATGTGTACACTTATTAAATAAGAGTAAATAGAATTTATTCTATTTTCCTTCAGTTGTCATATAAATCACTTGGTACTCCCTGACTGTGTAAATAAGTTTATGCTGAAGAGTACAAATTATACCATTTTAATGATTTAGGAATATCATATCCATACTGCTTTGCTGAAGAGTTGGTTTAGTATATTCTGCATTCTAAAACTAGAATTTAAACAAGTTAATACTGTAGAGCTACAGAACATTTGTATTTGAGGGAAAATTTCTACTCTAGAACTCTGAAAAAAAGAGAAAAATTGTATTTCCAAGGTTGCCTACCTGAAATAAATTATGGCTGGAAATAGTTTTGATTTATTTTCTGAGGAGAGCTTCAAAAAGCTCATTGCATACAAATATGTTGCAAAACAAATGAACTTTTATACTATCTTCTTTGCCTTGTTTAAGATACCATTTGGAATTGCTGTGCTGGCATATACTGATGTAGGAAATGTACTATCTAGCGTGTGTTCAGCTGGTCAAGCTACAGCATCAATTCCTGTTTGATTTGTCTTGTTTATCATATGTTAAATTGTCCTGTCTAGAGTACACTTTCTGAATGAGAGAATTAGCATGAGTTGTTTTATGACGAGACAATTGAGTCAGCAAGTGTGGAACAGCTGATTCATGTCAGGGGCTAGTCGAAATCTGACTATATTGTGACAGTCTCCTTAAAACTGCCTTGAATCAGATAGAGAAAGGAATGTCTTCACTTATCTGGTAGTGACAGCTGCAATAATAATAATAATAATACATAATGGTTGTACGCTGTCTTTCCTGTAAAAATTGAATGTGTTCCAGTAGAGAATAAGAGTTGACAAGAGTCCTCTCTGTTCTGGATACTTTTGAACAGCCATGGTACTCAACACAGACAGCTGAAGGGTGGTAGGTGCCACTCAGCTCCATTCTTGTACCTGATTTGTTCAACAGTGTTTTGTCCTAAGAGACAGAAGATGTAAAAAACTAAAATGGAATGTGTTTATATAAATTCTAAGCTATATCAAATTAAATTACTTGGATCTGAAATCTAGCAGTTTATCACAGCCTATTTTCACGTTTTTGTTACTTTTTCTTTTTTATGTGGGATTTTTTTGTAAATCCTTCATGCAGAGAAATAGTTTTAATATGAATGATCCATTGAAAGCAGAATGACTGATTTTGCAATTCTAGATCTTAAGACTAATTTGGAATTAGTTTCTGTAAAAGTGCTTGTGTCACAAAATATTTAACATATCAGAATTTCAACAACACCCAATACTCAAGTATGTTCAGGAAGTTCCAAATTTCTTGAGCTCATTTATTTCAAAAGCTTTATTTTGCACGTGGTAACAGCTACTTTCCAGATTAATGTTTCATTATTTTAAAGGCAACCTGATTTTATGCTTGTAGTCTAATTCTACATTTAATACATAAAAATTTTAAGCACAGCTTCCTGGAATTTTGCTTAGAACTTATTGTTTTAATGTGCATCATTCATATAGCAATATGACTGACAAACCATGTCTCCTTTTGTTAGGAATACAGGTTTTTTAAGGAACCAACATATAAGAAGAATTTCCAGCATATAGGAGTACTTGAGGCTAAGGTCTCTGGCCAATTCCAGAGCCTTCATGATTTTACAGAAAATAAAGTAGGTGAGAAAGTAAAAAGTTCTGCGTCAAGGAGATCCATTGAAAAGAAGAAATTAGAACCATCTCTGAACTGGAAGAATGCTGGACTTTCTGTTCTCCCCAGATAAGTAGTTATCTTTATAAATAAATTTTCCTATAGATCTCTCTAAACTGCTAATGATTGGACTTCATGGTATAGGTTTGCATTTTTATGTTAAGAGCAATAAAACAAAATCTACTACATGTTAATTTCTAAGAAGAAAGTACAGACTACTAAGGAGATTTCACAGTTTTCTTCTGTTATGCAACAACTTTGATGATGTTATGTCATTTCCACGGCAAAGCAGGGAAATACCTTGCAACCATCTCCCATACTGATCCGTCAGGACTCTGATACTACCTTTTTTTTGGTGTAAAATGCCCTTTAAAATGAGACAGAGTAGACAGTCTAATCTAAACCACACTTTCTGAGAGAAGCAAAAGAGATCCAGGATGGAAAATCAGGATGACTCTTACTTACGCTACAATTTTTAATGATTTAATATTATATGAGCCACTTTTCTAGCTCTGCATAGCAGCAATCTTTACTAAGGAGATTGCCTCAAAGTTTGGACACACGGAGAGCATACATATATCTGTTATTGTTATATTTGTCTTCTGAAATCAGAACTCTGTTCCGATGTCATGTTTCCTGATTATGTGTTAATTGAGGAAGGGGAATATCTGAAGGAAAGTCTACATCCTAAAAAAAAAAAAAAAAAGTGTCTTCTCAAGTCTGCCAATTTGACATGTTGCAAGAAATATTTTAAGAGATTTTGGATGTGGCCTATAGTCATCAGTTAAAATGTGGTTTTCCAGGGCAAGGGCTTATCTTTTTCCACGGTCTAGATGCAGTACAATTGGCTGTAATCATGGGTAGTATTCTGTTTTATTGTTGTGTCTGTGATAGTATGACCAGCCCAGGCTTGAAAGGACATTCTGTTTTCACATCACTGGAAATTAGGTACACTGGAAATTAGGGACAAAAAAGCATGGGCGATTGTGCTCAGCTAGGCCTAGGAGTCTATGTGAGGAAAGCAAGGTATATTGTTTTCCACATTATAAAAGGTATAGAACAGCTGAGCATGTGGAAGAACTAGGAAGACTGGCAGGCACACAGAACTCTTCTGCCTGGAAACAAGATGACAGGGTGGACAATAAGATACAAAAAATCATGACTGGAGACAGTGAATAGAGAGCAAGTTGTCACTGTTCTAATACACGGATAAGGGGCATCAAATGAAAAGAGCCAGTGAGACCAGTTCAGAATGAATGGAAAGAGTTCTTCATATGACACGTGGCTAAGCTGTCGCATTCTTTGCTATGGGATGGCAGAGGCCATTTGTTTATGTGAGTTCAAAAAGCAGTCAGCCACATTCATCCAAGACAAATTCATCCAAAACTGAGAGACAATCAGGAGTGCCCTGAATCAGAATTTTCTGAAGAATATGCTGAAAAAAAGAACTTCCATGTTCTTCCATTGTTCACCTGCTGTTACCTAGATAGCTGTTACTGGTCATGGTTGGAGGTGGTATCCTAGGATAAATGGACCTGTATGAATATGTTTATTCTTTATTCTTGTGTCACATACAGGTCAGCATAATATGTTTTTTCTAATATTCCACTATTAAATTAGTTAGTTAAGACACAGCACTCTTTATTTTTAATGGAGTTTATTGTGTAGGTTCATAAGCTCATATGTACTGACATGTGTCCCACTACAGCTTTTCAGTTCTATGTATATATATAAAATATTTTTTTTTTATAAAAAGAAACATATTACTGACAAAGCTGCAAGAAAAGATGCTGAAGAAGCAAGAAGGAGAAGTAGTACCATGTCTGCGAAAATCAAAAAGAAAGGCAATGGCACTTCTTCTGAATCTGCTAAAATACAACCAGCTTCAAAACGGTATGTGTTACTTATTCTTCTTTCTTCAATTTTTTAATTTATTTTCAGTATTTACAGTAATTATCACCATACTTAATATTTAGTAATGTCAGTTATGTTTTTCTAGTTCTTTTATTAAGCAGTGCTGTCATACCTGTTTAAAATGTGCTTGTTCATGTTAGTATATAGCTGTTTAAAATGGATAATGCTATTTTTTATTTTTAGTAAAGCGTCAGCCAGGCTTGATGATGTTAGTGGAAGTTCCTCAGAGACTGAGGAAGATGAAGAACAGCCTGTATGTCATCATGAAGGAGGCACAGATTTGCCATCAGAATACTGGGGAATTCAGAAACTTGCAAAATATTTAAAGGTAAATAAGAAGCATTGATAAATTTTATAAACAGCTACTTTTTACCTTCTACATCTGAGGCCACCAGACCAGCTCCTCATCATTTCTACCTTCCATATATTTTAGAACAGCCCTGCTACATAGTATGTTCAAACCCTGGAACTGTGGACTTTCCTGTCATGCACACGTTTCTCCTGCATATTTTTTAATCTGCTGGTTTTGGCTTACATAGACCCTTAGATTAAACCATCTGTTCAATGTACAATTTAAAACTTAAGATGGTATAATCTCTTTATTAATTATTGGGTTTCTGTTTTGCTTTTTTGGGTGAAACTTTCCAAGTTATTTCTTTATGTGGATAATAACTTTCAAGAGTTTTTATTAAAACTGAATATGTGCCTAAAGTCTTTCATCAAGTATGATTAATGCATGACTGAAGTAATTCTAACGTGGTCTTATGTCTGGATAGATGCTGTTAGTGGACAAGAAAATGTATGATAAACAGGCATTCTCTAAAGAAAAAAAGAAGGTTTTTTTACACAGACTTGTTGAAAATCTTTTGGAACCTATAAATATAGATGTTTGGAATTCTGTGTATGTCTGAAAAACTTTAAAAAACCCAACAATCCTCTACTATTCTGGAAAACTCTAAAACTAATTATGTTTTTCCCCCTGGGAGAAATTCCTTTTCAAGTTTGTGCTGGAATTTATGTACTGTAAGTTACTAATAAAAGCACTGATTTATTTGTTTTTTTGAGTAAAGCTATAGAGTACACACATCCGACTGATAAAATGATGGTGCTGGCATTTGGTACAGCAGAAATACTTACGAGGAATAAGCAAAGTCTTTGGCTCCTTGTAGAAGAGTAACTTAGTCTTTTAGCAGTTTTCAGTACGTTCACACTGCTTGTTCTCTCTATCTTATGGACCACCTCTTTCTGGGAGCTCAGAGAAATAACCATGATACTTTTTAGTAAACACTTAAGGTCTTCCTGGAGAGGGTACTTCAAACCCATTACTGTTGGTGAACTTCCAGAAATCTTTCCATTAGGCCATTTCTGAACCACCTTCTTTACCAGCAAGGGTTGTCTCTCCTGGTTACATAATTCTCAAATTTGCTTTCCTCTCTAGATCCTTCATATAGTCATGTCTAGATTTTAATATGGGTTGTGATTCAGTACTGAAACATATCTTGACTTGCACGAAACCATTCTGAATGAGGAGTGAGAATGGCAAATAGGATAAAGTATTTTTCGTGCTTCTCTGCTTTAGAAATTGGTGTATTTTATTCCAGCTGTCAACAAGCAAAATTACTTAATGGCTTAGAACTAGAAAAAGAAAGGGGAGCATTTTTATCAAATTGTGAGTACTGCTAAGAAGTGTTTATAATACAAAAATTCCATAATATGAAAAAGTTTTATTATGAAAATTCAAAAGTATACTTGTTTATGTATTCATGCACACCTGAGTCTTCCAATAGTTCTTTAAATTAGAAATAAATTAAATGAAGTACTTGAAGATATACTTAAAATAGTTCTCTGTTGATTCTTAGCTACGTAAAGCAAGAAATCCCTAGTGTCAGATAAAGCTGAAAAGAGATGCCTCAGTGCCATACCACAGACAGTGGTTGAAATGTTTTATTGATGGAGTGCTACTTTAGCTTGCACATGGAATTCATTTTTATTCAAGTATAAATACTGCACTTCTGGCCAGACTTAGGAGATTTTTTGGCATTCTTGTTGTTCATGTAGGCAAGTGTTCATGACACATGCAGCATAAGAGAAAATACATTTATGACTGCAATATTTGAGTATCTACAAGCATATTTATATAGAAGCACAAATTTCAAGGGGTTTTGTGTCTTCAACAGTTGTACGCGTTGTTCACACGTCTTAAAATATTAATAAAATGCCTTAACTGATAGATGTTTGAAATACTGAAAATCTAATAATTTGTAGATGCAACCATTTTTTGAATGTCTGCTAAGGTAAATGTGCATTACAGTTCAGCAAGACTCTATAAAAGACCAATTTACAAGCATGAAACTTCCATAAAAGCTGAAAGATACCTTGTTTTTATTCCAATGTTTGATTGTCTCTCAAACTTAAAGAGACAATTTCTTCCTGTATAAAGCGAACTTGCTAGGTCCTGTGAATTGTGCCTGTAGGCTATGTATTTGTATACCTCTTCATGAAGAACAAATTCGAGTGCAGGGGAAATTCCCTTCTGACTTTTTGCCCTTCTACATTCCCTCTCCTTTCCGGGAAAGATCAGCAATGTTGGAATTGCTCCTCTGGGAAACAGCTGCTTTTGTGGTCTGGCTCCTTCTCCTACCTTCAAGCTTCCCAGGGCTCTGAAACAGAAGACAAGAGCGTGTGTGCTCTTGCCGTGTCTCCCCATCAACTTAACTTAAGAATGCACAGTGAAGATTGATCAGTGAGGTTGGTGATGGTGTTGTGTTAAGCATCTTTAGGGCCTAGAGTAGATAAAGTTGGAACGAAGTGTTCCCTTGATGTTTGTAACTGTGAGATTTACTCAGGAGGGCCTGCTTCAGATTTCTAATTTATTAAAGTAAGTATTAGGTTTTTAGAGAGAGGACTACATTTTACGTGGGGATAGGATGAAGAGGTCACATTTTACAATGATCTGTTTTACAAGAAATGGGAACATCAGGTAGAAATGCTGGATCTTCTTTGTGACAGAGCTGAGACTGTGTGCTGAGAAAAAGAAAAGCTTTCCTGCCAAGAGGTGGGCACGATGATTTGTGCTGCTGCTGTTGAGCTCTGATTATTGCCAGTTTTAAGATAAAGTTGAGATGTTGAAAGGTGAATTGGGGCTGGTGACTGTGCTAGGAGTAACTCCGATCTCCAGAATAAATCTTTAATCCCTTAAACCCTTATGCTGCTTGGTTTTGGTTCCCTGTAAGGTCTTGATTTATGTGTACATGTGTGCAAGGGTGAGCTCTGTATAGAGTTCTGCAGGACTGTGTTAGTTACAGAATTCTTCCTTCAGTTTCTTACTTGGGAAGTCATAGTTCTGCAGGACTGTGTTAGTTACAGAATTCTTTCTTCAGTTTCTTACTTGGAAAGTCATTCTACTTTTGGCTATATTTTAGGGGTACAGTAGAGCAGTGAAACCTCACACATTAAGTAAAGTATCCACTAATTTCCTATCTGTTTTGAATTACTCTGGTTCAACCAACCTCATTCCCGCAACAGCATTGTGTTCCTTTTCTACTTTGGAATCATAGGTAGACAAATATTCTGTCTCTCCCCAGCTGTTTGCATCTTGTACCAGCTCCAGGAGATGGGGAAAGGCTATGTACTGCACAGGAGTTAGGGAGAATGTGCCTTGAGTACCAGCTCCTAGGGGCCTATGTGCCCTGGCAATGCATAGCAGGGCTTGTCTGGGTGTTTGTCACATGGCTCAGTGAAATCTCATTCACTGGTCAAGGAAAAGGTTGAAAGAACTGCAGGATACACCGGGTGTATTCAGGTCTGCTCCACAGCTGCATTTTGGCAGGACCTTTGGAAGGCTGCTGCATTCAAGTAACATTTCTGTAGCTGGCAGGAGGCCCGTCTGTATTTGGCTTACATTACATAAAGATGGCAAACAGACCAGGGAGGCAGAAATGTACAGAATTTTCTGTACAAAGATACTTCCGGTCTTTGCCTCTTCTCTTTTCTTTCTCTCCAACTTCCTCTAATAAGTCTTCACTTATTTCTAGGCAACTGGGTCAAGGAAACAAAAGTTTTATGAGATCAAAGCTATGGGTCTAGTTCTTACTGTGCATGTGTTGCACTGGTTATTGGCTGTGCAAGAACTCCTGCCCATCGCTTCTGCTTCCCCTTCACACTGTTCAGTGTGAACAGAGCTAAGCCAGGAAGACATAGTGTAGCTGTTGCACTGCAGGCAGAATTTATTTCCTCTTCTCAGGAAGCTCAAATTTTTCAGTTAGGGAAATGCAGCTTTATACTGACTTGCAGAAAGGAAGAGTGGATCCCCAGCTGAGCTCTTTGTAAATGGAGGGCACTAGCAGTCTTGGAACAGGCTAGAAATGCAGAAAATCAAATAGACAGTGAAATGATTCAGGGACTCTCTGCCAGGAGCTAAGATGCAGGATCTCAAATGAAAGTTTCATGTATTGTTGATAAACAGTATAAGATAGTTTTATTCTTCAGGAAAAGATGGGGAGACACCTGGAGATCAGAATTTAAGAGCTAGGGGTAAACCAGGATGCGGGAAATCCATGTATGTGTGAAGGTTAGGAGTATGGACAAGGAAGGTCCAAACTATTGCAGAAACAGGGAGCCAATTTCAGAACATTTGGGACCAAATCTTAAATGGCAGTTGCTTGTGTGTGTGTAGTTCTTTTGCATTCTATATGGAAGGTTTACAGTAAGACATTTCTCTACTTGAAGGGAAAGTCGGTCAACAACTACTTGCATGTTTCCCTACTATGCATTAATACAAAGTCAGTCACACGTTATCTCCAAGAGGAGACTTGTCATATCTGAGGTCTAAGTATTTAGTTATCTAAAAAGCAGATACCTTCCTCATAAAATTTTGTGATAGAAAATGTCCAGCCTTTCAAAATAAATATTTTTTGTGTGCAAATTAGAATTGTGTAGCAGTCTCAGCCCTCCTGTGGTTTAACAGGTGGTGTATGCAGCAATTCTTTTATATCAAACAATTAGAAATTTATGGCACTTGCAAAGGCATTGATGTGGTTTGTAAATTTTTCTCAATTTTTATATGAAATAAAGAATAGACAGGTTTTTTTAACAGCATAATGGAGAAGTATAGCTTTATTAAGGTATAATGGTATTGGAAATGTTCCACATTATTAAGATTGCACTAGTACTGATAAAAATTTAAATCATCCTCATAAAGTATGCATGCATTAAGAAATTGATTGTATGTTGGGATTAGCAGAAGAGTAATTCTGTTTTATTCTGAAATACAGAACCTCAAAAGAGACATTAACATATTAGCCCGAGGAATAAAATGGGTCTTCAAGTACTAATGAAAGTAAAACTACACAACAAGTAATTTTAAATTTTGTAAGAGAAGAAAAAATAGTGTTACAGTGTACCCACTAAAGTACCAATTATTTGTTTTATGCATTGTAATACTGCTCAAAAGTTTTATGGTAGCCACAGAAAAAGCCGAAAATCTCTGATGTTTATTGATATGCCTGAAGAACAAAATACAAAGACAACTGCAAATGCAAATTTTGAGGAACTAGCTCTCGATTTCTTGGCTCTGCTTCTATTTCCCCAGAAAGTTACTGGTCAGTAGAACTTTGCAACTATAATTGGATACATAGATGATTAACATACAAGTTATTAATTTGGTCTAATAGGAATTTAGGAATTATTTTGTGTGCTGAATTATAAAAAAACCCTATATGTAATTTTAAAATCTGGCTCTAGATATGGAATAGATGCAAATATTAGAATCTAATAGCAGAAGTAAAAGTGTCTAATCTGTGTAGAAAATATATTGTACGTTATATTATTTTTTCCACAATCTGGATAATAAGAGTTAACTGTTTTTTCTTTATGATATCACATTAGCAAGATTTGCATGACATATTATTTTAGCCAGCAAATACAAAACAAACATACATAAATGCATGTAAAATATATCCTTGTCTGCTTGTCTCTAAATTGGAGAGACAGCAATTTGATGGATGGACCACTTGGTGGATAAAGAACTGGCTGGATGACACATGCAAAGAGTTGTGGTCAACGGCTCAATATCCAGTTGGAAAACAGTAACATTTTTCAGGGGTTGGTGTTGGGACCGGTCTTGTTCAACATCTTTGTCAGTGACATGGACAGTGGGATTGAGTGCACCCTCAGCAAGTTTGCTGATGACACCAAGCTGTGTGGTTCGGTAAATATGCTGGAGGGAAGGAATGCCATCCAGAGGGACCTTGACACACTTGTGAGGTGGGCAGTTGCCAACCTGATGAAGTTTAATCATGCCAAGTGCAAGGTCCTGCACCTGGGTCATGGCAATCCCAGACACAGCTCCAGGTTGGGCAGAGAAGAGATTCAGAGCAGCCCTGCAGGGAAGGACTTGGGCATGTTGGTCGATGAGAAAATGAACGTAAGCCAGCAGTGTGCGCTCGCAGCCCAGAAAGCCAACCGTATCCTGGGCTGCCTCAAAAGGAGTGTGACCAGCAGGTCAAGGGAGATGATCCTGCCTCTCTACTCTTCTCTCGTGAGACCTCGCTTGGAGTATTGTGTGCAGTTCTGGTGTCCTCCACATGAAAAGGACATGGAACTGTTGGAAGAAGTCCAGAGGAGGGCCACGAGGATGATCAGGGGACTGGAGCACGTCCCACATGAGGACAAGCTGAGGAAGTTGGGGCTGTTCAGCCTGGAGAAGAGAAGGCTGCATGGAGACCTCATAGCAGCCTTCCAATATCTGAAGGGGGCCTGTAAGGATGCTGGGGAGGGACTCTTCATGAGGGACTGTAGTGAGAGGACAAGGGGTAACAGGTTCAAGCATAAACAGGGGAAGTTTAGATTGGAGGTAAGGAGGAAGTTCTTTCCTGTAAGGGTGGTGAGGCACTGGAATGGGTTGCCCAGGGAAGTTGTGAATGCTCCATCGTTGGCAGTGTTCAAGCCCAGGTTGGACAGAGCCTTGGGTGACATGGTTTAGTGGGAGGTGTCCCTGCCCATGGCAGCAGGGTTGGAAGTGGATGATCTTAAGGTCCTTTCCAACCCTAACTATTCTGATTCTATGATTTTCATATATAAAATAATTTTGACACTGTATAATGGATGTTTTCAGGACTGTCCAGCTTTGTGGATAATTTACCTGAACTTATTACTAGACTGTTGAACGATATGTCTTTTCACTTATCAAAGTATGTGGTGGGGTAATTTGAAGGAGGTTATTTAACTGAACTGAAAGATCAAAATGAGAAATAAATTCTGCTGTAGTTTGGCTAAGTGGAAGACTGTTATTTTTCAGAAAATACCAAATGTATGAGACATAATCATGTACCACCTGCTAGTGTTTCTAGGCACATGTTTGGCTAACCTGTCAGCCTTGGCAAATCTGTCAGCCTCCATATCATTCTCTTCGCCACTATTCTTGAACATCTCTTGTTCCCATCTTCCAGTATTAGCCACGTTTTTTTTTTTTTGCTTTTTAAATTTTGGTAAAGAATGTGGTTACTGAAAAAAAAAGGGGAATAAAAATATGTGAAAACTGCATTTTATAGTTATGTATTTTTTAACAACCTAGCCAGTGCTGATCATGAAAAAGAAATCTTTTGATGATAAATTTACTAGGTAGGAAATATTGGCAAACAGTGAAGTATCAAATTATTATTATAACTGGCAATTCTGAAGCACTTGCATAGCTCTTGCCTCAAAATACTGTACCAACAATCGTTCCTCATCACAAGAGGCATATAAAATTCGTAACGACCAGTTGAGTTTTGACCATTAGCGCCAACTCTGATGAAGTTCTGTGTAGTGGAGATTTAATTAATGTTCTGATGGTGACCTGTTCCTTAGAGTTTCATAGCTGATGAGAAGAAAGACCAGAGAGAAATAAAGAAAAAACAAAAGTGTAGAACTTAACAAAAACAAGAAAAAAAGATGTGGTATATAAAAAATTAAGGGCTAAGGAAAAGAATGTTAAACAACTGATGTTTAATTTCCCTCTTTCTACAGGATTGTATTCTATTGTAAAAGCAGGTAATTAAATTAATACTAAATTACTGAGCTGTTGATTCACCACTGTAGCTACTGTACCTCTAAAATAAGTGTAAACTCCCACAGCTGTTTCAGTCTGGTTTAAGGCTTTATGATCCTGAAGCAGATAACCAAATTGCTGGTTTTCCTAAAGAATTAGAACATGGTTGTGTCTGAAAGCTATCGACAGTTTTAAAAAGTGATAACAGCAGTTTTCATTGGCTTTAAATGTTCCACATCGGACCTAGGATCAATTAATCCTGACTTACTATACACACAGTTACTTCAGAAGCATGCCTGTGCGTCAGCCATGTCTTCATCTATATTTGTTTTTCCTATGCTCTCACTAAGCTCAGTTTTTAAGTTTATTTCTTCAGAGAGTATCTGCCTCTTAGCTTTTCATAAACTATCAGTATCATTTTGTTTTTCTCGCACAATCTTTTTTGCCTGGTTTCAACTGACACTGTCTTTTCTGTCTGCTCAGTGCTTATTAAGCTTCCACAGCATGCTAGCTCTCCAGTAGTCTAGGCACAGGTCCTTCTTAGTTCAACGTCATTAAATTTTCTTCACTGGTTTCCCAAATGAGCTGGATCCATAAAGATAGAATAGCTGTAATAACATTAAGGCTTTTGGGAGCCAAGTGCTAGGCAAAATCAGAATTGCTTAGGCAGGTCTGATGCTGTCACTGGAGGTTGGTAGTACATCTGTGTTATGGGTGGCATATATCATATCTCTGAGTCTGCAGTCAGGACTTGCAAGTATCAATGTTAAATTAATAAACAGTAATGCTGCTTGTATAGGTTTTGGGGGGTTTTGTTTGTTTGTTTGTTTTGAGTTTAATCCTAGAACCTTTTCTTATTCAACCGTAATTTCCTGCTAATTTCTGCGTGTTCTGTCTAAAAATAGATATGCTTTATTTTCCACAGATGAAGTGGTCAAAGGCAGGGAGAGGGCTGTAACCTGGTTCTAGTGCCAAAACATAAAAGTCGATACCTAGACTGGAATTCTTCTCACCTAGTTCTAAATGTAAACAAAGTAGGTGTTTGTAGCTGAGCTGGGCACTCAAGGCTGCCTTTATGATCAGTGGAAAAAGTAGGCACTTTAAGTATGTGATTCATCTGATATTTTAAGCATCTATTCAGAATGAGATGGATCATGTTTTTAAGTTCATTGTTGACTTAATACCAATTAACAGGAACGTAGGATGGCTATAGGTGACTTGGTCTTAATCATCAGAATGTAGGATGGCTGTAGATGAGTGAATTTAGACAGATGACTCCCATCCCCACCCATTTGAGCATTTCAAATCATCACTGAGTGTCATGTGAAATTGTCTTTTGAAGGCCTACTCTTATTCCAGCTTCATTATGTATTTGGACACAAGGCTTTGCATGCTTTCTGGCCTTTCTTCTTTGGAGTGCTTTATAAAGATCAGCCTATTTGGTAACAGCCTTAAAAACTAATTGGCAGTCAATAGGAGAATTAATTTATGGGCATCTTCTAGATACATATGATCTAACTGTGGCCTGACCAGCTTTGTGACTGCTTGAGCTTTGTTTATATAGGTGATGTGCATGTGATCTGGATCCTCCAGATTTATCTTGCTTCTAGTTCCTCAGAAGGGTTTCAGTAGACCAGACCTACTGGCTTTTTTCTTGTCACCATAATCTGCAGCTGTATCTTGAGCTCTTCAGGGAGTGGGCTGCAAAGTATCCTCACATTTTTAGGACAGTTCTGTCGACATTGTGTTGGTGAACAAAGAGAGAGGCTATCTGGATTCTGGAAAAAAAAACAGGACTAAATATATGTCTCAAAGGAATTTGCAAGAATTAGCTGACCAAAAACCAGCAACATGTGGAAATTTTGTGACATCTGACCAAGACTGATGTCTGAGCAATGAGAAAAGCAAAGTAAAAAATCCAGTAATTTCTACACAGATGCAAAGGACCTTATCTGCCTTCTAGTCACTAAAATATACATATGTCCTTTGTTTGAGAAATCATATGATTTAAGTTACTCACTGTTCCGATGAGACAGCATTTTGTTGTCTTTACCCAAGATTCACTTTTAAATTTATATCTTGGCCTTTGAGTTACTTTGGTCTGTATTAGCCCAACTAGATGTTCTGAGCTATCTGGCACATAAATACATCTGAGAGCTTGTTTGTTTCTTCTTGCAACACAAATTTAGCCATAGTTAGCAGTTTTCCTGAAGGAACACCTTTTGTTCACTTGGTACTTTTCAGCTGGTTGGCATCTTTTAGGAGGGAGATTGCAGGGGCAGCATAAAGAGCATCCTTACGGGCTGAGAGGGAATTGGTTAGTTGTGCACATTGCAATCTTTTTGGTTTTCTCTCTCAATTTACCTAGGATCAAAAAAAGTGTGGTCCGTTGTTTTTACAAAATTGTCCAGATGTAACTGGGGAAAAAATACACTCCTAAACTGAAAATTTCACAAATGAGAACATTAACTTGAAGTGTTGAGATATTATGTATTACCTTGGCCAGGTTTTCTGTGTTTTTTGGGTCAGCAGTTCACTTCTCTCCAAGTTTGAGGTTTGAGAAGTTACTGGGAAAAACATTCTACTATTCCTAGTCCAATGAAGTTAAAGTTAATATGTTTGCACATGAACTACATGGACTTTTACCTCCTCAATAGTAGAATCCAATTACTCTGAATCAGAAAAAGAAATCTAACAGGATAAATGCATGTCTTGTGAGAGTTTTCAAGAGGGAATCGGCAGTTGCCTAACAAAACCTTCTGGTTCACTTAGAAAATAATAGACATTCTTTTGTTTGGAAACTCATTTCTTCTCAATTTCAGAAAATACGGTGACAATTTAGACTCACTGTGTCTTGGTTGTAACATATATGTTGCTTCTGCCACTGTGAAGGGTCAGGGTCAAGGTATTAATCTGCAACTAAAGCTGTGCAGCTTCTGTGCAGTGAGCATTTTGGATTTTGTGATTTTGTGATGCCTGTGATTTTCCACTGGGTTTACTTATATTAATCTGTATGGTTTACATACTGCCAGGCTGTAGGCAAAGAGCGCCAGAAGATTCAGGAAATGGGGCAGGGAATTATTCCATAACTCAGTTATACTTGTCCATAACTCATCTCTTAACAACTTGCAGCTTGTATGTTTTATAAACTAAAATGAAAAATTGGAACTAGTATTTAAACCAAAACAAAACTCAGAGTTTTTAGAGGTTCACTAGCACAGAAAAACTGCCTTGCTGAAGCATATTGTACATACTATCCAGCAGTACTCAGTCTTTCATTAAGCTTTATCAGAATTTGTTTAAGTTTTGAGGTATTTTCCATTAGAAAATTACAAAATTGTCTGATTTGAGGGAGTCAAGTTCAACAGAAAATCCGAAAGTCACAAAGCTGTAAATGAAGAATTCTGTTTCACACTTTACTACTTGCTTTGGCTTTCTTGTTTTATAAAAATTGCAATATTTTAATAATATTTTGGGCTGAGATTCCACTTACTGTTTTTGTTCTAGGAGTTTTTTCATTCCATTGATGAGTATTAAATAATTTCTGGTATAACAATAAAGGTTTCTGTAATTTGACCTACCTTCTTTTCGGTATCACATAAAACTATTTTGTTCAGTATTTTCTAAAAATATATTGTCTTGGTATGTTCAGTCTTAATTTTGTCAAGTATATTGTATTTTGTATTCAGATTATATATATGCGTTATCAGAAGTAGTGTATTATTATACATAAGAATGACAAAATGCCCATGAGCAACAATTTTCATTCCTGTTATCCAGTCATAGACTTATTATCACAGACACGCACATTAAGGCATCTATCTAGGGCTTAACACAGTAAATAAAATGAACTTTCAATATGGTAAAAAAATTCTAGCCATAGTTCTAAACAGATGAAAAAATAATCCTTGATATTGCCATGCAAAGTATAACAACATTTCATTTTCTGGTTGCATTCAGTCATAGGCACTCTAAATCCAAATGCAAATTAAATAAACTGATTTTAAAAACTCCAAGTAGGTACAGTATTTATAGAGATGTTTGTGAGCCAAAAGGTGTATAATTTGCATTTTATGTAGTTTTGCTTTCTCTCAAGAAACTGAAATGCACTATAACTTTACTGTGATGTTTGTATTTTTCAGTGCCTGTATCTGTATTTTACTACAGATTGGGCAACACTTTTGGAATCATCCTTATAGTCCTGTTAGTACTTTTATTGCTTGTGCTTCCATAAAGCTGTTAGGTTTCAGTTGAAAGTTGGAAACAAAGATACTGGGAAAAGGCATCCGGCCAGTAGCAGGCAGGAATTTTGTCAAAGGTTCCAGGAACCACTGGTGTCTTGAATCCAGGTATGGGGTCTTTCTTATAAAGCCATCCTTTCTCTAGTGTCAGTTGTCACAATTCTAAATTCTGATACAGAATTTTTTTCAGTCAAAGTAATATAATTACGCTACTGTCCTGGGTTCAGCAGTCGCAGTCATTTCTTCTCCTTCTTAGTGGCGGTGCAGCACTGTGATTTTGACTTTTTGCATGGGAACAGCACTGATAACACCGATGTTTTTAGTTACTGCTCAAATGTTTAGTCTGACCAAGGACTTTCTGAGTCTCATGCTCTGCCAGGGAGGAGGGGAAGCCGGGAGGAAGCAGACAGGACACCTGACCCAAACTGACCAAAGAGGTATTCCATACCACAGCACGTCATGCCCAGGATGTAAAAACCTGGGGGCAGGGACCCATAAAGGTGGGTTCACTGCTCAGTCGGGCTTGGTATTGGTCGTGGGTGGTGAGCACTTGTATTCTCTTCCCTTGTTGTTTCCCTTATTATTATTATTGGTGGTAGCAGCAGTGGTTTGTGTTATACCTTAGTTACTGGGCTGTTCTTACCTCAACCCGTGGGAGTTACATTCTTTCGATTCTTCCCCCCATCCCCCTGGGAGCTGAGGGGAAGAAACAGGGAGGAGTGAGTGAGTGAACTGCGTGAGTTACAGCTGGGCTGAAACCACAACAGCTACGTATCATGTCAGAGGGTTCAAGCAAAAGGAAAGAGGAAATGTGTGCTATAAAGAGAGCTGTACCAGGACAGATATACCATAGGTCTCCTGTGCAGCTCCTGTACAGTCTCAGCTCTCTGAAAAGCTAATGTTTCTGCCTGCTGGCAGTTCATCTGCAAAAACTTCAATAGTGTTTACCCTTTCCTGAGATGACTCTAGAGGAGATTTTGTATCTTTCTTTCCTAGCCTACTGAATTGAAATCATAGTTTCAAAATTTAAAGCTTTGAGTTTACTAGGAAAGGTTATCATTTGGATGGGACGTGTGATATTGAAATCATAAGCCTGTGTATTTTAGTATCTATCATCTGTATCTGTGGTCGTATATACTACAGATCAATCCTCTTTTTTTTTAAAGAAGAGAAGGAAATATTCATTAAGTTTAGTATTTCCAAAATTTCATGGTAATAAAAATCCGTGAATATGTAATAGAAAACAGGGCTAAAACCAGAATGCAGGAGGTCATTTAGCCCACCTGCTTGCCTTCAGAGCAGCATCAATTCTTTGTGTGTCTTCTGGACAAATATTTCTGTAACTTTCCTATGGTGGAGATTTCATAACTGCTGTAAGCCATTATTTCAAAATGAAAATATTCTTGCCATTAAAAAAGTTTATCTAATATCTAGAATAAATCAGCCCTCATGCCATTCAATCCCATTATTTTTTTTGTTTTACCTACGTTGGACGTGGAGGACAAATTATTGTTTTTGTAGCTGTTCCTTAAACCACTACCTTGTTCTCATTTCTAAACAACTCCAGTTCTGTTTTTCTGTTTAGATCATACTTTTGAGATATTTTGCTGTCCTCTTCTGATCTTCATCAAATTGGTTATTGTCTTTTCTGAGGCATGATACCTAGAATGAACGTGAGTACTTAAGCTGCTGTTTTATTACTGCCAAACCAAATACAGATGATTTCTTCTGTCTTACAGGTTACAAATCTTGTTATAAGTCTCTCTGTGAAGTTTGGTTTTTTGTCTGACAACACTGTAATGTTGATAGGCAATATCTATGTTGTGTACCATTGTTAACAGCAGATTTTTCTCTGAAGTTCTGCAAACTGGTCACGATCTTTGGCATCAGCCAGTTCTCTCAGTACTGTAAAGCAGATTCTGTTAAGCTCATATGAAATAATCTAAGTTATCTAAGTTCTTGCTGACTAGTTATATCCTTAGCATAAGCAGAGTGTTTACTACATCTTCATTGACATTAATGGTACATTTTTAGAGCACAGTAAAGACTAATGCATAAAAAAAGACTCATTAATGTTTTTAGCTTTCTTGGTTTCATTTGTTGAACACTTGCTGTTGGCTAGTTTTTTTTCTTCTTGATTATTATGAAGGTATCAACAAAATTATGATTTTGACCTGTGTGTCACTTGGTAGTTGTATTTTGGTTTGTGCTCTTATATGCTTGTGTTATTCTTTTATTTTCCTTCTTAGTTATTTGATGTTGTCTTCATTCTCTGCTTCCTGAGTTTCAGTCAACTGAAGAGTTCATGATTTTGCCTAATTAATCTCTTTCTACACTTTCTGGTTTTCATCCTCAATGAGATTTTTGCTTTTGTACTCATTATATAATTTTTAAAAGGCACTAGTGCCTCTTCTGAGCTTCCTCTTTGCTTCTTTCCAATTACATCATGCCTTCTGGTTTTCTGAATTGACCAAAGAACAATGGATGATTTTCTGGCCTCCTACTAGCTTTAATTTAATTGCTATTTTATCACTGCCATCTAAAAACGTTGTTTTAGGTGTGAAACATCTTGGGCCACTAACCTTTAAACTTTCCTGACTTTCATTGGAAATCAAGATGATTTTAGCTGCTTTAGGAGGTAATGGCCACAAAATAAGCACAAAGGCACTTTTTGCCGTTTTTTTTTCACTGAGAAATTCACTTAACAAACTTATAGGGAAAAAAGCTAAATGCTTAAGAATATTAGAATATGTCCCTATAGCTAATTTCCATTTTTTCCTCCCGTTGGAACCCTTGTGGCTTAAGAAGCCCTAGTATGACCTTAAATACTATTTTTAACAAATATTGTCACCAGTATCTAAATAGGTGGCTATTTTCTACCACTGCTTTTGTTGAGGAGCCAGCATAACTTTAGATTACAGAACTGTAGAATGGTTTGGCTTGGAGGAGACATTTGAAGATCATCTAGGTCCAAATGCCCTGCCGTGAGCCGAGACATCTTCCACTAGGTCTTTGAGCAGTGTGTGTTAGGCAGGCTGTATTTGAATGTGTTTCTGCCAAAAGGTCACAGGAGCAGTATCCAGCATTCCCTAAGATCGTAATGAAGAATTTCTGAAGGCCCAAGGATTTTTAAATGGAGAAAGATAGGACACTAAGAAAGCCGGGAAAAAGGGTGCTGGATGCAGTCAAAAGTTTATGCATCTTCCGCCTTGCTCTACATTCAGAATGGACTAACTGATGCATGTAGTCATGTTGGGAGCAATGTTGCCAAATACAGATGTTTCTAGTATAGTGGTGGCTAAACCAGTGAGGTCGGGCTCACAGGTGTCAAGTTCGTATACAATCTGATCATTGTCTAAAGCGGCTGCCTTTGTATACATACATTAAAAGTTTTAACTCGATTAATCTGTTCATTATTGTTATTAGAAAAGTGTTAGACACCTAAAAATAAAAGTGAAAGAGATGCAGGCTTTGCTACATGTTCTTTATAGTTTTGTAATTGTCAGTGGTGAGCTCTAGTATCATGAAAGACATTACACGTACATTTGTACAGAAGATGTTTTATTGATAACATAGCATTGATATGGTTTATTTTAATTTAATTTAATTTGTGGATATATATGTTATACCACTACATGGGAAGAGAGGCACATTTTAAACTGAGTCTGTGTTTAATTTCAAGCCTTAAAATTGATTGTTGATCTGCCAGTAGAATTTATTTTGCATCCAACATATCAGATTTCAAATGGTATAACATGATGCAGATTTTATGTCAACTTAATGAAGAGGTAACTGTTTCCATGCATGTTAAAATCTATGCTGTAAGTACTGCAAGACTTACTGTAATGATAGCTTCAAGAAACAAAAAATAATTGTTGAAACCATCAGTAATATTTCTTATTTTGTAGAACTGATGTTTCAGCACATATGAAAAATATTTTATTGTGGTTTTACTTTAAAAACACTTAAAGTGGTGCATGCATTTTGGAAGTTGAAAAAATAAAATGTATATATGTATTTTATATAAAGTTCTATTTCTTGTTAAATAGAAGAGAATTTAAAGTCGTTTATTTTTAAAAAATCTGGCCCATATTAGGTGTCTTATGCCAACCATTATACATGTAAAATAAGTGAATTATGAATTACTATGTTATGTATAAATGTAGATTCACCGTAGGAGAGACGATCCTCAAAAGAAGAGATGTAGCTTGTCAGATTAGTGATATACTTCTTAGATTTATGTCAAATAATAAAAAGACAAGTTTTCTCTTTAAGCACCTGTTGCAAAATTTTTATAATACAAAGCAAAGTTAATCTCAAAGTCAATACTATGTGAAAAGACCACAAACTTCATAAAAGAATAGCTGTTAGTCCTTTTGAGCTACAGAATATTCTGTGTAGTGTTGTAATCATATCTTATGGATTTTTTTTTTTAATCATTTAGACTTGAGCTTGATATGTGTGGATAAACTAGTTTCTCTAGGAAGACAATGTTACAATATTATATTCCCTAGGACATGTTTTCAAAATACATTCTTAAAGCAAGATGCATTTCGTTTTCTTCTGAAGTCAAGATGATGATGAAGATTAGAAAAAAGACGACATAAAAAAATCATAAGAATCTTCCTTTAGGACACTCTATGTTGCAGATGTTAAAATATTACTCTTATATTTAACCAGTTTTCTGTGGGGAAATTTTGTGGAAATCTATTGTTACAAGAAGTATAAGTAAAAATAATCTATGAGGTGCCATCCACATACAGTTTATTGATTTATCAGAAGTGTTCCAGCTGATGTAAGTTACTGAACTTTATGAAGTATTTTTCTCACATTCTTTTTGGCTGTATTTTCTCACAATTCTCTGCTACATTTATAGTATCAGTTGAAAAGCACATCCAATTTAAAGACTCTTTTTACTGTGTTTGTCCTACTGTTTCTGTTTAAACTTAAGACATATGCTGCAAAAGTTCTGCTTTTGTTAGATCTACTTGTTTCATATTAACAAACATTATTCAGTTTTTTAACATTCTGTATTTCAGTATGATATGTGCAATTTAGCAAAATACTTTCCTCTGGAAAGGATTGTCTCAAAGTTCTTTACAGTTTCAAAACTGTAATTTGAAAGAGATGGGCTTAGGCAGCACAGTTCAGATCTGGATGAGAGCCAAAGCTTCCCTGGAATTCCAGAGGCATGTGGGAGGTGGGTATTGTAGTTTGATTTACTAGGTGCTCTAAGTTGTAATTTCCACATTAGCACCAGTTGGCATTGCTTGTGCACTCTGGCTTCTGTTGTAGCTACATGGTAGCACAGCCCTTCTAATTTCTGTGCAGCTGGGTTCATCCCCAATTTGATTAATAGGAAATCTATGCTGCAGGTTCTAAAGAATCCATTGTTATCATATGGTTTAACTTTCTGCATACCATAGGGTGTATTCTTTGATCTTTTCTTGCTTTTAGTCTAGTAGCTGTGACTGAAATAGAACTTATCTTTTAGAAAAACTTCCAATCTTGACTGAAAAATTTCCACTGCTGGGAATCTTATCACTGTATGTAATTTATTCCAAGGAATAATTAACCATACAATAGAAAAATAGCTCTTTACTCCTCATCTAAATTTTAGTACCTTTAACTTCACATCAGCAAACATCTGTGCTAGACTTTAGAGCTCTCTGACCACATTTGTATGCTCATAGATTTATTTATTCAGTATGAATAAATCAAACCTTAATTTTCTTTTTAATAAACTAAATAATGTTTCTCGTATTTGTCTTAATGCAATAATTTTCCAGGCTTAAAATAAGTTTTATTTCTCTTCTCTGAATCCTCTTCATATTTTCATTTTCCTTCTAGAATGGTTGAAAGGAGAATTCTACACAGAATTTCAGTAGTAGTTGCACAAGTGCCTAAAAACACCTGTGTTCCTATCCAGTATTTTGAATTATACATCCCAAAATTCATCCTGTAATCTCAAGTTCATATTCAGCATCCCAAGTGTTTTTATATGCTCTGGTTTCCAGGATAGAACTTATACACTGAGTTATATCCTGTTTTCATTATTTCTAAGTGTATGACCTTTAAATGAGACATGAAAGAAACTGTATTGGGCTCATCAGAAGGTAACATATCCCAATAACCTGACTGCAGCAGGAAGTGAGACAGAGTGATCAGGATGGAAGTTTTCTGAGGTTAAAGCTCATCTTCCGCGCTCTGGATGACCTGTCTTCTGATTTCCACAAATGTGTGAGACTTGACTGTGTAACTTATAGTAGTGTGAAACTCTGTTCATATTCTACCAAGGCAGAAGAAACCCAGGACCCTAAATGAATGTTCAGGGTGAAGTAAGAACACACGACTTTCTGATACTTTCTAATTACTTTCTAATACTCTCCAAGCTGCCATTTGTTTTTAGCTCAGGGAGCTGAAAATTGAATGAGATACATATGTTTTTACTGACCTTCAGTGAAAACTTTTAACTTTCACAGCAGAATCCTTTTGCAACTAGTTCTACTAGTCTGTTACCTCATTTGAAGAACCAAGTCTTTTTTTATATTTTCAACCTCAATCCTACTATACCTCATTATTAAAAGAGACTATATCTGTATTTAAAGAGACATTGGACAGTCAATCCCTGTCTGTCACGCTCGATGCCATCCCTGACACTATAGACCTCTGTCATACCCTTTCAGGTATCTGTCTTCTAGACTGAAAATATTTGGATTATCTTTTCTTCTCTTTGGAAGTTTTCCTTATAGTAACCTTACTGAAACTGGGGCTGCAGTACTGCATGAAGTTTTTAAGGTATATGTGAACCATGGATTTCTTCTGTTGAATACTGACATTCTCTGTTCACTGTTTTTTTTCCTGATATTCCATTATGGTTTTTATTTCCATCTGCCCTAACTTCAGGATATTATTTCTAATTTTTAATGGACAGCTGAAAAACTATAATTTCATCTATGGAGTTAGGATTATTTTTTCGGATGTGCATCATTTCTCATGTGCTGTTTTATTGCCCTCTTAGGCTTAGCAAGTTCTTCAGCAGTTTGTCACAACTGGGCCTGAATCATGCTATCAATAAACTTGATAACATAACCAGTCTTTCAGGGTGTTTATAAGTATGTTGAGTTGTGTAACTTCAACATAGATCTGTGGAACTCCACTAACTGCTATCTCTTTATTGAACTGACTTTTTGCTCCTATCCTCAGTTTCTAACTCTTTAGTCATTCTTTTCAATCTATGCAATGACTTTTCCTCTTATAACATTGTGGCTTAGTTTCCTTAAAAGCTATCAGGGAGGGACTTCGTAGAAATCCTTATGGAGTTCAGTTAGACCTATCAACTAGCTTGGTAAATTTTGAAAGGATCTGATAACAGATCCATAGTGACTCTCATATTGTTTCAAGAATATCATATTTAGACAGATGTCTGCTAATACTTTATTGCGATCTACCAATTTGTCCAGCACAGATATTTGGCTAAAAGGCCTTGGGATAACCCTTGAACTCTTTTCAAAGTTGACATCACATTTTTTGTTTTCCAGGACATTGGCAACAGGGCAATTTGAAGTGAAAGAATAAATGCCACTTTTACTGAATCAACTATTTTACCATTTCCTTTATAGCTCAGTTGAATATTGTCTAATAATGGCAGTTTGTTACTCTTCATAATGTCAGAGTTTTTAAATAAAAATTTCCTACAGTGGCTTCAGTTTCAGAAAAATCCTCTGAAATGTCCACAATAGAAGATACACATTGGAATCACTTTGGTTTCTTCCAGAGTGAGTACCAATGCGAAGAATGCAAGTAGCTTCTCTGAAATTTCTGTATATTCACTGTGTGTTCTTTTGCTGTCTGCAGACACTTAGAAAACTCACAATACTTGACTGCCTAACTTGCTAGACTGTTCACAGCAAGCCATATTAGCCATTTGTCACACTGTGCTATTCTTTCTCCAATCTTTGTGCCATTTCCAGGCACAGTCATAAAATCATAGAGTAGTTTGGGTTGGAAGGGACCCAAAGTGTCATCTTGTTCCAACCCCCTGCCATGAGCAGGGATAACTTCCGCTAGACAATGTTGCTCAGAGCCCCATCCTCCTGGTTGTGAGCACTTCCACATATGGGGCAGCCACCGCTTCTCTGGGCAACATGTGCCAATGTCTCACCACCCTTATAGTGAAGAACTTTTCCCTAATATCTAATCTAAATCTCCTCTCTGTCATCTTAAAGCCAGTAATTCTATTTCTTATTAAGTCTGTGTTACTTAACACCATAGAACTGAAATAATCCAATGTGTTTCTTATTTAGTAGTACTTTAACTAGTACTGTTGAATAGACTGTTTTATATTAAATGCATTTTACTCACTTGTTTATTATTTGTTTATTTTAGGGAGGTAATCCAACAGCTACTGTGATTGCACTGTGTTCGATGAAAGATTTCAATCTGGCTCAAGAAACTTGTCAGATGGCCATCAGAGACATTGGATGTCTTGAAGTGTTAATTAATTTGCTTGATACAGAAGAAATTAAATGCCAGGTAAGTAGCTTTGTCAAATAGAGCAATGAATATGTCTTTTCTATTAGAATATTTTTTCAGTTTCCAAAGTTATATAGTATAAAGAAAATGGATTTCTTTTCTTATTTCTGTGTTTTCTTGATTTAAAGAATTTTTAGGAAAAAGAAATCTGTTTCTTGTACTTTCAGTTTCTTTCTTCAGATTCAATTTCATAGATAAAATGTTTTAGATAGCCCATAATTTTAAACAACTTTTCTGTTTGTGTATACTTAAATAATGTTTAACTTAGTATTTTCCATTATTTAGATTGGTTCATTAAAAATCCTGAAGGAAATTAGTCAAAATACCCTGATCAGACATGCAATTGCAGATCTTGGGGGCTTGGAGATTATGGTGAAAATATTGGACTCTCTGGATAGAGAACTAAAATGTTTGGCAGCTGAAACAATTGCTAATGTCGCTAGATTTAAGCGAGCACAAAAGACAGTTAGGCAGCATGGAGGAATCAAGAGATTGGTAAGTAGACATTAAAATTTATACCCTTTTCATATACACATTTTTGTCCAAAAAAATGTGTGGTGTTATATAAATGATTCTTGTGGTAGTCTTTGCCATAACTGAAAAGCCATATAATATCAACCTTTCCTGTAGATAATTAAAAAAATTGTTTTTTTTAGGTTGGGCTGTTGGATTGTGATGCAGTGGGATCAACCAGTCTAACACCATACCAAGCAAAAGATAGTGAAATGGCACGTTGTGGAGCTTTGGCACTCTGGAGCTGCAGCAAACCCACCAAAAATAAAGCAGCAATCCGTAAAGCTGGTGGCATTCCATTATTAGCTAGATGGCTCAAATGTTCACATGCAAACATCTTAATTCCAGTCGTGGGGACGCTACAAGAATGTGCCTCAATGGTAAGTACACGCATGGAGCTGTGTTATTTGTAATCATTAGAACAGTTGGCTACTAGAAGGAAACATGTATTTGACTTAAACCAGGGCAATTACCCATCTGGAAGTTGATGCTTTGTGTGACCAAAGTGTTTTGAGAAAGTCACAGCTTGTAATGAAGTAAAGACATCTTTTTCATTTAAAAGTCTAGGAGTTCTTTGTGAAAGAAAGCATATGGAAATTAAATCCTTAATCAGCTTTATTTTTCTGGGTTTTTTCTTTTATTGTTTGTTTGTTTGTTTTTTTGTGGTGTTTTTTGAGTTTTTTTTCATCCTACTTGACAAGTTTGGCAACCTAAGATGCTATATTCTGGTTAATCAGTACATTTAAATTCTGCAAAGCTAACCTGCAGGTGTCCCAAGATCCAATGCAGTGCAGGACAGTATGGTTTGCAATGTCCTTGTGAATTGGGTAAGATGATGTCTGACCAATTGCAAAAAGAAGAAAGGAATATATGTGATTTTTCTACAGATTTCCTTGGCAGGTTTCACAGGTTTGAGTATATTCAGTTTTTAAATTCGAATGCAAGTAGTTTGTACCATTGCCGTATAGAATGAGTGATTATTTTTCTTTTTGTGGGCTCTTACCTGACATTAAGACAAAAAGATATACGTAAGTTCTCTTGGTGAATTTGAAACATGGACAACATGATTTTTCAAAAGATTTTACATTTTAAAACACTTTGTATTTTCAAAATCAGCTTCCTGAAACTGCACAGATTTATGCATGCTCCATGAGACAGCAACCTGGCAGATTTTAGTTTCAGTAAGTCTGTATTGAGAAGGAGAAGTTTTTGAGATTTCTTATGTGGCTGAATTTGGAAAAAACACTAAATGCATCTCTTACACAGATGTTCCCCCCTCTTAAATAATGGTCCCCTGTTACAATGCCTGTGGGTTAAAATTTGGAAGAAAAGATCAGAAAACACTAATTAATTCTAAGAACAGGTTTTTCTAACCTTGTTCTGGGAACAGATCTGTTTAAGTGAGTGGGTACTTCATGATCCCATTCTGAAGCATCTTTTTCTTCCTTGGCTCTGAGCAGGGAGTCTGGACACCTTTCAGAATATACTGAATTCTGTTTAAGCCAAGTGGCTACAAAATCAGCGTTGCAGTACCTGGTTTTAAATGTGATTTGAGCACTGCAGAGAATTTATGTATTTGATTAACTTAGAGAACAGAATAGTTATTTTCAAAGCAATACAGATGACTCGTGCCTAAAATATAGTACATGGCTTCTCAATATCAAAGCCTAGAATTGTAGCACTGTATTATTACTGACTAGTATTATTAACTGTTAATATTCAGGATTTTCAGATGCATATTCAGATGCAGTTTATCTTTTTAGCCAAGTTACAGACTTGTAATAAAGACAGAAGGAATGATTGAGTACCTTGTGAAAAATCTGAGTAGCGAACATGTGGAGCTTCAGATGCATTGTGCAAGTGCCATATTTAAGGTAAATGTGTTGTTATAATCAGTAGATCAGTTCCAGAATTAGCCCTTTTTTTTTTCATGTGTTTGTTAGTTTTAATATTTCTAGTTTTATTACTTCTCTAATGTGTTTATAAAAATGTTGATGGTCTTTGGATAATTCATATGAGAATATTTTAGCTGCATGTTTAATGTTGTAATTAAGTTCCTAATTGCTCTTCTTGTGTACAAGCCCTAAATTGCACAGGCAGCAATGGAGAGAGGTAGGGCATACAGTGCAAAGAGCTGCTTTTTTTTGGGGGGGGGGGGGGATTTTTTGCTCACAAAGTGGACAATGTGATAGTGTAAGCAGTGCTGCATATATAGGAGCAGTTGCTGTCAAATTCTCTTAGTTGTTAGCATATTCAGATACTTTATGTTTTGTTCTGTATTAGCTTTTATTAGTTACAGCATAATACACCTATCTTTTGAAGAAATCATTTTAACATTTCATGTTGTATATATATTTTTCTTGTACAGTGTGCAGAAGATAAAGAAACACGTGACCTGGTTAGACAGCATGGAGGTTTACAACCACTGTCTGTTCTGCTTGCTAACTCTGAAAATAAACAACTTTTAGCAGCTGTGACAGGAGCAATCTGGAAATGTGCAATCAGTGAAGAAAATGTGGCAAAGTAAGAATTTAATTTTGCATTATTATGTTTTGATTTTATGGGCTTCTATAGTTTTCAAAAATGTTATGTCATGACTCTTCAAAAGCATGCTTAGAATATGTTGGGCTTTCAGCTCTGGTTTCATAGTGCCATCTGACCTCATCAGAGTACAGTGGAAATAGATAGCATTAAGTTCCTAGAATCTTAAGAGTTAATGGGGACAATTGGTGCCTCAGTTAAGATATAGGACGCTGAATCAGGAGGAGTACTAGCACATACTAAATGTTTAACACATAGGTGCATCTCATATCCCCACTCCTTTCTGTAGCTGACGACCCAAAATCACTGCTGCATGGTAGAGAGAGTAGTTAGAACACTCAGAGTTCACGTTTTATGTCAAGAGAGAGCAAATTATCTCATTCTAGGGTAGATATCTAATACACATAAGGTTCACCTACTTTAGAAATATGTACTGAAGTCTAAGATAATTAGCCCAGGTGACACCTCTCTCCTTGACTACAGAAGAGGCTTAGAAAAGTATCTCAAGCTGTACACCCAACTTGCAAATGAGTGGAATTAACTGATGAGAGCCCTGCTGTAGGTACTGTAGGATACCTACAACCTCTCAGCATCAGGGTCCTGAGTGATTATCTGAGAATGTGACAGGAGGAGTTATCACCCTCCACCTTTCATGGAACAGCTTAATGATTGAGAGTTCTCAGTCTTCTCATCTAAAATTAATGTATCACATTCATTCACCATACCTCAAAAAAAAAAAAAAAAAAGCCTGCTTCACTGGAGTATATGCTAGGTTTCCTGCTGAAGTTATGCTGCTTTGTACAGAAGAATGTAGGATTCATAGGCTGGAATGCATATCAGTAAAAGGTAACCTCTTCCTGCAACCCTAATTTTAGTGTACTGTGCTGGACTAGGAGATACAATAGGTAACTGATGGATAAAAATCACAAAGAATCTAATAATAAGGGTTTATAGTCTGGCTTTTTACTGTTCTGAATGAGCTCCCAAGCTGTTGGTGTACAAAGCCACGGTCTTTACATACGCTGCTGCTTTTTGCATTCTTGATTGCACAGTAAGCTGTTTTTTCAGAATGGTATATTCTTTTCTGTGGGATTTGAGTATCTGCATGGGGACATCCTGGTTCTGGATCAATAAGCAATGAGATGGACTGAATGGGTCCCTCTGTACTAGTAAAATAAACTGGGCCAAACCTTTCAGGGTTAAGGCACTATGTTATGTTTCTCCATACTGTTTAACTTTTTATGACAGTCCCTTACACAGTTTGGCTGGTGCCAGCAAGTGCTTCTCCAGACAGTGCCCGGGCACTCCTTGTGAGCAGTGCAGGCAACAGATTGTTTTCATTAGGCAGAATGGGTGAGGCCACCCTGAATTGTGAGGGTGAGAGATTTTAGCCATATGGATGCTGTGTTGTGCTTGTTCTCCTCAGGGCTAGAGAATGAGCCCCCGCCTGTTTTATTTATTATACTAATAAATAGCTGTAGCAAATAAGTCTGCCAAATTCAAATAGATTATTGGTGGGCTACTCATACATCTTTGGCAAGTGCTTGATGCTCCACAAAGGTTACTAGCCAGGCACAGCTCCAGGCTTGAGCTGAATTCATGTATCATCATGTAGTGCTGAGACTGAAGCAGTAAACTCTATCCAAACTCAGGATGGGAGGGCACTGCAGGGCAGGGAGGGAGGATAATATGAAAACACATAAGTAGATCTAGAAGGATGAGCTTGAGTCTGGCATGAACCCTGCTGGTTCCTGAATGTATATTCAAACTACTCTATGGTATTTCCTATACCTGAAGTACATTGCCGAGATGTTCTGAGTTAGCAGTGAGCTGCTACAGGCGCCTTGGACTGGTTAGCTCAGATTCTGGTTTGCACTCAAGCAGCCATACTGCTTCTGGACACAAGATGGCCCGAGCCAACAGCTCCGTCAGAGCATAGCCTGCCCATTGCAGAGCCAGTTCACATCAATCCATCTGTGAAGCAGCTGATGTGTAACACAGTTAAAGTAGCCAGAGAAAATCAGGGCATTTTTTAAATTGTTTTCTTGCTTTGCTGCTCTTTTTTTTGCTGTTGATGTTTTCTCTTGAAAAACAGAGATATTTCCAAATTATAGCAAACACAGAGAGAATAATTTCTCTCTAAGCAAAGACTTGAATAGTGAAAAATGGCAGTTTCTTATTCCTCGGTTACTCTAATTGTTATACTGATAACCAGACTGGAAAGATTAACTTTTATTGAAGCAGTTCTAGTTCTGCCATCAAAATATAAAAAATATTATATCTTCTGTATGGAAGAAAAGACACATATACAACTGATTGTTGGGGCTGTTCAGCCTGGAGAAGAGAAGACTGTGTGGTGACCTCCTAACAGCCTTACAATATCTGAAGAGGGCCTACAGAGATGCCAGAGAGGGACTCTTCATTAGGGTCTGTAGCAGTAGGATAAGGGGTAATGGGTTCAAACTAAAACAAGGGAAGTCCAGGTTAGATATTAGGAAAAAGTTCTTTACTGTGAGGGTGGTGAGGCACCAAAACGGGTTGCCCAAGGAAGTGGTAAATGCTTCATCCCTGGCAGTGTTCAAAGCCAGGCTGGACAGAGCCTTGGGCAACACGGTGTAGTGCGAGGTGTCCCTCCCCATGGCAGGGGTGTTTGGGCTAGATGATCTTGAGGTCCATTCCAACCCTAACTATTCTATGATTCTATGATTACTGCTGAGCAGTACTTACACAGGGTTGAGGCCTTTTCTGCTTCTCACTCCACCCCACCAATGAGAAGGCTGGGTGTACACAAGAAATTGGGAGGGGACACAGCCAGGACAACTGACTTCAACTGACCAGAGAGTTATCTCATACTACATAAAGCTGGGGGAATAAAAAAGGAAGAGTGGAAGGGTGGGATATTCAGGGTGATGGTGTTTGAGTCTTCCTAAGGAACCATGACTCATGATGGAGTGCTGCTTTACTGGAGATGGCTGAACATCTGTCTGTGATAGAAGTAGAGAATTAATTCCTTATTTTGCTTCTGTGCACAGCTCTTGCACACAGCTTTTGCTTTATCTATTGCTTTATCTCAATCCATGGGTTTCCTCACTTTTCCCCATCTGATTTTCTTCCCCATCCCACTGCGGGGAGGAATGAGCAAGCAGCTGTATGGTGCTTAGTTGCCAGTGGGGGTTAGACCATGACAGTGTCACACTTTCAAGAACTGAAATAGTTTATCTGCATTGTGATTTCTTCAACAAGCTAATTTACATACAGAAATTCAACATTGTACTTCAATTATCATGAAGTACAATGTAAATTATATCATAAAATTAAGCTTAGTAACATACTGAAAATACCAACTTTGGTTTTATTGCTGTTTTTTAGATTTCGGGAATATAAAGTCATCGAAACTTTAGTAGGACTGCTTACTGATCAGCCTGAAGAAGTCCTTGTAAATATCGTTGGCGCACTGGGAGAATGTTGCCAGGAGACAGTAAATCGAAGTACTATCCGTAGATGTGAGGGAATACCACATCTAGTAAAGTTACTTACTGGAACCAATCAGGCACTACTTGTGAATGTTGCCAAAACAGTGGGAGCTTGTGCAACAGAACCTGGAAGTATGACGTAAGCTTTTCATATTCATGGCATTCTAAATTTTGAAGAAAAAGTAAAGAGGTAATTCTGGCACAAATATAGTCATCCTAATCTGATTTAAAATCTGACTTTAAAGGACTTTACTTTTTGTTTTCCACAGGGATGCATGGGTTAGTTACATTCTACTGTAAAATATACTATATGTTTAATAATCGTAATAATAAAGGAAGTATACAGAACATGAAGCTTTTGCATTTTGTGGAAAATCAGATAAACCTTTAGTAAACTTATTTGTCTTAAAGTTAAAATTCAAAGTCACAGAGCACCATTTTAAAGTGCTATATGATAGATACCTGTTTTGCCTTCTTCTTTTACATCTGTTCTCACATCATAAATAATAGCCTAAATTAGAGAAAATAATTCTAAGAGGAAATGTGCACATTTGCTGTTATGAAAAATACTTCTAAAAATTCTAAAGTAGCATATTATTTGTATTTTATCTGTTTCTTCCATTTTCATCATTCCTTTTATGAACTCGGACTTTGTACTCTTTTTCCCCCTCTTATTGCTTTGCAAAACCGAAGACAAAGACTAACTTTTTACTGAAAGGGTTGGTGCTTTCTTTGATTTTGTGATATAGATTTGTGCAAATTGAAAAGATCCTTGAGTTATGATTAAGTGTTTCAGATAAATGCTGAGATTGGCATTTACTGTGCTTACTGTTCCCTTACAGGGATATTTACTTCAAGATTCTCAGCATATTTCTCTCTCTGTACATAAGGAAGGTCAGAAAGAGAGTTTTATTAAGCTCCTCCTGTTCTGATTTGCATAATTCACTTGATATTCATATAGCAGTGCAGGGAATTCCTTTCCTGAATAGGACTTTTGTTTTCATGCTTTGGCTGTCACCCAGTGGCAGAAGGCTAGATGGTACACAACTGTAAACATGGGTTGTGTGAACAGTTAGCCATATAGCATGAAAGTATAAATAAATGAAATCACTTTCACAACATACCTTACTGAAAATCAGCCTTTGGAATATTATATTAACCTTACAGAATTAGTGTTGTGAAACAACTGAGAAATTTGAATGCTAATAAATACAAATTTATGTTTATCAAGCCTCAGAGACACTCCAGTACTCAGGACTGTCCCTTATAGTGTCCAGTATGGATACCTTCATCCTGGAATGTGGTCAGTATAAGCACAAAAAAAATCCATGTTGCTGCTAAAATTGTGATAGAACAAAGTCCATCTTGTTTTTAAGAAGGAAAGGGTACATGTTGTTTGAATCAAAATTTTACAGAGTTTACAAAGAGTGGACAAAGGAATCAAATGTCAAATTTGGTTCATCTGGAAAAAATCTCTATTGAAGGTTCTCAACTTTTAAAATGTTTTTTAAAATATTTTAAAACATTGACAAGTAAACAAGATCACGGGTCAAGAGTAGAATATACTTTATTACTATAGAAAAACTGTTATACAAAAATTATTATTGTTAGCAAGGCTGTGACATGTACCTGGGGGAATGGTTGGACTTGATCTTGAAGGTCATTTCCAACCTGATTGATTCTATGATCCTATGATTCTATAGTGCTGGTTAGACTTGTAGTACTAGAAGAGATAATGCTGCTGTCTTTTCCCATGGCACGATTCATCCAGGTGTGGATAAGTTTGATACCAATCCAGCAAAGTATTTAAAAACAATACTTAGTTAAAACATTTGACACCAGGGCATTGACACCAGACACTTTTCGCATATTTAATGATAGTTTGGTTGAGAGCTCTGCCTCTCACAGACTAAAGAACACCCACACACACACACAGAAAAAAAGGGACATTCATTCCTCTCCCTTCTCCTCCTCTCAGATCAGTACAACAGGAATTGAAATTGTGGCTCCTCATCCAAACTACTCTCCTTTTTGGGAAGAGTAAGTAACCAAAGACATAGATAGGCTGTTTTATGGAATTTACAGAATTTGGGACTAAAACGATGAGTAGACTTGTTAGAAGCTACTGCAGAGTTCGTTCTCATTCTGTAAACATTTTCTGAAGTTCTTAAGCAAAAGGATAGATCTTAACAAGGATGTGGAGATGTGCCAAGATTGTCTTCTAGAAAGAAGCAAAGCCAGGCCACTTGTAGCCTTGAAGTACATACGTGATACTTAATGATGAGTGATGAGAACTTCCCATTGCAGGTTGGTACTTTGCTGTTTCTGGTGTTCCTGGTTCATCTGTCTGGATCCCTATTATATTACTTATTTCATAATTACTTATTCCTCCAAATGGCTTGAAGGTTTCTGGATAAGTTGTTCTCTGCTGTTAGCTTTTCTCCTGACAAATTTGCCTGGTGGGTCTTGAGGCTTGTTTCCTTTGTCATCTGTTACAGACAAGCACTGTTTAAAGAGTTACTTTTTTTAATTTGGCACTACAGAAATTCTGAAAACTATGATGATTTTTCTGGATTCTGCTATCAGTGACTTTCATATGTAGTAGAAACACAGAACAAAGCAGGAAAATTTTAAGAGTATCAAGCCCTCATAAGGACTGAGAATTTTCAGATATATTCTTACATTTTATTAGCTGTGTGTTTAACAAAGTGTGGCGTACAGACTAAATATTCAGTTGAGCAGTCTTCTATTTTGAATGTGGTTATACTTGCAGCAGTAGGTATGTGGAAACCAGACAGACTGAGACTGGTGCTTCTGTAGTTTCTGTGAATGATTCAAGGGTATGTAAGGAAGACGATGGGATTAGTATAACATCATAATATGGATTATAAAAAAAAAAAAAAAAGAGAGGCGTTCTATGAAGCAGTGCATTTAACTTCTGAGAGAAATATTGTACGTTTAGCATATGTTCCATGGAGGAAGCCTGCACTGACAAAGAGGGACGAGTAGATCAGCAAAGGTGGATCCACAGGTTCTATGTCTATGGATTTTGTCTCTGCCATTTTTACTAGTTGACACTTCTACAGCTGCCGAGTGGAAGCTACAGTGTTACCTTTCTGCGCCAAACCTTTACTTTAGGTCAGCCTCAAGCCATTAAGTGATTCTTATTGACTCTATTGAGCTATGTAAATTAAAGAACAGCATCCAGCTTCTCTCACAGCAAAAAATAAATTGACTTATCTTACAAAAAGCATAACTATGTGACTGAACTTCCTTACTGTTATGTGGACAGCATGAAGCTGTTCTGCATACTCAAGTCTGCTGCACAGCCACTGGCAGGGATTCTGCTGCATACCTCTTTTATGTACATTTGTCTTTTTGAGGAACTTTTTACATTACTCATTTTCTCTTACTAAGAGGACTGGTGCTTATTCTTTAACTGCCACTGAATTATCATTTGCCGTTTTAATTTGAAAATCCATAGACTTTGTCTCTAGCATTCAAAACTCAGGGTTTGGAATCTTACAAAGTAAAATGTACAATTATTTTAGCCAAACAGATGGAGTTTGAGTCATTGGTATATAATACTATTTATCAAATCAGTCCACAGTAACTAGTGAAAGTTTTAAGAAACATGCTAAATTGTGGTTTTGAAAAAGACGAGATTACATTCTGCCAGAATTAAACCCTGTAATCTTACAGTGGGCACAATACAGAATCAGTATAACTTTCTTTATTTACATTTGTATTTGTGGTCTAAATTGGCAGGCAATTAAAATAGAGTTCTCAAAAGTTCTGGCAAATAACATTGTAACAGAGAAAGATGATAGATATGACAAACAGATGTCTAGGCTGTGTGTATGTATGTGTGTTTAAGAACTTCATGTTAAAGTTTCTACTGGAAATGTTCAATATTAAGTTTGAATTTGAGAGATCAGTACTATTTCAAATTAACAGCATTGCTAGTTTCAGATATATATATAAAAAACAAAGTAAATTTCTAAAATTGTGACCCATGTCTTGCACAGAGATTTCATGGAGTTCAGCGATGTCATGATAACAAGATTCTTAAATGAAATTAAGTGGAAAGTCTATTAAACAATTGTTGATTGTAAACAGCCAACAAAAGTTCTTAAAAAGATATCTTGTTAAATTATCTTCACTGGTCAAATAGCAAGTACTAATTCACTGTAACCTAGACATTACAGAACTCTCTAAATGGGTTTTATTGCATTGATATTATTTGTCTATAAGACATATTCTATGTACACCTTACATCAGCTGTTCTGTGAGGATACCAGGATGATGGTTAGTATATACCTTTTTTTTTGTACATACCATGTTTAACACCTTCCAGTTACCTTTTTGTAGAAGTGATGTCAGCTGCATACCCCTTCACCTGTGCTCTAATCATATCTGACCAGCACAGGAGTACATGATAGAAGCACCCTTTCACTCCAGCTATTTCTAACTGCCAATACAACTACTTCTGGTTATTTTGAAGGAGCAGAATAATCTACACCTTGTTCTAAATATATCAATGATCAAATAAGAACAGTCTATGACAAGGCACAGAGCTTTGAATCAGAAGAGGCCAGCTGGCCATCTTGATTCAGGTCTATTGGGAGATGCCTCTGTTCTGTTAAGGTATAGAGCCACAAGAATTCAGAATCTGGCCTGTTGCTTCTTAACTCTGCATATTTATGTGTTGTTGCATTACTTATAGTGAAACACCAGACAGCAATTACATATAATATAGTTTTTATTTCTACTTTAGGTGACTTTTATGCCTGTTAAGATTTTGCCTGCTAATAGTGTTCTGTACATTAGATACATTACATGCATACAGTTCAGCTATTCAATAAAGCATTTAAATATTTAAACTTTGTAAAATATTGACATTTTTACTATCAACTAAATATCATATTATTTCAGCTTATATGAGATTCTCTTCAGCTTTCAAAGAAAATGCTCCATATCTTTATTAAAAGACCTGTCCTTTAACAGTCCTGGTCGCTTAATGCAGATTTAACTGTAGTTTAATTTTATCATCATAATGTCAAAAAACTATCATAAAATATATCATTACATGAATGTAAACACAGAGTGATTAATGTACTAGCCATGGATCAATACAGAACTGAATGCCGACAGTAAATTTTGAGGTATGCTTGTGTGTATTTAATGTGGTAAGTAGCTTTATTACATCATCCTGCTAATAATGTTATAAAAAATCTGGGGAAGATACAAAAGCCATATACAAAAGCAAATCAGAATATTGTTTAGCATTATGCCATCCTAGCTGAAATTTGCAAGATATACAGGTGTATTTCTCTATCTCTTCCTTTTTTTTTGTTTATTTCTAAAGGCATGAAAATGTATATTTTTGTCCACTTTTAAAAGGACTTTTTGCATAGAAAAGAAACTAATGTCTAAGCACTTTTGTAGAGGAAACATTTTTCAGGGCCATTTATTTTAGTGTTCCCTTTGCTTTTATAGCAGATATGCTCATTTAACACCCATTTTCTTCATTTGCTACATTTTGTCGTGAAACCATAGAAAAAGTTAATTCTTCAGCAGTGCTTTCTTAACTGGCAAATATATGCTCTCAGTAAGATAAAAATAAAGAGGGTTTTGCTTGTATGGCAATTGCACAACAATATGAGAATATAAGAGCATAGTTCTTTTCATGTAGAGTTCTTTTCATTTGTGTTAATCTAGTGTAACTGAGAGAAAGCAGTAATCAGAGATGAACAATGTAATTTGGAGATTTGTTTGTTTAGTCCATGCTGGTTTTTAGTTTGATTTTATACATGTTGAATGGTTGGAGAACTACACTTTCAGATATTCTGTTGTGTTGGGTCTAGGACAACTGGTCTTTCTGGTCCACAAGCAAAAGGCAGAACTCTTCTTAAGAAAATGAATCATAAAGTAAACCTTTAAAAGCTGAAGAGAAAACAAGAAATCTGTAAAGAAAATGAAAGTAAACTTTAAATTGAAAAGGAAGCTTTTGAAAAAATAGAAAGGAAAGATAAATCAACCCAGAGTTTGTTTAAGCATGGTGGAAAAATCTGAGCTCAGTGTTTGGCTTCTATCTCTTAATTTTTATATAATGGTTGGAGCTGGGTCATTTATATTTAGCCTGTCTTGGGAGTAAGTATCTCATGTTGGTAAATGGTCAGTACTCTGCTTGACTAGGAGAAATATTCATGGGTGATTTTTTAATTAATTCCAATATAGGAAAAAAATTCCTTGTGCTTTCTGGAATGACAGGGAAGTGATGTTAAAATTTCTTAAAAGTTTTGAGGTTTGGAGGGGTTGAAAAGCTTGTTTTGAAGCTTTTATTTACATCACCATTACTATCTGAACATATATATGTAATTGTGCAGTTTGTGATCATGCTGTTTTATTTTGTTACATTAAGACTTCTGAATTTGTCATTTGAATGACGTTTTCCTTGCAGCTGATTTGGAGCTGAGTAAAATAAAATAAGCTGTACTAAAATTAGCAGATCTTAAAAAACTTAAAGTATCTCATCTTAACCATAGTTTTGTGCAAAAAGAATTATGTTGAAAAACATTTTTAACCAGTTTGTATCAAAGCATTATGAATAAAATCCTGGGTTATTTTAGTCAGAGTCCATGTCCGTAATTATTATTTCTGCTTCAAATGATGATAGGATTACATACAAAGCTGATTTTACTATAGATTAAAAAATTTCCTGGCAAACCTATATATACTGAACACAAATGAGATGTTTTATCTGATGATTTTCAGCACAATCTGTATTTAGATGTATCTTGTATTTACAATTAAATATGTAATTTTTTACTCTATACAGTGTGGATTTTTAATTTGAGGTTAGCCACTGAAGGTGTACTTGCTTTTCTTTATCTTCAGCTCATCTGCTTTGGGTTTAACATATCTTTTTTGAAAAAAAAGGCATGTTTGTAAAGGCTAGTAAGTGTTGTTTGACCTTCCTTTCCACATAAGGTATTCACTGGACCCTAATGTGAGGTTATGATCCCGAAGCCTGATTGATATGTAAACATAATACAGATGGTCTAGAGATGATTCTGATGATAATTCATTTTTCAGCTAGTCGCAAAGATACTTTGATTACAGTGTGTTTAAATAATTATGACATAGTATTCAGTGTTAGTCTTGCTGGTAAGGAGCACACAGGGAAACAAGTTAAGCGTTATTCATGCCCAACAAAGGATGCACTGTGGTGTGACCATTTTAATTTCTAATGCTAGATTAGAAACATAGTATTTTAAAGTATGTCATAGAGTAAGGTAAATACATTAGGCATAGACTGAATAAAAAGTTAAGTACATAGTTTGGGACATAAATATTTGTTTTGGAAAGTATTTGTTACTATATGAAAGAAGCCAGTATGCTTGAATTCGATTTAACTTTGCATGCCAGTCGTTAGAAAGTCACATGTTTGTTTTCGTGTTTATAGGAATCCTGGTTATAATATAGTTTATCTTCTGTACGAATTTTGAATGACAGTGCTGAGAAGAAAGTAAACAACATTAATGAGATTTAGTTAGAAAACATATTCTGTCTTTACATCGTTTGTTCGCACCCATTGGCTATAGTAAGCAATATTTACTGAATATGTTGGTGGCGATTAACTGACTATACAACACAATCACTTACATAAAGTAAAACTATGTTAAAGAAAATCATACCAATGCTTCTTAAAGCAGTGTTCCAAGCAAACATATTTTAAAATTTAACATTGTCTACTCCATAATTAATTATCTCTTAAATATCTCTCTTTTTTCTTTTTCCTTTTTTCTTTTTTTTTTTTTTTTGGTCTGTTTCTGCAATAGAATAATTGACCATCTGGATGGAGTTCGTTTGTTATGGTCATTGTTGAAAAATCCTAATCCAGATATTCAGGCAAGTGCAGCCTGGGCTATTTGTCCTTGCATTGCTAATGCTAAGGTAAGAAAGTATTTAAAGGAATAGTTTTGTTATATATATCCCCATATGTAATTTTTATATTTGAATGATTTACAGCAGTAAATTTGCTGTTTGCTTTTTACACTCTCTTAATTTCATTCCGATATCTGCTTACTAAAATGATGTATTCACTTCTCAAAAGTGAATAGTCCTCCATCTAGCACTCATTATGGCATTCTGGTTTGCCTTCACAGTGCTTACGGTATTTGCAAAATATATTTTGATAACTTAATCAGGACCTAAACTGTTCCCAAATAAAGCATACTGAAAATCTGATAATGCTGAAAACAGATTTTTTTTTTTTTACTTACAGGCTATGAATAACAGAGATAGTTGTAGTTGTTCTTCACTATGAGGTACTTCAGCTATGCTCTCAAGAGACCATCATTTGGTTTCAGAGCATATTTCAGACTCGGTGCCAATGTAATCCTTAGATTTTCTGCTCAGACTGCCAACAAAAAGTGCCAGCTGTGAATAGTGGTGGTTGTGCAGGTCAGTTATACACAGAAGACTGAGCTATTCATTTGTTTCATGTCAATTGCTAAATAGAGACAAAATGGCAAGTATAATGCTGTAAGTCATCTGCAGTGTATTCTTGCCACTGACTGACCTGTGGTAAAAATAAATGGGGAAGGTTTTGATTCCCATTAGAAGTTTCCTAGAATACTAAGTAGAATTTTATCTATAATCCCAGTACAGTGATATCTTCCATTTCTAATTTACCTCCATATTTCATGCAACTTTTGCATCTTCTCTCTACTGTACCACAAATATATATTCTTCTAAATGTCATTTGAGATCCTGACTATGTGAAGAATGGAAATTCCTTCAAAGTGCTGGATATTGTTTGCAGGCAGTGTTTCCTATTTGAAACTGAGCACTGTAAGGTTGCTTTTAATTTATATAGATGGATGGATGTAGATATATGGATGAAAGTATTGTAAGAACATTTGGTCCTGATTTTTATAACTTAAGCATTTTCTATTTCTTCACAGTGATTTTTAGAATGCAGCTTGCTTGCCATGTTTCAGAGATGCTGGTTATCTTTCCCCCCCCTTTTGTTAATGTACACTGTAGTATAATAATTTTTTTTTTTGTTACCAAATGGGGTGTATACATTTCTCCTCAGTCAAGATATGACTATACCTTCATATCTCTTGAACAATAATCCTATATAACTGAATCTTAAAATATTACTTGATCTCAGTACTGAGGTAATACTTATTATGTGTAAGACTCTGCAACCTGTAGTGCCAGAGTAGGTCCACCCATTTCTAGAGCTTCCACTAAAAGCACAATCAAGGACAGCTACTAAAATTATAGACAACATGGATTTTTGTCTTAGATTTTACTTTTTTTTTTCCCTGAGGGTATTTGATGAGTGTAAGCTATGTACATCCTTAGTGTAGCTATCCTCCTTTCATCTCTCTTGGCTGCCTGCCCTAATGCTAATCTGTGACCCCACAAAGAGTTCTTTGTGGGAGACTAAGGTAGAGTGGTATGCTGAAGCAAACCTACCAATAATACCCTTTCCTCTGACACTGGATGGAAAGAAATATGTATTAAGCAGTGATTATAGCCACACTGTGGAAGTGCAGTAACTATTTCTATCTGAACAAGATTTTGAATTTTTATTCAAAGTTAACAATATTCAAGAACTTACATGATCTTCCAAGAAGCACAGGTTTGGTTTATGCAGTGCTTGATCAAAAAGCAATAATAAGATTATGACTTTTAAAAGGTTTATGTGCGTTCTGGCTTTTCCAAGCCTGTGCTTGAGACTGCAAACCATGTTTCAAATAGCTGTGATCTTGGAATCTGGATTTGTTTTCATTTTGCGTTCTTTTATGGAAGTTGTAGTTTTTCTCTTTTGTAGTGTGGAGGTTTGTTGATGTAATAGAACTTAGTAGTATCAGAAACAAATTTTTCCTACAATGTATTGCAGCATCCATTTTCTGCGCATACATTTTCTGTACTTATGAATACTGAAGTCCAACTTAAAGGTCAATTTCTATAATAGTTATAAAATCTTAGAAGATAATGTATCATAATGATAGGGCTGTTGTCGTAGTATGTGAGTATGTGATTCTCTGTCAAGCATTTACCATAATCTGTTTCAGATTAGAAAGTCTACCATTTCTGTTTTACCGTTAGGAGGATAAGAGTCACAAAAGTCCAAGACTTGAATTCTCAAGATGTTTAGGTGCTAGCTGGTTCTGAACTTTTGAGTCTAACTAGTTTGCCTGCTGTTAGACAGGAAGCTAAATTTGAAAAGGGAACAGAATCCAAGTTCCAATAACCCTAGATTGTATATGTCAAGAGTTACAGTATGGTAGCTGGTTCAAAGTATTTCCCATAGCATAGAATTGTATCAATGTGGTATAGCTAAAGAAAATTTTTTGTTACAGCAGTACAATACAGGTTAGTCATATTTGATCCATGACAGATCTGAGACTTTTTAAATAGGGGGTATAAATTGTACACTGTAGTACATAAACTGTTACAGCTTTAACAGCCGTAATATTGGTTTGGTATCAGTCACCACTTCTGTATGCCAGGATTAGTTTTAACTGTTTTTAGATTTAAGAATTTATTGTAGAGTGAAGATCTTAGGGGCAGGCTGACAGTGATATAACTTGAGTGGTACAACTCTCGTAAGCAAATTTGCACAGCTGAAAATGCTACTACTGAGTCTTAGACAAATTTCTCATTATTTTGGATAAATTAGTTCATACATTTCTTTAAAATATAAGACTTAAATAGACAAAGATGTCATTTATTCAAAGGAGTTACCTTAATAGGAGCAGTTTCTTATTAATTAGTTCCTTACTTCCAAAAGTAAGTTCCTTACTTCCAAAAGGAAAAGTTACTACTGCAGGCACTTGGTAATGACAAAGTGTAAGTGCACCGTCCAAAAAACACAAATGATTACAAAAAATGGCTAAGAAAAGTCTACTCAAGTCTGTTGATGTTGGAACAGCAACATTTGGTTATGATACTTCTTTGAAAAACAGTGTTTATAATGTTCTCACAATGTACATCAGCCCAAACAGAAAAATTTACAGAAACTCTACAAAGATGTTATTTGGGCTATTATAAAATTCATCCAAAGGCATAGTGCCAATAAGAGGAGCACTGCCAACTTGAGTTTGTATGAAAATACCTATTTCATCACAGAGGAACCTTTAAATAGGATGTCTTGAAATAAACTTAAGAACAAGGAGAAAGAAAAAGAGAAAAAGGAGAAAAAGAGAAAGAAGCAGAAAAAGTTGTAGGGGTTATTTTCCATCCCCATATTTAGTAGTTTTGGGTACAAACATTAGATTAGGAATGGTAATGTCAGGCATCATATTTTTTTCTGTCTTTTGTTGGTGCTTGCTTATCAGCTTTCAACTTCCAGAGTTTCAGTGTTAGCTTTCGTTATAGTTACAACTGTGAAGGCTCTCTTAAAGAACTTCTGGAAGCCAGTTACATAGAAAGTCTATCAAAATAATTTAAGTAAACAGTCTGAGACTGGGGATTTGTAAGAAGAGAGAAAGTTACCCTATTTTCTTAAAATGTACTTGTAAAATGACATCTCACGCTTTTCCGACAAAGCATGATTCTCCCCCCACCCTCCAAATTATTGCATCCCTTTCAGCTCTGCAGTGGAATTTCATGGGCGTGATGAAGGATGATCAGCCATTTAAAATTGGTGAAGTATTTCCTACATATGGGGAAAAAGAATGTCCATGATGACACAAAATAAAGAAAAAGCCCAGAATCAAAACTAAAGTAGGTTTAGGAGGGAAGGGTCATGAAATAGGTATGTGTGGAGGTCAAGTAGCCTTCATTACTGCAAAAGTATTATATACAGAGGAAGTGATTTCTACTGGAGCCAGCGGTCTGGAGTTAACCTGTGGGTGGAAAATATGCTGCTGATGACCCATGCTATTTAGGATTCTTACACCGATTTTGCTTGTTATGGAAATTTTAACATAACCATAAGTATAAAACTACAGAGAATATTTCTCTACTAAAAGTCACAAAAAATATAGTAGAACTTGGAAATTCTTCTGATCTTTAGCAAGTAGTAAAATGATTTGCTCTTTTAGATAAATTAAGATGCTTTGTTTATACATTTTGCTAATTTAAAACTGTAGTGTACAAGGATCAGTCATGCCCATGATGCACACTGTTGTTTATTTGTTTTATATTTTAAAAATTTTACTTAAATTGTACCAATGCATTTTTGTTTACGTACCATTCTTTGGTTAAGCCTATAATGTCAAAATTCCCTACTTGAATATGTACAGCATTTTCCAGTTTCTTTGTTTTCTTTGCTATGCTTCTTGCAATTCTATACAGAAACCTTGGCACCTCAGGCTCAGTGCTCTTACTACTCTCTTTCTATTTTCCTATTTGTTTTCTCTAGACATCAGCATTTTTAACATCTGTCATACCTGCTTCTCTATATTTGATCTAATTTTTATGCAGTTGTTAATCCCTGATATCTGGATGTAGACTTTCCAAATGCTTAAGCATTTGTTATGAATTAAACTTCAAAAGAGTACTATAAGAGAGGGAAAAAGGGCCCCTCAGGTCTTTCAGAGCCCCAGAGTCCTTGGAAATTTAGGAAGCCCAGGAAGCCGGACCTGGCTTCATGAATCAATTGCAGGCTGCCTTTCTTGCCGGTGTAGATGCAAAACCAGCCTATCCAGTGATTCTTGACACAGGATGCCTAGTTTCGTGAACCAACTATCAGCAGTTGTTTGAGCCTCCTATAGACACATTACCCTGGAGATCCTGAATGGACTGACATAAATTGCCCTGAAGTGCTTAGTGTCTACAGATATAGGAGTCCAGTTCCTGTAAAACACATAACCTGAAAGCTGAGAAGCAAAGGAAAACTAAGAACATAACCCATATCTTTGTCATTGGGGAGCCTCAGGTCTTAAGTTCCATGCAAAGCAGCTGCCTGAGAGCTTGGAGGCCATAAGAAGCCAAAAAGCTTAGGAGCTCCTGGAGACCTGGCTTTCCAGCTGTTTGGCAGCCCATCAGGCAAGAAGTCAGGGATTCTGTGAAAACCAGAAGCCTAGCAGCCTGGCAGGCTACTCACCAGCCATCTGGCTGACAAGAGAAAAGATGAAGAGACACGTTGGTAATTTAGCCTGCCTTTCTGCCTGGTTTCTGTCAAAACTTTTCAAGAAGTCATTGTATTCTTATGGAAGGTTTTGGTTCCATTCCATTAGCATTTTCTGGCGGAATACTGTTCCACTGGAAAATATTTGACCAGCTTTCCTTGCAGTTAGTTTATAATAGCTACGCATGCTGGTCAACAGCTTGTCTTGTAGCTTCTGTACTTTTAAATTTTACTCACTGATTGGATTTTAAACACCTGTAAAAAGTTTAAACCCCCTTCTCCTCCCATTTCTTCTTTTTCATCTTTTCTTTGTTTTTCTTTCTTCTCCATCTCACTTTTTTCCTCTTTACCATCTCACTTGCCACAAGGGACTTCCATAGATTTTAAGGCAAGAAAGACCATGGAGATCGTCGTGTCTCTCATTTGCTGCATAATATAAACCGGAAAATGTCAAGCAATCATTTTATCTAGCACAGAAGCTTTTGATTGAACTATAACATATTTTATACTTCATGCTTGTTCAAGTTCTGAGTGGTATGTAATGGTAAGTAGTGTATTATGATATGATTGCTTTCTTATATACCACTCAAATTTATGGAACAATGCCAGAGTTGCAAGGACACAAAGAATAATTGTTATAACAGCTTATTAGTTTGTATTGTCACTGAAGTGATTGTTTACCTAGGCTGTCCTCAGAGCATTCCAATATTGCTGTCTTGCATCTCTAGAATATTAAGCTACATACGTGTCCTATCCTAGTGACCAGCTTTACTGGAGACACTGTGATGTTGTTCCGTTTGAGGGTGTAATCAGAAGTTTTTGAGTCTATAATGTTGGCTGTCCTACATTTGATTCTAATCTTTGGCAGATGTCTGATCTACAGTTCATTTTCCTATATGGGTAAAAAAAAGATGTAGTTTACCAGCTTCAATCTCTAGTAATTATCGATGGTAGCGTTTAAATCTGTCTGAATTACAGCACCAAAAATAAAAATACACTTGGCAACCAGCTAAACCTGTCTAATAAGGGCATTAGACCTTTTTATAAGGAGCAGTGAAGTTTTGGGGAGTGGCTGTCAGTCATGTACCCTATTGTCCTTTACTGATCACCTTTTCCCCATAGGAAATCTTGCTAGGGAAGATAATCTTATTCTTGGGAATATTCACTATGGCCTGGAATTTTTGTGAAGTGATGGGGCATTTGGCCTGCTGATTCATACCCCACCCTCATTTTGGGTTATAGGACTTCCTCTTCTGGCAGAGACACTACCTACATTGAGTTCCCCTAGGAATCCGCAGGACCTTTGCAAACTATTGCAAAGGGCCTTTGCAAACTTTAACAGGGGAAGTTCAGGATAGATATAACGGAGAAGTTCTTTACTGGGAGGGTGGTGAGGCACATGAACAGACTCCCCAAAGAAGTGGTAAATGCTCCATCCCCAGCAGTGTTCAAGGCCAGGTTGGATGGAGTCTTGGATGACATGGTCTAATGTGTGGTGTCCCTGCCCATGGCAGGGGGGTTGAAACTATATGATCTTAAGGGCCATTCCAACCGTAACTATTCTATTATTCTGTATTAGAGGTGACTATCTTATAAACATATTCATAATTATAAGAAGAGTATTAGATGTTTACTTGGATTCAATTCAATCCAAAACCGATGGAAACAAAGCCTAGCTTTTCCAGCAATTCAATGTTATCTGTTTCTCATACTTCCATTATTAAAATGCTTTTCAAAATAATCTAATGCAAATCACGACATTATCTCTAACATGGCCTCAAAGGACTTCGGTAGTAGTAGTTTCACTGCTTCTGTGAAAAAAATTTAGATTTTGGCATTTACTCAGGACTGAACTTAAGCAACAGTTGAGAGGAGGGGAAGGAAATGTAGGTGTAGTCCACCAGACTGAAAAGCAAGGAAAACAATAGACCAAAGGACTATTAGAAGTTGCATTAGTGAATATGTGAACTTCTTTTTTCCCCCACCGTCTTTTTAGAGAACGTGCATTGCATGCTTTCTTGGGCTGTACATTTGGCTAATGGACTTTGCTTTTGTTTCTTGAAACTATGAATAGCAATATACTTGCCAAGTATTTAACTATGCAGTGATCAAATCCTGAAGAGCCAGGAGTAAGGAACTGTGTTCTTCTGGGCTACGGAATAGCACTGGAGCCATATTAAAGCTACTGTGCTTTCCTACTCTGGCTTTAGCTGCTTCAGTGAGGTGAAGAGGACAGGAAAATCCATGTTGCTTGTCTGCTGTTGTTTTCCCAACACATTGTATTTTCCCAACACAGAAGAAAATTTGTGAGATGTAGTGAGTTATTCTCATCTTACAAGATGTTTCTTCATCTGTTCTGCTACAGTGGAAGCCTCCACAGCTGTGTAGACAGGAATAAAATTAGCCTTTAAATATAGATAAATTGGATTAATTTTATCATTGAGTTGTTTAATAAGAAAAATTAATAGAAACTTCATTATATAAATTATTTCCCTTTTAATTGAAAAACTATAACATAAAAATTTTTCTGTTGCATTTCTTCATTTTGAATTTTATATTTCAGAGTGCTTTAGGATGCTAAGTGACTCAGTTGGCAATAGGGAATGGAAACGGACAGCTTCCTTCATTGAAGAAAACGTGGTTTAAAGATGACTCTTGATAACTAAAATTTATTTGCACAGCTATACCATCACTTTTTTAGGCAAAAGCAATTCAATTTGACAAATTAGCTTTGGCACGTTAAGCTTTTTAAGAAGTTCTAAGAGTGAAATACTACTTGTTTTTAGTGGAGAAACTTTTATCTGTATAAGTGGAGTATTTTAAAAAATAAACACAAAGTGGTTTTGTAATACAGTGTTTGGCTTTAAGTCTTTCATATAAAGAAACCAGTATTCACTTCGGAAAAAATAAGAAAGGAATTCAGTTACAAAAGAATTCAGAAATTCTTTTACAAGAACTGTATGTCTCAAGTTTGAAGAATTTTATTTACTTAATGAAAACAACCACAAAAAAAAAATATGACAAGAGAACTCAAAAATCCCAAATGTTCACTTGTATAAATACTGTGAACATCAAGTGATTTTTCCAAATCTGTCTTTCTGCAATTATCGTAATGTTTTCTGCGCTTAATTAAAGAAAACGTGTGAAGCTTGTCTCTCTTACAGTATATCTGCCCTTGGCAGAAGCTAATGTAGAAATAAGTGAAAAGGAAAATTAACTGATTTTTTTAACTGTAATAGTCATGCAGTGATTAAAGAGTAGCAGGATGAGGCTGTTGTTAGCACAACAGGTAACTGTTGCCCTGAGAATTCATGCTAGATTTTTTTTAACTGCTTGAGATTGCGAACTCCTCCCTTTTAATGCCATTTTTAAATAAATAGCATTTATCATACTTCCTGAGGATAAAAACTTGCTGTCCACTAGTTAGGGGGCATGGTCATGTGAAGTAATGAAAAATCCTGTTATCTCTTCCTGTCTTCTTCAGCCACTAAAATGTAGTTAAACAATCTGTATTTTTTCATATCTGTCACCTCAGGTTAATTATTACATTAAAAGTTATAAAAATGATGATTTAAAATGAACATATTTCCTGTTAATGCGGTAAAATGCTCTTGCTTTCCCCCCTCCCCTCCCCCCCCCTCTCCCCCCCCCCCCAGTTTTTAGAAATATTTTTATTACTTCTCCAACTGTTTGCATTTGGCTTCTTATTTTGTTTATCTCAGGAAATATTATTGTTAAAACAGAAGCATTCAGCCCATCATTAACACATGCACTCAGATGTGTACAATAACATTATCTGTTTTATTGCTTATTACTGATTTTATCAACATTTTTATCTATAAAGGGTGTTTCTTAGGCTTTATTCTTACCATACCATTTTTTTTCCTGCCTAACTAAAGCTGATTAGCCTTGTTAGGACAACTAAGAAGTAAGGTTTTGGCACAACAGGTAAGGGGAGAAAAGAAATAACCTAAATTCACTTAAATGCATTTTCCTTTTCTTTCAAGTTGTTGTTTTTATGGCTATACACGAAGATGTACTCTAAGCTTTTCAAAATACTGAAGTTTGTTGAATAACTTCATATGTAACTTGTAGCCAATATTGGGTTGGAAATGGAACACTTTCACCTTCAATTGCTATAGCAAAATCATGTTATTACCTAATAGCAAATGACCCAGACTTTGAAACAATGCCATTTACATATATGCAGTAAGGTTTAAGGACTACAGGTAAATATGAATGCTTATCACACACTAATAGCCTGAAATGACAAACTCTTTGTGTTTAGAACACAACTTATTACTGTATTTAGAACACAAAAAATAATTTAGAAGGTGGAATTTAAAGATTGTATTTTTTCATGTGTGAAACAAAAAAGTACAGAAAGATTTCCAAAGACAAGTTATATATGATTTTCTTCTCTTATGTTACAAAAATAAGTATAGATGAAAATTCCTGAGAGTATCTGGAAACTAAAATCACAGAAACTACTTTAGGTTTTATAGTATGAACAGCTATATGATCATTTATACAAGAATATGCAAAGAACATAGATTCAGAAGAATTAAATCCAGACCTCCACAATTACAGGCACAACTTCATATAATTTCTTCTTTAAACATCTTTAAAGTATGTCAATTTTTTATAATAAATGCACACCTTTCAATAAAAAAAAAAAAAACCAAAAAACAAAAAACAAAATCCCCCCCAAAAACAGCACCACTACCACCCCACCCCCCGCACCAGTAGAAATTTACTGTGCAAAGCAAGTATGTGGTTTTGCTAAATGATGCCAGAAAGATTGCATTTGTTGTTTAAATTTCTTGAGTAGGGGGGGAATTTTGTACATAACATAATGGATTTTAAAGCTCTCATTTCAGTCCAACTTTCTTTTCATTGTTCTTCAAATTTCTTGCTTCTTTGTTTTCCTCTTTGTCTTAAACACATCACCAGACTACACCCACAATCACATTTGGGAAACTTTCCTGACGTGGTTTCTGCAGTTTCCCTCTGCTTTTCATCACTGTTTGAAGGTTCTGTCCTTGTGTTTAGCTGGTTTCACTGAGGATTATTGACACTCTTTTCTTTTACTTACTGCTGAATTGTTTATATATTATTCCATCAGTTTAATTGGACTGTACTCCTTTATAAAATGTGGAAAATATAAACTTGTCAGGAAAGAAATTCAACAAGTAGGGATATAACCAATAGAAAGAAAGAAAGTACGCAAGGAAAGAAAATATGCAAGGTAGGAAAATATAAAATGTACATACTAGTTCATGAAGATGGGATACAGATTATCCTATCTCTTCATGAAACATCTTTCACGAACATGAATAATACACAGATATCTGAACCATGCAGAAAAGCAGAATCATTTTAATGAATAGCAGGGCCTCTTTCAGCTCTTAGACACTTCTCTGTACAGTTTACCTGTTGAACAGAAGCCTTTCTCATTTGTTGAACTGTTATTTAGACACAAGGTAATGAACACATCTGTAGTAACTTATAAGGAATTGAGCTAAATGTAAAATACTTTATTTTCTTTCCTTCTCCTGTATCTAGTCATGTAACTGTCTATCCCTCTAATATGTATACGTAAGAAATTTCTGTGTTGCAGTCTTTTTCTGAAACCTATTATCTACCACCTTTGGTCAAATTTTAATATTTCTAGACAGGCATGAAAACTGATTCTGAGAAATAATCTTTTTATTCAGGTGATTGTAGATACATTTACGTTGTGGTATGCATATGCTAACAATGACAGAGAAACATTTATGCTAGCGTATTCGTGGGAAGCACTGTAAGCCCACCTCCCTTTACATGTAGTTCACATGGTAGTAGAAGCGGCAGAGCGTTGCCTTTCCTTCTCTGCTTCTCTCAGCTGCTTTTCTGAGTCACAAACCTGTATTGTCCTTCCACATAACCATTTAGATTTCTAGAAGGACCTCTGGTATATGTTCATTCTGGGTTTTATAGGACTTCAGCATGAAGTTTGCTCTGGGTACTACTTTTTCCACATGCTTTGGCTTCTGGTTTTGACCCTCACACTGTATGGATTTAACCTCTCCCTTCCAATCTCAAGAATTGCACTGCCTGTGGTGGAAACTCTTTTGTTCCTGATGGGCCTACCCACTGCTTGTCCTTTCTGTGAGAAAGAAACATCACAGCTAAGAGCTGTGTATGGCATTTAGACCCAGTACTGAAAAAGTTAAGCTGCATCATCTGGAATTTTTGTTTACCAAGTCCATGAACAATCTGATGGATTTGCTCAGAAAAGCTAGCACAATACAGTTGCACACTACTCGGTTCATAAATCAGCCCCCAAAAAGAAATAAATATAATCAAATCCATTCTTGGTGTCAGGGTCACTCCCTAGCCCTAGGAAAGTTCATACTATCCAACTTTGCACTTCCATGAAGTCCTAAGACCTTTCAGTCCAAAAGAATTTCAGGAGAGTGTTTGGTAGTTTTTATTGAAAATTTTCCTATAGACCTGTTGAGGGAAGCAGATGAAAGTAAGTCCACTTGCAGACCTTCCTTTCCATCTCTGCACGTTTGCCATCACTGATGTGCACATGCTAAAATTCCTTCTACAAAGTTACTGCTAGCCATTTGGCCAGTCAGTTTTACTCTCTTTCTAGTGTAATAACAGTTTAACACTAGGCCATCCAATGCCATCTGCAGATGTGCCACCATGGTGACACCAAGAATCTTCTCTCACCTATTCTCTATTCCTGTTTTCAATTCCCTTTTCAAAGGATATGATTTGGGCTCTACTGGCATACTTTTAGTAAATAGTTCCATAAAAATTAGGTGACCATCAAAAAACACCTGAAGTTCTTGCCCACAGTGGTTTCTGACTGGTATCTATTTTGTAATCAGTAGTCCATGTGCTTTTCTTAAGTCTTGTGTTTTTACAGAAAACCTTAAGTTAGCCATGATGAAGTCATTTGCTAGTTTCTATATTCATTGGACAAAGTACTTCAAGAGAACCATTCATCTTTCTAGATCCACATCTGAAAGGTTGAAAATATAGCAAAAAAATGCCAGGCTGGATTATAGATTGTATAAAGAAGTCCTGATAAAACACAAATGTCTATGCTCAGTATAGAGATCCACTCAACTAAAGTAACTGATAGGCCCATTCAAGTAGAAATAATGATTTTTCCAGATGACATTGGAATACTTGATATCCTCAGGTTAGGCACTTGAAGTTCCATAGAATCATAGAATAGTTAGGGTTGGAAAGGACCTTAAGATCATCTAGTTCCAACCTCCTGACATGGGCAGGGATGCCTCACCCTAGACCATGTCACCCAAGACTCTGTCCAACCTGGCCTTGAACACTGCCAGGGATGGAACATTTACCACTCTTTAGTAAGTGACTATGTAACTTAATCAGTTAAGAATTTGTGCTTGAACAAAACTTAAGAGTTATACCCCACATACTTCTAAAGGTACATGAAGTACTGTATGCTGTGTGTCACTTTATTAGGTACTGCCAGTTCCTCTTTGCTTGGGGCAACAAATTGGATTCCATACCTGTTAATTCAGTCTCACACTGCCAAAACTTCTGGATTTCTCTGTTTTACACATTCACATGTAAACATGTGCTTGATAATTTGAGTTCAATAATAAACACAAGACTGTGAGACCAGCCAGTGATCTATCAGAACAAAGATTCACTAACACAGTATTGTTTCTCATACTAGTCCATAAGGAAGTAGTCTCATGCTAAGTCTAAGGAAAGGTAGAAGATGGCAAACTTGTAGCTATGGTTTCCTCACCAGGATGCTCTTCCACCTTCAAGAAATCTGTGACTCAGGAACTTTCCAAATCAGAGAGAATACTTTCATACTGAATAACTGATAATGGATTTTTTTTCACTATGAGTCTGTCTAGTTAATTTTGTTAATTTAATAACGTGTAAACTTCTAACAGCCACAGCAATCCAGCTCCAAGGACTTCAGTGTCTCATTTATGCTCTGTTTGAAAATAACTGTTTTGTTCTGAACATGCCACCAGGTGATTTCATGTGATGCTCCCAGTTCTTCTCCTAGGAGAGAGATCCTTGTGTGTCCTTCCCATTCTACTCAAGATTCTATACAGCTCTATCATACCTCTTCTAGTTTATCTTTTATTACCTTGAATGTCTTAGTTGGTTAGTCATTTGTTCTACAGAGCAGTTCCCTATCTTTGATTATTCTTGTTGTCTCTAAACCTTGTCTAATTTTACTATCACATTTTCAGGATGGAAAAAGTGGACCACGTCTGCATACTGTATTCAAGATCAGGAGTTTGTGTCCTTTAGTCATATTTTACTGATTTACATGATTGTTCATACTCTGAGATGCACTATGGTTCTCCCACAGTTGTTGTCATGACTTATGTAACCTCCACTCTTAAATATTCCTAAATACTCACTGGCACTGCTACCAGAAAATAATATTGCTACTCCTTTGTTTTAGCTGTCAGACTTAACATAGGAAATAAAAGACAATATGAGAGCCTTAGCAGTGGTGTCTGTTGCTGCTTTAGATGTCCTAAGATATGTGTGGCACCCTGCAGGCCAATGCAATACAGCGGATAAGGGTGATTTGCACCATTCTGGAGTGACAGCTTGAGGCCAGAAAGAATACCTTGCTTAAACATGACACTTGTGGTATCTAAAGTCACACTAGGTAATCTTTATTTAGGCATTGAACTTCTGCCTAGATGGTGGTGTGTAAGACAGTCTAACTCTTCTATGTCAACTAAGAGAACTGTGTTCTGAATTAATCATATTTCTTGTTGAACGAAGCACAGCAATAGCTGCTGTTGTGAATATATCATGCCAGTCTCTTTTTTAACGTTTGTATATATGTACAGATTCAATATTTAAGAATGATTTTTCTTATCATTCTCATTAAGGATGCTGGGGAAATGGTTCGATCTCTTGTTGGTGGCTTGGAACTGGTAGTCAATTTGCTAAAATCAAAGAATAAAGAAGTTTTAGCAAGTGTATGTGGAGCCATTACAAATATAGCTAAAGATGAAGAAAATTTAGCTGTTTTAACCGACCATGGAGTCATCCCTCTGTTGTCAAAACTAGCAAACACAGTAAGTAACATCTAAACATATTATACTAAGTATATGAACTTCTTCTGACAGATTGCATTATACCCAACTAAAAGGTTACGACAAAAGCGGAAGATTCTATAGCAGCTGCAAGGAAGTGCTGTATGTAGCTGATGTACTTTAGGCATGAAAACACTCTGTGGCTGGTACTAAAACTGCTTTGGAAGATGAGCTTAATTTTAATAGTCGTTGTTGCTTAGTACTGCTTATGAGAGATGCAGCTGCTGTATGAAAAAAGTACAAAGGATCGAGAGAGCAATAAATCTGAACCATACAAAGAATCTCAATGATGAGTCTGTATGTTAAATTTTAATGGTGATCTTACCTAATTTTCAGTCAGTCTAAAAGCACCTTTGAAATAATACAAAAATTCACAGCTTTTCCTTTAGAGAGAATAGTAAGGGACTACCAGCTCCATGCCTTACATCTTTCACCAGTTTTCAATTCTATTGCATAGAGTGCCTTAAAGATGTTTGAGAATACAATTCTGCTTTTCTAAGAAATTCTTGTTGTATTATGTTGTCTTTAATGTATTAATTTTTTTTACCTTCCTCAGAGCAATGACAAATTAAGACGTCACTTAGCAGAGGCCATTTCCAACTGTTGCATGTGGGGGAGAAATAGAGCTGCCTTTGGAGAGTCCAATGCGGTAGCTCCTTTAGTACGTTACTTGAGGTCAAATGATCCATCAGTTCACAGAGCTACAGCTCAGGCTTTATATCAGCTTTCAGAGGATCCCAACAACTGTATTACCATGCATGAAAATGGAGTGGTGAAGGTGAGGTGGATTTTTTTTTCTAATTTGGAGTTCAGATAATCAAAGTGGCTTGGTATGGTCAAGAGAAGAGATCTTTCATTGAAATAGCTCTTGAATACAGCTGTGTACCTCACATTTTCTGAACTTAATTCTAAAAATATTTGGCCAAGTAATGAATTAGGGAACCATATTTTAGTGCTAAAGATACTATAGTTAGGTGATTGTTGGGTTGGAAATATGATGTGGTCATTCACCTCTACAGTGCATGACTCTGACCCGATCAGTAATGACATCAGTCACATCAGCATTTTGTTATTCCCAAGTGACTTGTGCAAAAGAACTTAGGTTATCTTAATGGATAGTTGCCTAGTATGGCAGAAAGTCACTTAGGAGCAGACAGTAACTAAATCTGGGGACAAAGCAAGATAGAATAATATAAGGCTTAGTTTATCAGCAGTTCTTTAAATGAATTCTGAAGGTACTTGTAAAAATTCTTATTTTAGTGGTTAATTATGAGCATCTTCTGCAAAGACCTTACTTTAGAAAGAATTTTTCTCTCAAAAAGACTTGTTTAGCCAAGTTTTATCTCCCTAGTTAAAGTCAGAATAATTGTTCCTTTGGCAGAGGAGAGATAAGGATTATGGCCTTAGAGGTGGAGAGGATAGGAGTTCTTAATTTTCATAAATTTCCTGCAAAATTCACCATCCTACAGGCTTTTCATTTTACTTTGTGTTCAGGTAAACATATTGAAAGTAAGAGTTGATTTACAATGCAGTGTTGTTAATGTTGAATTTATGCCTGCAGTAATGATAGTGCATTTTATTGTGAGCAGTTTCAATTCTGGCACAGTGGTAACATGCATAGAAAGTCTGATGCTTCAGGGAAACATTTACTCTGCATCAATGACACAGTTGCTAAGAGCTTGAACAGCTCATCGGAGACTTTCTCAAAGCATCATAGTTTCTGACCATTCACTGAGCAATGTGTATATACATGTTTCTGTCCAGGAAACCAGGAATAAAAACATTTAGAGAAAGTAATTTCAGCCAGATTCTCGTATTTCACATTTTGCCACTGCTGCAAGCAATATTTGCTGATCACAAAACAACTGGCATATGCACACAGTTGTGGGAGAAAAAGTGTTCCAATTTTTTACCTAGTTGTAACTGCACCCAAAATACATTCAGTTTTCTCAAGCAAGGGTATGTGACAAAAAGGTTGGGAAATAATTGGTGTATATCAGTTGCCATGTGAAATTCTGAGTAGATAAACACGGTGATTTTGGAGGAAGTTTAGAAACACAGTTTTATGAAGTTTTTCATTTATGTTCAGTTCCACACTCAATGTTCTTATGACTGGGAATGAAGCAATGGTTATGATCTGTGATGGATGGATCAATGTTTTCTTTCTACCAAACACCAGAAAACATTTCCTCTTTCTGAAGTAAAACTTCATGGCTGTGCTGGAAAAGAGATTTGTATTTTCAGAGACCCTGTAATGACATGTGGGACACTAGAAAGCAGGAGAAATTTTTGGATATCAGACTAAGGAACAGGCTTTGACCTGAATTCAAAATTGGAGGTAGCTGTCCACAGACTAAGGGAGAAGAGAAATCCGGTGGGGGGTTGGCAGTTTATAGCCGTGATAAGTAGGAGTACCAGGCAATGTTCTTCGCATTTGGAGTCTGTCACAATTAGAGGGAAGAAAGTAAGGAAAAGTCACAGGCAACTGGAAGCACCCAGCCACTACCAGATTCTTCATAGAAACATCAGAAATTCTCTCTTAAAATGTTGCTGTTGAAAAAGAACAAAGTTGGCCACCTATAGCTGACTGCTGCTGAAGCCTTAGAACAATCAAGCTTGTTCATGAAAAATCTCCAGCTGTCCACTAAAGAGCACAGGAGTTTTTATAGGGGTGCTCTTTTGACAAGAATTGTAGAAAGACTGTTCTTCAAGGCACACACAGATGAGGAAGTGCAACTACTTTAGTAGTGAAAAAATTAGTCCAAACATGTTTTGAAGGAAGAATTCAAATCATCTGAGGATCCTGAAGGAGTATTTAAATAATTGTCCTAGAGACCATGTCATTATGTCAAACTAATACTAATCACTAATGCCAGTGATTCTCTGTGTCACACTTTTTCTTGGTTGTATTGGCAAGCTATAAATTGAGATACGCTTCTGAAGTGAATGAGGATAATGGTGTACATAGTCATTTTTGAAATTGCTCATACTATACCTTCTAAAAGACTTCATATATTTAAAAAGATTCAAAGTATATACAAGTGAAAAACATGAAACTAATTATCCCTGGTCATTCTTACTTTGCAAATGAGGAAAGATGAAACGTAATCTGTTGTGGAAGTTAATTTCTGATTTCTAAGTAATATGAAGGATTTGGTTTTGTGGAATATCGTTATTATTTCTGTGTGAAAAAGCCCTGGGAAGTTTGAATGGCTTCATCACCTACAGAGTTTAGGCAAGTCTTTTATTATGAAGCTAATGAGATCTCTGCAGAGAATATTAAGCAATGAAAAAAATAAGAACAAGGGAAAATAATTACCCACAATCAGACTGTGTAAGAACAAAATTCATTGAAGTCATAGTTGATCTGAACTTTAAATGTTTACATTGTGGACAGGCCAATCTGCAATACTCACCTAAATTCTTAGTAACAGTCAAGAAAGGAATAGATTCTTCACTGTGTTTCATCTTTTCTAATTTCGACATTTATGCAAAGGTAAGGCACCTCAGCCTCTACTGGCAGTATTTTCTGGTCTCCTTTGGCTATCATGGGAGTACGGGTGCAAAGTTCAGATCTGCACAGCTACATGGTAGGTATCTATGTTTAATAGGGTGAATTTCATCCCAAGGCAGTGGAGAATGTGTTTAAATGAATATACAGTCCAGTTCATTATTAAATAGAAATTACAGAATTCTGAATAGTAGTGCAATAAGAAAGAGCTTTTAAAAAAATAATTCATTCTTTTCCTAGAAAAATGCAGATGAGAAGCATCTATATGCTATGATGGTGATGAAACACTGTCTGCCCAGCAGTAACTGAAGCACACTTTGAACATAATCTGATGGAGCCAGATGTTTTAAATTAGTGAATCTAATTAACTTTGAATCCAGGGATTCCAAAAAAGATCTTTGGAGTATTAAGGATGTATTCCTTTCATCTAACTTTGGCCACTTTTAGGTATGGAGTTTAAAGTAGTCTACAACACCTTCTGTAGTTAATGGGAAGAGAAAAAGGACCTGCAGTCTTGTCCTAGAGGAAGATAGATGCCCAAGATATCTGGAAGGAACAGACTTATGAAAATGCCTAGTTTTCTCCACTGAGTAGAGAAAGGACCTGGGTGACTAGCTCAGACTAAACAGCTAACTTTTGACTGATGAATTTAAATTAATATCCTCCTGAATGTTGATTTTCAACAAGCTTGCTGTACAGCGGAAGTTGTAGGGCTGGAAGAAAGGTAATGTGCCAATATTTAAGAAGCCTAAATAAGATTTTAGTCAGGTACACTGGACACTATTCTTGTGATAAATAATCATAAGTACATAATTATAATACTAGAAGGGGTCATTTTAATGATCTAGTCTGACTAGCCTTGCTCATACAAACCAGAGACATTGCTTCAATTTATTTCTGTTTGGAATAGAGTATATCTTTTAGAAAAACACTGACTCTTTACTTAAAAAATTCCAGCGATGGAAAATTCAGTAGAGCCATCATAACTTGTTCCAGTAGTTAAATACCTTCCCCATAAAAACATTTGCACCTTATTTGTAGCCTAAGGTTTGTCTAGCTTTATCTTAGGCAGTTTACATGTATGATACTGTTGCTTGGCAAACTGGAAAGCCCTACATTGCTGCTACTCTCATACACATTCTTATTGAGTAAAATCAAATACTTGTGACATTGTAATCTTTCTAATTAGCTAAGTAAGTGTAATCTCTGATGGAAATCTTTTTAATTCTTTAATTATATTTGTACGTCAGTTCTGATTTTTTACTTTGGAACTTCCCTTTTGGACTGAATTTCCATATACTTCAGAACAGAATTTGGTATTCCAGTAATATCTGTATGAATACTTAAAGCAGATAAAATAACTTCCCTGTTTCTGTATAAGCTCTGTTGGAGCATCAGAGATTTTCATTATTCTGTTTGGCCACAGTGTTACCCTCAAAGTTTGTATTAGTCCAGCTTTCTACTTTGATTTCCATGTCTTTTTGGAAACTGTTCCCCAGGTTAGGCATTCGCATGCTATAACGTTGGCCTTCATACACAGGAGTTAAAATTAGGTAATATTGTTAATGTAAATCACCAGTGAATTTAGACCTTGTGATATAAGTTGATTTTTTTTTATCAGAAGACAAATAGACTTTATAAATATCAGATGAGTTTGCGCTCATTTTTGTAAGAATAATTCATGATTTAAAAGCAGCCATAAAATTTTATTTAGGCATTTTCTTGTTTTAGAGAGGAAAATTTTAAGAAACCAATTCATTGACTCTTTTTGTACTGCCTTTGAAACTAAATATTGCTTCTCCACAATGGAGGATTCCAGGTTGAGCCAAGATAAGATTCATTACGCCCAGATACTCCTTCACAACTGAAGTTTTTCACTGGCTGAGAAAGTGGTAAATACTTTTGAATTACGTAGACACAAATGGATTAAGGCCTGCAAAAAGAATATCAGCATCTTTGGTTGCAAACAATGAAACTAAAAAACACCTTTTCTGCTTGCCAATGAAATGATGTATTTGCAAGTACCTGTTCAGATGGCACAAAACTATTCTAAAGCATTTATGAAATCTTCCCGGTATCTCATATGAGGATTTCTTGATGTTCTGACTTAAAATCTGTGCTCAAATTCTGAACTAATTGAATAATAAATAGTAAAGGTATTATTTTTTCTATTTGTTCATTTATTTTTGTGTAATGCAATGATACATAAAGCCGTTGATCACAGATAGTTAGCTCACTTTGGTGGGACAGATGTATACTTACAGAGGAAGAACACTCCAGAAAACTTTAAAGTAAATGTAGTACACAACAAGGCAGAGGTGAATAAACATGAATGGAGTGGTAGAGTAAAAAAATAAAATACTTGTATTATTGATCATATTTCATAGCTCAAGCAAACCAAGATGCAATTACTGTTAGTTCATAGCTACAACTCAATTACAGTAAGTAAAACATAAACCCCAAACATTGACTGTAAGTTTATGCTTCATTCTTAGACAAGGGATTACATCTTTAAACTGACGGGGAGAGATTTAGATTAGACATTAGAAGTTCTTTACTGTGAGGATAGTAAGGCACAGGAACAGGTTGCACAGAGTAGTTGTGGCTGCTCATCCCTGGAAGTGTTCAGTTCCAGGTTGGATGGGGCTTTGAGCAGCCTGGTCTAGTGGAAAGTGTCCTGCTCATTCCAGGAGGGTGAAACTAGATGATCTTTGAGGTACTTTCCAATCCAAACCATTCTATGATTCTGTGATTCTATTGTGAAAACCAAGGACCACTGGATAGTACCAGTCACCCAGACTTTAAGGCATTTATACCATATGGGAACCATAACTGGTGCTGTTGGCAGGTTTTTGCATGTATATGTCTGCTGAAGACTACACAAAGTCAGAATAAATTAGCCTCTTTAGTAAATGAGCTCTGCATTGTTCTGAGCTGCTTTTAGTATCTAAACAAGTTATTTAAAGACAGTATTGCTGTGGTGCACTATGAGCACATCCATTTTCTCATGTTTTTATTCTGTTATGTGCACAGAATTATTTTGGGGCTTGAGGGTTCATTAACTTAATGATTACACTACATATCTGAAATGCAGAAGATCAGATTTTCCATTCACTCTCTGACTTTTTTAATATTTAAAGTGTCTATCCGGCCTACCAGTGCATAAAATTGATCTTTAGCCTTACTCTGTGGTCTGCTTTATTGAATTATTTGCACAGCATCGAAGTGCTTCATTTTTCTTAATGTTACAAAATATTAATAGATGTCTTCTAGAATATCAGTTGTAGCTCATAGGAACTTCACTGGGGATACTGAAAACCTAATTTCCAGTGCTTGGTTCAATAACACAAGCAATGCAAAAACTCATGCTCCTAAGAATGGAACTTGATTTGTATTTTCATACATTTTAATGTATTTGTTTTTTTTATTAATCCATCAGATTTGTTCCTGTCTTCTCATCAGACTGTAGTGTCAGGAGATGCATGAGTATTTTTTCAGTCTGTGTTTTGTTTGTTTTTTTTCTCTGGGAGGAGGGAACAATAAAGGCTATAATGATTTTCTGAATTCTATGGTAAGTTTATCATAGGTGTCCATGTTTTTTTGAGTTCTGTTCTTAGTGGTAGAAAGATTAATCGCATGTAGGCTCTTCCATTCCTCCTAATCTAAGATATAAAACCTTTTGGTTTAATCATGATTTATGAAAATTGTGAAATGTAGATTTAATATTTGGAGAGTTCTTTTATACTTTATTATAATGACTGTATCAAAAATATACATTGTGTATTTCTTTGTGCAGAGCTTACAGAATATTGGTCATTGTTTGCTAAAGTCATAAAAAGAAGTTTTGGCTAACCATTTTAGGTGAAAAGACTTTCATAAGACCGTATTTTTGAAATAAGTAGATGTGAATTACAAAATATGGATGACAATTACTAGTTTTTTCTACTAAACATATTCTAAAAAAACTTTTTGCCACAAACCATATATATCTGGATTTTAGAATATAAAATGCAGAAATATCGGCACCTACTCTTTAGGAGTATTTGGCTGAGGTTGGTTGGTTTTTGTGGGAGGCCTTTGGCGAGAACAGTGAACGCAGAATATAGAGTTTTACACTATGAAGTAAGGTTTAAGATAAGATCTTTATAAATTAATCCGAAATATTTTGTATCATTTCTCTACAATAATATTATCAGGTGCAATGGTATGTATTTGCATATTTACATTTTCATATTTGTATTTTAAGTTTAGAAGAACCCACTTGTTACCTGCCGTGGTTGGCCCTATTCAGGCTCCACAGCTCATGCTGTAGATACAGCATTTGGCACATGCTCCAAGCTGATGCCTGTTGCTTTTTTAAATTAGTTATAATTCTTGGATATCAAGAAAGAGGGCACTGGATAGCAAAATTTCTGCATGTCTGTTGTCTGCAGGAAGTATGCCCAATCTCTTCACCCAGAAATGTATTGATCACATCATACTTTAAAATTTCAGATATAAAATGTTCCATGACCTAAGTGCAATACTGGCATATTCTGTTTGATGTCAGAGGGATCCATGAAAAGTGACAATGTTACACCACTGCAATTTCTGTTGTGTTAGCAAGTGGCAGGTGTGAATATTTTCTTTACAGTTTCAGCTCCAGAAAGTAGAAACCGGTAAGCCTTTGCCTTCATAATAAGTAACATTTCATCATTCATAAAGTAGGCATACTTACATGTAAAACATTTTGCTTTTGCATAGTTGCCAAAGGTAATGAAGTTTGGCTTCAGTGTAGATTAAGCCTCAGACTTTAAATTGTTTTTCAAAATTTCACATTACTAAAGTTTATGATATGTAGCAAGTGTTCTGTTAAAATCTGGATGATCCTGGGTGGGAAAAACCAGCAGCCTGAGGGAGATCAGCTTATCTTTGCCCAAATACTGTGCTTCAGAAGACCTCTAATTAGTAACGTTTGGATAATAAACCTAGAGGCTGGCATAAAGCTCCTCTTGGCACATTTTAAACATCTTTTAGTCTTATAAAAAGAAGCTTGTCCCACTAAGCTGTAGGCTTGTTGGAGCTGCCTAACAGTAGCTGTGGCCTGCAGCTCTCTCAATGATAAATGAGCCGCTTCAAATACGTGCAATTGCAGCCAACTGTACAGAAGGAATCATTAAAAAAAAATTTTACACAGACATTTTTGAAGCTTAGAAATGCACAAACAAAGTGTGTTTAACAGAAATATATGCTGCTCCTTTTAATGGAAAAGATTGCTACTGGCTAAGTCTGCCAGCTTCAGTAGGTGTGCCAAAAAGCCAAGGAATCTGGCAGAGTCCATAGATAGCAGTTCCATCTTTCATCTATATTTCTTTTCTGTATTTATCTTGCTTTAGAAAATGCAGAGAATGTCTTTTCCTTCCGACTTGGCACTATTTCCAAACCACAGAAACATGCAATTGTTTAGCTCCCTGCACCAGTCTTATCCTTGTGACTATGTGAAATATTTCTAATTTGGCAATAATAAGAAAGCAGAATGTTAAAATATTGTTATCTTTATGGAATAGTATTTTAGCTAAATTGTCAGATATTAAAATTAGTTTTCTTAATTGAGAGATATTTGGCATAATTCATAAGGGCAGAATGCCAGGTAATTATTTTTGGCATGCAGCTGATCAAAAATAGGTTCCATCTATGGAAGGAACAATTCAAAGCAGCTGAACATGAGAAATATCAAGAACAATATACATATATATATACACACATAAACATGCATATGTATACAGATGTGTAAAGAGTCTGAATTGTCACTCAGAAGTCCTTAATGTACTGAATTATGCATTCATTGTTGCCATCTATAAAAACATTTTTTTCCTTCTTCCTGTAGAACTAATCACCAATTCAAATTGGCTTCAAGCCCTAGTCATTGCAATCTCTTTTATGTCTCCATTTCAAAGAGCACTCTGCGGTGTCTTTTAAGTAACATGGCTTTTTAAGTAATGTGGCACATCTTATTGCTGCCACTTTCAAGATAAAGATGCTAAGGAAAAGTCCATTTGCAATGTGTACATTATGGAATGGGTTCTAGTATTAATGTTCCTGGTCAGTGTTCTGTACTTTGGCATAAAGTCTGAAGACCTGACAAGGCTGCCAGGCGGCATGAGGCTGATGAGTATTCTGTCCTGAATTTGCTCTTTTTATCTCTGCACATTATATCTGTGCAATCTGCATAAATCCAACAGCTATTAGACTAGATTAGCTCCATTGCAGAATTCCAAAGAGGCATTTGCTGGACTCCAGAGGCATTGTAGGCTAACGGAGTTTGTATGTATCTAAAGAAGGTGTGTCATACTTTTGTACTTGATTTCCTGGACATTCACTGTAGGGAGAATATTTTATTAGTTTTTTGCTTCTCAAAGTATTTTGTCTTTTCATCATTTGTATAGTCTGCTTGAGTGAAATAATCCTATTGCTATTTGGAAGTGTGGAATTGACCATGCTTGGATTTTAAAGGAGCATTCAAGAGCACTTTTCACCAAAACCTCTTACCCCTATGCTATATACCTATGCTATAAGTAGGTGAAGTCCTAAGAAGGATAAATAACTGGTTTTAAATGAGGAATCATAGTGTAGGAATTAAGGTCAAGTTTTGCAGCTAATTTGCCATTAAGCATTCCATAAATGATAATATGAAGGGTGGTGAATGGTGAGGTTGCAAACTTTGCTGACGATAAAGTTCTTCATGGTAGTAGGGACAATAGCCAATTGTAAACTGCACTTCATGATGCTGACCCATGGAGGCCAAATCTCCTGTGCAAGTGTATCATAACTCAATGCAAAGGTTTTACCTTTTGTGAAATAAATTGGATTTACTACCCTGGGCAGTACCGCACACTTATATGTGCAGCAGATGCAAGGGGACTGCCAATAACTATCTGTTAGAACTGAAAAGATGTCTATGTATTTGGGCAAGGCAATAAAGTCCTTACAAATAATTTGGGTAGAAAAATGTAACACAGCTAAGGACACCCTGAAGCCCTGACTTTGATCTTGAGTTTGCTACTGATCAATCTTTCTGCTCTTTTTATCATAGTCCAGAAATTCTCATAAAAGTTGCAGTTGAATGTAGGAGTTACTTACCTTTATATTTGTGTTAACTTCCTGGGGAGCTGGGAAGAAAACTGCTACTCTTTAATTCTTTAGCATCACAAATACATATAAGGGACCTGTATTTTGAGAAAACACTCTTTGACAAATGCCAATATTCTGCACAAAGGAACGGATGTTAAGTTCTTTAATTGCATCATGACTCAAACATGTGATGCACTCTTTTCCTGAAAAAGTAACCTCTTTGACTTGGGAACTGATGAAAAAGAGCGTACATTCCCTGTGTAGCAGTAGTGCTTTATCTTACACCAGCTTCCACATATTGTTATAATTAGGTGGCAGTGTATAATTAGGTGGTGTACTCACCCCAGAATGTCCATTGTTGTGAAATTATATTTTGAGTAGCTAGTTAGCCAACCTTTCCAACTATTTCATCCTACCTGAGATACAAAGTAACCTCCATGTTATTCATGTTTATTATTTAATATTCTATGTTTAGAGTATTAATCATGGTTCTTTTTACCTTTTGCAGTGGTAGCATTCAGCTAGAAGGCCCACATGATATTTTTGTTTCTATATTAAAGCAGGGCTGCATGGGTTTAGGAAATCAATTTTCACATCTTCCCCCGCATGCTTTAACCAGTTTCAGAGCTTTTATGCATGTGCTCCAACCTCCACTTGCCCAAGCACAGCTATAACCTTGTTTTTATAAAGCTAAAAAAGCACCGCAAATGAATAAGCCAAAAACATTCACAAAACCTGAAGCTTGGAATTGATTTTGGGCAATTGCTCAATAAAAAAGGTGAGGAACAGACTTTAATCAGAGGCAATTTTTAAATTTAACTTCTTTTCATTAAGAAGGAAGCAGATGAAGGCCTCCAGTATTTCCTGCCTGGCATACACAAGTCAGGCAGGCAGGTATTGTTATTACTTGCTTGTAGGATGCACGCTGTCTTTAGGAATCTCTGATATCACAAAGCTCCCAAAATCCAGCAGCCACTCGAGCAGGCTGTGGCCAGAGTGAGTCCCTGAGTGGTTATGTGGAGATGTTTTGCTTATTAAAAAAAAAACAAACAAACAAAAGAAAACAAAAATAAAATATCAACTATTCTACAGCGAACTCCGTGCAAATCACAAATACTTTGGATGAATATGACCTGAATGGAGTACTAGTTCAAGCCATCCCTCATGTCTTAATCACCAAAACCCAAATCATTTCTCTGTCACAGTAAGTGTATGTGGTAATGTTTTCCGCAACAAAAACTTTAGAAAAGTACATAAATTTCCGTTACTAGTAAATATTCTTTATGACTCCTGTATCAGACTCTGTTCATAAAGAAATGCTCAAATGACTCAGATATCTGGGTCAATTATAGGAAGTTGACTCATCAGTATAAAAAAATTTATGTTTTTCTCTATTAAGAAAAATCCAAGCAGTTTGACAGTCTTGAAAAGTAACTTCCACTCCATGTCCATTGTTGCTTTCCCTTTTTTTCTGATAGCATATATTTAATTCTCTGATATCATACATTTAAATCTAAACAAATAACAAACATGAATTAATGGGTGGGTTATACACAGATCTTTGCCCATGAACAGCCCCCGCTTATTTCTTGCTTCATCACATTCAGATATTAATATTTGTGTGAATAAAACTGAGCTGTGTTCATACCGTCTATACATTTATTTATACTATGTTCTAATTGAACATTTTCTAGTACTAGTCTAAAACCAGGCTATAAGATGAACAATACCACTCACTCATCTTTCAGTTTACGTAAATGTATGCACTGTTGCCACCCACAAATCTAAAACCATGAGATTATAGATCAGTCTTCTTGCATGCCACAAAAAACCCAAACCAACAACCAGCTTTAAAATACCCTGACTCCTTATTTGAAATAAATGCTATTGTATACAGTGAGAACATCCTGCTTCTCTCTGTAGACTTTGATCTGTAATGTTTAGTAGCAAAAGCATCCCACTGGTTTTGATTATAAATGATCATATGTAGGCAGAAAGACAGACATTTGGACCATTGGACCTAAAGCTGTATTAACTTTAAAGATCAAAATCAGCACTTGGAATTGAATACAGAATAGAATTCGAAGTCAGTTCATGCATACCAGTAGATCTAACATACTTCTAACATACCACTACAGTCAGATTTTGTACCCTGTTCTAGGGGTAAAATGCAACTTGAGATAAACACTGCAAAATTTGTTGCTAGTCCAGGAACCATGGTGTCTCTTTCCTGCAGTTCACTGTTCTCTTCAAAGACAGACTACTTGTAGTGCATTTCAGGAATATCAGACAAACCAGAGAAGAAAACATACTGTTTTCATGGTATTGCTGAGACATCAAGCAGAACCCTTCAGTATGTGAATGGACAGCTTAAACCTCCTTGTTTTCCTCTGACTTGCTGCTGATAGTTTGTTTGCAACTGCCCCTTCTTAACTTTTGTATAGTCTTCATATGACTGTAAGAGATGATAGAGAAAATTATATTATTCATATTGATAGCAATGTTAACAAACTCAGAAAAACAAAACAGAATTAGCAATTCTTTCTCAATTTCCTACAATACCTCTCAGTAAAAAAATGGAAAGCAAGGTAAAAGCCATGCCTCTATAAAATGAAAATAAAGCAAAGTGTGAAAAAGGAGATAGAAATAACCAAAGAAGAAAGATTGAACAGGCTGGCAGCAATATAAAGGAAGGATAGTCCCCAGCGTGTTACTGGGTCAAAACAAATTGTGAAAGGAAGGGAACATACATGGCACATTTACTGCTTTGAATGTCCACTATGCAGTAAGTAAGCTCCTGTTTTAATCGTAATAAAACTAATTTATAGTGAATTGAAAAAATCTTTTTAAAAATATTATTCCATTGACATTACAAAAAAAAAAGTTCTTTATTCTCTCTATCCCACCAAAACCCTTTTATGTGTTAATCTTCTTTTGAAAACTACAATGAAATAAAAATAAAATGGAGAAAGTGGTTCAAATAAAAGTATGCTGTAATACCCTGGTCTTCATCACTTCTGGATTATCAGATCTGCCTATTGCTCCTTGTGGGATGAATTTCATATCCCATAAGACTTTTTGCACATCGGAATGTTCATGATGGTTGAATTCTTTCTTAATATCACACCAAACATCTTACAGCTGAATGTAGATTTGAACTTTAAGGACTCCAATTGGTTACATATAACTGTACCTTTTAAAGATGAGAAATACTTTTGATTGCGAGTTTCATTTAGCCACATTGTCTTTGTATGGTATTTTATATTAAGTTAGATTTACATCTGAAAATGTTATAAATAGCCCCTAAAGTCCTATAAATAATGCCTTGAGATGGGATAACCTTTAAACTTGGTGTATTTTAAAGTGGCCTGCAAGTTTACATTTTTTTCACTATTTTATATTTAACCATTTAGAATTCTTTTAACTTTCTCCTTGTCATTCAGAGTTCTTTGGCCATTTATTATGTCTTTGCATTGAAGGGGCATATTTTAAACTTCAAATCTATCATGGCACAAAATCAGTTTAGGTTCACCAAAGCTGCGTATTCTAAAGAAATAGTAAACATCTCATGGTAAGGTACCACTAATCATATGTTCAGAATATTTCACTGAATCTATGAGGCCCTACTCTTCTTTCTCTCTTGTTTCCCAGCATTTTGTGGGATTAGCTTACCAACAGCTGTTTCATCACATAGGAAAAAGTAACAACTTGCTGAGAGCAAGTCACCTGTCCTGCAATAGGTGAGATGGTTTAATACCTGGAAGTGCGCCACAAACTGCAGACAAGTTTCTTCTCATCCTAATGTGTCCTGCACCGGTTTGCAGGAAGAGCACACGTTTGCCTGCCCCTATGCTCTTCCGCTGGTTTTCTGAGGAAGGAAGGGAAGGATCAGAGACAGCTCCTGGCTAGCCTGCTCATCACCACCATAATCAGGTTACCTTAGCCTAAGCTGCATCCTTTATACATCCTTATGCGCCAAGCCGTGCTTGAGTGGCTCCAAAGTTGTTATCCTTTTTTCCATGGCTGCCAGAATGGAGATGTGTTTCATGGGAGAGAGAAGGACAGAAATAAGAGAGGAAAGGAAAAGAAGTCAGGTTCAATCTTCCTGGGATCTCCCCCACCCCAGACAGCAAGATTCAGCTCCCACCTCTTTACATGCAGGGCGAGTGAATTAGGCTACACCAGGGGTTTCTCTGACTTCGTTCCCAGAGAGGAGAGACCTTATACAAGAGGGAATCAGCACAGTGAGTGAGTGGCCGCTCACACTTACAGTGAGGGGCCCTGCCCATCTTTTTGCCTTTACTGGATTTTCTAAGTACTGGATTTTGTATGTCTGATAAGTCAGTGTTCCCTGACATACAGGACTTGATATTTAAAATCTATTCCCTTTGTGACACCTAAGAAAATTAACAGAAAACGCCCCAAACTTAGATGAGCATCTTCTTAGGAGGCTGTTGCGTGGTACGTGTTGTCTTACCCTTTCACTCAGCTGAAAGAGGAAATCAGGAAACTGGCCTGAATTTTACTGGAGAAACAGTGACTTAGCTTAACCTTCATTATGCTTTTATTGTGGAGTGTGTTTTATTCTTTATAATTTAATTTTATGAGAACAGGAATATGTGTAACATAACACTCGAACTAGGTGCTTTAATATTTTCCAGTATGCAATATGGTGTTGAAAGTTAGAAAATGCTGGCTGGATCTAGACTGATACTTTCTTGGATAAGCTTCTACCATATGCTTTTATTTAAAGTATTTTTTTCTTTTAGGTTAGATTTATAAAAAGCATGTGAAAAATGTCTTTTTTGGAAAAGAAGTGTTACGCAATTAGAAATTCACAGTGTTAGAAAGTTAGCGTCCTTTAGGAAATGTTGCATGTAAAAGAAGTCAGATACTAAAGCTAAATTTAAAAAAAAATGGCAAGTCCTACCACCAACTGGAAATGCTATGTCAATCTACAAGATGTTGTATTGAAGTAAATGCCTTTATTTCCAGGAATTCTAAGCTCTATGTGAACTCAGACTAGCTTCCCAGTGTAGATATGAATCTTGTCAAAGGAGTTTGTCCATATTTCCTTCTGATTAGAAAAAATCAAATAAAATTTGTGTTACAGGACACAAGACCTAAAGAAGCCAGAAATAAAGGCATTGAATATTTTTTACAGTTATTCTTTATTCACTATTTGCTTTCATGTTCACTCCAGAGTATTGAATAGGCTGATATTTTATCTGTTTTATATGAGCAGGGGAATCCCTTTCCAGCAGGATTGTTTAACACTTTCCACTATTTTAGAAAACTTGTTGAAGACACATCGCATGACGAACCTTGTATTGAAAGATTAATATGTGCAAAACTCTAGTCTTTCTGAAAACAACGCTCCCTATGTTTCCTGCTTCCTGTCTCTGAGTCTGGAAGCTGCAATGACTCTGTCTAAAGGAAAGTGGGTACTTAAAAATTATTGTAACCAGTACATGAAGCATCTCTGCACCTGAGATTTTGTCAGAGTAAAGGTTTGTTGGTTATCTACGCTTTTTCTGCTTTCAAATCCCCTTGCACTACTTATTTCGTAGAAGTGAAAAAATCTAGAAAGACATCTTGGTAGAAAAGAAAATTACTAGCCCATTTTTATTTTCTCTTTTCACTCATTCAGGGATCCACACCATTTTGAAATGGCACTTTTACAGGTTCTTATGTTGATGTTTGTGTTATCTTGCTTGAAATAACATTTTCAATTGTTTATTTTGTGATGGCAAGGATACTATGTGGAAAGAAGCTCTTCTTCCAGACAGTGGGAGATGGCATCATTCATGATACATGACTATGCAAGCAAATATTACAGCTTATCTCCTTACCTTTTACTGCTGTCCTGAGGAACAAAAGACTTCCTGATTTTGTTACACCTTTGGCATGCCAGAGAGTGTAAACCCCAACAATAAGAGTTTGCAAATAGTCTCTTCAGAGCAGCAATTCCTCCTCCCGGTTTAGGGCACTAGAGGCTGGTCAGCATCTGGGGAAATTAGGGAGGGACTCCCCTTGGAACACATTTCTCAGCGCAAGAAGGAGATGATTTGAAACAGTGAACTGGTAGTCCTCCACAGTGTCTGTTTGTAGATGAGAGGAGAGCAGTGGATGTCATCTATCTTGATTTTAGCAAGGTTTTCAAAACTGTTTCCCACAGCAGACTTTGATTGAAGTTACAATGTTGTATAGTCTAGGTGTGGGAACAACCAAATGGATTAATATTGATTGGATGATCCAGCTGAGAATGTTGTGGTTAACGGATTGTATTCCACCTGGACGCTGGTGACAAGGGGGTTGCTGAAGGGCTCTGGGAAGTCAAGGAGGCTGAAGGACAAGGAGGTCAGTCATTAAAAAGATGGAGCTAAGCTTTTCACAGTGATACATGGGAAGAGGCATAAACTGAAATAATAGTAACTGTGTGCAGGGAAAGCCTTTTTCTCTATGAGGACAGTCAAACACTGCAATAGGTTGCCCAGAGAGGTTGTGCCATCTCCATCCTTGGAGGTTTTCAAGGTGAGGCTGAATGAAACTCTGAGCAACCTGGTCTAACCTCATAGCTGATTCTGTTTTGAGCATGACATTGGGCTAGAAACCTCCTGAGACCTCTTCCCTTCTGAATTTTTCTGTGATTGTGCAATCCTAATATAGTATCACAGTGCTGTACTATTTTAAAGCTGGGATAGTAATAGCAAAATCTTAATTGTTCTGAATATTTAAATGATTTGGCTGCGCATTGCTCTTGCTTTTGGAATCCAGAAATGCTACATATGCTCGGTACGTTCTCCAAACAGCTTGTATTTGTGCTTATTTGCTGGTATGACTGTGCTAACTGTGCAAAAAATTCTGGACTCTTGCCTTAGAATATAGATACCTGCCAACAGAAAATGAAGGCAACATAGTGCTGCAAATGCTTTCTCTGTCTATGGAAAATGCCTTGTATGTGCCAGAAAGAAGCATTTGTAGCACATGCTTTTTACTGCTGCTCACATCTGTTAACATTTACATGTGTCAGAAAACAATACCTGAACAGTAAAAAGAAGGGATACATGAAGTTCAAGGGCATTGCATCAAGAAAAAGGACGTGTTATATTGTACTGGCACGTTGGAATAAAAAAAAAAGATTTCTTGGGCTTGTAGAATGTTTCTAATATGTAGGTATAGCCTGTGTATACTGTCTATGAAGACATTTCCATACCTGAATCATATGACCCAAATTACCACTAAATTGAACTGAACCCACGAAAGGGTCAAGGAGTGGCAGTCAGGAAGTGAGAGAATTACATCTTTCTTGTTATATACAAAAAGAATAAAATTTTATTTCATTTAAGGCAGGATTTATATAGAAATCTTCAAAGTTAGGTTCCTAAATATGGAATTACCTAATTATATTGAAATATTTTGCATTCTCGATAATCTTCTCTTCAGCTGTCTTTTTGTTAGCACAAAAGGAGTAGGTTAACTGACAAATGTTGCTGTATATCCTCAGTCCTTAGAGGCAGCTACTGTACTGGACTGTGTTTCCAAGAATATTTCTTTGAAGTCATACTGTGCATATTGTGCGAATCTTGAGACACAGTGTAGTACAGGATTTTGTATGACATGGCAGTTCTTACAGATGTTACCTCTGGCAAGTGATTTAGAAGAAAAAAAGAGAAAGCAACTTATCCTTGATCTCCTGAACTCAGAAGGTGAACAATCAGTATTTGATACCTTTCTAACAATTCCTGTTTGCATTGGTTGCATTAGTACCTCTAATTCTTCAAGCATCTATTTGGTTATTTTGAGCCAGCGTCATGTATGCTCTTTTTTGATATTTAACCCTGATTTTCCAAAATACACCTGCAGCAAAAAGCACAGACACTCCCCTAGAGGCATTGTCATTGCTTAATGTTGAGCTCTGTATGGAAACTGACAAAAAAATGCCTATTTTCCTAAGTCTTCTGAGCCTAGAAAGAAGTGGTGGCTGAAAGAAGAAATGAATAACTTTAAGTCCTACCTAACATGTAGTCATTAAGGCAAAGGTCTATCTTTGGGTTTTGCTGTGTTTCTGATAGATAATGTATCTTCAAACCATTATTTTTGTGATGAACTTCCACTCTTATGCATTGATAACAGGCCCTATGCTGAAATTATTATGGAAGTTTGACTTCCACACTCAGTACACTGAAAAAGCCTTGCATTGGAGCTGTGAAGATGCAGTGAATAATCACATAAGACATGTAGTTTGTTTGCCCCCAAATTTAAAACTTATGGCTTTACCAAAACCGCTGTATGAACAGTATGTGCATACATATTTTAGGTTTTGAGTAAGGGATGTGAAGTATCTCTACCAGTTTCATTCTGTCAGCTACACAAGAAAGTTGTGAGGCACGCAAAGAAGCACTTTATAGTCTAAGCTGATGAGAAATCAGCTGGTGGGAAACAGCAAGAAAGAAAGACCGTCATCCAGCAATATTTCTTAAGCAAAAAAAAAAGCATAAAGAAATTAAACATCTAATAAAACCTGCATTCTGGCCTTTGTGCTTTGTAGAGCAGCTTTATCAGTAGACAGAGACATGCTCCTTGGTCTTACTTGCAGTTGAAGCCAGTTGAAGTCTTGCTTCCACTAACTCCTCTGATAGCTGACCCTGGCCCAGCTTTTGCACGCAAATAAAGAACATAAAGCTTTGTCATATTATTTCTTCTCATGCTGTTTTAACTCTGGTATATCGTTTCAGGAGTGTTCATGCTTTCAGAGTTCTTATCTGGATACTTGTACATAGACACAAAATCATGAAATCATAGAGTCATAGAACAGTTCGGGTTGTAATGGACCTATAAAGATCATCTAGTCCAACCCTCCTGCAGTGAGTAGGGACATCTTCAACTATATCAGGTTGCTGAGAACCACATACCAGATTACAGTAATGGAAATTATAAGAAGAATTGCTAGAAAATATTATAGTTGATGCTTAATTTACATAATTGACGTATTTCAGGCCTGTTACAAGCACTCTTTAAAGTTCCATGTAGGGGTCAGAGGGTGAAAGGTGACTGGAAGATGCTTGTTTTGTACATTTGGCTAACACAAATACTTCCTCAAGTACAAAGTGCTTTGATCTCTAAGCAAATGCCATATGTGTGCAGCTGTGGCCCCTGCCTCACGATTGCTGGAAGGTTAGAAAAAGGTAGCATACGGATTTGGTGTCTGCATTCAATTTATGCTTTTATATTTAACAGTTCATAATTTTGTGTAATATTTTAGCTGCATGAAAATATGCACCAGAGTTGAGTGATAACAGATTTCTCTGTGGTTTGACTCAACATTGTTGGGGTATACACAGAATCTGAAGTATTGCAGACTGAAAATATAGGTTTTAATTACAGCTGTCTGAGCTTCAAAATACCTGAACACACATTAAGCTTGGCATATTTTCAGAGATCCGAGGGTTGCATGGAGCTGATTTAAGCTAAGCAAGAGTCTTTTGTTTTCCAACATATACTGCATTTGCAGTTGTATCACTGACTTGCAACGCACTGAACAAGCGAGATCCAAAAACATTATTAATGGTTTTCTGATATGTAAAAATGTTTTATCCTCAGGGCCTGTCTTATGTCATACTTGTGTTGAGCAGTACCTTATTCCAAGGGAATTTCCACTGAAAAAAATTGAATTACTTCCTGAGTAAAGGACTAGACCACATGACTGAAAAGCTGGATCAGCTCCAAAAGTTTGGAACCTTTCTTGAGCTTTTGCTTTTTGCTTTTATGTGCAGATGTGTAGGGCTGATATACCCAGATCTTTATCCCTCAAGCACTTTAATGTGAGCGGTTTGCTGTGACAATAAAGAAACCTACTGCAGTCAATGTGACACAAGGGTCCATTCACATGGATCCGGTTTCATGATCAAGGCCAAAAAGAAAAAAAAAGCATGGCTTTGTTTATTAAAACTCTTGAGCATGTACAAATATACTTGTATTCCCTGGGGGGAAACCCATGATTTCAAATAAAGCAAATGCAGTTTCTACTTACAAGAAAAAATCCAAGTCACAACCAAAAGAATGGCATGATGCAATAAACAGAAAAGCAGGCATGAAAATACCAAATGACAGGTACAAATAGGATAAAATATAAAGCATTGTGCACTGTGTGTACATTGATACATATATATTTACAAAAGTGTGTGTATATAAGTATATATACATATATAATAGTGATGTTAATATGAATTTTAGTATTTATTATGTGTGTGGGTAAATTCATGCCATTGTTCTAGGTACGATTTAAATATTATTTAGATAGTAGCACACCTATTCATTTTTCTTATGCTGTGTCTCTTGTATTTTTGCTAGCTCCTGCTGCCTATGGTAGGCTCTACAGATGAAACTCTGCAGGAGGCAGCAGCTGGTTGCATAGCAAACATTCGCAGATTGGCTCTAGCAACAGAAAAAGCAACGTATGGATGATGCTCTTGCAGCTGTTACCAACACACTCATCAGCAACATGGCTACGTTTAAATAGATGATTACACTCCTTCTAGCACCTGTATTTCACAGCAAAGCTCATTTGTGTGAGGATATTTTAATAACAAGAATAAATTTGTGGAAAATTATGTTTGTTCTCACATCGCTTGTTTGTCACACCTAGCTTTTATAAAACACATCTAGTTTTGTGTGGTTGATAGAATTCCGTCTTTCAAAAGGCTATTGGTTAAGATATGGCAAAGACTTTTCTACAATTAATACTGTTGTATTTGAAATTCATTGTAGATATAAATGGTTTTGCTTATCTGTGACATTGCAATAAATTTTCCTTCACTGTGTGTGTGGTTGTGCAGCGATTTATGAATTCCTTGAACAATTCCCTTCATGCTAAACATGTCCAGTCATCCTGTCATTATGTTTTTGCCTGTTTGATCACTTGCAATTCACAGGAGACGGCAAAATGCAGTTACATCAATCTCACATCTGGTGAGATTGTTATATGAGGACGGCAAACAGCTGTAGCAGTAGACATCACTCCAAATTTTTTGCTTCTACCAACATCAAACAAAATGGTGCTTAATTTTATAAGTAGCTGGTGAAATGTGTTTTAATTAACGTGTGTTTAACTCAAATTAAAATCTAGCAGCTGTAAATAAAATGTAGGGTATTATGTTTACATTTCCACGTAACCTTATTGTGTTTCTTTTCATTTTTAAACTGAGGACAATATTGTATTGATGTAGTTACTTTATTTTTCGTCCTAAGAGTATGTTCAGAATTAGAGCTGCTTTCAAAAAAGCACATGAACAACTACTGATATTATAGATTACAGACCCAGTGTATGGACCATGCTCAACAACTAATACTAAGGCATTTACTTGAGAGCAATAATGTCTCGTTCAAACCCAAACCATGCTCTGATTCTATGATTTAAAATTTCCTTTAAGAAGACTCATGCAGATCTGAAAAAGGAGGATTGCAATGGGCCCTTAGGGAAGGTGTAGAGAGTATATGAAAGGAAACAAGCTACGGACAGGTGACGACTGTGGAGATCAAACTATTAATCCAAGTAGTATTTTTTAATCAGTGTAAATACCAACATAATTGTGGAGTTGTCACAAGTTCCACCAGCAGCCAGTGACCAAGCAAATGCTATTTTAGGTATTCTTCAACTCTGCCCCACAGGCCTGGTATGTTATTTTGAGTAAATATATCCATATTATTATACTGATGTCACAGCTGTAGTAGTATCATATGCTTCATCACTGTGCCCAAAAATACTTCTAAAATAAATGCTAATTGCCAAATTCCTTTGGAAGAGGAGAGGCTTGATTTTATTTTTCTCTTTTCTGTTGGAAAGCTGTAGATACGGTTTATCACATGAATAATACGTAAAATGTGGCTTATTTTTCAAACTGTTGAGGGGAAAAAAACTCCCTGACAATAACTGTTGTCCTTAACATGACCTCTCAAGGCACTCTTGACCGTTTAGTTTGAATTTCAACTGGAATAAGTTCTAAAGTAAACTTAATTTTATGATTCAGGTGTCAGGGCAATAAATGTCATGTTCCTGACTATGAAATGGCCTCAGCTTGCCACTGTCACTCACACTGGTAGCCCTTATTTCTTGGCGTAGCTCATCTGAAGCCTTTATTTTAAGACCTCAGATAGTTAATCCCAGAGTTAAGATGACTTATTTGTGCTGTTTTCTTTTCCTTTACCATGCTTGCAGTTTTTCAGTTCTGTACAAGGAGATGAAATGTTGAAATCGATACAGATCCACACACAGGCAAAGGATCAGTATTTAAAAAAAAATACATCTTTTCTGGCCAAAATTGGTGGATGTTGTGCAGTTAATATAAAGAGATTTAGTTGTTGGAAAATGACTAAATGAATGTGATCCCTGGCCTCTCTGAGCGGTGCAGTACAGCGTGTACATTTGAAAAGCTTCCACTTTCTCCACAGTGCTGTGTTGAATTTCACAGCACTGCAGCCCTCTCAAAAGGGATCCTCACAAAGCTGGGTCCCACTTGCTGCTAACACACCCCCCTGGCAGCGCCAGCCTATTCAAGCCCTGGCACCAACTCAAGCAGCCGTAGCCGCCTGAACCCAGCATTCCCACCATGTATAACAAGGCACCAGCCACTGCTTCCCAGTTCCTGTGCCTGGAAGGGAAATGCCTTCACTTCTGCCTCTTTCCACCAGCTGCTACTTGTCCACATAAACCTGTAGCTTCTTAGGAAATATGGCAATACTGAGCACGGGAGCTCAATATTATATTCAGTGCAGAGCAATTTGATGTACAAATTCAATGTAGAGTCCTATTTCAGTTGCAGAAATGAAGTGACTTAAAAAGTTGGGTCAGCCTCAGTCCCGTTTATTTGTCAGAATCTGCTCCGTCTGCAATTTCTGTGTTTTCACAGCCTTGTAATAATGTGGTAAGGAGGGTGTGTGTCAATTTATTTACATTGATGTTACCATCAGCAGGGAGTGCCCATCATTTTTTACAGTTTCAGGAGCCTGTTTCCAGCTCTGCACAGAGCACTGTTCTCCAGCTGTTGGCCATAAAACCCGGCCTGCTCCTCACTGGCTTCTTATTTTCAGCTTTATTCCTCATTTTCATTAAAACGTCAGAAATCGTTGAGGCCAAGTAAGAAAAGTTGTCACAAGAAAGTGTTGTTTTGAGTATGGAAATACTATAGTTGATGAGGAAAAAAAAACAAGAGTGGAAATCTTTCACCTTGATGCAATTATTTCTGGAACCTTAGAGGCCCACTACATCTTTCAGTCTATGTGTCTGTCAGCAGCAAGATAGCTTTTCTTCCACCATACCATGAATCTATGATTTATTGCTTGGTGACAGATAACCATTATCAATAATTTAATTGTCCCAGGATGTTGAAACTACACATTTGAATCTGGGATTTATGTTCATTTCCTCTTAATGTTCACGCTTATGACATGTGCATGTGCTCTGACACACGATATTGTCTCCAAGTTGTCAGGGAAATATAAACTTCACAGCCTGGGTGCAATGGAGCTGTGATATATTAGGGGCTTTGTTACTCTGCTCCATCACTGAAGCTGTCCTTTGGCGAGTAAATGAAGTTGAGATTCACAGAGCTGCCTTGAGATTTGACTCAGTAATTTGCTTTAGGCTGATTGCTTTGCGTGAAAGTGCAGTACCTCTTTCATTCCACGCCTCCTGAAATGAGTTGAATGAGCTGCTGACACCAGGGTCAGATGTAAATCATGCCAGGAGGCTGAACTAGATAATATGTTAGTTTAAGAATTTCATCTCATAATAAATTAAACGGTTGTTCCTTGCACATTTCCACCAACATAATCTTTATTTTACATGTGACAGCAGGATGGAAACATGTAGTGTTTCTTCAGCAGTGGTATTCAAGTTTCCATGCAGGCTGTTTGTATAGCTTATTTCCAGAGTGAGAAGCTGACTGCTCCCCAACTGTAAATTGTGGTCTATTTCTTCTTTAGGCACTTAAGCATTGCCACACACTGCTCAGAATCCAGAACAACAGAAGAAAGCAATGCTGCCTCTTGTTCACTTCTCAGTTCAGACAGCCTTCTGCTGTTTGGTGACCTGACACCGGCCAGCACCCACGTTTCTGTAGCCATGGCCATCACAGCAGGAATTGGTCAAATTCATTCAATTTCTGAAAGGGTTAATTTTAGCAATTATATTCCCTCCCTTGTTTAAACAGAGATATTCTTCAATGCTCAATATCTTGCTGCTTTGGCTACTGAAGCCAACCAGAATTCATCCACCCTAATGAATATTTTCCTGGAATGCAGTTTTGCATTGTAAGGTGTGCTTTTCACCCTCCTGCCTAGTTATCAGTTCAGTAATGTTCACAACTTGCTGAGAAGGACAGTGTCAAGATGATCTGTGCTTATCTTCTCGACTTGTTCCTGCATTATCTGCCAGACACCTTTCAGTTGCCAAGTGCCTCTTTCTTTTCCAATAGTTGTCATTGGCAACTTATGTGTTTTATCCTAGTCTACATGCAGAATGGTACTCTTCAGCTTCTTGACCTTGCTTTTATGCCTGTAATCAATTCTATTTTGAATACTAAGGTTTGGGTTTGGTTTTTTGGTTGTTTGTTTTTTTCTGAAAGGCTCATAAACCCACATAAGGAAGCTTTGACTTTGTCTGCTATATAATATGTTGTGGTCTAATCCCATTACTTTTTGCAGTTCTCCAGGTGCACAAAACCATCTTCACTGATTTCATATGTTTTTTTCCATCACTGATGTGGTGACAACATACTAGTTGGCCAGTAAAAACCTTTGCTTATTGTCCTTTTGAGTGTGTATTGGAGAAAGGCCAGAAGAATGACATTATACTAATGCTGAACCACGAAACAGTGGGTCATAAACCAGCAGGCTTTAGCCAACTCAACATCACACCAGCCTCCTGAGTGCCTTCAAAGCTCCTCCACTCTTCATTAGATGAGAATCTGCCTAGAAGCTTTTGGGGGACATAAGTGTTCATTACAGTCCTTCGCAGTAAGGTTTTGCCTGGCCAGTTCTCTGGCACGTCCCACTTCTCCAAGGGGCTTGGTGAGTGCAGAAGGGCAATGCAGAGCACCTGTGGTCCAATGAGTGCATTTGGCAGCAGAATTTTGCTCCAGTGGCCGAGCCCTGAACTGCGTCTCCTAATACACAGATTAAATAGCTACGGATTTGTATACTGCTTCTGAAATAAAAGGAAAAAAGGCTTTAATAAAAATTGTAATTAAAAAGTTACAGATGCTGATAAAATTAAAAACATACAATACAGAACTGAAGTGATTTAGTGGTGAAAAATGTCGGTTGATGCAGTAGTAGTTAAATTTCCAAATAAGTTGTCTTGAACAAGCAAATAGTTTGAAGGTTTTGGCTATGTGTCTTTCTTTAAAAAAATGAGAACCCAGATCATGTTGCTGGTTCCCTCCACCACAGACTGGTAAAGGCTGTGCTATAAAATTAGTGCAGTAAACCACTCGACTTTCCAGTTGCCGCATTCTCTTCTCCAATTGACAGCCTTTTGGGGCCTCCTTGGCTCTTCAGCAGAAAGCACCAAGTGCAGGTCTATTGCTCTAATGAAAACATAACAACAACGTCTGGGAAGCCATAGAATGATGCAATAACTGTGCTGCTCTGCTTCCTTTTATGTGATGAAGCTTGCATATTTGCCTGGCCCCAATGTTTTACTCCTGCCAGTATTGTACTGTAAAGAGACTTGGCAGGACACGTTCAAAGGCTGTTCGTGGTTTTTCACTCAGCATTAAACCTTCCAGTGACGGAAGGGTGGGGGAACACATACTGGGACAAACAGACACTCAAAAAGTGAAAGAAAAAGAGGAGAATGAGGCTGGTGGTAGATGGTAAGAAATTTATGAAACCTTGGTTATGGGACTGGCATTGATTTGCACCAAGCTGAGACCCACTGGAGCACAATACCACGTAAACCAGTGACCACTCTCCAGAGGGCAATCAACCCAAAGGAAAACCAGCTCTTGATGTTCTGAGAAAAGAGATCAGTGTTGTTTCAGTCTGATAACCAAAGTCACACTGTCCTTGATAACTGTACTCAGTCACAATGGGTGCGATAGTGCAGAGGCTCTAAGTTTGCCACTTTCTGTGCTGTATTTGCTCAGTGTATGGAAAATTCCTGACTCCGGAGCTGCCAGTCTTGCTCTGCAAGCCTACGTTGAACTCCCTTATGGCTGACTTGATTACAGCATTTAGAAAGCAGACTGCCTGGTCCTCAACCCTGTGTGAGGTTAGGCAGGAGAATACTCAAAGTGGAGCTACAGGAACTCTTGAAGAGAAATATTCCATGTGCACTTGCAGATGAGGGGCGAAATCTGTTCAGAAGCAAAAGTTATGGTCAGACTGATGCCTCCTTCCAACCCATTCCACAACTGTCTGTGGTGGGGTGTCATGTAAAAGGAAAAATATTTGGAAAAGCGGACATCTGTGGGCCAGCCTTGGTATGGTTCCCAGAATGTAATGACTAGGTGAATGTTTTTCAGTGCAGCAACTAAGGAATATAGGTGACTGCCAAGCATTGGATCTGATGTGGCACGAAGAGGTGCAAACCAAAGAGGAGTGATTTACCTGGAGAAACTGAGGCCTAATTATTTCCAAACTGAGCATTAACAAAAGCAACAACAAAACCAAAACAGAACTCTTCTCAGTCCCCCAAAATTGCTTTCAGATTTTTGTGTAACTTTAAGACTCTTCCGTTACTTGGACATGTTCATTTTCAGCAGTCTTAGGGCTCTACAAGCACCAGTGTCCACTAATGATTGTCAACATTTCTAAACCCACAGTTACTGATATCTATGTTATGATTTTAGTTCCACTGGCAATTACTAGTGTCTAATTACCACTTAATCTCTTCTGAACTTTGTAGGAATGTGTAATAGAAACCACTTTAACTTTTACTAGAGTTGAATTTGAATCATGTATCTCCTCTCCTACATGACTGCCACATCCACACCCCCCGTCCCAAAGAACTGAAATATATTTTAGCTTTAAAAGGAAAATACGTTGTACTCTCCCATGTACATTCTTGCTCTGGAAGATGGGAAAAACAGGCTCAAGTGCCCCACAGCACCCTTGAACCCTCTGCAAGTCTCAGAGAGTTTCCATCAGAGAAAGTCAATGTGGAAGAAGAGCAATTTTATATCACAAACAACCATTACAACTAGGACAAAAGACAGCTGTGAAGCTGGGGCCTCGGAAAGCACTGGCCAAAATGCTCAATTTCAGAAGCAGCTTTACGGAGGTGAAGCATCACTTTGAAACCTCAAGTAAGTGTTTATGTCCCTGAGAGGGCTGAGATTGAGCACAGAGCTTCTCCATGGGGTTTCCCAGTGCCACCCACCCCACTGGAGATGTTAGTATCTTGCAGCAGTGGGCAGGGGCCTGGTAAGCAGCCTGGGCTCAGAGCTTCTACCGTGCATCTGGCAGGGTGTGCACTGGATGCAAAGAGGCAAATATTTTCATAGCAAATCTAAGTGGCAGTTTATAAAAGCTGACCCAGCCAAAGAAAACCCTGGAAACCCCCACAGAATGAAACAATAAAACTGTCTGAGAATTTAATTCAATGAGAAAGTTAGTAATGTTCAGAAGTCCACAAGATTTACGTTTCTAAAATGAAACAGGCCAACAAAGTAACAGATTGTGCTTCTATATTCAAGTAGCAGCATTTTTACAAAGGAATAAGGATGTGGAGGGAATTCTGTTCCAGGTACACCTTTAAGTTTTTAATCGATATGGTCTGTGGAAAATTAGGTGAAGTCTCACTTTGCTGGGGCAGGTAACATTTTGTGTTGGCCAGTAGCATGTGTGGTTTGGGTAGACACTTCTTGGATAACTGCAAAAGAAATGATGGGTGAGTGAGAGCCAAAGGATGCAGTGGACTGCCCCTGGAGAGCTCCTTACAGCTGAGGATGTGCTGCAAACCCAGCCTGCTGTGACCAGGAACAGCTTCCTTGGGCGGCTCTGGGCGATAAATAACAGCATGAAAATCCAAACACTGATTGTAGGGTATCACTCCTTCCCAGGGAAAATGTAAGGGGAGGGATGGGGGAGTCACTTCCAGTGATTGCCACATATGCAGCTGATGTACAGGTACCCAGTGGGATCCAGTCCTGGGGGCACCAAGCAGCACGGCTCTGCTTATGTATTCTTGTTTCTCACCTTGTTCTTTGCTGCAGGTCCCACACAAGTGCATCTGCATCCTCAGCTGCAAGGAGAGGTGCTGGGCAGTCACATCGCTGTATGGAAGGAAGCAAGGTGGAAGGAGAGGTTTATTAAGGAAAAACTTCATTAAGAAGCAAAGAAAGATGGTTCAGTTTCTTAGCTTGATAAACGTAGATGTCGGGATGCTGCATGGTGGAATGGCAACCTAAGCTGCCAGAATGCAAAGCCAACGCCTTTTTTGGGAAATCAGTACAGCCATCATGAGTCATGAAACAGTGCTGCTTCTACTCAGGAAAAGGACGTGTGCCCTACACACCCTATACTACTACCCTCATGCTGATCCCCTTTCTGTAAAGACTCAGAAGTTCTGGTTCTCTGCTATGAGAAGGGAGCTCCACAAAGTCTTATAGAAATGTTTCTTGCATACAATCTGTGAGTCAAATATCCTCCTTGTGTCACGGCATTCACTGAATTTCATGTGGACGTATCTCAGGAGGGCATCCCCCCAGCCTGCCCAGACCCCTCTGCAGAGAGACCTTGAGTTTGCCAGCCCTGACTATCAGCAGAGCCATGGGGGAAGCAAGAGGACTTGAATGAAAATGAGCATTTAGCTGCACAGGCTGTCTTGCCTCCAGCTCAGACTATTTCCTTCTGTCTCAGTCTGATAACTGTGCAGTCTCCCCAAGCCTTCTCAGATGGCTGCTGTCCTGCAGATCCCAACAGAAGCAGTGTGAAAGAAAGCTTACGAAAGTCTTGATATCTATCCGAGCAGTCTCAGTCTCTGGTAGATTAGCAATACAAACAAATGAAGGCTTCTTGGAACTAGCCAGAGACTTTTGGCAACCCCATGTGTTTGCGACTGCTACCTTCAATGGAGACGATTGACATGACTGTGTCCTTTCCAGGCATTTGGAGCATTTCTGTATTATCAGCCACCTGGACCAGGGCTGCAGAGTCTATCCAAGGGAGGAGGGATGAGGGCTACTTGAAGCAGCCCCATGGGTAAGAATCTTAAAAGGCTGGATCATTTGTGTAAGCAATTATATCCCTTGGCTGGTTTGTAAATGTTCATTGCAAACTAGTGCTGCTGCCAAACAGAATTACCTTAACCGGGACCTTATGGCTGAATCCATGGAGAGTCTCCCATATAAACACAGCCATGAATTGAAGTGCCTTTTTCTTTAGAGAGACTCTCTGAGTGGGCCCGGGCACCTCAGTCTCAGCCTTTTACAGGACACTGGCTGTGATAGCATTGAAATAGGTCTCACAGTTGAGCCCTCTGAACTACAGGGGGCCCAGCAGCTATTGAGGGTGTTTCCCTCAAGGGCTTCTCCAATAAAACCAGCAGCGTGTCACTTGCACACTGCAAAAGGCCGTCTGTTCCACCCCAGATATCTGCATCCCAACCAGTGGAGTCAGGTATTACAGACCCCTGTATGAGGATCAACAGATGTTGGGAAGGAGGTTGATTTTCAGCTCCAGAGGTTTGTAGCCAGATGTCATTGTCTGGAGAAAGGTGAAGAGAAAAACCCTCTGCTAGGATTTGGCTGCTTGTGAGGTCCCCTCTTGATCTGAAATCTTGCGATTCGTAATCCCAGGCCAGGATCCATCAGCCCTGAACTAGATCCTGTAAATGGTCTGGCAGCTCATGGCTCTGATTTACCCATCTGAAGTAAGACACCAATACCTCAGCTGTCCTCAGTGAGAGCAGAACAGTAGAGGTCTCCCCTGTACATGCAGTCACGGTTTGACCCAACTCTACCCAGTATCTGACGAGGTGACAGCTTTCCTAAGAAGACCAGGCCAACTGCCTGCTGGATATGTGCTGATCTGAGGTTAGCCATTAGTGAACAGGCCAGTTGAGGAGATCTGGGCTTCCGCTGCTGTGCTGGGCAGTTCCAGGTTCTGTTCACTTTCACTCCAGCTGGAGGCTCTAATTTATAGGCAAAGTGCCTGGCTCTTGTCGTGGTTTAAGCCTCTCAGCCACGCAGTTTTCTCACTCACTTCCCCTCCTTCTTCCCCCAGTGCCGGGGGGGATAGGGGGAGGAATCGAAAGAATGTAACTCCCATGGGTTGAGATAAGAACACTCCAGTAACTAAGGTATAACACAAACCACTGCTGCTACCACCAATAATAATGATGACAAGGCAAATACAAGGAAAGAATACAATCGCTCACCACCCAGCCCGACCAAGCAGTGCACCCCCAATAATAATAATGACAAGAGAAATACAAGGGAAAAGAATACAATTGCTCATCACCCGATACTAAGCCTGACCCAGCAATGCACCCCTGCAGTACACCCCCCACACCCTTCCGGGTCTCTGCTCTCCCTTTTCACACCCTGGACATGACGTGCTGTGGTATGGAATACCTCTTTTGTCAGTTTGGGTCAGGTGTCCTGTCTCTGCCTCCTCCCGGCTCCCCCTCCTCCCTGGTATAGCATGAGACTCAGAAAGTCCTTGGTCAGACCAAAACATTACCAAGCAGTAACTGAAAACACTGGTGTTATCAGCGCTGTTCCCAGGCCCAAAATCAAAACCACAGCTCTGCACCAGCTACCAAGAAGAAGAAAAATGACTGCTGCTGCTGAATGCATGACAGCTCTTCATCAGGAAAAACCTGCCAGTGGCAGTGAGCACTCCTGCAGATGCTGCATGAACAACTTGCTCACCACATCCACATGTTTCTTTACTGAACTGGTGAAGAGGAAACACAGGCAAGCAGGGAATAACCTGGTCTATTTAAACAAGCTGGGATATGCCTTGCTTCAGCTTGATGGAGAAGTTAAAGTTCAGTAAGGCTTAGCTGACCTCTGCTGCACCCTAGGAATCATAGAATCATAGAATACCCATTTGGAAGGGACCTCAAGGGTGATCTGGTCCAACCTTTCTAGACAAAGCATGACCTAGACTAGATGTCCCAGCACCCTGTCCAGACAAATCTTAAGTGTCCAGTATTGTGGAATCCACCACTTTCCTGGGGAGATTATTCCAGTGTCTGAGTATTCTCAGTGTGAAAAATTTTCCTCTTGTGTTCAGTCAGAATACGCCTGGGAGTAACTTGTACGCATTACCCCTCATCTTTTCCATGTGACGCGCCCGTGTTCAGGCATCCAGAAAGCCTCACTCCACAGAGGGGTCCGTAAGTGTGGCTGATGCCACCATGACTCTGATGCAGGTGGAGACCCTGTCTGGGCTGCGCACATGTGTAGACTATTGGTCTGAAGAGAGGCAGGCGCACTTCACAGCTGTAAGTACCACCACGGGCACTGCCAGGATGGGGCAAGCACAGCACCACTATCTGCCCTTGCCCCACCAAGGCTGTCTGCCCAGGGCGCATCCCACGCAAGAGGAATTACACATGGGAGCAGGCTGCAACCATGCGTTGTGCTTGTGCTTATTTGCTGTATTTACCCTGGCAGCTGAAGCAGGTAACTGTGGAAACACTGCGAGGTGACCAGCACCTGAATTTGTTGACAGCTTTGAAGGAAACGATAGAACTGCACAAATCTGAAAATGATTTTTTCCTTTTGCCCTGGAGCACATCCCCACTAATTCCAGCTGCAGTCCTCCCCAGACATCTGAGGGAAGCTTCTGCCCCAGTCCAGCAAACACTTACTGGATGCTTAATATTACGCAAAGAAGGAATGCTTGCAAAGCCAATGGGATAGCCAGTGGGATAGCCAACATTTATGCGTACAATCAAATGTGCAATTTGGGTCTGAGCACTTTGTCGTATTCTTGGCCTACGTTTAAAAGGAAAAAAAAAAATAAATGAAACCCCACAAATCCCATTCAAGCTCACAAACAGAATGATTTATTAAGAAAAAACACTGACAGGTTTTTGAAATACTGAAAGGGTTGAAATAGTCTGAATAGAATAAAAATTGACACAAATTTTTACCACAATGCAAAAGGAACTTGAACTATTCTAATAAGAGTTTACTGTAATGTTCGTGCATGTCCTCACATCCTGCTTTTGGCAATAGCCAGAAAAGAACTACCGAAATACTGTGAGAAAAGCTGTTCTCATGTTATTTCTGGCCCTGCTGTAATGCATGAAATCAGGACATCGCATGAGAGAGACTGATATTCACGATTTCAGTCTATTTTTCAGACAAAAAGGTCTGAATATATATCTCTAAATTTCTGGGTTTAGTCATGGCTAGATCTCAGAGCAACAAGAAAAGTATTCCTGAGGTCACAAGTCAAATAGTCACAATACAGAAGAAAAAATAATACTTATATTCAAATAACTTGGAGGTAAAAATCACTGCAAAGCCAATGTTCACTTAACATGCTGAAGTGGATGTCTCCTCATTCTCAGAATAACCCTTAATGCCACTGAGGAATCTCTGAAGCTTATTCATAGGGTGGATGGTGGCTATGATTAAACCTAAAGTGCTTGAAGACACCCGTGAGTGTCACAGGGCTGTTACCGTGTATGTGTGTGGCTCTAATCTGTCTAAAATCATTTCTGATAAACACTTTCAGGATCCAAAGAAACGAGGGCTCTATGAACTATATGGTTTCTGGTGCCCCTGCCAACTCCGAATAAATACACTGTGTGTGTAGCCAAGGTCTTGCAGAATTATTTCCTGAAAACTACTTACTTTAGAACCAGAAGGAATTAATGAAGATGTGCCAGCTATTTCCTTTGCTGGCTTGCATGCCTCAGCCTCACCAATAATAAATAGTAACGGTTTGTACATGAGTTATGCTGCTACACCTCATGTTTTGCGCCTTGGAGAGAGAACCAATCCATTCTCTACACAAGCAAGAAAGCACAGAGTGTGAGTTTGTTGCCTCTCCTTGGGTATTGACATTTGAGGCTGGCAGTAGCTATCAAAGCCAAACTGCATTTTGGGTCTTTGGCTCTAGCTTCTGCTAAGATAGCATTTGTGTTTTTTAAAACTATTTACAGAGGTTTAACTTCAGATCTCTTAAAAAGGAGATAATGCAGCTATCAGCACTGGTTAAACAGATTAATATGATAGGCCTGACTTTTTAATCTGCTTGAATAAACATGTTTATTATTGCTGGAAAACTTCAAGAAAACTTCTAAACCACGAGAGATTTATAAATTAGCAATTATGTAAGAGCTGGAGCAACTAGGAAGATGCTGTTATGTGACTGCATGCAATAAGGAAGGAGATTTCCAAACTCAGGCCAAAACCAGTCATCGCAAGTCATCTATAGAAATGCCTTTCTATAACCTTATTTTATCCTCAGGTTTTCTCAGGCTTCCTTTGATGGAAACCATCTCACTACTGGGTGACTCCTGAGCAGAGCCAGAGAGGGGGACACTGGGTGCCAGGAGGGAGCTCTTCGCAAGAATCTCTGTGTGTCGAACCTCCGGATCAACCCTTTTATGAAAACTGGCAGTAACGTCGGTGTTTTCCTTCAAGACACAAAGTCTCCTCAATGACATCCATGTTGCCAAGGCAGCATGCTCCAACTCTGCCCGTCCTCTCCAGGACCTGACATCTACTGGGGGAGCTTCTAGACAGAAAATCATTGAAACCCTGACTCAACCGCGCAAGGTTTTATGCTGTGCAAGCAGCCAAGAGGCTATTTCAGAGGGGTTTTTAATGCAAAAACTGGAGGGCCATCAAACTGAAGCATGTTATGACTACTTCTCCCTGTTTAAAATCCTAAAAGTCATCCTGAATCTTGTATCCTCTCTGTCTTGTCTCCGGAAAACGCCTCAGATTTGGGGTTGAAAGTGAATACACTCTGGGCTGACGTGCTGGGAGCTGCTACCCTGCGCAGAGCTTTGTCAGTACAAAGGAAAGAGGAAACGTTTCTGCTGGTATTATTAACATGTCAGTAGCACTGATAGATTCCAACTGAGATCAAGCCCTGTTGTATTAGCTGTGTGCCAAAAGCAGAGTGGGAAGCAGAGAAAGGGGAGGAAGCGCTATTATTCCCATGTTACAGCTGCAGAAAGTGAGGCACGGGGATTGTGAAATCCTCGAGGTCACACAAAACCACATGTGGCTCGAGCGGGGAATGGAGCCAGCCCCTCACTGTTGCCCCTTCCATCTCCTCAGCTCATGCACATCTCCCCACCTTCCCGGGTTGGTTCTCATTTTCAGGTATTTGGGAATGCTCCAGAGTTCGGGCTGGTGAAGTAATTCCCAGGGGACTGGCCCCAGGCAGATGCCACATGAATTGCAGTGTCCCTGTGCATTACTGCACCACCTTCACTGGCACGTGTGTGTGAGGTAGTTATTTCAAGTCGTGGGTTGACCTCTATGTCTGTAACACTGGAGAATATTTGTGGTAAAAATACCTGACTTTATGCTTTCCAGGGAAGCTAGATGGGAAAACAGGAATAAATAGTAGAGAATTCAATAACACAGAGCGCAGTGTTTATTTTTGCACAGGTGGCTGAAGAAAAATTAGAATTATAACTATTGTTGTTATCAACTGTTCAACATTTATCCTTAACATTTCAAAGCAGTGATTTCTGCAGTGTGACCTGCAACCATTACTGCTAAATCCAAACAAATCCACATTCATTCTCCAAAAGCAGAGCAGACACCAGCCATCTGAGATACTACACTAAACGGAACTGAATCATTCCCTGGCCAGTAAAGGCACTAAAGATGTGAATTTCCTCAGAGAATATTAAATAAAGATTTTAAAATTCAGTTTTAAAAAAATGGTTATGAAAAATAAAATATATGTAACAGCAAGATGACCGATTTTTATTAAATTCATAGAATAGTTTAGATTGAAAAAGACCTTTAAGATCATTGAATCCAACTGTTAATTCCTTACAAATCTTGAATGTCACCCAATCGCAAGTAGGAAACCGCAGCAAAAGTGTGTCTTAAGAATCTGGCAGAGGTTCATGGGAGCTGTAAGCAGACAATAAAACTAGTCAGTGGTTATATTTACCATCCACTAGCAGCAAGTCACTAGTTACACATAAAATACATCCACTTAAGAAATAGGACTGGAATAGCAACTCATCATAGCTTGGCATTATGGAGACAGCATGAGCATCGATAAGACTCCCAAAATGAACTAAACCTAGTACTTCATTTTCATTTGAACTGGATGTACAGCACAGGCTCTGTTTATACAATATAAGTCACAGATTAGCTCAAGTAGATAAACTGAAATGTCCAGATACTGCTCTGCACCACTCTGAAAAGTGCAGCTGAAATGAATAGATTCTCCAGTGTACATACAGTTTTGCATACGTCTCCCAAAGCGACTCAATCTTTCTTTAATAACAACCCTTGACATTTCAGCTGTTGTGAGGATGTTTCTTTATGGAATTGATTCAAACTTGAACATAAAGGATACGGTAGAAGAGCTCCACAGCGAACAGACAAGGTCACCCAGGAAGGCTTTACCACAGGGGGATTGATACATTATGCATAATTACAAAAATCAGCCTCTTTTGGGATGTTTCAGCTCCTGTTTGTACAGAAACAAAGGCTGGTGTATATATTTAAGGCTTGAGGCTCTGGCTTTTTATTCCTTGGGGTTAAGTGAAAATGAGCAGCAGAAGAGGGATGGTGCAGACTGCAGCAGCCCACAAAGGTTGACTCCATGGAGGGCAGAGAACTGAAGAAGCCAGGTGGGCCATGAAAGCTATGCATGGGGTCTGCTGTGGAGCACACACACATCCCACCAAGGTCCTAAGAGGATGAAATGGAGAATGATTCACACACGTGAATGAAGCTTAATAAGGAAGATGTCTGATTTTGAGCTACCAACCCTGTCCCAGAAAGAACTGTGGAGCTTCTCCTGCTATTCACTTTTCCCCCTAATTAACACTTAATTATACACCATTGTCATTTCCAGGAAAAGCATCTGGCCCCTCTCTGGAATCTTTTTGTCCTTGTGGCTGGTCACAGAACCCCAACAGAGCTCCAGTTAAAAGCCACTAGGAAAACATAGCTCCTGCAAGCACCATAGCCACTGCTTGCAGCAGCTGAAGCACAACAGTGGCCCTATGGAAGGTGCTTTGTTTTACATGGCCCAGGGGATGGAAATCTAAAAAATGCAATGAAAAATGAAGGTGGAACAAAGTGAAGAGAAAAAATAAAGCTCCTGAGAACCAGTCAGAAGCTTGTTTTTCTGACCTTTTAGGGTGGAGGGGAGAGGGTTCATGTGGAATGAGAAAGAGCTGAGATCTCGTCATTGGCTGGAGTTATGTTTTTGTTTATTAGTTCTTAGGACAAAACACATCAAGAAGATGAAGAACAGAGCCGGGTCCTCCACTCTCCCAGATGAAGCAACATCTATGGGTTGGTTTATTTTTTAGGTCTGCGGTTTGTCTGGGGCTTTCACTGCCACTAACCCCAGTGCTTTATATCTAGTTCGAGGGTGACACCAGGCAGGCCGCCCCACAGGGCCCCCTGCTTCTCAGCAGAAACGGGGGCAGCACTGCCTGCTGATGCTCAGGAAGAGGCACCTGCTCCCTGGTGCAGTTCTTGTTCTCAGCTTTCTCATCAGGAGAAGTCTGGTCCACCAGAAAGCAGTGGATGCACCAGACAGCAGCCTGTGGACAGCCGACCAGCTCCCTTAATGAACAATCTTCCTGGATTTAAATGGTAAAGAAATATATGTGTTATGCTGTCTTACACTGGAGCTAGAGTCTATAATATTGTCTCAGTCTAGTCTTGCTGGACCTGGAAGTGAAACCAGGGTTTGGTTAATGGTCATGTCTTCCAGGCTTCAGGATGTTCTCTTGACATCCCCATTTCACCTTACTGTTGCTGCCTCCTTGCTTCCCACAGTCCCTGCAGTTTGACAGTATTTATTGCCTGCTGAGCACCATAAGCAAAGCTGCTTTAGGGATGGTCACATGTGATGTTGGTGTGTTTGCTTCTTGCATACATGTTTCCATTTCAGCACACCTTCCAAAACAAATATCCATAAAGAAGAGAAATAAGGACAGATTTCACCTTTCAGGTGCTCCTTCACTACTCTTCACCTTCCAAAGCTCATTTCCACAGCACTTTGCATGCAAAAATGCCTATAGTTAGGTGGCAACTATCTCTGCTTTCTAGTAGACCAACATAATTACCTCCCCTCTTAGATGTCATATGCCCAGTATAATGACACCACTGCTCCTAAGGATGGAGGACTGAGCCCTCCTTACTATAAGACGGGCAATTCTAGGCAACGGGCCTGTGAAGTGTTCAAATGGGATAGTTCTTCTTGCTTCCTTAGGATTATATTTAACACCATGTTACAAGATTTAACTTCACTCCTATTTCATTTCACCCCAGTGCTTTGGGGGCTTGAGTTGCTTTGAGCAGGAAGAGTCCCTGTTAAGGCTGCAGCTCTACTGGCTCTGGCTGCCCGCAGAAGCAGAGCAAACCCCTTTAGGCACCATTTTAGCGAATTTGGTTAAGCAGGTTCATCTTTGTCTATGCATCCCTCAGGACTTTGCTCAGTGCAGACCAGGCTGCTGCCATGGATGGCAACAGGGCTCTGCAGCTGCTCTCCCTCGCAAGCGTGGCTAATTTCGCAGTGCAGATAACACCTCGTTTTGCGTAATCCTAAACAATTTCTCACCTACCTTACTTCTCAGCCCCTTCAAGGTACCTGCTGTAGCTATTCAGCCACCCAGCTTGCCACAGCGCAAAGTGTACCAGGGACCTGAGGAAATTCTTTGAATTTCAAACATATATGTTTACTGCGAAGGAATCTGCAGCTGGAGGGGGGAGCAGTGAGAATGGAAATGTTTGCTGAAAGTGTTTAAAAAATAACCAGAGCATGAAGCAAGGGACAAAAGCAACGTTTTGCTCTGAGTGCAAACCATGAACGAGGACTGTATTTAGATGGGACTCTACCAAACTGGATTTGGATTGCCCCCTGCTCCTGGCCAGGGGAAGGAAGAGCAGGGAGAGCAGCATTCTAGCCTGCCCCATCTGTGCCAGCCAAGCTCGGAGGGGCAGCTGCCCACTGCCAGCATCTGGACTGCGGCTGCAGCCGCCTCACTGGCTGGAGCATGGCTGGCACTGGGGAGCTCCATCGCTTGCGGCCTCGGGGGGAAACTCTCTCTCAGCCTGACAACAAGGTTGATATGTTCCTGGCTCCTCCAGTGAGATAGATTAGGCCCATGACCACCACTTTTAGGCTCTTTCTGCACAATATCCCTTGGAAAGGTGCCTTCCTGCCACTTTCTGCCATGCCAGCCTGGCCTACCAGCTGTCTGAGGCTAGACACATAGGCATGGCCTGGGAGAGGGGTATTGCAGAGACTGGCAAGAATCTTCTTGCAGCTACAGCCCGGCAGGTGCCCAAAGCCCCCCTGTACCCCAGTCTCCTGGCCCGCTGAGGGACGCATGGGAGCCCCCGGTGTTCCCATCACTTGGTGCTGCACCATCCTCAGGGGAGCCGGCTGCGAGCTGTGGTATGCCGCCAGCAGCTATTGACTTATTTTTCCGTGCATGGCTGGGTAAGTAACCTTAATTAAAAACATGAAGCCCACAGTTTGTATCACATTTGCGATGTTAAACAAGCTCTGGAAATAGAAACCCTGTTTTCATTTAAGCTTTTCAACTGTGATCTAAGTAATAAAATATGGAGGGGGCGGGTGCGTGTGAGATTTACATGTGATGATTTGGGAGATCTCGCTGCTTTAGAGGCTTGTAAGGCGCCGTGGTGCCAACTGCTCCTGCCGCTGCCTCACCGCGCTTGGCAGCGCCTGCCCCACGCAGACACTTGGTTTTTTCCAGAGCCGCTTTCCAAATGCTGATTTCGGCTCTTGTTGCTGTGATTTATTCTGGGTGCGGGTGTGGGATCTGCCAGGCCTTCAGCAACCTGCTGCCCTGGCTGCCCATACCCTGCCTGGCACTAGGCGGGTGGTCAGGCAGTGTACACCTCCACTGCTCCTGGGGACCACAGATGTCCTTAAGGACAGTCAGGTGCCCTTCAAGCACAGGCACTGATCTCATGAACCCATGGCCAAGAGGCATCATGAATCAGAAGGCACAGGAAAGGGTTACCTTTGCCTTCCTGATTCCTCCTGGGCCATCACATAGGGAATGAACATCCATCCCATCATTACAGGTAGGCAGGAGGGGATGCTCTTCCAAGAAAACCCGCTCTGCACCCTGCCAGTGCATGGTCGGATCCTGCTCCAGTGGCTGCCTCAGCCTGCAGGGTCCCCAGAGACCCCAACCGTGCCTCCCACTGTGAGCTGTGAGCCAGAGGCTGTGCCTGCCCTGCCAGAGGGGCTCACCCCTGATGTGCCAGAAGGGCTGATAGCAGGGAATGGGAACACAACAGGGCAAATACTTGTCTGAAGGCTGCAAACTGCTTGAAATCACCTTCACCTTTCATTGGAGTGAGCAGGAGCCCTGAGGAGCCTGTTTTTGATCGAGGCTTCCTCAGTCTTTTTTTTGCTGTAATATATCAGTGCTTCCAAGGTCATAAACAGTTCAGCTGGGCATGGAAATGGCTGGAGCTGCGTATTTTGCAGCAAGCTCCTAATACGTGCTAACGCGTTAGCGCAGAGGCATTCATCCCACTGTGTCCCCCTTAGTCCCCCTTCCCCCCCAAGCTATTTCTGAATTCTCTGGCCAGGGCATGCACTGTGAAGGAGCCTTGAATAGGCTGAAAAAGCCCGTGAAAGCGTGGGATGCACAGGCTGTGCAGAAACCATCTCTATTTACACTCATTTCTATCCTTTCTTTTTTCGGCCGAGGACTGGCAACAAGTTGCTTGGGGGTTCTTTTTCCCATCCTGGGGATAGAGGGTTTTTTCCTTTAATGATGTCCATCTTCTGCACATTGCCCTTCCCCAGCATCCCTCTGGGGTAGCTTCTGGAATCAGAGGAATAACAGTCGGGTCGGTAACAGCCGACTCCAGGGTACCCATCTGCCTGGGACTCCCTTTCCCAGCGGCTGTGGTTATGTGATGTCGCAGAGAGCGGCCGTGACGGAGGGGTGCAGGCAGAGGAGTAGGTCACAGAAAGCACCCCAAGGCGGGGCAGAAACCGAGCAGCGGAGCCCGGGAGGGGGCAGGAGGCGGCGGGCGGAGGTGCCCGGGGCAGGGGCTGCAGCAGGTACCTGCCAGCGCCGCGGCTCCAGCGCTGGGAGGAAGGCAGTCTCCAGCCCACCTGTCCCCTCCGCTCCAGCGGGAAGGGCCGCGCAGAAGCGCGTGCCCCTCCGCGGCGGCCTCTCTGGTGTGGAAGCACGGGAGGAAATGAGGCCAAGGTGATGGAGGGGGGAAGAGATAAAGCCGGTGGCGGCTGTGCAGACTCGGGTCCTTTGGGGTCACGTAGTGCCCCAGCCTGGGGACCAGGACGGGGACACGGACGCTACGGGGAAGTGCGGTGCCCTGGCGGGCTGCGCGCAGGGGAGCCCGCGCTGCGCACGTCCCGCCAGCCCGCGGGCGCAGACGGCTGCGCCCCGCTCACCCGCGGCGGTCAAACAACGTCTGAATTACATCCTTGTAAATATTGACTGTGGCCATCTTCCTCGTTTCTGCGCACAGTAACCGAAGTGTCAAGCCCGGCGGAGCCGGAGCCGGGCTGCTGCGTCTCGGGGCAGCAAGGGGCCAGAGGACCCGGGGGCCAGGGGTACACCCGTGGGAGCTGGTCGGGGGCGCGCGGAGAGCTCGCCAGCGACTGAGCATCGCGTCTCCGTGGAAGCGCTCCGACCGCGTCGAGGATGCTAAAGGGAATGGGCTGTCTCCCGGCTTGGACAGCGGTCTAATTTATAACCTTGTAACGGGGGAACACACACGCACAAGAGAAGACGGAAGAGGGTGGGGGGAGATGTTTCCTGGTCCGCCTTCATTAAACGACAGCGTTAATGAGCGGCGCACGGCTGTGGCTGCCCGCGCTGCCGTTGCAGCGCCGGCAGTGCCCCGCGCCCACCCCGCGTCTCCGACGGGGGTCTTTCCCGCTGGCAGCGTGACCCCAGCCGATGTGCTCAACCACCCTTCCCGGGGGACACCCCATGCACTGCCGTCCACTCGTCTCCCCTCGCCGCGCTCCTGCCGCCCCTCCACGCACCGCCCCCCGACTCCGCGCTGCCCGGGCGGGGACCGTGCCCTCTCTGGGCCTCTGGGGTACCCATCGGCAGTACCACCCTCCTCGGGGGATGGGGCGCGGAGACCCCGGCAGTGTGAGTGTCTGGGAGGCTTTGCGCATTTGGTGGTCGTTAAAAACAATTCGTTTCCCTCCCCCCTTGGGGAGGGGGAAGGGGAAAACCATTCCGGGGGAGGGGAGGGGAGAGGGGGGGAAGAAAGAGAGAGAGAGAGAGCAGGGGAGAGAGAAACACCGAACCCAACAGAAAACCCTCTCTCCGAACTATTGCGACACGGAGCGAGGAGCGCGGCGGAGGCTGGCGGTGAGGAGCGAGCGAGAGCGGAGCGGGCCGGGCCGAGGGGGCCGTGGGAGCGGGCCGGGCAGCGGGAGCGGACCGGGGCTGAGAAGGGGGGGGGGGGGGAGGCGTGAGAGCGGGCCGGGCCGTGGGAGGGGCGGGCTGCCCCCCCCCCGTGGGTGGGCAGGCGGCGCTCGGTGCCTCCGCGCTGCCCCCCCGCCGGTCTCCCCGGGCGGGTCTCGGCGGTTCGGCGCGGCTGCCCGGTGACCGCTGCCGCCTCCCCGCAGCGCAGAGCGAGCTCCCGCACCTCGGAGCCGGCGGCCAGCCCGACGGCGGCCCCCAGCCCCCCACCATGAACACAATCGTCTTCAGCAAGCTCAGCGGCCAGGTGCTGTTCGAGGAGGACGCCAAGGAACGGGAGCGGAGCGGCCGGCCCTACGTGGGGGTGGTAGAGGGGCCACACCACGCCGAGGTGCTGCTCCCCGACAGCCCCTCCATTAAGGAGAGCCTCAGCCTGCGCAACCGGCGGACGGGGTATGACGAGCGCTCGCCTGCGCGCCGCGCACCGGCTCCGCGGGGCGGCCCTGCGTGCCGCTGCCGGCGCTCCGGGACGCCCCGGAGCCGGTTTGGGGTTGCGAGATGGGTTTCTAGATGGGTCCTCCCCACGTCCCCGGGTCCGTTCTCTCTGGGACTCTCATTCCCCAGCTCTACGGTGGGAAATTCCGGCGATAGGTGATGCAGAGGCGTCCGATTGGGCTGGAATGTGCCAGACAGAGCGCTCCTGTCCTGCGATGTTTGACCTTCCCCTCTCTGCCTCCACACAAAAACAAACCGGGGAAACAGGGGCTTGTCCGGTGTGATCGGGCGCTTTATGTAATTAAATCCCCCGAAATACGGGCGCAAGGCGGAACGTTGAGACCTGCTGGCCGGGATAGCCGCGGGGTCGACCCCGCCGGCGAGGCCCGGGCAGCCGGTTCGCGGTCGTGGCCGAGGCGGGCGGGCGCTGCGCGGCTCCCGGCACTTTCTCCACCGTCCTGCGGGTTTGCAAGGCGCTGAGCGAACGGACGGGAGGGAACTGCGTTGTCGGTGCGTTCCCCGAGGTGGGATTTAAAACGGACTTGAGCGATGCCAGTCAAGGGCTGGGCAGGGTGGTGTTGGGATCGGTCTTGGTAAAAAGGCAGCTGAGGCTGAGCTGCATGCGTCTCATTTTTTGTGTGCTGGAACAGGTGAAATGGGTGGTGAGCAGAGAGGACGTGTTAGTTCCGGCGCCTTGTCAGCCCTAACTCGAAAGGTTAAACTGGTGAGCGCGGACTGGACATTTCGGGTCAGCTTTATAAACTAAAGACTAAGGAGGATAGTCAGGAGGCAGAAACCCCGAGGAGCTGCTTTTACTGCCGAATTTCCACCTTAACGATTGCATCAGCTCCTACTTTTAACGGCGGTGCTCGTTGGTAGAACGAACAGGTTATGTTGCATCGAAATGTTATTGGCAGCCGATCGCGGCGAAGCTGCGTTGCCGAGGGAGCCCTGGACAAGGCAGCGACCGCGGCCGGGCTCGTTACGGCACCGCTCGGCATTGCTCGGCTGGGCTCGGCACAGCGCCGCACGGCGTGGCCCTAAGCAGCTCGGCTCGCCTGGGCTTGGTTCAGCCCGGCTCGGCTCGGCATGGCAGCGTGGCGCCCCCTGCCGCCGCCGCCGGGACCTGCCGCCTCCCGGAGCCTCCGCACCGGTCGGCGCAGCGCTGTCCGCCGCGCGCGCTGCCGGCTCCAGCCCTGCTCTGGGTTTTCCTTCTGATTCCCCGGGTTTGTTCCTTCTCTTTTATTTTCGAGCTGCCTTTTATTCTTTTTTTTTTTTTTAACCGAGGAAAACTTTTTCCTTTTATTTATTATTTATTTTTAACGGCGCCTGAGTTTCGTTTCCCCCAGTTTAACCTTTTCCCCCGTCAGGTTTGGCGCTTCGCGGGCCGCCTCGCCTCGCTGCCGGCAGCGCTGGGAACGGCACGCCGGCTGTCCCGGAGCGCTGCTTGCCTTGCCGCCTGCAGGCAGGGGGAACAATCCGGGAGGTGCCCTATGCCAAGAGCAAACACATTCTGGCCGGGGTCGGGCTCGGTTGGCCTCAGGGCAGCCCGCACAGCGACCCTGTTCGCTCGGGAGTACGGGACCGGGGCCGTGCGGGGCGGGCCCTCTCCTCCCTGGAAAGCACCTCTGTGAACACACCGTCAGCTCGCCCGCCCGACAGATGCCGGGCATCGGAAGTATCGGGACATTGAAACCCTGCACCGGCGGAGCCCTGACCCCGCCAAAGTCCCTGCAGCGGAGCCATCCGAGCCCGCAGCATCATCGCGGCCAGCGCCGGCCCAGTCCTTCCCCTCTGGGTCCGCTCTCCCAGACCCTCACGGGGGAGCCGCGGGCATCGCCGCCTACAGAGCTAGGGATGCGGCGTGGGAAGACCCCGAACTCCCCGCGGCGACCGGGCTCGGCTGCGGCGAGCAGGGTGCACCCCCGGGCTGGGATGGACGCGGGCAGGCCACGCCGCGGGGCTGCGGCGCCCTGCGAGTAAGGTCTCCGTTCGAGGAGGGAGGGGCCGGGCAGGTGCCCCCTGCCCCGGCCCTCAGCGCTCCTTCTCCGCGGCAGGGCGCGGCAGAGTGGCGGGAAAGTGCGGCACAAGCGGCAGGCGCTGCAGGACATGGCGCGGCCGCTCAAGCAGTGGCTCTACAAACACCGCGACAACCCCTACCCCACCAAGACCGAGAAGATCCTGCTGGCACTCGGCTCCCAGATGACCCTGGTGCAGGTAAGGGAACCCCCTGTCCCCACCTCCAGCGACTGCTCCGGGGCATGGCATGGATGGGAGGGACAGGCATAAGGGACAGCGGCAGCCCAAGCCCCTCTGTGACCTGAACAAGAGGCAGCAGTGGGTATCAGGGGAGACATCAGTGCGGCCAGCAACCTCCTGTGCGCATCCTTCCCTCTGCCCGCCCCGAGGTTTCCGTGGCAGCAGGACTGTAACCCCCAAACAGGAATCCCCACATCTGTGCTATCCTGTCTGAGGAGGTGCTAAAGGTAGTCGGCAAAAGGTGCGTGCTTTCTCACCTAGGAAAAGATGTCTTCGTCCTTTAATCCCATTCATAAACGCAGTGGAAATATGTTTGCTTAGTCTTTAAAAATCTTCAGGTAAAGAAAAGAGTAATGGGAGATTTCAGCACAGAGTAGGAATTGCTGAGGAAGCTGTAGGGAGCTACTCTTTTCCCTTTTGAAAACGGGCAAGAATAGGAACAGTTATGTTGTTCTGAGAATGATCGTCACCTGTTGCACAGCTGTTAGTATTCCCATGCAAACTGTGTGCAGCGGCACAGCGTGTGCTTCACAGTCTTGCAAGAATCATCATCACAGCGTAATTAGATGTGGGGAATAATTGTTCTGCTCTCAGGTAAAGCTCCACTGGAATGACTGGCAGTTTGGTTGCAGCAAGAGGCATAAAACTGGCTGCAAATGTTCATAAATCTCACTTCTTTGTTCTCATTGCCATCTGGCTCTCTGCTGAAGTAGGTGGTTAAATGCTCTCAGTTGCTGAGTGATGCTATCTCAGGTCTGGATGCTGCAAAGATTTATGCATTGTGAGTAATCTAATTTCCTTGCTGCAGGCTACTGCTAGGTGCATAAAATGAAACACATGTGTTTGCAGGATTGGGTCCTCAGCACTCTGCCTAACACATTATGTGTCACTTTGCAAAGGACATGGAGAGAATGAATAAAATACTAGAAAAAGAAGGTGGTAATTCAGCATTATTAGTTTGAGTGCTCCTTCAAAAAAGCCTGTGCTGTGCACTTTCATCCTAGTAACAGCAAAATAGGGAACTTCTACACTTTAGTACCTCACTGTGAGACTGTTGCACTAGAAAAAACACTATAGCTTTGACAAAAATAATATTAATGTCTCAGAAAATGCCAGCTATAACTGGAAGATACAGTTAAAACAACTTCTCTTGCTTTCAGAAAATACACATGAAAGGTTTGCTCAGACTTTTAAAAATATGATTACATAAACACTGTCCATTCAATGCCACATTCAATAGGAGTACTTTGTTGGACTACAGCTTTTAGAACATTCTTGTATTTTTACACGATTTAAAGCATACATCCAGCATACATGTTGGGAGAGTTTCACACTAATGATATTTGGGGAGTTGCGGCGGCTTTGGTAAATCGTGATGGGAATGTGAGATATGCTGTGTTAGCCTCTATAAAAGCATAAAGTGAGCCATGGCCACTGCTCCAGAGAGTTTTATGATCTGTGTAAGGTGTAGAATAAAATTAAAAGGAATCACAGAGGGCTACATTTATATGTGTTAGAGCCCCCTGACTCTGGTGGATTTACACTGAAGCTGAATTAAGTAGCCTTATTTCTACAAACTTTAATATCTGAAAGAGCTGTGCAAACCAGCATATCTATCTTCATTTACAGAAGCACACCATCTAAAAGAAACCCCAGATGTTTCTTCTGTCATTTGGGTGCAATGCTCTTTTAATACAGAAATACAATAGCATATGTACAAGAGGTAAATACGTATGTCTGGCACCAGCAGTAATTCCTGAGCCTGGAGGAACAAAACAACACACACCCCACATCTACTTTTCAGATGACCAGAAAGAACAAGACTGTAATCCAGATCAAAATTCTTGTTTTCTGAGAGTGAGAGAGCAAGCGCCAGGCTGTGATCTCAATCACACTGGGCGCATCTGAAAAAGCTCCCCCGAAAGCTGAGCTGTTTCAGCAGCGGTATTACCGAAAGCAGGCTTGGGTCTGGGCTTCGGTATCTGTTGGAAAGATTTGCTTCTGCCCCAGGAGGGCCGCTTTGCAAAAGCATCATCCACGGTCTCCTGTGATTGCTTTTCTAATCTAGCAGCACCAGACATCACTGGCAAACCAGGAATTAGTGTATGATGTTTTCTTTGGGTTTCATGCCTTTATATTCGCTGACATGTCTCCTGTTTCCTACTCTTCTTCCATTGCTCAGTGCTGTCCTGTGGTGTTTGCTCTTGGGAATGCATGCTTGCCCCCACATCTTTCAAATCTTGAGGAGTCTGTTGTCTGCTGACATCTGTTACCTCTTCCAAGCATCCCTTGTGGGCTGACGCCTTGTCATTGGAAGCCCTAGGGAGGGCAAAAGATACTGTTGAAAATGCCTTTTAAGTTTCCGCCAGAGTGCCATTTAGTGACTGAATACTTGGGGTTTTTTGGTTTTCACCTGACTGCTGATCTTAGAACAAGTCTTCAGCAGCTGCCTGAGAGATGATGTTGGTCATGAGTGGTATCGATAATACAGTTGTACCTCTTCTCCACATGCTTTTCTTTCATCTAATGAACCTTATTCCAGTATGTGCCATCTGTCCAAAGGAGTTTTTGCAGGTCTGTAGCATAGATAAAACCGATCCTTCTGTGAGACAGAGGTCAACATCCAGCCCTGTTTTCTACTGTTACTATTAGGACAGTATCTGCATGAAAGTAAGCTTTCACAGCTTACTTTCATTAGCTTTGTTATCACCCAGTTTATTCCGCCTCACAAATACTTTGGCTTATCCTCCTGTTCCCGGGCGCAGGGGGGCTGTTCCTGTTGTATGTCCGTCTGCACTGCAGAAGACAAGTCAAACTCTTTCAAGGAGGTAGGATTTCACAGAAATCATAAATCATCCTGTTTCTTAATAATATGTAGCACCAAAACCTGGGGCAAATTCTGGGCTGACTTATTCCGGAGCAGGCCAACGACATCTTCAGGAGTCCTCAGAGCAAATGTTATTGCAGCTTTTAGTCTAGCAGTCCAAAGTTTTCTACTTCCCCAACTGCCAAAGCAGGAAACCAAAAAAGCAATATAGTTTGAAAAGGCATTTTATGTTTTACTGCAATTAGATTCCAATTCAGAATCCAATAATTTGTCCTATTAATATGCTATTAATATGCTACATTTTCATTTGTATTACTACCACAGTGCTTGATTTATTTTATTTTAAATTTTTGTTCAGATGTTCTAGTGAAATAAAAAAGAAAAATGGCTGTATATTTCTTCCAGGAAGAAAGATGAATGGCCGTATTGTTGAAGAGAAGTTTTTTTGCAATACTAGGATTGATGTATTGGTCATGTGCTGCTATGGATTTAATAGTATTCAGATTCATAAAGGCATATCTGGATTACCAGAGGAGGAAAATCGCTTGATTTCTGTTCCCTTTCTGAATCTTTGGCCTCTCTTGAACAGTGCAGCAGAACAAATTACAATAAAACTAAAGAGACTCTTCAGAAGTAAAACCAGAGGGCCAATATTTCATTATGCTAATATAAGTACCTGATGCTCTGTGGAAATGACCGAGTTGCTATAAAATATGAATGCGGGAAATCACATCCATTATCGTTCTCCTTGGGTTTTGTCTGTTTACTTTTTGAAGAACTACATGATCATTACTTTACAAGAATAATGAGTTTCATCATGCCTTTTTTTTCAAGATACTTAGTTCTTTGTGAGGTTTCTGAGACAAAGATTTTCCCACTGGCTTATATGTAAGTCATTGTTTTGGTTTTCTTTTATTATTCTCAGAGTTCAAGGTAGTGTTACTTGGGGCCATGGTAAAGGATGGATGGCTTTTGGCAGCTTTGATTTTTTCTTCTTGTAATACTTAAGTAAGCGCGGTGCAAACAGGCACTTGTAGTGAATGGGACCTACAGCAGTAAGCATGCGACTTTTGAAAGATTTCATGATGCACAAGGTAGCATTTGGGCTGCTTGAAATTAGTGACAAAACTGGCCTTGGCTTTAAAGGAGTCAAGAACAGCCTGTAGTAAGTGTTTCTGGAGTGAGTTTGCTGCTTTGTGCTTTAGCAGAAAGCATCTCTTGTAAATGTTGACTTCAGATGCTTTCATAATCGTAGAATCATAGAATTGTTTAGGCTGGAAAAGACCTTAAAGATCATAAAGTCCAACTGTTAACTTAGCCAAGTCCATCACTAAACCATGTCCCTAAGCATCACATCTACCATCTTTCAAGTACTTCCAGGGATGGTGACTCCACCACTTCACCGAGCAGCCTGTTCCAATGCTTCACAACCCTTTCAGTGAAGAAATTTTTCCTAATATCCAGTCTAAACCTCCCGTGGCACAACTTGAGGCCATTTCCTCTTGTCCTATCACTTGTTACTTGAGAGAAGAGACCAACACTCACCTCACTACAGCCTCCTTTCAGGTAGTTGTAGAGAGCAATAAGGTATCCTTGAGCCTCCTTTTCTCCAGGCTAAATGATCTCAGCTGCTCTTCATAAGACTGTTCTCTAGCCACTTCATCAGATTCATTGCTCTCCTTTGGACACACTCCAGCACCTCAATGTCTCTCTCGTAGTGAGGTGCCCAGAACTGAACACAGTATTCAAGGTGCAGCCTCACCCATGCTGAATATAGGGTGACAATCACTTTCCTAGCCCTGCTGGCTATGCTATTTCTGATAAAGGCCAGGATGCTCTTGGACTTCTTGGCCACCTGAGCACAAGCTGGCTCATGTTCATCTGGCTGTTGACCAACAGCACCAGGTCCTTTTCCTCTGAGCAGTTTTGCAGCCACTTTTCCATAAGCCTGTTGGCGTTGCATGGGGTTGTTGTGACCCAAGGGCAGGACCTGGCACTTATTAAACCTCACACCATTGGCCTCAGCCCATCAATCCAGCCTGTCCAGATCCCTCTGCAGAGCCTTCCTATACTCCATCAGATCAACAGTCCGACCCAACTTGGTGGGACAACTTCTGCAAACTTACTGAGGGTACACTTGATCTCCTCATCCAGATAATTTATAAAGGTATTAAGTAGAACTTGTCCCAATACTGAGCTGAGCCATAGGGAACTGCTTGTGACCATCTGCCAACTGGGTGTAACTCCAGTCACCACCAGTCTTTGGGCCTGGCTGTCCAGCCGCCTGGCTTTCCAGCCATCTGGCATACCTGGGGAAGAGTACGCCTGTCCAAGAGATGAGCAGCCAGTTTTTGCAAGGAGAATGCTGTGGGAAACAGTGTCAAAAGCTTTACTAAAGACCAGGTAGACAACATGGAAGTGGATCATGTTTGTCAAGCAGGACCTGCCTTTCATAAACCCATGCTGGTTGGGCCTGAGCAGCTGTACATTCTGTGCAATGGCACTGAAGATGATCTGTTCCATGAAGAGCATGAGGACAGGGTGCAATATATTTGTCTCATTAGGAGATAATGATCAAATACTACTATTTCCTCCTCTCATAGCAGAAGACTTAAAATATGATTCATCTTTTCATATTGATATGCAGAAAGCAAAGCATTGGCATGGGAAGAATGAGCCCAAAATAAACCAAGAGTACCATACAAAAATCATTCCTGCTAAATTTAATTGCTTTTATGTATGAGTCACATTAATACTACCCATCTTTCTTTTCTGTATATGGCACTTCACTGATGAAATATTTCAGTATGTAATGAAATGGAGCATAATGTAATTTTTCTCGTGAGAGGTTGGAAAGCTGTCAGTTTTGTAAGATGCTGCAGTAACTGCTGTAACATTCAGTGAGACTGTGGATTGATCCATCTCTATCATTACATACTTGATTTCAGAGTTACACTAAATCATGCAGCAGCCTGGTGACTGCTGCTTCAGCTGAACAGTCTGGAGTGAGTTTGTTAACAGCTTTAGAAAGTGGATGGATTCCAATCCACCCTTTCTCATTTATTATAAAGATTGCTATGTCAGTGTGATGAATATAAATAAGTAGCCTTGGAAGAGAATTAAAATTGCTTACTCTTCTCTGCGTGCTACAGTTTTGGTCTTCTAACCTGTTGCAGTAAACTACATGGTGTGTAAACTTAGGTGTTTGGCATCTGAGCACTGATACAGGGCTCACTGTTATTTTTGGTGAAACCCTGTTTCATGTAAACATTATTTTAGGTAAAATCACAGTGACAGGCTAAAGGTGCCACTGCTCATTTCTGGGTGAGAGCCTGAACAGAAATTTTGTTTTCCCTTTAAGCAGATAGTGTATATTTTCCTCATAATCACCCTAGAAGAGCTTATCAATACAGCATAATCAGCCAAATACTTCTGTGCAGTTTACACAACTTGAGCTACAATAGACAGATGACAAAACTAGGGCCAAAATCCAACACTGAGGTCTACAGTTTGGCTTTCTAGTAGGTGGGGTAGCATGTACTGATAAAATATGTGTTAACTTGCTTTGCAGGTTAACATAAATTAAATGGTATGATTATTCCAGGTCAGAATATGACTGCAGTGGTCGCCAGCTTCCTCTATGTGAACTTTCACAACACAAAGATGTGAGTGGGACTGTAGACTCCCGACATTCTTTACATTCTCTTTTGCAAGTAATGCTACTCCACCTCCTTCTTGCAGAGGTCATGTCAAAATACACTTATTCCTGCAAGGAGTAAATAGCATTTTAAGACCTGATTTATCATTAAACAAATATTGTTAGAGTGTAGGTAGCTTGCCTCTGCTCTCTCTTGTAGTAAGGTTATGCTGAGGTCACTCTGTCAGTTTCAGTATTTCCTATTTTATATATTTTTAAGTTACAGTAGAATCAAGGCCAGCATTTTCTTAGGCATGCTTTCATCCTAAGTCGCTGCAAGTACATGCATCCCACTTGGTGGTTTAATTAGCACTGCTGGCTCAGATGGCTATACTTGCTCTTTTGCTGCTACGGTGCCTGAAGCACTGTGAAATTTTGTGTTTGAGCCTTTGTGGTGACCCTGTATGCTAGAAGGATACCAACATGCATCCCTTTTGTAATGTCAGGCTCTAAAAAACACTGTGCAGCTGAGAAGGAAGACAAGCCAGTCTCTTGTTTAGTAGTTCCCTTGTGAAGAATCTGCATCCTCAGTGGTTTTTAGGGTTTCCACAACAGAGAGAGTTCATAAAAGCTGCTGCTCTGTAGAGCAAATGGTTGATTTCTGCAGCGACTCCAAGTACATTGGTACATTGTATTTTCTGCAAGACTTTGCTGATACCCACTCTCTGTCATACTTAGAGTACTGACAAAGCATGAGGGAGAATTTGGGCTTTTATGTAACCAAATTCAGAATGGTTTCTTTCTCTTCAACAGCCTTATTATAGCCTACATAAATGTCAAAGGCAGATTACCAAACACTACCTCTTAATTTGAATTAAGGATATTAGCAATATATCAAAGGTTCATATTAAAAGTTCAGGGCAGTAACTTTAAAAAAAAAACAAAACAAAAAGATTAATATGAAAGGAGGATTTGGGAACACCTTAATTAAAACCTTGTTAATAATGAGGGTTTGCTAACACTTGTGAAGGGTGGGAAGCCTGAAACTTCTTTTCTGTTTGAGGTTCCTACTCTGCTCTGGGGTAGTATTCATGGACTTATGTTCATGTTTCCCTTGTTTGCTGTTTTCTTACATAAACCTCATGAAAAACTCTATGGGTTAGAATTGTTTATTTGCACCATTTTCAAGGGAAACTAATACATTGATTTATATGCAGGTATCCAACTGGTTTGCCAATGCAAGACGTCGTCTGAAGAATACTGTCAGGCAACCAGATCTTAGCTGGGCTTTACGAATAAAACTGTACAACAAATATGTTCAAGGAAATGCTGAACGACTCAGCGTGAGCAGTGATGACTCATGCTCTGAAGGTTTGTTGACGCTCCTATCAGTTTTAGACCAATTAAAATGTACTTAGAAAGTATCAGGTACCTTACATTAGCTCTGATTCCTCACAAAACATGTTCTGTGCCGTATTTGGGTCCCTATTACTCTGTAGCCTTTCAATGTGGGATTGTGTAGGTTAAGTGGGGTGGCAGTCTGGTTGTGTGTTACAGCATCGTTACTAGAAAATAGTCATTAGTTCATTAGATTCTGCAAGCCTATTCCTTTAATCTGCATTAAAGGAAGAAATTGATTACTCTTGTTGGTTTAAGGAAATGAGAAATCTCTTGACTGTTACTTTGCTTGATGTAAGGGCTATAGCAATATCACATCATTAACAAGATAATCTGATTAACAAGAGAATCTGATTAACTTCAGCAAGGCTTATTGTATGGTAAACTGAATATTACTGATATTTATTTTATGTATTTTACCATCAGTTTATTTCCGTAAAAGGTACACTGAAATCCTTTCTTTTACCCAAGTGAACAGATGTAGGATTTTTTAAGTAACACCCTGTGTTTTTTAATAGAACATTTCTATTAATTACATCTGTGGGTACTTTTTTAGCTGGATGTGACATGGAGATACATTGACAGGAACAAATGCTATAGAAGATTGTCAGAAATCTGTACGTGAATTTTTAGAAGAATATGTTTCAATTATCTTTGTTCCAGTTTCAGTTTGTGTAATACTATAGTATTCAGGAGAGCCAATTTTCAAGTTAGAACTCAGCTTGTTCACACAGATATTTAAATGCTTATCAGTGATTTAGGTCACTTCACAGTTTTTTTCCACCAGCCTTGTGTTACTCGTGAACAAATTAGACAGAGGCTGTTTTCTAAGTTAGTTTGGAATAGCTGGAACATCTGAGAGCCCTGGGAACTACTGTGAGCAATCTGTGAACAGAAGAAAATGAAAATCATTTTCTAATGCTGAAGGCTAAAGTTATTGTCCACTTTTAGCTGTATTTATAACATTTTTAAACATGTAGAGGATGCTTCTTTTTAAATATTAGGTATTTGATATGTTCTGCATCTTTGTTCTTCTGTTTTCAGATGGAGAAAATCCTCCAAGGAACCATATGAATGAAGGGGGATATAACAAACCGGTTCATCACACTGTGATTAAAACTGAAAATTCAGTAATAAAAACAGGAGTGAGACCAGAAACAAGTGCCAATGAGGATTATGTGTCACCCCCCAAATACAAAAGCAGTTTATTGAATCGTTACCTAAATGACTCATTGAGACATGTCATGGCTACTAATGCAGCTATGATGGAAAAAACAAGGCAAAGGAATCATTCTGGTTCATTTAGTTCCAATGAATTTGAGGAAGAATTGGTGTCTCCGTCATCATCAGAGACAGAAGGCAATTTTGTCTACCGGACAGGTAGGGGATTCTTTCTGCATCATTTCTAATACAGCCAGCTTTGGTGCATGGTGTCACTTGAAATGTGTGTCACCTGATCATGCCTTTTATGAGAGTGGATAACTCTTATCCTTCCTCTCAAATGAGAGTGGATAACTCCTATCCTTCCTCTCAAATGAGAGTGGATAACTCCTGTCCACACTTTCGTTCACTGGAGAAGTTCTATCTACAGTTTGTAGTTAAATGCTTTTACTGACTGCTAACTAAGCTGGAGATATGGGGCTGATTTTTGAAATGACACTTATAGGCTAGTTTTGGGAGCTTTAAGACAAGCCTAGGAAAGAAGAAACCTCCTAAAATAAGGGAGGACTAGGGTCCAATTAAACCACTCACTAGGACTAGGGGAGGAGTGGTGCCCTAGCTGGGGGGGAAAAGAAGAGCTTTGAAATTTCAAGGTGTCTGTTCATGGAACTTACATGAACCATATGCCTGCCATGCATGAACACCTTCCCTTGTTGTGCAGCATCTTTTCCGTCCTCAGAGCGCTTTGTCCAGTGCATGGCCCTTTAGTGCTCTTACAAATACATGGATTAGTTTAGAGCAATTTCTGCATCATTGTCCAGAGATAGTGCACTGAGCTAAGGGGCCACAGACTTGACCGTTAAATATCTGGGCTTAGTTATCTTTTGAAGCGTTACACATCATTTATTATTTTAATCTTATCAGTAAAAATATAAAAGCATTATTTATATCACGTGCTTTGTTACCAGTCAGAGGAAGGCATGTGGGTCTGCCTGCTTCATGCCAGTAAATTGCTGTAAATCATGGTGAGATCAGGACTTGCTCAGTCCCCATGGGGCAGGGAGTCCTGGAAGGCTTCTCCTGTGAAACTTGTTCTGTATTCCTTTGGGGCATTAGGCAAAGGCTGTCTGTCCCCTTATCTTTCTGAAAAATAAGGTTTTGCATCCCAACTCCTGGAGGTCTCTGCCAGCACCGCAGGGTTTACAGCCATTGCAGCAGCGCTTTGTGTTGTCCAAGGGCCTTTCTCAGGGGGGTTATTCTGCCAGGGACCACCCTGTGGGCAGCTTTGCTTTTGGGATGGGTGAATTTTGATTAAAAGCACTGGAGGGCTTCGCACTAAAGTTCATACAGATTTAGTTAGTTCCTCTCGGCTTCTCTGGCAGACAGGTTCAGGTGACCCTCGCCTTTAAAACCTCTGAAGTTTGCAGCCTTTGCCCTCTCTTTTCTGGCAGATTTCATGTGGTTTTTTGCTCCTGTAGAGGGGCCACAAGGATTTCAGGAAGCTGAATGTGCTGGTGACCATAGGGCGACATTAGTGTGTGCAGCTTGTCAGGGGATATCCGAGGTGGCATAGTGGGGGTCCTTCAGAGAAATGAGAGCTCTTGGGGAGCAAGAATAGTGCAAGCACAATGAGTAAGTATCAAAATTAACTCTCCCTGCTCATTCAGCTTTATTTTCCAATCTACCAATACGTATTGTCTGCCAAGTTTTATTTTTAAGTGAAAAGTTACTCAAGAACAGGCGCAGCAGCTCAGATAAGGAAACTTCTGGTTTTCTGTACTTTTCTGTGCTATAACTTAAAAATGGACACAGTGACTGCTTAAAAATTGTAATAAATTTGCTACCGGATTAAGTTCTTCTTGCCAAGTTTCAAGCTGCACTGAAAAACGTGGTCTTTGATGGGAACGCTGAGACAGGCACGCTGTAACTGTGTGAGTTCGCAAAAAGTGGCATATTTGTCCTTAAGGTTCATAACTGACATTCCTGAAACTCCTCTTGAGATTTTATGTAAGTCAGTTCCTAAATATCTGTGTTAATATTTTGAAGTGCTATGGCCTTTGATGTGAACACACCAGCAGCTCTCAGGATAGAGTTTTATTCTCTCTACACTTCCAAAGCAGGCCAGCAGTAACCTGCTGATAGCAAGAAAAAAATCATTCGCACATACTTTATTATTTGGTATATCCTTCTTATATATGTGTGTGCATTCAGGAAATAAAGGGTACAAATAGGCTTTTTCCAGCTGCAATATTACAGTATAAATTAATGATTTTCTAATGATGTTATGCAGAAAATGCACCCTTCATGAACAAAGCAGATATTGTAAAGTTATCATTCATTCATAAAATCTGTTTACAAATAGATTAAATTATCCAAATAATTGTTAGATAGGAAGAGATAAATAAGGATGGTTTATTTTCTATGTCTTTTCTCTGTAATTTGAATACCTGGGATGGCAGTTTCCAGTGCAGTCATGTAGCAGAGCTGAATCTATGTTCTCAAAAATAGCTGTAATCCATTTTGGTTAAGCAAAATAACACGGTATGGCTGACTGTACCACTCACACCTTCCTGAAAGCAACAAGTGTATTTTTAAGTGATGTGTCACCACTTACAAGGAGGTCCCCGCTGAAATTCTTGGTTAAGCGAAGCAGCTGATTTTTAACACAAGGGGGTTGAAGCAGAATTGTGAAGTCCCTACTGGATGTTTAAGTTTACAAAGACAATTTGAGTGGTATTTTAACAAAGCACAGAGTGGAAGGTGACTAACGTTTTATTTTTGAGACATGTTTTGCAAGGTTGTTGTGCTCCTAAGAGCATGCGGCCATTGACATTGAAGCAAATTCCTTATTGTGCTTCACTGGAAAAGGAACATTTCATAGCAGATTGTGAGTAGAAAGCTTACTCACTGCGTCTGGTTCATGTTACAGGCCAGACCCTTGAGTTCGGGTACATGAGTGTGTCTGGAGTGACTTTGCTCAACCAGTGCCCAGGGTCAGGGTGGCCATGAGTGCCTCAACAGCCCGTGCCAAATTAACAGGGTACAAGTGCAGTGTCCAGTGACAAAACCGAGAAATAACAGTTTAAAGTTTATAAGGAAAATGGGCTCTACAGTTTCCCATTGCAGTCATTAACATGCTTATAAACACGGGACCATATGCTACTCTAGCTTCATGCAACTGGGAAATCCTGGGTAAAGATCAAGGACAGGCTATAGAACCGACTATCAGGAGAGCAGCCTTGCTTTATACCTCTGCACAATTGCGAGCTCATGGAAAGCAGCTTTAATGCTGGGGTGGGAGCAGCAAATCCTGAGCCAGGGGCCTCGCAGGTGTGGTGCCCGTGCTGCCGCTGCTCCCAGCCACTGCATACCACTCTGGCTGCATGCCTCAGGAAGCTGGGGAGCTACAGCAGGACGTGGCACAGGCAGCAGGGAGAATGGAGCAGCTGGGAGAGAGTGCAACTGTACTTGGATATGTCACATGTGTGAGCATTTCTGTCGTAAGCTGATACGCTTATGTATATAACGTGACATACGTGGAAGTGCTCGCTTAAGGCAGAAAATTTCAGTTTAGATTAATCATAGTGAAGGTATAATGTATAAATATATATAATTGGTCAAATATGTGTCTTAAACTGACCACTGAAAGCTTGGTTCAGTGTTTGTGTTTAGTTAAAAATCCATGTTGGAGAACAAGTTTTCATTAACTCCTTGGCATGCTGTCATTCACAGCAGGTTCTCTGTGTGACAGGAATAACCAAAACCAGACTTGCCTATCTGTATTTGTTGTACAAATCCACAGAGGAACAACACTCTGACTGCAACAAGCACCCCAGAAATCTATAAAGAAAAGATCTAATGATGTTTATAGTGAGGCTGGACATAAATCTAAAGTGGCAGAAGCAGTCTTTGGTTTACGGATCACTAAGATGCTGACTTTTCCTGTAATCACACTGCAGTACTCTGCAGGTACCCGATTGTCAGTCACCTGTGGGAACAAAATGTTCTGTATCGTTACAGCACAAGGAAATGAAAAATCCCAACTTTCTGGTGTATCGCTGTCCGGTGAGCGGTGCTTGGTGAATGAAAGCAAAAGTTAAAATGAGAAAAAGAGAGATGAAATGGCAGGGCAGGGAGTTTTCTAACTATTTTCCTGTAGGCAGATTTTCATTGATTTCACTTTATATGTTACTTAGCACAGTAGAAAAGCCAGAACAAATAAAAATAGTGAGGAAACTAAAGACTTGCAGGCCTGGCAAGGAGGGTGGATTTTAAATAAACTCGTGAATGACTGGTTGATTTTTGAACATGTTTGATCTCTATTTTTAGATGTTTATACTCAGGAGTGTGCTCTGTTTCTGATGTCTTCATTACTACTGCCTTTTTTTTTCCCTCTTCGCCTTCCTTTCTTACTTTCATTTGGATCTTGCAAAGTTTGTAATTTATAAAGCATGATCCTGGGTCATTTATTGCAGCACACTAAGCGCCTCTGATGAAACCCTCAGCACACTCCAGGATCAGGCCCACATTCATAAAGAGCACTTAAATGTAAAGGCATAGCCATGCACAAAAGTACCAGAGAGACACAAGCAAGCTGCAGAACAGCGCTGTGAGTTTGTGTGGTCCTTGCCAACTTTTCCTCACAATCTAACTTTTTTAGAAATTAACATGTAATTTAAAAATGAGCTATAAAATTTAAAAGCATAATACGAACACAATGGAACCTGTTTTTAGAGGCAGCTCAAGGGACCCGCAAAACCCACCAGTACCAGGAACTTTTGTAAGTTTGATCTAAATGGTGCTGGAGACCTTGGGGATACTTTCAAATAAATGGTAACCTGGGAGAGCTGAAGGGGGTCCTTGTTGCAAATCCTAATGTCATCCAGAAGTGAAATGGAAAAGGGGAATGTCAAGTACAGTATTAAATGCACACAGCAACATAACTCCAATTTGAAGGTTACGCAGTTAAGATCCTATTTCTGCAAGAATTTTATTACATGACCCAATTCGTCAACACTGAAATAGCATGGAATTGAGAATTGAGGAGAGGATCGCGTTTAATTTGCTGTTCTGTTGTTTTTTCTGAAGAAAGGTTAAAAGGAAATGGCTTTACTACGGGGACAATGTCAGGTTTAATATACCAGATGTGACAACCCAAACACGAGAATTTTAAAGATCCTGCCTGTTCCCTGCTAGTTAAATTGTTTTTCCACTTTTTGTATTTCTTACAGCTTGAACAGCAAAAATCAAATGAGATTTTTTTTAATTCCTTTTAGTCTTTTGGTTTCTTAGTATTTGAGCGGCAGGGGGAATGGGTCAGGATTATTTCCACATGGCCCTGGAAAACAGTGCTTCATCAAAACTGAATCTTTTTTTGTGGAAAGGTAGGAGTTTCAGCCTCTCTCAGGTGGGGGAACAGGGAGTGCCGGCTGGGCTGGGAGCATCGATGGTGCTGGGGGCAGAGCACCCACGCAAAAGCCTGGGCGCTCCAGGTTTGCGAGCAGGCAGGGGAGAGCTTTGCCTGGAGCCAGTCCTGTGGGGAGGAGAAACAGAGTGCCTGGCAGCATTGGCTTTTCTGAGCCATTTCTCTCTACTCCCTGCTTTTAATGGTCAGTTTTGTGGGAAAAGAGAGTGCTTGTTTTCTCACAGGTGCTGGGTGCAAACACTGCATCCTTGTTTTGTCTGTTTGTTTACAGATGCAAATGACTATGAATGTTTTTGGCTTCTCTTCTTTTTTGGAGATTAGGCTATGTGCGAGTCAGATGTGCTTCTAATAGCTGCATGTTCATGGACATAATTCAGGTAGAATTGCTGTGGAGACCTCATGCAGCAGAGGGGGTGCATCTCTGCTGTGTTTGCTTCTGTTGATGTCATGGCCAATTTTCCATGTCCTTCAGTAAAGAACAGCTCAAGCCAGTTGTTTGGCTGCAGAGGATTTTCTTCAAGTCAGTCTGCTTCAGGACTCCTGACAGCTTTATCATCGCAGAGAATAAGATGTTCTTGCATGAACGATTTGAAATGGAAAAGATGACAACATCTGACCAGAAAATCAGAGAGATCAAAAAAAATCAGGAGATAAGCCATGTTTCCATGGCCACAGGTTGCTGCTGCCTGTGCCGATGCAGCAGCTCGCCTCTGTTTCTCTGAGACCATTACAAATTCCCCAATGCAAGTATTCGCAGCAGCAGCCAAAAAAGCAGCAGACCCCTGTGCTTGCCCAAGATCTCTCCCAGACAGAGCAGGAAAAATGTATGGTGCTGTCACTGATGGCTAACAATGATATATTTTAATACTCCTCTTTATAGTTAGCCAGTGCTCCGGGCCTCAGTAAGCGCTGTTCCCCGGTAAGCCTTGGACTGCATTCATTTAGCAAAGGTGTGTGTTAAAAAAAAGGAAAAAGAAATAATTATCCCCATTTTCCCATTGTTCCACACTTCTTCAGAATTATACTTGGTCTTAAAACCTGGGGCCAACCCAAATCTGAATGTTTCAGGAAATTATGTGCATGGAAAAGCGCACGATCATAAATCAGACTGTTTTCCAGTTTTAGCTGCAGACTGCATGGCTAGTAATGAATATAATAAGGAAATTAGTAAGAAAATTAGCAGTTAATTTAAAGAGTATTTAAAAAGTGTGTGAAACTACAGCTTGGGAAACCTGATTTAGTGAAATGGATGTGATTCCTTCTCCTCTTCCACTGCCTGAGCAGGTTTTTCCCAGGTTGCTGAATTTCTGGGCAGATCTCTTACAGCAGAAATGTTAGGCTTCAATCCTGCCTTGCAGTGCATCAGCTGCTGTGGCTTTCGCACTGAATCAGGGGATCCTCAACCTTGCAAAACTGCAGCCACTGCTACTCTAAGCACTTGCATGTGTTGCAAAAGGAAGCACGACTTGAATGAGGAAGGCAAAGGGGGTTTGTGGGAGAGATAACATGACAAGAGTTGACAAGACAAGAGAACGGGGAAATGCACCAGTTCGAGCAGAGGAGCAGAAAGGTCTCAGTGTTGCAGTCCTGGTGCAGCCGCTAGGGATGGAGCGGTGCAGCATCAGTCAGGAGAGTGGGTTTGCATCCTGTGGGTTATCCCCATAGTCTGGCCTCCCTCTTCTTCATGGACGTGTGTGCAGAGCAACCCTGCCACTGCAGCTTTTCCCCATATGCTTCTGGGGCACAAGGGAGGATATGTCTGCTCTCTCCTCTACCCAGGAAACCCAGCAGCGAAATATGATTACCAGCTGTTTGTGACAAAGAGGGGGTGTAGGCCAATGAGCATGAAAAATATGGCACAATTTTAAACATGAAAGAGAAAAAAAGAGGAACAAAACATGAGAGTTTGTAAAGCCAGAAATACAGAGATGTGTGCTGTCACCCCATCAGGTATGGCTTTGAAATCACACACTTAACTTTATATATCACTGCTTAGAAAGCGCTTCTGAGGGCAAAGCCATGGCTGGGGACTGATCACCCTGGTGCTAGGTTGCAAGAAAGACTTGGACAGGCTCTGATACCATAATGTGCTCATTCTGCTTCTTGTGGGTCTCCAGCTGCCTCTCTGTGACACCTGTATGGAGAAGAGAGATTGCAGGGACAAAACGCTTCTTTTTTGCCCAGTGAATTACATATGAAATCTGTTACCTTCTTCACGAGTAACTGCTGTCTTTGGTGATTTTTACTAAGACACTCGTCTATATGCAGTGCAGCAAAGTGTGACCAGGAGGGCATGAGGTGCAGGGAAGACAGGCACAGGCGGGATAGGGTAGTAGCAGGAGGGGGACAAGGGCTGGACTTCTCACATTCCGGTGCAGTAAATATGAAGGAATGGTGAGCCCATAAAAGTTTCATGTCTTTCTGGAAAAAACGTCTGAATTGAAACTTTATACCTGGCATGGGGTTCCTGCATGTCCCAACCTCCTTTCCGCTGCTGGGGAGAAATAGCGCCACTTTGGGTAATGTCCTGGTAGATCCTGCTTGTAGCATGGACTGTCCCCCATGCAGTGTTACAGTGCTGCTGTTCATGTTGGTGTAGTTAAGGCTGTATCTGTGTTTCCATTAGAACCCTTTTAATCCGTAAATTTATGACCCAGCTGTAAAAATTCAATCCAGACTCAAACTTGGCATGGGCAGTGTTCGTTCTCCCATCTGTGGAAGGGATTTAAGCAGGTACATCCCAGTAATAACCATCTGAGTTAGGCTTTAAATTTGGAGCATGATGACTGTTGAATAAAACTGTGAGCTTCTCGGTAGTCCTGGAGTTTGAAATAGTTTATGCCCATGATGTGACTAGTGAATATCAGCTTGTTTGTATTCAGTCAAATAGCTGTAAATAAAGAAAATGTTTGGGGGGTTTCTGTGTTTGCTTACATGCGCAAGCACATGCATTTTCCTTACCCTGGCAATGTTTTGATGTGAGTGGCAAATGCTTGAAAATCTGCAGGATCTGTCTCCAAAGCAGGACTCGATCACTCCCAGGTAGGGTAAGAAGTTGTATTCACTCAGGTGTGAACAATAGAATCCATTTAGAGATTGTAATAGGAAAAAAAAAAAGGGAAATAAAAGGGACCAGTTTGTTTTCTTTTGAATGGGATTTTTGATTGGATTCTTCTAAAAGTATCTTCCAAAACGATTCAGTATTGAACAGCAAAATTAGTTTTATTCACCATCACTTCCTCCCATTTTAATTTCCTTTTCTAAAAAGCTACATGCTGGATGTGCTTGACCAGATAGGCGAGTAATCTTACCTGATCCAGCAAATCCTATTTCCCTTTGCAGGTTTGTGGTTTTTGAAAGTCATTCTGTAATTTAAAAAAACTCCTTTATGTGTTTAACTGACATGTTTTAGGTCATTTGTCCATAATGTGAATACCAGAAACATGACGATTAAAGCAGTTTAGCAAGACCAGACTTCTGATCTTCCATGTGTATTCACAGAGAAGCTTTTGGGAGGGTTTTGGCACAATCAGAGAAGTGAATTGAAGGAATGTCTACATGGACTAATGTCAGGCTGCGTATGAGCTTATACCCAGTATCAAGAAAATGTGGGGAACCTGTGGGTGTTGTTTGTGTAAAAGGTTTTTGCCATCTTGATGGAGGTAGGAGAGTGCTCATAAAAACACCTGTCTCAGTAAAACATCCCTCATCTTCATCTGCAAAGATCAATTTCTAATTATCCAAAACCAGAAAAACAGAGTTGGATTCAGTTTTATTTGATCCATTTCATTCCAAACTTGAAAGTTTGGGTATGAGATGCAAGCGGTAGATGTGGAAATTATCAGTGATGACTGATGATGATTTGAGGTCTTTTATGCTTTATGGCATTAAATTGGCATCAGATAGCTACTTTAGATCTGTTAAAAGAGAAATATGTCCTAATAGTCAAAGCATGCAGAAGACTTGCATAATACAAGTAAGTTTCATGTGAGCTGCAAAAAAAAAGGAATGGGAGTTTAGAGAGGGAAAGTAAGTTGGGGAAGTAAACTGCGTTGTAGAAAATCTGGAAAAAGTAAAACCAATTCAAACAGAAAGAGATCAGATAAACAGCTAGAGCTGGAACAGCTGAGAAGAAACACACAAAAATAGGTAAAGCGAAATTCCAATGAGCTATGAAATGTGTTTTCCTTAATTTTCGCAGTGTCCTTGAAACCTGATGTTGGAGACTCTATCTCTGTTCTTTCACTGATGGTCAGGAGTTGAGGTTATGATGACCAGATCATTTGGTATGGCACTGACATTTCAAGTTAAAAGGGATTGCCAAGTTTCTCAGTTATGACACTAAAATATACCACTATATCTAGGGCCAATTTTCAGTCCCTCCCTCATGCCTCCACATTGATTTAGGCAACAGATGCATGAAAAGCAAAGCAACATTCAAAATAATCCCTTAGCTGAAGCTGGGGGAAGGCTGGCTAGTGGGCTGTGGCCAAAATTCCTTAAATGTTACAATGTTTTACACTTCTAAATGTAAAAACTTTCTTTCCAATGTGAGGTACCAGCCAAATGTCTTAGTTACGGTATCTCAGAGTGAAAACTGGCATATGGCCTGTGGTCATTTGTGGGTATTGACAGATTTACACTGTCGAAGATCAAGTTAAATGTTGTCGCTTTCTCCATCTCCCCTTGACTTTGTTCAGGCTTTTTTTTTATTATTCTGAGTTACTATTTGTCAACTCAAATCCAGTTTGCTGGAAAAAAAGAAGGCTCTTCACGACCTGGCTCTTCAGGAGCGAATTGCCTCAAATTCTTTCTGCTAGCCAAGGTATTTTGTAATGCATTGCAAAACAGCGGCAGGATTGCTCTCCTTGCACTAGATGTACTTAGTGGGCTAGACACTGTGGGTAGTTTAATGAGGTCTTGGTGTGCTGGAGAATTTGTCTCAGCTATTGACTTCAGGGATACTTTCATCCCAAGCCCCTGCTCTTCTAATTGCTTTTCCCACCCCAAGGAGCAGGGTCTGGCTTCGCCCTTCCGTGGGCTAAGCCATGGGGAGCCTGGACCAGCAGCTGCTCAGAAAGCATGTCCTGGAGCTGGTGTGCAAATTAAACAGTCTGCTTCTGAATATTTATGACAGCTTTGCACAGAAGGGGTGGTAAGTTGCCCATTATGTGGATACGCTAAAATTCATTGTCCTCCTTTTCTCCCTCTCATATTATCTAGCTGGTGCAGTTGGGCTACTGCATCGCTAATTCATTTACCCAGGATTGTCTTCAAACAGGAGCTTCCTCCAGAAGTCAGTGGCCATTGTTCCTTTATCAGGGAAAGCTCTGGGTAGCGCTGTTTGCACAGCAGCAAAAGAAGTGTCAGTAGGAGCCCAGTGAAGCCTGTAGGACTAATGCCAGCTGAGGTAGCTTGGGTGCTGGATGAAGCCTGAGACTCTTCACTGTCTACAATATCGCATTTGCAACTGTTGCAGGGTATCTAATTGCTGAATCTAAGTAGTACTGGATGTTTAGGGACACCTTTTGAAGTGGGGAGAACCCAAAACACATGTTCTGCTCCGGCCAGCTTCAAAGACTGCTTTGGTGTTTGTAAACCAAGCAGTTTTTCATATATATATATACACACACACATATATTTTCCTCAGTGCTCTATTATGGTGATGATATCTGTGGAATTCAAGCCTGCTGCCTTGCTGTTTTGCTGTGCTTACTTCTCCAGGTCAGAGCTGTGTAGTAGTTCACCATGGTGGTGAACTTTGCAAAGATAGAGGGAAAGAGGCTACTAACTGTATTATTCACAAATTAGAAGATTTCTCCCTTTCAAATCCTTCACTGAGGTGCTTGCTCCAGCTTGCTCAGCAAAGCCCAAAATCCTTTTCACAGGGGTCAGCAGAGAAGATGAGGCTGACCTGCAGGTATTGATTCCAGTGATCTTTTGCTCTATGCAAAGGCCTTTCTTTGCTGACTAAACCAAAGTAAAGAAATGCTTGTTTAAACATTTTAAATGAATAAAAGTGGCAGGCATCTCTAAAAGCCTTTCAGTACTGTCTCCCAGCATTTCTGCTGCTGTTCTCATTCCTCATCTAATGAGACTGTGAGAGATAATAATTTCTCCTGGCTACAAGTGCACATAAACATTAATTTATGTTTGTTATATTTGCTATGGATCTACATAGGGAAAAGGTCATAAATATTTCTCAGTCCTGTATACCTCATTCAGCTCTCAGATTCACATCACGTATTCTCTGCCCTCTTATTTCAAAAAGGGCTAATGATTACATCTGATATCCGTCTCAAAGTGCCTTTAGCTCCACCTGATAGTGAACGGACAGGCACTCAGATATATTTTAAAACCAAGCCTTTGGAAATGCATTGTGTCAGACAAAGCAAAAATCTAGTGTGCTAAGATCTGGTCTGTTTTTTTGAGTGCTTTGGCCCAAAGCACGCTACATGGTTTGACACACAACGCTCATGTGTTTGCAAAGCTCTCCAAACTTTATTTGGTGAACTCCAGCTGCTTTCAGTGGGATCTTTGCTCATAGATCAAAGACTGTGACCCTTGGAGAATGTAAGTGCTCATACTTGGGTACTGATCTTCCTTCATTCCTTGCACAAAATAGGAATAATAAAGGCTGGATTCGGTGCCGCAGTTCTGCTGCACTTGTGGAGGTTTGAGGAGCTCTGTCATCTCTCTGCGGGTATTGTGGCTGCTTGGAGACACCCCTTCTCGGTCCAGAGCAGCAGCAATACCCAGCCCCATTTGAGCCCACTAAAACCCTCTCCTGCCTCATGGCTGCGTCTTCTTTCCATTCCATCCCTACAGCCTCCAGGCAGCAGGTCCATGCTCCCCACAGGACCAGAAGTCCTTTAACGGGGTGTGTGGAACATGGCTCCGCTGGGACAATCTTGGCATGAGTCACCTGTTTTTTGTGTACCCATGCTGATGGGACAGCCTGTTCCCCACTATGCAGCACTTTGGGCTTACAAAAAACCATCCAGCAGTCCCAGCTGGGAAAGGGAAGTCTCAGCAAAAATCCAGGTCTGGGTGAGCTGGGTGAAGGGCAGAAGAGGAGGGCTGAGGCAAGGGGTTTGAAGGGGGTACTGGGGAGCGGTGGGTTTGTGCTGCCCCTCGGGGTGCGATGGATGTGCATGCCATGGGTTATCTGGTAACAGGGCTCACCTTCATCCTTGACAAGCTCCACTCCATCTGAGGAGTTTGCTCCCTTGTGGGGACATATCTTTACATATCTTTACAGCTGGATTATTGGTTTAGGAAAGTCAAATGCCCTGAGATCACAGATACAAGGTAACTGTTTATAGAGGAGAGAAGAGGGAGAAAATCAACAAATTCCTGTGATATATTGTATGTCATCTGTACGTGACACTCTGAGACCTTCAAATGCTTGAACGAAAGACCTAAATGTAATTTAGTTAGTAAAAATATACCTTAGTTATAATAAAATGATAATAGTGGAACTTGGCAACAGAGCAGCTAATAAATACTACACTTTTGAAATGTGCCTGAGATCCAAGTACATACTCTTTTACTGTGCAGTTAAAGCATGTGGCAGGACATGCTAGACCAAGATTTTCTTTTTGTCTTTCCAGTGGAAAACTAAAGTTCTTTGTTTAAGTGAAGCCCATTGGGAATTTTTCTTAAGTAAAACAAGGAGCTAAAGAATTCCATTCCCTTTTGCCAATTTTTTCCCTCCTTCAAGCCAAATTATCGATTAATGGAGCATTAAATATCAAATACTGTCTAGTTATGTTCATATCCTTTTTTATTTAGGCTCCTTCAATACTTTTGAGTTGGTGCTTCAAATACAGCTGGGTTAAAAAATGAGATTCTTTATTGGGACAATACTACCCCTTCAAAATTTTTTTGGCCTTATAAAAATAAAGGTCAGAGTTATTAAATTTGCATACTTAACCCTATTTTGATTTTTTTAAAGGAAAAAGTATCTGTATTCCTGTAAGATCTTCTTCTTCCTGAGCTTCATTCTTTGCCTTCCTCATTAGCTGTCTCCATTTCGGTACCTTATCGTTTTGCCAGCAGAGCAGCCAAGTGAACGCTTGACCATATTTTTGTCTGGCTCGAGTGAAACCATGATCTGACAATAGAATACTTTTCTCTGGGTTTTCCTTCTTCCCCCAGGGAACCATACTTCAAGGGCAACCTGCTTGTCCAGCATATGAACATGTGGAAAATCCACTGCTATGCACTAATCATTTTCAGATGGGCAATTGTTGCTGCAAATCATCCCAAGAGCAGCAGGTTCTCCATTGTAGCACCTAACCACTTCGGGATCACATTGCTCGTAGCTGATCTGGAATAAACCCTTTGCATTTATGTCTTGGGTGGTGACATTGGCTGCATCACACATAAGTAGTAATAAAATTCTTTTTTTTCTTTTTGCCATTGAAATGTTCATCAAAATCTGACACTTTAGCTTGAAAGTATAAATGTAGGAAAAAGTTGAGCTATGCCAAAGATCCGTGGCAGCGAGGCAGAAGCACCCTAAATATTGCCCACAAAATAATCGCTTTCAAAGTTTAGTTCTAAATATTTACAAGGAGACTTGTCACATGCTGGGAGAGAGAAGAACGAGTTTTAAATTTTAAATCATTTCTATTACTGTTCTTCTCAGAATATGAATTCTATTAAACAGCTTTCACTTTTCATCTGTAATTAAAGCCAAAGTTTTCTTTTAATTTTAAAAGCTTGTCCTTGGACTAAAATAACATGGAACATTTTTAAACATCGATCCAAGCTGCCGTAGATACATTTTATTTAAACCACAGAGCCTACAGTTGGATTCCTCACTTTGCCAGATCGGCTACGAACTGTAAGTGTGGCAGTAATGACTGTGGAGTCCTGGATGCTGCACTACCAGCGAGGAGGGTTGTTTTTCTGGAGTTGTTCCTCCCTTTGGGCCTTATTCATGAATGACTTAATCTCTGTGTATGATCAAATGTCATGCAAGTTACTGTGCACAGAAAAATCAAGGAATGTGTCTCTTCCCCGCGTTCCTTACATGGAATTGCTGTGCCTGCCCGGCAAGCAGTTGGAAAGCGGTAAGGGTGGGAAGCGAGCAGCAGCAAAAACACATGCAAAAACCACCAGAAGCAATATAAAAAGAGTGAGACAAAGAAAACAGAGAAAATTTTGAAAGATTGGGTGTGCTGGATTGGGCCGTGCATAGAGAGCTCTAGCTTGCGCAGGCAGCACCAGGTGGAGCAGGGAGCCAGGCTTCTGACTGGGGAGTGTTACAGGGGCAATACATTCACCATGAAAAACAAAAGTGTTCCCCAGTATTTTCTCTGGAGTGTTGGCCATAAAGATTATTTCTGGTGCATGTTTCTGTTAGCTTGCTTCATCTTAGAAAGCAAACATTTACTGTTTTGATGGGCAGATCTCAAGAAGTTCAGGGAATCAATGCTGCTTAGTCTTTTTATCCTCTTGACCTAATTGCTTGTGTGGTATAATTCTGCACTTTTGCAGGATGTTAAACCACTTCACTTGAAGCCAGGACAGAGATTTTTATTAGTTGTGATATTAATTACATGATGCATGCCATACGGGATCTTTTCTTGTGATGTTTTGGTATTTTCTTAGAGGACCAGCAGAAGAGAGGGGCTGAAGCGGTGCATGGCTGTCTATATTTATACTGGCCTCTGCCTTCATCTTTTAAGTTCCAACACAGTTTTCACTTGTGTTAGGTGCCATTCTTAGTTAAGAATGAAGAAAAGAGTTATATTACCCAAGTTGTTTTTCTCATCACCAACACCCTGCGGCCACTGCACGAAATTTTGTCTGTCTCTCCGTGCCGTCTTGCGGGGGACGGATTGCTATAGCAGGACTCCCACACCAAGCGGTGACTGGCGACAAATGGGGAATAACTTGACTCAGGCACTGAACTTCTCCAGCTGTCAGTGGGAACTACACTTGTTTGTCCGGGACAGTGACTGGAATAGTCATTTAGCTCTTTTTGAGACACTTTCCATCCCTCTAGTACTGACAATGGACTTAAAAGATGTACCTCGCTTTTCAGGTAGGTTATGGCTGGAGTATCATTTTAGCTCTAGGAGGCAAAAGACAGAAGGAAGGACAGGGAGTGAAGGGAGAAAGGAAAACCCACAGCCAGGAAGCAAATACAGGTGGGAAAATGAGCAGAGGCTTTTGCAAGGTTGTAAAGAAAGGAGAGTGCTGGGAGAGGGCAGGGAAAGGGGGAGGTAGAATTGAGGACAAGAACAAAAAAGGAAGAATAAAGGAGACAGCAATGGAGGGGAAGGAAGAGGAAAGAAAAGAGGTCAAAGAGATGAAGGTAAGAAGAGAAAATACTGGGGAAGCAGATACGATGGAAATACTGGTAGGGATCTGGAGTGTAATGGGGAAGGGCCGCAGAACAAATTAGAGGAGCATAGGAGATACAAGTGTTCTTCACAGTCCAAAATTAAAAGTTGGACATTTTACTTTACAAAATATTTGAAAAACGAGGGTAGGTAAGGATTCAAGATATGGACAGTCTTCTTGGAAAGCACCTTTGAGTCTAATTACTGTGTCTTGGCATTTTCTTCCATGTTACACAGGCTAAGAGCAAATACACTTCCAGAAAAGGGTATGGCCTTGCTAGAACACAAAGCAAATTAACCCAAACTGTTGCTCACAACTCAGGTAAAAGAAGCCCAGAACTTAGTCTGGGACTGCGAAATACTCTTAATTTTGGTGGCAGTGGTGGTAGTCACAGGGGTGTCTGTTTGCATGAGATGTGTGGCTACTAATTTGCCTGTTTCTTGGTTCTTCCACAGTATCTGACTAAGCTGGACATAAAAGCATAGAAGATTTTTCAATATTTGACTTAATCAGATCCAGCACAGACTTTGGTGAATCCCACCAAGATCTGTTTTGAGAACTGGAACTAGTTTGCAGGCTACTGTAAGACAGTTTGGCCAAGTGTGGAGGACTCTTGACACCCAGCGTTCTTGAAAGTTTAAACTTCTGCCTCTGCTCCTTTCTGTACATTTTTCAGATCAAATACTCGGTTTGATTTTTTTTTAAGTCATCATCTGTAAGTTGTAGGCAGAAAATCTTCTCAACCCATTGCATAGTTGGCTGAGGGCAGTGTCTCTGTGTGTCTCTGAGATAAGCGTTGTTCAGTAGCATAGAAAGAGAGTCACCCGGGACGGACCACTAGTCTGATCCTGCATGGCAAATCGTGCATTCCTGTGTAGTTTATGAGATATATGAACCTGAAATATGTCATGCCAGATCAGATTGTACATATAATTCGCAAGTTGAACAAAAGGTTTTGTTTCTTTTTCCCCCATCATCTTTTAAGGAAACGGAATTTATCTGAATTAAAAACATGATTGGTGATGACGAGTGGGTGGTTCTGTTTACCCTGCCACATTATATAGTACCACTTTTACTCCTTGTTTGGATAGCAGTCACAAGACCCAGATATCAAGCTGTGAAAGTATTTTTCTTGCAGCAGCCTTTCTTTTTTTGGCAGGCAGTGGCTTTGGAGATGCCTTGCGTTTTGTCATGTGATTGGACTGCTGATGAGGTTTCTGTTCTGCCTCATTTTCCTGGATTCCATCTGAATTAACTCTTCTCTGGGTTGCGATCGTTAGCACACTTCTGAATGAGTGGGGCTTTGCATCATAGTGTAATAAGCTCCTAATACTTAGTCTCTGTAAGGAAACAGCCCGTAAAGAAGGAATTTGCTGCATTTGTTCCACGTGACAGAAATCTGTTTTCTGTACCTCCAGCTGTCCACATCAAAACCACATTCCTTCTTCACAGTAATATTCCTTCCTGAAACATAGGAAAATAAGGGAAATGACTCGTATATAATAGTTCCATCTAAAACCATTCGGCTTAGTCTTGTAAACACATAAACTAGTTCTTTTTTTATTTAAACTGAAAATGTAGATGTCAAAGATAGAGAAGGTGGATATGTCAAACACATATGGTTTCTATTGCATCAGAGGCTTTCTTAATTTTGGTATTCTAATTGAAAAGACATATTTGAAAGCATGCTAGCTTTACAGAAACTAATCTATCTGTCTCTGGCAGGTCTAGGTTTTATTCTTCCATCTATCACCACACTCTGGAAACGTTTTCCACTTTAAATGTACAGCAGTAACAATATCCCTCATGGACTTTGAGTTGCCTCAATACTCTCAGTGCTTGATGTGGAGGCGTGGTTTGGGGTAGTTGATGTTGGGGGAACTGACAGGGGCTTAAAGAGGAGAGAATTAGGAAGAGGCGTCAGGGAAGGAATGGGAATAGGGACTGTAATTTATTCATAAGTTTTTTGCATTATTCCTGGATAATTTATAACACAAAATGCCTTAGGCTAACTAATATCTTCACTGGACAAAATTTCTAACCACATCAGAGAAATACTGCAGGTCTGCTTTAAAATACAAGCTATCTTATAAATGTCATGAAACAACTACGTGCCTCGGATAAAGCAAAATTTCAGTTTGGCATCCAATGCATATTCATTTTTCCTCCTACAAATAATAGGCAAAAAAATCTATTAAGTTTACCTCTGAAATAGGTACATTTGAAATAGAAAACATTTATGTCTCAGATACGGCTGTTAGGTTTTCTGCTAGTGTGGGCTTTAACTGCAGGTGCATGCTCTGCAGAGAGCTGAGCAGTCTACGTCTGCTTGCAGGTTTCGATGGGGTGGGATGTCTTGTGAAGCTGAGTTAGAACCTGCTCTCCAGCAGCGCCCTGAGCCCTTTGCAGCACCGGTGCTGGGCTCTTGACCTGCTGCAGTGAGTGCACTGAATGTGCCACTGTCTTTGGTCTGAATTCTCTATAAATCCACCTTTCCCAAGCATACAGAATATTTAAAATAAATTACCTTTTTTTAATCCACTAATGTGTAGGATATGGAGTCCACAAAGGTCATAGAGATAAATTTATTTATTAAATGGAAATACTTGGGCCCCAAAAACATTATGAATCATTTTGGTGTTTTAAGTTCAGGATGCAGAGTAAATTATTCCAAAAATAACAGTAGCCAAGTGTCATTCCCTCCAAACGTTTGTGTAATATCTCTTTATCTGTGGGCAGATGACTGCTATGTATAATCAGAGTCAGACTTTTGTCAAATTGAGACTAAGTAAACACAGCTGAACGCAAGCAGTTGGACTACAACTTTTTTGAGTTTTGCCAGTGCTGTATGACCTTGAAAATGAGTGTTTCTTCAGAACAATCTGCTTTCTATATGGAAGAATTTTTAGTGTTTCAAATCAACAAGTGTTGATTGGAAATTTGTTCTCTTGAGTTTTTAGGTTGTTTATTTTGGGTTTTGTCCAAATAAATGAAAAGCGTGCATTTGCCCAAAGGAGGGCATCCTTTCCACTGCTTAGGATTTAGGAATGTTTTGTGAAGGAACATTTCTTGCCTGTATTTATGAGAACAAGAACAACAGGGGAAAAGCTGTAAACTCATCTGAAGTTTCATTGTATAATCTGAGAGCATTTCCTACTCTTTCCTTGAAATATAAATGCCTTTTTTTGTTTGTTTGGTTGGTTTTTTTGTTTTAATGTGCAAGTAAACGTAGCATTTAGGCGATTTTTATGCCACAACATATCTAGATACTGTTTTCATCATCCTCAAAAAATTAGTGCTTCTATTTATAAGTTGTATCCATTTTTCTAAAACTTAGCCTCCTACTGAACATTTTCTACCTATCCTATTTTTCTCTGAGAAGGAAATGAGTCTGATTTCATTGACATACAGGAGTACAATTTCAACCGTAGCTTTAGGATGTGAATTTTCTGCTTTTACATTACCAATCATTTGAACAGAAAACATTTTGCTCTCTTGATGTTAAAGGCCACAGCATTTGGAGTCTCGAGGAGGGTTTGGACAGAAGTCAAATAGGAGTCTTGCTCAAAAATTCGTCTTTCAGTAATTACAGCAAGTGAGTTGCATCCACTGCCAATATCTCTGTTTCAAGGCACTTCTTTTGAAGGGATTTTTCTTTCATTTTAAGTGCTGTATACAGACCAGCTTACTCACCAAATTCAGGGGTAGGACACGTGCACTGTTCCGTCCAAGGGAAACTCTCCCAAAGTCCCTGTGCTTCATATCCACAAGACGTACTTCCCAATCTGCCTTTTTTGGAGGGGGGGAGAGCAATTACCATTTTCAAACAAATACTCATGGCAACACCAGATTAATACCAGCAGCCAAGCATGCACAGCACCTTGTATTTGATGGGTTGCTAAAGCATGGTTTTGACTTTGCAAGCTAAGTTACCATCGCAGCAGGTAGTCATGCATGTTTTTTGAAAGAACCGCAGCAGAAGTCTCTTCTTCAGTTTTCAATTCCCCTACTGTAATAGCAGAAGAAAAATAAGGATGCGGTTGGAAATGGGGAAGGGATGGAAGAGGAAGAACATGATAGAAAAGAAGTCAACATGACTGAAAAGCTATTTTAATTGAGAATTGCGCACAGTGGATATACCTGTACATTCCTCTATGTTTCTGTGTTTCGTTCTCTGTACTGAAATGCAGATTTCAGAAACAAAGCAGGAGGCACTGCTCCCAGGGCTGGCTGAGCAATGTGGCTTCTTAACATTAACCAAAATCATCTGGAAATGGCAGGGTTTTTAAGACACTGTGTTTTTTTCTCTGGTCAGCTCCTCCTTGGGGTCTAAGGGTACAGACACTTAGGAGTGTTGGCATCCTGGTTCTTATTCTGGCTTCCCTGCTTCACCACAAAGGCTAATGGAACTTGTAAAAATACAAACAGAATGGGCCAGGTGTCATCTAAGCCTACAAAGTGGGTCTCTGGGTGTTTGGTGGGTGCAAGGCAAGTACTACTTGCAAAACTTAGGACCACTAGGCAGAACTTGCCTTGAGTTATAAGAGCATGCAGCAGCCAGCTGTGTTTGAGGTGTGAGAGGAAGTGGAGAGCCTTGCTGTGGATGGGTGCTCTGGGTGGTCAGCAGCCTTCAGGGTACATTGAGGATGTACCTTATTGAGGTACATAGAATCATAGAATAGTTAGGGTTGGAAAGGACCTTAAGATCCATCAAGTTCCAACCCCTCCTGCCGTGAGCAGGGACACCTCACACTAAACCATGTCACCCAAGGCTCTGTCCAACCTGGCCTTGAACACTGCCAGGGATGGAGCATTCACAACTTCCTTGGGCAACCCATTCCAGTGCCTCACCACTCTCACAATAAAGAACTTCTTGTATCTAAGCTGAACTTCCCGGGTCTAAGTTTAAACCCATTACGCTTTGTCCTATTGCTACAGTCCCTGATGAATGTACCTTAGGATGCTCCTACCTGAAATAGTAGTTGCCTAGGAAGTGCTATCAGGAGAGTATTTTTAAAAGATATGCTTAACCTCAAGTGATAGTTGGGGTTGATGGTGTATGCCAGCACTAGCAGAGTCCTGCCTTCAGGCTGGGTGAGCCACTCTTAGCGGTGCTCTGAGGGGCTAGTTTTGCTGACACCTTGTTAGTTTGTTCATCTGAAGTAGAACAGTTGGTGGCAGCCAGCTAGGTAGGTTGTGTGAGTGCTTTCTGTGTCCTGATGAATTTGTACCCTCAAATATAACATTTACTGGTGGTGCACAGTCCGTTTGCCTGCTGTTTTAGAAGCAGTTGTCCACACGTGGAATTTGCCTCATTTGCAGGCCTCCATAACCTTTGCAAACTGTAATGTACGGGCTATTGTTTTGCAGGAAAGCTTAGGCTCACAAGCAAAAGTAAAAAGTCAAATACTCATGCAAAATGAAAGAAAAAGCTTTTATCATTTTAAAAGTGAAAACAGAAGAACCACTAATAATAGCAGCAAGTTAATTAGAGAATATACAACATTCTGGTTCACAGAGTTTAAAGCCTCTTTATTGTAGCTGCTTTGCTTATGCAGCTGCTCAGAGTCCTCTCATCGTCCATGCAAAAGCTCAAAGACTAGTCTTTGACCATGTTGGAGGGATCAAAGGATCTCAGGTTTTTTTCACTACAGTTGTTCACTATAAAATATGAACATTATTTATGTCTGGAGCCATGTCATCCTGTCTCATTGCTTTTCCCTCTACAAATGGAAATTCAGGGTCTTAATTCTTAACAGGGAGGTGAGGATGCAAGGCTATCTATACAAACACATGATTGGTGCAAATGCTGCTTACCCTTCGGAATGCATCTAAGCAGGTCAGGGAAGAGACATAAGCATATTACAGAAGTGTGAGTTACTCCGAGATTAATTTGGTTGCTCCATGAGCAAAAGGTCCTCTCTGATTTCCAACTACATCTGTATGAGGATTTTCATTCTATGCATGCAGATATTTTCCATATTTTTGTGCATATATATGTAGCCCAGTTTCTCCTGATTGCACAGAGTGCTGGGTGAAGGGTTATTTTGATGTATAGTAACAGAAGAGAAGACTGGCTATTTATACATGCCAGTAAAGTTTCTGACCTGTTTTTGGTCTACAGATCTTTCAAATTAGTCAAAATTCATATTTTTTGAGTATGTCATTTGATTTAACCATAAATACCATGCAACTTTACTGTAAATATGTATGTGTGTTTTAAGTCTGATACAGCAAACTATTGCAGAAGTCCCTAATAGAAACCTCCTGACTTCCAGGAAAACATGTATGAGCTAATGTAAGCCAAATATGCAGTAGATATGACATTATTGCCTTCTGCACCTGATTACATACTTTTGAAGCGCGCTATCTCTCTACCAACCTGACGTTTTTAAACAGTATTCACCCTGTATAGAGGAAAAATATTGTGAGGGGCTGCTTCAGATAACATTGTCTTTGATCTTGGGGGCTGATAGCCAGCAATTCGATTAGGTTTTAGAGGAGGCTATTGGCATTACCTGCTGTTAGATCATGTCCATTATTGCAACTTGGGCCTCACTGGTCAAGGTAATCAGTGCTTTTTTGGGAGAAATATATTTAGTAGTTCTACATAATACATTTTTCTCCTTGGTAATAATACATTGTGCTTCAGTCATTTGTCATTTTGTTAGTTCAAAGGCATGGATTACTTTTTGAACACTCGTTATTTAAAAGATATGTGTTATTATCGTCACAATTATTATTACTACTATTTTGGTGTAGTTGCTATTTAGGTATAGTTTCCAGTGGTCAGTGTAGCTTTTTCAGGTGAGAGCTGTTTGCAATGATCTCAGAGAATTGGCATCTTCACTCAGAGAAAAAGCCTGGGCACGTTGCCCATGGTTCGGATACTCTCTATTTAAAAGCAAATCTGTTTGGCTTGAGATATTGTGGCTTACAGTCCTCTACAGCTCAGCAATTGCATCTTTGCAAACTGCTCTTCCTGGGATGAATGGCAAGGGGTTTGAATACGCCTCATTGTTATGCAGCGTGTCCTACAGTTAAAGGAGCCAAACAGCACAGTAATAATCTCTGCAGCATCATGAAGTGAGTTTTACAGAGGCCCCAAAATTCATGCGATTGTGCAAGCAGTATATCAAGGTCAGGATGAGCTATGAAGCCCTGTTTCTCCACAGCAATCTTTGCTACAATATAGGTCTGTTAATGTGGCGTAGCATTGCTGTCTTGGCTCAGGCAGTGTGCTATGCCACGTGGATACACGATGCCCTTCTACATGGTGCACATTTGCTCAAGAGTGCCTCAACGTCTGAGGCCCCAAGTGCTCAGAAGTCTGAATTTGGTCCCATATTGTTATCAGTTGACGATGCTTCCCTGCTGGTTTCTTGAAAATCACTGTCTCCAAAAGCAGCAGTGTGTGTTGAATAACAAACCCCTTCACATTCAGACTCTTCAGGTTTGGGAACGGAGCCAACATTCTTGAAGAATGATTTAGTGGCCAATAAACATCTGCAAAGTCTGTAAGACTGTCAGAAGCAGTAACATTGAAAGTAAAGATCGTATCAGTAGCAATTCCCCTGTCCTGACAAAGCATTCAGTGCAAATATTTGTTCTGTCATCCTTACTCTCATTCCCGTTATCACAATTAGTTTTACATGTTTTGCCAAAAGAGCAATTCCATCTTCTTCCACAAAGCTCTTCACATCCAAGGCCTTTGCAATGTTTAATACCAGCCTGCTACTGTTTCAGGACCTCCTGCACATGCTCCCTTGGAGTGCAGGAGCACTTACGCAGAATCTGCTGTGAAGGACTTTTTCAACTTTCAATTAGTGAGCATCTGCAGTGTTAAGGTTTTGCTGCTCCTTAAGGATCCAAGCTCAGTCTGGCTGATTTATTACACTGCACCAATCTCCACAATAGCCAGGGTAGTCTTTGAGCTCTTCTAAGCACAGTTCTCCTGCAGAGCCATTGAAACTGCACTGAGCTAGGACTCAAACCACTTCAACTGCAACATGGTTTTGGAGAAGAAGGTGGTGTTTCTACTTTTTCAGAATCTCTTGGCAAATAAGTACATCTACCTCAATAATTCTAGGCATGCAATTCTGCTCCAAGAGCTTTCCCCCTTTTCCCTGGTTTGCTGTGCTGCCTCTCAGTCACTCAGTGAGTGTGTTTTCAGGAGAACTGAAAACACAGCCCTTTCTGAGATGCTTCCCAGTTTACTAGAATCTCTGAGGGCTTGTTCAGAAGGTGTCTGGGATATTTAAGTTTGGGAAGAAATCCTGTAGTGGAAATGACACCAGTACAAGTTGTGGTAAGCAGGAGCATGAAGACTACAATAGCTTCACAAGGGAAGGCAAAGGGAGCAGAACTAAAACCTCAACCGCAAAAAAAATGCAATCAAACACTAAAATAATTATTGTGCAATTGGAAGTGAGAATAATCCACAGGCAGCTATTCCCCCTGTGGCTCATTCTTTCTGCTGGTTATACTGCATATGGTCAGGAAGGTGTGTGACTACGGCTTTCTGTGTAGGTTCCTGTGAGAATGAATTTCCCGTCACATTTCTAGCTGGATTAGGAAAGAGATTCTTTCCTGATGTACGTGAGCTGGCCCAGTTTGAAAGAGGCCTCAAAAACCAACTCACATCCTTGCAGCTTGCTGGCACTTCTCTACCAGCAAAGCACTGAGGTGAACACAACTGAGCATCTCAGGATTAATCAGGATGATTAATTTCATGATGTGCCATTCAGTGTGATTTCATATGTTCCATCTAGTCCTTTGCGAACTTTAATAAAGTTGCTTTCATCCCTTCCAACCCAAACTGTTCTATGATTCTATAGGATGTCTGTAGGATTTCACAAATGGGGAACTGAGGCACCAAGCAGTCACAATTTGAAGTCACTTCAGATACCTAAGACCTTGTGGATGCTCCTGATTTCATGGCTCTTTTGTAGTGATAGGCCAGGCGGTAAAGGGTTAAATCTTAAACAGAAGAAGTTTAGGTTAGATATAAGGAAGAAGTTCTTTACTGTAGGGATGGTGAGGCATTGGAGTGGGCTGCCCAGGGAAATTGTGAATGCTCCATCCCTGGCGGTGTTCAAGGCCGCATTGGACAGAGCCTTGGGTGACATGGTTTAGTGTGAGGTGTCCCTGCCCATGGTAGGGGGATTGGAACTAGATGATCTTAAGGTCCTTTCCAACCCTAACTATTCTGTGATTCTGTGATTCAAAGTACAACTCTTGTTGGCTTCATTTGTGAGTGCTCAGCCCTGCTGAAGATGAGAGCTCAAGCTCTTGACTCAGACTCCAGAGACTGGGGAATGTACCATGGCATTTGTGAAAAGGTCGGTTAAAACAGCTTATGGAGCCGCACAAAAATGTTTTCCACAAGCAGAGACTGTCAATCACTAACACGATTTACTTGGCATTGTTAAATACACTCATCTGTTATCTTCTTGCATTTCCGTCCTGCAACAGCCTTGGAGCTGCTGCTCGGTGGCACTGAGGTTGTCCTGGGAAAGGTCTTACGTACTGCTCCAGGTTCAGCCCCGGAGCAGGTCTGTCCTGCGCACTGAGTGTGGCGGTGACCGCAGAAAACACCGCGTGTGATTGTGTTACTGTATCTCATGGTACACTTAGCGGGAAGGCACACTGCTTAGGCATTCCCATTTTTATGCATACATAATATATAAGCATATACAGATACATGTATATGAATATATATGTATCTCCTTATAGATATTATTTTTTAAATATGACAGGTAACCCCTTGTTTTGTGAGGGTTACATTTGTAGAGGATCTGTAGGGGATCTGTTGTGCAACAGTTGTTTGGATTTACCATGAAGCTCTTTTACAGCTTAGAGGCATTTTTATGGCTGTTTGACTGTTGGAGCCCTGTATGTGCTTCTGCACTTCCTTACAGGCTGCTTGAATTTTTATGATTGTGATCGCACAGAACGCAGTCAGCTTGGGACATAACTTAGGTACTTGGGGTTTAGTATTTGGATGTAAGTATTGCGCACATCCCGGTGCCCCATGTGGTGGATGGAAGTAGCTATGTTTAAAAAAGTCATACGTGTCAGTCTTCTCCTTATCTTACAGGCAAGGGAAAGAAACAGTGAATTTTCTGTCTCTGACAGACTTACCCATTCTTTACTCCAGGCTGCTGGCTAAGCACACCCTGGAAATCAGTTCTGGCATTCACTTAGAAGTTCCTTCACTTGCATGAAAATACAGCACCTTGTAATTTAAAGTGCCTTTGTGCAGCATGTGCCATGTCTGAGCGCTTGGCTTTCAGGGGCTCGAGAGGAGCTGGCTCCTGCGAGCGGGGCCACGGGAATGGGGGCTCATTTCTCCGAATTCTGCAGGAGGCTTCTGAAAATACCCTGTGTGCACGCATTCATGTCATAACATTACACCGCATGTGTAGGGTCTGCTCCCAAACCCACAGCCAACTAGCATAACAAAATCAGATTTTACTGCGGTAGCATCAGCCTAGGGTTGAAATACAGCTTTGAAACCCTCCCTTTCACCCTGCTTTTTTAATGAAAAACAATGGGGCTGGAGTGTAATAGTGCTTACCCTGGCTGCATTTGACTTTAGCTTTTTACTTTTAAAGCCTATTTTAGTCTTTAAGAGCTCCCAGCTAAACATTTTAGATCCAGAGTGAAAGCCTGGACTATGCCTGCCTGCACAACAGTGAGATTCCTGGGGGGGAAAAGGATATTTTTATATTAAAAATAAATGAACACAGTGGTACGTTTTCTCCTTCCTATCTCTTACTCTTCCTTTTCTTAATGAATCTACATTTGCCATTTTCTAATTTTTTCTTTTGACATCCCCTTTACTCTTTCCTTTATTTCTTCCTTTTTTTTTATTTCCTCTTATCCTTTCTCCTCTTTTCTTTACTTTGCCCTTCCCTTTCCATGCTACCTAACTCACTTTTCAGTGTTAACCCATAATGGTTTGCATTCTTCCAATCAGCTACTTCATTTTCCAATCAGCACAGCATATGCTATAAATCCCTTTCTAAGTAACACCCAGAAAAATGAAGCCTAGGTCAGTTATTTGTTTGTAAATTATGGAATGCACATGGGAGACTATCACCAAGGAGTCTGACAGCATTACACTATTAATTACATGCCAACTCAATGAGGAAACATTTGATTTCAGTCAGCTTTGCAGCAAACTTGAAAAGGAGATAATACCATATAACCGTCAGTTCATTAACAGCTCGTCTCTAACACTATGCAGCCCAACTCCCATTATAAGCTCTACTAATGATCTGGCTGAGAAAACAAATCTCACACAGTGCCCTGCACCTCACCGGAGAGAACACACTGTCACTGGTCATGGGAAATTTAGAGCTAGCCATGACAGCCCGAACAATGAAGTGATTTACACCAGGTTTGTATGTAGTTTGCTAACTCATAAATTCTTACATGCAGGTGCATAGCACAAGGCTGTAAGACTATTTGCACCATGTCTACTATTATGTGGGGCTTTCAACTCACTTATTCATGCAAATATTAATATAGATGTGCAAACTCAATTCTCTTTTGCAGTTTATAAAACACAGCTATCGCAGTCTCTCTGGGCATGTACACTCATTTTATAAAAGTCACATGTATTAAAATGTAACTAGATGCTTACTCCCACTTCAGCAGGCTCCAGGCTGCATAGGGAAAATAAGTCTTCAGGTTCCCAGGTATTCCAGAAAAAACCTTGAGTGGTACCAGCCCCTCACAGTTAAAGCTTATATCTGGTGTTTTGGTGCAAGAAGAGAATATAAAAAAAAATATTCCTCTGAAAAGGCTTGCTCTGAGATGTGATGGCAGAGGGACATTTCCAACCCTGGCAAGACCCAATGTATGGGTCTTAATAGAAGAGGTCAGACCAGGGCTAAAGCTGTTCCTGGGAAAAATAAAACAACACTGTGAGAACAGGGAAAAATATTCACTATAGCTGTCACTGTAAACATAAATTGTCATTATACAGCTTGTTCATCTGAAAGGATGTAACAGCTGATGACAGGTCAGTTGTTACACTTGGTGTCACTGTGAAGCCAAAGGAGTGAGGTAACAGGGTTGTGGGGATGACTTCTTTACAAGCTGCTCCATAACCTCCTTCTAGAAGAAAGAGAGCACAGTGGTAAATGCGAACTTTGCTGAAACTTTGTTTTCTCCAGAGCCTGAGCCCAGAGCTCATTCCTGTGAGTTTCTGAGAGCTCTCCTCCTCCCACCCGACAAAAGGACATGGTAATAAATCTTTGTCAGTAGAAATCCGGTACCCTGCTGAGATTGGACCAGCTGCGATGGGTATCATGCGCACTTCCGGGTCACTCTGCCTCGCTGTGTCTGCAGCTGCAGGTCATCTGAAACTCCAGTGGGGACTTCTGTCCCTCCACCAAAGGGCTCTGCTGCACGAGCACTGCCAGCCCCAGTCGGGTGTTTGCACACAAACCTGCCCAGAACAGGACCCACTCTGGGCAGGAGTGGCTTCACAAAGGACAACACTGAGCAGGTTGCCTGTGGAGGTGGCCTGGGGTCTGCAGGAGGTCAGCCACCGGTGCGAGTTTGGGGAACGTTTCTTTATGAGACTGTGGTTTGGAGTCTCTTCCAACGTGAGCTTTTCTGTCTTGCGCTTATCATCCTTAGTAGGTCTTACGTTCCTGAGGAAGCCTAGGGGGGTGGTGCAAAAGACAAAGGGTTTTAAGAGTTTCTGTGCTGGATCAGATGAGTCCTGTCTGTGCGTAGAAAGCCTTTGGTAGTGGGGTCACTGGCTGAGCAGTATCCACATTCAGAAACTCGTTTGCCTGTTCACATCAGGCTCAAAATAGGAGACCTGAAGTTTGCTCTTTTGGTTTCTTTTTCAAAAGATGCTACAGTCTTTGCACCAAAATTAAATGACATTTCTTATAAGACCACAGACTCTGGCCTGGTGCTTTGGGCTGTAGTTTGCTCCTGCTGAGTAGACTGGGCTGAGCCATCTTCCCTCCCCACATGTGGGTGGACATTAGTGATGTTTGATTCGTGGTTTTCCTTTGGGATCCTTAGGGAGAAAAGGAGCTGTGTGAATGCAGAAGAGTGCAGGAATATTAGCTCCAGTTAACCCAGTTTTGTTCTTGGAGAACCAGACACCTGAAAGTTGTATGTCCCCCGAAATTGCGGTTTGGAAAATACCAGAGTCAAGGTGTATGTGTGTGACCTACAGAAATACCTCATCTCACCACTAATTTACTCACATATGTAAACTTCATTTGTCATTCAGCTGCCCCAAATTATTTCCTGTTCCTCCCTCTTTTTCCTCTTCTTGCTTGTTTTGAAAATGCTGGTCAACACATGTTAAGCCAGAGTCTCCAAAACCAGCAAAAGAAGGTTCAGGAGAGGCAGCAAGAGAAACAGCTGAATAACATTGCCAATTTTAAAATGAAGATAAGTTACACAGGACCTTTTATTGAACCAACAAATATTTTATAGTGTTCACCATATAGGGCCAGCAGTTCTTTTTCCCCCTTCCTCTTAAGCTAGAATAGAAGGTGTGTAATTCATCAGGAATCTGTACATGTTTAAGTGCCTTTAAGAAATATTGTGGTCATGTGGGGCTGATCTACTGTGTCTTGACTGCCATGTCCATTTTTTCCCTGCTACATAATGTTCTGTACCCTTCCCTCTCTGTCGCATTCCCTCATTCACACGTTCTTTCCCCTGTTGGTTTCAAGCCATCTTTGCTTTGTCAGTGTTACCTGATAACACAAAGCAGAGTTTTAAGCCAGTTGTTGCAGTTCAGCTTGAGCTGTCTGTAACGCTATGTGGGGGGAGCAACATGGATGCTTCTTGGTCCACGTAAGTGGTTGGTCTTTCCTTTGCTGTTCCCAACAGGGCCTTTAGGTGAAGTCAGTTCATCACCACACACGTGATATTCTTAGTTCAGAATTCTTAGATCCAAAGAATAAAATGTAACCGTAATTAACATTATTTATCACACCCTGAAGTCATCCAAGTATATAAAAGTTACTAGTCTGGACCCAGCAAATGCTAAAGGTCTAAATTGTTCTGAAATATTTGAATGTGCCACAAACACCACGTAGCCAGGGAGCCTTTGTGTGTTGTAAACTGGAGAAGGCGTATGTGCTACAGCATTTATGCTGTGCCTTTCTTACCTAATACTGGACGCAGTGTGTAAAAGGACACTGTGTATATACTTAGATGTGTATCTCCTTGTGAATTATTTGTGTATTAGCTTGACAACAGTCAGGTGCAATGGGAATTTACTGGAGATACGTGATGCAATTGTCCAGTTTAAGGATGATTACCTGAAAGAACCCTGGGGTTTATTTTCTTCATGTGGGCCTTTGTGACAGCAGCAGAACAAAAGAAAACATTTAAAATATAAGAAATCTTGGAAAATTCTGCTCTTAAATGCTTTTGAAATGGTCAGAGTATTGCTTAGGTATGTTGTCTTTGGACTTCTGAAATTCATTTCCATCGCCGCTAATATGGGCTTGCAAGCTACCTTGCAAGAGAGCTGTCAGGATCAGCCACTGACTGTTTATGAAGAAATTCTGTGGCGAAAGAAAAAAGAAATATTGCCACATACACTATTAATAATTATGTGAGTCCTGACAAATCCCGTACTGCATCACAAAGCTGATATTGTCCAGTGACTACACTCTTGGCACTGCATGCTACAGTAAACTGTATACTGAAAACTCATACTGATGGAAAGGTATACAGGATTCCATTGGTAAGTGATTTATAGTGACTTCCTATTATAAACAAGAGGGAACAAATATCCCGCCTTGTTGGTTTCTTTGGACGGCTGCTGAGAGCAGAATGAGACATTCCTGGCCAGGCAAAAGCTGATTCTCTGGATGCTTGCAGCTGGAAGCAGAATGAAGCACCAGAAAGTGAGATACAGATGACAATCCCTAATTATAAATGATTACGTTTCCATTTTCATGGTGCTTAAAACTTTCCAGTTGTAGGGCCAGCGATCACTGGTTTACGTGATTTCAAACCTTGTAACTAAAAGATGCTTCTGATGTTTAATATTAAATAGACTTCCCGTATGAAGTGTATGCCAAAAGCCTACCAACATCCTTTAACAAGAAGCACATCGCTTCCTGAGACAGAGCAAACCACCTTCAGCATCAGCTTCTTTTAGGGTTTCAAGTAATAGACATGCTATTGAGCACAATTGTCGTTTGTTTCAGATAGTTATGTGTGCTGGCCAGTGATAGGCTATTAATAAACTTCATTGTACATCCTATCAAATAACATGTTGTGCGATGGTCAAGAAACCGCACACTTTCCATATTGAGAATGTTGGTTTTCAGTTTACTGAAAACAGTCGTGCCAAAATGTTTCATGAAACAGTCTTGCCAAAATGTTGCTTTTGTAGTTGAAGTACACTTTGCAACTGTTGTGCAAATATATCAAAAGCTTTAACTATCAAAAGCTTTATTTAGTATTGGGGGTAGATCAGGTAGATTGCGGAAGATGAAAAAGCAAATTTTCAGACAAGATTCACCTTTTTTTTTTAATTTGATAAAATCTTGTCATCTATGGTCCTTCCCTGGTCAGTGAAGAGCCAGACATTGCCATACTGTACTTCTTCCAGGCTAAGCTAAGCGGTTAAGGCAGTAGTTACACCACCAATTTCACGTCCAAAGGAGAGACATGGTTCTTCCCTCATCCAGCTGACAGCATAGCCATGTGGATGATAATGCTGCCCAAAGGAAACAGTGGGAGGAGTGCTTCTTCTAAGGAGGGCTTTGTGGTCTAGTTTTGCAGCAGCACTCAAGAACATTGGGGTGTGGTGTTAGGTGTGTTGATAACACTTCTTGGAGGACATCTCCATTGTTTGTGTGGAATCTGGACAAGTAGCCTGGATAAAGATACATGACTTACATGGCAGATTTATGGCAAGTGAGGTGAACCCTACACTTCCTTTGGAGTTGGATGGATTTGGTTTGGCTTGCAAGATGTCAAGGAGAGCATGAGGAATTGTCTTTGTCTCTCAATGTGGTCATCCCCATCCCCCAAAAAAAGATGGTAACACTTATTTCCTTCACTTGGGGCTGTTCAGACATATGTGGGCTGCTTGGGTGCTATGGTAGTGCAAACTGGGATATGTTGTTAGAGGTTTGGTATAGCAGAAAATGATTTTTGGCAAGTAAAAGGGAGCCTGTGCTTTGAAATGATGGATTTTCGGACTTCATTGTACTAACTTGCTTTTCCAGCACTTATTAGCAAGAGCTTTGCAAATTATCAATGATGGTTTTACTGTAACCCAGTTTCTAGTTTCTTTGACATAAATTATTTGTCTGGAAAAACATAAAATCTGAATGGAGTAGAAAAAGAAGACTTGTCATTCAGGAAAAACCTTCAGCAAAGTTAAAGAATGGGTAGCTTTCTGCTCTTGGATTTTATTTTTTAGCTTTGCTACTGCTTTTATATACTATGGGCAAAGCGCTTTCTTTTAGAGCTGGCTAAACACCAGTAAAAAATATTTGCAAATACTCCTTCAAATAAACGCTGGAATTGGAATGTGTGTCACCATTCACACCTACTTTCCTCAGAAGTTTGCACAAGCAATTTTTTTGTTCGTAGGAAATATTTTCCAAAAGCAAAAGAAACTGACAGATGCTTGAGAGAGGTGTATTTATATCCAGGTTTGCTCTGGCAACGACATTCATTATTACTTGCCATTTCCATTTCTATACCTACTGACCTATTCAGTCTTAAAACTCCTCTTTAAAATTGTCTCTATTAAAAAAAAAAAAAAGAGGCAGGGCTGAAAAGTTATTTGTAGCCAAGTACAGCATGCAGAAGGAGACTTTTGGTGTCATTTAGTACCTCTCTCTGGACAAATGTTTCTTTTTCCCTTGGTTCTCTCTCCTATGCATAGGTTAAACTTCCCCCTCTTGAGTCCCATTCAAGCATCGATCTAGGAGAGCCTAAGAGATACTTATTTAAGATGTACTCTTTTGGAACAAAATGCAAACCTTGGTCGCTTCTGTACATTTATTTATAAAGCTGTTTTGCCTTAGGAGGCCTGCTAAATCAAATAGCTTGGCAAACTCCTAACCTAAGAAATTAGAGCTGGTCTCCCCGCATTTCTTTGGTGAGACTGGTCTTCAGTGGTCACCTCCAAGTGCTGGGCTGCGTGTCTGCACTGAGCTGTTCATCATCAGTTGGCTGTATGAGAAAATGGGCTGCTGGTCAGTGGTGGCAAAGTCTCTCCTAAGTGGAGAGCTACCAAGGATTGCAATGTACTTTGAGATCTCTTCCACAGGAAGCTCTGTTTAAAGATAGCATCAATCTGATGGAAATCTGGCAATGAGGAGCTGCTCATAAGAGATGCATTACTTTATGAGATTTACATTGCATTTAGGGGCTTTTGGGGTTCCACTTAGTGCTCATGCCGTTTCTGTTTCTTTTGTTCAACTTCTTCTCCATAGGTATTGCAGTTAGGCATTGGCTTCTTGCTCTTCTATAGAAAGTTTCTGTGTCAGGATAGCAAGCCGACTGAATAAAGCTTATACATTTCAACCTGGTAAATATTTCTGGCTTCTCTGTGATGTGAGGACTTCATGAATGAACAAATGTGACTCTTGATGGGAAAGCGTAGCCTATGCCTATGATGCAATTTCATCCTTGAAGGCTGTTAACCAAGTGTGCTTGTTACTTGTGTTCTTCTCAGCCTGCTTCTGTGGCTGAGTCGCAGCCTGTGTGAGGGGCGCATTAAAAACCACACACATCATGTGTAGATGGGTGAAAGTGCTATTTTTAATGCTTACAAGAAGGCATTCACTGAGGGGCAATGAAGCTGATTTTTATTTTTAGTTTTGCAGTTCCTTACATCCTTCTGATTTATGTTTTGAAAAAACAGCTCTGTCACCCTGCAAAACGTAGATGAACCTCCAAGACCAACTTTATTCTCACTATGGGCGAGATAACCTTTGCCCGCACATATGCTGGTGTGGGATGCGCTGGGCAGGGCTCAGCATCAGTTCTGCCAGCACAGTTCTGCTGAGGCTCAGTGAGGTTCTGCCTTACCAAAGCCTACTTCTGTAAGGTTATGTCTCAGGAACCTCCCCACAGCATTTCTTTTGACATGTGCCCTGCTCCAAGCTCAGTGTAGATTTCTCCAGGCAGACAATTGCATGAAGTTGGCCCTTTATATGTGTCAAAACAAAGATTTCATTTGGAAATCTGGTATCAATTTTGGGATTAATCTTGGGTTATTTTTCCATATGCCTATTCCATGAACTTGCTTGTTTTAAAAACTTTTAAGAGAAAATAGACATCTTCTTTTTTTCCTGTTTTCAGAAACCCTGGAGAATGGACCAAATAAGTGTGAAAGGTGAGTAAAGGACTTCACGGTTTTTCAAAATTACTATTGTTATTATTACACTTCTCCTGACATCACATAGCTTTGTAAGCTGTATGTGTAAATATTTGTTACTGCTTGAATCTAGCGCAGCTAACAGAAAAGGAACCAGCAAAGATGAAACATACTGGAAGGAGATCAACGCAGCTATGGCCCTAACGAACCTTGCCCAGGGGAAGGATAAACTACAGGGAACTACCAGCTGCATCATTCAGAAATCATCACATATATCAGAAGTAAAGACTGTTAAAGTGCCATTAGTTCAGCAGTTTTAAGAGATGGGTCCTGTTTTCTTTTTCCTGTCAAATGGACATTTTCCTTGCAGGATCGGTTTTCAGCAAAATCAGATTCACGGCTATGAGCAAATGTGGAAAATAGGTCCCCTTTAACAGTATGGTCAGTTGAAAAAAATAATGTTCCTTCTGACTCAGACGTTTTCATTGTATTAAATGAAATGTTCAATTGCTTCTATAAAAGGCATGTAAATTATAGAAAACTGTTTTTATCAAAACATTAACTTATTTTATGTTAATCAAAGTGCGCATAAGATGTTTGCATTGCTATTACAGTAAGTGCCTTGCTTTCAAAAAATAAGCTATAACGTGGGCATAGTATAACAGTATTATGCCTCAAAATGACAATGCCATAATGCTTAAACTTTGTATATTATTCCAAGTGGGCTTAAGCAGCCTAGGGCTAAAATCATTACTGCTGGAGGCCCTGGAGAGTTGTGCTTGTTTGACTTCTACAAACTGACGAGTCTTAATGGAGTTGTTACATCATTTTCTCTCTCTTTTTTTTAATCAACAGTGTTATAAAAATTGTACAGTATGTTTTGTCAAAGTGACAATGAGGTTGTTATGCATGTTTCTTACCTGTATATGCAGTATATTAAAATACCAAAATCATTCCTTTGAAAAGTGCAATACTCTAGAACACACAAATTTAGGAGATAATTGTTCAGATTATTTTGAACTTATGCATATGCTCCCAGCTGTGTTGCTCATGAAAGATTTCTAGTTGCGAAGGTTCTAACTAGGCTAGCTGCAAAGTCAAGTTGAATTTCTATAATTTTAAAGCTTTGCTGGTGACTTCCTGAAGTTTTGATAGAAGTACAATTGATTTCTTCTTGTATAAAACTAAATCTATAGTGCCATTTATTACTTGCAGTGGAGCTCAAAAAAGTTTCCATGGTGAAACTTACTACTTTAATGTGGTTTAAACATTTTTAGTTTGTATGTACTGCATAAATGAGGACAGTTGATTGACAGTTTGCTTTTCAGTGAGAAAAAGCTATAATATAAACTATCAAAGCCCAAACTAGAAACACAAATGGGAAACGAAACATTGAAAAATCTCAGCGTTCGAGGTGGGAGGGTTTTAAGTAGATACTAAACCATGTATTAAATGTCATGTCTCTAAACTTGACTGCTATTGAGTATAATAATGAGCATAAAAAACAGGTTTATTTTTAAGTTTCATTGGGAGGTGTACGAGTTATTCTTAAGTCATATAACAATAGTCTAATGAGGTTTACAGTGCTTGAATAAACAGTGGCAAAGCCAAGACCAATTTATACTGAATCAGTTACAGAAAACTGGAAAAGAGCTGATTGTTGCTAGGATTTGAATTTTTTTCCTGTGGGTATCCTGTCAGGTTTTTTTCCTACTTACCCCTTTCCTTGTTTCTCTTTTTGGTGAGCCATCAATGAACAAGACATGACTTCAGTCCTGCTCCCACTGAGTATAATGGAAGAACTCCCACTTCAGTGGAAGCAGGACTGTGCTAATGATGAAACTAACTTGCAAGTAGAGGCTGTTTCAGTTGCACTAAATTAGTCAAGATACATTGCAAATATCAGCCTTGGTGTGATTCTTAGGAAACTTCATAATGTAACATAACATGTTGTTGGGTTTATTTAGTGTACAATGAAAATGATTTGATATGAAAATATTTTGTACATATATATTTTTACTTTGTTTTCTAAATTGCTGATTTGCATTGACTTAAAGTGCCAAGCAAGAAATGTATGTCATGACTGTATGAACAGTTGAAGTACATGTTTTACTGACTTGCATCATTATATGTCTAAGATTCCATGACATTAATTTTTGATACTTTACTGGATTTTGACATAATAATGTGAGTTTATAACTAATAGCAGAGAGCTAATACTTCACTTTTGTTCATACTATTATAAGTTATTCTGGTATTAAATATTTTGTGACAATAAATTGATGGTTTTGACAAACTTTTCTGTTTGAAGTATTCACAGTGTTTTTGTCTGTATAAGTGACAGCAAAACGTTTCATGTAAAAAAGGTACTTTTGAGAACTTCTCTGGAGTAAAGCTGGAGAAGACAAGCCATTGTATAAACAACTTGTTTATGGTTCTTTTTTTAGATGATCAAAGCACAAAGAATGATCTGTAAAACACATCAAGTGGGGTTTAAATTTAAGAAATACTTGGCATAATTTCTTGTTACCATTTCCTTTAATTTATTTTTTTTCTACTGCTGCTTTAGAGTTTTCTGAAAATACAAATTCTAATGAATTACATGTGTCTTTTTTTAAATAACAAAAATCATGATCAGTGCTGAGCCAACAGCTAATGAAGACTCAATAATTATTTATGATATTGGAAAAACAAACATTATTACTATTGCTCTTCTTTGTTTCAACATATGTAACCATTTTAGTAAAATAAATAACTGCAAACAACATCTTTTTGGTTTGAATTAAATATTCATTTGTCTGTCCTTAGTCATTTGTGTTTCTGGTTTCCTGCTGTAGTCAAGGTTTCTCTGTACTGGGATATGAGGATGGGATAGGGTTCGCATTAGGGTTAGTCCTGGTGCAGTTATATGAAGCAGTTTAGCACATCCCTGATATACAGAGGAAACTGTAGCTAATCGTTGTACTGAGTCACTGGAGAAGGTACATGAGCTGGGAAAGACTTCGGTCATGTAGGAATCTTCTATGAGCACAGGGATCTTTTTTGAGTAAGGGCTATGTTTGTGTATAGTACCGTGTATAGATGATACACTCTGGCTGTGAAGCCTTGGTGGGGAAGGAGATGCAATCAGCCCATCTAGAAGGTCAGTGCTCATAGTAATGAGAGCCCAGTGCAACTGGGCTCCTAGCTTGTGTGCCTCAGCAAAGTTCCTCCAGTTACATGGGAGGAGTGATAACTAAAGTTTTGGTGGGCACTTGGCATTTTCAGGTTTTATGTACTGCTAAACTGTGATACATGTATACCCCCTGTAACATATGCAGCCATCCAACATGTCAGTGGATTTGAATATTCAGCTGATATGCAAGTTCCTGTTGGAATATACAGCCTGACTTTTGCTACTGGGAATGCATAGAAACACCCATATCCTAATGATGCTGAGCTTCTCAGCATCTACTTTGTAGCCAAGTCTGACACGAAGAAACCAACTCTTTCTGCTCCCAACAACTCTTAACATCATTTGCAAGAGCCGAGCATTCCCAACCTGTTACAAACCATTGAGAGTAAGGGGACCTCCAATTTTGCCAGCTTACTCAGTAGTTAGAATATACATTGGGATCAGGACTACAATCTCCTCTTCCAGCATTGTACAATGGCTACAGCCTCTGAGCTATAGTTCTCTTTGTGGCCTCATGCTCTCAGTTGGTGGCCTAATATACAAATATGCACAGCAAGGTGAAGCATTTCCAGCAGGAAGACTGAAAGCAAGTCTCAGGAAAACATACAGGCCATTTTGAGGACATTTGCTAACTTGGTGACCTAAGTTTTACTAGGACTTTGGCAGAGAATGACAGCTAGACTTGGATGCCCACATGGAAGTAGGTGAAATAACCACTGCCACTGTGGCTTAGAAGGAGAGATGGGGAAGGGAAGTTGATAGCAACTCTGTGCAAGGAAGAATAGATTTAGCTTAGGGTAGGGGAAAGGCTATGTGGGCTTAAACCTGTTTCTCCATTATAGCTTTGCTCAGCTAGTTTTTCATTATGTGCCCTGGCTTTGATGAATGATGTTTTTACTTAAGTATCCATATCAGTGAAGATCCACCATACCAAATGTGAGATGCTATTGCAGGAAGCAGCCTTGGTTACAAAAATTAGTGGGATTGCTGATAATCACAAGCTTTTTAAACTCTCCGTGCTCTTCATGCCCAGAAGTCCTTCTTTGTACCCCTTGCAACATCCCCAGCAGTGGGAGAGACCGTAGGAATTGTTCTGCATTAGTCAAAAGGGAAGCCCCACTGGGGAAAGGAGTTTGTGGCTGCCATACAGACGCTCTGGAGTACCAGGGAACTGCCTTGCCACAGTGAGTGAATACTGGCTTAAGGAATCCCGTGGGGCTAGTCAGGGCTATAAAACAACATGCCAGTTGGGCACAGCATGCCCTGCCTACCAAGGCACTGCTAAGCAGTGAAGCTGTAAACCACTGTGACCCTCCTTCAGGAATCCTTCCAGAGACTTGCAGGCTCAGTGACGCCTCTGTTTGTTTTGGCTTCGAGGAAACGGTGGGCCATATTTCCCTGCATGGCTTCCAAGGGCTATAGGAGCTGGGTGTATCTGCTGATAAATCCCTTTTGTGGGGTGGCAGTTGAGAGTAAGTGTGACTAGTCATGCAACCTCACAAAGCTGCGCAAAACCCCTGTAAATTGAGCTCCACCAGGTCTATACAAGTCTTAGTCATAATCTCTGCATACAAGTGAGTACTGAGGATCTCAGAGCAGCCCTGGCAGAGCCGGGATCCTGGTACTGCCAGGAGAGAAAAGCAGTTACAACAGCAAAGCTTGTCACTGCTCCTAGGGCTGTGTACCGCCTCAGGTGCCCGCTCGCTATGTGACAAAGGGAAGGTAACAGGTGTGCTCTATCATGGCTTTCTCACACATACCAATGTTTATATGCTATGAAATCTCATGTTCTGCTATGAAGACTTCAACTCAAGTTGTGCTTCTACTCAGCCCTTAGTGTGACTACACTTTCTTAAACCCTGGCCTGTTACTTGAAGGGAAATAGCCTGTACTTGGCACTGACTGAGGACACCAGACCCTCCAGTACTTCACAAGCAGCTCTAAGTTGCAGTGGGAACCAATTTGGTGGTCACAGTGACAGCTTCAAGAATGACAGACCCCTGTTGTATTCCTGTGTTGCTATGAACAATCTGTGAGAATCTTGGAGAATCAGAAAGAACCTCAGAGGGATCCAGGCTCCCAACCTAACAGATCCAAGCATTTCCGAAGGTCCAAGGGAGAAGGCATGTTTCCATGGCCAAGTGCAGACAGTTACATGCCTGCTCTGAGCCTGCTGGACAGAAATGTGGCCTAGTTCAGAAACTGGGTAACCAAGTTTGGAACCAAGCCCAAGCTCCTACATCAAGGTTCTCAGCAGAGCATGGACTGGACTCAGCACAGTGCCAATGTCTGTGCAGCTTTTGGACCATTGCCTGTTCTATGCCTTCACTTGTCCACTGCAATGTCCTCAAATTTCTCTGTGTTTTGGTGCACATTTCAAAGAGGATAATAAAACTGCTCTGCATGGCTGAGCTGTTGTGTGTAGAAGGATGCCGATAGCTGGGAGCTGCTCTGGTAGAATACCTACCCAGCATGATGGCAAGGGCTAAATTGCCTGAGAGCACTGCTTTGACACACTGCAAGGAGGCTACGGGGATCCAGCCTGGATGTAAGTTCATGTTGTATGAGCTGGTTTGCCAGCATCTGGGTGTGCTTGATCTCCATCATCATCAGAATCAAGACCCAAACTCATGGCTTTCACAGTGCTGGGTGGCTGAGCTAGTGTTTTGTTTTGAGCCCCATCTTGAAACTCCCCTTGTTTAACAAGAAGGAAGGAGGTTGGCTAAAATACAAGTACCTTGTGAGAAATAAGAGAAAAAAAAAGTGGAAAGGAGACATGAATGCCTAATGCAACAGAAAAAAAAAAACCAACCCAAACCTCCTTAATGTTGCTGTTATGTCAGCTTGGGTTATTGGCAGTGGAAGTGGTTATTGGCAGCGGAAGCTAGACCTGGCTGCAGGCTAATATAACTTGTACACCTGACTTTTTAAAAGGAGCTGAGATCTGGTTTCTTTGTGGATGAGCTTTTTTTCATCCGTAGTTTTGGTCGCTTCTTCATATTTCCTAAGCTTTCGTTTCAGCCTGTTTCGGACTTGATTCTCTTTCTATCTTCCCACCTGAAAAGTCTCCTGTTCTGTGCAGACAGCAATGGGATCCTTCCCACCAAAGTTCATTCTTCTGGCTTTGCAGTTTCTAGGGCCATATAGTGAAGGATGTATGATTCAACAAGGTGGTGTTCAGTGACAAAGTCTGGTATCTCCCTTCTCCTAGCCTATGGCCAGGGAACATACGAAATCTTAGGAGTGTGCAATAGGGGCTCTTCAACCAACAAGCTTTGCCATCTATCACTTCACTCCTAAGTACTACTGCTTTTGGCTATCTTAACTCCCCAAAGGACTGTCAATTTAACCGTAACTACCTAAGAACTGCCAAGTCTCATTTTATGAGCTGCTGTTGAGAGTTTAGCTATTTAAGGCTGATTTTAAACAATTTTTATTGGTACTTCGTGGCATGTGCCTGATTTACAGTGCTGTAAATAACCACAAATTAGGGACATTTCTTTCTTTACGGTAAAGGAGCGTTATCTTAGGCATAAGAAAGATAGTTTGTTGGTGAAGAACTGGAGTGCAGGCCCTTTTCTGCCACAGGCTTCCTGTGTGAGCCTAGGCAAGTGTCATAGAATCACAGAATCTTAGAACAGTTAGGGTTGCAAAGGATCTTAAGATCATCTAGTTCCAACACCCTGCCATGGGCAGGGACACCTCACCCTAGACCATGTCACCCAAGGCTCTGTTCGACCCAGCTTGAACACTGCCAGGGAAGGAGCATTCAAAACTTCCTTGGGCAACCCACTTCCAGTGCCTCACCACCCTTACAGTAAAGAACTTCTTTCTTATATCCGACCTGTACTTCCCCTGTTTAAGTTTGAACCCACTACCCCTTGTCCTCTCACTACAGTCCCTAACAAAGAGTCCCTCCCCAGCATCCTTATAGGCCCCCTTCAGATACTGAAAGGCTTCTATGAGGTCTCCACTGCAGCCTTCTCTTCTCCAGGCTGAACAGCCCAAACTTTCTCAGCCTGTCTTCATACGGGAGGTGTTTGGTTCATGCATAAAAGCTGGCTTTATCCCCTGGGGTTGCTTTAAGCATCAGGGAATGTACAAGTGAGGATCTCATCTACAAGACAACCCTCACTGCTCACCCTGCTGCTATAAGTCTGTGAAGGTCAGAGAGAGCAGTGCTGTTTTGTAAATGGCACACTCAGTTTGATCCACTTAAGCATCTGTAGGTATCTGATGTTAAGTGCAATTTAAAATTGCATCTCGGGCACGCGTCCCAGAGCAGGTATCCACCATCTGCAGCCCTTCCATCTCTTTACTGACTGCAGCAGGAAAACAAGCTTCCAGATGAGACCAGGATGCCCAAAACTGGCACAGACAAAGTAAGGGAGGACTAAACACACTCACAGGAAATAAGACATTAGGTCCCACACAATGAAGAGGCCTGGTGGACTCAGGCCACCACTACCTACCTTCCTGTGCAACATCAACTAAGGAGCCCACTGAAGCACCTGGAAAACCTCATCCTCAGAAGGGTTAAATGTGTCTTTCCAACTTAAAAAATACTCACTTGCAGTCCAGGAACCTGTGGATGTATAAGTCCAGGTCTAAGATCAGATGTTTCACGCAGGACCATCCTGAGAATCCTTGGGGACACTCAGCAAAGCAGTCCAATCTTCCTTATATTAACTGCTGTGAGGATGAGAATCTTCACTTTAAAGAAGTTTAAGCTCCTTTTTCATGCCCTTTCAAAAATTGCCAGCCAGATCTGAAAACTGAGGAATTTGTTCATCAGAGTCAGAAGAAATCCAGAAGGCATGCTGCAAAAGATGACCCTGCCCTTTGCTGGCCTGGCAGGATAGGACAGCAGACCCATAGACACCATGGTGGGGGCTTGAGCACCTTCACAGCACTGCACAGATGGGTTCCTCTTCAATGGTAAATTTCCCATTCATGTCTGCTATATTCACATGCACAGAAAAAGGAAGCCAGCCTTCCGTTCACAGGGAGGAGCGAGGGTGTACAACTGAAATACATGGCTAAACACATTGGGCAGCAGTTAAAATGTGAATCTAATTTTGGGGATCTTGTGAAATGGCCACAAAATATCTTCCAAGTACTCAGCGGCAGCCAATGTAGTAGTGAAAAGTGGTCAGCCACATTTCAGCTAGACCGTTGCAAATTAAATGCCAGGTCAGCAAAATTGAAACATTTTGTGGAACAAGAAAACTGTCTTTAATTTCTTTGGATTTCTTTTAGTGAAATGGATTTCTTCTTTAGTGAAGAAGTCTAGTTTTCCAGATTAGTTCTTTTTTTTTGTCTTGAAATATTAAATAATTATAATAAGAAAGGCTGAAATCAAAGCCAAAATAGAAATCATTGAAACTTAGCAAAATATTGAGGTTACCAACTTTTTTACTGGCTTTTGCAAAATCTTTTGGCTATTCTTATTCATTTGCTTATATATTTACACTTTCCAACACATTTTAAAATGAGAAAGTTTTAACGTTTCAAAAATTTCCTCAGGATGGAAAAATACATCCCCCAGAGTTGCATGGAAGAATTTTTAATGCTCAGTGTTTTGAGAATAAGAGCACTTTTGCTTGGATATAAACTGTATCACAGTTTTTGAGTATGATACATTTTTTGAGTATGATTTTTTTATGCTGGATCATTTCAACAAGCAGAATGCTGCTTTTTTTGTAGGTCACCTTTGTATCACTGTCTTGTTGCCTTCAAAAAAATAGTGTCTAAGAGAAACTGAGACTTTTGCTGCTGTCTGGGATGATAAAAAGAGTTTGCATTCGGCCAGAAAATGCGGAAGAGCAAGTGTAGCATTTGCCGGTATTCCTCATCCTTGGAGAGCAGGCACCTGCTGTGGTAATAGAAGAACCTGTGTGATGTTAGTTCATGCCTCTTGATTGCAAACAATAGAGAAAGCAAGAAAAAGCAGGAGTATCAGACTGAAGATGGCATTCCCATTGCTTAAAAAGGGACTGCAACAGCAATAATAATTCATTTCTCAGTGAGCAGTGTAACGGCAACCAGAAAACTGAAGTGGTCCAAAATTTGCTGCAACACTTTGATGGAAGTGAAACCACATGCGAAAAGAAATGTGACAAACACCCAAACAGCCAACAGTGCCTCTCCATGCTTCAAGATGTAGAGCAAAGTAAAACTTAGTAATTTCCAGTCCTTTAAACCCCTGACTACACTCCTGAAGCTGACATCTGCTGAGAAAGGTGCTTGTAGGTGGGCAATGGAAAGGTCTTGAGAGCAGCACGCCCAGGCTGGTGTAACCCCATCAGGCCATGCCCAGTGCCAAATTGGAGGAGACTCTGGCTGGTAAGTCTGGTGCTCTTGTCACTTTGAAGTGTGTAAAGTGTTATACAGTTACAAGTTATATTTACCCACCCTCTCTCACATTTTAAATAAAAGCTTTCATTTATGGTCTTTGTTCCTAGAAAACCATATTTCTGTTACTGCTATCTCAAACAAGGCTACTTGCAATAAAATTGTTTACTATGAAAACACCTATATATACATCTGTGTGTAATGCAGTCAATATCAAATATCTAAGAAGCATCAGTTAGATTCCCTTACAGAAACAAAAGTACAAGAAGGTTCCAGTCTTTTTGCAATTTCCTAATGGGCAGCTAAGGTGGGAACTCTATACCCAATTACAACATGAAATACTCCCTGCATGTGTTTCACAAGGACATGTACCAGCATGAGAGTGGGATTTGGTGGAACCTGGGTTTACAACTGGAAATTAAATACAGGCATGTGGAAACATTATTATGTAAACTAATACTTAGCTACTTCATGCTGCACTCCCTCAACAGCAACAAAATGGCAGCATGGAAACCAAATGCCAAGTGTAATTTTTTAAACCTGTCCTATGAGAAAGAAAAGAAAACCAGCCCCATGTAGAACCAGGAGGACTCATTACTTTTTCATCTGTGAAGTCTTAAATATCACAGCCCCTGGGCTGAATTCTCCTTTCATCAAAACCAATGGAGTTTGATATTGGTTTCCACTTGAGCATGAGAGATCCCAGAAACTCAGTTTTTCACCTCATACTGAGAATCCTGGCAACATACTTCTAAGTCTTGTTTTCAGCAGTCTGTATTGGTAGTTCCCATTGCTCAGATAGGAAATGCAACAGGTAAGCTTGCAGCCCAGAGGCACACAGAGTAGCAAGCCCATAGGTGCTGGTGGTTCAGCATCATTCTAGTCTGAGGTGCTGCTTCACCAACCCAGGAGGGCAGATCACAGACAAAGCACTGTAGGACACAGCCAAGTCCCATTCATCTGCGTTTCACTCACCTCTCCAGCCCCTGCAGATCAACCAGGAAACCACCAGAACCAGCACTTGAGGTTCACCTGCACCCAGATCCTGCCCTCACCTTCTTTGTAATAGCAGGGCAGTAAGAAACAGCTGCATTTCATCCCACAGGGCATGAGAAGCAACCTGATGGCTGACTGTTGGCACTGCACAGGAGTCCCCACCGCTCCTCCAAAACATAAGCCACTCATTCACCTAAGGGACAAACTGGGGAGGTCCAGACGGTTGGCTGACATCTCAGGGAACTGCAGACACAGTCAAGCTGCAAATAAGCACATAGAAGACAGGAATGTATAAAAAGTAACAGTCAGCATGGACTTTTTCTAAATGAATCACATGAATGAATTTGATTTTCTTCTGTGAAGGTAATGCAAATTGTATATATGGAAGAGTCACAGATCAGACAACTACTGGGAGTCTAGTTAGGCTTTTGGCAATGACATTCTCATAAAGAAGCAGAGGAAACATCTGATAATTACCGTTGTCATGGGTTCAGCAGCAGCAGTCATTTTTCTCCTTCTTGGTAGCTGGTGCAGCGCAGTGTTTTTGATTTTGGGTCCTGGGAGCAGCGCTGATAACACCAGTGTTTATAGTTACTGCTTGGCAATGTTTTGGTCTGACCAAGGACTTTTCTGAGCCTCATGCTCTGCCACGGAGGAGGGGAGCCGGGAGGAAGCAGAGACAGGACACCTGACCCAAACTGACCAAAGAGGTTATTCCATACCACAGCACGTCATGTCCAGGATGTGAACACGGAGAGCAGAGACCCAGAAGGGTGTGGTGGTGATAGTGGACTGGGGGTGCACGGCATGGTCAGGTTTTTGGTATTGGGGGGTGCACTGGCTGGGTCGGGCTTGGTGAGCAGTTGTATCCTCTTTCCTTGTATTTCTCTTGTATTATTACTGGTGGTAGCAGCAGTGATTTGTGTTATACCTTAGTTACTAAACTGTTCTTATCTCAACCTGTGCGAGTTGGATTCTTTTGATTCCTCCTCCCCATTCCCCCAGGACTGGGGGAGGAAATAGAGGGGAGTGAGTGAGTGAGTAAAACTGCGTGGGTGGGGGGCTTAAACCACGACAACCATCAAGAAAATTACCATCAAGAATGTATAGAACAAGTCGAAAGTTGCAACTTAGAGAAGTTATCAGGGACTCATTATCAAAGTGGAAGTATGCATCAAGGACTTCCACAAAGGTCTGTCCTTGACTGTTTGAGTTCAGTATTTTCAACAATAGCTTGGCTAAAAGAGAAAAAGGAGAGGTTTCCTAGCTGTGCAGTATGTGCTATTAGTTTTATACAAACAGTTCTTAGAGAACATATAGTCCAGAAAAGGCCTCGGGCCTCTGGAACATGCCAGGGCATGTTCCCTCTGTTTCTGCTGTTCTTCAGGGTGGTCTTGGGCAGAAAAAAAAGTGGAGCTGTTGCAATGCAGGATCTTATTACTTTTTTTGTTGTCAACATGGTGCTCATCATCAGTCAGAGGGCAGGACTGGAATTCAAAATTGCCTTGATACGTTGGAGAAATGGCCTGAAAAATAACAGAATTAATCAACCGCATTGCAAGGACCTATGAACAAAAGTGATGAACTGCACAGAGCATGGGGCAGTAGACAGGAATTCTGCAGAAGATGACAGCTGATTACAAAGTAAATATAATCAAAACCATCCTGCTACTGTAAAAAAAGAAATGACACATTGGGTTATATATTTAGGTGTTGGACTATATGACACATGTTGTGAATGTCTTCTGCTCTACTGAGCTCTGCTGCGGCTGCACTTACACGAGAGAGGGCCCAACTAGAGGCACCCACAGCTATCAGATTAGGAGCAAACACGATCTGGAAGAAAAAACTGATTGGTGTGGGGCTACTAAATGTAGAGAAGATAATAATCTCCAGGTATATATGGCCAGCAGAGAGGAAGGAAGTAGTTTTTTGTACCATACTAAAGTCGAGTAATAATGGGGTTTAATTGCAGCAAAGGAGATGGTAGGTGAGTTCCTGGACAGAACATACCAACAGAAGAAGGAGGATGAGACGGGGAAGCACTGGAATATATTGCCTCTGTGGGTGGTGGAATTTCCATTACTGAAGATTTTTTTTTAGAACAAGTTAAAGACGTATTAATCAGGAATTATATAGGAATAATTGATCCTACTTTTGGCCCCTCGAGGTCGCCTCCCCACCTTATTTTCCATTTCAGCAGTCTGCCTTATAAACATGGCATGGAGGTCTGTTGCTCAATAGGTGGTTAAAAGTGAATAGCAGCTGGTTTATTCCTCTGTTTTGGGGAGGAGTGTTTACATTCCAGGAGTAAGAGTGGAGGGGAAGGACAGCCGACTTCTGATCCCACCAGTCAGCCAGAGGAGGAGACCGGGCAGCCATCCATAGCAGGCTGTTTAACTTTCCCAGCCTTTCAGAGCCTAACATAAAGGACAAAGGTGGCTCCCAGATGGAAGACAACAGACACGAAAAACATGAAAGCTGACAGAGGGGGACATACATTTAACATGAAAGTTAAAATTGCCAGAAGAAGAAAACAAGGAAATTTCCAGTTAGGTGCAAAGGAATGACTCCTGAAGGATCTGTAAGTGCTTTTGGCCTTCATAGAAAATACTTGGGCAGAAACCCTCCAGAAGTTATGTTTGTTTTGAGCAGAACCTGGAGTTCCTGCACTGAGCTTTCTGAAGGCTGCATTGCAGTATTAACCTATATTCCCTCTACTCAACGTCACAGGAGACTGAACATTTTTACTGTGTTCTGGAGCCTGACACAGGCAGACAGACCACAAAGAAAAACACGGGAACAGATCCTATAAGCTGCTTCAAATAACACTTGTTCCCGAGCATATGGTGAATGCTGAGAAATTCTAGTTTCACAAAGGATGCCAACAGGGGAAGAAATTATTTCACAGTTTGCCTCAAGATTCAAAACGGTTGCTGAACATGTTAACCAACACTCTTTTTGACAGGGCGGTTTGCAGTTGATGCCACTAACTAACAGGGAAACAAATGCCAGTAGTCCGAGTGGGGATTTGCACTCTGCTCTACAAAGACAAGGAAATTGCTGCTGGAGGATCCCCAGAGCTGCTCCGTAAGAGCATGCAGGTCAGCAGGATGTATAAAAAAACCAGGAATGTTCTTTATGTGACAAGATGGATCATTCAGAAAGAACGCTCTGCTGGGAATGAAGAGACTCGGTATATTGACTCAAAGGGACACTTTGAATATATTTCTGGGTATGAGCAGCTCACTTCAGAGAGAAACTAGTGGAGAGGGAAATTAAGAGGCTGGAGTAGGAGGCAAAGCAAAGTCAAGCTATCTACAAAGATGGAGACTAAGCCAGAAATAGAAAGGGGGAAAGTAAATCAGAATTTTAGAGTCTTACATACATTCATTACGATAAGATGGGTTTTTTTGCAAACGCCAGCAGTTCCATTAGCCAAAGAGATACACAATCACTTTTGATACAGGAGGCAAGAATTTTATTACCATTGTATCAGATCCAGTGGCTATAGCAAATTCAATCCCCTTTCTTTGCCAGCTACATGATTCACAAGGTGTTCACTGCAAAGACTGACAACCCAACTGTTTGTATGGGCTGAATGAGCTATCCTTGATGCAAAGGACTCACATAAGTGGTCAGAAATGTTTAGGAGGATGATGAAACCTGAAACAGATCCAAGCGCAGCATGTCAGAAATAGCCTTTGGCTCGCAAGGTAGGAAAGAGGAGTACCACAGATACTGCTAATGGGAGCTAGTTATTAAACAAAACTACCAATCACTGGAGGATGGAAATCAGTCAAATGTCCTAGATCTGACAGATCTGACCAATATGGGACATTACCTGTTAGCAACAGAACTCAGATTCCTCTTCCTAGCTCCACCTGGTGCCAGGGATTAAAGGGACCTGACTATGACTTGCCAATATTTCAGCGAGACTGCAAGTCTAGTTTTTTATTTAGGCCAACATCATTTTCCTGTATTAAGATTCTGCTCCTTTAACAGGAGTTGCAAAAACCGACTTGTGAAAACATACTTGCGGAAATGGCAGAAACGTCTCATGAGAACCTTGCAGGAGCAATGCATAATAGTAATACTGTTGTCTGTCTCTTGGCACCAGCTGTTTATCAAATGGCTTTTGAGAGGTATGTCTGGAGAATATAGTATTAACTCCATAGTCAGAATGAAAGAGTGTGAAACATCAAGAATCTATAAGTGATCTTTTAAGAAATTACAATCTGGTCATATGTAATTACAAGATTTTTCTCTATTTCTTGAAATCACTGGACCACCTATTGTTCAAATTACCAGCAAAAGCAAAACAGCAGTGGATGTTACAGTTCCTGATAATCATTATTATCATTAATTATTTAATTACTTTCTTTGAACTACCGAATTAAAATGCAGATCTGATTCCTCAGTTAATTACAGCTTGGAATTAACTCTGCCCTTTAGGCCAAAGGAAAATGTAAAGCCCTAAAACCATCACAATACATTTGTCTACAACTTTTCTTCCTCTCAGTCTTACACTTCCCAATACAACTTCACCACCTTGTAGATGAAGCTTTTCCGAGGATGAGTTGACTTTCACAGACTCTGGCTCAATAGGACACAGGACTAAATGATGACTTCTTTGTGACAACATTTACTATTAAAGAAGAACACGCTAATAAATAAGAATAATCCCACAAGGATCAAGCACATTTTGATCTTGATTTACCAAGGCCCTGGCTGTGCCATATGTTTCCATTGAGTGGAATTTGTATTTTATGATGAGGGGAACAACACACTTCAAAGGCACAAAGCTGTGAACAAACGGATAAGAAGGTTCATATTTCGAGTACTGCTGTGTATGTGTGTAGACAAAAAGATAGTGCTTTTGAAATAACACTGGAGCTGCACAGAGGGCCTGAAAACATAAACCCAGCAGTGAACAGAGCCTTGAAACACAAATCCAAACCCACAACCAGCATTCACAATCCAGCCGAGAGAGGCTTTTTATTTACTCTTCCATGCCATTGAGTGCAACAATTCATTTACTCCCTATACATAAATGCATAAACACATGACACTAAGTAATATTGTGCTGATCCAAAATGCTCCCCAGGCCTCACACCCTCCCCACTGGCAGTCCTCCTCCCAGCCAGCTCTTTTAAGCTCTGCAGCTGCGCAGCCTTGGGGTACGTAACTGAGAAATCTCCGCTTGAGAGAAGGGAGAAAGCTTCATGAATCACCAAACAACACTTCTCAGGTGGGAAAAGCACATTCTTTGTTCCTCCATGTGGAATTAGAAAAATATGTGTTGAAGTAAAGCCCTGAAAGCCCCAGGAGAGCAATTGCTCTTTCTCTTTCAGTTTTGTTGAGCTTGTGAGTTTTGGGGTGGTTTAATTAAAGGCCTTAAAATTCTTTAATACTAACGTTCAAATGCTTCATATTCTTCCCCCAGACTCGCAGAGTTTCAGTCCTCCTCCTCTCTCTCTTGTGTCACTTTTACTCTGCAATAAAACAATTGAATCAAGCGCTGGTACATAAATATTGGCCGATTTTTAGGTTTGCTGTTTTTTTCCCTCAGCCTATTGGGCAAACAGCCTAGAAGGCCTAAGTTATTTGCCAGAGTTTGAATTTCTGGCAAACAGTGTAGATCCAGTACAAATCTCAAATCATATTTCAGGAATGCCGTGCTTCTACTGCACCTTTCCAGCTCTTCCCTCTGTGCAGTAATGACTATTATGGGGAAATGCGTTCCAGAAATGTGAAAATCAATGTAGTGGGAAATGTACCAAAACCACCTTTCCACTTATACAATCTCAGTTGTCCAAGAAACACAATTAATTAGTGTTATTGAGCTGTTTAGCTCCCCAATAAAAGCTTTTTGAGTGATAATATGGAGAACCATTGGTACTGGAGACTTCATACTGAAGTAATTAATGGAAGTTGATTATATTCTGACAAGTTAAACACAGGTTTGTTTGATATTACACACACATGGAAAACACATGCACTATTGAGCTCGGTACCTAGGAGTTTAGGTTAATGGTGTTGATGAATTATGTGGAGATTATATACTTTGCAGGCACATAATGGACCCGATTTTGAAAAGCAGGCTCTCATTTTGCTCCTGCAATTTTGAGGGTGTGAATAATTGCAGGTGATTTTCTAGCAGCTAGACATCTCACTGCCTGGTTGAATTCCTTCGGGCAGAGGTCATGCCTGGCTTTGTGCAAGGCACCAGGAAGCACCAGGAGAGCGTGTGCAGGCAGTGGAAAACAAACCTACACTAGTGCTGTGCACTGGGACCACAGTGACCAGCAAGGACAGCTGGTTTCGTACACAGCTCCGTCAGCTGGGTTGAGGCTTTCAAGAAATATACTCTCTAAGTTCAGGTGCATGTGGGGAACTTGAGGCTCAACCCCAGGAGGGTAAGGCGGAAGCAGCCACTAAGCTTTCCCCTGCTGCCAGGCAGAGGCTGGTGACAGATCTGACAGTCCTGAGTCCGGCTACTGAAGCAGTCTCTGTGGGACATTACTCAGGTTCAGCCTAATATCTGAGCCTAGCACTAGACATCTGTCTCTTGAGGGTCTGTCTAAAGGCAACTGAACGTAATTGGGATGAGGACAGAGGTAGTAAGCAATGTCAGGGTTTAAGGGTTGCAGGAGGTAGCTGAGAGGTAGAAGGCCAGGTTCAAATGAGTGGCTTGATTCAGACAGGGAATGAACTCAGATTTTGGTCTTAGCTGCACTAATCTGCCACAAAGAGCAGCCTGCACAGAACCATAAAGCCCAGATTAGGGGTGCCACAGCAGGCATTACAGAGCATTTACTCCTTCGAGCACCATCTGGGCATACTCTCTCTGGATTTTCCAAGGAACATGCCAAGGAGCCAGGATTGCAGATATCTCAAACCTAGGCTATGAAGGAGGATGACTGCGAGCTGCAGGTAGCAGCCTGGCTTTCACAGCATTCCTGGGACAGGCTTCCAGGTCCATGAGCCAGCCCATAGCTGGATGAGCATCTCCACCTGAGAGCAGATCCTGCTGAGCCCTGTGGGCATGATTCAGTTCCAGACAACAAACCTAGGAGTCAAAATGTAGGTTTCCATGTGAACCAGGCACTTAAACTCCCACTGACATGATGAAGATCTCATTGAAACTGCCAGTGGAGACTGCAGAGGAATTTTGCTCCCTCTAAAGCAAAATTTCCTTGCTATATCTTCCCTTGCGTACACCTCCTCTCTATCTCAGACACCTGTGGACGTCTACTATCAGAAGCCCCTGTTTAGGTGCCAATCACCAAGTGAAACCCTGCTCTTAGAGATGGGTAACAGCTACAGCTCAAGATGTGGCTGTTACCAGCACCACTGTGATCACAGCCGCAAGATGGCTGCTCTGCTCAGCCCTCTTCTGTCTCCTGGACAGGACATGCCCTGTGGCAGCAAATTGCGAGCACTGCCCAGCTTGAACTGACCAGGAGAAGCAGCCCTCTAAGGACTGCTGGCTGTAGAAGCAAGAGATAATATCAACACCCAGGGCAGGGCAGGAAGGAGCAGACAGCCTTCCTCCTGAGACTGGTACATCTTCCTCACAGTTTTGGTGAGTTCAGGGTTAGAAAGTGTTTTCAGCTCAGCCATTTAAGGTCACCTGGGCTGAGAAATGAGTTAAGAAGGTGCATCACACTCCATATTCAGTGGCTCTATCCAGAAACTTTCTTTAGGCTATAGCTTGAGGTACGTTACATAGAGAGAGAAGGCAAAAGACAAGCAGACCTGTTCTGGCTTGGATCTTAAAGGCATGTAAGAAACAAATACAAGGCACCAGCATGTATCTGTGGAGGTACAGTAAATGGGAAGTTAAAGAGGGCCACAAAGATCTTCTCTTCTGCACTTGCAGTCTCTGAATCCAGCACTTGGTTTTCTGTCTGTGCATCATTAAAGGTTGACCACTGATTTATAAACAAATACAGAGCATGCATCAACCGTTACCAAAATGAGATTACAGAGGAGGCTGAGGTCCCTCTGAGACAGCTTGTGTTGGTATGTATCCCAGGCAATAGGACGAGCTGTGTGGCTGGCACCCCACCGCTAGTGGCTGTCCAGTCTTCAGTGAAGATTTCAGCACTCTCTCCACTTTGCCTGATCCTGGGGAGTCCCAGGGTAGAGGGGCAGTGGTGTAGGCAGAGCACAGCAGGGCAACAAGGGGTGGAGGGGAGTCAGTGAGAGGTGTCCATTGACAATGCCTGGTGATGTTGAAAGGTCTTGTGATACGTGGTATCCTATGGATGCCCTGGATAGTACAGATGTAATGGAAGAACTGAAAGGGACATGGCCAAGGAGAAGCTGCTCCAGCTTTGTCCTTCTACATGAAAGTACGAGACCTAACACAACAGCACCAGTGTGAGTGCTGGACCAGTTTATTTGGCTGCATAAATACTTAACCCTTTCCTAAGAATGCTGCTGCTTTGATTGCTCACCTATCTGCAACCCTACAAGAAAGACAGAATTAGGGCCTAATTCTGTAATTATCTGCTGCCTCCAGTAAAGAGCAGTCATTGTTGGGAAAGGGCTTTTAAGTCTTCTCCCATGCCGTCTGTCTGCTGGAGGCAGTGGATAATCCCAGAAGCAAGCCCCAAATCTTGCTGTGTTGGTGGACAGGAAGCAGTTCTTTCCAAAGAAGGGGAAAGACCTGGTTTCAGCTGCTGCTTCTTAATTAGCTGCTGCAGGTGGAGAGCTGTGCAAGTCCCTCACATTGCTTTTATAACTATCACATCTTTACGTGGCTGAACTGGTTTTTTCCACTGTAACTTGGCCATTTTTGGAATAGAAATATTTTGGGTCACATTATCAATTTTCCCCCCATGGAAAGCTTATAAAAATTAATCTATAAGCAAATTGATGGAGGAAAAAAAATTAGCAGAAATGTTTTCAAATGGACAACCTTCAAAGGATTTGACCTCATTCCATTTGTATTACAAAGCCAGAGCTTTGGTCCAGCCACTCTTTGGTTCCGTACCTCTCTTCCCCACCCATGCTGCTTTGCATCACACTTGAACAGGTCCCTGGTGAGTACTTTTTTTCCTAATGATTGAATTTAACATTGGCAGAAGTACCTTAATAGACTGTTCTTGAGGTTGAAGACTTCATTTGCTGTCCAGAGTAGGCGTAAGAAGCCACTGAGATGCCTTTCTGATGGCAATGTGCTAATCCATCTTGACAGGCAGAGGAGACTATTATTTCCCCTGACGTACACATTACTGTGACTTTCAGTTAATGGTCGCAAGATTGTTTTTAGCTAGGGCAGTGCTTTGTCTGCAGACATCTGTCTTACTGGACTAGACTAAGGCCACCACGAAGATACCTGACTTTCTAGTAGTCTTGTGCCCTTTCAATTAGTGCTAAAGCAAATTTGGCACTACCTGAAAATTAGGGCTAATTAACACTAAAAGCAAATTAGGGTTAAATGGCTGTTAATTACCTGCAAAAACACAACCCTGCATTTTCTTTAAAGTGATTTGCCAATTTCACAGCCAGGAGAGTGCTGAGATTGTCCTCATATGAGTCAAGGACTGTAAGAGCCACTATACCTTTGGGATAAAAACAAGAAACAAAAGCCTTCAAGATGCTTTGTGGAACCATAAAAAAAACAAAGCAGCCTCCACACAGAGACATGCATTCCTGCACAAATAGTATGAAGACATTACCTCTACTTACAGGTGTCTCATATCTCACTGGTTACTGTTTTTGTGTGTTTATGGAAAGAAGGCATAGCAGATCAGAGATCTCAAGGACACAGCCTAAACAAACATAGTTATGCCAAACATTAGGATTATAGTTCCAAGAGCAGAGGCAGGATGGGAGAGGAGAGATTTTCCTAAGCCGATTTAAGACAATTGTAACATTAAAAGAAATGGTTCTAATTCCTCCTGTGTCTGGGGAAACTACACATTGCAAATTCCTTGTAGACAGAGGATGATAGTAAAGAAGCCTGACTCTATCATCATCTTCATCTCCTAACCAGCACAGCCCACAGCACTCTGAATTTTTACGAGCAATCTGGAGTGCAAAACGTTACTGTGCATGTCAGAAGCCAGGCTCCAGGAGAAGAAACTGAGGAGCTGCAGGTGCACAGGTTCAAGAGAGAAAGGGTAATGGAGATGCCACCAAAATCAACCATGGTAGTAGCAAATCTGAAAGGCAAGTGGGAAGCAAGGGTCTGCAGCTGCATCCTGCAGGCAACCAAAGTCATGCTCTACTTCCATCCCTGCTCCATCTCAACCTCCATGGATCTCCTGCCTCCTCCTTCCCTGTGTTCCTCTCCTCCTCAACTCCTCTTGACTCTACGGTGTCAAGTGGTAGAAGGACAGAGCTATCCCATGTCAGCCATGTATCTGTCAATGTTATCTGCATTGCCGGTGTGGTGCTGGGAAAGGGCCGGGACAAGTCTTAGCACATTTGAACCCATTCAAGCCCCACCCTCATCCACCAGCAAAAAGATCTCCTTTGACCTACAGCCAGCAGCAGGAGGCATCATTAGAGGAGAAAGCATGAAATAAAGGAGGAAGCATTCAGAAGTGTCTTGATAATGGAGAGATGACTTGCAGGTGGAAACAAAACTGCTTTTGGAGTAACAGCTACACAGTGTCTAGCCAGACTGGGAAGCCCCATAGCTGGAAGCAGAGACCTGTCTGGTCTGAGTGAGGAGGTTTCCCATGGAGCCAGGGACACTCAACGGTGTGTTGACAACCCAAGACCTGCTAGTAGACATGGGCAGCATCAAGGAATGATAGCTCTCAGAAACTGTGCTGAGGAAGGGGCAGAGGTCAGAGCAGACCTCACTCAACCACCTGGCTGCACAAGTGGGTTAGCCAAAAGACCTCAGTAAAACTATTTTCTACTTCATTTATAACCCTCAGAGGCCAATCATGGAGAGGAGAGATTGTCCAGTTCAAATAATGCAAACCTTGATTTCTTCGAGGGAAAACTCCCTGACAGGCTTCTTGGCTCTGCTCAGCGTCTCACCCAAGTGAGTGGCTAGGAAGAGGAACAGGAGAGCTCTCCAGCAGCCAGCCCGCCAGCTCTGTCCGTGCTACAGAGCAGCCCACGACAGACAACCGAGCAGTCCAAGTTTGCAGGAGCTGCTGAGATGTGGCACGCAGGCAGCCATCAGGCAGAAAGAGCCGGATCAGAGAATGAGCAACAAGGGGAAAGCTGAATCCTCTGGCCTGGCTGAGGACCAGGCAAGACCTGTTCTTGGCATAATCTGGTGCAAACAAGGACTCCCAGGATAAATGGGCAGTGGAACAATTTATACACATTCAGCTGGACTTCAGCTTGCAGGGCCAGATCAGCAAAAGGAAATCAGACACCCCGAGGGCTTGGAGAATTTGCCCCACCATTTGAGTTTTTCTCTGCAGCAGCCAACCAAGAAAGGAAGCAGCTGCTAGCAAGAAAGATGGACATTAATTGCCATGAGCCCCATAAGCACAGATATGTCAAATGGAAAAGGTGACTCTAGTCTGGTCTGTGGCATTTTTGAACAATTAGAAAAAGTGATAGATTTGGTTTCTAAAACAAGAGAATTTGGCAATAATGCAAAACCTAAAGAAAGCAGTTAAGTGCTGGTATAGTGAAAAAAGTTGCTATAAAACGTCAACTTGTTATAATAGGAGGCTGGGCCAGAGCAAATCATCACAAGAGTCTAGTAAAAAGCCCCTTTCCCAGTAAAAGAGTTGCAAGGACACCACATTATGTCACTGCAGCCCAGAGGTACACAAACGAGGCCCCATTTTTTGTTTAGATCCTTGCAGTTGGGCAACAGAAGGAGACTGGCTACAAATCATCTGCCGGTATCTGTAAAATGCATGGAAAAAGTGGATGCTGCCTTACGGATAACCATTAATAGTGCAGACATGCTAAAACCAGTTAGGAGTAGACTGTCCAAAAGTAAGCCAACTAATTGGTCTCAAATGGAGACAGTGACAGGGAAATGTGCATTTGTCCAACAGCTGGGAAAGTTGGGTTTGCAAATTGGACATCTGGAGTTTGAGCTAGATTTGTGGATAGCCAAGATAGTGGATGAGCTAATAAACAGTTTGGATTTCATTATGCCTAATAGCTGAGTAAGTGCCAGGAAACCATGTCTTACAGCCCCTGCCTGTGAAAATCCTTTACAAGTATGTGGCACAGGTGAGCAAAATGATCTGTGGACAACTGTTTTGCAGAGAACAGGGAATGGCACTGCTGTAAGAGACATGCCATGGGAGCTTTCTAGCCAAAGAAATTACTTCGCAGAGGCTGAAACTTGTTTCGAGATCTAAGATCTCAAAGGGGTCTTAGTTGCTCAAGTGTTAGTATACTGGAAGAAGGAATCTGTTCCCCCTTGTGTGCCGGTAATTTCTGGCAAGAAGCAAATAAAAAAGGGAGAAAAGAGAATGAGGGCCAGAAAGCACGATGAGGTAAACAGATGTAGTAAATATGCAGAAGAAAACTACAGGGGAAGAAGAATGGAGATAAATGCAGGCATCTTGGTATTTGGTGCTGAGGATGGCTTACAAACCTTTGCTGCTGAGGTTCCTGGACTTGGCCTTCCTCTCTTTGTCAAAGTAGCACAGGTCCAAAATACAGGAAGGTGGCCATGGAGCAGTTACTTTACTCTTTAACTGAAGCTAAGTGCAGGAGATATTGCAGGCAGCTGGGAATTTCAGGAAGGCAAGACTGGGCTTTCACATCACCATTGGGCTTCACTGGTTGTTCAGGGGAAGAAGGGTAGCCCCATGTCCCGTTCATACCTGCAAGGATCACAGCAGCCTAATTTTCCACTCTGGATCTGACAAACAACTCTGGACCTCAGTGGAAAGATCTACTTCATGGTGGCAGAATGAAGCCCTCAGTGGCCACTGAGTACAGCCGTTTACCCCCTGCCACAGAGCAAGGGGTTATACCTCAAGCACATCCCTGAGAGACACAGTCAAACTGCTTTTAAGCATCTCCACATGACCCTAATGCATCTGTGTGGTTCTTGTCCCAGCTCCTATGACTCCTTGGTGAGGCAGTACCGCTGCACACATCAAAAGCCATGGCCTCTACCTATTGGGTTTACAGGTGGTCTGAGACAAGCTTAAGTTTGCCAGGCTGCAATAAAGCTCCAAATAAAGAGAGTATTTCCTAATAAAAAAGCAGTTTGCTTTGGGCAAATAGGGAGTGAAGAAGGAATTTCTGCTGACAAAATGACAGTGGAGCTGTCCAGAAACAGCTGCTCCTCCTGGGTGTGAGGGATCAGGGAGGACTTCATTTCCTAACAAGAGGCTTACTCCTAAGCTTGCAGGTACTGCACAACACCAGCTAGGCTGGGTGAGCCTGTGGCGGAAAACCATTTCAATGGTCACTAGAACACAGTTTTAGCATTTGTGGAGTTACAAAGGCTCTTGTAACCATTCACACTTTGCTTTTCTGGATTTTAAAATACCTTTCATATAGGAAACAGGTGCTAACAGATACTGAACTTCTAGTTTAGAGGCATTATTGCTACAGCAACATACAGGATTTGAAAGTTTCCCAGTTACAACAAAAGTTTCAGGTTTCTGAGACAATTTATTGTATTACAATAAATCATAAGCACACCTTGGGGTAAAAATTTTATTTATACATCTTCACTACTGTTTGGATGGAATAAATCCATTGTGGAATAGAAAAATTATAAAAGGGCATTGTATAATTCTGTAATAATTTATTATTTAACAATAGCTACTTAAAACATGATTACAATAGAAACTATTCTTCTTTTTGTCAGGAACATACTCTTTAGACTACCACCACTGTAGAATCATAGAAGCATAGAATAGTCAGGGTTGGAAAGGACCTGAAGATCATCTATTTCCAACCTCCCTGCCATGCGCAGGGACATCTCACATTAAACCATGCCACCCAAGGCTCTGTCCAACCTGGTCTTGAGCACCACCAGGGATGGAAAAATTCACAACTTCCCTGGGCAACCTCATGGCATTGGTGAGAATGGAGCAAAGGTTCTTTTATGTATTAAAAGTACCTGTTGCCTTTCAACTGTAAGGAGTTAAGTCTTTTCGTGGAACTCAATTTTAACAGCCATCATATGAAAAATGGACATCACTACACATGCCCATATGGAAAGACAAGTCTCTCTTGGTTTTATTTTGTGAAAGTTGGATGTCTGAAGTAGGGGCAGAATGTAGCAGAAGAGTAAGAAAGAAAATATCTTTACAGAGCAAGCTTGGTGAAAAGCTAAAGAAAAAAATATTCTTTGGCCAAGTGCCCTGCAAAAGGGACAAGGAACTCTGAACAGAATGTGACCCCTTGTTATCCAATTCCTCCTGTGTTAGGGGAAAGCCTTCAGGTTATCACTGTGAATAAAGAGGCTAGCCTCAAAACCTCATTATTTTCTCTCCCTGACAGAACCTACCTGCAGCATTATAAGTTGTGATCAGTTAAAAAACCAATACTACTTTTGTCTTAATCTTTTTAAGATTATCATTAACATACATGAACTTTGCATGTAAGTTTTCAGCAGACTTATTTATAACACTGTCTTTGAAAGACCTTCTTCACCTACATTAACTCAGTGATAGATTCCCTCAAACCAATTTGCCTACGCTATAACCACTCACTTCTTTTTCCCATCAAAAAGAACTGTCAAACCATGTTTTCTGTAGCACTGAAGCAAGGCAGGAACCTGTCCTTTTCCAAAGTGTGGTGACATGCACCTGTATCCTAGCAGTAGCTGTGTCATCTAGAAATTCCTTCAAGCCACTGAAATTCTTTCAATAAACTTTTAGCCATATTTTGTTTCCAGTTTCACCTCCCTCCCACTGTTACAAAATACCAAATGTCAGAGTTGCTTTAGAAAGAATCAAATATATAGTTATGCATTACTAACGCATGTCTGAGAACGATGGTTGCGTGCTATGAGACATGGCAAGCTCATACTAAAACAAAAGGACTCGCCCTTGATTCCTTCTTCTCCCCTACTGAGTAATTGCATCACCTGCCCTCTATGGATTCTTTATGCTTCAAGAGATGCAATTTCTGACTAGAGCAGCTTCAATATAGTCTAAGCTTCCATGGATGTGTAATCATTTACACCTGTGCAAAGTGGATGTAAACTCACTTTGCACTCACTTTACATAGGTGCAAATGACTGCACAAGGTGAGAAGCAGTGGAGAATCAAGCCCATAATGACTGCAAAGTGCTTAAGCAGGGTATGATGGAGACATGGGATACAGTGATCAGGAGGCAAGCAGCAGCATTTTGGGAGTCTATTCTGCCTCATCGTGCAAGCAGTGTCTATTATTAGCAGTGGAAGTCATGCGTGTGTGCCCAGAGGATAATAAATCAGTGGCTGTGTGAATGCGACAAGCCTGCCTGCTCCAGCTCTGCTGGCACTGCTGTACAGGTCAGGCTGCAGCAGGAAACTTGTGCTGCCACCGGGGCTGGAAGATGGCTGTGTGGTGGTGAGATCAGTTTACATGGAGAATTAGGCTAAACCTAGGGGCTCTGGCTTCATTTAGGGCATGTTTCTTGTTGTGAGTCAAATGGGTTATCCAAAAACCTGGCTCAATCACTGCTGATGTAGTACAGGTGCTCCTAGTCCTTTTTGTTATATTGCCCAAGACCTCAAGATCTTTCAAAGGAAACTTTACTTCTTATGAGCTGTTGGATAGGACCGAGTAGGTAGATCTAAAATTAATCCGTCCCTTTGTCAGAGCTCTCTGACCAAGGGCAGAAATTACCACCATGGGATAACTGCGGGAGGCTGGAAGAGAAGGGAGAGAAATTTTTTCATGCTGACTTTTTTAGCCTGAAGATTAGGGTTTATATAACAACTTTGCTTGGTAGTCTGAAAAAGACCTTCTGAAATGTGTTCCTCTTAATCTTACACCTGCCAGCTTTCTTCACTCTTCTTTCCCTAGCCTACTAATAGCGATGGTAAATGCATCCAGAGAAATATGGTTGCTATAAAGTACTGAAGTTTCTGTGTAGCGTGACATAAAATTACTGAATCTGAAATAAAGTATGTGTGTCATTTTTCCAAGGGACTTTTAAAACGTGCCTCTGGATATATGTGAAAATGTAAAATACGGCTCACAAAAAATTAAAGCAGAAAGCATACGCTCACGAAGGAAAACTGCTTCACTTGTTATAGCTATCTTTTCAAGGCAAAGCAGTCGTGCCCTGTGCGTGGCAGCCTGGAAATCTACATGTCCCCACTGATTTTGCTGTGTTTGCAGTACCTGATGTGGGAGAGGGCTGGCCATCAGTGTGTAAGTGTTTTCTTACGGCTACAAAGTTCTGCAGAGCTGACACTGAAGTCAAGCTCAACATTCATTCACATCCCATGGCAGTGAGGCTAAATCTGATTCACAAGCAAGATGGTGACAGCTAGGACAAGGAATCATTTTTAGCTGTAAACCAGGCAATTTTGAGCACGTGATTGTGGCAAATAATCCAAACAGTTTCTTATTTAATGAAAGCACTTACGAATGACAGCATCAAAGATGTGGTGTCAAGGGAGAGTGGGTGAAGCCTGGTACTGACCTGTTGTGGGCCCCTGTGGTCTAGGAAAACCAGGCTTTAGAAAGGGAGGACTGTCTCAATACTTGCATTAACAATAGTGTGAAAGAAGTCTTTATTTTCAGTAACAGGCTTTGTGCAAAGAACTTTTACCCTCTATTCCTGTTTTCCTTATGTTAACTTATGAAAGGCTTATTTACCCCACATCAGGTACCCCCAGTAGCTTACTCTGTAATGGGCTAATGGGCTTTTAGGCGTCTTTTCAGCATGAGCTACAATTAACAGACAGAACGTGTTCTCTGTAGGTAGAGCAGAAGTATAAGGGCTGTCCTGGGACCTCCTTCCCCCCAGTGAAAGCAGTGCCAGGCACTGCTGCCTGAACTGGCTTTTCCAGGAGAGAAGAACAAAAAAACCAAGAACGAGCACCCCCCGACCCCGTCCTGGTACACAGCTACTTGAGCCGGCCAAGAGGTTCCCTCCATGCCACCTCCCCACGAGCATTCCGAAGTCACAGATATGCTGCAATGCCAAAAGGACAGAGGGAAGCAGGCTCTGCTTCCCCATGACTGCTCCACTGGGCTATGGGATGTGGCTGGTACCTGCGATTTGGTGCAAAGCCACCACTCAAGGGTAAAGCAGGTGCTCAGAGGGGACCTGCAAACAGCTGAAGTTCCTTCAGCCACTCATCTTCTTTGCCTGCAGTGTGCCAGGTGTAGAATACCTCAAAGTTACTGCAAGCATGTGGTTCTCTGTAGTACAGGAACAACTGTGAAATTTCTGTATCTGGTTGTGTTGAAGTGCCTGGTGGCATCTGAGATAGGATATAGGCTTCTTCACCATAGTTGACACTCGTGTAGGTTCCCTCCATCATCTTCTTAGTGGCAGCTGGTCTCTGATACCTACTGTAGCGTCTTAATAATCGTGGTCAGTGGTGTGCAAACTCTTCAGCTTCTGTGGAGGACAGTGAAATACTGTGACTAGATTCTAGTAGATTTATTAATTTATCTCACACAGCTACTCAAATGCCATAAATTATAAAGGCAGGCTTACAGCAGTCTGGTATCAGCAGCACCTTCTACCGCTGCTGCCATGAAACCATTTTCTTCTTCTACCCAGCTGCCATGAAATCCAGTTGGTATTTGCTGAAGGTGTATTTAAGGTACTAAAATACACTTCCCTTTAAGTGTTTGGCTATTTTTCCACTGAAACACTTATCTAGAGCTGTGGTGGATTCTTTACTACTTTATGAAGTCTAAAACAAAAAAAGTTAAATAGCTAAGTGTAAAACGGATTATCTGGAAAACAGCCCCCTATTAAGAGGTGACCCTCACAGTGCCTATGTCCCCACTTAAGACCCCACTTTTTTTCTTGGCACCCCAAAGAACATATATTTGGAGCCATTTTAGGCAAGCAGTCCTACCTCATCCTCAAAACTACATGGGACGCCAGGCTGAGGTTTTTCTCTGTCTGAGCCCCCAGAGGATTCAGTTTGCTCTCAGAGCATATACATGTACATCCCAGACCATGCTTTATTAGAAAATCATCCTTAAAATATATCCAGTGGTGCAACCTGTGATGTTCCTGCCTATCCTAGTCATTAGTTTTTCTGGGGACCAGAGGACCTGATTTCAATCCTGTCCTTGTCAGGAATGGATTAGGCAGAGTGTCCTGCAAGCATGCGGGGCTATTTAGGAGCACTGTGTGGTCATCCTGATGGGAGGGTTGCCCTGCTCCTTTCACTGAAATGGAGCAACTCTTGTGAGAGGAAGGTAGGGATGAGGATCTGGGAGGGATGAAGAAAGGAAAATGGGAGCAGGGGACATGGAGCAGCTTTGGGAGAAGGAGGGTTGGGGCCTGTCTCTGGCAGTTCCTTGCAAGGGAAGGGTGGGAAGCCTATGTGCCCTCTTCCCAACAAAGTGACCCAACAATTGCCAGCAGCCTTCTCTTTCCCCTTGGGACAACAAATGCCACAGAAAGGATGAGTTAGCTGCAGAGTCCTGTGCTGTTTCTCATGTCTAGGTCTATCTGACATCCTCTTCTGAGCTCCACACACCAGAGGGAAGCTACTCACTGTAACAGGCCTTCTGCAGTGTAATGTTGTTATTTACCATTCATGCACTTGTGTACATTCCTCATATTTTAACTACTGAAACAGAACAAACTATGTTAACCTTCTTTCCCTCCCTTTTGTCATCCAGTTTGCTTCTACAAAGGTTTTTCCCTACTCATGAAGGCTGCTATCCTGCGCTAATAGATCAGCTTTCAAGTGTTTCCATTTACATCTTTTCTTTCCAGTTATGGACTTAGCAATCTATAGGGGAAGCCTATAGATGCCAGCATGCCCTTACAGCGCTGTATAGCAGAGAGTATTGCTTCTATGACTAACTCCTGCTCAGGAAGAGATCTGCTTGACCTGGAGTCATCAACATTGATTATACCCAGCATACACAAGCTACAGCAAGTTTGCTGTCTATGCCTGCAAAAAATCAGGGGGTGCCTGTCTAAGATTTTGTATTGCCCTGTCATGCCTCCTGCCCTCCTTCGTTTTGCTCTGGAGAGTCACCAAATGATTCTCTGATTCTGTGAACAAGCAGCCTTTTCTTTCTCTGTGTGTTCCTGTGTCTATGTGCCAATGCCACTTTTTCAGAGTCCAACTTCTGAAATGCCTTTGTAAGCCTGAGCAGGCCCATTGAAGACCATTAAACTGTCATGTGTCTGTCAGCCAAAAAGACACCTCTTTTTCACCAGTCTCTTCTCTGCCTTGGAGGATGTTTTCACAAACAAGTGCATACAGTTATGTGTGGGTACAAAGGCAAGCACGCAGCCTGAGGACAAAATCGCACATCTGGTCCTCAGCTTGAGTGCCCCACCATCTACTTGCGCTTGCACTGCCTGGTTCCGGTCCTGCCTGTGACTCAGGCAGGTACGAAAATGCTGCCCTTTATTTTTTAACCGAAACCACGGCTAAAGTCCAGCAATCACTGACACCCTGTGGCAGCCCAGGATAATTACAAATGTTTATTTTCTGGCGGTCTTGTTAACTTGTGGAAACCCAAGTCAAGATGAAGGCTTGCTTTTGAACCCTGCAAAAGGAGGACAAGTCAAAACACAACACTGCTTTGGTTAGTTGGGAGAGGGCCGGTATCTCAGAACCGGTATTCAGAAGTATCTCTAAGTTCCTTGCACGAAGGATTCTGAGTCCAACTGTGCTGCTGTATAGTTTGGGAATAGACCCAGATGGCAAATCAAGTTCTGCCTTTCAGAAACTACTGCGGGCCAGACCTGAAGTTTCCTGTCCCAGGCAGTTTGGATTGGGATAAAATTAAGACTTAAGCAACAGTGACCCCACTATGTTGGTCTAATGTAAACATTGTGCTGCAGGATAAGCCCTTCACACACACACCCCAGTAAGGCTCAAATATCAATTAAACCCTCTGGTGGGTGATCCTGCCTGAAGAAAACAACATCAAAGTTCCAGGTCTGGCTTAATTCCATTCAGCACATATAATTAACAATTTCTTTATGGCTGGAGGGCGGTGAGAGGGCATTATGTGCCTTTTTTTTATCACAGTGAAAATGCTACTTGTTCCTAAATGCTTGTATAGTCTCATCTTTCTTCTGTATGAAACTGTATGGACTACGGTGCATCTGCTGAGAAAGTTACCTAGGGTTTGTTTTTCTCTCTATGCAGCCACGTTCTGCAGTGTCTGACTTCATTCAGGGAGTGCTTAGGAATAATTGCAAGGAAAAATGTCAGATCCCCATAGAAAGCATGGAGATAAAATCTCTGGATGGCACAGCCTGTCCTAATTACTACAGGAAATGTCACTTTATCAATGAAAGCATGATCAGGAAACTGAAGCTGTTTTCAGGATATTGATGGTATTTCCCCCCACCTTTAGGGGTGCAGGGGAATAAAATCAAAAGGAAAAAGTCATCTAACTTTAATTGTTATTTCTGAAGTTCTTTCAAGAGTATTGAAGCACAAGGTGAATGTTGAAAGCATGAAACCCTTCCAGAGCAGCAAACTTTAATGGTTGCTGACACCACCATAATTTAAACCTTGGGCCTTTGTAAACAGTTTGTACAAAATACTCTGTAAGCAATCTGAGCTCGCTGCAAGGGCTCCAGAACTTTCTGAATACAAGACCTCATCTGCCTCTTCCCCTTCAGCCTCCATTCCTTTCTGTACTGTTTCTATCCCTTCTGATACACCTTGCAGAGAGATTAGTCCTCCAACTTTTTTGGCAGTCACCATGGGCCCCTTTGCACTGATATGTATTACAGTAGTATCTCTCAAAGCTTTGTCCATAAACACCACCCCATCACAGGGCATTACCTATGCAAGAGATAATCTCTGCTGTAAGGAGTTCAGAGGTGAGGGATGTATCCAGCAAAAAGGGGACCCACAGCTCATGTTAAGGTCTGGCTGGGACTTTAAGCCCCTTTCACTCAGGTGTCCTTCTCTATGTGAGATGTTGCCCTTAGCAGCATAGAAAGCTGGTAGGGGAGAAGCAGCAGCACACTTAAATTGGCAGGTTTAAATGTAATGAAAATGAGGAATTTCACTTCCTTGCCGTGAGTTTCATACATTTTTTTTTGTGCCTGCTGACCATGTGGGTAGGGATAGTTTTCTATTTCACACTATATGGAGAGCCAAACAGAAGAGCATGGCTGAAAAAGTGGGAGAAAGGAGTGATAGCCCTTCCTCTACAGTGCACAAGACCACTTTCCCTGAATCATCTAGGCCGAAAGTGCTGGGATGCGAGCAAGGGCTCTCATCTTGCCTTTCTCTGCCCCACTGACAGTGAGACCCATTTCATGCTCAGAGCATTAGGAGAAAACGATAATGAATGGGGACATGCTCAAGAAGCTGAAAGATCTGAGCTTTCTCCTACATTGCACACAGCATCAGTAATGAAGGATTGCTCTGCCCATAAAGGGGGAGAAAGCCAGGATCTCTTTTCTGATACTGAAATAAAGCAGCCCCCTTTTAGACCAGTCAGAAAAGTAATTGTTCATTCCTCAGGTCGAGCGGCACATATGCAATCTCTTTGTTAAACAGCTTTCTAAATTTTTGCTCCTTGGCTCTTGCAGTCGCAGCCTGTGTGACTGCCAGCCCTGAATGCTGGCCAGGAAAACCCACTCCCAACACAGAAGGGTCTAAAGCAGCGCACAGGACTCACAACACAGACACGGCTCTAAATGGGCTGCTGGTTACAACCACCGGAGGGAAAAGCAGGGGGAAAGTTCATGCTTCTCAAACACAGCTTCTAAAATCCAATACAGGTCCTCTGCTTATGGGGCATGCAGAAACCTTAATTGCAAGAGAAGATCAATGTGTGGAAGAGGAAGAGAAGCCTTAGTGGCTACCACTGGCAAAGGTAGAGGAGAGATGGGCGAGATGGAGAGCACTTCTTACAAAATTACTATCAGCCACAATGTCAGCCTGCTTTAGGTAAACACGCCCGGCAGTGAGAAAGAACAGGGCAGCTAGTTAAAATAAAAGGGAATTAAATCTGTGGCAAGCTAAACCAAAGCCAAATCTCTCTGCAATATTGAAATAACTTTGCCTTGAACACCAGTCTTCAGAGTGGAGGGACTGGAGTGTGCCATGGTGGAGACTGGGTAGCGGATGTCTTGCATCTTGCACCTGTTCCTCTTCTATATGGTCAGATCTGCGAGGTGGTAGTGTTTCTAGGATATGGAAGTGTTGTTTAGGTAATTAAAATCTTGTTCCTACCTAAGTTACAGCTTGCAAAGTCACCATCTGTCTGTAGTTTTGATCTAAACCACCACTATGCCAGCGAGGTAATATTTTATACCAGTTTGTGCAAGCTTCATGGACTCAGGCTGAGAAGAAATGAAGAGTAAGAAGTACCTCTCACATATCATCATCAGTGTTTTGAGAGTCCTGGACTGGAGGCAGGAAAACAGCATTGCTCAATTCATTTCCCTTAGAAAATGAGCGTGCTTTCACATTCCTGGACAGCGTATGACAGGAGGCACTGGCTCATACGGAGCTAGTCTGCAATTTTACCATGACTGGCTGAAGAACTTGGAAATAAGAAGTGGTTTTCCGCATGGGCCCTGCTGAAACATGAGCCTGGAAGCTTGTCCAGCCAACAGCCATGATTCACACCTTTCTTTCTGCACCTTTGTTTCTTGGTCATTCCAAGGGTGGGTATTATCTGCCTGCTTGACAGCTCTAAGGCTGGAAAAGGCCTTGGTTGAGTTGAGGGTATCTGCCTCAAAAGCAAATCATAATTTCGAGTTAAGAAACAGGCAACCTTTGTTGGTCATGCTGTACCTTGATTGCAAGGGTGTTCTCAGTTTTGCGTGCTGAGCATCTCAGGCCAGTGGCTAAAGTACCAGGCTGCTACGCATCACATTCAGTACAAGCAGAAGAGGCCAGAGATAATTCCTCTGCATGGTTCATCTTCCTAACATAATGTATGACTGGATCCTATCTTCTGTGACCACAAAAACTCCTGTTGAGACTCCCAGCCTCTATTACTTTGGGGAGATCCAAAATCGGAATGAAAAGATGGTTATTTCACATTTCACGTAGGATCAGAAACAGTGAGCCTGCCAGATCTCTGATGCAAAACACCGGCTTTGAGGCTGTTTAACTACTCTGGGGATTACATGCATGTAAGACCCTGTTCTTTCTCAAACGAAGGGTTTTGAAGTCTTTGCCTCCTACTGAGCAATAGAAGAGCTGCTTGCTGGCTATCGACTTGTGAGCGGACCCATGGGCAGACACTCAGCCTGCAGCTTAGCAGACGGATTTTAATCTTTACTCTGGTTAATTCTTACACAAAGCAGAACAGCTCTAATGGCAGATGATAAACATGACAGTGAGTGAACCCCTGCACTTCAGCAGCTGAGTCCTTGTTTGGGATTCACTGCGCAACTTGAACTATCCTCCTCCATGCGTTAAACGAGTATTATGCCCTGCTGGGCTCTTCTGAAATACAGCTGCCTCTCTCTGACCAGAAATTTTGTCATGGCTTTGAGAAGATGTCCCATGCAGCCAGTATTTTCCTCTTGCTTTGTCCCTACGCTGCTGGTCCAGATGCGCAGTGTTAGCACGTCAGGACTCAGTAGCGGAGAACATTCCATTCCTGCTGTCCTCATCAGGACCACAAAACTGGAATGATAATTAAAAAAAAATTGCTTTGGCTCAGACCTCAAGTTTCAATGGTGCTTGAATTTTCAGCAAACCAGGAACCCTGCTCCTGACTGAATGGGTCATCCTGTTTCCCTATGTGGTTTTTTACAAGCACTATTGATTTGCTCACAGATACATGCTCCCTTTACAACACAGGGAATGGTACATCTCCTGCACCAGCCTCCAGAGCAGAAGCCACAGGGCTTGTATGGGGAGGGGAAGTGGGATTTTACACCCCTATGTCTAACTCACAGCAGGGTTTCCAACCAAAGCGAGTCTGCACAGTGTTCCCCAGACACATACAGTAGAATCAGTGGGGATAGAGCACTTCCAGTGTGTGTGTTGTCCCCCTGGCATTTGACATATATCACTGCATATCTATTGGAGGAGGGAAAATAAGTTGGGTTTGCCATTCCCAGGCTCTTGGGTTGTTTGGTGGGACAAACCAGCTCACCAGCTGGCACACCTCTGAGGTCCTCAGTTCCCTCTGGATTAAATGTACCTTGGAAAGGTAAAAAATGATCTCATCACTTCCAAAATTTTAACTTCACATTGTTAATTCTTTTGGGTTGACAAAAACTGCTGTGGTGCTTTTTCTGCCCTTTGTCTTTCTTTTTCTTCTTCTTGCCAAACAAATGAGGTGTGTGGGGAAAGTCCCACAGCCTACTATTTATGGGGTAAGATTTGGAGGAGAAGCAGTGAGAAAGACCATCTGCACTGACACACATTCATGGAGAGTGTGCATACAAGTGACTGAAGCAAGGTTTTCTTTTTTGTTACTTTCCTTCTGACCCTGCTCGGCGCCCTACATTAAACTATGCTTGGAAGGGGAGAAAGAAAGCAAAAGGATCTTCCACCTAAGGTTTAGAGTTGAGAGGCTGCTTGGGGGTTCTGCAGGCATGAGCTCCATGGGGTGACTAAGGAGCATTCAGGAGGTCTTGGTGGCTCTGCATGCTCAGCTTCTTAGGCATACTAACCTGTGTCCACTGGCTAGTTTTTATGAAGCATTTAATTCTGTAGTTTTAGAGCTGTTGAAAAAGCAAAGGGAAGATTTATAACAACATTTGCTAAATCTAGGCCAACTGGTTTGGCACAGGAAAGAACTATGTTTTTCAGAACAGCTTTTCAACATTCCACTGTTAGCTAAAATGTATGAAAATTACAGTTTTGAAATGACCAGATGTTTTTGCCGAGAAAGAAATAGATGACCTAAAACGGGAAGATGAGGCCTGAACTCGGGCTTCTATGCTACAACTGTCAACTTTTCAGCTAATGGATGACCTACTACCATCTAAAACTACTAAATTCATGTGATTAATGCTGCTAAATTGCAGCCACAGTATATTTATAATTTTTGCCGTCAGCTTGATACCATTTGTGCAGCATCACTATAAAAGGTGAAGGAGAGAAAAGGCGATTAATCTGGTGTCCTTGTACAGAACATTATGGCATAGCTCTCCTCAAAGCAGAAGCTTTCAAGTGAAATAAACTAATGGCTTCATCTGTTTCATTTCCAACTCTATTTTTTTTAAAACCAAGAGCAGCAGATCCCTTCCATGTCGTCTGCTTTTCTAGACAGAGAATGAGACAAGAAACTTTCTTGCTTCAGCTTCAAATTACTCACTACAACATGACCATCCAGAACTTTATTCATGAGACTTATCAGAGCACAGGGATCTTATTTTTGGCCACCCATAATAATCTAATTGAACTGGCCTGTGTTAAAAATCTGTGCTGGATTGATGGGATGCTTCAGATGTTTTTCTTTTTGCTCTGCTGAGCAGTTACCAGTTAAATGAGATTAAGAACAAAGAGAAGGACTCTGGACAGAGATATGATGGTGTTGGATCGTAATCCTCCTCCTCTACTTCATAGCCATTGTTTCAGGGTGAAGAAAAATCAAGCAATAGAAAAGCTGTTCTCCTTCAAAGAAGACATCTGTTAAGATGGAGAGGGGTATTAAATGAAGATGGTGGAAGAGTTATTGAAACTATAATTACTGCTGTGCAATGTCATTCTCCAGTAAAAAGGAGCCAGTTCCTTTGCAAGGCCCAGCTGACTGCCTCCATGCCAAGTTACCAAGGGTTCTTGTGTTGCAATCATTACACTATTGGTGAGAGCATGAGCACCCTAGATCTGCCTTATCATCCCCCAAGAGGTCCTGATCCCACAAGGCACAGCTCACCCCACTCCAGGCAACGGCAGGAGAAGCCAGGAGCAGTCAGCACTGTGGGGATCAAGCCCATAAAGCCTCTGCTTCTGCTCCTGCTCCTGAAAAAGTGTCATCAGCTGGCTCTGCCCTTCTTCTAAGAGAGCTGACAAAAAAGGCTATCTAAAAATCTGTTTAAAATTATGTATTCTCTGCTTTAGGGTTTGCTAAGCTCATTATAGAAGTGGAATGAAATTCCACAGCAAGTTAACATTTTTCTTGTTCTTATTTTTTGAGCTTTTCCAACCTAATAGAGAATGAATGATCCCAGTGGTGATCTGAGAGGGACGAGGTGTAGGAATCACAGCAGCCTGCGCACCATAGCAATACTGTGACTACCAGTTTGGCTACTTCATTGTGCAGGCTGATCCAAGGAGGGATTAAGAGGATTTTGTTTTCCATTTTTTAAGTTGAATGGGCTGGGATGAAAACCTTTTACTGCATTTCTGAACAAGTCAGGGTATTTAGAAAAGCAGTAACAATGGGCTGCGTCAGTGCTGGACTTTGAGCAATATAAAATCATTTACCATATACATATAATCATTTACCATCACTGGCCATATGAAAACACCCAAGCTTTCCCCTCCTTGATCCTTTAGTGGTCACTGATGACCTCCCTCCCATCTTTCTCCGTTCCTTTCAGCCTTCTGCAGAGAGCCACCCAGCAGCTCTCTGGCAAGTAATGGGAAAAACGCAGCCCCGGAACGTCTGATTGCCAGGATTGTGTTAAAGTCTGAGGGGTGTATGATGGCTGAGATCAACTACGAATCAAACATAAGCCACAGCTTAAATTTAAGTTGACCTTCACCTTCTGACAGGTTTGAAAATGATTGATTGCCTTTCATTTTTCTCCTCCCTCCCCCGCCTTTCCCTACAGATTCCTAATTAAGGGCAGAAGCAAAGGGAACAACTAATTGTTATCATCAGTCTGTATTTCCAGACTAAGAAACTTCAGTCCAGGGAAATGTTGTCCAAATGTTATGCTAAACTGACCCGTGGCCAGGAATTTTCAACACTCTGCTTATTCGTAACCTACATGCATCAAATCATGCACATTTTTCCCTTTTATCACCTACCACTTGTGGCTGAAGATTGTTCAGCTCTTGATAAAAGCTTCTGCTGAAAGACAGTATTTGCCTTTTCCACTAGCAGAGGGAGTGCAGGCAAGGAGGGAGTAAGCCTCTTGTTTAATGACTGATATCTCTTTTTGGATTACCGAATTGCAGTATCTGCCACCACAGCCAGCTGCAGACTGTTGACATTTTTGCAAGCCCAAGGCCTCAGTACCTCAAATGTATTAGCTTTTGTGACCCTCTGAAGGCTACTGCCACCTTATTTAGAGAACTTCACTCATGTACCTGCTGCTTGGTATGTGCTTGTTCTATGCAGTTAAAGCAAGGTAATTACAAAGCCCTCAATTGGGCAGTTTTACAGAACTGAGTAGCAAGGCTGTAAAATGACTGGCAATACTGAACACACTTCTGGCTAAGCAGGCACTCAGTTTGGCAGACTGCAAAGGGAAAATGAACCCCTTGATTTGAATCAAGCAAAACAGTGTCCAATTTGTTATTAAACATCTACTGCAACTCCTCCACAGGCACATGTGGAAAAGAAGGTTCATTAGCTGGCTCCCAGAACAGAAGAGAAGGTGGGTTTGTCTTTTTTAGCTCCCTTCTCCTGTCGGTAGCTCAGCAGTCATCTCAGCTGGCTTATGTTTTGAAAGCCTCGACTTCAAATCTTGCCTGTCTGATTTGGAGGGCTCACAGGGTTACCCCAACTTTTAGCTTCTCTCACAAGGAATACCTGACGTCTGTACCAAGCAGTTATTTTACATAGTTTACCTTCAGGTCATCTTGCAGCAGGCTGTTTCTCCTGCCTGTGGCCCACCCTGGGAAGCACTCCAGTCCTAGCACATGCAGACACTAGCCAACAAGCTGAAGCGGTGTTTCTGCTTTAGGCACCAGCAGCAACAACATGGGCCAATAAATCTATCCCTTACAGACACAGAATAGTCCAGAAAAGTCTGTACAAAATCTTTATCTCAAAGTAGGTTACCACTAGGTTGATGAACAGATGTATTAAAGACCATTTTTGTGCTTTGTTGTGTTAATGAGATTAATTATTAATCTACCAGATTAAACAAATAGAAAGTTCTTATTAATATGTAGATGGGAAAGGTATCACAAAGACAATAGATGCTGCCAGAAATCACATGTAATAATTTGGAAGCACATTACACCTCTAACTGAAACATGACTATTAGTATTCACACACGTAACAGTGTCTGAGTTTATAATTAAAAATCATAAATCATTATGTAGCCAGAGTAATAAAGTACATGCAAGCTACTAACCTAGAGACATTCCTAATCGACAGGTATAGTTTACAACCCTTCAAACTTTTGGAAACAAAGATTTTGAAAACTGGCTATCCGTAAATAGCAGAAATTCCTCCTACTGGCTGAGATCGAGCATACAGCTGAATCCCCTATGTATATTTGTGTGTGTATCCACACATACAAACATTTATACAGGCATGTGTACATATTTATAAGTCCTAAGACCACCCAAGATACTTTCTGCTGCTGACACTTTTTAAAGCTAATTTAGATTTTCCTCTAAATGTGAAATTTCCTCCATCCTGATGTGATGAATAATAAACAAAGCACTTTAAATCCTTACCAGAATAATCCATTACCATTCAGTGTTTTGAATACTCTCTATAGTTTTAAAGAAACATTTAACATATTATGACTGAAACATTTAAAATCTGCTTATGGTTCAGTACATCTGGAAGCCAACATTTAGTAATTCTGATAACATACAAATGAGTTACAAATGAAGACTTAGTGTAGTCAGATTACTCTATGTGAACAAGATTATAATTATAAAAACATACATACATATATCTCAGTTAGAAGACTATATATAAAAAATCTCAATAAATTGTGTCAAAATCTAAATCTTTTTCATGCATTCTTTGAAACAACCTATACAAACTTCAGCTGTGAGCTTGATCTCAGCCCATAGAAGAGATTTGTTGATACTCTAGAGCAGCCAGTTTTCACAGTTCACATTTCGAAACTTCTGCAAAGTAATAAATTGCACCTGACAATTACTACTTATTTGATGTATTTCAAAATTACTTTTCTCAGAAGTCCGATTAAGCTTGTGAAGTGATAACAATGGTACCTTGTCATTAATCCAGATTGCAATTTTCACTGGGGGCATTTCTATTTGGTGTTTTGGGGACCACTGGTTTTTAATTGCATGCATGATAAGTAAAATCAACAAGATGCACAACTGGCTGTGATTCTCCTGAGGACAGAAAAGCTTTCTCTACCAGCCAGTGGAAAGTCCAAGACATTTCTGGGCAGACAGTGTAAAGTTAATTATAACCTTAGAAGTAAGTACATAACATTTAAGTGGTTCTGTGAAACGTAAAATAATTATGCCTATTCTCAATATTAATTTCAACCCTTTAGAATATTTTTAAGTACCTATGTGTGTTTGCTGGTTTCAGTTTCCTTTGTTTTGCATTTGAAGTCCTTGGCTGAGATTTTGAGGAGGAAGATTCATTCCCATCACTGATTGTGTTCTTTTTTTCAAACCAAAGGACTAAATCCCCATCCCTCTCAAAACACTGAAGGTTCAACTTCTAGGCCAGAATCTTGCAAGCAGTGTGTTTGCTGTTAATCACTTTCTCTTGGGTGTCTGTGTTGTTCTGGTTTTGGTTGTAGGCAGGGGAACAGTCATAAATCAGACCTTGCCCGGTGCTGTCCAAGGTAACAGCATCCTCCCACCACTCAGCTGCACCCAAGGCTGTTCCATGACATGACACGGCTGTGTGCTAGACTGCCAATACAACCAGGGAGAGGGTTACTTCATCAGCAGCGCCATCCCATGTTTTTCAAACTTCGGTATCAAAGTCATGACCGGAACTTATTCCTCAGTTCTAAAGGCAAGATGACACGCATGGGTAAAAGCACCACGTTTTGAACCTCTGTGAATCTCACCAGGCCCCCTCAGAATAACCCAAACCAAACAGAAGTTAATATCTGTGTTCAAAAAACCTATACAATTTTGGCCATTGCCTAATCTCAGTCAGTTAAAACATATTCTACACTATCTTTAAGTTTCTTTAGATTGCCCAGAAACACACCTCTCTGCTGCCCCAGTAAATCTGGCAGGTTTGAAAGCAAAGTTAAAATTACAGGGACATAAAAGTTGCATTTTTAAAAGAGTCTGCATGCAGCCACAGAGATCTAGTTAGCAGGAGGGAGAAAAAGAGATCTGTGTCTAAGCTCGCATACACCTTCACTGTTTCAGGCAACGTATAATAATTTCCCTTGTGAATAGCTATGAAGTTATTGCAGCATTAAAGCTAGATAGACCTACAGTAATGGCATTTCCTGACATTTCCAAATGTTAAAAGGTTAACAAAAACTGAACGCATGGAAACGATCTCTTGTCACGATATTCTATAGAATTAATTAAATAAACATTTCCTATTTTTTCTCCCTTCTCCTGTCATTCAATGTAAAAATCTAAACGAGGACATCAAACTAGGACATGAAACCAGTAGGAGCTGTAATTAGAGGAATTCAATGAAAGCAATCTATTCTGTTTGTCAGATCCACTTTTTCTTCACTTACTGAGGAATTAATGATGTCCAAGTAATAACCACTGACACAACCATGAATCTGTCCAGAGAAAGTCTTCCTCAGAAGGGAGCTTCTAGTAGCAAGACTCACTCATTCATAATCAGTAGGTAGACTGGTGTCCCCCATAGCAGTAATGTTTACTGCCTTTGCTTTGTACGCTGTACAAGAGTACAGTTCCCAGTGAAGCACTGCATTATACATACCAACAAGCCTGTCAACAATAACTTTTCAACTGCTTTTGAAACCATACCAGGATCCAGCTACTCCTAACATCAACCTTAATCTGTATAGGTCACCCAGTAATAGACAGCTCAGCACTGGGACGCTCAGTGAGCAATTACACTGCCTGCTTATCTGGAGCAAGAGAGAAATGCAGCTATTTTTGCAGCATGGATCCGAGACTCCAGCTCTGCACAGTGGCTGCCCTTTCTTAATATCTTTTTCTATTGCCAGACAGCATGGATTATATATTCAGCGTCTTAAACTGTAAATGCTATTTCATGTAAAATTCCTGATGGGCACAGTGATGATCTGCCAAAGAAAAAACTGGGCTATAACAGCAAAATTGTGACTTATAAGAACTGATACTGTCGCCCTCAGTCATCTGGTAGGCTGGAACTAACATGATAGATTCAATGAAGATCTGTCAATAAAGTTTGAAACAGACTGTTAGCAGTCTGTTGGCTTCCCACAAAAAACACGACACTTCAAAGTTGCCTTAAGCTGGATGAAGAGCAGTACCCATCTGCATGATGAGGCTGAAGGACTTTGAATGGAAGACATCCACTGCATCTGTAAGACATGTAGAGATATGTAGTGGCTAGAAAGACTGAGAGACTGACCTGGCGTTACACCTGGAAACTCTGCTGTTCAGAAGCATACAGACAAAATGTGAGCTTGTGTAGAACTACAGAAGCAAGAAAGGATGAGGGAGAACATATATTTATAAAAGCTCCTCAGCTTGGGCCACTGATATCACTATTGCTTGGGTTCACTGAAGTTCAGGGTGGAAGAGCCAGCCTTCTCCTGGGTCAACCACAGATGCCACTTAGGTTTTTTACAGACCCACACAGAGAAACCTGCCCCCATTACTTCTTTATTCCTTTGGAATTCCATCACCAACACTTTAATACTCTGTTCTTGTTGTCTCTATCCCACTTTTCCATCTTTCACTCTTGATTGACCTTGATTCACCTGAAAATGATGACAATAGACAGGAAAATACATCAGGAAGGCTTGCATTAAGTGCAGGTACTGAGAGCCATGGATGAGGCCACCAACAGAATTCAGAGTAGTGATTTGTGGTGAGAACAGCGAGACAAGGCCCCAGCGCTGTCAGTCCCATGTTGTAATGACATCTGACAATAACAACCACACAGAGGGATGTGATTTCCTGACAGAGACTAAGAGGCAATAGCAAACCAAACCTCCAGTCAGAAAATCACTGCTATGAGAGCCCTAAAAAGTAGGCCCGAGGGAGCAAGTAGTTCTGCCAAAGTCAGTGAGTGAGAGACTATGCAAGATGTCTTCTGTTGCCAATTCCTGAAAAAGCTTCCTGTGCTTTCTCTGCATTTAAATGCATAAATCAGACTGCACCAAAGATGCTTCTCACTCCATCTCTAGTTTCTTTCTTCTGCAGGTAATAACTTGGCAGAGCCCGAGTCAAAAGGGAGATTTCCAAAATGGCACCACCGTCTCTGTGCCGTCTAAGGCGTGTCCCCCTCAGGCCATATAACCACATCAGCTGGTTATATTACCAAATAACACAAAAATCACCAACCATGTCTGGAGAATAGCTTGTTTAATACTGGAATTTTATTTTGATGTCATGTTTTCTGTGGGTGGGACTATAACTTGTCTTTGGCTCTCTACTTTTATCATTAGTGCTGCTTCTCTTGTCCCACATCTGAAATAGGGCCTGCAAACTGTTCTCCTTAACAGAAGCTATTTGCCACGCTGGCTTTGGCACTTCTTGGCCTTCTAGACATCCCAAAAATGATCTTTTAACTGTTTTCCATACACAGAAAATACATAAAACCCATACATGTGGCTGCATTGTACCGTGTTACCTCTGTCACCCTTCCCTGTCCTGGAGTAACTTTTTCTTCTGGAGGAAAAATTACCCTTGCAAACATGTGGAATAAGGCACTCTTACTACTTAGATCCACAGCTTTCAGCTGCACAGTAGCACACACCTAATCTATGTGCAGAGGATGACATTTCCCCGCCTTTTACCAGACACATAGCCTCACATACATTATGGAAAAAGGCAAGAGTCTGGTAATATAACAGTGCAGAGCATAACTGCTGGTTAGATCTTCAAACACACCCAATATTCCTCAGTTCAGAGGAAGACACATTAGGCTCTGAGGACAGATTAGGGTCAACTACAGGAAGTTCCATCCCAAACGTTCTTTCCAGGACCTGGACCCAGAATGAATATGGGAGGAAAAGCCTTCCTAATAAGTCAAACTCTTTCTTTCACTAACTAAAACAAACATTTTTCTAACCTGTATTGTTTCTGGCTCTGCTCACAGCACAGCCCCTTACTACAGCTTAATTCAAAATTCCTTGCTGGGTGTTTGGCAGAGCAAGTATGATCTATAGTGTGACCTTGCAATGCAGTGCACCTCTGTCATTCTGCATGATGCACTGTAAAGCATAGCCTTCGTTGGAAATTAAACTGCATGAATAAACACCCTTATTTTAATATGAAGTAAAACATTTTGCATTAAAAATGTGCAGACTCAGGTTGGGAGAAATTAGTTATCAGAGAGCCAAATATCAACCCGCAGTGTGTCTGCATTACTTTGATCCTTTTAAAACATAGCCTTTGTCTAATAATCATTTCAGTTTTGTAGTCTTCCATTAGGAGGAAGATTTGTTTGCAAACTATAGAGAGCTGAATGGGATTAAACTCTTCTCTGGGGCTCTCTTCATCAGTGTGAGCTCCAGCCCTCTGGTCTACCACAGCGACTATAAACAGTCACTGATTGCATGGAGTAAGGAAGAAGCATGGTGAATCCAGTTTTGCAAAGCCAATCAAAGATGAGTTGGGCTTTAGTTATTTAAGTGGAATCTCCTTGTCTCTACCATAGTAGCTTTTTTTACTTTTCTTACTTATGAAGAAAGCTTAAGCTACCAGCTTTTTGAAAAACAATGTAGCTAACACATGCACTCTAACACATGCTTTAATGTTGTCCTTCTTCAGTCCATTATTAATTGAATCATCATGATCTCTTCAGAATTAAAGGCTGATTGCCTCCTGTCCTCTTAAAATGCATATGGGCAAAATTCATAGGCATCAGCCTTGAATACCATATGGCATGAGGGGTGACAGTAACAATTACGGGTCTGGAAGGAGGCACCACAGTCAGGCTACCCACAGTTAGCTAATATTATTCCAAGGTGTCATTTTGAGAGAGGATAAACCTGTCCTGGTCATCAGCTATGTAAAATGCTTGGATCATTAGGCTAGCTCTGGCAGTGTCTTGCTGCTTGGGTTGGTTTTTCGGTAACATACTCGCAGTCGCTCAGACAAATACTTGTGTCAGAAATTTCACCCACAGAAAACACTGCTCCTCCCTTCTGAGCACCGCAGTGCTTTGCTTGACAGTTGCAGCATCACAACTGACAGCCCTCAGAGAGCCAGCGCCAGGCATGCAACCTGCTTTTTGCAGCAAACCCGCCCCAGGGAGGTTGTTTGCTGCAGAAAATATACCCCAAAACAAAAGAGGGAACATAATGAAAAACACAGAGCCACAGGATAGCAAATACAGATGCTTTTTCCCTCCTCCATTGCTTCAAGACTATCCCTGCAATATGGATTTCATTAATGGCTCAGAGACAACACTGCAGAATTACAAGTTCAATATGTTATTGGAAAAGCCACCCCATGACTTTTTTTATTGCTTTTTTTTTTTAAGTATCATTTTTAAACCAACTTTAAAGAAATGAGTATTCAGTGCATTATAACACTGCCAGCAACAGCACTGAGTGTATGCATGCACACATAACAAACAGCAAACACTTTCTGTGCAAACCTCCCCCAAAACAGAAAAGGGCAAAAGTATGATACGTAAGCTGTGTCTGAGCAGCAGAATACAGCTCTTGATTTTGCTCAGCTGAAAGGTCTCTGGATCAGGGTCAGTCACTTCGCCTGTGGTTACATGCAGATGATGGAGCCCCAGTACTCTATCCATAGTTTTCTACTAAATCACACATACAATTACTTCATGGTGCCATCATATTTGGAAGTCAGCTACTATAACAATGAAGCATAATGCTATCAGACAGCCTGATGTTAGCAAACTATTCAAGCACAAACTTTGCATTCAGAGAAAAATATGGATTTCACCTTAAAGAAAGTTTTGAACCTGGCCAGTTATCAAAGTTTCAATAAAGCAATTACATGAAACCAGAGCGGAAACAAGAAAAACATCACAGTTCTGAAACAAGCTGTAAGACACTAAATAGCACTTGAGGCCTCACCATCGACCTTGCAGCCCAAGTAACTGCTGCACCCATCACAGCTAAGGCTGGTGGTGGTTACAGAGGTGGGTCTTCAGTGAGGCACCAATGCCAGGCTCAACCTCTCCCTTTGATCATACAGCTTTAACTGTCGCTATGCCCCACTGCACACCCGGAGCTCCGGGACACCCAGATCTCCACAATTCAAATAGGTGTTTTTTTCACATCTCAGAAAAGAAAATTATTTTAGAAAGCCTGAATTTGCTAATCATGAACAAAACTGCCTGGTGTGCAGCAGGATACCATGCTCTCAGCCAGGCACAGTCTGCTTCAGACAAGCTGCCTTCAACCTCGCTGAGGGTACCCAGCTTCTCCCATTAAGCACACAGAAAAGCACAAAAGGGTTGGCTGTAACTACAGGTCCCTAAAGAGTTCTTCATAAAGGAGCACGATTGGACACCTTAACTGAATTGGAGAGCAATAGGAAATGTTTCAAATTATGTATTGCACTGCTGCAGTCCAGGACAGAATTATATCCCCCGTTTCACCTGTTGAGACAGAAGAGGACCTGCCTGGTAAATGGAGGCTGATCAATCTCTCCTATTGCATGCAGAAAGCTACAAGAGTCAGCTGAGAGGCTCTGCTCTAGAGTGCATTTATATATAAATACTCAAGGCTCTCTACATATACATGCCATAACAGGTTTCCTTGGTCATTTGTGACGAGCTGTCCACAGTTGTTTTGGTACTGCCTGTTAAAGGAAACACAGAATATTTAAAGTCTGATTGGGTCTTCTCACACACCACTGGTGTAAGAGTATTAAACTTATGCCTTCAGTCTTGTCTTGTGTATCCTCTGCCAGATGATTTTTTAATTGTTTGTGTGTGTGCACATAAATCCCAAGGCATATGTGTAAACTGGGATTCCTGTCCCATGCCAATCTGAGCACGTCTCATTTACATGCTCATTAAAAAATGTGAGTCTTGTCATTTCAATCTGCCACAGTAATTTAGCTCTAATGTGGAACTGGTGACAGCATTTTGAAGGGTTATTTTTCCTCTCTGTGGACAAACTGCTATACTGGAGTGGTTACATTCCTACTTAATGGCATGAACCCACTTAAAAGAGTTAACCTTCTCTATGCAAATGTTAGCAATTTTCTGGTAATACCATTCTACTTGAAATAAAATAGGAAGTCAACTGCTGCTGTTACAGAAGTACACAGGCACTCTGAACCATGGCACAAGTGCTGAGTGTGCTCTTGAGCTCACATCTATGTCACAAAAACACTGGGCATGAGCTCTGAAATAACTGGATTGCTCTGCATGTGTTTGCGAGTAAAACAAGCTTACTGTTAGCTCTATGTAATTCTCTCACAGCATTTCCCATCCTTTTCCCTTGGCATAGCATTGCAGAGAACAACACAGGAATCCAGTGCTATGCACCATGGCTAAAAGAACAGCAGCAGTGGCAGTCTTGGAGGCAGGTAGACAGCCCTGAGGCCAAAGCAGAGGCCTAAAGCATACCAAAGGGTAAGAAATGTGCTGGCGACTGGGTGCCACGTCTGGAAGATGTATAACTTCATCTTGCAGATACTGAGCTGAGTGGCCAGAGCAGTTGTCTTCAATTATGGTGAGAGCCAAAGGGTGGAGAGAAACAAAGAGGGTAACGAGAACTAGATGCTGTTCTGCCAGCTCCTGAAAGATTATATGTTTATTCATTTAGTTAGTTACCAGTACACTAAGCATTTTCAAGAGAAATCTAGACTTTGTATATGTCTGCATGCAATACAAGTGCACAAACTAATCTGCATCCAAGATGGTAGTTAGCTACAGTGAATGGCAACAATACTGATGTTTACTATTTATAACACCCTTCTGGTCAAATGCCAGGAATCTGGTTTATGTACTGAGGCATGCTGAATTTCCCAAAACTTATCAGCGTGAGTAACTCAAAGATTATTAGGTGCAGAGCACCCAAGTATGTGCTCTGCAGCACACCGTGTCCTTGTCCTAAATGCTCATATTCCTGTTCTAAATGTCACTCATCAGGAGAGAAGTCATCTGGGCAGGGAAGGTTTAGGGTCAGAAATAACACGATTTATGGCAGAAAGATCATAATTCTTCTCAGCAGACATTGGCATCTCTTCAGGAAATATTGATTAGATGGTGAAAAGCTTAGCTTTCTTCTTTGTGGAACAATTCAAACAATACAAACAAATTGTAGCTGGGCTCTTCGCTCTGAAATATATTGTACATGAAGCAAATGACAGGGAGAGAGCCTTGACTCAGATGAGACTTAACTCACCCATTGTCCCCATCATGTCCTTCTTTCAGTGTTGCCTTAAGCCATGCAAAATGTCCCTTTGAGGCACAGGCAACAAAGCTGCAAATAAAAAATTAGATTAGTTTTTGGCTCTGGCTCTGCTAGTCTCTGTATCTGATGCCATTCACAGCTCCCCATTTAGCACGGCTTCAAGTTTAACTTACTCCCAAGACTGTGTCTTTCTCTGTCACTGATCTGTCACAGGATATCATCCCCCCCTTCGTCCTGTCCATCACCTAGTGTGGGTCTGAGCCGCCTGTACAGAGATGCTCTGCCATCACATTCCTTGGTTCAACATTACCAGAAGCCCCACCTGCTGCTCAAGGCATAGTCAGGAGTTAGACTAAAACCAAGCTGTATCAGCCCATGATTTGTCTTACCATGCAAGGGAAAGTTACACTGCTGGCACCCAAGCATCTTGTGATTAATGTTTTTCCCTTTGGTGTATCAGATCTGGTTTAAGTTGTAGATGTTAATAGTTGACACTGCCCTTACACTCTAAGCCACCTTGAAAACTCTGGGTGGCATTAAATAACAATGTAAGTATGCGCAATAAAACAAATGCATTGTATATACTAGTAGGATAACATTCTTTAAATGGCTGGAATCCCAAATAAAGAGTGAATAAGGAGCAGCATCGCACCTTTGGAGAGAACAAATCTGAACCAGACAGACTATGAGTTCTTGGCTTCTCATCATGTAAAAAAAAAAAAATCAGTAATTTTATTTGTCATAACTTATAACAGGCATGGAATGTTTTTCTCCTTCCCTGACTAAAAGAATAAATTGAGAAATTCATGGTGTCATATGCAAATGGAGATACTCCCAGCTCAAAACAGAGGAATATATCTTAAGGCCTGGCTCTCTGAAATGTAAAACTTCCAAGGATTAAAAAAATAAAAAATAAAAAAGGACTGGCATGAGTAATTTTGCTACCAGTTCCAGCAAAACGTGGACATAATAAATTAGAGAAAGGAGAAATCTATCAAGCTTATATCTGGTTATCCATCAAATGTCGTAAGCAGCAACACTGTCAGCTGTGCCCATAAGATCACACTCTTATGTGGATTGAGGGTCTTTTGTTCCTAAGGTCTAAGCCTTCAAAGTTTTGAAACAAGCTATTCTAGAGTCCGCAGCCCTTTGAATCAATGGTTTGTGAAAATAATTCACCAGCACACACAATGGTTAAAAGACTGTGGTATGTAACAGGGAGTACAGGCTTGCATTAGTCATACTCTTGGTGCTGAGGACTCTGTGGGTTTAATGCAAATTGTTTACCAAGGAGAACATTACCTGGAAAGGAAAGAGGCTGCATAGATAAAAGTTTTTCTTCCAGATCAATGAATGCTTTACCTTTGAAGGTTACTGCTATCACCAAATTGTTCACACGTACAGGGCTACATCATAAAAAAGACACCTTTAGAGTTCAAGAGGTACTAAAAAAGCAACAGGCAAAATCCTAGCCAAAAAGATATTTTGTCTGTGTAGACAGAACTTGCTAAATCGAGTTTCACATTTTCCTCAACCATCTTCTACCCCTGATGGAATATGCAGATCATAAAAAACACAACAGATTGTTCAAAAGGCGGCTGTCAAAGATACTTTTCTGCAAACATAAATATAGACTCTCATTTGACAAATGATCACAATGCCTTTATGGTTTTACAGTTAATTTTTCTAACTCCAACCCTGATGAAAACTTTGAACAACCATTACATAATTCATACCTGCTTCATGTAAAGGTGATTTGCTAGAACTGGAATTGTTAACTAGAAACAGTATTTATTTTCCCCTCTAGCTCTATCCCATCCTATTTTCAATCTGATAGCCTGTTTTAGAATAGTCAGTTTATAGATTCATAAGAGTCATATGCAGCCAAACAAAGAACACACCCTTTCAAATATATATTTGAAGTATTGTACCAAAATAATAAATTACGTTTATTTACCTAAAGTCTCGTACATGCAAAGGATCAAGAGTCATTTGAAACTCAAAGAAAGATCCGCTATAAAGTTCTGAACAAGAAAAATAAAGGCTGTGAACATATGCTTACAACTACTCTATAATTATCAACAAGGCTTTCTTTATGAAACTCTTGTTTCTCTTAGTTGCTGCTTCAGTTAAATCTGCACAGGACTACAGAAAGGGAAACATCTCAGTTCCTGTATAAAATACAATCTTTGCCCTCAATGGCAAGAGGAAAATCATGATGCATAAGAATTCTTTAATATATTTGCTTTTAGAGCTTATTGACTTTACTTCTACTGGTATTTTACCATGTAGGAATACCATTTAGTTACCAAGACTGAATCCTTGTTAACTTAAAACCCCACTCATTCAACTACATTTGTGAATGGGTTGTATTAATTTAAGCAGCATGGAGTTATCTGGGCAGAGAGAGCTAGGTCAACCAGCTACATTTTAAAGGTTTTCTTTCTTAAAAAAAATATCAAGACTAAAAACATCTACTATCAATCAGGATTCAGTGACTGAAAGGTGGAGCAAACATCCCTCTGGGACACTGAATCAAGCTAGTACTTGAATTTGTATCATCTTAGAACATTTTTCAAATTTATTTATTAGGTAGCTGAATGATTTTATCTCATCCATGTGTAGCCATCTAGTTCTGCTTGTATCAAGCTGTTCCAGATTGTCTCTCTCTGAGCAGTAACCAGGGCCCTGTTGGAAAGAGGCTACCACTGACAAATATGGTTTTGATTTTGGAAAAGTGAGCTGTCTGTCTGTATCATGGATTAAGGTATCATTGGAAGGTACACAGTACGCTCAGCTCAGAGCGGGCCAAGGTAGTCTCCATCCCTGCCAGCCCTCCAGCCAGGCTCTCCATCTGGTTCTCATAATGATCCCCAGCTACATTTCATCTCATAAACTGAAGAGACGATGCTAGATTAAAAGCAGGCCCGGCAGTGATGGGTTTCAGAAGTCAGGCAGGTATTCTAATTATGTAACACATGTAGTCATTTCTGGTACATAAATTGGCTTCTTACCGGTACATATTTTATTGGTACTGGTATCTAAAAGAACAGGCACTTTAGGGTAAACGGCATCAGCCTGTACCTAAGGCAACAGCGTAAGGAAAACTTCTGTGGCTTGTCTCTTTAGTCCACTTTTAACTGCCTCTCAACTAAATACTAGCAGCAATAAGTAAACAGCAACCTACTTAAACCCCGGCAGCCATAAGGACGTCATTCCCCTGCACAAGAGATACTGTAAGAGTACTCGCATTTTCAACACCACAGCCTCCACTTCGCAACAAAATTCACCCTGGGCGCATATCCTCACACGAACGCCCCTGGAGTTCAGTGGGATTCAGGTGCAGCAATCTTCCTAACTGACAGATCCCACTGCAGCACTGGGGACAACTGTACCAAAAAACGTGATTTACAGATGCTTTCTGACTATTTCAAGAGCAGCATACAAAACCATACAGCAAGTGTAAAACTTGCTCAGTGATACCCTTCTGAGTATTGGTTGAAGTTAGTTCCATTGTTTTAGAAATAAAAGTGAATTATTTAGGCCCATGTTCAGGACAGCATTCAAGTATAATTTTAAATAAAATAAGCTGGAAGTAAAATAAAATAAATTGTCTAAAGTACACTGAAATATCTGGCCTGGAAACTTTCTGAACCCTTTTTAGTAGGTTTCTGACATAGTGAAAAGAGAACAGAATTAATGAGCACCCTAATGCAAGGAATCAGATGGTTTCTCCAGTAAATAAAAGGTAAATAGCCTCTCTGAGTTGAAAACTGAATTTTTAAACAGAACCCCTACAAAACCAAAACCAAGTCCGTTTCTAAAAGCGCTGCAAGCCAGAGGTTAGTTGTTTCTCTAGCCTGACAAAACAACCATCAATCCTTTACGCGTCCAGCAGATAGATAATTGGGCTTATCAAGCACAATGCTGAATTTCTGTTGATTTTGCTGTAATGCGAGCCAATACCTTGCAATAGTGCTAACACTGTGCCAGAATCTTGCCACAGAAACAGTTATATTTGTACCAAGTGCCAGCTCTGGCATATACTACTGCAGGCCAACCTATTCAAAAGCTATTGCTTAGCTCCACGTCATGATTTTTCTCCCAGCCCATGAACACCCAGTGAACTAGCAAGCTGTTTGTTTTGACACACAGCAGACTTGAAAACTCCCCAAGTTACCTCCACGTAGGAGGAAGAATTTAGCAAATTTATAGGGTTTCTCACTCTTCCTTCCACCAGTGCGTCAATAAACAGAATACCTTCATGCTTGGTATGAATCTCATATTTCTCCTGAACTGTCCCGGAATACTGAACTTCCACCTGTCCAACAGGAAAGGAACATTTCACAGAATTTACTGTTTAATGGAATTTACTTTACAGGATGCCTTTTCTTCCTCTTATCCCACAGGAGGTTAAGGCTCTGAGACTCTTGAATAAGTTCAGTGGGGGACAGCATTATACAACCTCTGTGTGCATTGTAGCCCTATATTTAAGAACACATTTAGTTACAATTTATTTCCACAGCCTGTTTTCCTTTTCAGCAGCCTGTGTAAATTCTTTCAGGATGACATTAAATCATCCAGCTGCACCCATTGTGTTGGATTCAATATTGAGTGGACCAAAGAACATATAGGCTGGTTGCCACTCTGTCTCTTAGGAATTACATGCTTGCTAGAAGTAAATTATGGTGTATTATAGTACAAAAACTCTGCCATAAGTTATTTGTGGCTAAACACCAAAACAAAGTAATGATGTGGCAACATCTGATACACAATTGACTTGAAGCCATTTGCTCCAAGGAATTAGTTACGAACCAAAATTATTGCCATTAACTTGTTCTGTAACAAAACTTTGCACAAACTAAAACAAAAGCACTTTATATGGCCATGGAAAGCCCCATCCTTAAGCTAACACTCAGCTACATGTTGGGCCATCACTCCCTGTCTCACCCGCTCCACCTAAACTGAGTAAGCCAGGAACTTTGTTTTGAACTAGTTCCTCTCCATCCAGGCTCTAGCTCTGTGCTGACCTGTTCCTGTGCTCAGTGCCACAAGACAGCTTTGCACATCCAGTGTGAGTCTCTGGATGCTATCACAATACAAATAATTTGAGTTGAAAAGTCTCCGTTCTGAAAGCGAAAGAAAGCGGGCTCTTGGAAAGAATGTGAACCTTTCTAGAATAAATAGAACATTTCAAATGTTATTCAAATAACTTCCTTTCATCTCTCTTTTTATTTCTTTAAAGTTAATTTGAAAGAAAAGAAGTCACCAGGGGACACATTCCAGGAGTCTCCCTGGTATAAATTGGGCAGCACACACAGTGCAAACCAGTAACAATGAAATGACCCCTTAAAATATTGCATTTCTTGCCAAGCATAACTTCTTCGAAGAGTTTAAACTTCACCACTAGCCAAAATTTGAGAGCTGAAAGTCCTTTTCCTAGTTCAAGCTGGGGCATGATTCAGAGCAAGAAAAAGGGGCTAAAAACACCCATCTCGGCTGATGTTTCAGTAGAAAAGCAGGTCCAGTAGTTAAGAAAGAGATGCTCTCAGGCTCTAAACCCCCAAGCTCTCCTCCAGGATTAAAACTATCATACTCCTGTCATTAGTAATTTGGGTGCATCTCTTTCCCAGCACGCCTGTGGAAACCACTCACGCTTGAATTATCTGGGCCCATTCACTTCCAGATAAGATCCAGCCCTGGGGTCTTCCACAAGTCAGCTTCTCAATTAGAGAACAGAGGAGCAACGTCAGGACCAGCTCCTGACAAACCCCATTTGGGCTGTGCTGTAACAGTCCATCAACACACAGAAATCAGATTCACGGAAGTTGAACAGTGTAACTTAAAAACAAATGTGAGGCAAATACCACAAAGTCTTAATATTTCTGCTCTTCAAGTTTACAGCTTTGTTACTGTGACTCCTGTGCACTTGATAGATTGGATACTAATGGGCCACAGGAAACAAAAAACAGATGACTAACATTAGCCAGTAAGTGTAAGCACCAGCAAAAGCCAAAAATAGGCTGCTCATAGTTCCTCCCATGTTTTCCAGCTATTCAGAATAAGAACAGACACTAAGAAAAGTATTCGTAATTCACATTTAAATAGAATCTTCTATTAGAGGGTATCACAGCAGTTGTGGCTGTTAAATACTTTGAACTAACAGGGTGTCTGACACTCATCTGCAGAGAAAAATGCCTCAAAGAACTGGAAACAGTCAAACTGCATAAACATACTCCACACACCACTGTGGGTGCCACTGAAAGTACAGAAAACATTTAGAAGGGAAGGTGAAAATAGCTGAAATATAAAATTCTTTATGTGGTAAGACTTCAGAAAACAGGTCCTCTCAAAGGTTTTTTCTTCCACCGCTTCCTGTTAAGAGAGAAATAAAATCCCCTATCTCCACAATCCCCCTCTTCAAAAGAAAACGAATGTTTGATTCTACTGAAATAGTTCAGTGTCATTAAACAGATCTCTATTGTTTTGAGGAGAGAAAATCCCAATTGTTTATCTGTCTCTTCTGCTCTCAGAACTCAAGTTGCTTTGGGCAGTCATTGACAAAATAACCACCCAAAATGAAACACTTAACATCCAAAATAGGTCAAGCAAACCCGTCACTCTCCCTGCATCCTGCACACTCAAACCCTGCAAATGCAAAGGTGTCATTTGATATTAACAACTCTCTTGCAGAGTTTGCCTTTTAGCATCCGTGCCTATATTTATTAAAAATAAAATCAAGTCACCAGTGTACCAGGCAACAGAAAATGGTCTAGTATGGTTCCTGACTGACCTATACTGGGACAATTACACGGGATGTGTACCAAGCAAATAGAGATAAAGCCTATGAAATCTGAATGGCTGTTCTATATGGCTTCCAGCAGATACACCTTCATCTCAGTCTTCCAGTTCAGTTCACAAAATAAGCTGCTGCCCCCTTATGGAAGAGGCCTTGAAAAGCACTTGATCCAAAACCAATTCTGCTCTTCCTCCCTTGCGCATTTCTGTATCTCCCTTGGTTTACTCTGGGATTAGTAACTCACTCCCCACCCCCAATAACTTCCTTGCTTTGCAATGATCTGCCTATTGAGTTATTCTTTGTGGAAATTACTTTCTCACCTATGACTTCACAGTAATTTTCAGAGCACCCATGTAGTCAGAGTAGCATACTGAGAAAGGGAACAAACCAGCCTGGATGTTAATCTTGACACTGCCTCAGACAGAGGTTTCCTGTACAATACAACAAAAGCCAGCTGGAGCCAGTCAGCCGCTACAGGATAAAGTCATCATTTTTGCCCACTCTTAAGGCAGTCACTCTGTGTGCTCCATCTCTGGCCTTCTCTACATAGCCAGTTTAAACCAGTTTAGCTAAAGGTGTGATTTTTAACATGCTTACTAAGATAAATGAAAATATGCCATCTTAATCCTGAAGCCAGCATGTACAGAAGGGATCAATTTCTCCATCTATAAAGCACAAAGAGCTGCATTTGCAGAACGTCAGGGAGCTTTGCTGAGAGATTTTCCTTGTGATCTGAAAGGAAAATCACTGTGCTACTGGGAGGCATGAACCAGAGAGCAGAACTATACCAGAGACTGAAAGGATGGCTAAAGGCTTTTATAGCCTCCAGAGCTGCATGTAACTTCACAAAACAGGTTGTGTGAAGGACAAATGGCAACACAAGATGAGTCAAGAGCATTATTCTTTAAATGAGATTGGACACAAAGTAGAATTGGTGTCAGAATTAAATATTTTAAAATACCGTTTACTGGAAATGAGAAAATCTGGTTTCCTTCTTTGGGGAAAACACAAAGTGAGCAGCAAGGAAAATGACAGCTTTTAGGACTTGGATACATCATGTTCAGATAGATAAGCTGAAGAAAAAGCCCACACCCCATTCTATCTGTAAGCCCCATGCTCAATAGGTTAAACTGACATTGCTCACAAGGTAAATATCATCCACTAGTGCAGGCACAACACTGCAGGCACTCCATTTTCACCGAAAGGTGTAAAAGTCCTAAATGACTTCTATTAAGAGACAAAAAGAAAAAACAAAACAAGACAAAACTCAACCAAACAAACTTTAACAAACTGCTGAGGAGGACAAATAAACCTATAGAGACATGAGAATCATTTGGTAAGGTAAGTCCATTGAAAGAGCACATATATCCAGCACATTCTCTCTACATCATCCTTTCTGAAAGCAGAACTGTAACTGAAGTCTGCTCTAACCCAGAGGAAGCATAACCAAGTCCTCTCTCTTACTCAATGCCATAGAGCTAGAGCAACAGTGCTGGCCTTGGGTAAAGAGAATAATGGCCCCTAAATGAGGCTATAATCCCTATTTCTCCATGTTCCCAGTGCACCTAAATGAAGCTTTTATGGAGTATTTCAGAGAAGCTACAACTACTGGCCTGGGTGGAAAGAACTGATTGGGTTCAAGGACTAGTAGGTGGGAACTCAGGCATGCTAGTTCACCTCCAGGTTTCTGTCTCCTCGTGGGATTTTGCACAAATAATTTGTGCCCAAATACTCAAAGGCAGTTTGCCACCTAAAAGCTTCTGCAGAAATCAAGAACCATCTGCAGTTGTTCCACAAGCCTATCTCAAAGCACTGCAGAAGGCCAATGGTTGCAGAGAGCTCATGTGCTGTGATAATAGATGGCTGCAGGGGCTCGACACAAATATACTATCTTCTTTCTCCCATATCAGCTTGGAAAGCCTCATTTAGCAGCATTTCATAGCCATGCCTGAAAATCTAGTAACAACATTCACATTGGTCTTTAAATAAAAATTCCAGCACATACATGGCCCCTTATTAACTGAGAGAGATAAAATTTCAGCAAGGAAAGAGATTGTGGTTTCAAGGTTCTACTTAGTCTCTAATCAGAGCATAAAAGAAAGTGGGTATTTTTAATGTGTATATAAGATATGAAAAACACATTGCCTTTTGTCTTCTTCCTTTTTCACTTTCCTAACAGGCTCCTATGAACAGCTTCATTTAAAATGGCCTTTCTATAGCACGCAGTGTTTTCTTTGGCAAATTCGGAGAGCTCGGTTTTGGAATAAAAGAAAATTGCATCAGAAGACCAAAACTGGATTAGGAGATTTGACAGGACTTCATAAAAATCAGTTGTGCACAGGCAAAGGGGGACTTTTCAACAGGTCATTTTAAAGAAAAAAGCTCTGGAGGAAAGAGCTCTGCTTGGTGGCAAACTCATCTAACCCTTGCAAAGCCTACAGGAGAGTCTGCAAGGGAGGCAGAGACTATGGAGCACAAGAACACACACGAACTCTCATATCTTAAAGTTATTTTACACATGATTAGGTATCATTTTTTATACAACGCACACATGTACTTGACCAATGGCAGAGTTCTAAAGAGAGACCTTTATGTCAATCTGTACTGCACACAGTTCGGGGCTGCTGGAGGCAGAACGGAGCAGATTCTCTCTTGGACCTTCACTGGCCTACTTTTTCTCACACATGCTTCCCCATTTGCTCTCTCGCTTTCCCATGTCAGTTATGCTGTAAAATTATCTAGGAATCAAGGAGGATAAAGAGCACATCTTACTTGCAAGGATGGATGCAGAAGACTTTGCCTGCATGATAGGTGTAGGTCAGGATGCAGAGCACTTCTTTTCCAGCCCTTGTGCTATCACTGATAGCTCTGACAACACAGAATGGACTTCAGTCTTGTCTGTGGGAGAAGACAGCACTCTCCATCATGGTACATACACATTTCTAGAGCATGATTAGAGACATGAAACATTCAGAGGTTGCATAACACCTTGCTAACAGATAGCAACTGCTTTATTTAAATAGTTCCCCTATTAGAGATACTAAATCCTTCTTGCAATGCAGACAGCGAGTGTTTGCAAGTAATTACAAAATATCATGGTATTCTTTAGGATAAGCTACCAGTAAACTATGTTGCTGTCTCAGTGCCATGTAATTTCTTCCCTTCCCATTTTCAGCCATGCCTGTAACACTGAACATCCCTAAAATATTTCCAGTCTAATCTCCTTTTATTACTAAATTAACATTAGACCTAGAACTTTCCACTAAATATATGGAAACCACACTAATGTTAATCACTTGCATCTGGTTGCTAACAGATTAATAACAGCCACTCCAAAAGATTTCAGCCTCGCAGTGCTGCCAGGACTAAACATGGCAGGAGCCATCAAGCACAGGCCTGGGTCAAGACAGAAGCATAAGCACAGAGCAAACAGGAAAACATGAATTTAAATAACTGAACTGAAACAATTCTCAATTATACGACTTACTTATAATAGGGGAAAAAACCCCAAACCCCTCAAACACCATCTGCTAGATAAATTAGGGGCACTTCAGCATTTGTTTTCCCTTAACGTGTTTTCATACGTTTCCAAGCCTGCTAACTTGATTCCTGCTCACTGCTGATCTCAGGCCAATCACCCCCAAGGATTTGCCTCAGCTCAGGAGTGGCTGGTAACAATACCACAGGTTTGTAGAGTTCACTGAGGAGAAAAAACTCCAAACAGACATTCTGAAACATGTGGACTACCACAGGGTCATTAAACTAAAAACTATGGGGTTTGTGAACAAAAAAAAAGCCTTAGTGTTTTCCTATATGCAGAGTAGAGGGACACAGGGCAGTTAAGCCACTTTCCTCAGAGCCACACTGAGAACTAGGTGCATTACTCTAAGTTTTTTTATATGGTTCATTTCCACAGACACTGATGCATTAAAAAAGAGGTCCAGGCCCAGAGAGAGATCACATTACTAGTTCTGTACTGTATTACCCAAAAGGAAAAAAATGAAAAGACACTGCTTTACAACGAGCTGCATTTCTGTCCCGCAGGAAATGCAACTGCTTCTTTGTTTTCCACGTCATAAATGAAACAATTGTCAGCTTGGTTCCACCAGCCACGTCAGCATCACCTGGCAAACACAGGTTTCAGTAGAAGCCCCAGCTAAGGGAACACACTCTCATTACAGCAAAGGAAATAAAGGGTAAACAGAAGGATAAGATTTCCATTATCAAGGTTCCAAAAACAGTGGAAGACATTGTCTGCTGAGCAATAAAATCTCCATTGTTGGGTTTCTTGAAAGAATATTTTATATATCTGAATGGTTTGAGTGTACTTGATCCTTTCTTAGGGTAGAGAGAAAGACTACTGTGGTGTCTTAAAGTCCTTTTAGTCTGAGAAAACAGAGCAGGAGTCTGCAAACAAAGAGTACATTCAGACTTTAAGCTAGTATGATAAAAAGTTCCAATTTGTATACAGTCTGACTTCTCTGGAGGGCATGGCAAATGCATTTAAATGCTTTTATTGCTTCTGACTATTATTATGAAAAACATAGCAAATAATTTCCACTAAGCTCAGAAGCTACTCATATTTTTGAGAGGCGCAAGAGAAAGGAAGCACATCATTGCAGACCTTCTGATATCACTGCTGCCTATCTGGAACTTACAGGCAAAAACTTCATTCCACTTCTTTTTGATTGCTCCAGCCTCACACAGTTTGCCTCTCCTCTCTCGCGAAGATCACAAGATGTCTTTTTCTTACTGCTTAAGGGGAGAAGAGAAGCCGGAACGCTATTCCCAGGGTTAAACTCACCTGCTGGCTCAATCCATTGTATTTCATCATGCTTGCCTGTGAAACAACAGTTTTCTTTCTCCCATTTGCCAGTTAGCACAAAATCCTAAGAGAAACAAACAACATGGTAGGAAGGTGTCCCCCCCGCCTTGGAGGGAGGTCAGGAGTCAAACTTCACAGCCAGAGAAGGCCCATTTCAGGTCCATTCGCAAACACACTCCCTGCGGCACCAAACCAGAGAAGCCCCAGGAAGCAACCTGCTTTCTGGAGAGTTACATTCAGCTATTGAGCTCTGTGCTGCTTCAGCCAGACTGCCACCAGTACCTGAACTACCTCCCATGTCTGTGCCATATTAACAGTCCATTGATGCTTTTCACACCCTTACTCCTTTACCATCTTTCCAGCTGCATTCCTGCATAGGGAGGCACAGGCATCCAGATCTGACACAAAAAGGCATTGTTATATCTTCTGGTTCACACTGAGAGATATGCTGTGATAATAGCATTATTACAGCCATTTCATGTACCGAGAAAGGATCTCTGTGCCTTAACACTTGTCTCTTCCAACTAGATCTGCTAATATAGTATTTTCCTCTCTTACGAGCTTTGACTCAAACACTGTAAGTTACAGAAAAGCCTCTACGAGTACTGCCTGTGGTCTTGAAAACCAGCAATTTGTAAATTCAAGCATTATTGCCAAATCTTAAATGCTGTCAGTGCTCCAACAGATTATGTTGGACACTGTCTGAGAGACCATTATTAACACTTCACTAAAAACCGTGAGGTCCTGCACTGAGCACATTTGGCTCTGCAACTTTCTGGACTCCTTATGTTCCCTATGGCTACATTTAAGCTCTGCCAGCTGTGAGGACATTTTAGCTCCCAGGCCCATATACAGCCCAGCTACTCTCCAGTTGCAGCTCAGGATGAAGTCTGGATCTGTACCTTTGCCTCACGCCAGGGATCCTGGCAGGACGACAGCAGGATGTGCAGGCCAGGCAGGAGCCAAGTAGCATCTCCTTTAGCTCTTGAGGGGAGCAGCTGGTGGAGTAAGATCCCAGTGTGCACTGTGGGACAGACCCACTCCACTGCTTCGAGGGCACATGCTGTAGACTCCCTTACAGTATAGCTTAAAACACCAAAGGAAGGGAAAGGAAGGTGCTCTCTGTCAAACTATACTCAGAGAGGCTATCTCATGCTGCTACCTCTCAAAGTAAGTTTTTCTCCGTCTATCAGTTCCTGTCCCTCCAACAGAAAACTGCTCAAACTCCTTCTAACAATTTTCCACTGAAGCATCTTCCTATGCTTACACAGTTCAGTTACAACAGCACTTTGCCAGCAACACTGACAGCAGCACCCCAAAGAGCAACCTTGCAGAGATTCAGCTTCTTTAAAAAAAAAAAAAGGTAAACCATTTTAAAGCAAACATTTTGCAGTATTTTCTTTACTAAATGAACAACAAAAAAGGCAAAGATACTAAAACACAGTTCCCTTCTGTCAGGAAACTAGACATAAACCAGGCACAGATTCATTAGGTGAACAGAAGTCTGCTCCTGTCAGGCTTCTCCGTCTTTCGTATCTTTTGGTTTCCATCAACACACAAGGGCATACAGAATGAACGGCTCCATGTTTTCCTGGCTGGTGAACGTCAGTGAGAGATATATACGCCCACTATAAACTGAAGTTATCAGTGCTTTCTTTGAGGTAGAACACTTGAGAAACCTAAAATAAAAACACAACTTTTACCATGAGCTCTTTGCTGTGTATTAACACCCACACAAGAGCTACCTTATCCCCACCCCCCAGGTGCCAGATGCAGTGAGAACACTGCAGTCAGCATCACAGATGTTAACCCATGTTCTGAAGCACTCCTGTTTCACTGTAACTGCATTAACATTGGTAGCCACACAGGTTTTCAGACTTCTTGTAACCATGCCTGCAAGCACAAAAAGCATGTGGGCACCATAGTACCTTTCTGTAGCTTAGGGAAAGATACAGGAACTAGAGAAACTAGCTATAGCACTAGGTAAGAGTGCTGTTAATCCACCTCTGAAGTACTAGCAGATGGCCTAGCATGACATGACTCCAAGCTCTCCTCTTCTGAGGGAGATAAGTGGTAGGGAATAGCTAGCTCTTCAAATGAAAAGAATTTCAGCTTTCACATCCCATCTACTCCCAATACTCTGACACGGTAACACATCAGGTGTGCCAGCAGCACTGGTCTGTCACTGTCCAATGCATAGAGCCACCAGCAGCAGGTAACACAATCGGGGATACAGAGCCTTTGAGGAAAAAATCATATACATCAGTCTCTGTGGCGCAATCGGTTAGCGCGTTCGGCTGTTAACCGAAAGGTTGGTGGTTCGAGCCCACCCAGGGACAGGCTCTGTTTTAAGGCCTGATCGGAACTTCATGAAGCCCAATAATGGGATGTGCCAAGTCCTGCACTGGAGGGGAACAACCCCAGGCATCAGTGGATGCTGGAGGCCACCCCACTGAAAAGCAGCTTGGCAGAAAAGGAGCTGGGAATTCTGCTAGACACCAACACAAGTCAGCAAAGTGCCCTTGCAACAAGGCAGCAAAGAGTCTCCTGGGTTGCACTAGAAGCATTGCCAGCAGGTTGACATAGCTGATCCTCCCTCTCTCCTCAGCACAGGTGAGGCCACACCTGGAGTGCCGCGTCCAGTTCTGGGCTCTCCAGTACAAGACAAACATGAACATACAGGGGTCCAAAAAAGGCCACAAGGACAATTAAGGTACAAGAGCATCTCTCCTATGAGGCAAGACTGAGGAAGCTGGGGCTTGTTCAGCCTCAAGGAGATTAGGTTCAGGAGGGATCTTGTCAATCTATATAAATACCCAAAGGAAGGGAGCAAACAGCAGAGCCAGACTCTATTCAGCAGTGCTCAGTGACAGGACAAGAGGCAAAGGGCACAAACTGAAACACAAGAGATTCTATCTGAACATCAGGAAACCTTTTTCACCAAGGGGATTACCAAGCACTGGCACAAGCTGCTCAGAGAGGTTGTGGAGCCTCCCTCCTTGGAGATACTAAAAAGCCACCTGGACACAGTCCTGGGCAGCCTCCTCCAGGTGTCCCTGCTTGAGCAGAGGGGCTGGACCAGATAACCTCCAGAGCCCACTTCCAAACTGAACTATTCCACGTTCAGCATACTGCTCAAGAGAGAAATCCAAGTCAAATTAGAGACAGATGTGACCTCTGACCTCTGGCACCCAGAATACCCAGTCAATCTAGAGCTGCAGCTTTGATTTCACACCAAGCTCAGGCGCTGTCAATATATAAAGCCCAGCTCTTGCTTCCATAGACATCTGCCCTTCTGTTCTTCTGGATGACATCTGCCCACAGACTTTTTATGTTTGTCATGCCTACCCTGAATTAAAATAATCCATTTTTTGAAAGTTCAGAGATGATTCATAATCTCTAACCAATATAAAATATTAACATATACATTGTGTTCAATATTATTGATATTATAATACATCATATTTAGCATATATGATGAATTATACATTATTAAAACTGCCATCATACTTTGGGCAGCTGTTACTGCTCTTCCCTAAACCCAGTTTATGCCTTTCCTCCTAATCCTAAATTGTAATGAGAAACTGCAGAGACCTAGCTGTGTTGAAGAACATCTTGATAGCCACCCTCCTCAGATCTGAAAGTCCACCCTGACAAGCATTAAGAACCAGGAACCACGCACTCCTGTCAAAAGGACTGAACCAGACTCGCTCCCAGAACCAAGCAAATCCAGAGCTGATGATACACAGAAAAACACTAGAAAAGTTTTCTTCCGATTATGAGTTGACACTTCAATTTTTAAGGTTTCTTCTGCAGTCTTGGTTCTTCAAGCTTCCAAAATAAAGTACTAGAGTGATGAGCTCTAGAACTTCAGGAATTTTGCTATCGCTCTACATAAAATGTGGATAGATCCTACAGAAACCAGTAATGTGGAGAAAAAAAATCTCCAGTTAATCACGACCATTTTAACTCCAACAGAAAAGACCAGACATAACCCAGGCACAAGGACAAACCTTCTTACTCTTGCATTAAAATCAGCCACAGAATGTAAGCAGGCAGTAGTCTGGAAAGACGCCTTCATACTTATTTGCCTGTACAATCCTTCACCAATTTTTAATTTAGGCGCCACAGGTACTCAAGAGCAAGGTATGCGGAAACCTTACCAAACCGGGAACAGTTTTAATGGAGAGCTTCTCTCCTTTTTTCCCAAAAGCTAATGCTGTTGGCCAGAGACCAGGAAAAACACCTTGTGCTTTGCCCTTGAAGGCTCAACTACCTCTGAAATCCATGCAATGATTTGTCTGGCAACATGAAAAAGCCCTGATCTCACTGATGTTCCTTCTTCACACCTTCATGAAGGACAGCAAGACGCTGGAAAATAGCAAAGGAGCTTTGAAAAAGAGAGCACATAGAGGCTGGATGCAGCACATGAACATTTAAATAGCAGTAAATGGTGCTGATCACAACACAAGCTGCACAAGTTTTGCAAGTGTTTGAAGGAATGCATCCAGATCAGCCTCAAACTATGGAATTATTATACTAAACTACAGGGTAAGATTAGAAGGATTACTGTCGTTCACTATATATCGGGTTACTGGCAAACAAGGGAACTAACGAAATGAAGCCCACAGAGCAGTTACCACTGTGGTATGTGATGGCAGCAAGAACAGTGTTTCCTGAAGTTCTGCCAAGGCTGATGAGACAGTCCTTGGTATTGTTTGGGGACTTACTGAACTCACATTTTCATTTGGTTAAGACTTACTTTGAGCCAGCTGCTGATGTCATTACTGCAGCAGGAGAACAGGAAAGGTGATGCTGTAGTTTGGATAAAATCCCCAATAGCAATAATAAAAAGTGCATCTTGAAATCTCCACCAGAAGCCTGTCCCACCTCCCTTCTCAAAATACTGGAAGAAGAAATCCAAGACAAAACCGTAACAACACTTCATAGTATTCTCAAGTGTAAGTTCCAAGAAAATACAACTGCTGTGCCATACTCTTCGAGGCCAGCATAAAGACTGCCCAAAGCCTTTGCCAGCCGCAAGTAAACTGCTAGTCAGTGTTTTTAATATTGACTACAGAGTAAAAGAACTGGAAACAACTTCAGTTTTAACTATCTTTCATGATCACATAAGATTTTTCAGTTACCTCATTTCGGTTTAGTATCTTCTTATAAAGCTATCTACCACAGAAATGGACACATTCTCGTTGCTTGATGAAAAGCAAACATCTTCATCTGTGTATCTGTCTCCGTTATCTTTCAGCTACTCACTGAGGTAGTCTGAAGGATCACTTGTGCAAACTTCTCTGACCACAATACTCAATACTCCACAAAGACACAGGCTTCTATCAGCAAGAAGCAAAGGTTAGGATACAGCTTGCAACAGTTTCAGATATGCTTGCATTACAGCTGCAACAGTGAAAGTCCACTTGGAGATCAACAGGGGTACAATTCTGACCAGCAAAGGGGAAAACCAACTTGGAAAGTAACTGAAGCCAAATTCACTGTAACCGATACTGGAAGCACCAGAACCCATCCTTTCAGTAGAAAGCTTCTTAACAGAGCAAGGAGGAAAGGAGGTGAGATGCTAGGAAAAGCCATTCCTCAGGGACATAAATGAGCATGCTTGAAAGCCACAGATAGAAAAGCTAGTTGCAAATCAATTAGAAAACACCTGTTTTGGTTTTTTTTACAGGAGCTGCCCCACTCCTCTCAGTCTCACTGAATGTACTGTTTCTGAGTACTCCACTCCCCAGAAAAATTTTACAGGGAAAGAAGGAGCAAATCATTTGCTTCTTTTGCAGAACAATACCTGCTATTCAGAGGACCTTACAGTTTCCTTTGACAAGAGCTGGCAAACCTGGCAGAGGAAGGATGAAAGATGAATCCAGGTCCTGTGACAAAAGGATCTTTTGTGAAGAACTGAAAATTAAGTCTCTTCTCAACATACAGATGCACCCAGACTAGGGGGAAAAAAGGTATGGAAGTAAATTACAGGCAACATCTCTAATTTATGGCCTATAGTAGCATTATGACACTTTCCCACTATTACTGGAATCATACTTAAATAATTTAGAGCTTTAATGATCCTGCAAGTCTCCTTCCTATACTGTTAGCCTACAAAAGTCAGAATCCTTCGATCTCAGATTTGCTCAGCCCACATATTCTGCACAAAACAGTAATACAAATCTAGCATTTTAATGCAATATGTATGAATATTTAATATTAATTCCATTTACATATATAAATTATCATACTACATTAACACTGCTATAGATACAATATTTGGTAAAAACAACTAGTACGGTTAAATGTTCAAATTTCGGTATTGTTTCCTAGCAAGTGTAAAATAATACAAAACAGTTTCCATGTGAAAAATAAAGTCTACTTTAACAGAAGCAGCCAAGACTGGCTGCAAAATACAGATCATGTGCGCTGACATTTACACAAAACCTTGTAGCAATAAAAGGTTGTGTCATTCACTGTATTTAAAAGAAACTGCCCAATAGTTCAGTTACTGATTACACTACAGGAATTGTTAAAAGAAAGAAAGAAAGAAACAAACAAACAAAAACCCCACCCAAAACACAGCCACACACAACACCACAGCATCCTTGTCATGTCCTTCAGAAATCAAATAATTTGTCCTTCAGAAGTGGCCTTGTTTAAATTGCATGTGCTAGAAAATATACAACTCTACAACAGGATGAGGTTAGAAAAGTTGAATACTGTGGAAAAAATTTATTAGTCTATACAAGTCTTCTGAAACAAACCATTGGCTTTGACAGAGTAAATTCAAGTGAATACTCATTGCAATAGTGTTTTCCCATACAGAAATCAAGAAGTCCTATAGCTTCCCATTCATAATGCCTGTGATAGGAAGTTTTATTTCTGAACAAGTAGCTGCACAAAGCAGACATGTGACAGAGATCTTCACAGCCACAGTGAGCTACAGTTTGAGATAAAGTTGTATTACAAACATTTAGGAAAATTAGGCATCTGTACTGAAGTGTGGCAAACTGATTCAAAATGAAAGAACAAAGGTGTCACTCAGACCCCTTGCCAATAATGAAGACTTTCTATAGCAAGTCTAGAGCAGACTGCATCATAAAAACCTAGAGTGCAAGAATACCACAAATTTAGTATATAAATATCACAGGATTAAAACTCCAGTTAAGCCATCAACTGAAGTAATAATTAAAAAGAAAAAAAGGGTGTCTGCCAGCTTGCAAAGGAAGCTTCCAAAGCATCTCTTCAAGAAGGTGCTGATACAAACTACAGCCTGTGCCAATTTGTATTTTAGACAGCTCTGCTGAAAGACAGAAAATTATCAGATTTGTCTAAATACCGCATATTCTTGCTGGGTTTAATACCATTTAAAAAAAAAAAAACATTTAATAGAAGAGATGAAATGCAACATTTATAGCTCACACTGTTTTCAAGATCTGTGCACACTATATAGTTCTATAATTTCAAAAGCATTTAAAAATAGGACGAAACACAGACAATGCAGTAATGTTTGTTAGATTCGTTTAGAATAGTTACACAATGAATGTATACAGTCATAGAATTTGTGGTGCATTTGTTCTTGCACATTATTTATGCTACTTATAAAACCTGAAGATTGCGAATTGGGCATGCTTACCATAACATTTTCAAACTGGGAAAGCTGCAGAACACTGTTCCTAGAAGTGTTCACTGCCATGATACAAAACAAGTATGTGCAAACTGCAAGGTCCCTAAAAACAGCATTTAATGAATTTATGTACAGAAAGATGTCACTATCTGTTTAAATACGCAAAGAATAAGCTTCCCAAAGTTTATAACATAGAACAATATCCACCACATGCTCCTCCTCCTCCTCCATATCCTTCTTCCTTGCTTGATAATTTTACACCTCTGTTTTGGCTCTCACTCTCCCACAGTCCAGGAGTCTGAATGATTTTTTCAACAAGCTCTTCAAAGGCACACTGTACACCATCACACGTTTTTGCACTTGCCTCTAGAGAAGGGATGCAAGAAGTCAAGTGTTAGCACAACTTGCAGTAACTCATTTAGTGTTTCTCTTTCAGTTAAGTCTCAACCAACAACCTAGATTTAGGTCTTCCACAATACATTCTATAACAAAATAGCAGTGCCAAAATTAACAGGTACGAAGATTTCTGTCACCACATAAGGCAGCACACCTCTGACTCTTGAATGTCACTATAATATATGGCGACAGCTATAGATGAGCCTTATTTTCTGTGGAAAACACTTCAGCAAAAAGAAAGGAGGGTTCTACTAACTTACAATGTCAGATAAACCCAGTTGCTGTGTATTCAGTTCTGTGTATTAGTCAGAACTGCTGTACCACCATACCATAAGCAGCAAGAATCCATACTGTAAGATTCTGGGTCAGTCTCCATGATACAACTCACCTGACAAAAAACAATAAGGGATCTCATTTCTTCCACAGTTTGCAAAATTCTGTGCAATTTCACTTTGGCTAAGACCAAAAAATTTGCTTAAAGAGTGTATTATGAGGACAACAGATACCATCTGAAACTATTCAGTCCCATTAGGGCTTGCCCTGTTGTCCTACACAGCCATGCAGATACTCAGCATATGTAGCATGCAGACATATATACTTATAGTTTAATTTTCATGTTTCTTTTCATCTTCCATGCACTTAACAGCTTGTGTCTTAACTTTGACCTTCTATTTCCACATATGACATATGCAGTGAAAAAGAAACTCAGCAAGGTACTAGACAAAGACAGTCCTTAGAGATGAGGAACGTAACTCTCACTACAGGACATGTTAAGGTACTGCTTTGCTACCACAGTCATTCTATAAAGCAAGCCCTGCTGATCCTTAAATGAAACATGCAATAAACTTATGCATAAGAATCACTTCACCGCCTACTTTATCATTACGAGGCTTTGCCTACAAAACTCATCTCATTTTGCAGCAAGATGAGAGGAACATATTTGCTCCAGTCATGATTATGTCATTACTCAATCCCACCCACCATTTACAAGTTAATTATATTCCCAACTATTTTTACATCCCAGTTGTAATACAGATTTCTGTCAAGTACCAGCTCTTTTGCTACACCAAAAGCTGCCCACTAATAAGTTTTCCCTCTTTCATTTAGCTTATGATTAATTTAGCAAGTTGGCTGGGAATAGAGATCAGACAAAACTCCAAACCTAAACCAGGTTTTGTCAGACCACAGTAGTCTGTTTCTGCCTTTAGTCCTTACGAATTTCAGCATAATCATCCCCAGTCAGAACAGGTATCTGGACATATTTGGAGACAATTAAAAAAAAGGGGGCGAATGTCTGTTATCTTTTTACCGACTGCAGTTGAGAAATATCATTAGTTTGTATGTATAAGGACTATCAGTCCTACAGAGTGGTACTTCTCATTATGTAACAGAAATCAAGTAAGATCCCTGCAGGTATCTATAACATACCTATGAACAACATGGAATGTTTTCTTGCAAATTTGAGACCTTCATTTCTGTCAACTTCACGGTTTTCCTGTAAGACATAGCATTGATATGTATTATTAACAAAATACACCAACAGAATACTTATTGCAGTTGAATTTGGTTTACCTTATCAATTTTGTTTCCAACTAGCATTTTCACTATGTCGTTCCTTGTGCAGTATGTTTCCAGTTCATTTAACCAATTATCCAGCTTGACAAAAGTATCTCTTCTTGTGACATCATAAACTGAAAGATATTAGCAATATTATTCCCATACTATTATTCCAAGAAATACAGCTTATATTACGAAAGTAACAAAAAACATGGCTTTTTGAATTCGAAAACTGAAGGAGTCCCCAGGATTCTAATTCCCGTATTAAAGCCAGAATTGGAAAAAAAGTTGAACATCCACCAGCTCAAATTACTAATGACACTAATGCAGAGCGACTCTAAAATTCAGTCATCTGCTGTTCATGGATCAATTTATCTTGAAACACCCCAGCTTACAGGCCAGACACTATGATTCTCCAACAAATCCTACACTTGCAGAATCCAGAAGTAGGATACTTATTTACATCGCTACAAAGAAGATACGTAAAGAGTACACCATGTCCTTCTGCAACTGAGTTAGTGATAATCAAGACCTGTTTAACACCACTCCTATGGCTACTGATCTAGCTAAAACTGTAAACTGATCACTGGCATCTATAAGGATTTGGTGAACTACTGATTTTTCAGCATTTTAGTGTTTCAAACTATTTAGCATGCGTGTGGGATGTAAGTAATAATCTGCTAGGAGCAGAAAGGGCTGACAAAAGAAAGCAGACTTTGTTAAACCTAAAATCAACTACTCAGCAACTACCCAAGAGCTACTATTCAAAGCTATGAAAGTATTTCATCCTTCATTCTCACATCCTGTGTGCAGAGAGGCACAAACAGTTGGTTTCAGTTAAATCTATAGCTTTGTACAACCTTATTTTTAGGAAGTTGTTAAACAAACAGTCAGGAGAAGATTATTAAATAAAAAAAGAAAGCAAATCGAAAGAGCAGAACTCTCTAGCTCCCAACCAGTGCTTGCTTACTTTTACAGCTTTCAACAATAAATGGCAGGATCAGTGCCAGCAACTAGGTGACTTGACAGAACATGCCTTGACAGTATTTTCCTATACCAGGAAGATGCCATAACTCAGACTTGGGAAACAGCACATACAAACCAAAACCTACCAGGAAGTCTCATGAGAGAAGTTATTCAAAGTTAAACAATTTAACTGGACACAGTATCTTACAAAGAATCTCTCAAGTCACACACAACTTAAAAAAAAAAACAAAAAAAACCAAAACCAACCAACCAAAAAAAAAAACCCACACGACCGAAAAACAGACTTGCTTCCCTGCCCTTACTTTGGTTATCTCCTCATTTCTAGCAGTGGAGAAGTAGAACTGCAGAGGTCAGTGCCTATTTAATAGCTTTCCATGTATGAAAGAAAAAAAAGACACTTCACCGTGAAGTTGCAATTACAGGTTTTGGCCTGGGTTTCAACCACACAGATTGATGCTTTTTATGCTTGTCTTTTTTAAGTGATTCTGACTATGTTACACACAAACAGCTGAAAATCCCAACCAAACTCCACAGTGTTTATACTAATTTCATTAGGAAAAAGGAACAGGGAGAAGAAAAAAGTTGTGTATACACTCATACAGAAAGAATATACTGAGAAGTCTTTTTCTTCTTTTTCCCTGACTCTGGGCTTAGTAAGCACAGGCAAAGACCACAGATCAAAACCAAAAATCCTAGCAGCATAGGGACAGCTCCAAACTATACCTTCAAACAGCAGTATCTTTTAATCTCATGCAAAAATCAGCGGTTCTCAGGCCAATGAGACTGACTACATCAACAAGAGAGCAGGCATCAAAATCAAGATCTTCTAATGTATCAGTTGCTCAACACTGATACAATGATTTTCAGCATCAATTAAGACATTATAGAAAGCTTTATAAGTTTGTATAACTCCAATATATGAAAACACCACAAATTTATTCAAAATAGCATGCAAAGCTATACTTACCTAGGATAACACCTTGTGCACCTCTATAGTAACTGGGTGTTAATGTTCGGAACCGCTCCTGACCTGCAGTGTCCTAAAAAGCCATTCAGAACAATCCATTATTCAGCACTTGAGCAGAATCCAGTTTCTCTCTCAGGTATTCTGCTTCTAATGAACATACAAAATAAGTATATACCACTACCAGATTAACTGAGTTTATATCCTCCCTTGCTGTTTTACTACACGTTAACTTCAAAATTTTGTGTCTTCTGTCCTGGGAAACACTTTTAAACTGTTAGCTGCAGTAAATAACTGGACTATATAGCAATAAGATAGCCACTTCTGCAGAAGCTTTTATTCTGCAGCTAGCACACCGGCAAGAAAGAAGCACAGTTGCAGTACTAAGATTTTGCAACAAGCATCAAAACGCATGGCAAGAAAACCAGTTCCCTCACTTCAATGACCCTGGTCCAATTATATTTGATTCTGTGCCAGGGCAAACACATTTAACATGCTATGACAGAGCAGAAGCAGAAGAAATAAGTCAAAGGATTTTCTTGGTTTTTAAGGGAAGTTGAATTTACATCCTCAAAGTGTTAACAGGTCTAAAAAAAAATAAAAATCAATTATTAGAATACTGTTTTCTTATTAAAGTTACAGTGCACACTCGTTGCAGACTTTATGCATAGAAGATTCAAGTATCTTCATCAGTTACCCTAGGTTAGAAGCGACACAGGAATTACTGCCCTAGGTTAGAAGCGACACAGGAATTACTGCAGATTCAAAAACGTTCCCTGCCAAAGAACCTGAATAACTGAACTGGACTTCAAGCCAATCAGTCAATCCCACATATCTCAAAATGGGTTTGTGTCACCATATAGCTTTACAAGCTTCTGTTTTCCAGTTTACTGCAGAATAATTTCTTCATATTCACCAATATGAAGGAAGAGAAACCCCAAGTTAGGCCTATGTAACATTTTGCCGTCCCATGATCACTCATCACTCTGCTATAGGTCTAGTTTTCCTCCTACCTGTATGCTTTTCTGTCAACTTGCTGCAATTATTTTCCTGGTCAAATCCATTTATTTTACTGATGATTACTATTGTCACATGAAGACGTAAGTCCTGTTTGTTAGTCAAGATATGACATGCCTTCAAAGCAACAGAAGCATAGCAATATATATTTCATGTTCCATTACTACCTTCCCAAGAAAATACATCTTGCTTATCTTGGACATCTTGCTTATGAGAAACAAGGTTTTATTCTAGCCTGCTACAAGAAGTCACAACTAGGTCTGCGTATTTAAAAGGTGCTTCAAGTTACACAGGCACAGAGGCTGGCTTGCAGAATGGAGAATGTTTTAAAAAAAGGCTCGGAAGTACTCTTCTTTCTTCACTTGCCATGAATTTAGAAGTTCTACTTTTAACAGAAGGACATGTTAAAAACGCTAAAGGCTAAGATTACAAACACTGCCTCTCCCTTCAGATGCACCTGCTACAAGAAAGACTGACCTCAAGCCTATAAAAAACCTTGTATGAGGGCTATGACGTTTTAGGCTAAAAATCATTTTGAGGTAAAATTTGAGCATAAACTGAGCATGCAACAGTAATGCTTAACCTATTAATACACTACTGAATTTTGCCCAAGACATTTAGGTTAAGAAGTGCACCCTTTTAAAATCTGTTAAGTACAGACAAGAATGATGCATACAGGGAAATCTCAGCTTAGTGAGGGCTAAGACTTTGTAAGTTAAGCAATAAATTACTCATTTTGAAACAAATCTAGGAATGGCCATGTACACTGTGTTAAAGTCTGATTTAGTCCCATTTCATTTCTCCTTTTCCCTACTCCTATCGCAATCAGGCTTGGAATCAGTGCTGCAGAAGAAGCTCATCAGCAACAGAAGTGCTCAATTAAACAGTTGTTCCACAGTTAATTCCACCTTCTGAATAGTTCATTATTAACCTCTCATTCTTCCAAATCACCTTCATATTAAATAGAAAAGTATTTTATACAAACTACATTACACAAGCCATCAGTATTCCTAAGGCAAAGCAATACATTAAGAACTTAGGAGACACTTACCCATATTGCCAGTTTAGCTTTGTTTCCATCAACTGAAATAGTTTTTACCTTGAAGTCCACACCTAGAGAAGGAAATACATTTAAGTTCTTCAAACATACTACAGCTATTTTGAAAGAGAAAGTAAAGAGAATAGAAAAAAAAAACCGAGAACAAGCTGTGCTTTGACAGGAGCAAGAAGAGTAAGTTTCATTGGCTATTTATGAAAATTGCTCCTAAACTCAGTTCTGCTGCAGACAGGATTTTGCAAAAGCCTAAGGGCCTTTTCAGCCAGTGACTCAAAATGCAGTAAGTACTTACGGAAGTAAGGCAAATATTACATTTCCTGTATTAAAGCACATATTCCAGGACAAATATTCAAGTTTATAATTCAAATGGATTAACTTGTTTTGTCGCAAACAAAAGACAGACTACAAATAATGTGGAAGCCTACAAGGATGCTGGAGAAGGCCTCTTCATCAAGAGCAAATGGTAAAAAAAACTCTTCATTGGTAGCAAACGGCCAAGGGGCAAAAGGTTCTAATTTAAACAAGTGAGATTCAGGTTAGATATAAGAAGTTCTTCACTGTGAGGGTGGTGAGGCACTGGAACAGGTTACCCAAAAAAGTGGTATATGCTCCATCCCTGGCAGCATTCAAGGCCAGGCTGGACAGAGCCTTGGACGACATGTTGCAGTGCAAGGCATCCCTGCCCACGACAGGGGCGCTAGAACTAGCTGGTATTGGGGTCCTTTACAACCCAAACCATTCTGTGACTCTATGATCTTTCTATTCATTATTCATATATGTTTTCTCCTTGAGTATAACCATCATCTTGAGGAACAACATACTTTCAAAATAAAAAAGGAAGCTGCATTCAGGAAACTATACACTCTGTTTCCTATCTTAAACAACCTGACCAAGGCCAATCAGGGTGATCATGCAGAGGTAAAACATATAAGGAGACACTCATCTACTCTGACTCTATCCTGTGAGAAGTAATGTTATATGTCAAGAATTCCTCTAATAAAGATGTCAAATAAGCTTTGGATGATTTGAACACATAGTATCTCTCTTACAGGGATTCCAGCAATATCAGGAACTGCCCAATACCATGCTCCATGACCAAGAATTAAAAAACAAAACAAAAAATATCAAGCCAACGTGTGCAAGATGTTAATGACTGCAAATTTGAAGGATATAGCAACACACATCAGTTTGAAAGGCTGAGGACAGCTACGATCTGTTTTGCTGTAATTTAATCCTTACGTTACCAATAACAAGTAACTGGAAGTATGTTTCAATTACTGCAGAGTGACTCTGACTCCCCAAGAGGCAGCAGCCCTGAAATGAACTGGTAGTGTGGAAAGTTGATACCCTTGAAAGTTGTTCACGTAAAAGTAACAGCAATCTTTTTGCACTTTGACTTACAATGGTAGCCATCTGCTACAAGAAATTTTGTTTAACTATTCTTATACAAAACATTTAAGCAGGGCATTCATGATCAGCAAACTGTGCTTATAGTTCCAAGGCCATGCAGATTACAAACAAGCGCAAACAGCTGCCAAAATGTGTTCAACTTAGCCACAGAGGGCATTCAGGATGCTTAAGGAAGCACACATTGCAAGTAGATTTACAGCTTCACTACAACTGACGTTTAAAAGGTTCAATTTATTTCAAGGAAAACTCTAACAAGCTACATTAACTTTTGCAGTAACTGAACAGAACTCTATTTTTTCAGGGATTAATTCCTAGTCCCTAACCTAGCTTATCTCTTCTTCCACTGTAATTGCGCATTTCTTTCTGTAAACTGTAAAAATACCCATTGCTCAGCCAGGATGTCCAACAGCTCAGAGCGCATTCTTTTATCAATTAGTCTGACATCAAAACCTGTAGCTGCAGATACTACAAGTCTGTTAGATACTTAACGTAACAAATGAAAGGTATGTCATAGCAGTTTCAAGATGGAAAACTTTTTTCCTTAGGACAAAGGACTACAGGGTATTTTGAAGCCACAGTATCCTTCTCGTTCAGTAAACAGATTCAGTATCTTGTGCCTGAACAGTTAACAGAACGTGCATATACACCTTTAGTTAGCCTTGCTGCTGGCTTAAAATTAACAGATGCTTTAAATTCTGCATAAGCAATGCAAGTAAATTAAGAATCTGAACTAGCGAATAAATCCCACGTGACAGACTTTATTACTGAAAAGCAGAAGGATTAAAACTACGTAAGAGCACACGAAAGTATATTCTCTGAAACAATGAAGACATGGCAAACATAATTCTAGCAAAGAAAGGAGTTCAACACTTATAAAAGCTAGTTTAAAAAAAAAAAAAAACAAACCAAACCAAAAAACTCTGGTTTAATAACTATGTTTAATAATAACTATGTTTAATAATTAACTAGTTTAATAATAACTATGGGTTTTATTACTGATCTGCCATAAAAGAGGAAAAGTAGAAAAAAATGCAGGGCTAAGGAAATCTTGTTAAATTGAATAAACAGGATACTTATGTTCCCTGAATACTTCAGTGAAACACAGACATGTTTGTGTGGCATGTCAGTTCTGAGGTTTCAAGAGTGATGCTTCTACCCTTGACAACAGAAAGCAGACAGTGCTTTCCACCATGCCTTGAAGGAAGCCAGAAACAAGACAGCTCTACTAGACTCTACTCCTGTGCGTTGACACCTACAGGACCTGGCACTACACACTAACCCACTATAGACTTATAGTCTGCAAGAATAGCTCTGTTGCCTGCATGCTGCTCTCACATTCAGCTCAATGTGCCACGCTGTATTTACAGGAAGTACAAGATGAGCTAGAGTGTATTATTTGTGTTGCAGGTAACTGGCAAGTTGGACAGCTTAAAGTTGGAGGACTCCAAGTGCAAGGAAGGCTAAAAAGTTACGAGACATCAGATCTGTGCAAAACATCACTTATGAAATAGGAATTGCACTGAACACTTACCTAGAATCTCTCATAAAAACAGCAGGCAAGTAAAGACAAGCATAAGCAGTAAGGACAACAGAAAATGCTACGGTATACATAGTCTAATAAGATCCATGTGATGAAGCCCAGCGAACATGCCAGAGAATGCAAGGAGGACAGGAGATCCTACTATAGGCAGAGTAGGATCTGCCAGTAGCAAACCTTGAGTTGTTGCCATGTAACAGCCAACACTTAGCTACCACACACACATTGCTGTTAATGCATTTTGACAAATCCTGAAGAATTACTTCAGGAAATAATTCCTTAACTTCTCAAATAGTGCATTGATGTCAGTTTTTGTAAAGAGTATTCTGCTGTATGAACAGCAAAATGAAAAACAAACCCAATAAAGATGCCCACGCTGACACCAAATTAGTCTACTGGTATTCAGAACATCATGAAAGCTAAAGTAGCTATTCTGCACTGACTTCCTGGCCCATATGGTTGACATACCAAGAAAGTGACGTCATTTGAAGCATATATTGTGTCAAAACTACTTAGATAAGAACACAAGTTTGCCCTCTTCAACACCTGGTCTGCTCCACTCCTGTTTCCTTCTGAGCTATCTTTCCTCATGAACTGAGGTAAGGCTACTTGCACAAGTACAATTTTATGAGCAATGAAATGAACAAAAATGGGCCTCTCCCCTTGGCTGCTCAGTGCTTTATGTGAAATAGTACTCCTGTATCTTATTAACATTAACAAAAATTAGATCAATCAATTTATTTACTTCTTAAGCAATTAGACACAGCTGGCTTTGTTTGCCAACAGCTGAACTCAAAAAATTTTATACAAGTTCTTAGCCATAAGTCTTCCTACAGAGGAAGTAAAAAATGCAATTGAAATGCATTGTGTGTAAAAGTCATCTCTATTTTTGATTACTTCAGTTATTAATTTGGCACAGAGCTGCATCACTTTCTTTGAAGTTTCATTCTGCTTCCTTGGACAACCATCTATATAGCATATCCTGCATTCTGGGTCACAACTCCAGCACAACTGACTTCACTGTAGGTAGGTATCATACCAACATAGACAGGACATTGTTGCTTTTTTCCCAGCAGCTCATGGATTCTTGGCTTTCTTCTCCTCAAGACTAAGAAGTTACCAAGAGACTAAGCAGGAGAGAAAAAGCCGCATAGTAATTTCCGCCCTATAAAGGAGGAGCAGAAGCCACATAGATCCTAGTACAGCCTAATATTGCCAGGATTTGCAAGACCTAACATCCCCTTCTGAAGGGAGTCTTCAGCCTTCTTAAGATAGCTATCAAGCATCATATTACACTGAGCACAAGTTCTGGACAGCAACATTGCTGTTCAAACAACTTGACAGTTATCTCGCACAAAAAAAATTAGTAGGAGATGTAGCACTAGCTCTTGCATTTCTATTTTAGCCTGAAGCACTGGCAAACAGAAAACTGCAGGTTGTTCCACCAGAGCTTTTCACTGCCCATACCTACCACTTCCATCTTCATGGTGAAACATGATATTTGTATCTATTTTCCCAGCCACGGATATATTTTTGCATAAATGGGACAAATACAGGCCAGTACAGCCAGTGCTTTAACCAATGAGTGCCGCATGCTGGAACTGCATCCACATCATTTTTCTGCTATGGGGAACCAGACAAGTCCAAACTTCACTACCAGTCAGGCAAGTCTGAACAAGCTACAATTTTGTCCTGAAGCAGGCATAAATTTTTCTAATGTAGCATCAGCACAGTACTTACCAATGGTTGCTGCAAGTTCCGGGTCAAATGTATCATCTGTGAATCGCAGCAGAAGGCTGACGAGGAGGGAAGAAAAATAAGAGTTGCTATTACTGCAGCATACCCATAGCTTGCCCGAAGTCTGTAAATTACAAGTCTGAAAGTAACAACAGTATCATACAACTAAATAAAAACACAATTCATTTTTCCATAATTTCTCTCCTAAAACAAAGAAGGGAACATGAAAAAAACACAGTAGACATGCTCTGCTAGCATGTCTATAGCACATCTAATAGCACAAGCCTCTTCTATGCCTAGAATCATAGAACAGTTAGGGTTAGAAAGGACCTTAAGATCATCTAGTTCCAATCCCCCATGCCCTGGGCAAGGACACCTCCCACTAAACCATGTTGCCCAAGGCTTTGTCCAACCTGGCCTTGAACACTGCCAGCGATGGAGCATTCACAACTTCCCTGAGCAACCCATTCCAGCGCCTCATCACCCTCACAGTAAAGAACGTCCTCCTTATATCTAATTTAAACTTCCCCTGTTTAAGTTTGAACCCATTACCCCTTGTCCTATCACTACAGTCCCTCATGAAGAGTCCCTCCACAGCATCCTTGCTGGCCCCCTTCAGATACTAGAAACCTGCTATGAAGTCTCTACCCAGCAGCCCCAACTTTCTCAGTCTATCTGCATACAGGAGGCGCCTCATCCCACTGATCATCCTCGTGGCCCTCCTCTGGACTTGTTCCAACAGTTCCATGTCATTTTTAGGTTGAGGACACCAGAACTGTACACAATACTCCAAGTGAGGTCTCACGAGAGCAGAGTAGAGGGGCAGGATCACCTCCCTCGACCTGCTGGTCATGCTCCTTTTGATGCAGCCCAGGATACGGTTGGCTTTCTGGGCTGTGAGCGCACACTGTGCCAGATCATGTTCATTTTCTCATCGGCCAACACCCCCAAGTCCTTCTCCACAGGGCTGCTCTGAATCTCTTCTATGCCCAACCTGCAGGTGTGCCTGGGATTGCTCTGATCCAGGTGTAGGACCTTGCACTTGGCATGGTTAAGCTTTATAAAGCTGGCATCAGCCCACTTCACCAGCATGTTAAAGCCCCTCTGGATGGCATTCCTTCCCTCCAGTGTATCAATCAAACCACACAGCTTGGTATCACCAGCAAACTTGCTGAGGGCACACTCAATTCCACTGTCCATGTCACCAACAAAGACGCTGAACAAAATCTAGTCTATGACCCAGTGTGGATCTTTGAAAACAAAGTACCAAGTTGTAAAATCAGTTGCCTGAACATTCACATGGTCTGCTTCTCCAAGCATTTTACTTCTATCTTATCCTATTTTGGTGTCCCAGAATTCAGTACGAAAGATTTTTTTTTTTGTGTGGTTTCATATTGCCTCACACAGCATCTCTGAGAGAAAGGTCAACTTCTCACCCCAGAAATAACTTTTCGAACTGGACACACAGCAGAACAGGAAGGAATAGATTTATCTCACCACTGTCTTATTTTTTATCTTTTTATAAGGACTGTCACACAAACATTTCCCCCTATCCTTACGGATACATTTGCTACCAGAAGAGCAGCAGCTACAAATAAAGATTCATCAGGACATCACACTGTACAGTCCCTCAAAGAAGTGCTCGTAAAGCCACTGTATCTGTGCCAAATGTAATTATTTTGGCAAGAGACAAAGATTCAGCATACGTTTTTTAAAATCACCAGTCTTATGCCTCTGTGGCAAGTGTATATTACCATGTGGCAGGCAGCTGTTTGCTATGACTGACAGCTTCTATTCATTTCTACACCAGAGAAGCAAAACAAAGCCCTATTTATTTTTTGGTGTGTCCTTGTGCCCCCATTTTTCCCCTCTTCTTTCTGCACGTGGATTTAGCCGCCAAGTCCCTTTTTAGCATTTGGACACAGTCCTGCATTGACAGAAAAGTGACTACTGAAATTCTTTTACTCCAATAAGGCTGGGTGACAACTCCAAAGATAACCACAGACCAACCTTTTTTTCCCTACTGCAAAATCCCTAAACCACATGGTAGCTTTATTTATCAAATAATCATTAAAATTTAAAAAAAAATAATAATTTGATAGCAAACAGGTTTTTACTGGTAGCTTCGGACAGTTATATCAGGACACTATTTAAGAGCAGCTTTTTTCAGTTGCAGCCAAGACTAGTTTCACTCAAAACAGACAAAATACGGAACCCTCATACTACCACCAGAATAAACATATCAGTTTACAAGTCCCGAGTTCTAAATCCAGCCAGCTTCTACATTCCCTGCCTTTCTTTCATATGCAGATATCCTCTTCCACAAAGTACAGCACATTCACAGGGATTGGGTTTAAGGCAGCATTTGGTTCAGTCAGGACTCCAGCCACTTACTACAACCATGCTAATACAAGCTTAACATGTGACCTTTCCTAAAGTAATAGGCAAGTAACACGAATTCAGAAATACTTCAAAGAAAGTTTCTGTACCTGAACAACTGCAGTGTTACTGTTTCATAGCAATTTATTTTCTCTACATAAGGTCTCTTTTAACAACTTTACTGACATAAAGAAATAACCATATAAGTAGGTATACAAAAACATTGTTCATATTATCTGTCTGAGGACAAAAATTTTTCCATATGGCCACTTATGACAGATGACCTCAACTAAAAGAAATTTGCTCAGATCATGTCTGTCACCAGAGGCCTACTGTACTAGATTACCAACTCAATAGGCAATGCAAAGGAGTGGCTCACAGATTTTTAACAGATACATTTGGAGGTTTTTTGTTTGGTTTGGGCGGGGTTTTTCTTTGTTATGATTGCTGTTGTTTTCTGTTTAATGAGCAACTTATATGTTATTAAGTGTCCCAGTAGAAATCTGATCACTGCCATAAAAATCACCAAATCCAACAGGACTAGCATGGTACATTCTCAGATGGCATTTATAGCCCACTTCCTTTAGTAAGAACTATGACACTAACATAAAAAAGTTAAAGAAAATAACACCAGAAAGCATAAAAGATCATTTAGACAAAAGCCACGAGAAAGGCAGGGCATGGGAGGAGCAGGGAGAAAAATCAACCTCAAAGTACTGGAGAAACAGTATAGCAGAAGAATCAGTGGTAGAACTACTTCACTGCTTATTTTATAAGCGCCTGTGCCCCCCTCTGCACCCAGTGCGGGGTCACTTGTGACTCTATATTTACATATCATGTACAGGATTAACCCCAAAGGGCAGACACCAGCACCGCCCTCCCCTCCCGGGGCCGGTGGCGGGCTGCGGAAGGGGCTGGCAGCCCTGGGCGGGGACAGCCTCTCGCCTGAAGAGGACTGGCTGAGAAGGAGCGAGGAATCCCCCCGCAGGACCTACATCTCCTCAGGGTAGGCCGCGGCCAGGCCGGGCGGCCGCGGAGGCAGAGGTGGCGTCGTCCAACGCGGCGCCACGGCGGGCTAGGCCGGGCCTGGCCGGTGCCCCGCGTCGTGGCAGGAGAGGCTGGGGGAGGCGTGCGTCCCCTCACCTGGACTTGCCGACGCCGCTCTCGCCAATAATGAGGATCTTCAGAGTAGTCAGCACGTCCTCGTCCATTCCGTCAGCGCGCCCGCTCCTGTCCGGCCTGCCTCAACCCGACCAGCGCTCCCTCCGCAGGCTGCGGCGGCACAACCTGCGCCTGCGCAGCCCGCCACCCCTGCCCGAGCGCCCCCTCGCCGCCTGCCCCGCGCATGCGCCTCAAGTGCGCCAGCGGCGGCGAAGAAGCAGAAGTACGGCGCCGCCCCGGCCGGCAGTGCATGCGCGGGAGCCGAGCCGAGCCGAGCCGAGCCGAGCCGAGCCGAGCGCTCCGTGTTCACTTACAGCGGACTGGGAAGTGGGGTGTCCTCTGTCCCTGAGGGGAGAGCTCAGCTCCTGCCCGACGCCCCCTGGGTGTGGGATGAGGGGTCTGCCCATGGGTTTTCAGTGTCTGTTGTTGTCAGATATAGGGGTCGTTGGAGGAAAGAAACCGGATGAAATTGCAGGGAAGGGGGAGACTTTAGCAGCACGATGGTAGCTGGGCAGCTCTCTGTGCCGGAGCAGAGCAGGCAGCCGCCTCTCGAGGCGACCGCTAGTCAGGAACCCACCACCAAGAAAACCCAAGGGTCGTTTGATCGGTACCTCCTCCTGTGTCCATCAGAGTAAATGACGCTACATAAGTTTCTGCCAGCAGAATCTGCCATCCTCCGTTAAAAGCCCTAAATGTTCTTCTAAATTTGTTTCAGATGTTTGCTTCTTTAGAACCAATGTGGCTAATGTGCTGTCACACTTGATAACCTACCTGAGGCCAGGTGTAAGCGTACTGTAAGTGCAACTCTTAATCAAGCACGTCTGATGTGAGCCTGAAATGCTCCTCAGCCTATGCTACAGTCCTTGGGCCAGCTGTTCACATCCAAAGATGCGCTCCATAATACACGAAATGGCCTTAGGTTCTTGTGCAGTCACACGAATGAAAGAGGTGAAGCCATATCACAGTGTGCACAAGGCAAGGTGTGCCTGTGTGGCTGTGGGGGGGGTTTGTCAGCGTGCTGGCTGCAGAGGGCATAGTTCTTCTAGCAGAAGCCCAGTTTGTTGGGCAGTTGCCTTCAACCGAATTACAGGGTCAACAGAGTAACCGTTGTTTTGTGTCTGTGGTAAACACTTCTGGTGCCTGGCTCCTTCCCCTTACAGAATCTATCTCCTGCCTCTTTTACCCCAGAAAACCAACTCCCAGGATGAGTGCAATAACAGTAATTATCCTATTAAATTATGGAGGCGTATTGTATAATTAAACATGTGCAACTGACTGGCTGTGTTTATACCAGGACTGTGCCTGTTTATTAGTAATTATCATAGTTTTGTTGAAGGTGTGACTTAGTTTTTTGTGGTTTGGATTGTGTTTTGTAGTCATACAAGAAAGCAGTATGTTGATACTCTAGTTTTTGCTGAAGCATATTGGAACTGTGGGGTTTTAGTGTGAAACAGGATGGGAATTAGAATTGGGAGAGTGGACCCAAACAGCAAAGTATTCTACTAAGGATACTGAATCCCAGAGAGTGTCTGTATTCTGGGACTTGATTTATTCCCCCACCCCCCACCCGCGTGTAACCATAGAATCAAGGAATCAAGCTATTCAATATAGATATTAGTCCTGATTCTATACCTTACTCAGGCTGGCCAGGATGGCATTCAGATTCTTGACCTTAACGATAAACAGACACCAAAAAGCAATCAAAGCCTGCCCTAACAGCTCATGCTATGGATGTGATGCTTTGGACCCTCCTAAGCATACCCTCTGAGAGTAGGTGTTTCTCCATGTTGTCCTCCTTCACATGGAACTACATAGTTCTCTCAGCCTGAAATTGGATCTGTGTGCTGTAGTCAACCTGTCTGTTGCCTGTGTATCTGTTTTAAGTCTGGAAAGCCAGGCCGTGTTGTGCATTTTTCATCCCTGTTATAGGAGGCAATGGTAGTAGATGATTAAAGTAGCCCAAACCTAGATCCTTCAAAATAAGAGCATTATTTATTCACTGAAAGATGTGCAATAATCAGGACAGAATCATAAAATGGGCTGGGTTGGAAGGGGCCTTAAAGATCATCTAGTTCCAACCTCATTGCTGCTGGCAGGGACACCTTCCATTAGACCAGGTTGCTCAAAGCCCCATCCAGCCTGGCCTTGCATCACTGGCCTGGCCTTGATCACTGTCAGTTCTTTGTAATTTATTGAAGATGAGCCACATCTTGTTTGCAATAATCCTAATTTTACCTCCATATTGCCTTTTTCATCCCAAATGCACTTGTTTTCCTATCGAGCTTTTGTAGGGTTTCTTCAGTGAAGCCATTTCTGATTTGGGAGAGACTTATTGGGAGACTAGCCTGCTGTAATTCTTGGGTGTCTGCCTGTTTTCTTGCATGCTTTTCACTACTCATCAGGAGTCCTCACTTACTCGTGACAACCCAATCCCTTTCTTTAATAAAGCTGGAGGTTCATTTGGTTGGGGTTTTTTTATTTTTATAATTTACTACCCCATGGATCCCAGCCTCAGATATGGGAGGGTCAAGCCATAACAGCTTGGTTAACCTCCTTGATAATTAGTCTTCCTAGAAGAATACTGGAGGTCTTTTGACTGCATCTGTTTCCTCTTGATTTCTTCTCAGTGATCTTTGGATTTCTGGCAGAATGCCACCAAGCAGATCAATTTGTCTGCATATACACTTGTAAATAATTATGCATATACTTTCCTTATTGTTCATACACTGCTAAGGGAACCAGTCTGATGGTAGGAAACTAGCATAACTTGTTCCAAGGCAGCTTGTCAGCATGTATGGAGTAGTATATATGTAAAAGGATTAAATTTGCACTTCAGGGTTACCGCTCATGTTTTTACAGTCTTGCATGGAGGCTGCCTCATTCCTGGCATGATACAGGGCTCAGGGAAGTAGAAAAATGTCATCTCCATCTCAGCTAGCACTAAATATATGTGATCAATGTTCCCGAGGCTTTGATTACTTCATAGAAGTAACAAAGAATGGAAAACATCCTAACAGCGATACCTCCTGTATTCTCAGCATCAAAATTCCCTGTCTGCTGTGTTTTGGACTTGGCTATATGCTTGATCATGAAAACAGGTCATTGGGACTGAGTAACTGTGATTGCATTTCTCAGAAGATGGGGAATTATATACAGTTCCTTCCTTAGATTTGGGATCTACAATTAAATGGACGTTGCACTTCACATGTCCTCAGGGGACCCTAGACCAGTTGCATAGGGCAGTGCCCTTAGGGAGCCACTGAGAGCAGGTAAAGGCGAGAAGGACCTCCAGCCAGTGTGTTTCTGCTGAACCAGCTACAGCGTGACCTTAGCAACAGAGAGGAGAGTGTCAGTAATGAGTCAGTAATGTGATGTGAGACACATAAACAACAAAGGGTTCCCTCATTCTCATGCTGTGTCTTAAAGACACCTGGGAGCCTTTGGTAAGTTCATTTGTACCATCTACCACAGCTTGAATATGGGGATAATCGTATTTGCTATAGAAGACTACAGAACCAGCAAGGGTGATATGCTAAGGGAGCTAAGAGTTTGTTTTCCCTGTCAGCACTGCTTGGGTTAGTATGAACTGTGAAATTCATGATAGGAGACTGGCTATACAAGTGTGTGGCTTTCCTCCTCTCTCCCCCTTCATTAATGCCATCACTATTGAAAAGAAGCCTTGAAATGTATAGGTTCTGGTTAGGTTGTTTAGGTACACAGAAGTCTCAGGAGCATGCATGTCTCCAGGTGTCAAAGTCCTTAATTCACTGATACTTTGAAAGATTTTCTGAGTTACGCCAACAAGTGTGCAATGCCCAGCAGAAACCAAGAATCTGCACTTCAGAGAGGTTGACAGCAATATATAGGTTTCATGTTGAAATGACTAATCCTGCTCTTCTATTTCCAGATTGTGAGGCTGACCCATGTGTTGTCGTGGCAGTGACTCAGGAGTTATGATTCACGGTGAAACAGGTAGGATTGCTCAGCTCACCAGTCTCTCCTAGTAGAAATGACACACATATTCATGCCCATTCTTTTTTTCTTCTTCTCACAGTAATTTCCAAACTTGTAAAAGTTATTACGTGCATATGTGTTAGATTCAGGGAGGTTCCTTTTCTGTGTGACATCCTTAAACACAGTCAGCACATCCATAGGATTTCACATTCAGCAAATCATAGCAAGGAGTGAAAGTGCAGCAGCAGTCCCAGAGCTCTAGGCAGGATTTCTCTGGAGACCACACTGCAATGTAAATGATCCTGCTGTGGCTGGACACTCCTTTTCTAAAGAATACAGCCTGTATTTATGAAGCAACTAATGCTCTGAGCATTTAAGATACACTGCTTATAGTCAACACAATTGTAAAAAGTGGATTACATACAGCATTGAGGTTGTAACAGACAGGAATCAGCTAGCTGGGAAGAACAACAAGAAAAATAGTGGTTTAGACACTCAAAAAGTTATGGTCAAATATGAAAGTGATATACTAGAACTTGTCAAAGAAAACCAACATAAGAAGGACATGCACCTGTCGGAGTGAGTCCAGAGAAGGGTCACAGAGATGATCAGAGGGCTGGAGTACCTCTCCTGTGAAGACAGGCTGAGAGAGCTGGACTTGTTAAGCCTGGAGAGGAAGATCCAGGGAGACCTTATAGCGGCCTTCCAGCGCCTAAAGGGGGCCTATAAGAAATCTGGAGAGGGATTTTTTGCAAGGGCATGTAGGTACAGGACAATGGGGAATGGCTTTAACCTAACAGAGGGGAGATTTAGATTAGATATTAGGAAGAAGTTCTTCACTGTGAGGATGGTGAGACACTGGAACATGTTGCGCAGAGAAGCTGTATCTGCCCTATCCCTGGCAGTGTTCAAGGACAGTGATGGGGCTTTGAGCAACCTGGTCTAGTGGGAGGTATCCCTGCCCATGGCAGGGGGATTGGAACTAGGTGGTCTTTAAGGTCCTTTCCAACCTAAACCATTATCTTGTTCTGTGATTCTATGTATTTGGAAGATCATTACCTGAGTCCTGAATAAAGATCATTAGTAGATTCCTGATTTTGTGCTAGAATAATTTGCTTGCTGAAAATATTGCAAAAAACTTAGTTGAATGCTTTAAAATGTTACTTTACTAGGTACAAGGTGGAACACTCAATGGACAGCACATCTTCTCTGCAGGAAAATGGAGAAAAACACTACCCACCTCCTATTTGCACTGAACTTTGTCCAGATAAATTAATTATTTAATCACAACTAATGCAAGCAGTAATCTTATCTTTCTGCATCATGTCATGAACCTTTAAGCCAAGCACAGCTTTTAAGACTGGATGACCCAAATACTCTTTTAAATGTCTCTAAAGCAACCATTGAAAGATGTAAACAATAACGATACAGAAGTAGACTCCTGTTTAGGGTTGTTAGATTCCTACAAAACATTAATTAAATTCAAATGAGAAAACAGTTTTCTTATATTTATGTACATATAGTGTCTACCGCACATCAACAATGAAAAGGGTGACGCAGGAGTTTTCAAAGGGTGCAGTAAGAACAACAAAGTTTGGATGTTAAAGTTTTTTCACAGCTTCTCTTCATATGACCTTTATGAGCATACTGAATACTGGGTACTGCAAATTGTTCCTTTTTCATGGCAAGTATAATTGTATCCTGTAAAGCACAATATGGTATATATTTACCACTGAGATCAGAAGACAGAAAATAAATAGTATCATGGAGTATTTGACAGACCAGGTTGATCCTGAAGTGTTTCCTCTCAGTCTTAATGAAATAAAAGGCAGTAATACATTCCGAAGCTTACTATTTCCATATTGGTTCCTCAGTTTCCTGAAGGCCACCTTTGGATTTGGTTTGCACTCCCTGTGTTGGTGGGAGAGCTAAAGATACGTTTCATGAATATAGTAAACTTGATAAAAGACACACAGTGGATGTGCATCTGTGTGCAGTACCTTTCTGCTTTAGCAAAATCTGTATATCTCACAAACAAGGGAAAGTGGGTTCCTTCTCAGCAGCTGTTCTGAAGAAACTCTTCCCATTTTCAAAGAGGGTGTACTTCAAATAATTATTTTAAGGGGGGAAAATCTGGAATGACTGCATTTAATAAAGAACATACTCATTTCTCTTTCTCCAGCTGCTTACAATACTTCACATGGTTTTTGTTAAGGAGGGGGAGGGGAGGAATAACCCCTTCTCTACTGTGAGACATCTTATCAGTAATCCCCTCTGAAGGGATAACATACCTCATGTAGCATTATGTCGCATGTTCCTGCAGGATTAGCCGTTAGAGTGGGATAGAGTGGATTAAGTAACCACTGTCATCAGAATCTTGCCCTTTGCACAACTTTGTGTGGAGCAATGCTGATAAATCAGAGGATCTGGTGGGTAAAGGACAGAGACACAACATCAAGGCAGGGATTGTGAAGTAAGCCAGACAACAAGCTGTATTAAATCTGTAACAGTCAATGGAAGAAAGGTACACAAAAATATAAATCCAAATGTGGCAAATCAAGACCTACTATGGTAACCAATTTTATCAGGTCAGAGCGAAGTCCATCTGTCATCCATGACAGCAGCTTTGCCTAGGCCAAGCATATGAACAGGACAAGCATGTAATGATACTTGCCCCAAATGTTACTGCAGACTTCAGCAGCTTGTGTCCCAGGACTTTGTGAGACTGTAGCGATAATGTCTTCATATACAGTAGCTGCATTTCTCTTAATTACTAGCAGTGTTTCTCTTCATAGAAGAGAATTTTTTATCCATGTATTCTGAACATAGCCTCCTGTGTCTGAGTTGAGCAGGTTAACTACATATACATTCTTATTTTTGTTTTACACTTTCCCCCTGCTGCCTTAATTTGAATTCCCTTCTCAGATTAGATGCGACCATGAACAACTGTCTATTTGCTTACTCTATGATTACTTACTTACATGATTTCTTACTTAGATGATTTTGTAGATCTCCATCATATCCTTCCATAGTTGTAACTGTTTCAGCCAGAGGAATCACAATCTAGTTAATTGTTCCTCATGTGGAAGCCATTACAGTTTTGGTTTTTTTAATCAGTGTTTTCACTTTGCTGTACAGCTGCTTTCCTTTTGTATCCTTTTTCAAATGAGAAGACTAGAACTAGACAAAGCACACAAAAAATTAGTGCTTCTAGGGCTGAGAATGGAATGTTTTCTGGTTTATTCTATGAGTGTTTTCTAATATTTTCTAACAGTTTACATGTTTTATTGGTCACCAGTTAGTCCTGAGCAGCTGTTTTCATAGACTTATGTATTACAATAATTTCTACTTCCTTTACCTATTTATTCCTGTCCTTTTACTCCTACACAGTTACATTCTGACTGTGCCTGCCATCAAGGACAATATCAGTAGTTGTTCTTCTTGTGCTGAGCCACCTGTTTAGTGAAGAAGTTATTTTTGGAATCCAAGCCTTAATTCCTAGCACTATGTCTAGACATGGTATTTTATCTAACTTACCTTGGAGGTAACAGAGGGTTTCATTATTACTTGAGTTTCCTGTCCTCTCAGCCACTCTGAGAGACTCACCATGTCCAAGAGGCTTGTCACGTCATTGTTCCTATGATCGCCTTGGTCAGGTGGTCTGTTGTATGCTCCCAATCCTACATTGTTGTTGTTTGCATGTTAGGTAATCAGTTTCCAAGGTAATCAGTTTCCAATAGAGGAAAAGCCTTAATACTAAGTTATAATAACCGTGTGGCTCAAAGATTGCCCCAACACACAAGCTGGCTGATAAGTCAGGAACATAAAAACCTATGAAAGAAGCTATGTAGCAGTTCCCTTATAGTAGTGTGAATGTGGTGAAGGAAGGAAGTGGAAATGGGCATTTTGCACAAGATAGGTCATCTCTCTCTGGCAATACCTCCAGCAAATGGAGTATCTTCAGTGTTAACTCATGAACAGTAAAAAGGAACACAGCACAAAGAAAGCGATGTCCTCCTCTCCTTCAAAAGCACATCTTATTTCATCCACGGACACACTCGGCAAAGGACCCTTGTTTCTGTGTCCAACAGAAGGCTTATGCCAAGGTTAGTGTAACTATGCCGTCTTTGTTCAACTTTCTCTTAAGCACGTTCCTCACTAGGTGGCCATGGCAGCATAATAACAAACATTGGGCATCATTAGATCTTCCCTAATAAAATCTGCAGCTCATCAGGGTTCTGGAAGGATTTCGGTAGTGTGGTTGAGTAACTCTTTTGCACTTTCATCATATTTCTCTTGCACTTAGAATATGCTACTATTATGAAACTTTTTATCGAGGCATGCTGATAATCTGTTGCAACTCCCTTTTAAAAAGAGGCATAGACAGTACTTCTTGCGATCAAATCTATAATAAAAAATACAATGATTTTATAATATATTTCTATGATCCCTTTTCCCTGAGAGTTATTTCAAAACTTTGTAGGAGGCTCTTTAACAATTGCTGAAGTGCAGCTCTTTGAGGTAGAAGGCAGAAACTGTGCAACACATCATCCTGGAAGACCAGCTTAGAAGAGAAAGCAAGGCAAAATACAATCTCTGTTTGAAACTGAAGCCAAAATGTGGATGAACAAAGTCAAAATGTAGTCATGTTAATACTACCCTTATACTGCTGAAAAAATTGCAATGGAAATCCACAGCTCATGTTCATAATCTTTTTCCTTCTCATTTGATACAACACAGTGCCAGTAAATGAGCAAGTCTCATTAATACCAAGCTGAGGTACTGATTTCCTATTATTTCTGTATTTCCACTGCACTAATGCCTGGAGACTTTCATTAAAACAGGCCCAACAGTATTCATTTCTGCAGAATCACAGGGCTTCTGAAATTGTTGAAAGAGAAACCCAGCCCTACTTACGCAGGCAAGAATTTTCCCTGTAACATGCTGAGTTTTTCTTGGTGGTATCTGCCTCCAAAAAGTGATCAGGCTTTATGTCCTGGATGGCAACATTAAGTATAATCTGCTGTAATCTCCTCATGACAACATATAAGCCAAAACACTTGCAAACAAACCAAAATATTTTCTTCTGGATCAGGAGTTTGAATTAGATGGCTGAATTTTCCTGGCATGAGAGCATGATTCCTTGTCTTTCACCTAATCTTCCTCTGTTATGCAATAGATATAGTTACACACAGTTTTTTGTTTCCCATGGGTATGAAAAGATTACTTTTCCACTGGGTTTCCTGCATCACTGTAATACTTCCCCTTGATTCTCCAGGTTTCGTCTGCTCAACTCTGTGTTTATAGTGTGTCCGGTAACCTGAATGAAGTTACAGTTTTCAGATCTGTCATTTAGTCTTTGGATATACTACTAGAGGCCCCCAGGTCTTGTATTCAACCTTTAAGATCTTTTGTTCCATTATCCGCCATCCATTGTGTCAAAGTACTTTTTCCCACAAGCGTTTCAATTACGAATTGATACTTAGTATTTGCTAAGGACTTTAAAACCTTTGGTTTCCATTTGTCACTTGAGCTTTTCTCCTCGTGTCCTAGAAGCATGCTGAGCTTTGGAAGCACTTTTGCAGATCTTGTATTTATTTGATCCTTTGATCTTAGGTATGCTTTGCATTCACAGTTGTTTTAAAAAAGATAATACAGGTTTAAATCATCTCCATTACATTTTGTGTTGGTGAAGCACTGTATATTCACTCTTGTAAGTGGCAGGAGATTCTGAAGTCCTGTGATATGAGTAATTTCCTGTTTTCTGTGACCTTTTAATAATACGTGCACCTTCCTCAAACAACATATTTTTTCAGTGCACAATACCTGTGTCTCTGTCTTGACTAGTATCCTGGCAACTAGCATAAATACTTATTGCGATTGCATTTCAACAAACATGGTATTTGGCTTTTCCATTAGCAGACAGAGGTTCTGTGTTTCTGTGGGTTTTGCGTTTGTTTGGCTGTTGTTTTTCCTGTGAATTTCAGGTCCATGGGATTATTCACTTACTAGTAGACAATGCAGTGGTGCTTCTTCATCTTCATTACTGGATATAAAGAGTTACAGTCACTTCACATTTATTTCAGCTCCTGTAAAGATCAGTGAAATTAATCTTTTCTTGACTGAATTGTCAGCACAACAAAGTTCAGTGTCAAGTTTTTTACTTGCAGATCATTTCTGAGGTTTACAGTCTGCTTCAATATATTCACAAGCAACTGTAGTTTGTGAAATTACATAAATTCTTCACATGGTATTAAGAAATTACTAGACCTTTTCCATAGAGGGAAAAGACCTCTTGATGTTAAATTGTCTTCCAGGAACCTAGCAGCTTTTTATGGAACTTTTTGATCAGTAAGCTTTTGTTATTTTGAATCTGTATATGTCATAAACACCTGAATGCACACACTGAGCATGAGAGGATGTAAACTGGCAGCAGTCCAGTACCAGACCTCATGTTTTCATTCACTACCCACTTATGCAGGGCTTTGTCCTGCTCCTGAGGAATTACTAATAAATCTCCCAGTGATTTTTGTATAAGCAGAACTAAGTTGTAATGCTTTCCTCTCATATATCATGCACTCTGTTTCCTTCACACTCGGCAGTGCTTCCTTGCATGTAATTCCAGTTTTCAGTCTACTGTTGTTTCTGTCTCTTTACTTTCTTTTCTTTTTGATTTGGTCTCAAGTGTGGTTTCTTGGTGCATCACTTTGTGTTGCTTAGTGTTTTAAGACTCACTGAACAAACAACTGCAAGCATATATTTTCAGTGAGATTTTGTTCATGTAATCTGATTCAATGTCTTATGTTGAACTGAGAATACACAATGCTATGCATAGAGTAACATTTTTATTTAATGTCTTGTGATTCAGGATGTATTCATGGGCTTGTATAGGCAGTGGCCCATAGTTTTTCTTTATTTTCAAAAATAGCTGGAGACTAATTTATTAATGATAATCAACAGTCAGCATCTTGAACTATTTGAGATTCTCCAGTATTTCCCTATACTTCTTTATGAAGGATGATGTAATTTATCAGAAAATGTCATCTTCATAGTACAAAGAAACATGAACGTGGGAAGGAAATAAGGTAGAGCTAAAAGAAGTCTTAGTGGAATTTGTCTGGCTGGGGAAATCTTGGAAATGAGGAGAGCTGTGGCCTGAGTTCAGGATGCAAGGATGATGTGGAGAAGAATTTGTGGAGGGGAGATAAAACAGAGAAGGCAAGTCAAGAAAACAGAGGAGGCTTTTCAACCAGACAGAAAGATGAGAAACTCCCCCTGCCTTGAAATCTAAGCAGCAGCCTCATTTCTAGCCAAATAAGCAAGCACAGATGCTATAGCAGAATGTTTTCTTAAATACAAGTGCAAGTCAACAGCTCATGAAATTGTTCGTTATTTTACCCCTTCTGTTTAAATAAACAATCTCTGCCAGAGTTTGGCTACAGGATGTTTCATGAGATACAACTTCCCAGGCAAACAGTAGCTGTAACAGCCTGGCTAAGTACACACAGTCAAGGCCCTTATTACATAGTGGCTAGATCACACCATGGAGACTTGGTGGCCAGTGTTCAGTTTGGAGATGGTTTGCTGGATGACCTATAAAAATGACATTATGTATTTATGTTATTATTATCTTCCTTTCTTCATCTGTAAATTTGTAACAAGAAAATAAAGTACTTTACAGAACATTTCTAGTGATGGAAAGCATCATGAAAGAGCTTGAAATTGCTATAAAGCCATACTGTGGGGCAGAGATAGTGTGAAACTTTAGCACCATATGCTGGATTGTGTCTTACAGGCACTACAAAAGCAATGAAAATTGGTACTAGAAAACTTCCTTTTGCCTTTTAGACACCAGGGCATGTTGCCTGGCAGAGCACATTGGCAGATGACTACTAGCTGGCACATGAAAGGCACTTCCCATATTACAGACATAAGTAATACTGGCTACTTCTTCATAGATTCCTTTTATTCTAAAGTTTATAAAAGATTATATATAATATATATATAATAATATATATAATATATATATAATATATATATAATATATATATATATATAAAGATTATATTCTGTAGTCAAACTCAATCAAATCCTGCCTCTTCCTAAATACAAGCTGAAGGCATGATCCTGCTGGGCTGCCCATGACATCTGAGGAACAGCAAAGGGAGATTGTACATGGTCTCTATGCTTTGGGAGCAGACAATGCAGGGGCATGCTCTGCCAGACGTTATTACTGCTAGAGAGAGCAGGGCAGCCCAGATATACAAGCCGTTCCCTCACTAACTCCATGGAGCTGCAGTAGATTAGCTGCACAAATTAATGTAGCCCTGTGACTGTACTAACAACACCAGCAACATTTTTTCCCCCATAGCTCCCATGGAAAGGCCCTTCCATCAGGGTGAGTTATCAGGCTGAGTGCAGGTCCTAGGATATACCCTTCAAGAAACAAAATTGGACTAGTTTTTATTCCTCGCATAAAAATGTGCTGAATTAAGGTGTGTGGCTATTAATAAAAATATCCTATCAATTCAATTCAAGTAGCATAAACAATTCAATCCTCATCCGGCTGGGTAATTCAGATATTCATATGTGTCACAAAAGGAGCAGGTAGGCTCCACCTAGATGTTACAGGGAACTAAAGGCTTTAAAGGCTTATAGACTCAAGGGAAAACTAAAGCATAGTTTAATTATTAACTTTTACAAGAGATTGGATAGGTCCAGAGCAAAAGTTGAGATGATAACCATCTATATTTTGGGAAGCAAACCACAATATTATTCTTTTCTCAAAATGAAGGTCTCCTTCCTAATCCATTATTCCTCAGCAGCGCTTTTGCAGGAGAGAAATGTACTTGCCTACACAACAAATGAGTTGCACAATTCAAGTGCTACAACATGAAGAGTTTGTACAGCTCCTACAATGTTGTTTTGACTACAACTAAGGGGTGGACTTACTAGCTGCCCTAACAGTCTTAATACATCCTCCATAGCACAAGCACCCAGGGCGCACTCCACAGGCTGCAGAAGCCTCTCTGAGACCATACTGCTGCCAAAGCAAGGACTTCTATTGTTATTCCCACTCACAGCTACATGCTCCCACTGCTGCCTGATCATGTGCAGTGGGAAAGCTTCAAGTCCTGATGGGAAAGAAACCTTGCAGATGGAAGGTTTCTGTCAGATCAACAAGTCAGTCTCACTCCCCCATGGCTGCAGTGTATGGGCTGAGCTGGTGCAAACGAAGTGGCAGGAGCACATAACCAAAGGGGTGAGGTGTACCCCCACTAACAGTGGCAGCATAGTCCTAGGTCCACTTGAGCCACTCCTGCAGTTCTCAGTCAGTATGAATTTAGATGATTTCAAGTTATACAGACAACAAGAAATTGGTAAGCTCTACATATATAGGAAAACACCTTAATTTCCAGAACAGTCTACTATTAGAGTAGCTTGCATTTCTCCAACTCAGTTACATAAATGAAGCAGTAAAAAGGATGTTTTATCTCTACCAATTTTTTCCCAACTTTATTTCTGAGAAAATTTTCACAAATATTTATATGAGCTAATACTTCTATCTTGATTCATAAATAGAATCTGTAAGTCAGAATCTCTGTGTTGTGACAAAGAGATAACCACCTGCTTGGAGTAATGCTCTTTTGGATTCTGCAGACAAGTGATTAGAACAACCTCTTTTAATGGAAGAGATTAATTCAACCATGCAAAGGTAATTTCAGCCTAGGAATTCCACCCACCAAAACTATGGAAACAGGATACTAAATTGCAAACATTACATCATCAAAATTATATTGCCTAATAATACCCTTGTGTACATGAAACAGGAACCAGCAGCTTTGTGCAGTGGATGACATCTTCTGTAGACATCACATATACCACTGGGCTCATGACAATATCCTGGGAGTTCATAACAAGCAGATCATATATTTCCACAGGTGATACAATCTTCCATTGTTTTAAATTACTTTGGGGGTATATACAACTCCAAACTTGTTGTCTAGTTTAATTTTTCTTGAGTGGTGTCTTGGAGACTGATATGGTCCAAGTAAAACCAGGATTGTTTAAGGAAGGAAAGAAAAGGTTTTACAAAAACTGTTCAACAACTGATAAAATCTGATGACTTGCTAAGAACACAGACACTTCTCAGCACTGTGTAGTAGATCATCAACTATTGTTTTACTAACAGATGCCAGAAGAAAAATTTCCCATTGACTATAAATATTTCAAGCTTAACAGGCATCCAGAATTCAGAAACTTTGAACTATTAAACCTCCATCAAGGATCACAGATTATATTCTGCTATAGCAGAACTCCAAAAGTATTAAAAATACAGAAATCGCCCAGACATTTTGGACTCTCAAGGAATAAATTGAGGAGTGAATAACAAGTAAAATAAAAATTGTCATCTTCTAGTAGTGTGATGTTTTATTTATTGTTTCTATAGCTCTTGGACTTTGCACTTTCCTTCTAAAGCTGGTTCAACATCCATATTGATCATGCCACAGAATACATCTTTGATTGGCCTGGATATGTTATAATTGTGGGTGTCTGAATGACTGACAGAAAAGTACATTGCCTGAGATGAGCCATGGTCTGTACGTAAAATCCATAACAACTCTTCAATAAGTAAGCAATCAAGGGCTGGATGGACCTCTTTCCATAGCTTCTCTAGTTTCATTGCAGATGAAATACAAAATATGTCAATAAAAATTCCTGGGCTTTTCTTCCTAATTCTGTAAAGTCTATGCTACTTCTTTTTTATCAGAAGTATTATAATGTGGCTTTTTCTACCCTACCTTTTAAAAGTGTGAGTGCCTAGTCCTAGCTTAGTAAACCTTTCACTGTATAAACAGTATCATCCTTACTTTTTTTTCCTCTGCCCTATATCTTTGCACATCTGAAATCCGGCTGCTTGGGACATCACCTTCCATCACAGCAAGCAGTATGTATACATGTGTTGGTGCAGAAACCTGACCGCGTACTGTCTGTGTGCTCATCGTTCAGACTGGTGAAAAACAGAATGTGATAGGTTCATAAATTGTTTCCTATGATCTAAACTGCTCTGTCTAAAGTCTGCTCTTTGGGATTGTTTTATAATTGCTGTCTGGAAGCTTCTTTCTTCCTCCTCAACCCTGGCATGAGCCCCATCTCTTGACAAGTGTCCTCCCAGCGGAGAAACACTGAAGAGTCTTTCACCTTTTGCTCTCAACTTCATGCTGAGCACAGGAGGTTGGAGGAGGCTGCTGAGGGGGAATAGGAGCCCTTTCTTCTCCCTAGTTGTGTCCTGTCATGAAGTGCTCCCACTGGCTGGCATCCAGGAAAAATCAGTGGCTGTGCGGTGCATCATGACACACTGGTGCCAATACTGAAATGCAGTTAAGTGAGTCTAGTCCTGAATAATTTAGCCCATGGTCTGTCCCTTTTGTCTGCAAATGAAGCTAGACTCCTGCAGACTCAGCATACTCATAGCATGAGCATAGATAACCTCTGAACTCAGCTGCCAGGACCCATGCCTGATTTCACACTGGCAGAAGCCTAGAGTCATTTTACTGAAGCTAGAGCTACTAAACAGCGGCTGAAGAGGCTGCTGGGGCAGCTGCAGGGCTTGTCTGCTTATGTGTGGAGGTTACAGTTATCTGCACTGCACTGGGGCTTACCATACAACTGGTAATACCGGAGTCCATAAAGGTAACTGTCCCCTACTGCAGTCTCAGCCTGTATTTCCACAGGTCAAAATTTTTCTCTATATTAAGCATCCAACCCTGTGGGTAAAAATTCCAAAAGTTCTTTATGCATGTGCTGGGCCCTGTGCCTTATGGAAATTCATGGTGCATTATGCAATTACTAGCAGAAATCATCCAGAATCAACAGGAATGACAGGTGAAACTCACAATTTCCCTTGTTTTACTGCTCTCTTATGATCTGTCCTGACTTTCATGATTAGCACTGCTATTGATCTCTTACTGGCTAGCATATAGAAAACACCATTGGAGCTGGCAGTTTCTAGTGATATATTTGACAGTCTGCCAGAGGTTTTGCAGCAGAGCAAACCTTCTAGGCTTTGGATTTGTAGTGGGCTTTTGTTTTCAGTGGTACTAGCCCATACCCCATCAATGGTGGTAACAGTAGGAAAATAGTAACGATAATACTAGGCAAGAGCACACTGACTAGACACTAGTGTGGGAGTCATTTTTATGTCACATACCTTTCCCGCAGTACAACTCTTGAGGTCCTCAGCTGGTAGCAAAGGGCTCCGCTGCTGAGCAGGTAGCAGCAGTATTGCTGCTTGCAGAACTCCCTGATGACAGCAAAGCTGTGGAACTCAGCAACAGTGGGAATAGAGCTCACCTCTGCAGCACTCAGTGCTCAGGTGAATCTGTTTACCAGCTGAAACTTTGCTAGGTTCTTTTTGCTACAGTAAGGAGCTAACCAGCTTGAGGCATGTGCACTGATTTTTTCACCCCAGGTTTTCCCTCCTGCCACTCTTCAGGTAACTCAAAAGGGCATAAGCCCTTTTGTAGCATTTGAAATTTGAAGGTCTTTTCCCAGAAGTCTCTGTTCTCCAAACTTCAGAATCTGGGTGGGAAAGAGCTGCTCACAGCACCTACGCTGTGCAGGCTGCAAAGCAAGTGCCATGAATGCAGGAAGCTGCTCTGAGAGCATGCTGTTGGCAAGGCTATGCTATCATGATTTCTGAAACCTAGGTCAGTATGTCCCATTTCTTTCCTACATTCACTTGAGCCACAGAGAAGGTCTTTGCTGGTTCAGCTGTGAGATCAGTATGAGGCTTTTACATTCAGTTCCCTGTCCTCCTTCATTGAGAAGCAGGACACTAGACTAGCTATTAAGCAAGCAAGAAAGCCAGCTGAAATTATGTCTTATTATCACAATCCTCACTATATTTTCAGTACTAGGTAATATTACTCAAGTTGGCCCACTGAAGAGGAGTTATATGCATGATTTTGTGCCATCCAAGGCAAACTGAGAGGGAGAGACACATGGCTGGATGATTGAGAACTTTTGCTTTCTGAGAGCAGTCGTGTCTTAAACAGCTCCTTCCTCCAAAACCACTCCTAATCCACCTCCCCTGCTACATTTTGGTGATAAGAGTTTGTTATGGCTGACAGCTGACAGAAAGAAATGTGGAAAGGAAAAACCAGACAGCGTTTTCACAGCACTGTTTTTAGAATAATACCTCTCTTATACACTTTTGTCATTGAAAAGGCTATTTAGTAGCCCAAATTTATCCAAAAAAGCAACATCCAGCTAGCACCCAAAAAAAACGCTTTAGCCCTAACCACCAGTTGTATAATATTTACCATCATAAATCATCAGCATACCTCTTAGGAGCTTATATAAATAGAAAAGTCCAGCAGCGTCATAGAAACCCTTTTACTGCAGTAACAGGAAATTGTTAGTAGATGAGTGCTCCAGAAGGGTCTAAAGACCATCTGCTCCACTATGTGATACAAGAACAGTACTTAGAAGAGGACCCTTCCCCATCAGGTTGGCCAGGTGAGGGGTTGTGTTGATTTCTTTTCCTCCGGCCCTAGACTTTACATCAAAGACGTTTGGTACAGAGTGAGGTCCTGCTGTTATCAGTCAGTCCCAGTGCCCCTGATCGCTTTGAAGGCCTGCTGATGAGAGCTTTGAAATGTGGCATGAAGGTGACTGCAAATTGTCCAGCCTGTTCCAATACAAACAAGTGGCTTCAAAGCAGACAGACGGCTGGTTTTGTCCCTGGCTTTCTCAGGAAGGCAGAGCCTTCTTCATATGGCATGGATTTGTGTACCAGGTGTGACATTCCTTAGCTTCTCCTTTCAGGCCTTCAGTGGTTTGTCACAAAGGCATCCCAAATATCCACTTTGTCCAGAAGGCATGATGTGCCAGGCCTCTGCATTGCTGTTAGTAGAGGTAAGTGGCATGGCAGTCCTTTACACTGTTTACTGAAAGGTTAGAGCGTGCTCTAATATGACCCTAAGAGCATGCCACTACAAACAGACGGATCCGTGCACCAGCATTTAAGTAGGGAGCTGTCATCTGGTCAGCCTCACCTCAGCACAGTATTGGGCACGAAGGGTGAAAACATTGGGCAGTCCTTGTGCAATACTGGCAGGGCAGAGCAAAGCAGCAGCTGGAAATGCATCTCCTGAGCCAGGAAAGTTGCAATGGCCTTAATGTGCTTTGAAAGAGCAACATTAAACACCTACTGCCTTGCCAGCTCATGGCATCGTGGTACTGAGGGGCCATTTCAACACAGCAAAACTGAGCTGAGCGATTTCTCTGCCACCCACATAGGAGAGCTGACAAGGTAGTCTTTTGAGGTACAACCTATGGGAGTTGTTAAGAGATGCATCTGTGAAAAGGTGTAACAGATCTACTGAGGATCAACCTTTTTTTTGATGTAGTAACAATTTGTATGACTTTTCATATTGCAGCAGACACTAATCAAGCCCTAACTCTCACAGCTTATTGCAGACTTTGTAATCAGCCTGTAGAGATAGCCAGCTTTGTACCCTTGGTTTTCCTCAGGCAACGTATGTAATTACAACAAACAGAATGTCACTGATAAAGTCTAAGCCATGATCAACTTCAGGCATACTACGTAATGTTTGTAGATAGAAATAAATTAATCTGCAGCAGTAAAACACTCGTTCGTACTGCTTAATTTATTTTATTTTATTTTTAATAGGAATAAAAGCAGGATTGATACAAGGAGGAAAATTACACTAATGTCCTAAGGAAATATCATAAAAGTTATATCTAGCTTTCCTGGGTGTTTTGTTTTTTAAAGACTTCAGCATTTTTATCCTTTAAGTAGACCTTGAAATTGAACCACAAAAGACCAAGGGATCAAGCCCTTATTGCTTGGTGAATCGAATCGCAACAGGCAGATTTTTACTCCAATTGAATATAGTTAGTTTGCTTTTCATAGAAGCTACTTACGTATCTCCTTTTAGGGTTTGTTTGTGGAGGGTTTTTTTCAGTGTTTCAGCTCCCCTATAAACCAACTTTATTTTCCCAGTATCACTGATATTCTGCTAGTTCTGCAGTTGGCCACAGTGGCCAATTTATTTCAGGAGTAGCGGGACACGCACAATTCTATTTTGGATGCAAAAATATGCAGAAAAGGTCTAAATCAAATTGAACCTTTGTGATTTTAGTGTCTGGTCATAGCTCCTATAGGTATCATAAATTTTTGATCTTGCAAGAAACAGCTGGTGCGAAAACCTCTGAACTATATTAGAAGGGTAAAATACTTGATGCAGCCTGACTCTTAGAAAAGAAGATGTGAAAACTGTCCTGAAATTGTATGCAATTTTAAGATATTTGTTATTTTCCAACTGTAGGTTGTATGTAAGATGCAGTAAATGTTTTTCCAGTCTCTGCTGGAATTTTGTCTGTTACAACTGAACAGATGCCTTTTGTGACATCTACAGAAGGAGAATAATTCAATTTTCTGACATTGTAGAACAATATTCACAAGCTTTTGGGATAACAGGAAGAGGTTAGTTTCAAGCAGGACCTTTTAAATCCTGGAAGTTCAGGCAGCCTTGCAGTAGAAAGGTCTAGGCACCAGAGCAGAATTCACCCTGTCAGTACAGTCAGTCCAGTGCCATAAAAGCTCCTATTATTTTCCTAGGACTTTAAAAGATGAGTAGCACAAATACAGGCATATACACCATAGATGTTAAGTCAAATGCATCCCCACTGCACTCTCCGCTTGGCCAAGCAGGGCCAAGCACAGCCGCATGGTACGTACTGCGCTGAGCCACCAGCCATGCCAGCGATTCCCAAACTGAGGTTGAGACCTAGATGGGGCCTGCAGCAGCCATTGAGTGGAGGAATCACAAGCCTGACAGAAATGAGGTTGTTCATGCTGGTATTTTGCGATTTTGAACCTGACAGATGTGGATCTGCACGTGGAAAATTTGAGTACTGAAATATTCACACAAAGCAGAAGGAGGCATTTGAAAGACCCAGGATACACTGCACGTAAAATAATGAAGCATAAATGGAAGAAAGAAAAGCCAAAGCTATTAAATTATGTTTTGTCTGTCCTTGATGTTGAAAATTGCTATTATACAGCAGAATCCAGTCCATATTTGTTTTGTTTTAATGTCTGGAATACTTTGCATTTCACCCTAATAATCCACTCTGTTCTAAATGTTTATACAGCATGATTTACTACAATGTGGATGTGTAATTATAGTGATGATTAGACAAAACATCTTTGACAAGAAAGGAAAACAGTAGTTAATAATGTTTTCCATCTGTTTGGTAAAACGTCGCTTAAAAAGAGAGAGCCTCTTAGCATACTGCAGGGTCCAAGGCAACACCTATGTGAGTGCATGACAGCAGTATAAATGCGTAACGAATTCATTCTGATCATTGCTCACACATTTTTGAAAGCACTACCATCTGTTTTATAGATAAATATTACAGTAATTAATGTCAGCACATGTTTATATTATATCATTTCCAGAGTCTTATTTTAGAGTTAAGTCCTTTTTCTTTTCAGGGAGAATAATGGCATATTTTAAGCTATTGGCAGGAAATGCAATGTTATTAGGATAAAATGAGTGAATTTCAGTAATGGCTCACTTCTTTATTGGAAAACTTTAGAGCATTTAATGCTTCTGTTCTTCATTAAAGGCTAAATACTGGGTCAGTGCCTACACATGGAAAGCCCAAAAGAAACTGAAGCATTGCTGAATGAGGTAAAACTATAGCTGATAATATCATGAAATCTCTGAGCTCCTGAAATTGGTAATTTAAGTCCCTGTGGCAGCCTCCTGAGGACGGGGCATTGAGGGTCTTTTAATGCCTGGCATTGGCCACTCTCACTTCAAATTAGCAAATGATCCAGGTTTATATTAAATGCCTGGGTACCCTCCAGTGCTCTATCATGTCGTGCTGCTTTTAAGGCCCTGGTATTGTTTGCTTTGTCACCAACAATACATTTGCCTCACGTGCATTGCAGGAAAGCAAAATATTTTCATAAGATTTTTGCTGCTTCCCAATCAAAAGCACTAGGAAAGGTGTCCACAGCAGTGCAAGCCGAAAGAGTCTGATTCTCATTTAAGACTTTTGCATACATGATGCGCCAGTCAAAGGCTTGGTGAAAAACCCACTGAAGTCAATTTAAAGACTTCTGTTGACTTCTTTGGGCTTCAAATGAGGATTAATCTCTACTTGCACTCCAAGAAAAATGTATTCCAGATGCACAGAAATGTGGATGACAGTCCTGAAACATAACTGTTTTCACTGTGTCCATTAGATCAGTAACTTTCTCTCCTTCCCAGTGAAATTGAGTCACAGCTGAACTTTGCTTGTTCTGTTGCCAATACTCCATGCACCTGTACAGGGACCTGCTATTTGAAAATCTTTGCCTTGTGACTGACATTGGTGAAATTTGTTTCTGATCTGGTTTCAGGTACTTTTCTTGCTGCCTTTCTAGATTTCATGCTGCCAGATCCACCTTTCATATGAGCACTGATACTGCGCTTTAGAGTGGTTTATAAGTACCTTACATTTATTTGACTTTTATTTTTTTATTTTTAATTTTTATTTTATTTTTTCTTTTTTAGCAAGAGCTGCAGCAGATGCTGCAGTTGCCGAATCTAGTTGGGATTTAAGCATCTCTAGAGAGAATTAAATCTTCTAACACTACTCAGTACAAACTGAGCCGCCAATAGATTTTCCTGGATGTCTTCCACCATGGATTCCACTTAAGCAAGGTTCTTAAGTATCCATCTAAGTTTCCAACCAAGTAACTGCTGCTAAGATGTGTTGCAAAGAAAGCTGCTCCATGCTTATTTCCATTAGAAATAAAGAAACAACCGGGAAGGGCAAAAGAATTGGAGACTGAAAGGAGAATGAGAAAAAAATAGCAGCCCCATCTACTTGCAGAATGAACCTATTTACCCCTGAATGTCAGTTACCTCTAGCTAAAACTTCACTAATTCCTGGGTGCTTGGAAGAGCTTCCCATAAGACTGTTTTTCTGGAGGACACGATGTCCAAATGCTCGATAAAATATGGCTGAAATACACCAAACTCAATGCACTCAGTGGGAAAAGTGCCCACAAGGACCTCTCCTTAAAAAATCCAGAAAGTTACCATAATTTTAAAAAAGGCCAAGAAAGCTGGTAGCAGTCTGACAAAGGACTCTCACTAGGAAAGTGCTTTCATCCCTCTCACACCCAGCTACTATCTGGATGTAGCTGGAAACAGCTTCCTGTCCCACTCTCTCTCTCTTCATTTCCATAGTGGTGATGGTGACTTTGGAAGAATAAGCCCGAGGAAGCCTGGAAAGCCAGTGTAAAGTTAGGAGGAGCTTTGCTGTAGAGGTACAAAGAAGAAATTGAAATCAATTTGAAGATCAATTTATAGTCAAGGCAGTGACACCATGGGACTGGATTCCGTGCAAAGACACCAAGCCACAAAATTCACACTCATATCTAGAACTGACCTATTTTCTACTCTGATAGAAAGGGATAGAAAATGCCCAAGTTTCAGAAATTTATTTGCATCACTACTGCAAATGTCCTGCAAAGTTCTGCTCAAGATTTAAACTGCTGCCAGCCATGAGAGGCATTCAGCTCTGGAGTTATGAAGCAAGCATTCATGTACTCCTTCTGGCCTTCTACATCTCCTTCCTTCAGAGGATGATGAAGGATGAAGTATTAAATGTTATACAGTAGCCCCATGAGTCAGGGACTCCCACCCCAAGAGGGAGCACAATAGCTGCTTAGCGAGGAATGATTTTGAACACAAGCTTAATTGGAAGCAGTGAAGGGTATCATATGCCACTGGAAGAGCTGAGGGATTTGGGAAGGTGGAAAGTAATGACATACATGGCTCTTGGCCACATTATTGGTGTTGACACTACAAAAGTAGTTTAAGCTCTCCGATGACCACGAGCAGCAAGACACAAAACGGAGAGTTATTTAAAACTGAGCAGGACGTAAAGCAGAGTTTTATGCATTATCTGAAATAAGGTTAGTGTCTTCCTCAGAACAGAGCTTCTCAGTATAGGCTTGGGATGCTTATTCAGTCTCCTCTGATGGTAGAGCCCAATCTATAAAATCACCATTTCCTTAGATTGTCCTTTAGAGATTTTCCAATCATGTAGTAACTTGGATAAATTCTGCCTATTGAAACAGCTACTTAGAGGCTGCATATGAAGTCCTTCGGTTACAAAGGGAGTATATTCCCTTGCATGCAAAAATGTATTACAGTGATCAATTAAAATGTTATGGCTATGCTGTGCAAATGGAATAACTGTTATAACCTTTGGTGCTCTTATGTTACACGCATAAAATGTAAAACAGGTAAGCTTTTGACTGTATGATTTTGAGCATCCCTAATACATGAAGAGAAAAAGCAGACAAAACAGTGTTTGTACTCAAATTGTACAGAATAAAGTGTTACTTCTGTACATATTAATCAGGAAAAGCAGAGTCTGGAGTGGAAAATCCAACATTACATTTGCAGGTCCAAGAGAGCTTCCAATAGTTTAACCTGCCTGCCTCTATTTCAGCATTCAATTATTCTCTAATAAAATAAAAACCTGGGATTGGACTCCTAAGTCAAAACTCCTATTTAACAGAGAAGTCTTAACTCTTAAAAACACCAAATTCAACCCAAAAGATTTGTCTTCTTGTTATTTCATTTCTCAAGTCAAAGAATGACAAGAGAGTGATCCAGCAATTTCAAGGTAAGCATTACCAAGTCTTCCTATATCACAGCTGCTCTTTGTTATTTTCTGAATGGGGTATGACTGTGTGCTTATTACTGGTGTATTTCTGTATAAATCTGTTCATTTAGTTTAACAGCACACTGGAAGAATAAGCAGAGCGTATGATAGTGGCTAAAGACTGCAAATCTACTGACACCATTGGTAGAGAAGGTACTCACTTGGGTGTTTTACCCTTATGCCACTGCTGAGCTCACTAGAATAGGTTGTCTTGTGAGCACAGCTGACAGTTCAACAAATTGATGAACACTGCAAATTAAAAGGACATACACTGTAAGCAAGCGAGAGACTATTAAAAGCAATGTAGGCATGCAGAGCTGGAAGAGTGGGGCAGTTTGGAGTAGGGGAACAGCCCACAGCATTTGGGGAATTAAAGTTTGCTTGAGATCAGGGTGGTGGTTGCACGCATATGTGATATAAAACTGCTACTTAAAATCCTTTTCTGTTAGGTGTTATTAAGCTGCCATTGTTAATAAAAACGATGCTTCAATTAAAGAAAACTGCCTCTTCCTCACAGGTGCTGCATGACTGAGGGGAAGAAGAGGACTGAAACCAAAGGCCCCCTAAGCCAAAAGTGAGAGAAGAGCAGAATCCCCTCCCCAGTGTATGGTCATCTGAGCCTAAGTTGCCTGATGGTTCACACTGTCTAGAATGTTGGCAGGGTGATCTGGAGCAAACCAGGAGGTTCTCCAGCCAGGCACAGAGTAGGAACTGCTCCAATTTTAACCTGACAGAGACTGAGTTCAGGTTTCTTGAGCTCTTGAAATCTTAAATATACTTACCAAGGGATGTCTAAAGAAAGCAAGAAGACAGTGGAGCTGCTTCTGATCTTATATACACATTGCACTTATTCCTCACAACATATGGTATGTACCCTTCTAAATTCATGCTGTTCCTAGCTCAGCTGTCACAGATGTACTATCTGTTGTAAAAGTAGATAAACTCACTCAATCTTATTACTCTCAAATTCTCTGATGCAAGAGGATATCCAGTCTTCAGCAAGTCTTAGTACGCTTGTAATATTTTAACTGGATCAAATGGCACATGCAACATCTATTTCACAACCTGTGCTTGTGTTCTCTGATCCAAAGGATAAGAAAGACGCACACGCACAAAAAAAGCCTTCTTCAGAGCAGGCACAGAGCAGGCATGTCCTAGAGATTGGAACACGTGTTCCTGGAGCCTGTGTTCTCAGAAGGGTAGTAAATCATTTAAGCCATCAAGGGAAGAGCTGAGCCAACTAAATCAGTCTGGATGGTAATACTCATATTAGCAAGCAGCCAAGAAACCATAGAAGATTGTGATTAAGCACTTGATGAGTAATTTTGCATCCTTCATTGTAAAAACAGACTTCTGAGATGGAGCTTTTGAAAACTTGTTTTTTTTTCTGGTAAATTATTTTTAGACTGTACCCCCTAAATTTTCATACATTTTCAGGCTGTTCCTGCATTAGTGTCCAAAAGATCTAGATTGCCAATATTAGTAGTTGATGTATTTTTTTCCTTTTATACATTTTCCACTTGCTTTCATAAGAGCAGACTTGTATTCTTCTACTCAGATCCTTTTCTTCTGCTCAGAGGACGAGATTTAAGCAAAAAGGCATAGTGTATTTTCATTTTCTGCAAATCACTTCTTCAAAAACACTTGACTTTGACACACGACTTGAAACTGCACGGAAGCATTCAAGTAATTTTTAGGAATTATAATCAGAGATATACATGAACTTCAAGAAGAAAACATACATTATAAACACGTAGTCTTGGTGCAATGGTGTTCTGAGCATCCAGAAATAGCAGAGAGAGCTTTGTACCCTGTGAGTTATGCAAACACCATGGAACTGTTCTGACCTCAGACAAAAGCACACAATACCCTATTTCAAAAGTGACTAATATTATTTTAAACAAAACTACAGCTTTCAAACAGATTAAGAGTATTAACGCTATCATTTTTTAACTAACTGGTTGCTATGTTTGGTTTTCTGTTATTTTTACAGGCCTTCTGCCAATAAGTCACTAGAAATGAAAGAGAGGCACATTAGAAATCATGCTACTATGCATCTATTTTGCCACTGTGTATCAAATAGGTATAATCCATCATCTCCAATACTCCTTTCAATAGTATCCTTCACATTTCAAATAATTTAATAGTCCAAGTGACAGTCTAATTCTTTCCTTTGATAGCCAAGATGTTTTCAGAGGTAAGGCTTTTTCCCCTCTGTAGCACTTTCTGGATTCTCTACTAAAATAATCTTTAGATGCAAAATGCCTTCCCTTTTTTTTTGGCCAACTTGAGGAATGTTGGAAAGATCTGCAAAAGACATTTTCATTTTTCAAGTCTCTCCCAAAAAATCTTCACAATCTTCCTGTCATTTCTATTCCTTTTCCAATCCATCTGATACTGGATCCTCATCAAATGCCAAAAAAATATTTAGGTAAAATGTTTTGTCAACGGCAACCTCAAGACCGTAGATTGTGGACTGATACTTCTCTTCCCTCCTCTCAGGATCCATTAATGGAAAAAGAGTATTTTTACTAGCAATGGGCCATGCATGGCATATTTGATGGAGCTGGGTGCCATCATGCTTAGTGGAATGATCTGAGCATACAACTGCATGTTTGAGTACTGTCAGGATTTCTGTATTGCAAAATGCCCCTGCTAGTTTGTACAAATAACACAAACCCACTGCTTAGTACCAGGAAAACAAGCAGGGAAAAGCAAAAATAATGTAACAACGGAGTATAATTTACCTACTCAGCAACACAGTTTGTGTCACCACTTCAGCTTTCTCCTAGATTATGCCTGTAGATTGACCTACTTGAAGCCTTCTGAATGGGTCTATGCCAAGGAGAAAAACTGGCCCTGAATCTATTGTTTGTAACTTCTTTTCATAGTGTTGGATGGTTTAATCAAGTGTGCTTGTAATTGTGCTAACAGTACAGTTGCTTTGAAATGGCATGTGCAGCTAACATTCATAGTTCAACACTAATACCCAGGGGATGTATAATGCTAAATACTTGTCATTCTCTAAAGAAAAAGCAGACAAATTCAGGACAGTATGTGCTTCCCATCTGTGCCTTGGAGGGAATTCACTTTTCTCTATCAGTCATCAGCTTTCCTATGCCTGATAATCCAATACATTTTGTTGTTCTTCACTTAGGCATGGCGATGATTGCAGCAAGCAAGGGTTCAGTAAGGAGGTGAGAAACTCCCATTTGCTGCTGTGGAGCTTTATGTAGCTCGCCTTTATCTCTGTAGTGCTGCTGCCTAATGGGGATTTCACGTGGCAGCTCTTTCTAAATACTGTACTGGAAAAATCCTAGGTATCTTACTTGTCAAGACCATTTCCTTTCTGCAGCTGTACAGCCCTGGTGATCCAACTGCAGCAACTGATGGCGATACAGCAGGCCAGCGTATTGCATTTATATAATATCTGTCAGTTCAAGAATCCAGACACTTCTCACAAAGAGGCAGTGAAAGGAAAACACTGGGAATTGGTTTTGAAATTACATAAGTGGTCTAACAAAAACTTCACTGAACAAATAGCCCCTTTCAAGAAGGATGAGCTTGCAGTGTTTCTCGTATCAGACAGAGAGCAAAGCATTCAAGAGGGCAAGAAGTTCAGCAGCACCAGGAATAAAAAGAAACAAACCCACACATTTGAAAAGAAAAACAGGAATGGAAAATACTGCTGGTTGCCATGTAGAATAGTATTGCTATGAAGACTGTCACTTTTTCACCTCTCACTTGTAAGCCAGCAGCTTTAGATTTAACCTTACATTTTCCATTTTGAATTCTGCACTTTCTGTAAAGAAGAAAAAGAAAGAAGAAATCTAAAACTCTTCCCTCAAGACAAAACTTTGTGTTACAGGAATTCAGGGTGCTCATAATTCCTCCACAGCTATTATAATATTCTTGCTAATATTTGTGTGCTATCATCCATTAACTCATATCATCACTAACCAGGCTATTAGCTATTAAATTATAGTATGCTTTAAAATCCACAATGAATATGTGGTTTACATTAGCCAAACACCTTACACATCACCTGAGCAAGAGCTTCACAACCAGATCTGCACAAGGTTTTATACCACCCTTGGCAAGCAAAAAGCTGCTGTGACCTAACCGGTCATAGCATGGAGTTCCCCTGAGTCCAACCGTTTCCCAAAACCACCCTCAATATTGTAGGTGCCTGTGACACAGCCCTCGAAACGGGCTCTTCAGCTTTCAGAGCCGCAGGTCTCCAGGGAGGCAGCGAAATGTCTTCCCAGCACCACCGACGCTGTTTTCCTCCGCTCTGTCTGCGCGCACCGTAGTGAACACCCCCCTCCGTGCTCTCGCTGCTCCCCAGCACCTCTCGCCCAGCGGCATTTGGGAGGGAACCGGAGGCGTAAATTCAGAGGGATCAAACCAAAGCGTCGCAGGGGCGCCGCTGCCTGCCCGGGTGACTGCTGGGGGTCTGGTGCCACCTTCTGCACCGCACGGATATTGCAGCGCTCCCGGCAGCGGCTCCCGGGTGCGCGCTGCGAGAGGCGCTGCGGTCTCCCCTGGCAGCCTGGCATGGCTTCGGGCGATGGTCATTAGAAATAGACCTCCATCTTCCGGATGAGCAGATGTCCTCGTTAAAGGACAACGTATGCTGGATAGAGCACAAGCCTCATGACCTTGGAATAGCTTTGGACTTTTTTGAAGGAGTGTGGAGGTGACAAAGACTTTGCCATGGGGCAGATGGATACTTCCTCTCCTCTTTTCTACCAGACACTCTAATGAGCAGATACTCTTAATCTCAAAAAGTCTTGCATTTCTGTGTGCATTCACAATGGCAATTTATAAGGATTGGATTTGTAGGTACAAATCACTTACCTATTCATAATGCGTTCCAGGAGTGAACATGCAATGTAAATGCATGTGTAAATGCATATGTAAACATACAGAATCGCAGGATAGCTAGGGTTGGTATGGACCAGAAAGCTCATGTGACAAGTATGATGACTGGCCTGAGGAAGCTGGCCCCTCAGCCTTCTCCCTGTTTCCTTTGGAGCCCAGCAGATAAAAGACCGTCCTGGTAGATTATTAAATATTGGTTGATACATTTCTCCAGGATTTTTGCTCTCTTTAGGGAGGCATATGTATGGGACACCATGCTTGTTGGGTTGCCTTTGTTTCTGAGTAGAACAATCAGTCAAAGGGCTAAGAAATGACAGCTCTCTGTGACCAGACGTAGCTAGCAGCAAAAGCACAACACCTTACTTGAGGTGTCCTTACAGGCACTTTGTAAGCATTACCAAATTTGACTTCTTCTGTAATTATTTTCTGATGAACTGTGATGGCAAGAAGCCAGGCACTTCCATGACCTCTTTTCAGACTGTGAATTCTCCCTGATCTCAGGAAGCACTCGTGGCTTTGGGCCAAGTTCTGTGATGGGATTTGTGCCTAAAGTTAAATAAGCCATTTTCTATTTTAATCACAGGCCACGGCGAGCTGTTTATGGACTCTGTCATCCAACCGTACTGCTGCGGCTTAGGCCTTGAAGTGCTTCGTTGCGACTGCTGACAAGAAATACATTGCAAAATCCTCAGATGATCAGTTCACAGGAGCATTTCCTCAGCACACACGCTGGAACTGAGCTAACTACATCTGGTCCAATTCGCGCTTATAGCAACTCTGATACAAAGCTATGTGAGGACAAAATTGAGAGTCTTGACTTATTTTAAGGACTTTATTTATTTATTTATTTATTTAGGTAACTTTAATTAAGTCAAGATAGGAAATTCTTACTCCTGAGTGTCTGCACATAATCTCACACTGAAGTATGTGCAGCTGTGGAGGAAAACAGATTCAGTTACTCTTGGAAAATAGCTCACAACAGTGTCAGAAGTCTACTTACTGCAGCTGGGCCAAAAATCCTCATGCATCTTGCTTTTATAGTGGAGGATCACGTTGGGGGGCTTCAGGCACCATGGCATGGCCTGGGAGGAGACACCTGAAGAGGATGGAGCTGAGCTCTTTCTCCAGCTGCTGGGAGCATGGAGATGGGCTAGTCTCAGCATTCCCTGCCACGCAGCTGAACCTCTTCATGTTGGCCCTGCGGGGCCGCCAACTCACCGTTCAGCAGCCATAGAGCAGGTTTGCCCTGTCTTAGCCACTGCTTGGAGCTCCTGCAAGTTCCTGCTCCAGATCAGCTGAGATGCTTTTGGGAAGCATTTCCTGAGGGACACTGTCCTTCCAGTCGGCTGGATTATCCGAGAAATACTGCCTTAGTTGGCAGGAAAGCACATACATTTCATCAGCGTAGTGCAATCAGAATCTGTCAGCCTTGGGAGATTTGTTCTGTAAATAAATGACTCAGGCCCAAGGAATTAAGAGAGGAAAAGCCAGAAGTCACTGTCCCAAAACATTTGTTCATCTCACTGTAAATCTCACAAAGTATTAAATGTTTCTGTGTGGGAGAGATGGATGTGCCTGTATTTCTAATGTTACTCTTGCATCCTGGCTACCACAATACACGCAAGGTATTACTTGCATGTAACTGCATTATACTGCAACAGCAGTAAAAGATGAGCCGAAAGTTCTACATGGATCTTGCCCTTTGGCATGTAGAAGTACAGACAGACACTGAGTGAGACTGAATGATGCAAGGCATAAGGGATTCTGTCAGTACAAACATACATCTCTGAATCAATTCTGGCTTAGAGGCCCAAGCCATTTTGGCATGACCGAAAACATTACTCAAAGATTTACCACTGTGTTTGGAAAGCTGAGGGTTGTAAAGCTTTTCAGCGGTATTGGCACAGTGCTTAATACAGTGGAGCCCTTAGCCATCTTCTGGTTTGCTTTTGTGAGCCGACTGCAGGGAACAGAACCAGTGTTCTCTCTTTTTCTCATGTAATGCCAAAGGGAGTGTTGTTGCTCTGCTTTTCAGAGAAAAAGTGAGATTCTAAACATTTCCCTTTGCCATAGAGGAAAAGAAGACACGTCCTCTCCCACCTCATTCTTTATTTTCTTTTTGTATCCACACTAACAGTGAAAACAATTTGATTTCTGCTGCTTTTGCTCGTTGTGCAATAAGTGTGTTTGCTACTTCTTTGAAACGTCGGGATGAACATCTGGTTTTGGCGCTCACCAGTCTGCCAAGTCGGGAAGCTTTGAACGTTTTGCCAAACCTTTTACCCAGCCCTGAATTTATAACTAATATCAGGAAAATCACTAGGGGAAAATGTAAGCAACAGCGGACTGTGTAACAGCCAAGGTCAATTCCTACAGGATAATTTTTACCATATTAATTTTATCAATGTGGTTCACAGACAGCTGCCCCCGGTTCACAGCAGTGTATTCACATCAATGAGCTGCTCTAAAAATATGCAGCCCAAATAGTTTTATAATGAATGTACATTAGTGAAATGATTTGGGGAAATAAAAACAGATTTTGGAACTGACTCATCAGCAAGGGACAAATACGAAACAAAACAAGTTGCCTCAATGTTTTAAGAAGCCAAACATCAGAACTTCAGAAGAGCCACATAGATAAAGAACAAAACTATTCCATGAAAACAGAGAGAATCACAGCAAAGAGGGAAGTATTAAGAAGCAGCGCACAGAGTTTTCTTTGCACTAAGTTTATTTAAGTGCTGAAGCAGGTTACTTCAGGGTGCTGTGGAATTGCCATTGCCGGAATTCTTCAAGAATCACGCTGAACAGTGGCTTGCCAAAAAAAGGTTTCAGGAAAGTACATCCTGCTTTGCATTGGCGCTCAGGATCCTTCCTTTGATTTCCTTCAATGTGGTAAACAGAAGGAAGAATCCCGGAGCAAAGCTCTCCTACCTCCCCAGGCACTGCCCAGAGCTCACTGCGCTTCCCCTTTGAGGTTTCATAGCTGCTTCCCCAGTTGGCCGCTGTCAGCCTCCCACCTTGCTTTCACCTCCCTGGTTCTGACGTTCCGGATCCCAGCCGGCATTTTCGGTATTTACTTCCCTCTAACGACGGTTACCTCGGAGCTGAGCCAGCAGATAACGACTGCTGCCAACGCTCCGCAAGCGCGTGAATTAAAAACCAACGCACGCGAAACCGCAGCAGGGAACCGGGCGCGCTCCGGCGGCGCTTCAGGCGCTGCCCGCCTTGCCAACGCACGCCCCCTGCTGGTCGCTGTGTCGCCGCGAGGGGATCCCGGCGGGGTCCCCCGCGTTCAGGGCCCCGAGGGGCTCCTCCGACCGGGAAGCTGCAAGTTGACCCTGGTGATTGCTTCGTCGTGGGCAGTGAGCTCTGCGGCATTAACAGCTAGGGGAGGGAAGGGGAGGGAAGGGAAGGGGAGGGAAGGGAAGAAAAAACAGGAGTGAAAGATAACAAGGAAAGCTGAAGGAAGACGGGGACTTCTGGCCATGCAGCTGAGACATATGCCCACAGACCTTTCTAGGCAAGCAAGCTGGAAGATGGAGGTGGCTTTAACTTTAACGCAGCACACGATACAAGCTGGTCTATTCATCTGCCTCTTTCCCCTCCCTCTCAGACCTACTCCTGTTGCATTTTGAACATTTCATTCTGTGGGCTTTATCCTTTTCAAAGGGAAGCTAGCCAAATGATTTTGGACAGATAATCAACATGTTAAGGCTTTAGATGCAAAGCAGGTTTTAAGAATTTGCCTTTCCTTGCAAGACAGTCCAGAATCATGCAGGAATTAAAGTCTTGCAGTGCCACAGAGAATATATGATTTCCAGGACTGCCAGAGTGATCTTCCTGGAGGCTTCTGGGCAGTTTTTACTGAGGACAGCTCAGCAAAAAGCAGTTCATCAGCTGCTGTCCAGCAGAAACCTATGGAGGATCTCTCAGAGGATTAGGGAAATCCTCACAGGTGGAAGAGAAAAAGTACATGGTTGAGCACATTGTTTCTTTCATGTTCAGTGGAGAGAAACAAGACCTTTAGTTTCAAGTACTCTGCCTATTTGTGTGTGTGGACTTTACTTGTTGGTAGTTGCCACTGAAGTTCTTACCTCTTCCTTGACATGAGGGGAATCTGGAAACCTGGTTCAGACACAGATACCTGTGTTCTTAGTTGAATGAACCCATCAGGCCCAGGTAAAGCTTACTCGTGGGTGAGATCCAGATTCACGTCCATGCAACAGGCCCAGGAGATTACTGAATCACATCGAAGATAACTTTTGGATATAGATATTAAGGGAGCCAACTAGGAAAAGTGCTGTCCTTGATCTAAATAGAAGTGGTATCATGGATGATGGGATGACTGGTAGCTGTCTTGGCCACAGTGATAAGGAAATGGTTGAGTTTAAAATCTTTGGTGATACTAGAAAAACTGTCAGCAGTGTTACTACCCTGGACTTTGGAAAAGCAGACTTCAGGCTCCTTAAGGAATTAGTTAATACTGTCCCATGGGAATCTGCTTTCAAGGGTATTCTAGCCCATAAATGCTGGTCACTTTTAAAGAGCCATCTTATAAGAATGCAGGAGCAGGCAATTCCAATGAGTTAGAAGTCAAGCAAACAGGGCAGAAGGCTGGTTGGCTGATCAGGGATCTCCTTCTGGAACTTTGGCAGGAAAAGGAAGTGTATGAACTTTGCAAGTAAGGTCAGGCCACCCAGGAGATTCTGTTTGTCACTGTAGGGAGAAAATGAACACATAAGGCAAGAAGAACAGGAAGAGCTGCTGGCTCTGGTCGTGTTCTGGGCTACAGTAGCCCACCATGCACAGATGCCTTTCCCATTCTGGCCTGTAGAAACCCTGAAAGCCTTGGACTTTTTAGAATCATAGAGCCATAGAAGAACTGTAGAATCATTAAGGTTGGATAAGACCTCTAAGATCATGAAGTCCAACCATTAACCCAGCACTGCCAAGTCCACCTCTAATCCATGTCCCTAAGCATCATATCTACGTGTCTTTTAAATACCTCCAGAGATGGCGACTCCACCACTGCCCTGGGCACCCTGTCCCAATGCTTGACAGCCCTTTCATTGAAGAAATTTTTCCTAATGTCTGATCTAAGCCTCCGCTGGCACAACTTGAGGCCATTTCTTCTTGTCCTATCACTTGTTACCTGGAGAAATAGACCGACCCTAACCTCACTAGAACCTCCTTCTGGGTAGCTGTAGGGAGCAATAACATGTTCCCAAAGTCTCCTTTCCTCCAGCCTACAAAACCCCAGTTCCCTCAGCTTGTGCTCTAGACCCTTCACCAGCTTTCATGCTCTTCTCTGGACCTGCTCCAGCGCCTCAATGTCTCTCCTGTAGTGAGGGGTCCACAATAGAGCCGTATTCAAGGTGCGACCTCACCAGTGGCCTTACCATGATCACTGCCCTGGTCCTGCGGGCTACATTATTTGTGATACAGGCCAAGATGTTCTTGGCCTTCTTGGCTGCCTGGGCACAAGCTGGCTCATGTTCATCTGGCTGTTGAGCAACACCCCCAGGTCCTTCTGGGCGGTCTCACAGCCACTCTTCCGTAAGCCTGTGGCGTTGCATGGGGTTGTTTTGACCCAAGTGTAGAACGTGACACTTAACCTTATTGAACCTCATATATTGACATCAGCCCTTTGATCCAGCCTGTCCAGATCCCTCTGCAGAGCCTTCCTATCCTCCAGCAGATCAACAGTCCCACCCAGCTTAGTGTCATCCGCAAACTTACTGAGGGTACGCTCAATCCCCTTGTCCAGATCATTGATAAAGGTGTTAACTAGAACTGGCCCCAATATTGAGCCATGGAAAACACCCCTTGTAACTGGCAGCCAACTGAATTTAGCTCCAGTCACCACCACCACTCTTTGGGCCGGGCCATCCAGCCATCTGTTTACCTAGTGAACAGTACACCTGTACAAGCCATGAGCAGCCAGTTTCTTCAGGAGAACGCAGTGTGAAATGGTGTCAAGGGCTTTTTTGATTATTTGTGGCCAAGCACTGAATTAAGAATGAACCTGCATGACTAAATACATTCCACCTGAGGAGTTTGTCTTTACCTCCTGCATCCCATTGTGCATTGCAGCTCCTGTGGAGAAGGGAGGAATACCTTAGCAGACTCAGGAGATGGGGTGGGGTTAGGGGCACCCATGAAATTATGACTTTGAGAACTCAAAGGCTTTGAGGGAGCGTGCAGCTGCAGTACTTCATGGACCTCTGTGGTCAGTGGAAACAAGACACTGTGTCCAGCCCTGGAGACAAGGCAGGATGGGCAGAGGGCTTCCTGCGGTGATTCACCCTGCATAGCTGCATAGCAGGGATTTATCAGTATCCAGGAGCCACTTGCATGAGGGGGGCACTGTTGCTGAGAAATGGTCCTGGGACTGGGAGCTCCCCACTGAGAGGAATGAGGAATATTGATGCCTTTAGAATAAAAGCAAACCCCACTTCCTTGCCCACCCTCCCACAGAAATGTCTCAAATGCCAGCAGAGATACAGCCCACACCTCATTGTACTGACTGGAAGAGTTTTGTTTCTGAGGACAGCCCTGTGCCGTGCCCGTCAGACCTGTGTCATAGAATCATAGAATAGTTAGGGTTGGAAAGGACCTTAAGATCATCTAGTTCCAACCTCGCTGCCATGGGCAGGGACACCCCCACTAAACCATGCCACCCAAAGCTCTGTCCAACCTGGCCTTGAACACCACCAAGGATGGGACTTTCACAACTTCCCTGGGCAACCCATTCCAGGGCCTCAGCACCCTCACAGTAAAGAACTTCCTCCTTACCTCCTATCTAAACTTCCCCTGCTTGAGTTTGAACCCGTTACCCCTTGTCCTGTCACCACAGTCCCTAATGAAGAGTCCCTCCCCAGCATCCCTATAGGCCCCCTTCAGATACTGGAAGGCTGCTATGAGGTCTCCACGCAGTCTTCTCTTCTCCAGGCTGAACAGCCCCAACTTTCTCAGCCTATCTTCATATGGGAGGTGCTCCAGTCCCCTGATCATCCTCGTGGCCCTCCTCTGCACTTGTTCCAACAGTTCCATGTTCTTTTTATGTTGAGGACACCAGAACTGCACACAGTACTCCACGTGAGGTCTCACAACAGCAGAGCAGACGGACAGGATCACCTCCCTCGACCTGCTAGGTCACACTCCTTTTGATGCAGCCCAGGATACGGTTGGCTTTCTGGGCTGCAAGCGCACACTGCTGTCTCATGTTCATTTTCTCATCGACCAACATGCCCAAGCCCTTCTGGGCAGAGCTGCTCTGAATCTCTTCTCTGCCCAACCTGGAGCTGTGCCTGGGATTGCTCCGACCCAGGTCCCTGCAGTTTTACAGTGCAGACTCTGGCACACAAATTTAATGCTTGACCTAACATGTCCTAGTTTGCTTCTTGTCAGCACTTGTTCATATTGCCATGTCCATCAAGTGTAGCTGCACTGTTCTGTGAACACAGAAAAAATTGCAGGGGAAGATAAAATTTTCAAGAGACAGATGTAGGCAGCACTACAATTACTGGCAGTAGCTGCCATTTTCAGGTTTCTGCTCTGTTCCATAAAGCATCCCTAACTGATCAACAGATTTGATTTTAATGCTCAGATGTTATGCTGGTTTTGGCTGGGACACAGTTAATTTTCTCCATAGCAGCTGGAGATGTATGGGATTTGTGCTGAAAACCATGTTGATAACAGAGGAATGATTTAGCTATTGCTTATACAGGGTCAAGGGCTTTTCTGCTCCTCATACCACCCACCAGCAGGCAGGCTGGGGGTGCACGTGAAGCACGGCAGGGACACATACAGGACAGCTGACCCCAACTGACCAAAGGTGAGGGAAGAATCACAGAGTCACTGGAAGGGACCTCTGATGATCATCCAGTCCAACCCCCATGCTGAGGCAGGGCCACCTACAGCAGGTTACACAGGAACATGTCCAGGCAGACTTTGAATGTCTCCAGAGGGGGAGACTCCACAACTGCCATGGGCAGCCTGTTCCACGGCTCTAACACCCTCAATGTAAAGAAGTTCTTCCTCATTTTGAGGTGAAACTTCTTGTGTTTTAGTTTATGGCCATTGCTCCTCCTCCTGCCACTGGGCACCAATGAAAAGAGTCTGGCACCATTGTCGTGGCACCCACCTTTGAGATATTCATATGCATCAATGAGTTCCCCTCTCAGTCTTCTCCAGACTAAGCAGGCCCAACTCCCACAATATTTCCTCATGAGGGAGATGCTCCGGACCCCTGGTCGACTTTTCTGGGCCATCTGTTACCAGGACACACATCTAGTTAGGCAGCAGGTCCATATTTTTACTTATCTTCTGATTGCTGCTGGTACACTTCTAGAAGCCTTTCCTGCCCTTGGTGTTCTTTGCCAGACTCAATTATAAGTGGGCCTTGGCCTTCCTTGTCACATCCCTGCATACCCTGACAATGTTCCTAAGGTCCTCCCACTCGGCCCCTTCCTTTTTGCACATTCCATACATTCAGTTCTTGAGTTTAAGAATTACTAGAAGCTCCCTCCTCATCTACACAGGTCTCCTGCCCCCTCTGCCTGATTTCTTCATCATGGAGATACACTGGTCTTGAGCTTGGAGGAAGTGGCGGTTAATATTGACCAGCTCTCCTGGACTCCTTTCTCTTTTAGAGCCCTACCCCATGGGATTCCTCTAAGTAGGTCTTTGAAGAGGCTGAAGTTAGCTCTCAGGAAATTCAGGGGTCTAGTCCTGATATTGTTATGCTTCCCCCATGCAGGATCCTGAGTTCCACCATCTCATGATTGCTACAGCCAAGGCTGCCCCCAACCTTTACGTCTTCAACCAGTGCTTCCTGCTTGGATGTGCAAGGTTCAGCAACACCCCTTGGCTCCTCCACCACTTGTATCACAAAGTTGTCTTCAGCAATCCGCAGGAACTTCCTGGGCTGCCTCTGCTGGGCCGTCTTATCCCTTCAACAGACATCTGCATGGTTCAAGGCCCCCAGAACAACCAGCGCCTGTGACTGCGAGGCCATTTCCAGCTGCCCATAGAAGGCCTCATCAACCTGCTCCTCCTGGTCAGCTGGCCCATAATGAACACCCACAACAGTGTCCCCCCTATTAGCATGTCCCTTAATTCTCACCCATAGACTATCAAGTTGTTCATCTGTTCCCTGGTAGAGCTCAATGCATTCCAGTTGCTCTCCACCACGAGAAAGCAACGCCACCACTCACCTCCCTAACCCGTCCTTTCTAAGCATACATAGCCAGCCAAGACAGCATTCCAGTCATATGAACAAGCCCACCATGACTCAATAATTGCAGTGAGAACACGGCCCTGTGACCGCACATGGATTTCCAGTTCATCCTGTTTATTTCCCATTCTGTGCACCTTTGTATACAGGCACTTAAGAGAGGTAATTTCACAACCATGTTCCCTAGAAGGTGTTTAAAAGGATTCACCATAACCATAAGCACTCTCAATGTGGTTAGCCCTTCATTCCTCATCTTGAGAGGCAGTCAAGGAACATCTCTCACTGCACTGGTTGGCAAGATCTATCACCCAGGAGGAAGCAATGGCATGAGTACTGACACCCAAATCCTTCAGTTTAAAGCGTGCTCACCAAATTGGCCAGCCTGTGCCCAAAGATTCTCTTGTCCCTTCTAGACAGATGGAACCCATTCCTTCCTATCAGTCTACAATCACTGAAGCGTGAACCACTGTCACAGAAGCCAAAACCTTCTTGACAGCTCCAGCCATGAAGCAAGTCACTGATCTGCACTATGCATCTGCTTCTGGCTGCCCCCACTTCACTAAACAGTAGGATAGACAAGAAGATGATTTGGGCACCAGTGTTTTTTGCTGCCTCACCAGGGTTCTATCACCTTCATTGATCCTACCTATTTTTTGGCTTGCTCAGTCATTTGTACCCACATGAAAAAGTAACAACAGGTAGTAGTCCATGCTCCTTACAAGTCGGGGAACCCTCTCAGCAACATCACAGATCCTGCCCCTGGTCACCAGCATACCTCTTGTAACTCCCTATCAGGCCAGCGAAGTGCCTTTCAACAGCGATTTGTCCATTATGATTGTTCAATGTTCCTTTTTATGGTAACCACCATGCACTGATGATGCAGGCTCTCCTTGAGGGCCTTGCTCATAGATATCTAAAGCCTTCAAAGCATCATAAGTGTTATTGGTCTGGATGTTGGAGAGCGGACGTTGAGTCAGAGCCCTGTTTTTGTGGGTCACTAGGGTCCAAGGTGCCTCAAACTCAACAGCATCCGTTGTATCCCTTATTATCCTCATGGCCCTCCTCTGGACTCGGTCCAACAGTTCCATGTTCTTTTTATGTTGAGGACACCAGAACTGCACACAATACTCCAAGTGAGGTCTCAGGAGAGCAGAGTAGAGGGTCAGGCTCACCTCCCTCGACCTGCTGGTCACGCTCCTTTTGATGCAGCCCAGGATACGGTTGGCTTTCTGGGCTGCGAGCGCACACTGAAGCCATGTCATGTTCATTTTGTCATCAACCGACACCCCCAAGTCCTTCTCTGCAGAGCTGCTCTGAATCTCTTCTCTGCCCAATCTGCAGCTGTGCCCAGGATTTCTCTGACCCAGGTGTAGGACTTTGCACTTGGCATGGTTAAACTTCATCAGGTTGGCATCTGCCCACCTCTCAAGCGTGTCAAGGTCCCTCTGGATCCCATCCCTTCCCTTCAGCATATCAACCAAACTACACAGCTTGGTGTGATCAGCAAACTTGCTGAGGGTGCCTCAATCCCACTGTCCATGTCACTAACAAAATTGAACAGGATCAGTTCCAACACCGACCCCCGAGGGACACCACTTGTCACCAGTCTCCACATGGACATTGAGCCATTGACTGGAATTCTGTGCATGTGGCCATCCAGACAATAGAAGAGCCTTTGGCAGTTCAAGGGTCAGTACTCCGCAGCAGTGGAAATACCCAAAGAGGCCACAAGATTTTTGTGATTAGACAGGTATTGTGGAAGAGCCACTAAGGTGCTCTCATAAATGCTTCAGGTGAAGAGCATAATATGCACAGATGGGCTGCCAACCATAATTATATCCCAAGTCAAACAGACTTGTGATGATCATTGTTAGTGTGCAAGGAGGAGTAATTCTCCTTTTCCAGCCAGTGTGTATTGCATACCACTTAACCTCTCTTTGAGAGAAACTCATTTTTCTCTCCTATTTCTGTGCTATTGCTTGCCTAAAACCAACACAACCTTAAGTTCTTTGCACATTGCCCAGTGATGTCTTCTGCGGAAGCAGCCGTCACAGGCACTTCTGTTGGTTCAATTTCAACCTTTTTTTTTCCTCCATGGTTTCTAGTACCGGATTCAAGCTGTGGAACACAACTAGGACATTTAAAAGATGCAGACAGACATTTCTTCTGCTGACTGCTAAAATCAATAATTTCTGAAAAGCACATTTCTACAGGCAAGTAACTCAGCAAGTCTGGAGAGGGCAATCGATTTCTTGTGTTCAGCTGCTCAGCTGTGTTTTCTATCGTCAGTTTGAAGTATTCATTTCAAGTGTAGAAAGGAGAAATAATTCCAGCGGTCCTCTACGGGAAGAGCAGCCTGTATTTGCATAAGCCATTTGGGATCTTGTTTCTCCTAAACCTAGCCCAGGTCATCCCCATACTGTCCCAGGCCCACCAGCTTCTTCTCATTTGCAGGGAGATGCTGAAAACAGATCTCAATTCATAATTCTGACACACGGATATTTAAGAAGAGCAAATATTGAACATTCTTCACTGATGTGATGTACACATTCTTAGAAGCAAATCCATTAACCCTAGCTGATTTTTAAACAAGTCTTTAAAAAGTCTTCAGAGTAAGCACTTGTGAAGACTGCTCTGCTGATGAATGGTCAACTTGATAAAGAGAGCAGAAGGAGTTTTCCTGTTTGAAAATGAGCTGGATTTGCAAAGTATGGACCATCTGTTCTGATTTACCACACTAGTATTTATAGCATATAGTCTATAAAATACAGCCATGATAGTCATTCAGAAATGACAAGAAGAATCATCAAATCTGTTCCTACCTTGGTGGCTTTAACATTAGTGTTCAACAACTCTAGTGGTTCCACAGATTTTAATTACTTCTGTATACCTGAAGGGATACACATCTCAAGTTATAAAAATCCTCTGTCTCTCACCCTGAGTCTATTGACCCCTCTAAAATTCATATCTGTATGTTTGGTCCACAGGTCACAAATTCCAAATGTCTTACTGCTACATGTGTGAAAAATACATGACTTCTACAATACCTTCTTCCCATCAGAGAGTGCCCTAGGAATTGCTGCATATTCATTTCTAGTCTAAGCACCAGCTATTGAGGAGCTTGCCCATAAGTCAGAAATCTCTTTCTGAAAAACATAATCTTGTGTGTGAAGTCCTGGGCTATTGCATTCACTATTATGCTGCAAAAAAAAATACCTCACTGCTAATCACAGGCCAGCTCTTGTGTTCCAAAACTTTAGGCACTCTCCTTGGGAGTTTTTACTCACACTGTTAGCCATGAGTGTAAAACTATTAGCTTCAACTTCTGTACTCAGTTTAAGAAACGGGTTATGTTTGCTGTAATGCAGCTTCAGGCAGCAGACTACAAACAGATTTTTCTCTAAATAACATATAAGGCAACTCCAGCCCTTATTCACCAGAATTATTTGGCACAAGTTTTTTCAGCAAAAAGAGATTTCATATTATGCATGGTATATAGCCTAATATGTGTACATGTATAGGTGTGCACACAAACATCCATCTTTAAAGAACTGCTTCATTTTAAAGTGGGCTCACAGCTCATTATCAACTGTAGTCCTATCTTGCAAACTTCTCTTTTCACAAACAGATCTTGCTTAGAGCAGTGCTGACAAAGCAACTATGGCATTGCGTAGGAGGTGGCTTATTGATTTGGGAAAAGGTTTGCAGCATCAACAAACAACTTAAATGTGGATTTGAGAGTGTCCAAAGCAGCAGATTAATTCTGCTGAATTTGCTTTGGGTGATTCTGGTTACAGAAAGACTCTTCATTGTCCCCTTAGCCACATCGAGCCACAGCAGCTACCACAGGAGGTGAAGGAGCAGGTACAGTTGCCTTGTGCCCATCTGCCCTTGTAACAGAGGCTTTGGTTGAGTAACAGCTGGGAAGTGTAGAACTGCTACTCCAGAAATGACAGTAAAAAAAGATGAGTAAAGTTTCTAAAATACAATCTGTCGGTCATTACCCAAGAGATACAATCCTGTCATCACCACTGCTACCTGTGCCACTTCCAGGATTTAAAGCCAAGGACATTTACCAGAAAAGGGATGGTTTAAATTCCTGGAAGCCTAAAGAGCAACTGTCTACGCACTCACTGGCTTCCACAATTCATGACAGCCAATGGTATTTACTTCATGGAGAACAGGATTAAAGTCTCCATGCTAAAAATCTGATTTAAAGTTTTAGATCACAGAAACAGACTTACTCATTAAGGAAGACAACTCTCACTGTGCATGTGTTTCCCTGTGTGCATAATATTTTAATCTAAATCTTTCCAATAATATTTCAATCAGATTAATTTCCTAATGGCTTGGCAATAAATTATATCAATGACAAGGAATTGCAGTTCTGCACAGGAATCTCTTCTTCGTGTTCTGAGTATTGAAAAGAAACACACCACCTGGATGAAATCTTCCTTTACTTCTATATGAGAAATGTAAGGTCTTTCTAACCAGTACTGTGGCTCAAGTGGTTTCATCAGTTGTCATCCATGTCACAAGCATGGACAAGCTACTCTTCTGCTAAGGGCTGATACATACAGACTTGACATGAGCAACACTGATGAATTTTGTCTGACATTTCCTGTAATCAGCTCCCTGTCCAGTTGCACAGACATTTGCATAGGCCAGAAGGTTAAAGGTTTTCCATCCATGCCTTATAGGTTGAACCTCTGTGATTATTCAACAGAATCAGTTTGGCTGTCTCCAAGAGAGCACTGTGTCAGCCAACTGCCCTGTATTCCTCCTGCTGCCAGCAGGAAAAGCAGGTGTTTTAGAGAGGGGAGACATGAGGCCTCATTCAAATTTATTTAACTTTTTTTCTTGAATAGGATTTTGGAGGGGAAGTGGGGATTTAATTTGCATTGAGGATGTCACTCTGCTAAATCCGTCCTTGAAAATTATACAAGAACTGGTCAACTCCTTTCTTCCTGAGTCATATGCTGTTTTCAAAACTACCAAAACTAACACTGCACCTGAAAAGAGCAGCCTGTCTGATCTGTGAGGGGTGCGAGCTATTGTAGTCTCTGCTAGGGAGTTAATACAAAGTACTGCATGCACTCTAGACTAATCTAGAGTGATTTGGTTTGAGCTCAAGAAACTGACTGAAGAGAGTCTATGAAGCAGTAAATAAGATCATCATCTCTCAACGAATTTCAGGTAGTACATGAAGTCACAGATAATGACTGCATGCATGGAAATTGTATTCTCCATTTGACTGATGCATAGGATATGTTTTTAAGTTGGCAATAGAAAACGCTTTCTTAGAAGCATGGACATGACCTCTTATAGTCAGATTTGAAGTCGAATACAGTGCTCTGATATTTAAACAAAATACTTTTTAAAGTATGATGGAATTTCCAAAACTGGCTTACTGTTACATGAGTAACATCAAATTTGTCCCTCTGAGCATTTCTTTCAAAAGCGTGGGGTAGGTGTTCCCTTACAGTGTGAAGGGTGTTCAAAAGGGACATAAGGGGGAAGAAGGATATCAGTCACAGGCTTCTGAACTGATCACTTTTTTCATGCAGCTCTATTTAATGAGGTCGTGTCAAACGTTCCTGAAGATTTGAACTGATGGAGATTATCGAAACCATCTGCCAACAGATTTCACAAAACCAAAGAATCACAGCATGAATGAAGTTGGAAGGGACCTCCAGAGGTCATCTGGACCAACTGCCTGTTCAAGCCAGGACAGCTAGAACCTGCTGCCCAGGATCATGTCCAAAAGCCTTTTAAAAACCTTTAAGGATGGAGACCCCACCACCTCCCTGGGCAACCTGTGCCACTGCTTGGTCACTCTCACAGTGAAAAAGTGTTTCCTGATGTTCAGAGGGAACCTCATGTGTTTCAGTTTGTGCCCATTACCTCTGGTCATGTAACTGGACAACACTTAAAAAAAAGCCTGGCTCCATCCTCTTTACACCCTCCCTTCATGTGCTTAAACATGCTGATCATATCCATCCTGAGCCTTCTCTTGTCTAGCCTGAACAGACCCAGCTGCCTCAGCCTTTCCTCATTTATGAGGTGCTCCAGCCCCTTAATCATCCCAACAGCATCAGATGTCTGACGAACTTTGCTGTAGCTCTCCAAAGATCCTGCAAAATGCATTTCTTGTTTTGTTATTAATGCCACCATTTCTTATAACTTTCTCTGAGATCACAGATGCAAACACTAAGTAGCAGGATCAAGACAACATTCCACCAGCAGCAAAGAAAGAGCCTATTGAATAAGATGCATCTAAACCTGTTGACAGCATTAACTAAAACGTTTAGCTGGATCAATTTAGGATGCAGCATTTTTGCACCACAGCGTTAAACAATGTTTATGGTTATGGTGAATCCTTTTAAACACCTTCTAGGGAACATGGTTGTGAAATTACCTCTCTTAAGTGCCTGTATACAAAGGTGCACAGAATGGGAAATAAACAGGATGAACTGGAAATCCATGTGCGGTCACAGGGCCGTGTTCTCACTGCAATTATTGAGTCATGGTGGGCTTGTTCATATGACTGGAATGCTGTCTTGGCTGGCTATGTATGCTTAGAAAGGACGGGTTAGGGAGGTGAGTGGTGGCGTTGCTTTCTCGTGGTGGAGAGCAACTGGAATGCATTGAGCTCTACCAGGGAACAGATGAACAACTTGATAGTCTATGGGTGAGAATTAAGGGACATGCTAATAGGGGGGACACTGTTGTGGGTGTTCATTATGGGCCAGCTGACCAGGAGGAGCAGGTTGATGAGGCCTTCTATGGGCAGCTGGAAATGGCCTTGTACTTCCAAGCAGGAAGCACTGGTTGAAGACGTAAAGGTTGGGGGCAACCTTGGCTGTAGTGATCATGAGATGGTGGAACTCAGGATCCTGCATTGGGGAAGCAAAATAGGTAGAAAGTTGGGTTAGGGATAGATTAGGCAGACTTAACACCCATAAATCCACTGGCGTAGATGGGTTGGGTGCACAGACGGGTGCTGAAGGATCTGGCAGAGGTTGCTCTGCCTCTCCCCATCATCTTTGAAATATCCTGGAGAGCAGGAGAGCTGTCTGATGACTGTAGGAAGGCCAGTGCTGCTCCCATCTTCAGAAAGGGCAAGAAGGAGGACCCAGGAAACTACTGGCCAGTCAGCCTCACCTCCATTCCTGGAAAGGTGATGGAACAGGTCATTCTGGAGGTCATCACCAAGCATGTCGAAGAGAAGAAGGTGATCAGGAGTAGTCAGCTTGGATTCACCAAGGGTAAATATTGCTTGGCCTGATATAGGCCTGATACAGAAGTCTGATTGCCTTCTATGATGACGTGGCAAGATGGGTGTTCAAGGGGAGAGCAGTGGATGTTTTCTGCCTCTACTTAGGCAAGGCTTTTGACACTGCCTCCCACAACATCCTCATAGGAAGGCTTAGGACATGTGGGTTAGATGAATAGACAGTGAAGTGGATCAAAAACTGGCTGAATGGCAGAGTTCAGAGGTTCCCGATCAGCAGAGTAGAATCCAGTTGCAGGCTTGTAGTCAGAGAGTTTCCCCAGGGATCTGTACTGGGCCCAGGCTTACTCAAGTTTTTTATCAGTGACCTGGACAAAGGGCTGGAGTGTACCCTCATCAAATCTGCTGATGAAGCAGAGCTGGGACAGTGGCTGACACACCTGAAGGCTGTGCTGCCCTGCAGCAGGACCTTGATGGGCTGGAGAATGGGGTGCAGAGAAAGCTACTGAGGCTCAGGAAGGGCAAAGTGTAGGGTCTTGCACTGGGGAGGAAGAAGCGCAAGCACCAGCACAGACTGGGGGCTGACCTACTGGAGAGCAGTTCAGCTGAGAAGGGCCTGGCAGTATTGGTGGGTGACGAGTTGACCATGATCCAGCTGCGTGCCCTTGCAGCCAGAAGGGCCAATAGTGTCCTCTGGAGGAGTGTGGCAGCAGGTTGAGGGAGGTGATTCTCCCCTGTACTGGACCCTGGTGTGCCCACATAGAATCATAGAAGCAGTTAGGGTTGGAAAGGACCTTAAGATCATCTAGTTCCAACCCCCCCTGCCATGGGCAGGGACACATCACGCTAAACCATGTCACCCAAAGCCCCATCCAACCTGCCCTTGAACACTGCCATGGAGGGAGTGCTGCCTCCACTGCTGGGCTCCTCAGTACAAGAAAGACAAGCAGCTACTGGAGAGGGTCCAGCAAAAGGCCACAGAGATGATCAGGGATCTGGAGTATCTCTCATGAGGAGAGATTGCAGGACCTGGGCCTATTTAGTCTGGAGAAGAGACAGCTGAGAGGGGATCTCATTACTGCATGTCAGTATCTCAAAGGCAGGTGCCAGGAGGATGGTGCCAGACTTTCCAGTGGTGCCCAGCAATGGGATGAGGAGCAATGGCCATAAAATAAAACACAAGGAGTTTCACCTCAACATGAGGAAGAACTTCTTGATGTTGAGAGTTGCAGAGCTGCCAAGGATGGGTTACGGTGTCCTCCTTCCGAGGAGACATTCAAAACCTGCCTGGAAGCGTTCCTGTGTACCTGCTGTAGGTAGCCCTGCCTTGGCATGGGGGTTGGACTGGATGATCTGCAGAGGTCCCTTCCAACCCTAATGATTCTGTGATTCTGCGTCTGAGGGAAGCTGTTATCAACTGTATACCCCCTTCTCTGGGATGTTATCTGAACAATCAACTTTGTTGGAATAGACCTTAGCATCACAAAGTCCAACTGTTACTCCAGAACGGCCAAGTTCACCACTAAACCATGTCACTGAGTCTGGGGTTTGTCTGCCTGGTCTCAGGGCCAAGGTAGCTCAGCTGGGGCTATGGAGAAAGGCTCTCAGAAGCACTGGGGGGAGGCCATGGCCACAGCCAGCCTCGTTTTTGGGGAAATGTTTGTTAGCTTGAGGCTCCATCTGCCAGAGCTATGGCCACTGCTGTGCCATGATCCTGACATGCTGTGGCCCCTGGACTGGGTGCAGGCCAACATGCATGCTACCTGGCATTACATGATCCAGGTAAAAGAAGAAACAGACACCAGGTTACTTGCAGAAAATGAAATTGTTAGTTCAGCTTGCAAGCTCCTTTTATGCACCAAGGGGGTGTTTAGATGAATTGCCTGGGGCAGAAAGCAGAAAGTGATCACATTTTCCAAAGAAACATTAGGGCTCTTTGCCATTAATTCTGTATTTATGTCGCTGCTGTTTAGAACATATCTGACTAATTGCATTTATGGTTGTACTCAGGGAAGGGGAGACAAATATTTTAGCAGTTTGGCTAAATGTTATATCACTTCAGGCTGTGACTGTACAAATAAATAGTTTTCCAAGTACTGTGATGAGTCATGATTATCTTATTACTGAATATGCATCCTGCTAATGGGATCCTTTCTCTGATAACATGCTTGAGAGTTTGGAGACTGAGAGCACAGAATCTTTAAAAATACACCCCATGTAGTTAGCTCTATCTGAGATTAATTGCAAAGACCAAACAACATTGTCACTAAAAGCCTTCTGTTAAACACAGATACAGAGGGTTTTTTCACAAGTAATTTATCTAATTACAGTTCAGATTTTGAGCAGAACATCATTTTTCAAGAGGAAATGACAGCTACTGCTTTCCTCAAACAATCACGTTTCACAGAAGCTGATGAAGAAAAATAACCCTTTTAAACTAATTCAGAGACATAAGCAAGAACTGCAAGGTCCTGCTTGTGTGTTCCAATTACAATGTTTGATAGAACAGCACTGGAGACTTTGTCACTGCTCCCTCAGCGCTAAGGGTTGCTTCTGTGTTTTTGCATTCCATTCGGCTGCTTGTGGGTAGCTTTTCCTTCTCTTCCAGCTGGTTGCTGCTTTCAGGACAAGCACATCTCTGAGCTGCTGTGTCATCTGTGTGGACTTCCCAGGCTATTTTTCTGGTCATATGTCCTAAGTATTTGTCAGACATAAAGAAAAGAGTAGTCAGTGCTCTGCCACTGATGTCTTACCATGCATTACAAACTGCTGCTGTCCCTTTGCCAAAGCATCTTCCAAGGTCAGGTTTCTCACTATACTTTGGGGGCTTGCCATGGTCTTGTTTTTATTCATCATTTTTGGTCTCTGGGACATTTATGGCAGATCCACAGGGTAGGCAAAACCAAAACACACTAGAATACATGAGCTCCTTCAGCAAAACCTCGGAATACAAGCACCATCAGTAGATTATGAAAATCCAGCTTTCACAGTGCTATCATAACAGTGATTACTTTGCCAAGAGAAAGCCAAAAACCTGACCAGGCAAATAAAACACATTTAGAGAAATACACAGTATAAAACCTTACCTTTAAAAAAATATTAACAGAATATTAAAAAATCTGGAAACTAACAACTGACTGAAATACATAATAATGTGCTCATTTCCAGCGGGCAGGAAAACCTACCTCCCACTGATCCTTTTCCGATGTCCAGGGTCAGCTGCTCATGGCTCCCTAAGTCCTACTGGAACTTCTGCTCACCACCTACCTACCCCATGGAGCTAACCACTGGCTGCTCCATTCAAACTAGGCCTCTCGCAAGGACATCTGCCACTGTATTTTTCCCTGGGACACCCCATCCTGCACTATGAGGTGCACCATGAGGTGCAGGACCATGAGGTGTCCCAGAGCTGCTGCTACTTCTCCTCTGCTGCCACACCAGCATTGAGCAGTCTGGCAAGCCCCAGCCAGCCGTTGAACAGATGTGGGCAAGCCATCAGCAGGCATCGCAGCTCGCCGCTTGGGCTTTTGCACTGCAGAATATGTCTGCTCACTTGAGGTGAGCCTCTGGCTAATGAGTTTAGGTGTGGAGCAGGAGGGGAGTTTGGGAGCTCCGTTTGAACTCTTTCTTTTCTCAAACCATAGGCCAGCTGGGGAACAGTCTGCTTAGCAATGGCCCTCTTCTGAAGAGATTAAGGGGGATTATCTCTCTGCAGTCCCTCCTCCTGCCACTGTCCTAAGTAAGAAACCATAGCTGTCCTTGCTTTGAATTTTGACGCTGGCAGTTTGTCCTGGGGTGTTGAGCCACCTCACGTCTTCCATATCTGCTGCTTTGCCAGGAGTTGACATAGATGGTTTTACAATGGCGCAGTTAATACGTGTGTATCATCTCTAAGTTAGCTCCAGTGCCTATGGCATTGAAGAAGCCACTTTTGAGTTCAAATCATTTGAAGTAGCAATGAAGCTCTACTGCACTGTCTCCTCTAAGGACATGTTCCTTTGACTCAGGCATTGTGCTGAGTTCCCAGCACTTCAGTGACTGTGTATCTCATCACGGCAGGGAGATCATGCTGAACTTCCTGAAGTCCATGTGGAACTTTTGATTACACCTTCTTCTTTGCAGACTGAGGTGAGGTGACTGCAGAAGCACAGGGCTTTGCTCTCCTCCAGAGCACATGTCGCATTTCTGTGGACTTGCTGCCATGTTTTTGCTATTGTTTGGCACAGATTGGTTCTTTGGAAATGATCTGTGGGCCATGCTTGTTGTCAGGCTGGATATATCAGAAGCTGGAAATATACTTATTAAGATTTCATAGCAGAGCTGTCATCTGTGATTTCTCAGTGACAAATGGGCATACAGTTCCTGCTTTAACAGCTGCTCTATTATTAGATTGAAATGTCCCCCATAAGACAAACAGTAAAAGTCTAGATGTATATGTCATAGCTCTGTGTATAGGGACATAGCAAACATAGAAGCTTAAGCAGAGTGATACCTCACATAGGTGATAGTTGATAAACCCACTCACGGCAGGAGAGGTGACATTTTAGTAGTCAGTTACCTCCCTCCACTCTCTCTTTCTTCCAGAAGATATTTTCTCAGCCTTTTCTCATAAGATTGGTGCTCCAGTCCCTTAACCCTTCCTTGGACTCTGCAGTATGTCGTGTCTCTCTTCTACTGAGGAGCCCAGAAGTGGGCACAGCCCTCTCGGTGTGGCCTCAACAATGCTGTATGACATTCAGATAAAAAGCTTGCTCTTTTGCGGGTGGGATACATTCATTTCAGATTGTTCAGGATGACAGTGCAATGTTTCCGGTATTGCTGCCTCTGATGAGTTTGTCATATAATGTAGTACAGAAACAGTCATCTGAGGCAATGGAAGCTTCTGCTTCCTTCTGTTAGAGCCATACAGTGGTAGGGATGTATATAGCATCTGCTGTTCACTCTGTTTACTTTCCTGGTTCACACATCATGCTTGTTAGTGCAATTCTTGTGACTAATGGCCATGTTTGACTTAATGGCAACTAGCCTTGACATCACACTTTCCAAGGTGTGTCCCTCAAGCCCTCAACTGACCAGAGACTGATGTCACAGAATCACAGAATGGTTTAGGTTGGAAAGGACCCTAAGATCTTCTAGTTCCAACCCCCCTGCAAACAGATCTCTTCTTCCTCATATGGACTACTACAATGTGAGTAAGTTGAATTCACCATGCATGTGTATTTTCTAATAATATTTGAAGTTAAATTTTTCATTTTAAAAACCAGAAAGCAAAGAAAGATCAAGCGGTTTACCCCAGAAATCAAGTGGTTTACCCCAGAAGTTTACCCTGAAGTGTTTTTCAGGCTCTGTATCATACTATGTCTTTCTGTGAGAAGCAGCCCTGTTACATTACTGCTTTGACCTCACCATCAGTGCTGCAAGGTTCTTGTGCTTTTGCACAGGGAACAGCACAGGCAACAAGCACAATAAATGTGCGTGTTTCTCTGTTTTGTGAGTTGCACGGCTATTGGTTAAGTTCTGCTGCACCAGAACCACTCTGGACTTAAAAACCTCTCTGTGCCTTTCTACGTATGAAAGTGCGTATACTTATAGGTACATATAGAGGTACTTGCTCCTTTCTTCATGCCATGCTTCCCTCCAAAATCTTCGGGCAAGGTCACAGGGATCTTTTCTCATACAGAACCATAAATTCAGAATGATTCAGGTTGTAAGGGACATGTCATTTAGCAGCAGTTTGCAGTTTTAAGGTGGATTTTATAAAGCAAGTCAATAGAATTTATGACAACTGCTATAACAATCTATGCACACATACGCAAACATGCATACATGAAGACATATATATGTCTATATGAAGAGGAATACCTGTTAAAAATTCCACTCGAGTCAGTGAAATATTCAAGTCCAATGTCTCCGCATTTCTTCACAGGTGATAGTCAAATCTCTAGGAGTGGGGATTTCAGCCTAGGTTCTCTCTTTTGGCAATAGTCCTTCAATTATGGCAAACTTGAGAGTTTGCAAACTCTGAGGGGCATCCCACTCAGAGGGACATGCTGAAGGTCACAGCCTGCTGTGGTTTAGGAGAGCTCAGAGAGCCTCACTTAGGAACACTATTTGTAGGATTGCAAGATAATTGGCTTTAGCCATCAGTAAATTTCCATCCTGACCACAGCCTGAGTTGGTAATTACTAGCAATTTTTCAAAACTGCAGTAACAATGGTACCGTTCCACTCGAGCTATGATCAAGAGAAGGAGTGTTCTAAGGCTGTCAGGGGATAAATGATTATCCCCTCTCCTGCTCCCCAACTTAGCCATGGAACAGGAGTCTGCGGTATGATCAGTGCCTCCCTCCTTAGCCATGCAAGAGTTCCTGGTGTGGTCAAGGGGTGCTTTACCACCCAACTCATTACACAAAGGCCAAGATCTGATGGGAATTCCTGAGATCATGGAGCAGCCCAGAGGATGGGGGAGGGAGGATGCACCACCAAGGCCTAATGGGTGATATCAGCAGTGCATTTGTCACATTGGAGAGGAGGGCCACTATTCACAGGGATAAATAGCTTAAGAGAATCTCCATTAATTTCAACTATGGTGAATGCAAGGCCTTGCACCTGGAATGGAACAGCTCCCTGCACCAGTTCTGCATGTGAAACAGACTAAGCCCACAACGTTATGGGCTGCGAGCAGCTTGGATGAAAAGGATCAGGGAGTCCTGTGGTCAGTGGACTGAGCACAAGTTCACCCCACACACTGGCAGCAATGAAGGCTAACAATCGGCTGGACTGTATCTGCAGGAGCATAGCCCATAGATTGAGGGAAGTGAATCTTCACCTTTACTCATTTCATCACAATGGTGGTTCCACCAGTACACCACACTTGACTCATTACACCACATCTGGAACCCTGGTCCAGTTCTGGGCCTGACAATATAAGAACTATACAGATAAATTTGACTAAGATCAGCAGAAGGCCATCAAGATGCTTGGTGTCTGGAGCACCAGAGCAGTGAGACAAGGCTGAGGGAACTGGGCTTGTTCAGCCTGGAGAAGAGATCGTTTCAGCAGGACCTCATTGTCCATGGATACTACATATACACTGGAGAATGCAACCAGTGCTGCAAGGGACATCTCACAGTGGATGATAATCAGGTATAAAAGAGAGAAACAATACAAGGATGCTGTTCCCATATTAAGAGATTATAAACAAAGTTTACTTCAATGTCTTTGGAGAACAGTTTGTATTTTCTAACTGGAGTAAAACAAAGGCAGGTGTTATGATTCGGAAAATTTAAACGAGGAGAGTGGGTGAGTTACAGAAAATCAAAATAAGACAAAAACACACCTTAGGCTTTGTTTTTTAAACTTCTTTACTATTCTTGCTTATTTGGGCTTTCATAAAATGTGGTTAATTAATAAAGAAAAACAGTTGCTTTACTGTATGCTTTGCAACTGATAAATTTTAAGATTTTTGCAGACATGAGCAAAATTATGTTTAATTTTTTGAGAAGAAACCTTTGAAATTCCCAACATTTAGATGTCTTTCAGAAAGATGTCTATATTTATTAACATTTGACAGTATTCAAAAAGAATAATACATTAAGAGTACAATAATGACAAAAAGAGTGATAATCCTATGGCTTTTACATGTACCTTCAACATTTAGATGTGCAAACGTACCATTTTCATCAAGACTTTAATATGGCTTTTTTGTGGTTTAGACCCATTTTGTAACTCCACCATGCAACCACTCACTTACCCCTACTCCCCTCCTCCCCTGGTGGGATGGGGAGAAGAATTAGAAGAATATAGACCTCCCTGGGTTGAGATAAGAGCAGTTTAATAGCTAAAGTACAATATACTGCTACTACTAATAATAATGATAATGACAAGGGAAATAACAAGGGGAGAGAATATAAAACTAAAAGGGGAAAGGAAAAACAAACAATAAACACAAGTGATGCACAGTACAGTTGCTCACCACCCGCCTGCTGATACCCAAACTGACTTGAGCAGCAATCTGGGCCTTCTGGGTAACTCCCCCCAGTTTCTATACTGGGCATGACGTGCTGTGGTATGGAATACCCCTTTGGCTAGTTTGGACCAGGTGTCCTGTCTCTGCTTCCTCCCATCTTCCTGTGCCCCTTCTCACTGGCAGAACATGAGATTGAAAAGTCCTTGATCATGGTAAGTGCTACTTACAACTAAGCCATCAGTGTGTTATCAGCATTATTCTCAGACTAAAGCCAAAATGCCGTGCTGCACCAGCTACTAGGAAGAAAATTAACTCTATCCCAGCCAAAACCAGGACAGGTTTGAAAAATGCAATGTGTGTTGAACATCCACATTTACCAAATTAAAATGTGTACGCATTAACCTAGCTATTTCTAGTTAAAAAGAAGATATAAAATATTGACAGTAACAAGTCAAACAACTGACTGAAATTAATACAGCTAACACAATGGCAGAAGAATGTAGTTACGGGGGTTTCTGGGTTGATGGTGAAGAGTACACTCAGCACCACCATATGCTCTACCCGGTCTGCAATGACTCATTCTTAGGTACTATGAAGGGTCCAGATACCTTCAAAGTTGCACAGTTCCTGAATAAGAAGACTCTTATAGCCAGCTTCCATTTTCTGTACTTTCAACTACAGGCTGTTTTTTCTTAACTATTCCTTTTGCCTTGTTTGTTTCTTCTAAAGCTACTACTAAATTTGACAGAGTTGTGTGAGGATCAAGTAGTTTCAGAAGAGGTATGTTCACCTTTCTCTCTTGAAAGACACGGTTCTGAATTGTCATAGCTAACATAGAGTCTATGCCCAATGATGAAAGTGTTGTATTCATGGTTAGTACATCTGGGCTCAAGTTGGTGAGTTCAGTCACCAGTGAGATGATGTAGTCTTCAGGTTTGATTAAGACTGCATCCTCGACTTGAATTTTCTCAGAGGTTTCAAGCTTGTTCCTGTATTCTTCTGATAGAAATGATAGGAAGCGACTTCTGAGTGAAGTAACCTGAGAAAAAACATTATGTAGCAAAGTTTGATAGTTTAATTTGGCGACAACTTGCTGCGGATTATTCATAAGTAAGCTCTTCCTGAGATACTCATGAATTTCATGCACTTGCAGAATGTCTATGCCCTTGGATTCCAGAATAGATTGCAGATGGTTTTGCTTGAGCAATATGCCAAGGTTCAAAGCACCCCAGTTAATGGATTGGCCAGAAAGCCCACAGTTCCTCCTGTAGAGGCAGAAGATATCCAAGAAAGAGTTTGCAGCTGCATAGTTTGTCTGGGTGGAATTTCCCAGAAAGGAAGTTACAGAGGAATAGCACACAAAGTAGTCAAGCTCTTGGCCTCTGGTAGCCCAATGAAGATTTAGGGTCCCTGCTACTTTTGGACTCAGCACTTTCTGAAAGTCAGCCAACTTCAGAACTTCAAGACGGCCATCATGCAAAACAACAGCACTTTGAAATACACCTTTGATAGGATTCCCAGCAAAGATGCTTGTGATGGACTGGAATGCTTTCTCAACATCATTGGTCGAAGTAATATCACACTGCACAAACAGTACTTTGCTCTCTTTATACTGCTCCTGCAAAGCTTTCATCTCTTCTTTCTTCTCATTGCTTGGCATCTTCCTGGAGAATATTACAATACACCCTCCTCCATTTTTGGCTATGAATTTCACTGTTTCGAAGCCAAGTCCAGTGAGCCCCCCGACTACTACATAAACAGCACTCGGCTTAAACAGCTTCTGGGATTCATACAGTGGTATATCTGAAAGCATGGTGATGTCCTTTTGTTTTCTCAGTACAGCAAGTGGGACAGATTTGCAGGTAAAATATGACATCACAGAGTTTATCCTTTCAAAGTTCTCTGTCTGCTGAAAAACAGAACCTGATAGATGTCTAAACTTTTTCTTATCCATGGAATTAATCCATGCACGCAGAGCCTTTTGCAGTTCCTTTAGAGATGCTTTCTGGAAAACACTGGCAAGTGTAAGGATATGAAAGCTGATATTTTCATGATCCATTTCACTGGCATTCTGGATACATTCAGGCTGTCGGTTGCCACGCACTATCACCACATCTGTAAGAAAGCACGCGTGGGCCAGATCCTCCTGAGTCACTCTGTTTACTGGAGGAAGAACAACAAGGGCATTGCAGAAGTTTATATACCGGAAATTATCAGGAGTGTGCTTCACAAGTACTGTTCTCCAGCCCATCTCTTCTGCTGCAGCAGAAAGAACATGGCAAAAAACTGATGATGGCTCTGTAGAAATAATGCCCAATGTTCTGCCATATTTCCCTTTGGGTAATCTCTTATTGAAGATTTCCCATGCAATGATAAAGTATGACATACAAGGGACATTCTGGAAGCATGGGAATTTATTTACTTTGAAACAAACTGCTCCTGGAATCTGAACTCTGGACGATGCAGCAGATGGATAACATGAAACCACATGATCTCCCACTTTAACTTTCTTCACATCAACACCCGTTGCTGTGACTGTGCCACTGAAATCCAGAGCTAGAAGTCTGTATTTGTCTACTACTTGTGAATTCCAGTACAATGTATTACCAAAATTATGACCAGAAACACTAATGGGAAAATAATCGTCTGAGTGGAGACATATTTTATCCAGTTGAATTTCAATGTTGTGTTTGTCAAGTTGAGTAGCAGCGCTGGTGGATGATTCTGCAGACAAGTCTTTTGCCATGTACGGATCAGAAGTGTACAAAGTAAATGTTTCTGAATTCTGGATAGATCTTACAGGTTGGCAGTAATCTGCATCTACAAAAGGTGTGCGTCTGATTTCAGCCATGTAAGTTCTTCCTTGACTGATGCAAAGTTCTGGGTACTCTACAGTTTTGTGTTTGACAAGAATATCTGCTAGCACTGAGATGTCCAGGGAACTGGCAGAGCTGAGGTCAATCATCTGAAACACGATTTCTGGAACTTCAACGATACAAGTTCTGGTCATGCCGTACAATGCAAACCCACAGTTAACATGGTCTACATATCTTTCAGTTGTTTTGTAGGTGATCACCCTGACTAAACAGTGTGACATTTTCTCTCTTAATGCCACAACAACTTGGCGATAGGCTTCACAACACTTTGATAACTGGTCTACCACTTTGCTTGGGAAACGTTCATCTAACTTTTGAATTCCCCACAGGAACAGAATTTCATCATAATTCTCAACCTCTGCTCTCATTTTATTCTGTGTGTGGCCTTCCAGGAGGGCTTCCCAATCTTCATACATAATGTATCTTGAATCAGGATGCAAATATTTTTTGAGCTTCTCAGCTATCCCAAATTTGTCAGCAAACACTAGGACTCTGGGCATAGCCCCCCGATTTCCAGCTATCTGTGAAAAAGATATTTCTTTCCACTTGTTTTCAAACATTAACTCATTATCTCTGGAAGATGCTTGCTTCATGAAAGTGATGGCAACATGCTTTAGTTCAGCCAAAATGGAGCCTTGCTTGTCCATAAAGCACCCACAGACCTCCAGGCAGTTCTCAGTGGACTTGCTTGTTCTCATATATATCATCATTTCTTCCTCCAGCGGTCGGAGCACCACCAGGCTGCCTATTTCTGAAGGAAAGCCTACTCTAGATGGGAAAGTCCTTGAAGTCATAACAATGGTCATCTGCAGAAAACAGTCAAGCAGTACTGGATGGATACAGTAGCTGTACATCTCTATGGCCGTCTCCTTGTTTACCTTTATGCTTGTTATAGCTTCCTTTAGTTCCTGGCAATAGAGTACATCACTGAGCTGCTTGAATATGGAGCCATACTGAAAGCCAGTCTGAGACAGTGCTTCATAAACCTCTTCTCTGCTTATCACCAGTGTGCATCTTTGACAGATGTCTTGGAAGGAGATGGTCCTTTCTTCCACCACAGCTTCAGGACCCTTTGTTACTTGGCCTGCAGCATAAATTACATTAGAGGAAGACAGTACCTCAAAGGCTGTCACCGCTTTTTGTGGACTCAGCTTGATGCTCAAGACTTGGGAGTTTTGCGTGAGAACACAGGGTGCAGAAAAATTGATACTCATCTGACAAGAACTCAGAGGCACTTTAGGCCTTGAGCTGCTCATCACAGAGGCCAGACCAAGCTCCACATAAAAAGCACCAGGGACTAAAGCCACACCATTGCTCTTGTGCTCATATATGTATGATGCTGTGTCCTGAGACAGCAGGCAGCTGAACTCCATTTTGTCACTATTTATGGCATTAATCAAAGGATGACTGTCACTGACATATCTTCCTGCATCTTGATGTAGTTTCAGATACCTAATAAGTTTTTTGCGATCAAACTGATACTGTGGAATGTCCACTGGAGCACTTTGATACCCATCATAAAAGTGCTGCCAGTTGGGATTATATCCCAGCTCAAACAGATTTCCTAGCAGGGTGAAGAGAGTCTGATACTCTACATCATTTTGCAAAGAAGAGAACACCGTTGTGCTATTTCCTAGAGTTTCCTTTATGTTCCGCTGCAATGCTCGGTGAGGACCTATTTCCACAAACACCACATTTTCCCTATCTCTGGCTGCAGTTTTGATAGCTTGAGTGAAAGCAACAGGCTCACGAATATGCCGGGCCCAGAATTTGCCCTGAGCAAAGTCATTTTCAGAAGCAGCCACCCCGGTCAGTGTTGAAATCACTTCAATTTCCCCCTTCTGTTTTTCTAAAGGCTGTATGTTCTCTTCCAACTCCCCAAGTATCATATCCATGCTAGGGCTGTGGTACGCAGCTGAGATGCGTAAAACATGAAGAAAGATGTTTCTCTGTCCGAAGGCTTGAGCTAAATCTCTCTGGACAGCATCCATAAAGTAGGAATTCCCAGACAAGGTGCAGGAAATCGGGCTGTTGAAAGCTGCAACGCACACCTTTCCTGAGTAGCGATGCAGATATTCAACAATCTCTTCAACAGGGATGTTTCCAACCACCAGCATTCTGCCACTCTCAGTCTTTGACTGTAGCCTGCTCCGGTGATAAATCACTTTGACTGCATCTGCCAGGGAAAGGCACCCAGCAAAATGCGCAGCAGCAACTTCCCCTACTGAGTGGCCAACAACAGCAACTGGCTTAATACCCCAGTATTTCAGAAGGGCACCTAGGGCAACCTGCAAGGTAAAAAGCATGATCTGGAAAAGCTCTGGATTCAACAAATCCTTTGGGCTTTCACCTCTTGCTGGCAGGAAGCTGATGGGAGCATGTTTCTGAAAAAGCACTTCAGTTTCCTTACACTTGTCCCTGAACACAGGCTCGGAGTTAAGCAATACCTCGCTGAACCCTTTCAGCGTTACACCATTGCCACAGAACACAAATACCAGCTGTGGTTCCACCTTTGACATGGCAACTTCAGTACTTGATGCCAGCATAACCTCCTGCTTCAAGTGTTGGAGAGAATTTGTGACAAATGCTTTCCGGTACCTGTGGTTAGCATGGCTTCTTCTGCAGGCAGACGTATAGGCCAGGCTTGGGAGTGTTATGGAATTCCTTGTGCTCAGCTGGTCAGCTGTATCAGCCATTGTCATCTGAAGGGACTTACTTGATGCTGCTGACAGCAGAACTAATTCAAGAGGCCTCTTAAAGGCAGGAAGAGGCTCTAGCTGCTTTGCCTGCCTTACTACAACATGAGCGTTGGTTCCTCCAAATCCAAAGCAGTTGATGGCAGCTACTCTTCCATACTCACCGGATTCTTCCCAGGGCTCTACAGTTGTGGGAATTTCTAGGTTTAATTTCTCTGTATCGATGCTGCTCATCTCCTTCGAGTAATGCAAGGATGGAACAATCTTTCCATGATGCATCATCAGAAGCACTTTGATTAATGCTGCTGCTCCAGCAGCTGATTCAGTGTGCCCAATATTTCCTTTCACTGAACCAATTTTCAGAATGGAAACTTGTGAAGACCTCTTTTTACTAATGACATTACCTAGGCTTTCAGCTTCAGTAGGATCTCCAGCAGCAGTTCCTGTACCATGTGCTTCAATGTACTGTACAACTGAGGGATCAACATGAGTTTCATAAATTCTGCGCAGTAAATTCTCTTGCTGTATTTGAGATGGTCTTGTGATTGGCATCGCAAACCTGCCATTCTGATTAATTGCACTGATGTTTATAACACCCCAGATTTTGCTGTAGTCTTCCTTTGCCTGTTTCATTAAAAAGGGAAAATGATCTTTAATAATATTATGATTTCTCTGTATAGGAGAAAACAGAACAAAACCAAGAACAGACAAAGTCTGATACTAACTTTTAAATGTGTGATCCATTTCCCATAGTAGGGTAAGTACATAAATGCTTAATGCTTAATAAATGTTTCATTAATCTTCAGCTTGAATTGGAAAATCTTTTCTGGAAAGGTAATTTTAAGAGCACATGAGCAACTACTCTTATGTTACACTGCTTCACAAGCAGTCTTACCTTTTTCAGTGGTTTGAGGAAAAGAACACCACAGCCTTCTCCCCTTCCATAGCCATCTGCCTGTTTGGAGAAAGGTTTGCTTAGTCCCTCCGGAGAGATCATTTTTGCTTTACTCAGAGATACAAAGGTGCGGGGATCTATTATGCAGTTCACTGCACCACAGATTGCTGCCTCGCAATCTCCTGGAGTAAAATAGAAACATACTCATGTTGAGATGTCCAGAATAAGAGATAGAGATAGTAGCAATCCTAATTTCATTGTCTAGCATCTCTTCAGTCGCATTACCTGATTTAATTGCTTGCAAGGCGTAGTGCAGAGCAAAAAGAAAAGATGAGCATGCAGTGTCAATAGTGAGTGATGGTCCAGTCAGATTAAATGTGAATGACACCCTGTTAGCAATAATGCTCATTGCTGATCCAGTACCATCATAATGATTTACTTCTGTCATTATTTTGCTTGTTATGACTTCATAGTCTCGATTCATAATTCCTGTAAAAATATCAAATACATGGCATATTAACCCAAGCAAGGAAAAGGGATGTATATTTCTAGGACTGCTAATGTGTTCTGGTTTTTTTCCTGCTTTAATAGTAAACTACACAGCATCAGCAGTGCTCCTACGGTGAAACTTTGCTTCAACACAAGTCAAAGGCAAAACTCTAAGCAATTTTCCCTGAACTCAACTTACACAAACATACCTAACACTTGAAATTGCTACCTGCACAGTAAATGACAAGCCTTTCCTGCTGGCGTAGCACATTGTATGATGCCGCTAAGCTCTTTGCAATTTGCATCTCAGTTTGATAATGGTTGTTTTGATTTAGCTATGGGAATTAAGAAGCTACAATCAAGATAGGTGGGATATAAATATACAAGACATTAGTTTCAGTTCCTCACATGTACCAAGTTAAAGGTCATAGCATAAGCTACATCTAATGCTTTTATCTTTGATTTGCTCAATTTGATCCAGTAAATAAGACAGATATAGAAAGGAACAGGGCCTGTGAGAGAAGTTGTGTTCTCTTTCTGTGAATACATATGCTTAAAATACTGTGGATCCTCAAGACCGTGGGCATGCGTAGGAAATGCAACATCTTTATTCAAAGAGCAAGGAATAGCCTCATTTGTGAAAGAAGAACATATCTTAGACTAAAAGGTAAAGAGTTTATCCCTATAATTACATCAGCCTAAATTTCCCAGAAAACCCCTCTTAAAAGAGACACAGATTACACTAGGAAAAATGTGCTGTTATTCTAGCTTCTTGACTGAATGGCATAGCATAGCATAGCACAGCACAGCATAACATAGTTGAGTTGAAAGTTACCTGTAATGATCATACAGTCCAACTGCCTGACCAATTTGCATCTCACCAAAAGTTAAAGCATATTATTAAGGGTATTGCTCAAATGTCTTTTAAACACTAACAGGCTTGGGGCATCAATCTCTCTAGGAAGCTTTTTTCACTGTTTGACCACTCTGCAAATAAATGCTTCCAAATGTCAAATGCAAACCTCTCCTGACACAGCTTTGTATCATTCCCACACGTCCTGTCACAGGGAGAAGAGAGCAGCACCTCTCTTTCCACTTCCTCCTCTCAGGAAGCTGTGGAGAGCAGAGTTCACTCCTCAGTCTCCTGTTCTCCCAACCAGACAGACCCAGGGTCCTTAGCCACTCCTTACAGCACATGCCTTTCAGCCTTTTCATCAGCTTTGTTGCTCTCCTGTGTGCACCTCCTTTTTAAATTGTGGTGCTCAGAACCGCACACAGTACTCAGGGTGAGGCTGCACCAATGCTACATACAGTGGGATAATCACCTCTTTTGACCAGCTGCTTATACGGTAATTATTGCACCAGACCTCTTTCTGCAAGGCACTCCTTTCTCCAGCCTTTCTCCAGCCTTTCTCCAGCCACTTCTCTCACAATTTATACTTGTGTCCAGTGCTACTCCATCCGAAGTGCAGAATCTGGCATTTTTTTCTTGTTAAATTTCATGCCTTTGAGGATTTCACAATGCTCTAATGTATCTAGATCCCTCTGCAAGGCCTCTTGTCCCCTGAGAGAGTCAACACCATCTCCCAATTTAGTATCACTGCAAACTTACTAATGGTACATTCAAATCCTGCATCCAGATCATTGATAGACATAGTGAACAGAACTGGCCCTAGGATTGAGAAATGAGGAGCATTGCTCATGAATGGTTACCAGGCAGATGCAGCTGCATTCACTATAACTCAGCCCTACTCTTCACCCAGTTCTTCACTGAGTACATAGTGTACCTGGTTGTCTACCAGTTCGACTTGTCGAGAAGAATGCTGTGAAGGGACAGTATCAAAAGCCATACTCAAATCCAGGAAAACTGCATCTTCCACTTTCCCTTCAACCACTAGGTAGGTGTCCTTACTTTGGAAGGATGTCAGATTAAACAAAACTTTCCTGTTGACTGTGCCTGATGACTGCATTGTCCTTTCAACAACACCCATTATATTCTCCACAGCTTGTCCAGGTACTGAGATAAGCAGTTGGACATATGCACCTTAGTAGCACACTAATATATACATGAGGATTTCTGATGATTTAAAAGGATCCTATCCCCCACAACACTTTAACAATGTTATACTGGAAAACAATATACAGGAAAAAAGATAAAGCCTGGCTTGAGAGTATCATTTCTGGAAAGAGTTGGACTGGGAAGGCAGTTCAGCAGTTTCCTGCCTCAAGAATGCTAAGAGACATTTAAAATAGATACACAGATAACGAACTTCTAGAGTAGCCTAGTAATTCCTGTGAAACATAATCAGTAGTGTCATAGCACAGGAGCCTTACATCTCCAGGGCTAGATATGTATGTAAAGTTTATGAAGGAGTGCTCCTATTTCTGTGAGGTTCAAACATACTTTATTCACCATTAAATTTTCATCTTACCAACAAAAACACCTGTGTTGGTGCCACTGACATCTTCTACAGGGACTCCTGCATCCTCCAGGGCTTTGTATGTGCATTCGATCAGTAACTTCTGTTGCGGATCCATGCGTTCAGCTTCCATATTATTAATCCCAAACAGGTGGTTGTCAAATGAATTAAATCTAAAATACACAGTCCAGAAAAATTATACACTATCTATGCAGTATGCATCTACTTCTAGACACAAAGTATACATTTTTTGTCATTTCATTTAAAGTAAAGCAGTAACCGGTGAAATAGTACTACAGACAGTATGAATCATTTGAAAGGCTGGAGTCCAGCTCAGATGCAGTATGAATACCCACACATGCATAATACCTGTGTACTTTTGTAGACCAAAAAATGCAGACAGGCACGTACATGGCAGGTAACATCTCAACACATGGTGTGTGTCTACATACGTGTTGGATTATGTGATTTTTTTATTACGTAATCAAAGGTCATATGTGTTCACAACCATGTACATATGTGCTTAACATGGCCTGCAACTAAATTTGCTCATCGAAGCTCCACACCAAAAATTCCTGCAGTTTGATTACTGAATGTTCATCATGTTAGATAAAAGAAAGACAGTTCCTAGGTCCTATTTATAAGCTCTCCCTGTGCCTTGCACCCTCTGAAAGGCTGGGCGTATCAGTCTAAAAACAAAAAAAGTCAGTGCCACAGCAGAATAACAGACTCACTCATCGAGAAGAGCAGCTCGTGTTGTACATATTTTTCCTGGCTTGTTTTCATCTGGATCATACCACTCTTTGACATTGAATCTCTCAGGGGGAATTTCTTCTGTGCAGTTTTTGCCTTCCTCTAGGACTTTCCAGAAATTGTCAATTCCATCACCTGTTGCAGAAAGGCTTTTAAGCAGGTTAAAGTCTGCGCTCCCCCTCCCCATGCAGACTAAGAAATGCACACTCCGTTAAGAGGAACTCCCACATATAAATCAAGGTTGCTCAAGTATGATCACCAGGGAAACAAATGATCATTCTTTGGTGAGAGGAAAATGGAAAGGCATGACTGATCCCTTCACTGCTTGCCTAAAAGCAAAGGAACTTCACAAAATCCTTAACCTTCTGCTGTTGCCATTTCCATACCATGCCACTGCATCTACTACATGCATGCATCATGTCCTTAATGACCACATGGATATGATGAGGTGTTTCTGTACCTGTACAGCACCACTCCTCAAACAGCTCCACTGACAGCAAAAGGTCACCTCTGGCTCTTTGAAGACAGACTGAGCTTACAAATACCAGGAAAATGCGAGGGGTATTACCTTTTGTCCCTAACACTAGAAGGGCATCTAAACCAAACATAAAGTGTGTGTATATTCAGTGCTGACAGAGCCAAAATACCTTGACTAATGGATTGTGAGGGACCTTGTCCTTACTGGTTGAGATACAGAACTCCAGGTTCAGGCACTGAGGATATGTCTGGGCACTCAGCCCTAGAACCAGCTAACATGGCATCCACACAGTGGACCACATTTCTCCTCCTCCCAGATTCTACTTCCCCCAGCATGTATAGTGGCCTCACCCACACCCACTCTGCAAACAGACCCCTGCTTTTAGGCAAGCAGTGAAGGGATCAGTCCCTGTGTTAACTAACCTGTGGCATGCCCAAGCACTGACCAGGAGAGCGCTAGCTGATGTGGGCCAGCACTGGGCTGGGGACTCTGCTAGCAGTCAGTAACAGTGATCAAAGGACAGAGTTCCCCCCCAAGCCCTCCCACAGTTAGTCCTTCATCATAGGCAAAACCTCAGACACAGGGTAGTTTAGCAGCTCCCATCACTCAATGGTTCTTTTGAGGTAAGCTCGGAAATGCAGTTCTGAGCATGCACAATGCAGGATGAGAGCACATGTTCACTTACCGCACGGCAAGATAATTAAGAACAAAGGTTGTGAAAAGAGTCCTTTTACAGGTATGGCTGGACCGACCAAGTGGCTTGCGCTAAGTTAGTAGTTAATGCTCAGGCAAGACACTGCCACAACATATTTACTAGCAGTTCAGTAGACTTAGCATTCACATTTGCTCACAGCTAGCTATATGCCCTATAGTTATCACTGTGCCACATATACCTATCAAATCTTGGACAAAGTGAAGTCAGGAACTGAAATGTGGTGAGAACAAGAAAGAAAACAAGGAAAGGCAGAGATTAGCATGGTCACCTTTAAGGCTGAATGCTGGTTTGAAAGGACAAAACTATTCCATTCCCTGGATTATTTCTGGATTTTTAAAATCCATATTTATCTCATGTAAAGAGTATGGACAGTTTGGCAGCAACAGACAGAACCTAGCAGCCTCTCACAGCTATCTAAATATTTCCACCCAACTAATCTCATAGTTAGTCGACTAATCCCATTAGTCAGATAATCTCACAAAATGAACTGCCACTTTTACAAGGCCTAATCTAAACTAAGATTGTAAATACGAGACTAATATAACACAGTCTTTTATTACGGTAGGCAATACCAGTTTTCTTTACTGAAGTCAGCTTTGTATCTTGCACAAAAGGCAGCATTTATGTATGTATTTATAAGAGGCAGAATTTGACCAGAGACAGAGTTGATTTATCTAGCTCTTCTGGAACCTTTCAAAGTTTATACTGTAACAAGGGAGGAAGCTTTCATTTAGGAAGACACAACCTATTTATATTACAGGCAGACCTGGTGATACGACAGGCCCTCAATCTGTCCTGTCCCTATGGATGCATATTCCTGCAACAACGCATAAACATCTGGCCAGCACACATGAAAAAGTTCAGATCATCGCAGGCCCATCCAGTTTATTTGTATGAGTTACATATGTGCAGCTCAATGCCCTGCCCACCTACAACACTACAGGTCTGTCTGTCAGTGGATAAATTTGAACCAATTAGTTTCCACCACAGTGGGACCTTATAGAAAGATCAAGGAAGTAGCAAAGCAACAAATTCTACAGACGTAAGGGAGGAGTGTGTTGCTTTTCTCCATTTCAACGTTAATAAATGACTGTGCTTTTCAACATTCACCCAGCAGCCTGCTTTGCTTTCACCCAAACTCACCCCCAGGGAAGTTGCATCCTATTCCCACAATCGCAATTTCATTTGCAGTCTCGATCTCCATCTTCTGGGCTGCACAACAGAGGTATAAGTGTCAGACTTATAAGTGTCAGCTCAAAGAATTATGCATTTATCATTAAATAAATACTAGTTTAAAAGGTGAGCTTCCCACAAATTCACATCCTTGCTCAAATGTTGACTAATCTTCAATGATATACTATTCGTTGTGATGAGAAATGACACTCCCCACAGGTAACCAGAGCTGTGCTTTATTTTTCTTGTCTTTACTTTCAGAGAGAAACCCCTTGCTAATTCCTGGGACTCCAGTTCACAGCCATTTCCTTTTACTGTTTAACCTCTACTATTCCTGCCACCTGCTGAGCTGCTCTTGAACCTCTCCCTACATCAGTCCCGCTTCACTTCTTGTTTACCGAACTGAATTGTGCATTGACTAAGGCACGTTTCCAGCTCTATCATCTCTTATTCACACAGCAGATGTCACAAACAGACTCTGCAAATTACCAGTTAAAGTCGAACCACCTAAACAGGCAACAGACAACCATACAGCTGAAGGAACAAAAGGTGGGTCTTCCACACCCTAGAAAAGTGCCTGGAAAGAAAAATCTCATTCAGAGCTCTGCTTTGCTGGATCCTCGGGCCGCCTAGCTTTTGCCTAAATCAGCTTCCTCTGTAGTCAGACCCCGACAAACCACGCTTAAAGCTACCAACAGCTACAAGATCTCTCTCTTCCTAACAATGTGCAGTCTCCACGTAGCCCCACTATAGCCACATACAGCCTTTCAGTTCATTTGCAGCTTCACATGAAAGTTTTTTTCTTTTGTGAAGTAACTCAAAATAAAATGTGATTTCTTTTTTTTAACAAATTAGATGGTAAATTAAAAAAAAAAATAAAAAATGTTTGGGATCAAATTAAAAGTTTCAGTATAGAACTTAAAGCTGATGGGTTGGTTTTTTTCTTTAATTCTGGGAAGGGAACTTGTGAGGTAAAAATTAGTTCAATTAATTAGAACTTTCCTAGGATGCTCACCTCAGAACTCCTCGGTCTTCCTGGACTTGCTTCAAGCTACAAAGAGGATTAGATTCATGTTGAAAGCGATTTCTGGATAATCTTGGCAGTGGTGATAGATTCTCATCTCGTTGATACCACAGTAGGTATTACAGTAGGCCCTTCTCAGTTATTGATTGACAGCAATGAAGCAGAGATGAGGCTGTTATACAGCCCCATACATCATTCATAGTTACTGTTTCTTTGAGGTTTGCTTTGAAATGTGAAATTAAAAATGACTGCTCAGATTCATACTTCGAAAAATTTACTTCTTGTTTCCATTAGACAGAGAAAGTTAAAAGGTCACCTAGCAAAAATTAGGAGACCGGAATCTGACTTTCTAGGAGTCAATCCTATTTTACCAATAGTGCAAACTCTAAAATGCTGGAAAAAATTGTTTTATTTTTAGTTCTTTCAAAATTGCCTATGATTTTATGTTTTTTTTTTTTATTTCATATTTTGATTTCATTGCAAACCTAAAGCTGTGAAACCCAACATAGATATTCTTATCACAAAGGTACTTCTAAGCACTGTTCCTAAGTTAGCATTTAAATAGCATATAAGAGAAAAATAAGGACCTTACAATTATAACATAAAATATATCTTTGGCATCTATTGAGTTATCCAGTGAGCTATGTAACTCTTACCTTATATCATCCCAGTATGGGGTACTAATAAGCTGAGTCTGTGGAAGCTATTTATATAAGATTCTGTGAGGATTCTTTTTCAAATACGCATGCTAAAACATGGTACAAATGTTAACGCCTTTCAAAGTAAAAAACCAAACGAGTCATGTGATTAGTCAGTAGTTGCCCCGACTAAAGTTCGAAGCTGCTTCCCTGAAGTAGTAAATTCTTGATGAAATCAGGATAAGAGTTCTGTCTTATCTAACTTACAGTTAGCAAAACAATAAATTGCCACTACCATGCCATGAAATAGCCCATAAGAATCTTATGCTCTTAAGAATATGATTTAAAATAAAGTCTTTGCAATAATAACTCAGTTTGGTTTGCTTTTAGTATCAATAAACCTGAACTAGTGTTTAAAACCTCATCTATTTTTTGGCAGCACCATTTGTGAAAACTAAGCACAAACTCTCTATAAACTCAAAAACTGAGTTTCAAGTTTGTTTCCACAGCTGCATTCTTTTACTTTTTAGCAGGAACACAGAAATACACAAGCACACACGAAAAGCCTTGACGAAAGACAAATAGTCCCAAAAATATTTCTGAGTCCACCAGGACACTGAAAGCAATACTGAGCTTTCTTTCTAAAACCTGCCATCTTCTTAAAAGCAAAACAAACAGCAGAATATCCAGAAGTAACCTCTGAACGTTACTCTGCTAGATGCCTTTTTAACTCTCTCAACCAGCCAAACTCATCTTTCCCTTAACTTTGTAATGGAAACACAGTGTTGGATGAGCCAGGAGAGTTCATATATAGTTAATGTTTTCCCTGGCCGTGGGACCCAACTCTTTCCAAGAGACAGCAAAAAACCACTGTGCTGAGAAGAAACAATTTAGACTATCACTGCTTCATAACCTGCTCTGAAAAGTTCACATTCTGCTCTCCATTTCATAACTGTAAATCTCAGTCACTCACTTTTTTGAATTCTGAGGTTATTGGGAGTTATTTAATGATTTCTTTAGCTAAATTAACCAACTTTTCTGATGTAGTTACTAGGCTGATGAACAAAGTGGCCAGTCTGAAGCTGATGTGAAAATCTCCATATTTTACAGATGTCTAAGTACTCTTGTCAGTGCTGCATTAACACCCCCTAGCAGAGCAGAATGGGGATTCGTCAGGTGACCTTAGAATATGCTGTGGAACTTCCATTGCATTTTCACAAGTACTATCTAAAAGTAATAAATGCTAAGCCATATTTTGAGATACTGGTTAGGTATTGGAAAGAATATTGAAATTAATCCTGCACAGCTGTAGACATTAACTTCAATGCAAGTTAAGCCAACCTGAACATCAGTGACCCAAACACAAGATGAACAATACGAACAGCAGTGCAGTACTGAGAAAGTGCCGTCAATATCATTGGTTCAAAACGTAAGATTGGTTTATAGTTATGAGTGTATTGCCTGAGTGTTGATTACTTGCACTAGCCTCATCACAGCTGGAGTATATTTACTAACCCAAAGTAAAGCAATGATTGCTCAATCCTTCTGAGAAATGCCAGTAACAGAAATATGAACTAAGCATGGAAACCACGTAACAGTAATGAGTTAAGTCTACTGTTATTGACAGGAGTAGCCAATTTATAGCTGAATTATAAGAATTTGGTTTGTCATCAAGTTTCTTACGTAATTCATCTAAATCTAGAAGTTAAAGGTTAAAAATGGAAACAAAACCTTGCAGCCAGAAGGGCAAATAGTAGCCTGAGGTGCATTGGGAGGAGTGTGGCCAGTAGGGCAAGGGAGGTGTTCCTCCCCTGTACTGGACCCTGGTGAGCCCACATCTGGACTGCAGTATCCAGTGCTGGGCTCCTCAGTACAAGAAAGACAAGCAGCTACTGGAGAGGGTCCAGCAAAAGGCCACAGAGAGGATCAGGGATCTGGAGTATCTCTCTCATGAGGAGAGATTGCAGGACCTGGGCCTGTTTAGTCTGGAGAAGAGACAACTGAGAGGGGATCTCATTACTGCATGTCAGTATCTCAAAGGCAGGTGCCAGGAGGATGGTGCCAGACTTTTCAGTGGTGCCCAGCAACGGGATGAGGAGCAATGGCCATAAAATAAAACACAAGGAGTTTCACCTCAACATGAGGAAGAACTTCTTGATGTTGAGAGTTGCAGAGCTGCCAAGAATGGGTTGCGGTGTCTCCTTCCGAGGAGACATTCAAAACCTGCCTGGAAGCGTTCCTGTGTAACCTGCTGTAGGTAGCCCTGCCTTGGCATGGGGATTGGACTGGATGATCTGCAGAGGTCCCTTCCAACACTAATGATTCTGTGGTATGGCAGGCACTACATTTGCTTAGTCATCCATGTCATTACAGTACCCACCTCTGAACCAAACTTTTGGGTTGTTCTATCCAAATCTGTGTCTGATAATTGCAAATAAAATTTCTGTGTATTTCGACAGGTTTTCTGACAATTACATCTTGCCAAGATTCATATATAGGGAAATAGCTACTCGTTTGCCTAGTCTTCGTTATTTCAATCAAGTTTTTCCTGTCTTCTGGTGGGCAAACATGCATAGAATCATAGAATAGTTAGGTTTGAAAAGGGCCTTAAGATCCCCTAGTTCCAACCCCCCTGCCATGGGCAGGGGCGCCTCACCCTAGACCATGTCACCCAAGGCTCTGTCCAACCTGGCCTTGAACACTGCCAGGGATTGAGCATTCACAAGTTCCTTGGGCAGATTATTTATGAAGATATTAAACAGTATTGGACCCATCATCGATCCCTGGAGGACCCCACCTGTGAAAGGTTGCCAGGAGCAATTTGCCGCATCCTCTGCTTGCGGCCAGTCAGCCAGTTCCCACCCACCACGCAGACCACTTGTCTATACCATAATGTATCATTTTCTCAAGGAGGAGGCTGTATCTTAACCTTCTTCCAGCCTTCTGGGATGTCCATCTATCTCCATGACTTCTCAAAGATTGTGGAGAGCAGCCTCACAGACACATCATCTCCATCTTTTAACAACTTCAGGTGGAGAGTGTCGGCCCATCGGTTTGTAGGGCTCAAGCACCTGTAATAGTTCACAGACCAACTTTCTTCACTGGTGCTGGGTCTGTGTTTGCGTCAACCTGGATTTTGGTTCCCAAGGCCAACAGAGCTGGTAAAGATAGAGGTGACGAAAGTGTTGAGAATTTCTGTCTTTTCAGTGTTGTTGTTTTCGAGGCCAGTAGCAGATGAGTATTATAAGATCCTCCTTGGAGACAACTCCTCTGATCTTGACCCAGAGCCATTTGATGGGGTTTTCAAAATCATCATAGTTGACTTCTATACATTCAAATTTCTCCTTAACTCCTACTCCTCTTCTTCTTTGCCTGTCTTTAAGAGAAAGCCTACAGCCATCCATCACAATCCTCCTGTCATGGGAGCTGTCCCACTGTATTTCAGTTATCCCTATGATAGCATAACTTTCTCATTTGGCACAGAGCTCCAATTCCTCCTCATTACCCTCACGCTGTGTGCAATATATATATTTGAAGTGCCTGGTCTCCTGGTTCTCATTTTGGGGCACAGATAAGGAACATTTGTAGCTGCTCTGGTGGGCCTGTCTTATTCCCCAGTTGGTTGCAATGCCATTTTTGACCCTACCCCTCAGAGTTCTCTAGTTTAAAGCCTGCCTCACCAAGTTGGCCAGCATGATGCCAAGGATTCCCTTGCCTATTCTAGACAGGTGGATGCCACCCCTCCCTAACAGGCTATAGTCATCGAAGAGTGTTCCATTGTCATAAAAGCCGAAACCCTCAAGACCCCAAAGACAGAAGTTGATTTGCATTATACATCTATTTCTGACTATGCCTTTTCCTCTAACTGGTAAAATGGAAGAAAAGATATCTTGGGCACCAATACTTTCCACTTACACCCCCAGAGCCTTGTAGTCTTCCTTGATTCTGCCCAGGTTCCAGCTTGCAGTGTTGTTTGGACCTTCATGATAGAGTAGCACTGGATAGTTGTATGTGCTCTTGCCAAGTTGTGGCACCCTTTCAGCAACATCTTGGACCTTAGCACCCAGAAGGCAGCATACCTCTTATGAGCCCTGCTCGGCTGGCAGATGGGTACCCCAGTGCCCCTTAACAGAGTGACCCACTACAAGCAGTCATCGTTTCCTACTGACATATCCAATGCTAGACAATGATTGAATAATTACAGGATCCATATATAGAAGAGAAACAGTACAGATTTCAGCATCACAAGGTACAGCATACAGCAAAAGCACCTAGTCATGCTTGGAAATATTTGACCCCATCCAGATTCTGGCCCAAGGGCATTTCCTACTTTCCAGTGGAAGATGGAGTCATATCCACTGCTGGTACAGTTTTTACTTGCAGATGTTGCTCATGGGCGACTACAGCTGTTAAAGCTTCGTATCTGGTTGTAACGCTGGAGGGTGGGGGACTGAAGCAAAGTACTGATGTTGTGGATCACCTGTGACCAAGGTGCCTCATTCTCTGTGGTGCCCACCACAGAAACATGGTTCTGAAACCACTTACCTATCTCTGTCTCAAACCCTGTAATGCTGCACACCCTTTTAACTGTTTCCTGGAACTTGGCCACCTGATGTAACAGATCCTCAACCTGTGAACACCTTGTGCAAGTACTTACGTTTTCTACAGGAGAAAGGTCTGGACACTCACTGCAACCTACCATCTGTACTCAAGTCTCCTTCCTTACCAGTTCTACCTAAGGGGAAGCAGCAGGCATCTAAGGGGCTTTCTGTGTAGAAATACAGGTCTCAACTTCGAGGTGAGTGCCCACCATTATGGCAGAGACTTGGAGCACTTCCTGGGGCTGTGGGCCTACAGGCAGTGCGCACAGCCCTTACCACATGCTCTTCTGCATGAATGGTTGCATAAACTGTGGCACCCTCTCAATCCCTGTTTTCACACCCTGGTCCCAACACTCCCAGTCACTCACACTCCCTAGGGCCATTTCAATCTTCCACAGTTTTTCCTGGCAACACCCAAGCCACATCTGCTTCTCTCTCAAGAGCTCCTAATGCTCTTCCTCGGGTTCCCCTGGCTCCAGGAATCCCCCTATATGCCTGTATCCAGTATCCAGCCACAGGACTTACCACTGCTGCCTCTGTGTGCTTCACCAACTTTACTTAATGTTCAAAAGCAGATAAGTTATGCTTTTCCCCAGCATTAAGTTATAGAAAAATTACAATTTTCAATGCAAAAATAAATTGTGTCAATTTAAATCTAGCCTGTAACCAGAACAGTAATGAAAACAACAGAAGCTCTCTATTTGACTGTTAACAGACTGTAGCCTGAGGCTTCAACTTACAGCTCAACCAACTCAAAACTGTTCTTTAAGCAAAGTTCTTTTTCTTCCTGGTTCCTATAGACATGGTAACAGACCTCAGCTCAAAAGCATATATCAGTCTTTGCAGATTAGCACACTGTCACAAGATTACAGACAGCAAACAAGCTTTCACAGAAATGGCATCTTCTGGCAATTCATAAGGGTGTTATGCAAATGGTGAGACAGCCAGGTAATTCTGTTTAAATATACATATGTATTACTGAAGGGAGTTTCTAACTGGCCAAATATACAGGCTGCTTTGCCAGTCTTGTAGGCAGCAATGTTGTATTTCACTTTTTTAAGAAACTTCACATACATGGCTATGTACATAAACACTGCACTGTAGAGATATCTCTGGGACTAAGAAGTGGGCAGACTAAGAGACAGAGTTTCATGCTAAGGAAAGAGTTCCAAAAATGTATTATGTCTTATTGCCTCGCAGCAAAGTAAACCAAGATCCATCCCAGACTTACGCAGTTCAGGATACACTTCCAGGATTTATTTCTAGTTCTTAACAGCTCTTTTTCCAAGACAAGGAACAAACAGGTGAACAACAGCCCAGAAGAAAGACTTGATGACTCTTCAGCTCACCTGTGGGCTCGCCCCCCTGAATTCACACTTCCCTGCAAGCATGACTAAAGGGCATGTCAACAAAAGATATGGGAAATACAAGTTTCCATGGAATCACAGAATGGTTCAGGTTAGAAGGGACTTTTGAAGACCATCTGGTTTAATGGCCCTGCTCAAGTGAAAAGTTGAAAAGAAAAGTTGAAGTGAGGCTCAAAACCATGTTAGTAAATGAGAGCAGAACAAATTTTACTTACCTAAAAAAGTCATTCGATGATATAGATACCTGCATGCAATGACCCTTTTATTTTCTATAGTCTATGCTGAAACACCAACAAAGATTATTTTTGTTTTCTAAAGTATGTGTTCATCTACTATTGTCAACAGGAAAACAACACAGACTGGATCCAAATAAAGATTTCAAGAGCTACCTCAAGATTTCAGTGAATGTTAGGCACTTCATAGACAAATTTCATTTCAAATAAAAAAATTTGCTCACATACCTGTCACTAATACAGGAGGTGAATTGGCAAGATTCCTCTATCTTCGACTTATATGATGCTTAAGCTCTGAATATGTAAGCAGCGCTTTCTAGACAAGCCTATGAAGTTCTAGACAGATACACTAGCCAGTCCAATGAATTTAATTTGGTTTAGCTCGCCCAGAGCACACCTATCTCAACCAACATGGGTGGAGCATTTCAAAATATAGCGCTGATAACATTAATTTAGCTATCTTCTGGTTAGCACTGGAGATGGTGAAACATCCCAGCAAATACAATGTCCACCATAATGGGGTTCCAAGTAACTTGTCCAACAATCCTTCTTTAGGCACCAGCGAATAAGTAGGAGCATTTTGTACCTTTTACCCTGAATTATCTTGATAGTTGAGTCAGCAGATGATCTTAAGGTCCTTTCCACCCTAACTATTCTATGATTCTATGATTCTATGATTTGGAACTAGGATCCATCATTTCCATCTCCCACATAAACACCCCAGCCTCCAGGTTGCAAAGCCAAGCTCCTTTGTGCTTCCCCGTTTGGGGTCCTCTTTGTTCTTCTTATGCAAACACCCAGCTAAAAGGACTCACAGCCATGCTCTGCCCTTCCTGGATAGGGGCTACAGCCAATAAGATGAAGAAGTGGTACATCTTTACTGGTTGATGTTCATCTCTTTTTAATTTCATGTACATCGAAGTCTCCATCTGCAGCCTGAATACTTCAGGTATGCAAAACATGAGAAGATTGGTGCCACCCAGAGTTGTAATTTTCTCTTGTTCAATGGTAAATAAGACTTCTTCCTTATTCTTAATCTCTTCAGTTGTTGTTCAGCCTTCTGAGGCTCTTTTCTCTTCATCCGAATGGTGGACTCTAGCCACCTACCTTCAGCTTCTGGATTCACTGCTAAAGGCAGTGAACCTACCAGGTAGCTGAGTGTCCACCACCAAGGTCTTAAAGTGGACCTACCCACCAAATGACAGTTGTGCTGGGTTTGGTTAGGATATAGTTAATTTTCTTCATAGCAGCCAGTAAGGGGCTTTTAGATTTATGCTGGAAACACTGTAAATAACACGGGGATGTTTTAGTTATTGCTGAGCAGTGCTTACACAAGGTCAAAGTCTTTTCTGCTCCTCACACCAACCACCAGCAGGAAGGCTGGGGGTGCACATGCTGCTGGAAGAGGACACAGCTGGAACAGCTGACCCCAACAGATTCAAGAGATAGTCTATACTATATGACATCATGCTCAGCATATAAAGATGAGGGAAGAATCACAGAATCATTAGGGTTGGAAGGGACCTCTGCAGATCATCCAGTCCAACCCCTATGCCAGGGCAGGGCCACCTAGGGCAGGTTACACAGGAACGCATGCAGGCAGGTTTTGAATGTCTCCAGAGAGGGAGACTCCGCAACCTTTTTAGGCAGCCTGTTCCAGGGCTCTGCCACCATCAACATCAGGAAGTTCTTCCTCATGTTGAGGTGAAAATTCCTGTGCTTCAGATGGGGAGGGAGAGTAGCCATTTATGTCAGTGATAGGCTGGAAAGTATGGAACTCTGGGGACAGGTGAGCAGTCAACAGAGAGTTTGTGGGTCAGGTCAAAGGGAGAACAGCGATGGGAAACATTACTGTGGGGATCTGTTACAGACCGCCTGATCAAGAGGACTCCGTGGATGAAGCACTCTATAGACAGATAGGAGCAGCCTCACGCTCGCAGGCCCTTGTTCTCATGGAGGACTTCAACCACCCTGATATCTGTTGGAGGGATGGTACGGCCCAGCACAAGCAATCCAGGAAGTTCCTCAATTGTGTGGAAGAAAACTTCCTCTTGCAAGTAATAAAGGAGCCAACAAGGACAGGTGCCATGCTTGACCTCATGCTGGTTGATATTCAAGGATCACCTGCTGCAAGCTCAGGAGTGTTTCATCCCGACTAGAAGGAAGTGCTGCAGGAGGGCCAGGAGACCTCCTTGGATAGATAAGGAGCTGCTGGGGAAAATTAGAAGGAAAAAAGGAGCTTATATAAAGTGGAAGTGAAGACAGGCGGAGTGGGAAGAATACAGGGATATTGTCCAGGAAGCTAGGGACCAGGTCAGGAAAGCTAAGGCCCAGTTAGAATTAGATTTGGCTAGGGATGTGAAAGATAACAGGAAGGGATTCTATAGGTGCATTGCAAATAAAAAACAGAAAAGGGATAGCATGGGCCCTTTCCAGAAGCTTTCAGGAGCACTGGCTACCCTGGATTTGGAGAAGGCTGAGGTTCTTAATGACTTCTTTGCCTCAGTCTTCACGGGCAAATGCTCTGATCACACCACCCAAGTCTTGGAAGGCAGATGCAGGGACAGTGAGAATGAAGACCCTGGGCCCACTGTAGGAGAGGATCTGGTTCGAGACCATCTTAGGAACCTGAACGTATCCAAGTCCGTTGGACCTGATGAAATCCATCCGTGGGTCCTGAAGGAGCTGGCAAATGAAGTTGCTAAGCCACTGTCCATCATATTTGAAAAGTCATGGCAGTCAGGTGAAGTTCCCAATGACTGGAAAAAGGGAAATATAACCCCCATTTTCTAGAAGGGGAAAATGGATGAGCCGGGGAACTACAGAGCAGTCAGTCTCACCTCTGTGCCTGGCAAAATCTTGGAGCAGATTCTCCTGGAAGGCATGCTGAGGCACATGAAAAACAACAAGGTGGCTGGTGACAGCCAGCATGGCTTCACTAAGGGGAAATCCTGCCTGACCAATCTGGTGGCCTTCTATGATGGGGCTACGGAACTGACGGACAGCAGTAGAGCAGCTGATGTCATCTACCTGGACTTGTGTAAATCATTTGACACTGTCTCCCATGACATCCTTGTCTCTAAGTTGGAGAGACATCAATTTGATAGGTGGACCACTCAGTGGATAAAGAACTGGCTGGATGGCCGCACGCAAAGAGTTGTGCTCAATGGCTCAGTGTCCAGCTGGAGACCAGTAACAAGTGGTGTCCCTCAGGGATCAGTGGTGGGACCAGTCTTGTTCAACATCTTTGCCGGTGACACGGACAGTGGGATTGAGTGCGCTCTCAGCAAGTTTGCCGATGACACCAAACTGTGTGGATAGGTTGATACGTTGGAGGGAAGGAATGCCATCCAGAGGGACCTTGACACACTTGTGAGGTGGGCTGATGCCAACCTGATGAAGTTTAACCATGACAAGTGCAAGGTCCTACAGCTGGGTCGAAGCAATCCCAGGCACACCTGCAGGTTGGGCAGAGATTCAGAGCAGCCCTGAGGAGAAGGACTTTGCGGTGTTGATCGATGAGAAAATGAACACGAGACAGCTTCAGTGTGCGCTTGCAGCCCAGAAAGCCAACTGTATCCTGGGCTGCATCAAAAGGAGCGTGACCAGCAGGTTGAGGGAAATGATCCTGCCCCTCTACTCTGCTCTCGTGAGACCTCACTTGGAGTATTGTGTGCAGTTCTGGTGTCCTCAACATAAAAAGGCCATGGAACTGTTGGAACAAGTCCAGAGGAGGGCCATGAAGATGATCAGGGGACTGGAACACCTCCTGTATGAAGACAGGCTGAGAACGTTGGGGCTGTTGAGCCTGGAGAAGAGAAGGCTGCATGGAGACCTCCTAGCAGCCTTCCAGTATCTGAAGGGGGCCTATAGGGATGCTGGGGAGGGACTCTGCTTCAGGGACTGTGGTGACAGGACAAGGGGTAACGGGTTCAAACTTAAACAGAGGAAGTTCAGCTTAGATATAAGTAACAGGTTCTTTACTGTGAGGGTGGTGAGGCACTGGAATGGGTTTCCCAAGGAAGTTGTGAATGCTCCGTCCCTGGCAGAATTCAAGACCAGGGTGGACAGAGCCTTGGGCAACATGGTTTAGTGTGAGGTGTCCCTGCCCATGGCATGGGGGGTTGGAACTTGATGATCTTAAGGTCCTTTCCAACCCTAACTATTCTATGATTCTATGATCAGACACCTCTCCCACTCTCCAGGATATTTTAGAGATGATGGAGAGAGGCAAAGCAACCTCTGCCAGATCCTTCAGCACCCGTCTGTGCACCCAACCCATCTACGCCAGTGGATTTATGGGTGTTAAGTCTGCCTAATCTATCCCTAACCCAACTTTCTACCTATTTTGCTTCCCCCACGCAGGATCCTGAGTTCCACCATCTCATGATCGCTACAGCCAAGGCTGCCCCCAACCTTTATGTCTTCAACCAGTGCTTTCTGCTTGGATGTGCATGGTTCAGCAACACCCCTCTGCTCCTCGGCTCCTCCACCACTTGTATCACAAAGTTGTCTTCAGCAATCCGCAGGAACTTCCTGGGCTGCCTCTGCTGGGCCATCTTATCCCTCCAACAGACATCTGCATGGTTCAAGGCCCCCAGAACAACCAGCGCCTGTGACTGCGAGGCCATTTCCAGCTGCCCATAGAAGGCCTCATCAACCTGCTCCTCCTGGTCAGCTGGCCCATAATGAACACCCACAACAGTGTCCCCCCTATTAGCATATCCCTTAATTCTCACCCATAGACTATCAAGTCGTTCATCTGTCCCTTGGTAGAACTCAATGCATTCCAGTTGCTCTCCACCACGAGAAAGCAACTCCACCACTCACCTCCCTAACCCGTCCTTTCTAAGCATACATAGCCAGCCAAGACAGCATTCCAGTCATGTGAGCTATCCCACCATGACTCAATAAAAGCAGTGAGACCATGGCCCTGTGACCGCACATAGATTTCCAGTTCATCTTGTTTATTTTCCTCTGGACCCCAACCCCTGAGTCCTTCAGTTTAAAGCCCATCTCGCCAAATTGGCCAGCCTGTAGCCAAAATTCTCTTGTCCCTTTTAGTCAGATGGGTCCCATCCCTCCATATGAGTCTACAGTCATGACAAGCCACTGTCATAAAAGCCAAAACGTTCTTGATGGCACCAGTCATGAAGCCAGTCATTGATCTGTACTATGTGTCTGCTTTAGCTGCTCCCATTTCACTAACCAGTAGGATAGACAAGAAGATGATTTGGGCACTAAAGTTTTTCACCTGCCTTGACAGGGCTCTATAGTCTTCATTGATTCTAAAAGAAGAATAAAGCGGGGAACATCTGAAGTGACAGTGTTTTTCTTCTCAAGTAACTGTTATGCGTGAGGAGCCCTTCTTTCTTGGAGATGGCTGAACACCTGCCTAACCATGAGAGTGGTGAATGTTCCTCTTTTCTGTTCTTGTGAAACCCCACTTGCAGCACTGTTCTGGTGTCCTCAACCTAAGAAGGATATGGAACTGTTGGAGCAAGTCCAGAGGAGGGCCACGAGGATGATCAGGGGACTGGAGCACCTCCTGCATGAAGACAGGCTGAGAACGTTGGGGCTGTTGAGCCTGGAGAAGAGAAGGCTGCATGGAGACCTCCTAGCAGCCTTCCAGTATCTGAAGGGGGCCTATAGGGATGCTGGGGAGGGACTCTGCTTCAGGGACTGTGGTGACAGGACAAGGGGTAACGGGTTCAAACTTAAACAGAGGAAGTTCAGCTTAGATATAAGTAATAGGTTCTTTACTGTGAGAGTGGTGAGGCACTGGAATGGGTTTCCCAAGGAAGTTGTGAATGCTCCGTCCCTGGCAGAATTCAAGACCAGGGTGGACAGAGCCTTGGGCAACATGGTTTAGTGTGAGGTGTCCCTGCCCATGGCATGGAGGATTGGAACTAGATGATCTTAAGGTCCTTTCCAACCCTAACTATTCTATGATTCTATGAATTCTTTTTTTTTTTTGCTTTGCTTGTGCATGCAGCTTTTGCTTTACCTATTAAACTGTCTTCATCTCATCCCACAGATTTTCTCACTCTTACCCTTCCGATTCTTTCCCCCTCCCACTGGTGGGGAATGAGTGAGTGCCTGGGTAATGCTCAGTTGCCAGCTGGGAATAAACCACAATAGTCCTTTTTGGTACCCAATGTAGCCTTCAAAGGGATCACAATAATGTCAGATTTTATGAGAATGTTCCAGATTGACTTTACAGCTGTTATTGCTATTTAGCTATCAGTTGGCAGTCTCCTGTGCTTGCCACAGGGCTTGCTTGCCTCGCTGTATATTAGAGTCTAGTGCTTGTTAGTGGTTGATGGCTATTTTGCTTTTGGTGCTTGCTGTAGTGCTGTACTGCTGATCATCTTACTCTGCTGTGCCTGGGAACGTTCTGATAACAGCAGTGGTGATGCTCCTGGGCTGGCAGATGGCCAGGGCATTGCTGATATTTCTGTGCTGCTGTACTGGACAGGCTGTAACTCCAGTGTGAACTCGAGTCAGAGGGAGCAGGACACCCTGAAATGTCTGTGGACATGGTTATGTCTGTGCCTCAGGCATGCATCTGAAGGGATTGTGGCCCAAGAATAAGTCCATTATGGAAAAAGTAAACCTCGAAGTGTCTGGCTGTGGATAAGTCCATGTTGCAGCAGGTACACCATGAAGCATCAGTAGCTGGTACACCCTTGGAGGAACTGCAGCCATGGGTAAGGCTATGTTGGAGCAGGCGTATTTCTGAAGGGACTGTGGCTGTGTGTAAAGCCATGCTGGAACAGGTATATCTTGAAAGACATCGTGGCCCGTGGAAAAGGCCATGATGGAACAGGGTGCACCTCAGAGTGACTGTGGCTGTGGGTAAGTCTATGCCACAGCAGGCATAGCCCTGAAGAGACTGTGGCTCATTGAGAAGGCTCCACTTGGAGCAGGTACACCCCTAAGGAACTGCAGTCTGTAAGTTCAAGCCAGAGCAAGGGCAAGGGTAGGATTTCGTTGCGAAGTCAAATCCTATAAACTGGCCCAAAGAGTTCAGGGCTGGAGACTGTAATTGAAATACCTTTAAATTGTTGTAACCCAGGGTCTGAGTTGTATGTTACAAGAATTACTATAGCAGGAACCACTGGAGCCAATGGAAGACAAGCCTTGAAGGAAACAGTAGAAGTGCAGCAGTGACCCAATGTGAGCTGGCTTTGCTGCCTCAGTAACTCCATGTGACACAACCTCTCCTGTCCTGAGTGACCATTATAACAGATGGAGCCCAAAGTCATGGACTAAATGAACTCAGTGGACATTCTGTAGACATTTACGGACATTTTACAGACATTTTGCAGGGGTGGTCCACAGACTAAGAGAATGATGTATGTGTATTATATCAAAGGATGGAAAGGGGGTAAGGGTGGGTAATGAGAATGTACTGGAGAGTGTGAGACCTGGACACAGAATCACTAGAATGGTTGGGTTGGAAGGGACCTTCTAGATCATCTAGTTCCACCTTCTCTGCCACAGGCAGGGACACCTGCCACCAGACCAGGTTGTGTAAAGCTCCATCCAGCATGGCCTTGAACATGACATAAATAGTATGGAATAAGGGTGGACAATATGCTGGCTTTGACTGGAATAGAGTTCATTTTCTTCATAGCAGCTAGTACAGGGCAATGTTTTGGATTTGTGCTGAAAACAGCACTGGTAACACAGGGATGCTTTCGTTATTGCTGAGCAGGCAAAAATACCAAAGGCCTATTCCATACCACAGGACATCATGCTCAGCATATAAAGCTGAAGAAGGAAGGGGGGGATGTTTGGAATGATGACATTTGTCTTCCCAAGTAACCATGACGTAAGATGGAGCCCTGGAGATGGCTGAATACCTGCCTGCCCATCAGAAGTGGTGAGTTAATTCTTTGTTTGACTTTGCTTGCACATGCAGCTTTATCTTTACCTATCAAACTGCTTTATCTCAACCCATGAGTTTTCTCACGTCCACCCTTCAGATTACTCTTCTGTTTCTCTCCTCCATCCCACTGGTGGTGACTGAGTGAGCAGCTGTGTAGTGCATAGCTGCTCGCTGGGGTTAAACCACAACAACAGTTTATGCTTCTTTCCGGCTTTTGTCTTCCTTGTAAATCCACAGTTCTCTTCAGCTAACAAGATCAAAATGACACAAGTCCCGGAGGTTTTGATATAACTTTCCCTTCTCCCAGTAGAATCAACTGGTGTCTCACAACAGAATTCAGATGGTGCTGGAAATGTTTGGAAATTTCTGTTGTGCTGGGGCTAAAGCGGAAGGCACGATTATGTTTTTCTGCCCCTTACACAGAGAAGCTCTGTGCAAATGATATACAATTCTGATCCAGCAGTTAAGGAGCAATTCCTCCCGAAATTCCCAGTTCACTGCACTGTTTTGGGGTGGGATAAAGTTAAATTTCTTCATAGTAGCTTGTAAGGGGCTATGTTTTAGATTTAGGCTGGAAACAGTGTTGGTAACACAGGGATGTTTTAGTTACTGCTGAGCAGCACTTAAAAAGGGTCAAGATCTTTTCTGCTCCTCACATTGTCGCATCAGCAAGGAGGCTCGGAGTGCACAAGAAGCTGGGAGGGGACACAGCCAGGCCAGCTGACCCCAACTGACCAAAGGGATATCCCATACTATATGATGTTATGCTCAGCAATAAAACTGAGAGAATGTTAATGGGGAGGTCACTGCCAAGGTTCTGGCTGGGCACAGGTCACTAGTTGATGAGCAAGCAGTTTTCATTTGCATTTTTTGTTTTCTTCGGGTTATGTTTTCCTCCTCCCCTCCTTTTTTTTTTCCTTTTTCTTACATTTTGAAGATATCTTTTTAATCATGAAACTGTCTTTACCTCAACCCACAAGTTTCTTTCTCACTTTTACCCTTCCAGTTCTCCCTGCCAGCCCACCAGGGGCAAGTGAGCAAACAGCTGTGTGGTGCTTAACTCCTGGCTGAGGTTAAACCAAGACGTTCACCTGGGGGAGAACCCAAAAGAGAAGTGCCCATCTCCCTCACTGCAGTTTTCAAGAAAAGGCTAGTAGTAGTAACTTCTGATTTCTTCAGAAATGGGATAGGCACCGTTTGTCTTACCCTGTGGCAGAAGAATGGATCATGAAGTATCAAGGACCAAAGTCCCTTCTGATGCTATGATGGGTCTGACAATGGTCAAAGTCAACACTTTTCAGGAGTGGACCACAGTAAAGAAATATCGCTCTGTGCTAGATTTCCGGAGTGGACAGTTGAACGGAAATGGCCCGTCTGTGCTCACCATAAATTGAAACTGCAAAGCTCAATTCCTGCTGCCATGGCAAACCCAGAAAGTAATTTTTCTTTATGACTGGTGAGACCCACAATACAGCCTGACACTGCATGCACCAGTGCAGCACAAGGGTCTTCCACAGAGCATAAGGGCTTTTGGATAGAAGGAAGATGAGTGAGCAAAAGGCTGCATGCAGTCTTGAGATAAATAGTGAAGGGGAAGATCTAGGTCCCTCCCTGTTTGTACGTATAGCTTGGCAATCACTCTGAAGTGGGTGATCAAGGAGTCTCAGCAAAAGATGGAGCAGTTCTGCAAATTCAACTTGTGTCTTTGTTTATAAACATGAATCCTCTTATGGCTCAGATTTCAGCTGATACCAGTGTCTTTCTATATAGTATATATATCACATAGAAGAGCCTGTGGCTTCCCACGGCGTCAAAAATTCACCCACAACTTCTATTTCCAGTCTGTGGTAGGGTTTTTTCTGAACCAATGCATGGCTACAGGTGTGTCAGAGGCTGAGACTGAAGGCAAAGACTCTGCTGCACCCAAAAAACACTAAGAAATCACACTATGCTGCCTTGAAGGCCTGTAAAAAAACATTTCTTTTTTAAGGTAAAATAAAGTTATACTATACTTCAGTTGACAAATTCTGTGGGGCACAGCCTTCCAAAACATTCATAATATTCAGTGCTGATAGACTTGGTTTAAAGTGCAAAATGTCATAAACTTACAATTGCCTATGACCGTAATTACAGACCTTATAGTGAAGTGCCATAAAAAAGATTATTCTGAAGAATCAGTTTATTATTTTACTTATTAGACGGAAATACTGAGCAAAGTTCGAATTATATATATTTTTTTCTGAAAGCTGTAGTAAAGTTCAGAGTGCCAAGTGAAATGACATTTCTTGACAATTTGTCATAGAAGATTAGCTTGAAATATATGATTTCCCAATATTCAGCACCCACATATTTTTCTGAATGACCAAAACTAAAGAGGAAACAAAAAACCCCTTTAAACCTCCAAGATCACAGAGAAGGTCCCATTCAGAGACAGGTATCATGATCTGTCATGATTGGATGGAGTCTTGGGTGACATCGTTTAGTGTGTGGTGTCCCTGCCCATGGCAGGGGGGATGGAACTAGATGATCTTAAGGTCCTTTCCAACCCTAACTATTCTATGATTCTATGTTGCTCCAAATGGAAGCATAAAGAAGATGATGCATACTTGTCATAATTTTGCCATTAAGAGGTTTGCTTTGCTTATCCCTCAGCAGGCCACTCCCCACCAGAGTTATGTTGTTTTGCATTTCTTGCATGACAAGAACTCTCCTAGAGGGCCATCACAAAGCTGAGAAAGGAAGACGGGGAGTTATAAATGTTCAAGGAGGCTTTGGAAGAGGAACAATAATGTACTGTTTTGACAAAACTAATCACTCCTTTGGTCTGCCTGCCTGTTGAAGTTCTGCTCCACATCATTAATGCAGTCCTCCCCAAGAAGGAAGAATGGTTTGGCCTTTTGTTTACTGATATTTTTAACTCAGCCCACTCACAATAACACATGAAACCTCAAAAGGACTTCAAATAGAATAATACAATGATTTGGGTTGGAAGGGACCTTTAAAGGCCATCTAATCCAGCCACCATGCAATGAGCAGGGACACCTTCAACTACATCAGGTTGCTCAGACATTTGTCCAACCTTGAATGTTTCCAGGCATGGGGCATCTGTAACCTCTCTGGGCAACCTGTTCTAGTTTTTTACCACCAGCATCATAAAAAATTTCTTCCTTATATCTGCTCTAAATCTCCCTTCTTTTAGTTCAAAACCATTACCCCTTGTCCTATCACAACAGGCTCTGCTAAAAAAACTCTTCTCATCTTTCTTGTAAGCCCCCTTTAAGTATTGAAAGGCCACAATAAGGTCTCCCTGGAACCTTCTCTTCTCCAGACTGAACAATCCAAACTCTCACAGCCCTTCCTCATAGGAAAGGTGCTCCAGCCCTCGGATCATTTTTGTGATTCTTCTCTGGACCTATTCCAACAGGTCCATGTCTTTCCTGTGCTGAGGACTACAGGGCCATATACAGTACTCCTGGCAGTATCCCATGAAAGTGGAGTACAGGGGCAGAATCACCTCCATTGACCTGCTGGCCATGCTCCTTTTGATGTAGCCCAGGATTCAGTTGTCTTTCTGGACTGCAAGCACACACTGCTGACCCATGTCCTTTTTTATCTGCCAGTACCTCCAATTCCTTCTCCACAAGACTTTCTCTCAATCCTCCTCATCCCCCCAACCTTTATTACTAGGGATTGCCCCAACCCACGTGGAGGGCTTTACGCTTGGCCTTGTTGAGCTTTATGAGGTTCACATGTGTCCACTTCTCAAGCTTGTCCAGGTCCCTCAAGCATGTCAGCTGTGCCACTCAGCTTGGTGTCATCTGCAGATTTGCTGAGGGAGCAATTGATCCCCCTATCTGTTGTGATGAAGATATTGAACAGGACTGGTCCCACTATGGTACCCTGACTGACACCGCTCATCACTGATCTCCATCCAGACATTGAACCGTTGACCACTGCTCCCTGGATGTGGCAGCTTTGCTCTTCGTAAAACTTGTTTCTGTAATCCTGAAATCTTAAAATGATCCAGAAGAATCTGTATAGCCTAACTTTTGCTTTATTGTCAGAACAGTCCTTTATAATGAATTGTTCTTCTAAAAAGACTTTATGGAAATAGCAGAAAGGCACATGAACTGCGAGGGGGGAATCTGCTGTAGATTTAAGTACTAAACATAGCACACATAAATTGAAGCATCTTTACCTAGAATTGCCCACCCAATTGTTGTGACAGTATTAAGCATCTACTTACACTGGAGATGAATGTCTGAGCACCTTTTGCAGTTTATGGAGGCCTGGTCAACAAAGGCAGTGGAGCATTGAAGAGAGTTGGCCGTTTGATCAATGCAGGTGGTCACTGCATTCCCACTCCAAGTGGAAGCAATGAACACTAAAGGAATGGACTGGAAAAGGAAGGAAAAGGACTCTACTCAGTTAGAGGATAATTCCTTTCCAAGAAAGAGAAATGAAAAGGAAGAAGGACCAGGATTACATTTATGTCTTACAATTAGTAATCTGGGAAGACTGCTAACTGAACAGGAGTGGTTTCCCTGAACAATTTTTGCAGTAGGTGAAGAAAAAGAAAAGGGTGAAGAAAGACCGGAAAGGCCAAGGTGGTATCACGATGCACTCCAGTTCATTTATGAGAAGCACTATGTAACACGGCTAGCACTACTCAGGGACCAAAGAGGTCTTTTTCCAAGGACATGCGGTCTCTGTGTGATATGTCAGCATTCTAGGCAATGTGCTCGCATTAGGAGCAGCAGCCATTCATCCTGCCAGTGCTCAGAGGACAGAAATTTCACAGGGTCACTGTGTGCTCCCAAAAACAAGGAAAAGCAGAACTTCAACGTGAATGAACATGCTGGTTCCAGGGTCCCAGTGCCAGATTAACTTCAGCTTCTCTTTGGAATCATATATTCTAACCAGATAAGCCACCCTTATCTGTTTAGAATATATGGAAATGAGGAATTCACCTGCCATCTGGCTGCCTTTATCACCAGGCCACCATATCCTCCATTGCTCCTTTGTGGGCATTTTCCTGATGCGTGATTCTTTCTTGCACAACGAGGGGACAGAGGGCAGACATCTCTCAACTGAGCCCACAGCTTGGCAACTAGACTGTTTGCTTTGGATACAGGAGTCTGAAATTCAGTATTTCCCAGGGAAACTGCAGCCATGTAACCTCAGGGCCACAGGCTGTGACTGCGTGACTCAGGTAACAAAGTCCTATTGTTTCACCCAAGCATGCAGGCAAACAGAGGAGTAGCTAGGCAGCTCACAGAGCACTCCTGTCTCATTCAGATGGAGAGAAAGAACAGAAGAGGAGAGAGGGAACAGAGAAGTGGAGAGGAAAAGAAAGGAGAGAACAGAGGACAAAGGAGAGGACAGGGAGAGGAGAGGACAGACAGAGGGAAAGGAAGTGGGGAAGGGAGGGGTAGAAGGCTTTCCTCTCATTGTCAGGTACTATGGTGGGCACTGTAAAGAACAGTTTAGACAAATGTCTTTCAGAAATGGCACAGGCATACCTGATACTGCATTATGGTAGAAGGAACGGGATAAAATACTTCTTGATGTCACTTTTTATTGCAGAGTCCAGTGCATCTTACACAATTGGCAAAGCCCTTTCCATGTGCAGCCTGGATACAGAAATGCCCCTCTGTCCTGGCGTTCCAAAGACAGGGGCAAGTATAAGCCATCTCTGCTCTGAGAATTTGAAACTAGAACCATCCATCTCTGGTGTAAGCACAAAGCTCTTTATTTTGAAATTAAAAAACACAGTGCTTTCTGATACTTGTATGTGTTGCACTTCACTACAGAGCAGGAGTCTGCCACTGAGCTCAAAGACCTTATGAAAATAGACAAACAAGAGAAGTTCAGTCCTGAGCTTCCTGAGTGACAATCTGGCCCATACTGGCATTCACAGGAGGTTTTACACCTTTTCTAGAGTACCCCTATAGCTGTAAGGATCATATAGAAATGTTTTTACAATGAGCGCCCCAGGTACTGGAACAAGTTGCCCAGAAGGATGTGGAGTATCCACCCCTGAAGATGTTCAAAACTGGACTGGACAGTGTCCTGAGCAACCTGCTCTCACTGACCCTTTAGCAGGGCAGGCTGGACTAGATCTCCAGACATCTCTCCAACCTGAACTATTCTGTGACATTCATTTTACTTTACAACAAATTATGAAATTCTGATTTCCCCAATTTTCAATGGAATCAGAGAGCTGAGACATAAAAGGTAGGCAAGGAATAATATTAACCTAACATAAAATAAAGCAATGCAAAGAAAAAAGTAATTTCTCATTTGTAAGCTGTACATTCCAAACAATGGAACAAAATAAGATAGTCTCCAACGAGGTTTTCGAGAAAGCAGGATTACTCATATGAAATGCTATCTCGCAGCATTCTATTTCAAATAACATGAATCTGAAAGATCTCTGCAGGTGTATATGAAAATTGCTTTAGGTTACAGGGATTTCTTGGAAGGGCAGAAATCACAGACATATTTTCTGCCCATGAAATAGAGAGCAGATCAGGATTTTCATTAATGCATGCTTGGAGCACACGATGTAACAGGCCAAGAGAGCCAGATTCAGTCTGGAAAAGACCAAGGATGAAGTGAATCTTCCTGCTGTCTTCTGCTATGTGATGAGAAGGAGCAGAGAGGGCAGAGCCAGACTATTCTGAGAGATGTGCTCGGAATGGACAAGGACCAACTGGCCCAAGTTGTGTCAAGAGAAATTCCAGAATGATATCATCACAGACAAATACTGTTTACTCTTTCAGGGAATTTCCAGGAATGTAATTTATTTTCTAATTAAAATCCATTCATTACAAATTCTGGTACAAAAGGCAGACAAAAACAACCAACCACAGGTCAAAACACCCTTCCTTGAGCATATGCAGTAAGAAAATCGATGATGTAACCTTATGTAAACGGTGGGAAGATTATGAGGAGTTGATAACCTGAATCAAATAGTATTAACATATGAAATTAGGAAAGGAAAAGGAGGAGAAACTACATCACAACTTTTGGAATCACCCTACAGGCTGAACCTGTCTTCTCCCCAGCAGGGATGCCTATCGGGTAAGAACTTTATCATATCCATGCTAAATTACTAACTCACACTAGCTGTTATTATTGATTATAATCACTAATATGTTTATCACTTCAAGCTGGTTTTTGCAGATAGTCCTTATCACTGGCAGTCTGTGAAATACTCCTGTCACAACCTTGTCTTCATATAATAAATGACTCCAGATGAAGTCCATATTGTGTAAGTTTCCGACAACTTGAATATTTGAAAAAAGGGATTTGGCTCGATGATGCTGTCAGTGCAGGTCCCTGAATAAGTTAGATGAGTCACCCTCTGATCTGGTGGGCTGTCCAATAGGGCCCCCATAATACTCTCCACAAGCTGCTTCCCTTCCTTGTACTGAACAGCCCAGCACTGAACACAGCACTCCAGATGTGGGCACACCAGGGTCCAGTACAGGGGAGAATCACCTCCCTCAACCTGCTGCCACACTCCTCCAGAGGCACTATTGGCCCTTCTGGCTGCAAGGGCACAGCAGCTGGGTCATGGTCAACTCATCACCCACCAATACTGCCAGGCCCTTCTCAGCTGAACTGCTCTCCAGTAGGTCAACCCCCAGTCTGTGCTGGTGCTTGCGCTTCTTCCTCCCCAGTGCAAGACCCTACACTTGCCCTTCCTGAGCCTCAGTAGCTTTCTCTGCACCCCACTCTCCAGCCCATCAAGGTCCTGCTGCAGGGCAGCACAGCCTTCAGGTGTGTCAGCCACTGTCCCAGCTCTGCCTCATCAGCAGATTTGATGAGGGTACACTCCAGCCCTTTGTCCAGGTCACTGATAAAATACTTGAGTAAGCCTGGGCCCAGTACTGATCCCTGGGGAAACTCTCTGACTAGCAAGCCTGCAACTGGATTCTACTCTGCTGATCAGGAACCTCTGAACTCTGCCATTCAGCCAGTTTTTGATCCACTTCACTGTCCATTCATCTAACCCACATGTCCTAAGCCTTCCTATGAGGATGTTGTGGGAGGCAGTGTCAAAAGCCTTGCCTAAGTAGAGGCAGAAAACATCCACTGCTCTCCCCTTGAACACCCATCTTGCCACGTCATCATAGAAGGCGATCAGACTTCTGTATCAGGCCTATATCAGGCCAAGCAATATTTACCCTTGGTGAATCCAAGCTGACTACTCCTGATCACCTTCTTCTCTTCGACATGCTTGGTGATGACCTCCAGAATGACCTGTTCCATCACCTTTCCAGGAATGGAGGTGAGGCTGACTGGCCAGTAGTTTCCTGGGTCCTCCTTCTTGCCCTTTCTGAAGATGGGAGCAGCACTGGCCTTCCTACAGTCATCAGACAGCTCTCCTGCTCTCCAGGGATATTTCAAAGATGATGGGGAGAGGCAGAGCAACCTCTGCCAGATCCTTCAGCACCCGTCTGTGCACCCAACCCATCTACGCCAGTGGATTTATGGGTGTTAAGTCTGCCTAATCTATCCCTAACACAACTTTCTACCTATTTTGCTTCCCCCACGCAGGATCCTGAGTTCCACCATCTCATGATCGCTACAGCCAAGGCTGCCCCCAACCTTTACGTCTTCAACCAGTGCTTCCTGCTTGGATGTGCAAGGTTCAGCAACACCCCTTGGCTCCTCCACCACTTGTATCACAAAGTTGTCTTCAGCAATCCACAGGAACTTCCTGGGCTGCCTCTGCTGGGCCATCTTATCCCTCCAACAGACATCTGCATGGTTCAAGGCCCCCAGAACAACCAGCGCCTGTGACTGCGAGGCCATTTCCAGCTGCCCATAGAAGGCCTCATCAACCTGCTCCTCCTGGTCAGCTGGCCCATAATGAACACCCACAACAGTGTCCCCCCTATTAGCATGTCCCTTAATTCTCACCCATAGACTATCAAGTCGTTCATCTGTTCCCTGGTAGAGCTCAATGCATTCCAGTTGCTCTCCACCACGAGAAAGCAACTCCACCACTCACCTCCCCTAACCCGTCCTTTCTAAGCATACATAGCCAGCCAAGACAGCATTCCAGTCATATGAACAAGCCCACCATGACTCAATAATTGCAGTGAGAACATGGCCCTGTGACCGCACATGGATTTCCAGTTCATCCTGTTTATTTCCCATTCTGTGCACCTTTGTATACAGGCACTTAAGAGAGGTAATTTCACAACCATGTTCCCTAGAAGGTGTGTAAGAGGATTCACCATAACCATAAGCACTCTCAATGTGGTTAGCCCTTCATTCCTCATCTTGAGAGGCAGTCAAGGAACATCTCTCACTGCACTGGTTGGCAAGATCTATCACCCAGGAGGAAGCAATGGCATGAGTACTGACACCCAAATCCTTCAGTTTAAAGCGTGCTCACCAAATTGGCCAGCCTGTGCCCAAAGATTCTCTTGTCCCTTCTAGACAGATGGAACCCATCCCTCCCTATCAGTCTACAATCATTGAAGCGTGAGCCATTGTCACAGAAGCCAAAACCTTCTTGACAGCTCCAGCCATGAAGCAAGTCACTGATCTGCACTATGCATCTGCTTCTGGCTGTCATAGAATCATAGAATTGTAGAATAGTTAGGGTTGGAAAGGACCTTAAGATCCTCTAGTTCCAACCCCCCTGCCATGGGCAGGGACCCCTCCCACTAAACAATGCCACCCAAGGCTCTGTCCGACCCAGCCTTGAACACCGCCAGCAATGGAGCATTCACAGCTTCCCTGGGCAACCCATTCCAGTGCCTCACCACCCTTACCTCACTTCACTAAACAGTAGGATAGACAAGAAGACTGATTTGGGCACCAGTGTTTTTCGCCTGCCTCACCAGGCCTTCTATCACCTTCATTGATCCTACCTATTTTTTGGCTTGCTCAGTCATTTGTACCCACATGAAAAAGTAACAACAGGTAGTAGTCCATGCTTTTTACAAGTAGGGGAACCCTCTCAGCAACATCATAGATCCTGCCCCTGGTCAGCAGCATACCTCTTATAACCCCTTTCAGGCCAGCGAAGTGCCCTTCAACAGCGACTTGTCCACTATGATTGTTCAATGTTTCTTTTTATGGTAACCACCATGCACTGCTGGTGCAGACTCTCCTTGAGGGCCTTGGTCATGGATGTCTAAAGCCTTCAAAGCATCATACCTGTTATTGGTCTGGATGTTAGAGAGCAGGTGTTGAGTCGGAGCCCTGTTTTTGTGGGTCACTAGGGTCCAAGGTGCCCCAGACTCAGCAGTGTCCTCTGTAGGACATGCTTGTGAAACCATGTATCTCTCTCTATTTCAGCCCCTCTAATACTGTGCAGCCTATCCACTGTCTCTTGTAGTTCTGCCAACTGCCATAACAGGTCCTCAACTTTTGCAGATTTTGCGCAGGTACTAGCCTTACCTCCAGAAGAGTTGTCTGGGCATCCATCACAGGGTACCGCCTGTACTGATATGTCTTTCCTTACCAGTTGTGTCTGAGTGGAAACCTCAGACTTCTCGGGGGCTGCTTCAGCAGACACGGTGGGTTTGGCTCTGAGTCGAGTGCACACCACCATAGCAGAGACCTAGAGCACTTAGTATTTCCCCAAGATACTGTGCAGTCTGCAGAGACCTCCTGGCACGAACTGCTGCACTATGCTCCTGGTCACCATGTTTCTTACAGCCTTTCAATCTCCCATGGAAGATCATGGCTGACTGGGTGCCAAGCGCTGTCAGGACTGACCAGGGCTAGGGGCTGCTCTTTGGTGTCCCTGGGCTTAGAAGTCCACACACAGAGATGAGCTGAGCTCAAACTCTGGGTTCATTGTGGTCACCACCGCTGCTGCCTCACTGAGAGCACCCAAACAGTAATTTGCCGGAATCTCACTTTCCAACTTCCAGAGAACGCAATGAGGAGGGATGTTGGACCTTCATCCAAGCATACAGGAAAGCTTGACTTGCTGGAAATCCTGTAGTCCAGTTCCTGGCCCTGCTCCAAGGAGTATTTCAGGATTTAATCCTATTAGAAGTCAATATAAAATGCAAGAATAGGCCAGGGAACGAGGACAAGAAACCTGGATCCTTGGACAGAAGACTGGAATGTGCCTCATGCTTGAAGATCACTCTGAATTGAGACCTGGCAGAGCCACCTTCACATGCCATAAGTCAACCCACATGTCCTAGAGTTGACTTAAAGGCACTTAGCCTGTGCCAAAAGTACTGGCTACCCCGAACAGGCAGCTCCTTCCACCAGGCTATTTTGAAAGCCTGAGAGAGTTGGGATTGTTCAGCCTGGAGAACAGAAGACTCTGGGAAGACCTTATTGCGCCCTCTCAGTTCCTAGAAGGGGCCCTTCCAACTCAAACTATTCTATGATTCTATGATTCTATTTCCTACCTCACCATCATTACCAGAGCTTGTCTCCACCTCCTGTGGAGCCAGATCGAAGCTGGCTATGACAAGTGGTCAATTTGTATTTTCTGCCTTGTTGAGCTTAAAAAAAATCAGTAACCCTTTATGGCTGTTTTTCACAGTGAAAACATTCAGCTGGACCCCCTCTCTTCATGTCTGCTGTGACATAAGTGGAACATTCACTATCTGATCCACTGCCAGATTATCCTAGAAGTCTTCTTGGTGCCTGTCTAGGGGCTTAGGTGTGTGCTTGTAGTTTGTTCCCAGACACAGGTCTACTTTTCTCTGAAGTTACCTCCAGTAAGCGAGGTGACCTTTTCCAGCTGGGTAACTCTTTGACAAGAACTCACGTGTCTACATGACATCAAAAAGCCTATCCCTTTTTTTACTGAGGACTGATCCCACCTATGTGAAGAGCTGTTATTTGTGCTGGTTTGTTAATTTTTCCATAGTTAGTATGGGGTGATGTTTTGGATCTGTGCTGAAAACAGTGTTGATAACACAGGGATGTTTTCATTACTGCTGAGCAGCGCTTACACAGGGTCAAAGCCTTTTCTGCTCCTCACACCACCAGCAAGGAGGCTGGGGGTGCACAAGAAGCTGGGAGGGCACACAGCCAGGACAGATGACCCCAACTGACCAAAGGGATATCCCATGCCACACAACATCATGCTCAACACGAAAAGTTGTGAGAATAAGAAGGAATGGGGGGGATGTTTGGAGCAATGGTGCTTGTCTTCCCAAGTAACCATTACAAGTGACAGAGCCCTGCATTCCTATAGATGTCCTGCCCATGGAAGTGGTGAATGAATTCTTTGTTTCACTTGCATTTGCAGCTTTTACTTTACTATTAAACTGTCTTTATCTCAACCCATGAGTTTTCCCACTTCAACCTTTCTCGTTCTCTCCCCATCCCACTGAGGGTGAAGTGAGCAATCAGCCGTGTGGTGCTTAGTTGCCGGCTGGGGTTCAACCACAACATTGCTCTAACATGATATAAATCCATTCAAGGAAAATGAGAACAGGATGTGGTAGACACTACCAGTTTGGAGTCAGACCCATTTAAAAACTTAGATTTCAACAAGGCAGGAGCAATGGGAAACAGCTTCTCAGTGTCTCCCTCCAACAGAGAAATTCAGAACCGGTGTACCTGTCTCAGGACACCTGCACATGGAAAAGGGAATTGCCAGGATCCACCCTGCACTAAATGTTGGGGCAATGGGAGATGTGTAACACTGCTCAGAGCCTGGCTAGCTGTTTTATGCTCACAGGAGGCAAGCCTGTCTCCTTAGAATGAGAGAGAAGTAATACCTACAACTTTTCTTTGCAAGTACTGGCAGGAGTTGCAAAGAGAGAGAGATAACAGGACAGAGTTGCTTCTTTCAAAGGAGGGCAAGAAGTGCCTGCCTGTGAGGCATGAGCTAATCGGCTAGACGCCTCTCCACAAGCATCACATCCGAGTTCAATGTTCTCCTTAGCCAGAGGGCACGCAAATCACTGTCACTCACCTTAAGATCACCAGGTGCAGGGTATTTCCTGGCTTGTGGAAGATGCTATCCTTGTTACTGCACAAAGCTCTGGTTTACCACAGAGATTATTGTGGCTTGCCCATTGCAATCACTAAACCTCATTTCAAAGTCTTTCATTTCTTCAGCTCTCACTTCCCCGTTCATTAAACCTGTTTACCGAGAGAGAAAACACAGCAAGACATACATCACTACTTTCTATGTTTTGATCCCAGGCAGAATAATCCTTAGTGACAACTCTCTTAAGATGTATTTATTGCCTTTCTCAGAAATTATATGCTTCTCAGCAGCTACAGATGACATGTGAAACTGAAGTCTCTCTTACCTCAGAAGACAATTCTAATTAAAACCTCCAGAAGGTGTCCAAGGTGTTCATCATTGGGAGTGCTCAAGGGGAGGCTGCATGGGGGTTTGGGCATCCTGATGTAAAGGTAGGTGGAAAGGGGCTGCTCCCCCATTGTAAGAGTTTGACTAGACAATTCTTTAAAGGTCACTTTCAATCCAAAAAATTATATGATTCTATGAAGCAATGACTGCAGCAGATTCGGGGAAAACTGTAAAAAGGGGCTTTGAGCAACCTGGTCTACTGGAAGGCGTTCCTGCCTGTAGCAAGAGGGGTGGACCTAGGTGATCTTTAAGGTTCCTTTCCACCCAAACCACTCCATGATTCTCTGACTCAACTATGTTAAGTTTAGAAGACGAAGTCACAGCGCAGGGCCGCGCACAGCAGCTCGGGACCTGCAGCCTGCCCCGCAGGAGCGGGCCTGCCTGGCGGCAGAACCGGGCTGCGGGCAGCGCTCCGCACGGTGGGCGCTGTACCGGTACCAAGCCCGCTGCGGGGCATGCCCGCCGGACACCCGAGCCCGAGACGCTGCGAGGCGGAGGGAGCACCGTGTCCCCGCCTGCCCGCCCCGGGGTGGCGGCGGAGGCCCCTGTGAGTCACAGAGGGGACGGCCCCGGCCGCGCCGCTGAAAAACGTCCAGTGCCTCCGCGGCCCCGTCGGGCAGAAGGCGGCTCTGCAAAGGGCTGCAGAACGCCTCGCAGCAGGAGACAGCAGCGCGGACCCCAGCGTGAGGCGCGCCGGCAACCCGAGCCCCCGCCTGGCCCATGGCGGGGCCGCAGCATCCCGGGGAGGGCTGCTCGTGCCGCAACACCAACTGCTTGGAGCGGCCGCTGAGGCGGCTCTTCGAAGGGCTGGGGAGCGGCGTGGCTGCTTGCCCCTGGCCCTTCGTGCTGGTTACCGCTGCTGCTGTCGGGCGGGTTGGGTTCCGGCTTCCTCTTCTTGCCGCAGCGGCAGGCAAACGACATCGAGGGGCAGTTCACACCGACCGGGGGGCCCGCCAAGGCTGAGCGCGATTTCGTGCGGCAGCACTTCCCCACCAACGACTCGGAGCGCTTCTCCGTTCAGCAGATGCCCACCGAGGGCGCCTACGCCGCCCTCATCGCTGTGGCGGCGAACGGGAGCTCGGTGCTGGCCTCGGCTGCGCGGCACGATGTGCAGAAGCTGGACAAGGCGATGCGCGGCAGAGGCTACGAACAAGTCTGCGCCCGCAGCGACGGCGTCTGCGCCAGCCCCAACCCGCTGCTGCCGATGCTGAGCGACGAGGAGGACGGCCGCGCTGGAGGAGCTCACCTTCCCCGGGAGCGGCCCGTTCTTCCTGGGCACCGCGCTGGGCGGCGTGCGGACGAACGCCAGCGGGCGGGTGCTGTCGGCTCGGGCGCTGAAGTTGGTGTATTACCTGCGGGAGGACGGCCCCGAGGCGGCGGAGAGCAGGCGGTGGCTGGAAGACTTCTTGCAGGACGCCCCGTCGGACCTGGCGGAGATGAGCTTCGCCTCCATTCAGGTAGCAATGGGGGGGCTACAGGCGTGCGGGGACCGCCGAGATCCGAAGTGCCTGGGCAGCCCCATCGCCGGAAAGGATAGGAGATGGGGGAGGGAAGAGCGAGGATGGCATGAAGGTTGCGAGGGCCTGAGTGTTTTGCCTGTGCGTGTGTTTAAAGACCAAGAAAAAGAGTAGAAGTGCTTCACCTTTTCTTTCCTTGTTGTTTTAACAGGTGACTTACTTCACCTCGCTGTCCAGACAACTGGAGTTTGAGGGAAACACCAAAAGTGTGATCCCACTCATCTCTATAACGTATTTCTTGACAATAACCTTTTCAGTCGTCTCCTGCCTAAGGTAAAATACCTTTTAAGCTAAGGATGTTCCAGTGTCTCACCACCTCATAGTGAAGAATTCTTTCCCAGTGTCTAATGTAAATCTCCCCTCTTTCAGTTTAAACCCGTTCTCCCATCTACTATCACTACATGCCCTTGTAAGAAGTCCTTCTCCCATTTGTCTGTTCTCTGAAGCTATCAGTCATTTCTGTAGTCCCCACCTCATAAGAATCCTTTTTGTAGTAATGGTTTTGGAACTATTTAAACTGAACCCCCCTACACTTTATCTTTTGAAGAGATCTGAGGTGCTGCAGCTTTGGCACTGAAAAACGCTGTGCCAAAGTAAACATTTTGAGTTCTGACCAGGTTTTACTTTACCCTGTGTGGGGAGGGTTCAACAGCATGATCTAGCCAGCCTGGCAGCAGCAGAATCTGCACAAGCACTTCTGTTGGATAAAACTTCACAACTCGTCTTGGCATGTGGAGGCATTCACAAAATTGATGCAGAAAAGTTGTCACCTGGGGGAAAGGAAGAAACAAGTTGTGCTGTTCCTAAGCTTGTCCTACTACTTTCATAGCTCCTATTCTCATCCTGCTCACAAGGGTCAGTTACAAAGGGAAGGACAGAGGGGAGGGGGAGGAGGAAGTATGCCATGTTAAGACCTATTTGCACACTTTTTCTGCCAGCTGCTCAGTTAGAGTACAGCTGAATGAGCACAAGCTTCATAAATTACTGCAAGTCTGGGTACAGCTTTAGGTATTCTGCTTGCTAGGAGAGTCTGAGCCTTTACCTGCTCCTCACAGAGAACTCAGCTTGCCCCTTCTTTGTGCTGGCAGAGGGTGAACCAGTTGCACTGTTTGAGAACCCTAGAGCTGTGCTTGAGAAAAAAAGTACTCAGAGCGTGGGCTTATTGGTTTAGTGCTTGCATCAAGCATCATGCCCTGAGGTTGTATGATTTCAACTGTCTCACACATGGCCGTTCGTGAACGTAGACAGAGTAAAGGTGGTTCCATCAACACACGCTTCTTACCTTGGAAGTGAGAGTCTCTTACAGCTCAGAAATGGTACAGCCTGAAAAACATTCCTTACCAGGCAAGAAGTAACTCTTTATTTACCCCCTCAGTGTAGTGTGAGGTTTCCCACTGGGAGCATTTCTTGGGGAATCCTTGAGCCAGTTCTTGGGAGTGTCTTAGCAAATGGCTGTTTGAAAAGAGAGATTCTCTACACAGCACTTACTGCCTGGGAGATGCTTCTGTACTACACTGATGCCACACCAAGAACCCATGTAAAAGGACAGAGCTTCTAAAACTCATAATTTTTTTTGGGTCACCCTAAATCTGACCTCTAACAGGAAGAGCTTACATATATCTTCATTTGCCAGCTCTCTTGTTGTTGATGCAAAGACTGGTACACATCTTTATACTTATGTATGTAACTGGACAGCATTAATAATGTATTTAGCATCTCCTATATAAGTTAATCTTATACAATGCTCACACCTCCTAGCAGCTTTTATCAAGTGTTCCCTACACATAGAGGGTATCATTGATATTTGTGCACTTGTCATGCCAAGCAGCTTGGTGAAATATTTGACATGTAACTAACATATTCCTTAAAATATTTTCAGACTGAGCTGTATAAGAAATAATGTCTGGCTTGCATGCTTTGGAGTGATTTCTGCCGGTTTAGCTGTATTAAGCAGCTTTGGACTGCTGCTCTTCTGTGGAGTGCCGTTTGTGATCACAGTCGCAAACGCACCATTTCTTATTCTAGGTAAGTAGAAAAAGTGAGTCGCATTCAGGTATAAAGGCTAAAGCAGAGTTAAAACAACCCGGCGGTATGGCTCTCACTTAATGTGAGCATCAGGTCGTATGCAGTTCTGTTCTGCAGTGAGGAGAGGCTCAGAGCCTGCAGGCAGAGGCGCTCCGGCAGTAGGGCAGCTCTTCCCCAAAACCGATGCCTGCTCTAGTCCCACTGCTATGGCATGAAAGCTATAAATGAGAGGGTGGTAAGGTTAGCACTTCTGGCACTGTTCTGGTAATTTAGCCATGATGATTACTTATTTAGCTAGTGCTAATGCATGAGGTGAGCTCAACCAGGTTCTGTCACTGCTGTTTTCTGTAGGTGTACCATAAGTATTTCACAGAATCATAGAATAGTTAGAGTTGGAAAGTACCTTAAGATCAAGTTCCAACCCCCCTGCCATGGGCAGGAACGCCTTGTACTCTCCAATACTTACACCGTATTTACATATCTTACTAGCTCTGGATAAGTCTGTCTACTCCAAACCAGTTTGTTGAAATATCATTCCATGGGGCTGCTGAATTTGTCAGAAATTTAAGCAGGTGCAGAGGTTTTCCCCAAACCATTCACCTCCTGGCCACCTCTGTTTGCAGTACAGTGAGAACTCCTTAATTCTCTACTGTTACTCAGCCTCAGGATAGATAGCTCAACAGCAGCAGCATGAACATGTGGTCAGCATGCAGCTCATGCTACTCTAGCACTGACTTAACCCAGCACTTGTATTATGAGGTGAATATGGGGAATAAGTTACCATGAGATTTTGTATCCCATTTTTAGAGAGTAGTCTTTGGTGGGATAAACTTGGGCCTGAATATGGCTTAAGCAATGAGCAGAACTTCATAATTTCAAATAAGAAAAACGTTCTGTTAAGATGTGGAATTTCCTCTGTGATACAATGACTATGTACTTAACAGTCTCATTTACCTATACAGCTGAAGTGATGCACCATTCATGCCACCAGCTCCCCCCCAGAAATGCAAGGAACTATCATCACATCACATTTGCACAGACTGCTTGACAGCCAGCGCTGAACTTTCCAAATAACATTAGATAACGTTGCTGCAAACAAATTACTGCTTTTAAAATCCTTAAGTGGTCTCCTCTATGACAAAGTCATATGATATTTTCTTGGTCTTGATCTCATGTGAAAGGAAGCACACGGAACTCCTGGGATGATAGAGGCTCTGCACCATACTAGGTGTCTAATGCAAATGCTCCTTGGGGCTCATGACGTTTCTTTATTTCCTGCATAATTCAAATGCATTTTGTATTTGCTTTTGTTTGCTTATCAATTGCAGAAGCTATACACTTCAGAAAGACCCTTTTGTATACTTGGGAAAGGGCTTACGCCAGTCTCTTCAGATCTTCGTGAATAACATGCAGACTTTTCCTTGCATTAAAGCAAACAAATTATCAGTACTTCAGATGAATTGCTTTGAAGCCTGCCTGCTCTCTGGAAGCAGCCTGCTTGCTGCCATCCAGTAGTACCTTTTAATGTGCTGCCTAATTCATCTTTGCATATCTACTGGCAACTGCCTGTTCAGGCAGCAGATAGTGACTTCATTTATTCTTTTATGCTTAGCTATATCACCTATGCTTGCTCCCCTGTTCATGTGGTCTCGCTTTCCTTTTTTGTGTGATTAATTTTCAGGGAATAAAACAGCCCTTGATAGACCAACATTGGCAAAATACTGAGAGCTCTGTGATTAAAATCTTGCTTGTTAGCAGGACTGAGAGAAGCACATTGGCTCTTCCTGTTTGAGCTGAGGCTGACTTACTCTTGTGTCTTAGCAAAAACTCTAGCCCAGGATCCAGACCTCCTGGCAGGGTTTCCCAGGACTCTGTAGGTAATATATTTGAGCACAGCAGTATAAGTGTGAAGATAAATGAATAATAAATCATGAATAAATGCTCAAAGATAAACTGGAGAGAAGGCAAGTGGAGAGTGGAAACCGTGAATAAATGAAGCACTGGAAAACTGGGATCACTGTTCTTCCATATGGTATCAGCTGTTCTCCCTGTCTGCTGAAGGCAGAGCAAAAAATTATCCGTCTAATTTGCTATAGTGATAAAAAAGATTCCAGAGGTAATGGGGGGCACTTCCAGTGATGAGGATAGTTGAGCATCAGAATAAAGGATTCATTTAAATCTACATCACTGGACACCTGGACAGCAGGTACGACACGTATCGGAGGTGGACTAGGTGTGCTCAGTCCTTCAGCAGAGTAGGGTGAAGGATCAACACATCAGGCCACCAGGAGTTTCTGAAATGTAATAAATTCAGCTACACACAAAGGATTTCCCCCCCACACACACACACACATCAGCACTACAGCAACATCAATAGCCTAGCTTTCTTTTCCAAAATTTTATGCAAACTTAAATGTGAATAATTCTGTACTTGTGTTGGGTGTTGGTGCAGGCTGCCATTTGCAATGCAGCGTTAACTTTTTCTGCTCTTGCAGGAGTTGGTGTTGATGACATGTTCATCATGATCGCTTCCTGGGAACAAAGTTTAAGAAAGAAAGATAAACCTGATGTTAACTTTCTGCTGGCTGAGACCTACTCGGAAGCAGCGCTTTCTGTGACCATCACCACTCTAACAGATGTTTTGGCCTTCTTCATTGGCACCTGGACTGCTTTCCCATCTGTGAGATCATTTTGCCTCTATACAGGCACTGCATTTGTCTTCTGCTATATATATACCATGACCTTCTTTGGGGCAATTATTGTATTAAATCATAAAAGGGAGCAAGGAAACCGTCACTGGCTAACTTGTATGCCTGTGGAAGTAGATAAAGACCAGGCTGAAAAGTCCTGCCTATATAATGCTTGCTGTATAGGCAACTGCTCTAGGCAGTCATCTCAGCCAGAAAGTGAACATCCAATGAGCGTGTTCTTTACAAAGTATTACGGCCCTTTTTTAACAAATAAATGGATCAAGCCACTTGTGATGTTGCTGTACGGGGTGTATTTGGGTGGCAGTATTTATGGATGCACTCAGATCAGGGAAGGTATCGATCTTCGAAACCTGGCAAATGATGACTCTTACGTTATTCCATACTATGATGACAATGACAAATACTTCTCAGCATATGGGCCCAGGGTCATGGTTATTGTTACTGAAAGTGTAGATTACTGGAATGAGACTGTTCGTCTTGGCATTGAGAACTGTACACAGGATTTAGAGGGCATTTCCTATGTAGATAAGAATTTTTCACAGTCATGGCTAAGGGCATACATAGAATTTGCCAAACAACAGTCACTAAATATAAATGATAAGGGTATCTTCCTTGATAACTTACCTGAACTGTTCCAGTATGTTCAGACTTTTGAGTGGGACATTAACAAGACTCATGATAAAATAGAAGCTTCACGTTTCTTCATCCAGACAGTGAATGTGACCTCAGCCATTGATGAGAAGAATCTTGTAAACCAGTTGAGAGAGACAGCCGAGCAGTGCAGTATTCCATTAATGGTGTACCACCCAGCATTCATCTACTATGATCAGTACCTGGTAATAGTGCAGAACACCATCCAGAATGTCATTGTTGCTGCTGGGGCAATGCTTGTTGTCTCCCTTCTGCTAATTCCCAACCCATTGTGTTGCTTGTGGGTGACTTTTGCTATAGCTTCTGTTATAGTTGGTGTTGCTGGCTTCATGACATTTTGGAACGTCAATCTAGATTCCATATCCATGATCAACCTGGTCATTTGTATAGGGTTTTCAGTGGATTTTTCTGCTCATGTTTCCTATGCCTTCGTTGTGAGTAGAGAGTCAACATCCAACAACAGGGCAATTGATGCTCTGTCCCTGCTAGGTTACCCAGTATTACAAGGTGCAGTTTCTACTATATTAGGAGTAGTTGTCCTGGCTGCAGCAAAAACCTACATCTTTAGGACATTTTTCAAGATCATGTTCCTTGTTATTTTGTTTGGGGCTCTTCACGGTCTTGTTTTTATTCCAGTGTTTTTAACCTTTTTTGGAAACTTTGGCAGATCATCCCACAATACTAAATCTAAACCAGAAGTGCCTAGGTACAGAGACAATAAAGATTGCCCGTGACTAAGTTAAATGTAAAATACTTATATTAATTCTATGTAAATGCAAACAAATAATCTGTAAATGTGAAATATGTGTATTTATTATCTGTAGCATAAAATGCAGTGACTTTCCGGGAAGAGAAGAGATGAAGAAAATGAAGGACAGGAAAATAGATACACCAGGGAAGCAAAGGCTTCAGAAAAGCCAGGCAAGAGAAACAGAAGAAATGAAAACAAACAGAATGGATTTGCGCTTCTCGTTGTTGCGTGTGCTTGACAAACACCTTAATGTTACTAAATTTATCTTTGTGACTTGTTTATTGAATGTGTTAAAATTATTATAAACACTGATCACTGCAACAGCTTCATGGATTATGTTACAGGTTTGTCAGGAAACGCACACAGGGGGGAATTAACAACTCCCATAGGTTTGCATTTTCTGCCTCGTTACCTTGATGCTGTAACTCAGACCAGCACTGAGCCTCGAGACGATTTCCCCCCCAAGAGGGGAGACTCAGACATGGAGGTTTTACAGCAAGATTACAAGAGGTCAGAACTGCCTCTGACTTCAATGACTCATAAGACTTCAGGAGACAAAGTCCCCTTTACAGGCTTCTAATGCAGCACAAGAAAACCTAAGGAAAGAAAAAGTGTCTTGCATTTTCTATTCAAATACTTCTTTTCTTGGTGTCCTGTTTTCTAACTAAGATTAAAGATCATGTAGCTTTAAGAAGATTGTGTGTCACTGCTGTTGGCTGCAGTTTGCAAAGAGATATGCTGTAGGTGATTGAACTTGTGTGAACCTCCTGGGTGACCACGACAGCAGAAGCTGTGCCGTGGCATGACAGTGCAAGGATTCAACAGGGAGAATCACACCCTGACTGAGGACAACGTGGAAACACAATTCAGGTTTAAGCTTCATAAACTCTATTGTGTTCATCAGTGACAGCCCATCCTGTGACATGTTGGTAGAACAGAGGAGCTCTCACTGAGTAACAGCAAAGTCTGTAGGAGGTAGTCAGGATTACAGTCAGCAGCATTACATTTCCAACTTAACTTCCAAATTCCCTACTTTGTGCACCCCTCCACCATCCCCATCAGTGCAGAGGGAATGGGGGTTGTGGTCAGTTCATGATGTCTCTGCTGCTCCTTCCCTCTCAGAGGAGGACTCCTCACACTCTTCCCCTGCTCCAACACAGGATCCCTCTCATGGGAAGACAGTTCTCCACACACTTCTGTAGTGTGCGATCTCCCTTCCTGTGGGCTGCAGTTCTTCATGAACCGCTCCAGCGTGGTTCCCTTCCACAGGAGCAGGCTGCTCCAGCATGAGTCCCCTGTGAGGTCACCAGTCCTGCAGCAAACCTGCTCTAGCATGGGCTCCTCTCTCCATGGGTCTTGCCATGTTGGCCTAGGAATATGGGATTCCACAGCCTCCTTCAGGCACCCCCCTGCTCCAGAGTGTGGGGTCCTTCCCAGAGTGCAGGTGGAGATCTGTTCCACCACAGACCTACATGGGATGCAGAGGGACAGTCGGCCTCACCATGGGCCGCACCATGGGCTACAGGGTAATCTCTGCTCCAGTGCCCAAAACACCTCCTCCCCTACTTCTGCACTGACCTTGTTGTCTGCAGAGCTGTTCTTCCCACCCATATTCTCACTCCTCTTGCCAGTTGCAGTTGTGCAGCTTTTTTTGTCCTCATCTTAACTGTAATCCCAGAGGCACTACCACCATTGTTGATGGGATCCGCCTTGGCCAGCAGAGGGTCTGTTTTGGAGCCGGCTGGCATTGGTTCCATCAGACACAGCGAAAAGTTTGAGCAGCTTCTCACAGAAGCCACCCCTGTAATCCCCCTGCTACCTTGCCATGCAAACCCAATACAGTGGTCTCCTATCTCTGCCCAGTCATTGTATGAGGAGGAATTTCAGCTCCTGAATGCACCTGAGAACACTGGTGCCTAAAATAGGCAAGTTTCTTTGAAAGCCCACAGACAACACATGCACACAACCATGTAGGTGCATTAGTGAGGTCTAATTTATTACTCTCCTTCAAAAGCTTCTTGCTATATGCAAGCTAGACACCACTGACTTCCACCTCAAACCAGATCATCCACTACAGGTTTTGGTGACTTCAAAAGTGAAAAGATTTTTTACTTTTGTTTCTAAATGCAGATTCACATTATTTAGCTGGAAAGGCCCCATTCAAGTCCCTCTATTGAAGCAGCACTTGAAAAAAGGTCTGAATTTCTAGGTGCTGCATTAAAAGGGGGGGGGGGGGGGGGAAACAAGCTCCTTGCTTTATTAGAGGAAGGACAGGGAACAGCTCCAATATGCAACTACCAGTCCGACTGTGTTCGGTTGTATCGAACCTCTACTGGTTCAGAATTTCAATGTGACCGCATTCGCTTATATCAAAGCTCTACTGGTCCGGATACAAATCCAACTGCATTTGCTTACATTGAACCTCTACTAATCCTGATTTAAATCCAACTGCATTCGCTTATATCGAACCTCTACTGGTCTGGATTTATGGATAGTGCACCACACTGCCCAGTCCAATCAGCTACAACTACCAATCCAACCACATTCACTTATATCGAACCTTTACTGGTCCGGATTTATGATAGTGGCGATTGGCTACTGAAACAGTGCAGTTTATTGATTGAGTTTATTGAGGAAAGAGATACAGGTTCTTGTGGATTGCCGGTGATAAATACTGTCTGCAAAAGCATGTGCAAATAACAGTTACATGGCTACAAGCACCCGATAAAGTTGACACAGCATAGCTCTCAAATTATACAGGTAACAGTAAAAGTATAGGGATTTTAAGTTTTCCCAGAAAAGCACTGAATACAGTGCAAGTCTTACCCACAGGCATCCCTACGGGGGGGGAGAAGAGAGGTCCAGCCCGTTAACGGGTCCCAGGAGTCTGTCGATGTTATCTTCCTTGACTCATCCACGATGGTATCTTCTCCGACATCCCCCTCCCTCTTGGGTCATTTTATATTATTTTCACCTTCAAGGTGGAGCCTGAGTGACTCTAGTCATACACACCTTTATTATTATTGGTGCAAACCTCTCTCGCTTCGCTTTAAAGGTATATGACACCAAAAATTCAGAGAGCATGCTCAGAGGGGGGTGGTCTCATTTTGGAGGGGGGTTGCATTGGAGATGGGAGTGTATTTTAGCACATAAATGCATTATAATGAAGCAAAGTTCACACAGAGGATGGCATTCTGTCAAGAGATGACAGGCTGCTGGCTCAAGGTAGCAAGTATGCAGCTTATCAGTTTCTGGTACCACCTAGTTCCCATCTTTTTGCTGAAATCAGGACAAAGCGTAACCGGGAGTTCTACACCTCACTCTACCCTCCATCTCTGTTGCCATGGGAACCACTGTGGAGTGCATATTCCTGGCATACCAGGTGGGGCTGCATCTCACCCTGAGAAGCCCTGAAAGTCCATTTTTCCCTTATGCGTGGTCAATGCTGCATTTCAAATATAAGTTCCAATTCCTAGTTATCCCACATTTCTTAATTATTCCACACTAGGGAGCACATTCCCTAGAAATCCAAGCAGAGAAAGTAGAATCTGGCTGTCATTCTCAAATTTATTTACAAGTTCAAATGTTTTATACACCTCAATTTACACAGCAGGGAACTTGGTATTACATTTTATAGCCATTTACAGTGAATAAAAAGAAAACCAATATGCATAATTAAAATTAACCTTTATTACTTCAAAAACAGATGCCAAATATGCAGTATATTTCTGTTTCTGTTTGCATATTCCTAAAATACATGTACAACTGTAACTAGTCAGCCTAGACATTTGGTATACTGGTTTATAACATTCAGAAGTTCTCCCACACTGCACTGGGATGTCACTAGTAAGCTGACAAAAATAGGCAAATAGAAAGTTATCCTGGTTTTGAAGGAAAAAAGAAATGCATGTGCTTTTACTAAAGAACTAGGTTATAATCAAGCATTACACTCAGAAAACTGGAAAATACTATGTTACTTCTAGTTTTAAGTGTAGCTACCAATTTCCATTCACGTTTATTGGCACCAGCCCAACTATTTTAATGTCCAGTATGGTAACCTCCAACATCAGTACACTCATAAAGGCCCTTTCTGCAACAGAAGTCTATCATCCCAAGTGTCTACAATTAACTGTGCAGAAAGATTATGATCAAGATGTGTTACTCCTAAAAACCAGTTCCATGATACCAGAAGAATACTGGCAAATGACTGCTCACAATCACTTCCACTTGGTTGGAAGCTGCTTGTTTTCAAAACCTTTTTGTTACCATCTTAGGAGTTCCAGAGGTTTCTGTATGGGCTGAAAGACAAGGTTTTATCCCCACCTCTACTACAAAACAGAACTGGGAATGTTATTTGAAACAACACGTTTCAAACATTTTCCGAACTACTCTTCAGTGAGCAATACCACCCACTTGAAAGAAATCATCTGTTGGATTATCAAACGCCCATACACAGTATTAGCAGAATCTAGTCCTGTAGAATCTCCAGCAGTGTAAAAGCACTGTCATCAAAGCACTGTTATCCATTTACTGCAGTAATAAAAACTCTAAGACTCTTGTCAGCAGCACATCAGAGGTCACAGGTATTTCTCTTATCCCTGCCATAGTTCTGCCCAAAACACAGTCCAGAGAGGCTTAGCCACATTTAGCCTGTTGATTTTGCATTACAGATTCTCTCCCAGCCATACATGTGTGTATTTTAACCCCAAGAGCACTGAAAACACAATCATAATGGTTCTGTCTAACATGGAGTTCCGACAATTCCCTTTAACAGAGATGCACTGTGTAGCCGCTTCACTCTGAGTCGATGTTTTGTTGCCTAAGAAGTCTTTAAAAGTGACCTCTAGCTTCAGAGAATGAGCATTAGACAGACTAGTCACCAAACCAATTTGTCAATCTGTCACACAAACATTACACAGCATGTATTGTGGGGTATCACTTCAAACACACCCACAGCAGCATGACCCAAGCAGCTCTGCCAAAACACACCAGTGTATCTGCATGTTTTTATTCTCAGCTTCAACACACTTGGCTGAACCAGAACACCGAATTCAACCCTGAGTTTTAATCCCCCTGAATAACTTATGGTGGGAAGAGCAGAGGAACCAGAGGATGAGGAACTTGCTTTATTTTGTGTGCCTTATTTTGATGAGACACAACAAACAGATGAGTAACAGAAGCTCACAAGAGACAGAATATTAAAAAGTCGCTAATGCCATACACACCAGGAAGGGAAAAAAAGGCTCTATGCTGCGTAAGACTACTGCATTGCTAGATGTACATTCTTCGAATTATCAGTATCCCAGAAGTTATCATCTTACTTCTAGTTTTTTTCCCTCTAAAACTATTTGGATTTCTTTGGCATCCAAAGTCTCGTATTTCAATAAAGCTTCTGCTAAATTCTTGTGCTCTTTTGCATGGGTCTTCAGGATATTCTTTGCTCTCTCATATGAGTCCTAATATTGGGGGGGGGGGAAGAGGGGAAAGTAGAAGGAGATTTTGAGACAGCAAAAAACAAAAAGAGCAGCAAGATTCCGCTTTAAACATCATTTCTAGCTTGAAATAAGCATTTAAAGTGCATACATTCATAGCTAGCACAGCTCTTCTCTCAGAGGTTTAAAATCTAGCTGGCATAGATCAAAAAACCCCAAACAAGAAACAAAAACACCACCCTACTTGGTGCCACCTTTGCATTTTGCAGAAGTAGGGACTAAAAAGAAAATCCTGAGAAACACCTTAGTACATATGACTTAGAAAAGACTTACCAGATTTCAAAACTTGCCGATTGATATATTTGATTTTACATTATAAGCACTGTTAAAGCATTCAAGGAATGTTCCTCAAAGACTGCAATTTTTAAAAGTTTATGAACCTCTCAAAGTATTAACATGTGCTTTTAGAAAGATGAAAGATACCCCACGAGTTACCAGTTGCTGGAAGGGGATGCACGTTGCCAGCATTACAGCTTCAACTTTAACTTCTAGCTCTACATAGATGATTCTTACATGACCAAGTCAGTTCAGAAACAGCTACAGCGAAAAAGTGTTATTAACTTAAATGTTACAAAGAAACAGTTCTCCTGCCTGTACGAGCTCAGATTACCAGAACAGTGATCTGGAAGTTCTGTGGTGATTGATGTTACAGACTTCCCCAAGCAGCTGGTACTGACCACTGTGAGGAACAGGCTATTGGAAAAGGCAACTCTCTGATCCAATATGGCCACTCCTGTGATTCTAGACCAAACCATTTAGCTGCAAGTTACGAAATGTGTGAGTAACACAAAACATTCTTATCTGTTCTAAAATATTTTATAGCTGTATTTTTCCCTATGAATTAAATAGGAAAAACACAAATCCTGACCAAACATAAGAGGAAGTCTTCAAGAGTATATTAAAGAACACAACACCATCAATTTGTTTCTCGCCACTTGTCCATGACAATCACCAAGAAGTTTTTATACGGAGGGATTTAAACTTGAACCTACATTAAGTAGGTGGGAATGCTTTTATCCACCTGTTTATTTTCACCAATACGCATTTACCAAATGAATGTAAGAACTCCATCAGAGTGGAGGAGGAGAGAACCTTACCCGTAGAAGTGTTCTTACTTCCTGTTCAATTGCAGACTGAGTTTCAGGGCTAACTTTCCCAGCATCAGTATAGGTCATAACACCAAGCTAAACAACAACAACATTAAATACTTTTATCTTGCCACTACTGCAGTAACACGCATAAAACACTGTTAGAGCTTCATCACCTATTGTTTCTATGTGCAAAGTCAGTTGTACGCTTGTTGAAGTGCTTGCAATAGAAGTAAAACAAGAAGCCTATTCATCAACTATGTAGTCAGTGCAGAGTTCTATTTCAACAGGTCACAGTACAGAACCTGATTAAGCATTTTCTTATTAAAAAAAAAACCAAACAAAATCCCTAAGCTACTAATGCTTGGGCGGGTAATAAAGATGACTAAAGAAGATTCTTTTAGAAGCCTAGAAAACTCACCATTGGTGTCCCAACCCCCAAGATAACCCTCTATTCCAAAAGGTTTCATTTTATTGGAAGTAATTTCTGCAGACATTAGTAACTTCCAAGGAAATTCTGAGGTGAAGATCTTGCAGGGTAATTTTTAAACTGTCAAAGGTTTTCTAGTTGAGTTCTCTATAGCACGGACAGCCAGAACTACTTAGTGTCTCTTATCACTAAAAAATAGGCGTCTAGTTACAGAACATTCATTTGTATCAAACCAATATTTAAGGACTGCTGATACTACCTTCTCGCTCATTCCAAATCTAGTCACCATCAGTCTGGCAATTTTAGTAGCATTGTCAAAATCACTGGAAGCACCTAGACAGAGAACAGATGTAAATTATGTTATTGATAGCAAATTAAACATGCCAGTCCACAGCTTTGATCACAAACATTTTAAACTATCAATCAGCTGACCTGTTGTGATGTGATCACTTCCAAATATGAGTTCTTCTGCTACTCTTCCTCCCATACAGACATCCATCTGTGCAAGCAGCTGGGATCTAGTTTCACTCCATCTGTCATTTTCGGGGAGCAAAGATACCTGTAAGATTCAGAACTGTGGTCAGGTAACAACAAATGGAAGAAATACTAAATCAACCTGGAAAACATTCTTGTTTATATCCAAAACAGATATAAAGGCTTTCATGCAACAGTTTGAATGCTCCGGGTCTGCTTCCTAATCTGCACACTCATCAGGTTTGCTTGGAGGTGCTTAGTCTACCAGCTGAAATAGCCTCTTACAGAGCACAAGCACCACTTAAAATTAAGCAACTTAAACCTACAACCAGAAGAAACAGAACAATCTATTCTATTAATTTCTCCTTACTCCCTACACTTGTATTGAGCACAAATCCACTTGCCTGGAAGATTCAGGCCAATGGCTTTCTTTAACTGAACTTAATTAACATTACCTTTGATAAAGTTCAACAGAAACAGACATTATAGAGGTATTTTTCTGTTCAAATGCCTGGCAGCTGAAGGCAGAATAGAAAAACTTAGGGATATCTATGCTAGAAACAAGGTAGGTAACCAGTCAGATTTAGAAAAAGTCACACTGGGCAAAGATTAACTTGATACAGGATGTTTGTGTTAGAAGTACAGTTGAGCAATGTTTCTACTTTCCAGTTCTTTAGACATTCTTCAAAGTTTCACTGTTGGGAGCTATTTTAACTGCAGCAGAATCAGACACACTTTTATTTCTTTCTTTGTATATATGAACTATCATACTAGGCTATTTAGAAATGGAGAAAGAAAGCTTTCTCCGTCACACAGGAAACATGACCAGAGAGTTTTCCAAGAGACTGCTCATAGCCGAGTATTTCAACATACTACAGTCTGCATTAATGTAATTACAACAAATATCATTGTTGGCAAATTCTTCACCAACATCAAAACAACATAAAAAACTCACATGTCCAAGTGTTGTTCCTCGTGTCATGATTGTAGCCTTGTTGATCGGCATTGCATCTTTGGTGTAATATGCAATGATAGCATGACCAGATTCATGGTAAGCAGTGATGGTTCTGTTTTTCTCATCAATTTCTACACTTCTACGTTCAGGTCCTTAAAAAGAGGAACATAAATAAACTTCTTTTGTACAGATGACCACCACAGTCCACACATTACATACACTCACATTACACACACTCAAACAGAGCACGAAGAAGTTGAGGAACAGCGTGCAAGCAAAATTAACACTTATTAAGTGCAAATGTTTATGAGTAGGATTTTAATGTCTAACATACACCCTAGAAACAAGCTGTTTTTAAAGAAAAAGGTTTAAAATGCTGTTTAAGTATCTGAGAAAAATCCATTTCTTCTCTCAAGTATGAACAGACCAGAATTTTAGTGGGTACGTCTCAGATGTTTTAGTTCAGTGTTATCACGTGACACAAGCTAGTTAAAAAGAAGCTCCAGATTTCTGGTCCTTTATTCTCCCCTTTCCTTTAGGAGTAAGTAGGGGAAGGGTAAGAAATCAAGCCTGTGTCTTCCACTATGAAGTACAACATGCAGCAATTTTGATATAAAAAAACCCAAAACAACAAAACAAACATGAAGTCTTGAAGAACTAATTCTGTATCAGATTTTACATACTACTCTCTGGTCTCAAAAGGTTCCTTTCAGAACTAGCTACCAGAAGACTTATTTGTTTAAGAGAAACCCAAACAGAACACCAAATTAAAAAAACCCAAATAACAAAACCACCCCTAACAAACCAAAAGACAACAGCATAAAAACTCTTTGTCTGCAAAAGTCTTAAGCACACAAGAAAACCTCTGTGTAGTGTAACATATATGTGCCTTTTATATAAAATCCTACCCATTAGAATTTTGTCCTTGGAGAATTCTAGTTCTTTCATGGTCACCATATCTTTTCCATCAACAGCTGCCTTTAAGGCAGCTTGATTTACAAGATTTTCAAGCTCTGCTCCAGAAAATCCTACTGTGCCTCGTGCAATTATTTCCGGATCTACAGCTGTGGAGAAAAACAAACTTGTCACAGGGTCCATACTCCTGCTGAAAAAGTTTGTAACGTGAAGATATATCAAGAAATTTAAAGCAAAAAACATGTTCTATTGAAAATAATTAATTAAATAAAAAATATTCAGCTTTAAAAGAGCTGAAGTCTAATTCTAACAGTGAACTGCTGAAGACTAGAAAGAAACACTGCCTCAACAAACTTGTAACACTACATACCAGGCAATTTTTGTGTTCTTCACTGAGACACACAGTAAAGCCACAATTGCTGGTGGAATAAGGACTAATAAATGACTGGGCTGATCTAGTATAACAACTGTTACATATGGTATTACAGTAAAGTATTTACTTACATGGATCATACTTTATTTTATTAAGGTACCACTTCAGAATTTCTGTACGACCTCTTACATCAGGCTTCGGAACAGTAACTTGCATATCAAAGCGACCAGGGCGTATTAAAGCACTAAGGGAAAAGACAATTTAATATACATACTTAAAAATGCTGCAGTAAAGTGTTACTAACAGTATTTAAGGAACAAAAATCCATCTGATATTTCTGAAGACATCTACACAGATTATGTCTGGTGCACAAATGCAACAAGTATGTTTTTCATAACTTTTTGTGAAAAGACAGGTGAAAGATATATACTACCGACCCATTCTAAAGGGTGTTTTGGGTTTGAAAATTCTGCACTGTGAACAAGGAATGCAGCTGAACAAGTTAAGCAGAAAAGCTTCCAGAAATTTTAAGTGCTCAGAAACATGCTACTTATTTCTTCATATTTAACTAAACAACCTTTTAAATGCCCCAAACTGGTGAATACACATCATTTTTAAGAGGGGAAAATAAATCAGCTACAAGACACTGGAGCAGGTTGCCCAGAGCAGACCCCAGATGGTGGCTGCTCCATTCCTGGCAGTATTCAAGGCCAGGCTAGACAAGGCTTTGAGCAACCCAGTCTAGTGTAAGGTGTTCTTGCCCATGGAAGGGGGGATGGAACTGGATGGTCTTTAAGGTCCCTTCCAACCCAAATCCTAATCTGATTATCACACACAATTTTGAAGTTGCAGTGTTTTGGACTTTTTGCTTGTTTCTTTCTTTGTTTTTCTGAATACATACTCTGTAAAAATGATCAATTCATTATACTCACTTATCTAATGCTTCAGGGAAGTTTGTTGCACCAATGATAACAACACCTTCATTAGGTTTAAAGCTGCATAGAAAAAAAAAAAAAAGGTTAAGAATGTTCTTGTTTTGGAGACAGAATTTACACTTTTTGTCAATAACTTAGTCTATTTCTTATTTTGGATGACCTCAACTAGCCAGTCAAAAACATGCTATCAAACAATATGCCATCCAAGCATGACCATGTTCAGCCCAGCAACTGGTTAAAAACATATCTGGATCCGAGCTGAACTTCTTCCTTTAGATATACAGCCAGCATAAAAAAAAAAAGAGCAATTATGTAAAATAATTGCAGTTATTGTGCTACTACAACTCCAAAGCTTCCATACGCTTTACAGTAAGGCCATTAATGCTACTGTTGGCAGTACTAGAAAGCAGTCATAAAAGCATCTCTAATCTCTATTCTTTAAAGCATTACCAAAAAAAAAAAAAAAAACAAACTCAAAAAGGAAGAAAAATTCACCCCAATATTCAAAATAGTCAGTCAAGGACCTTCTGTGCCCTCAGAATCCCTATACTTACCCATCCATTTCAGCAAGAAGTTGATTAATGGTCTGTCTTGAATAGGGGTGCATTGGAGATTCAATTCTCTTCCCACCAACAGAGTCCAACTCATCGATAAATATAACACATGGTGCATTTGCTTTTGCTTCCCCTGATAGATGAAAAATAGCAGAAGGATAATTCAACCACACAAAGAAACAGAGTGTATCATATGACTTAAGATTCTACTACTTCTATTACTCTTGGATTATAAAAAATTCTATTTGATATCACCAGAACTGTCCTTGATTTTAGCCTAAAAAAATATTCAATCTATTTCTTAAATGAAGTGATGCAAAGAGAGGCAAGGTTCTTTATTTCTATGTCAGCTTACTGTTATGCTACAAGAAATTACTGCTGAAATAGGTAAAGGAATTTATGGTACTTTGCATCCACTCTCTACAACAGTGTATTTCACAGGCTTGGGTAGACAGCATTGACCTATTAAATAAAAATAACATAACATGAAATGTGATGGTATTAAAAATATAAAATAAAAAATGCAATAATAAACTTTTAAGACCAATGACAGATACATGCATACCAGGATGCAACTCATGTCACCCTGCCAGACATATCTGTAAAATATTGATGGACAAGTCAGTCATCTAAACTTCTGTAGTCAACAGAAAGCAATGCACACTTAAAGGTACAACACCATACAGTTTGCATCCCCTTCCACGTGAAGCAAGTCACATTTCTTCTACAAATGCAAACTAGTTTCTACATTGTATATGCCTGACACCATCAATCTTCCATTTAAGAGAAGATTGGATTCCCTCCTCCCCAATAATATTTATGTGCATACTTCAAACAGAAATCCTCCTTCTGTTAAAAGTTAATTTGAGAAGTTTCATAATGCCCTTCTTATTCTGGGCCCATTGACAGGTGTGAGAAAGGACATCTCAGCCCAGTGCTACACTGTGATGATGTGAAGTTCTCATACAGATTAAAAAAAAAATAAATAAAAATGAGCAAAGTAACTGAGAAGTTTAATGTTTTTATCTTAAATTTACAATTAAATTGAATATTTACAAATGACAGTAAGTAATCTACAATGTAAATTATTCCATTTATTTATAGGACACTGCATTTCTAATTAAATTACTTCTCTCTGGGAGTGTTGTAACATCAGTTGTAATTTTTGCTGTAATTTTGCCTGACAGGCAAGATTCTACAGTTAACTCATGCTCACAGAATTCTGAGATTTATCTCCACAATTAATTTTGTATTAGTCTCATACCCTACTACTTTCCAGTAACCAGAACTGCACCTAGTCAGCACCGAACACTTAATCTTGCATGCGAAAACACTTCACAACTACAAAATATTTAACTTACTGAATAGGCTTCGGATGCGACTAGCTCCTACACCAACAAACATCTCATCAAACTCTGATCCAGATGCATAATAAAAGGGAACATCAGCCTCACCAGCTACAGCCCGTGCGAGAAGAGTTTTACCCGTACCAGGTGGTCCAACTAACAGAATACCTGAAAAGACAAACAAAAACCCAAATAACAAAACCACCAAACCCCACATAGTCTTATTACACAGATACGGTTTCTTCCATGCATTAGGGGAAATAATTTACACTTGATCTCATAAAGCTTTTAACATCCCTTTTCAGATACTGCTCATCACCTGCCATCTGAAGAATCTTCCTATAACAAATCTAGAAACACGATCCATATTCAAACAACAGACTTGTAAGGCTATCAAAGACAATACTTCAGGCTTCTGTATCCATTAATAAAGACGCTTTCACAACTCTTTGAGGATTTATTTGTTCCTCAAGTATTTTACACACATAAGGAAATCCACTACCCATGTCTAATATTATTTCAGTATTTTTCCAGATCCAAGCTAAATAAAACAGTAGTATTTAGGCCCATTTGGGTATATACTTTTTTGATTCCCTAACTAAAGGAAAAAATATTCAGAAGCTAGGCTGTAAATCAGTCCTTCAGTATAGAACAAAGCTACAAAGACAGCCACAGCAACATATGAATTTTACTTCTGCTGAGAATGAATTCTTACCTTTTGGAAGTTTACCTCCCAGTACAGTAAATTTATGTGGGTTTTTCAGGAATTCCACAACTTCTTGCAATTCCTGTTTAGCTTCTTCAACCTATACGTAAAAAACATACCACAAAATATAACCAAGCATTTTTAAAATAAATGTGTTTTGTAGGCAAGTTTTGTATTAGAGACTAAGTCTCTAATTGAGTATTGATCAAAAATACACATCAGAAAGAGGAGATAGAAGTGTAACACAGAACTTCTGTGGATACCAGGTGTCCAAGAATTTAATTCAATCTATTTCCTAGAACTGTTCATAGGAATCAATAAACACTGAAGTTGTTAATACTGAAAGAATAACCAAAGAGTTCAAGACCAGATCTGACCGACTAGATACAGAATCAAAAATACTACATCAAGATTAGTCTAATTAGTTAAAAAGAGGTTAAGTCTATTTGCCAAGGGAAAGGAGAGGGGGAGGTCCTCATTTGGCCACTGATAGCCAAAGAACAGCTGAATAGAAACAATAAAGCTATCCCATCAGCAGTGATGTGGTCACTTTTTTCTGGGAATCTCTATCTCCTGTCCTAATATCAGAAATCCAAAAGAGATGGTACTAAGAGAGAAATGATCAAATGGCATTACCATCTTCTTGTACCAATCAACTTCATGCAAAAAACAGATTAACACGGACACTTACAGCCTGGCTTTTGCTATTCTAACCTTTAAAAATGCAATTCAACAAGTCAAGAATGCACTTTCTATAAGGTATTAAAATGCCACAAAGACACCAGATAGAACAAGAATGGTTAAAACCCTCCTTGATCTTGGGTGGTCAATACATATCAGGCTTCTGCTCATACAAAGTTTCTTGAACAAAGTAAACATTCTTCAGGCTGACAATGATTAGTTAAGCAGAAAACTCACACTTTACTTCTGAACTTACCCCTTTCACGTGTTCGAAGGTGACATTTTTCAACTGGATTGGATCAACTGCAGCATCAAAGATACTTGATGTTCGAAAGCGTACTAATAGCAAACAGCAGATGATGAACAACAAATATTACACAAAGTCATTTTATTCCAAGATGAAATTTGCACTTGAATGCATATCGCCATTAAGCCACTAATTTTACACCAGCCCTTTTAACAGGGCATTTTTCCATTTACAAGTGTTCAGCAAGAATTAAGATTTATTCAAACAGAAAAAGGAAAAAATATTTGTAATTAATTCAGTGATGTGCTTTTTAGTCATCCGTAGTACAGAAAGCCAGAAGCTTTCCCTCAGTGTTTCTGCACATAACCTTTCTTGGACCCAAGTTGTAATTTAGCATGAAGTTGAAATTCTCCATTTACGTTAGTTCAGTGTTTGATCATTCCACTATTACCAACAGGTTTCTAAGATGACAATTTGGCCTGCAATTACCTAGTCGCTATAAACTAAGCTGTGATTACAAATAAAAAACAAACTGCTAGCCTGGATAACACATCATCTAAACTCAAAGACAAACACATAGATGGTGAACAGTCTGACAACTTCTCCGTTTGGTTCTATGTAAGTGTTTCACCAAAGGAATTAAAATAATTATACCAAGAGACAACTTTTGTCTCCATAAACATTTTGGCACACCATTGTCTGAAAGGCTGTAGACAAAAGCAGCAAACAACTCTTCCCTATTACCCTAAAACTCTCATAATATCAAAACATATTTAATTTGTGCTAAACGTGCTGGAAGAAACAATGCAACAGAAACAATGCAGGAAAAAAGTTAACTAACCAGCATCAGAAAAGGAACCTTTCCCAGGTAAAAATGATGAATATATAGCAAGGTAAAAACAAAGAACAAAAAGAAAGAAAGAAAGCAAACGTGATCTTCTCAAGGAATCTGTAAAAGAAAACAAAAAAAAAGTTTTAATATGGGCTGAAATAAACTACTTTCTGAATGCAGAGACAAAATACATAACTAAAACAACTTACCAAGTGTTTTTTGCAGGAATACCTGTGCTTTCAAAAATCCTTCTGCAAAACCAGTTTTAAAAGCATCCTGGTGTGCCTCTGGGATGTTTTTTGTTTTCATTAGTGCATCCAAATTTTCAACATCAATCCTGCGCTTTCTCAGGATAAAGCCCTGAAATATTTTCCGCAGCCACGTTAGTATGCACTGAGTTTTGATACATAGCTAATTTAGTAACTAGTTAGCATGGGTGGAAAAAAAACCAAACAAATGCATAATTCAGGTGCTATGGGGTTAGTTAGATGACACATGGTCATAGCTTAAGCGTGGAATCACAATGGCTCCAGCAGGGGCACCCCTGAACAGGTCAGAGCCCAATTTCAAATAGAAAACACAGCCAAAGGCAGATATGTACACAGCCAGGTTTGTACATGGGATACACTGGGAGTTATTAGCTTAAGCTTTTTGCTTCATTAAGTCAACTTAAATAATTTCCAAATGTGAAATATCTTTGCAAGTATAGCTTCGACAGAGCCTGATACATCTCATACACCCTACCAAATTTAAGACTAGCACTGAATGGAGATAGCTCTGGTTTATCTTCACCCACAGTATACCTAGTCCATAGATGAAATAAAATACATACGCCTAGAAGAATGAAGAGTTCAAAGCTAATTTACACACAAAAATAAGATCAAATGCTTTAACTAGCCTGACTTCTGTACAACCAATTAGGAGCAAAGATTATTTCAGTTAACTTGGTTTATTAAGTCCTTTGCTACTCCAAGCCTGAAGTCATCTGCCAAATTAAAAGTATATAAGTGAGTTTGTAACTTATAAACCCACCAAGTTTCAAATTTTTGTATCTTAAAAATATACTAGCCACAAGTAATGGTATTTTTTATTCTGAAAACATCAATCACATGCTGAACTGCTTAAAAAAAATACACAATCTTGTATGTTAAACTAACTGTATTTCTGTTTAAACAAATAGTTTCACTCCAAGCTATTTTTAAAAGCCACAAAAACAGAACACAAAGAATTTTATTTCTAGAATTTAAAACTGAAACTACTCTCCTGAAAAAATTCAAATAATCTTTAGAGTGGTGATATATGAAGCAAATCTGTGTATTAGTAGGAAAAAACAGTATGCTGCCACTAGCTCAAGGTTCAGAATTAGGAAATATTTTCACACACGTAAAACAAAAAACCCTTGGTAAATTGTGAAGGTTCATTCAAGAGAAACAGATGGTCTGAATAACCCCCAAACCAACTTCATAATGTTATTTGTATTTACCTTCAGAATTGAAGAAAGTGAACTTTTTGTTTCTGTGAATTGTTCAGATGTTGACTGCAGACGTCTTGCTCTTGATCTCAAAGTCTTAAAGTTCCGCGTCTGCATGTAAACTTAAAGTAGTAATAAAAAAAAAAGTTAAAAACTATTCATTACTACCACTAAAAAAAGGCCTAAGAAATTTCAGACACTATAACATGAAAAATACTATCGTGATTGAACTGAATATAATCTTCCCAATATATCCACAGTAAAAAGTGAAAAGAATTGCAAACAGCAATCTGTTTAAGATGCCTGACCAAAAAAGCAAGAACAGGAAACTGTATGAATGACACCTCTGTATTTCACAGTAATAACTGGATAAATAAACCAACAAATTTCAGTATTGTAAATGTATAGTTAAGTAATCGTGAACCATGTTTGTAACCTGACTAGCAATCAAACTGCTGGTTCCACTATATTTTCCCCATATAGTTCTTTGTTAAAATCATCAGGAGCTCACGCAGTGAATTACAGGTAATAGGCCAACCCCATCACCAACTCGGGGAACAGAAAAGGCATTCAGCCAAATTAAATCCAGGCTGGCTGACAACCATGAAACATTCAGAAGTTAATCCAGAAGGATGGGAATAAAGTTTCCTACTCTAAGGTAAGCTTTATCTAAAAGCTCAGCTGTGATGGAGATTTTACGACATAAATAACAAAAGCCAAGAGTATTTATTTTTTCACAACTACATTTTAAAATAATCACCAGTACCAGTGAATTATATAGTTTTCACTACACCTTCTGGTATAGACTAGCACCTGATAAAAGGAACTTCGGGAAGTGATCTAGTCGAAGCCCTGCTCAAAAAAAGCCCTAACTTCAACAGTCAATCAGGTACTCCTGGACCTTGTCCAGCTCAGTTTTGAAAAACTCCAAGGATTAGGATAACCCCAACACTCCAGGCCACCTGTTTCAGAATTTAGCCATTCTCATTGTGAAAATTTTCCAAACAGAAATTTCCTTTGCCTTTACTTGTAATTGTTGCCTCTCCATCAAGATGTACAAGAGAAGGGCAGCTAATATGGCTCAAATATCATTTACATCATTCCTTGCCTTCTCCTCAGCTAACTTTAAAACTTTGGATCCCTCAGCTTCCCCCGTACATTAAATGCTCAGAAATCTGCACCCTTTCTTTTGTCCCATCACTGAGCAATAGGATCCGTTTTGTCAGCATCTCTTTCAACCATAGGACACAAAACCAGACACGGTATCCAGATGTAGTATCAAAAGAACTGAATAGAGGACAATAGCTGAACTCCCTGAGCTCCTGATTACGTTCTTGTTAATGAAGCCCTGTTGCTACCCATCCCATCACACATCCAGGAGTAGTTTAAACCAGTCATGAAGCACCTTATAAAGTTCATCTGCATGAACAATAGATTCAACATACTTTTTGATTCAAAAGTAGTCCGCTCATTACCGTCTTTTAAGAATATGAGCCAGAGATACTGTCACATCTTTGAAAAAGATTCTATAGTTACACAGTGTTTACTAACATAATTCTGGAAACATACTAATCAAATGCAAAAATAACTTCATTATTTAAAGTGTTAACATCAATATAAAGCTCCCCCTGGAGGTTTACAGTATTTCCTGAGAGATGCCTCTAAGACCAAAGTAAAAATACTTTCCCAGAATAAGAAGATACTACAGAGATTAAAACTAGTGTAGTTTGTTTCATACCTGGCCAATTCCGAACATCTGAACAGAAGTTTTGGAGGGGATTAGGATGCTGTCTGTACAAACAAGATGAGCGCAAAACACTGAAAACATCCACGAAGCCTGTAAAAAGATACAGCAAAGTATAAATACACCCAATATTAAACAACAGCTAAACACTTCTTCTTCCACAGGATATTAATTCTATTTTACTGTGGTCCTTCAGGCATCTGTAATTAAACTGTCATGAATCTGAAGGACCAGCATTCAAACATTTAGTTCCAAAGGCTTTAAGGCACAGATCACTCAGTGGCACTTTAAAACAGACTATGTATAAAGTATAAAAAATTTTAAACTACACTAAGTCTACTTAATTGTACAGTCCTCATTCAACACAGAAGCAAGAAGAAATAAAATAGGGCTGTCATTTATCTGTTGTATAGTTACCAGAAGTTAAAAGAACTCATCCTCATTTAGCAGGTAAGAATTATCAAAGAAACGTCAGAGACCTGGGGAGAGGGAAAAAATTGACGCCAACCCTACATATGCTGTCTTCATAGTAACTTAGAAGCTAATGTAATCATAAAAAGGGTGAGGGTTATTTTTTGGTTTATGTGTTCTGAGAAAGTTATTACATCAATTAGATATATCTAGGGTAGCAAAAAGAACCCCAAAAGTTCCTAATTTTTTTTTGAAGTTATATGATTGTAATAACAGCTTACAAGCCAGCAACTGAAATACTGTAGAACTATGGGAAGAAGAAAAAAGTATTAGCTGTTAATTCTACCATATTTTATATTCCGTTATTTTCTATACTACTGCACATTGGCTAATTTAATATAATGTAATTATGAACATATTAGTTTAATAAAACAGAAGTACTCTCCTGATTTCATGCACAAGTACATGCACAACACACATATATAAATAGTAACAGTCATCCATAGCCTGCAGTGTCACCTACACAAAAAGTACCTTCTTGAAGATTTAGCGTCTCCCTCGCCTGTGGCAGTTTTCCACCTATAACCTTGCTTTGACCATCAGTCTGATAAGCTTCCAGGTCAACCCAGCAAAGCTCTGAAGCATTTGCAAGTCAATTTGGGAAACTGCCTCTGGGCTAATTTCTTTATATCTCATATCACAATGCAATTTAATACTTTTTCCTCTAACAGTAACCCTGAGATATTCTTCTTTTTCTCCAAACTGCAATACCACAGGCAGTATCTCAAATGTCAGCTATGTGCTTCTGTTTCCAACACATTTTTGAACACCTACAATGGCCTTGTTTTTGTATTTTAGATTAATCCCAACAAAGTACCTTCAACTGTTAAGGATCCACGCTTTCTTTATTTCAGTAATTAAATACTCTACATGGACTGTTAACAGTTTTCCACCCATAATTCCTTTCTAATTAAAGTCCTCATGTAATGTCCCTTCAAGCAAAAAACTTTACATAAACAGGAAATATTCATGACTCTGTTATGTTCTTCATCAGGGACTGTAGTGATAGGACATGGGGTAATGAGTTTAAGTTTAAACAGGGGAAGTTCAGATTACATATAAGTAAAAAGCTCTTTGCTGTGAGGGTGGTGAGGCACTGGAAGAGGTTGCCCAAATAAGTGGTAACTGCTCCATCCCCGTCAGTAGTCAAGGCCAGGCTGGACAGAGCCTTGGGTGACATGCCTAATGTGAGGCGCCCCTACCCATGGCAGGGGGGCTGGAACCTGATGATCTTAATGTCCTTTACAACCCTAACTATTCTATGATTCTATGAATGTAGGTTAGTATATTAGTAAAATCTCATTTCTTCTACTTAGCGAAAAAATTCACAGGCCATCCTTGGGAGGCAATGCCCTTGTACTACTGCTGAGTCCAAACAATGTTAAGAGCAGCCAAATTCAAATCTGAATTTGCAGAAACAATTCCAAAATCCAGGCTGAATTTTCTCAAATTCCCAAGATTCAAAAGCACTACTCTAGAGACAACCTATACACAATAAAAAAAACACATTAATGCTCTTTATTAAACCTTTTTAAAACTCTCAAGTTATCTACAGCACATGAGATTAAAGAATAACTGTGTTCACCTTTACAATTTACCTCCAGTTTTCATAAGCACTTTATTCTGAAACATACCATGCTTATTTTCAAAGAAGGATTCAGCAGAGATGTACGACGTATGCCACTGTGAAGAGACTTTGTTTTCTAGACAGTAGCCAGGAAGTAACCTGTTCATCAATTCTTTGAAATGGTTCGCTTTCAGATCAGACAATCCCAGATCTCTTAAATTAAATACGGACTGAAAAATATAAATAAAAGTTCAGAATTTACTTAAGATTACCTTAGGGGGGAAAAGTTTAAGAATAACGGAGTTAACATTTTGCTCAATACAGCATCTGTAATTCACAGTTCAGACTGAAACAAAAATTTCTAAGTGAAGATAAACAAATTAAAGGACACAATCAAAGAAGGAATATTTGCTACTGTCAGTACAGAATAACTTTTCCATTTGCACACACTGATATTTTGCCACCATACATTTATGACAATGCATTTTCTTTCAGATTTAGTCTTTTTAACACCTTCCTGCTCCCTGAGTGAGGCAGGCACAGAAAAAACACAACACTTTTCTAACTCTTAATACTCTTAATGACAGCGCAAATGCAGAGTGTGAGGTGCAATGATGTACAGCAATAGCCATCCATTATGTTTTTATTAAGTGAGCAAATAGCAAAATCCCCCCAAACTATTTTTTATTAGCTTTTTGCTATCCTTTTTGCAGCCAGTGCAGATGCAGCAGCAGCACAAAGACTGGATAGTGTACCCAGAGTTAAAACCTTAAAAAGCCACAGGGTGTGTAGATACACAATAAAAGGCAAAAGTTTCTATGGGGTAAAGGGTAAGTACTAGGATATGGGATTTCCTATAAAGCAAATTAACTATTTAAAAAAAAAAAAAAAGGATAGAAGGCACATACACTTGAGTTACTAAAGAAGTAACCCTGATCAAAGTAATTTTACTCTTGTGTTTCACAGGAGAAAAACTTTTCAGGAAGAGCATGTTTTAAGAAACACATATTAGTGTGGACCCTTTAAAATATCTGTCAGTGTTTGACTTTTACAGTGGTTTAAAGGAACAGCTCAAGCCTTCCTACTTTGGCATAAATAGCTGTCTGGAAAAGTACTGCAGTGCTAGGGGGGTGTTAAAAAAAATAAAATTAGAGAAAATGTGCATTTTCTGTGACCCTTCAGAACAGGTTACTACTTCCAAACACATACTTAACTTTGCATTAGAAAAGTTTCACTTTCTCAAATGATGGGTTTTGCCACATAGTTCAGCTTTATTTGATACTAGAAACGCATTTACTATGTCAGCACTTGCCGATTTAACATATGAGCTTAACCTTTATTTAAACTTATTATAATCTAATCAACTTGCTTTAAGAACTCCCTTTAAAAATCCTGAGACACTTTTTTAATTCTTATTTTTATACTTTTATCATGCTTGGAGGAAGCAAACAGGTGTACGATGGATCAGAGAAAAAATATTAAATGCGAAGATCCTTTTGTATTTAAAGGAGACTCTTGCTGAGTAGAAAGACAAATATAGAACTGAATAAATGAAACACATTTTTAGTTTCATTCAATAATCCAAATCTCCCCCTGAAATCAATTTTTATCACCAGAAGCAAATACTGGATCACAAAAAAGAAAAAAAGAAAAAAAGAAAAAAATAAGTAAAAAACCACAATGGAATCACAGCTTTGCACTTTCTTTATTTTGATTTTCAATGTGAAGAATAAAAAAATGCCTAAGGAAAATTTAATATATCTTCATAGAAAAATATGAATTCATGAAAATATTCTATTTAATATCTTAAAAACCCTCAACATATTTTCTGTTACAGCCCTTTTTCTCATACACAATAATGAAACAAACTTTGCTGGAACTCAGTGAGCGAAAAGATAAGAGGTTTATTAACAGAAGAGTTATTGTTACTTCAGAGCAAGAAACCTTAAGCTGAAAGTGAAAACAAATCCCATCCTCATTTGCAAATTAGTACCAAAACAAGTACTAGCTTTTTTTCTTGCTAATGAAGTATGGTATTTTTGTGGAATCCTTAATGACAAATCACAGACTAAAGTTCTGCCAAAAAGTTACATCTATGTGTTAACGTTCTGTTTTGTTCAGTTACATTATATTATTTTATTAAACAAGTAAAATATTAAATTCCCTTAAGCTAATATTATTCAGATTTAGTTCAGTTAAAAGCAAATCACCACTTTTCCCAAAGGTTTTTTGTACCTCACTCTTCTGAGGATCCTGCTCTGGCGAAGCGTCCCTCTGAACAGAATGTACGGATGCTGTGCTGGCAGTAGTAGTGGAGCTTTTTGGTGAATGAAAGGCATTAATAAGGTGACTCAGAGGAACAGTAGCCTGGAAAGAAGGAAAAAAAAAGGTTTTTTAAACTAATTAAACACCCCCCCATTCCAAACCCCGATTTATAATCGGATAACTTGTACACTGCCTTCCAACTGAGGACCTCATAATAAACCACATGATGTTAGCTTCAACACCACAGTGTCAGACGACACCTCTAAAGACAAAAAAAAAACCACAAACAAAACCAACCAAACAAGAAAGTTAAGAAAGTTTACATATGCAGGACAGATTAGCAGACCACAAAGCTTGGAAGATGGGAAAATGAAAAAAAAAAAAAAGGCTACATTTCCTGATTTTCAAACAGAAGCATGGTTTGAAGAAAGTAATTGCTAGATTTCAAAACAGAATGGTAGAGATCATCAACACTTAAGAGATGCAGAGACTGCCCTTAATTTGCACTTAAGCCAACGTTCAGTTACAAAAAAAGAGAACTTCTTACAGATATACATAAACACTTCCTTCAGAATACTTTTCTATTTTTTCTTTTTTTTTTTAATGTATCACTTGCTTGCTGCGTTAGATATGTACTGTTGCAACCAGAGACAGAACAAAGACTGTTGATGCCTTTGATAAATATTACAAACTTAATTATTTCACAAAACAAAACCTTGTGAAAGGATGTTTTTCTCTTGTAGTCACGAGGCTCTCATTAAGTCAATTAGCTAACATTTCAAATAGGTGTGTTTTCCTCACACAGCAATAAAAACACAAAAAAGGAAACACAATCAATATAGGGAGAAAGAGAGAGGGAAAACAGTAGCCAATTACTTTACTGAAATGCCTGCAAGGTGTCCCCATCTCTTGAAATTAAAACCTGTTTAAAATCTGTTTACAGTTATTGTCACTTAGGCACTTCTCTATGGAAGAAATGTTCACTTAAAATGTTCCTGATTATTGATCTCTGCAAGACAAAGCTAAGATCATCAGCCTGATAAGACTTCACAACACAGCACAGCCACAGAAGAGAAGTAATACACTCTTTAAACATGAACAGAAAGAAATAGAAAAAAAGAGAATAGTAAATGAGGTACTCCACCTCTTTAGTAGAACACTTTAATTTCTGATTTAAATATGAAATATTGTAGTATAATGATTTTTACATTATCCCTGGACAGATATCCAAGCAACAGATCTCATCAAGCTGGCTCCCTTGGAACAGAAAGCTCAGCGGCTGCTTTTGAATAGCACAGAATCATGAGGATTTATCAACATCTCATTAATTCAGAGATCACCATTCTTAAGTTATTACTGATTCCTGTACTGTTTTCAAAACACCACGTATTTTAATTTTTGGAGTAGTACTTTTATAACTGGAAATATCTATCTTTTTCTCTAAATTATACAAGGTATTCCCCAAAGTTCCCCATTTCCTTTCTTGGGATCCCACTTTAGCAACATACCTAAGTACCTAAACTATCCTATACAAAGCATATGCACATATCACAGTCAGTTCTGCAGTTCAGCAGTACTCAGTGACACCACCTGATGAATCAGAGTATAAATGCCTAGATGCACCATGTATCAGGGCTCCTGCTCTAGCACATGACCATGGAGAATATATGGTACAAATAATTCCAACACCTCCAAAATGCCTCAATCTTATTACATGTCACAGAGCCGGGGTGCAACTCTAGCTGCTGGAATGACACCCAACCACAATATCTGACTGAGCCTCTGCCTATGGCAAAGGACATCCTTCCACAAGAACTTCCATCTCTGTGTTGACTAGAGATCAAGAGAGACAGTGCTGTGAGAAATGAAAACTGCCTCAGAATTAATTGCACAAAGTTATAATTAAATTCGTGGAGTTTGCATGGTAAAACCATAAAGCTTCCATAAGTCAAAGCCAAAATGCCAACCGCTAACCACACTGACATTTCACTATGCTAACAAAAGCAATTAACACATTCTCCACATCTGGCAAGAACAATGGAATTCCACTGTGAAGTAACACTATCACGTACTAATCCCCCTAGCTCAAAACATAAACCACACTGGTTCAGCTCAAAGTCCATAAACCCCGCTATTCCCATCAGACTATCTAACAAAAGACGACTTTCTGATTGCATCCAGACTGTTCTGTATAACAAATAATTAAGGGATTCTTCCTTCACGAGCTCTTGCAATGCTTAAGTTTCCTTTTGGTTTCCACTACCCCCCGTGACAATCAACAGCACAGTTTAACTTCAGCTTTAATAACACGGCCGAAACGCCATCTCCAGGCCACGTCTTCATTTCATATTTGACAAGCTTTTACCTTCTCTCTCCTCCATTTACGTACTTTTTTCCACAAGATAAGAACCCTCGGCCACCGTAGCCCCTACTCAGCGCCACCAAGCCGGCAGCCCCCCCGCTACGCGGCCCCCACACCCGCTCAAACGCTCTCCAAAGCTCCCAAAATGCGGCAGCAGGCTCTCGGCCCCTCCAGCCGAGGCCGCAGCCCTGGGCCTCCCGCGTGCCTCCGTCCGGCCCCGCGGCCTCTGCCCGACCGCGAAATGAGTTCCCAATGGGGAGGGAGCCCCAAGCCCGGCGAACTGCGCACGGCCAAGGGCTGGGACCACCACCGGTAGACTCCGCCAACCCCCTCACCTGAGGCTGCACGGTTGAGAATGAAAACATCCTCCCAGCTGGGACGGCGGCGGCGACGACCACAGGCGCCTCTTCCGCTTCCCAGCACAGACGCAGAGGCTGTGCCCACCCGTGAGGCTCTGCCGCTCAGTCCCTGTGGCAGCCGCCGCCGCCGCCGCCAGCAGGAGGACCCTGCGGCTCCGCTCCTCGGTAAAATGGCCGCCCCTACGGCGGGCGGTGACAGGCCCAGAGCTGGCCCGGAAACGGCTGGAGATGGTAGACCTTCCGGGCCGCCTCTCCCTGCCCTCTCCTCCCTCCGTTCCTCTCGTTCCCCGTCTCCCCGAGCAGCCGTCGCTTAGCAACCCCTGCTGTCCTGGCTGCGCCGCGTAGAGGGTCTGACCATCAGTTACCGCAGGAGGAGGCGGGTGAGGGGCAAATCATCCTCCCGGGCAGACCCGCCTGCAGGGGAAGCCGGCCGGCCCGGGCCGGGGCAGCCCCGCGGGGTGCCGCTGTCGCCCGGGAGCGGTGGAGCTGCCCGGGGGCCATCGCCTCCGGGAAGTGGCCAGAACTGGGCTTCTCGCCATTCTTAACTAAGGGTGACAGGCAAGGAAGGGTGGCAGGCCAGGGACAGCCAGCGGGACTGGGCACGGGGCGTGCTCAGGCCTGCCTTCCTCCAGACACCTCTGCAGAGGAGAGGGTGCTTTGGGCCATAGGGACTCCTCTGGACCCCACACACCAGGCCGCTGCTCAGGCCAAGGTTGGAAAGGGCAGAGCTGCACTGTGCCCACGCCAAGGTGTGCCTGGGGAGCTGCCACTGCAAGCACAGTGCTATGTGTCTACCAGCGCAGCCGAGCAACAGCAGGAGCAGCGCCATCAGTGGAGCTGCTGCATGTGGAAAGGTTTGTAAGAATGTGTGTCATTTAGGACACATCCCATACAATCACACTCAGGATGCCATCCTTAAGTACTGGAAATATTTTCAGGGAGTTAAGAGTATACCACGTGTAGGAAAAAAAAATAACTGGAATCATTAAACTAAATACCATTATTCACATTCAGTTAAAATGTCATTTAACAGATGATACAGGCACATGCATCTATAAAGGGCAGAATTTGGTCTGATAATCATCCTTTTTCTATGCCTTGTACTATTTTTTTGCATGTGCTCTCTAATTATTTTATAGGTTTGTTAACATTTTATTTCACCTGACTGCTCTCTTCCTTTTCTCACTGAAAGTACTACCCCCACACTGACTTACCGCGATCTGGATCAGTGCAGCCACAATGCTGCCTCCCCCTGCCTTCATGCACATCTCATGTTTTCCACTTGCATTCTTGTGATCACAGTGATGCGTCTGGGCTAGCTAATTTGGCAGAAACCTCACCCAACAACAAAAAAACCCTAAAAGGTGAGGAACATTTATCTCGATCCACCCCATGAAGCAGTTTCCATGCAACTGCTGCCTCAAGGGAAGGGAGTGAATGGTCTTAGGTCATCTCTTAGATGAGCTCACTTGTAGCGGAACACACGCTGTCCCGAGGGTAAAGTTCCACAACTGGAATAACCTGATGTCAGCATGTCATGCCAACAAAAGGAGCAATCAATTGGTCCTGCTCTAGGCTGGGCTTCTCTGCTGAAAATTGCTGCCAAGGAGATATGGCTAAACTAATGTACAGAGTTAAAGGACAAATACAGCCAGTGGTAACCCGTACTTAATACCAGTATAGGAAGCTAATTTAAAACATATTTTTTACATTTGCTCATTAAATTGCACCTATTACTGGGATCTGTGGAGTTGCTGCACTTTTTCACAAGCACAACCATGGCCTCCCTGTGCAGTGTGAGATTGTAAGTAGTGATGGCGCAAGGGATAATGGCTTTAAACTATCAGAGAGTACATTTGGATATTAGGAAGAAATTACTCATTGTGAGGGTGGTGAGACACTGGCACAGGTTGCCCAGAGAAGCTGTGACTGCCCCAACTCTGGCAGTGTTCAAGGCCAGGTTGGATGGGTCTTTGAGTGACCTGATCTAGTGGAAAGTGTCTCTGGTCATGGCAGGGAGGGTGGAATCACATGATCTCTAAAGTCCCTTTGAACCCAGACCATTATCTGATTCTATGATTCTGTGTATTTTAAAGCAAAACAAGGGCCTGATGAGACTGTGTTAACAGGGACCCACGGCTCTGCACTGACCTGTGTAGACAGAGCTCTTTCCTGATGCAGAGACTGCAAGAGAACAAGTCAGATGCATGTGAGTGTATCATGAACAACAACATAAGTGCAGTAATGCAAGGGTTAAAAGAATGACCATGACAGCAAATGAGAGCGGTAAATCTGGTAAACTGAGAAAAGCTGTGTAAGCTAAGAGCAGAAGGCCTGCCTTCTGATAAGGCTGTACTATCACAGGTGATTTGTCAAAAGGCCTCTGCTCTGGGAACAGAAGGATGGCAGCAAGGTCACTGCACACTGTAAATTGCCATCCCTGCCCTGGCTGTCACAACAGGAAGTCAGGGTGTAGACATGGAGATACTCAAACCCAGGAAACAAAACAGGGAGCAGCCCTGCCTGAGATTAAAGGAGGCTGAAGTATTAAAAAACTGGAGTAATGACCCACTGCCAAATTGGAAAGCTAAACGGCAAATTCGGTAGCTATTACTTAGACCAAAGCTTTGACAGATTGCCCTAATGAATGGTCTAAAAAAAACCCTAACCCACCAGAACAGAATGCAATGCCATGGGAGGGGTTTAACGGCTACATGCAATAATGAGGAAATGTTTAAGGAGCCCTTCTGATCAAACTGGGAAGGCTGTCACAGGGCAAAGTGCTCTAGCCAGGTACCGTGACAAGAGCCTATCGGAAACACTTGCACCTACAGCAACACCCTCAGACCTCGAAGGTGACATCACAACCAATTTTATTCAGCTTCACTGTGCCAACAGTGAACACTTAACTCCTGGCTGTGAGCAAAGCTGAGCGCGCTGCTAACCGGACACCACCAGCAGCACGTGGGACACCGGAGGGAGGGCACCTCGGCAATCACAGAGGGTGGTGCAAAGCGGCTCTAAAGCACCACTCCTCGCCCCGCCGGCCGCCATTACAACACTCCCCTCCGCCCTCTCAACAGCTGCCGCGAGAGAAATCTCGCGAGAGCACCCCCCACTTCCTCCCCCGTGCCCGTCCGTTGGCCGGCGACGCCTGAGGGGCGGGGCTCGCGCTGCTTTGAATCGGTGCCGGGCGCTAGGACTGGGGCTCGACATGGGGACGGTGGAGCCGGTGACCGAGGCCCGGCCGGAGGAAGGGGATGGCATTTTCGCGGCTGGTCCGAGGCGCCTGGAGGTTCCCCGGCCACCCTCCATCGAGGAGTTCACCATCGTGAAGCCCATCAGCCGTGGCGCCTTCGGGAAGGTGTACCTGGGCCGCAAGGCTGGGAGGCTCTATGCCGTGAAGGTGAGGGGCCGGGGCCGCCTCCCCGTTCTCTGCCGCCCTCGGGGCTCCCTTATTGCTTCTTTGCTGCCAGGTGTCGCGATGCTGCCGCACTTCGCTTTCGTTTAACCTAGCGTAAGGGAAAGGGTGCCCAACGGAAGCCTACCCCGACCCGAGTCCCCTGCCTTCTGACTCCTGGGCTTCTAGGGAGTTGCCGCTGTTCTGGAAGGAGCCCGGTGTCTGGGAGATGGGCGGGCCGCATGACTGTTTTAGCTTTCTCCTCACAGTCCTTTTTCCCTGAAGGCTTTGGGTAGGAGGCACGTGATAACGACGACTGATTTTTAGAAGTGCCTTAGCTGTCGGAGAGGGCTAAAAGCTTTCCGAAGTGCCACCGCGCTATTCTCTTCTCGCTTGTGAATACTTAACTAGAATCGAATTTATGCAGCTGTTATGCTACAGGAAGGGTGTTTTCGCATTTAAGTGAAAAGTCGGCCTCTGATATGTATAAAGAAAACAAATTATTTAAAGAACTTTTGCTGAGTACACGTTTTAAAACCCTTACATTTTCTATGTTGACATGCAAAAGATTGAAAGCGGGGCTTGCCAATAGTAAAGACTTTACAGATGGTTTGTGTGAGCTTGACTTTGCAATATAAAGGATTATAACTAGCTGCATAGTACACAAAGTGCAGGCAAAGTAAAACCAGTCATGCAAAGTGGACTTTGTTCTTCAGAGCTGTGTATGTCTATTTACGTGATTTTTACTATAAACATTTTGAGGTGAAAGCTTATTTGTAAACTATTGTCGTGAAGTTTATGGGCTGTTCACAGCTACAACCTTTAACACATGCTAAAATATTTGTACAGTTAAGGTTAACACTTATTAACAGTGCAGTTCTATGTGTTCTGTGTTTATCTTGGATTTTTTAATTTTTTTTTATTACCAACTGTGATAACAGTAATGTAGCAGTGAAAGCTAGTTTCCTGCAGCTTAGGTGCTGCATATAGAATGGTTTGGTTGCATTACTTCAGTATCTTACGCAAGTTTATTGGAAGGTTTGTGACCTAAAGGCTTTTGTGTAAATTCTTTATTGTTGTTGCAATGAGACTTATGGATTATTCAAGCTACAGAACTTTGTGCTAGGCAGTTTTTACCATTAACATCAACACTTATGTTGATGGTATCAAATTACGTTTCTTGATGTGTTGCTGGTTTTAAATGTTACCAAATTCTGTTATTGAATGCCAGTGGTAGCTGTGGATTCAACTTTTTAGTTGTGTTGCATAGAGAATGGATGAATTAAATTTGCTTCAATTTTCCAGTGTTGCTGGACTAAAGATGTTGAAGTGGGCAAATTTTCAGGGTGTATGCAGTGCTTGCTTAAATACCCATCAGCTGTGCTTTTATGCACCTTCTTTTCAAGGTTATGTTAACTGGCCATCAACATAGGTGAATACAGGAATTAGATTCTAAATCACAGTTAAGCTGCTTATTTCTTCATTGTGAGTTGCATGCCTTTGAGGCTTCTACCCAAGAAAACAAATATTTGTTGGGTGACTTGATTGTAAATTTAAATAAAGATAAAATTCATTGCTTTCTCTATAAAATTAAGAATTGGAGACTGGAATAGTTGCAGTCTTGCACTTGAGGATGCCAAGATAGAATGGCTTACTGCTGCACACTTCAATCCTCAGAACATACATCTCAGCCTCTGAAGAGCTGGAAGGACTGTCAGCAAGTGCATATCTAAGCATTGAACAAGCCTTTCTGGTTCTGAGTTGTATACTGTGGATAAGAGGATTAACTCCAGGCAGCTTAATTTCACCTACAACCTAAACACTCATTTTCGAGTGTGTGCAATTGTAGTTAGTATTGGTAGTGTGATTTCCATTCAAGGAGTGAATTAGGAGGAGAGCAATTGAAAAAGGTTCTTTTACATCAGGTTCCAAATTATTTCTGCATGTGAGGTTGTAACTGTTTTATTTGTATGTATGCATGCAAGATAAGCAATATATGAACTGACTGATGAACTGTGGTTTGAGCAAATAAAAGGATGTTTAGTTGATTCTGTTTTGTTTTTCAGGTGATGAAAAAAGCAGATATGATCAACAAAAACATGGTTCACCAGGTCCAGGCAGAGAGGGATGCATTGGCTCTCAGTAAAAGTCCTTTCATTGTGCACTTATACTACTCACTTCAGTCAGCTAATAACATCTACTTAGTGAGTAAATAAATGATTCTGGTGGTTTATGATAGGATTGAAAGTGGAGTGCAGAGTTTTATTCATGTCAGAAAACTATTTTTGTGATGGTGAAAGTGAACAGGGAGTGGACTTGCTTGCTCTCTTGGTATGATTGAACAAGTAAAATATTTCTCTTCTCCTGGTACCTTTTGAAATCTTGCTACCTTTTTCCCTTTTTTACATGAAAGTCTTTTTCTAATAGGTAATCTGAGGAATATGTAGAAATCTTAGGGAAAACAAAACAAGAAACCATTCTGCTCAATCAGAATCCAAGTAACTGAAAAATGCTCTGTAGCTCACGTAAAGGAAATCTGTTTTACTTGTTGTCTGTGGTCAAAATTCATGATGGTGGTTGGCCTAGATGACAAGAGGATAACTGAGTGGGACAACAAAATGCTAGTCCACATGGAGCACTGTGGAGTACAGAGGGCTTGAATATGATTTTATATGCTGCCTCCACATGAAAATAGTATGGATTAAGACTTTATATAAGGGTCTGACTTATTGCTTTGTTTGCTATAAGGACAGACAGTGAACAACTTGATTAAATTGAGGCGAGTTGTTCTGCACTCCTGCAATGCCTTTCGGGTGTAAATGAAGGCTTCTTTTCCTGGAATCTCTGTTTATCTGCTGTGTAGAGGAGTTCAGGGTGAAGGATTTTAAAGCAGATGCTAGTCATACATGTGGAATAGTATTGTATGTTGTAACCTAAGTGCTGATGAGATTGACAGAAAACCCCATAAATTCATTCTTGTTATTGAAAAGTGAGCTTCTGAAACCCTGCTGACTTTTCTTTTATATTGACTATGACATGAGCCATAATAATGTGTGGGTTTGATTATTTTTTGTGTGTATTTTTGTTAAGCATGCGTTTTTTTTTTTTTTCTTAAATACAGTAGTTCTCACTGTATACATTCCTGGAAATTTACATTTATTTCACAAGGCTCAGATCTGAATTTGCTATTGAGTATAAATACTTGCAAAATAAAATCATTGAGATACCTGTTCTATACAAACCAGATACCAGTGGTATTTGGCTTCAGGCCTTGAGCTTTGCAGAAGCGCTTTGTAGTTTATTTTCTGTAATACAGAAATCTTTCAGAAATTAAGAAGCTGAGCTGACTGCATGAGTTGAGAGCTGACTATTGAAAGTAGGCTACCCAACTAAAATCAGCAAATGGTCTATTAAAAGAAAAATGTTTTATGGCCTTCATAATTTGAAGTCGTAATTTTATCCGAGCGAAAAGTATCGTGTGGGAAATGAAGTTTGAACAAGGAAGCTGCTTTTGTTTTCTGCTCTTTGAAGTCATGTCTTCCTAGGGGTGAAAGATATTTTATGTTTGCAAATTTTAAATCTGTTAGAAATGTTAAATTTAAAACATTTGAATGGCAGGTGATGGAGTACCTTATTGGTGGAGATGTCAAATCTCTTCTCCATATTTATGGATATTTTGATGAAGAAATGGCTGTTAAGTATATTTCTGAAGCAGCATTGGCTCTTGATTATCTTCACAGACATGGGATAATCCACAGGTAAAACCTACTTTTTGTTCTGTTATGCATAAGCTTCTGGTAGTTTGAGGTTTTAATTTTTCCCTCAAACACATAACCAATCGCCGTTTCGTAGTAACAGCTGACTCGCTAGAGCTTCTGAAAGCTCTTTTTTCATGTGTATATTGCAGCAATGTCATGAAACAACAATTAAAATCTTTCCATATATGTTAATCAGACAAACATACTACACTGCTTTCCCCTGCATGCGAGTTCTGAGGTGTATTAGTAGCTATGCTGCCTTCTAGGTCCCCTCCCCCTTTTAAGTGATAGTTCTGGAGCCCTCTGGGTACTGCAAACATGTAACTGTAGGACAAAGGGACATTCACTACTCTAGTGCTCCTCTTGTAGTGAGAATTCTTTGTGGAATTCAGTAATGCCACACAGAGAGCATACATGAAAATTTTTACTGGGGGCTTGCTTGTCATATGTGGGAGCTACACATTAGTAAATGTTGTGATGTTAGTACTCACAAAAAAATTTTTAAACCTGATGAAACAACTCATAACATGCATGGTCATTTTACAGGCTGATATGTTTGTACAGTATTTAGTGCTAGAAGTGTTTAGTTGTTTTGGTGCATTCCTCCAGTTGGAATCTTATGCTGGCTAAGAGATGTTACTGGAAACCAGCTATAATCAATGTTTTGTATTGAGTGTTTCTGGTTAGGTAACTTTCTTAATATTGCTCAGTCGTCTTTTTGCTGACTTGAATTATGTTCATGTCTTCAGGGATCTGAAGCCAGACAATATGCTCATTTCTAATCAGGGCCATATAAAGTTGACAGACTTTGGGCTTTCCAGAGTTACTCTGAATAGAGGTAAGGGTTGTCTGTATCCTTTTGCTTTTATTGAATTGTGTGTTTGTGTCCCCATATTGAATGCTTTACATCCCCATAGAGGGCAGCTTTCAATTAAATAAGCACAAATGTTGCCCTAATATCTGTTTTCTAGTAGGTAAGTAGTAATAAGGCTCATGCTATAAAGGGTGTGCTCTATGCCTTGCGCTTCAGAAGCTAAAATACTTGTTCTTTGGCATGGGGGTGCATGAAATATGATCTAGAGCCATTTCCTTTGAGGGGTATGGATTTCAAGGTTTTCTATGAAGCTCACTAAGAGAATTCAAATGGTGAATGAATAATTCTGGCTTTTTCTTTGTGTTTCTCTAGCTATTTCTGTGCTTGTATGTATTTTTTCCAACTTGAACCTTCCTTAACGTGAAAGACAGGAGGAGTTGGTGAATCTCTAACAGAAGATTATAAATCAGTGCTTTAGTATATGAACATACTGTTTTCAAGTAGCAGAAAATATAGTTGAATAGCCAAATGACTGTCTGGCACAGGCAATAGGCTGCATGTCTTAAGGTGAATAGCCAGTTCCTGAACTAGTTTGCATCTCCAACCCTTTAGCTGTGTAAGTCAAGCTAATGCCACACAGCACCAGGGTTTTTTTTTTCCTGTTATATTTGGTGTAGATGGATTTTGTTGTTTTGTGGGTATTTTTTGGTTTTGTGGGGGCTTTTTTGTGGGTTTTGTTGTTGTTTTTTTTTTTTTTTTTTCTGTTTTTTTTTTTGGGTTTTTTTTTTTTAGGCAGCTGCTGGTGGGTACATCCTTTTTATTGAGTTAAAGGAACATAGGAATTCAGAGTTGTCTATGGAGTTTGCCTTTAAATGTATAGAGGAAAATCCTAAGTTTACTGTGTTTTCAGTAATATGCTGCTTTAATTGATAAGTTCTAATGGGACATACTGTGTCTAGTTGAACATATGTAAACTATAAGCTTAGTTGGCTTTATTGAGCCAAAAATGGCGTCTAAGGTTAAACTTTCACCTATGAAAAATTTGCCTGTAGCTTTGTTGTGATGTCTTTGGAAGAGAAGGCATGCTTTGAATTATTATTTACTATCTTAGCCCACAGGCAATAGGCCAATTGCTACCAAAACCCAAAGCTGCTATCGAGTTACAATACATAACACTTCCAGCATGATATGTTGGAAAGGAAATTGGACTTTAACAGTTTCTGTACTTATAAACTGTAGTTTTATGATATACAGGAAGAAACAGCTTGTCTTGAATAAGTATGTATGGGTATGTCTTCAGTTGGGTTTGGTGGCTTCTTCTGTATATTTGTCCAGTATGTGGCTAAATTTTTTCCCCCCTCTTAATAAAACTTAAGCAAATTTGCAGGCATTTACTTATTTAATAGCAAAAGCAAAAACTGACCTGCTTTGTATCTTTTTCTGTTTGTAGAGATAAATATGATAGATATCCTTACTACACCATCAATGGCAAAGCCAAAACAAGACTATTCACGTACTCCAGGACAATTGTTGTCTCTCATCAGTTCTCTGGGTTTTGTAAGTAATTTTCACCATCTTTAAGTACTTAATTCTTTTGGCTTGCTTACTATTTTTAACGTAATAATAGGAGTGTTAAGGCTATACTTGCATCTTTTCTGCTAGCTGGTAGCAGGACTTGTTTCCAGTACCTTGAAGTTCTGAAGTGATTACCTTGGACTATGTTTCAAACTGCTGACTGTCAGTTGTGCTTCAAAAAAATTGGTAAATGGGCATGGCTAAACTCCAGTGCAGACATAATAAAGTATGTGTGTGGTTACACTCCTAATCCTGGATATTTTGTTCAGACTTCATTAACTCATAACTATGCTTCTTCCTGTTTGGTAGTATACTCCTGTTGGAATGAAAATGCCAGAGTACAAGTCAAGTGAATCATCTGAGAGTCTGCATGGAATGGTTTCTCCCTTGCCTATGCTCCAAAAGGAAGAAACTCCTCTTTCAACTAAATTATTCAAAACATGTGAGTATACCACACCTTGTACTGAGTAATACTCTGGCTGTAAGCTTGTAGTCTTTCAGTTTTATGGGAGTAGCTTGAACCCACTTGATAAAGGATGTGCTTCTGTCAGTGTCTTGCTGTCTACTGTTCCTCTAGTATGTAAGGTCTGACATTGTTTCACCTACACTACTTACATCATCTTCTGATTTTTTTTTTTCCAAATGCACAACTACTGAATGCAAAATGATCCTTTAAGATTTTACAGAAATAGTGCAAGTTCTTGGCATTTAACATAATAAGATGTGCTTTCATTTAAATTGTCTTATCTCACTGCTTCCTCATTTCTAACATGAAATGAGGAAGAAGGCTACCATGGCACTAATGTTCATATTGCTTTTAAATTCTTGGTAAGTCCTTGCTTCAAAAAATGGGTGAATTGACTACGCAGGAAAGATGATGAGAGAAATGAATGTCGTGCATGGCTTTCCATAACTTCCTTCAGTATGAAAGCTTGACGTATGTGAAGCTGGTTAGTATTTGTTGCCTATTTGTATCAATGCTTGATTGATTTTATTTTTTTGTTCCCCCTCTCAAGATCTTGATACTTCACCGTTAACTCCTATGATGCCAGTCAGAAGTTTAACTCCTACTTTACTTAAGTCAAGAAAAAGGTTTGGTACCTCCAGTGCCAGTAGTCAATCCCAAAAATACCTGTCTGGTATGGAATCAGAATGCTGCAGCAGCCCCAGGTGGGAGAAAGATGTAGAGGTCAGGACTGTTTTATCTTCCCACTATACGTTAAAACTAGCTTGTAGTTTTATATATACTCTAGCAGATATCCTCTACTTACTTTCCCCAGTTATTTCAGATGTAGAGAAGCCTTCCTACTGCAGGAGCAGGGGTTGTAATCCTTGCTGAGTAGGAGTTTTGCATCAAACTAGTATTAATTCTTTCTTCAAACCTGTGCAACGTAACACAAAAAGCAAATGCCACTTAATCTGCAGCCAAGGCTTCTGCTGGACAGCACTACCTTAGCCCTGTTCTTCCCAGGATGGGCAATGCTGGGAGCACTGGCTCTTCAGAAACTGTTCTTATCCGTATAGGTGTATTAGCTCAGCATGCACACAAAAGTATTTCTTTTTAAAGGCAGAACTTGCGACAAATAATAAAATACACTTCATACTTCTACTAGCTCTTAAAAATGGGAAAAGCTTAAGGTTTATACTACTGGAAGGTTTTGCATCAATTATTCAAACACCAGTAGTTGTACCTACTGTTGTATACAAAATACTTTCTCCTAGTTTAAGCTGTTAATGAAATTCTGTACAAATACAGACCTAAAAGAAAGTGCTGCTGTGATATTTGGTCCTTTGCACAATTCCTGTTTAGATAACACACACAACCTCATGTTTAAAGTAATTTATAACTTTGTTGTATCTGTCCATTTCTCAAGATGATGTTTTCAATATTGTGTTACCAAAGTAGTAATAATGTCAGACTTTCCTTTTGTAATCTCTGAAGTATAAACCACAGGGTAGCATGATGGGGTTCTTTGGTATGGGGTTTGTTAGAAACTGAGAACTTCTGTAGCTTAAGTTTTTAACATATAATCAGAAATACAACTTTAATTGCTATATTTATTCCTTAAGCATTTAAAAATACTTTATTTTCTGTTGTATTCTACTGAGGTTATGTTCTTAAAATCAAATTATCCCTAATCTAGTTTTGATTTTTTTTTCCTATATTATGTCACATTTGTCACTGCTAGTGTTTATGAAGAATAAGTGATGCTTGGCAACTTGCAATTTTTTATGGAAGTGGAACTGAGGTATTTTAAGACATTTCTATAATGCTGTAGGCCTATTTTTCTTGATACTCAACTTAATCTGCTTGTTTGTAGCAAAGTGAAGATGAACCATGTTCTACAACAGGCAAGCCAAGTAACAGTGGGTCAGCTCTCCTTTCAAATGTAGAATTACAGAATAGCAAATGTCTTAATGTTTTAAAGACAAAAGAACTGGAGTCTGGCATTTCTCCCATCAGCAGCAATGACTCTGGCAGTCAGCAGAAGTTGGGAAGCGAACATTCTGATATAACAAATACTCCTGTGACCACACTGGATATGAAAGGCATAGTCAGAAAATGTCTTTCTGAAAACAAGATTTGGGAGGAAAAACTCTTCATAAGTAAAAGAGAGAGGACTAATGAAACAGCAGGAACTTCCAATGAACAACAGTCATGTTCAAGGCAGAATAAGCCTATCAAGCCTGTCAAACAGGAGGAGATTTTTGAAAAGCCAGGTGTAAAAAGAAGCTTTGAATTAGTTGACACTAGTCCTTCTGAGGAACTTAACTATGTTAAGAAAAGCAATGCAGAATATAAACGTGGCTGTCAGATCATAGAATTTCCAGCACATAAAAGGACAGGTTTGACAACAGAAATTCAATCCTTAATGCTTCGTGAGGATGGATGCCTACAGGACACCTGCAAAACCAAGAAACAAATTCAGAATCTTCTTGGTAACCAGCAAACAGCGGAAAATTCGCTTATTTCAGTTATAGCCAAAAATCTTAATAGTGATCTGGATGCTGACTATGAAAAGGATGATAAAAAGGAGTATATGAACTCAAGTTTTTTAGGCAGTGATGGTGAAAAGCCTTTGGGAATCCTCAGTGCAGATTCTGACTTGTCATTTCCTGAAATGTCTATTACAGAAAACCATTTAGAAAAGCAGTTTTCAGATTTGGACAGAAGTGTTAAAGACCTTTCCTTTGAGGAACTGAAATCAGAAGGCATGCTTGTAACATCACCAGAGTCCCAAGATCTCACACAAAATAGAGAGGAAGCGCATGCTGTCCAGGAATGCAAGCCGTTACCTGATGAAAAGAATAATGACCAAAAACATATGAAAGAAACCCACTGTGACATAGCATCTTCTCCTTCAGGAAAGATGATGGAAGCACTGAATATGTTAAAAAAAAATGCTGTTGTTTTTCGGAGTTATAATAGCCCAATTAATATATCCAATATATCTGAGCCATGTAGCATGGCTTCGTTAGATATAATGGATGTTTCACCTGCTTGTAGTGGCTCGTACCCGACAGCTGTTACTCCATTACAGAAAGGAAGGCCATATCGAGTCTATCAGGTATGTAAGGAGACATTTGGAGGATTTGTGTGTGTGCATTAGGCATTAGTGATCCAAAATTTTCAGTTGCTAATTTAGAGGGAAAATTGTAGTAGCTCGAGGTAGTCTGTCATTGTGGCCTTTGCAGACAGGCTTTCACTTGCTGCACTTGGGTGGACAAAATTACAGTTACTGTTAAGCTCCTAAAGAAATTGTGCGCACTGGTTTGCTTCTGGCTCAGCGAGCATTGTCTGTCCATCTCTTGGAGAAATCCTTTACTCTTACAGTATACCAGTAAAGAAAGCCTGAGCTATTTTGTCTTATCTGACATTTAGTGCAGTGTGGTATTTTCTGTGGATAATTGTATGCTTCCTGATGTGATGGGAAGGCTTTGCTTTATTTATTTTTCAATCCTGTATTCCTTCCAGGACAGCCTACAAATGCTGTTCAGGCACAGTAAGAACTATTGTGCCTGCTGTTTTCTTATCCTGGTAAAAGTGATGATGTAATGTGGACTGCCAAGTACCAATTGCAAGCCTATTATGAAGCTTAATGTATGAAGTTGCTGTGGATTTGACATTGGAGGAAGGAACTTAGGCAAAAGTTTCCTCAAGAGTAGGCATCTTAACTTTTTATGCTTTAAGACAGTTGAGATAAAGAAACGGAAACACCTTTCACAATTCTCAGGGAATGTTCATAGTGACATGTGTTTGACTTTGTTATTGACCTGTGAGTATCAGCTATTGCACCCATTACTAAACCTGGAGATGGTAGTTTCTCAGCTGGTTTTGATTGACATCTGAAATCTTTGTTGCCCCTTTTAAGACACCTCATCAGGGAGATGCTGGCACACCATATAGGACTCCAAAGAGCGTAAGAAGAGGAGCTGCTCCAGTAGAAGGTGAACGCATCCTGGGGACCCCAGACTACCTGGCCCCTGAGCTGCTTCTGACAAAGCCTCATGGTAAGACAAACCATGGAGTTTCTAAAACTAGTTAAGGTGACATATTTACATTTCTAAAGGTCTCTACAGCTCTAAACCCTTTAAATAATAAGACTAAGTCAAAACCTTCGGAGTTGTGAAAAAAGCTGAGGGGCAGCTGAACAAACACAGCCATGCATGTTGGCCAAAGCTAAGCACTAGGTATTTTTAAAAAACTATCTAGTGTAGTCTTATCTGCTGTTAATCTAATGCACTGTAAGCAGACTTAGGCAGTCTGGGACTTGCATGTGGTTTAGGGATCACAACTTGGTCATCCCGAGTGTCCTTAAAGATTCTTTGGGGTGCGGCAGGAGGAACTTAGTGCAATTTAGTATGAAAGGATTAAGCCTTTGTTTATTGATATTCGTGTTATGCGTATCCAGACAAGTTTATAAAGTTGCATCAAAATCAGTTACTGAGTTGAATGACTTCATGAAACGCTTAAGATTTTGGCAGGATCTTTCAGACAAGTGGACAGTAGTAGCCATCAATTTCATGTTGTTTTTCAAAAATACAGTACCGAAATAGCAGAACTTTGAAGTCCATAAATTTCTTTGGCTCAAATACTGAGATCAGCAAGAAGTCTTGAAGTATTTTCCTGCTAACTTGCAAGAACCATTAACAAAATAACTGCAATGTATCCCTGATATATTTGTTGTATTTATAATTACATTTTATTTCCATATCAAAAGTATACTTCTATTTTGTAGAGCTAATAGTCTTAGGAAAACTGTATGAGGTAAGCGATCTTCATTGAGAAATAAAACTAATCTGCAGAACAATAAAATTCTGCTGTATGCAGCTAATATATGTTAACTAAAACTGCATGAAGTGATTTAACAATTTAACTGTAATGACTAAAGTTACTAAACATATGTAGTTGTTGTTTAGCACTTCCGCTTAAAAATTCTGGTTATTTGGCAGGCATTAAATAGGATAATAGCTTGGAATACAATTAATGCTACTCAGACAATGTGAAACTTTGTTGCAAGGCGACATCTGTGCAGTTATTGATCGTCTTCAGGACTTCAGTGATAACTTGCAAAGAGTCTGGAGTTGATGTCAAGAAATGACAAATCTCCCATTACCTTCAGTGAAGGCAGGGCTTTCTGGCTTCAGAACTCAAAACTTTCACTCGCTAAATATTTCTGGTGTTGCTGACTTGCTTGTAAATGTGGTTGTAATCCTGAACTATAGCTGTGTTACAGAACTATTTTATTTCTGTTTCTAACTTTAAATTTAGCATTGACATTTATCTTTATTGTTGAGTTACTACCTTAAGAAAAAGTGTATTCCTATGCCTTCAGAGAATCATACCTGATATTGATGTTTGTGTAGGGTTTTTGTGCAATAATTGTAATTTTCTTGCTTCATTGTCTCTTCATAAGCAGGGACTCTAGTCTCTGGTGAGTTTGCTATATGCTGTGCGAAAATGGAGTGTTCAGCATAACTGAACAGTCAAAGTAAAACTAGATCACAATTTCAAAGAAACTTGGTTGAGTGAACATCATTTCTATATAGAAAGAAATGCCCATTATGCACTGCACATAAGAATCTGTGGTGTTTCCATATGGCATTCAGGAAATATCAGTGTCACTATGGCTAGGCCATCAGAAATGGCACACATAAGCCTGTACTTCAGGAGTAAAGTCAGCATTCTTAAAGGCATTGTGTAACAGGAAACAAACCAGAGACACCTTTTATTTGTTTCTTCCTTTCACTTTATGCAATCTGTCTGATTTACTTTGTGTGGGGGTAAAAAAAAAAAAAAGGCTCAGATGCTTGAGACCTGGTATTTGTTTCTTGCTTCAAGTATTGATAAATGTAGTTTAGTAGGGATATGAAGTAGGGAGTTAATCTAATCTCTGATTAACCTTTGGGTGGGAAATATTGCTGGTGATACCCATGTTACTGTATTGTTCAGAGTTGTGATCTTGCTAGGCTTTGACTGAAGTTGGGAGTATTTTTACCTGAACACCCAAGTACGTCTAACAGTGGATGTGATCTCATAGCTTTGATATGCTTATAGCTTGGTAGGCCACCTATGCAGTTAAAACTTGCTAAAAGTGTGCTAGATTACTAGTTACACATTTCAGTTTTCAGCATTTCTAAACTTAGCTGAGAGTCCTTTTGAAATGGCTCAAAACATTTGCTTTCTTAACTGTCTTAATTTTTTATGTGTCAAAAACAAAGCCTAGAAAAATTACACTTATCTTAAAGATTTTTCTTTTGCTGCAAGTGTGGCATCTATTCTTTATGCAGCAGAGTGGGCATGGCTTGAAGATGCAGAAAGCTTAGAATGCATGCAGTAGTGTTTGGGATTGCTTTGCCTCCTTGTTTAAAGTAGGGTGGTAAGATGGGTTTGGAAAGAAAAAAAATGGAATGAGCACCAAAATTACTTAGAGGAGAGATAGCTAGTGATTGTGTTGCCCTCATCAACATTAACGTAAAGTCATTCCAGCTTCTTGCATGTGGCTCATCTCTGCAAGCTGTCGTCAATAATTTGACGTGAACTCAAACTATTGAACTTCATTTTTATTTGTCTGAGTTCTTGGAGTCCTCTCAAAGAACTGAGAGAAGGATATGGGTTATGACATGGAGCACTGCTCCAGGCTCTAGAGCAACTAAAGGCAACTGTTTCTCATTGCAAAACAATTTCTTGGAGAAGCCAGCTCCTGGACTCCCTGTGATGGGAGTTGATTAGGTTGGTTTTGAAAGCCGCCTTGCTTTTATCAGTAAACCCTGGTATTCTCTGTAGTGAACTAAGGAGCAGACTAGCTTCTAAAAAGCCCTTTAATATATTTTTAGTTTGTCTGCATGCCTATTAAATACAACTTATTTTGTCTTTTAATTTCCAAAAACTTTGCGGGATTTAAAGACTTCAGTTTGTTATGACTAGCCTTCAGATCTTTGCAGATATCATTTGTGTTAGTGTAATGACCTGGATTTCTCTTATCAGGTTCTGCTGTAGACTGGTGGGCCCTTGGAGTTTGTCTGTTTGAATTTCTAACTGGAATTCCACCTTTCAATGATGAAACACCAACACAAGTCTTCCAAAATATTTTGAAGAGAGGTAATCTGTCTCTGTAACTAGGGGAACGTATGTATGTCCAGCATTTGGTTTATGATTCTTCTGCATCTTTGTAGATATTCCCTGGCCTGAGGGTGAAGAAAAGCTGTCTGATAATGCCCAAAATGCAATAGATATTCTTCTAACAATTGACAGTACTCAGAGAGCTGGACTGAAGGGTTAGTATCAAAATTCTCTTGTGTTCCTTGCAACTAATTAAATATGTCAAAGTGGTGATGTCCTCCACCTGAAACTTAGACTAAATCTTTAATACCAGTTTAGGTACCACGTATAGTGCCAGAACACTTAAGTTGTGGTATTTTTGTAGAGATTTGCCCTCTTTAAAGGAAGTTTTGAGGATGGAGTGTTTTCTGGTTTGTTTTTATTGAACTTCTGATTAGCTCTAAATGCTGTTTTGCTGTGGATGTTTAGTATGATGTACCAAAATTCATTCTTGCCTAACTTGGTAGCAGATATTTGTGGGTTTTGACCTGACTGATTTGGGGGGGGGGGGCTTGATAAAAAGGCTATAATTTGGGAGAAAAGCCTCCTGCCGAAGTTAATTCAAAGGAGCTTTTTCTTCGGAGACAACCTGTCTTTACCGAATGTACAGGAACAGACAGACACTATGTACTGTATGAAGTCTTTATAATATTTTTCCCTTGTAGAAGGTCTTAAATGTTTGCAGTTCTGATGGTAACTATATTTTCTTTAAAAAATAACATGAAGGAAAGTTACAGTGAGAAATGTTTGAAAAGGTAGAAGGACTCTTGAGAAAGCTACCCTAGAAATCACTAGAGAAGGAAATTATTATGGAAATGCTTACTCAAAATGAGACTAAAGGCTAGAAAGTAAAACCAGGCCAGATCAAATCAGAGAAGGCACACAGCTATAAATGAAGATCATGATGTCAAAGGGGAATTGTGGCTTTTTTGTCTCACAAAAAGCATCTTATGTCTTGATTTGAAGATGTTTCATTTAAACACAAGTTATTGTCTTTATCCTTGCACATTAGGGTGAAATCTAATTGCCTGCCATGCATAGAAATTTTAACTAGATGACATAATGGCTTATTCCAGTCTGAAGTTCTTGGAAATCCATTCTTTGTGGGGACCTTTATAACTGTGTCTGACCTCTGTAGCCAATTTATAGGCTGCTGAAGTGAAGTTCTGTGAGTAGCTTTCAGGACAACCATTAAGCTTTCCTCATTGTGACTGAGTTTCCATCACTGCCTGTTGTTTTCCCCGAAACACATGCTCTTACTCTCTCTTTCTCCAGCGTAGAAAGCTAGCTTACTGAGAGAAATCCTGGTTATGTCACGTCCTAGCACAGTGCTTCTGCAAGTTTAGTCTTACCAGATAGAAGCTTTAAAGAAGCATTTGGCAGAGAATGCTGGTTCCAATGTTTGGCTTTGGCTTTTACCGCCCTTCTTCAGAGACACAGACAGGAGCACACTGCCAGCTTTTGTTGGGAAAAGACATTGAAGTCTGCTCACCTTTTCAGCTGAAGACAGCTTTCAGTGTATGGGAAGTCTCTTAAGAGAGGAACTATGGACAGTTCTGAGATAGTGGATCTGTGCAGTGTCCTGCTGCATATATGGGAGCTGAAGTGACTAGGAGTTAGACTGATTTATTGCCTTTTGACTAAAACAAATGGTGTTACATGATTTGATCAGGAGATGTACAAATAATAACATTAATTTCTTGCTGTCTATCAGGTAAAAGCATGTGCTCTGTCCTTAGAATTGAAATTTGCAGTGAGTGTTTGTCTTGGTCAAACTTCCATCTTCTAAATGCTATTTTTACTTGTCCTGTTTGCTTTTGATCTTTGTGGGGTAGGTGATAAAAACAGAGGTTTGTCACCTACTCTGCTGAAAAGGTGCTTTCTTGGATTGAATCCAAGTAGCAAAGTCACCTTCTTCAGGGAGCGGTGTTTTCAGGCTATGCAGAAGAAACACCAGACCTTGTGTGGCAGGAAATCGTCTTCTGGTCAGAATGGGCAGGGGAAGGGACTTCTCCTTGAGTCAGCAAGTCTTGCAGCTTAGTTAACCTTTGGGCTGGGAAAGATGAATCTGGTGGTCTGTGGTATCTTTTACTGTAATGGTGTTTAAACTCCTACGTCCAGGAGGCCAGAGAGGACTGCACAGAGCAGAGAAACCATGAGCTAGGAAAAGGCAGGTGGCCTGGAGGAGTGGAAAAAGGTGGCAGGGCCTCTCACATGTCTACTCAGCACAGATGTTTGGCAAAATGAGAAACAGGCATTGAAGCGATGCTTAAAATTTCTGTGGTGTCTTAGCATATGAGACAGGCCCCAAGGGCACCTCTGATCTGCTGTGTAGAACAGGTTCTCCAGCTGGGGGAAGGCGGTTGGTTGGCATAACAGTCGTTTGATCCCACTGAGGTTACAGTTATCCATCAGGGGAACAAAATGACTATGGGGCTTGGAAAGAGGATGTTTATAATGCTTCTGTGACTTCTGTTTCAGAACTAAAAAATCACCCTTTCTTTCACGGTGTGGACTGGGATAATCTACAAAATCAAACTATGCCATTTATACCCCAGCCGGATGATGAAACTGATACTTCTTACTTTGAAGCTAGGAATAACGCTCAGCACCTGACTGTGTCTGGATTTAGCTTATAGCATCAAGATAAGTGAGCCTTCTCCATTTTTTTGCACATTTACAGGTTGTCCTACAACACTAGCTTGGTCTTAAGCAAGTTTTCTTACCAAATTTAGACTGTGTTCTAAGCTAACAGCCTGGTTTTATTATTGTATCCTTTATTCTAAAGTGAAACTACTGTATGAAACTTAGCTGGTATCAAGTGCCTTCACGCTACTTTCTCTTGCTTACTGCACCTTACTAAGAGAACGGAGCATTGTATTTCTTGGAGCTGATAACACTTGGCAATGGTGGGGCTTTTTTTAATAGCAATGAGTAACTCCAGCAAGGTGATGTGAAGTTACTTCCCCCTTAAACATAGTAGGGAAAGGACATGAGTGCATATAAATTGTAGCTAATTATAACTTAACTATTGGTGGGTTGGTGTGATGGCAGCCTTGTTTGGGAGTAAACCATTCTGGCCAGTTTGCATATACAGCCACTGTACAAAACTGTTTCTATTTGAGGTGGGAAATTGAAATATCTGTCTTGTGTTTATCTTATCTCAAAAAGGCGTGGGAAGAGGCAGTGTTGCTCAAAGCTAACTCAATGAGATGTGGTGGTGACATTGACAGCAGCTCTCCTGGGGAAAAATACTTGGGGAAGTCCAGATGCTGTTTAAACTGTTGCACTGTAACCACTTGCACCATACCTAGATGGATTGCCAGTATATGTTTTAGCAATTACTTGTTTAAATAGAAAATTCTGAGTGTGTGTGCTCACTCATGTTGGATGATACAAAACAAAATCACCTGAGTGTTTGCCAATAAGTCAAGTGGTATTCATACTGAAGCTGCTATATATTAAAGACAATAACATATTGTAAACAGGCTGTTCTGTAAACTCAACCACCAGATCTTAGATTTTACTACAACTTAAGTTACGAGTGTATATTCAGTATTATAAATCCTAATTAGGGGGGATATATTTAACTCTATTTTTAAATGCAACATACAACTTGCATCTGCTAGGTTTTAGAGGTTTATTTGTACATCATTCTGTTTTAATCACTTTCAATATTTTTCTTGCATAGGTATCTTTGTCAGCTGACTTACCCAAGAGGTTTGTGTTTGAGGTTTGTGTTTGAGGTTTGTACTTGTTAGATAAAGATCACTTTTGCTGATGGTGCCAGCCAGTGGCTGCCTGTCAGAAGCCAAGTACTCTGCTAGTGAGTTTGGCCAAGTGGCTTTTGAGCTTCATGAAGTGACCTGTTTTGCAAAGGGAGAGAATTGTCCCTCCATTGCCTTGCTTCTTGGGAGACAAGACTTACTAATGGAATTCTGAGCAAACAGTGTCTGCTAGGCTCCTACTGCTGCTCAGGGAGCTGCAAAGTAATAGGGATGGGAGCAAACAGGATGTTTCCTACAAGGGCAAAAAAAGCTAATTCTTAACAGCTCAGAATGACAAATCCCATTCTAGGTGGGATTCTCGGTGGTCAACACAGTGAAGCAGAATCTTGGCAAGTTCCAAAACACACAGTGACTCTCACTCCCTTTGCTAAGGACTTTGATAGCAACAACTTAGAAGTTTTCTGCAATCAGTGTTACATGAAAAAGGTGCAAACAATCAAGTGACACGCAGTACTTAAGCTGTGTCCATAGGCAATGTTCTCTGAACGTGGGGAGAAGTTCTTCACCATTTTTCCTGTGTATAGTTAGAATATATAAACTTGGGGAACACCTGAAGTAATCACTGGTATTTTACACAATTTATTCTTCTTTTCTACTAATCTGGTTTAAGAAAACTTAGGCTTACAAAGATGTACCTGTTTCATGCTGAGGAAAATACTCCAAAAATGTGTAAGGAAATAATGGAAGCACCACCACAGCAGCTCTGGGTCTTCAATACCTTACTAAATGCTTACAGCCTGCTCCCATTTTGTATATCATACATTCCTCTCACAGCACAAAACACTCCTTGCAGGGGTATGACATGTTAAAGATAACCCCTTGAAATAATTCTCAATTAGCTGCAAGGGTCAAAGCAAGCTTCTATCAAAAGTTTTCCTTTACCAATCAGTGAGCTACAGAACCAATTAAAGTCTTTTAGGTAAGCTAGTGCTAATGCACACAGCCAGAGCTGGTGCTATGCCAAAACATTGGGCATAGAAAAAAATCTTTAACTCTTTGGTTTATGAAAACCTCAAGTCTTCTTATAAAAACCTTTATTTTAAAAGAAAATGATGGTTGTTCTACCCTAGTTGTGTAATACAATACAAACCCATGAGTTCTGTACAACAATAAATAGGCTGACAAACCAGAATGTTTAATGCGACCAGTTAACCACCACACTGCTGCCAGCTGTTAAATTCTGCACGAGCAGCACTTAAGACTTGCAGTACCCTGTTGTCCTTGATGTCTTGCATTTATCTGTATCATAACAAATGCGGAATTGGATTTCACATGTTGATTGTTGGGGGTTGTGGTGTGGTTTTGTTTGTTGAGGTGTTTCTGTGGGTTTTTTCTGTGTTATATCCCAACTTTATTCAACATGGAGTTCAGTGTTAACTTTCCCTGCTGGTTTTGCCCCACTTACTAATTTAAAATGTCTATTGACTGACTTGCAGGCAGATATACAAGCTGTAATATAGCTGAAAGATGTGAAGTTTTCTCATTAGTAATTAACTACTGCTGTTTGTGTCAGCTGGTGGAAGTTTGACCCTTTGAAGCTATGGATACCACCTTGCATTTATTCTAGCCGTTGCATTGCATTTCTTGAAGGCCTAAACTTCATGTCCATAATCTACACCTCAACTCTGTGGTTTCCAGGTTATGTTGGAGTACAGTTTACTAGCTATTAGTTGGACAAAAGTGTGTGAACAACTTAGAAAGCGTGACAGTTACTGATCTCTTACCTGGAGATAGCGGTCTCGGACAGCTGCAGCCACCAGTAACTTGCTGTTACGCACAGAACGGTGGCTGGCGCTAAGATATGGAAATACTGTCGTGTCTTCTTGAGCTAGTAGGTTCCAGGTCCAGCATGATCAGGTTTATCTGTGGTTACTCTTACAGTAAAATGCATTCTTTTTCTCTACTCAAAATCTTTCCTCTTTTCCTCTACTACCTAGTCTCAAAAAACCCTTTGCACAATTGTATGAATATATAAAATAAAACACTGCAGCCCTGCTGTTGCTGGTTTGCGTTATTTTTTTTCCTTCCTTTAAACTGATACTTTTGACCCTGCGAGGGCAGAACCTGGACTTTTACACAGTGCAACCTTGCCTGCTTTGCCCCACCCCAGCAAAGATGGTGATTTGAAGTATAGAAATATCTGGTAGACAGTGTTTCCATCAGCATTTGCTGCTGTGCTGCAGAACCAGAGCAGGAGACAGAGCTGCACCTGCACATGTTGTTCCTCATCTCTGCTCAGGTTCCCTCACCTGAACACCTGTTTGTAGGTGGAATGTCTTCATCTGCTTTCATCCAGAGCAAGCCTATGATGCTTGGATGAAGTCTGAGTTGCTGCAGTTAACTGGAGCCAGCTCAAACCTGCACTTCTGAAGCTGTTTGTGGTGCTGCTGGGCAGAGCTGTTCTGACTGCCAACGCTCCTAAGGAGAGCCCCAGCTTAACCATGTGTCAGTTCTGAGTGCTGGTGACCTGATTATGCCACTTTCTCTAAGTTAAAGCTGTGTCTTTGTAAAAAATACATCACTTTTCCTTACCTTTAAATACCAGTGAAGTAGAATCTGTTCAAGTTGCAGTGTGCTATAGGTACCCCTAGCACCTGAGGCCCAGTTATGACTTACTGATTATCAAACTGCTGTTGGTTTGTATTACAATTTTAAGAGTGAGATCACTTCTTTATAACATGGGTACCAGGCTCTTCTGAACAGCAAAAGCATCCACTGTCCAGCATGCACTGAACATTAGGAAGGTTCCAGATAAAATACAAAATACCAAGTGATTGATTTATTGAGCTGACAAACAACAAGGATGGCACATGCCTACATTTCAGGGGGAAGTTAACAAACGGTTCGGTACCTTTGAGATCCTCTGTACCATCTCTAAAAGCTGGACACCTACATGTAACTTTGTGAATGAGGTGCGTCAGGAGAGTGTTTTCTCAAAGTGACCTTCAACCTAGGGCACCCTTCCTGTATATTCACGTTGATCACTTTATGATAAGAACTCAATCACTCTCAGAACTTTATGCTACAGACACAATGGCTTCAGGTCCCACCAGAACTTCCCTCCCAGCAGAAGCTTTGTTCAAACCTGAGTTTTTGGTACAGCTCATGCCACAACCCACGTCTGGCCCACAAAACCATTGGATCGGTATACAGCAGCCTTCAGAGAGGTTCTAACCATTTTATTCTTTAATTTAGCTTTACAGTAAGAAAATCAGACAAGGGAAAAAGTAACTTTAAGAAAGAAAACTGCACTTAAAACAAGATTAAAATTGTTCTGGTAAAACAAACGGTAAATTCTATGATTACATTTTTATACAGTATAGTTCGTATGAAAAGTGTTTTCCAAACTAGAAAAGATTTTCAGGAAGGACAAAAAATAACTTTCCTCAAAAATTATTTGTAGTATCTAGTCCAGGTGGAGAATTAAAGCATATCAGTAATAGGGAGACATTTCTGAAGACACAGATCTTAAACATGGCTTATGTTATGATGTAATTCTTCCTAGCAAATCAATGTCTTTGTTTTCTGTCTAACCTAATTTTAGTGCGTTTTCCTTCTCCAGAGATTTAGACAACTTATATATTAATTTATTTTAAAATTAAACGTAAAGCATGCTTTGATCGAGTAAACTTCACAAGGTTGTAACTCGGTACATTGGGTAATAAATACTCCGTGGGGAAAAAAATCAGCACCAAAATGAGCCGAGAAGTTTTGTTTTGAAAGAAAGTAGAAGGATAAAAGTGAAAGAAATACCAGAACTGATATTTTTCATAACGTGGCTTGGGAAAAGTCCACAACAGATCTGGGCAATTAATTAATAGACTCATTAATCTATTAAATCGTACTTTAGTTTGACATAAACTGACAACAGAAAACTTGAGTGCACTGAGCTTTTTAAAACCTTAGAGCTATACTTACAGCATTAGCTTTCTTCTCATTTTAAAGCACCTTGTGCCTAAACTATATTTCAGTTAAAACAAGCTGTTGTCAACAAGAACACAATTCTCAACGTTACAGACGTAAGGTGCAGCCCCTTTACATGGATCCCTTTACATGTGCTACCACGCTTGGTTTCCAAACTTGTATTTGACAGTCCCTCTCTATTAATGGCTCTAACTTATGAGATACGTACCAATTCCCAAATCTCCTTTGCAATCCTTAAGGAGAAACAAAGGATCCAAGTTCAGTTCTGAACACTTTGCATGGAAGTTTGCCCCACGCTGGTTTAGCAGCAAAAATAACCAGTTGAATTCCTCAGAGCTATGTTGTATTTTCCCAACAGCTTACACTGTACTGAATTCATACTTTCTGAGTGCTTTCATCTGGTAAAAGGTAACCCGGTGGAAAAACAGGCAGGGATGTTGTTGTTGTAAAATTATTTCTATATTAAAGTGACAGTGTACATATTTTTCACTCACTCTTTTACAACGATGATGTTCTCTTCATCATCTGACATCAGCAAGAGCAGTAGCTTCTGAAGGCCCATCCACAAGCATATTCCAAAATAATTAATGTTCATATGGTTTTGAGGATGAAATTATTATTAAACTTATTTGTAACCTAGGAGGTGTGACTCATTCAAGCTTGAATAATGTTAGTCCTTAAATGTTTAGCTCAAAGGCAGTACAAAATATTACTGTAACAGGAGAAACTTCATCCCAGATTCTGAGTTTCTATGAGAATTCAGAATTCCTGCGCTTTCCAGGGCCGTCTTCTAGAAGTCTTTAAGCAAAGTCATGAGTTCTCAGTTCAGTTTTCTACAAGAGGAATCAAATACATTAGTCTGATGTACCTTCACATAGAAGATGATTTTTCAGTCATCTAAAAAACCCAAACCTATCATGGCCACATGTGAACGATTCCCATCTACTAAAACAAAACTTACAAACACTGCTTAAAGATACCTGAAAATGTGCCCTCTGAGGTTACAAAACTATCTATCTGCAAGGTTACTGAGCTGGCACAGTTGAGGGGGGGTACAAAATTACAGAATGAAATATATGAACTTTTAGAATCAATTTTAAGTAATGTTAAGTTTGATGGCTTTGTAACAGTAATAATGGAAAATTCATGAGATGCATGATATACAGAGAAAAAATATAGAGTGCAGCTAGCGAACATGCTGAGAATCCTTGTACAAGATCAACTGCTGCAGTTGACTGTAGTTTAGGCCTTTATGACCTTAGTGCAAAATGAGAGTAAGAAAAACAGGCTAGAAGAACAGGACGTAAAGATAGGGAGTACCTGGAGAGGCAGGGGCCCAGGATAGGCTGCAGTTAAACTAACTGAGAAGCAGGAGGATGGGATGATTATTATGTCTGTGGTGCTAACGAACCGATTAAGCTGGTATAGGCATCTACTGCGTGTGCTTCAAAGGCTGCCAGCAGTGATGAAGATTGTTGGAAGAAGTAAACGACCCTCGGAGACCACCACCACATTTTTGTACGCATGCGGGGAACTTTCTGGAAAATGATGTACTCCATACGTAGCCTCATGAATATGTATGTGTGCTCTGTAGCTATATAAGGACTGCTTGTGTAGCAATAGGTGGACACACGTTAGGAGGAGCTATCCCCCATGTCTCCCGGCGCCGTAATAAAGAATACCTGCTTGTCAACTAGAAAACTCTGTTGGCAAGTTTGTTCCTGGAGTTTTCTCCGAATCACAGTTTACACCGAGCAGCACAAAGTATCGGTAGGAATTCTGAACTGCAGGCGAAATTCCTCAGGTCGGTCCCTGGCCACCCCTGTCAGTGGTTTGCTAGCTCACAGCACAGCAATGCCTGGGAGTTTCCAGTGACTCCAGGCAACATGGAATCAGAATGTTCTAAAACCGTGAGCCAAATCTAAACAACTCTCTATTATTATTAAGAATACATTTCTATCTGCGGTCAGGTTTAGAGCCCTTAGGATTCAGTTTTCAAGCTTTTTTCAGTGAAGGCTCCAATACGAGTACCCAGATTTTATGCATTAAGTTCCCTGTACAGGAGTGAGATGGGTTAAGAGGCTCAGAGGACCTAACCTGTGCAGAAGGGTGCTGAGAGTGAGCTGAGCTGCCCGTTCTCAGGGACATGAGCTCAACACAAAGCTGGTGGCTACAGAAGGTTTCCCTTCACCAGTTCCATGGAATTTGCTCCATTATGCAGGAGACTTCAGGAGTCATGGCTCCACAGCTTCACGATGAAAAATCCTCAGCCTGGTAGCACAGACTAGCCGAGGGCAGTTCACATATTTTAAACCCAAAAGTACAGGGATGTGCTGAATATATGCACTGTGTATACATGTTGCCTAAAAGCTGACACACCTCAACAGAGCATAAGCTGAAACCGGCATTGGGACAACACAGAAGGGCTCTTGTTTTGCAATTCCATTTTTTCCCTAAGTGTACTTGAGCAACTTCCTACCCACTGCTAAGAGATGGAAAGGAGGTGCAGGAGCAGATGATAGATAGTCCCTAAATTCTGGCTATGGGTAGATTTATTCAGAAGCCAAGAGGAAAGCTGAAGAACACAGAAACTTCTTTAGTTCCTGTTCCTGAAGTTCATCTCGCGTTAATACAATCCATGAATGAGTAAACAAAACAAGGACTGTCATGGGGCTACACTCTGTCTCATGGAGATACATACTGGTATTACCGTTAGTGGACTGTGGTACAAAGTCTGTTGTCCAGAACTCGAAAAGAATGTTGACAAACTGTGGAGCATTCACGAGAGAGCCACCAGAATCATCCCAAGACTGGAAAACAGCTTTTAAATGAGATTCCAGCTTTTCCAACTGTTTTGTTCGAGCAAGAGATTGAGAGATGACCTGGTGGTAGCAATGAAGTACCCACAGAAAACACAACAAACATGGGCTATTTGGCAAGTAGATAAAGTTCCAGGAAAACCAGTGGATGAGAGGTGAAGACAGAGAAAGCCAAATAAAAAGAATCTACCATTTGTTCAGTCATTCAAGCTCTGAATCATTAGAACAATATATTAGGAAAATTGCTGGGAATGTGCTTTCCCCAAAACTGATTTCTGACTGAATCTGTGACATGATTGTGAGAGCAACAGAGGTCAGAACAAAAAAGTTGTGCCAGAACAGCATACTACGGAGAGAGACTGAACATGGCCATTTGAAAGCCATTAGCTAAACAACACAAAAGTTCATAGGAGCTTCATGTAAGATACTAAAACCAAAACCTTTGTCCTTGCTGATGAAATTGAAATCTTCACTTACTGGCGCAGAAAATAAGGAAGATGCGTGTAACTGCCTGAAAGCCCAAGTGAAATCTCTGGTTTCATCAGACAGCACAAGTTACACCAATGCTGCTGCTGACAGCTCCGAGACAGGGTAACTCCCCAGCAGCCCTTGTGGACATTGTTTACAGCACCATGGGCTTGGCCCAGAGGGTGGTGACTGGTGAGTGACAGAAGTCTAGTTGGAGGCCAGTAATTAGTGGTGTATGCCAGAGGCTGCTACTGGGTCCAGTCCTGGTTAACATCTTTCTTTACAGCCTGGATGGTGGAGCAGAGTGCACCCTCAGCAAGTTTGCTGATGACACAGAACTTGGAGGAGTAGCTGATATGCCGGGGGGCTCTGCTGCCATTCAGAGGGACTGCAATAGGATGGAGAAACGTGCTGACAGGAACCTCATGAAGTGCAAGGGGAAGTGCCAAGTCCAGCACCTGGGAAGGGCTTGGCGGAAAAGGACTTGGTGGTCCTTGTGAACACGAAACTGAACATGAGCCAGCAACATGCCCTTGTGACAAAGCAGGTCAGTGGTGCTAGTAAATGTTGAATAAGAAAAAGGTGACAGATGTGACTCTGCAAAGGATTTGATAGGAATACATTTTCTAATGGCATAAGGGGACTAGGGTCTAGGAGCAGTGAAAACGGCTCAAGAGGATATAGGGAGTGACAGGGTCAAAGAATGTCATGGAGACACTTGAAGCTATCAAGCCTCACCCACCTGTGCATCCTCCTGCATCATGTTTCATGGATTTCACCTAAACTGCCACATATACAGTGTACCACACATACAGTGTACCGCATATAAAGACCAATTAACCAGTACTTCCTTAAGCTAAGAAATTTTCAAGGCAAAGAAAACAATACATGTCTCTTCCTAGAATTCCCGGCTAGTGGCTAGCTTCCAGAATTCCTTTTTGCACATTCAGCTTGAGTTCTTGGGACTGAAACACACACCTTCCTATCATAACCATACCAAGGACTCTACAATCTGCTTTAGCCTGGTACCTTCAGAGCTATGAGTCCCCGATACATACAATGGAACATTAGGCAAGGTGTGTCCTGAAACTCAAGGAAATAGGATTTATCAAAGCAATTATTATCAAGCTCATTTCAATACCGACCTGATGTTTCAGATACACTGTCAAAGCCTTATTGAAAGCATTCCCTTGCATTTTTCTTCCCATTAAGGCAGTGTTTTATGTCCTGTCTCAATAACACAAACAATACACTACATACTGGTTTCAACAGCTGAAATACAGTGTATATGCGCCACTGAATGTGCGTCTTTACCTTCGCTTTCTTTGAAGATACACGTGTACCAACACCTGGGCAATAAACGGCCATACAATAGCAAAAGCTAAAACTCCAGGGGAGATTTCAAAGGGCCACCATGATGGTTTCTGAGGGAAACAGAAAAAATTCTCGTCAGCAATCTGTGTGCACATACCCAATACCACATGTGTACTTCTCAGTCACTGCAAGTGCTGCAGGATCAACGTAGAAAGCACTAGTAAGACCAGAAAAGAAAGATTAATCTATCAAATACCTTCTTCAGACACACATTATTATCTCACAGTCAAAGTACAGAAAGCATGTATCAAGAGCTAGATATAAAATATTAATCTCATCTTTTGCACCATTCACACTGCTTTTTACAAATAGAAAAAGCAATATCTCATTACCTTGACAGAGGAGGCGGGCTCACAGTTTGACTGTAGTGTTGCAGATTTTGCCTTTAAATACAAACGAAGGCTGGTAAGTATGAAAAAAGAAACTGCAACCAAATCTTTTCTGCTTCAGAAAAAAAATGAGAATACGAAGGTTTTCATCTCATGAAGGCTTTGCAATCTGTATCTATCACATACACCCCCCTACAGCCCCCCTTTCACCACTTAAGTTTCCATTACTCTTTCTAGCATTTTTATCACATCTCTTTGTGTTAAACAAATGCGTAAGTGTCACTCACTGGGTCTCCATACAGTTTTTCAAGGCCCCCCTGCCCAACTTCTCATTGCAACTTTCTCAGCTCTGGTCCAGTCCCAGCAGTTGCAACCCAGAGCAGAAATCCCAGCAGCTTCATTTGCACAATTACACGTTTCAACGCTGGTCTGTACAAAGGCGAAAGCGCTGGTTTAGTCTGCCCTGAGCTATAGCTACAGGCATGTCTAACAGGACAAAGGAAAGAGACTCTTCCAGGCAACCAAGAAAGCGAGAAGTACCAGAAACTTTTCAAGGCTATTCCCATACACTTTTGCGGTGTTTCCACAAAAACAAAGCAGTCAGTTTTCTAGGTCTTTCTTAATTCATGTAAGTGTGAAGCAGAAGCTTCTGTTTCTCTTTAGGTAAGAGTAGCAAGCAGAGCATGAACTGCTGATGAAGGGTCTTTTACTATTTCACCATATACTGCTTAGGCAGAAAAATAAAACCAGTCCATTCTTCCCCAAAAGGGTAGTCAGGCATTGCAGCAGGCTGCCCAAACCCACGTAGAAGAGGCCCTTAGTGCCATGGTTTAGTGTTGGACTTGGCAGTCCTGGGAAAACAGTCAGACTTGATGATCTTAAAGGTCTTTTCCAATCGAGTTGATTGTATGATTCTATATCCAAACGTCAGATGCTTGAATAGTTGTGACAGAGCAAAAACATGGTTTTACTAAATCCTTTTCCCTAGTGGCCTAACATTTGGAGTATGTGCATCCCATAGGATACTTTATTCTCAGGTAGATCAAAATATCAGGAAGTCAAACAAAACCAAACATTTTTACGTTCCTGGTTCAACTATATTCACAGCATATTCTGTTCTTCTGAATATACAGTATTTCCATCGAAACAGAAGGAAAAAGAAACACTATATCAATAAATATCTACATTTGCTTAAGACTTCTTTTGCCTATTTTGTATACATGATGTGAAATTCCAAGAAAGCTGGATGACTTCACGGGGAAAGAATGCTAAGATGAATCAGTCTTTTGCTAACTGAAAATGGAATCAGAAGTTCTACCTGCAAACATTTACCAGTCTGGAAGATGAATGCAATTTCTCACTTCCTTTGAAAATGCTTTGAGATCTACTGATGAAGAAATTACCACGTATTACATTAACTATGGAATCCCCATATAGTGACTGTGTAATATGTATAAATAACTATGGCTAAGATTACTCTGATCAGAAATCAGTAAAATAATGTGTGGTTAATTTCTAGGTCAAAATGCACGGGTTTGCTCACATGTATGAGAGTCCTGAACTGTGTTCCTGAGAACAGATACCAATAAGGAATTCTAAGTTGGAATCTACTACAGAATACAACTGAAATGTCTTCACAGTTTATGAAAATATTGTTTGAAAATTTAATCTGAAAAAGCATAAAAATATCAAAGGAAATTTTACAGAAAGTAATCAAGTAACTTCAATGAACAATACCTGTGATGCTGTAACCGCCTCCAACATATGCAACCTCTGGAGGACATTCTGCATGTCTTCTTGCAACCGCATCAGCACTACTGCAATCTGTTCATTGAGGCTTCCCCTGGGTCCCCTTTCCGATCCCCAGCGCTCTCCATCCCCTCCACTACCCATCTGTCCACCTTGCAAACCATCTCCTAGAGGCTGAAGTCTATGCCCTGTTTTAGGGATAAAAAAACAGATACATAAACTACAGAATGGGCTACCAATTCCACTGAGAAGGTTTGACGTTAACAGTTCAGTTTTCTCCCTCCTGAGCAGAGTGTAGTGCTCTTAATTATAGGCTGTGTTCAGACAGTTCAAAAGCACTGGGAGGTCACTGCACCATCATCTGAGACATCTTCCTACAGCCCCAGTGTGACAGTATCATTCAGGTCCTGGAACTGCATAAACATTTAGCAAAAAATTACTAATCCACATCCAGTCAAGTTCAGCAATAAATTCTGCCCTAGTGAAAAGGAAGTAAGATCTCTCTCATTATCAAGGGGAGGTGTGTTTTAAGCTTGGCACAGTCTCCAGCTGGAAAACAAAGAACACCAGAACAGAGTGATGAGAACAGATGATTGTTTGAATCCTACAGTACTCCTTTAAACTACATAGGTCTAGTATGCACACATCAAACATAAGTAAAACAACAAAAGAAAGAGAAGGGGAGATAGCTAAACTATAATATGTTCTTCATAGTTTTCAACTTGTATGTTATATTTGGATTTTCTTTTTCATCTTTTGCATCTGATTACACATAGCTGCCATACAAAAAGGCATGCTATATATAATAAAATACTTTCTGGCCTTTTTCTTAGTACAGCTTTATCTTTGGCTTTACAGATCAGACTACTGGAATACGGTGCTGCTCCTAGGTAACAGAATTAGAAGTATTACGAAATTAAAAAGAGCAGAGATCCAACATAAATTGAACATCTGGACTATTACGTGACTAAGAATCATTAAGTTTTAAGTATCATAATAGATAGTATCAGAATCACTTAAAGGTGTGGCTAACACCCCAACTATATAGAAAACAATGTGTCACTGATACTTATCCAAGATGTTCCATGGTTTCAAATAAGAAATGAATACCTGTCTATATTTTCAAGTCTAGATGCATCAATGCACATGCCTATAAAAATAAATATGTAACTTATAAAGAAACTCTTCTCATGCACAGGCAGGTTTTGAAGATTATATTTCTACAAAGACAGGTGCCATAAACAGCAGCTGGAATTTAAGAGAAGCCAAAGCAGAAGAACCCAATATGCTTATACACAAGATCTCCACAGCACAGGAAAAAACTTCTGTAATACTTACTATGAATGAAATAAATACTCTGAAGATAAAACTGATTGATACCCACTGTAATTAGGATTTTGTTTTCTATTTTTACTGTGAAAGACAGAAGCACTACACAGCAATGGACAATGTTGACAAGTGCTTCTCAGACACCAGTGACTTATGGCAGTCAGGACAGTGGGGAACACAAAAGCAATGTGCACAGTACCTCTCCCTCTTCTGACACTGTAGAAATCTGCTTTATCTCCACCCTTCTTCTCCTTGTGAGGGCCCCCATTACCGGCTTTGCCATCTTCTCCTCCACACTTGACTTCACCTTGCTCTTGAGCTGCTCCCTCTACAGTATTTCCAGGCTGATGATTCTCATAAGTCACGCAAGTGCGCTTTGGAAAATCCGTATTTTCTAACAGAAGACTGTGATCTACATCCAAGAAACGGGATGAATGCTTTAAAGATCCTTTAGCTGATGTGGTGATCTCCAAGGGCTACAAATTAACATTAGCAAGTCATTAAATTCTGTAAAATGTGACAGGTGACTAACAAAAAGGAGGAAGCATCCTCTACCGTAATTTTAAGAAAACAGTCCGCCCAACATTCGTACTATATTTTTTTTAACGGAGGCACTAGAATGTGCTTCCTATTGTCTAAATGTCCTCTTCAGACTGAAAAGGTATTTGAGGCAAGTATGCTCAAAACAGTGACACCACTTGGAATTAGACATTTCCAACATACAGTAATATTCATTAATCAGTGAAATTGAACATTAAGAGCTGAAAATGCTCAGTTTCCCATTTTAAAATTGGCTTTGCTTCCTAGACAGGGAAGTGGTATCCCAACTTGGATTTCTGAGCCACGTGGTCAAATGTCACGTGCTATTAAGAACCCTGAGTAGGCAGTGTTTACACTCAGGGCAGAGAAATCACATTGCTTATGATCAACCTGTTCAAAACAGCTTGGCTGCACTCTGTGCCTCTCACCAAACAAAAGGAAGGCACAGAATTCATCAACTTCTCACTTAAAATCAGTGCTACTATAGGAAGATATTAAAAATGGATGAAATACGCACAGGTGATTCACAGGTGTAATCAGGTCATGATTACATGTCCTGCAACAGGGCTGCCTTAAGGTGGCTCAAGCAACCCTTTGATCAGTACAAGCACAGGCACTTGCACAAGTATATGCTTAAGCAGAATGGGAAGCTCAGATAGCTGAAGAATAACTCCATGAAAAACCCAGGATAACCAAAAGAAGGGGCAAATAAATGGAAACTGCTGCCAAACTCCTGTTTGTCAGATAGCAGTTCATAAAAACTGGATCATCAGAACTGCAGGTCAGAGTGCTTACTACAGCTTTTCCAGTAAAAAGCTCTAGTTAATTCTTTAAATGAACCTCTTCTAGTTTGAATTAATCCATCTGTATTCTACTCGTACATTTATTTACATAGACCTGATAATTTGTTATTTTGTTCAAAACCAGAACTTCTCTCATGCAGGTTGGGAAATTCTGACAGATTATCCACCAACTTCAATTAAAGAATCTCAAACAAGCTTGAATGATACACAGGATGATTGGGAAATCACCCAGATCAGAGAGCTTGCAGCACTTCTACCAAATCAGCTTTCCCAACATGCTTCGCTACTGGGTAAAATTTTGATTTGCTAAAAGGAATTCTCTAGATCCTCAGGGAACAGCTGGACAACAGAACGACGCAGTATCAGTGTGCTTACTGGTCTTTCCAAACCCATGCATCATTCCCATATTTGTCCCCAGTCAGGAAACTAGAGGTTTGACTACAGAGTCCATGCTTAAACTGGACCTGTGAAGAAGGTCCAAGCTAGTAAAGTCAACTCAGACCGCAGTTAATACGATGAGCAGGAGCACAAATTCAGTCAAAAGTAAGCCAGCACAGTTGGTACCCACCTCTCATATGAAAGTTGCAGATGTACATTATGGCTGAAGAGAGCACAAGAGAACCCAGAAATCACTTGCCATCTCCCACTTCTCTAGACCTAAGCCACTTTCAGGCACTGGCCCACAGGCCACTTGCTAAGTCTTACTCTTTATTTATTCTTAGAAACAGATACAGGATTCATCAGGCCAGAAAAAGAGCATGCAAAAAGCTCATTGTTGCAAAGACACTGCTTCTCAGAGATAGCTGGATTCTGGTCCTTGCATATATTATGAGACCCTAAATTCATTTGTGCATACAGCCTTTAGTTTCTTTGTACTGTTGGTTTGTTGTATTTTCTCTTCACATAAATTCTCTGAGGGAAAAAATAACCATGGCTTTTAGATCAGTAGTAACCAACTTGTAAAACACTGATGACAAAAAGAGCAAAAACCAATAGTCCAAACAGGAGAAAGGTATATATGAGTTACTTCATTCACCTCTGCATGTCCTGGTTCACCTGACAGACAGGAACCTATTTAAACATACACCACTCCCAAAACTACACCTAGGAATACTAAGCCCCTACCTCTTCTAGTCCAAGTTGCTCCATAGAGTCACAATAAACTTCACTGTCTGAATCACTGGTTAAGTGCTGAGTTGCTGAGATCTCTTCATTACTCTCTTCATTTGCGCCTGTACGGAAAGGACATACTAACACATGCTTTGTAAATGTGATCCGAGCCTGGCAAAGAGGAAAGCAGTAAGTTAAAGTATCAAGGTGAGCTTCAACTGATGCCCCATTTACCTACAACTGTCACGTTAGATTCTGAACAAAGTGGTTATATTAACATAGGAATTATATAAAAGTTTTACTAATTGGAAAACTACACCTCACATTGGCACTTCTGCCTTATAGGCTGATAATTTTAATTTTACCTTGTTGATTTACTCTCCTTCCTAAGGTCATTATAAAGCAGTTTTGTCTGAAATTATCAGTTAGCTTTAAAATGTTATATTTAAGACATCAGTTTAAACAAACTGACATGCATGATGTGTTCAGCCTTTGAAAATGACAAGTAAGATATTAGTGCTTCTCATTTTACTACAGATTAGCTTTCAAAGGCAGGCAGTACTTGCATAGATAATAGAATGATTTCAAAAGAAAGCAATTGTATTTATGTGGCTTTGAGCCTGTCTCTGAGTTAATCTCTCTTTCTGCAGGAGATCCTAAAAGAAAGCCTTATGGTATTTTTTTTTCTCTAGTATTCTTTCTTCATGTTTCTACAACTGAAAGGCACCATTGCTGGTCTCTGAATCCCAGGATTAAGCTTTCAAGAAAAGAATTCTTTTCCATGAAAAATATCTGCAAATGAAAACACGGTCTTCCAGGGACAATACCTTGGTGCGTGCTGTTTACCATTTCTAGGCTTGGCTCAGTTTTCTTTATTTCTTCCTCTGGGTTCAAGCCATTCAGGGCAGATTTGGTCTGGATGCCATTCTGCATGTCTGCGATAAGGCTGTCCTCGTAACTGCCATTAGTAACACCACCTTCGAAATCCTTAGCATCTGCTGATTCTGGTTTCACATTCTTATAGTCTGTAAAAGAACAAGAAAACCCTGCAAATAGAATGCTGCGCCCCCAATACTCAAAATATTTCTTCAAGTACCTAACTCTAATGGACTAAGTACAATGTATCTGCAGAACAAAACAGATTTGCATTTGCAGGGATTGTTCTGTTCTTGTAAAAAGTGTAAATATCAAGCTTAACTTGCACAAAGAGCAGATGATATCTAAAACAAATGAAAGCAAATCCTAAGTAGGTCTCTCTGATAAATTAAATAATAATCCTCATGTCCTTGGAGGTAAAAACCTGTATAGAATTCTAAATATGTAATTTCATTTGCTTTTCATTTGATGTTGGTTTTCCTCAAAACTCTTTATGGACCCCCTAAATGACTCTCTGAAAGTTCTCTTTTATTTCTTCTGAAGAAAAAAAAGTGATTTTTAATTCTACTGTTACAGTCCATGTATCTATCACAGCTCTCCCAAACAGCACTGGCATCCAAAAGTACAGGGTATAGACTTTTAGCTAACCTACTGACAAGACTTTTTAGCTGAGTCAAAAATTGTATGGCATAGCTCACAGATCTGTACTAGTTCTGAATCTTATAATCCAGGTTGAGACACTGTCATTTTTTCACACAGGCATCTGCATGCTTTTCCATCTAATTCTCCTGAACAAGTACAGCATTCATGATCCTTTGGGATTTTCTGCCACTCAGGTGGTAAAGCACAACTTCAGAAGAAACAATGGTCCAAGTGCAGAAAACATACCCTTTCCATTTAGTTGCATTTCCTTTTCTTCCTCTTCACGAAGCCCTTCTTCTTCTGATTCTGCTCCACTATCACTACTTTCAGCTTTTCCATTCACAGCCTTTATATTTGGAGTGGAATTCATGACATTACTAAGGTCTAAGAAAAAAAGCAAAGAGGGGAAAAAAGTTGTAGTTTAAAAGAAACAAACATACAACCCTCCCCACGCTCAGACTATAAGTCAGTTCTACCCAAGTATTTCCATATTAGAAGATGTACCAAATAATGCCCGCTTCATTTCTGTAAGCTCTTCCTTAATTGATTTAATGTTTTGCTTTTGTGGCCCAACACAGAGTGCCTGACCACTGGTGAAGAGATTCTCAATGATACTGAGGAAGCCTGCTGGTGGGAGACAGCCACTCTCAGACCAAGATTATAACCCACACTTATGGACATGGATGCAGCAACTTTTTATCTAGGACCCATGTGGCCATGTTCTTTTAAACTCAGAAGTTCCCTTTTGGGCTGAAATGCTTCAAAAATGTTCTCAATTCAAAGGAAAATTTTTAACCATTGTATTCAATTATGTGAGCACACAGGACTCTGAAGAGGTAAATAAAATATCCCATGCATCTTCTCCTGCAGCAATACAAGCAGACACAAAAGGTGGGAAGAAGTCTCACATTTATACAGATCTTTATCTAGCAAAGGGCATATGGAAATAAATTCTCTGATTTCAGTGAAAAAGATGATGAAATAAATACACTGAGCATTTGTTTGCATGTCAAATTACATGAATATCTAGAACAAACCCCAAATCTTGAAATAGCCAAACTGCTAAATCCTTGGGTTTCACTTCTTTGATTGCTCTGAGGATCACAAACAACTCACTCTGACTGTACGAACAACTGCAAGATAAAGATTCTTATAAAACATGAACAATTTAAGGGACAATCCTACCACCTCCTGTAAAAAAGATATGCTTAAGTACATCCTGATGATCGTTTAAGCCTCCTAAGTTATAGGAAAGAGTGACTGAAGTACAAAGAGGGGACAGTTTCTGCAAGACACACAGTTTACATGTTGACTCCAAGGCTGAATTCTGACTGTTTCAACTGTCACCACAGCATTCTATTTGCATAATTTCTACATTCGCTGTCAGAACCTTGAAAGATTAATTCTTATATTTAGGCTTAACATTAAACAGCAAAATAATAATTATACTGCAGTTGCCAAACCAGCTCTGCCACTTTCTTTGCTGCATGATAATTTAGAGCTAAGGGGTTTCTGCTTTAATCTTGCAATGAAGATTCCCACATTCTTCTAGTTTCAAAGCTTATCCATAGTGGTTTTTTAAGAAAAACCCACAAGCAAAAGACCTCCCTTAATTTCTTGTACAGGAATAATATGCTGAATATCCTGTTCACCTTAGTTTTACTGCAAGGTAAGGGTTCTGTGGGCCCCCTGCATCACTGTTCTAGATTGATTTAATCCAACTTTTATCTGAAGATTTAAAATAGGATTCTTCACTTGTAAAAAGAGAACTGCAAAAGCTATGGTCTGTCTCACAGGCAGGAATATAAGCAACCACACATTTTCTCCTCACTGAAGAACACTTCTTTTTTGCAAGGAAATTTGTTTCACAAAAGAAAAATACCAACATATTCCCAGTTTATTTCTCATGAGAATGTCTCACTTATTGTGAAACCCAGTTCTCAAGATGTTTTTCTGAGAAGCAGCAGTGCAAGGAGGATAAGGTAGCAGTTAAGTCCTCACAGCGTGAGCTTTTAAGTGCAGACATAGCTCCCTTGGCACATTAAGGCAGCCATCGCCCTTTGCGTCCTACCCAGTCGTGGGAGTAAACAGGAAAGACAAGACTAGGAGAAACATTTAGCTGTGACAGAAGGTGAATTTAAACTGTAAACCTCCTCACCCTACCAACGATACGGTAAAAGTCCCAGCTATACCATAAGCTTTTTTCTTAAGATTCACACTTTTTCTTTTTGTAGGAAAGGTCTTTGAATATTTAAGCATGTTCTCTCCCCACTTAATTTCAGTAAGGAGGTTTATTCATTTGGGGAAACTTCTAAGTGATACATCACATATATTTAAAACAAAGAGGGAGAACTGAGGGAAGTACCAAGAGTGACAGATACACGCTGTCATGTCATGGGACACCCAAAGAACTGAAATCCATCAGGACCATATTTCTTCCACAAAGTTATACTCAGCAACAGTGCTCCTAAAGGCCTTAAAGAGGCATCACTTTGATGCAGAGACTGAAGAACATAGCATTGTAGACTCTTGGCCTCTTGGAATACCACACTTAATTGCATACTTTTCCTCAGAACCTGTATACTGCTATCCTCATCATGGTTTTTACTACATGGTAAACACACAGCTTGCTTCCATTCTCTAACAAACAGCAGCAGTCTGCTAACAAACCAGCAGTGATGGCCAATACTGGGTGTGACAGGGTTAAAGACTAAACAGAGCCAACTAGTAGTGAAGTCTACAGTCCCTGTTGTAGGTTAATGCTACTCCCTGTGGAATGCCTCTTGTAACATAAATGATATAAAGTCAAGCAAGCTTTTAAAAGCTTATTTACTTTGTGCTAATCCTCCCCCCCTTTCCTTCTGTTTACCCACATCCAATGCAGGCAAAATGTTAGCTTCTTTCTGTTGCCCTGGCTTAGATACTGCAGAATTCATCTTAGCTCATTTTCATCTCACTGCCTACAATGCTCAACTGGGAGATTTGTGACACGTTTCTACATCAAAGCTGTACTGTGCTATAGTCATCCCAGGAGTTAAATTCCATAAAAGCCTGAATTGTTGGGGGGCTTTTTAATGCTATACAGTAAGAGCTGTGTAACAGTAACAACATGCAAACAGAAGGAAGAAGGATTTAACAAGAGAACATGGTGAGATGGAAAGGATGTGAAGAACAGACATACAGCCTCTACAAGCTTTTACTAGGTGTTTCTTTTCTTGTGTCAGCTCTATTAAGAGATTTCCTTAGAGTAATTCCAAATATACTTCTTTAAAGGCAGCACTACCATTCTTCTCAGTGACCTGTATAATGGGCCAAGTTTCTCAAAAACATGTACCTGAATTTTAACTCCTCACGTATTTCAAGGCAAGTTTTGCTACGCAGATAGGAGTTGGGAGCTTAAATAGCCTCTGTGGATCTGCCCCAGCTTGAGGGGCATTTTACAAACTAAACCTGGCCTAGCAGGTTTTTATCAAATGCCTTGTATTTTTGGTTTTCTGAGGTACATAATTCTAATACAAAATAAACATGCACTGCTGGAGCTGTACTGATGGTTGGCTCAGCACAACACAGTATCCTCACACAAGTCCTACAGTGCTTTACACTCTTTTCAAGTACCAGAGATGCCAGGACAGTCTACAAAAGCAGGCAAAACAGGTCATAAAACATTTAACTAGCTGTGTATGCTTCATCACTTAAAAATGATGTGCTTTTGCAGTACACCGTAAGTAGACTCAAGCTTTGTCAAAATTTTTATGCTGAGTCTCAGAGGCCTATATGCTGTACGGCATCAGTTTGATAATCAGGTGACTGGAATTCTTTTCCTGCCACCACAACACAATGTTTCATGCTTGTTATTGATCCAAGTAGGCTCCCTCCTTCAGTTCCAAGTTTATGCAACTATGTTCTGCCATTTCCAATACACTTAGTTACAAATCTCCACCTCCTTTTTGAAACTGATCTACCAAAATACTGCAAGAAGTCCGCTGCATGGAGTGACTGCAGTAAGAAAGGAGAGCTACATGCAAGCATCGGGGAGCAATGAGCTCTTCAGCTACAAGAACAAGAGTTTCTATACCCTCATTTCCTTCCATTCTTTTTAATATAGCACACTACAAAGAAAATTTTCAGGGGCCCAGCCTGCTCTGTAACATCTGTTCTGCACTATTGAAACAAGCTGCCATCACAAATAAAAAGAGCTTTTAGAAGGCTCTGTTAAAAGACAGAAAATTGTAAAATTCCTTTAACTACCACTGTTTTATCACTTTTAAGCTCATAAAGCCTTAAGTTCCCTGAAAAATGTATTCCCTAAGCACATAGATTATGGCGGCCAGATCTTCCTCTATACAGTTTTACTTTCTTGTTGTAGTAAAGTTTAGGAAGACTAAACAACAGAAAAAGAAGCCTCTTCTCCTTTTTGTTTTTCTTTTATTATACTCCAAAAGACTGCAGCCTTGTTTTGCCATCATTCCTCTCTTTGGTTACGTGCTTCTCAAGTTGTTACGCTGCTTCATAAAACAATTTAATCAACAATATTTATGTCTTTATTTACCATTTATAAACAAGAAAACAATAGTTTGTGAATAAGAACACACAGAGACAATAGCAGCTCCTCAGACATTTATATTACATTGCAGGCATGGTATTTAGGTTTACTGGTCATTCCGGACCACTCTTCAGTAGGTACGGAGTTTCACATCTCCATCCATACCGACAGTACCCGTTCCCTTGATTTTTCAGAATATGTCCCATTCAAAAAAGGGTACCAAGTTTTTGGGTTGACTTAGATGCATTTTCCTCCTCCCTGATACTCTTGAGCCTTCTGCCTGGGATTTCCTGACAAAGCAGCCCAGGAGAACAGCAGCTGCCCTGCAGGCATTCCCAGAACTGGTAGGTAGCTCCATGATGGCCACTGGACACCCAGAGTGCAGGCCCACCAAGCACAGGCAGCTCAGTTACATGGTGCACGTGCAGCAAGACCAATGGACCCAGGCTCTGCCAACTTCCTATCAGCACCTTCGCCAACAATCCCAAGTGAGAACAAACAGTAAGAATAGCCGCTGCTTTGATATTTATAGTAACTTGCAAGAATAGTAAGATCATTCCAGGATTCAGGATGTCTCTGTGTCTGGTCCTACTTCACTCTGGGAGAACGAGCAGGACTTGCTAAGCTCTCTTGTGTGTGGAAGAGATACAGTCAGCAGCTGGAACTTACACTTTGCATGACAAGTAGAGGAGCATTACGCTCTTGAGTTTTGTTCCAGAAAATACCAAACATGAATACAGTGAAGTCCGAACACTATAAAGAAAACTGAATTATGCTTGAAAGCAACAAAACCCCATATTGCTGAGTCACTCATCATCGAGAAACTCTGGTCTATAACACTGTAGCCTGAATCAAAACTTATTTTGCCCTGCACAAGAAAAAAAACCCAAACCAAACAGGAAATAACACGAAGATAATATTCTCATGCCACCTACTCCAAGCCTACCAGCTGAATAGCCCGTTTACAACGCCCAGTCTCATCGATAACATAGATGGCTGAACTGTGTGTGTGCTTAACACAGATGGTTTTCCTCTACATCTTAGAGGCTATGATTAAAGTAATTAGTTTTGCTGTAACGAAGTTATGCATGAAACACCAGCCCATGCCCACTGGGCACTTTTCTGAGAGCAATCAAGATATGACTGCCTACATCTGTTCTTCCTCAGCCTCCCATACCTCTGTCTACTGCTTCTTTGCAGCTTGCCTTTGTAGAACAGAGGCCCAAGAAATCTGGATTCCAGTTCTCTCATCACAAGATCTAACACAAGTGAGACCTCTAAAAGATAAGACACCAACATTTTATAGCAAGTGGCTACATTGCTAGATTCTCAAAACCCAAAGAGCTTTTGACAATTTATTCTCTCTTTTGCAGGGAACTGTTGTCTGGCTGGAGGAAAAAAAGAAAATCCAGGTCCAAAAACCAATTATGCACAAAAGCTGTTACTGTTTACTCAATCCAGCATGAAAAAGAATAAAGAGAGGCTTTGCTTTGCTTTTCATGGAAGAAAGCTTCTCTTAGCTCCCACCACTTTGAAAAAAAAAAACCACAATTTTCAATCTTACATTTTCACATTGGGATACTCTGCTGCTCACCCTGTGGTGATATATTCAGCTACTACTCTGTATGACAGAGGAGCTGTTCATATCCTCAGGCTTGAGCTATGCTGATGCTCTGCCCTGATTTTCCAACATTGTTAGACAGCACTGACATAAAACCATCAGTTTGAAGTCGAGTCACAAAATAAGCTCAGATTTGAGCTGGAAAGCCTGAAGCAGGTACATACTGCAACAAGACAAGCCATAGCTTGCTGAGACACGGATCCATATCTCCTTGAGACTCTTCACTGACTTTGGCACTTGCTGGCCCAGCCCTTAATCCTATAATTCCATCCTGCAGCCAATACTGCAGATAATGTTCTAGATGCTTCTGAAGGTAAGATATTAAACTACTGAGATATTAACAAAAAGATTTTGTATAGTAAGTTTCACAGTAGCCTCCCTGAATACAAGCGAACAGCTAGGGTCAAGATTACAGAATATCACTGGAAAGTAGAAGAGAAGAAGCAGTTTAAAGGACAGGCTTTTAAAAACCTCTCCCACCCATCGGCTCCTCCTGCCCTATGCTTGCCCTGCCTTGATGCACCTCCTCGCTGTGGTGCTGCCACCCATTTAACATAGCCTACTGAAGCACAGCGATTTCAGACTAGCAAGGATTTTAGCTCTTTTCCCCCTTCCTACAAAGCATTAAGAAGATTCACAGCCATTGAGTTCCTTAAAAATCCTAGTGAGGAAAGAAGGAAAATGAAGGAAATCAGTTTAGCAAGTATCTTTGAAGTCATGCAGAAGTGTAAAAGTGAGCTTACAAAACAGAGGATGTCTCGCAGAAGAGGCCCACAAACAAATACGAAAAGCGTGCCACCAACTGCTCCTTTACATAGCAAAGATGTTGAAAGTAACTGGAAAAGACTTTTGAGAAAATAAAACTATTTGAAAAGATAAACTAATCATATGAAAGCTACAGAAGTACAGTTAGAAAATATATTGTATTTTATGAGTAAGGAAAGCGTTTCTGCCTGGAAAGTAAAAAAGAACAGAGTCCCTTTTTTCCAAGTGCAATTCTCCCCTCCAAGCTGAGCTATGTCCTGTACTAACTACTGCCTTTGAAATACAAGTGTTTACAGGTATTTGTTTGTTTTAAAAGCACATAAGCCTCAGTGAGTATCCTTCTTTTAAACCTAGCTCCCATATCCAATGCAGGAAGGCACTAAGCAAGTCGCTTATAATTGCTGTATCTGCCTGTGAGTCAGGCCAACTTCTGCCATTCGCACAAACTGCTACTTAAGCAGTGTCCTCTGTGGGCTCCTAGCACCAACATGTTACACCACCATCAGTGCTGCCCAAAGTCTGCCTATGCAGCAATGAGTCACCTTGCTCCAACAGGGCTTCATCTTGTGCAACTGCAAGACAGCTGGGAGCAAAGTTTTCAGAAAAAAGCACTCATTAGGATGAGACTATTATAATGCTGAAACTTTCTGCAGCCTCTGCGGTGCATAAATTATCATTACTGGAAGCAACATAATCCTCACGAAGGCTTACAAAGAGTACTACTACTCAACATAAAGGCAAAGGGTCATCTTTATTTAGCAGGATTTCAAAACAGTTTAAATGCCTTGTCACAAAGCAGAAAAGAGTACACAGAAGAATTCTACTGAAGAACTTGTGAGCAATTTCCAGGTACTTCGCTTAGCTGCTGACATAACTTAGGGTGGACCTGTCAGGGAGGGATTTTCTTGTTCTGCTTTGGATTTACTCACATTCAGTAAGAAGAAAACATCCACAAAACATTCAGAAGTACAAGCTGACTCTGAAACTCTTGATGTTTTTCACCCAGTATTGGATCGGTAAGGTGCCAATTCTAGCCCACCTTTGGCTCCTTCAGGTACAACATAACAAAAAAGCTTGAATGCCCATTCTGAACATTTCAGATTCCCTGAGCAATGGTATTTTGAAGCTTCTTTGTCTTTTCAGCACTGGCTTCGACAGGAGAGTTTTTATGAATTTATTAGCAAATGCAAGAAGTTAAAAGGTTGCACTTTCAAAGCACCCCTCCAACTCTTCCAGTAGCTGCAAACAAAAGGGTCCTTCTGCAAAACTGCAAGTATTGCCTATTCTCTTCTGCAGCACTATGACAGCTAAAAGCCCATTTTCTTTGATGTCTAGGATTTTATGTGCCTGAAAATAATTTCTCAGTAATTTTCTCTGTAAAGCAGTACTTCATGCCTGTCAGAAAGAGACTACTGACTGAATTTGCCAGAGAACCTAAGCTTCTCACACAGCTGCAGGATGAGCCTTCAAAACACTACCCAGGTTATACGGTTTTGAAATACCCCTTAGATTTGCTGAGCCCATTGGAGGGAATTCTCTAGTTTCCCTTCTTTACCAATACACCCATGTCTGGATATTTGTAACCCATGGATCTGGCAAGTCTGCCCTAGTTGTCTAGTAGATGTTACAAGTCATTTTAATGCTGGCATGTCAGGCTTAAGTGTTCTTTATTAAGGAAAGCCACAAGCTCTATTGATCCAGGAAGACAGCAGTTCAATGGTTTGTATTAGACATTTTCGATGAAACCACAAGGAGTAGGAATTTAATTTTGAACGGCTACACTCTTCTGTTGAGGCCAACCTGCTAGAGACGATACACCAGTCACAGCTGATGCACACTGAGCTTCCATACAATTCTTTTAACTACTTCAAGAATACTGCTGATTTTGAGGAAATAGTATGCAATTCTTAATTCATGATCTCCATACAGATTAAAATCTGACGGAAGAATGGAAGGTGAACTCAAACTAGGACGGGCGAGAAGGTGGGGCAGTACAGTATGAAGTGAGAGACACAGAACATGCCAACTGCCTGCCCATGAAAAAACCCACCTTCCACAACAGAAGCTACAGAGAGTAGGGGCTTAGAGACAATGGAAGAAAAAAGCCTGGAGAAACTAATGCAACCCAAACGTAACAATGTCTCAATTTTTAACAGCATTGTTGCCAGCGCCTACACCATCTGGACACAGACTTGGGCACACGGGTTCTATTTCTCCAGCATGAATTTGGAAGATTGAAGGTACTCATGCTTCCTTACTTCTGTGAAATAGCTTGAGAGTTGTACTGTAAACAACAATAATTATTTCCAGCTTCACTTTTACTTGGAGAAGTGGCCAGAGCCCCAAAGAAAGGGTTTCAAGGTCTTAACTGCAACGGTAAAGTTATAACATACAATAGACTTTGTGAAAATTCTGTCTTAATTCATTGCGGCCTAATTAGATGTTGCAGCTTTAAACTGTATGAATGACATATAACCAGATTTATTGCAACATTGACAGGACAAGAAATAGCTGATATTTGCTATTCTGTTTTACTTACACTGCCTTATGTCTAAGCTGCCTCTTTAAAAAAGAGTATGTTACTGATACATATATTGTTTAACTTCTGTGATTTACTGTTTGCCTAAATAAGTCACTTTAAAAAGTAGCTTTTGGCACAGTGCCATAGACACCAAGTCCAAGTAGATCTGTATTACACAGACCACCAACCTGAATCTACTGATACCTACAATCTTGCCCATCAATCCAGCTGTCAGGCAAGCCCATTAAATCCCAGATATGAAGCATACAGGATTTTAGTTGAGGAGAAAAGTCACACAGCTTTCAAAATGGCCATTTAAAAACTTGTACCATTATCTTTCTTCAAAAACAATGAAGAACTATTTCTGTTTCTCTGACACTTGACACAAAAATCAAAACCAGAACATCACTCCTTTAAGGTAGGGTGTATGCCACATACAAAAGGCAATTTAACCAGTTGACTCCTACTACTTAAGTACCTTAAACCGTTTAATTTGTGCAATGATTCATTTTTAAAGACCATTTCAAGTTTTATCCTGTTGCATTTCAACTCTTAACTGTAATTTTAAGCCAGATTTAAACAACTGTAAGCCCCTTATATTACAACCTTATAAACGTATTACCTGTCACATAACTACTATCAAAAAGTTCTCACAATGGTATTGCTACATAAAAATCACCGCACTGATTTTTATGCAGCTATGACACCACTGGGTTTGCCACTTGTCAGACATTTAAAATGTTTAAATAAATATCCCCTTCCTTAACTTGAGCCCCAGAAAACTTAATTTCACAAACCCATCTTATACTCTTTAATCATGGTTTCTCAAATACATACAAAACCATGGGTTTCAATTGTGGATTTCTTTAAATTTTAGATCAGATGGCAGACCTGGTTACCACCTCTGCATGCGATTTGATACTCTGCAGCGACATCAGGATGTAGCAGTACACATTAATTGTTCCTTTACTAATGGAAAAGTAGAAACTAGATTTGACTGGGGGAGCTGTTTTAAATACTCTCCTTTTTGGGGGGGAAGAGGCTTCCCTTCAGCAGCTTAAAGTTTGTAGACAAGAAAAATGCAGCCTCCTGGGTCTAGCTGGGTTTTGTACCACAAAAGTGAAATAAAATCCAGCCTAACGAGGTGGCAAGCCCAGAAGTTACAGGTGTTAGCAGGCATTTACTACTGCACCAAAACGATGGAAGAGATGGACTTACACATAATTTATTATTCCTACCTTCCAAATACTTAGAGACTTTCTCCATTCGAACTGCCATACGGTAAAGAGAATGAACAAAAAGATGCAACATTTAGCTTTAAAATCATTTCCAGAAAACAAGCCCCCAAAAATCTGGAGTTGTGATTATTAGTAGTATAAAGGAAGTTATTTGTCCGAACCTGAGGTTAGGTCAGATCCTCTGTTCTTTTTATCTTCTACTATTTCATAGAACGGGCCTATTACTTGTAGTAATTCTTCAACTTTGTCCGTCATTGGCATACTCTCAAGAATCTGCATAAGTCCAAAATATGAAGCATCTTATGAAACAGCATTTCATGATTCATTTATTTCAACTGATGTGAGAAACTGCTGGTCATTGTACAACATTTCACTGCATCACTTACCACATTATCCTGATTTTCTTAACTTTTTTTTTTGTTAAAGGAAAACAACATAAAATTAATCTACCATACATTAATCTTAATTAGCTATATTAGCTTTTCTTAGGTGAAGAGAAGATGGCAGAGCTAATACATTTGCCAAAAGAATACAGCAAAACTGGGATGGTACAAAGACTGAAGAGCAAACCAGAACCAAGAGCAGCAAATTAGAACCAAGTTCTGCTCTTGAAGTTACTTGGAGCTCTTACTGTAATAAAAATTCCTTTATTTTAAGTTACAAAGCCAATGCCTCCAATCATCTGACAGGAATGCAAAATCTTACATCTAAAGTAGATTAAATAGAAGAAGAAGAGATTTAATAAGTATTACTTTAAAAGCATACCTTCCAACACAAACCATTCTATGATTCTATGACATTATTGTCCAATTCTATTTTAAGGTCCTTTTAACCAAGCTTTTTGCCTATAGCTTTGTTCCTCCTTTACTCTCTGATTTTTTACTATTATTTTTAAAAGGGTAATAGCTATAGGAAGAGACTCTCTAGAAGCAAATTAACAGCTACAGTACACCCCCTCCTCCAGAAGAGCACGAAGAAAGCAACAGATGGGAGATATAAGTTGCCACGAACATGCTGCTCAAAAGCACCAAGCATATCACTAAGCAGAAGAAGCAAAAGCTACAGCATTACTTCACAAAGCAGGAGTGCCAGGCAGGCTAACAGTCAACAGGTAACAAGTCAACAGCAGGTAACAAGTCAACACTTGCAAACCAATTCAGGATACCAAGACACAATAATCCTATCAATCTGCAGTTTCATTGCCACTTCTCTGATCTACTCAGTGTACATAATTCGTTCCCTGTTTTTCAGAGAGAAACTGCTCTGTGCTCAGACACCGAGCTGGATACAAACCAGAGCCAGGGCAGTTCTGTGATTTTAATTATTTATTTTTTTTATTTTAATAACATTGAGAGAAACAAGAAGCCTATTCTAGAATAACACTTGTATTTGCTATGCATTTACTTCTACAGTCTGCACTGTAAATTGTTTCATACATGTTATTTCCATGATGCCCACAAAGAACTGTTCTTCATCTATTCGAAACACACTTCAAGATAATCTTGGAGCAATTCTTAGAGCCTTACCACACAGTTTCTGCTAGAGTTTAGTAATTGCTAGCTTTTAGGTGACCAAGATAAAGAGCAAATATTTCCACAAACAAAACCAGTTGCTTACTTATATAGCCACTACATATAATATGCAATCTTAAAATTTGAAAGTGCAAAGTAAGTTATGTGTCCTTATTACTGTTCTCTTTGGATGTCAGAAAATTCATATATGAAGGCTCTTGTTTTAAATTAAAAACACCATATAGTCTTAACTCTTCTTTATGCTAAGGTATCACTCATTTTTAATATAAAACAAGCCAAGGTATCTGAAATATAAATCAATTAAACAGTATTTCAGTATAAAATTTCAGAAATGCTACTTGGAAGTTAAATTAACCTTAAACAAAATGCACCTGAGCTCTTAGCTAAGACCAAGACATGTCTGGTCATCTCCCACCAGCATCTCAAAACCTCACCTAGACACATTCCTAAACAGCTACCATTTTCAAGGCTACCACATGAAGGGAAAAACTAGCCAAAAAAGCCCACACAAACAAGATTACAATCAAAAGTATTTTGTGACAGGGTCATCTGAAGCATGTGTAGCCCAACACAATGTGCAAATGGTAGGGACATGCCCAACGAACAGGGGGGAAATACGACAATCTTAGGGACCCTTAAACACAGTCCTGTAGTACTAGTATACAACTGGGGTTTTGCCCTTTAGATATTGATACCTATGCAGCAACAGTAGAACACCCACACTAACACCACAAGGATTAATGCAGTATGTGCTGATAAAACAACCCACTGGATCCATTTGAAATGCACTTCCATGGACATTTCAAGTAGAACCAAGTGGGTTGGAAAAGCTGAAGCTAGTATTTCCAGTGTGAGAGCTGAAACAGCACCACCGCAGGGTAAACAGATCTCCCAGTTTCAAAGCTGAGTGAGGCAAGAAGCCATTTACTCTCCAGTCCCTACATGTGATCTGTTCAGAGGCAGAATATTTGTGCTTTATTAGGGTCACCTGAGTACACTTCCTCACAGAAGGCTTCCAAGAAGGTTTTTTTTTACAACAAACACTGCAGTTTCACTTAAGTTTTAATGTCCTGACCAAATCAGATGTAATGACATGCATAGAAAAAATAAGATCCTCTACTTAAGTGCTACTGCATTTTGAGTCTGAGATTTAAAATAAAGTACTAAATCTTGTGGTACACATTCAAACAGAATTATTGAAATTTAGTGGGATTTTTGACCAGATGAATATTTGGCTGTGTCTTCTGGAGTTCTTTATTTCTCATTTTAAAGCAACTACATTAACACCAGCAGGAATTAATTATCAAAATTGCAAACAGGAAGAAGAACAGTAATCAGGCTCCATCTCCATGCCTAGTAGAAGTTTCTGTTGTATCAGTCATTAGACATGTTAAGAGATCAATGTCAAGATAGTGGCCCAGGAGAAAAGCAGGCGTCTTCGGAGTAGAACTTACATTTTCTCCCTGATGCTAACCTTATTACAATAATACATTACAATGATACTTTTATCTGGATTGACAGTAAACAATCTTTAAACTCAAAAGGCCACCTAGAAGATCTTCGGTGAAAAGACTGCAGTGAGGAGCTAGTTAATAAAAGACAATTACTTGAATTCTGAAGGTTTACTTCAGCTAATGCTGCAATTCCTGCTTAATAACTATGACTGTTTGCATTACACATCTATTCCAAAAAAGGCAGACCAAACTACTCAGTTGCAATCATATATATGCATGTATATAATATTTAGAACTATTATATACAAGAAATAGTCTCATGACAAGTTCAGAAAATTCAGGTTGATGAGTTCCTCTCGAAAAAAAAAATTAACAAAAAAAAAATCAAAGATTACTTATTTGATTATACTCATGCCTCCAGTCATGACAGTGAGACTCTTGCTCCTGAAGCCCTTCTGGAAGGTTGTTTTTTCCTTTCTAAGGATCAGTTACCTCTCTCTCAACTCTGAGAGCTGAGGCAGTTTGCAGTAAATCAGCTTTTCTTTTGGTGTACTTTAAGTTCCACTGTTTTCCCCACTGTTCCCTTTACCATGATTTACCTTTCTTTAGCTCTGTCATTTAAGTTTCCTATCAGCTACAGCTCTCCTGCTTTTCTGAAAACAACCCAAATTATACAGCTTTGGAAGGAACTACTTAATTTTCTTCTACCTGTGTGCCAGACAGCATAGTACTGAAACATAATGGTTCACATAGGGAATAAATCATTTGGAGCTTTGACAGTAGCCGTCAGCAAGAGCCTCCTCATGCTCCTTGATTTATTTCTGGAATATTTGTTCAAGAAGATTCCTCCCACTCATTAATAAACTTACCTTTTTCATTTCCTCAACATAGGCTATCATGGCTTCTTCTTTGGACATATCTCCCAAGGCACTCCAAGCGTCCCTAGGAAAGAAAGTCCCATACATCTTCACTATCTCCATGGCCTATTGGATTTTTTTAAGCCTGGCCTTAAGTAGGTCAGTTATGTAATGCCCAAAGTTCCTCTGATACAAGTAAAACGCAACAACAATTCACTTTTTTAAGTCCAAATATATAATTTGCTAGGATAACCACATAGTGGTACATCAACAGAGAATCAACAAACGGAACAGCCTGGGGACTGAAGAGCTCCTCACTAACCAACTATCATCTTGTACTGGTAAGCTGTTAACAAGCCCAGATAGAGACACACACATTTTCCCTTTTGATCAACTGGTTTTTTTTAAGACTCTCTGCTGCAGAAAAAGAGCAGGCACAGACACTTCAGCCAGCACTTGCAAACAGTTGTCACCAAGTTAGAACAGTTTAGCCATCACTCCCAGTTACCACAGTAGCTACTTATGACCTAAAAAATCTCCTGCTCTCCAACTCTGCAACACAGAAAGCTCAAATCCAATTTATCTGTATCGCACAAGGAATATATCAGAACAGAGACTGGAATAAAACATTTCCATACTCAGTCTTGCACTTGATTCTTGATTTGTCACTCTCCCTCCCTCTTGCCAGAGTATTTGTCTCACTTAGAGAGAAACTCCAAGGTTGGTGGCTCACGTTTCAGTTACAATCAACCAGGTTCCAGGAATCTTACTGCCCTAGTCCTCTGCAAAGACAGACCCTTTAACCTAACTTAGGGAGAAAAGAAGACAAGAAAAAGGGGTGGGGAGAATGGTGGGGTGAAGGAAGTCAAAGGAATCATTCCACAGATCCCAAGACAAGAGGACTGTGACCATAAAGACAGCAATAATACTTGTACTTCAGGATAAGTCTTTACTAAAATATAATAAGCAAAGCATTCAGGTGGATTTTCAAACAAATATCAGCAATCTGGTGCACCAAAAGTCTTCTCAGCACAAGGAAAATATAGTGGGAAGCCCTACCACTGAGCCACCACAGAAAGACACACAAACCAGACCTCTCCCCAAGAGCTTGAAGCTGTGTTATTAACTGTCAATGAGCACACACTTATTTCAGGCTGACATGATACATGAAAACTTGAGAAGGAAGAATTCCAGACTCATCCACATCACTCATTCTGCAGAGCACCTACAATTTCATTCTGCAACATGGGACAAACATTGCAGAAATGCTGTGATGGTGCTTGGCCAAGAAAAACCTGCCCACCTGCAGAACCCAAGGGACTGCTCTCACCTGCAGCTCTGAGAAATTATAAGTCATCTGAGCAAGAAAGTTATAACACAAAACAGAAAATGAATTCAAGCATCAAAGGTTGTAGTCATTCTTTAAGAGATAAACTCACGAAATGCTTTCTCAGAGTGCCACTCTGCTAAATATCTCCACTCTAAGCATTAACAGAAACCCAACCCCCCCCCCAAAAAAAGCCTCCAAATACCCCTCCCCCACCAAAACCACCCACAAACAACAACACAAAACAATAACTCATGAAAAGTTACCATTTATATCTACCAATCGGATCCCAAAATCCAGGTCGTGGAATGTTACAGGGTCCTTGGGTTGCTTGTTTGTAAAAGCTATAGAACTTGAGCATCATTTCATTTGTTGGCTGGAATGAACCTAGTGAAAGCATTTTGAAATACAATTAAATTGTAATCAAGAATATTAACAAGTATTTTACAAGCTTAGTTTTTCTGTGAGAAAATAGCCTGCAGTTTGTTACAGCCTGAGTCACAGCAGTACAATTTAAGTCAAAGATGAAGCCTTCACTTCATCTACCATGAATCAGCACCACTATTTACTTCACAAACAGCAAGTTGCAGATTGAGTTTAAGGGACTATAACCTTTACTGCTCCTAAGGTCAGACTCCACAATGAAAATAAAGAGAGTAATAAGTAACATGAAGCAAGCGTCCTTTCACTCAGTTTAAAGGGACATGTAAACAAAGCATCTTGCAAGTTACTTTAATGTCACAAACAGAAACTTACGGAAAGACTCCAGAACTTTAAACAAACCAACAACAAAACAAACCCAAACCACAGCCTTCTACGGTGCTTTTATTATTTGGGGTGTTTGGCAGCACTTTCGGTAACAGTTCCACTATACCTTCTCCTCACTTTTTTCTCTTCTTCCTTTGTGGAACACACTTTTGTAGAGGTAAAAGACATAGATACAAAACTGTAACAGCTGGCAGGGAAGATTCATAACCAGACTATTAAATCAAATACTTTGAGGTTCAGTTCTACTAAATTTACAGTGACCTTCACCTTCATGCCTCAACAAACCCAGTTTTACTTACACCAGAATAATGACGTACCCAACAACTAACTTTTATTATCTTTATTACTCTTATCAAAAAGACATTCTGATTGTTTTGCTTTTCCGTTAACCCTTTCAGCAGAGGACACTCCTGGTAACAGCTCTGAACCCGTCAAACCAACTTGAGGCTTTCAGGGAGGCTGAGACCCTTCCCCTGCGCTCCCCGCACCGCACCCCGGGCAGCTGACAGTCCCCTCCTGCAGGCGCCCGCGAGGGCCCCGAAGCCCCCGAGCCGCGGCTCTTCAGGACAGGCGGGCGCAGCTCTCAGACCGAGGTTTCCAAGCCGCCGCCGACTAACAGGCACCCGGCGGCCCCGCTGCCCTGGCCTCAGCCGCCCGGTGGGGAGGGCCGCGGAAGAAGCAGGAGCCGGGGCTCGGCGCTCCAGGGCCCCGCCCGCAGCGCAGGTGCCAGCCGAGCGGCCAGGCCCCGCGCCGGTGCCCCTGGCTGCCCCCCGCCGCACGTACCATTTTTGGGCAAGCTCTGGATCACCTTCACGGCCGCCTCGAACCTGGTGGCGTGCACGGAGCCGGTCTCCGCCATGTCCCCGTCCCGTCCGTTCACCGCCCGCCGCCTCCTGCTGCTGCTCGGCCGCCGGGCCGCGTCCGGCGGACCGGGCTCAGCTCCGCCTTCCTCGTCGCGGCGCCTGCAGCCGACTGCACCGGAGAGTGGCTGAGACGCGCCAGGCCATACGCAACCAGCCCCCGGCGGCAGCGGGGAGGGACGCCCGGCCCCAGCCGCGCCCGGTCCCCGCCCCGATCCCCCAGCCCTCCCCCTCCGGCAGGCCCAGGCCCAGGCCCCGGCTCGGCCCTCGGCCCGGCCTCGCGCCACGGAGCGCGGCCCGCGCTCAACTGACAACGCTCCCTTACCTCCGCCCGCCGCTTCAGGCGCCCGCGTTATGCCTCCGGCCGCTGCGCCCTTCCCCTCCGCTCGCACCACCCTGAGGCCGCCGTGGGCACGCCGGGAAACGTAGTCCGCCCGCCGCGCCCCTCGGCTTCCCGGCGGGCCCGCAGCGGTGCCCCCGCCAGCCGCGCCTTCCCGCGCCTTCTGTTTGTCCCGCCGCCATCTCAGGCCGGTGCCCTCCGGCAGCTCCTGGGCGCGGCGGGCAAGGGCGGCAAGGACGAGGCCGAGGAGAGGCCTCTGGGGCAGCCTGTGCCAGCGGGTCTCTCAGAGCTGCTCTGGGCAGTTCAGTCCTGGGGACCGAGAAGCCGCTGGAGTGCTGATCCCAGGGAATGCCTCCCGTGTGCGCTGAGCGAACAATTCTCTATTTATTTTTTCATTTTTTCGCTTGTTTCTTTTTTCTTTTTTTTTTTCCTGCTTCCTTCTTCTTGCTACGCTTTCCCTTCCCTGTTTGTAATCTATAATTACGTTTCAAATCGTGCCGTATTCCTCCCGTTTTTTGGACCTCATCCTCAGGAGATCCCTCACCGCACTGGCAGTCTGCTTTGCTGCTTCCTGTTCTCCTCACGCATCCTACTCCTACCCACACCTAGTTCCATGTAATTCACTTGAACTGCCACTGCAGCCACCTATTTCTGCAATAGCTTTAATGACTCCTAATTATATTAAAATGTTAGCTGTAAGATTTGAAAAGCCGAGAACCTGGGGAGTAACTATTTCCATGGTATTCAGAGATGAGGGTGAATACCAGCACAGTACCACCAGCTAGCTCAGTGGCTAAATAAATGAATGGCCTTATTCAAAAGCACTAGGCATCCAGCACTGTGCAAAGTCAAACGAAAGTATGCTAAACGAACTGCTTTTGTAGCAAGTGGAATAATTTACCCAGGGAGCACCAGGATGAATTAATAGCCCCTTTGAATAGACTCGAGTACAAAATCTTGGCCTTTGAGTCAGTTCATTTATCTAATAGAAAAACTATATTTTGAATTCCTCTGAAGACAGTTGTGTGCTCACAGTAGATGCCCTCTGGTGGGAAAGAAAAGATCCAGAGAGAGGGAATTAGAGCAGCTCAGCCCCTGCTGTGCTGAGCTAGTACGTTCCACAAGGTCAGCGGCCAGCTGGCCAGGGGACAGATTTGCTGGAGAGAAGCTGACACTTCCAGAGGTGTTCAAATAGGATTCCCGGCACCAGGCAAACGATGAGCCCGTGTTATGAACACCATTGCTCCACTCGTGTGACCGTTACAGATGAATTTATCCGAATTTTTGAGTGCTGGATTTCTAAAGCTCTTGTGAGCTCTGTGCTAAGATATATCATCTTTTTTATCCACAAAGGTAGGAATGACAGCAGCTCAGATCAAAGGGAAGTGGGGTTTTGCAGATAAGTGGGTCTCTGTATAAGTATGAATTCTTTGAGCATGCAAGCAGTTAATTGCAAAAAAGTTATAAAAAAATTAAGAGCCTCTTGTGGCGCCAGCTGATGTGTAAATTTTATTTACCTGAAAAAATCTATAATGATATTTGCCATTTTAACTGATTTAAGAGAAATGCAGCCTGCATTTTTATAATGAATGTTCCCAGACACTGGGAGTAGGCTTTAGAAGAGATGCAAATGACAACCTATTTAATGGCTGTACATGGAAACAGAAGCTGCCCTCTTTGCACTGAAGATGTGTGAGAGTGTGAGATCTGCAGATCCAGAATGAGGCACTTGAAGTAACCCAAAATAATCAGTATCATCGTGCCCTGACACAAGGATGAAATAGTAAATGAGAGGCAAATTTTGTGCACTGCTGAGCCTGTGAGAACATATAATGCATGATTAGTTAATTTAAATGCTCATATATAATACTAATTAGCATTGCTATGTATACATTTTGCATCTCACTGCAGTGACTTCCATATAGGGTTAACAGTAATCAAATGTAGAGTACAGGTAATAAAGGAGACACTCCCATCTGTTGCAGGAATGAATCTGCAGCTTTATCTCAAGCTGAGCATCTAGACTCCATTTGCTAGGGAACAAAATCATATGACATTTCTCTGTTTTCTGCTGAGTACCTATTGGGAACGACCACATGCTTGTACAATCTAATTATAATCTGTGTGTTGAACTGAGCTGTGTTTCTATTGCTCTACAAGAGCAGTGTGCAAAGCAATCAACCATAAGTATGACCAGCTCTTACTTCCCATATATTGGTTTTGATCCAGTGTATGAGAAGTAGAACACTGGGAACTTTGATAGACTGACCAGCAATGCTTGTCAGTTGAGATGCAAGAGAGGAGAGACCATGGTATCTTGGGCTGCATCAAAAGGAGCGTGACCAGCAGGTCAAGGGAGATGATCCTGCCCCTCTACTCTGCTCTCCTGAGACCTCACTTGGAGTATTGTGTGCAGTTCTGGTGTCCTCAACATCAAAAGGACATGGAACTGTTGGAACAAGTCCAGAGGAGGGCCACGAGGATGATCAGGGGACTGGAGCACCTCCCGTATGAAGATAGGCTGAGAAAGTTGGGGCTGTTCAGCCTGGAGAAGAGAAGGCTGTGTGGAGACCTCATAGCAACCTTCCAGTATCTGAAGGGGACCTATAGGGATGCTGGGGAGGGACTCTTCATTAGGGACTGTAGTGATAGGACAAGGGGTAACGGGTTCAAACTTAAACAGGGCAAGTTTAGATTGGATATGAGGAAGAAATCCTTTACTGTGAGGGTGGTGAGGCACTGGAATGGGTTGCCCAGGGAAGTTGTGAATGCTCCATTGCTGGCGGTTTTCAAGGCTAGGTTGGACAGAGCCTTGGGTGGCATGGTTTAGTGTGAGGTGTCCCTGCCCATGGCAGGGGAGTTGGAACTAGATGATCTTAAGGTCCTTTCCAACCCTAACTATTCTATGATTCTATGGTGCTCTGCTACCAGCGTGATTTACAGTGAGTGCAGGCATGTGGTGCTTAACATGTCTGAGTGCTTTGCTGTCCTCACACTTCTCTTCATATGGTGTTTCACAAACTACTTATGGAGAGCCTATGAACTGCTAATATGAGGCATTCCTGGCAATGCTGAGACACATAAAATCTTGTATGGAAGCATGCTGGAGTAGTTGCTGAAGGAGCACAGTTAGGGGATGTCTGGAGAAAAGACAGACAAGCTTGATCCTCAGTGTCACCTTGGACCTATCCTTCAGAGATGGGTTAGGGATGGTTATTGAGTTTAGTGGTATTATGGCACAGGATAGCCTATCAGAGTCTGATGGGTTGAGCTACCTTACCTTATGTGTGATGTGTAAGCTGCCACTTGTCCTTCATGTTGTTCTCATTTATATCACAGGTCTGCCTTATTTTTCTAGTAGTTGTTTCCAGTGCTAAACTACACCCCAGTCTAGCTTGAAAAGCACCTTTATTTTACTTGAGGGACAAAGAAGTCAGTTAAATTATGCAAGTGAAAAGCAGAAACTGGAACCAATTATGCCTGTTGCTCCCTCAAGGGTCTGAATCATAGCAGAGTATTTTACAGAAATATTTTTAAATGGTTCTTAAGAAAGTAGACCGTAGTCTCATATGCATTATGAGCAAGTTCTATAAGCTACCAGATCCAAGAGCATGTAATTTTAGCGAAGCTTACTTTTTGAGGCATGTAATCCAGTGGGGAGAGAGAATGAATTATTTAAAACCTAATAGTCATAATTATGAAGGACTGAATTAGCATTACAATTTCTAAGTCAAATCTCCATGCTGATGAAGAACACAACGATGTTGTCTAGGAAGGGTAGAGCTTTTCATAAGTAGTTTTCTACATTGTTCACAGTAGAAAATCTGATGTATCAAATTACATTTACTTTCAGAACTTTTCAATGAAATCATGAAGGATATTTGTGTCAAAATCTACAGTTCTGGAGAAAGAGAACTATTTACCTACCATGAATATGGCAAAAAACAGCAGCTGAAGTTTGCCCACCTATGTAGGCCAATCCCTGTTCTTCAGGGAAAGCCCTCTGGGCAAAGGACTAGTTTGACACAAACAAGAATGCTTTTGGGGATGGAAGTTTCCTTCTGAGGTTCAGATACGCCCCTTAATAAGTTTTCTAGAAGTACGGACTCATTTCACAGTTGGGGATTAAGTAATGGAATTATTTTTAACCATTATTAACGGCAGCTGCTTTGCCTGAGAGTTAGGCTCCATGTTGTCAAAGGCATTAAAGGTAGTATATCCCATTTCAAACCTCTTTTGAACTATTCGATTCAGAAATCTCAGGTCTTTTAGAAATCAATATTTTGAGCCTCATTTTTGTTTCCCCCTGCACCTCCCCACTTCTCCCATATTTCAAAAAAGAAGGTGCAGTAGCAAAAGTGAATGTGTTGATCTGTTTCATAAAATGCCCTTTGAAGAACAGAATATGATCATACTTCCAAAGACACTTAGCAGCACTTGACATTGCATTGAACTATACAGTACTTATGAAGTCAAAACCTTTTACGGGTTTATATCTGCGTAGGTCTGACACGTAATGCAGTGCCATATTGTCTTGAGCCCCTCTGTTTTCCTCCAAGTTTACTATTAATTTCTATTATGAAATTTTTAATAAAGTTCATTTTCCTCATTGCCTCAAGGTATTATTCTTGTAGAGCCAGCAGATAGTTATAAGAGAATTGCTCAGATTCTACATAGTCTAGAATAACATTTAAAGAATGCTGTTCCCTTACACAGCCATGAACTGCGCTTTGGAAAGTATCAAAGTATTCATCTTGCAGCAATGACAAACTGTCTTGTTATAAACAACAGCAGCACAGCCCATAACAAATACTTATTATTTTCCCTTCGGTAAAAAATACAGTGCCTGTAGGTCAAATTTTGCTGTCCTTTACAGTGATACAAATTTAGTTACTTGGTTGATTTGGGGATATTTATGGTGTTACACATTTTCACAATGCAAGTGAGTGGAATTTGACTCTGCAAGACCTAGCTGTGCCTGATACATTATTTCTGTTTCAGTATTCATGCTTCTTCACAGCTACTGCTGCTAAAGTTTGAGAAGCCTATCCTTGTGCAGTATGTCTCTTGGTCATAGCAAACAAAATAGTGTGGCTGTATCATATTAATGTGCTTATGCAATGGCATATTTATAGCCGAACAGCTCTTGTGATTTTTTTTTCAATATCTGTAAGAGAAAAATACAAACCCCCTTTAGTTTATGTGTGTTCTTCTAAAATTCTAGCAAGGAAGGGTATTGTCCTTTTTAGCAAAACTGAAAAGTGACTTTGTGGAAATGTTTTCATGACACATGTTTACCACTGTGCAAAACCTGGAATATAACTGGCAAAGATAAGTGAACTCAAGCATTTTCAGGCCTGTGTTTATCATTTTGGATACTTATTCAGGCAGAAAATATAACTCTGTGGCTTTGGTCAATGGGTTTCAACAACCTGATCTAACAAATTAGGGGTGATTTACAGGAGTGAGTCTCCAACAAAGAGGCTCTCAGAAGGATTTAAGACTGTGTTTAACTGGGTGTCTCAGCACTCGACCACCACTTTGTTCCAATCCTCAGAAGCACCCAGCTCTGTTCATATGAGTCGTAGTAAAAAAATCAGACTTCCTTAGAAGCCAGTGACAGCTAGACACTTTTTCCAGCTATAAACTACAGCTTTTTCACTCTTGTATTCAGGTTAGGCATAATACTGGACATTATCCAGGGAAGTTTATCTGGGAAGCCTTATTGATGAAGAAATTTGACATTAGAGAGCTGTTTCAGTTTATACTATTAGGTCATTTCTGCTCCACTGAAATAAAGAAGTCATCTCCACTTCAGAGTTTTTGGGTAATAAGGCCTGTCTGTTTCACTCAGGGGAGGGGCACAGGTGAACTACAGCTGCATACCACAACTCAAGATCATACCACAATTGGATCCGGGTACCAGGATCAAAAACCTCCTGGGTTTTGCCAGTTAAACAGAGGATTAATTTTTAGGCTGAGAGCTCTTAGCCAGAAAATTATTGGATGAATAAATGGTGTGGATGAAAAATTAGGAAATTAAGTGTCTTAAATGGTATTTTTATTTTTCCTTTGCACTAAAATATTCTGGTTACTATAACACAGTGTTAAGCATCAGAAGCTTAATATCAAAGCTGCTGGAAAGGTTAATGAGGAAAGACAGCTGTCAATTCTTGTTCCCCAAAAAGTAAGAAAGAAAAAAAAATCAAAGAACCTGCTGAGTAGTTTTCTAAGTAAATTACTCTTGGTTTCTAAAACCAAAACCCAAACAATTCAAGAAGCACAACTGAAGCTGTATGAAATAAAAATGACTACTGAATCCCCAGAAGCCTTTGAATGCACCTAAACAGAGGTATTTAAAGGTCAAGTCACTTTGCTGCAGATAAATGCAGCCCTAAACTAAGCAGGGAGCTGTGCAGCCACGTCACTGTGACAACAGTTACATTGGAGTCTGTCACACTGAGTAATCTAACAGGGCAGAGGGCACTTTGGGAGTCATTGTGAGTCTTCAACCAAAAATGTACTCATTAAAGAGCCCAAGTCTGCAGTGTCACATAGATCACTTAAAACATCCTGAGATCAAATGTTAGTACTACATTTTGCCCTGCAAATACAAAATATGCCCTATTTCTTCTATTTGTTTGCCTTGCTTTTATAAGCAGATATTAATCTTTCTGAAGCTTTGTTTGCTGGATTACAGAGCTCACTATTATCCTCCAGAAGGATTCTCTAACAATCCTACAAATCATTATAAATAGAAATCAAGCAAACCCCTTGATTTCCTTGATATGGAATTGACTTCAGTGATGCTTTCACTCCAGGGAATTAATTCTTTCATTCTCATGTCTTTCCAATATGTTAACATCATTTTTGAATCACAGACTACTACTGCTAGGTACAATGCTATAGAAATAGTTGTATTAATGTCAAGGGCAATAGGGAACTGAAGTACTGCCTTCTCCAGACGCAATATTCTCATTGGAAGATCAGAATTAATTGATTCTTGGATGTAGAGGTAGATGAGGACCTCAAAGCACAGGCTTCTCATATCCTACTTGTAGCTGAAGACCCACATTCTAAGTGGGTACTCAAAGATTTTGGAACGTTAGTTGGTTGCACTCAGGCTGTTTTTGCAAATAGCTTATCAGACGATTCTATCATGTCAGTCTGTTCTTTTGTCACTCTCCTAATCACTGTACTCTGCAAATTTTATCAGCAGTGATTTTGTTGCTGTCTTGTAGGCTATTCAAACTAAGTTAGCAAGGAGTCAAGATTGGTACAGCCTTTATGATGACATTTGAAGGCTGACAGCCATTTTTTCATTTAATTTGTACCATAATGGTTTTCTATTACAACTAGTCATTTCTTTTTAATATTTGATTGTAGTTTCTCAATCAATATTCTATGTAGATGAATATTTTACGGAAGTATAAAAACATTTCTAAAACACAGTTACATTTATCTATCAAACATATTCTCACAGAAAAGGATATTGTTATATTCATATATTCAGGATAAAGTTATCCTGAATGTATGTATACTTCTCCATACATTACTATTGATTTGCATTAATTATATTATCCTTCTTTAATTCTTTCTTAATGGAATCTCCTATCGGTTGTTCTGTCATATACTTGGGATCAGTATTAAGTTGATAAGACTACAATACCAGTATATCTTTTTTTCAGGATTGGCATGACCTTTACTTTCTTTCAGTGCTCTGGAACTTCTCTAATATTTGAAAACTGACTGAAACGAATATTCACCATCCATAATGCTCTTTGCTGGCTCATTTAAAACTCTTGGGTGTGATTAATCTGTACATGCTGATTTCAGACGATCTAAATTTAGAACCTACAGATAATGAGATCTCCCTTGATTTTCATTTTAATGTAAATAAACCATTGGGCTTTAAACACTGTGATTAGAGATGTCTTTTAGTTGCTCTGCTCGGTCTTCTGGCGTTTTGCTGTTTCAGTGTCTGTTTGAGATCCTGCAGGTGGAATTCAAGCCTCCGAATTTCTACTGATATTTTTTTAAAAAGGGGGCTACACATTTCTTTGCAGATTACCTTTGGCTTGTATGAACCCTTGGGATAAATCTCAGCTCTCCCAGCAAATCATGCATTATAAGCAGCCCAATCCTGTTTCTAAGCTTTACAGGAGGGAGTTGTTGTTTGTTTTTCACTTAACTTGGGTGTGCATTCTCACTCTTTTGCATGGAAGTTCAGGGGAAAAAAAGTCTTAAAAACTAAAGCTTTCGATTAGTAGGGTTGTCTATCCCAGCGTCTCAACTTCTTTGTCATGATAAACGTAACATGGATACTATTTACTGACTTCCTTTTTCCAAGACTTCTAAAAATATCGAAATCTTTGGAGAAAGTACACAAACATATTTCTATGAGGAAACAAGGCAATGACCATCTATATACAAATATATTTGCACATACGTAACATATAAAGTAGTGATGTGATATATGACATTGATAAATACATTGTGAACTGTTGGTAGAAGCAATATATTAGTTTTAAACAGATGAAAGGAGGAGACTGGAGAGTCTGCTCCTCCATGGAAAAGGTGGGTTGTGCTGTGGCTCACATAGCAGGGGGTTGCTGTCTTGAATGCAGAAGCCTTCCAACCCCACTTCCACTAGAGCTGCCCCTTTCTTCTGCATAAGCAACTCCAAATCTGTGTTGGTGGCAGAGGAAGGAACAAGAGACATTCATAATAAAGAGACTAAACCACTGCAACCACAGCCCAAATACATTTATTTTGAAGACAAAATAGCAGTAGCACTAAGTCTGTGATTATACACGTGTTCAAGCTCAACATCCTGAGCGTCCCACTGATGTTGCAATAGTAAAATTAATTCCTGTGTATATTTACAAGATGGAGCCCTTGGCTGTAGGAATTCTGGCCTTGTGTTTTATTTCTGCCACCTACCATTACCCTTATTTATTGACTCAGATTTGCATTCACAGTAGGACTCACAGGTGGATCTTTTCTAACCATTGTGAAAGAGTTTCATGTTTGCTGGATGCTGTCGTCTGCATCACTAAGGTATCACTGTAGTGTATTTAATTAAAGAATCTCTGGCATACCTGGTATAGGGAATCGATGATAACAGAATAAAGATGCACAAAAAATGATAAAACTATTACATTTTTGAGCTCAGATATTGAAAATATGAAGTGGTCTCACATGTCTTGAAATGGGAAATTTGGTGGTACAAAGAAGCAGGATAAGTCCCCAGATCAATGGATTTGGATGTTTTACATTATTGAAAAGGAGTTGGGAAATACTTGAGAAAACACATTTAAAACAGTTGCATTAAAAGTAAATAAAGGCTCATGCCCACCCTAGGAAGCACCTTGTGGTGCTTGTTCTGTTATTCTAAATAGACCAGCTTTACCTCCTCCAGTCTGCGTCTCCTTCTCATGTGCCTCAAATTATGAGGTTCTTGGTGGAGCCCACCATATTCAGAACAGTTTGTTAAGACACTGAAGCTTTTAATAATGCATACTGTGTGTGCACAGAAGGTCTTCATTTATCAGATTAGCTCACAGATCAAACACCATTCAAAAGAGCAGAATGGTGCTAGAACAAGGATGTCATCTTATGCTATAGTGAAACTGAATTCTCCCTTCAATCAAAGGCTGACACAAACAGCACAAATTACTAATTTTCAAGTTTTACTCCAATAATTATTAATTTAAATAATTAAAAAACCCTTTCCATGAACACAGGCTGCATTCACACATTCCCAAACAGCTACTTCCAAGACAGCTGAAGAGGTGACCATCTCTTGTACATCCACAGCTGCTGACTGCTGCTCCTCTGATCTGCCTCTGGAACTGCTCTCATAAATGCTCCTCTACTAATTTCAGACAGAGTAAACCAGGTTCAGTTAAACAGTTTAAAGGTGCTGACCAAGTCCTTGCTATGGATTTTTCTTGGCGGGGCTGTTTGGGATTGGCCAAGCCATGGCTACAAGCCTCTAGCATGGGTGCAGATGATTTAGCAATGCTCCATGGTCATGGCACAGTTGGTATTGTCACTGAGGTAGATTAACACCATCCTGTAGCCAAGAACGAGGCTCCCACAGCTGAGCTGAAGCACTTTGGCAATACAGTAACAGGTATTTCTGTCCAGCTGGAACACACTTTTTGTTTTATTGGTGCTTTAGTATTTGTGAGGTAGACATGCTCATTCATTTACACCCACACAGAAGTCAGGTGCGTCCTAAACATCTAAATTAGGTAGGTCGATAGGATCAATTCTTTCACCCCTCTGTGACATAATTCCATTCATGTAATGTGGCCCTCCCTCAATATTAGACATGGCAGTATGTTTTACGGTAAACAAATTTCTATCTTTTCCTGTCTATAAGGGTGATGTTGAGAAATGGTTGAGCAAAACCAAATAACTTTAACTGGTAGGAGAAAATGTGCTTAATTATCCAGGATTAATTATTGAGTAATATAATCAAATATAAAACCAGATTTTTAAATGTCAGGAATAGCGAGAAGGAAGAAATACTAATCGTACCAACCCTCCAGGTAGAATCAGAGACTTTTGTGTCCTGAATTTAGGTCTCTGATTAGTGATTTATATATAAACAAACCCCTTTGTGACTAAATCTCTTCCTATTAACCAGCTTAAGAAATATAAGTTATATTGAATGCAGTTTGCAGTTTTAGCCACTGTCATGTAAAACAACGGGTGTATTGCTGTAATGAATAAATACATGCCAACTGATCACAAAAGATGTTATTTCATGATTTTGATTTTTTCCTATACAAATTCAGAAGACAAATGGTCAGAGAGATCTGCTTGGGGTGGGGGAGAGAGGGCAAACACACAAAACCAGCCTGCTATTGTGAGATTTCTGACATACATTAAGACATGAATTTGTTTCGGTATTACCCTGCATAGCCAAACCTTTATTTCACAATGAGTAAGCCTTTTTACTTATTTTCTTTTCATGGAACCATAGACTCATAGAATGATTTGGGTTGGAATGGACATCAGAGATCATCTAGTTCTTGCGTCAAAATACTTCCTTTAATTTGATTAAAAACTTTCACACAAAAATGGTTATGCATTGGACAGCCTAATTTATACAATCTATTTTGTGAATAAGCCCTAGCAATGGATTAAACATGAATTGTTAGATTGTTGCTGTGACCTGATTCCTGAGCACTTATAAATAAATATATTCCCCTGTGGCTTCACTAAACCTTTGAAAAGAGCATTTGTATGCAAATCTGTGAAAGGTCGCATGGCAGTGTCACCCTTAGCATTGCACAAGTTGTGCAGTACCATAGTGGACTGTGGAACAGTATGACAGCTGATGTATTGGAAGCTCCTGGCTGGTTTTAGTAGGGACATTTTAAATTAGAAAGCATAAGAAGCTGGGCAATGACTTACAGGGGACAATTTTGCCATATTCAAGAGATGAACTGGATGATCTGCTAGGCCTTCCTATTAATATCTTCTACTGATATACACAATATTCTCATAGTCCTTTGCTAACTCTTACTAGTATTGCTTAAGGATTAAAATAAGCAATACTCTGATGCATAAAATGCAGGTGTCTACCAAGTGCCCATGAAATGGGCCACCATTAGCTACCAGCCTGGCCTTCCGCTGGTGTGCCATGGCCAGTGGTGACCATGCTGGAAGGTAGCGGGGATGTGACTGACTCACTGCTCTTTTAACCAACACCACATGGCTTTCAGCTGAACTGCAGCAACAGAATAACTTCAGCTATAGGCTTGTGTTACAGGTTGATGTAGTTTATACCCATCACAGAAATGTAATGGAAAATTGCTTTATAGCAATTATATTCTTCTAATAGACTGCTATAGCATGAGGCTATTGTAAATAACACTCAAAGAGGTAACTGAAATGAGGCTTTTTCAGTTAGGAAAACATAGTATCTTTGAATAAGGTACTGTTTGTTAGATTTGCTCCTCTTTTCCTCGTGCAAAAAAAGAAAACATTTGAATACTAAATTCTTCCATCTGAAATGAGATAAGGAACCTTTCAGGCCAGACAACAAGAATAATTAAAAATTATGTAAATTAGCCATTTCAGCAAAGATATTCAGCTTTTTTTTTTTTTTTACTTCAACAAAACACTTTTTCTTCTACTGGAAACCAGAGGAGTTTTCAAAAGAGAGCCTGTTTCAACAAATTCCTAGGATAAAAAACACCTGCCTCCTTTATTAGCCTGTGTGATCATACCCAGCCAAGTATCACATTGCCTGTGGGATCTTAAGATGGTGGCACTTCCTAATTAACTGGACAAAGTAGTGTTTCAACCTGCTAATAGTTCAGTGTGTGGTCAACATCAGTACCAACATCAGGATTTGATTTTCAGGTCTACAGCAAATGACTTACATAGCAGGAATAACTGACAATGATTGCAGAATACAGTTCACAGTTTTCTATGATTTTTTTGAGAGAAAATAAGCTCTAGAATCCAAGCTTATGTCCTGTGTGGGAAATGTCTCTAGTTTTTAGTGCTCTCCTCAACCTGCCTGTTCTCTGCCATGATCAGCCCATCGTGTTACACCACATACCTAAACAATCATACTTCCTCTTAACCTATTCTGTTCCTCTTCTTTCACACCTGTATATGCCCTGTCTTCTGACCCCTGCAAACCCCTCCACTACCTCATGTCCCAGAGTTCATCATATTATTATGTTCTACTTGCCAGGGGATACAATCCCTCCATGGCATTATACATCACAGCAATATCCTTAAAAAAAACAAAAACAGAGAAAATCCCTTGGACCTTGCAGTGCACAGTGAAACATTATCAACATAGTTCCTCAGTGGATATATGTTAACTCTAAAAATTCACTGAGAGTAGGCAGGTATATTGCTTTTAGAAACTTAGGAATTAACCAAATGTTGTGAGGTTTTCTCAGGAAGAGCAGGAGATATGGCCCTAAAACAACCTCCTGTCAAATTTGAAAGTCCTCATTCAAAATGTAGAGCTGCTGGGGTTTTAAACCTCTTGGCTGAAATATTTGTAGCAGATTTAATAAAAAAGCATTTCTTCCTGTTTCCATCTCAGAGATTCCCTTTCTGAGGAAAAATAAAGCCTGAAATAGAAATACATGCTACTAGGGCTAAATTAAGACTGGCAAAGGTATAATCAACTGAAAACAAAACATTAGAAGGGAAAACTTAACTATAAATTTCACATACAGTACAGTGAACTGTGTATAATATATCTTGCATGTAAACTAGCATCTTGCTCTCTTTTGCAGTCAGAACAGTATTAAACGAATCTTATTTTTCCCTTAGTGCATAAGCAGTAAGTTATGAGACATCTTCCAATTCATGTAAAAACCTAGACAGCCTCCACCTTATGCAGTGAAGGAACTTTGAGAAGTACAAACATGTCAGATACAGAGTGAAGGGTCAGACATTTAAAGAGAAGTGATAGAAAGCATAATTAACCCATTTCAAACTCAGAATTACTTTAAACAAGGTCAGAAACATTTTTAACTGAGTAAGTACTTTTTTATTAAGCAACAGTGTTTAAAAGTTCCTTTAGGAAACCCACTGGCCAGAAATATACTATGGGATCGTTATGGTTATGACCAAATAAATTGAAACATTCAAAACTAATGTTGACACCAAGTAGCTGAGCATAGCAGGAAGCTGCCCATTGGTAATTTACATATTCACTTCTAATTGTGCCTGTGCATCATAAAGATTGTTCATATTTGCAACTGCTGCCCTCTGAACCGAGTAATTTTCCAGTGGCATATATTCGCTTTCACCACAGGTAACTTTCATTAATGGTAATTAAAGGACAATTTTTACTGCATTATGCTACAGGAAACAATAAGTGGTTGCTGAGTGATTAATATCTAAACTAAGTTCAACACATATAATCAATCTCATAGGCACAAGAGATTGCTCCTGTTATGTAATGAAAAGTATCAGGAAAGAAACCCCTTATTTCTTGTGAATAGCTCTGCTTACCCTTTAAATTCCATTGGATGGCACTAAATGGCCTGATTTATTTCTAAATGTTCCCAACAGAGAATAGCCTCAGTCTGTGCGTACTGACTTTTACCCTCATTATCTGCACAGTCTGTGTTTGAGCTCTGACTGGGACAATACCAAGGAGGATGTCAATGTTATCTTAGTGTGGAAATTATTTTCTAGTAGACAACTACATTCGAGGGTTGAGTGCATCCAGTCCCATTCCTTCTGCCTATTGAGGATGCTCCTTTTCAAATACTGCTCCACTCAGTTGAAAGCTTCTAGTTGAAGCTTTACTGTTTCACTGTGAGCTGGAACAGAGCCAGTAACTGTAATGTGTTTTCACGTGCTGAAAAAAACCCCAACCTATTATGCTGTGCCTTATTTTGCCATCCAAATATTGTGCTGAGAAACACTATCACTACAGAATTGCTGTCAAATATTTATTTTTATTGGGAAAATAGCACTCTTTCTGTAGTGACACAATGTTATCATTTAATTATTTTTTCTTTTTGCCTTTTTGAGGGAAAGCTGCAATTCAATGAAGTATATATTTAAATGCAAAAGAGGCACACCAATTAATCAGTACAGAATACGAATGCTTTTAATCTGCATCAAAAAACCTGTGGTGCTTAGGAAAAAAACAATCTTTCAAATAGAAATTGCATAAAAGTAATTCCCATCCATGTTCACATTTCTTCAAACACAATGAAAAATTGCAATTGTGCAATTAAATTATCTTCACAATATTACATTATTTTAAGGCTTTGCATTATGCTAAGAACATTTTCATAAGTCTTTCATTTCTTTTTATTTAGCATAAAAATTGACATACATGAATAATTTAAATTGATAAAAATTAAAATATCCATACAGATAGATCAAATGCTAGCTCTGAAAAACTGAGAACTGAAAAATAGATGTTTACTGCTTTCTAATTAATGTACAGAAACTTAGTACTGAAGATAGGAAATAAATTAGGGTAGAGATTGCAGTTAGGTATAGCCATTAGCATGGACTAATCAATTTTGAGGTGCATATAAACAGAATGATGGAATTATTACAGTCAACTCTTCATTATCCAGGTTCATAGGAGACTGGGAACTGATGGAGTACAGAAAAACCTGGGTACTAGAGATGCTCCAAGGAACATCAGAAACACTTCAGTTCTATATGTAGTAAGCACAGTCCAGAAAACGTTATTAACTCCCAGGACACAGAAGACTTACCTTTGTATCTGTTATATTCCCTTTCACAGCTAATTATGCAAATACTACTTTATGCAGGGCAGGATGTCTCCCTGTCTGCTTTTGACCAGCAGCTCTATGCAGGGTGAAAAACCTTTCCTGGATAAGTTTCATTTCACATATACATATCAAAGAAAGTCTTCCATTTTAAAGGATTGGTATCCCCCAACAAATAGCTATTTCATCATGAAATTCCAACCTGCCCTCTAATGTGTGGACCAAATCTGCATGGGTCTATACAACATACTGACTCAGTGCTTACCCCTTGCAAAGAGATTGATTTTTTTCATATTTAAACTCCCCCCCCCAAGCCACTGAATAAAAGAATATTTGCAAATAAAAATGATTACTGCCAGAAATCCACCTCCTGCTTTAATTGCTTGCTTTAAAGCCAGCCTTTCCTCAAAATATTTTTACGACAAAATGGTTTAGCCTGGCTTGTTACTGGTGTAAGAAGCAAGTCATCTTGTCATGTCACACAATACCTATGTTACCTAATTTAGGTCTAGGAAGAAAGAAATGGGTTTTCTTGAGGTTCTGCGTGTGTATGGCTTCATCACTGTGGTCTGGATCCGCCACTTTTCCCATGCTCTTAGGGTGGTGGATGTCTCCTCTGCCTTGGCGATAGTTTGAGGGATTAAGAAGATAAGCCTACTTTGTGATGGGCAGCTGGAAGTGATGGCAGCAGAAGGCACCTAGATTGGGAGCTGGGAACAGTAGATATGGGAGGAATTCTTTGATGCAGTGAAAATGGAAAGGCAAAGTCAGGAGGCAATCTGGCGGCCAGAGTCTGAGCTGAGAAAGATGAAAGAGTGAAGACCAAAATGAAAGAGGCCAAAGGAGAAGGGGATCCAGCATAACATGGGAGGGGAACAGCTGAGACGACAGATTGAGAAAATGGTTGTGAAGGTGACAGAAAAGGAAGGACTGTTGGCACTAGAGCACTGCTAAGGAGCAAAGATAAGCACGCAGGAGGGATGAAGAGGAGCTTATTAAAAATGAGGTAAAGACAGAAGGCAAATCCTGCAAGTGAAAATACATTACAGGAGAAAGGTCATGTCAAAGTACAGTAACACTGTTTATCTTTGTGCTGCTCGTATCTTGTGCATTCTCAAAGCTGCAATTTTGAATGTTATTATTCCTGTGCTCCCAGGCTGCCTAGCAATGCCTGGCTGTTTTTGTGCTGGCTCTGCCGCACGAAGCTCGCCGGCTGCCTAGCAACTGCCAGGAGGGCGAGAGGGAGTCCCTGGGCCAGGAGCAGGGGTGCAGCCCTACCCCAAACGTTCCTGCTCCCGTGGCAAAGCAGGAGGGAGCATTTCCAGTTGTTACAGCTGTGAGAAAAACCTTAAAAATATTAACTGGAAAAAGGGGCACGTGGAGGTGCCCATAAGAGCACTGAGAGCCTGACAAATTGTCTCTGAGAAGTGGGAACAGCCCCATTCATCTCTGCAATACTCAGACACTCTGTGATGACAATTGAAATAGCAATATGGTTAATTCTTCTGGTTCTTAAATAAGGCTTTGTGGGATGGATGTAAAGCACAGGAAAGCAAACCAACAGAGTTATGTACCTTCTTCGGCAGCTACTCTAATTTGGTGTAGGAAATATGAAAAAGCCAACTTTTGGTCCCAAATCGTTGAAGTTATAGCATTAAGTATTCACATAGGATTGTCCCAGTACTGCCACACTTGTTTTACTGTATCACGGTATTCAACAAAAATTTTCTTACAAGAACATGAGACTTGGCATTTGGCAGTGGGGCTGATAACGGCTGATCTGAACAGGCGCCGTGTCCTCTCTGCTTCCAGGTGTCTTCAGATCCCTCATCTCCCTTTCCATTGCACTGTCAAAAGTGCTTGTGTAGCTAAACAACCAAATCAGGAATTAACCCAGCTAAGAAACATTCCACAAAATATCAGAGTTATTTCCCAATCAACACTACTGAAGCAAATACAGTTCCTAAGGGAAAAACAAAGACACATGTCAATCTATGGCCTAGAAAAGGGAACAGCTACAGAGCTACACAAATTACAGTGCAGGAGAAGTTGTTTTGATGCTGTTACTTTGATGCTGTTCTAAACAGGTGTGTTTAGAATATAGTCACATTTTTCTCTCCCAGTCAGAACTGGGCAGAAGGACAGTGTTACACTTGGAGATCATCATGCCCCATTGAGAAGGAGCAAATCTCAGATGGACAGCTGAGACAGTGAGAGGTATATAAGCACAATGTACTCCAGATGGTATCTCATTCAGGTGATTGTATGGCGCCTGAAGAGCATCACAGCATTTTTCTCTCTCTCAGTACAGCCACGCTAGCCAGGAAAATTTTCTGTTCCCAGCTCTCTAGCACACTTTGAGTATATTGAGCAAGTCAGTTAACTTTTCCTTCTAATCAGCAGTTTATTGTCTGGGGCAGTGGAAAAGTGTATTAAAAACCAAAGAAACAAACCAACCTATCAAAATAAAACAGTTTCTAAATAAAAATCCAGTGAATACAGTTCAGATGCACAGTAGTGTCTTCAGCAAATATCAGCTCAAGTCCAAGGTCTACTGGCTGTGGCTCAGTGCTATTTCTGCTAGATTTGGCTGACACTTGCATAACTACCCAAATGTCTCTGTCTTTTCAGGTGCCTTGGAATTGCTCTGTGTACACACTGTGCATGGACCCAGCCTGGGCCTATTGCATCTGGGTCAATAAACGCTCCAAGAACCTCAGACACGAGGAACACACGGCAAAGACACTCACGTGACCCTGCAGAATCATTCTGAAAGCAGAAGGGTTAGCATGGGGCAGGAGCTAATAAGGCCTGCTGAACCTGCATCTGTCGGGCATGTCTGCACCACAGTTCCCAGTGCCATCTTGCATTGTGTGGTCCTTGCACTGCTGCGGTAGTATGGCACTAAGTTAAAAAGTCCTGCTGGAGTTAACTTAGCTCAGCGCGCAGCCAGTTGGGGTATATCCGCAGATCCTGTTGCCCAGGTATCGGGGTAACACACCCGTCAGTGGAGGAAGGCTGAAGTCACAATGCAGATGTCACAAGGTGGCGCTCTTTGACGCGGTCTTCCAAGGTCGTCTTGACTTGAGAGCACATTTTAACAGTCGGTGGGGTTTTTGTTTGGTTGTTTTTTGAGTTTTTTTATTTGTTTGTTTGGTTGGTTTTTTTTTTTTTTGTTCTTTTTTTGGGTAGAGATCCACTGCAGGGGAAGGGGCTGTAAGCCTCCCTCTAGTCTATACTCTACTGCCTGAAGTGGGTGTGTTCCCTGGGAGCCAGCGCTGCCCTGCTCAGCGGCCATCTGCTTATAGGAGTAGGTTGCCCACCAAAGTGAAGCACAACACATTTAGCAAAACACATACCTCTGATTTTTTTTTGTACCGATGTGTAAGGCTCCACATATCTGCTGTCTCTGGGTACAGGGGCAGCCATAACATTCTAAGAAGAGCTGACAACAGTTTTGAGGATGTTAACACCTTCCATGAAGTCAATCTGTGATCTGTAGGCAATTACAGACTCACTGAAGCCAACGGGTGTTAAGCAATTTGCAGCCACAATGAAGAGAGAAATAAAATTTGTCTTTGTACTATGATAGCTGGAAACAAGGAGAAGCCAATGCCCAAGATGAATTCTGGTCATGCTTACCCTGGGACCCATTAAAAGCTTGGCTATACCTCAGCAGTGTTGCAGATCAAATTTAATTATTTTATGTTAAAAGAGAATAAAAATAAAATGTTTTATTGGGAATTATGTCCTGTCCTAAAGAGAGTTATCAAAGCCACTTTGGAAACAATTTTGCTAAGCTGCCAAATGAATTAACCATCAGAAGATGGCAATGTAGATGCATTTCTACCCCACAACAAGGGCTGTAAATGTACCAGCTCCTTCCTCTGCTGTCCCAGACAGCACTAAAATCTCTCTCCCAGCACCTGCCTAGCTGTTCCCAGACAGGGGGTGGTTTCTTGCAACTCCAGCTGTGAAGACCTTCTCAGGCCCATCAGTTTTTCCACACTACCTACCATTCACCCTCACTTTCCACAGTTCTAGACCAAGATGTTAGACTTTACTGACCTCAGAGGGAAAGAAGAACTATTTTTCCTCTTTCTGCCTTGATTTAGAGACATCAGCAGGTATGCTGAAGGATCCTGAATGGAACAGTTTTCAGTGCTGCAAACTGAAGATAAGACTCCAGAGGACATGGAAAATACCACACAGTTACCCAGAAGTGAGTCAGTCTGCTCTTACTATAATGTGTTTGAGAATATTTTTTTCCGAAACCTGCTGACTTTTCACCACTGTGTGGGTTTCTCTGGGACAACACCTAAAATGCACGGACTAATACCAGTTGTGTTTGTAATTGCATACACACAGCATGCAAAGCCAAGGCATGAACAACAGATCTTGGAGACTGCTTCTTCTGGGCCTGTTACTTATTGCAAAGGCAGGCTTGGACATCCCAGGATAGCAGCCACCTGCTGTTACTGGCTTTTCTTCTGCTATGATCACAGAAACAGGATTTTGCTTACAAAAAAAAAACTACATGCAAGAAAGATTGTACTAAATAATCACCACGTGTCTTCCACACCTTGCAACAACTAGAGGAGGCCCAGAACGACTAACAACTGAGAGAAAAGAGTGGCAGGAATAATGTATTCACCTCAGCCAAGTATATCAGTTATTCTTAAGAAACTAAAACCAAAGAACTGAGGTAAAAGAGGGGCAGGAATAATGTATTTACCTCAGCCAAATGCATCAGTTCTTCTTATAAAACTAAGACCAGAAAAATGCAAATTGTCAATTATTTCTTGGTAGGCCTTCACAAATACCTGCACAACTTAGATTATTTCTCCCTCCCTACGGGATAACCCCCTGCTAAGGGACTAATTGACATTAATCATGACACTCCTATCGTTTTACCTATTTTACTGTTATCTTACAAACGTCTGGCCTCCAGGAGGCTGGATAAGCAGGGCAGTGCTTCCCTCACAGACCCCTTTGGCTTCTCCTGCAGAGAGGCATCATCTTCAGGGCAGCACTATTGGGGCTGGGGCTAACTCTGAGAAGTGCAAGACTAAGGCACAACCGCCTCCTCTAGTCTCTAGGCGCCCAGCACAACGGACCGACAGCTCTGTCGCCGCCCTACTGCCGAAGGGGGTCAGGCGGGCAGCGGACTCGACGCAGCGTATCTCCCACTCACGGCCGCGGGCGGCAGCCATGAGCAGCGCCCGCCGTTCGCATGCGCCCTGTGCTGCGCGGCGCTGCCTACAGCTCCCGGCTTGCTGTGCAAAGCGGGCGGGGGTTCCTCTCCCCTTTTTTCTTTTTTTTTTTAAGGAAAAAAAAAAAAGACGCTTTTTTTTTCCCCCTCCCCTCGAGGGGGGAGGATGGGTGGGGATAAGCGAGAGCTCACGAAAGCGAGGCGAGGAGGAATCCCACAATACCAGGCGGGTTGCTAGCCCGGCGCTGTTGCTGTCTCTTTAATGCAAGAGGAAGCGATGCGGAGGGGTGGAAAATGGCAGAGTTGCAGATGTTGCTAGAGGAGGAAATCCCTTCTGGCAAGCGGGCTCTGCTCGAGAGCTACCAGAACCTCACTCGAGTCGCCGACTACTGCGAAAACAACTACATCCAGGTGAGGGGCGGCAGCGCAGCGCACAGGGGTCCGCCGCTGCTGGATCGGGGAGGCTCGGCTGGGCTCGGCTCTCGGGTGCGGGCTGCGGGGCCGGAGCCGCCTGAGGAGCAACGCGGCCCCCGGCTGCCCCCGCCGCGGCTCCCCGCCCCGTAGCCGCTCCCCGGCTTTGCTTTTTCTTTCAACTTTTCCAGCCGAGCAACTGGGCTTCCCTCCCTCCCTCCCCCCCCCCCTCCGGAGGGGAAGGGAGGGGGTTATTATGTCAGCCCGGCTCGGAGGGTGTGTCTCTTCTTTTTTTTTTTTTTTCTCCTTTTTTTCCCCCCTCATTTTTCTTACTTCTCTGTATTTATTTATTAGGAGTCACATCATGGAGACCTCCCTGTGTTGGGGAGGGGGGTGAGTGTGCTGTGAGGGCCTGCGAGCCTCTCCGTGTGGCCGGCTCAGAGCCGGTACCTCAGGTTTCCCCCTCGCTCTCCGGCGGCGCGGCGCGGCTCCCTCAGGGGGAAGCCGGCAGGGCGGCGGTTGGTGACGGTTGCTGAGGCTGGCAGCTCCGCGCGCCCCCGGCGCCTCACGTGGAGCGCGGGTGCCAGCCGCCTCCTCCGCCGGAGCCGGGCCGGCAGCGCGGGGCCGCCATCCATCCGCAGCGGCGCGGGGAGCGGAAGGGGCCCCGCACAGCCGTGACATCACGTAATTCAGTCACCGGGGTGGGGTGGGGGGATCGGCGGGCCCGCCGCGGTGAGCAGCTGGCGGGGGGCAGGAGGCTGCCTGTCCACAGGCACCGGTGGGGAAGCGTGAGGTGGTGGTGTTTCAAAATGGCAATCGGTGCCTCCCTCAGGCTCCGCGGCTCCGGCGCCCTACAGCAGGAATTTCAGGCCGGGTCTCTGGAGCTGGAGGAGGCTTCATTTGGCTGTAGCGCGTCCCCACCAGTCTGTGTGGATTTTTTTCCTCCCTAGTTTGCCATGCTTCCTGGCCTTGCTTAAGTCTGTGTTTTGTGGAGCTACTTTAAGCACAATTTACTATTACTATTTTTTCAGGATTTGCAGCACATAACTCTGTGTGTATGTTTTGCCCTACCGATGTGGACACAGAGAGAGGTGCTCACATTTAGTGGTTTTGTTGTTTTTTTTTTGTTTTTTTTAAATAAAAATGAAGGGGAAAAGCAAATAAACTGCACTCTACTTACTACCGAGCTTGTAAAGTGAACTTGTTGAATCTAATACTAGAGCTACCTGTGATGAATATTCAGTACACGTTATTAAATTCTCTGGCATCCATCATTGTTGGTAAGATGTCTTACCATTTTTAGTAATGGAGCAGCAAATTTGAAACCAGCTTTAATACTATGAAGTGAAATAAATGTATATATTTTAAAATGAGCTGCTTGGAGTGAAGCTGCTCTAAGAAGTCATATTTTGAAGGTTTGTTTTTTTTTCTTTTGGTGGTGGTATGTGAGGTACTATGAGTTAATGTCTATTTACTCTTCTGAGTTGTTTGCTCCACCCAAAGAAAGCTGCTGATATAAATACTTCTGAGAGGCGAGGTTCATTTGGTTTTACTCATGGGAAATATGACAAATACATGAGCATGGTAATTGGGGCACAAGTTTTGACCTGTCTCCTGCTCCTGACTTTTTCCCTGTGTCAGAAAGTTAGAGAATCTTCAGTTACATCATTTTCTTGAGAGTCCTGAGCCCTGCCTTTCTTTTCTTCAGGCAGACAAACCAAAACCCCACCACTTGTGCTAGTTCGCATCCAGTCATTTGGAGTGGTTTTTCTTTTTTTTTCCTTCTTTTCTGTTTTAATTTGGTAGCTCATTTTCACCCTAAGTATCAAGGTCAGCTGGATGTGGGATTGGTGCGGTCTGTTTTATCTGTGTACAGCTGTGTTTACCCCTTCTGAAAGGAAGCTGTAGTTTAAAAATTCCTAATGAGGACTTGAGCAGTAGCTTTGAAAAATGTGTACCTCTCTTGGACATGCGTTGTACATTTACTCAGTAAAAATGGCAAATATATTGATAAAATTAAATGTATACATGTATGTTTAATGTGTAGGGGAGGTGGGTATTTAATCAGCACTTTATATGAAGCCATCTGCTTTCCAGTTGGACTGCTGAACAGATTATACTTGCAGTGCCCATGGTGGGGCCACTGCAGGATTAGGCAATATGACACAAAGCACTGGGTTATGAGATTTGGGAGAGTGTATGTATTGTGGGATGAGAAGGGAGGAAAGGAGAGGAAGAGGCTTAACCAGCACATAATAGACAGTGTTTGTATTTAAAGTAATTGAGCATTTTATAGAAAAGGCAGTCCAGAACAGAGAACCTGCTCATGAAGTGAGTGTTAAAATAGTTCAGGAGTGGCTATGCATCGTAATTTGTCCTGTAGCATGTAACTGATCCACTCTGGCCTCTGAGCTTGGATAGATTTGAATTTGGAGAGTTTTCACTCTTTCTGAGGTAAAGGCTATGTGCTCCTTAGTAGGAAGACTTAAATGTGTGCTGTCACCCACTCTGTTGTGGCTTTGAGGTGGAACAAAGTTGTCTGACTGTTCTGAGTATTGGTGCTAACAGTTTGTAGAAACTATAAGAGCATTTGGCTATTTATTCAGGACTCTTGATGCTCTCAGTCTTATGTTTTATATTTTTGCTCACTTAAGGGGGAAGTAATTTCCCGCCCCAATATTGCTGTATTTGAACTATATCTGTATTTTTGGTCTGAAAGCATGCAAATTGTGCTTTGTCTCTCACTTCATCTGAGAATAATTCTCATAAAATTTTAGTTGTGCTGATTTTAAGAGAATTTGTCCTCAGTATCTTTACAGTTTCTTTAAAAAAAAAAAGGGTGTGTGTGTGAGTGGGAGCTCACCTGGGTGAAACTTGGCTCCTTAATAGTGAATGTAGCTTTATTGACCACAAACATCCTTTTACTGAACCATTTAGGAGAGATGACAGCGTTCAGGACTCTCAAGTTGGAAATTGCTGTTCTCAGAAAAGTGGGGAAGCAGTTTCCTGCTAAGGCAAATTCTGAGTAAATCTAAATGCCAGGGAGTAACAGAGTTTCCTCCAGACCTGTGTGTATTCTGGTTATCTAGAAGGTTTATCTAGTAGGAAGGGAAAAGAATTCAGGAGAAACAGAGCAAGTAAGTTTCTAAGGAAAACCTGCAGTGCTAGAAGGAAAGTACGCTATCGTGGCTGTCTTGGGAGAGAGGGAGATACGAAAAAGGGAAGGAAGTTGTCATATTACTGGTGAGGATTTTTGCTTTGACTGCAGAGAGAAAGGCATTATAAATACATCACTGTATTTAATCTGCCAAAATTTAAATTCTGTTATATTTGAAGTAAGTTTTCTTAAATACAGAGAAATTACATTTTTCTTAATATTCTCTAAATTTTTTCTTTTTTTTTTTTTTTTTTGGCCTGGTGCTCTTTAGAAGACTGGTATGACTGTGATCTCTTATGATGGAGACATTTGCGTGTGGATCAGCATACCTTCATAATAATATACAGTGAGATTAAGGGGGGGGGGGAGTAGTGAAACTGTCTTACAATGGAAATAAGTAAAACTTCTTCATAGATGCCATATAAATGTAAGTTCCAGTAACTTATGCCTTCCCCAAATCCTTTTGCCTGCGAATAAAATTGGGGACTAGCTCCTTTCAACGTGAAAGGTTATCTGAAAATCCACAGCATAAAGCTGAATATACCAGTAAGGAATTTCCTTAGTGTCCTAAACAGTATGACCTTCATCAGTACTAATACAGAAATAACATACAGAGTTAAAGCACAGCTTCAGTTATGATTCTTCAACTGAAAATAAATACTGACTTCAAGAGAAAACTTACTTTTCAGTGTCCTGGCAGAATTGAATTCTTTTCAGTTTTTAATGAATTTATTTTCAGTAATTACATTATGAAGTGTTAGAATGGTGACACTGGAGCCGCTGGGTTTCTGTGTCAGACTGATGACTTCCTTCTGAACAGCTTCAGTTGACTGTTGTTGCTCAGAGAGGCCTCTATGCTATAAAAAAATTGCTTACAAATCTTGCTACTTGCTACTGTCTAAATCAAATGTTTCTTATAGTCTTGTTTATGCATAGGCAGATACCTAGGTTTTGTCAGTCTCTTCCCTTCTAGACCACTTGGAAAGATCCATTTGTAATTTAAGTCAATATCGTATATGATTTTAATATGATTCTGAGAACCTCTAAATGAATAGCTAGCAATGTGTGCTACTTGTATAAATTCCAATGCTGATGGTGTCTAGTGGGTAGATTTGCCAGCTTTAGAAAATAAATTAAGTGAAAGACCTTTTAAGGAAGTAAGTGCTGTGTTGCTGAAATGTGTGTGTTTTTGTTGTCATGTTATTTCCTTCTGTAGCTTCCAACTGGTATGTGGAAACTGAACGGTGAGTTAACAAGCTATTCTGGGTAAAACAAACCAAAGCAGGGACAGATTTCAGTCTGACTGCTGTTGCTAAAAACCTAGTTTCCTTCCCGTTGGTAGAAAAAGAAATATGTGGGGTTGAGCAAAGTGTTACGTGCAAGAGGTTCCACGAATCTGTATGTTATCTTCCAGTATGTGTATAGGAATCTTTTCTGTTTGATAGGTAGATGTTCTGCACTTCATATTCAGTAGATGGGAAAGGAGGTAACCTTTCTTTGTGTGTGTTTATTTTTCCTTAAATGTTGGTAACTGATCTGACAGTTGGTTTTGTTGCCGAGTGTACAGAATGTGGCTTAGCTTAGTTTAGTACAAAGAACTTCACTGAGAATGTCTAATTCAGGAAATGACCTGCTTTAAATGGATAAACTTCTTAAATTGTCACTAATACAAATCTTCTGTGTGCCATGAGAACTTGCATGCTTTTATGCTCATAGATTAATTAGTTTGCATTGAGAGTAAATAACAGTGATTTTTTTGCCTGCTTTCGTTGCTAGATTTGGAGTGCTTTACAAAAATCCCAAGCTTAGGTAGTTCATTTTCTGTAGCACCAAAATATAATTCAAAATTAGAGAGCTTGAGAGCAAAGAGAGAAAATATGGATGTACTGTCTACTATCCTCTTAAGTTTAAATCATATTCTTTAAGAAAAGGTGTTAACTTATACTTTTAAACACTCTTCTCTTTTAATGTAGTTAAAGCTAATGTTTGCCATCAGTATGAAAGGCACTGGGTATTCTCCATGTGTTTGGCTTTTTTTTTTTTTTTTTTTTAATGATTTGGTTGCAGGTTAGTGGGTTAGGCTTGTAGCTCTTCTGCCTTGTATAGGTCTATGCTGGTGCTTTGTGTTTTGGAAAATACAGCTGTGTGTTTAGCTTGAAAGCAGCAATAAGACAATAGTACAAGTTCACTGAATCAGCAAGAGATTACCCTGCATATGCAGGAAACAGCTCCTGGAGTGTTTCATGTCTGTTTTGTATCCAGAGGAGGTAGAGGATACAAGACCAGCTTTCCCCAATTTATAATTTTCCATTAATTCTGATACATTTGGTTTAAGAAGTCAGCAAGATGTCAGCAGCTCCTTCTGCTCCATTTTTCATTAGTATTTCAGCACATGATTGTGTCAGCACTGTGCTAGCTTAATCAGGCAGAGTAAAGTGGATTGGGATAAGCTTTTACAGGTGCATAATGATTCTCCCACAAAGGAAGCACTGGCCGATCCTTACATTTGCATGCACATTGGAAGGAAGAAGCATGCAGGTTGTCTTTTGTCAGTGTACAGTAAGCATGATCCTTGCTTTCTGCTACGCTTGCAGTGCCCAGCCCTGTAGGAAGGAAGGCAGATAGAGATGAGTATGAAGGGCAACTGTCTAATACTTACCTCCCTCCAGATCTCTCGGAGCTTGTTGCAGTAATTAGCTCTTATGGTAAAGAGAAAATAGAAGGGCCTTGAGCAGAACTCATAGTGGATCACATTGTAATGAAGGTAAGAATACATGAGTTGGCTGCATAGAAGTAGGAAGTAGTGTACTTCTGAGGGCAAAGTTCCTGTTAGTATTTGTGCTACTGCTGATCTAAGTTTAACAACACAAAAAACCGAACTCTGAAACAAAAAACCATGCAGCTTCACAGTATCTTTGTTTAGTATTGTGAACTTAGTCTTACAGCAGGATAAATCATAGAATAGTTAGGGTTGGAAAGGACCTTAAGATCATCTAGTTCCAGCCCTCCTGCCATGGGCAGGGACACCTCACGCTAAACCATGCCACCCAGGGCTCTGCCCAGCCTGGCCTTGAACACCACCAGGGATGGAACATTCACAACTTCCCTGGGCAACCCATTCCGGTGCCTCACCACCTGTACAGTAAAGAATTTCTTCCTCATAGCCAATCTAAACTTCCCCTGTTTAAGTTTGAACCCGTTACCCCTTGTCCTATCACTACAGTCGCTAAGGAAGAGTCCCTCCCCAGCATCCCTATAGGCCCCCTTCAGATACTGGAAGGCTGCTATGAGGTCTCCATGCAGCCTTCTCCAGGCTGAACAGCCCCAACTTTCTCAGCCTGTCCTCATATGGGAGGTGCTCCAGTCCCCTGATCATCCTCGTGGACCTCCTCTGGACTTGTTCCAACAGTTCCATGTCGTTTTTATGCTGAGGACACCAGAACTGCACACAGTACTCCAAGTGAGGTCTCACGTGAGCAGAGTAGAGGGACAGGATCATCTCCCTCGACCTGCTGGTCATGCTCCTTTTGATGCAGCCCAGGATATGGTTATAAATGGAGGCATACAATTTATAACTAACTTGTGGAAGGTCATATAGGGATGTGCTGTCAGATTTGGGAACAAAACCTGATTGTTTGAACTTCCAGCGCTGTGTACAAGGAGTGTCCCTTCCCTCATCCCCACTTCCAAATTGCCTCTGTTGTACACACCAAAAAGTGCGCATCTGCAGAAATGCAGAGACAGTATTCAGAGAGATGGTGCAATGAATCCCTTGGGAAAACAAGCACCTGAGCTCATTACCAGCGATTACTTTTTAAGCGTTTAATGTGTCTCCTCTCATAAGAACCTTGAGTTTGTAATTTTTGGCTTTGCAAACTTCTGGAGTTACATAATGTTTCCTGTACTACCTGTCTGCGTGTTGGTGGGTCTGTCTTGGCAGAGGCAGTAGAAGATACTGCTCTCTTTCTCACAAGTGAAAGCACTCTGTGTTTGACTATTTTGGGGTCTGAAATCTTATTGAACTGCAGAGCAGTGGGTTGGCAGCTGTGGGGTATAAGTGTCAGTTCTGGTGTAGTAAGGCATCCTTGAGGGGTAACGAGAGTACTGCTCTCTCTGTGCCTTTCTTTGATCCTTAATAATGTGGAGTCAAAAGGAGCATGATGTAGTTTTTATTTGTTGTTGTCTGGTAGGAAATGACTTGTGGGCCCTCAGTTACTTCGTGCTCAGGCTTGTCCCTAATTACCTGAGCATTTTTGCTCCTCAGTACTTGTGTTACCCAGAGCTGTGTTTCTCTGGTGCTGTCTTTCCCTGACCCAATCTGAGCACTTGTGACAGAGAGCTGAGGGTTTGATCAATAGCGATCCTCCCTTCCCTACACTCTAAAGTAAGGGAAGTAACTTCTGAATTTGTAACAGATATGGTGCCTCAGTGTGGTTCCTCCCTTTTCCTGACCTTGCTGATGGGACAGCTGCTTCAGACAGAGATATGATGTCTCCTGTGGGTGGTAGAAATAACCTTTTGCAGCTCAAAACTTGCACAGAGCCCTTAGGGGCCAAGACCAGGGTGCTGTGGAGAATAGGTCACTGTGTTCCTGAACAGAGCTCTGTGGGCAGGATGGTATCTGCAGGTGCTGTTTCTCCTTCACCATCAGCCTGTCAGTGTGCCCTTCTGTCTGTACTTGAGGAGCTCAGTCAAGTGTTTCATCAGCTTAGGGCCACGTGAAATAAAAGAACACACTTCTAACAGGTGGGTTCTTTGAGGAATCTGTTTATTGTGCAGTGAATGAAAGCAGAACTATGAGCTCCTCCTCTTGGTATTAGAGGGAATGTGTGTTCTGTGGTTTTTTTGTGGTCGCCCTACTCCCCCTTGTTAATTAATAAGAGTGTAGATGACACCTTCGCTTGAGACTGTGCAAATAGTGTTACTCATTATTTATGCAAGCCCTTAATGCTGTTCGCAGGAGCCATGCACACTTTGCAGAGTGTAGATTTGTTACTACGATGCCAGTATTTTAGAAGAAAAGGAGGGGTGGAGAACCCTACATGAGAATTTCAGCTTGGAGCAAAACATGAGTGCAGCATTTTCAGATACAACCTGTAAAATTCATCAGCCTGTATTAACGCGAGATGAAATTGGTAGCCAACTTGCTGGCTAAGCTGAAAAAACTAATTGGTTTTACTCTGGAAAAAAAAAACCAACCAAAAACCTGTCTGCTTGCAAGGTGAATTTATTTTTTATAAAGTTCCTAAGATTCCAGGTCAAATATGTTTAGTTAATAAGTGCTGGATTTGGCAAACTGAAAAAGGCTCCACAAACCAAAGCTTCTCTTTGTTTGGGCCTCTCTTATGATAAAGTCTCTTCATAAGTGCTGCAGACGATATGTGCCATGCTGTATCTTCTGCCGTTGTGGAATATTCTGAAAGAACAGTAAAGGTTGTCTCTTCTGCAGTGAGATACAGCTGTCTTATGTCACTTATTTCTTACCCTAGGATAGCAGGTATATTGGTGATAGTGTCATCCCTCGCTCTTTAAAGACCCCAAAATAATCAACTCTCTGTACCCTTTCTACAGCAGAAGAGCAAGCACACTGCTCTCTGTGTGAGGAGGCTCTTATACTGTAGTGGTGAGCAGTTAAAGAACTCATGGGGAAGAAGACTTCACATCACTTTCCTAATTTTAGTATAACTTCAAAGACAGGAATGAAACATGGTGCTATTCTACTTTTGTTAAGAAAGCAGGGAGGTCTTTTGGAACTTGGGCAGAGGAGGCTTGCTAAAATGAATGTTAGTTTTGACATCCTTTGAGTTGAATGTAATGTTCTTACTGGGTGGCCTTAAGGTTATAAATAGTTCCAAGAAAAAAAAAATTTGTTTACTACTTGAAACATAACAATTCTTTGGGAAAGAGTTGAAGTGTAGACTCCTGTGGCAGGCAACTTTCACACCAGTGTTTCACATGATAATGTTTTTTTCGAAGCTATACTTTATCAGGCAAGTGTAGGGTTCTTTACTGGCTTTTTTTTTTTTTCCTTCCTTCCCAGCTAATCTTTTGTCAGATGTGTGTCTTCACTTTCATCCTCTGATCTCCTTATTGTACTTTGGGGTCAGCAAATCTGCCAACCAATATTCATCCTGGCAGCAATCATTGTCAGTTGAGCATCTTATTTGACTTAATTTGTGGCAGGCATAGTACAAATTAATACTTGAACTGTGTTCCCCATGCAATAATCCTGTTTTTCTGGAGGCTAAGAAAATCTCTGTTAAAACAAACAGATAAGAGCAAGGCGCCCAGGCAGTTATGTCAGACTAGTGCAATAATATTTAAGTGGCTGCAGAATACCATGCCGTGACTTGTCTTTTCACATTTGTACCCCTAATAATGTTAACTATTATGTCACGAAATGTTACTAGTGGCAACATTTATCTTTCTAGGTGCTGCTTCTAGCTTGTGATCTCAAATGTGAATTTACTGATTTCTCTCTCACTGTTGAAATCTCATAGCTGCTTGCTGCAGGCCATTCTGTAGATCTGTTGTCTCACCATTTTACTGCCAAATACTGTGGACTTTGTCTTTTGGTGCCAGTTGACGCAAGATTGCTCGCATCACAACTTCTGCCTCTGAAATACTCACATTTCCTCTCTACCTCATTGACTTTGTCTCATTTCAGATCTCATCTGAAAACCTCTTCTCCCTTGCCTATTTCTTTTAATTAATCCCTTTCTATTATTTAACTGCATGTTTTACTGCCTTGCAGCTTAAATTATGCAGCTATTTTTCATGATACTTTTCAGACAAACAGCTTCTACTAGCATGGCTTTGAATAATTTGGAACCTGCAGCTACTGAAGACATTTATATGTACTTCTTTAGATTGTCTTTATAGACAGTTAAGACTAAGGTCTTGGCTCTGAAGTGATCTGGAACCACCTGAAGAAGCCATGATGAGCAGGATACAGAGGAAACAAAGGGGAGCTGGAGGGATGTGGTGTGCAGTGGGACTGATGGTGATTCTGTTTGCTAGTAAAACTCTTAGGAGACCTTTGCCAGGCCTTTCCTTTAGCAAGAAATCTGTCTTGTTCAGGAAGCTGGTCCTTTTGTTACTCTGACATCATGGAGTGGAAAGGGCTTAATAAAACTTCTCTGCTCAGAGGGCTTTGAATCTCTTATCAGTGAGGGAAAGATGGATGTGTCGGGGGGAATGGTGTTCTGTTAACCTACATTAGTAGGTGTGTATCTACAAACCAAAGCTGGACCTGATCCTGCATAGTTTTTATGGAATGTGATTATAGCATTCAGAGTTCCTGCTGTGAGGCCTTGTGGCTGGTGGCTTGGATGATGCTTCAGTCAAGGTCCAGAGAGCATCAGACTAAACAAATAGAGGTATGGTAGATCAATGCACTTATGTTGGAAAGATCCTTGGAGACCTGGCTGGGAATTGGTCAGATTTTGATTTGCTGGCTGGCTTGCAGGATTTCTAAATCTCTGGGAGGAGCTATTGTGATGCAAACTTCTGGCTTTAGCTGCCTTAGATAAAATGTGCTGTCTGGTTTGAAAGTGCTTGGCTCTACAAGGGCTCTCTTCAAATACCGTGGGTGTGTTTCCTGCTGCAGCATACCGTATGTTCTCCCAGCACTGAAATGATCTGGTTGCTGCAGTACTCCTGAGACTTGTCTGGGAGCATTGCAAGTATGTGTTGTCTTAAATGGCAACAGATTTTGTATCTCGTTTCTAAGGTGTCTTTCGTTTTGAATGTTGAAGAAAATTGTTGTTGCCATAGATGTAATTGGGCTCATACAGTGTTGCTTGCTTTGTAAGAGGTGTCATTTCTAGATGTGTTCCATCCCTCTTTAGCAGTCTGTCCTTTAAACCAACAGAGAAAGGTAACTGTCAGTGGAAAGCTTTCTAGCACACATTCCTTCTTTGGAAACCTGCTGTACATGAACAAGAACTGTAAAATCACCTCCTGTCAGTACTCTGCAATGCATGTTGAATGTTCAGAGACTGAGGGAGGTATTTGTTGTAACGATGAGAGAGACTCATTTACTGAGGTGAGAAGCCAAGTATTCAGGGATATGGTACCTGTGGGCTGCTGCTCCTCTGCTGAGGGGATAAAAGTTGGTTTTGGTCCTGAATGTGGGACATGTGTGGGATTTGAGTTCAGGATTCCTTGGGTGTGGAAAGTGCTTAAAAGTTGACAGAATAGTCTATTTTGAATAACTTTGTCTTGCTGACAGAAAATGAGAGTGGTTTGAATGGTGATTGAAAAGCAAGTTGAGGGTCTTGAGCCTTTTTCTGGTAGGAGTAAAGGCACAGGAGGAATGGGGGAGAGTGTATAACCCTCCTTCACTGTGTGCTTCTCTTCAGCCATGCTCTTGTTAACTGTGATGTGGTAGAAGGACAACATGAAAAGCGAGTACTGCTACGGTTTGCTTCCTACCTGCAGCAGACAGCTAGAGAGGTAGCTGTACTCTTTCCCCAGGTTGCTGTAAGGGGTTACTGCAGCAGCCCCGGGAGTGGGGGAGTATGAACTGAAGCAGGTACTTACTGACTGTATAACATCCCACGAGGCCTGCGGGATTCAATGTGGGCAATACTGTGAGTCATGCTTCTCAGTCTCAAAAAGCAGGAGGCTTTTTAAAATTGGCCTTGGAGGGGAAGAGGTGTTTAATGGAGCAGTTGTGAAGGGGTTATGCAAATAGAGAACATAAATAATGAGCAAAAGGTACTCATTTTAAGCTTCTTGCCTCCTCAGAAAATGACTAAATGCAAACTTAACCACTGCAAAAGTAAAGGAGAATGCATCATCATTAGGTATAATGGGTGCAAAAATGTGGCCATTCATGATGGTAAGAAAATTCTCCTTTTGTGACTAGGAAAATGATTTTCTGTTGTTGAGCAGAAAACTTTTTTTTTTTAATTATTTTTGTTTTTCACCTCCCCTTTTTCTGTTAAAAAATAACAAGGTGGGCATCTGAAAGCAGTTCCTCTTGTAAGAGGTGGTAAAGGACCTTGTTAAAGGTGATAAGGAGGGGAGGTGGTAAAAAGATCAGTCTCCAGTTTTGCTTTGCACATATCTTCAGTGTTTAGGCTGGTTTTGCGTAAAAATGCTTTCCTTTTCTATCTGCCCATTCATGTAGGAGTCCAATTACATATGAATACTGTCTATTCTCTGGTAAAAGTGAGAGCATGTTGTTAAGGTATAACTTTTTTCTACTGATAAAGCCACTTCTTGCTGTTTTAAATTGCAGTGTTTCGAACAGAGATTAGGAAATGTAATTGTTCCAGTTCTGGGCTTGCTTGCATCTGCTCACATCATAGTTGGAATCTTATCTCTGGTAGCTAAGTCTTGCCAGCAGACTTTAATTGCCATATAATTTGCTCGGATGATTTCTTCTGCTCTCTTGCAGTGTAGAAAGGCCATCCAAGCTTTGAAACAGTGGGATGTGCCAGATATGCTGTCCCACATGCTGCTCTGTGGTTGTGCGTGTACTCACTTGGCCTGTCCTGGGTTTTAACTAAGTGGGGCAGGTGCTCACTTCCTCTGGGGCACACAGATGAGGTAGATGGCAGTGTGGGTATGGGTGGATCTGCAATTGTGGCTGGTGAGTTCCTGTTGTGAAAGGGCTGTTTCTCTGAACACAGCTCCTCTGTGGCTATAGTAAGGCCACGCATCTGTAGAGTTGATTACAGATGAGATAGTAAGGGCCACCAGAACACCTTGCTACTACAAGTGCTGAAATAGATAGTTCAGGGGTTGTTTTACTGCTGGGGTTAGGGGAGGGTGGGTGGGTGATGGGGACTGATATGGGTGTGGCTACTCACACATCTCATTGTGAGCACTATATGGCTCTGCACCTCCTGCATCTGCCTAAAGTTGCCCTTCTCTGCATTCTGTATGAAGGAGAAGCAGTCTTTAAAATCAAGTGAAGGAGCAGCATAAAAACACAGTGGAACTTCAACATGGATTAGAAAACTTTGCTGCAGTTGTTTCTGCTAGAGGCAATGCAGCTGTATTTCTAGGAAAGGTTACTCACTTCAACTGCTGTGGTTACTAACACCACAGCAACTGTCTCTCCAAGATCTTTGTGTAAAAAAAAAAAAAAACAAAAAAAAAAAACAAAAAACAAACAACAAACAAACAAAAAAGAACTCAAAAAAAACCCCAAAAACCCCCCCAACCAACCAAAAAAAACAACCCAAAACAAAACAAACCCCTCGCTCCTGAATTTAACACTCTTTCCTATTGAAGAACTTGCTTTCTGTCTTCTGTTGGTTTCTGTATGTTGTTTTATCTATTGCTGGATGTGGAGATTACCATAGTTATTTACATTTTATTACCTGATGTCCTGACCATGTGATATTTTTTGGGGGAAAGAAACAATGGTATATTATTGACTGTCTTTTTTAGTTCCTTCTCCTGAGCCATCTGTTTTGTTGTGTTTGTTTTTTAGAGGAGCTAAATTTCTACTTGCTGCAATTGAAATAAACTTATTTGAATACGGGGTTATGTATGTATTGGAATATTGTTGCTACCAATAGGCTCAAATTTTAACATAATAAAAATAATTATTCAGAAAGAAACTGAATGTAGCGTGCTTACAATCCTTATCAGCCAAAAATTGAGTAGTTGGGTCCAGGAATCATAAAAGTCTAAGTAATATTAGCAGCTGTTTATGTGATCAAATAGAAACAGAAGCTAGGTTGATTTTTCTTCACTTGCATGCAATTTCTCATAAAAACAATCAGTCCTTGTATTGCACTTCATTCCTTTATTACCATGAGATCACTGTATAGCCTGTGTGCTATGTGAGAGTATGTCTTCTGCTGGGAGGCAAGCTACTACAAAACTGTAGGGACTTACTGGTTTCTGGTATAAGCACGTCGTGCAGTGTTGAGATCTGTGCAAGCCCGTGGGTGGTTTTCTACTGAAGGGAGTGTATTGATCTTCAAGACACTAAATAGTCGTAAGTGTAGTGCTATGGAGTATGAGAAGAGAATTTGACCCTCTTAATGGACACTGTTTTCTTCTTTGTTTTAAAAATACCATGATGTTCGGGAACTGCCTGAAAGGTAAAATCTGGGCAGCAGCTGTGTGTTGAAAGTGACTTTCTTAAACATGGAAACTCTTCCTGAATTAGGAACACTTGTAGTCCAGGCACTTGCTGGATGTCAGAAGGCCTGTGTAACTCTTGGCTCTACGTTTTAGTGCCTTGAGGTTTCCTGGAGCTGAGCAGGCCTGCTAAATGCTTTCCTTCCCTGCTCCCCTCCTGCAACATCTGTGGCATCTCTGTGTATAGAAACCTGTTGTGGTGCATAGTGTAGCTTTGAGCCTGCATGCTTCTGGACCAGCCCTTTTGCAGATGCTGATGCTCAGTATGTAGCTGTCTTGCAAAGAGTGCCTGAAGTAACCCTGTTGTATGTGCGCAGAGCACTGTTGACATACAGCCTGTGGTACCAGGACATGCTGAGATGATGCTGTAATTTTATCCTTTATGCTATGTCTTATTGACTTAACATTGCTTGCTCAGTGTTGTCTGGTCTGATTCTGGGCCTGTCTAGAGTGCAGGCAGGATGGGAGAGTGAGGATCAGGAAGGTAGTGTTGGAAGCTGACCTATAGAAGGTCACTGAATTTTAGCATGTTGCTTGTCTTAAGGGATAGATTTATTGTAGTATTCTGGACTTACTCTTTCAGTTTGATTTGTCAAAACTGAGGTAAGAGACTTCTGACTGTGTGAGCACTCACCAGTCCTTGAGAGTAAGCTGAAGAGGTAAACAAAATCCATAGAAGGAACCGTTGTTATTAATACTATGAAAAAGGGCTTTTTCACACACAATGAGCTGAAGAGCATTGTCCCAAAACAGGTTGTTCTGAGCTATTTTGATAAAGGCTTCCATGATATGAAAATCTACCTAGCTCTGATTTTTCAGTCCAGTGAGGTTCTGTGTGGCTGCCACTATATTACAAGGAGGATATTAAGGTATCTAATAAGTGCTAAAGTGTCTCTTTCCCATTCCCATAAAAAAAATCCTGTGAAAAATAAGGCTGACTTTTTGGTGAGCGTGTCCTTTCTAGATGAGCTGAAATTTGTGGGTAGCTGCTGGCACTTAAGAAAATAAATGGAAAGCCATTTTAATTTCAAGCCCCATTACAAACAGAAAATAAAAGGTCAGTATTGGAGAGACTGTGTATAAAAAAACAAATGGAACATAAATTCTCTAATTCCCTAGTATCTCCTATCTAGCATGCTGAAATAATTGTGTGCTCCAAAGCCTTGGGTAGCTTTCTTGGTGTGGAGGAAGGAAGACTGCTATGGAAGTGCCAAGGGCTTCTTTTCCTGGCTGACCATCAAAGGGTGTCATTGGTCTGTATTTGGAGCTCTGGCTGATGTCTGTGATGTCAGAGCCTGCTTTATGTGAGCTCTGAAGAAATCTATGCTTTTTGTGTCATAGGCACGGCAAGGAAGTTTGAAGTCTAATTTTGAAACTGTATGTGCTAACACTTTGCAGTGCTTTACAGGTATTGAAGATATAGTTTCTGTCACAGAGCTTCTGTTGTCTGAATTATGTAAACCATGGAAAATAAGACTCATACCAAATTCTTTAAGCTTGCTGCATATGCACTCTTGAAGTCTTGCTAGTTTGGTGTACAAAGGTTGTGTGACAATGACATGTGGTATGTCTGCTTCTGTCAGTTAAATGTGGCACGGTATTTTAGTTGTATGCAGAGACTGTAACAACTGACATTAACAATATATTTTGCCCACATACATGTTTACTGTGACATCTCTTCCTTTGGATTTGACAGGAGAACTGAAAACTGGTTTTAATGATCTTTTTATATATATTTATTGTTTTTTAATAATGAGTGGCTTACTGCAGAGCCAACGTGAACACTGTTTGCTGCATTGGGCAGAAAATGCTGCTAATAGCAGCTGACACATATCTTCTCAGTCTCCATCTGTCAGAGACGGCATTGCTTTATAAATCACGCTCCTATTGGATAGATCAATTTCTTGCTATAGTGTTCACAGCCTGGATTAAAACAGAATTCCTAAGTTGATTTTTTTTTTTTTAAGTTATTTACTGTTTGGGGAAAAAAAAGGCAGTTTTGCAGGCTTCTTCTGCCCTCCTTTACAGACACATTAAAGTATGTATCAGTGTTGTGAATGCTACGCCATGTGGGCTTGTGTTAAAGTAAAAATGTAGGAGGGTAAGGTAGTTATTGGAAGCTTAATCTCAAAGACATGGTTCTTTGCCATGTACATGTAGGTCAAAATGGGATCTGATGATAACCTGTATTAGTGTATCTGAGAAAGCTGAACACTTCTTTTAGAAACATGAATGTACATAGTCATCTTGCATTTTTTGTTATCAAGACTGATACACTTTTACCATGTGTCTGTATGTATGTATATGTAAAATATATGCATTTCCCTTGGACTCTCCTTTGGAATGAAATTCTGCCCTTAAGAAACTTTATTCCTTCTACTTTCCCCAAAAAAGAGAATGATTAGAAAATTTGAGAGTCTTCTTTTTACAGTTAATCAACAGAATGAAGAGCATCTCTCAAGTAAAAGGAGATCTGCAAGGACACACAGGAGGTTGACTAAATTGGTCTCAGCCCATAGAAATGCTGATTTTCTGTCAAGGCTATTCAGGACTGGTCAGGGGAATATTATTGATGGAAATGAAGGATTTGCTTCTGGCTGATTGTCTAGCATGTACAGGATTTTGGGAAGGGGCCTTGTCTGAAGCAAAGCTTGTGAATTACAGATAGTGTTTGTTATACCCTCCTATGTTTGTTTGTTAAGCTACAATAACTTGGTATGTGTCTTGACCCTTGAGATAAAACAGCTGACTAGTCAATGATTTTTATCAAGATAGTGTTCCTAAAAGAAACAGGCTGAGATCTTGCTTGTGGGCTGTGGTATGGTTGTTGCTGTAGTGGTGAGCACCTTTTTGTCTGGTGTCTTGAATGTGTGCCAGCTTTATTGTGCAATGTCTTTACCTGGGGACATTTCAAGTTTGACCAGTTCCTCTGCATTTGGTAGAGCTGAGTTACTGTGTCTTATCTTGGAGGAACTCAACAGACATGGTATTATTTCATACCAGTGGGCTTTTTTGTTGCTGATGTTGGAAGGAAGTTCACTGGAGTTGAATTGCACATGGCTGTGCTTATGGAGGATTTCTGCCTCAGTAGATGAGAAGAATTAGTGTTTAGCAAATGGACTTATTCATCCTGACTTCAAGCTTGGAGTTACTGTAGTAAGAGGGATCTTGGGTTTTAGAACTGTTCTGAATGGTTAGACATCTTTCTCTGCCTTCCCCATCTTTATTTGTACTCTTGGAACAACCAGCTATATAAGTGGTTGAGAGCTTTGATACTTCCATTTGATGCCACTTCTCACTATGTATAGAGAGGTGTGTTTGATAGTTCTATTTCTTGTTTCCACTGTCAGTGGAGGATTGGCTTCCAGTTCCCTGGGGAGAAGGCCTTGGACAGGAGGTGAACATGTTCGGTGACTGCAATGTGTTGCTATTAATAGCTTGCAAACTATTGGGTAATTAAAATCTTGAGCTTTCAACCCCCACACCCCTCAATTCAGGAATGGTAGAAAAGTACAACAAAATGACAAGTTACAGCAAATCACTTCAGTAAAACACTTGAACATTTTCCTACTGCACATATTGTAGTACTGATTGTGGTGATGCAGAATTTTAGTTGAGATCTGCCTGTGAGCTGGAACATGTGGGCTTTTGGCTTTAGTTCCCCTCCGTATGGAGGCTGAGTTTGCTCTGCTGTTTTATCAGGCTCTGCATGTACTAAGTCTCTTCCTGTTCCTTGTCCCCACATAAGTGCTTTCATTTTAAATTTCCCACAGTTGTTTTTATTGATGATATGAACAATACAAATGGCAGAGCAGGTGGTTCCAGTAGCAGGAATACTAATGGTGCCTGATCTGGGACTGATTGTGTGGAAGACAGACAGTCAATGAAGTCTACTGGTGACTGTCTGAAGGCTTATCTGTGGTGCTATGGGAGGATGTATCTTGTGATAGTATGTTGGGCTAAGGTTGAGATGAAACTTCCTCAGGGTTGGTTTTACTTCAGTTTCCACTGGAAGAACTGAAGTGCTTCATCAGTGAGGAACACTAATTTGTAGGTAGGTAACACTAGGCCTAGTATAGCTCTCTGGATATTGGGAAACGCTCAGTGCATCATGCCCTTGAAGTAGGTGCTACCCTAATGCATTGCACAGAGGATTTCTTCAATTAGATTGCTGTATTGCCTGAGTACAGAGTCTGTTCTAGGGGACAGCTGACGCATCTGGTAGATACTCTGTCCTTACCTGGATGGCATACATAGTGTAAGATATATATATATATATATATATGGTATATATCCCTTAAGGCTATATCTGTGATGAGAGAAACCCTGAATGCTCCCTGCTGAGCACTTGCTAGTAATAACCACAGACTGTTTAAATCTCCTTGAATGGCTTTCAGGTAGGTAGTTGGCTCCTGAAAGTTCTTCAGAATGTAGAAACTTGTGGCACTTGCTGCTGTGACTTGCCAGTTTGACTTTCTTATCTCATTTATTACTGATACTCTGATACGATAACTATGAGTAACAGCCAAAACATCTACCGTAGTGCAGTGTGTTTACAAAGCAGTCTAACAAGCTTCAAGAGCTGTGGATGAGGGGAAACCTGTATCCATGGGCTGCTCTGTTATTTTAGTTATTTGCAATGATCTCTTGATTTACAGTTCTTGATATTCAATGTAAACTTTGGCTCAGTAGGTAAACGTTATCTAGTATGTATGGCATATTTAAACCTTTGAAACGCATTGCTGCAGCTTGGATGTGGAATACTTGTTCTAAGCTGAACATACATTGTGAATAGTTTAGAAATGCCCAAGCCTTTTGCTGTTAGCAGTCAGAAATAAACCCTTATGACCAGCTTTGAGTTATTAAAAGCCTTACCTGATTAGTGAAGCAGCAACTTCAAACTCATATATGCATCCAGGAGATGCTTTAGAGAGGTTTGAGTGCTCCTGTTCTGAGTTGTGAAGTCACTTTGCAGAAATAAATTCCTTTTGTCTTGGAGCACCCCCAGCTAGTTTTCAGGGAGGTTAAACACTGATACCTAGGAGTCTCCAAGCCACAGCCTGGATGTACATCTTCACCATTCTATGAAAATATTTCTAATTTGCTTGAAAAATGAGGTGCTGTAGTTTGTAACTTTTTTCTAGTAAATCTCATTCCTGAGTTTGTTGGGACTGTATCTCTGAACCTTAGTGAAGGAAGATAACTTTGAAACCTTGACTGTAGTGTCTGTCTTACCAGGAAGTACACATTCTGTAAAAGTCAAAGATGGATAAATGACAACATGAACAAAAGAGAATACAAATGGGTGTATCAGTGATTTTAGTATAGTTGCATTCTGTGAATGCTGATACATGACAGATTGCTGAATTCATGTGGCAACTGATTGCAGTAATCCTAATTTCCTTGCTGTTCAATTGATGAGTGGTGGAAGTATTTTTTTTAAAAAGGACTAAGCTGCAAACCTGAACAGTTATCTTGTGCTTACTTGTGAAGCAAACACAAATGTAGTGTACTGTTGAATTCATTAAATGTGCCTGAACAATAACAGCAAAGGCATATAAAACCGGATGTAAGGCTGCCCCTGTAGCTTGATTGCTGAGAGTGATCTAGCCCTTGAACAGAATGCCAAGCATCTGAACAAGTATTGGGCACTGAATAATTAACAGCCCTGTTTAGCTTAGTGATTATTGGTCTGCTTTAGGTCAGTGCTCTATTAGTAGTTTATCCTGGATGAGGTTTTTATGTGCTTGAGTTTGTCATTCTCAGCAGCTGAGAATGCAAAATGTGGAGCAACACATGCCACATACTAAGGAGGCAAATTAATTTCTTTCTGTTGTGATTTTTGGGAGGAAGCTTGTACATGTAGTTGTGTACTGTGTGAACTAGAAGATCGGTGGGAATTAGGCTGAGAGAGAGAAGGCTGGGTGGTTTGCACGCTGCACAGACACTGATGTGGGGACGTGTTTATGTGGGTGGTAGCTTGGAGATGGGGAATAAAAACTGATTATGTGACTTGCAAAGATCAGCTGCCAAGTGATGGACAGGTTCCTCATTATTTGAATTTGATCTGGCACTGAACTGAAGAATCAGTAAATGAGCTCCTACTCATTTTTTACTGTGGCAATTGCTTGGGTGCAGAATCAGTTTTAACTTGACTGTCGTAGTTATGTGAATGTCATGGTTTAAACCCAGCTGGCAACCCAGAACCACTCAGCCGCTCTCTTACTCCCCCCCCCCCCTCGCAGAGGGAATGTAATTCCCACGGGTTGAGATAAGAACACTCCAGTAACTAAGGTATAACACAAACCACTACTGCTACTACCAATAATAATGATGATAAGGGAAATAACATGGGAAGAGAATACAACCACTCACCACCTGCCACCTGATACCCAGCCCAACCGAGCAGTGATCTAGCCCTTCCAGGTAACTGCCCCCAGTTTATATAGTGGGCATGACGTGCTGTGGTATGGAATACCTCTTTGGTCAGTTTGGATCAGGTGTCCTGTCTCTGCTTCCTCCCGGCTTCCCCTCTTCCCTGGCAGAGCATGAGACTCAGAAAGTCCTTGGTCAGACTAAACATTACTGAGCAGCAACTAAAAACATCAGTGTTATCAGTGTTCTTCTCAGGCCAAGAATCAAAACCACAGCACTGCACCAGCTACTAAGAAGGAGAAAAATGACTGCTACTGCTGAACCCAGGACAGTGAACTTCTTAAGGAAGCTTTTTGATACACATTTGCATTTCACAAAAATACATGGTATGCAGTGTGGAATGCTATACAATTTTAACTGTCTCTTTATGTATCAACTTGGGTTATAGGAGAGGTTTTCCTGGTATGGGTTTTTTTTTTTTTGTTGGTTTTTTTTTTTTTTTTAGTATTAAACCTAGTTATGTGACAGTGAGTTCACACAGCAATTTTGCCATAGTAAAATGACTGTTAAGGGTGAACTGGGGATATAGGTGGGAGCTTACTTTAAGAGGGGAAACTTGAAAAGCTGTGATATTCTGCATATATAGATTTTTCACTTTGCTATTAAAGGACACTCAAACTTTCATTTATATCAAGGACAACTGGACAAACAACAGTATCTTTGAAACTTTTAATATGAGATCATAAAGTAACTATTAGGAAAACAAGTAATTTGACAGCCTTTGTATTGTATTGTCTGTGAATAGTTAACTAGTGCAGATATATTACACTTTAGTATCTGAAGGCAGGCAAAGTATCTGAAAGTATGGCAACATGTGCATTATCTTCTATACTGCTTTTAGTCTTTGCCTAAAGAGGTAGATGAAAGAAAACAGTTGAAGAACACTGGAAATTTCAGCTCCCTCCTGTTGCTGCAGCATAGCTCTTGGCTTCTCCCTCTCCATTTCCCCTTTTGTTGGCTGTGAACCTTTTAGCTTATATCTTGTGAATGCCAGCAGTTCTAATTAAAAAATGCAGAAGATTGTATGTCAAGTTAGTTCTAATCCAAACTGCTTAAACTGCAAACTGAAACTGCCTGAATTATCTGCAAAGCTTGAAAATATTTCTACTCTAATTCTGCCACATTACAACAATGAGCATGTAATCCTGCTGCCAAGCAAGTCATTTGAGCAAATAACTAAAATGTTGGATGCCTAAGCAAATGAGGGCAAGGCATTTGATCAATAAATCATTAGAGAAGAAAAGAAACTCTTTATACACTGAAGTTTTCTCATGTGACAGCACTGGGTAACTGAGTGCTGTGGACTGGTAACCTGTTAGTGTTCAGCCTAGCATTATTTAGTTGAAATTTTGTAGCAAGAAAACTGCTTGGGTAAAGGCTACAGATCTGTGAGTATATATAAAGTTAGAATCGTGTTGACGGCGACCTTAGTGGCTTTGTCTGTTTCATTAAAAAAATTTTTTTTTTTTTTGCTATTACTGAACCTGCTATCTGTGTTTTTGTCATTGTCCAGGATGGTAGAAGTTGGTTTTTTAGGCTGTGGTTCAGTAGAGCAGTGTGTTTAAAGGTACTACTCGTGTTGGTTTGAAGTTTAAAACGTCTCTTTGGGAAACTTGCTTCTTGAGCCTTCATTAGTTGTTGTACAGATCCTTCACCACCAAAGTTTGTTTTCTAGAGAAGCAATGTGACTTTTACTAATGTTTTCTGACAGCTAGAAATGCCAATAGCTAGAAATGTCAAGACTCTTTAGGTGAAAGGTAATTTTGTTTGCATTTGGAAATACTAAAAAATGGAGGTTTGTGTAATGTGGCTTTAGTACACACAGTAGGTGGTTTATCTTTTGGCAACAGATTGCACTGAACCGTTCCTGCTGCTTTGCATTGTAGAAGGCATCTGTATGTGAATCCCATTTGAAGGATGGCATTAACCAAGTGTTTTAGTAAATGTCAAAACACTGCTAGGAAGGTTAATCATTATGAACAAACTTACTGGATTGGGAGGAAATTCACGCTTGTTTTAAAAAAATGTTTAAAAGTAGCCTAGGATAGCTTGTGATACAGTATTTAGGTCGCACTGCAACTTTATAATTCATATGAACAGCTTGCCTTCTGGTTTGCTCCTCGAAGAAAGAGAGACTAGAAGGATTCTTTATTAGCTGTTGCATCTTTTCATACTTTAATTTAGTGGCAGATTTAATGCCTGTAGATGTTAAATATTGATGTGAAGACATGAGAGACAGGATTTAAGAATGAATGAGTGCATAGAAACTGGAAAACACAGGGCTTGGTTGAATGCAAACAATTTCTTTTGTTTCCTGCTTAATATTTTAAATGTTGTATACAATGTGTGTTGAGTTTTATTCAAAGAAATTGATAAAAATAGAAGTCTAGTTGGAAGTGACTATTAATATGAACCTTTCCTTTTGGTTGCTGAGATCAACTGACTAGTCTACAAATAAATGAGGAAGAAACTATTCTGAGTCACTATGTACTGTACATCTTTCCGTATGCAGTGCACCTTTCCTACAAAGGGAAAAGAGTTCTGAATAGCTGCAGTTTACAAGTTGGGTAACAGATGAAGTAGGTGGCCTCCACTGCCAGCTCCCAAGCTGTGATACAGGGAGCATCTCACAGTGGGGGGTGTGTGTATTTTCCAAGTAGAGGTGGTGTTGGTTCTTCCCATGCTGCCAGTGAGAAAGACTTAGTTGTGCTGTGTGATTCAAGTCATGTAGGCCTTTGCTGATGTTGGACAGTAACCTGCCCCCTGACTTGGGGAATAGTGCCTCAGGAAAGATTGAGGACCTTACCTTAGCAAGTGGGTGATCCTTTTCTTATGTTTTTGCCCTTTGTGGGGAAGCTGTGTTCTTTCCTTACATCTCAAAATATGTGTGTCTTATCAGTCAATGATGAACTCTGTCAGCTGTCAAGGGGAGTTTAAGCTTCTGTGTGAGGAGGGATAATTTCACAAATACTCCTATATGCAGCAGCCCTCTGTGTATGCCATCCTGATGCTCTGTTTACCCTGCTTCTGAACTGTGGCCAGCAGTAATAGCCAGCATAACTGGAGGGCTGGCTTTGTAGGTAGCATGTGCAGTAGGGGACATGCAATTGTGGGAAAATATTTGTCTGTCTTTAGCTGGCTTTGGCTGTGTGACCTCATAAGGGATGGCAGAAGCTGCATTTCAGCGTTCCTGGGGAATTGGAGACTTTTCAGGAAATGAAGGATTAGACAGGCTTTAGAAATGCAACTCCAACAAATCATGATAGTGTTGTTTTTTCTACTGAATGGATTGTTTCTTGGCATGTAATTTTGTTATGGTTAAATTCTTTATCTGCTCATTATTATTGTGAGTTTTTAAAATGCAGATAGAGCACTTTGCGCAGTCAGATCTTCTTGTTTGCAGATTCTTCTAAATATAGTTTGTATTTTTTGTTCCTGGCCTTATGTAAATGTCTTGTTCTTTTGCTTTACAGGCTCCAGATAAAAGGAAAGCATTAGAAGAGACCAAAGCCTACACAACTCAGTCTTTAGCCAGTGTTGCTTATCAGATAAATGCACTGGCCAACAATGTATTACAACTGCTGGACATCCAAGCATCCCAGCTGCGGAGGATGGAGTCCTCCATCAACCATATCTCCCAGGTAATCTTTCTCACTTTGTTTTTAAGAGGACTGACAACATTGGAGCAGGTGTTATCTTGCCTCTTGTATTGCTGAGTTGGATGGTTTATGTTGACTTCTTTGGATTCCCTGAGTAACATGATAGAAAATGGTAAGGCTTTTTTTGCTTTTAATACTGTTGAAACCACTTTGTGACAGAGGTCATGACTGAAATAAAACAGTTCCTTTATCAAGAAGTGCTGGAATTGTATTTCTTTTAAAGCCGGAGTTAATTAAAATTCCAAGATCTGAAGCTGCAATTGAGGGAGGAGTAGAGAGGAGGATCCTGTTCCGGAATGAAATCCAGTTAGAAGTACCATATGAATAATAGTACTTTATTTTAGCATTGTAACATATGCAGCACTCTCATTTGTTTTCATACCCCTGCAGGATGTAATGTCATGAGCTGTGTGGAATGGGAGAGGGGTTCATATGTTGCCACTGCCTGCTCAAGCCCAACTTTCCAAGCCCATGGCAGTTTGATGAATGAGCTGACCTGACTTGTACAGTTACTGCAGTGTTGCTAGAGTTGATGCATGGAGGACACAGAAATAGATGATGGGAAAGAACAGGCCTGTCCCTATGAGTGGCAGTCTGTATTTCCTTAGCTGAAGCTTCACCCTTGCTGGCTGTTGTTGAGGGGAGACAGCTGAGGCAGCTGCCTGCCTTGTACCTGGTCTAGCACAGGTCTGACTGTATGGGAACTCAGCCAAAAAAATAGGTGTGCTGTGTTTAACCTGGAAGTAGTTTATTGCATAATGAGGGGTGTGCCATACTAGTGCCCAGGAAGGGAGGGATGTGATCCTCTTGGTTACCTCACCCTTATGTTGCTGTTCTGAAGTGGGCTTTGGTGAGGTTTTTGAGGGACCAGTGTCTACTCTGTCATATGCTTCTACTGAAATTCAGTTGGATCTTTGCTGGGCTTTCTATTTGATGCTTAGCTGAGACATTTAATGAACAAATCTTAGAGGATTCAACCTGAAAGTTTTCTTCAGTGTAGCCAGTGAATTTATAACCTTTGTTGGTCAGCCAGTACCCTGTTAGTGGCACATCTTGGACCTGATACTTCAAAGGAAGTTTCTTCTAGCCTTTGCTGTTTATCTCCACTTGGGCCCTGCTAACCTCTGTTTACTGTTCTTTTAGAGTAATTGTTGTTTCTAAAAATCTTTGTTAAATGGCAGCACAGCGGTTCACTGAAAGCATGTCAACAGGGAGAAGATTCCAGTGTGTGTGGAAAGGCCCTCCTAGTAACAAACCTTTCTAAAAGGCTTGTCAAGTTAGCCAGTGCTAGGAACTACACAGTGTTAAAAGCTGCATCAAGTATTTAAAAAGCATCTGCCACTGAAACAGGAAAGTAGGAGGAAGTACAAGTATTTAGAGAAGTATTCAGAGATTTCTTAATTCTAGTATTACGATGATGTCTGAAGAAACGACTGTGTGAAGGACTGAACCTACGGACTTGGGAAAGCATTGGATGTGCTTAATACTAAGCACATCTTTTCTTAGGCGTTTCAGAGCTACAGTATGTGGAGCAATTATTGCTAAATTCTTATTGGCCCACTGATATGACTAACCACGGAAAAAGCCAAAATGCTTGATAGTAGCACAAAAGGTGTTAACCCTCTGTACTGTTTGCTGCTTGAATTGGAGGCACTATGCTGAAAGCTGTTGAGTCACCTGATACATGAACTGTTTGCTAAAGACTGTGAACAATCAGTGCTTTGTAGAGTTTTTGAGGAGTGTTTAGCAAGGTCACTTGCTTGTAGTTTCTGTCCTGGTTGGTCTGTCCTGAAACTAATCCTTGCTTATAAATGAACCTCTGCAGACTAATTTTGTAGAATTAAACTGGATACAGATAATGCATGCATACCAGCTCAGCTATCTGCTTTGAAATGTTTCTGCTCAGATGCTTTAACTGCTTATCTTAAATCTGTTGTGCAGTTGCTTTGATAGCCTGTTTCTAAATTATCTGGTCTCCAGAGTGTCTTTCTCGTGCTTATATCAGTCATGGATATTTTTGTGCTATTAAAGTATGGGAATGAACATATTCACAAAATGAAATTCTTTCCTATAAAAGTATTGCCTAGAAGCACAGATCTGAGGCATTGCCAGTCAATGATTCAATTCTGGGTTTTATGACATTAGGTATTTTTGCAATAAGGTACAATTTGACAGTTTTTTTGTTAAAATACCTGTCTTCTTTCTGTGGAAGAAAATCCTGTGGATCCTCTTCTGGCCTTCAGGCAGTTTTGTTCCCCTGCTGTGTTTCAGTTCTATGTATGCGTTTTCCAGAATGTCTCTAGGCTGAATGGCTGAATAGCTAATCTTGATTAGTAGCCAGTCAGGTATTTTTTTCTAGCTATGTGCCTTCTTCATTGGAAAAAGCACTTATGAAAAGTTAGGTGATGGAGTGTTGTGTTGAAGTCTTGTTGCTGGAATTTAATTTTACAGAGGGAAAGTTTGCTTGCTTTTATAGGAAAAAATTAATTCAACTTTGGCTTGTCGTTGAGAGCAAACAGAGGTTTCACATGAGTAATCACACTGTGGTGAGAGAGCTCTGTTCTGGGCACACGGAGGTAGTGAACAGCTCCAGGAATGGTTTTCACATAGCAACTAGAGTAAAAGCATGCCTAGCTGTGTCTGTATTTCTGCAGTCATAGTTGTCTTTCAGCTGTAATGTGTGGATCTGGAGTGACCTGCCACGTAATTATTTACTACATCAAATACACAGAGCTGTGCACATACAGCTCAGCTCTTTGGTTTAAACCTTTGATACTAACTTTGAGCTTTGCTAAGCTGACTTGACTTGCTAAGCTGCTCTGGTATGGCAGAGGAGAGACTTGTTCACCGTCCTGATGAAGTTTGCAAACCCTTCATATATACTCATTGGCTAGGCAAGATCTGGAGGGAAGAAAGGGGGTTTGGGAAAGAGGGCAATGCTATATTCTGGATCAGTGTGAGCATCAAGGCTTCACTAAAGGCATTAAGGTTAGCATATGTGATGCCCATCTGTACAGGAAGAGCTGGAAGGAAGATCCAAGGATTCAGGCCTGTCAGTCTGATCTTGATGCAGGGAAGGTTATGGAATGGGTCATCCTAACTGCCATCACGTAGTATGTACAAGACAACGAGGTGATCAGGCTCAGTCAGCATGGGTTTATGAAAGACAGGTCCTGCTTGAGGGAAAGGCTGTGGATCCTGTCTACCTAGACTTTAGTAGAAATTTTGACCCTATTTCCCACTGCATTCTTCTGGAGAAACTGGCTGCTCATGGCTTGGGCAGGTGTACTCTTTGCTGGGTGAAAACTGGGTGGATGGCTGGGCCCAGAGAGTGATGGTGAATGGAGTTGAGGTCCCTCACTGCAAGGAACCCATTGAGGTGCTTGAGCAGGTCCAGAGAAGGGCACTAAAGCTGGTGAAGGGCCTGGAGCACAAGTGTCATGAAAAGTCGCTGCGGGAACTGGGGTTATTCAGCCTGGAGAAAAGGATTCCCAGGGGAGATATTATTGCTGTCTACAACTGCCTGAAAGGAGGTTGGAGCGAGGTGGGTGTTGGTCTCTTTTTTCCAAGTAATAGGACAAGAGAAAATGGCCTGAAGTTGTGTCAAGGGGAGTTAAGGAAAAACATTAGGAAAAATTTCTTCACTGTAGGAGTTATCCAACATTGGAACAGGCTGCGTAGGGAAGTGGTGGAGTCACCATCCCTGGAGGTATTTAAAACATGGTAGAGGTGATGCTTAGGGACATGGTTTAATGGTGAATTTGGCAGTGCTGGGTTAATGCTTGGACTCAACTTTATAGGTCTTTTCCAACCTAAACAATTCTGATGCTATATATATATCCCTGTATGAATGCGTGGCCTGGGCAGTGATAGGGGACAGGAGAAGCTGAGGGTCAGCCTGCCGTGGAAGACACCAGGAAGGACCTTGGACTTTGAGGTAGGAAAGGAATGAAGACTTTAACATTCAGTGTATGATATTCCTTGCTGTTTAAACTTTTGTTGTTTATTTGTGCCATTCTTCCATGAGTTCCTGAGCCAGTGAGTTAATTATTTGAAAAATAAAATTAAAAATTCCCTTGTATATCTCTAGTCTGAAAATCGGTGTCTTGTAGTAGAGGAGTTAACAATTCAGCTCTTCATAGCTTGAATATTTGACAAGGGAGAACTGCCTCTCTAAAAATTTGGGCCTGTGTTCTTTTGCTCTTTTGACTTATTGTTTCTTGGTTGTTTTCCTCTCTTGCCCTCCTCCTCTTGGAAATGAGAGCTGAATTAAACATGTACTTTCAGATAAATTTTTTGCTGCTTCACTTTCACAGATTTGGAAAATGAAGATGGGGCAGCCCGATTTGTCAGAGGAGGGAGAGGTTGACAGGGACATCCTTGTTTACTGTGTCAAAACTGAAAAATGCAACAGATCAGTGCTCACATTTATGTCGGAGCAGCTACAGTACTGGGTATAGCAACTAGTCCTTTTCTCCTGGACATAAACAGTTTTTAAATAGCTCAGTATTTAAATCCATGCCTCTTGAAGCATGAAGCATTAGACTTCTTTTTAAGAGATTATGATTTGCACCAGGAAGCGCTGCACCCCTTAAAACATTCAGTGTTGAGATTTTCTTCTGCATCTGAAGCTCTCCTCTAACGTGAAATAGGGACTATTACAAAAAAAAGCATTCTGAAAGCATAACTTCCCAGAAAAAGAAACAAGTGCATCTTTTGTCACCATTAAGTGTTAGAAGCATTTAGAACTAAAAAAATAAATAAATAAAAAAAATCCCTGAATTAGTTTAGAAGAGTCTTACCTGTCACCATCCATGTCTAATTCATTCCATGTGTAATTCAAATACTGCATGCAAGCAGAAAGCCATATGCCATCTGTTTCTGTGGTGTGGTTGTCTAGCTAAGTCAGGGCATGAATGTAGATACACATGTGGTACCTTTTCTCATAGGACTTCTGAATCTTAGAGCTGTAGCCTGTGTGAAATCACACCTACACACCATACCCATCCTCAAATACTAAGGCTTTTTCCATTAGGTGAGCGACCAGTCAGGGCTGATGTGGGTTAGTTTCAGAGAAGCTCTGCTGAAGATGTTCTGGGTCTTGAAGGGATGAGCTCCTTAATAACAGCAAGTAGAGAAGAATAACTGGTGTTTGATGCCAGTGATGAAGAGCACAAGAGTTATGTGCTCAGCAGGTTTCTGATGTTTGAAGAGGCGTAAGGTAATGTGGGGATTTTTCAGTGTTAAATTTGTGTTAAAGAGGTTTCTCTGAGTGTGCACACCTGTTCTTTGGATTAATGTGATACTGCATTCATGGATTATGGTACATGATCACAACACAGTTCACATTCATTTTTGAAAGCCAAGATGCAGAAAAAGGATAGGAAATGTGACAAATCATCTGCTGATGAATGTCATGCCTAGGACCATGAACAATTATGTACTTTTGTATGCCTATGGATGGGTAACAAAAGACCTCTCCGCATCCTCTTGGTAATGTCTGTGCTTCTAAATGACAGCTGTCCAGCTACTTTTATCCTGAAGTTGCTTCTTTAAATAGAAGAGGATGCTTAAAACTCTGATCTTGTTCTCTGACATGCTGGACGGAAAGACTGTTAACTGGAAAGAAAATTAGTCAGAAGTAGCACATGGTTGATGGTTGCTAATAAGCCGGGCCAGTACTGGAGCCACACTGTTCAGAATGTTCTCTGCAGACCAGGACATAAAGCATGTCCTCAGCAAATCTGGGGGTAACGCTAAATTAGAAAGGTGATTCATATGCTGCATAGCAGAGCTTCAGTGCAGAGGAACCTTGATAAACTTGAAGATTGAGCCAGCAAAAACCTTGGGAAACTGGGCAAGGTGCAAGGCCCTCCAGTTGAGGTGGAATAACCCCATACATTTGTATGTGCTGGAAGGTGACTGTGTGAGTAGCCGTCCTGCTGAAAAGGAGTTGGTGTGATGGTGGATGCTGTGCTGAACATGAGCCAACAACACAAGGCCAGTCTGAGTAAGCAAAATGGTACGGCAAGGCTGTGTTGGGAAGTGTGGCTGGCAGATGAAAGGCAGTGATTATCATCAGCTCTGCAGTGATGAGTCTTAACCAGCAGTGCTGTATCAATCTAGGGGGGTGTCACCCCTCTGTGTCACCCCTGCCTTGTTCAAGGGTGTTCTAGGGAAATTGGAGACAGTTAGCATAGAGAAGGGCACTGAGATGTTCGTGGGCATGGAGCATGCAGGCAGCCAGGAGAGGTTGAGGTATCTGCTTGTTTAGTCTGACAAAGAGGAAGCAAAGTGGTGACATTAATGGTAGCCTACAAATAGTTAAGCCTGGCCCTTAAGACTGTCTTTGCAGTTAGTCTTTCTATTGATAGTGACAGTGTAAGGTTGAACAGTTAGCCACAAGTTGAAGCTCAGCAGGTTGGGGAAAATCCTTTTTATTTTGGAGTGTGATGCAGCACTGGAACTGGTTACCCTCTAGCATGACTCTTCTCGGTGTTACACTGCAGTAACTGTATATATCCTAAAAGCTGACTTTGTATCCTTGCAAGGTACATCATAAACTATAGGAACTATATGGTGAGGGGGGGATAATTACAAAGGGGAGAAACTGCCACTCCATGTCTACAGATCCTTGTAAGGCTCACTTTTCTTATACAAACTTTTCTTTCCACGCGTCCAACAGTGTGTGAAGAGACCAAGTGTTCCTGTAGGAACTAGAGCATCATCTAATGTTGTATGCATTAGAAAGGTTGTGTCTTCTCTCTAGTTCTGTTGGACTGCCCTTCTTGTCAGTAGACACGAATATTCTAAATATGTCGAAGAAACTTGCACCTTTTGTTTAGCTTAACTATGCCTTGGGTGCCTCTCTTAATAATGTGCTGACATTTATCTCTGTGGCCTTTGCTTTGCATCCCATTCTTCCTGTACTCTCTATGGTAGAGGTCAAGGCTCCAAGAAGCTGTCTTGTGCTTGCTCTGGTTATCTGTCTGCTTAGGAGAATTGTTGTTAACTTTGTGCATGTCAGCTTCTGCACAATAGGTATGAATTGCTCAGAATGTAGTATAATGGGTAAGGGTTTCCTTGTCAGCTGTTGAGAAATTACCTTCATGACAACAAATGAATACACATGGGGTCTGTCTGTAAAGCCTGTATAGTTTAGCTGATGCAGTCAAAAAAGTTCGTTATGTACACGTATGAGAGAGCAGCCATAACTGGCAGCCTTACTGTGATAGGGAAGGGCAGTTGCTTTGGTGGAGAAGAAGAAACTGAGCCAGAAACTTTTATTTCCAGTTGTTCTCTCCGCCCTCTTCCCCTTTTTCTTTTAATGTGAATACATGGTTTGAACATAGTTTTGGGGAATGGGGAAGTTGCTAATGTTAATAGTCATTGACTGTAATGAATTCCTTCGTATGCTGATTGCTATTCCACAGTCTGGTAGACAGGCAGTCTGAGTGGTAGTTTTCCATGTGTTTTAGACCATTAAAACTGTGTTTCTGCTGAATGGGTATTTGGCCGTAAGCTCTGGATACCTCATTAAATACTAAAAATTAAGAGGCTTTATGCAGCTTCGTTGTTCTTTTTTGAAATCAAAGCCAAAAATTCCAGGGACTGTGAACATTACTTTGAAAGGCCTTTGTGATAATTTTGTGCAATAAAGGAGTCAAGGGTGTTGGTGCACTCTTTCTTCTTTTTTTTTTTTTTTTTTTTTTTTTTTTTAGTGAAAACCTCTCATATCTGGAAGATACACCACATAAATGAAATGCATCACTGACCTGCTGTAAAGCTACATATTGGACTTTTCAGCATCCTCTTTTTTCAGATGCATCTGATTAGATTGTTGCCTGAAATTAATTTTCCTTCTATTTCAATCCTCAAACCATCAGTTTTCACATATTAATAGCTTCTGTTTTACACTGAATTGAGGTTGTCTTATCTCTGTCGATGTTTCAGTCACATAACAGCAAAGCAAAAAGGAAATACAGCATATGATGTGATGGATGTAAGAATGTTGCGTCTAACACAACCGCAGGTAACCAGCTACCAAAGCATTAGGTCGCTCACTGTATCTGTACTATCCAGTGCAGTTACTTGGGAGGTTGGTTTTCATGGTGGCTGCATAGTGCTAGTGCTTGAGCTGATTGTATTTGAGGAAAAGGAGGGGCAAAAGGAACTGAGAAAAGCTTACTGTGGAGAAGATAAGTCTTGGTTGTACTGCATTGCTGAAACTACACCTCTCCATAATCTGCCACTCCGGCACATGAGCACGTGCCTGGGTGCTTGTGGCTGGACTTCTTGTGCTGTTCAGAAGGGCGTTGCTTAGTGTTTTCTGCTGGCTGGTTTTATTATGGGGTACATAAATGCTTAGTTCATGTTGATCTGCAGATGGAAAACCAAGAATTGATTCATATATTTTATAAGCCAGCAGTAGCATTCTACCACTTTCTGTACTGCTGCTGGTTTGCCTTTATGCTTTTTACTAGCAGCCTTTTGGGACCTATTGCTGTCTGTTATGCATGTCTTGTAAAAGCCCCCTTGCAGGTTATATACATACCTAGTGGACAAACCCTTTCATTAGTTTATGGGAGGTGTATGAATGACTTACCAGCTCTTCTAAAGCTGGGACAGCTTCTGTTGTTTTATTGTAGCTTTGGAAAAAGTGTGTATGAAGTGTGGAAATCTATCTAGCTGTATTAACCGTAGTGAAACTTGTCATATGACTGCTGTGCTCCTGCATCTGTCCCTTCCCCAACATCACCTGGAACAGTATAACCCCTGCATCACTGGGGCAGTTGCAGGGCAAAAAGTGAATACTTTTCTCTTTATTGTAATGGAAAAAAGCATGTGTGAAATTGTATTAACTGATGCAATTTATGGCTAAACACCTAACTAGAAATAGGTTGCCATGAATATTATTTTTTATTATTATTTTTATTATTTTTAAATTATTTTTTTGGTCTTTAACTACTTACTCTGCCAGAGAATGTTGATTCTTAACTGACCCTGCTGCTGGTGCTGTTGCAGAAAGGGTATTGTGATGGGAATGGTAGTTTGCTTGGTTAAGAGCTGCACTCTGTGTAGGGTTTTTTTTTCTTGAGAAAAGTCTGAATCTGTTTTGGAGTAGCACAGTTAGTGACAACTAGTAGAGGCCATGGTTCACTTTTCCAGTCATTCCCATTTGGAATGCTGCCTGTGCATGTTGAAGTAAACACCATTAAAGTATGTCTGCCTCTTCCTGAATTTCAGAAAATAGATTACAAAAGCTGTTGCTTTCCATTCTGATGTTCATTCCTGGTTCCAGCAAGTAGTTATTATTTAATAATTTTGCCTAATACTGCACTTAGTTATATCTTAAGGGCATGAATATGTAAGTAGTACATGACCACAGCATCATGTTTGCTTCCTCTTTGAGAATCTGCTAAACAGCTATGACTCATTTCCTGAACACAGCCTTGTATGAATGCTGACATACAATTGTTCTTTAGCTTCACCTGTTTGTGCCTAAAAGATCTTAGTTTTCCCTCTCAATGAGGCCCTGTGATTGTTATTTACAATGGATCAATCAGTACATTTCGGTGTGGTGTCACACGGGGGTTGAAGCATAGCTTGCTATTTCTTTAACTGGCTTCTCTGTTCCTTTCTGGAAGAGAAAAATAATATCTTGTCAACCTGATCTTGTCATGCTATTTCAAATTCCTGTATGTGGCAAAACCAGGAGCAGCAAGGGTGTAATTAAAAGCTATCAAGCTTCTATACAAAGTAAGAACAAGTAGGATGGGGACCTTAGATTTAAAATGGGTCATGATGGATATAATAAAACATATCATTGTTTCAGGAAAGGTCAGTTGGACTATCTTTTGAAAAGACAAGAACAAGGAAATGCTAATGACTGTAAAGCTTGTTTTGATCATAGGAAGTTTTGCTTTCTTGTCAAACTCAGTGTTATGTGGGATTGATTTTTTTTCTTCTTTTTAAGTTATATTTTTGAACTGTGTTCAAAACTAGGCTGTATAAGGTTGCAGGATAAGCCTTGAAACCACAAATCAACCTTTAGCTGACTGGAAAGGGGATAAATGTAATCTTTTGAGAAGCTGATCCCTTTTTGTCCATTTATAGGATTTTTCTTACGTGTGTTGTTAAGTATTGGGCAAGATGCAGCAATGGCCAGATGTGCTATAGGACTAAGAGATGAGCTGTACTGTGGATAAGTCTTGTCTCCTAAACCGGGCTGGAAAAGGTTTTACTGAAGTTCTTGAGCAGTGTACATATTTTTGCTCTCTAATAGCTGATAGGTAATGTATGGTAAGCTGATAACATGCCAGCTCACGTAGACTAGAAAATTACTTATTTCTCTTTTTTAGAAGCAATTCAAGTATTGCTTAAACCTGGATTTTAAAAAAAAAATAAATTTAGCTTCAAATTATGCAGTAGATCTGCATGTCTTGGCAGATGAAACATGGCATTTGGGAGTGGATGAACAGTGTAAACATTTTATTCTAGTGCTCCAGCTCAGGGTACTTTTTGCTTATGGTGGGGATGAGTGAGATGCTGAAGTAAATGAGGACAGGCTCCATTTGGCGGGTGAAACCTGTAAGTCATACCAGAAATGTGCTATCTTCATGTAGTTATGGGTCATTAAGGTAAAGAGAGAAGTTCAGTCCAGTGGTCTGAAACATTAGACTCTCATCTGTCTAATTTCTTAACGTGTGCCACTGTGTTTGGATTTAGTTTCCTCATACACCCTAAATCTTATGTTAAGAGGCAGCACTGACAGGGTTATAAACCTGTAAGCTGATAGCAGCTAGACCATGCTTTATTTTTATTCCTCTCTGCCTGCTGAGGATGGTCTGTCACCACTTATTTATCACTGTTTTAGTCTCCTCCTGAATTGATGTGTAATTAAACATATCTGTTTCAGTGCTATATGAAGGGTGTTCATCCATGTGACCTGTAGACATGTCTGTTAGTGTCTTATTTTGATGGTAGCATGAGAACTGTCCACAAAGTGCTTATCCTTTATATATTACAGTTTTGAAGCATCCTTAATGTAGTGGTAGTATTTGGTGCTACTCCGACATCTGGATGCTAAAACCAGAGGACAGAAGTTCTGGGGGTGTTCATGGTGTTTTGGCCAAATTAATGTGGCTTTCCCTTTTCCTAGTACAGGCTGAGGCACATGAACTAATAATGAAACTTCAGGAAGTGGGGGGATGGTTTCTGTAAGCTCTCACTGGGAGAAATTCAGGTTCAGTTGCTTGGGATTTTGCTGCTTTAAACATTCTTCCTGCAGTGCATCATGCCTCTTGGCTGGCACATAGACTGTCAAGCTTAAGTGCAAGTTAGCTTGCTTCTTTCTAGACCTCTAGACCTGGGAGCTGAAGGAGCTCTGTGGGATCACAGCTCCAAGTTACTTGCATCCTGTTTTCAATGCAGCATCTTCATGAAACTCTATTTCTCTGAGCTGCATTAGAGTCCTTTGGTCAAAGCAGAAACTCTTCAGAGATGCACTCTCCTAGTTGCTGGCTGAATTACTTGGAATAAATGTATTTAACACATTTCTTCTTTTGGAAATTATTTGAAAAACTGTTTTATAAAGACTGTTTTTCCACCTTAAATTTTTGCGCGAAATAAGATTGAGAGAACATCATTACTGAACAAGGTGACCTGTCATTATCCAATAATGTTTAAAAGCATCAGCTGATCAGTAGAAACAGAATAAAGAAGATGTGATGGTGTGGCTTGGTTTTTCTTTTTTTTTTTTTTTTTTGGTGGTTTTTTTTTTTTTTTGTAAATGCATTTTTAGAAAGCAGAGGTTGTGCAAACAATTACATGACTTAAGCAAACATCCTGGAAAAACAGATTGTGAGCTGTCTGCAGATCTTATTCAAATAAAGATACTTTTCCTGTGTGCTCTTCCTTTCCTGCCCATTTGCCTAGATTTCTTCATTGTGGTAGTTCTTAAAACAAATGCATACTTTTTGATTACATTAGCTATATACTTCTGGGAGTAAACACTGTGTCTGTATTGCTGAATGGATATACACAAATCCAAAAAGTACAGTGACCTCACTGAGGAAAAACAGGCTTTACCAAAGCAGTGGAGAGGAGGCAGGCCCCAGAAGTTTGCACAGCTGTCGCTGTAGTCCATTAAATTGTGTCCTGACATACCTCTTTATCACTCTGGGTGGCATTTTACTCCTCCCCAACACCACTCTCCCTGATGAAGGTAACCGTAGCAATATACTGATCCCAGCCACTTTCCTGTGCAGTCCGGTTTATTGTGGAAGTCCAGTAACTCTTAGTGTGTGTTTAGCTGTTCGCTATTGCACAGGTCAGTGGGCAGTCATGCAAGAGTCATGGTGATTCAGAGGCTTGTAGTCCACCACAGTGTTCAGAAGAGCATCTTTACCAAGACATCAGTGTCCCTTCCTCAGCTTTAAACATTTGTCAATATTGGTGTAGTGTATACGAAACTTTTGCCTAAAGTGACGTTAAGAGATGGCCAGTCTGGCGGTATTTTTTTGTGTGTGTGTGGTTTTTTGCATTTTTTGTTTGCTTGGTTTTTTTAATTCTGTGGGTTTTTTTTTTGGTTTTTTTTTTGGTTTTTTTTTTTTTTTTCCCCTGCCTTTCTTTTGTGCCAGACAGTGTTTTGTTCTCTGCCCCTTGCCCTGGATTTGTGGGCTTAATTATCCTGGAGACAAGGTCTAGGAAACTACAGACTTCTACCCGCTTTTTTCTGCTGGCTTCTTCGTGTGTGTCACCCCCAATGGCTTATGCTCCTCTTCTCACTAAGCATTTGTAATCAAGTTTAATCATTATGCTAATAGCTGCACAGTAGAAATGTCTAATTTCTGAGCACATGATCAGTGTGACTAATGAATTTACTGCAATGGTAATGGGATAATGCATTCAGCAGAAGGGACATAGTGATGTCCTCTCTGTGCCTACGCACAAGACTTCCTGACTTGTACTGCCTTTCAGCCTGTCATCAGGCTGGAGCATTTGTGTTTGAGTGCACTTTCACAGGATGGAGCCAAGAACTTGCTGTTGGGTGTATACACATACACGTCTGAGGTGGCCCTGGAGGAGTGCTGCCTGTTGGCACGGTTTCTTTTTGGGCCAATGTCTTCTGTTGGAGTGCTCAGCTTTAGCCTGGAAAAGTTTTGGCTGGAGGAGGTTGTGGCTCACTACAGACTAAGTGCTGCTAGGACTGTTGAGGCCATGTGAATGTTCCCAGTAGATATACTTGCAGTATTTCATATCAGTCATGGCTGAGAGTAGGAGGCTAAGGGAAATCCATTTACAGAAACAATGTGCAACTTCCTGTTCTAGTTGTGTGTGGAAACTGAAATGGCAATGGACAAGTAGAGCAGCCTTAGCATTTCCATCTCTGCCCTGTCCCTTCCTTCTCACTCTGTTAAATGGGTAAATGTCATACATGCTTGTGATTTCGTTGTCGGTCTTCTGCTTTTACTTAATATGTCCAAAATCACATGAAGTCTGTATGACTCAGTCCAAAATAGTAACACAGTCTTAGGAAACATGTGAGGGAGTTTTTGTTAACTCTTTTTCTTTTTTTTTCTTTTTTTTTGTAGAATATCTTAATAGACTTCCTTGTGCAATGCTGTGGAAGCTGGGATTGCAAAAGTTTGAGTGAAGTTCGTGATGCTTCTGAGCTTGTCCTCTGTACCTTCAGAACAGATAGCTGGTTTATGAAGGGGATTTGAGTAATGGAGTACTGGGTGGAGAGAGAGTTGGACTATCTTGTCCTTTATTTGTTTTTGAAAACAAAAGTGAGGAGTTTGTCAGATCCGAGTTAAAAGTGACTATTAAAGAGACAAGGAAGAGCTCTATAAAAATAATACACAAAAGGTAGTAGTATGGATAGTTAATTGCAGAGTGGAATAATTATGTTGAAAACTTTTAAGTGGGATCTATAGTGACCAAGGTTTGCTCCTGCCATCTTATTTTACTGATGAGACTCGCTGGCGATGGGGATAATAGGAAAAAACTGGCCATTGCTGGTTATCCTGTGTGTTGTAACACAGTTATTTGCCATAGAGACTTGCTTGCTTTGTATAGAATTTGCTTGAAAAAAACCCTATAACTTTGCATTTTCTTCAGAAGAGAACTAGTAATCTTAAACCTTTGAACATTTAGGGAACAAGTGAGAAAGAAATCTCATGTGTAGTGAGCTGTTTGTGACCCTAAGTCAGAAGGGTTTGTGGTGTAGGTAATATCGCCAGTAGCCATCTGATGGCTATGTAATTAATACTCAGGAGTTACTCTCAATGTGGTGCAGGCCCAGCTGAAAACCAGCAGATCTTCTACTAGCTTATATCACTGCCATCAAATAGGGATACAATCAAAGCAATACAGAAATAACATGGTGCCTTGGATGATTTGTAATCAAAACTATGTTGGCAGGCGGCTAAGGGTACTTGATGTAATTTCCACATATATTGTCCATGGTTTATGTGTTAAGATAGCAGTCTGTCCCAGGATTATCAGTCTCAGACACCTCATAGGCCCTGTATTTATGTGGAGAAGGGGGTGCTTGGGAGAGGAATTTGTTGTGTATATGTGCGGCTTTTGCTTGTGTTTTTTATTGGTTTAGGGTGAGTTCTTTTTTTGTGGTTTTAAGAAAAGTATGTGCCTAAATATTATTTCAGAAATTTTTCAAGGATAGATTTAATGTTGGAGTTTTATTATTCCTTAGCATAATGATTATTTTGAGATATGCAGTAAATCCTCTATCCCAGCCATGTAACATAACCTTTCTTGTTGGAAAATATTTTTGCTATTAGAGGTGATAAACTAAAGAACTAAAGAGGTGATAAATTAAAGCTCAGGCTATGTTCGCTCGCTTCTTTTGGTGCGTTGTGTTCTGCCGCCCACCTCAACCCCAGCTTGAAATGCCAAGTTACAATAAGTGTGAGGGGTTTGGCTTTGGGGTTTTTCTGTTCAGGCATGAGCATTCTGGCTTGTCAGTATTCCAGCTTTAGCAGTTTCTTACCTCAGACAAACTTGAAGAAAGTTCAGACTTATTCTGCTGAGTTTATTTTTTTCATCAGCTTTTTTAAGATGGTTTCCTTTTCAGCCACCTGCAGTGCTCTTTGCAGTTGCACATGTTCATCTCCTACAAAGTTGCTTTTTTTGGCTCACAAAATGCATTTTGTTCGACATACAGTTTTGTTCTACTCCCATGGTGGTTCTTTAGTGAGTCCAAACTACTGAAGAAGCTGTTTAATTTTTCCTTTATGTCCTTGTGCTTTCCTTCAGTCAAGAATGTATTCAGATTTGTATGTTTTGTTTAATTCTAGGCAAGTGCATTGCTTCCAGTAAGGAAAAGAGGACTCATTCAGCCACTTTAAAATGCTGAAGCTCTCATGTGGGAGCTTGCATAAGCATATTTTGTTTCTTCTATTTATTTTTTTTAATGAGCCTACTCATGCATGAATATCTTGAGGAATACCCCAAAAAGAATTTAAAGTTACTAAAATCTAATTTCAGGTACTGAAATACACTCACACATACAGTTGGGATTTTGACTTTGCATAATCAAAAGCATTTATCTGTTTTTTGTGCTTTTAAGGACTGAATATGAATGCAACATGTTATGACTGCACATCCCAAATGTTGTTCTGTCAGAATCAATCAGTAGGATTGTACACTTGAAACACTTCTGTTCTGAAGTGTCTTCTATTTTAAAGACTGTTTTTTAATCAGCAGTTTTTTGCATTTCTGGCTTGTGTTCAAATATAGTTAATAAGTCTTTGGTTTGATTTAGATATTTTTTAACTCTGGAAAGTTGTATTAGCTATGCAACTGGTGTTAGCTAATCATGGAAATGCCTACTCAGTTCACTGTGTAGAACATGTTACATCTCACTAGAGGAACAGCAGTATGACCATGGTAGTTCCCTTATCAGAATTGTGTCTCGGTGAAGGGAAGATAAGGGGGGCAGAGAGAGGACTGAATAAGGGAACTGGCCTTCAAAAAGGTGTGTCATACAGCATGAAGCTCAAGTGGATGATTTGTAATTGTTAATGCGCCACGTGCTGTGGTTTTGATCTGGTGCAGAGCTGAGTCCGTACTTCCTGTTGTACAATGGTTGTGAAGTGGTTGTGTATAGTGTTCAGCCACAGCTGAATCTCCAGTAAATACTGGGAATCATAATCTAGAGTGACCGTGGATTTTGTGTTAGAACAGGAATGACACCATGGAAGCTACTTCTCTCTCCCTGCTCCCAGCTTTTGATGCTGAGAAGCCACAGATTTTAGGAGGCAAGTAGAAGATAATTGCAGATTATCTCCCTATCTCACCTTCTGTGTGTCCTCCCACAGAGATCTACGTTAGTGCTGCTTTTTTTGTTTCCCAACCTGTTTATTATACTCACATTCTTGAAGGGGGAATTGAACTAGCATTTGAATTTGAAAGACGAAAATAAAGCTAGGATGCAGAAAATCATGTTGTATTCCCCAGGAACATGTACCAGAGGTCACTGGAGGGCTTGCTTTTGTAACGTTCACAAGTCATTTTTTATTGAAGTGAATATATGTTTGGTTTGCTCAAACAGTTAAAATTGGCAGTAGGGTTTGCCAAAGCACAAGACCTCACTTCTGCATTTTCACTAACAATTAAAAACACTGGTGGAAGCTGTTCTACAAAGAGATTTTGAGTTTCTCTGTCACTGTGTTTCACTGTGCTCAGGGCAGGCAGCTGTGGCCTATACCTGTGCCCACCTACATTCTGTCTGCGTCTGTTCTCAAAGCTGCTGCAGGTGGGCAGCTCCAAGAAGCTGGCCCAAGCAGTGAAGTGACTTGCTTGGTGTAGCACAGGAAGTCTGGCAGAGCCAGGAATAGAACTTCAATCTGCCGTTTTCCAGGCTCTTGCTTCCAGCTACAGACCCGTCCCACCCCTTCCCTCCACTCGGCTGATGTCCCAGCAGACAGCCGCCTCCTGCATGTGGGGCCAGCTGCTTCTGCAGCACTGTCTGATCTCCATACTCCAGATGTTTGAAGTTCCATTTCCCCCATACTTATTGTGAACTTCAGTAGAGTGCTTCTGGCATTTCACCAATGCAACGTGAAGGGGGGAGGGCTGTTGTCTTAACTGTTTTCTTTCCATAATGAGGGCCTCTGTAGAGCTGCTAAAAATCTCTTCCTCCGTAGGACTTAAACTCCATGTGCCTTCAGTTGCCATCTGTCTGTCTTCCTTCCCACATCCCTCTCCCTGTTCCCAAAGATGCTCCTGTAGATATCCCCTCCTTATGCTCTGTGTTGACATCATCTTCCTTTCAGTTGGGGAAGGTGGAGGGCAAGGCTGTGATGAGATGCCCTGGTATCTCTCCATAGATGCTCCTTGTTTATAGAGCCTAATTCTGTGAGGTGGCATTTCAGAAGTGACGCGTGTTTCTTTCTGCTGCCCCATTTTACGTTCTCAGTGTCTTGCATGAATGTGCTCTGAAGTAGCTGTTGGAGAATAAAGTGAAAAGCTTCTTTCCTTCTGTCCTATCTGAAGGAGGAAAATGTGTCCTCCATAGCAGTCCTCCGATTTCCAGTTGGCACCAGGAAAGAAAAATCAGGCATGAGCTCAAGCCTGGCTCTTAAATGAGTGGGCTGGTTTCTTTGCTCTGATTCTTGTCCTAGAATGTCATGTGCCCGCTCCAAGCCCTTCTGGTCAGTACTTGCCTCTTGTCCCCTTTCTGCTCAGTTTCTCCAGCAGAATGTGTGACTAGATTTGCCAAGAGGGTACTTTGAAAAGCAGCTATATAAATAAACTTTTAGCTGAACAGACCTCTCTTACCTCTCCTTTTCAATGCTGCTGTATAGGTGTATGTGTATGTGCCACTTCACAGAATGTGTTTTGGAAACTGGGGTCTCCTGAGTTGAATTCTCAGTGGATCCTAGTCTTACGTTTGGAAGAAAGGCTTTCAGTTTCCTAACAGCAAGAGGGCTAAAGGTGAGGCTCTTTGTCTGTGGCCAGTAAGCTTTAAATCTGTTTCTCTAGCTGTTTTTTTCAGCTTTTGGGTTTTAATGAGGCTTATCAATATCCCCCCCCCCTTTTTTTTTTCAACACACAAGTGTATTAGCACTTGCAAGCCCAGTGTTCTTTCGGGAATCAATTTTTTTATAGTACGCCTTGCATGGAAATTGGTTGATGCAGCTTAAGAAAGATAATTCTGAAGCAGGACATGCTGTGGACTGTTTGCAGTACTGATTTACAGTTCTATGTTTTTGAATTCTTAAACAATACAACAATACAACTGTCCTTCATAAATGGGATACCTATGGTATACATGCCTCCCTGACACCCTCCCTCCCAACTGTCCTGATATCTTAGGGAAAATACTTATGTAAAGGTAGAAGATATCTTCAGACCTTTGCTGAAATCTGGTCTGCCTTATGCTGATGGTGATTGTGAGGAGAACCTGAGAAAATCTGCAAGTGGATAGAAAGAAAAATACTTGATTTCTTAAATCAAGGTCTACACCATAGGATTAAACTGGCATGTAATCTGTGTTCAAACAGAATTGATGAAATCCGGTGATAAACTGTCAAAATAAAACACTGCCACCACTTTTCAACCCTCCTGATGTTAGGTGACATTGATAAAATACACTGTTAGCATTATGTTTTATATATATTAAAATTATATATTGTTTATGTATGCAAATATATATAAAATGTGTGAATTTGCATATGTCTTACCTGTGGAAACAGGACTTAGTTTCTTCAGTCTAGTGCCTTTCCCTCTCTGATAGGAAGCGTATTACAGACTGCAAATTGCTCTGTGTGTGTTGATGGCCTTAGTTCATTGTGTTAATCTGTAAAAGCTCTTCATTGTGAGCCCTCTCTTCAGGAAAAGGAAGGTGACATATCAGATTACATGGGACACGGTTTATCTGGCTCCCATAGCCTTTTACCTTAAGAGGCCTGGATTTACAAGGACTTCAGGAGTTGAAACTTTCTGGAGAGCCTGTCCTACTATTGTAATTTGTCTGTATGCTGGAGGGAATGTGTGATGAGCTTTTATAAACCTACGAGAAAACATTGCTGGATTTGTGGTTCTGGAAATACAGCTCTTAAATCTATTTTATTTGCCACCTACATTATCAGTACCAAGTGCAAAGCATGCACACAAGGTGAAACTTGGATGTCTAAATGCTCCAGAGGTGACAGGAGACGTGTCTTTCATGATGTAGCTTCAGAACGCATGGCAGGATATTCTGAGATGACATTAGACACTGGTGTTCAGGCAGCTGACTTTTAGCATTAGTGAAAATTGGATTGAAGGATTGTATACTTGAAGTAATAAAGCCTTGAAATCCTTATATTTTTAAAAGAACTTGAGGAACTGGTAAAAGACATCTCTTTTTCTTTTTCCTTCAGTAACTCTTGCTTAGTTTTTAGTACTGGCTTTCTTCTGTGGATTGACTGATAAATTCACAGTATTTTAGTGGACGTGTTTCTGATGACTGTCCAAGGGACTCGAATTCATCTCTTGGGGGAGCTAGTAAGGAGAACGCCTTTTTTTGCCGTGAAAGATAGCTAGTATAGAGCTTCTAGTATGGCACCTTCAGATGAAGATTTATTCAAACCTGATTAGGAGCTTGAATTTCACACAACTGATGGCTAACTGGATGTGATAAAATGTTGCATCTGTCTTCTACCTTAGATACAGATTTGCCCCACCAGTCACTGATGTAAGAGGCCAGTGCTTCTGTCAGAGTTTCTTTCAGGTTTTTTATAAGCTTCTCAAATGTTGGGTAACTTAACCAACGTCTGTGCTGAAGAACTAAGAAAAGGCAGATGCCCACCAAACTGCCCAGCTTTGGTGTTTCTAGCCAGTGGAATTGGCAGTTACAATTACCAACAATAGCAGAACCTCATACCTTGGAGGAGATCCCTATGGGAGAAATGAGTGCATGCATAACTATAAACAGGGTTAGGTGGTGCCAGTTGCACTGGCACTCTGCTTCTGCATCTCCATTGAGGCCGGGCTTGCTTAGCACTTGCACTCTGGTGGACAAGGGTTGGAATCACCATCCATGAAAGTGTTCAAAAACTTGTAGATGAGACCCTCAGTGATATGCTGTAGTGGTGGTCTTGGCAGACCTCGGGTAATGGTTGGACTTTATGATCTTAAAGGTCTTTTCCAACCCTAGTTGATTCTATAAAATTATTTCTGTAGAGGAATTCTTGAGTTTCCTGTGCTTTTCATGATTGATGTGCCTTGAACCCTTGAATAATTGATCTTTTCTATAGAATATTTCTCTTGCAGTATAAATATGTTCACGTTTCCCTGCATGGAATATACTACCTTTTCTTTTGAATTTCCTTCACAGAATAACAGCATAAAATGGTGCTCTCCCTGAAGAAGTTAGCTGTCTGGCTGAGCTCATTAAAGGTGGTGATTTTATTGTCCTTTCTGTAGGTCAGACTGACTTTCTTGCAGGTAGTCTACGCAATGTGTGTTGTCCAGAATCTCTTCAGTGCTGTTATTCAGTGAACAATAGCTCATTTAAAAAGTCTAATTAAACATGCTTTATTTATGGAAGTAGCAGTGGGGTTAATCTGTAGTTCTGAAATATGAACAGGTTAATGTTCTTAGCCTCAAGATTTTTTTCATTTCAGGGAAGCTCATTGTGTAAATGATATATCAAGACAATGAAATCTGCAGTTTTGGAGAATGACAGTAAAGGCTAATATTAAAGCTGAGCCTGGGAACACATTACAAAGAGTGAGGGTTTGTAATTTCTGTTTTATTTTATTAAGGGATGCTGAAAGCACCTTAGTGGTTGTTTCTGAAGTTCTGTTTCCTTAGGTTCGTGCTACAATTTATGGCCTGGGTATATGAGCTTGTACTACTTCATAGAAAATGTGTATTTACTAGAAAATGTTTGTTGGTGTTACAATGTTTGTAACCTTATAGTAGAATAGATCTTAGCTTTCCTCTTCAAACCTAAACAAGTAAACTTGGAATCCAGCCAACTGTCCCAGAGGTTGCGGAAGGAAACTAAACTCTTTTCTCTGCAGCACTCAGTCTCATGTTTTGTATAGTTTTATTGACTAGGTTCAGTCTGAAACCTGTGTCTTTGCCCAGTATTTTGTGTAACATCAGGCACAGTTTCTGCTGAAAGGAGATCCATACTGGACACATTGCTAGCTTGACTTGGTACATCAAATCTAGTGTTCAAGTTGGCTTGTCCTTGACTAGAAGACTTACCTTTTTTTTTTTCTTTTTTTTTGACTTATGCCATTTCTTTTATGCTTCCAGCAGTGTCCTTTGGTTAAGGGAATTTCACTGCTATCAGATATTAGGATGAATGAAATACTGTTCTTTGTTAACTTGCTTTTTCAATAACGCTGGCTTTAGCATAGATCATCTCAAGCTGGAAGTGACCTGTAAGGATCAGTGTCCAACTCCTTGATCCTCACAGGATTACCTAAAACTAAATCGTAGGGCTAAGAGCATCATGCCTTCCAAACCACTATTATGATTTTTGTGAAATCTAAAGGGTATTGGTGTAAATCTGTGGTTTTAATGTAGTGAGTTGTCTTGTCCTTAAGGACAGCCTGAAGTTGGCAGTGCCTGGTTAGCTGAGTTGAGCTGATAGAGATTTTTATTTTCTTTTTTATCCCTGCTCTCTCATCTGTATGTGCATTTAGTGAGAGAAGCAATGGCTGTGTCAGTATCTGGGTTATAAATTTGAATAGCAGTGGTTCAGGATTAAAAAGATGGACAAAGCTTGAAGTTGTTCCCCCTCCACTCCCCCCCCCTTTTTTTTTTAATATCCCAATATATGTGGGCTTTACTAAAATATTTAGATATCTTCAGATTAGCTTGGCCAAATGTACTACAGTTTGTTTCTTGTAAAGTGTCCTGGGACTGCATGCTGTAGTGCATGTGTAGAGCAGTATCTGCAACACAAAAAAAAAGAACAACTATTTGCTGTATCATTGCTGTGCTGCAGTTGGCCTTGAGGCTACTTCTGAGGAAGCAAACAGTTAAATTTTAACTCTACATCCTGTTGTTCAACTGTTGTGGGGTCTTTTTTATACATACGGTTTGCAGAAGACAGATAGCAGATGTAGCTAATCATTAACAGTTCCTTCAACCTTCAAGCTTAACTTGGCTTCTGGGATTAGTTGGCATGGTCCCTAGCACCCAGTTGTAATGGCTAGGGCTTTGTTTGATGGCTTAGTTGAAATTTTCCTCCCAGAGGAAACATATTGTGCTTTTGGAAGGGCTCTCTTCTCCCACTTCTCCAAATCAGTGCAATACTGAACTCTTCCTAGTTGGATTATATTGTCTAAGAGTGAGAATCCCATCCCTACACTCCAAATTTTAAATGATGTTGCATGTTTGTTTCAACATAGGCCAAACACACTTGAAACTGGTCTGTTACTAGCAAGTGATCTCAGCTGCTTGGCTTCCCTACCTTCCAGTTTGTGATTGCTGACCCCATTGTCCCAGCATCATAGCAACCAGGTGATGATGTCCTCCCCTGGTTGATGGGTAAAATCTATTTTGCGTATTCCATGGCTCTGTTGAGGTTTGGGGTCTAGAAGTCGCCTCTTCTTCCTCTGATTCTCATAATAACTTGATCATATGCTGTCCCATATAGTAAGTACATTGGTTCTTCATCTTTCTTCACTGTATAGATTGCTTTTTGCACTTCTTATTTGCTTTTCCCCCTTGTGTATAGGGGCAACCGGTATTGGCACAAATTGGTCCTCTGGTTTAGCTGCAGTGATTAGAGCTGTGGTTGGAGTGGCTGCAGTGTCTGTTGTTGGGGTTGGTGCAGCCACTTGTGCTTGCGGTTGGAGTTGGTGTGTTATCTGTTGCTTTGCCATCCAAGTTTGAGTAGCTGCTGTACTTGTCACTGGGGTTGGTACATGTGGGGAGCTGGGCAGATTGGATAGATCATCTCTCAATTGTTTGAACTCCTGTGACAGTTCTTCCACAGCAGAAATGATGGAAGGGGTGAGATTGTCTTCAAGTTCTGGAAGTTGACAAATCATTTTATCCACTGTTGGTGGTACTCTGTCATTACCATAAACCCATACCCCCCCAGCTGTAGTAACAAGCTAGTGCTTGTTAACCTGTATTAACCCAAGCTGTTCTACCATGCTTTTGTTCCTCTCCATCTTTGGTGCAAAATAGCTTTTGTGCCTGAAATCACAGGCTAACTACTGTTTAGCTGTCTTGTTACTGTATCAGAGCAGATGCTCAGAGCTGCAAGTGCCAAGTGTGGCCAAAGCTTTGAGAAAGGTCTATCTTGGATATACCTGGTACTTGTGGTTTCTCTCTCTTGGGAATTGACTGTTTGGCTGCGTAGCTATGCTGTCCTGGTAAAAATTGCTTGATTTACAGGTTTTTCCTCTTTTGGAAGTGAAAAACATTGCTTATGATGAAGCAATAAGCTTCCACATGAACATTAAGCAGATAGATTTTAATAGTTGTTCATTTCTGGGTTTCTGTGCTTTGTTTTGCTTAATGATCACGTAACAATTAATGACATGCAGTTTTCATAGATCTAGAAAAAGTAATATCTTCTTGATGAAGCAAGATGCTGTGTGGTAGCTGTTGGGCAGTATATTGCTCTGGGCAAAGCATATGCTGGAAGCCTTTGCTCTGCACAGGGACAAAACACTGCCTTGCTTTTCAACAGCATACCAGATGTGATCAGAGCTGCAGTCACATTTGCTTTGAACAGTGAATTAGTTTCTTGCACAGGCATGCCTGCATGACATTCAGGGTTTATACATGTGCCCTAAGTTGCTGGCTCTGCATTTTGATAGTCTTCTTCTCTTTGCTTGGTGCTTCCAAGCAAATCCATGGAAAGACTTTGCAAATAGCCACTCTATATTTAATTTTGGATATGCTGTCTGATATGCTTAATGTATGCTCTTTTCCGGTTTAAGGGGTTTTTCCGTTAACAAGAATTTGTTGCAAGATTACTTAAGTGATTTTCCAAAGCACGTATAGAGCATCTGTTCCTGGAATTTCTTATGTCCTGCTTTGGTAATTTATGGAGTTTTCATTGTTCATTGCAGGCAGGAAAAGTCAGTCTTTACGAACTACCTTCTAGGAGAAGATACATGTTTTTGTACTGTGAAGGGCTTTGTTTTGTTTTTTGTTTTTCTCTTCCCATCAGCCTTAAGAGAGCTCTTAGTAAAAAGACACATTTTTATCCATCTATTGAGCAAAAAAGGAATTTGCTAGTAAAGCCAGATTAGAGCAGCAGGTAAGTGAGAATGAAGTAGAAGCATAGATTTTTAGGGGCATAGTAATATTTTAAAGTACTCTTATTTAAAACATTGTAGTATTTGTCTTAAATTGATATTTTCCTCATCCTCCTATGTTGCTGTCTTGTTTAAGCTACTCTAAAGTTCTGTGTTTTTTTCACCTATGCAGTGCTCATATATTACAAAATATGAAGAGTTTGTGTGTTATCAGAGTTCTGCTAGTTAGTTTGAGACCTGATATCATCATTGAACAAAAGCGTTCATGTTGTTCGGAGGAACTGGAACATATAGTACAGCACTCAGCTAATATTTCTTGATCTTGCTGAAAGCAAACTGTAAGTCAGAATTAATATGTATATTTTAGTCTCTAAAAGGAAAAGAACAAATAATAGCTAGGGCTGAAGAGATAAGGGTAGTCTTATTCTTAAATCTTCTTTCTGTTGTCTGTGAAATTGGCTGCCAGAGCAAACATAGGTGCAGTAGCTGATCTTTTATACTGCTTGATGTATAGGATTGTCTCATTTGAAAAGGTACTTTTTGTTCCTGACTTTGGGACTTTTTCAGAGCATGAGCATTTAGAACAATGAAGTTTGCTCCAAAGCTTTATTGGGATATTTAACTAACTTACTCCAAATAAGCCAGTGCAGACATATACAGTTAATGTTTTGTGTTGCTCTGACAGTGTGCTTCCAAAGAAAACACCTTTTGTGATGCTAAAAGTTGTCTGTTACATAGCTATAAGCTGTGAAAACAAGCTTCCTTGATATCACTGCTTTTAGGTGCTTCTCCACTTGTGTTCCTGCTTGCAGTCTATACAACGCAATGCCATGTATCAAAGCGGTTAAGGAGAATTTTACTTCTTTCAGTACTTGCTCAGGAATATTTAAGATTATTTGAGCGTGTGCACCAGTTAATGAAAAAAAAAAAACCAGTTCAACTGAAGGCATTTCATAGTGAACTCTCAACACTGGCTTTCCTAGAAATGGCAATTTCCAGGGTGCTTACCTTGCTTCTTTCATCTTGCCTTATACAGAACTAGGTTGTAATATAAATGAATTTTGCGCTTCATCTTTGACTCTGCTTCTCTAAACAAAACCTTGCACATTGCAATCTCCATCTTAGATTAGGACATTTCTAGAGACATACTGGTGAACAAGGACTTTTTTATTTCTGAACCTTTATTCTGTTAACATGACAGTGTCTCTGTGAGGAATTGATGCTTATGGACAAAATTATTTTCCTTAGAAAACGGAATAGTTGCTTGATTGTTTTTGTTCAAAGTCACTTAGAGTGTGGTTTTTCTGTTAGATACCATCTCCTGCAATGAGATCCTGAGGTTCTAGTAGGTACTTCAAACAGTAAGTTCAATCCCTGATTCTTGAAGTAGACTTCCTAGAGGTAGGACTTCCTATGGCCTCTGATGCTTAATTTGTTTTCCTTTAGCCTGGGTTTAAGCAGTGGTTATATTGCATGTGGAAGCATGTGTCTGCTATACAAATCTTAGTTTGATCCTTCACAGACTGCTGGACTGACCATTCCTTTTCTTTTTAGGTGTTTTCTAATAAAATGGTGGAGTTTAGCATATTTTTTTGCTCCTTCACTTGTATCTTTAAGGCGCTGTTTTATTCCTTTAGTAAAGCTGCTATAAACAGTATGACTGAAACTAGCCTCAGTGCTGAAATTAGCTGTTCTCTATGCAGACTTTTACTCTGATATGCACTGATGGCTTTGCTGAAAGAAATTATGGCACAGACTTCCCAAGCTTAGTCCCCCCTGGGGCTGTGGGCAAATTGCTTATCTTGTCTGTCCTGGTTTCCCAGCTATGGAGTTGGGGTAATTCATGACTAGTGTCAGTCATAAGAACGTTGAGGGTTAATCTGCAAGGACTGCTTCTGCATAGTGTCTTAGAGTGTGACAGCAGTAATGTATAATTGTAATTTTATTATTAATATTGGTTCTTTAATTAAAGTGTAATCTTCAAACAGTGTTCATGTAGATTAAACTCATTTTGTCGATAAACTGGCATTCTTCCAGCAGCATTTACTCGGTTCAGATTCTTTGTCTAATAGTGAAACCTAAGCATGTAGATAGCTCTGTAAAGAAAACAGCAAATGCCTAAAGAAACCTGTGCTTTCTTGTTTTTAATCTAGACTGTGGACATCCACAAAGAAAAGGTCGCTCGCAGAGAGATAGGCATTTTGACGACCAATAAGAACACATCAAGAACGCACAAAATTATAGCGCCAGCAAACATGGAACGTCCTGTAAGGTATATTCGAAAACCCATAGACTACACGGTGCTGGATGATGTTGGCCATGGCGTAAAGGTAAGAATACCTGAACACTTGAGGATTCCAAATAACACAGATCAGGAGGTAGGGTTAGGGCATTAAAATGTTTAGTTCGTTTATGGTAGGAAGGATTATGGGTTTGATACGCTCCCATGCACAAACATTTCAATAACAAAATGGTGGTTTTGAGCAATGTTTGCCATAACCTTGTGACTGTCAGTGGTAGTCACAGTGTCTGGACACAACGGCTCATGATCTTAGGCTAACGGCTTGTCAGAAAAGGCGTGACTAACTTAAAATTATCCCTCCTTCCTCCTCTGATTGTCTCTGCCACTCCCTTGATTTCTTTCAGTATTGAGAAAAATTAAGTCATCTGTTACAGGGAAACTGGCTGGTGGGGTGGGGTTTTTTTGTGGGGTTTTTTTGTTGGGTTTTTCGGGAGGATAGTCAGGAGAAAGGGGGTCAGCTAGTTGGCATTTGAATCTGTGGCATTTGATGTCTCACTCCCATTTGTGCTTTCAGACAGCCTTATTTTCCTGTTCTCTAAATGAAAGATTTCATAACTTAATGTCTGCCTCTCTTGAACTGGTCATAGTTGAAATGACTTAAATTGCTCCCTGGATTTTTTTTTTTTTTTTTTTTTCCCTAAAGTAAAACAGCTTTGTATCTCCCTGGAGCAGGCCTTCCAGGTGTATTCAGTTCACAACAATCTTCTCTTGCATGCGAATAAAAAGCTTTTATTCAACACCCATGTATCCTCTAAGCTTGATGTGCTCTGGTCAGTCACTTGTGCAGCTAGATCAGCCTGTCACTTGCCCTTTGAATTGCAGAGCTCTTGAGGAACAGATCTTTAAGAATTACTCAACACAAGAGTGCCAGGGTACCTCCTGCTTTGTAGTAACCCTCCAAATGCCTAGAAGGAGTCTTAATTCCATCACAAGTTAGAAAGCGGCTCTATACCATGACAGCTCTAAGCTAGGAATTAATGGAGCGACTTTGGATTATCTTTTTGTTTGTATCAAAACCTTTACCTTGATTTTTATTTGCATCGAAACCTTTACTAAACCTGTAACTCTAGGGTTGCTTTATATGAATGATTTAAACTGGACTGGATGAAACACAGCCCCTATATAGAAGCCTGAGAGATATGCCCTGTAGTGCTGTAAAATAGGAACACTGGGGTTAGAGAAATTGTTAATTTTTCACTACAGTCTGCAATCCAGGAGACAGCTCTAGGAATAGAGAATACAGGAATCCACAGATTCCATGTCAGGATATTGGTTTTTGCTTTAAAGTGCTCCAGGGATCAAGTGCTGTAGAAAACTTCTAAAAAGCAGAATAATTACTGTTAGTCCTGAAGATGATGCTTTCTGAACTGCTTGTGTTGTGCAGGCTCAGAATAGATTGCTTGATCCATGAACGCTGAAGTTAAGGTGTAGCGGTTGTGTTCTCTGATATGACTGTTTGCTTTTAGGAGTACTGGTGTCTTTATTTAATGTGACTGTGTTTGTTGGGGCTGGGCGGAATGAGGTGCTGTTTACCCATTTGCAGGCAGCTCTTATGTAACATTGTTAAAGGGGTTTTTTAACGATTAGTAGTTTAATTCTGTGTTAAAAACTTGATTTGTTCAGAGGTAAAATAGCTTCCAGTAATAACCAAATTACCAACACATTACAAGCCAGCTACAAATTTGTATCTTTCTGTTGTTTGTTTATTTAGTGATTTGCCTAAGTCTGTGGAAGGCATGAAACACTTAATAGAAAAGCAATGTTGGTATTTTTTGTGTAGACATACTTGTTACACAAACATTTAAAATAAGCTGCCAGACAGGCCTCAGGTGTATAGTTCCAGATGGTTGTCATGCGTTTGACACCTTCTTGAGTGTTGATATTTACTGGATGCACTGTTGAGAAAAGTGAGCTGAGGTAGTGCAAGTCATAAGTAAATATTTTAACCATCATGCTACTTGAGTTCCAAGAGTATGACACAGATCATTGCTCTGAGGGAAGTAGCTTACTGTGTCTTCAAACCTAGATATATAGCAAGTGCTGTCTCAAGGAAATCAAACGAAAGCAACTTAAGAAACTGGATCAGGTCCTGTTGGAAGTCATCACAAATAGCAGATGATACTGCTATCTTGAGTTGCATCTTGAACATACAAACTAGGGGGAAGCATGCAGTAAATTGAATTGCAAACTTTGTCTTGTCCAGAATGGTCTTAGAAGATGTTTCAGACTAAGTCTTATTTGCTTGACCAAAGATTTCACTCCAAAATGGACGGCAACACATCTGATAAAGCCTTAGGAAACTATGTTTTTCTACAGGAGAAGAAGTGTAAAGTTTTGCCTGAAGCGACTGTCAGTTTGACTAACTTGCAGGTCTTTGGATGTCTTCTGCTGTGGCAATGGTCAATAAAACACAGTAAAAGATACACATTGACATATAAGTATTAATTTAAAATTAGGCAACACTGAAATATGTAGATGACAATTTATGGCTGTTAATGAGACTTTCTGCATTCTGGTGCAGGATTTGATAAAGAAACAGAAAGGAAAAATACAAGGAAGAGAAATAAAAGAGGATTATAGCCTGTTTCTGCTTTTATTTGATCACATACTGATCCTAGGAAAAATGTCATTAAAACATGCAGGATATTTTAAGGGGTGATCCTGCATTGCTTTATATAAAAAGTGCAAATAAAAATACGAGTGTTTCACAGAATTAGGGGGAAAAAATAAAGAGATTGGGTAATCCTCAGAGTAAATAACCATCTTCTCCTGTACATCTTCCATCTGAACAAATGCAGATACACCTCTGATGCATACTCACAGCTTTTAATTGTGTATGTCTGGTTCTTCTCATGGCATATGTAGAGGGGATGCAAAAGCAGATGCCTGTGCTTGGTGCATAGAGAAGGGCTCCACATGCCTCCCTCTGTCTCACATGCATGCAGCAATTTTTGTGGGGGCAGGTGATGAGGGTGGGGGTGGCAATGATGGTAAGCAGCTGCTCTCTATAGCAAGTTTGCTCCCTGATGGGAGACAGAGACACCTCCTTGGAAGGCATAGCTGTTTCGTCCTCCAGAGGCTTCTTGTTAGAAAAACTTTTGTAGAGCAATCACCGTCCCTGCAAGAGAAAAAGATGAGGCCTGTAGTGTCATGGGGTAGTGATGGTCTTGGCTGTCCTGGGGTGAAGGTTGGGTTCAATGATCTTAAAGGTCTTTTCCAACCTGGTTGATGCTATGCTTCTGTGACTGTAGTATCGCAAAGGTGCTTTCTCCTTCAGCCTTGAAAGCTCTATGGCAGTCCCAAGCTACCCTAGCTGCTCCATTTCCTGCTCCTTGCCTGTACAAGGCCAGGTACAGATGAAGTCTCTAAAAGAAATTGCCTTTTTTTTTTTTTTTTTTTTTTTAGTATGTGTATATATATTATTTATATATGTCTCTCAAGCCAAAGCTATCATCTGTCAAAATGAGCAGGGCTTAAAGTTATTTTGCTGGTGAGAAGGCTTTCCCGTGCAACATAAATATTATGTGTAGATGACTCCAAGAAACACACAGGCAAGCATTTTTGCCGGTCTGTTAAGTAGTTGCTCAGCTGTCACCCTCTCAGATTAGGGGAATGTAGCTGAAGTCTTCCTTGGTAAATAAGAGTAGCTGTTGTGATGCGACAGCCTACCTTCCTGTGTAGAGCTTGGTTTAAAATTATTTGGCAGAGGCTACTTTAACATTTTCTTCCTTCTCTTCCCCTTCTTTTGTGAAAGAAAAAAACAGTGTGCCAGCAAATAAATAGGTCAAATACAATTACTCACACAGAAAATCCTCAGTTTAAGAGGGGGCAGAAGGAGGAGGGAGCTTGAAAGCTGGCTTAAAAGCCCTGAAGTTTGCTTTTGAATTAATTATAATCTTTCTTTTTTTTAATAGGAGGCAGGTGAAATTGCAGCAATTTTTAAAATGGCAGCTAAGTAGGAAATTGAAATGATGCATTATGGTAAAGGCTGATAAAATGTTGAATACATGCGAAGTTAAAATGCCTAATAGCTGTAATTAGATCAAATTTGTTTTATGGAACTAATAGTTTTTCAAAACTAAACTTGAATTGTATATGAAGATTGATCACTTTTCAGCTTTGTTTTAAGAAAAAATTGAATTTCATCACTGTAAACCTCTTGCATTTCAGTGCATTAATACTAATGAGCTTTCCAGCACAGGAAGTAAAACACTACTTAAGCATTCAGAAATCTTTTTCAAGCAAATGGAAATTGGAAGGACTCCCTTAAAGCAGGGATTGGCCCAACACTTACCAAATACTAAGCTTAGAGAAGAGTCTTGCTCTAACCTTTGTTATGCTTCTCAGCCTGCCCTACTCACCTGCTGTCCTCATGCTTGTATATATGTGTTGGCAAAACAAAAATGCAGATGAGATGCTGATATGAGGGTTACAGGCTAGCTGATTTTGTGCCTGCTTCCGCTTTAGGATAAGACGTTTTATGTTTTAGCCACTTGAGGATTAACTTTTAAATAATTCACTGGAATAAAACCAAAGTGAGACAGGGATACTGAACCTAAGCCTCTGCTGCCTTTGTCCCTGTATTAGCCTCTATTGAGACACTCATGCTTCAAAGAATGTCATGTTGCCAATTTCGTTAATGTCACATCATCCCTCTGGGGTCATGGCCAAACAGTAAATATTGCTGTAGGGTAAAGAACTCTTCTCTGGGGGGAAAAAGTAACTTCCTGTTGCCAGCTCTAACGACTTTGTTGTGAGTGGTGACACTATGCTTTTCATAGGGCACTTGCTACTGGGAGTGTGCGTAGTGTCATCTGATGCAATGTAGGTTTCAGGCCTTTCTGCTTGCCAAGAAAACTCAGAAACTATGTGGTCTCCTACTATCTAATTTTGAAAAGAATTCTTTTTTACATTAACCTCATTTTATTGCAGGCAGATTCAAAGCTACCAACTCAAAGAATTCTAAAGCTTCATGTATTTAAAGACAGGAATCTAGGTATTTTTCTCTGAACAGGACTGCTGAGGAAACTGTATTAAGTTTATCATGGTCTTGTGTGTTAATGGCTAATAAATAAAAAGCACCTTAAGGTTAAATGGTGTGACTTGAAAATTGCTGAGAAAAAAAGAAGAATAAGGGAGAGAGAAGCAGTACTGATAAGCTACATCTGGTTGTTGTTAACAGGAGTATGAGTTACTAGATTGCATATAATACTAGGAGAGGTTATAGTTATAAATGTGAAATTTCATTGATGAGATACCTACTCGTGTTCAATTTTGAAAGAAATACTTAAATCTTCTCAAAAAAATCTCCTTTACAATAGACTAAAGGAAATAACAACAAAAAAAGGCTTCTGACCCATTCTAATAAAGAAATCATTCCTGTGTCTCAATTTCCTTAAAACCTCACAGAGCTAGTGGCAGAATTATGTTACCCTGTCTGACACCCACATGCAGTCTGCCTTCTGAAACACATCTTAGATTGCAGATTCTCCCTAAGTCCGTAACTTGTTTTCTGAAAGGAAACAATGTTCTAGACTTGATGATTTACTGTATCCTTTTCTTAGACATTCCATACCTTCATGTACAAACACCCTTCCAGCTGCTTTTCTTGCTCTGTGTCATCCTGTGGTACTCCAAAACTGCTCCGCTGATAAGGCAGAAGGCAGTCTTGTTCAAAAATCTGTGAGGATGCCTGTGGAGCAATTGAATTGCCTAGCTGCAGATATATAGTAGTACTTCAAAGGTCTTATGGCCAGCTGCCTTTCTATAGGGATGTCTCAGATGATTCTCCCTTGACTAATAAAGGAAATAGCTTTTTAAGAAAAAGTGAGGTTGACTAAAGAGTCAAGAGCAGTCATGGGTTTTTTTTTTTCTGTTGCAGTTGATGACTGTGATTACTGCTCAAAGTTAACAGATCTAAGGCTGGTTATTGCTTTTACAGAGCATACATATTAAGGTTCTGAGTTTGCCTGACGCTTACTCTTAATGCAGATCAGAGGGCGCAGTTTTTAAACTTTTGTTTCCATTGATCAGTATTTGTACCCCATGGTCTTTAATGACTGCTTTCAGTTGTCCTGGATTTGGCACGATATAGAGTGAAATTGACCCTTTAAACGCCGGAGTTGGAGAAATAGTGCGTGATATACAGCAGAGGAAGTACAACCAACCTGCATAGAAGTTTGAAGTTTCTGCAGTCTGAAATTAGAGAGTTCAGAGCTAAAATGTGCAGGAGAAACTTGCTGGGTGTCAGTATGATAAGGATTTTGCTCCTGTGTGCAAGTGGCCTTTTGTATTTTTGTGCTGATTGATACATTTGCTCACATAAACGAGTTGTGTGCAGTGTCTCTACCTCTAGTTTTCCAAGCACAGTTTATTACTCAGGAATAGATTTCAGGTTTCCTGAGTCATAACTAATGTTTCCCCATGACTTGTCACTTGGCATGGAAGCTATTAAAAACAGTTAGATGGCTGCCTCCTGAGGCTGGCCAGCTCAGTGCCTCAGATGTCTGGACGTCCTTTGGCTTCCAGTGGATACTTCTCATTGCCTCACACCCTACCCTTTCATGCTGTTCTTGGTGTTGTCCGTTTGGCCTCACCCACAGAAACCTGCAGTACTACCTTTGTAGGCAGGTATTTTTTACTGTTTTGACTACCAGAACTGAGCATGCTGGAACTACCAAAATAGTTGCCTTAGTCAAATAAGCCTCTTACTGGATGCTTACAGTCAATACTTAACTGTCCCAGTGCTTGTCCTCTCCAAACCCACAGCTAAAATTCTCAGTCCAGGTGCTCTGAATTCCTGGCATCCGTTACAGAAGCAGCCTCACTTTTGGCTTTGATAAATGCCTTGCATAGCTGTTGCAAACACCTGTTTTGCCCATTGCCTTAATTGCATTACTCCTTTTCCAGCCCACTGCTGGCTCTCGGTCCTTGGCCAGCCAGCTCTCCCACACTGTCAAAACCCAGCAGATGTACTGCTGCCCTGTCTGTGAGCTTTTGGAAATACAGTGAGGTTGACTTCTGTTTATTGAACCTGAGTCTGTGGTTTCTTTCTCTTAATTCTGTGGCAACCCTTAAAACTTCATCTAGGGCTGCTGGTTAGTGGGCTTTCCTTGGAAGGACAAAATTGTTCTGCTTGCTGTTTTAAAGCATTTCTCTGCTATGGTGCTTGCAATAAATTAAAAGCAATACTACTTCTTACCATGTTATCTTGTTTCTGGAACATCCTGATCTGTCTAGTTCTCTGCTTCAGCATCACAAGCATTCCCAGCAAGCTGACTTTATTCTGGTGTGTACGTCATCCAGGATGCTGGTGTCGCTTGTGAACCTTATGCATGCTGCTTGCTGTTTTCCTTCCTCATGCCCTGCATTTCCTTCCTTCATGACTCTGACCTTCTTGATACTGATCAAGCAGTTGGTGAGGGTCATGTTTTGCCTACTGGCTGACTGATCTAGAGGCATTTGTAGAGAGAAGCCTGAACCTACATTAAACACATACCTGCTTTTCCTTTTGGTTTTCTGCCTTTCTTCCCCCCCCCCCCCCTTAAAATCACAGTGAGTTTAGACCCTGCTGCCTCAACTGTTCCTAATTCCAAGGAATTTTTGTAATTGCTTAGAAAGCAATAAATTTGGTTTTCAAACCAAGAAATGCAACAAGGTTGACCTCATAAACTCAGCCAATAAATACGAGAAAATGTCTTCTCCTAATTAATTAGCTTATTAAAAATTACTAAATAGCCATATGGTTCATCTTGCTTTGATTCATTTGCTTTCCTCCCTTACTTATGTTTTCTGGATCAGGAGTTCCTCTCCCATAAGAATCCCCGTCTTTTTGTGCTCCTTCCTTCTGTGTTTTCCTATGTTGCATATGTTTCCTGTGTTTTCCTGTGTTACATATAACTGGTCTATATTGACAGCAACAGAGAAATCGTGTACAGAGCTTTTTGCTTATAGAAAGCAGTATGACAACAGTTACTAATTCTTCTGCGCAATAAAGAAGTGTGTATATATCTGCATATTGTTTAAGAGGTGAAGCTCACCTTGATACAGTGGTAGAGATAGGAATAAAGATCAAAAACTGCTGGACTTCAAATGCAGGTTTAGTATGTTAAACTGTACTTAGAAAGGCTTGAAAGAAGATAAGATTTCTGAATCACTGCTAGAAGTTGATATTCATATTGTCACTGTAGCGGAGGCAGAATGTAACAGTGATTAAGGAGGTAGAAAGACTCACCATAAGTGCTGAGTGACACTGTGAAAGGGAGGGAAAGGGAGCAGCCTTTTGGATTCATGTTTTTGAGGAGTGCAAATTTAGTTGTAGAGGCCCGGGCAAGAAATCATGCCACCCTTCGGCTTAAACCTTGAAAAGGTTTCTATCTACAGCTGCTGGGGATGGACAGGACCAAGAGTTTCGCTTTTTGGTTTGTTTTAACAAATTCTATGTATTATGCTATTGCCCTTGGCAACTGGTGAAGTAAGGGGAAGGGTCACATATTCCCGTGAGAGGGGAAAGCAAATTTTGTTGCTAAAAGCCTGGTTTGAAAATATAATAGTACCCTGGCATCCTGGAAGCTGAACCTTTGTGTTTCTTCATGGAATAAGTATGTGGGAACAGAGGGGGTTTTAATTGCTTAATTTTACTGCTCTGCTGATGAACTTCTGCCCAAATGGAGTGAATGGGATGACCTTCAAATTTACTTACCACAGTTAAACATTTTCAGTTGAATCTTTGAACAGGTTTTTGTGTTTCTGTTCTTGTAATATGAATAACTTAAGGGCAGTGGCTTTCAGCCTATTTTGATTTGTAAGCCCCAGCTGTTTTTTAGTGGTTTTGCAAACCCTGTCAAAAAGTCTCACATTCACATTGCTGCTATTTTTCTTCAGTTCATGAGTGCCTTTAAACTAGTCTGTGCTTCTTTGAGAAGGAGGAGGAGAAGGTGCAAACCATGGTTTGAAAACCTGTGTGTTAGGAGGCTTGTCCTGCATGTGATAGTTAATTTCCAAACAACCTCAGAAAAATCATTTAAACTTTTTTATATTTGGGGGGTTTGTGTTAGCTTGTCTTTTCCCTATTCAAAAACATGAGTCCTCCCCTGAATAAAATCAAGAGAAAACTTGAATTTATGTAAAGTATTGCATTCGTTTTCCTTATGAGGCCAAGTTTTCATACTTTATTTCCCTCTGCAGTCATGAAGGCTGTAAAAATGATATAATGGAGTGATATAATGACTTGATTCTAAGAGCTGAAATTTCTGAATAACAATCATTAGAGCACTGCCAACACAGTTCTGAGCAGCCAGCACTGTGCTGGCTTGAATCAGATTTCAATCAATAAACCAGAGGTGAAAGGCGCTGCTGCTCATCCTGTTTGAGAAGTCCCTTTTCTTTATTTACCATTCAATGCAGCAGCTAGGATTTCTTCAAAACACATGAAGGTTAAGTGTCAAAACAACAGGCAAGCCTGTTCTGCACCATACAACTGAAATTGTGGTTTTGTGAATAAATTCTTAAGTAATTCTTAAGTGCATGTTGCCATTGAAATAACATTGATCTGGGTTTGGACTTGAATGGTCAGCAAAGGGCTTTTCAAGTCTTTACTGCCCATGAGCAGCCTGGCAAACAAATCTGGCAAAGTTCAGCTGAACTTCCTTTTGTCACAGGTTGGTTTTCCTGTGGTCACTCAGTCAGACACAGAACTTTCAATGACAAAGTGAGGCAGTAAAAACTGCTGTTAGTGTATGGGGATGCAGCTAATTATCAGTAGACACAAATGATTTTTTAAAATGTGATTATCTGTAGTTTAACCTGTCCTGTCAGTTGTGCTGGATCTGCCATTAATTTCTACCTTTTTCCCCCCTTTTTGCCAACGTTAAGTGGCTAAAAGCCAAGGTAAGAAGTGTTATTTCTCCTTTGACCCACAGTGCCTCATGTGACTGATAGTAGAGGCTGCGGAGCCATTAAAACTGAAAACTAGCGCTCTCTTATGCTCTGCTCTGCTTTCCATAGGATATTTAGATTAAACGTGCTGTACTTGATTGTTTTTATTTACAGCGTTTAGCGTGTGTCAATATATCTGTGATACATTGACATCTGCATTTATACATAGATACATTAATTTCTCTAACACATGTAGTGCTTTGCTCTGAATTCAGTAGATGCCTTGATTCCCTTCACTGACATTTTTTTGCAGGAGACTTCCCAGACAACCTGAATGACTCTGCTAGTCAAATAGCAGGGCCAAATTGAGAAATTCTGGGCCCATGCTGACTGTATTGTATTGTCAGCGTTAAAGTTTGATTTAAATTATTACCATCTGAATGGAGGTGAACACAAATGTGGCTTCCCTTTAAAGAAAAGAGGATATAAGAGATTTGTGCATGAACCTGTCAATTACCTACCTTCCTGGTGTCTGTTGTTAATAGCAAAAATAACTTCAAGGTTGTATTTAGACATTTGTATTTACTGGTGTCTGTCTTACGTGTAGCTGAAAACTTGCTGTTTGACAGCTGTCTGGGAATTCTCACTTCAAATCCTTGCACTTAAAAAAAAAAAAAAGAAAAAAAAAAGCTGTCAATAACAGAGCTGCTCTGTTGTAAAAATAAAATCATGTTTTCCCTTATTTCAGCATGGAAATAACCAGCCTGCAAGAACTGGCACCTTGTCAAGAACAAATCCGCCTACACAAAAACCACCGAGTCCTCCCATGTCAGGCCGGGGAACTCTGGGGTAAGAATGGAGGCAGCTTGGTCCAGCCTCTGGGATAGAAAGTTCTAAGTGTGATGGTGATGATGGTGTTTCTTAAATACGTGGATAGAGGGCAATTCTCACTGCTGTTAGCATACATACACAATCACTGTCTGCTTATAAAGCCTTTCAGCTGCTTTGGCTCTCATTTTCAGTATGACCTTTTGAAAAAATGGTTGTTTTTTTTTTTTTTTTTTCATTGGGGGTGGATGTATTATAGATATAGCTAAATGAAGAAGCTATTGTTATTCCTGATTTGGGGGAAGAAAACCTTCGTGACACACAAGAAGATCAAAAAGGTTTTAACTTAATTGGGGAAAGAATTCATTGTTAAAGTTTCTCATTTCTAGGTGTTATAAAAGGTATGAAATGGCCATTTTTGCCCTATTTATTGCATTATCTGAGCAAAATTTGTTGCATTGTGAGCACACTGGCAACACTGATTCTCTCAGGCTTGTGCATTTTTATTTTTATGCTTATATGAGGAAGGATTTTGCTATTCTCAAGTCCCACTGTGACCAAAGTTCCTTGCCTGCCATGGCATCTATTTTGCTCTTGTGCATCTGTGGGGAGTAAAATCTGCTTATCTTGGTGTGCCAGCAAGTAGTTGTTGCTAGAGACCAAAACATTAATATTTGAAAAGCTCAGTGCATGTGCCATATGGCTTTGTCTGTCCAACTGTGTATCCTCTTCCTAAGGATATCCTAAACAAGACCTTCTACTCATTTGTCATGCTCAGTCTTTCCTTTATACTGTGGGGGACTGAGGCACTGTAAAGCTGGCTGGCATGGTTGTGTTGGCTTCAGGTATGATGTCTGGTAGAGGCAGAGAGCTGGGGAAATGAGGAACAGCGAGGCAGAACAGGAGGGGCATCAGGAGCAATGGTCAAGGAAAATTATAAGCAGGAATTCCTTTTGTTGAAGACTTAGTGATTTTTAATCCTGATTTGATGCTTTTCTGCTTTATGATAGCAGTGTTTTGTTGTGTGTTCTGCAGAGAAATTACCCTAGAGGTTTCCTCAGCATGTTTTGTGAAAATTCCCATTGCTCAAGGGCATGCAATCAGTATTCCAATTGTTTCTCTTATCCCAGCTGAGAAAGAGTTGTTTATCAGCCCTGGGAAGCTGGGTAGCGCTTTCATGTTCTCTTGGATGTTTGCTAGTGAAACAGCAGTGTTGGTGTACTGGTGAGCTGCTTTTCTCTCATACTCCCCCCTGATCAAGCTGGAGCTGTTTGGTTGCCTTAGCTGATGCCTGATAAGGATTAATCAGCTGAATGTCATTTCCAGATGAGCTTGAGAGGCAGCAGTTGGCTGAGGGGGAGGAATAACGTGGGTTTGTAACAGAGATTTGTATCTGCCCTTCTTGTTCAGGAAGTACAGCTCTTGTCTTGAGCGGCTGTGTTCTGCCAAAGCATGAAATATCATAGTCATGACTGTTACCCTAATATATGCAGAAAAACTGCTAGAAACCACAAGGATACTCTTCTCCCTTTGATCCAGAAAACAGACATAAGTGTGTAAAATCAGGAGGAGCTTGGTGTGTAACATGGGCCTTTAAGTATGTGCTGCCTATTGTACAGCTTGTCCCTCCAAGGAGGACTGTCCAAAAGGATATGGTGGAGAGGGAGTCCTGCACAGAAATGGTGTGGGCTGAAAGGGGAAAGATTGCAGGAAGCAGGGGTCTCTTCACCATACCAGGGAAAGACTGTGGAAAACCTTGGATGTTCAAGTTAGAGGTACCACAGAACGAGTGAATTGCCGGGGCTGGACGGAGGGAGTAGTTGCAGTGGTGTCTTGAGGGTCCTGGGTCAGAGCATGGCCTTGGCCTCCCTATGTCTCTCTCTTTTGGCTACTGGACATCAGGACTTCAGTGAAGCATTGGGGGACAGCAAGGTGGGCAGCACTGGGCAGTATCAGGATACAGTGTTTTCCTCCTCTGCATAAGGCTGACAGAAGGGCAAAGGCAAGGACTGGACTTGAGTAATGGAAAGAAACTGGTTTTGACTTCTCTGGTGCTTAGGAGTTTTGAGTTCTTCAGTGAAGCTAAGAAGAACAAAGGAGAAACTGAGGCATGGCTGAACCTGAGGACATAGTGGGGCTTCGCTTTTGACAATGTTTTTAAATTGTACAGGCAAAATTAATAGTACTGCAGAGCTGAGGACTAGTTCCTTATTGCCAGTTGTCGTAGTTTAAGCCCCTCAATAACTCACCCAGTTTGTATTTCAAGGTACAATACTTTAAAACATTAGTTTTCAAGGTTATTCCTGTTGGAGGCACATTTAAAATCTTCCCTGCATATCACTTTATTCAGCAGTGTTTAAAGCTTTATCTCTTACAATTGGAACACAAGGTTTCTTTATTTTTCCCACGACTGATCTCTTTTGGCAGATCTATAGGTGGTGGCAGTCTGCATATTAAAATCAGCTGGAGTTCTTTATATAGACAAACTAATTTACAAACACCACAGTCCATGCAAACAATTACAAGAATTTCTCCTTGAGAGGTTTTAATAATAAAATGTTATAGTTAAAATTCAGTACTGTTGCATTCCATACTGTAAAAGAAGTCAGTAAGCTTCTTAAAATGCCAGGAAGCTGTACAACTTAACCAGCTTGGTTACAACCAGTATTTGAACAAATTATTAAATGCCAGTAGTTTAGTATTTTTGTTTTTGCTTAGCTGGTGCATTGCCAAATTCCACATCTTGCAAGGGATCTCTTAGTTACTGGTGAGAACTGAAGGGCTCTGCAGTTCAGTACAATAAATGCACTGTTCTTAAGGCAGTAATGGGTCTGGTAAATAGATCTCAAAAGATCTGTGTTGTATTTCTGACTTGATGCAGTCTGCTAGGTCATCTTGGAAGTCTCTGGGCTTCACTTTCTTGGGCTGCAAAATAGAGATGATAAAGATCCAACTGAGGCAATGCAGGGGGAGAGGAAATAGTTACAGTGGAAGAGTTAACACGTGCAGTGTACCGAAAGATAACCCCAGAATATTATGTGGATGTAACTATTGTCTTTTATGTAGTTCAAAGAATATATTTTGGGTGGTAAATTTAGTTTAGGCTTTTTTAACCAGTTTATCGTGCTGTAGGCCAGTGTGTATGGATGAGCGCTTTAGAGAGTCAAATGTGACCTGTCTATCCTGCCTGGTGGAACTTCTTTTATATGCTTTAATGTGGGTCACTGTGCAGTGATCTCTCATGAAAACTTAAGACAACAAATGGTTTCATTACTTCATTCATTTATCCTTTTGATCTTCTGATCCTTTGTCTTACTGTCTTCAAATCATTTTTTCCTTGACCAGACGAAATACTCCTTACAAAACCCTGGAGCCAGTCAAACCACCAACAGTCCCCAATGATTACATGACAAGTCCTGCCAGACTGGGCAGTCAGCACAGTCCAGGAAGGACGGCTTCCTTGAACCAGAGACCAAGGACACACAGGTAAAGCATTTTCTCTCTTGTAGCTCTTTCCTGCCTGGCATACTGATGCTTACTAAAGTCACAGCAAAGCTTTGAAGCTTTGTGCCTGTTGGCTTTTTTTGTTGAAAGGCAAAAGGTGGGTTATTCACTGTATTGTTGACTTCTCTAACGACATAGAAGTGTCATCATACTCTGTAGAAGCCTTGTGTCTAGCAACTTCTGTAACCACAGGCCTTGTTTTACATAATAGGTTTATTTTGTTCTGTGGTATTTGTTTCCTGAGAGTAAGCGAAACTTCAAAATTTATGCAGTTGCAAGGTAGGGTCGTGATGGGCCCTCATGGGTTGAGAGCTGCATCGTTAACCTTAGCCTAAAATATGCTTGGGCTTTTTTTGTTTGTTTTCAAGACCACTGATTGCAAAGAAAAATTTCTGTTGATTTGAAACACTGTGATGAAGGTAGTCAGAGCCAATTGCTTTCTTTTGGCTAAAGCTTAATGCTCATTATCAGTGCATGATAGAAATAGAAAATAAAACTATTCATAGAGCAGGTATTGGCATCAGCCAGCTGTTTCTGCATGCTTAAGGGCTTTGATGAAAGAGTAGTGTAAGTTTGGGGTGAGAAGGGTGTTCCAGGTGTATCTCACTTCTTGTTTTCAATGTCATGTAATCTTTTTCTTGAACTGCAAAGCTGGATCTTTCTCTGAGCCTCTTCAGAAAGACCGTTTTTTTTTCAATCTGATTTTTAGCATCAGCTTCTGCAGGGGAAAAAAACAGATACAAGAATTCAGTATAGCGTCAGAATGAACGAACTTTTAAATCTGGCTGCAGCGAAGATCTTGTTAATCTGTTTAGCTGGCTACTGTGAATGCTCCCTACTCTTGTCTCACAAGATCGCCTTTTATGTAGGCTGCAGTTAGAAGTTCAGCTGCAACCATGGTGATAAGATCAAGATCGTCAGCAGACAGAACACTAATTTTGAAGGAATTATCTTGGCTTCCATTTTAGATCACGGATTTTATTTTTTTGTAACAGTGTTACTTTCTTAAGATACATTTGAATGATTTGTGCTTGACTCTTGACAGCACTGATTTGCAGCCTTCCAGGAATGGTAAATAAATTCTAACATTACGGAGTACTCTTTAATTAACATGGATGAGTTAAAATGGTGTTCTGGCTTCAAAACATCTTGACTACTTAGTTCCATTTTTATTATCCATTTAATCCATTCAGATTCTAGTCTTGGCCTAAGGACTGCCCTTGGATAAGAGTAAGGACAGATTCACCTGAATCTTGATTCTTTTTCAGCTTCCTCAATTGAAAGAAGTGTTATGGCCTCCAAAGATGTGTAGAAATGTTATCCAGTAGTTCATTAGAAGTACATTCTGTAAAAATCTGTATTTGTACATCTGTCTGTAATTTATATATCATGTAACACTACTTAGACAAATTGTGACCTGGCTGTAGAGTTACTTTTCAGATGATTGTAGAAACAAACTTTTTGTACATGAGAAGTGCGTACATGAGCAGGGAGAGTGTTAAAATACACAGAAAATTATCCACACCATGCCCCACCCCAGTTGGTTTATAGTGACTGTTCTCAGTTATAAAGTTCTCAGTCTAAACTTCTGTTCTGAGCAAACAAAATGTTCCTTCATCTGACAGCATAAATAATCTTAAACAATTATTTATAGTTTAGGCATGAATTCTTCCAGCCCCAGCTCATTAATTTAAATTATTACAAGGCCTCTGAACTATTCCTGCACTTGTTACTCCATTGCCTGGAACTGGTATGATTCTTACCTTTTTATTTTTAAAGCATTTAATTAAATGCTTATCAGCGTAGCTAATTCCATTTATTAGGGGTGTAACGCATCCAGACTTGATTAGCTGTGTGCAATTGTAGGTACAGACAGTGGCATATTATAGGGGGTTTTTCAACAGTCTGTAATTGAGTTGGACTAGCAGGGCTCACACAAGAAGTGTGACTGCTGAAAGGCCTTTGTAGGAAACGCTGTGCTGATACTTGTGGTTTTCCTTTGTAGCGGCAGTAGTGGAGGAAGTGGCAGTCGAGAGAACAGTGGAAGCAGCAGTATTGGCATTCCCATTGCCGTGCCTACACCTTCACCGCCAACCATTGGACCAGGTATGCAGGGGCTCTTCCCATGTTAACTTATGGCTGTAATATCACTCACTTGTGTTTGCAGAGGGATTTTGACTGAGTACGATGGGGTAGAAGCTGTCTTGAAGCACAGTCCTAGTCAGGAAATATGAGTTCTGAGGGACATTTAAAGTTTTAATTCTTCATTAAACGTAAATGCAGAAGAATCACTTACAGAATAGCAGATGGTTAAAACACCTTAGTCAGTCCGTGTTCTTACAAGATGATCAAGGTGGGAAGGGGAGAGAAGAAGAGAGGTGTATCCTTTTAAAGCTTAAGTAGATTTTTAAATACCTGTCCACAGTTTGGCTTTTCTGGATGCCCTGAGAAGCAGAAGCAACTATGTTTGTTGGGCTGTTTCAGTTGTCTTCTGAAATAGCCTGCAAACTTTACCATCTGCCAGTACATGGTTTGGTTTTGGTTTTTTTTTTTTTTTTAACTTAGTAAAAGTCTCTATATCAAAACACAGAAGATGACCTATGAAAACACTGCTAGTAGCAGAATTCAGGCTTATCCACCAGTGTTGTATGGTGGAAATCACTGAGGCAGGAGAACTTGTGTGTATAAGATAGCACAGCAGTAAATGAGAACTGTGCAGGATTTCTCAGCATCGAAAGCATGCTCCCTTGTCCTTAAGAACGATGAATGGTGAGAATATGTAGAGTCTGTCAATAATAAGCAGTCAGGATTGTTGGTAATAAACCAGTTCAGTCACTTGTTTACTAGCTGTGTATTTTGTAATTTGGAGTTTTAGTCCAATGTAGTTTTGCTATAGCACCACTTAAACTTCTGTTCCTCAGAAGAAAAGTCTTCATGTGTGCATGTGTAGGCTTTCCTTTCCCAGGTATTTCTGATCTTGCAGTGGTAAAACAGGCATGAAATCCTTACTACTGTCTGACATCCCATAAAAATCAATGGAAATAAAGAGCTGCAGGTGCAGAACCTGTGTAGGATCAGGGCCTGAGTTTGTACTAGTTGGCAGAAGCTGAATTTTTATATGTATTTTAGAAGCCTATCAAATGCCCAAGCTTTCTTTTTAATTTTTTTTTATTTTTTTTAATAATATTGCCTAATTGGGAATATAAACTATTTTATTAGCTCACATTTCTGTTCTTCCTCCTTCTGGACCCCTGCCAGCACCACCCCTGCCACCACCTCTCCCGATGGGCAGTCTGATAGGTGAGACTTGTATCAGTGCTGAAGTGATTGCAGTTATGCTGCATAATCAATAATCACCTCCTCCTAATGGATTTAGTACTGGGGTCTACATGATTTTAGTATAAAAATCAGTTCTGGGAATTTTTTGTTTCTGTTTTTAAACAAATCTAATCTCCACTAATTTCCTGTGGTTAAAGCCTCTGAAGGTAAATGCACCAAGGTATAGGGAAAAGGCTTGAAATCAGTTGCTTAAAATCTCTGTTCCCAATAAAGCTAAGATCCAATTAGTCTGATCTATAAGAACTGAAAATCAACCTGAATATTGGTATTCCGCTATGTCACTGCTGCAGCTGAAACTAAGCCACAACAATTGCTCTCTGGCTTAAAAATGGTAGTTGATGTGGAGGGTGATCTGTGTCTTCTATCTTGTGGACATATGGTGACTAAAAAGCAGAAGTGTCCATCACAGTGGCTTGGGTTTGATTCTGTAATGCTGCAGGCAGGTGGCAGCTGGAAAACTTGAGGGTATGAAGTAACAGTTCTTGCAAAATTGTTTCAGGCATTACATATAGCTGTTAGGATGGGATCTAAAAGTAGCACTTTTCCAAACAGGCAGGAAAAAATACCTCACCCTTTCCCATCACAGGCTGATGACAAAATTTATTGGTTGTGTTATGAAAGTAGCTTTGGAGGCTTTGACCCATGTAACCATTTGCACTTTCCCTTACTGAAGCAACAGTGACTTTGGATAATGTTACAGGACTTTAAACTTCTCGTCACATGCTGTTTGTGTGTGTGCATTTTTGTCTATATTTATATATATTTGTGTATATTTATATAAGATACATACATATGTATATAAAAGCACAAAGCATCTTACTACAAAACAATTTTTGCATTTAAAAACTTGTGTTGATCCATGTGACCTCAACATGTGAGATTCATTAGTTTGCAAGGTGTGATCTGTTTCTCTGTCTGTCAGAGGTTAATCCAAAAGAGAACTTAATCTGGTTTATTAACCTTGAAGTTTGTGCAGCAACCCTATGGAAGGTAAAAATGGGTGTTCTTGAAGAATGAGTGACATATCTTTCTGTCAGCTGGCATTGGTGATTCTGATTTGTTAGTGCAAATTCTATCAATATAGAAGCACAACCAGCAAATATGATTGATAAATGTGCCAAATGACTGAAGCTCATGGCATTTGTTTCACTGTTTTGTTAGAGTTGTGTTTTTTTTTTTTGGTATTAGATTGGAGACAAGTTCTGGTTCACAATGGAAAATGAGCAGAATGTGGATTTTTTTCCTGTGTGTTTCTTAATGAAGGGTATTGCATGTAGAATTACTGAGATGTTTAGGAGTTGGAAGCTGATTCAATTTTCCAGTCCAGTCTCTCAAAAGTAGTTCTCAGTATTTCTCAAACGCCCTTTATATGAATGTTGGTTTATGTCCTTTGTGTTTTTTCTCATTACTGATTATAACAGGTATGGTTTTCTGTTAATCTCCTGGTACTGGCCTTAAATTGTTGGAGACCTGTAATCAAGTATTTCCCATGGTCTGGGCTTTTTTCTATTTTCTGCATTCTATCCCAAGTAATGCTCTGCTTAAGTCTTTTCCTTGGTTCCTCTGGCTAATACTTTTCAGCTGCTCCTGGTTCAGCTCCTGGTTCCCAGTATGGCACAATGACCAGGCAAATCTCGCGACACAACTCTACAACTTCTTCAGCATCTTCTGGTGGATACAGACGGAATCCTTCTGTGACTGCCCCATTTTCTGCTCAACCTCATGTTAATGGCGGGCCTCTTTATTCTCAAAATTCAAGTAAGCTTCTGAGCTCTGAAATCACAAACTGTTTTGAGCAAAATTATTGTAAAAGCATGCATGGCATTTTAATTCATTTATGAAGAGCATCAATCAGATTACTGCTTTCTGTCCTAAAATAGAAGGAAAAACAAACAAGAAAAGCCATACTGAAGCTGTATAGTGATTGCACTATATACAATTATACTGTTTTCCCCTCTGACTTGTTTGATGTTACTCATGACAAGAAATTATTATGATTGCCTACCTAATTATAGGCACATTATACTTAACATTTCAGGTGTGTTTGGAGAACATAAACTAAAACCACGTTTTTTTTGCAGGAGACTCTATATAGTTGTGGTACAGCCCCTCCACTACTGGGCTAGTGGCAAGAAAGTATGGTCACAGCACAGTGCTTATTTAACAAACCTTTCCCATTACACAGTTCCTCCCTGTCTCTTGTCTCTTTCCTAAGTTCTTTCCTGATTCCAGGTTTCTCCTTTGTTCTTGGTTTTAAGTTTGACTGTTAAAGAAGGGCTCAGTCTCTTTTTAGCAGACTCCTCCTCTGCGCTTCTACCCTAGTAGTAATACAGATGGAGACGGATGAAGGAAGGGATGGATGCAATGGGCAAGTGGGCAGGTTTGAGTCAGCAGCATCCTGCCTACCTACCCAATAGGGCAAATGAGGTTCAATGCAGAAAGATCTGCAAAATAAGGATCTACTTGAGTGATGGTAGAAAGCTGTTTCTATCAGGACACCTCTTCTTGGCCATTTCCGTGAATTTTGACCAGATACACTATAGAGGAATGATAGTCCTCTACTGGTTTCTGGTGGTCTTCAGCCAGAATGCCAATTCTTTAAACTTCAGTGATATTTCTTTTAAAAAGAAATGTTGATGATTGGGCTGAAGATCACTTTGGACCGGTGTTTGCTGTTGAGTACTTACTCTTAAGGAAAGAATGCACAATAAAATGTTTTGAGACACTGAAGAGTTTTCTCAGTGGTTGAGAAGTATTACATTTATCAGAAAGCATTTTAATATGCAGACACCAAGTCTATTTCTTTTTTTCCCCAGTCCTGATTTTCCTCCTCCTCTCTCTCTCATCCATACTGGCCTTCCATTTGCTCCACACTCTTGTTCCCCCAAATTAATTCACCATAACAACTGAAGCCCCCCCCGTTTGAACAGTTGAGTTCTATTGAATAAACAGGGCTTTACTTTTGGAAATAATTGTCTTAAATGCTGTGCACACCACTGTTTCTGAACATTTACATTTGTCCAAAGCAATTTTTTGCTCAAATGCAGGTGCTGTTCCTTAATCTGGCCTTTCTGGTGTTTTCAAAATACTGACTGTGAACGTTTTTAAACAGTATTTTGATGGGTGTCTTTCTACTTTAAACTGTTTTCCTCTGTTTCTGTAACTGGTGATTTATTTGTTTTTAATTTGTTAATGCTACTGTCTTGACGTTAAATCCAGATCCCATGTTTCCTGAAGGTTTTACTTCGCATGTTATAAAAACTATTCTGCGTTTTCTTAGATGTTTACTTCAGTTTTGTGAGAAACCTGTTTGTTCTTCTTTTATTGATCATTTCTCCCATACAGTTTATTTGATTATTGGCTTTGTAAAGAACTAAATGCTCCATTTTTATTCATCAAACATTAATCTTAGTTATGGCTCTATTTAAAACTGTTGCTTACTTGGAAGTAGAGAACCTCTCTCAAATTTGGTTCCAACTGGATTACCCTGCTGAATTCCCACCTTCACAGGAGTTTCTCTGCTTCAGTGCAGGAGAAATTCAGTTGTGATGTTTTGTTGGGGTTTTTATTTTTCTTGCTCTTTCTGCCCCCTGCTTCATGGGGAGATGTCCTGAGGGAGCTGGTATTTTGAATGGCATGCCCTACTGCTACTATGCCTCCTTCCTACCTGTAGTGGGAAGAGTTGAACATCTCAGCTGTCAGCCCAGCATCTCTGAGCACTGGTGCCATGTGTCTTATGTCATTACTCACCATATAGATACATCTTTCAGAGAAGATGAGCTTTTAAAGTGCTTCCTGGGGAACTCTGTGCTCTACTGTAGGCAGTTGTAGCTGTTGAAGTCATTGCCAGCCTGTTAGGTTGCTGAGTGCCTTCTAACCACAGAAGATTTAAAATAAAATTAAACATTATATACATAAAGATTATATACATAAAGTATATATACATTATATACATCATATATGTACATGAAGTAGATATATGTGTGTATATATACACATAAATACATTATGCTCTAAATCCATCTGGTTTTCCTACCAACAAGCAAGAAGGTCCCTTTTTCTATGTAAAACAGAAGCATAGTAGAGCCAACTCAGTGCCCCTTGCCCTGGCAGTACAAAATTGTGGGAGGTGCTCTCTATGAATATGAAGTATTCATATTTATTGCTGCACTGGAGGTAGCATCCTCCTCTTTTATTTCAGAGGAAGAGTCCAGAATCCTGTGAAAATTGCCTCTACTTCAAATAGTGTACTTTGAAATGGTGAATACTGAATAGCAGTAAAGCTTATTTGGCAGCAGGGCGGAAAGCTCAGCTTTGTGTACTCCCCAAATGGAGCAGAGCAAGCCCCTTCACACGCACACCCTGTGAGCATCCAGATGCACAGCCTGCGCTTGGCTTCTTATTCAGCTGAACACAGGGGCATGCTTTGCTTTTTGATCCTCCATTGGCAAACCAGGAATTCAGCCCTGTTGGAAGCACTGGCTTGAAGGAGGTTCTTGCGTGTGTGTGTTCTTGTTGTTCTTTACATACTTTGTTTTGTGGTCCTCGTTACTGACGGCTGCTTTTGTTTGTTTCCTTTTTTTTTTTTTCCTTTGTCTGTTTGACTTGCCCTGATATCGTGTGTGTGTTGCTACCAGTTTCTATTGCTCCACCCCCTCCCCCTATGCCTCAGTTGACTCCACAGATACCTCTCACAGGCTTCGTGGCCAGGGTGCAGGAAAACAGTAAGTTTGGACAAGCTGAGCTGTTAAAGGGTAGAGCCTACTCTTTCCTCTAGCATGCATGGCTGGCAAGTCAGACTCTTATTTTGTTTCCTTTTCCAGAAGCTAATACCATCTTGCATTCTAGTGTCAATACGCTATTGGAGCTGAAGGGCACACTCTTCAATGTTTTGTAACACGTGCATGATTATTACTGACCCATTTAAGTTCTGAACTGCAAATTTGTTACAGAAATAGTGTGAAATCCATGGCATATGCTTGGTGTGAATATAGAAATATATCTTAATTAAAAATATTAATTTCATGTTGAATCATCCTGCCTGAGGCGCTTTCACTAGGGATAATTGATTAGTTGTTATTAGAAGGGCTTATGTAGACTGTCAAAATATGTCCTGTGTAACCATTGATTCTAATACTGTAGTAGTTTTCAGGAAGCTCTACAGTCAATTGAAAATGTGTGCTTTTATAGCCTAATGCCATTATAGAGGAGCTTGTAAGGTATATCTCTTCTCAGCAGCCTTTCTTCTCCATTTCTTTGTGTTCACTAGACGGATTTCCCTTTTTAGCTTCTTGCAGCATAGCTCTGTGTGTTGGGTTTGTGAGAGATATGCTTCCTGGCCATGACCTGTGCTGCAAGGTGTTTTATTCTGGTAACTGTGCTTTTACCATTACTGTCCCAAATGCTAGTGCAGGTATAAAGTTGTGTTCCTTGATCTGGTGGTATTTTTGCTGTAGGAGCAGTTGCAGCTCTGTAAACGACAGAGTGGGTGCAGCGTAGGTAAGGCATGGAGTAAATACAAAATGTCTCTGACGTGTTTGGGAGCTATAGTGAAGTTGCTAGGATCTCAGGGGCTGCTACTACTACATAGTAGCTATATAGATCCAGCTTACCTTTAATGGCCCCCTAGGTCTCGCTGTAAGAAATTGTAAGAATCATGTTGATGTAGAGTAAGTATGTTACAAAGTTGTGCTGACAAACCTTTCCAAAATTCAGAGCATAGAGGTAAACCTACTGAAGGTGGAGGTTGCCGCGTGTCTTCACTTGCAGTTAAACTTGACAAAATTGACGTCTGCTTCTGAATTGTTCCAAGTATGTCCTCCTGGAGATGACACAGCCCTAGGGAGAGCACAGGTGAAAGGGACTGACTTGTTTGTGTGTGCGACAAAAATGCAAGCTGACTTGTGAATGAGGTTGCAGTGGAAACAGCTGAAGCTTGAAATCTGGTCTTAGGAACAGTTCTTTTAGGGGTTTTTTCCCTTTTAACAGTGCCTTGGGTTTGACAGTTACATAACGAGTATGGGTTTGAGCTGCTGCTGCCGCCTCGTTTCAGAGGCAGGGCACGTGTGGCAAGCAGTCTGCACGCACACTCAGCAGGTCTGGCTGTGGAGGCTGTTGAGTTTTGGCATTGTGCGCTAGACTTCCATCTGCCGCATCTTCTGCAAGGAGTCTCCGGAGGAGTGGAGCTAGGGAGACACGTGGGTAGGCTTGTCTTCTTATCGTGATGGTCTGTGGGCTGGAAAAGCAGCACCCTCTGCTCTGTGGACTTTGAGGGTAAGGACAGAGAGCTTAGAAACTGTGCAGCACCTGTTCTTTTTTCCTGTGCCTTGTGCCCAGACTGTGGGTATCTCCTTCAGTGAGGATTTACAGTGTGTCCAGTGCCCAGGGACAACTGATGAGATGTGAATTGCTGTGCTGTCACACCCAGGGCTTTCAAAAGGAGTCTGCTGGTCCCCATTTAAGGAACAGGGATGTGAATACACACAAGAGACGATGTCTCAATTTGGAGCTGTATAAATACTGGTCCTTTTACCCTTTCTTATTTAGTGTGATTTTTCTGTATGCTTTTTTTTCTTTTCCTGCCTTAGGAAGAGTGGTGCTGTTCTACAGCCTGCCTGTTCTAAGTTCAGAACCAGAAATATTTTAGATTAAAATCTGAGATGGGGGGAAAGCTTCCTTGGGGTGGCACTTGTCTAATGTTTTGTTCCATTTTCTCCCCTTGTTTAAATGTGAAATTAAACTGTTTTAAATGTTTCCTGTAAAGCATGCAGTTTCTGTACTGCATCTCAGTTAGGTATGTCTTGGTGCTTTCACACTTGCATTTCCTGCCCTCTTTTCAAATAACCAACTTCATTGTTGAATAAATACAACTTTTGCCATTTCTTAAGGTAAGGATTTCTCAAGATCTCGCAGAATTGTTGTTTCAGTACTGAGGTTTTTTCTGGCTGCAGACAGAAATTAAGGAGAGAAATAAATTTTTTGAAAGATGTGCTGAAACTACTGCACAAACTCCATCTATTCATAAACAGCGTTGTCATGTGTCTGTGGTGGATTTATGAAGCCTGCCTGTGAGTGCTGTTCAGTAACACAGGCAAGATGTAGCATTCGCTCAGCCAAAGGCTTTGTTACCTTGTCTCCAAATGATATAAATGGGCTTCTGCATGGGAGAGGAATCACTAATAGACTGGCATCTAGTCTTACTGGTGGAGAGAGCTGTGAGGTGTACAGCTCAGCTGGTTAAGCTGAAGAGCAGTTGGGCTTGAGAGTGAAGAATAGCACTAGCTTGTCAAGGGGCAGAGAGCAGGCTGGGTGCCAGGGCTAAGGCAGCCGCTGACCCAGCACCTCCTGCTGGCTTCAGCTCCCTTGCAGCTGGAGAATTGGCTTCCCCTATACCAGTGCAGGCAGTCTGACCCAGCTAGGACATGGGAGCTATGCTCAAGCCCCTTGTCATATGGCTGAAGAGCAAAGGTTAGTCTTTAATGGAGTGCTGGCCAGGTGAAAGTAAAGAGCATTAAAGCAAGCAGAAACCTGATTGCTAATCTACAGTGCTGTTGTAACTAGGAGTACCTAGAGCTTCTCTCAGTATTGTTCTTTCCTTGCCCCACAGCTTGGCTTTCTTCTCAAAATCAGTGGTGTGTGCTGGAGCTACACCTTCTGGAGCACGTGCACAGCCTGATGGCTCCTTTGAGTCAAACCATGTCCAGAGCAGTGTTTTTTAGCCTGTTTTCAACATGCAGAGTCCCGAATCTCTTATAATTAAATCTGTATTGCTAATAGTTGAGTATAGTGACAATAGCTTCCTTTCAGTAACTTCTGGCTCCATAGTACCTACACCTAGGTCCATGTTTAGTGGACCACAATTCCCAAGGAATAGGATAAGTGACTTGATGTCTTGCATCTCTTTTGCTGCCAGCTGTTGTGAATGTGACCAAAACCTAATTTAATGAATTGATTTTAAGAGTGATTTGTACCATAATGCCTTTCCCTTTTTCCTGTTCCCAAAGCAACTTGTGATTGTGCTGATAGCAGAATCTCAGGGCAGAGATTTGACATTTTGGATTATACACTTAAGTCCTTCAGCACTTTTCCCCCCAAGAGCAGCAGCTGCCTGTTGTAGTTTTTCCATTTATTAATTGAATCCTGGATATGTGCACACACACAAGCTAGGCTGCAAGATAAGGATCTGTACAAAGCTTTTCTTCTGCAGAAGGATTACTTGGCTCTTACCTGGTTAAATCTTGAAACACTAGTCTCTCTTCCCTTCTTTTATGATCCACACTGGATCTTTTTGTCACCTTAATGCTACTTTGAGAGAGAAGAAATCCAAGGGAACTGTTCAGAAATAAATTGAATTGACTGCTGTAGATGAAGGATTTGGTAAAAAATAAGCTGCTGGTCCAGCCCAGAGGCCTGTTGCTGCCTGGCTCAGAGGGTGCCACTCGGAGTCCTCCCATAGCTAACCGCTGCAGCTAGCCCCATAGCGCATGGGTGTCGGGGCAGGAAGCTTTCCTCTCTGCTGGTGTTCAGCTTATGCCCTGCAGCATGTGCTTTGACTCTAGTAGCATTTATACATAGATTTGACCACTAATAATAATGTAGTTGTGTGTCGTAGCTGTTAATACAAAGCCTCTGTTTCTAATCAGTGCATGGTGTTGTAGTGCATGCTGTGTGTTGTCCCCCCACCGTTTATTTACAGTGTACAGCCTCAGGTTTGTTTGCATTTCCACACAGTTTTGGTTTGAAGGAAAAAAACTAATCTCCAAATGTTTCTAGTTGCTGATAGCCCGACTCCTCCCCCCCCACCGCCTCCCGATGAGATGCCGATGTTTGATGACTCTCCTCCTCCTCCACCCCCACCTCCTGTGGATTATGAGGATGAGGAGGCTGCTGTCGTGCAGTACAGCGATCCCTATGCAGATGGAGATCCTGCCTGGGCACCTAAAAACTATATAGAGAAAGGTAAGAGGAGTGTTGCAGCTCTGTCGCTGCAGTATAAGATAATGGTATCTGAAGGGAACAGAGGGCTTCGCTTGGGTCTGAAAACAGTCATTGTCCCTGCTAAGTCAGAACTCAAACCATTCTTTTGCTTGTCCGTGGCTACACCTAATGTGATAAAATATCCTTCTCTGGAAGGATTATAGAATACCTTCGAGCATTCTAGAATGGATTAAAAAAGAAATCTGTCATGATGAGGAGCAGATGTAAATGGGATGGCTTTCATCTTTGCTGAGCTGCCAGATTGTGTCTGTAGCTATCTCTGGATTGATGGCAATAGTCTAGAAAAATAGTGTTGCAGAAAGGCCAGGAAGTCTGAGCTGTGTTTATCCCATCAACCTAGATAGCTGGAGTGGATCATTAGACTTTTCAAGTGTAAGATGCAGTGAGGCTTCCTTGGAGACTTCCTAGTGACTCTGGATCAGCAGACTATAAACTCTGCTTAGGTATGAACTCATATAGCCAATGTCTCTTGCCATGAATAATTGAGATGCCAATTTCCTGCCTGTGGAGTTATCTGTGTTCTGACAACAACCATTCTGCCAACAGCAAGGTTGCCAGCTTTCCCATGGCCTGGCTGGTAGGGTAGTGCCTGTGAGATGGGGCAGGGTGCCTGACACCCTGTCCTGTCCCAGCAGAACCATGTTCCATCTGTGCTCCTAGCTGGACTGCACGCAACAGGTACCCATGGGATGACAGTAACTGATACATCATTATTTGCCAGGCATTAACGCATCAGACTTCTGAGCGTATGTGTGTATGTGTAAAGTAGTAGGCTCTTGAAATTCATGAAATGGATCAATTGCATAAAGCCATGTTAACTGTTTGGAAGGGTAAGACCATGATGTCCAAAGTTTGTGTATTCACAGTGGTAGTTTTTAATTACAGTCTTATTGGTGGTGACTTAGGGAGATCTTTGCTGTGTTAATTGCACACAGTGAGTTGGAGGTTGGGAAGAGTAATACATTCAAGTGGGTACTGAAAATAGCTGTTGCTGCTGTAAGTTCACTTCTGCTTTTTCCTGCAGTAACTTTAATACTTGCAATTCATTGCAGCTCTTTGAAAAGAAACACCAGAACTTCTTATCGCAGAGAAGCTCTGTCACAAAGAGCATCTATTTCTGTACAGTGGTGTTCAGCATCTGTTCACAGGAGGATGTGCTGAAGTACATGCTATAGAGCTGCAGGGCCCGCAGTGTAGAATTTTTTTCTGTTGGTCCATTTCTACAGAATTATTTATTTAATTTGGGAGTTTTTAGGCTTTCTCTCATCAAGAGATCTCTATCCAGGGTTCTATATGCTTTTGAGGTAATGTGACCAGAAATGATGCCACACTCATGGAGCCAGTTATATCATAGTTTGGCTTTTAAGTGTCCATATACTTCACCTTACTGGGTCACAGTCAAGTGTACCTCTCTTGTCAGTAGTTCAGCTGAGCTTTTAAGTATAGTGACCACCTGCTTCTTACTGGTAGCTAATGTTGTGAGAAAAGTGAAATTTTATCTTCTGGACATAAACTGCAACAGGGAAAGTATATGAATTGTTTATGGAAGATCCCAGGATAGCAGACTTGTAACATTTTTTTGAAGTACAGTTATTCTTTAATGCTGGTGCTATGAATAAAATGCTAAATGTGTCCCTGTTCAATCCACAGTTGTTGCTATATATGACTATACAAAGGACAAAGATGATGAGCTGTCATTTATGGAGGGTGCAATCATTTATGTGATAAAGAAGAATGATGACGGCTGGTATGAAGGAGTTTGCAATCGAGTAACTGGCTTGTTTCCTGGGAATTACGTTGAATCAATCATGCACTATGCCGATTAGAATCCTTTGCTTTTCCAAGTTGGGTCTTGTATTCAGTCATACCATGATTATTTACAAGGGTAACTAAAGCTAACAGAATTGTCTTAATATACTTTCAAATAAAAATGTGCCCATTTCTTCAGGCCATACTGTTTGTTTTAATGGTATGATTGAATGTCCATCTCTCTGAGTCTCTGGAGACAGTATGTCTTACCTGATGGCAATTTGTAAAACAAGCAACTGTCTATAACTGGTTATACTTATTTACGTATGCATTGTTAATTTTATGACCAGCCTAAATATTCTGGGGAAGTAGGGTATAATATTTAATGAACCATGATCAGATTGTGCCATTACATTTTTCAGTACAGCATGGTAACTAACACTACGTTAGACTAACATATTAAAATCTGGATGAGAAGTTTAATGTTAGTGCTGGTCATATTACTTTTTGTTTAGACTCTTTGCTCATTCTTGAACTATATTTGTTTAAAGCATGCATACAAACTTATGTATTGAAATATACTTTTTTAAAAATCCAAGATGCTTCCAATTGTTGTAATCTTTACCTGGAGTATTCTCACTAAAGTCTATTTCAATGAGTTGTTTGGGTCTAAGGTGTCCATGTGAATCAAAAAATGGGTGGTCTTATGTATGTGTAATTTGTACCCAAGTTTTTTTAATGAGTAAATTTACATTATGACTTTTTCCATTCATAAATATATAAGTGAACCAAAGGTCTTGTCCAGTACTTTGTTGGTTGGCTTGGCAAAGAAGTTTGGAATGCTAACGTAGCAAAATCACAGCAGTGTTATCCCAGGCAATGTACTAAAAAGCAATGTTTGTAATGTGACTTTATCACTGACAGAGGGCAAATAAATTAGATATGAAACCTGAATTACACATTTATACATACTCTTAAAAGTTCTTGTCTTCCCAAATTAATTTTAGCAAGGATTCTTGGTTTGAATCTAGTTATCTGGATGCAGGAAGTTGGACATGTGTAACTGATGTTTCCCAGAGGAAACTGTCTGGCTTGGTGATGTGCCCAGTGAGAAGAGGCGGCAGGCTGCCTGCAAGATGTAACAAACTCAGCAGGAACTTAGCCACTGCCTTAAGGGATCATGCATAGAGATGATGCACTTCCCTGCTCCACAAATTCTGTGACTTAAATAACCTGAGAAGGAATGTGGTGGTACTGGATAACTACTGTAAGAGGAGTGTGTCTGGGACTTCAAAGCAGGCTTCTAGAAGTACTGAATGTATTCTGTAAATGGGGTATGGAGTTGTAACTTTCACTGGATGCTGATTTTTAGTGCGAGTTCTTAACTGCAGCACTCCAAAATCCTGCATCCTCACTGCCACCAAGTAGCAACCAGCAGCATACCTGTATTTCATTATGGACTTCTCATTGAAGTCCGCATAGAGTCTGTTACAATAAACTGATTTCTTAATACACAATTCTAGGTATTCCTAGTTTAACAGCCTGGAAAGCATTCAAACCATTTACCTTCCTACGACTTTCCTAGATAGTACCATATATTCTCTGTTTATTAGTGCCAACAAGTGAAATCTGGAACAACTTCGGTTCTCATACACTGATACATATTTATTCTTATTGTGGCCTTTGTGCATCAACATGTAAACATCTTCCCCGCTCCCTCCCAATTAATAGCCCCCACTAAATCAATTGTACAGCACAGTCTGATTTGCTCTGAACTGTGGCTTCCCACAATAAAACATTTTAAACTTTTTTTTTCTTTTTAAAAAAACAGAACTTCCAAAAAAAAAAGTTTTTAAAAAAATAATTTTTGGTAGCATGTGTTGGAAGCAAATAACTTTAGAAGTCAATTTAGGCACAGTCTGGTAAATAGCTGCCAGAAGGAGTGGAAGGAGTTCTCTCACTTGTCTCTCGTGAGCACCATTTCTGTCAGTTGGATGAGGGCTTCTCTTTCAGGGGATGGTCGTAGCTTACTGATCTGTCGTGTAGCTTCATGGCAGTAGCGCTGGGCGAGGTAGGTTGTTTGCTGCACACCATCACTCTTATGTGGGAAGACAGGTAAAGGTAATGGGTAGCTGGTTATCCTCCCTCCTGCCTTTTGCCTCCTCCAGTTACGGGGAAGTTCTACAGTCACTATGTACCCTCAACACTTAGTTATATTCTGAAGGGTAAAGGAAGAAGATTCTGTGTTCATTGAATCCTTCATCTCTTCTCCAAAGTGTCAAAATACTAAAATTTACCCATGCTAAACTTCAGTATACTTACAAAACAACACTGGTATTAATAACATACTATTCAGGAACTAACAGTTTAACCTCTCCCCCCAGCCCTAAATAGAGATGTGGAAAAAAAATAAATAATGCTTTCCTGAAAAAGTATGTATTTATTTTGCACAAGTATTCAGTCTTTGCAGACCAGAGTAAATTTAAACTGATATGGAGTGTGTACTGCAGTTCCAAGACTGGTATTACATGCTGCTTACACCAGCTGTTGGATACAGCTACTCTTCAGCTGAAGGAACTGAGTTCATGCATGAGCTTTTAACTTTTATTGTGTGGATTTCATGCTATTGGAGGGAAGGAAAGAAAAAAGCTCTTCAGTACCTAGCATTTCTGCTAAAGCATCACCAGTAAGACAGTTGAAGAGTACTAACTCAATATTGTGCACAGCATGCTACTTAACACGGATTTGAAAATGCAGCCCTGCTGGTTTACTTCAGAGGCAATGAATTTCAGACTGACTTCAGCAAGGACAGCACTTCAGGAATGAAATACCTGGTTATCAGTCCTACCTGCAACACATACTTCCGAGCACGTTCAACATCTCCTGGCTTGCTGAATCTTCTCATTATCATAGCATTCATTTCTGGAAACTAAGCACAAAGGAAGGAGGTTGTGTAGTGCTTGTGAATTTATTGCTCCCTGCTATGCCAAGGTCAAAAAGTAACCAAAGTAGAGACCTCCTCCTCTGCCACTGGTGTTACTACAGTATAGTTATAGGCAGATACCTGTGATCTGCACAGGACTGTAGTGCAGTAAAGCCTGAGCATTTAAAACTTAAACTGTCTGGCTCTGGCTACAGCCAGCTGGTAGGGAAAGTCAAAACCTGCCCTTTCATCATGTTGAGCAGATAATTCAGTGGTACTTCTAGATGTGTAATCTGTTCAGGTATTCTCATCTCACAAATGATGATTAATGTGACACACTGGAGAAGCACCTCTTCCCCCACATGTACCACAGCAAACCGAGGAGGTTTGTTATAGCTGGATTGTGCAGTTCAACCTGTAAAACCCTTCATGATACCTTTGGCTGTTACTTCCACTTATGCTTTATATTTGTCTGGTATTTTATAGATGCAGGAAAAGCTCAGGAAAGACTTTCATAAGAGAAGAACGACAACTATAAAGAATTTGCATTTAGTACTGCACACTCAATTCCCTACAAATCAAGCAGATAACTAAAATCAGTTGTCTAAGAAAGTCACCACATGTCTTTCTTAAACATGCAGACACCTTCTTCAGGCAGTCCAGACATAGCAAAACCTGGTGGCTTAACAAACTAAGGCCGCAACTCAAGACAGCTACGCTGCAGAAGACTTTAAAAGAAAGGTGTCTGTTGATCCTATCTGAAAGGGTTATTATAGCCAAGGCTTATTTTGTTGCCATACACTTGTAAACAGTAATCTGCTTTCCTTGCACACCGTTGGGCCTGAAACTGTAGATCTACAAACGTGCTTGTTCGGAACCAAAGGCGTGGTATCCCTTGTTGTGACATTTCCCTGTTATTCACAGGTAGGCTTCTTGGGAGATGCATTTAGAAGTCTGTTGGTGACTCATACTTGGCTTTCTCTAGATCCTAGCTTTCTTCCCATGTAATGACAATTTAATTGCAATATTCATATAACCTGTTTTCATACTATTCATATTTACAATCATATAGGATGCATATATATTCACTTTTTTATTGAAACACTAAAGGACACAAAAATCCTCAAACTTGTAACGTAAAGCTGTTCTCAGCAGTTCTGCAGATCTGACAAGAATGCCTAACAAAACCCCTCATTCTTCAGCTGTACTAGCTGAAGAGTGGCTTCAGACTTGGCATATACTAATGTATTTCCTTAAAAACATGCTTGGGTTTTTTGGATTTTTTTACTGAGTGAACTAACTTAAAATACTGAACAAATAGGTCCCGCATCAAGATAAGCATTTTTTATATAAAGCCCCCTCCTTAAGATTCTAACACACAAACGTGTTTCAGACAGAGAGGACAAGAAGATAAGGTGGCTGTCACAGAAGATCCAGAGCACGATAAGAACTAAAGTATGTTTGTCAAGAAGATGATGTGAGGATTACCAGATATATTCAGGGTATGCAGGATAGCAGTAACATTAGTTTCAACAGAAATGACAGCCTGTATTTACCAATTATATTATGGGCTATCTTCAAGGCTCAGGAGGTTTTATTCTCAGCTACAAAGAGATGAAGCATCTTTTAGTAGCAGCACGAGGTGTCTGTTGAAGCTCTAGATTTTTTAAGCACTTGTACTTGGTTTATGTATTACTGAAGCCTGTAGTGCTGATCTTCCACTTGCCTGAAAACAGGAAATTTTCAGCAAAGCAACCTTCTGGTTAATGCAGAAAACTTCACAAGATGGTCAAGTTACCTTTCAATGCAAAAATGGACACTTCACACCAGCAAAGATATACATGAGGAGAGGCATTTACAACTGACCTATAAAGAACAAGTAAGAATTTGCAATAGAAGTGACAGGTTTTCTTTTCTTGTATTTCCGTATTAGGAATTCATTTATCTCAAAGCTAATAAAGTGATAGATGGAGTTGAAAGTTGGAGACAGCCGAACCCAAACAAATGAATAAAAGAATAGTTGCTAATTAAAAAAAATGGAATATTCAACACCCACAAGACAATCAGTGTCGCCCACTCTCTGCCAAAATCAAGAGTATGTGCAAATGTCCTTGCTTCTCTCTACGAGCAGCTTTAACACACAAACCATGTCACAGCTGCGTTCTCTTTCTGTACCCGAGTCTCACACTGTTCTTTACAGAACTCCCCAGTTGCTGATGAATAACAAAATCCTGCTGCTTATCAACAAATTCTGAAATAATGGTTCAAGAACAGGTCTGTGAATCCCCAGGGGAGTCTGTGGGGAGGAACTGAGAACATGGAGGAGATTGGTCTCAGCATGCATTTGTCTGCTTTCCTCTCTTTCTCTGAGCTGCCTATCCTCGTAAATGCCCAAAGGCTGAGGAAACAGACGTGCACACTTTCCATCTCCTCCTACCCCAGGCTCTTCAAGAAAGAGGAGAAGTTATTGAGTTGGGTTTTTTTTTTGTTTAATGATTTAAAACTTCTCCCATGTCAAGCTCTGAGCAATTCCAATGCAAGATCACAGACTATAGAGCTCTCCTGGAACTACGTGTGCCAGTTTTTGTACCATGCTGTGAAGTTGGATATGAAAGATGGGTTTAAGTCCCAAATCTTCTTCCCTCAGGTGAATCAAGAAGCTTGAACAAGGTGCATTAAACCAGTTTCTTCCCCTTTTATGGATCAGCACCAATTTTAATGCTTCTTTTTGCCTTCTGTTCCTTGTGCTCTGCCAAGTCATTTTTAAGCCACTAAAAATCTTGACCAATTTAAAGCTTATTCTATTTCTGATACTCCTTTTCTCTCTCACCCAAACTAGTATTACAGCTCAGAAGGGAAAGCTCCCCAGGTTTGTAACTACACAGGACTTGAGGACATAGAAATGAAGAGTTCAAATCTAATAAATAGAGGTGCCACCTAAAAGCTAGGCAGAGATTTGAGTTCTTGGCCCTAGGATGAATACAAAGCCCGTAATTTGGCAAAAAGCCTACACACACAGTCAAGTCTGGGGAGAACAAGATGCCTCAGGGATGATCATAAGGAAGAAGCTACCTAGGAATAACCTGAAGAAAACATGCAAAAACTCCCTGAATCCCTGGCGTTCTGTAAAGGTTAAGCTCTTGAACTGGGGCAGCATATACATACATATACATACAAGGGCTTCATGGTGACAGCACAGTGTGTAGGAAGGTGTTTCTCAGTCTGAAAGCACACTGAATCAAGCTGATCCTGAACACCCAGGACGTGCTCATCACTTACACTGCAGACTTGATGTGTTCAAGCTGGACCTTTTTGTTTTGGGGACAGTCTCCTGTTGACTTACCTGTCGACAAGCAAACAGCACAGGGCCTGTGGCTAATCCAAGCTTGAGATCTGCTGCTGCTGGCTTCCCCAGATGGTCAGCACATGATGTAAAATCCAGCACATCATCTATTAGCTGGAAACAGATAAATGTACAGATTATTTACAAACTGCAAATGAGAGCTAAATACAGAAGATGCATAAATGATTAAGACAGTCCGCTTTCGATTTCTAAGGCAGTTTGGAAGAGTTTAGATTTTGGATTCCCTTTAGTTCAACAAAGGCACTACCTGAAAAGCTATGCCAACATTTTTTCCATACTGGTATGCAATCTCATGAACTTTGGGATCAGGGCAGCCTAGAATTGAAACCTGAAAAGAAAAAGAAAACCCTGAGTAAATAGAAAGCATTAGTTAGTATCCGCTTTTAAGTCTTTCACCACAGAAGTGGCATAGCAAGCACAAACAGCAGGGATACGGGAAAGGGAAATAAAGCTGACTCAGTAGCACATTCCTGCTTATCTCTGCTCATGGATGCTCACGGATACACACAAATAGCCAAGGTTATTAGAAAACAAGTCTGAACAGCAGTGCAGTATTAAAAATATATTCTTCTGGAAAGAGATTAGCTTTATGAAATATTTATCAGACTTAGGAATTATAATGCATGGATGGAAAGAGAAGAAATGTGGATGCACTGCACATGCAGGCTAGTACTCACACACAGCCCAGTGGCACGGCAATTAAATTTATTACATGTATAACTCAGCCAGGGGATAATTGGAGGTCAGACAAGAGATAAGTGGACATTACACGCCTCATAAAGATCCACTGCACCCAGTACAGGAGGGACAGTTGTGATAAGATTAATTTTAAGGGTGATACTAATGATAACTGAATTGCTCAGGAAGAGGAGCCGATCGGCTTGCAGACAAAGGTATCAAGGGATAGTTAGTGGCAAAGACAAGACAGTGACTGAAGAAAGGACACCAAGCTAGGCAGCAGTACCACTGAGATAAACAAAACACTGTAATTGAGTACAAATAATTGACTGCTTGAGAAACCTAAGTTTTGCTGCATAAACCCACTAAGTTAGAATACAAGACACAAACTAAGATTTGAGAATTAATATCTTGCCTCAAAGTAAGGGCAGTTATGCTTTTGCCTTTATGTATTGATTATACACTTTGCAAAACAAGGTTGGTCAAATTTAAATACTCAGATTTATTTCAGCCTTCAGAAAAGCCATTATGAACGGGGTAAAAATCTATTCTGGTTTAATGCAGACATTCCAAAACTGCTGTGACTAAAGGAAGGAGTGAAGATACATTCTACTTAATGCAAGACTAAAATACATGCTAGGAAAGCCACACAACATTAAAATACGTGTGTACATATAAAAATTCCTATTTAAGACTATGTAAGGTAGGATCAGTAAAAAACGCAATCCCAAAGTAAAAGTGAGTCCAGCAGTAGCTTTGAAGATGAACGTGAAGATAGAAATAAGAAACAACATGATATCCTGACAAATGTGATGCAACTCGCACAAGATTAGGGACTATTTCATGCACCAGTGCATTTTGTAATTCAGCATCAGAACAATTCCCAGTAATAACCTGCATCTGTGGATAACAGTTAAAACCCAGAGGAATCTGGAGGCCTGAGGCATTAACAATACCTCACATTTCCCAATTTTATTTAAAAGAGGAGGACAGGAGAGCAGGAAATAAATGTTCCTGATGTCTAATCATACAAAATCCTGATGGCTACTAAAAGAGTGAACTGTAAATATGAGATATTTGAATAGGCGTCGCTAGGGACTATCAAACTAGAACATTTTGCCCTTTTATCTTCCTTTTGATGCTTGCCTCTTACATAGTGGTATTTCCCCCAAAGAGCTAACATCTACTGCTGTACCATGCCTAGCAAACTTAGGGTTGCTTCTGTAATACAGATTAATAAGTATCAGCAAGGTAGGGGGGCTCCATCTACCCTGTTTCAGTGAAATCTTTACCTACCACAACATCTCATGTGAAGAACTAGAATACAGAATTCAGGAGGATAGTGACAAAATCCTGGCTGATAGCAAAGGGTTAGAGCAGGCACAAGTTGGTAGATAGGGAGAGAAAGTGCCATATAAAGAGAAGAGCTTTCTCATTTCATCTGAAAGGCAGAGCTATTCCTGTAGGTACGGAGTTTTCTCGGGGATGCAGACATTACCTATATAAGGAATTGCATATCTGCAATTGAAGAAACAGCAGTGTGAGTTACAGAATTCATCACTGCAAAATGAATTCTTGCACCTCTGCAAGAGGAGATCTTCATAGCTCCTACTGAGGTTACAGACATTTCTGCAGACAAAAAGAGGACACTGATGTGCCTGTCACACCCCACGCGAGCAACGACCATGACCACATCATAAACCTGCAACATGACTGGGTCTTACCTACCAGGGACTCCTTCAGGAGCCCGTTTCTCAAATAAGCTCTTGTGGATTATTGCCCCCATCCGGACACTCACGAGGATGCAGGCAGGCAGCCTTGGCCCAGTCAGACTGGCACTGGGTGAAGAAGTTTAACTGAAGCCATACTGGGATAATAGCATGCATCAGGATAACAATATCAATCTAATGATATATGTTTAAACAATAAAGCTCATCCTCTGAAAACATCCTATAGCTCCCCTCGTATGACTTAGCTGATTACAGATTTAATCTTCACAAGAATTCAGGCTTGTCCATGCTGAAAAATCCTTCCTAATACCAAGCAGAACAAACTCTTCAGAAAGGTTCTTTGAATTCAGCAATTACAGTGAGTCAACCTGCTTGGCATTATCTCAAACACACTTTTTAAAAGAGAAAAAAAATTGTTTCTATTATCTTATGTTCCACGAGAGACTATAACCAATCTTGCCTCTTTACTGAATTTCACATCCATAAAACACTCTGTCATCAGCTCTGGGTAGCTACACCCTGCTCTGTTAGTTATGATGTGAGACTACCGCAGCTGGAGTTTAAGGCACTTGCACATCTATATCAGTGCCCTGTAGCTCAGAGAGGAAAACCTGCTGCTGGGCAGGGAGGGGATACGATTGTATAAACAGTACTGGAGATGTTTGCTCTCACTCCTAGATTTGTGGACACCATGGGAAGGAAAAGGCTGTAAGATCTTCACATTTTCCAGCCTTTCTCCTCCATGCCCATCTCCTGAAGCAGTCAGGATCCTGCCTTCTCATTCATGGCTCATTCACTACTGTTCTTTCAGGACAGACAGGAGCACTGTTCCTCTTCCCAGCAGAATCACAGAACAGTTAAGGTTGGAAGGGGACTCTGAAGCTCACTTCACAACTCACTGTGAAGTAAGCAAGGCTTACTTCGCATTTAGATCAGATTGCTCAGGGCTGCGTCGGTCGAGTTTTGAGCATCTCCGAGGATGAAGATCCCACACCCTGTCTGGGCAACCTGAACTGAATTTTATCATAGGTACAACTTGTCCTTTCACTGCACATCTCTCCATCCTCTCTACGGCCTCCTGTTACACAGCTGGAAACAGCAAGAGGACTCCCCTCAGCCTTCTCTACTCCAGGCTAAAACCGGCTCTTGACATACCTTTTGCTCCAGCCCCAGCTATCATGATGGCCCTTCAGCAAACTCACTCCACCAGCTGAATATCTCGTATGAGGGAGCCCAGCCTTGAAGTCTCGTGTGCTGAACAGAGGCAGTCACTTCCCCTGATGTGCTGGCTACGTTGGTAGCGATGCAGCCCAGTATGTGCTTACCCTTCACTGCTGCAGCGCACAGTGCTCACTTTTTCTCCAGGCTCTTCAAATCCTTTCTGGTAATTACTCTGGGAAAGGGGGTTATGAAGGCCTTCCTGGGAGGGGACGATATCTAACCAGCAGAAGCCTACACACAGAGCAGACGACTATCTTGTCCTGAGCCTGCTTTTTCATGCATTTGACCTTTTCTCAAGTAATTAATATTTTAACATGATAACCCACGTACGTGATTATGAAGACCTGTACTTCTGCAGAGATAAAGATTACCTGCCTCAATATCTGTGATACAATTATGCTGATCTTTTTCATAGCAAATATGAAGAAATACCAAATCTACTGGCTGATCATACTTGATGCTACTGATACTATCAATCACCCTACACGTTATTGGACTTTACTGTAGTCTGCATTCCTAGCTGGGCTGGAGGGATCAGTTTGGCTGGTGGGGGTCAGAGGTCTTATTGTCCCAGACAGCAGTTCCCCACCCTGGTAGGTTTTTCTGCTGGAGCCCTGTACGCACACCAAATTTAGACGAGTTAAAGCAGAAGCTCACATGTTGAGCCAGAGCCGCACTAAGCTCTTCAGTCCCTAGGGCAGACATACCATACACAGCCTTGCCTAACATGAGAGGGTGCATGCTTTCTCCTAATAAAGAAACCAAGAATCTCTAGTGCAACTTCACACTTATCTCAAAACAAGCACGATTTAATCCCTCTTCTGAAAGTATGCTATGCAAAATACAAGACAGCTTTACGAGGGTTAGGAATTCACGTTACAGCAGGATAAAAAGAAGAGAGAACGAACCTGCTCAGCTTATTTTGCCATCTCCAGCCTGCCTGATGACTAATAGAAATTCCACTTCGGCTTTATCGTTTCTAAATTCTTGAACCAAAGTCACCTCTCATGTTTCTCTGAAAAATGCCTTTCAGTAAGTAAGGCTTCAGTGATCCTTTGGGCCATCTGCCACCATTTCCTTTTGCAATGTATTACTTTGACTGCAACTTTGGTAACATTCCCCCATGCAGAACTATTGTAGAAATAAACTGGAGACTGGAATGGCTCCAACGTCTTCAACAGACTGTTCTTTCCATAAAGAAAATATTTTGCTAATTTAAAGGGCTATTGATTTAAATGCAGTAATGCTCTGGAGATACAAACAGGTATCTAATGCAGTAACTAGACCAGTGTTTTTAGACTATTACCTTGTTTAGACATTGTTCCAGGAATACTCTACTCTTCCAGCTCTAAGGCATGACACTGTAGAGTTCTAAGATGCCACCTGAGCTTGTTTGGCATCTTTCCAGTTAATACTTCTATCTTATTTGTGCACAGAAACAAATCACTGGTTTTTTTAACTACTATTAACAGGAACTGAACTGCTTCTAATGACACACTTGCCTGGTTGTAACTGATGTCCTGAAAACCAGTAAGTATCTCCGTAGCTTTGTCCCCGAGAACAAGATGTGAATATTCTTGATTCCCCAAGTGAGCTTCCTTTTCAGGCTAGAGCTGATGATCCTGCTTATTATTTTTGCTACAGAAAACAGAACTCCTTTCTGATTCCATCCTTCTCCTTAGTAGGCAAAACCATCAAAGCAGACAAACAACAAGCAAAAAACCACTCCCCACCTCAAATCCACTTTTCACTGCTATCAACAGACTTCTCCTAACCCATGCAGAAAGAAACTGAGAGGGAAAAGCCAATGCTACTGTGTCCAGTAAGCATGGCCATTAAAGAGAGACCTCTTATTCTTCATATATCACAGACTTAACTACATGTAAAATTCCAGCAATTCGGCCATGGAACACTCAGAACAATCACTAGAAGAAATGCAGCCAAACACCCCCTTCATCAGCATCACAGACACAATCTGGAGGGAAGTGCTTAAATCCTTAACTCTTTCAAGTTATGAAAAGGAAAAAATTCAACCTAGCACATTTGTAAGAAGAATCCATCCAGCGGGAAGGTGATTTCTTCTTCTATCTCTGAGGGTGCTTTTAGGAAGACTGTCAAAGTGACTGTATGAAAACCTGTCTATTTTCACTGGGCTAACAGAATAATGTGATGCTCCTTACTGATCAAATTGCCCACATATATAAATGAAGATTTGCAAAGGGTCAGGTTGCCATCAATATTAGCAATCCAGAAGACTTTTCTTTATCTCCAAGTAGATATTTTCCTTCCCCACAAACTCTGTCTCTCATTCTATACAAACCTTTCGACTTCGGCAATTTTCAACACCCGTCTATTGCACAAATGTACCAGGTCTCTAAGAACAAAGGAGAATGACTAACAGTAGCACAGATTGGCAGTCTAATTCTCTTAGAACTGCCTCTTGTTATACCATACACCAGCTATACTGCCTTTAACTAAAATAATAAATTAAAAATTATAACTCTTTGGGGTGAGATTATTGCCATCTTGAATCAAATATTTTTGTAAGCAAGTAACAGAACTCAGTGACAGACAGGGTTGGATATAGTAACTGCTAAGTAAATGCCCCAGACAAATCAAGAAGTACCTGCTTCTCTTCTTTTACAATGTAGTGTATAGACCATCAGTTGTTTCCTCCCACTGTTATCATTTAAGTCCCAGTCAGCACTAAGGAGTGGGACCATATGTGAAAGACAAAATTAAATTACAGGTTCAAGAATTATCAACTGATGTTAAAAACACTCTCAAGTTTGCAGAACTGCGTAAATTAAAGGCTGCCACTGTGAACCTTATTTTGATTCAAGTGAGGATAATAATACACCTGTGTATGAATATGAAATAGAAAAAAAAAGTGAAAACCAATATTGAAGGCTACACAGCTGAACTGTGATAAAATGCACAATCCCAATCGCATTCACATTCTGGCACAGTACCACTTAAAGGGTTTGCTTTGGAGGGTCTCCAGAGAAAACAGCAATAACTAGGAGTTCAGCTGGGAAGCTTACAGTATGATACGTTAACTTTAGAAGAGACAGACGTACATACTGCTTTACAACTGTTTGCTATAAGACTTGCAGTCTTCTTAAAAGTCTTCTCGAGGTAGTGAGCAAATCTCTCATTCTCGTTTTCCTTGGAACCCAACTGGAGGAATTCACCTAAAAAGTTGCACAGATGGGAGTGTTTATTTGAGAGTTTACTGCTTAGGCAAGCAAATCTGAAGGTAGAAACAGAAAAGACCTTACCACGCACCAGATCTTCAATCACCTGAGTCAGAACAGAGATGATAGTAGTATTTCCAATTCGTGCTAAAGCTACGGAAGCAGCTGAGAGGATGAAGTCACCAGCTAGAACAGCCTAAGAATAAAAAAAAATTGATCTTTCAAGTCTTTTCCTGTCAGTGTTAGTACAGACGATACAATTCCCTTTATTTGGCAGGTTTACTCCTCAAATCACATCATTTTCCTATGTAAAGCACGTCCATCTCAAGGTAAGAGAGAAAACAGAAGATAACCAAACACTAAGATTTGAACCATTTTTGAATCCCTATCTTGCAGTGCTGGTTATATTTTCTATGTAAGTACTGTCGTCCCTATGTGCAATACCTGAACTGCCTGTGAAGGTTTTTTGAACATTACTTCTCTATTTAACCACCCTGTTACACCATGTTAGCTCTGAACTGCCCTGGTAAATTCTGATGTATCAGCACTGTACTTCTTGTCTTGCATTTCTGATTAAAACCTTCCTTTTAATGCTCTATGAAGAAACACCTCTCTCAAAAGTCAAAACATCTTTCACGTTGACTGAAAACCTCTTTGCATTCACGACTGAATCAGAGTAACAGATAGTGCTCTGGATGATGTACAAGTTCAAAGTATTCCAACAGCACTGGAGAAAATGGCACAGGAAATGTAAAATCAATCAGAATCACACTACAGTCAGACATTGTATCTAATGCTTCCAACAGTTCAAAAAAGGAACACACATTTTTCTTACCCACAATCTGTGCATACCTCTTCAAACCTTTTCTGCCACATCCCGAGACTGTGCCTAGGCATAGTAATGTGACAAAAACCCCAGGTATTTGTGCTCTGCTGAAACTCAAAGGCAAGTCTTGCACAAAATAGCAAACCCACCTTCCTCTCTCCCCAGATTTGATTGACTGTCATTTTTCCTCTGCGAGAATTTGCATCATCAATAACATCATCATGAACTAGGCTAGCTGTGTGGATCATCTCAGCAATTATGGCCACAGAGCGCTGGCTTGCTTGCACCTCCCTGAAAGAAAAACCCAAGAACTGTCAAATAATTAAATCAGTTCTATGTGCTGCAATACATTAAAAGAAATCTCAATGAAAACCAAACAAAAACATGTTTCTCTGAAAGCAGCTGTCGCAGCTTTTCCATGGTCTGAACCCCATCTTTTAAGCCTGGAATTAGGGAGACAAAAGAAAGTGAGATCGTGTTAGTACAGTAAGTGCAATGGGATGTTTCCATCCTTATTAGGCCTGTTTCTGCCTTGCTGCATTAGCAGTACTGCAAAACTCCCAAGTTATTAACTCTAATCCCTCTAAATCCAGACTACAATAAACAGCAGAGTATCAAGGATGCTTGGCTCCAAGCAGATGGAAATCTGGAACACAGCAGAGAGAAGAATGCCAGGTAGCTTTGTAGACTGAGTTCAAAGTTTTTCCTTTTCTCGGTGTTGCTCTACCTGCAGGATGCAGCATCACAAACTCTCCAAAGCTGGCAAACTCTACTGACCTGCAAGCTGGAGAGATCAGCAGGCACAGAAACCTGTATTCTACATCTGAAAGCCGTAGCTCATGGATCTCATCCTTTAAGTCACTTGATTACCTTAAGACCTCAGAAGTTCTTCAACAGCCTGAGGAATTAACTGGAATTATACTGCAATCACTTTAGAACTGTAAACACTAACTACCTAACACTTACTGAAATTCAGCCTTTGGGAAGATCTAACACAGATGATTCAACTCTCAGTAGTTCACACCTACTTTAATTTTTAAACTAGGTGAAAAGAAGAAAATGGAAGAACATAGAAGCAATTATCTAGTGAACAAGGATGGCAAAATGTACAGAAAAGAGCCGACTTAGCTCACACAAAAGACCATCTACCCGACTACCCAGCTACCACTGCGTTGTTCTTGTATCTATGTTTGTTTCTACATGTTTTCATCATGGGTTGTATGCAGGATCACAGAAATGGCTGTCCCAGTCAGCCTTGCCCTGTAGTTGTAAGAAGCCACATGGACAACATGGACATTAAAAACTACAAAGCAATGAAAGAAAGAAAGAAAGAAACAAATCCAACAAAATAGCAAAAAAAACCCCAAAACAACAAAACCCAAAACCACAACCACAAACAAAACCAAAACCCAAACCAAAAAATCAGGAAAAGAAAAATATTACTTCTGGTACATAGAATAGTTAAGAGTTGAAAAGGACCTTAAGATCATCTAGTTCCAACTCCCCTGCCATGGGCAGGGATGCCTCCCACTAAACCATGCCACCCAAGGCTCTGTCCAACCCAGCCTTGAACACCACCAGGGATGGAGCATTCACAACTTCCCTGGGCAACCCATTCCAGTGCCTCACCACCCTCACAGTAAAGAATTTCTTCCTCATGTCCAATCTAAACTTCCCCTGTTTAAGTTTGAACCCGTTACCCCTTGTCCTATCACTACAGTCCCTCATGAAGAGTCCCTCCCCAGCATCCCTATAGGCCCCCTTCAGATACTGGAAGGCTGCTATGAGGTCTCCATGCAGCCTTCTCTTCTCCAGGCTGAACAGCCTCAACTTTCTCAGCCTATCTATATACAGGAGGTGCTCCAGTCCCCTGATCATCCTCGTGGCCCTCCTCTGGACTTGTTCCAACAGTTCCATGTCCTTTTTATGTTGAGCCCAGGATACCGTTGGCTTTCTGGGCTGCGAGCGCACACTGCAGCCGGCTCATGTTCAGTTTCTCATCAACCAACACCCCAAGTCCTTCTCTGCAGGGCTGCTCTGAATCTCTTCCCTGCCCAGCCTGTAGCTGTGCCTGAGACTGCTCCCACCCAGGTGTAGGACCTTGTGCTTGTCATGGTTAAACTTCATCAGGTTGGCATTAGCCCACCTCACAAGCGTGTCAAGGTCCCTCTGGACGGCATTCCTTCCCTCCAGCGTATCAACCGAATCACACAGCTTGGTGTCATCAGCAAACTTGCTGAGAGCACACTCAATCCCGCTGTCCATGTCACTGACAAAGATGTTGAACAAGACCAGTCCCAACACTGACCCCTGAGGGACACCATTTGCTACTGGTGTCCAGTTGGACATTGAGCCATTGACTGGAACTCTGCATGCGGCCATCCAGCCAGTTCTTGCATTGCCTATGTCTATTGAATTCTAGTGATTAATCACAAAATGAAAGAACATCTTGCAGTCTGCTGACATAACACTGCATTCTGACATCCACCTCTGTGCAGAACTCTGCACTGCTGTTAGTGGGAGTTCTACACCCTGAACAATAGCAGGACGTGTGGCTCAGGCTGTGAGAAGGTAGCTTTTTACACAACAGAAAATAAGAGCTGGAAACCTTCACAGCTGTTTGAAGGTAAGGTTCACTGTGGACTAGTAATTTAGTCAAATGCTAGTTCAGTGTAAGTAGTTTTCCAAAATAAACTATTGTTACTAAGAAGGAGAACTTACCTTCAAACAACTGTAAAGGTCCCCAGCCTCTTTCATGAACTGGTCTCCTTTTGGGGACTCCCTTTTCATTAATTATGTCAGCAGACTGGACTTCCTGCTGGGAAGTAGCAGCAAAGGCAAAACTCACCGACACACCAAAATCTTTCAGTAGTATGAAGACAGCACAAGAACAGACATTTCAAAAGCAAGTTTTGAAAAGTTCTGCATTATAGTGCATCTCATCTCTGACAATGACTAAAAATGGCATAGGAATGTTCATGGTTCATGTGTCTGGTTCCCAGAATGTATCGAACACGATAATTTAACCTAGAGAGGGCTTTTTTTTAACTACTATTTCTGCAAGGTCTCAAGCAAGGTTCTTCCCATCGCTGGCAAAAAAAATCTGCAATAGTTTCCTGCAAATATCTTGTGAGAGTAATTGTGAATCAGAGCATGCCTTTTTCAGGGAAGACACACAAGAAACAGGATCCTTCTCATTCCCTGCCATTTTTCATTCTGCATTGCCTGCAAAACAAAAGCAAAAAGTAGCAGTAACTCAACTCAATAGATAATTGGGTCCCCACAAGTCCAGTAAGTGGAAAGATGCCATTTTTAGGTCATTCTCAAAGTAAAGGCACCCCCAGATATATATTTAGACAAAATTTTTATACATCTCTGAGTTTCTTTTTACACATGCATTATATTAATTTTGAAGTCCTTGATCATTTTCTATATGTCTATACTGATCATATATTCTATATGATCATTTTCTGCTTGATTCTGTAATATGCTTTTATAGAGCTACCCTGAGGTCTTTTTCATTACAGAACTTGTGTCTCGGACATTGAACAAGACAAAAGCTGCTCTTACAGACTGGAAAAAACCCCCAAACAATTCCACCTCTACCTCCAAATATCCCTCTTCTAATTAAAATTTAAAAATAAAGATAAAAATAGGGGTGAGAGGTGACCAGGACAGACTCAAACCAACACAAAACAGTACTTACATTTTGCAACCAAGACTTGCAATGTGCTTGCCACTAAGCAACTATTGCCAGTTAAAAGACAGGAAACATGCAAAAAAAACTTGCAAAATTGCTGTGCTATAACCACACTCCCAAAGTACACTGTTTAAGAAACACAGTCTGTGACACGGAAGAACGCTGCAAACTAAGGGAAGCACAGAGAATGGATGCGTTAACAGGGGAGCAAATTACAGACCAGATTAAAAACCAGTACACAGTACAGATACCTGACAACCACGGTTTAGAGGAGTGAAAGAAAAGAGGACAAAGGTTGTTAGCAGGTCCTCATATCTTTAGGAAATCTTATTTTGTTGAGTTCAGCTGGCTGAATATATTGAAGAATTTCTCACAGTATTCTGATGGATTTATTTCCCTTTTTACCCCAAAAAATCTTCTGTGCTCTCTATTTTCTCTGTTGAGATGTCTCTGTACTTCTTTGGCCTTCTCTTACTTGTTTGTCTCTCATTTTGGTTGCCAAAATAGAAATAAAACCACCTATTTTTTATTTTTTTTCCTTATCACTTTTTTGGATACTTTACAGTTTTCAGTAAGTGCTCTGAATCGAGTCTGTAAGTTTGTATAACGTGCCAAAAATAGATTAATCTCAAGCCTCTATTACCACTCTGGCTTTCTGTATCACTTACTACTTAAGTGGTTTACAAGCAATTACAGACTAAGTCTTCCAGAGTCACTTGGAAGGACCATTTCCTACCCCAATTTACAGAGAGAAATGGAGCATGGGAGAGGATCAAATCCTGGTCCACAGCATGCTGGACACCCACCTCCATGAATTGCAGAAAGGAGGCTGCTCTGCTGGTAATCTGACCTTGTAGCTAAGTTAGTGAGGTGTTTATAGCTGGACAAGCGGGGGCAGAGGAGCCCATAGAAGTACACGGAGGGGGGAAGGGAATGTATGCAATAAAGTAGACAGCATGTGGTTAGTCCTCGTTACGGGCGGAGAGCTGGGAACAGGCTCTGCAGTGCATACATGTGGCTGCTGTACAAAAGCTGGACAGTACGAATTCAAACTGCTGAACATGAGGGGAGATGAGCGTTGGCCACGAGGGGTGAAGGGCAGTCATGAGTGGTAATCATGAGGGGAAAGGAGGGGCAGCCATGAGTGGAGATCATGAGGGGAGATGAGGGATGGCTAGGAGGGGTAAAGGGCAGTCGTGAGGGAGATCACGAGGGGGAAGGGATGGCAGCCATGAAGGAAGATCGTGACGGGAGATGAGGGATGGCCATGAGGGGTAAGGGGCCATTGTGAGGGGAGAGGGAGGGCAGCCACAAGGGAAGATCGTGAGGGAGAGAAGGGGCAGTCATGAAGGGAGATCATGAGGGAGAGAAACGGCAGCTATGAGGGGAGATTGTCAGGGAGAGAAGGGGTGGCCATGAGGGAAGATCATGAGGGAGAGAAGGGGATGCCATGAGGGGAGATTGTGGGGAGAAAGGAGGGGCAGTCATGAGGGGAGATAGTGAGGGGAGATGAGGGATGGCCATGAGGTGTGAGGGGCCATTGTGAGGGCAGATTGTGAGAGGAGAGGAAGGGCAGCCATGAGGGAAGATCGTGAGAGGAGAGGAAGGGTGACCATGAGGGGTGAAGGGCAGCCATGACGGGAGATTGTGAGAGGTGAAGGGTGGCCATGAGGGGAGATTGTGAGGGGAGAGGAAGGTCTAGCCATGAGGGAAGATAGTGAGAGGAGAAGAAGGGTGGCCATGAGGGGTGAAGAGCAGCCACGAGAGGAGATTGTGAGGGGGGATTGTGAGGGGAGAGGAAGGGTGGCCATGAGGGGTGAAGGACAGCCATAATGGGAGATTGCGAGGGGAGAGGAAGGGTGGCCATGGGAGGTGAAGGACAGTTATGAGGGGAGATTGTGAGGGTAGAGGAAAGGTGGCCATGAGGGGAGATTGTGAGGGGAGAGGAAGGACAGCCATGAGGGGAGATCATAAGGGGAGAGGAAGGGCGGCCATGAGGGGAGATCACAAGGGGAAAGAGGAGGGGCAGTCATGAGGGGAGATAAGGGACGGCCATGAGGCGTGAGGGGCTGCTTTGAGGGGAGATTATGAGGGGAGAGGAAGGGCAGTCATGAAGGAAGATCGTGAGAGGAGAAGGGTGGCCATGAGGGGTGAAGGGCAGCCATGAGGGGAGATTGTAAGGGGAGAGGGTGGCCATGAGGGGAGATTGTGAGGGGAGATCATGAGGGGAGATCATGAGGGGAGAGGTGGGGTGGCCAAGAGGAGTGAAGGGCAGTTGTGAGGGGCCATTGTGAGGGGAAAGGAGGAGCGGCCATGAGGGGAAATAGTGAGGGGAGATGAGAGAGGGCCGTGAGGGGCCATTGTGAGGGGAGATTGTGAGAGGAGAGGAAGGGCAGCCATGAGGGAAAACTGCGAGAGGAGAGGTGGGGTGGCCATGAGGAGAGATCATGACGGGAGAGCAAAGGCAGACACAGGATGTGAGGTATGGCCATGAGGGGAGATCATGAGGGAAGATTATGAGGGGAAAACAAGGGCAGCTGTGGGGTATGAGGGGTGGCCATGGTAGGGTGTAGGGGTGGCAGCTATACAGCGCAGGCCACTATGGGGGACAGATGACGGGTGGCTATGAGTGGAGATTATTAGGGGCAGCCATAAGGGAAAATCAGCTTGCCCTTAGTGCCATGGTTTAGTGGAGGGCTTGGCATCCCTGGCATAAGGGTTGGACTTGGTGATCTTACAGGTCTTTTCCAATCTAGTTGATTCTATGATTCTATTTGCAAATACCTCTGGAGAATACACTCTGAACAGGAACACTAGGTCCAGTCAGGCTAAGTGATAATGCTATGAAATTCTGCACACAGGGCTGTGAAGAAATGCCGGAGCATGTGTGAAACTGAGGTTTACAGGACCTCAGCTTAGACTCCTTACAACAATTCTCACTCCTGCACAAAGCTAAGTTGTTATCATTAAGCAAAAAGCCATTGCTCCAGGGGCTCAAGTACTGAGGGTTGGACTTGTGACACTTGGATCTCCAAGGGAAAAAAACCCAAAACGTACCAGCACAGAAAAACTGGAATGTTTCAGACGCTTCTTCTGACAATGGTTCAGATTCTTTACACAGCTGTTATTCTCCTTATTATAACAATAAAATGAACTCACTCTATAGAGAGACAGTTAACCAGCTGAGGGCATTCTAAATACCTAGCCTTCCTCAACATTAACCATGCACCACCTAACCTAAGCAGAGCTACCTGGGTGATCCCCTCTATTCACTTGAGAAGTGACAGCTATTCTGGTGAGGCTCAGCGAAGACAGAGAGGTCTCCGTGGACTGCCTCATAAGATCCAGACCTATAACCTCATACAGTTGTTTTCTCTTTTTTTGAACAGCCAAACAAGGATGAGTATTACCTTTTCTGCTACTACTGCACAAGAGGAAAAGGGAAAAGAAAAAACACCCCCAAAAAAATGAAAGAACAGACAAAAGCATGCTGAGTTCAGCAAGTTATATGACAGTTGAGAATGGAAGCAAGATGAAGCAGAAACTCAACATCGGTAACACAAATTCCAGAAGCAGAATGAAAAAAATATGCTAGTGATGAACAGCACAGGATATTGTCTCATCCTACAAGTCCAGGGATGCTGTGGCCAGCATGTTTGATTATGTGTGTGGGAACCAAAGCTTCAACAAAGAAAAACAAGTCTAGGAGAAGAATCAATATTAACTGAGGAACAGAACAATAAAATGTTATAAGAGAAATGACAAGTTGAAAGAGAAAAAACATCTTAAAAAGAAATTTATTGTGAGAAGCAGAACAGAAAGCAAGCTGGGTTTTCTTTTACTCTCAAGTCTACAGCAGAGTAACAAATACACAGTGTTACCTTCTCTATATATACAATATTCCTCACAAACAGTAAAAAGCTGGAAGAACAACCTGTCACCTGAAAACAATACTGCTTTAAGAAACAACAATAATGAAACCAGTACCAGCATAAGCTGAAAGTATATGCAAATACAAAGCAGATGAAAACGACTGCTTCAAGAAGCTTAAAAGCAAAAAGTGGCATGAGGCAAAGCAGAGGAAGATATATACCCTGGGATATTGTTCTTTTCCTTTGCTGAAACATTTCTGTTCTCCTTACTCTGAATTTCATTCTAAAAATTATATGACAGAGATAGTGACTCCATCTGTCCTTTTACAAGGAACATTCAGATAAATGAGGAGGCTTTTAAACATTAGACATAGTTTGGAGGTGCTGACAAAAACTCAACACACGTACAAAAGCTGACAAATTACACAGGCATCTATAAATCAGAGCACTTATGCTGAAGGTCAGCTACTGAAAAGCACACACTTGCCTCAGGCATGTGTGGCACTTGAACTCCGAGATGACACTTTATCACTGGCACAGGGCAGGTCTCAAAACTGGCCCTCGTGGTTTCAAAACAGCATAAAGCAGGGACAAGAATATGTTCATGCCCATATACATATGTCATAAGACAGCAAATATGCTTTGAGCATATAAAGACAAAAGCTACTACTTGTCTTTGCTTTGTTGCTCACCTCCTGCACTATATGATATTAACTCCGGCCTTCTCAGTACTGCACATACACTACACAATTTTGTTCATAAGTTTCTCATGCTACACACTAGAGTGAGATAAAACTATTTTTCTTGCTACTCTGACCAGAAGGATGCTCCAAAAAATCACCACCCCAGTTGTTGTCCTGATTATCTTTGCAGCCCTTCTCTGAAGCTAGCTGGACTTACCTATTTTGAATAGAAGGATCAGAAATGTTGATGATTTCACAAAGTGTGATACAGAAGGGTATCAGCACACCTGTAGCTGACCTGAATATATTATGGTCGATGCAAGCTAGGATTACTTTTAAGGTTTTTCATAGAGAAGGTGACTAGAAATCATACGGGGGTTACATGCAATGGGATACTCATGAGCCTCCCAGCTCAAGAAGAAATTTCTGTCTAATTGTGGTGCCTTTCAATATACCATGGGTGGTCAGTCATCAAGAATGACTCTGTCATTTTTGATTGTCATTCTGAATCGTTCTGTCATCAAGAAGTGCCATCACCACACTCCTACTTTTCAGGTCAAGATCACTCATGAAAACATTAAGACAATCACTGCTGTGACAAAGGACATCCTTGATGAGTTTCACAACTTATACTTTTCCTTTTGATACCTCTGAGACAATGACAACGAGCAGTACTGAGTGGAGAACAGAATCAGACTGGCATGAAGTTCATTAATCCTAGACAACATTTCCCTAAACCAAGAGGAATTGGTACACACAGGACAGGACACTGCCAACTAGGTTTTGCTTTCTCCTTCAAAATGATATTCACATGGGAGGGGTTATAACGGGTGAGGTGCCGTATCAAATAGCAAAATATATGCTATGCTGAGGTAGAAATCAAGTCTAACAAGTCATTAACCTACTGCTAAGGAAAAATGACGTGAGAGCTGAGAGAAATCCCTTAAGACTGATAAACTGGTCTGGAAACACTTCTGGCAAGGGACAGAAGATTTCATATTTGAAATTTTATATGAGGGAAGACTGGAAGCATAGCTAGAAGGCGGAGAACACTCCGCCCAACGTCTTTCCTGAAAATGAGAAAGTAACAACTGATAGGAACGTGTGGAGAACCATTTGCAATCAACCAGAGCGAGGAGTGATGGAGAGTACAGAGCAAGCACGATGTTCTGCTCAGTTAAAATTGCTTTCAAAAAACAAGTAACTTCAAAAATGTGAGGATTACACCAGCTTTAAGCTTAGAATCTTACATTGAAGCGTAGAAACTTGCTCCTAGGGTTTGGGGGCAAGGAAATCTGTCTGACTGGTTTGAATGTCTCACAGTTTTGATTATAATTATACCACACGCTTAATAGCTTTTCTGCATAGTTACAAAAAAAACAAAAAGCTATGGAAGTCTCTTCTTGCAGCAAAGTTCTCACCTGTGACAAGAGTTTAATAGCTACAGGAAATATGCAATAAAGTCACTAGTTCCTTTTGCACTGCTAACTACAAAAATACAGTTTCACAATGGAACTTGAACTCAAGTTTTCCTGAGGAGCTTTTTATTTTCTTAAAGCTACTAGACTTTTTTTTTGGAACATGAGAATGATAAATTTCAAGTACAGTACTTGCAATGAGGTTTAAACTTGGGGGAATGAAAGAGGGTAGATTTAGATTAGATATTAGGAAAAAAAAATTATTCACTAAGAGAGTAGTGAGACATTGGCACAGGTTGCCCGGAGATGCTGTGGATGCCCCCATCCCTGGCAGTGTTCAAGGTCAGGCTGGATGGGACTTTGAGCAACCTGGTCTAGTGGAATGTGTCCCTGCTGTGGCAGGGAGCTGGAACTAGATGCTTTTTAAGGACCCTTCCAACCCAAACCATTCTATGATTCTATGAATATATGTCCATATATCTAAAAGTGACAGACTCACCTGGAATTATTATGGTGAATGTTGCAAGCCCTTGCCATTAGCACCACAATCATTGGTCGAAAGGCCTTTCCTTTCCCATCAAAGTAATAATCACACATTTCCTTAAGTTCTGCTGCAGATACAAGTAATTCCTACAGAAAGGAAATTAACATATCAGCATAAAAGTCACAAAGCCAATCTGTTTAGTGCAAGCAAAACAGTATGCATGTATGAGGTTATTGCCTGTATTGCATTATGGCTCTGTAAGGTACGCAGAAATGCTCCCTTTTGGCCTTCAGTTTAAGTTTCAGACAGCTGCTCATAAAAAATATTCTTGCAATGACTATACTCCAAAGCAATGGTTACTATTAAAATCAGAATCATCACAACATCCCAGAATAGTCACCAAAATCCCTTACCTTTTTAATATCTTCATAGAGATTCTTCAAGTCTTTTCTACCAAGTTGAAAAGGGTCTTGGTATTTTTCATTACTAACTGTTTTACTGCAGCTGCACCAGTTGGAGGTACTTGTATGATGAAACCTGCTAACAGTGGTTTTCAAGAGAGTAATGATGTTAAAAGCAAACTTTCCCCAACTCCCCAAACAGAAATATTTCAAAGCATTCCCTCCTCCTCCTCAGCCCTTGCGCAAAATTTAACCAAATAGCTAAAATATAAGCAGAAGGCATCGAAACACTCTTTTCAGCCAGCTAATAAGGTGCAAGGACGGCACAGCTCCGTACTGATAACTGTAGACTTTTAGGAGCTGGTAAAGTGCAGCATTTAGCAAACAATAACCCCCCCTCCACCTTTAACAGATTACACAAGTCTCCTGAGACACATAAAACTACACTGCTCTCAATGTATTATTTTTGAATACACTGCTGATAGCACAGCATACATTTGGAGATGAAGCCTTCACTTTCCAGTAGCACAACTATTCTGTTTCTTCCCATTCCTGTATAATCCTGGAAAAAGCATTCCTGACACAGATTTGAAAATTTTTCTTTGCACACCCAGCTATATTATAAGTTAAATCAATACTTCCAGGCAGCACAATGATACTATAAAAGTTCATCAATAAAGGGTGGAAGCCCCACCTGGATGCATTAAGATGCATTAGGCTTAGGCCTGATTTTTTTTTATTTAATGATCACTGGAGTTTAAATTTATGTCTCCTATTATGTTTCCTTTTTCAGAGTGAGCCATATGGGCTATCTTCGGGCACTTCTGCTCTACCGCTCTCTAGCATGGAGGATTTAGATTCACATTCAGGACCATAGCAGCAGTCTGTACAGAATTATCCAGTACGTACTAGAACAAAAAACCTTCTTTTCAAGTTTACAGTTCACAGGTGTAACTATATCTGGTTCACCCAATAACTCTCACTTTCCCCATTACACAACTATATGAATCTCCAACTTACCGCCAAAATACATTAAATATTTTTGGAAATGACAATGTTGAATTTCTTTGGGTAAAGTGACAGATCTGCACAAAGAAAAATCAGGGTTAAATTAACTATCAGAAAACATTTGGTTACAAAAAATAAGTGTCTGTTCATCAACATTGCTCTATTTCTCCATTTTAACTGCCCAGCAGCCAAGGGAGTCTCATAATCTCCTTCCACATCACATGAGACATAACTGCTACTATGCAGATTAGCTTCTGACTTGAACTGACTCTTTCACTCAGAAGAGTTGGACTTTCCCCCTCACAGGATCAACCTCGAAGACAGTTAACTTCCCAGAACTGCTCTAATGTAACCTTGCTTTTGCACTCATGGAAGGTGCGATTTCCAACCTTCCTGTCCTGCAGATAAATCTGGACTGCACCAGTTAAGGCACAGAGACAAGGACAAGAGCTGTGTCTGTAAACTACTACATTAACAGAAGAAGAACATGTCCTCGTTTTCCCCTGAAGCAATTTTAATTCAGCTTGCTTCTTATGATAATTTATACCTGCACATCTTCTCTGCTACCATGTCAAGAACCTAACCTCCAAACCTAGCAACCTCACCCTGCAGAGCTCAGGAGCCTGGGGAAAGGCGAAGTCCCAGGTCCAGGTTCCAGCAGATAAACTGATAAAGGAAACACAGCTTTTGCTCCACTGCTGCCAGGGCTGCCAGGAAGCACCCAGCCCTGCCCTGGAGTACACACTGACTCAAGGGCCCAGCCATGTGGACCCAGCCCAATACCACTGCAATCCACACACTACACCAAACCGCCTCTTCAAAAGCCTGTACAGGAATACTCAAGGAGATCTAGAACTGGAGAAGGATTACCTCAATTTGCTCCTCATAGCTCAATGTCTCCTTGTACATGGCCCAAAGCCTCTCTCTCCTTCCACACAGCGAGAGACAAAAAGAGCACCACACCCGCTCCAGGGCACCCTTCCATCCAAGTTGTGTACAGGGTGAAAAAAAAGCCAGGCAAGGAGACAAGGAGAGAAAGAGGAAGGAGAGGTACCATAACTTATCATGGGTTTGCAGCTCCCTGCTGTCTGACTGCAAAACCCAGATCTATGGCTAAGACCTACATAACCTCACCTTCTCACCATTTTCTGTTGTTAAAAGAACAGGTGACCTCTTCCTGTTCCTTCTTCTGCAAGGGCACAGGCTCTCTCCTTTACACTGCTGCTTAACAACATGGGACTGGGTTGTGCACGACTCTAGACACACCACAGCCAGAACACTTTACTGCAGGTCGGAACAGCAGCCTAGCCTTGTGAAGGAGGTGTGAAAGAACACAGTAAGAGAACTGCCACCCCATTACAACTCACCAAATTAACTTATGCACTAACACATTGAAAACCTCTAAGGAGAACCACTTTCCCCGCTTCCACTTAGAGCTCCAAGACATTGTTCCCCACAACAGCAACCAATCCTGCCCTGAAAACCCTTAAGCCAGTACTTAACCTTGCACCGAAAGCGCTCCTACCCCCTGCGAGGCCCCCGGCCCGGGCTGTGCACCGCCTGCCCGCTCACCGACGGCCCTCCACCACCGGAACCGCCTCCGGGCCTTCTCACTCCCTGGGAGGGAGGGAGGATGTAGGCTGTGACTGCCGGACCCCGCCACCCGCCCGGCTCCCCCCACCGCCGCCCCATTCATTCCCGGTGACCTCCAGGCGTCCGCCGCCACGCCGCACTCACCGCCGCGCCGGGGGACGGCGGCAGCAGCGGGGTGCGGGTCCCGGGCCCCGGCGGGCGGAGGCGCGGCAGGGAGCCGAGCGGCTGCGCCCCGCGGGAACAGGGGCCGTACCGCCACCACCAGCGCAAGGCCATGGTGTCCCCCAGCCCCGCCGCGCCGGCACCGCCTTCCGGCACCGCCGCGACCCGGACGCGGAAACCAAGCGCCGCCACCACCCTCTGGCACGGGTGCTGGGAGGATATCAGAGCGGGCGGGGAGGCCCCCCTTCGCCTAGCCCTTCATCGCCTCGCCTCCAGCCATTCCCTCAGGAAGCCGGGCGTGGCTGAGGACCGGGAGGGAGAGCGGCACTACCTGGCAGGGCCCAGTCGCCTCTCCCGGCTGCCACAGGACGGGGCTTGGGCCACACTTCAGTCTCTGCCAGTCTGCGAGTAGGGGCGCCGTTCCCAGCCCCGTCCCAGCCAGGGCGGGAATGGGCGCTCTGTCCTTCCCGCTCGGAGGAGGCACCAGCCTCTCCTTGACGTCTCTGTGAGGAGAACAGAGGAGGGCTTGTTTTGAGGGCAGGGAGGCTTCGAGCCGGTTTCTTACGTGAATTGGTGAAGGCGAGGTCTGGGGAACATGCAGTGGCCTCCCTGGCTGGCCGTTGGAGTTGTTCGCCTCCTGAGGGCTCTGCCGGGCCACTGGAGGCCAGAATGAGTCCCGGCCGCAGCCGGGTCAGTGCTGGCGGCACAGCTCTGCGCATAGTCCTTCTCCGTGTGCGCCCTGCTCTGTCCCGGCTTTTTTTCCCTTGTACACCCTGCTCTGCCCTGGCGCTGCTGTTTAGTGGGTTGTAGCAGCAACAGCGAGTTAGATATTAGGAAGAAATTCTTTACTGTGAGAGTGGTTAGACACTGGAACGGGTTGCCCAGACATGTTGCGGATTCCCCATCCCTGGCGGCGTTCAAGGTCAGGTTGGGCGGGGCTTTGAGCAACCTGGTCTAGTGGAAGGTGTCTTTGCCCATCGCCGGCAGTTTGGAACTAGATGGTCTTTAAGGTCCGTTCTAACCCGAACCATTCTGTGATTCTAAGTGAAGACCTTATATACACAAATACTGTACTTAAAACTAGATTGGCCATAAGGAGCTCTCTTTTCCCTTCTTACTAGCAATTTATCGTAATGGAGAGACGGGCAAGTCTTAATTATGTGGTAATGCCAAATTGACAACCTGACGCCTGTTTGGAAGCGCATAAGCAGTATAGCTTGCAGGCATACAGAATTGATTATAATAATAAAGATCATTTATGTGATAACATTACAGAAATAATTTTTGCAGGTGATGCAATTACTTCCAGGCATTAAGAAATGTTAACTGGTGATATGTCTTGTGGCAGCTGGATGTAACTGGGTTTGTCATTAGGGGTATTGAGAAACATGGTTAACAGCAGCTCTCCAGAGGTGCTAAGGTACGGTGTTTACCAAACAGTGCCTCTGAGGTACTGGGATTTTGTAATTAACATGGAATCATAAGATTGTTGCAAGCAAAAATCCACAAAGATGTTAAACCACACAGTATTAGTCCAGGCTTTTAAAACAGTATTTATCCTCTGTTACCATGGAGCATGACATGGAGTAGGTCTGAAGGAAGAATGAAGCACTTTTTTTCAGTATGTATGTTGTACTACAGCAAGAATTGCATTTTCTGCTTCTTCCATTCACTGTTTAGATTACTGAGAGAAGATTTTAAGCTGGTTTCTTAGGTTACTTGCTGATAGTCGCTGCACACGGACAGTATATGCCGTGGTGACTGGTGCACAATGACTTAATCTGTGGGGTTAGCTGAACTTCTCTGTCTCATGTAAATATCTTTTAGGGTGGCATATAACTGAGTGCAATGTAAAACTGTTCTGAGACTGTTCTAATCAGTTAATTGAGTCTATGCTTAAGTAAGTTTTAGGTCTTAAAACTAGCATGCTCTATCAGGTTCTTTAACTGCAGAATTCAGTCCTTCTTTTCAAATATCCCAAATAGAATAAAATCCTTGCTTTGCATATAGGCTTAATGTACCTTGTGGTAAAGAGTCAGGTTTTAATTGTTTCTGAAGTATTTTGATTGGATTTAAGAGAAAAGGTATTAAGAGTAATATGATTAATTGGTTTTGAAACCATTTATTGACTCTTTCATGTTTACAGATCCTTTTCCAATTGATGTGATCCAGGCAAATTGATGTGATCGAGGTGAGGAGCTGCATTTTTTCGATTGTCTATCCTACACCTTTTAAATCTAGAGTTCATTCTGTAGCTGTTTCAAGGGCTGGCTATTTTTTTTTTTTAATTCCTCTCTAATTAATAGAGATTGTTAATACATGTTCTAAAGTATACCTTAATATTCATATGCTATTTATTGTGAAAGCATCTTATCAATATATACTTTAAACAAATAGAACGTTTAAAACATATTGTCAGATGTGTCTTAATAATGAAATCTGTAGAGAAAACGCATTCATAACCACTGAAAATTTGATCATCTACAAGTACCATCTGTATTATTTTTTTCTCCAGGAAGTTCTTAAAAATATTTAATGTCTCTCAAAGGCACATCTGATTTTCTTCAGTTTGTCGGTGGTGGGAAAGTGATAGTTGGGTCTCTTCCATTGGCCCATAGGTATGGGGGCCATCACGTAACTGTTGTACTCGATCTTCCAGGTGGAATTAGTAGGTTTTCATGTGAATTATATCTTGATAATACCTGTAAGAGTATATGCTTGTGAGTATATATACTGAGGAACATTTTGCTTGCAGATTTGTTCTTCAGAAGGGGCTGCAGATAGAAAAGAACTGTGATTCTTTCATGGTACCGTGTCTAGTTTCTGTGCTTCTGTTTATGCCAGAAGCAAATTATCTTTTTAACCTCTGTTAGCTGTGGAGACTGCTTAGCACCCCTGCAGCCTCACAAGCTCTGATTCATGATAGGTATTATCAGCTTAGAGGAGTGAAGAAGGGCAGAGCCTCACTGCAATACCATGATTACTAAGAGTTCAGTTTCATAAGATTATTCATGGAGAAGAATGATAGAATTTGATTTGTAATTTCCAATTAATAAAAAGAATTATAAGTTGTGTCAGTTTAGAGGCTGATTATACAAAAGAGACAGAACTGTAGCTGTGCATCATAGCTGGAAGGTAGAGAGGAAAAAAAAACAACAAAGGATTGCCAGTGTTATTCTTTTTCTGTGGTTTTCTGATTCATTATTTGTGTGGGTGTGGAAATACAGCTTTAGGGATTAACATCTTAATGACTACCTGAGCAAATGTCTCATTATATTGTGTAGGTCCCAGAGAACCTACATGTAGCTTGTACTGTTTTCAGTGTAACTGTTATAAATGATAGAAGAATATAACTTGATTTTCATTTTTGTCAGTTTGGCAGCTGGGCAGGTCGGCTGAGTGATGAGGAGCCCACTTCATCAGAGTATATTCAAGTGGGTGTGACTTTTGAGTGACTGATTCAACTCAGTATTCTATTTAGCTGATTCATAGCTCAAGGTATACTGTTAGAAGTGCTAATGCTACTTTTGCAGGCATGGTTAGAGGTGGGAGCTACACTTAAAAGGGTCAGGAAAGACCTCATGCTCCAGGCAAGTTGCAGTTAATCTGTGTACACCCAAATTGGATGTTTTCTTTTTGAAATTTGGTTTGATGTTATGACCTACTCCTTGTTTCTATGTTCTTCATAGGAATGGCAATGGAAGAGCTGTGCTTCGTTCTTCTATGTGAGAGTTTTCGTGTAGTGAGGCCATGCACTGTCTTGGAAGTCCTAGAGGCAGAGCTGCTACATGTTTTTCTTTTCTTTTTTGCAATACCTAATTTGCAGGTAATTTTGTAACTGAGTTTCCCTGAGCATCAATAAAGCAGGACTGTGTTTCTGTTTCTAGGAGGGGAGATCTTTGTTCTCATATGTATACAATCAGAAGCAAATACGTCCCTCCATTTTCACAGGTTTTTGGATAAAACTTTGCAGTAATAATGAGCTCCAGCAATTAATCCATTCACTTTTGTCTTTGGTATGCTTTAAAGTATTACTTTGTTTAGATACAATATTCTGTACTGTTTTTGTCTTGCAGTGAACTGCTCTTGTTCACTTGTAAAACTGAATTGCCTTAATCTGAAATCTAGTTCGTTTTGTAAAGAAAGTTTAAAGTAGAAGTTAGATAAGTGTTTATATCTGACACTTATTTCCCTCTTCAGCTTTTACGATACTGCAATCAGGATTTTCTTCTCTTAAAAACAATCCAGAATTATTCTCTACCTTGTTACTCACCAAAAGTCCTGTAAAGCCATCAGGACTAGACTGCTGCTTTGTAAAGAATAATACCTTTAGCATATGTGGATAATCAGTGAGTCTATTAATACATTTTTATGTGGTTAATAAGTTAATATTACACGAAAGCTAATCATTTGGATGTATTTTTCTAGAATCAGGCCAAGCAGGAAAATACTGAAAGTGGCTAATTCCATACTGGCATAGTCATCTAGTTGCAATTTTTATGACTGGTAGGAAAAATGTCAGTCAGATGGATAGGTGTTAATATTGGAAGTAGGACTGAATGTTGGTATTCCTTATTTGTGCAAACATCCCTTGAGCAGAAAGGGAGATTTTGTAAAAAAAAAATAATTTAAAACTAATGCTGTTTTAACCACAGACTCATAATCGCAGAATGGTTTGGGTTGGAAGGGTCCTGAAATATCATCTAGTTCCAACTCCTTGCCACAGGCAGGGACACCTTCTACTAGACCAGGTTAGCCCTGTCCAACCTGGCCTTGAACACTGCCAGGGATGGGACAGCCACAGCCTGTTTTAGAAGACTGCCAAATTTATCAGGCACAATTTGCACTTAAGTGAAGCCGTGTTGGTTGTCATCAGTCACCTTCTCATTTTCCATGTGCTTTAGCTCGATTTCCAGGAGGATCTGCTCCATGTTCTTGTGGGACACTGAGGTGAGACTGACTGGCTTGTAGTTCCTTGGATCTTCTTTTTTAGTCTTTTTAAAAACTGGGGTTACATTCACTCTTTTCCAGTCAGTGGAAACTTCACTGGACTGCCATGACTTCTCAAATAGGATAGTGACTTGGCTGCTTCACCCACCAGTTCCTTCAGCACCCATGGACTTGTGCACTTTCAGGTTCCTTGGATGGTCCTGAACCTGATCTCTTCCTACAGCAGGCAGTTCTTCAATCTCCCAGTCCTTGCCTTTGCCTTCTGAGGCTTGGGCAGTGTGGCTGGAGCTCTTGCTAGTGAAGACTGAGGCAAAAAAGTTGTTGAGTACCTCAGCCTTCTCCATGTCTTGCGTAACCAGGTCTCCTGTTTCCTTCCGAAGAGGGTCCACATTTTTCTTTGTCTTCCTTTTAACCTTCATGTACCTACAGAAGCTTTTCTTGTTGTCCTTGATGTCCCTGGCCACTTGTAATTCTATCAGGGCTTTAGTTTTTCTAACCTGATCTCTGGCTGCTTGGACATTTTCTCTGTGTTCCTCCCATTCTTGCTTCCATGCTCTGTAGCCTTCCTTTTTGTGTTTGTGTTTGTACAGCAGCATTTTATTTATCCATACAGGCCTCCTGGCAATTTTGCCTGACTTCATTTCTGTCGTGATGCATCGCTCCTGAGCTTGAAGGGGGTGATCCCTGAATATTAACTTGCGCTCTTGGGCCACTCTTCTCTAGGTTGTCTTCTTTATCCCATGATATTCTATCAAGCAGATCCCTGAGGAAGCTGAAGTCTGTTCTGCTGAAGTCCAGGGTAGTGAGCTTGCTGCATGCCTTCCTTGCTGCCCTAAGAATCTTGAACTTCACCCTTTCATAGTTGCTGCAACCAAGGCTGCTCTGGAGCTTCACACTCCCCATCATCCCCTCCCTGTTGGTGAGAACAATGTCCAGCATAGCCCCTCTCCTCATTGGCTCCTCCGTCACTTGGAGAACGACATTATCATCACTGCATTCCAGAGACCTCCTGGTTTGCTTATGCCCTGCTGTGTTATCCCTCCAACAGATATCAGAATGGTTGAAGTCCCTGATGAGTATCACAGCTTGTGAACATGTGGCTGCTCCTGTCTGTCCATATAGTGCCTCATCCCCCTGGTCTTACTGGTCAGGCAGCTTGTAGCAGACCCCCACTATGTCATCTGTCCCTGCTCTCCCTTTAATCCTAACCAATAAGCTTTCTGTTTGCTCCTCGTCCACTCCTCATTAGAATACTAATGTATTCATTCATTTGGATGATTTTCTCAAAACTAAGCAAACTGATTTTTTTTCAGATGATTGTGTTTAAAATGTCAAGTTTGTTTTGTGTTCCAAGTAGTCTTATGTCTGTAATCTGGTATTTTAGTCTTTAATGAAAGTAAATGTTCTGCAGAAAAGGCCAGTACTCAGCTGCCACATTGCTAGGTGTCCATATTTGCAAAGTGTCTGCAAATCTTTCTAGCATTAATTCTAACACATTTCATTTGTTCTGTTGAAGTGCAATGTTTGTAAATGACATTTTTGATGGTTTATTCACTGACTTCACCTTGAGACCCTTTTCTGTTTGCTGTTAACGTAAAACTTTAAATCTGTCTGCATATCAGCAGGAGAGCATCTGGCAAGGTTATAGCCTTTCTTGGCTGTTGTCTCAACAAAATGTTCAGTGCAAAAACAATATGAAATTACTCTTTAGCTGTGCACGAATTCTATAGAGTACACAGTGTGCTTTAGTTCTCTGCTGCCAGATTTGTTAAATGCCTGGCTCTTAACTGCTCTACAGCCTCTCCAGACTGTTTGCAAGACTTCATTTGGAAAAACCCCAGCTGATACCCATATTCTTCCCAATGGGGAGCTGTTATACTGAGGCTGGTGGGATGCACTTCTAGAGGTTCTGTCAAGTCTTGGCAGAAGTGCGGGGGGAAAGCCTTACGGCTTATCCCAGAACACCTAGCAGGTTGGTTTGCTCTATTAATTTTAAGTACTGTGTTCCCAATGGGGTGCTACGGTTTATGGTTGTATAGCCAAATAAAGAACACTTCTTCATATGGTACCTTTCTAAGTCACATACTGGGACTATCAGTGAGCAGTGTTATGCATTAGGTCAAAAAAGTGAGTCAATCTGCATAGTTTTCAGCGTGGCTCTTACTTTCCTTGAGCTTGATGTTCATGCAAAACAGCCAGCAGAGCACTTGGGAGTGTAAAGTCCAGCCCTTAAGCTAGAACCAGGGGCAGGGAGGGATATAATCTGTCTTTCTGTGAGTGCTGTTACAGCTTCTCTGGTGTAAGAGCAATTTTAGTGCTCCAGAGACTGTGATTGAGTGTATGTCTGGTCTCCTACTGCCTTCCTTCAAGTAATGTACTTACCCACTATAGGGAACATTTGAAAACTATTTTTATAGTAGGGGTGTATGTATCTTTATGTGTTTCTGATTGCTAAGGGTCTTAGGCCTGTCCCCAGAGTTCTTGAGACAACAGTTTTGGCTCAAGTAAAGGGCAGTGTCTATCTAATGCAAGATTTTGGTTTCTAATTTCTCTGTCCTAATTGCTGTTGTTCTTGGGGAACCTGTGACTTATACTTGTGGCTCATCACACTTATATGTCACTGACGTTCCAAATGAATGCAGGTGTTTTTTTGAATGCAACTGTGTCCCCAAGATGGGATTAAGTAATGGAAATTGAACAACATTGTATTAATACAAAATAAATGCATCTTGCTAATGAAGCTTGATAAGCCTCAACTTACTGTTTGCCAGCGTCATTTATAATACAAAGCTATGCCAGCAAAAAAAAATCTTTCTTTTTATTAGAGATAAAGTTATACAAAATAAGACTTGATCTTTATTGTAAATTATTTTTCCTGAGATAAGTTGTTAATGTTTATTCCTTGCTTGTTACAGCTGAGTTGTAAGTGATGGCGATGTGTGGAGACACCAGTTTCATCATGGCAATATTAAGAAAGAGATAATGAACATATTTCAAAATAATAGGAATAATATGTTGCAAGACTGTAACTTAATTCTCTATTGCAAAAATGAATTTTAATATGTCATATATGTGTAATAAAAAGTATTAACTAGGCTTAATTTCATTTATTAAGGTATAAAACCTCTTCAGAGAAAATCAGTCTGAGACATGTCTTAGTTAAAGAAATGAAGCCCTATGAACAGATCTGCTAAGACTGTGGCATACGTTTTGTGGGGGTATATTTTTTATTTCCACCTGCCATTACAAAAATGATACTGAAAACTAGGGAAATTTTCCATTGTTCTGATACCAGTACTAGGATTATGGGAACAATACTGTGACTGTGCCTCTGCTGTATCATCTACACCTGCTCTGAAAAAGAGTGGGATGACACAGTGTGGGGAAAAAAAATCTGTTTATGCTGGTTCTTTCTTTGTTGCTAGCATCTCTGGAGTAACTCTGATATTAATGCAGTACTGGAATTTTGCCTGTGTCTGCTGGTGTAGCAAATTAAGCTTTATCATTAAAATTGTGTTGTAATGTAGTATTATACATATTCATCTGCTATGCATTAAGTATACATACAAAGATACCAGTTTGACTATGCATGTATAAATTCTGTATCTATAGAAACAACAGATGACAGCTTTTACTATGGAACTGTTTTATTTTGCTCATACTCTGTTTACATTTAAACACATGTGTCTATATTTAAGATGCAATAGTGCTACATCTTGCCAAATCATGGTTTTATATAGGATCCTTAAAAATCTTAGCTCATTCTGGGGAATTGGCCTTACAAAGGTTTGGATTTAATCTTCACAGTAACTATATTATTTTTTTTAACAATCAAATATATATTAGAATGCATATATAGAGTTGGAATTTAAACATAAATTACTTAGAAAGGAAGATGCGTAAAACCACCTAGGCCTGGATCTTACAAAATGAGCAAAGTCTTACAGCTGAAGTAGTTCGGGTAACTGAGTACTAGCGGGGTAGTTGTTTAATTTGGAAAGATTTATAAATTTAAAGCAGAAGTTGCTACATTTCTCGTAGTTGCCTGTGAAGCTGAATTAACAGAAATATGAAATAAATCACTAGCATAAGTATGTTGTATAAAGTATTCTCTCCAGAAACATGCAGAACCACAGAAGTATGTGTGTCAAGCAATTAGCATGACAAATTTTTGGTCTACTGTAAATATTTAAAAGTTGGTCGTTTTTCCTCAGGAGCAATACAAATTGTTCCGGGGTGCTTAAAAATGAGCAGCAGATGTACATTGTAGTAACTGATAATTCAGTTTAACTTCCAGCACCTCTCTATGCTATGCTGTCTTTTTTTAAACCTCACAGCAAATTTTAATTATAAAACTGAAAGACTGAATTAAAGAACAGATTTTAAGTTTTGCTTTGGTTGGGTTTGAATTTAAAGAGCATGTAAAGGTCAGTTGTATTTACACAAAATAGACAACTCTTTTCTGTATGTTTTGGAGGGGGCCTCACCAAAGCTGGTGTGACTGTGCTTCCTCCTTACAGGAGGTCCTCCTGAAAGAGGATGCCTTGGAGCAACCAGCTGAAATCCAGACAGTCGGTTGGACCCCCTTCTGGAGGTTAGATGCTAGGTACTCTGGTAAAACTCCACAGTTTGAGGAGAATTCAGTGATTTGCTCCAACAACCTGATTAAAAGGTAAAATCCAGACATTTGTGTGTGTGTAGCCCACACAGCCTTTGCCCAGGTCCAGTCCTTGCCCAGGCTACTCTACCCCACATGTAGATGATGCTTACAGCTTCCTGTGTCAGTGGCCCTGGCTGGCACTGACCACAAGGCAGTTATACAGGGAGCAACTAAATGTACTAAATGTCCGCAGCTCCTCTTTAAAGCTTTAGATCTGCAAAGATGTAAGTCTTTTAAAAAAGTTATTTTCTGCAAGCATGTGAAGAAAAAATATACAATTCTTTTCAAAGTTTCAAGTTTTAGAAGGTTTTAAAATTTGAAGTAAGCTTCCAGGCTTTATTAGGTGAAGTATGTTAATTCTTTTCAGTAAAATTGCTTCTTGAAATCTTTTTTCTCTCAAATATATGCAATTTTTACCACTTTTCATTGGGGAAATGTTTATTGGGAAGCTGCCATTATCTGTTGGTCTTTTGGGTTTTTTTCTCTTTCTGTTCAAATTTTAAGTGAACAGTGTCCATAAAGTGATGAATTTTCTTTTGCTAATATAAATTTGATCTATATAGTATATACTCTATATGTATAGTGTCTTTATTTCTTCTTTTCTACTTTTTAATTCCTTTTAGGGCATGTGTATGTGCTTATTTAACCATATATAGTCTTTTCTGGTAAGGCTGTTGTTTAGTCGCATAATGTAGAAAGTGAATGAAAGGTCCTGATAGACAGAGATATGCATTTAAAAATAGAAGGTATGACATATTTCTAAAGTGAATCAGATGTTTATGATATTTCTTGTATTCCATATTTTTGATTCAGAGGACTTGATGTGCAGCAATCATGAGATGGTTGAATTCAAGATCCTCAGGACAGTGAGGATAGCGTGCAGCAAGCTCACTGCCCTGGACTTCAAGACTTTGCCCTCTTCAGGAATCTGCTCAGGAAGATTCCATGGGATATAGCCCTAGAGGGCAGAGGGGTCCAAGGCTGTTGGTTGACATTCAAGGATCACCTGCTGCAAGCTCAGGAGCGATACATCCCTACTAGAAGGAAGTGCTGCAGGAGGGCCAGGAGACCTCCTTGCATGGATAAGGAGCTGCTGAGGAAAATTCAAAGGAAAAAAGAGGCTTATAAAAGGTGGAAGCAAGGACAGGCGGCCTGGGAAGAATACAGGGATGTTGTCCGGGAAGCTAGGGACCAGGTTAGGAAAGCTGAGGCCCACTTAGAATTAAACTTGGCTAGGGATGTGAAAGATAACTGGAAGGGATTCTATAGGTGCATTGCAAATAAAAAACAGAAAAGGGATAGCATGGGCCCTCTCCAGAAGCTACCAGGAGCACTGGATACCCTGGATTTGGGGAAGGCTGAGGCTCTTAATGACTTCTTTGCCTCAGTCTTCACCGGCAAATGCTCTGACCACACCACCCAAGTCTTGGAAGGCAGATGCCGGGACAGTGAGAATGAAGACCCTGGGCCCACTGTAGGAGAGGATCTGGTTTCAGACCATCTTAGGAACCTGAACGTATCCAAGTCCATGGGACCTGATGAAATCCATCCGTGGGTCCTGAAGGAGCTGGCAAATGAAGCTGCTAAGCCACTGTCCATCATATTTGAAAAATCATGGCAGTCAGGTGAAGTTCCCAAAGACTGGAAAAAGGGAAATATAACCCCATTTTCTAGAAGGGGAAAATGGACGAGCCGGGGAACTACAGAGCAGTCAGTCTCACCTCTGTGCCTGGTAAAATCTTGGAGCAGATCCTCCTGGAAGGCATGCTGAGGCACGTGAAAAACAACAAGGTGGCTGGTGACAGCCAGCATGGCTTCACTAAGGGCAAGTCCTGCCTGACCAATCTGGTGGCCTTCTGTGATGGGGCTACGGAACTGATGGACAGGGGTAGAGCAATTGATGTCATCTACCTGGACTTGTGTAAATCATTTGACACTGTCTCCTATGACATCCTTGTCTCTAAGTTGGAGAGACATCAATTTGATAGGTGGACCACTCGGTGGATAAAGAACTGGCTGGCTGGCGGCACGCAAAGAGTTGTGCTCAATGGCTCAATGTCCAGCTGGAGACCAGTAATGAGTGGTGTCCCTCTGGTGTCAGTGCTGGGCCCTGTCTTGTTCAACATCTTTGTCGGTGACACGGACAGTGGGATTGAGTGCGCCCTCAGCAAGTTTGCCGAGGACACCAAGCTGTGTGGTTTGGTTGATACATTGGAGAGAAGGAATGCCATCCAGAGGGACCTTGACATGATTGTGAGGTGGGCTGATGCCAACCTGATGAAGTTTAACCATGCCAAGTGCAAGGTCCCACACCTGGGTCACAGCAATCCCAGGCACAGCTACAGGTTGGGCAGGGAAGAGATTCAGAGCAGCCCTGTGGAGAAGGACTTGAGTGTGTTGGTTGATGAAAAAATGAACATGACATGGCTTCAGTGTGCGCTCGCAGCCCAGAAAGCCAACCGTACCCTGGGCTGCATCAAAAGGAGCGTGACCAGCAGGTCGAGGAAGGTGATCCTGCCCCTCTACTCTGCTCTTGTGAGACATCACTTGGAGTATTGTGTGCAGTTCTGGTGTTCTCAGCATAAAAAGGACATGGAACTGTTGGAACAAGTGCAGAGGAGGGCCATGAGGATGATCAGTGGACTGGAGCACCTCCCGTATGAAGATAGGCTGAGAAAATTGGGGCTGTTCAGCCTGGAGAAGAGAAGGATGCATAGCAGCCTTCCAGTATCTGAAGGGGGCCTATAGAGATGCTGGGGAGGGACTCTTCATTAGCAACTGTAGTGATAGGACAAGGGATAACGGGTTCAAACTTAAACAGGGGAAGTTTAGATTGGCTATGAGGAAGAAATTCTTTACTGTGAGGGTGGTGAGGCACTGGAATGGGTTGCCCAGGGAAGTTGTGAATGCTCCATCCCTGGTGGTGTTCAAGTCCGGGTTGGACAGAGCCTTGAGTGGCATGGTTTAGTGTGAGGTGTCCCTGCCCATGGCAGGGGGGTTGGAACTAGATGATCTTAAGGTCCTTTCCAGCCCTAACTATTCTATGATTCTATGTAAAAGATATGTTTGGTTTTAGGAATTTTTCTCTGCAGTCGTATCGGAGACTGCTGATCTGATTGCATTATGGATGTCTCGGGTTTGCACATGGTAAGCAGCAGTTGATGGCATTGGCTTTACAGGAGTAACTTTTGATCGTCATATACTTTTTTTTTTTTACATTTCTGTTTTATTTGTCACTTTGTTCTTCAGTTCTTCTGATGTCTTCACCTATAGCAGTATCTGTTATGCATTAATATAGAAAAGTGGGTTTTTTTTAGCTGGAGTACATTCCAGTCTTTCAAATCATGACTGTTTCTGACAGAAGCAAGAATATAGGAGCAATAGTTCTCAAAATTGTTGGAAACGTCTTATGTACAAAGACCACATGTTGATGTCATACAGAAGTTTAGGTGCTCTGAATTTGATGCGTCTATTAAAAACATGGCCTTTTATAGTGAATCGGATACAGTGCTGACCACCTTTGCTTCAGATTTATATTATGAATAATAAAATAGCATTGTCTTGCTAGTACAGCACACAGTGAACTTGTAAGGAAGCAGCTAATGACTGATTTGTAAGATGCTATTTCAATACTGTGCAGCGCTGAAATGAAAAGGAAACAGTGCCACCTAGGTATGGAAATCAGATGCAAGATAATGCAGTGAACAGGTTCTCTTTTTCATTCTTGAAATGCATGCCAGGTCAAGAGTGAGAGAGACAACTTGATTTTCCAGAGTCTAATTTCTGAAAGGTAACTGCTCCAAAGTCCTGCAGATTGACTGAATCTATTTCACAGCAGATTTTCTGGCGACCACAGGGTTCAGGTGGAATTTTGACTTCTGTTTCTTCTTGTTTAATTGTAGGTATGTGCAATACAGATAACTTCAGTTTATTATCCATAACAATAGATTACAGTCCATTTGGATTTATGGATTCCTATGACTCGAGTAAGTGTAGCACCTGTTTTTAGATGTTTTTTTTTTTTACTTAAAATAAATTCTTTATGTAGTTTCTGCGTGTGTAAAAACTAACATTATTAGGAGTTTTAAGAGGTGTTTTAAGAGTTTTAAGGGGAAAAATATTATCAGAGGCCAGTTTTATGATACAGATTGCAATTCAAGTACTAAAAGTCTTTTACTACTAAACCCATTTTCATAAGAATGTTTCCAGTTGAACTTCACAAATTGAATAGATGCTAAAACAGAAACCTAGGCAATTAAAAACTCTGTTGCTGTAAACAGCCAAAAGCAAAAGTGTTACATCATAACTTTGCACGCATCATGCTCTAGCTTTATAGTCAAAACAGTTGTATGTTGGATGAAAACAAATCAGATGTACACAGTCATGGCAATGTTTCTTTGAAAGCATGAATACAGTCAGTCTGGGATTGATAGATATAGGTCCAGTATGTACATAAATGCATATTATTTGATTACTCAGATGCAAACTATACATAATAATCTTAAGAACCAGTTGTTATCTCACTCTTTTGTTTTTGTGAGAGTCCAGCCTCAAATTAAGGACATCTCATGAGAATAAATGTTATATTGTTTCAGTTGTATTTGAAAAACAAAAAAACCCAACCAAACAAAACCACAGGGGGTTTCTGGTTTTAGATCTGGTGAATTGACCCCAGCTGGCAATTAAGAACCCACCAGCCACTTTTTAACTCCCCCCTGCTGCAGGTTAAAGGAGTATATTTATATTTAAATGCTTAAATATATATTTCCAAATAATAGATCTTGAGTTAATTCACTGTTAATAAGTACCCTTGTCATCTGGTTTTAAATATTTAGCAACTTTAGGGCTTTTATTAGTTTGCTATGTAAATATAACAATGGATATGCTTCAGTATTATAACATTGATTGTTTATTGTAATTACTCTCTTGTGGAAAAGTAATGTTTTGTTCCGAACACATCTGATGATGAAAGGAGGTATAAAATAGGAAACCAGGCAAATGTTTTGCTGTTTAATCTGAGCAAGCTGTTGCAAGCTCTAAAACCTTTATTGGATCTCAGGCAAAAGCAGCTGTAAGTAATCCTTAAAATATCTTAATGCTTAAAAGAACTAGTGAGGTGGGAGACCATCTAATCACCATATGCATAGGAAAGAAAGGGATTAGCCTTTAAAAATCTTCTAAGTGGAAACTGGTTCTGAAGTAATTATTGGCAGAGTAAGGTTGGAGGAAGGGGAGAAAGGTTTTCATTGGTCATAAATAATAGCAAAATATGACTGGAAAGTGGTCCTAGATGTTCTGTGGTCCACTCTCTTTTCACTAAAGTAGGTTCTTTGCCTGCCGTTTTCTATTCTGAGTGTGTCCAGCTTGTTCTCTAAGATACTTACTGATAAAGACCATGCATCCTCCTGAAGTAATGGGGTAGTATTTTAATATCCCATTGTAAAGATTCCTGAGGTAAAGCTTCGGTTGTGCAATTTAAACTCATGACATCTTACTCCGTATGAAAAGGATTTTATCTTTGCAGCAGCTGTTTGTGTATTTGAAGCCTGTTAAAATGTTTCCCCTCAGTCTTTTTCACACTACAGATCCCGGTAGAATCAGAGTAACTATGTTTGTGAGATACCAGTCAGAAGAACTTTTGTTTAGTGTACAGTAGGATTGTACTCATAATAATATTTTAGTTCCATAGATCTGACATTGCTTTTGTTTTTGCAGAGCTTCCCAGGTTTTGGAGTAGTGTGTTGAGCGCTATTACATCCATATGCAGTTCCTCCTCAGAACTCAAACTTCCTTGTCACCATAATATAAATTATGTTATGTAACAATTTCCTTACTTTGTTAGTATTTTTCAGCTTTACAGATCTATTTAAAACAAATAGTGGTCTTTGGGAGAATGAGTATGATAATTATTTGATTGCTTTCCTCCTAAAAGTGAGTTTGCTTTGCTAATTTTGTTAGCAAAAGTCTGAACTCATACCACATATTTCAAAACCACTGATGGAATTATCTTGATTTCACTAGGATATGGAAGATACAAAGGCTGATTTCACATTGAAATGACTTTTCAATGTAAATGTCATTGAAATGACATTTCAGTAGCTCAGTGAAATTACTGAAGACTAGTTAAAGGAGCTCCACATTCCTGAGTTATTAATACAATAATCCAATTTTAGGAAAATTTAAATGAGTAAAGCAAGTTGGACATAACCCTGATATAATAGAGGATGTCTCAAGCCGTGATTTGTCTGGGAACTCATGGAATCATAGAATCATAGAATAGTTAGGGTTGGAAAGGACCTTAAGATCATCTAGTTCCAGCCCCCCTGACATGGGCAGGGACACCTCCCACTAAACCATGCCACCCAAGGCTATGTCCAACCCAGCCTTGAACACCGCCAGCAATGGAGCATTCACAACTTCCCTGGGCAACCCATTCCAGTGCCTCACCACCTGTACAGTAAAGAATTTCTTCCTCATATCCAATCTAAACTTCCCCTGTTTAAGTGTGAACCCGTTACCCCTTGTCCTCTCTCCACAGTCCCTAATGAAGAGTCCCTCCCCAGCATCCCTATAGGCCCCCTTCAGATACTGGAAGGCTGCTCTGAGGTCTCCCCACAGCCTTCTCTTCTCCAGGCTGAACAGCCCCAACTTTCTCAGCCTATCTACATACGGGAGGTGCTCCAGTCCCCTGATCATCCTCGTGGCCCTCCTCTGGGCTTGTTCCAACAGTTCCATGTCCTTTTGATGTTGAGGACACCAGAACTGCACACAACACGCCAAGTGATGTCTCACAAGAGCAGAGTAGAGGGGCAGGGTCACCTCCCTCGACCTGCTGGTCATGCTCCTTTTGATGCAGCCCAGGATACGGTTGGCTTTCTGGGCTGCGAGCGCACACTGAAGCCATGTCATGTTCATTTTTTCATAGACCAACACCCCCAAGTCCTTCTCCACAGGGCTGCTCTGAATCTCTTCCCTGCCCATCCTATAGCTGTGCCTGGGATTGCTCCCACCCAGCTGTAGGACCTTGCACTTGGCATGGTTAAACTTCATCAGGTTGGCATCAGCCCACCTCACAAGCATGTCAAGGTCCCTCTGGATGGCATTCCTTCCCTCCAGTGTATCAACCGAACCACACAGCTTGGTGTCATCGGCAAACTTGCTGAGGGAGCACTCAATTACGAAGGGACAGGGAGACTCATATATCTGTGTTGTGCTACCCCCCCATGTTAAGCCTGTGTCTGATAATGAAGGACACATTAGCAAAGAGTGCTAATGAAAGATACATTAATGAAAAGGGCTGAAGTCAGATTTTCCGCCTCTGGTAAAGGTCAATATGAGCATTCATAAATATTCGTATACAGGTGGGAATGTGATTTCACATTCAAGATGGGTCTGCTAGGAAGAACTTTCCTTTCCCTTCCCTTCCTTTTCTTTGGTTTTTGTGTGTGTGTGTGTGTGTGTGTGTGTGTGTGTGTTGCTTAAGAATACCTTCTGATAGTATTGCATAAGACACAAGTGAAGTTGGACAGGGGCTCTTAAGGAAAGGTTTAACCTTGGGTCATTCAGACTGTTCCTAACATGGGTTTACCAGGTGGTCTAAACCTCTGCTCTCAGGCCCATCCACATGTCTTGGTATCCAATGATAAGTGAGACTCCATCTTGTCATAAACTCCTGCTAGCATCTCAGGCCATAGTGGTCTCTGCCCTTCCTTGGACAGAAGATGGGTTCTAAATGTAGCTTGAAGCATAGGAATACATTTTGTTACTGTGCCCTGCTCAGCTTGGTATCCCATCCTGTGTTGCTGCTAACTCAGCCTAAATGTATTCTTTAGGACCAAGTATAAAAGAGATAGAAGTATTAAAAGAAAGAAGCTTCTTACCTGGATATAGTGCAATCTTTAGAAGTGGAAATATAACTGAAATGGCTGAACCGGACTTTGATGCTAGGTAAATAATCAGTAGATAAAAGTGCAGAGGAGAAATTCTGGAAAGAAAGCTTGTAAGAACCTGGTCTGGAAAGAAAAATAGGACCTTTTTTCCCCCACACAATGGTGTTATTTAGCCCACAAGTTCTGAGTCCCAGAACTGATGTGGTAAAAGCAGGTACAATTTTATGCTGGTAGAAAGTTTAATATTTTTTTAAAGATTTTTTTTAAATACAAAAGTGATTTCACCCACTGTTTATTCACGTTAATACTTTGCTAGTAGCAAAGTAAGTTTTCACATTGGTCTGTAGATCACTTACATTTTTTGAAGCTGCACACCAAAATTGGCCTAAAAATGATAGAATCCGATGGGAATACTAATATTTAGTATTAACTGGAAACATTCTCAAATTCCTCCTAAAGCAGCTTAGCCCTTTGAACTAATGCGTGACTCCCACACTCACCTGTAATCCACCTGCCAGACCCCCAGCTCTTAGTCACATCTGTAATATTAACTCATTTTTATACTCAAATGTGGGTTTCATTATATTCCTCTAAAAAAACCTCCACAGATGTGATCAAAACTTTGATTTGTTCTTGCTTCTAATTTCCCTTACTTAACTTTCGCCCATTTTCTCTTGTGTATCTGCTGTTTACCTTCCTTTTATCTGCGTCCATGTCTTTCTAATCTGATCTTTCTCTGAAGTTCATACTTTGTCTGTGAGCTTTGGCTACTTTCTCTCTTTTTTGGCTACTTCCTCTGGTGGTTGCATCAGCTGCAATATGAAGCAGCTGTTAGGTCTGTAGTCAGCCAGGGAAGCCTTGTTTGTGGTTGTTGTCCAACACTGGAGGCCATAGCTCCAAGCTCTGGTTTCTCTCTGCTTGCCTTTTTCAAGTTCTTTCTCCTCTTTCTTCGTCTCCTACTATGTCTGCTCTCCTCAGTCTTCTCCTGCTATCATCCGATTCTCTCCCCATCCCACCAGGGGGAGTGAGGAAGTTGCCCACTGGGGTTAAACCAGGACATTCGTTTGTTTACTTTGGGTTTTGCTTAACAGGAACAAAGTTCTCATTGCCCGCCATTAACTGTTTCTTTCTCTTCAGGAGTCCTGGACTCCCCGGGATCTGAGTAAACACAAGTTATTTTCAGAATGGGTTACTGTGTACCTCTTGAGATTGAATTGGTAAGTCTGATGCAGTTTCAAGTGTAAAAATAAGACCAGATGTGTATTTGCCAAAGCAGGCAATGTTAATCTGCAGCGATTTTCCAAAATCTTTAGCAGATCTGGTAAACTGGCCCAAGCATGATTTCATGTGCCTTTTTTGTCTTTACGGTTCTAAGTTGTGCTAGATTTCAGCATAATTACTACTGTAGTTGTGTTTTGACACAGAGATATACATAAAAATGACATGGGAGGAGTGGTCTGTACTTTCTGTCCTTCACTGAGCAACTGAGGAGATTTCTTTGGTTAACAATTTTTGTAAAATACCAGCTGTGATGAATTTGTGAAATTTGCCTGTAAAATACAATGAGCAACTGAAAATCTGTGGCCAAATGGGAATGAAGGAAATGCAGGATCTGATCAAATTCTGCACAAGAGATATTATAAGCTTCAACACTGTGCTGCTTTGCAGGGTCTTTTATTCTCATTTCTAGTGGAAATGGCTGTGCTTTTTTGTTAGATATTTCTTACAATTTTACTTGTATTTTTAGAAAGTAAATATGAAAACAGTTACCAAGAAGGAAGGTTTGGTTTAGTACTGGGTTTTGGTAGGGTTTAGAAGTTTCAACTTTGGGACTCTGAGGCTCCTGGCTATTTTGCTTAGCTAAAATTTGATGCTGAAAACTGTCTAAACACACTTCATATTTTTCTGGGGTTTTTGAATCTGCTTTTAGAGAAGATCATGTAGTTCTGAGTTTTTATTCCAAATCAGAAAGGATCCTAGTTTGAGGATGGTCTTCTGCAAATCAGCGTCTTGTTTTTCCACATGTACCTCAGAGGATCTTGTAGTACAGAGGGCAGACAAAACAAGGAAAAGGTTTTGCTTTCAGGATCACAACAGATCTAGTGGTCTGTTTTGGTAGCAGTCCAGACTTGATGTACAAAGATTCATGGTTATGCTAGTTAAGTTTTCTTCCATGTAATTGGTCATCACTCTATATTCATACAGCAGAACTGCAGAAATTTGTAACAGGCTACTGATGCTAATTTCTTATTGTTATATTTGAAATTTAATTTTACTTTAAAAAACCAACAAATCTTGTCACATTTTTTGCTAGCTGGTCCATAACAGTGTGGCTGAAGTTTTTATGGAGTTCTTTTCTTGCTTTTGTTCTCTTTTGCATTGTACATTTAAATAGATCTCTTTGATGCCCCTTGTGATCTCTTTAAATTGTGTTTTGTTTGTCATTTGGTTGTTTTGGGTTTTTTTTTGTTTAAGTATTTACTTGTAAGAGCTCTCTCTTGTCAGTACAATTTGCAGCAGAAAGCTGGCTCAACTCAGTCAACTGTGCATTTTTATCCAGCATTTCCTGTTAAAGGCAAAACTGTCATGGCTCTTTAGACTTTTATGTGGGTTTGTAAGTCCCACTGAATTCTGTAGGGCTATCTTTAGTACTGACCGACCTTGAATACATTGCCATTACACCTCATTATTCATCACCTTTTCCTCATAATTACTAAGTGTGGTAAAGTATCTCACTCCTCAAAGTACCTTACCATGAGGCATTGAAGCTGATCACTTATTATCTTTATCTCTTTTTTTCTCTTCATTTACTTTTTAGTTCTTAGTAGCACTTTATCTTGTACTGCCTAAACTTAGTTCCTTAGGAGTTGATCAAAAGGTTTTGACAATCCAGATCCCAATACAAGTCTTTAATTGTATTTCTTTACAAAAGAAACAGGGGAAAAAAAAGTAGACCAGATTATAAAATCCTCATAAGGGCACAAAATGTCTTCTGCTTTGTCTTTTTCTTATCTGGCTTGTCTTATTCCTTCCTAATTATCTTGTCACTTGTTTTAATTTGATATTTTTAATGCCACTATGAAACTTGACAGTTTGCTATTGTTAAGAATATATTTCTGGGCCAAATATTCTTCTATTATGAGTCATGGATTTAATGTGAGTTATGTTTTTTTTTTTTTTTATATGAGTCATTTTTTAACTTCTCCACCTTTTAAATATTCTTTTATATTGTTACCACACTTTGCTATTGAAAACCCATTTACTGGATGAATTCAAAAACTTGGCCAGAGCAGATTATTTTGCCAAGTAGGAAAACACTGTTTTTCAGCAGTTAGACTATGTAGAGATCATCAGGGTTTCAAACAGCTAGGTGTATTTTTTGGCTTTTGTTTAATATCTGGGAGTACATACAGAACAGGGGTAAAGTGAACATGAAGAATATCTTTATCTGGATGGGTTGCACCTCTGCCTTTTTCTCATGGAAGTCAGCACCTGGATGTTGTGGTGGAATGTTCTATTACCTGTGCAGCTTTTATAAAGGAGGGAGTGGAAGTGCCATCTGAGGTGCTTCTGGTTTCAGCCCATATTCTGATTTTGTAAGACAACTTCACCTTGTCCTTTCTGGCAGGAACATGAGCAGCCAGAGTCCAGCACATACAGCGTAGGGTGACATTTTTTGTCCTTTACTTTTCTAAATAAAATAAAGACCCTTTGCGTAATGCTTCTGTATGTCAAATCTTGTGGTTTAAAATGGCTATCATTCTGGTTCAAACGGAAAGAAATTAATTGTATTGGATACATAAAATAATCATGCAAGTGTCGTTTCACTGATTACATAGCTTCAGTAAATTCTAGTTTGTTAGCTGGTTAAATGGTGCTTTTTAGAAGCAGTGCTTTATTACAGAGAAGTCTGTTCACTGTGCTAGGCACTAATTCTGTATGGGGAGCTATTAAATATGAATAAAGTCCTGTGATTGTCTAACCAGAGAACCTTAGGAGGAGCCAGTCAGATCTGTTCTCAAAGACATCAATTGTCTTGGCAGTCAGCTAGGATAAACAAGTTATGTTTGCAAGCTGAGGAAGCAGTACAAGGAGACGCCAGAATACAGTGTATTGGCAAATGGAAATAGATTAAGTTTAATCCTTTTATCCAAATATTGTTTCTGATCATCTCCCTCCTAATATAATTTATTAATCACATCATAACTAATTGATTAGAGAAATTTTATTTACTAATTGGGTAGATGGAAATTTGGGATGGTGATTTTGATGAATATTCTGCTTTCTCTAAAACAATCTTTAAAATATGCTGTAAGGGTATTTCCAGGAATATTTTATAAAGATATATATATATATTTAAAGAAACATATAAAACTAACATTTATGCAAATAAAACCTGCTGAGACACAAATGGAAAGGGAAAGAACAGATGAAGTTTGTGTATGTCCAAAAATAACAGACTCTCGGTTTCAAGTCCATGGGTGAAATGTCTCTGGTATCACTAATTCATCTCTTTGTAATAATCAGCCACTGACTTTGGCAAAATATGCAGATCCATGTCAAATTAAGATTTGCAGTGCAAGTGTGAAATGTTTGTTACAGTTAATCAGTAACACTGTTTTGTTCATTAAAGGGGAAACTTTCTGAAGTAGAATTGCAGTTGACTGACATTATCTGCTAAAAAATTGATAATAAAAGCCATGTGTGCTTATGAGAATCCTCTTTGGCGTGCAGTTTGACAGGATGCCTTTTATGAGTTCTTAGTTGCTGTCCTGTATCATAAAGCCTGGTTTACTAATTCAGCAGTTTTATTTTCTATGATGTCCCTACAATCTCCCTACCACCATTTAGACACAATCAGCCTGGAACATGCAAGAGACACAGTGCAGTGGTCATCAGTGTTTCCAAAAAGATACAGCAGACAGTTGTGGAAAAATCTGGGGAACCTCCCACTACCTCCAACAAGAAATGAAAAGGAAAGTTGATAAAGTATTTTCTAAAAATACAGCAGAAATACAGCAGAAATAAACATTAGAGGCTAAAGTTTTGATACATGATGTAGAAGAAGGGATATCTAAGTACATATACTTTAATTACTATCTTAATAATTCATATTCAAATTAAGTAATGTAATATTAATTTTTATGCTCTCCGGGAAGGTACTGACAATATTGAAATATGCTTTCCAACAATGTAGCAGGAACTGAAGCCATGGTAAACTCGTCACATTTGAAAAGTCTGCAGGTGTTCACCACAGGAAATCCTTTGTGTATCAGTGAGATGTTCTGTTTTACTGTAATCTTGTTTTGGCAATTTGACACTACTGATTGTGCAAGTTTAAAAAGTTCTTTAACAGCTCATCAAAATAAGTAGATTAGTTCGTTTTCCTTTTTATGCATTTTTTTCCTTGATCTGCAAATTAAACCTTCTTGAAGATGTCAATGACATGTTTCAATAACTGTGTTTCCTTTTGTTGAATATGTCTAACTAAATTTAACCCAATATAATTTTGGTTTCAGTTGTTAATCCTAGATGCATAATTAGAAATTGGATGGCAGAATCAGCAGTGCAAAAAGCTAATTTGAATGATTTCTCAGAAGTAAAATTATTTCATTCTTTCCTGACATATTTATTTATAATTGGCATAACTGTTAATGACAGTTGTTGCATTTACTTTTTGAACCTTTACTACACTTTGACCAACACTGTACCAATACCAATTACTATTAACAATACTAACAAAATTAGTAATAGTATTACTTATAAATAGTAGCAATTATATTAAAAGTATCATGAATAACAGTAAGCAAAATTTAAGTATAAAAATAGTAAGCAAAAAATTATAGTTTCTGGAGCTAGGAGGGTGCATAATATGAAGTGGAAGAAACTTTTCTTGGTTGCAGGAAAATATTTTTCATAAAAACTTACCCATTTTAATTACTTACAGGTTTGTCTGCTACAGCAGATCTTACAACACCCCTTTCAGAGACAGCAGGCTGCAGAGAGAGCAGGTTACTCCCAGCTTGCGCCAAGGATCTTAAAGTGAGCTGTTCATCCTGAGAGAAATCTGACCAAGCAAGAAAGATCATCAAGATAGATTGAAGCTCCAGCCTTCAAACAGGATCAATGGATCAAGCCACAGGAACTTCTCTCCCTTACACTGTGTGGACTGAAATCTGGTACTCTGCTAGGCAAGACAAAGTGGTCTTAGCAGCTTTATAAAGTCTAAAGATTAAAGAAACGGACCACTATGTATGATTGCATCAACAAATTATATTGGCGTTTATAACTCTGCCTTTTCTATTCAGCTGTGTATTTATTTGAGTGCCAATATTTAAGTTCTGCCAAGCCGTCACACTTAACCTCTCAGAATTCGTGGCTGATCAGGTGGGTCTCAACAGCTTCTAATGGCTGGTCCATTTAAAATCCATCTAAGCTAGTTTTAATAATATGGTATTTTGATGAATGTTTTCCTTGCAGTTACACACTGTTCAAATATAATTGTATTTTGGAAACATAAATGTTCTGAAATCTTTTGCGGAGATGGAACAGAGGATCATCTTACACTTAGACTTTGCCACCTTTTCTCTTTCTGACCTTGTTTTGTCACATTAAACTGCCAAAAAAGATTTAAAGGAAATCTAATTAAATAATGAGCAAAGATGTCTGTCTTGGAAGTGACTTGCCTGCAAATAAACTTTGGTGCCTTTGCCAGTGTCAGGTGCCAGTCAAGCCTGGCCCACTGCTCTTTGAAAGTCTATCTTTTGATAGTATTAGAAAGATTGTTGGCACATGGCTATAAAGCCTCAGGGAATCTTCACTGGTTGAACTTGGAAAAGGACTTTCTTGGAAGTATTTTACTATATATGGAGTTGAGTCAATATGCCTTTTGTATCCAGCCACCTGATGCTGTGAGGGACTAACAAAAATCTTGCAGGGCAACTATTTAAAATTCAACTGGAGCTTGCTATATAGAATCTTATGAGTAACCGGGTGAGACTAGTCTGAGTCCTGTGTCTCGTTATTTATCCTTGTTTGATATTCCAATTTCACAAAACTTCAACCAAAATTAATGCATAAGGAAGCAGGGCTAGTGTTCATGCTTTAAAATTTAGTTACTTCTTGACATTACCTTGACTCTTACCAAATCCAAAACCAATTGTTTTAGAATCTCCAAATTTCTGGAGTGCCACTTGAATTTTGAAATAGAGGCTATCAAGTGGTGTAATCACCATTTCACAGATCTATCTCTAGAAACGTAACTAGAGTGGAAAAAATATAGTATTAGAAATCTTTCAGTGACTAAAAAAATATTTGAATGTCTTTACTTCTTAACCATAATCAACAAACTTATTCAGAATGGTTTCCTCTCAGAAATACAGCTGTTCAAGTATAAATACAGTTGTAATGTAAATAATAGTATGATAATGTGAGGCATAGCATAGGTATTTAAATATTTTTCTGAAGTCCAGTGTGAGCAAGTGACACAGGTTCAGCCTGGGTTAGCATTCTTTCTGCAGGTCATAAGTGCTCTTCTGCAACCATTGGGATACTGTTTGAGCTGGCAGTACTTCCAGATAAGAGGAGTGTGCTGCTGGGGGAGGCTGACTTTCTCAACCTACTGAAACATTGCTGTTGTTGTCTCTTCACAGATATGTACAAGCAAAACAGCATGTTGTGATGAAATCTGTGAATGCCAGCGTTACCACCTGCAGTGGAATGAGTTACACTACAGCTAGGTAATGACAGCAAGGTGAATGTATTTGTGCCTGCAGGGTAAATACAGCATCACTGCGGCTTGGGCCCTGGTTTCCAGTTAGGTGAAAGGAAAGAACTCTGTGCTGAACCAAACATCTGTTTAGTTTTGTGTGTGAACCAAACATGGCTGCCTGTACATCTTCACCTCATGGAATAACTGCGTAAGTACAAAGCATTTTTATACTGCTTTTTCATTCAAAATGTTTTGTAAATGTTAAATCCCATTAGTAACAGTAGCTATGTTTCACCAATAGTTCCATGTAAAGAAAGCCTAAAGCACCACAATATAAAACCAGAACATCATGAATGGGAGCTCTTTTTACAAGCAGTGATAGGTACTTCCCACCGTGTTCATTATGAGGCTTTTCTCAGGTTCTTCAAAACCATCTGAAAGAATGAAGCAAGCCCTGACAATTGGTTTCACATATTCCTCTGGTTGCAGGGAGTAGGTCAGCTACTTCTCCAGGAGTTCATTCATGGATTCAGTCATGTCCTCTTACCCTGTTTTACTGGAAAATCTGCCATTTCCCCCTCCCGGTTTTACCGTGCAGTTCACATTGCTTGTAGTAACTATTCTGATTTTGTAATAGTCAGTACTTACTGTTAATGGTGAAAAAACTGTGTTAGGATATTCTGCAGGACCATGAGAATTCATAAGACTTAACAACACTGAATCTGTAGCAATAGGACAAGGGGCATGGGGTTTAAACTTAAACAGGGGAAGTTCAGGTTGGATATAAGGAAGTTCTTTACTGTGAGGTAGTGAGGCACTGGAACAGATTAACCAGAGAAGTGGTGAATGCTCCATCCCTGTCAGTGTTCAACGCCAGGCTGGACAGAGCCTTGGGCAAGATGGTCTAGTGTGAGGTGTCCCTGCCCATAACAGAGGGGTTGGAACTGGATGTCCTTCCCAGCCCAAACCATTCTGATTCTCTCTCTTCTGTTTCACTCTCAGACAGAAAGTGCATGTTTCCCAATTACTTTGAGACCACCAATAACAACCCATAAATAATAGTTCTCTCCCATAGTTTTGCCACATGAACCATTTAAGTTTCTACTTTTCTACTCTCAGTGCCAGACTGTGCATGAAAACTGCATGCAGAAGTTATCTCAACACTACCTTTTAAGTGTGTTTTGTAACAGTAGAGAAATGAGCCCACGTCATGCTCAGCATTTAGTACCACCTCCCTTTCCAATTCCAGGTTTTCATCATTATGGTTTACTATGACAATGTAACCATTAATACTGTGTTGCATGATACATTCCCTAAACCCCTTGGCTTCCATCTGCAGTTCTGAAGCTGCCTCTTCCTTCACATTACATAAACACAGCAGAGGATGCAAGAGCAGATGGGGAATAAAAGTACCGTGGCTGGTAATCAAGGAGGTGTTTACCTGTACTCTCTTCCTCTTTCTGTAGCAGAGGGCAGATCTGAGGAGCAGTAGTGTTAACCCCCCACACGTAGGCTTTTCCACGGCTAACCTTTCTAAACCTAAGGACTGATGGAAAAGTGGTCTCTTGAAGTTGGTCTTTCTTCCACATCAGTAATGGAAGAGTCCAAAGACAACAGCTGCTGAGTCTGCTTCCAGTTGAGGTATGGAGAGAGGTTAAAAATAACATGCTGCAATTTCAGGTCTTTTCACTCTAAAATACTGTAATCTCCAGTGGTGTACATACTATGGCGATCTGCGGGAATTGGGCAATTTCATGTGGCAGTAGTTTAGATAGAGGTGGAAAGATTAATTTCTATCTTTTACAAATGCTTTGATTTACAATCTTGGAAAGAAAGATCTTTTTGTGCTTTGCAGCATATTTTTATACCAAATAAAGCCAGATAATTGTGTATCATTAAGATAGTAGCTCTATTCTCTGAATGGAGTTTGAATACTTACATTTCAGAAATTCAGTGCAACCATGTACATACACAAAATAGTTGATAGAGGTCTAATCATCACATCATTTTAATTGATTTCTGGAGTTTTCTGTGGGTTCTTTTTGTTTTGAAGAAAGCTTAACTTTTTCTTTTGTGTAAGATTGTGTGAGTTATGATTGACTGCAGATGTAAAATGTATAAAATTGAGTTTATTGTGCTGTAACAAAAGAGAAGGGAGGAAATAGGGCAGGAGGCTGAGCATTCTGGTGAGCAGAGTGAATGCTAGGAAAGCCATGTGGAAGTCTTAGCTCTTTCTGAATGCAGAGAAACCAGCTCATTGTGCAGCATTTCTCTATGGATATGTCCTGCTTTAGTTTGATGCTGGGTGTATATTTCGTAAAAGAAAATTCATTTGATTTCAAAATAATTGGATAGCAGACAGCTGTTGTCACCCAAGTATGCTGAAGATGCGCACTGTGTTAATACCTTATCAGAAAATGAAACTCAGCTCTTTAGCATTCAGTGATCTGCATAATGCTTCCCTCAGTTATATATAGAAATCCACTGGAAAAAAATAATCTGTTTTTATGAACCCTCAGTTTTAACCCTCCTACTTTTAGCTAGTTAGTATTTTTTTTCTCCTGCACTTGGAACTAAAGCGTGTACTAAGCTTGTGGGCTTTCCACTGGTCCTTCCAGGAGCCTGTCCCTTCACTCTTAACTGCTTTGAGCAGGTACTACCATCTCCTTATGTTGAGATGGTCATGTTTTGCCTTTCACTGCTCCAGCTTGTCAGGGGCTGATTCCCAGATACTGAGTGTTCTTGGTTTGTGCTTTATCATAGCAAAGCCCTGGTCTTTGCTGTCTTGTGGAGGACTACACTCATGCAGCCACCAAAAAGTGCAAACGCAGTAGGGACCAGATGAACAAAAGCGGGGCAAGCCAGCCAGTACTGCTGCCTGTACTTGGATAACAGGGTGGCTCTTTGTGATGTGACCTTGTGGATAATGTGGAAGATAATGGTCCACAACTTGTAGGTGAAGCAGCACCTCAGTGTCACACTTTCAGACTCTACCAACATTTTCATTGATGTCAGTCAGTGCAGAGACTGCAAGGTGTCTGTGTGGGGGTGAAGGCCAGGCCTTGATAGCCTAATACACCTTGGAGAGCCAGAAAAGTCCCCTACCTCTTCCAGGGTTGGTCAAATGCTTCACCTGAACCAAAGACCTCACTGGAGAGCAGAGCCAATGCAGGAGCATGCGGTGTAGCTGTACTGGCATGGTGGAGGGGGTAGGCCACCTTCAAACTGCAGCAAACAGATTTTTAACACATACAGACAAAACCTCTTTAAAATACTTGAAGTGGTACCAATTGCCAGTAAAATGCCTGTTCATTAACTATGACACTTTGTGCAGATATAAAATAGAAGCTATTTTTATTTGAGAACTAATAATGAGTGCTGCCTAAATGAACAACAGAGAATTAAAATGGGAGAACAAATGGAAAAAAAAATGTAGGAGGAGACATTCAGATCAGGTACAAGATAATTACAAAGTCTTTGAGAAGCCAGACTATTTCTAGGTACAGAATGAAGACAAATGTTAACCAACAGGAAAAAGAAAATCCTGCTTACCATGAGAAACACAAGATTTTGAACTAAATTTTTCTTTGTCTAAGATTAACCAAATTAAATCTGATTTAACGCAGCAACTGTGAGTGCTGACAGGTATGACTGGAGTTATACATGGAAGCAGGAGTGTATAGCATTTGGGGTGACCATCTCTGGAAATGGCCCTGGTCCTGCCTTGCATCTCAGAATGATCTAGCTGAAGTTTTACTTCTTAAGACAGACTATTTTTGAAAAAACATTGGCATCTTTTTTATTGATAAAACAAAACACCAAAACAACCCCCACGGTTGGGGGTTTTCTCATAAAGAACCTTTAAGGGGAATTCTGTGAAAAGGGATCTTTGCACTTCTCAAAATTCACACAACACTCTTGCTTTTTTTGTTCAGCTCCAACTCTACTAGAGAGGCAGGCACAGTGTTCGCACACTGGCTGGCTCTGTGAGCGCTGCTCACCCCTGGCTGTCCTTATGGAGTGAAGCAAGACTAGAGCCAATTCTTACCTCAGCCTGATGGCAGAATGGTAGCTAATAATGGAGGGGTAGGAGCAGAAGAGGCAAGTTATAGAGACAAAGAGATGGAGAGAGAGGCACCCCATCTTACTTCCTGAGACCCCCCCCAGGAGGAACTCTGAAGGAGAATTCCTCCTGGAGGAGCCTTGATCCGGCACAACTTTACCATGCTGACTCACAAACAGCTATGGCTTGAAGTTCGCCTGCTTCCAGAGTTCAGGAGTTGCTGCCCCTTTTCTTCTCAAGAGCTTTCATTAGATCAGACATGAAATCTGCCTGCCTGCCTCCACCCCCAATTGGAAGTGGCCCAGCTGACTGTGGCTGTCCAGCTTGTCCAGTGTTTTCCAGCCTTTTTGATGGAAGTGGCACAGGTTTCTTTGTCGGAGGTGGTGGCTTAGTGGAGACGGGTGGAGGTGGAGGGGGTAGTGGCATGTCTCCATTACTGCCTGCTGGAGGCTGGTGGTGGTGGTGGAGGCACAAAATCAGGAGGAGGTTCACAGAAGTCAGACGGTGGTGGTGGAAAATCAACCTTCAACACAGGTGGTGGTGCTGGAAAGGTGTCTGGATCTGTTAGGAAAATGCCGCTGTCTCGTTTGACTTTGGAGGGTAGAATTGGTGAAGCAGAAATAGCAGATGACCGCCTTTCTGGTGGAGGAGGAGGCTGCAGCGAGTTCCTCTTACTCAGGAATTTCTGTGGCCTCATCACTGGCTGCGCCAGGCCAGGTGCACTGATGTTATTTGACTTAGCCTTTAATAAGCAGAAGGAATAAAAGGACAAGACACAGTCAGTGCACGTGTAAAACTAATACCACTGCTTGAGAACAGTGAAAGATGTGAAAATACATGAGAAGAATGCAGTGGACAGACAGCAAAATGAAGTATAGTACGTTTTGCATGAAGAGTGCAAGTAGTATTTTGTCTTCTTTCTGGAGCTGCCCACAGAGCTTTGAAAGTATTCATAATGCTTTTGAGTGCTTTTAAAATCTCAAAGAACTGCAGTTACTAAGACATGTAAAGATATTTTCTTGATCTTCCACCCTGCTGTTTATTTCCTGAGAACATGAAGACTTAAATAAAAATAAAATCTGTGCTGGGTTTTTACATCCAAAAATAATGAGCAAGATTTGAGAACACGAAAAGCAGATGTAGTTTTGGCTCTTGTATCTCCACCTCCTGTTCTAGCAGCAACTGCTGGATCGCTGGGTAAAGCTAAAATAATGAAGTCACCTATCTCTGCCAAACTCACTAGACACAGCAGCAGTGAACTGGGAAGAAGATGGACAGATTTGGGAATATGAAGTTTACATGCCTGTATCTGCTGTCCCAAGCACTTTGTAGCATGGTGTGAAGCATTCACCTGCAGGAAAGCACCCTGGGAGGCCCCCTCTGTGCAGGAGGGTGAGCACTGCCAAGCACTGGGAAGAGGCACTTGAAAAGCCCCATCTGTCACAACTGTGCAGTGCACAGTATAGGAAAGATGCTTCAGTAGTTACCTGGCAAGGGCCACTGATAAGCTTGGGGAAGGTGTCTTTTGTCTGCTAGGGCAAGGCACAGGTACACGCTGCACCCACTTTCAAATCAATAGTGTGACAAACAGGTCCCTGAAGCTGTGAAGTTGTAGCCATGTTTGCAAGGTCACAAGGCAATCAAATCCTCTGACAACTTTTTTGAAAGAAAAATGAATCAAAGCATCCATCATATAAGTTGAGAAAAATAAAATGCAGGATAGCAATCATGGAGATGTTTATTCGATAAAATTTTATGCGGCTTTTATTTTAAGTTGTTAACTCTGACCATAAATAAAGCCCAGTTGGTGATATCTGAATATAATTTGCTCTTCTTTTTTTCAGGTAGCAACTAGTAGCTGTTTACAGTTACTACATACACACACGCTATCTGTTCTTGTAAACCTGTGTAGAAGTCTGCTGTCCTGAAAACAAAGCTTTGTAACACATGCATTTCTAGCTATGCTAATTTATCAAGTTAGCCCCAGCTAGCTTAGTGCTCTAACTGTAGCACAGTGCACCCTGAAAGACTTCAGCTTGCTCCCTTGGTCCCAGGCTTGCAGAAGCTGAGAGATGAAGAAAGCAATGTGTTTTCTTTAGCAGAAGCAAAGTGCTCTGCAACCCTGCAGTCAGCAGTACTAATGCTGGCATTAGCTAAGTATAACTTCTAAGCCTTCTCTTCCTCACTCTCCTTGCCTACAAAGATGGAAGTAAATGAGACACAGGAGGAGGGAACCACTGGCTGAGTTCTGAGAATGTGACCTGTTACAGAGGAAGTAAGGTTCAGAACAGAGACACAGATCTTTTTAAAGGAGGAATGCTTTTAAGACAGAAACAAGAAGCACGGGACACATAATGCAGGTGGCAGAAAAATCCTACAAATTTCATTTCACTTGTCCTGTAGACTTTATGCACGATGGAGGGAATGAATAATGAACTGCAAACATATGCAGGGTTTGTTTTTTCTGCAGGGTGTTTCTGAAGTCCTCACACTGTACCCTACTGATATTTTTACAGCCAGAGATGGTGCAAGTAGTCAAAATCTGGAGCTTAACAAAGGAATTCAGTTACAGCCTAATGAAAACATAGTATCTTCACACTTTCTCCTTTCCTACTCATTCATCTTCAGCTGTGCGCAGTATTCCCTGCTGAAAACAGTACTATATATCCTTTGTGTTACTAAGGCAAGACCTGTTTGCTGGTAGACACAGGAAACGGCCCTGAGGTTCTGGCAGTACAGACTCTCTGAGACTGTCCCAGTAGGCACATCCCTATTCCTGCTACATGAACTCACAGCTTGTTCAGAAGAATAAAACTGATGGGTGACTGTGCCTTTACCTCCTGTCAGTGGCTCCTTGCTTCTGTGCTATAGGCACACCATTTGCAGTGTGTAAAACCCAAACAGGGCAGCAGGGAACCAGCTACTTTGCCCAGGAGCCAAATCCTTGTAATAACAGTACACTGTGAGTGGGAAAGACAGTGTGTGAAGAAAAACAAACTTGAAGAACTGTTTCACAGGTGACATTTAACTACTGCACTGCTTGTAACTGCTCACCTGTACCTCTGATGTGTCCACTTTCTTCTGAGTTTCTGAAAATTCTTCACTGGAATGACAAACAATTTGGGGAAGCTGTCCATTTGACTGAACAGCACCTGTGACAGGGAGGGGAGACAAAGGAAAGAGAGTGTTATATTTTCCTGGTATTAAGCAGATCAGAGAATAGCAAACTAAGAAAAACATCTTTACAACTTCCACCAAGCAACCACTTGTTACAGGTTTCTTATACATAATACAGTAAAATCCACGAGGATGTCTGTTTCCTACTTCAGGCTTAGTTTGAAACTTTTCATATTCAGTTCATTATCAACTGGAAAGTAAACATGAGACCTTACATCAAAACTAGTAAGTCTCCACATGATAAAGGCCACATGCCTCCACAGTTGTAGCTGACAATCCCTACAGGAAGTACATCTGAATAAAGCAACTTACTTAATCCTTCAAACAGTGTAATATTGTGCCGGAACATAACATACACTGTTTTTTTTAGTATCTAAAGACACACACAATGAGGCAGAGAGACAAAAAGTATTGCCTGAGATATGCCTGGCACTTGGGACACTTCAGAACCACAGACTATACTGTTTGGGGTATACATGAACACACAGCTAAAGCAGTAGTGACCATGGACTACAGGCTACACAGGATGTGAGAAGTTCCACATGCCTTCCTAAGCATTGCTTTTGGCTGCCACTGAAGTTAACAGAGTACAGTTCCCAGCTAAGGTCACAAGGACTAGTTTTCTATAGCATATTTTAGTCTATACTGAAATCAGCCCATACCAATAGCTATACAGCCATTTGAAAGCAGAACAGAAGAAAACATGCTTTACTCTATTTCCAAACCATGAGCCAACAACTACTCACAGTCAGGCAGTTCAGGTTATAGTATTATAGTCAGGCTCCAGGTTTTATATAGGGCAGTAATAATAACTGTTAGACAGAAAGAATCAGTGACTTGCCTCAATTATAACACTAATGATCCGCCAGAGATATTTCCATAGAGACAATACACATGACTAAAAGCTTTCCAGGCTACTTAATCATTTACTGGGATCCATTAGCTAAGATTAGCAGTATATTTCATGATCACATACAGTGTTCTTTGATCAAGGCCTCAATCCTGGCCATATCCACTACAGACTGCAGCATCAGCACAGAGCCCTGCTGGCCAGCCACTTCTCTTCTGCAATCAATACCAGAACACAAAATGCTCCAAGGCTGTCTCATCCACTCTCATTAAAATACCCCCCCTCACAGCCAACAGAAAATCCCTTGACTTTGAACAGCCTGTTATTGTTCAAAATCTCTCTCCCCATCCCAAATGTGCATGTATTACCGTGATCTGACTCCAAGGAGTAGTAGAAAGATCACCTTCTTACATGTACTGAGAAAAAGACAAACTGAAGCCCTGGTAAGGTGTTTGGAGGATTTTGAGTTGTCCATGTGAAAAGTCAGAATATTAACTGCCAACACAGATTTTGACTTTGCCTGTCTTATGTAAGTACTTAGCCAGCATCTCCCTCCTAATAAATACAACATAAGCATGTAAACTAAAAACATTCATGCAAGTTACAGCTCGTATCATGCACTTTTCTATCTGTACCATGATAAAATAGGTAACAGCAGTATGATTAAGCTACTGGAAAAGTAAAGTTAAAAAATAACCCAATCATTTCATACTCTGCATTCTTTCCCAACACCCACATTATAATCACACATATGAGTGAAAGGCTGGGAAAGAGAGTGGCTCACCCTATAATAATCTCCGAAATGATCATTCTCAGAATGAGATCCCACTCGTTGCTTTCACTCATTGGAAGAAAAGCTCTGATATAGCCAGGGTAGAGACGGGCAAACAGAAAACTTTGAGGCGTGGTAAAATGTAGAGGGAGGATAAAGCATTTGTATTCAGATGCCAACAGAAAAAAAAAACCTTACTGAATTATGCAGATTTAAACTGACCTTCGGTGGACTGTCTTTGGATTCTCTAAGTGCTAACTTTAAAGTGAGAGCTCTGCTGCTAGAGCAGTTATAGACAGATCTGTCTATACTGTCTACACTGAGCTGTCCAGAACAAAACATTATCTTGCGGAATGAAGAGACAGTTTTCTGAACAAAGACTATGTTCAACGCTGATGATGACAGAAGGCGGCAATAAACGTGATTTCAACTGCTGGGTCATCACTGGTACCTGCTGGTAAGGATCCTGCAGGGGCAGCTGGTTCCACTGTTCCTTGATTTGCCCACCGAGAGGACAAGCCAGCCTTCTTCACTGCACATTTGTAATTCTCATATAGCAGCTTGCCATACTGCAAAACAAAGCAATACAATAAGCATGGTATTAAGCTTGACAGAGGCCAAGCACTCATTTTGCTATTGGAAAACTTTTCTGACCCTATTCCTTCCCATCCAGTTTTGTTTAAAAAAAGCTTTCTGCAAGTGGTGTGCCTATTTCTGCACAGGGCCAGGTGGAAAGCATCTCCCTAACAGCACAATAAAATACGAACCCCCGTGACCAGACAAAGTCCTACCGATATCATTCTCACGTTTTATGTTCGTTTCAGTATCTGTAAGAATCTTGAAACTTGGCTTGAAAACCAAATGTTCTCAATAAATATCTTTCTCCAATGCTTTCCAAGTATTACATTTTCAGACTGGAGTCTTGGGACACTGAATCCTGGGCTCCAGAGCAAACAGCTCTCTCAGTGTAAGATACAAAATAACTCAATGACCATCCCAGGCCTTTGTTGGATGCCACCCTGCAGCAGAACTGGCAGAAAAGAATATATACCTAACAGGAGCAGGTCTGTTTAGCCAGACACAGCCAGTATAATAGGCTACACATAAATCCATCTCCCTTAATGTTTTGTGCAAAACAAAGTGGGCTGTGAGTTAAGACCTTTTGAAGAGGGTGAGGCAGACAATATGGACAGAGCTGTCTGAAAAATGTCTCAGCTGGACTGACCAGAGCTTGCACACCTTTAGCCACAGGCCAGTTATTATTGTGCCAGATAACTGTGGAGTAAGTTTTATGAGTACATGAGTTTTATAGCTACAGAATTCACCCGTGTTAATGAGAAACACACTGATAACTAAGATACAGGAACATTCAGCAAATCCATCCTGGTCATGCCCTTCTACTCTTTCTTCCTAGGGCAAAATTAGCATAGATGTTCCTTCTAGTCACAACATTTCCAGTTGAGGTGCTGACAGTCAGTAACATGCGGAAGACAAGATGATTTTACAGAAACCACATTTTAAGTAAATGTAATTGTAATCTCACCTTGGCAATTCTTATTCCTGTTACCCACTGATGCAGGGTTGCTTGATCATCACAGCATAAGTACTTGATATATTGTGATTCCTTTTGAATCTGGGGGTGCTGAAAGATATTAATGCATAAAATAAGACAAACATTGAAATCAAATCACTATACAGAAGTATGAAGGCACCACCCAGTGACCTCTGTGAGAACACTGCCTCTAGGCATCATGTTAACAGGGAGATGACTTGGGGGGGGAAAAGAAAGGCAGCAAAACCTAGAGCATAATAAAATAAAAAAGATGTTGGTTATGAACTATGCATGAGTTGCCACTGGCAGCACTTGCCCGAAATAATTTTAATGCATTGTGATATGAATTCAAGGGCTACAGAAATCTAGCAGTGCTGTAGAGTTCAATGAAGTCTACAAATGGTATGGTTCGTCTAACGTGCAATGTATAAACACTGGAAGGAGGTCTGTTTCTCATTGTGGTTTGCCATATGTAAGGCATCGAGACTGAACATAATCAGTTTTCAAAGAGTATGTTAAATTTGTTTAAGCATGAACTTGCAGCTGAAACACATTTTTCCTTCCAACTGACTGCCTTTCTCTGGGCCAAGTTCTAGCTTTCTTCCTATACATTTTTATTCTGTTTTACTCTTGCTGTTGTTTGCCAACAGTTATGTAAAACTGCCGTGTGTTCTAGATGGAGGATCACTCAAACTACAACACCATTAGAAGTAATCTTTTTCACTTGTTTGTACCAGGAACCTTTACATTTTTAAACGTTTTTTGTTCTTTTGGACAAAATTTAGGATCTCTCCTGCTTACTGACTAATGTAGTACTGGTATGTGGTGACAAACCGCTGCAACTCAAAGATGACCAAGATGCCAGGCTGCCTACTTGCCTGAGACTGAACATCCTCTCTAAGTCACTGAATGAATCTGGTTTCCTACTACAGCAGAGAAGGCTGTAAGTCTTTATAGCTTGGATGGACTAATGTACTGCCATCTCTTGATACGCAAGGAAAAAAATGAAATCAAAGGAAAAGGCTTCATTATCCCTCATTCATGTGTTCATTTCTATCCATCTTCTTATAAGTAACAGGTGCACAGTCAGTGAAGTAATGTGAATGCACAAAAGAACATCCAAATATGCTCTGAGGATTCACTATTGTCAAACCACTCTTTTCAGCCCATGCAGTAAAAAATTCAAATGTACCTCCGCATAGCAGCAAGGACCCTGCTTTTATACATACTGTTAAGCCCCCAAAGCAGAGCAGTGCTGGACATAGGGAACTCAGCAAGACCCCTTGCAGCACACAGTACTGTGAGCAGCTCCAGCCCAGGGCTGATGTAGAAACCAGATATCTCCTCGCAGGCACCCGCCTACCAGTGGCTGGGGCATTCCCAGCACAGAGGTCAAGCCGTGGCCACAGCTGGGTGACCCAGGGGCTCAAAAGCAGTGCTGAACACAGAGGTCTCACTCCTCAGCCCTGTGTCCCCGTTCCCTGCTCAGTGCTGCATGCACCAAGCTTCCCTTGCTTGCTCTGACCCAACTGTCCATGAGTCCACACTGCGATACGAAGAAAGAGGAATTGGTTGAGTTATATTTAATTCCTTTCATCATGCTGTAGTTTTGGTTGGTTTGTTTTTTTTAACTCAGCAGTAGACAGCATGGCCTCACATACAGCATGGGGATAATGAGCACTGTGGCTTGGGGAGACAAGTACGAAGGGATGAATGAGAGGATGGGACTGCACAAGTCAAGCATAGCTACCAAATTCCTGTATCAGATTAAGGAGCACACTCGTGAGGTGGGCTGATGCCAACCTGACGAAGGTTAACCATGACAAGTGCAAGGTCCCACACCTGGGTCACAGCAATCCCAGGCACAGCTACAGGTTGGGCAGAGAAGAGATTCAGAGCAGCCCTGAGGAGAAGGACTTGGGGGTGTTGGTTGATGAGAAAATGAACATGAGCCAGCAGTGTGCGCTCGCAGCCCAGAAAGCCAACCATATCCTGGGCTGCATCAAAAGGAGCGTGACCAGCAGGTGGAGGGAGGTGATCCTGCCCCTCCACTCTGCTCTCCTGAGACCTCACTTGGAGTACTGTGTGCAGTTCTGGTGTCCTCAACATCAAAAGGACATGGAGCTGTTGGAACAAGTCCAAAGGAGGGCCACGAGGATGATCAGGGGACTGAAGCACCTCCCGTATGAAGATAGGCTGAGAAAACTGGGGCTGTTCAGCCTGGAGAAGAGAAGGCTGCGTGGAGACCTCATAGCAGCCTTCCAGTATCTGAAGGGGGCCTATAGGGATGCTGGGGAGGGACTCTTCATTAGGGACTGTAGTGATATGACAAGGGGCAATGGGTTCAAACTTAAACAGGGGAAGTTTAGATTGGATATAAGGAATAAATTCTTTACTGTAAGGGTGGTGAGGCACTGGAATGGGTTGCCCAGGGAAGTTGTGAATGTTCCATCACTGGCGGTGTTCAAGGCCGTGTTGGACAGAGCCTTGAGTGGCATGGTTTAGTGTGAGGTGTCCCTGCCCATGGCAGGGGGGCTGGAACTAGATGATCTTAAGGTCCTTTCCAACCCTACTATTCTATGGTTCTATGGTTCTAACTGTGAGGAATAAAAACCAAAGGCATATTACTCTTCAGGGGTCTCACAGTGACAGGTATCTCCCACTACAGTGCTGTGCGTAACTGTGTTACAGCTCCGTGAATGTTTGAACTCAGCTGCTCACACAGATCATACTTTACCATTTTTCTGCAAACACATAGCTAGCCATCTCCCTTGGACAATGAACATTCACAGTCTACTTTCAGGCCATGGCTACATTAACCTCTTTGCTCTTGGACACTCTCAAGGTGAGAGCTAGGGACATCACACCATGCAAGCCCAGAGATGCCAGTTCTTTGTCACCAGGTGCCTTAACTGCAGAAAGGGCACCATGTTCATGCTATGGAGCTGTGCCTCACTGATCTGGTCCGCTCACACACTACCCCTTCACAGTACAGGGCTGTATCCTGCTGCTGAACACCTATGCCACATATCAAACAGAGACAAGTAACCAGGGCTCCTGGACAAACAGCCTTCTCCTAGCTCCCCAGCATCTGCCTGTCTCTGTCTTCAGCAGCCAGAATGCTGCTCAGTGGGCTTCACTACTGCAACATGTGGCCAGGACACAATGCCTGACAATCCTTATTTCCTTTCACTGTTTCTCCATTATGTGACCGAACACCGCGAAAACCATTAAAGAATTCATTGGAATGGTATCTTTAAAAGGGAACTGAAAGCAGACACTTCTCTGTTTAGCAGAGTAGGTCCCATATACCTGGTTACATTACCACCAATAGAACCAAAACAACCAGCAGCTGCAAGCAAAGACACTGCAACCCTGGGTAAATTCAGCTCGTCAAGTACTTTTCAACCCGCGACTAACCATTTTGCTCCAGTGTGTAAGGTCCTACTGAACCCAGCAGATGGCGTCCAAAGCTTTAAGAAATGCCAAAAGCAAGGACTCTTTTTCAGGACAGTGAAGTCCAATGGGTCTACGCATCTCCCCTCAAACACTACACCTACCAACAGCTTCTTACTACAAGGAAAGAAAAAAAAAGCAGAAAACACCCCCTTTCATAATTCAACATACAAATAATAGATTATTATTAAGGTATTATAAGATAATTCATACAGACATCTGGAAGAAAGTGCACACCGTATAAACAGGGCAGCGGTAGACATGGCACAGAGCAAGCTAGGTTACAGTGCTGCACGTAGACACAGCCCTGCCATGGGGATCTGCTGATGGGGATCCTGGAGGGGCTGCCATGAGCCTCTTCTCTGGGGCACCCTACAGAAATACCAGTTTCACAAGAGCACCCGTACTGTGGCAGATCAAAAGTCCTTGTACCCAGCATTTCGACTTTGACAGTCACCACAAATGGGTACTGAAGGAGGAGAAATGACAAGCCTATATGATACTTCCTTCACTGTACTCTCCCTGTCTGCATCTATTCTCAGGTCGGGATTTCCTGAGCCAGATGGGGTTTCTCCGTGTTTAGGTTCTTCAGTGGACCTCTCCTCCAGGTACTTCAGCTTTTTATTGAGCCCAAAGAGAGTTCTGGCGTCCACAGTATTTTGTAGAAGAGCCACCTCTGAACCTGACTGCTACTAGCTATGTGTGATACTACTGCGTCAGAAGAGACATTGTATGGCTGACCCCTATCCACACCTCTCCATGCTGCTCCTGAGTTTAGATCTGCACCATATTCCTCGCAAGTTGTCTCCTTTCCAGCCTACAAGCTTCTAGCCTCTGCAGTCATTCTTCAAATCAAAGTAATTCCTTACCTCTGCTTATCAGTATTGCTCCTCCTTCATTCTTTATTATATCCTCTTTGGAATGAGAGGACCAGAACTGAACAGGTTGAAAGAAAACCATTGACTTGTGCCATGGTATGGCAATGTTTGCTGTTTTATCATCTATGCCTTTCCTGATCATTCCTAATGCTTGATCTGCATATCTGACCACCACTGATCACTGAACCGCAGCCCCACAATGGTCTTCCAGAGCTCTTCAGGCTGCCCTTTCCTCAATGATCTGAATTATGTATCAGCAGCAGCAAGCTTCCTCACCTGGCTGCCTACCCTGTCTACTAATATTTTGAGACTGTGGGGTTCTCACCACCCTGAGAAGTTGAAAGGGAATTGCCAGTGAACAAGGCTAGAGTACCCCATGCCAGACAACACGGGAGTTATTTACTGCCTACACTCTAGCCTATCTTCTACTAACTATTGTCTCCACTGGGCAATCAATCCTAACTACTGACATTCACCAGTGGGGCCTATTCCAAATTACCCCAATCAGTTCCTTGATTAAATTACTCCAATCAGTAACCATGATTAAATGCAGAGTCACAAGTATATTCTGCCAATTAGGGACCAAACTAGCAAGCTGCTGAACACCCCGTTCTCACAAGTGAAGTTCAACACCTCAAAGCTCTGCATGCAGTCTCCATCTTCACTTCGTAACAACTAAGAACTGTATTGCCTTTCACCTCCCAGGAAGCAGCAGCAGCGCTGGCTCTCCTATGTTGTAACTTTAACAACGACACAGAAACCACAACTTTGTACTGGCCCCATAGCCCAGTGAGGTTGACTGGAAATACCTCTGTTACCTCTCCCAGGCTTTGGTCTAAGGAGGAATGTTCCATGCTGCCAGTGAAGAGGCTGCCTATCGCACCCATGTGTAAGGCCAGACCACAGGACCAAACACCAGCAGCAGTAAACTTAGCACTGAAGGTTTATACCTGTAAAAGATTATTAGAAAGTGGCTCAGATGGAGGCGTTTGGCTTCCTGTGTTTTCAGACACATGAAGCATGCTGCTTTGAATTGGGAGGTACAGTGTTTCAGCCAAGAACTGTCACACCCCACCCTCACTCGGGAAGAACTGTACCATACTGAATTACTTTGGCAGTACAAATGGCAGAAGTCCCTGCTGCCGACATTGACCTTTACAAGCTCAACTCTCCATTAAAAACATCAGGTCACATGCAAAGTCTATTTGATAGCACACAAAAATGCTGACTCAGGATAATCAATGCAGAGAAGAATCCGGACAGCTGAAGGCCCCTGGAAATGATGACTTGGTGTGAAGATCCATGTGCACCAAATTCCTCCTTCCATAGCTCCTGTGTCTCAGGATGGTTGTTCAGTACAGTACACAGACCTAGGAGCTGCAGTCACCATGCAAGTCTGGTTTTGCTTATCTAAATTCAGAGCCCCTGTAATAACCTCTCTGTGGGACTAACAGAGGTCATAACAGTGTCAAGCATGACAGTGATGTGAGAAATACTGTATTTTTTGGCAAAATAACACTGACCTCAGTATGCCACACCTTATACATTTCACGCATAAAGATAAATCATTTTGTTACATGGTGCATACCATGCCCTGAAAAGGTCAATAAAATCATCAGGCAGCAAAGTGAAAACATCTCCTCTGGAAAGGTTTAGCACCTTTGCCTCCAAAACACGCAGCACCAAAATGACTTATGAAAGGCCACTGGTTAAAAAGCAACCACAGAGGAATCATAGTCTGAATGAAAAGTGGCAATATGCAAATAGAAAGGGAAGCCAGAATTTTTCTCACAGAAAGAAAAATGGAACAGTGCTTTGAAATAACACACTGTATTAAAATGCAACATAATTTGACTACAGCAAACTTTTTTCTCCCTCAACGTCAAAATGCTCAGTACTGAAGAATTAGTTGCATCATGGGGCCTGATTTCTGGAACTGTTGGTTCTTTCCAGTTACATATTAAGGCCTGAGCACCTCAAACACCAGGCAGCAGAAGGATGTGCTGTGCTCCACCTTGAAAAGCCCTGAAAAGGTTTGGACCAGAATCTGGTGTTCTTCTCTGACCTACTGCCTCCTCTCTGAGCATCACTGTCTAGAGATAAAGAAAGCAGAAACACTTGGATATAAAAAGCTTTTTTTGGATAGGTTTGAAAAAAATATTTGTGCACAGATTACATTTTCAGATATAAACTCTCTGCCCAAGGAAGAAAAAGATAAGAACACATTGAAAACCTGAAGAAACGAGAACTGAACAATGTGGTTTCTATGGTTTGTGCCAAAACAAATGACTAAAGGCCAAGTGTGCATGAAATCAGAGATTATCCCAATAAGATATTCTTTTGCTTTGCCTTCTTCCTACACTAAAGATGAAAATTGAACTGAAGTTACTCAGCATCTCACTGGATTCCTTGCCCCAAAATATATGGATTATTGCTCAGTCTCTGAGGCAGAAACAACAGCCAGAAGCATCGTGTGACTAATCTTGGATCAAAAGCTTTGGCTGTAGGCCAAAATGGTCAATGTTCTTGGATACCTTATATACCTTAGAGTGATAAACTGTCTATGTTGAGTCAGCTTCCCAGAAAAGCTGAGACTCTTCTGGCTCCCATGACTGCAAGCAGAATTAATACTCAGCTCCTTTTAAAAATCATACTCAAGTGGTTCAAATTTGCCATCTCCTAGTAAACTTGGTCAAATTCTGATGCTATGCACTCCTCGCATTAAAGTGACCAACCTTAACTGATCTTTTAAAGACATGTGTGAACTGTACAGATAAAAAAGCAACTGCCCTATTCTAAGGAAATTATTCTTTCGGATTACATCTCTCTAATGACTGAGGCAAAACGTTTAGGTTATTAAAAACATATGTAGCAGCCAATGCAACCGAACAGGACCACTTTATGCAGCAAATATTTTCCAAAGCTATTATCCATTTCTCACTGTACATTTTCTGTCCATATTCTCCCCATTGTTTATGAATTAATCTTGCAAAACTGCGTGCATGTACTATGTAATCCCGCATGTCTGAAAGTGTTGTGTAATAAAGAGTATTCCTGCTTTTGCCTTCTCAGTTTATCTGGAAATGTATTTTACTCCAAAATATTTAAATGAGGCATTCATGCTAATACAATTTTCAAACCTTTCAAACAGAAAATCTCCTGGTTTCTGTCCTCATTTCCTGCACAAGGCATTTGTTCCGCATCTTTTTCCTACCATTTTCTATCTCAAACACTGCTAATTCTCACCTTCTACCTGCTTAACTGTCATTGTGTTGAATACATTATGTACATGACTCAGTCCAGGACAGAGCACACTGGGTGTGAGGGAGGTGGGAATGAGGAGCGCAGTGACTGAATTCTGAATTACCTGCTCGAATGACATCCCTGTTGCAAACAGAAGATTTCCTTCTTGAAAATTTATTTCCAAAATTTACTTTGGATCATTAGAATTTGTATATTTTTTTAATTCATAGTTTCCAGATGACATCAGGAAAACTCTGCTGTTTAGACTGCAGAGGAAAATGTACCCAGCTGCGCAAATAGACGATGATTTGCCTTTGTCTCAGTTTATCCCCAGGAAACCAATTTTTTTCATCCTAGATTAATTCAGCATTATGCACCATTACCTCCAGATTACTCAAGCACAACCAGCACCAATAAACTATAATTAAATCCACTCTTTGTCACAGGCACATCAGACTGACTAACCCAGCAAATTTGCATATAGATTACCTTGCCATTTGTCTGCTTTGAAAGATTTTCCAACATGGTGTGACAAAACCAGCTCCTGCACTCATGTGTGCACACACAGACACAGAATGCGCAAAATAAACACTACGTTCACAATTCCTGCTCGATGCAATAGCTGCTGTCACTAGCACGATGAACAGATCCCTTCACGGTGGAATCGCCTGGGTTTGAGGGCTTTCAGCTCCGTAATATGCAGTAAATGACAAAAGGTCTCACCCATTTCCACAGCATTTCCCATGTAACGTAGTAGATCGTGAAAGAGACTGACAGGGAACCTACACATACAAATTCGCACTTGCAAAGGCGACTGTGAGGAACCAAACTACTCCAGCCTGTGCACTTGCTGTGTGTGGTGCGTGGAATTACTTCTTCCGTGAAGGAGGTATTTGTTCCCTCGTCGTTTCTCTCCCAGGAGTGGCCAGCACTCTCCGCAGGATGGCGGAGAAGAGCTGTGCTGGTACCCACTCCTGCCTCAGCTGCCTGGGATAGAGGGACAGATCTGACCTGAACAGATGCAGGTTTGAGCGCAGGTCTTCTTTCCTTCTTTCCAGGCTGCTCTTTCCTTTCCTTCTGCCTGCATAGGGAGGTTTCTAACTAAGAAAAGACTCACTTGATCTGATGTCAAAGTGAAGGGTGGGATCTTTAAATTTTTGCAAGCATAACATTTAGGCTGAGTAGAAAACAGGAAGAATCTTCATGTTTACTAGGACAGATGTGCCAAAACTATTTCTTTTATTCACAGACCCTGTTTTTAGTATGTTGAGGGTTCTTTTTGCTGTTTTTTGTTTCTTAAATGTGTGACTTCCTTTGAGGCAGGAAGGCTTGTTTAGCAGTGGTACAGAACAATGCAGTTTAAGAAGGTTATAGCTTGGCATGGACCAAGTAAATACTGGGAAACAAAACAGTTTCTCAAGCTTTATAGTTGCCCAAAGCTCCAGCAGTGCAAGGCTGCACTCTCATCCTCAGGACACAGACACATTGGTTCTGATTTACTGCACAGGGACACCTAAAGGCGACCCTGCTCCCTAACAACAACCAGCCAGCTGTGCTCTTTTCAGTTAGTCCCAGCTGGGCTTTCTGCTGCCTGAGAGGGCCTGATATGAGGAAGTAACTGCTTTGTTCAGTTACTGCAGCTGTCTCCTGAATCATTCTAAAGGGAAACTCCTGAGTAAGCTCAGCAAAGTGAGCTGGTTTTGCTCGTAGACACTGAGATGTGCTTTTGAATGGCTTCCAGCACACCACCCTTTTCCCCACTATCTCCTCAGTGTCTTCGTGGTTAACAATAAAGCAAAAAAACACCCCATTTTTGTTCTAAGCTACAGTATATACAATGGGGTGCTGATGTAATGGGAAGAAGTGATAGGCAAGGAGCATCCACAACATAGCATGCTTCTCTAATATCTTACAGGATGGATCTGCAGACAAGAACATTTCTGTTTCACCTAGTTTGAAATAGCTAGTCTAGGCGCAGCTCCAACATCACAGGCTGCAAAACCTACCCTGGCTTTTGGCTAAATACCAAAGCAACCTGCCCATGAAGTGCATGATCTTGTTGTTACACAAACACCGTACCCAAGCCAGCATCAGCTAACTTTGATCACTGAAGTTGGAAAAAATGCCTAGATTGAAAATGAAACAGCACAGAGTGAGCTGCCAGCTCCTGCTGATTTGGATGCAAGTTAGCGGGGACAGGCACTAGGACCAAAGTCTCACAGTCTCTGTGAGCCCCTCACTTGATTGTAGCCTAAGAAAAGAATCTGGAGAAAAAGCCCACATCCAATTTAGAGGGATCAAGCTGAAGCGACATTCAAAGAAATGCCATTGAAGACTTTGAGGCAAAAGTCCACATAGTTCAGAGCGCTGAACTCCAAATCAGCCCACATCACTGGCCATTTGAATCATAGAATCTCAGCATTTGCTACCATTTGATTGCACAAAGGACATTTCCCCTGTTTCTGACATAAGGATGCCAATTAGCTTAACCCATCAGAAATAAAGATGGCTGTTTTTTCAACTCAGTGCTCAAAGCTAGGAAATTATGCCTGGTTCTGAATTCAGCAGCATTTTCCATGAAGCACAGAAGAAAGATACTGCTGAAGCTGCTAAGTCCTTGCATTTCTCCTGCACTATAAAGTTCAAGCTGGTCTCCTGCCTCTGAGCTGGCCAGTTTCTTTCATTAAGTTTGAAACACAGCGGAGCAAATAACTCAGCTGATGACTGCTTACTGCTTTGACACAGTAATTCCTAAAGGGGTCCTCAGAAAGCAGCAACTCTTGAAAAACCCTAGTGGTATGCTATTATTCAAAACTTCCCACGTGGCGTTACAGCTTGCTGGAGCCACTAAGGGCTATAGATTAACCTGTTTCCCAAGATGTGAAAATCTCCTTTGATTTACTGCCATCCCCAGTGAACAGCTAGCATCGGCTATGGCTGCTACTCTTCCAATTACTTTCCCCCATTTGCTTTAAAGACACATAATCTTCTCCTGCAGCCAACACAAGCAAGTAACTGGAAGAGAAACCTCTGCAGAGCTCACTGTCCCGAGGCACACATGGGGGAATGGAAGAGCTGCAAAGGCACAGCAGTGCAGCCTTGGCTGTGGACAAATTTCCATCTGGCTCGGATAAGCTGGCATCCAAATTTCTTCCAAATTACTAGGTTACCAGTCTAATAAAGACAAATGTTCATCTGTTACATGTTTTGCCTTTTGCTCACTGCACCTGCCTGCAAAAGTACTGTCAGTTTTATCCTGAGGACTTCATTCTCAATATATACGGCAGGATGAGAAATGTCTCAATGATGGTTTGTTTTCCTTTGACATCTCAGGACAAGCATCTCCCAGAATATTTTCTTCTGGGAGACGTCCATATAAAACCAGACAGTTACAAAAAGTAACTAAGTATAATAAATGGCTCTGTGTTCCCGTCCACACACTTTTGTGTCACCAAGCATCCAATCAGCAAAACAAACATTTACTTTGCTCTTTATCTCAGCCCACAGATCTCAAGATGTATCACATCCTCAGCTCCAACCTCCAAAGGTAAGAGAATGATACGACAGAACTCACCTCAGCTGCACGCCTTCAAAAAGGTATATATAGAATTCAACTAATGCATAGAGACTACAGTAAATATGAAACTCTACTGCATCACTCTCAGAAAGCCACCCTAAGTGGGAGGCTTCACTTTTGAAACAATAGAAGATTTGAAGATATCAGGTACTTGCCCATATTTCCTGACCAACTCCAGCCACTGCAAGAGACAGCTGTTAAGAGAAGCTAAGTCTAAACTGAACTACTCAGGAATCTATCAAATGCTGATTTGTGAGAGTTAAAATGAAGAACAATCACTGTACTAATAATCTATTCATCACTAAGTAGTGTTGGTCAGGCATAATGATCTTATCAATATGATGTTTATTCTAGTATACCACAAACACATTTTAGAAGCATCAAACAGTTTTGCTAAGTAGGTTTTATACATTTATAAGCCTATTACACATAAAGATTTCCCTAGTGAGCTTTTGATCTTGTTTGTCTCATTTCACATTGAGGGTACAGGTGCTAACATCACACATCCAATAAAGCACGGATTTCAGTTGAGCTGTGACTTCATTTTTGGTGTTAGTTCTTATTTACAGCATACCTCTTTTCACAAAAGATGGCAGTAAGTCCAGAAAGTTCCTCCTGATTATTATGAACAATTAAACGCACTGCTACGTATACTTTAAAAATCACACTTTCGTTTTCATCTGTCAGAATGTAACTTGTTAAATTGGTCAGATATTTCCTTGACCAGTCACCCGCTCAGAAAATCCACATCTCCTTATTTTTTTAAATCGGGTCCCCTTTTCCTGAATTAAAGCTTCCCTGTTCACTTCAGAAGGCTCACCCCTGTTTCACAAAAAAGGATAGAGTGGTTTTTGCAGAGCAATTTGTGGAGAACTGTAGTATAAAAACTGTTCATCTGTGTTAACTGGATACATCTGCTTCAGAAAATAAGTCTGGCTCTGTAAACCACTTCTGGTTTTCCATGTGTAAATCAGGCTAGCAGACATTTTGAAACTGAATAAAAAAGTGCTGTAAGTGTGCAATGTGACATTATGTGACCTCCCATGTGAATGTTTCCCCTACATTTTTTCTGAGATGGCAAGATACTGTGTTTTCTAATATCTTGTTTGCATTGCTGGCCTTTAAATAGAGAAGCAGCAACAAGATTATCTTCTATCTTGTACACAGTAATCCCACTTGTATTCTAAAATCTGTACTAATGACAAACAGCAAGCAAGGCCTAATTCCTGCAACCTCAAAGCTTCATTTCTGCTCTTTGAACTATGTGAAAAGCATGGCTTCTCTTCCTTTCCCGAGAGGAATGCAGAATTCCCAGCCTATTTGCAGTCCTATTACCACAGCAATGAGATACTTCAACAGCAAGCAATGATTTTCATGAGCGGGTGAACAATGTCTCCTGCTGTCCTGCCACAAATAGCTGTACAACAAAACATGCCACCTGTGATGTCTCTTCCTGCAAGACTCTGCACCTCAGTTCACCAAACCCCTCAACAGGCATGACTACACTGCAAATAAAAGTAGACATACTTTTTAGTATATAGTTCACAGTGCTCATAATTTCCACATCCGGGATTGCCAGTCCTCTCATCTTCCATCCTGCCTTGTGTGCCATTTTTCCAGGCCACCTGAACAGTCAGGAAGCATACTCAAGCTTGCTTCGAAGACAACATTATGGATGCATTGTAGACACATATCATAGGACTACCAGTCCTTAAAATTAAGGTTCTAAGGGTATGTTGCTGATCAACAATGACAGAAAGAAGAGAATAGACATGATTTTGCAGAATGTGCTCTCTCGTCGGAGTCCCTGGAGTTTCAAACTTAAACATGCTTGCATATAAAAGAAACTGGTGTGACATTTGCAGAACTTATTTTTCTAGTACATTACCTTTAAGACAAAGCAGTGATCTGTAGGTGCCTTGTATTTCACTTTGTGTTGCGAACCATAATAAACGTTCATATTCTCAAACTGAATGAAGCACGCCAGGTCCCGTGAGGTCTACAAATGAAAATCAAGCACAAATTCAGTTTTGATGTGAAAGTCATTAGCAGCATTTTTTCAAATGCATAAATGCCAATAAATTTAAAGTTTTTAACTGTCATGAAGCTTGACCGAAGAAAGATGAATTTTAAGTGTGTGCATTCTTAAACTAACAGCTGGAAGAGTGTCAGTACATCTTAAGAATGTATATAACATATATATATATATAAAACGATAAATAACAGCGTGGCATTTTGCTGTTGTTCTGGTTCTGCTGTGCTTTATTGCTCTGTGTGGAGGTTTTGGCTTATGGTTAATAAGACCAAACAGAACACCACAGTAAGAAGTAGCTTTAGTAAAATAGATATAGGCCTTGCAACCACACCCTTACAATTCCGAGCTGGAGAAAGAAGGTCTGGGGTTCTAAATTGCTTTGGAAGCTCTTTTTTCTGAGCTATGTGTAACAAACAAACTCTCCTCAGGAAATAAGAACACATTTCATCTGGCTTGCTTTGAATTTTCTCAGATTTTCTGGCATCAAGTCCTTTTCTGCTTGCATTATATTGTTCACAACAGGTTGCTGAAGTAACAAGGTTTCTGTTGCTGGCATACTTCTCTGTGCCGAATTCTGTATACAAAGCATAATTTCTGCAGTCTTTAAGTGGAAATGCAGAAATGGTTCTGTCACATGGTCACTGTTGGCTAACCTGAGAAATCAGGAAATTGTGAAAGAAAAGAAAAAACGAACCACAAATCCTCTCTCCCCCTAAGACTGGGTTGTATTTCCATGTATGATGGTTCTTCTAGGCTCTGCTCATTCGTGCTCGTTACAATGTGCTCTTGAGTTGGGTTTATTTACAAACTCAGTGTGCAAGTAGGATTGGTGGGGAGGAGATGCTCCATACTGTAGAGCTTCTCTCTCTCCCGTTTCCCCTGAAGCTGATGTCAGGGATTTTGTCATTAACTGTGTGGACCTAGGATTTTTCAGCACTGTAATCTCCTAAACATGCTCAAAACCATGCAGCAAAATGAGTTGTTCCTTTCCTTTATGAGCCAGGTAATGGCAATTAAGACCAATATGTACACAGTTGTTATTTTCTTCTAAGTAAAGAACAAACTTTTACGCAAGGGACAAAGAGCCTTCTTGTTAGTATTTCTTCAGTGTTAGTATGACAAAGTAATACAACTAACAGAAACAAATCTTAAAACCATATCTGCAATCTTGAATCTGCTGTTCTGTGACTTTGTCCTTTCACAGCATGCTTCTGAATGGGATACAAGTAGAGGATCACTGAAGAAATTAAGACAGCACTGCTGACTAGGTGCCTGGTTTGTAAAGGAAAAAGCCTCAAACAAAAGCCACCAAAGGCATGTGAGTAAAATAATCTGGACATGTCCCTGCATTTTCACATGTTTGCAATGTATTTTACAGCCAACACGAAGTGCCAAAGGTTCGCCAGACTTCTTTGCTTTTTTATAACAAGTGAGAACACGATTACATGATGAATTTCAAAACAGCTGCAGCAGCTGAAGATACTGTTGTCTGCCAACTGTTTGTTTCCGTACCTCAGTGAAAGATCACTCTACCCACAACTGAATGGGTTGCACATATGCAAGGTGCACATGCACACTTCATACCAGCCTGATATGAACTCATAATTTAAGGGCTTTGACTGAAGTGCTCTACTGAATTCTGCTGCACTGCTTTAAGATGTTCAGCAGCCTCAGTGCACCCTGTCCATCTACTAGAGATTACTGTCTGCACGGAAGATGTGTACCTGAACCTCAGCTGTTCCAACACCGATTCCAGTAATTAACTTCAAACAGAATTAACCAGATTTGAGATAAGAGACTTGACTTTCTCTGGAATGCCTCAGCAGGGACACATACATGCTTTTGCTGAAGGCTGTTACAGAAGCAGGAGCAAAGAGTTGATTGTGGTACTTTTTTAAAGAGCCACACTATCTGAAAAGAACTAGATTCAAAGTCCTCAGTTCCTGTGAGTGGCTGAGTTGGTAAAATAGTGAGTTTGAAGTACTCACACAGTTCCTTAAAATGGCTCAGTTACAGGCAGTATAGGCTACCCTGCCTATAACAACTAGCAGGCAATAAGGTGTTAAGCAGCTGTTACGAGGTGACATGGCTTGGTGTAGGGCTCCATCTTGACCCTCTATTTGCAGTCTATCACCTCAAAAAGAGAGCGCTTTCCTAATTTTTACTCTGATAGGAAGTCACTGAAATGGTATCAATGGATGATGAAAAAAGGCTGGGTAACTATCAGTATAGGCTTGCCCTCTTTGGCGCTGTACTACTGGCTATCACTGGAGGCAGGCTACAAGGAAAAGCCCAAGATGGACTTTTCATTTGACTATTCTTATACTCTTTCTACCATAAGTAGAAATGAATTGCTGTGTAATCAACAAGGTAATCTAGGTCTGCATTTCATTGGGATATAAACATAGGTCATGGGATCAGCATCATGGCATTCCTTTACAAGCTATCATCTTTTTTCTTCCTTTGTAGTTTAGTCAGGGAATGGCAGAACAGTTTCACAGGATGAATCATAACAGCAAAGCTCCATTAGCAGCACCAGAATTTCAAACATTAAGCGTTAGCAGAGCTGTAAGTGGTAACAGAAGTGGCTTTCGAAACACACAAAAAAACACCCCCAAAAAAACCCAACCCCAACCCCAAAGAAACCCACCAGTCCCAGAAGCCAACATTCTACCTCATCACTGTGGAAATGAGAAGCCAGCTGCCCTTATGTGCAACATGTCAGGACCCCATTGCTTCTCCAGTGCTAGCAATTTAGACTCTTGAAATATTTTGCAATATTAAAAGTCAGTGCATCTGATTTGGTCCGGTGGATACTTCTGTCCCACTTCTTTCTGCACAAAGGGCAGACTTAAAAAGCATAACGCATTCTCTAGATAAAGATCATGGTAGGAAAAAATGTGCAGCATTTCTGCATGCTGGCTACTGGCATAGGAATTCAGTATCAAACAAAGCAGAATTCCACCTTTTTGTGATAAGAAATTAATTTAGTTGAGAACTTTTAAAATATTCTTCCACAGGAAACCCATGTAACAGCGAAGCATTTTGGCAGCGTAACACTCCCTGAAGGGTGCTGTGCTGTTTTTCTTTCCCTGCTGACTTCCGGAGGAGTGTTATTTCACTAATGCTTTTATCTATCCATAGAAATCAAAAGGAGAGAAACGTGACAGGATTCAGTGACTACATTCCAGTATTTGCACAAGTGGTGTAGTCAAAGTTAAACTGAAAAAACCCAAGCCTCTCAGATGCACCAGACACTGCTCTTAAAATGTCACCTTGGGAGTTCTTCACTTTCACCTATGTGAATTGTTTTATTGCTACAAGGATTATTTGGCTTCCTGACCTTGGTTTTTCCTTTGGGAACATAATAAATTCCAGAAGCTCGTAGAAGAAAATAACGCCTCTTCCATGACTTTTTTCCATCTTCTTTTAAATAAAGGGTCCCTTCAAGCTCTGGCACAATGACAGATGTCCTACAGAAGCTTTCCTGTGCAACAAGAATAATAATACACAAAACAGATTTGATTTAAGCACAACCCTATTAATAGGAGAAAAATGCTTCCTTGAAAAATAGGGGCTTTTACTGTGATAGTGAACACTTGAGTGTGGGCAATTCAGTTCTCAGGGAGGTGAACACCTTAGACAGGCAAAGGAAACTTTTCCAAGCTAATGTGGCAACTCAGCCATGCAAGGTGGGTGCTCACACTGGAAAAGGAGGCTCAGAGAACCTCCATTCTCTAAAGGGTCAAGCAAAAACCTACAAAAGGTTTTAACTACATGTAGATGTGCTCAGTGAAGGCAATAAAACAGAAGAGCTGGTACTACTGCTGTTGGGTTTTCTCTCTTGCTGGATCTATACGTTCTGTAGAGAAATACTTCTATAGAGAGAATCTTCAGGGACTGTTTAGAGCTCTAAAAACAGCAAAGGAAAAAAATCCCCTCGATCTCTGCTTTCACTTTGAAATACATGCTAGCACTTACAACACTGTTTAAACAAATACACTTCATTGTTTGCTTGAAGGACCTACTGTTGGGTAACTTTCAATGCCAACACGCTTATCACTTAATGTTTTCATTTAGAATTTACCAGGACTTCTGCTGGTTGATATCTGGTGCCTTCATGAGATGCACTTAACTTTGAAATAGGAATCCCCAGTTGCCTGAGAACAGCATTTCCTTTAGGAATTTCTACCAAGTCAAAATGCTTGCCAGGAGAACTGTGATAACTTCATCTTTCACATGGCTCTGGGTTTTTCACTCTCAAAACATGCAACTGAAGTAAACCTTCAGCAGGAAAGGCAAGAAGCCAAACAGACTTTCTGGAAAGTGCAAAGGTTCTTTTTTCTGTTGTAGTACAGGCAATAATTTGAGGTAGTGAGAAGTACATTTACTTCTAATCCAAAAGATAATTGTTTGCTACTGATCAACCTTACTAACAATATAAAGTCACAATGGCTGGCCTAAGGGTGTGTCACAGCTGTTTCTTTCACTCATATTGTATAACACTGCTTTTATTGTTATCATGGCATTGCACTTCATTGATGCGCCAAGTGAAAACCTTTCATGGCATTGGGGTCTATAACAACAAAATCTCCATTGTTTATATTCTCTGACGGGGGATACAATCTGCATTTTAATGGTGAGCAGCAGATGCAGAGGAAAATCCAATATTAAACCTTAGACACAATGACATCAACCAGCACAGAACATCCTGTTACACATTTTCCCACAAAGAACTAAATGCTGTTGTTGCAGAGCAGATACAGATGGTGACAGTTTTGGTGGCATTTGCATCATCAACCCAGAAAGTTAGCTTACCTCCAGTAAAGCCTCTTTGCTTTTATCATTCATTTCTTTGCTTTCATTCCTCCCTTTGCTTGCAAGGTAGAAGTTCTGATTAAGACAAAAAGAAATTGATGCTCATTACAAAAAGAGCAATACAAGTAACTAGATCACTACAGACCCATTCAATAGTTAGTCTTTCAGTACTGAATACCCAAGCCAGTAGATGCAAGAGGCACATACCTATGGACTCTTCTTATAGAAAACTTTAATCACAGCTGCCTGCTCATGAGGTTTAATTCTTTACTTTGAATAAAATTCAGAAGTAATAAAAAATTACTTCTGCCTATGGATATACAGCCTTCCAAAGTTTTGAAAACACTGGCTTGTGCTTTTGGCTGGTTTTCTGGATCAATGGGTTTGATTTTATCATTCCAATTTTCACCACTTCCTACATTATTACAGACAGTAGAGAACATAACATGCTGGTGCGCTGGAACATGTGCAGTGGCTTTGCTGAACACCAAGCATGGTCAAATAGCAGCGTCAATTGCCTGCTGAGAGTACGGCAGGTGGGCATGAAGGAAGCAGGTAGATGAAGGAGCTATGTTGCATCAAGTTCCTGTACTTCACCATTTTCTAAACAAAAGTACACGTAGAAGAGGAGCTTGGGAAATACTTGATACATGGGACAGTCTTCTTGATTTCCCTGGAATAAGTAAAAAAGCTAAGTTTGCAGAACAAAGGGCATAAACCAAGCACACACCATTGTCTAGGAAATGGACAAAACTGTAAAAACCCAACAAACATTGAAAGCTATCTACTTAAAAATGGCTCCTAATTCCATAATTCTTCCGCAATTCCACTAGGAAGAAAACTAAGAGTTTATCTGACTTTTCATCTCCATTTTTCCAAGTCTCAAGACTGTGAGAATATGGCAATATATTTACAGGCCTAAAACTCCATAACGACTGAACTGCAACACAAATGCAAATATTACCAAAAGAAAAATGAGAAGTGTGTAAATGAAGGAACATGCTGTTGCTATAGCATAAGAAAGAAACAAACAAGCACCGTATCTGCCCTGCCAGCATACCATGTTTACAGCAATGAGGTTTATCTGAAATGGAACTCTCCTATTCCACACAACCACATCTTCTTTCTCAAGCAGTGCAGTGAACAGCTGTCTGCCAGAATGCAAGCCTCATAGCAGACAGCTTTTGGAGTGGCACAAGGAGAGGAAGGGGAAGAAGTGTGGGTGATCTCAACATCAGTTCTTAAAAAACTTCCTTAAATTTCACAGTAAGTCAGAGAGGGACATTAGAAACACAGCCACCTGCAATCTGGCCTATGCTGATGTCATGTTTATGGAATGAACATAAGAAACTTGAACATTTAATACAAAACACAGTTATGCCAGGAAATATTGCTGGCTCCAAACTGCCTGGGCACATTTTTAGTCCATGGCTGAAGGTAAGCAAGCACTAAGGATCACAGCTTCATGACTATATCTGAAGATAGTATTCATAGTGGAAAAAAATTCAAACTAGCTCAAAACAAAACCCGCTTAAAAGTGTATTCTCGGCGCAACCCAAACAGCGATGCCTGCCAATGCAGTAAAGCCATAGGTCTGAGTGAGGTGACAATGCTTCACTCATCCCACTGGGGAAGAAAAGATGCCTTTCTGAGCAGCCAAGTCCTCTGTACACGGGCAACAGCTCTTCTTGAGAGGGGGCACTGCTGGCTTGATGTTGGTACCTCTTTTTCACTGATGAGGGTATGAAGAGGAGCTTCAAAGGGCACTGTTAGGCTTGGTTGGGCCTCCAGACTTTGGGATGGATTTGGAAAGTAGAGCGACATGCAAGCTGTAAGCTGCCTTCTGTAGATCATTATGAAATAGACATAGTACAACCCCTAAAATACCCAGTGAATATTTATTTATCAAGGTAAGGACACCTTATCACTCTCTCAACAAGGCTTGGCTCATCAGCTTTACTGTCAGTGGGAAGAGCATTCATTTGGCTCAGTCAGCCTTCGGTGCACTGGTAATAAGAAAACAAAGCTCCTCTGATTAGAACTGATTCACATTCAGGCATCTGGCATTTATTTAGCAGAAACAGACCACCCTGTACTGACACAATCAGTGGCAAAGAGAGAAGGTTTGTAATGATATCCATGCTGGACTTTTAACAACGCAGCTTTTTCATTAGGGAAACTGGGCTCTGTCACCTAAACCAACATTACACAGATGTACACTGTCATCTTTCACCTGTCAACACACATTTCATTTATTACCTCCTTTATGTCTCTGCCCTGAAATCTGGAAGTACCTGGTACTTATTAGTTGTCAGCAGCTAAAAACCTGGGGAGCAGACTGTACACTGTACTTGTTTTATCACTGTGTGGTCTCCTATTTTTGATCAATCAGAAGCATTCATCCTATAGGAGGCAAACCACATGTGTCCACAAGAAGTCACTCCAAGTCCAGTAGCCAAAGGTCATGATAAAAGGCAAGCTCTTTCCTGTCTGAAGACACCACTAGGAAATGCACGTTCGGCATGAGATGTCAGGTCATTAATGGGACAAGATGTGGCTACAGGGCAGCTCTCTGCATATGTCTACAGATTTGAGAATTAACTATTTTTTACATTCAAAAGATAATGTCCTTCTCTTGAGAGCTGAGCTTACTTAACAGGATGGATTCATCGTCTTGGGCTGATAACATAAGAAAGCAAACATAAAGGGTTATTTTAACAAACAAAACAAAGACTGCTGTCACACTTTGACATTGGGTTTGCTTTGTTTGCACTGTTTGGGTTATCTGATGCTGAAATGAGCTGGTATTTTTGCTGAATTATTCCCTGTGCCTACACTGCCCCAGACTAGCTGAAGCCGACATAAAGCCAGTTGCTCTCCTATGCCATTCTGCACGACTCAGAATGCAGAGCTGTAGTGGCAGTCTTGACATGTACTGCTAGCCAGGTATGAGACCCTTCAGAAACACTAGGTGATGACCCCTCTATGGCATTACATTAGCAGGAAGTTGCACAAAAGAAAATCCTGTAAAGATTTTATAGCATATGAAGTTAATTCTGTGCTTTGTAGACCAGTAGTCTATGCATACAACCTTTCCATTTAGGGATACAACCATTCTGTTTTGTGTGGAAAGGCAGGTAACAAAATTCAGGCTGTATCTCTCTCCTCTGTATAAGCCTCAAACAGTGGAAGACAGAGGGTGTTTTCAGCAGCTTCAAAGAACATCTCTGGTAGCACGTAAGCAAACCAAATCTGGATCACAGTAGAAACAGCAGCATTAACTACTGCACTGCCAAACTCTCTGATTAGTGTTCCGTGTCTATATTTGTAAAAATGAATTCCCCAAATGAAAAAGCATCTCTCTCATACCTCTTTTCAAACACAGCCCTATCCAAGCTGGAATGCAGCAGCTACTTGTCAGTATACAGAAAAAAACAGGTGTTCAAGACAGCATCCTCCCTTGGCTTCCCCTTCTGCTTAGATTGGTTTTTTGCTTTCAATCTATTGAACCTGTTTTTCCAGAAGACCTGCAAAGTCCATAAGAGCCACTCTGATGATCACAAATGTAAATAAATAAATTAATCTAAAGGCAAAGCTCTTTTGAAGCCCCTGAAAATTAATTTGCAACTCTGCTTACTTGATTTTATGTTTTAAGAAATCACTTAAAGAAAGCTGATTGTTCATGCCTTGAGGATGATGGTCTCCGTCATCAAAGAGGGGGGAATATGGAACAAGTGGAAGACATACACAAACTAGGATGCAGATAACAGCAAAGCATTTAATAGGCTGATTAAGTCACATATGTTAAAACTTTCTGCATTACAGTTTCAAAGCAGAAAAAGAAGAACACTTATTGAAGTAGCATCTTCAACTTGAAACTATACCATAGACTGAGATACACTAATAGAGAGTGAAATTTAGATTACTAAAGAGTGGGAGTACAATGAAAAATACTACCCTTTTCTCACTTCTATTTCTCTGTGCATATGCCAACACACTCAATAATCAGGTTCCCCACCACCCTGCCCCAAAATAATAAACCCCAAACCAATCAACAACCAAACGAAAAAACACATGAATGTGGTGTCACGTGCATTGTCTGAATTTATCCTGTCTGCAAAGATCAAACACTGGGTTCTAAGAGTGTGACCATCGTTTTTTTCGGAGTCTCCTATCTGCTGAGGCTTATTTTTTGAGTTTTTTGAAAAGAGGCGTTGAGACCTGACAACCTTTCCCTTCAAGAGTCAAGCACAGCATCCCTCAACTGCATAACCAAGCATCACCTTTCCTGTGTTACAAAAGTTTTCTTTATTCGCACGTGTAGCAACATGTATTTTTTGTTTCACTCTTTAGTCATAGACTTGTGACACTTCATCTCTGCAGATGAGTCACTGATGACATCCATGGAACGGTCTTTCACTCTGAGTTCCCTGCATGGTAAATTGTATCATGGTGAGAAAACGGCAAGAGTGCGCCAGCCTTTGTAAAGAGGCGCACCTGAGGATTTTGCAGGTGCTTTTTCTAAAATGTATTCCAAATACTTTAGGAAATAGTTTTCGGAAACAAAGCTGCAGAAAAGTATTACAGTACTGCAGGACAAGAAGGACAGTCTTCCAAAAAAGCCACTGGCATTAGCTGAGCATCTTGCTGCTAGCACAGATATAGAAGGTAAATCCTGCATTTCAAAACCTCAGTTCCTTCTTAAAAAATTAAACATGCTTAATTAATTGTTGTTTAATCTGTACCCAGAATATAACTCGTTCATAGAGAGAAACAATGAATATTGGCACAGGATATTTAAGAATTTAAGGATATTTAAGAATTCAAGGAAGAAGAAGTTCTTTACTGTGAGGGTGGTGAGGCACTGGCATAGGTTGCCCAGAGATGCTGTGGCTGCCCCATTCCTGGCAGTGTTCAAGGCCAGGTTGGACAGGGCCTTGAGCAACCTGGCCTAGTGGAAGGTGTCCCCACCCCTGGCAGGGGGGTTGTAACTAAATGATCTTAAGGTCCTTTCCAACCCTAACCATTCTATGATTCTATACATACCTTTTCCAGAGGTCCACTAGTTTTAGCAATGCAATCATGATTATAAAATTGTTTTTGAAGCATTTAATAATGTCAAACCTCCATAATGAAAATTCCGTATCACTAATTTGTCTAAAAATCAGTTGTAAGCACCTGACCACCTCTGGAATCTGACTGGGGTCTTCTTTCAGAAAAATAACCTGCAAGAGTCAAAACCATGAGATCTCCACTGACAGCCTCCATCAGGATGAGCACTAAGAAAGACCAACAAGGACTCCAACTGCTGCTTCATTACCACCACAGGCTGCGTCAAAAAAACCATTCTGTAGTTTCGGTATTCACAAAATGAGTTCATAGGGCAATCTTGACTGAGCTAGGAGGAAGTGTCTGAAATACACTGAGAATACCATATCACAGCACTGAATTTCAGTGTCCCATTGGTTACACCATAATTTCTGTGAGTAGTTAGTTAGTTAATCACACATCCTGCCCCCCACTAACTCAGCATTTCTTCTTGGTTTACCTTTTCAGGGACTCACTCAAGATCATGCGATTTACCATGATTCATTACGTAGTGTGAGCTCTGTCTGTACAATACTGATTATTTTCTGCCAAAAAGACAAACTGCTGATATGACTCTACTATTCTGCCTGTCTCACAATGTTTGAATTTACTCAGCCTGACAGACGGTTAGACTTTATTACTGGCAAAATATTTCAGTAGCTGTGAGAGTTGCAACTGACCCAGTTTCCTTAGGCTAGCTCATTTTATAGCTTATCACAGAGGGGCTGAAGCTCAAGGATTGCAGACATATCCAGATCCAGCCCAGCATGTCCTGAGATGGAAGGACAGACCTACACTCGTATTCTGATTTTGGTTCAGGTCCTGTTTATTTCTGAAGCTCACTGCAATCCGAATGCCCAGAACCTTCATCAATTACTTACTTCCTCTGGGAGGCCCACAGCCCAGCTCTAAGCCACTCACCCCAATAATGCTACATGAATCAAATGTACTATTGAACCTCTGCTGCCAGGTATGTCTGTGTGCACTAGAACTTATGACATCTTGAGTCATTATGTATGTTTTACTTCCAGACTTGGCTTTTCTGTTTCATATTAAAAATCAACATCAGTCCATGAACGCTGAAGGATAAGGTTTTTTTCCCTCACTGTGGACACTTGTTATGTCAATGAAGAAAACTTCCTCTCTGCAGGTTTTATTTGAAACGCTGTCTCATTCTGAAAAACCCATGGCTTCCTAATGAGCATGTTGTGAGGTTTGCTGCCAAATCACATGTGACTCATTTCTTCAGCAATGCTGAATTGATCATTTTTCTCTTGCTGCCCTTGGGAACAAATCAGATGCTCAGTGAGCTAACAGACAGCTGACAAGGGGAAAAGATCTAGTGCCTGAGAATCCATCAACTGTATGTGCTAAGGTGTTTGTAAACACAGTTTTGACCACGTATCACAAGAAATAAATTCAAACCTTTGCTGAATAATTTGTTGCAATTCAGTGTGCAGAACCTCCTCCTACTAAATTAGCTGTTCCCGTTCACCCAGTTCTTCTCCTAAGCTAAATGAAAGTCAGATAAACTCTCTGCAACACTCAGCATACTCTTTATGAAGCTTCATGCATGACTGGCAAAACCTGGACCTTTGAGGAAATGTTGATTCCCATCAGTAGAAATAGTGGAGAAACTGTAGCAATGACAAAGGACAGGTTTTTACAGCACCTAAGCGACAGTACCAGTGAGAGCCGTGTGTTTCATTTTTTGCCAGTGCACAAAGGACGTTAAAATAGTATCTGAGAGGAACAGAAAGCACTAATTTTCAAATCCTTGCTTTTAACATTCTGGTCTGGGCTTTTTTTTTGTTGAAAGTGCAAGTTTCGTTTGCTCTAATTCCAAACTGACAGAGCTGAAAGCAAATGAATAACGCAATAGGCAGCATCCAGACTAAGTGACATAATTTTAGACTCTGGTCCAAATTCCATGTTAGCTTACCTGGGGATTTTTAAATAAAGCATATTTTTCACTTTTTTCCAGAAACATAATCTTGTTCGCAGTGTCTCGGGTCCAGTCTGATAACACTTCAACAACATTTTCATGGTCTTCAAAAAACCTTTCTGGAGAGACAGAAAAAGTAATGTCAGGCAATCAAACTCTCTCTACGCCCTCCTGAGGCTGCAGAAATTCCTGTGTAAGGATGTAACCGTCATCTGATGTTTGCTCAGAGCTGGACAGTCCAGCACTGTTTTGCACTGCACGGAAGGGAGCAAAACCACATGGAAATACTGTCATGTGGAAGGGTTAATAAGCTACAGAAGATGCCTTATGTAGGTCTGGCATGCTCCTGGATTCCTCCTGCACCTCTGTGCTACTGCCCAAAGGCTGCAAAGGATGGAAACAGTGATCCACTAGGAGCAGATGGTTACATCCATGTCTCTCAATGGCGTTTTAGTTTTGTTTCTTAAGGTCTGCCGTATGATTTGGGGGAAGAGAGGTACATATCCACTCTGAAAAAAAATAGTAAAAACCTATTTCCTTGTCTTTTTACTTGTTGAAACAAATGAAAAATTGCTTTTTGTCAATAGGAAGAATTCTACGCACTGAAAATAAAATGTTTTGTTTCAAGCAACTGCATTTAAAAACAAATAGCAACCCAGTGGAAATTAGAAGACAGACTGAGAACTGATGTGAAGATACAGTTTCACCCAGCATCTCTGCAGTTAAAAACCTCACCAGAGATGTGGGAGTCCTAGTGTCAGTTCTCTCCCTTCCTGAGCTGATCTGAACTCAGATCCTCCACCCAGGAAAACCACAGAGTATGCTGAGGTCAGATAACTCTGATCTCTTCTGAGGTTTCATTCGTATGAAGTAGCTGAACAGTCACACAAACCTCCTTTGGAAGGAAAAGGAATTGAGCATAATTTGACAGGTAATTCTGGAAGCACTGAAACTGCCCTTTTTCTACAAGTTCAGTACTCGGACAGGGAATTCACACAGCTCCAATTTTCAGTATGATTTTGGCAGATCCCTGGGAATGATGTACTCCATTTTAGAGGTCTGTGGTGTTCACATTTTCCAATAGCCTACACCAGCCTAGTGCAAGAGAAGATAACAGAACATACAATTTGTAGTCTTTCCTTAACACTTCTTGTTCCTTCTGCAGGGGTTCAGTATGGCCCATTAAAACTAAATTAATTAAATTCACAAAATTATATTAGCTTCACAAGCACACAGTAATTTTTAACACCACAAACAACACCATAACACTTTTCATTTAGCAACTGATACTTCTGCAGTGCACTGGAAACATAAAGCAGTATATAAACCCCAAGTAACAGGTGAAAAGGGTAAACAGTATCTTACAGTTCAGGACAGCCGTAAAATAATTCTCAGGTAGCAACACTAGCTGTTTAACACCGATTTTGCCACATGTACTTTTGTTCATTCATTTCTAGTACCAGGCTTTTCTTGTACAAGAGGTATGATCTTACCATCCTTAGGAGGGTCTTTTTAATTATTGTTGTTACCTAAACAATGTCAAATCTGGATGCCTATTATAAGGCAATACTCTTTATTGCAAAATATTGATGGTATTTACAGCCCAGTGTTATATCATCATCTCACTGCCAAGATTATCTGTGATATTTAACAGGCAACTAATCTAAAGCTGCAGTTTAGTTTATTTGCAATGATCATTTTTCAAAATACCAGTACACGTAAGATACTCTGTCAAGGACCTTCTAACATAAAACTAGCTTGGACTCTCAGTTCAGCCTGAAATACTTGCTCCTGAGATTTGCTTCTTCTAGAAGGGGAAAGTGCACAAAAGGGAAAGCGCAGGAAAGCCTGCCTTCTAAGTGTGCTGACAGTAATAGAGCTATCTAGAACTGCCAAGAAGTATACTGGCAATAAAGAACAGTTCACATTATTTTGACTTTAAACAAAACTTGCTGCAGGTAGCTGTGCTCTGGAAGCATTCCATTCATATCAAAGTTTTCTTCTGCAAACAAAAAGGCTCCATTCCCAGCTGATCTGGACCTGCTGACAGACCTCTGCAGCGAGAGTTCATAGACATTCCCTTTTTTTCTGAACCAACTACTGATTCCTTTCCTTTCCTAGGCTGCTTCTGTCCTGGCTTTTCAAATAGTTTATATTCATTATAAGAGTAATTCCTTACTATACCAATACCCTAACCCAAAGCACCCAGCATTAGCTAGGTCTAAAGTAACATAATCTGTCTTTATGCTGTCATCGTAATACCCAAACATGTTTGTCCAAGTCACACTAGACCAGAGGAAGCAACTTTCCAAGACAAGGAAACACACCAAAATTATTCACTGACACGTGACATTTCTAGGGTCTAATGACATTTCCAGTCTTTCCTCACTTAAGCTAGGCAGGTACAAAAGAATGCAGCAACATTGCTTCATGTATCATCTTAATTGAGTAGAAAGAATAGACTGGCAGTTGATGTCTCTGCCATTCTTATCAGCAGATAAGTATCTCCTTGAACAGAGCAGTCAGGCTTTTTCCAGCTATTTTTACATTTCTTTGTTTTAGTTTGGCAGGATGACTATTCCTGGGGCTGTTAGAGTGCAACACTGATATTTAACTTTGTGCATTTTTACATCTCTGCTTACTGTAAACTGAGAATGCCAAAGGCTGCTTAACAATTTCCGGTGTCTCTAGGTCAAATGTGACCCTGGAAGAAGGTTGTGGCAATTTTCCTTTTCCTTTTGATGTGAATACCTTTGCAGCCTGGACAATATAAAGATCCTGAAATAACTCACAATTAGAGAATATGCCACTGCTTGCTTGGCCTTGAAGCCTTTTTGAAACAAAACTTATTAAGTTGCAACAAACAATACGTAAGATTTGCACAGCTGTTTCTTAGGGACCTGGAGGCCAGGTTAGTTGCTTCCTAAATCATAAGGTACCACCAGCAAAGCTGCAACCCTGTCAGCCAGCAATATCCTGATTACAACTACAGTTTAGAAAACAACTATCACAAATGGAAAGCATCAGAAATAGCTGAAATGCTTCTCAGACAGTCTTGTTTAATTAAAACATTTGTGTGGCCAATATGTGACAGCCTATTGACAGCACTTGAACCTTGCATCCTCTCTTCAACCAGCAGAGTACTCGTGTTTGGGTCTGTCACTGCCTTGACAAACAGTGAAATCACACGGCCCCTTTATTTTGTGTAAAACAGAATGATGGAAAAGGTGGTGGGCAAAGAACTTTCTGCAGCTCAGAGCCCAGATGAATGGAAGGCTCATTTCTACAGCAAGAACAGCCCATGTATGTTCCCACACCATCCCTCAGCTTAGAGAGTACGATGTTTCAAAACCAGGGGACACATAGGCACGAGAAACATTAATTCCCTTTTCAAGATTACCAACAGCAAAGGATGCACTGTATCTATTTTCTATATGATGTGTCATTACACCACTTACCAATTTGCAATTCTGGATACATTTCATACAGACACCAATCGACGTTGCAGTCGCAATGGGTTTTCTCAAAGAGGTTGTCTAAAACATCCCGTGTCACCTGACGCTCATCCACCATTAGTGACTTTGAGCTGTTATCGCACATGTGCACCTTGACAACAAGCTGAGTACAGAGTCACAGAACAGTCAGTTAACTTCAGAAGCAAGTAAAAGGCTAGTCTGAATCTGCTAACACAGATAAGAAAGATTAAGGCTGAAGGTTATTAGTGATTAAAAGGACCCTGTCCCACAGTGAGCTGAAGGAATAAAACAGCTTGGGAGCCTTCACATTATATTGCTACCAAAACAACAACCTTTCCTCAAAAAAGACAATTGAACCTTGTTCTGTGCATGGCTTCAGGAAAGGTGAAACTGCTATGGAGAAAAAGCAGAAGTTAATCTCTTCTCTAAATCTACTAGATGTGCAATTAAGGAAAATACTTGATAGGAAAACCAAGTACAAAAGGACGGTGTGTCCTTAGTGGAAGCTAGAAAGGTGGAAAATTTAGCTTTAAATAGGAAAAAGAATGGAATGTTGCCATGCCAACAGACTAATCCAAAATCAGATTGTACTAAGATGGGCAGTAGGCCAAAACCCATCAATAAGCAAACAGACGAGTTACTTATATTGAGCAAATTGACCTAAGACACTCATTATTTCTTCATAGTGTGAAGTATTTCTTAAACAAGACACAGTGTGACCTTTTATTCAGAGAGGAACAACACAAGAAAATGCTGAAGTACATAAAATGTGATTAAGAACTGCAAATACATTTTAAAGAAAGTGCTTAAAATGCTCCATTACTACTGAAAACAGGAGAAACATTGTCTACAGGATCTGTACATGGAAACTGGAACTAAAATGGTGTTTTGTTTAAACAGCTCCTTATTTTAAAATGTGTGCACAAGAAGCACTATATGTATTATTATATACATATATGGTACTACAAAGACAATCTCTGTTAAAGATCAGGTAGAAGCGGAATGTTGATCCCAAGAGAAAATCTACACTATCTCTGAGAAGTAAAAGCAAATGAAACTAAAAAAATTGCTGACTTGCTTTGATTCCAACACTTGCAAGTATCTTCCTCTCTAAAATAAGCAACTGAGCCATAGTGTAGATTGTGGAGAACAAGAAATGTTGTACGTGGATAATCTACAACATGTCTGGGGAAAAGAGGGTATTGTCTGGTTATAGCTGACTGCTCAGAAACGTGCATGCAGCTTCCATCTGTACAGAACCACAGAACGGCTGAGATCGGAAGGCACCTCCAGTCCAGTTCTGTGCCCAAGCAGGGCCACCTAGAGCCCATTGTCCAGGGCCCTGTCCAGATAGCTTCTGATTATCTCCAAGGAGGGAGACTCCACAACCTCCCTGGGCAAACTGTGCCAGTGCTCAGAGTAACTGAACACCTGCAGCTTCTGTTGAGTTCAGCTGGAACACTAGCTTAGGATGTGTCGTTATAATTGCTGGAACACTAGCTTAGGACGTGTGGTTATAATTACATGACACACCGCAATACTGCGCAGACACTGGCCAGAAGCTTTCTAACTTCTTCGTCTAAGATAATTCATATTATCTTTGTACATTATTACACTGCTGCGGAAAGATTTAGCAAGAAGACCCTCATTAACTTAATTAGGATTAGCTACATCTATATCCACTGTAAAAGAAAAGTTTAATACCTCTGGAATCAACAGAGCATAAATAAGCAATGTTTTTATGTACATTCCACCTTCTCTAAAGCGACCTATCAGAACAGTGGGTTTTGTCCCAACACTGGAAAAAAAAAAGAAGGAGGTAGAACCTTCCAAGCCCTCTTAAAAATAAGTCCCTCACAGGCACCATTCTCCCATGCACTTTTCTTCTGGTGGATGACAAGACAGAATACGAACAGATGCCTCAAGATACAGACAAAGTACCTACTAGCTGTTTCAGTAAGAACTTTATTACTGACAGAAATGATAAGAAACACTTGGCTGGTACCTCTTATGATGGCAACTCATGATTTTAAGGCTCACCTTTTTAACTTTGGCCTCCTTCAGTTTCTCCAATGCAAGTTTAATCTTGTCAGCTTTAGCCTGTGCCTCTCGTTCTTCCTGAAAAAACACAAGATATTTAAGTGAGGCTAGCAATTTATGTTTACTTGAGAAGAGTTGTTTCTTGTTATTTATATCCAGAACATAAGGCTTGTCATGGGAAACTTCATAGTTACAAAGAATTCCCAACTTTCTTGGAGCTAATATCGGGCATCAGCCACAGTTTTGTTTTACAAGTCCAGTACTCCATCATGTTGCCCAGTCATACAGCTCTCGGGTGATCTGATCCTCAAATGCTACAGGAATGCCTGAAACCTGAACCCTTCTATGCTTCCATATGGGTTACAGCTGATACAAAAGAGAAGATGAAGGAAGACCTAGCCTGAATGAAACATCATTTTGGATACAGCTGCTTGGAAGAAAACTCACCTCTTGATAGGTTAAGAGAACTAGAGTGTTTAGAATCTTACTGACAACTTGGCTTGCAATTTATCACTTATAATTTTACCCTGTCTGTTAAGTACATTAATTTACTTGAATTATTTTACTTGCCACGTATGAGCTCTTACTGCACACACAGTTACTGGGCAGATCACTTCCTTAAATTGGATGGTATCATGGCTTTTTATTCTAGTAACGGACCCATTCATATTAACACAGACACAGAGCATTCAAGTTCATTTGAGCTTTTGCTGAATGCCACAATAAGACTCTTAAAAATCTCAGTATCACCCAGTTTTTCTTTTATAAAGCAGCTGTATCAACACCACACCTCCCCTATTATCAGCGAGGTTTGTGATCCAAGATTCAGCTGCTGAAAGTTAGTTACCCATACCAGATGCCAGTGCCTAATGTTGCCTCTGTGACTGGTAGATTGTGACTATAGATTATGACCATTTCTTTTTGTCATCTACCTTCCAGTAGTCTCCCCTAGTCACATACAGAATTGGAAAAGCACATTTTCTGTACTGTAATCATGGGAGATGCACTTGCAAGAAGCTAGGCTTAACTAAGCATTGCCACCACTTCCTTCTTACAGAGATATCATAGAATCATAGCAATAGAAGAACTAAGGTTATCTTATTTCATCCTAAGCTTTGAGGCAAGCTCAGACATAACTAAAGTACCCCTGACTAACTTGCTGAATTAAATATCTTTTGTTTTGTCACTACTTCCCTGAGATACTAAGATCTTTAGGTTGTCAAAAATACAAGGTGAGGTGCGCAGCCTGAAAGAGATGGCTTCAAGCATATTTGTGGTTGTCAAATTCTCTGCTATAAACACCAGACAACCAGTTAAAAAAGTCTTTTTTATTTTATCCACAGGTATGGAAATTTGCATTGCTGCAGCTCAGAGATGCTTCACTTGAGAATCCAAAACCAGCTTCTGTAGTTGAACAGAAGCTGCTGCACAAAAATGTCTTTCTGAGTAAGGCTGACTGTTCTACAGAGGGAAGAGCCCATAGCCTCTCACACTGTGGCCCTCTCCTTACCATCTCAAAACACCTCTCTGCAGGAATTAGGAAAAGCATCTTACCCAAAGTGGTTGAGTGTGGCGTGGACAGGCTTTCTGCTCAAAATTTTAAGCAGGTATAACTCAGGCTTCACCTGCATGTCACTTGTGTTGAACAGAGTTCACACAGTGCACAAATCTGCGCAAGTGCACTCTCACCTTCATGTTATCACAACCTTTGTCTGCCTTAATGTGGAAATGATCCAACGTCAATAAGCTATCATACAAAATTTTAGCACTCTTACAGAAATGTTTTGACATGCTGGAAGATTTGTTTTTGCACTATGGTATCATCACCATGTTTTCTGGATCTTCAAACAGAAGAACATAAAAGTTATCCAGATAATGTCATAGAAAATGCAGAAGCTTTAGGTAGCTTAAGGACAGTTTAAAAAAGAAACATCTGAGTTGATGGAAACTTAAGAGACAGCTCTATGCTTCCCTAAAAGCTGGACTTCTTAATTCTCACACATGTAAAGGTCAGAAAATAAGAGTCTTAGTACCAGAGGTGCACAGGGGATAATTAACACTATTCTTACTTGACTACAACCAACCAGAAGTGTTAATAAAAATGCCACCCCTGATTGGTTCAAGAATCACTTATCAAGAATCCTGGCTAACAATAACATAGATTTTGATGAAAAAAATACATTCCATTTTTAGCTGCATTTCATTCTACTGAGCAGAAATGTCACGTCAAAACAAATACTAACCAAGACAGTAAATGCTAATTTGAAATCAGTTCTGTCCATATTAATTTTAAATGGTTATTACCTCCATCATTCATACTGCAACTTGCGTAACTGCCCTACAGGCAATTTTGTGGACAGTAAGCCACACAATGGGTATGCCATCAGTATTTGAATACAACCTGTACCAGAAAATGGGGCAAGGGCTGTGGGAGAAAGCACAACCAGCGCCTTGATGAGGAAGTCTACTACTGCAAAGAGATTCCTCAGAATCACAGAATGGTTGAGGTTGGGACTACCAGAGGTCATCTAGATGAACCTTCTTGCTCAAGCAGAGTCACCTAAAGCACACCACCTCTGAGGAAGCTATTCCACTGCTCAGTCACCCTCACAGTAAAGTTCTTCCCCATGTTCAGGTGGAACTTCCTGTATTTCAGTTTATGCTCACTGACTCATCCTATCACCTGGCACCACGGAGAAGAGCCTGGCCCCATCCTCTTGACACCCTCCCTTCAGATATTTATACACATTGATCAGATTCCCCCTGAGCCTTCTCTTCTCTGGGCTGCACAGACCCAGCTCTCTCAGCCTTTCCTCATATGAGGTGCTCCAGACTCTTAATCATTCTAGTAGCCTTTTGCTGGACTCCAGGAGCTCTTGACAGCTCTTGTACTGGTGAGCCCAGAACTGGTCACAGCACTCCAGGTGAGGCCTCACAAGAGTTGAGTGGAGAGGGAGGATTACCTCCCTTGACCTGCTGGCAATGTTTTTCCTAATGCCTCTACCTCCTGTTCCCATCCTTTTCTGCCCTCTCCCTGTATCTGGAAAGAAACAAGGAAACACTGCTAGAGAGCAGCACACAGTCTTAGAAGAACACTTCAACTGAGGGAGACAGAAGTGACTTTTAGCTATGATTTTGCATATAGAATTCCAGTTGTGTTTAGCAGGTATGTCCCTTTTCACTCTGAAATCTCATTTGACCTCAGGTAATGAAGGATGCCAGCTAATTGCAAATTAGTTCAGTACAAGACACAAAGAAAAGAACTGTGCAGCACAGTTGATTTCAGTGAGCTTTAGATCACAGCATCACGAAAGCGGTGGCTGGAAGAGAGGTCTGGAGACCCGTAGTATGGCTCCCTACACAAAGAAGGACAGACACCAACATTAGATCAGGTCTGCCACGATATTGCGTGGTAAAGTTGGGAAAACCTCCAGGGAAAGAGAATTCATGATCTCTCCAGGTCACCTGTTCCAGTGCTACAGCACTGCCTGAAACGGAAAAGGTTTTCCTAACGTCCTACCCCTTGTTACATGACCTAAGAATTTGGCTTCACCCCAGCTTCAGTGTTTCTAGCTGGGATATGCACTGCTGTTCCAATGCCAAATACCACTTGCAAAATTAAAAGAACTCGTGAATGCTCAGAACAGGCTTACCTGGGTGAGCGGCTCAGCAGGAGGTGGTGGTGGTGGTGGTGGAAGGTCTAAATCAGGGTCTGGAGGTGGAGGGGGCAAGTCATCCCCAAATTTTCCAGTAACGGGACTTAATTTAGAATAAATGCTACTATCCAAACCTGTTGAAGGCTGAGTGAGTGTACTCTGCTGGCTGCCAGAAGTTTTCTGGGCTTGTAAAGTTCTCTGTTCAACATCATTTATGTCTGCTACAAGATCAGCCATTAAAGCATCCAGGTCTTTGTCCTCCAGGGCATTTAGGGATTCTATAAAGAAAGTCACAAAATGTGTCAGAGGGAGTGCAATGCAAACCGCTATGTTTCCATTTCACTGGAGATTAAATTGCAGAAGGCACGGTTACTATAAGACATCAGGGTTATGCGAAAGGAAATAACATTTTAAATGAGTTCAGGAAATAAATGTGTTTTAGAAATAGCCATTAATCTGGTCATACTAAAGTTCAGAGTACAGGGAACGCTATGAATACAAATTAAACAGGACAGGAAACTTTACTTTCAGTGATACAGCCTCTGGCTCTTATGACATTATGAAACCTGGCCCTGATCCAGCAAGATTTCTGGGTACATGCTTGGTGATACGGATTTAAGAAATTCCACTAGCTACCATTAAGCTACCTACTTATGATATGTACATACATAAATGCTTAGCAAGTTTTGGTATAGCACAAAACAAACCATGTAATTGAGGCCTAGATCAAGAAAATCTTCATACATTACTGCTATTCTACCACTCTAAAATTAACATGAAGCCGAATCGGAGGATTGTAAGACACGAGAAATTATACAGTGTCATTTGTAGCCCATCAGTAATTGCATGATCAACATCTGTGACATACCTCATGTAATATGCAGGGTTTATGAGGATCCTTTAAGCAAAGAACAAACAAGTCTCTTTTCAAAAGCACCTTATCAACCAAATATAAATATTGTAACTTTTGCTTTCTGTCTTCTACAATGTCAGAGTACAAGATAAAATCCTATACTGGAACTTCATATGCAATTTCTTTTTTGGTTGTTTGAACCAGCCATGGTGTAAGAGATCCTGTGGAATAACACCCTGTAGGATGATTCAGCTTTCTAGAAGAGAATGGTTCTTTAACCAAGAGAGCCAGTGATTTAAATCTCTTTGAAGAATCCAATTAAAAAACAATATCACAAACTGGGAAAGCTTTAAATGGGATTCTGGAAAGGGATGGAGAATGCTGAACAAGGTACCAAAAAATGCTGATATAGTCCAACAAAGAATATGTTATCATCAGACCAAGTATGAATATATCACCAGACTGTCTCAGTTTACCTGTTATACTAATAGAGTACTTTTATAGGCTTTTCAGTGGGAAAGTTGGCTCTCTAGTTACATGCCTCTTCCCACTTTGCTGGTGGAGACATTAGGTAGATTAAGAGTGAATTGATTCTGGGACAAGAACACAGGTTTAAGCCAGCTCAGGCAAATGAAAATGCAACAACCAGCTCCCAGCAAAAAGAAAGAAAAACGAACACAAACGAAAACCAAACCAAACCAAAAATAAACAAACCACCCACCACCAAGCAAAACCAAAGGGAGCATTCTTTCTTTAAACTTGAATAAATTCCCTCATTTGTTTTGCCACCCAGCCCCAGTAAGCAGCTGTACATGCAAAAGCAACAGTACAAACCAGAATGAGAAAAAGCAATGTAAAGTGGAAGCAGCTGAAGATGATACTTCCATTAGACAAAAATGCTTATGCAGCTCTAACCTCACACTGAGGAACTTCATTTTCTAGTAAGTTAAAGCTTTACATTAGAAAGGTTGCATCTCAGAAAGTTATTTGGGGGACTTCTCAACTTCTCATCCTTGTTTTCCTCTGCACTCATTTTCAAGTCTGACTCCTATATAAGACTGAACAATGTTCCTTTAAAAAGAATTGGCCCCTTCAGAGTTTCCTAAATTGAGAGACACAAATATACCTCCCCATCCAGCAGAACACTTTCGTTCTTAATTAAGGATATTTGAAGTTTTTCTTCTCCTTTGTTGCTGTGAGGTATTTTAAATAAGCATAAAAAAGTGTGAAAGTCCATTCAGCTACTTACCATTTAAATCTTTAAAACCAACCGTAAAGCTAAATTCATTGTTAGGCACTTTGGGGGACGGAGGTCGTGCAGTCTCCACTCCTAAACTCTGTAAATGTAGAAGAAAAAACCCAAGGTTATCGATGACATAATTAAAATTACAGACATTAATATTTGTAAAACTACATGAATTTGTCTAACAAAATGGATTCTTCTTCAAGGAACAGAATGACAAACACTTGTTTCTGGGATTATATTTCAAGAGTCTGTGTCTAGACCATGCACCTGTCCTAAGGCAGGTCACTTATGCCTTGGTGATACCTGAAAAATGCATACCTGACCTGATTTAAAAAGCTTCCATTAGATAAACTCCGTCATCACTTTGGCAACCTGTTCCGCTGCTTCATTACTGAGACCACTATTCGTCCCATCAAATCTTTCTTGTGATGTTTATCCTATATTTCCTTTGCTGCAGCTGAAGACCATTCCTTGTTGTCCTGCTCTATGTGGACATAAGGAAACAAATACTTCTTTCTGCTCTGATGCTGCCTTTGACGTATTTTAAGACTGTTATCATTCTCTTCTTCTCTAAACAACCTCCTGCAATCTTTCCTTATAGATTGTTTCTTCTCCTCATCATTCCAATTACTTCCCTCAGGATTTTCTCCAGTGACCCAACTTCTCCTCAAAATGCTGTGCTAACACTGGACAGTTTCCCTGTTGAGGTCTTACCAGTGCTGAGCACAATGGAGGGATTATTTCATCTATCCTACAAGCTATATCCTTGTTCATACACCCTGTGAGATGCTTGCCTACTGGTGCTCATACTCAATTTCTACCAGAGCATTTACACTTCTTAAGAGCTGTCTGAAACTGACAGGTGTTTCCCATGGAAATTAACGCAAATGTTTTTCTTGGCAGCTCTTTTCACCTATTTCCCACCCAGGATATGTCGGTTTCTTCTGAAGTTATACAGAGCTGGAAACCAAAGCAGTGGTAGCTTTAAACACTGTTTCTGGTTTAATATTCACTCTCATAAAAATAGACATGGTATAAATAGGGGAAGAAGAAGAAATTAAGAACACGAGATAGTTTTACAATGCCCAAGAAAAACAGAGAGAGAAAGGAAAACGTATTGATGAAGCAGACTGTAAGAGCATAAAGGGAATGCTTCCATCACTAACCTATCAAGAAGCCCTAACATCTCTTAATGGCAATAAAAGTGTACAAAAAAAATAAAAGTAAATGCAAAGGGAAATGGAAAACAATAAAAACGCTAAGAAAAAAAAAAACAGTACGCAGAAATAACAAAAGAGTCCAGTTCTGAATTCGCATTTATTTTTCAGCCTTTTTATGCAATGTGAAGGCACTTCTGTGTGTTTCTTTCATTTACACTTACTTTAGGAACAGAGAGATTGATAAAAAAGGGCGAAAAACTATCCAGAGTCTCATTTGAGAAATTTAAGAGTCTAGAGGTATTAACACATGCAAGTCTGTTAACTGAAAGTCTTCAGGCTTTCAGACATGCCTGTCTCCTTCTCCCATACAATGCTGAGGTAAAAGGTGACGTCAGCACTTCAGAGAGGAGGAAGAGTTAGTCTCCATCTTAGAAGCTTGTCCTATCCTACCCAGTACAGAACCTGCGAGCAGAGAGAGAAGGGTCTCACTCACTTACTCTGCTCCCATTACCTGCACTCATCAGAGTACTGTGTCCAATTTGAGGAGGTAATATTTATGACAAGTAGTCTTTCATTAACTTTCAAGGCATAATACTGAAATTAAACTATCCTAAAGCCCTCCCCCTTTCTATACATATAGATATAAAATAAATATGCATAGTTATAAAAAGCCCTTAAAAAGCAGAAAGGGTACAAAGGGGCAAAGTACTGTGATGTGACTGCTAAGAATTTCAAGTTAAATTCTGGCTTTCAAACAGCTGAAGCACAATTTCTGTTCAGTGGCTCAGAATTGTTGGTATTCAGCTTGGATTCACTGGATTCACTACGAGGAAAGACCCCGCAAATCAGACCCTGTAAGCCATCAAACTCACACAGAATCCAAGATAAAGAACAGGCTGGATGGCGGCACGCAAAGAGTTGTGCTCCATGGCTCAATGTCCAGCTGGAGACCAGTAATGAGTGGTGTCCCTCAGGGATTGGTGTTGGGACCGGTCTTGTTCAACATCTTTGTCGATGACACGGACAGTGGGATTGATGCACCTCAGCGAGTCTGCCGATGACACCAAGCTGTGTGGTTCGGTTGATACGCTGCAGGGAAGGAATGCCATCCAGAGGGACCTTGACATGCTTGTGAGGTGGGCTGATGCCAACCTGATGAAGTTTAACCATGACAAGTGCAAGGTCCTACACCTGGGTCACAGCAATCCCAGGCACAGCTCCAGGTTGGGCAGAGAAGAGTTTCAGAGCAGCCCTGTGGAGAAGGACTTGGGGGTGTTGGTTGATGAGAAAATGAACATGAGCCGGCTGCAGTGTGCGCTCACAGCCCAGAAAGCCAACCATATCCTGGGCTGCATCAAAAGGAGCATGACCAGCAGGTCGAGGGAGGTGATCCTGACCCTCTACTCTTGTGAGACCTCACTTGGAGTACTGTGTGCAGTTCTGGTGTCCTCAACCTAAGAAGGACATGGAGCTGTTGGAACAAGTCCAGAGGAGGGCCATGAGGATGATCAGGGGACTGGAGCACCTCCCGTATGAAGACAGGATGAGAAAATTGGGGCTGTTCAGCCTGGAGAAGAGAAGGCTGTGTGGAGACCTCACAGCAGCCTTCCAGTATCTGAAGGGGGGTCATAGGCATGCTAGGGAGGGACTCTTCCTTAGTGACTGTAGTGAGAGGACAAGGGGTAACAGATTCAAACTTAAACAGGGGAAGTTTAGATTGGATAGGAGGAAGAAATTCTTTACTGTGAGGGTGGTGAGGCACTGGAATGGGTTGCTCAGGGAAGCTGTGAATGCTCCATCGCTGCAGTGTTCAAGGCCGGGTTGGACAGAGCCTTGGGTGGCATGGTTTAGTGTGAGGTGTCCCTGCCCATGGCAGGGGGGTTGGAACTAGATGATCTTAACGTCCTTTCCAACCCTAACTATTCTGGGATTCTATGATCATAGCAAATATCTTGATGAGGTATTTCAACAACAGCAAAATAAGTGCAAAACCAAGAGTGCAACCAGGGTGTGGCCATGTTACTGGTGGGTCACACATAGAAGTGAAAAAAACACCTTCTGGCAACAAAATGCATCATCAGATATCATTAATACATATACAGAGTTCACTGCAAAGTGCTGATTTCAAAGTTGACTTTGGGATTATTAAAAAATAATAATAACTGCAAATCAGTCATTTAAAATTTCTTCTGTCCTTGGCACCATGATGATGCCAGAAGCCAAAAGGAGCAACTGCAAAGAAAATGAGCAAAGAGAATATGCAAAATCCATGGCCTCTCCGACTCCCAAGCTGCTGAACTAATAACTTTCGATTAACTAAGTGCATGATTTTTCAAATGCTAAGCTGCTTGCTAAATTTAGATGCATTTTCACGTGCCCGGCCAAAGGCGCAGCTCTGACCTCAGCAACCTCCCTGATAAATTTTAGCCAGCTTCTCAGTGAAATAATTTGGGCTTTTTAAATAACAGGAGCGGAACAGTGCATTATTCACCAAATGCCTCCTCAAATATGGCTGAGCTGTCTCAGCTGGAATATTTCAAAGCAATTACCCCTTAAAGCATTGAAACATTCTCTGCGCAGAACACGGTGGTAATGTAAAATGCTTCACCTGCTATAATTGCGTTATCTCCGGCAGTGCTGGAGGGACAGAACATGGTACTTCTTGGTGGCTTTGGAGCAAAACCGGGACTTCTAATACAAATTGCCGGTAAACACAAGATTAAGCTGAACTACCTGATGACTTTTCTAAACTGAAGTAACAGAAGTAGGAGATGGTGACATCTTCTCCCGTGTTTGCTACACTAAGGCTTGTCATTGCCTTAGGTATGCAACAAAAATCAGCCAAAAGCATCGGTTTGGCAAAGTTACGGGCAATGAAAATGGGACTTTAAACCAAGAGACGGGTCTACTTGCATGTTGCCTGCATCACTTGGAAGCTCATGTTTTTCACTTGATGCCATTAGCCTCACCAAGGCCACATGGAATTTTCTAAGTGACGTTTTCCTTTTTAACTTCAGATGGAAACGTTTGTGGTTTGCTTTTATCCTCCCCATCTTTTTGTGTGATTTATAAATTCATGAAATGATTTCTACCCACTGAATAAAATATGAGCACGCTCCAGAGCAGCACTTTGCAACGCAACAAAATGATGTGAAAATGCCATGAAAGCCATGCGCTGCCGTGTGGCAGCATTATTTAAAAGAAATAGAGTCACTTAAACGGCGTGGGGGAAGAAACACATTTCTGTCTGAAAACCAGAGCACATCTGCCAGCGCTGCCCAGCCCAAAGCCACCCGGCCCGGCTGAGGCGGCCCCGCACGGGCTGTAGAAGAGGAGAGGAGGCAGCGGGCTGAGCTGCTCAGGCCTGCCTGCAGCCCTCCGCGGGAGGCTACCGCCCCGGCCCCGGCACCGGCACCGGCACCTCCACCTCCACCGGCCACAGCCCCTCCGCTGGCCCTCCAGGGCCCGGCACGGCGACCCTCGGGCTCCATCCTGTGGGCAGCCCCGCTGCCCCTAAAGCTCCGGGGAGGAGGAGGCCCCTCCCCAGCCCTTGGCTCGGCCTCGACCGCCGAATCCCCCCGCGTCTCCCGGCCCGAGGAACGGATCTCCGGGCCGCCGGCGGAGGGCGGTGCTGCGCGCACCGGGGCGGCTCCCGACAGTCGGCGGGGGGGGGCCCACTTCCCCCCAGGCAGAGGGGGTGTTGAGGTCCTGCCTCGGAGGGGTGCCGCTGAGCCCCCCTGCTATTATAATAACTGTTCTATGATCCTGTGATCCTATGATCTTAAGGTCCTTTCCAACCCTAACTACTCTGATTCTGTAACAGGGTAATTGGTTTCAAGAATAAAATTATTAAACTACAACAAAGTTATTGATTTTGTGAAAGAAAATTCTTTTTTTAAGAAATAAAAATTCTCCTTTCATCCGGTTTTGCAGGATGTAGTCCATGACTATAGGTTTAGCAGTAGTCTCACGCTGTTTCATAGTTTTCCCTCCAGAGTGCATTCAGCACTGGCAATAATGTGTTTATATTCCCAAATGCTATCCTAGCTTAGCAGCTCAGTATTTTGCCGTATCTAAGGAGTTACTCTTATGCATATCTTAAAAATGTTGCTTTCATTCCCATAGTTTACATTTGACATTTAGGCTACATCCCTTTTACCCATGGGTGCAAAGCACTCATTCCTGAAAATTTTCACTCAGACTCTTCCTGTTCTGATAGGATCTTTTAATTTCTTTGAATCAAGTCCACGAGAATTTAAATTGCTTATTTGTTTGGGGTTTTTTCAGATGAAGTGTTCACAGTGTATCTGTATTTATTCTGAGTGGAGGCACATGAAAAATGTAGAAAAGTCACCCCTTTTCTGTTAACACAGAATAGCAATTTTTCTCATCTTGATGAAAAAACTCCGTAACTTACCTGAGTCAGCATGTCCATCTCCCCAAGTAAAGTGCTGAACATTTCATCTATATCATCACAGGTTTGCTCCATCTGAAAGAAAAAAATTCACAGACAAGGAATCATCACAAGTTCACTTCAAAGCCAGCAGTGGCCAAACCAGAGGATATGCAATGTTCCTTTATGTTGCATTCCCAATTAACTTTAAAACAACTGTTCATGACTTGCAAAAAACTCCATTCATAGTTCAGAAATAACTGTTAACAGATCAGAAGAACCTCAATCCTCTATATGCTTCAACACACATTTGGGCTCTAAGCTCATTAGGAGTTCCAACAACCTCCTTGTATTATTTACATTTCTTAGGAAAGTCACTAGCTAATAAACCATGGTTGTATCTTAAACATCAAAGAAATGTAGCTTATAAGAGATTGAGAGGGAAACAAAGTTTAAGATTGAAAAACTCCTGAAGGCTTCGTCTTGAAAGGCTTCTTTCTTTGGCTGAGATGACTAATACAAGTCTATTAGGTGTTATCTAGTGCAGGACCTGGTTATGGTTAGGTACAAAACCAACTTTGTGTCTCAACATTTCTCCTCATTTGCTTTCGAATACCAATGCACTAGTGTGCGAGTGCACAGGACAAGGAACAACTCTAATGATTATAAAGCCTGGTAAGAAAGGAAGACCAGAAGGTATCTTGTTCTTCAGTCTTATTGCTTTTCCTTTAATAGAGCATCTGAAGTTGTGTAACTATTCCACAGTTAAATAATAAAGGTCACTGAACCACTAAAGTCAGTATCTGTTCTTCGAGAATTATGTGGTAGCATGCCTTTAACATGACAGTTAATACTGGAACAATCTGAGCTGCTCTTCCTCCTTTGGACTTGGTCTTTGTGACATCAACATAAGCAAGACTGGCCTGATTTCCATTTGTCCACTTACCATCTGTGTTAGCTCTGACACCAGAACTCCTGAGGAGTAGATATCTATAGCTTCCAGCAGTCAGGCTCAGGCACACCCTACCTGCTTACATTTTTTCAAGCTGGTGTAACAAGTCACAGGCAACCCAGAAGTGGACTTCGAACTTTCAACAGTTCGCTCAGATCCCAGAAATCAAAGACTTAAAAGATTTGGGAACTGGACAAAGTTAAAGACATTATAATAGGATGTGGTTGGCAAGGCTGAGAGTAACCCTATCCCAGTGGTAGAGACAGCACAGTTATGCCCATGTAATGGAAGACGTCACACTTGACAGAGTGAATGGAGAGCTAAAGTCACGTTATCTGCTTCATATCCAGCTGACAACCCCACACTGGATGGCTCACTCTCTCTGATTCATAGTTAACCTACAGAAATTTCCGTGCAAAATTCCATTTCTGTAGATTCAGCAGTACAGTGCCTGGGTACTACTGAATCTTAATTCATTTATTTGAATCAACAGCTGTGTAGCTTCCTACACACCTGGCACTTGGAGAATCAATCTTCATGAAAAGGACAGATAAAATGACACTTATTTGATTAGGCAGAGGGAAGTCAGATTTGTTCGATGACAAAAAAATGGGAACTTCAGTTCATACTGACAAGTACCTCATCAGGGCTTAAATAATACTGAATAATTTTACATTTTCCTGTTTTCTTATTAAAGAGGACAAAGTATCTGCTGGGAGAATCTCATCACCTCTAACCATTTGTTCATTTCTGTGGGGTTTTTAAGCAGTGGCTAGATCTACTTGCAGGAAAAAGTCTTCACGCTGGTTCCTTTAACAAACTGAAATTCTGCTTTGATGCATTTTTCCAGAATAGAAATATAAAAATGGAAAAAAAAAAAAGAAAAAAGATACTATTGGTTTACAGTGAGGAGACCTCATCAAGAAGAGGAGGAGCAAAACTTGTCTAAAAAGGAAAAAAAAACCAAACCCAAACAAAACAGAAAGAAATTTCTTCAGCAGTGAACAAAAAAAGGGGGGTAGGGAGGCAGAGAAGTGAATATTAGATTACACAATACTTTCACCAAATCACAGGATTTTTAGGTTCTAATAAAGTTAGAGCTTCTTTCTTTGCAATTATATGATACTATGACTCTTCAGACACATTTAATTCATAAGGAAAACAATGTAATCTTATGAAAAAGCAATGTCCAAGGAATTCTGTAAGAACTTCCACTGTAAGTTGGAGCTGAGTTAGTCACTGATGACTTTCCCTTAATCAATTCAAATAAACTGATATTTAATACTAGGGTTTGGGTTTTTTTACCTTAGACCCACAGGGGAACGGAGAGGGCCTGAGCATACATTCTGAGAAGGAAGTATGTGTCACTTTCAATGAACAGACATCCATCATCATCACCAGGCTGATAAAGCCATGTTGTCACCAAGACATTGCCCCTAATGGTATCTTTTTTTTCTCTTGAATTTTTACTGACTGCATTTAGGAAGGCAAAATTAACATCATAATCAGCAAAACCCTGCAAATATTCTTACATTAAAACACACTGAATGATCTCTTAAACTGACTATGAGAACCCTGCAAATTCATCACGGATTTTGTCAAGAGCTAGAAAAGCAGACGACAGTAAAACGAGCCCCCAAAATGCAGAACTGCAAAAGAATATCCATCCAGTCTCCTCCTCTTTGACTCCTCTCCAGAGTAATTTCTATTTCTTTTATTTGATTGCCACAGAAGGAACAAACAGACAAAGCAGGACACAGATTTTGGAACCATCCCATTCAAGGAAGATTTTGCTGCATTTTGGACCAGCAAAGTCTTCTGACTTTTATAAATGGCCTTAAACTTATTCAAACCAGAAACTCGAAGTGAAACCTGCAGGTGTAAGAGCTATCATTAACAAAATATGGGAAAAGATTTACCAAAGTCCCCAGAAGAATATCAAATTTCATACTCAGTCCTCCTCTATATCCACTAAAGTAACTTTCCTGTCAGGTTATTCTGTATATAGTACTAATACTGGTAACTGTTAAAATCCCTATCAACTACAACACATTGAAGAGAAAAAAAAAGTGCAGTGCCTTTACAGTAAGTTTCTCATGTTATGCGTAAGATTGTAAGCACATAAAATATTCAGAATTAAAATAAAAAGAGGAAATTGTGGTTGTCAAGAATAAGCATGCTAAGGAGGGGCTGTGGGAAGGCATACATGTGAAACCTAACCTATTTTAAAAGTGACTGATTGTCAAACTGATTTTTTCTAGACCACTTTCTGAAGTAACACCAAGCATACAGGCAAAGGTATTTCCTTGCCTTTTATTTCCCCCAAAGTTCACATTCTCGAATCTGCAATGAGATCTCAGGAAAACCCGGGTTTTTTTTCCTCTTAAAAAATACTCCCACCGTTCTGATACTGTATATCTAAGGGGTTAGGGCATTTTCTCTTCAGCTTGCTCTCCTAACCACAAAGCCTCACTATTTAGTTTATGTATATTAAACCCTCACAGGTTTGTATGACACATACATATTGACTCATTGTATTTTCACTTATCAATACATTTATTCACTCCACCAGTTTACCAGAAGGCCCCCAGACCTGCTAGACCTATTGGGTTTTTGCCTTTCCAATTTCAGATTTAGCAGTCTCTTTACTGATAAGAATAACTTCAACCTAAATCAAGATGGGAATAACAAAACCCTTTATTTTATTGTTTTCTTTGTACCTCTAACATCTTTGCATTTCAGCTCACCTGATAAAAAAAAAACCCTGGTTTCTGTGTATTTGTTCTTACTTCTCCTTACCTGCTTGAATCTGCCTTTTCTCCATCACGTTTTGCTGTCATTTCCAAAGACCTACCTGCAACCATGCAGGTGCCCTGTGAGGGGGCTTCCAATCATTTCCTTTTCACAAAAACCAACCCTCCTGCCTTGGATGACAATATAAAACTCCTGTGCACTGGATTTCTAAACTTGGCAGCAGACCTGCACAAAACATCTTCCGTCTCCTAAATGTCTATTCCCTATATACCCTTATTTTGAAATTGAGATGTAAATTTATACATTCTTTGAGCTATGTGCCGGAAAGCTGGAGTGAAGTTATCTCACTTCAAAACCCAGAGAAATATGGCAGATGCATGGAAAGCAAGCGAGCCCACAGGGATGCATACACTGCCTGGTCCAACTTGCTGCGCTTGCATGAGCAATGTACTTTGCTGATAGTGAATGACACTGTTTTCCCACGGGGATGGTCCAGTATTCAAGAACACCAAAGAAAAACACTGACTGAGAAATTTCTTGCTCAGATGCAAGAATGGAGAAGCAGTCCTTGCACTCATTCTCAAGGTGCACAATCTTACCAGGGTTAAGTAGAACTTCACCTATGTTTAGTGTTATCCACTGACAGGTGAAACAGGATCTGCCTTTCCTTCTATCATTAAAATCAGGATGCGATTTCTGTATGGTTACTTATATTTTTATTTGTTAAGATACTAGAGAGAATAATAGAACAACTGAGTTTTTTTAGAATGAAGAAAGTTTTATGATTTGCACACTGACATAAGACAACAGTAGCACTATATCTATGAACAATACATAGAAAATGGAATTGTTTGATAGAATCATTATCACTTGGCAGGAAGCTAACAGAAGGAGTAGTAAAACAATGGCACAATATTCACCCTGCTTAAAAAGAAACTATGAAAAAATATCATGAAAGCTGACATGGTGATCATATGGTATAGCTCAAAAACCCAAGCATGGTACTATACCAAGCAGAGTTTGAACTGTTACAATCTGATAGCTGCGAGAGTTACTGAAAGACAGTCCCTTTCAACAGGAAGAGTGGTCTAAGTCACATGGAAACAAGGTTCCTGCACTTGCAATTTGAAAACAGGCTCAAAGCGCTTGTGCAATACTGAACAGGAAACGCCAATGGTATCGCACATGAGATTACCATCTCTGCAACTCAGTCTCAGTTGAGTTGATGCAGTTTAATCAACCTAAGGGCTACAAACAAAAAAGTAATGAGGAACAGCACAGTATCAGTAGAACAAAGACATACAGCAGACTCATGCTGCTGACAATATTAGGAACCAGTCCATTTAGTGGTATGGTGAACAGTTAGGACACATTCATTAAATTCAAAGCATGGTTGCTATTTTTAAACCGTTACATATGCATCTAGCAAGGGTAAAATACATGAAGTACATTTTTACAAATCACACAGGAAGATCAAAAGCACACCCTCACCTCCTAGTCCCTGCACTACAGTGTGTAAGTGGTGGAACACCAAGTCCACCAAAATAAACACGACCTGTTTGACTATCCAGGTGGACCCCTACCAGCACTGTAACTTTCTGCTAACGCTTCATGCTTAAATGCTTCCTGGGGTGGAATGAAGAAATCTCTAATGTTCTGGAGAGACCCACCAGTAGCCCAACGATTACATCACTCAAATCAGAGATCTACCCGTTACCTACAGCAGACTATGCCAAATAGATCATCCCATATCAAAGACACAAAAAAAGAAGACAATGAGGAAAGAGGGATGATAGTGACAGAAGCCTCACCACAAAGAGCAAAGCTGGAATGAGGGTAACTGATTGTCACAGGAAACAGATGTGAAAGTAGTGTGATAAAAAAATGCATCAAAACCTAAAGGAAAGCTACTGAGGCATCATTTTGTCCTGGCTTGTAACTCAAAACCAATGGGATAGTAAATGAAACTAAAAGTCTGCACAACCGTTCCAGGGACACCTGCACAGCGTAATTGTGAGGCACATCATCAAAACTGGTGAGTTAGCAAGTTGAGGAATTGATTTTCTCTACAAGCAGTTATAGCTAGAAGTGTTAGCATTCCAGAGAGTTTCTGGCAAGGATGATAAACTTCATGTTTCAAGACCTAAAACAAAGGCTTCACCAGTTTGAACTGTATGTATGAAGCTTTCATGATAGGCAGGTTACACCATGCTTTCCGGCACAGGATTTCTGTACCTGACTTCTGAAGCACATGATGCTAGCCACTGCTGGAGTACAACTTGCTGGCCCAACTTGAGAGCAAGTCTAAAATAGATCTAACTAGGTTCCATACAATGATTTTAGATGTCAAGAAAAACTCCAGCTACTCAAATGTCTTATATACTTAAGTGAGGCAAGATGGAAGTTCCTTAGCCAGCTATTTCATCATGGCTAGTAAAAATTCCCTAACAGACACTTAGGTCAATTTTTATGAAATAGAATACAAGAGAACATCTACCTCTGCAGAATTCAGTCTAGAAGAATAATCCAAATGGTTACTAACTCCAGCAGATGCTGAGAGAGGAAACTGAAGTTTTAGAGTGACAACTGTAGAAATGGCAACTGCTCCCAAGCTTTCAAAATCACAATCAGATGTGGCCATTAGTATGCTGGCTTTTCTTTTTCTTACCTACATCACACGACCCTGTAACTCTCTTCTTGTTTAATACTAACTAATACTTTGGAAAGGATGGATCAAAAGCATTTAGACTGCTTCCAGCACTGCACTTACCTAACATTGATAAGCGTGGCATTTTCCAAGAAAAAACTTGCACACATAGATAACTCTCAAAGCAGTTTCTTACTCATATCCCCTATTCTTCTGGGAAATTTGGTGTGCCAATGACTGTAGGTTTATCTGCAGTTGAAATTACATTGCACATTTATCTCAGTGATGGGTGTGACTTGTCATAGCTCTGCTCATGATGGAATAAAAGAAGCACACTAAGACACTAGGAGCTGCAGGAAGACCGATAAACCCGCAAAGCATCCTTCCTAGTTTAAAAGTAAGTCACATTTGGATCTGTATTAAAATAAAAATGGGAGATAAATGTAATCATATGAGAGAATCCTTTTCTAATGTTAACCTGGAGCACTAGAGCATCTTCAGGTGACTATGCCATTTACACAATTAAACCTCTTGAAAGCTTGTTCTCTTCTTTGCTGGAAATTCACAGTTAACTCACTTGCATTACAGGAACAAGCCTGCAGTTCAAACTGAATTTAGAAGAAGTCATTATTAGTCCAAAAGACACAGGTTTCATAAACCTGAAAGCTACACTGCTGCACTTTAATGATGACAGCAGTTGTATTTTACCCTTGTTTTGCCAAGATGATGATAATTTAAACATCACAGGAACTTCTATGCATGAGTACCACAACAGAGCACAAGTACAACATCATCTTTTTAGTGCTATATATTTGAGTACTTAGTTTTCCACTGAAGAGAGAGAAAGAAAGGAGTTTCAGTGTGTTTGTAAAGCACCATGGGACACTAAGTCTGAAGTCATTCTTCAGATGATGCTGCCTCAGCATTCACCACCTCTCTGCTCTTCCAGCCTTCCCCTCTCCTCCAAACACTGCCCCAAACATATTCTCTTCTTTATCTCACTTGCTGAGAGTGGCATTTGGGAGAAGCAGCTGTGGGTCCTGTTCTTTGGGTGAGGTGGGATAGCAAGATTAAATGATCCCAGAGGCTTGGGTGAGAAAGGCTGAGAGGAACAGGGGACTACCTAAAAGCTATCCACAGTATGTCACGAGGAAATTACTCAAGACCAGAAGACGTGGAGAGCAAAGGGCTCTTGTGCTGAAACGAGAGACAACAGGAAAAACATTTAACCAGTGGCAAGCAGCATATGCTACAGCTATAATGTAGACTGATATGGCACGCAGGATGGGTGCAAGACAGCTCATTCACCAAGCTCTTCTCCAAAATCATTTTCAGGCACAGACAGAATCTAGATCCTGGGCTCCAGAAAATGTATCCCAAATGAATTCGAGCTGCTGAGGACTGAGTGTTAAGAGCACCTTATACAAGGAGAAAAAAGAAACCCCAGGGTAAAGCACATGCTCAGGGAGAAGAAAGCTGGGGAGCAATTTCTATGCTTCCCAGAATTTCACCTTGCAGCCTCCTGTCAGCTCCTGTCAGCTTTCATGGAGCAAAAAAGCAGTGCCACTTCTGCTCATTTTCACATAACATACTCTGAGGGGACAATGTGCTTCAGTCTAAAAACATTACAGAAATACTATATGGCTACGGACTTGGACATCTTTTTCCTTTGTCACAAAATTATTTACTGCAGAATGGTCCAGCTTGGGGACTTCCTCCCAATGAGCCATGCAGGTAGCACAAACTCTCTGTGTAGAATGAAATCGTAAGAGGAGACATATTTCATGTCCTGTATCTTCACACAGACTTTGCAGAAAAACAGTTCCCTATTCTGTGCCAGATTACTGGCACATAGGAACAAGATCTCCATTCCCCCATCTTACCTTCTCCTGGCCAAGGCAGAAAGCTGCATGCAAGTGTGTCCCCTGAGCTGGATTCCCCTCATGAACCATCAGATGATTTAGACTCATGCGTCTTGTGTTGATAATGCATTTACTTCAGCTCTACTCAGGTATAAACAACTGCAGACATACAAGTTTACCAGAAAATATGAATCTCAGTTCTAGATCCCTCCCACTCCCTGCCTTGATGGGAGAGAAAAATAGTGAAAGAGTAATGTAAGTCTGAGTAGCATAAATTCGTTGTTTCCACATTCTTCTTACAATCTATAGTTTGCTCATGCTGGTGTAATGTTTTCCTTCCCATTTTTGCAGTTACCCAACATCACTGTAGGGAACTTACATGACAACAAGATACTGTCTGGTCCTTATAAAAACCTGACAGCAACTAATAGTGCAATTATTAATAATTTTTTGATCCAGCAGAATGCTCAGCCTAACTCCGCCCTGCAATAGATCAGATGGGCTGTAAGCATTTCATTCCCATTTGCTACTTCTGAAGTATTCCCAGAATTCCCTTACCCTCAGGTCACTGAGCTATGGGAAGTATGTATTGTGGCTGTCTAATAAATGGAGATTTTTATATTTAGCTTCACAACCCATAAGGTAGGCTGATGCCACATGAACAGGTTGTCTAACCAGCATAAGCTGATAAACCAGGAAGCCCACTGATTAAGAGAGGAAAACATACAGGGAGCAAATCCTTTCCCTTCCCAATTGTCTACAAAATAAAGAGATATTAAGTGTGGAACAATTAAAATAATAGCACAAGCTTAGGAAGAAATAAAAAGGAATGAAAAGTTACAGCACAAAGTTTAAATGCAGGAGCTGCTACACTGACTAATTGAAGGCTCATCTTTTCCAATATTCACTCCCTCCCACAAGAAGCCATCAGAGAAGTGTAAGATATGCTATAAGGATCCATGACAGAACTGTCTATACACACAAATAACTTATTCCTAAACAGCAGTCATTGGCAAAAAACTTTAAGACACCACCTTATCTCTTATAATTACATGTTGTTATTACTGCCAGAAATGTTTGAGAAAGGGCACACATGGTATGGAAAAGGAAGACTCAAAGCAGAAAAGATAATGGTGTAAAATGATCTAACAGATAAGAGTGGAGGAAAAGAGTGAAAACAAATCTGTAAAAAAATTATTGAACCCATCTGTTTGTTTCATATGGTTTGTGTACTAAAGACAAATGAAACAAGTAATGCTTTAATACGAACTTAGAGGTATTTCACCAAAGTACGGTGCTCAGTACCATAGTGAGTGGTAGAAAAATCAAATTAAGACCTTTTTTATAAACCTTTCTCTCAGCTGCAATACCGACTGAAAAGTCAGACATAATTTCAAGGCCTATTATTAATTTTCCACCTAGAAAATCTGCTTCTTTCAGCCGATATAACGCACAGTGATCACAAACAGCTATAAGCAGCGGGTTTCAGGTGAAGACCTGTAAGAAAAGTGGAAGCCTGAAGTCACCACAGATGGGGTTACATTGCTATGGCTGTGGCTGCTTTGCCACAGCCCAGCAAGCCCTGAACCACACAAAGGAAACAGTTATGGAAAGAAAATGCAACAACGGGAGAAGAACCTTGTGACATTTCTGGTGTAATTCTTCCACTTCTGTAAGGTTTTCCATGAGAAGGAAATGCCATTACCTCCCTCTCTTTTTTCCTTATCAAGTGGAGGAGGGATGGAATGACTGATCTGGTCAGAGACAACATCATGACACAGGGGAGACAAAAGGAGGTCAATCTAGATATGAAAAACTTCGCTGAATTTCATGGAAGAACATGGCCCCCATGGGACAAAACTGCAGTTAAGTTTATGCTGAATCCCTTCCCAGCACTGGCACCCAAAACCACTGGCTCATGTTTGTTTGCTCTCTCAACCATTAGGTCTGCTATCTTCCTCTCAGTCCTGAAGATGTAGTCATCAAAGTACAAAACTAAGCTGTAACCACAAGTATTTGGGAATGTTACCTGTGTTCACGTTTTTAGCACATTTTCTCACTTGCTCAGAGCTATTTCAGCAACTTAGGCCCTCCAAGACACATGTATGGCAGATCTTCCAAATACAAGATTTAATCAAAAAGCACTGAAATCAGTAATGTAGACTTGACTGTTATTTGATTATTCTTCTAAATTTGCAATCTAAGACAAAAAACACATAAACTTTTAAAAATGCCTTTTTAGACTGATACATCCTTCTTATTCTGGTGCTTCAATGAAATTCCCATATGAAGTGACAATGGGGGCTTCCAGTTCTGTTAGGGAGTACTAGAAAATCTTCAAAAGAACAACAAAACTATGCTCTGAAGTGGAAGAAAAGTACTGTGTGCAGTCTGGTTTACCTGAAGATGCAGTGAGAGTACCAAAACTAAGGCCACTGAGGATCAAGTTTAAATTTGCTGCCTATATGGCTTTGATGCCAGTAGGTTAAGTGACAACACCGTAGAACTTGCCTACTCCCTTGGTGAGGTGCCTTCTAGGCAGACACGTTATTTTGCCTAAAACTGGGGACTCAGAAGGTCATTTGCAATTTTTATCAACAAAAGCATCAGGTGAGTGCCTTTATGATTTTAGCTCCCAGCTGTTCTCTCTATGCTTGATGGACTAGCCATGCTGCTAGCAGCAGATCTGCTCCTCATACATCCCCACTGTCCTTGATAAGTGTAGGTGCAATGACAAGATTCTCACCAAAATTAATGCTTGGTTCATCTGAGGACAACTGAGAACCTTCCATTTTTAGTGATATCAGTCATGTAGGGTCTGTCCATCACAGACAGCAGATAGACAGGGACTTTCATCCTCTAATATCAGTGTTGCATGTCACACTTTCACATGCCCTGCTTTAGATTATAAGCAAATAGTGTACAAGTAAAAGTGGAAATGGACTAAGGAGATGCATCCCATGCAAAATTTCTATCAGAAATGTCTCTGTATGTATTCCTCAAAAAAGCATCATAGAAAAATTTTGTTACTGAATCTTCTTCTTCTACGATTCCAAATGCATCTACTCCCTAAATGTAGCCCTAATTTATTTGAGCCTAAACTCATGGCACGTTGGATCAACAGTCAACAAGAAGAAACAGTGCTGTGTGCTGGCTGATATGGCCTCTGGTAGAAAAAATTCTGAGAGCAACTAGCTAGCCACAGGTCTGAAAGGTCACTTTACTGGAAGGAAGGCTTTGAAACTAATGACAGATCTGTACTTCTTACACAGTCCTTCTCAAACTAGCTTGTGAACTCCCACATTAAAGTCGTAAGTCAGATCAAAGTCATGTACATTACCTTTTCAATCACAGCCCAGGAGCAATGCTATAAATTGACAGAGGGGTGATGAGGAACACATGTTCATGGTTCCTCATGTACATGCTCAAAGGTCTCCTACAGAAACTTAAAAAGCATCCTAGCTTCTTTCTTTCACAGTACAACAAACTATCTTCTATACTGGCAGCTGTACTGTTAAAACCTAGGGTAGCCATGAATCAGTAGGCTGGATAATAAGGAAAGCTGCCTAAAAGGCCTCCTTTTCCAAAAGCATTTTTACAGTATCATGGATCACTCCTAATCATGAAAAGACATATGGTGGAGTTTCTATGGCACCTGCATCTGACCTGGTCTTCCCAGGCTCTTTTAGTCAATGAAGGAAAAGAAAGGCAATTTTATAGAGCATAATTCGTGGTAGCTGCCTAAAACTAGGCAGCTGAATCAAGCTTTAGCAGTATCTATTTCTCTCTGTTGACTGTAAAGGTGAGTCAGAACCTCAGGTGACTAACTAAAATACTGATGTCTAAAGCTGGCTGAAGAGGATTCTGCCTATAAAGTCCAACAAGTGCTTTGGAAAGTCTGCATGGATGGATGCAAGTTAGCACTGTCACTAGACAACTTCCAAAATAAACAATCTATAGCTTCTATATTGCTGCAGGCGAATTAGAGGTTGTCTTTCACTTTCACCCCAGATCAGCACCTGACCATGATGATGACTTCATTATCACAGCAGGTCAGAGAGGCCTATGACAAAACAAGTCCAGACATACTGAAATGAAAGGTGAAAAAAAGGTCTGTAGGAAAGGAAACCCCATGTAATTTGCAGAGAGAGCAGGAAAGGACAGAGGCTTTGGTATTGGAATAATATGCAGGAAAACCACATCCAGCTACATTCCTGTAAAGCCACCTCTGAAACACAGACATTCTTTCAAGAAAATCCACCTTCCCACATCTTCTTCTCAAAGGACAGGTGTTCATGAGTCTGCAGTCAAGACAGGCCTTCTCTTGAACAAGGCACCGCCTCCTCTCAGCTCTAGCAGTTCTCCAGGACTGGTAGCTTTCTCAGTGTTTTGTAGGGCCAAAGAGATGCAGTAGCTGACCTCTCCATTCGAAGGTTACCCAAGTCCCACCTCTCCCTTCATCACATACTGCATACCAAGATAAGTAAAGCTTTCTGTCTCTTGTTCCTCTCATTGCTGTAAGATACTTCTTCTAGCAAGAGAGGCTAGACACAGCAAAAGCAAAATCTTAGTGGATTGGGTAAATTCTTTACTACCTCAGAAATCTCAGCGCAGGAATGAGTTAAGCTGTCACAACATCCAGCAGGCCCCTCAATTCATACTGCTGCCCCCTTTGTACAAATTGTTACCCTCCCAAACGAGTCTCTAAAGCTTCATAAAATAAAAAAGCTCAAGTTTACAGCCTGCTTCACAGGTGCATGAGTTACAGCATGTGATCTAGTAGACACTACTCAAATATAGTGAGAATCAGAATTTTGATCTGATCTGTAAAAATCAAACTTAGCTGGAATTAATACAATTGATAACAAAACAAACCAGCACTTCAAAGGCATCATGTCCTGCTTGAAGATACTCCATACTAAATAATTGAGAAATTTTAGCACGAACAATTAAAACACAATTTACTCAATAACTACTTTAAACTTTGTCATATTTGCCTCCAAACACAAGAACAGTCTGAGTACCCACAAGAAGGTATTTAAAGAATAAAGAGAAGACACAGACAATGACTGAAAGTACCCTTCCAGAGACAGTACATTTTTCCAGCTATGTGTGCTCCCAGATGGATCAGAATTCTTCAAGAATATAAAACAATGATCACTCAGCTATCTGTAATACTCCATTGATTAAACCTCACAAAGACATCTGTAATCCATATTTCAACCCAAATTATCTCCATTTTTAAGCAATGCTTGCACAAAGCATGAAGTACATTTAAATGTAAGTCTCCTTAGAAAGCCCACAGGGGAAAACAGACCTGAACAGGTTCAGCAAAAAGCTAAACATTCTGTTTCAAACAAAGTTTTAACCTAAATTCATGTTCTTTACAAAGTTACGAGAAAAGCAAACAGAAACCAAACAAAATGCAAACATAAACCAAACAAACCCAACCAACCAAAAGAAGCCCAACAACCACTTTTGTAAAGTTTGCGAAGACAAATGAGTAGGAGCCTACACAGGTAGAGCAGGTCATCCAGTATAGCCCTTTGCAGCACTCGGGCTTACCTCTTTGTGTCTAATGAAACAGATGTACTAAATTGATTCCTGGAAACACTGCATTCACACTACCATCATGCAGCAGCAGGGTAAGTAAACAGTGACATTAACAGAGTCATATGTGAAAAGCGTGTTTTTTAGAAGCAAGTCAGGAACAGATGACAAAACATGTATGCCATGTAATTCACAAAGGGGAACTAGAACCAAAGAAGAAAAATGACTGCCAAAATCCTACAAACAGAAGTACTGAGGGGTAAAGTCAAGCTTGAGCCACACTAATCACAGAATCAGAGTAATCTGGGGCAGGAAAAGGCCTCACAAATCAAGCTGTTTGTCCCAGGCTGGTGGCATACTTTGTAGGCTGTATTCGTGCACCCAGATTTTTATTGACAGTTGAGCCAGGCTAGACGATACACTGCCTGAAAGACCCTACTAGATCCATCTTCCCAGTGTGTCAATGAATGGATTTAATAACTTCACTTTTGGTGCACAAGGGATTGAAAAACTACCCCAAACTTGTGGAGACAGCATTTATGTTACTTCTCCATGGTATTCAGATGAGGGTGTGATGGAGGATGGGCCTTCTCAAAGTCAGGAGACACATCCATTTCCTTCCTACACCATGTGGTCATGTACATCACCAGCAGCAAGATGTAAACCAGGCTCCCTGGAAGCCTGTACTGGCTGTTTTGGCATAGCCACACCACCTCATTACACGCTTAGTTTAAGACGGATGGATTAGCACATTCACATAGTGTACTTCTGCCCACTCATGCCTTTTGTTCTGCAGACTCTCCTGATAGCACTCACTTTTCCAAAACAGCACCTAAAACAGGACACAGTGCATCCACCGGGATCCCACCTGCCACACGAGGCTGCAGGGGAGCTTTCGCAATCCTTGCAAATGACCAATCTCCTACTCACCCCCTCTGGGTCTGGACACAGCGAAGGCCTGACTCGTGTTAACCCTATCGAACGACCAACGCCGGGACCCAGCACAGCAGCACTAAATCCCATTTCTGCCCACCGAGGCCACGTTTGCCGTCGGAAGGGTCCCTGTCCCGCGGAGGGGCGCCTGTGTGCAAGAGCTGCCTACCGTCCGGGCGGCACTGCGGGGACTGGCGAGCTCCCCTCTGCGGGCACCCCCGTTGCCTACTCTGGGTTGCCGGTCACCAGAGGCACCGCCAGCAGTGTCCAGAGCGGGGTTTGCCGCACCCCAAGCACCGGCATTCACCGGCTTCCCGCCCCATACACCACGCCGTAGCTGGGCGCCTCGAGCTGCCCGTGGCGGCCGCACCTCCGCGCTCCCGCCCCGTCGGGATCCCGGGCTGCGGCTGCGAGCCCTTGGTGGTCCGGTTATCCGCCTCTGCCCCGCTTACCTTGGCAGGCGGGAGTAGCAGCTACCGACTCCCGGAGGCGCTGCGAGGGGGACGAGCAGGAGGGCTCAGCGGCACCCCTCCGAGGCAGGACCTCAACACCCCCTCTGCCTGGGGGGAAGTGGGGCCCCCCCCGCCTACTGTCGGGAGCCGCCCCGGTGCGTGCAGCGCCGCCCTCCGCCGGCGGCCCGGAGTTCCGTTCCTCGGGCCGGGAGACGCGGGGGGATTCGGCGGTCGAGGCCGAGCCAAGGGCTGGGGAGGGGCCTCCTCCTCCCCGGAGCTTTAGGGGCAGCAGGGCTGCCCACAGGATGGAGCCCGAGGGTCGCCGTGCCGGGCCCTGGAGGGCCGGTGCCGGTGCCGGTGCCGGTGCCGGTGCCGGTGCCGGTGCCGGTGCCGGTGCCGGGGCCGGGGCCGGGGCCGGGGCGGTAGCTCTCCCGCGGAGGGCTGCAGGCAGGCCTGAGCAGCTCAGCCCGGCTGCCTCCTCTCCTCTTCTACAGCCCGTGCGGGGCCGCCTCAGCCGGGCCGGGTGGCTTTGGGCTGGGCAGCGCTGGCAGATGTGCTCTGGTTTTCAGACAGAAATGTGTTTCTTCCCCCACGCCGTTTAAGTGACTCTATTTCTTTTAAATAATGCTGCCACACGGCAGCGCATGGCTTTCATGGCATTTTCACATCATTTTGTTGCGTTGCAAAGTGCTGCTCTGGAGCGTGCTCATATTTTATTCAGTGGGTAGAAATCATTTCATGAATTTATAAATCACACAAAAAGATGGGGAGGATAAAAGCAAACCACAAACGTTTCCATCTGAAGTTGAAAAGGAAAACGTCACTTAGAAAATTCCATGTGGCCTTGGTGAGGCTAATGGCATCAAGTGAAAAACATGAGCTTCCAAGTGATGTAGGCAACATGCAAGTAGACCTGCCTCTTGGTTTAAAGTCCCATTTTCATTGCCCGTAACTTTGCCAAACCGATGCTTTTGGCTGATTTTTGTTGCATACCTAAGGCAATGACAAGCCTTAGTGTAGCAAACACGGGTGAAGATGTCACCATCTCCTACTTCTGTTACTTCAGTTTAGAAAAGTCATCAGGTAGTTCAGCTTAATCTTGTGTTTACCGGCAATTTGTATTAGAAGTCCCGGTTTTGCTCCAAAGCCACCAAGAAGTACCATGTTCTGTCCCTCCAGCACTGCCGGAGATAACGCAATTATAGCAGGTGAAGCATTTTACATTACCACCGTGTTCTGCACAGAGAATGTTTCAATGCTTTAAGGGGTAATTGCTTTGAAATATTCCAGCTGAGACAGCTCAGCCATATTTGAGGAGGCATTTGGTGAATAATGCACTGTTCCGCTCCTGTTATTTAAAAAGCCCAAATTATTTCACTGAGAAGCTGGCTAAAATTTATCAGGGAGGTTGCTGAGGTCAGAGCTGCGCCTTTGGCCGGGCACGTGAAAATGCATCTAAATTTAGCAAGCAGCTTAGCATTTGAAAAATCATGCACTTAGTTAATCGAAAGTTATTAGTTCAGCAGCTTGGGAGTCGGAGAGGCCATGGATTTTGCATATTCTCTTTGCTCATTTTCTTTGCAGTTGCTCCTTTTGGCTTCTGGCATCATCATGGTGCCAAGGACAGAAGAAATTTTAAATGACTGATGTGCAATTATTATTATTTTTTAATAATCCCAAAGTCAACTTTGAAATCAGCACTTTGCGGTGAACTCTGTATATGTATTAATGATATTTGATGATGCATTTTGTTGCCAGAAGGTGTTTTCTTCACTTCTATGTGTGACCCACCAGTAACATGGCCACACCCTGGTTGCACTCGTGGTTTTGCACTTATTTTGCTGTTGTTGAAATACCTCATCAAGATATTTGCTATGATCATAGAATCCCAGAATAGTTAGGGTTGGAAAGGACCGTGAAGATCATCTAGTTCCAACCCCCCTGCCATGGGCAGGGTCACCTCACACTAAACCATGCCACCCAAGGCTCTGTCCAACCCAGCCATGAACACAGCCAGCAATGGAGCATTCACAACTTCCCTGAGCAACCCATTCCAGTGCCTCACCACCCTCACAGTAAAGAATTTCTTCCTCATATCCAATCTAAACTTCCCATGTTTAAGTTTGAGCCCATTACCCCTTGTCCTATCACTACAGTCCCTCATGAAGAGTCCCTCCCAACATTCCTATAGGCCCCCTTCAGATACTGGAAGGCTGCTCTGAGGTCTCCACAGCAGCCTTCTCTTCTCCAGTCTGAACAGCCCCAATTTTCTCATCCTGTCTTCAGTACTGAGAGGTGCTTCAGTCCCCTGATCATCCTTATGGCCCTCCTCTGGACTTGTTCCAACAGCTCCATGTCCTTTTGATGTTGAGGACACCAGAACTGCACACAGTACTCCAAGTGAGGTCTCACAACAGCAGAGTAGAGGGTCAGGATCACCTCCCTCGACCTGCTGGTCACGCTCCTTTTGATACAGCCCAGGATACGGTTGGCTTTCTGGGCTGCGAGCGCACACTGAAGCCAGGCTCATGTTCATTTTCTCATCAACCAACACCCCCAAGTCCTTCTCCACAGGGCTGCTCTGAATCTCTTCCCTGCCCAACCTGTAGCTGTGCCTGGGATTGCTGTGACCCAGGTGTGGGACCTTGCACTTGTCATGGTTAAACTTCATCAGGTTGGCATCAGCCCACCTCACAAGCATGTCAAGATCCCTCTGGATGGCATTCCTTCCCTGCAGCAGTATCAACCGAACCACACAGCTTGGTGTCCTTGGCAGACTTGCTGAGGTGCATCAATCCCACTGTCCATGTCACTGTCAAAGATGTTGAATAAGACCAGTCCCAACACTAATCCCTGAGGGACACCACTCATTACTGGTCTCCAGCTGGACATTGAGCCATGGAGCACAACTCTTTGCGTGCCGCCATCCAGCCAGTTCTTTACCCACCAAGTGGTCCACCTATCAAATTGATGTCTCTCCAATTTAGAGACAAGGATGTCATGTGGGACAGTGTCGAATGCTTTGCACAAGTCCAGGTAGATGACATCAACTGCTCTACCACTGTCTCTCAGTTCTCTAGCCCCATCATAGAAGGCCCCCAGATTGGTCAGGCAGGATTTCCCCTTAGTGAAGCCATGCTGGCTGTCACCAAGCACCTTGTTGTTTTCATGTGCCTCAGCATGCCTTCCAGGAGAATCTGTTCCAAGATTTTGCCAGGCATAGAGGTGAGGCTGACTGGTCTGTAATGATAATGTAGGAAAACTTCTTTTCTGCTTGTGCGAATAAGCCTTTGCTTTTCTCTGTATCTGGGTTTGTTCCTGTCCTCTCCAAGTATCCTGAAGTAAGGCTCAGAAGGTTGAATTTTCCAGCTCTCCTTGTGCTTCACTGGAACAAAGAGGCATTATTGTAAGAAAAAACAGTGCAGATGAGAACCTCATATTTCTAGAAAGCAAGGAGAAAATCATCGAAATCACAGAAAATCTTGAATGCTATCTGAAAAGTTTTAGGGCTGTGTTTAGGAGCACAAACACTGCTCCAGTGGGATGGGTGGGGGCCATCATGTATTATTCAGAAGGAAGATATGTGATGAGGGAAACATTGCAGCAGATACGGACTTGATTAACACTGTGTGTCCTGATGTTAGAGGGAGACTTATTCTGTGGCAAGAGCATGTGGAAATACGTAATGCTTCCTAACTTGTTTTCTGGTCTCACAGCTAAAATGAGTATGCAGCAGAATCATCCCCCAGTTCTGCCCTTTTCCAAAAGCATTGCATTCTAACGGAGAGACACGCACCCTACCCACGTTACAATTGTGTGTTTCACAGCAGTTGCATGACTGAAGATCTAATGCATGCAATTACAGATTGTTCTTTTCCTTTTCTTATCATGGGAGCATAGATCACTGGGTAGATATGCGGCTATTATGCACCCTCAGCTGGGCACGGGGGAAGGGAGACGGACAGGAAGGGACAGGAGGAGGGGTGTGGGGGGGAAGCTTTATTAACCTCTGCAGCCCTTGTGAGTTACATCTCATTGTAATGTTAGTTGCTAGAAAGGAGCAGATCATTTAAAGCAGAGCATCTGTTTTCGAAAGGGAACAAATAGATGCAGTTCTAGTGTCAGTAAACTGGCACTTCATTAAAAAAAAAGGTAATGTTTTACCATAAATGCACTCTCTTAAGTTTTTTTGACATCACTTCGTGCACTGAAAATGTCATGATTTTAGAGACTGACCTTCATTCTTGCTACAGGGTAAGTGTGACACTACACTGACTAGGATCTTACCTGTGCAGAGTGATGCATTATCAGCCTATAGGCCTCAGCATTACAAATGGAAAGGCTGCAGGTATGTAAAATAATTGGCAAGCCATTGTGCCACTGGCCAACAGTAAAAAAAAAAGGAAATAACTATCAATCTGTGCATTAATTAGATATTTTGCATGGCAAAACACATAAAATACAATTGAAAGTTTTATTTTGTTGCTGTTTAAACATAACAACCCTCAGAATGATGGCAGAGTGAAGGTTTTGATCATAGAGGACAAAGGCATAGATGCAAGATACAAAATAAGATAAAAATGCATGAGTTTAAGGCAAGCGATATCTTAAAAGAGTATCCTGTTTCAAGTAGTACCCTGCAGACACTGAAGATCTTTGGTACAGTGAGTGGATGATCCTCTGGCGTACACAGGTAATTTCTTTCACCAAGAGACTGTTTTTTCAAGAAACCTTAAAGAGGTTGCAATTAGTGTGAAGTGAATCATAGCACCACATCAGACTACAATGTCAAGGCATTCTGGAAAAATTCGTATCTCTGTGATCTTCCTAGATGATAAGGCCAAAAGCAGAAAGTATAGTTATACGCAAGTAGCGACTATAGGTTTTATGTTCTTCCAATAAGAATTAATTCTATTTAAGCTTGGGGGGGGGGGGGGGTTATATTCCTTTGTGAGTGTACAATACTGTGGAAGACCCGTGAACTATAAAACTTCCTGTGAGAAAGACTGAAAGTTCTCCTTTGGGAGTTTATATGGAAGAAACTACCAAAACCAGCTTTTGGGAAATCACTGTAAACTAATTTGAAGTTCAACTGCATTGAACACAGAAGCTAGTTAACAAGCACATCGCGTACAATTCTTTAAAAACAAATGAAGAAGCTAAAACTCAATGTCCTGAAGAGCAGGTGTATGGCCAGATCAATTTCCTTCTGCCCATCTATCCTTCCGTCCTTTCAATGGCATCTTTCTGCAGCTCAGAACTGAGAACAGAATTCTTTCTCCATAATTATTGATAGGAAAGCTTATATGCCTTGGTTCTTAGAGTGGAAAAGCAGAAGCAAAAGCAAAGCAAAACCTTAACCTGGATGAAAAGCTGAAGAGGTTCTAAGCCCATCTGAAAATGTCAGCAGTGAGGCTAGCAAATTCAGGCTCCTAACTGCAGGAAATTAGGTCAGAAGTACTTGTGGAGAGTTTGTGATCAAAGCTTAGTTACTGGAGGTCTGTCCACCACGTTGATCTTAAAATTGATTTCCACCTTTTTTTTTTTTTCTTTTTTTTTTTATTTTTCCTCTGTGTATGGTGGGGCCTCAGGTTAGTCAGTGGTGTCTGTTTCTACACGTAGAATATGTTCAAGCACCAATTCACATGTCCAGGCTTTACAGTGTTTAAATTTCAAAGGCCTTGGTTCAAACGCTAGAGATGCCTGAAGGAGCCTTTTTCCATGGGTTCAGTGAGTTTTAGATCAAAACCTAAATTTTCCAGCTCTCTCATATAAGTATCACTGTGTGTACATCCATATTTCTTTAACTGTTTATATGTAGTAGATACATATCCCTTTCTGTTCTTCAAAAACATCTGTTCAAGCCAGACCACTTTTTCACTGTGAGAGCTGAGCATCTAACACAATTGCAGCTGAGGCAGGAAAAGCCTCACTAACATGTCTTGTTTATTAGCTTTATTAATCTTATGATAAAATGAAATTGGCCTGCACCCTTTAAAGGAGACCTCTAGGTATTATGAAATGGAATATTGAAATCTCATGTAACTCATTTGGAATGCTGCATATTATTAACTAGAGAATTGTAACCTGAGGGTATTAATTTGAAAATGTCAGCATTTATTATTAACATTACTTCTTTAGCTGTACAATATAGGCTTTTAGCTATTGCTTAGATGAACTGTGTACAATAATTCGCTTAATGAGAAGCATAATTTTAAAATGGACATTTGATTTTATTAATTCTCTGTATCAGATTTCACATGTATGACAAACTAAGCATGATATGAGTAAGGTTTTGAAGCTTCTTACTGAAGTGAATATAAAAGGCATCTATAAACAAAAGATGGAATTAGCTGGCTTAATGAAAGGAATGATGTATTTTACTCATTTCAAGCTGTTCAACCCTTTCCTTACTCACTTCTTTCATCTGTGATTTATTTCCCTATGCACTTTTTACTCCTGGTTGTTAAAATGCTGTAAGCATGATTTACACAGGTAGAATGTTCATTTGAAGTTTCTTCCATCTAAAAGTCAATCTGTGTTAACTCATGTGAGAGCCAGCTCTGAAGTTCTTCCACTGATCATACTGGGGTTAAATTTTCTCCTTTATTTGCTACATGTTGACCGTTTAATTGCATTCACATGAATATTAAAATGTATCCCATTGCCTGAAGGTCTACAGGAAGCCTTTGAAAGACTTAACAGTCTTATTCTGACTACACAATAGCAGCTTAAAACAACTTCATCATTTTATTTTGAGATTGCTTTCTGTTATTCAGGGTTCAAAATAAACCTGCATTCTTCCCCTCCCTTTCTCTTCCCCCCGATTTTCACAGTGTTTTACAGAAAGCTTTATGGAAATAATTGTCAGTATTTTTCTCTTGTCAGAAAATCAGAGTATGTACTTATAATTCTTTCCATCTCAGTGGGTAATTTTCAAGTCCAAATGCCAGGTTACATATTTTGGCACATGCATTTGATTTTCTGTACCCGCAAGTCAATATTAGGATGCAAAGTTCTCTGCTATTTATAATTATGTCAGCCATTTAGAATATATGTATAGTGAGTGTAATGTGCATATAGAGTGAGGGATAGTATGGGGGAAGTAGCACTATAAACTACCTGTATTTTCGAATGTGAAGAAGCAAGAAGTGGAGGTTTTGCACAATCACTCATTTCCCATCAGTATAAGCAATGTCTGCAAGGAATTGATGTAAACCTTCAGCATAGTTGTCAGACCTGTGTTTTTTCTGTAGCAGAAGATCCTCATAGTTCCTGGAAAATATGTTTTAAGTGTGTGTCTCTTACTGCTCATATAGGGCCAAAGTAGAAAGCAGAACTTGCTTCAAGTCCTTGAACTAAATATGGGAGCAGTGGAAAACTGATAGAGTTTCATCTTCTTGCCCCGTCTCAAAGGGAAGTGCCTATGTAATAGATCATGCATATGAAATTAACAGATGGTATTTGGGTACACAAACAATCAGGAAATCCTTTCTGGTAGGTCTCAGTGAGCCAGACCAAGCCGTGTCACAGCACTGCAAGTTAAGTCTACACAAAAGGTACCCATAATACAAAAACTCAAGGGTAAGAGCTTTGTCGTACCATGACAGCTTTGTCCTGTCTTGGCCACATGAGAACATTATGTTAGATTTGTATAAGATATGGGACAATAGTTAAACAAATATTCATCTGTTTCCACCCTACCACAATCTTGTTTAGTGAATGCCAAAAAAATAGCTACTTACTAGAACTTAACAAACAGCAGCAGTGGTATCAGCTGTCACTTGATGATTGCCACTGCTGCTGCTAAATAAGATTGCCAGGAGCTTTTTTATTTCCATATTATCCATAAAAATTTGTCTCCATAAGTTGTAGGTTATCTGTAGGTTATTGCTCAGGTAATGTACAGCTGAGCTCTGAATATTGCTATTAAGAATTTGGAATCCTTGACCTTCCTATCTTTTCTTCTTCTACAGTGGTCCATGGCCTATAGTTGGCAGTGGACCTCAATCAAATGTCTGTGGGCCAAGTAAGAGTCAAGGTAAGACTCTTGTTCCACTGGGTAAAAAAATTACATCACCACCCCCCCCCCCCCCCCCGTATCCAGCTGCATCACTTTTACACAGGACTAGCATCACACATGATTCACAAGAGCATAAAGCAATGAATGACGTACTGATATAGATGCAGTAATCTAACAGTGTTTTTCAGATGGTGTTGACAATATAGTTTTCCGTAAAATAAAAGTGGAAAATTATCTGTACTTGAACTTAATAGAATCAATAATATGTAAAAGAGGAACTTGGCAATAGCATTGTGCTTCCTTTGGTAGTATTTTTTTAAATTTTAGTAGGAGGAAGTGAATTCTGACTTCCCCTTCCATTGAATAATTCAAGTTTCTACACTGCACAGTTGCAGTGTACGGTTTGTATTATTTTTAGAATATGGCTTATAGCTAATATATTAAGTACTGTCATATTTTCCTCATATAGTAGCTTGAGTGTCCAGCTGTCAACAAACACTTGTACTCGTGCATAGTGACACAATCATCTGCTGACCACAACTGAGCTTTTATGAGAATAAGGAAAAGCAAGCTTTTACCCAGCAACAGCAGTTAAAGTCATTCAACAGCTTAAGTATTTCGGTGAGGATTGTATGCTTTACTAGTTTTTCATGTTCCTGGGGGTGAGGGTTCCTCTGTACTAGCTATCAGTAGGAACTGTAGGAGTTTCTTGCAGGGCACATTAAGACAGGCTGTGGTTTTGGGTAAAATTTTCAAAGAAAGTATCTCAAATAATGTAGTTTGCCTTTGAGAAAACTGTTCCTTCTGCTCTAAAAATATGACCAGCTTGAAAGATCTTTTGGCTGATAATGTTTCTCTGAAATTAAGCAGATTATTTTCTCAAATAGACTTAACAAATAATTTCAAGCTCTTAACCAATTTTGTCCAGGATTTTCTGGAAAAGGGGTGTGTTCCAGTTTATGGCTGTACTTCAGCAAAGCAATTAAGGAAGTGCATTTCCATGTTCAGTCCACCATGTTTGGTGTTTATACTCCGTGCTTTCATGTTGTGGTTTTGTTTCTGTTTCTGCTCCCTTTTTGCCTCAGCAGGACTCTTCTCATCTCTTGGATTACCTCTGAACATAGTTCAAGCTGTTTAGTGTGCTCTTCACATTTCACTCTTCAGTATTATTTTTGCTCATTTTCAAATGAAAATCCTTTACAGCAGCATTTAGATTATCCCCAGCTGACAGAGACCTTTCTAAATACTGGTAGCAGTAGTAGAGTAGCAAGTATCTGTACTGCATTGTGCCTGGATTTCAAAAAACCTTTTGAAGAGGCTTTTTAGAAGTTTCAGATGTGAAAAATAAAACTTCATGAAGGCTCTTGTGAATTTTCATATATGCACCAAGGAGAGATGAGAGCTAATGAGTGTATGCTGTAAGAGTGGGGGTGTAGAATGTGGAGTCCATAGAGGCACTTGGAAGTGAAGATAGCGGTTTGTGTTTGATGTAAGTGAGAAGCCAGTGCCAGCCAAGGAATGAAGAGACTAAGTGATACTATTAAATATTGAGCCTAGAAAATAATCTTCAGAGCAAGAGAGAATAAATGAGAAGGGAAAGACCACATCTGGAAACCAAGGATAAGGATATGAAATGCCTTGCTTCAAGCATATGGAAAGAGGGCACCTCTTTTAGAAGTGCTGCAAAAAAATAATGGGCAGTCTCTAGACTCAACTGATCTGGGAGGACCTGGATACATACCTGAATCAAAGATGGTGCCTGGTTCACAGCATGGAATGACAGCATGTGGAGGCAAGTATTTTCTTAAATCTTTATTGGGTCAGCTTAAGCTTGAGTTGACAGCTAGATAAAGAGGAAAGTTGAAAAGCATACACTGAAAGTGAACCTGGAACATACAAGTGTGCATTCCAAGTAAATTCATCAACTGGCATGTCCTGATTTTTTAAGCAGTTGGTATTGTCATGTATGTGATATGCCCTTGATTTCTTACTATTGAAGATTTTGAAAAGCAACCTCTACATTTTGTTCTGGTGGCAGTGTTGTAAAGGTAACTGAACTTTCTTAGTCCAATGTAGCATCTTTAATAATTTTTTTTCTGTATTTAGTTTTCTTTTCCTTTCCTATGCAGAAAGAATTTGTTGCTTTATGATACAGCCATACAAAAGGACCATCTCATTTATGTGAACATATTCCAGAAAAAAAGTCTTAAACATTACAACTTTGCAAATATGTTCTTGTCTCATATAGTGAAGATGGTCTTGCGTGACCACTCTATACCACTTCTGCTCTGTAAGGGTCATATGAAATGAAAAGTATAGTCCTTCTCAACTAAAAATTAGAATTTCCATAGGTTTAATCTCTCCTAAGGGCTTCTTTTTCTCTAGTAACTCCAGGCCTCACATTCCCCAATGTGAGAAATCCTTCAAACATTTCTAGAGTTGAAGGAAGCCTCCTCTTTCTCTCAAATAACAGAAGACTGGTAATAAAGCAATGGAGAGTGATGTGAAGGAGCTGAATGAGGGTCTGGAGGACCTGAGCTGGTTTTCTGAGTCTGACACTGGACATTTGTAACCAGGTTGCTAGTGGCATTTAAAGCCACCTGAAAATGTCAAAAGAGATAAATGTCACCTCAAACTGTAAAAAAAAATATTTAGGTCCCATTAGGTATGTGACTGTGCCTAAATGCCTGGATATCTGTACCTTAACTGTCTTTGAATCAAATCCTTAGGGGTGAAGAATGGGGGAGGGAACACTTATTTAGGTTTCAGATGTGACCTGAACATACCTGCATTGGATTATAAACTTTTCACAAACTCTGGCCAAGTAAGTACCTCAGAGACCTAGATAGGTGATTTAACCACAGCACAGAAACTCTAACACAGCTCCTGAAAATACTGAACAAACACAGGATGTAAGAGAAACTAGTGTAGCACATGAGAAGAAAGACACAGATATTTAGCCTTCTCAGTGGCCTTTTTCTTTATAGAAACAACATTTTTGCCAGGTTAATATTATTTCTAGAGTAATAGGCCAAAGCAAACAATCTTCTTAAATTATCTGATGAAAATCTATCTTGAGTAGAATAAACTCAGCTGGGTCTTGATCAATCAGTGTTTGAAACATTTCCAGTTTGACTGTTAATGTGGGTTTTTTTGCCAAAACCTTAGGCTTTTAATTTATTTTAGAACTACATTGTTGAGGAAAAGTCTTTGTAATTGATCCTAGCCTATTTTTAGGATTACTAAAATAAGGTCTTGATGGTGGGCAAGTAGCCATACTGAAAAAAGATCCATAAACATCTCACAGCTTGGAGCAAGGATCAATGTAGACTGTTTACAAAGGTTATTTGAGAGACTACCAGACACTGGAGCATTATTAAGAAGAAGCTTGTAACTGTGCCTAATTCTGCACTAGGAACCAAGGAAGCTAATATGTTATTCTCTTATACAGTAGGAGTGTAGTTGCTCTCTTAAGGAGAAAACTGAATTCTTCTTATTGATAGAAAGGCACTAAAATAAGTTAATATGAGATGTTTATTGTAAGAGATTTTATAATAGGTTAGAAAACACACAGAGCACCTGATTTATATCAGTAGTAAAGCTCCTTCACATGGAGTAAATGAGGATCAAGTCTACAGTATTTAGAAGCTTAAACAGTCTTAATTTGTTGTCTTTCCAAGAATAACCCCCTTCACTTAAAATTCTAAGCGTGCATATGGAAACGCACAAATTGTCAGCTAATGTCTACGTTGTCAGATGCTACAATGCTGCCTGTCTCTGCAGAAGCCTTTCATTGAGATGCTCTTTCCTTTGGTACGCCTGAAAACCATTTTCCTGGATATGAAAAGCCCCCATTGCTTTGTGGTATCCCTCCTGTGCTGCTTCTTCCCTTGTTATTCTGGAAAGTAGAAATGCTCATAAATTAAAAGAAAAGAAAAAAGTGGCTGTAGCAATTATGACAGCTGGGGCTTTCTTCCCATTTTCGTGCTGAAGGCGAAAGACACCAAAATGCATTCCCATCTTTCTGGTAACTTTGCAACCTCGCTCTTTTGAAATCACATTGCTATAAGGTGTGTACATAAAAATTCTCTGGGATCTGTCTGTCTTCTTTTATTCTCTCTGGCAGACTAAATGTTGGTATTTTTCAGCACTAGTGAAATATAGACAACACTCAAGATTTTGCCATTTTGAATTTCAGGCTCAAGCCCCCATTTTTAACAGTCATTGGACAATTGTCTAAAACAGAGTAGAAACATGACCAGAGTCATACCTGGTATTTCTCTAATCCAGAGTGCTCACTGAAAGATTTTACAGCTAACTTTCCTTGGTTAGATTTCATCTCTTCATTGTTGGCCTGTGCTTGACATAGTCAAGCTATTAGACTATTAGACATAACTATTAACTATTAGACATAAATTGATATGAAGGAACATTTCCAGAAGCTTTCCAAAATGCTAAGTATGTAATTTTGAACACAGTTGCTCCCCTGCCTCCCCCCCACCCCTTTTTTTAAGTTTTAAGAAGACTGATCTTAACAGAACCCAGCAACTTAAGTAAAATATAAACAGGAGCATCTTGTCCTACTTCCATATTCATAGAATCATAGAATACTTAGGGTTGGAAAGGACCTGAAGATCATCTAAGTTCCAACCCCCCTGCCATGGGCAGGGTCACCTCACACTAAACCATGTCGCCCAAGGCTCTGTCCAACCCATCCTTGAACACCGCCGGCGATGGAGCATTCACAACTTCCCTGAGCAACCCATTCCAGTGCCTCACTACCCTCACACTAAAGAATTTCTTCCTCATATCCAATCTAAACTTCCCATGTTTAAGTTTGAATCCGTTACCCCTTGTCCTCTCACTACAGTCGCTAAGGAAGAGTCCCTCCCCAGCATCCCTATAGCCCTCCTTCAGATACTGGAAGGCTGCTATGAGGTCTCCACACAGCCTTCTCTTCTCCAGGCTCAACAGCCCCAACATTTCTCAGCCTATCTTCATATGAGAGGTGCTCCAGTCCCCTGATCATCCTCGTGGCCCTCCTTTGGACTTGTTCCAACAGCTCCATGTCCTTTTTATGTTGAGGACACCAGAACTGCACACAACACTCCAAGTGAGGTCTCAGGAGAGCAGAGTAGAGGGTCAGGATCACCTCCCTCGACCTGCTGGTCACGCTCCTTTTGATGCAGCCCAGGATACGGTTGGCTTTCTGGGCTGCGAGCGCACACTGCTGGCTTATGTTAATTTTTTCATCAACCAACACCCCCAAGTCCTTCTGGGCAGGGCTGTTCTGAATCTCTTCTCTGCCCAACCTGTAGCTGTGCCTGGGATTGCTCCGACCCAGGTACAGGACCTTGCACTTGTCATGGTTAACCTTCGTCAGGTTGGCATCAGCCCACCTCACAAGCATGTCAAGATCCCTCTGGATGGCATTCCTTCCCTGCAGCGTATCAACCGAACCACACAGCTTGGTGTCCTCAGCAAACTTGCTGAGGGCGCACTCAGTCCCACTGTCCATGTCACTGTCAAAGATGTTGAACAAGACTGGTCCCAACACTAATCCCTGAGGGACACCACTCATTACTGGTCTCCAGCTGGACATTGAGCCATTGAGCACTAACTCTTTGCGTGCGGCCGTCCAGCCAGTTCTTTATCCACCGAGTGGTCCACCTATCAAATTGATATTGACAAGTCCTGTTTCAGAAATTTTGGAAGTGAATGTTAGCTCTCTTGGTCTGTTCTTCTTCATGAGACAAGTCAAAAGTCTCTATGTATACACACTCTGTATCAAGCCAAATATTTTTGGTTTTGGAAAAACATTGTTTTGTGATTTGAAGACCTTTGAAGATAAAGAATTCAGTCTTCCATCCAGCCAGGTCCAGATTTTCTAGGTTTGCCTTTTTTTTGTTTTCTTTCTGGTTTGGTTTTCTGTGTGGAATCCTGACACCATCTATATCTCTGGGTGCTTTACCATTGACTTTAGTGGATCCAGGACCTTTCCCTCATTTTTCACTCATATTTGCTTTTAAAAATATTTTCTTTAACCGCCACTTTGGTGTTCCAAGAGTAGTTGGTACATTTTAGTCCAACCTTCACCATGCTTACATATTTTTACATTTGCAGGGGCCATGGAGTTTTGATAGGTGGTAACCTGCTAGTGATTCATTTTATACCAAATATTTAACACATAACCGTATAAAAGACCAAAGCTCTTATTAAGGCTGCAAAATAAAACTTTCATGATTTAGGAAATGCCAGAATTAAGACTGCTGATGTAAATTAATTTCTGTCACATTCTTTTCATGGAGTGCATAGCTTTTTATATGACCTCCATGCTTTTTTCCATAGACCACTGCCAAAAGCAGAAACCTACCTGAGTATGTATTGGCCCAAACAGTTAAAAACTGGCAGAAGTACAAAAACTCAAAACAGATATTATAATGGGAAAATCTGAGACTGTTTTACTGGTCAGTGATAGTTTCTGCTACTCCTGTAATGAAAAAGAGAGACCACAGATTAGAATTGAGGTTATCCTCTAGCCATTAGAAACAGCGTATGGAAGAAAATGCAGCGTTTAATGTGGAATAGTTAGGTATCTCTTGCACTAGATGACATTTATTTATGTCCGGCAGGAGACCCAGATGCACAGTTCATGGTAGCCCAAATGGACATCAGTGTGATGTTCCTCAAGCATACCTTCTTTTCTTAGTAGAAAACAGTCTGTACAAAGGGTTGTGAGAACATTAGTGTCTTCCAACATTTAACTCTGGAGTTTCTCATGAGAAATCTTCCCTCATCACTTGAATGCTGTTCCCACTACCATGTTATAGGGAACCCGTGGAACAAGACAGACTCCTTGTTAAGGGGGTTTGATAGGGAGAATGCTGGGCAGCCTGATGATTAGTATCTAACTATAAACTTTCAACGTAGAATGCTAAAATCTCTGCCCAAGAGATTCTATCCATCCAAGTGTGACTACATTAATAAGGACTGTGCTGTGCTACTAGTGCTTACATGTGGCGTTATTGAAGGAGTGCAGTCAACAATTAGGAGAACAGGAAGTGACTCAATGGTTGTTACTTCAGGAGGCTGAGACTTGCAGCACAAACTAATGCTGACCAGCTAATGTAGCCAAGACTGAGATGTTTTTATCATTGAGTCATCTAACTATGAATACATCTCTTTGGAAACACGATTTTGATAGCATGTTTTCTGTCAAAAGTTGCTGGTTCATTGAGAGTGAAACATTTCATTAAAGCTTATCTCAGTAATACTTCCAATAGAATGCAGATAATTTTTGATTGTTCTTTGCTAGGCAGCCAGCTGCCAGTTTTCCATTCAGTCAGATCTACTCCTATATGATGACCTCTTCCTTGTCTCCGGGATCCAAGGTATACAAGGATCTCCTGGGATTCAGGGTGCTGCTGCTTTAGAAGACATTATTGCTCTTTGGAAATGCTGTGTATCTTTGTTTCCCAAGTGACTTTGTTACTAGAAGGTCTATTGGGATAAATTAAGTTTTCAAAATGGTGAGATTTCTGAGAAAATGTATATTCTGAGCTGTGACCAATTCTAACTATGAACAATTTCTAAGTATTTGTTATATGGTCCAGCTGTAAAATCCTAGAATAGGCACAAAGCCTGAAGGCTTATCCAGAAGGCATATACAGCTCACTTGAGGAAGCAGTTACAACACAGAGCATATCTGCAGAGCTGTGAGTAGCCCTGTGAGTCAACACAGAGCAAATTAGCACACCAATATGACACAGCACTCTCTTGAGCAGAGAGAATGCACCGGGCTGTGGAAACAGTTAAATGGTATCACTAACCTTTCAAGCTGTCATGTGTGCCTTCTCCAGTTCGGGTATAGTACAATTAAGAACTTCATTGTGAAAAGGATCTAGTTTTCTCTCACCAACTGGAAAATAAAAACATTTGCATTTCCTGGCTTTGTTCTATTTTAACCGTAGAAGTACAACTTACGAAGACTGATTTTGTATTCAACCAGCCTAATTTGACCGGGTTTTTTTTATCAACTTATATAAAAATTATTTTAGGTGATTCCTTTACAATTGTTTGGATAATCAGGTCATTCCCAAACTTAGAAGAGGGGACTCCTCTCTTGTTTGTATCTAGACTGCAGAATTGATGCTATTGCTTCTGTGCAGGTGAGGGTTGGCAGTATGGGTCGTCTGAGATCTGTGGCATTGATCTTCTCACACAGAATAACTCTTTTTCGTGACTCTCAGTACCCATATGCCAAGACAACAACTTCTGCATACTGTGTAACTTAGCAACAGTAAAGTATATCCTTTGAACTGCGTTGCTTCCCTTTTTTATTGTTTGCATGAAAACCTAGCATCTCTGTCTGTTGTTTTATTGTTGTCATCATTCAGTGTGGTTTCTGCATCTTCTCCCTTTGGACAGATGTGAGTTTACATTTCTTTCCAAACACCAGCAAGACGGTAAACTGTTACCTGTAAAAGGATGACACTGTAGACAATCTAAAGGAGTCTGGCTATCTTATAAGATTTGATGTTAGTTCTTTATGGAGGACATAGCAGAGGGAAGTGGTGTTTCAGTGACATGTCTCTCTCCTCTGTTTATCTAGTCGTTCAGCCCTCTAACGTATAGTTACAGGCAAATTGGTCATTATTGTATGTCATTTTACATGACATAAAATCAGTCAACGAAAAAAGGAATTAAAGTTTGAGGTCTCTCCACTCTGTATCAGCAGCTGTAGATGATGACTCTTTGAAGAGGAGCTAGTCAAACCCTAAGCACATACTATTAATCAGCTAATTTATACTTTGATTCAGAATCCTTTTCCAATGTACAGAACAAGTTGCTTGAAAGCCTGTCAAATAAAGACTGAAGGCCAGTGGATTTTAGAAAGATTTCCTGAATAGGAAGTTTAGCAGTTCTAAAAATACTGAAAACACCTTGGAATTTAAATTTGATAATGTTTTGAAAACCAGTGAATGATACAAAGTGTTGAGCAAGGTCAGGGTGTTTCAAATGCTGTCTGATAACAGGTTAGATTGCAGTGGGATTTGTTTATCCTTTTTCTTTCTTAGCTGATGGTCGTGCTTTGTTGGAAACACTCAAAACTATTACTATGCCTTTCATTTACATCATTATTTCTTTATTTAACTATCAGCTTTCTTCAGAAACAAAGATTTACTAAAACTTACAGCAATATATGGAATTTTAGCCTGAAAAGTAAAGACTTCTAAAAACCACAATAAAATGGAAAATAACCAGACAGAATTATTTACTTTGTCCTGGTTTGGGTTTTCGTTAAAGAAAAATGTGCATCTTGAAAGGTATGCACTGTAAGCAGTCCTGCTGGATGTCATAGTAATTCAGGTTAAGCATGCCTGTAACGCCTGTAGGATCAAGTACTTGTAGTCCATTGCTATTGGAAAAGGCTGTGAAAAGCAGGAAAACAAAATAGGGTTTAGATGGTACGTGGCATGGAATTTTTCCAAAACTACTGCATGGCTAAGCTGGGGATTGAAGAAAAGTTAATCATATTGAGCAAACTTTGGATCAGTTTTTGTTATCCATACTGCAAAACACCATCCAGTTTCAAACATGCTTAATGCAGGTTGTCTGGACTTTTGCAAAATACTGGCTCATGCAGAGTGAGCACACAAAAAAAGAACATTTGACGGCATCCAGCTGCCTCAGTTAGTTAGAACAGGAGGAAACACGCAGGAAAAAATGTGCCGCTCAGGTTTTGACAAAGCAAATGGCCTTTAAAGAAGCGGTGCCTCCCCGCTGGTGTCCCCTCCTTCAGGACCCGGTGCTGCCGTGCGGCCCCGAGAAACCTCAAACCACCGGCCACGGGGAGAAAGAACGAAGGGGAAAGGCGGGGGATAGATGGAGAGGCGATTTCCTCGCTCGGGACGGGACGGGGATGGGGATTGGGATGGGATGGGACGGGACGGGACGGGGATGGGGATGTGGGGTGAGATGGGACGGGACGGGGAGTGGGGCTGACGGGCAGGCGCGGGGGCTTACTGCCATCTGCTGGCTGTCGCCCCCGGGTGTTTCATGCAGGGCTCTCTGTGACGGGCTGGAGCCCCTGCAACCTGACAGCATCTCAGTTTTGGCAAACCATGCTCAGTCAGAAAAATGGCCATCCAGCCGAGTGACGTGTTTGATGGAATCTTGTGGTAGGAAGGGAAACAGTGAAACCCGCACTCTGAATTAAAAAAATGAGATTCCCAAGTTTCAGATGGCATGGGGGGAGGGGAGGAAAAGGGGGAGGAAAGAACAATGCGCTGTTTCTGCTCTGTCTTGTGTAAGTGATAGCAAAGGGACTGCGTAAGAGCATTGCAAAGGTACTCTGAGGGGGTTTACACGTGTGTAAGCCCGTGGATGGAAAGAAGGTAAAGCTAACGAATCGCTAAATTGTATTTTCTGTATTTCTGTATGTTCTTCTGTCCATAGCTATTGTACCTTTGGCAGTCAACTTCCCCAAGGCAAAACGTGGCACCGCAGTTAGTGCCGAGGTGGACACATACTTAGTGTCACTTTCCCGCGGTACCGCGCGGAAGAGATTAGATAAGTGAGGTGGCTCCAGCTGCGGGGCGTTACTCACGCCTTGGAGAGTTTGAAAGGTATGCTGGTTCTCACACCCCGGTGTGAGCGCTGCCTGAGGGCATCTGGGAAAGCTGCTCAATCAAAAAGCAACACTCATCACCACGGCTGCCAGGCTGATTTAGGGTCAAAATTGCCCCTCCGCTTCACTTAGTGCTGCGCTACAGGTAGTCTCAGAGAAAGAGGCAGCTGTCCGTCGTCGTTATTTTGATGTAGGTTTCTGACAGTCAAAGTGAGAATTAAGAAAGCTCAACTATCAATAACTTTTTCCAGCCGCATGGAATTTTCTTTATTGGAAACTGCATCGAGCGTGTACTTCATTCCTATTGTTTTGGGGTCGCTATTTATTCATTTATTTATTTCCTAGGAAAAGCAAAACCACTCGGAATGAAAGCCAACCTTTTAAGACGTGCCCATACCCCTGCCGGACGCCCTGGGATAACGCTTACCGCGACGAAGCGCTGTCGGGAGAGCCGGACCCCGGCGGAGCCCCATCCTCCGCCCCGGCAGCCGGGAGGGACCGGAGGGGAGGCGCTTGGGAAATCTGATGCTAAAGAAGCCCCAGGAATGTTGCACATTGCCATTCACCTCCAGCTTTCGGAGGAGGTCAGTCCCCGCTGCTGCCAGCTGCCCTGAGGAGCCAAGCCCGGAGGCCGCACTTGCTCCGGGCGCTGCTCCGCATCTTCCCGCAGGTTACGCCGGGAGACGCCGGGGAGAGACGGGACAGGGCGGGGGGCGTTTAAAGTTTTTCCTGGATTTAGGATGCTCCGGCGGTACCTGCAAACCGAGGCGGTGAGGGATGGGGAGGAAGCGGCTCTGCCCACCGTGGGCTAGGTCAGAGGGAGCGGCGGGCTGGAGCCGCCCCGCAGAGAGGGGCAGCTCCCCTGACGCGCCGCCGTCTCTCATCTCTTGCAGGCTTGGCCGGAGATGCTCGGGAGACGGCTGCGGTGGGCGCTCTGCTGGCTCGGCGTCTGCCTCTCGCTGCTGTGCGCGGAGGCCAGCCCCGCCGCCGAGTCCTGCCGCGGCCCCCCCTGCGGCGGCGGTGAGGCTCCCCCTCCGCCCTGCCGCGGGGCCCGCTGCGGCGGCAGGACCGGCCGCCCGGCGCGCTCCTTCCTGCACACCGCCACGCCGCTGCGGCTGCCGCAGGGCAAGGCCCCGCACGCCGTCCCGCACGCCCCGCCGGCCGGCAGCGCCCCGCACACTCCCGCCACGGGCGGCGCGCGGGAGGCCTTCTGCGGCCCAGACTGCGCCGCCAACGGCACTCGCCGGGACTGCCAGGGCCTGGAGTGCCGGCTGCTGCCCCGCCTGCGCCCGCGGCCCCGCGGCCCGGGCTGCGCTGCCGCCGCCGAGGGCTGCCCCGAGCCCGCCCTGCTGCGCGCCGCCGAGCGAGCCGCTCAGTTCGCAGGAGACGACATCGCCTACGCCGCTTCCGAGCGGGGAGGCGGCGCCCTGGGAGTGCAGCTCACCTGCGACGTCAAGCCAGGTGGGGGGCGCCCCAAGGGGGCCGGGGCTGCGGGAAGGACCCGTGCCCCGCAGGGCGGTGCTTGCCGAGGGTGGCGGGTCCGCGGGCCGTGCCGGCTGTTGCTGGATCTTCTCACGCCTGGCAGGTGTCCGCTGAGCCAAGCGGCTTGAGCGCCTCTGGGATCCCGGCCACAAGGCTCTGTGCGGGCGCACCAGACTTCCTCGCTTTGGGAGAATTAGGAGGCGAATCTGGCACTGGTCTTCGTGGCGTGTGTGGGGATTGCTGCTCTGGTTCCCCTCTCCTCTTCCCTTCCACACGCACGTGTTGCATTGGCTGTGGGTCTCATACGGTAAAACCTTTTTTAGTGCTATTTTTAAACAAGTGTAAGGCCTCTAATTATCTCTGTCTATCCAGTCTGGTATTTATGGGGGGTTTAATTTATAGCAACATCGTATAGCTCTTCAGTAGGGGGTGTGTGTATCTTCTACACCCAGGATGAATGGACTGGTGCCATTGCTAAGAAACTTGATACTGCCGACAAATTGTCTCTGTAATGCCAGGAAAAAAACCCAAACCATATCAGACTGAAAAAAAACCCCCAACTAATTCAGGGCACTTGTCTGTCAATGGACAAGAGCACAGCTCTGGTCAGTTCAGTATCCCTGTAGGAAGATATCCATGTATGTCCATGATTATACTCACAGGTCAGCAGAGAATGTTCTGTAATTGCCTGGGATATGTGGATTTGGCCACATGAGTAGCTCCACCAGATCTTTAATGACACTAAAACAGTTTGGGTCCTGTTTTAATGCCTTGTCTGAAAGAGAGAAAATATATGAGGAAGGGTGATTTATTCCCTATTGATGTTAAAAGCTAATAGAAAGCATGAAGAAGGTCATTTAAACTTTGTCACATCTGTGTGGCTGATCTGAGGGCTGGGGCTGCTTCAGGCATGAGAGCGCATGCCAAGCCTCCTGACCAATGTCTACTTGGTGAAGTGACACCTCCTCTAAAGCAGACGCCTGCATTTAGTGTCAATACTAGTCCCAGAGCTGAGATGTAATCCCCCTTGTGCCTAGCACAGTGACAATGTCTACCTTCATCTTGCTTGATACTGCTCCCAGATATCTTGCAGAACCTTTGTATGCTCCATGACCAAAGGTGGACAGAAACTAGAGAAGTCAGTGTGGTTAACTTCCATTTCTTCTGCTTCTGTTCATACTCGTTGTGCTATTGTCATAACTACTGTGTCTCCCTTTTGCAAAAAGGAACCAGGGTGTTCATTTTCTTAGTCCTTGTCAAAATCCATCTCTATGTAATACAAGTCCTGGCAAATAAGGGCATTCTGCACTGACAGAAAGGACTAATACTTCTTGGGTGGTGCTGAAAGCAGACATACTGTACCTCTGTGGGGGTCTTACAAAGAGCATCCAGCTCAGCATAACTTCTTTCTCCAAACATTGTCTTATTCTTGGGCTATCTTTAGGGGACCTCGATCACTCTGCTGCCCAGTCTCCAGTTCCACCAGCGCTTCCAGCTGTAGCCTCATTCATGTGAGGTGCAGTCTGCTTGAATGCTTGTTGAAGACCATGCCTGATATCAGCCCTCCAAGATACAGGCCAGTATCAGGGGCTCTAGCTGATTTCCAGCACTGTGTCTGTGTTTGCAGGCTTATCTGCATGAGGCAGGTGACTATTACTCTCCACCAGCTGCTTGCTTGAACCAGCACAGCCCTTCTGTGGGGATCACACCAACATCTTCATCATCTTTTCAGCCAGCATTGCAGCACCACAGCTACTGTCTGGAAAACTGCCAACTGCAGCCAAACCACTGCTTCTGTTGGCCAGGTGAAGATTCTGGAGTGCAGACTTGTACTCCCTTTTCAAATCAGATGAGCCCATTCTCCTGAAAGATTGTCACTGCTATTTCTCAGCAGCACTGTGCGTATGCCTTACTTCAGATGAAAGGCTGGCATCCCAAAAGAAGGAATGCACAGGACCTGTTTCTGTTGTCTTATTTTGCATACCTTTGTGTTCCTCTCCTTGCTCATTAATTGCCATTAAATCCTTTATATTTCCTATCAGACACATCTTTCTTTTGTTTTCTTTTGGGCAGACTTCTCTGCAGCTGTGAATACCTGCATCTGGGTAAAATAATGTGCAGCTGCTGTATCTCATGCTGGCCAATGTGGGTGGATAAGGTTTTAGGTTCTCATGATGTTGCTACCTGTGCACTGAGCAGTGCCTGCAGCTTTCCTCCCCTTTGGTTGCCAGGAGTGACTGGAACTATCAGAGGGTCCCAAGTAAGATTTCACCTTCCCTTTCTCACAGGAGGATGGCTGCCTGCAGTGTCAGATTGCTCTTGAGGGCTACCTTGTCCATGCAATATGCCTTCAGGATGGTGTGGTCTTTCCAAGTGACTGGGGAAATGTAGTAGAGGTTCATGTGTGATATTATTCTTACACCATGGATTGATCTTGGAAGCATGGAGCAGATGTCTGCAAAACAGACCTTGCCATGGCTGTGTGTTTTGCCTGTGTATGGAAAGTAGCAGTGCATCTGTGGCCATGGGAACATCTGAGTGCTGCTAGTGGAAGAGCTTGTTTGATGCTTGTCTGGGCAATATGGAAAGGTGTTTAGTGGGATTGCTGGCATCCTGTCATCTACTAATGTGTAAACATCCCTTGCAGTGGAAATCTCATCATTTTAGGCATCTGCAATAGACAATGCCATCTGACATGCTTACTGTGACTTAACTTTACGTAGTTAATGGAGAGAAACAAGGCCACCTTTACGGCACTGCATCTGAGCTGGTTTAGATTTCAACTTCAGAATTCTTTGGCAAATGAGATAATCCTTCTGCATAATTGAATGTAGTTTATTTTCAGTAGTCTTTTCCCAGAAAGAGCTTTATTATGTTCCCTGTCACTCTGGCACTGTGAACTGCCAGTAGCACCAACTATACTGTGCAGTGAAGGGCCTCTTATACCGGTAAATGTAAGTGTAGTCATAGTACTGCATACTGGTAAGTATAAGTTTAGTCATAGTGCTTCAAAATGATTTTGCAGTACTATGGAAAAAAACAGTCACAAAGTATTTTTTAGGCCTCCTACCCTCACCAGCTGAGCTTTAGACCGCCAAAGGGAGTAACACTAAATTGACTGGAATGTGGCCATTGTTACAAAGTTCTGGAAGGCGTTTAGGGCAGAGATAATAGAAAGTTGGTCCATCACCTGAGTAAGCTTCACTGCAGTCAGTACTTAAAACTATAGCCATTGTTACTGCCAGTTAGCCAGTCAGTTGCTGGTTGAAGACAATGCTCCTTAAGTATGTGTTTAAAAATAAGCTCTAGTTTATGTCTGCTATTCAATCACCACTTCAGTTAACCTTTCCTCTAATAGTTTTGCTTGTGTGTGTGAGAAAAGTCCAGATTCCCAGGATGGGAAAGGCCCAATAACTCTGTTTTAGAAGGGTCTGTATTCTCCCTCTCTATAAATTTGTGATGGCTGAAATAATTCAGAATGCTGCTGTCATGGGTCCCTGAATCTCAGCCACTGAGAACTGGAGGAAAAGTGGTTTTGGAAAAAAGTGGTTTGGTAATATATCCTGGACTATATCCCTCTTGCAGTTCTCCAGAGGCAGTTCACTGGGCTGACTTAACTGGTGCAGTTGGACTTTCCTCATCTCTGTGAAGGTTGTTTCTTTTTATCTTTTTCATTGAGAAAGATGGTCAAAAGGCCTAGAAAGGGGGAGCTTAGACATTTTTGTTATTATTCGTTCCTTACAAATGTGAATTTGTTAACATTTCAAGTTTAAAGTCAGAAGTGTCTCTTTCTGTAGTTATTGATGAAGGCAGATATGTTTGCAGCTCATTTGACAGTAAATGTGATGGCTGTTAGTACTACATAGCAGTTTGCTTGGGAAATACATTTAGATTTTAGGTTTTCTGGTATTGTAAGAATATTATGCTCATTATTTACTACATTTATATTATATTTATCATTAACTGGATTATAGTACTAGCATGGATCCCTGTTCTTACATGTGATCTCAGCATGTAAGAAATTATATTAATGCAGAAGAGGATGAAGTCCCTCTCAGAAAACTTACAGGGAGATCTACCAAAACCCAACGAAGTAACAGTAGTCAACATAGTAGCTAAAGCCTTGATATGCCAGCTTTCATTGGCAGTTTTTCTAGATGCATATGCTTTATTTGGGTAGGTAAGGGCCGTCCTTCTCCTCACAGACTTTGCTTTGAAGATGAAACTCTTGCTGATACATGGCGTAGTCCTTTTGTACTGTGTTGTCACTTGTACAGTGAAAACAGTTGGCAAAGGCCTGCACTCTTCTGCCTGTATTCTTAGTTGTAAGCCAGACTTCTGAGAATAAAAGTGTTGTGAAAAGAAATTTGTTAATGTCTTTCCAGCCTCAAGCACAAATGGAGCTTATGTAGGGTGATGAAAAATCTTGATAGGTAATCGCCGCGTGCTTGTAACTGTCTTGCTGCTCAGTATCTGTCAAACCTATGGGCTGATGTCAGGCAAATCTGACAATGAGTAGAGGTATTAAATTTAGGCAAGGTTGTATAAACTTTGTAAGAAGTGATTAAAGAGAGTGCAATATGAGCATTTGAAAGTTTGCCTCTAGCTGTTAATCCTTTCAGGTGGGAGGGCAAAAGTAGCTTGGTTGTGGCTCTGTATTCTGAAGAAGAAAGGTAGCAAATGTAGTGCTCCTTATTTAGCCAGTCAAATGGAAGACAGTGAATTCACAGAGAATCATATGATGTTGGTTCTGATCTTCAGAGAACTACTTGTTCACGTTAGGCAGAAGGAGATCTGGGAGTATAATTTAGCAGACGTTTTGAACTTGTGTGGAGACTGTGGCCTTTCCTGGATCCTGGTCTTTACTTCTTCAAATCCAGTACCCTGCAAACTGCCTTAATAGTTAAGCAAAAACTTAAAATAATAATAATAAAGTGTGCCTTATGCTGTGAATGAAAGTAACTGAACAGCAAAGTGTTTGAGGAACCGTAAATAGGGGCTGACTCTGGTCTTTTTTTATTGTTTCATCCTTGATGTTCTGCACTTAAAAGAAGAAAATTCACTGCTACATAAGAACTGATGAATGACTGTATGGATACAGGATTCTCCCTCAGGCAGTGTCTGGCAGTGGATACTGTGGAAAGCATGGCATGGTATTTGCCTAGATCATTTTCCCAGCTCTGATAGTTTGTTGCTCAGATTTCCTGATCCTGATAGATGCCTGTGTATCTTGAGCCCCAGACTGATTTTATGTTATATATTGGGCCAGCATCTTTCTGGACCTGACTGAACTTTTCACAGGTATTGAAACTGCTGCCTTCATTTAATGTCTCCTAATTTTTGTATTGTAATAAAGAGTGAAGAGTCTTTACATATCCACTTCCTTTAGGACACTTGTAATACAGCACAGTTGTTTGGTTTCTTTTCTTGTTTTTCTTCCTCCCAACCTGAAAAGCCCTATGTACTTACTCATGTTGTAACAATATTATACATTAGATTTTCCTTGCTGCCCTTTTTTGAACTCCTGCGTTCTTCTATGACTTTTTTTGAGATGGGGAACCAAGACTTCTTGCTGTATTAAAGGTGCTCTCTTGATTAATATACTGCCGTAATGATACATTTGCTTTTGTTATATATTCCTTTTCTAATTAGGCCTAGAATTTTATTTGCCTTTTTTGACCTCTGCTGGGCACTGAACTGGTGTTTACACGACTCTGTAGCCCAACATCAGCTGTATCTAGGTATATTACCTCAAGATTGTGTCCAAATGGTAATGATAATCTACAAGTACAACATTTGGTACAAAAAAGATGATTTTATTTTTTTTGACTGCGTGCCTCATTTCACCTTCATCTCCTCTGAATTTATTTTTTTGCTATTTTATTGCTGCTACCCAGTATCATAGACTCCTTTTGCAGCTCTTTACAATTGACCCTTACTTTTCCTACCCTTAATAGCTTAGTATTCTTAGCAGATTTTATCACCTCATTTTATCACTTCTATAGTGAAAATTGACCATTTACTCTTTACTGTATTTGAACATGTACAGGGGAATGATTAATCTGTTATTGAGCCCCAGTGATGATTAATTCATGCCCTGAAGCAGGAGGCTTGATTATGACATGTTTACTGTCTACAACTATAAATGTTGCATATGAAATGGAAGACCCTGTGGTCCCATGAAGGGGCTTCAAAGATAGCTAAGGAACTAGCCTTATAATCATGATTTGAATTTAGTGAGACTTTTCATTAGCTTATTAAAATTTTAATGCCTTTGAAGAGATACTAATGCAAGCTGGAATGTTGTTTAGTAATAATAATCTATCATTTGTATTTCAGGAGAAAATGAAGTTCCATCTGAAGATGCCTTAATACTACAGCTGCACCTTGCAAAAGGGCATGAGAAATTTACTGAAATGCTAAAAAGCCAACAGCAGATCATTGTTGATTTGCAGCAAAAACTTGCTGAACAGCAGCACATACTGGTTAGCCAGCAACAGGAGATTCTTGAGCAGCAAAGAAAAATGTATGAGCAAATGGATCTGATCAAAGTCCAATATGGCATGCTTTTTGATACAGTGAAGCAAATGTCATTTCAGAGTTTGCAAGAAGATATTCAAAATTATTTTGAAAGTCATCTTCAAGGACTTCAGAACCAGGTCAGAAATCAGCTCCAGAAGTCATACTCTGTGCATAAGGTAGAAGTGGATGCAAAAGTGATTAATGTTGGGGATTCTTTGCTGGACTGTGGCCTTTGTGAAAGTGATGAATTTTGCAATTTCCAAAAGAAACCATCACAATGTGAAAAATGCACATTGTGTCCTGCTGGCTTTTTCCAAATGGCTGAGTGTTCTGCAAACTCTGATCGGATTTGCCAGGTGAAATATAATTTTGTATCTTTTAAGTTATTGCTTTTGAAGTATTGTGTTGGACATACTGGGATTGCCTTCTTGAAATGACTACTTTGAGAGCTAGAGAGATCCAGTTTGAAGTATGTGTTTTACCAAATGGGTCCGTGGCACTTCAAAGTCTGCCTGAAGTTTTTTGTGTCTTTTCTCTTTACCATTTACTGCTCTAAGTGGGGCACTAGTTTGTGCCTCTTGGGTGTGATGCTTTCGCAAACTTGACAGCTGGCAGGACTTTAATTCTTTTCATCATGGTAGGAAAAGGCATCCTAAAACATGTAAATCTGTGCATGCTATATTTGTTTATACAGGAACTTCTAGACTTCTCTGAAAAGCAGAGGAAAGCTTTACTAAGCAAAACTAGAGGTCAGATACTTATTTATAAGCTTGGAAACAGAAGTTGTCAGTTAAAACTCATGTAAAAACTCGTTCCAGCTTAAACGTAACATACAAACATATAAAAATATAAACCACATGCTTTTATTATTTAATACATTTTATGGTAACATACACTTTATTATGCAATACAAACCTCACATGTAATCAAAATAGGATGGCTCTTTTGTCACTTTTCCTCATTTAGAAGTCCTAAAATATATGAGAACTTGATATTTAAAGCATTGTCTTGTTTGCCAAATGTTGCCCACAGTTCTTAACATTAGGTCAGCTGGTGACCTAAGACCAAGATACTGAGAACCTGAAAAAGTCTGTGGGTTCCCTCCCTACTAGTTTCAGGTAGCATTTAAATGCAAATGTAGCCTGTTATTCTTTCACCTCTGTTCTTCCCCTCCCCTCTGCTGTAGGGTGAAAGGAGGGCTTGTTGACCGGAAATACTACTCTATCATTTGTCTTGTGTGGTTTTGGGTTAGCACCTTCCTCCTAGACTAAATGTCTTTAATAGCCTTTTCTAGCACTCTCTCTATTGTTGTAACATCCTTGAGGCACTGTCTTAAAGATCATGCATTGTAACAAGTGTTAGTTATACACTCAATGCATTTAGCTGGTTATCTTCCCACTCTTACTCTCTGTGGACACCACACTCTTTTTGAATACCTTGTTAAAACAGGTGACATATCCAAAACAAGTTGTCTTGCTCCAGTATGTTTATAGGATCATGCTCTCCATCCCTACATATGCCTTTTTCTGACAGATGAACATCACAGATGCTGACATGCCTCTTTCAAATTGAAGTTGTTGCGTTACAGTGTTTCAATGTGATTCTTTTGATTTTCAGGACAGAGATGAATGCACTGAATCTCCAAGCATTTGTGGTGAGAGGATAAAGTGCCTGAATACTCCGGGTAAGTTATATTCTCTGATAATTAAAGAATGAAGATAATTAGATCTGAGGGAATAGGCCAAAGACACAGATAAGGATTCAGGCCTGTATGTTTGTGAGTAGCAATGCTCAGCTTGGTGGAATCAAAGGGGCTGAAAACCACTCAGCTATAAGTTGATAGCAGTTCATGTGGACAGTAGGCTATTTAGGGCATAATACCCATTAGGAGCATTGGATGGTCCCTTTTACCTTATTTTCATTGGGTTTTATGTGCTTTGGTTTTAATTTTCACTTATGAGCTGACTTTCTTCTTGTTTATTCTGGTGCAAATGGGGTCAAAATCAAAGATATTACTACTAATGGAGAATAATAGCTGTTATTTTCCTTCTGCACTGGGGTAGATATTTGATTTGATCTAATGAAGGTTCTTATGAAGCCTCCCTCCATCAATTTTATTCTCCTTTTGTAACAATATTGTCAAATACCGAGGAACTGTCAACAGTTTCATCATGTGCAGAGACTTGGGGGAATTTTTCAGGCATTTAAGAACAGATTTGACTCAAGTTTGGTAGTGCACACTTTGCCTTCATTATTTCTTATGACAGTCAGACACAAAAGAGCAAAATCAATAGTCATACTGAGCAAATTATATCCAGATTCTAGTTTTCTTTCTACTTGTCTAATTTTTGGTCAGAAACAAAACCAAAACACATACTTGAAAGGAACTCTGTAATCACATAGATCATTTCACCAGTTGTGACCTGTAACTGAGGGTCAAATAACCAAAGGAGGGCTTATTAGGTTATATGTTCTTCCTGCACTAGTCTTCTTACATGTAAAAAGAGAGTGTCCTCTGTGAGGGGTAAGGGCTGTTTTCAGCTGATTATGAGTGATTTTGTACTATCTGCACCCTGCCACTGGTGAAGAAAAAAGGGGGGAGGGAATTGGTTCTAGGAAAGGGTTAAAAGAAGACATGGTCTCTCTTACATTTGTCCTTACTTTCTCTGGGCAGGAACTATGGTGGGTTGGTTGTTATTGCTACAAACACCACAGGAAGCATAGAACCATAGGAACTAGAGGAAGAGAGCACTTAGGGTTGCCTGATGTGGTAAATGCTGTAGAGAAAATACCATTAGTCTTACAACAGAAGAGGGTGACACTTTTAGACAGCCTTAGTGGTGGGCAGTTAGAGGCAAGACATCTTAGGGCACGAAATTTGAGACAGAGAATTAGAAAGGTGTTAGGCTTTGTCTCTTCTCTAGTAAGAGATTGGGTTTGGTTGAGTTGGTGGTTTTGTGGAAGGAAGTGCAGTCCTAGGAAAGGAGAATCATCAATGTGGTAGTCATTTGGTGTTGCTCTAGTCTGTGGCTGGGAATAGGGAAGGAATTTACTCAGTGGGTTCTGAGTGGGGGGGACCCAGACCAAGAGTGGGTCTATACAGCTTCTGGAAGAAAGTGAGGGCAAAATACTGCCAAGAAACAGATGGGGGGTGGTGGTGTGTCAGACCACAGAAAGCAGTAGCAATGTATTTAGAAGGAAAGGACTCTTCCTTTGATTCCTCCTCTCCCAATTTTAATGGTAGCTTGTAAAGATGTGAAAGCAAACTGTTTTCTATCAGCTGGATCAGGAATCAATGTCCTGTCAATGTCATCCCTGTCTCACACGGAAGAGAGCATTCTTTTATTTTTCATTGGAGAGGACTGCTACTTTCAGCCTGTCTGTTCATGATAGCTCATTATCCTGTATGAGTGCAATTAATGTGTCAAAAGGGAGGCTGAAACTGAATGTCTGTTTCGGGTAATGTAGGGGAGATAGGGGTGTGATCTGACATATGAGTTCCAGATATTGTATGTGGTTTCTTGAGCTGCACGCAAAGGTTTTTGCGTCTGTAGCAACTCATGTTCCCTGTACAGTGTGAAAGGTGACTGAGCAAATAACAATAAATATGCAGTGAGAAACCTCTCTTTTTTTTACCATTGAATTTGCTCTGCATCATACCTTCTTGATCTCGAAGATCTTTTCCAACCTAGTTGCTAGTATGATTCTTCCACTTGTCTCGCTTTTATCTGCAATGAGAGTTGTTAGGTTATTTGATTAAAGGCTAGTGGTCAAGGAGCAATGACAGTTGGAACTACCTAATCAGTGAAAATGGAGTCCAGTGCATCATTTCCTTCTTAGACAATCATGAGAGAGCAGTCAGACTGTTGTCTTTGGTGTGAACCCACCAGGTGGAATCAAACAAGGACATTCTCCCCAGAATGCTATGGAAGCTAAAGAGTACTTACTGTAGAACTTACTGGGGGAAGAGTAAAGAGAACCTAGACAGATAGCCCCGATTTGTAACTGTTGATTTGTGATGATCCAAATTTGACATTGAGTGTCAGAATCTGCTTGAATGTTACCTTTGCATCAGGCGGTTATGAGTAGTAACAGCACAAAAATACATGCTTGGCTTACTCTAATTGCCTTGCAATTGCCTGGCATCCATGAATGGCAAGAGTGGGTGAATATGCTGCAAATATACTTGATTTCACAAAAGCAGCTTGAGTACAGCTGGGCTGCTCACTGTTACACCAGGTGCAGCAGCGACCAGAGCAGGAGCCTGGAAGAGGTGTCAGGCAGGCCAGAGAAGCGGAAAGCTGTCACAGCATGCTGCTGTGCTGGCTTTCTGATGTTTGGCTGTCATTTGCTGATAGACCTCTTCTGAACAAAGGATAGGATGCTGCTCTTGCCACTGTGTCCACAGTACTAAGTGGCCTGTGTGCTGCTTTGAAGTCATTTATTTGAAGTATGTGCAGGAGGAACACCTGCTGCAGATGTAAGTAACGAAAGACCAGATAGCAAATTGCTGAGAGCAGTCACCACATGTATTTGTAAAACTTGATATTTATAAAGATCCTTACATGCACATTCAAATATTTTAAAGAACCAAATAGCATAAGAATTATTTCTAGACATTTCTGCAGATCTCTGTGTGAGAAGATCTCCTCTGTGTGAGAGATCTTCTCTGGTTCTTTATGTGAACCAGCTGTATTTGTGTACTCGATAGCAGTTCATCCAGTACTGCTCAGTGATGGAGGAGCCATTGATTTGAGAAGTAGAACTGGTAAAGAAGTGGTGTGTGAGCAATTACACCATGGTTAAAATTGATTTCAAAAGGAAAGTTTGTTTGGGATTATTTTTTTCCCCTGTATTTCCTCCAGAATATTCTAAGTTGAAAAAATATTATCTTATTTATTTGGGTTTTGCTTCTCATTAAAAAAAAAGCCAGACATTTTCAGCAGTAACAAAATGTTAAGTTTCTCTTGACTTTTTTTTCCAATGGAAACATCTTACTGCTCTACAGTGAGCTTTTAGACAAAATGATACCTGATCTCAAAGAATGTTCTCATATCATAAATTGTGTAGTCCTACATATCAGTGTTAGTGGAGAATCATTGCTTAAGTGAATGAAACATAAATGGACAAAGATATAAGGGTGAATATATGAAGTCTGTATAAGTTAACAGTGCCTGGTGTTCTCTGCTGAATAATGTAGTCTTGGAATATTCTGACATTCCTCGTGGACCAGGTGCACCTGTACTGCTCTGTCTTGCAGTTTGCAGTATGTGGTGTGCTTTTCTGCTTGTATTAGCAGTCTGCATTGCCAGTTCTACCTGGGGGTTAGCGATGGCGAAAAATGGCTTTTGGAGTCCATGTTAAATGCTTGTAGTCCCAGTCTGAGAGCAGATCCTAGGCCAGATATATTCCTCCAGATGAGGAATAAAGCAAACATGAACACAGTATTTAGACAGTAAAGGATATTTAAGAAGAGCAGTAAGAAAGATGATCATTGGGTTTTGATTGTGGTGGTAAAAATAAGCAGAAGTGAGTGCATTAATGATGAAGTTTTAAGGCACAACTGCAAGTGGTTATTCTTTAGGGTACCTTAAATCTTGTGTGTTGATTTAGATCCTGAAGGCTCCGTGCACAAAGGTTTTGGGCACCAGCCGCTCCAGCTGGAGTCATTGGCAGATGGCGGTGCTCTTGGAAAACTGCCGTAGAAAATTACAGGCTGTTTTTAAAACCTCCTCTTTGGGTGTGCATTCTTTGATCCACTGAGGTCATGGCGTACCATTTAACAGGATAAAATTGCTTCATGTCAAACAAAGTAATTTCAAATGACACCTCTAGGTATTCTCTTTGCTGTTTTCAGCAGTGTTTTATTTTAACTTTAGACTATCACGACCACTGCTGTGTTGTATCTTAGGGCAGTGATTTTCCTCCTTTTAAATGTGTGGACTCTGCATGATGACTTTAACCCTGCTGTTTGCAGTTCTGCTTTCTTTTTTGATTTGTGTTTTGAAGGTTCTTTAAAAACTGTACACAGAATACCCAGTGTCTGTGTCCCTTGGGTTGAAAAGCACTGCTTTAGCAGTGACAGCTACAACAGTGCTACTCCATAACACAGCTGGGCAGACAGTGCACATTGTATAGGAGAACTCTCCCTTAGTTGAATATATCTTTGTTGCTCAGTGCACCAGCTAGTCACCATGCCTTTTACCTCAGAGAAGGGAGTGTCTTTGGCGGAGTGTCATTGTATGTGACCTGTCACGGGTTTTGGTTAGAATTGCCTTTAGGTAGTAATTAATTCCTTCTCCACTCTAAACCACTGGACTCAGCTTGGACAACATGAGTTATGCCTAATATTTTCTTTGCTTGCTTTCAAGGTTCCTTTAATAACACAAAGTTATCTAACATCATAATTGTCTTCTGCTTTCTCCTTTATGATTAGATATATTATCAAAGTTACTTTATATGTGGAGCTGTAGAGTTCTTATTTTTAGTATTTTAAAAGTGTGACAAAAATATTGTCTGTTTCCTGTGAACAGGTGGTTTCAGATGCCTTGGGATTGCTGAGCAAGATGCAGCTTTGGGGATATGTGGAGAGGAGTATTTCTTTAATAAGGAAATGCAGGAATGCCAAGCGTGTTCACAGTGTGAAGATGGAATGGTGGCGGTGCCTTGTTCCACTGTCAGTGACACGGTTTGTTCAGTAACCAGTGAAAACAAGCTCGCAGAGGCTTGGGCTGCAGACATCATTCTACCCTATGTAAAGTCTGGCATCTCTCAGGTCTACTCTGGCTTGAACTTGAAGATAAAAGGAAAGCTTCCCTGTGAAATCCTATCCGTTGAAGATAACAACCTGGTATTCAGGCAGCACGGTCTGCTGTGGACTGACCTCAACTTTGCAGTAAAGCACAATTGCAGGAATTTTTTGCAACTTTCCTTAAAGCTTAATGGCAGTGAGGAAGGCTATGAACTGAGCGGTGTTCGCATTGAACAGCCAGAAGGAAAGTATTTCCAGAGCACTAGTTTAAGCAGTGCTGCTGAAGTGGAGCCCAGCCAAACTCTTTCTGTTTATTTGAGGAGCCCAAATCAATTCTGCAATCAAAGCAAAGACTTAAGTATTTATGATCTTAATACCCCACTCAGTTTGTTTTGGTTGTCTCATGACACGGGTGCTGTGGCACTCAGTGCACAGATGTCAACAGCAATGCATTACCAAACCAACTATCGGCCTACCTTTAAAATAATTTCTGTTTCTGACCCTTACATGCTAAGTTTATCTCATGATGGCAGAGCTATAAAGTTCACTGAAACTGGTGTTGTCAAATTTGTGTTCCACCAGGCATTGTATTCCATGGGTCATACATGTGTCCGGGAGGGTTTCTCCTTAATTTCTTATATCAATAGGAATGGTACCAACAGTGAATTAATGAACATATTTAAATCTGGGGTAAATTACAGAGACACATCAATATCCGCTTCTGGGGCCACAAAAGTTGATGCTGGAGATCTGATTAGCTTTGAGATACTTTCTCCTGCACAGTGCAATGTTCGGTATTTTGGAGATAGCTCTGGAATTAGTATGTTTAGCCTCATCTGGATCCCTTCAGCAGTTTCAAGTGCCATATCAGCCACAGTTTCTGTTACAGGCCTGCCTGCTGGAGCTGTGAGAAACAAATTACTGGATTTCACCCAGGTCTCATCCAATGAGAAACAGATACAGCTGGTTTCTTCTGGGCAGCTTGCTCAGAAGTATTTCATCTTTACTGAAAAGGGGATTGCCAGCCTTGCATTTAACTTAAAGCTAATCCACTCGTGCAATGTGCTCAAAATGACTCTCAATCAGTTGACCATGGATCACATGCAACCCACAGCAATTGCTCAGCAAATTGGAGGTCAGATGCCAGAGGGAAGCATATGGACCAGTGTGTCCCTCCGTGCATCTTTTGAAGTGCATAACGGAACACTGATATCAGTTTCTCTTGACTGTGTGCGTGGAAGGATCAATCAAATAACTCATGAACATGGAACCAGTATATCTATTTTATGGATTTCATCTTAATTTCTGTACAGTGAAGTTAGCATGGAACTGGGGTTTAAATTGCATTTGGATTCCACTCTGATTCTATACATATTTGATACCTTCTACTGTATTGACATGGACAGATTGTCCCAAAAAATGCTCTCAGTTTTAGGAATATTTGAATATAATCATAACTGAATGATCAGTATTTGAGAAAAGAGAGCTTCCCGTGTTCTGGGGTTTTCCTTCTGTTAACATCTTCAGGCAGAGGAACCTTAAATTCAGATCAAACTCTCTTATTTTTAATACAGCATTGTCTTAAAATCAGTTATTTCTGGACCACAAAAAAACTGCAGTGGGGGTGAATACATACCTTTTAGTATTGCAGCTGAAAGCAGCACAGCCAAATAATGGAAACTTGCTTTCAGTTTCTTCACTGCAACAGGCTAATAACAAGTTGAAATGCACTTTGAGGTTAATTTGTCTGCATCTTATAAAATGTGCTTTCTATAACTGGATAGAACATGCTTTAACCTAGAGGTGACAATACGGTAACACTGGAGCAGATGTGCTTGATATGGAAAAAGACCTGGTCAAAAATAGAACATTGTTTTTACCATGAAAACACTGGAACCAATGACTCTTTGAATTTCATTTGGGAATAATCTGCATTTAAGTAATATGCAAAGGTTTTTTCCCCTATTATAGTTTTGCCAGTGTAAAGTTGCAGGATGAGAAGGGAGTCTGTTCTAAAGAGCAGATAAGAGAAAGAGCAGGAAGTCTATCCTAAGAGAATACTTGTAAGAGAAAAAAACCCCAAGTATTAAAAGAATGTCTTGAAAGTGAGTCTTTTGGAAATTAAATTTTTATTCTGTTTCTTATACATGACAAAATAGTTTTCTGACCAAAAAGAAGCACCATTCCCAGGCATATTTATTTTACAGAACAGGTCAAAAGGGTTGGTTGGATTTGGTTTGGGTTTTTTGTTAAATCACCCAGTTCAAAGAAACGGTGCATTGAGTGACACTGATTTTTTGTCTTCTTCCAACTCTTCCATCAAACTGTTCTTTTTCTAATCTATGTAGAGTGTTTTCTCTCATTGCCTCTCTTCTCCTTCACAAATGCTACTTCGCTTTCCTTTTTCATTTCCTTTGTTAGGAGTAAATGGTACGCGCTGTCATACCTCAACTCTTTCCAGTCTTCTTTCACCATCCCTACTAAAGAATAGATGTATGTCACATGTTATTGTAGAAGAGGGAGATTAATAATGCACTTGCAAGCTGCCTTTTATCAACCTTACTGAAAGAAGGAATATTATGCATGATATAACTTTAACGTAGTTGTCTGCCTGAGTATTTATTTCTAAAATATATGTACTTTCCTGTGCTCTTCACCTGTTTTGGAGTTTGTCACTCTGTTTTTGCTGTATAGTCTCCTATAATTTTGTGTAAAAGAATGAACCCAAGTGCAAGGTTTTTATCTGACAGTTCTGTTTTTACTTACAACTTTGTAACTCTGACCTTAACAGCTGCAGTTATCTTTCCATCATCTGTTTTTCCTTCAAGTGTTTACTTAAAGACGCAGGCTTTGGACAAATCGCTCTCTTATTCCAAATAGAGAATAGCAGCTTTTCTTGCTTTCAGCTGCAGAGTCTAAGCAGTCCGTCACAGGGTGGGCACTGTGGTAAGCCAGCGTAAGTATGAAAACCATAGTAAGTTCAATCATGGTGTTCCCGAAGTCTGTGACAGGGGTCTTAGTGCCTGTATGTAGCCAGGCTGTCATTTGTTCTTACAAGGTCATAATGAAGGATGCATTGAAGCTAATATTAAAGGTCTTCAGCATTTGCAAAACACTGTTGTTGTTACAGAGGATATTTTGTAGTGGTCGTGAAAAGACATTTGGAATGAAAGCATGTATATCCCTGATACACGGAAGAGCTGCATTACCTAGAAGCACAGGAGTTTTTCTGGGTACTTCACTCTGGAAGTCTGCTGAGGCTGAACAAAGATGAAATGCCACAGGAGTTAAAGTTTTCTGATATACACATCTGCTTTCTGTAAAAGGCTGCGCGTGATGTAAGAAGAGCCCTGCTGGGAGCAGTCCTAGGTATTTCTAAGGTGACATTTCAGGGAAAGACAATGTTAGAGGAAGCTCAAAATGATACACTTATGATTTTCTTTTTGAGGAACTTAAGAAAGTCACTTTCTCACAAACATAACCTCTTGTTTTCCTTTGCTGTTTTGTGCTATGAAGTTGTGTTAAAGGCTTCACTCCCCAGAATAGTGGCAACGTAAGAGTCATTCTAGATATCAACCTCTGTAGCAGATATCAGAATCTGACATTAGACATAATCAGGTACATTTTAGGAAAGTGCAGATGTTACTTGAATATAGTAACCATTTGCCTATATATAGCATATAGCAAATGTAATGCTATGATTTGTATGAGTATGCTTTATTTGAGTGAGATGGTGATACCGATGGAATTGCTTGACTATGGAAGAAACTGATAACTCAAATCCTGTATTATGCACACGTGGTACCTGCATTTAAATGCACCATTATTAAAGAATGCAGAAACTACCAGGGAGGTACAAGTGAACATTACTACAGCTAAGAGAGGTTTCAGAGAGTGAATTCTTCAGTGTAGTAAATCTTTGCAGAGGACTCTGGGGAGAGTGCCTGCTATTACCTTTAAATTCAGAGTAGATTTTTAGATGCACAGTGGCAGAAATGCAGTATTTTGCATCCATCTGGTGGTGATAATGCATCTAATACTATTTTGCTAATGTCATCTGTGAAAACGTATTCACATGATTAAAAAAGGTCTACTAAATATGTAGTAATTGCAACTTACAGCAACCTTATCCTTATTTCAAGCAAGAAAAGGCTGCTCATTTGAGCCTCTTCTACGTCTCTCCCTTTTGGAAATCAAAAAAGCCTGAATCCATAGTTCAGGCCACTCAGTGACCTTGGTTGTAGTAACATGAATTTGGAGGGAGTGTGTTGAAGTCAGTGTGGATTTATGATAGCCTAATTAACGGCATAGTTTATAGCCTTTGTGTCTATGAAAATGATATATATTGCTCATGCCATGCAACTTTGAGTGGTGCACTATGATCCTAAATAAGATAAAGTTCAAGAGGAATCATATAATGTACAATGAAAGCCTACTTTTATGGCACTTATCCCATTCGCTGTAATAAATTGCATGTTTTATTGACAGGTATATCTTATTAATTATATTTGCAACTTTTGAACTTTTGTATTTTTTTAATATGATTTCTTTCTATTAATAGCACAATATAATGTACAATATAATACGCTGGAGAGAGTCTCTCCAGTCTTTTCAGCCAGAGTGTTTCCAGTTGAGGTATTCATAAAGTAATAGAGCAGGCATGGGGCTGGCAGAATCTAACTGTACAGAGAGTTTAAGTTAGTAAGTACATTCCAAGAAGGAAGGTAATTGTTTCACTAATGTTGTGCACATAATGAGCAACAGGTTGTTGTAGAAAATTTGACCATTACAGAAGGAAAATAATTTAGGTTGTATAGTGCTGCTCATACAAGAGGAAAAAGGATTTGGCTTATGAAAAACTGCATTGTTTTGTATTGTGAAACAGTTTTGCAAATTCAGAGGTTTTACCTGAGTGTCTTTCACTTACCTATGCAATTTTTTTATGCTATGAAGTCAAAAATGGGCTGAATATGTTAAGTCTACTTCTAATATTGTGGATGCTTTCTCTCTTCTGTGGTCTCTGAAAATTGCAGTGCACTGTGAAAACTACACTAGTTTCAAGTGGTGCTTTTTTATGAAATTTCCTACTTTGAAATGTTACCTTGTTTTAAAAAACACTATTCTTCATTTGCCTCTGTTAATATTATATTGTAATGTGTTTTAAAATAACTTGACTGAAATAAATAAAACAATAAGTCTTCATTGGTGTTTTTGTTCTGTTCTGTGTAAGACTAGTTGTGGCTATTGCAGTTTTTACCACTGGCTCTCTTGGGGCCAGGATTTCACAGTTGTTATCTGAATTAGTTACCTGTGTTTGCTGAAGGGGCAAACTTAAAAAGAACAGTAATAGTACACATTTTTAGAGCTCATCTAGTCTGCCTGTTTTCTGTTCGTGCTGTTATAACTGTAGATCTGAGAAAAGGAAATTGTATTTAATGCAACTATACTAGTAAATATTTGGGTCGAAAGAGCAGTGCAGTTTATCTATCTTAGTTGCTACCACCTTAGTAATACAGAGAAGAAAAATGAGAATAGATTTTCTTAAAAGAAGAAATTTGTCCTGCCTTAGTGCTTCATAAAGCCTCTGCTGTATGTGGAAGCTCTGATGTTGTTGGGGATACTGATCAGACCTTTGCAGTAGCACAGCTATGGTTTTGTCAGGCTTTGTGCAAGTTAAAGCTCATAGTGTTCTCAGTAGAGACTCTTTTTGATTATTTTAAATTATAAAACTGTTTCTTCTTTTCAGAGATGTTTTTGTTCAGTGTATCTGAATGAAAGGAAGGTGCTGTCAAATGACCTCCATTTAGAAATAATTTTGAAATGGATTCCTCCAAAAACCAAAATGAGACCAAATTGGTTTTACTTCAGCCGTTTTCATTGAAAGCAAAAAAGAGAAATTGTATCCCATATGTTTTTCATCAATTGCATTTGTACTGTTTTGAAAGGCTCAAATGAATAATTACTGTAAGCAGGGGATTACAGATGTCATTAACATAGCCTAAATTAGCCAAGGATAAAAATCAGAGGAAGGTCAGGAGAAGTATTGGTGAAATATCAGTGAAAACAATAGCATCGTCCTTGGATGGGCCTGGTTGCCCTTCTTCAGCTTGGAGGGTTTGCCTTAATATAAGGCTCCAAATATAGTGACTGTGGTAGTGGCACTGCCTGTGCTAGTGTGATAGCAGAAAAATAGGTAGGGAGTGGGTTCCAAAATAGCTCTATACATGTCTTTCACTGTCTGGCTGTGGATGCAGGCAAACCAAATGTCTGCAAAAGTGGGATCCAAGAAACTTGTTTGCATTAAATAATTGAATTGTTATTGCTAAAACAGTTTCTTGGCCAGTTGCAATTTGTGTTGTCTTCTTCAGACATCCTTTGGAGCTCTGCACGCATGTTGTGACCTGCAGGATTGTATCATTTGTTTTTTAGGCTCTTCAGAAGAGAAACTAGCTGTTCTCCAGACAGTCCAGTGCAATCTTGTTAAATGACATTGCTTGAAAGTAGCCTTAAAAGGCTGGATGTAATTTCTTTGCTAGAAGGGCAGTTAATGCCTGGCTTTTGAAGAAGCTTGAAGTAAAAGCCTGTAAAAAAAATTATGTATATGTAACCTTGGGTTCAGTAGTATTTTCTCTAAAAGGAGAACTGTAGAAAAAGGAATTTCAAAAGTTTTTACATATTTTTTATTTGCCATTTTTCTACTGGACAGGGAAAGGAAAGAAAAGAAAAGAAAGTAAGGTAGGGGGAATTCTTATAGGAGGGGAGATAGGCAGGAGAAGGAAAAAGCAATCTCTAGTATTTAGGTGATTTAATGTATGAGATTTTAAACTAGTTTTCTGCCGAAATTTCTGTTAGAAATTCTTGGGTTTTTTTCCAACCAGTTGTAATTGTAAATTGTTCAACTGAAAATAATGTCTACCGGATTTGGCTTCATTTCTGTCTCTTCATCGAAGCACTTCCCAACCACCAACTTCTGTAAACTTCAGTAACATTAGAGCGTCCTCAATATGCTTCAGTGTTTTGTTGAACTGGAACATTAAGTTGGGTAATTGGGTTAATTAAGTGCCAACTTATATCAGGAAACCTCTCATACTTGTGGGTTCTGGCATGCAAACTTCGGTTTTCATCATTGCCTCTTAACTATGTTTATTTTGGGAACCGCTTCTCATTAGAAGAGCTCCAAGTCATCACTTGACTGCTAATGGTACCTTAACATTGCTCGTTTAAGTCTCCTTTGGGTATTTTTCTATTATACTGCAGTCAATAATGTAGATATGTACTGAGTATCTTCAGGACCTCTGTATATGTGGGATGTTGACAGAATGTTCTTGTCACAGTTAGTTTTTCCCTGACTTGCTTCATTGTTTTAAACTGTAGGTTGAAATTTTTTCAGGGATCCATGTGATAGATACTGGCTTTCAAAGCAAATGTGACCTGGTGAGTGATTTAGACTAGTAATCACATCTGAGTTGCATGATTGCAGCCTTCTCTTGCAGAGTATAAAAAACTTCTGAGAATATTCATAGATTAAATGCAGGTGTCTCAAGTGAAGAGCTGGAGATGTTTTGCATCAAACTCAAATAAAAGCCTCATACTCTACTCAGAAAGTCAAAAAAGTAAAAAGATTTAGTATATACTGTAAAATATGCTGTTCGTTGAAGAAGTGTGTTTGTTGTTTTTATTAGGAGAGGAGAATGAAAATGTGTGCTTTATGCCAAGCAGACAAGACAAATTGCTTAAGATGCCTTCATGCCTCAAAATGCTCTGTACTTCATTTTTCCTTGAACACGTACTTAGATTTGTTTAAACCTATGCTTCAAACTACTGCCATATCAATGACTTACTACAGTCTTGATTTGTGCTAAAAACTCTTTGAACCCTCTATATGCCAGGCAAACACAATACACTTTGAGTACGTCTGATTAATCCTTGGATAATAGCGTACAACGCTGCAAGTCTCCTGAGAGGTGTGCACTCTGTGGTCCTGGCTGAGGCAGCAAGCTGTTATCCTCAACTGCCTCAGCCTCCTGAAGCCTTTGTCCTAAGGTGGTCAGGCTTTCCCCTACCTTTTGGTATGCTAGAGGGGTGCAGTGACAGCTGTCTTCCCTGGGAAGCTGCAAATATTTGTTTTGGATCAACCATAAATGTTTTTTTTCCCCCTGATTTTGGTCTTTCTGCCTTCCACTCTCCTTTCATGGCTAGCCATGAGGCTGAGAATCCACTGTTCCCACATCTTTACCCCTGACATGCACCTTTACTTCTGCTCTCTCATGTTTTGGTGTGTGGCTGTGGTTTGAATTGTTTTATTTGCTGTAGGCTTCCCTCTCATGCTAATCTGTGAAGGACCACATACACTTAAGCACCAGATTCCTTTGAGAGGCTTAGACATGTGCACAGCCAGAGATATTTTGTCCATTTGGACCTGCCTACATCCTTGGGAGACTGGAGTAGTGACATTTCTGCAGGAATGGTGGGAGTCATAACAACAGCATTTGTGATGAGCACAAGACAGTTAAAGCATGTAACACCCCTCCTCCAGTCAAGACAGGGTTTTGAGATTCTATGTTTTAACTGTGCTGGGGAGTTTCCTTCTTTTGTTAAAAAATGAGATAAAACCTCTAATAATTTTGAGAACAAATATGTTTTGCGTGTTTGGTTTTTTTTTGGAGTTTGGTTTTTTTTTTTCCTGTTCCCTTTTTCTCCTTGTTACTTGTGTGTTTCAAGCTAAGGCAGCAAGCAGCCTGCTTGCCTTTTGTACAGTGCCACTGTGCTTCACGCTGCAAACTTTGAGGACATTTTGACAAATCTGATACTGCCAATCTGCTGTGTGCCTTGAAGGAAAGCTTCATAGCCAGAATAAGTAAGCAGAGCCCAAAGTGACATGGGGGAAAATAAAGTGCGCAATTTTAGGTAACCCATCAGCATCATACAAATCTGCTCTTAAGAATAATAAGTCCTTATGGAAACACCATAAAGGTCAATCCAGAGCCTACAATGTGCTTGCTACTGTGACGAGTACACAGTCATTTCTGTTCCATAGCTTGGGCTGAGATTCAGAGTGGACTTTGGTGCACCATTCACCCACAGGCCCTGTTCTCAGCAGAGGTTTTAATTTCCTCAGTTCCCACTTCTGGAAGTAGACAAATTCACTTACAAATTCCTATAATTCTGCTCTTCATACCTAACAATCACCTCTTTCTGTAACAATGCTCTTGCAGCGTTTTACACTTCTTGGTCTAAGTAAGGCTGTTGAAACACTGAAAACTTCTTTCAGGTCTGTGTGTATGCATGTGCACTTGAGAATTCACTTATATACTGGGGAAGATGGAATACCTCTCTTTCAATTGCCCCCAAAGCCAGCCCTATAGAAAAGATCGGCTTTCATCCAGTTTTCCTGGTACTTGATTTCTGGAGACTAAAATACAAAGCAGTGTGTTTCCTATTCTGCATATAGCATATTGATAAGTACCTACAGTGTTACTGGTGTGCTACCGATAAAATCTACTTCAGAATTGATAATTGTAAACTTCAAGGTAATCCAACTCATCAGATGCTTCAGCTGCTTTAATTATGACTAGAAGGTTAATACTCCGAATGTTCTAATACTGATGTAAATGTTCTGACTAATAAGAAACTGAAGTTCTTTAAGATTTGCAATGCATGGTTGGGGAAATGGATGTTTGAGGTCATGGTCACGAATATTTTTTATAAAAGGTATTTTGGTGAAGACTGTCATAAAGCTGCTTTTTCTCCTAACCCCACTTATTTAGATGTGGTCTCTGGGATTATGGCAGCTACAAGATGTAGAACATTTTATGGCTTTTTTGAAGTTATGCCAGAAGCCTTTTTATTTCCAGTTGCTCTTAGGGCCATAAAAGAGCACAATTGGATTAAAATTTTCTTTCTACCAAGCTGCTCTGCTCCACACAGCTCATCTGGTATAAATCTGGCAGCATTGTCAGGTTCTAAGTTGGGTTTATAAACATTAGATTCCCAGTGGGCAAAATAAATGGAACAATCCTTCATACCTGGTAACAGTGGTTGGATAGTTAGTTCGCATGAAATATTCCTTAGCAAAGTCCCTTCAAGTGAACTTTATACGATGAAGAAAATATTAAATGCATACCTTGATGTTGCAAGGAGTTTATTTGCATAAAAGGTGTGTGTAAGTGTAAAAGTCTAAGTCCTGGATGTAACAGGCATACTCATGTGTGCGATAAATGTGGCTGATGGTTAGGATCTGGAGAACTTGAGCAGTAAATGTTTGTATTTTGTTTACATAAGGCAGATGTGGGAGGCGTATGATGCTCAGTGACTGGCATGTGACCCTCGAATCTGTTGGTTTGACACTGTTGTTTGGTAAAAGGCACCGAAGTGTTAAAGTGCTTTCTGTAACTTTGCTCACGGAGACAAGGGATAGTGAGTTTGGCCAGCTCTGCAGCCAGTATTTAAATCACAATGCAGTATCAAATTATTTCAAGTTTTGTTTCTGTTTCATCTGGGCACAATATTTTTTGACCGGAAGCTGGTCAGAGAGCCTCCAGGATATGCTAAGCTTCAGGTATGCTTGGGGGGGTGTTTGGGCTATTTTGCTGTTGTAATATTTTTGTTGCAGGACTGCTATACTCCTAAGGGTAAATAATGCTTCACTTGGAAGGTTGCCATATTCAGTGCTGTATCTAACTGCAACTTAAAAGAAATTTGTTCCAGGAGTCCAACCTGGTTTGAATATCTGAGCAAAATGCCTAAAAATTAAGGTGCTGTAGCACAGAGATCTTCCTGAAGTGCGATGGGTTTTCACAAGTCAGGAGGGGCACAGGGCCCATCATTTGATAACAGGAAGACTTAGTCTGGAACTCTAACATATACACTGAATCTTTGTACTGTAAAAAATGCCACCGCAGGTTCAGCAGTCTGACGTCTGTATTAGAGACTAATACTGTATTAGGGGGTAATGTTGTGGGTAGTTCTTGATCAAGAAATAAAAATTGGTTCTGACATAAGTCAAAGAAGACCATTGATTCTGTCTGTGCTGTAGTCCACCACATCTGTAGCATGTGCTACATACCACAGTACCTCTGAGGAAATCAGCAGATATAAATTCGCTGGACTTGACTCTGACGGCAAAGTGTTGAGGGCTCCTAGTCACATGCAAGTCACATGCATCTAAACTTACGAAGTAAAGTAAAACTTACGAATTTTCTTCTGCAATCATTGTTTCCAGCTATCTGGAAGACCCACATAGATCTGCTCTCTTCTTATAGCTAACCACTTTGAAATAGGTATTTGAATTGCAGTATTTTTGGTAAATTGAAAAATCCTTAATTCAGTAGCATTGCTGTTATTAACTGACCAGCTACATCACTGAGGTCTGGATCCTTGCTTCAGGTGACAGCTACTCAATTCATATTCAAGGTTTCATTCTGGACTTCAGAACTAAAATGTGCAGTGCCCCCATTAAAAGCAGAAACTCACACGCCTGACACCAGCATTTCCTCTGCCCCAGCTGGTGTGCAGAAACATCACCCCAGATTTCATGTCCTTGCAGCCAGCCACGAGGAGGAGGAAACCAAGCTGGGCACTGCCCACTGCAGCGTATGGCCATGCAGTGTGATTCCCTGTCAGCCAGGGAAGGCTGTGGAGGGGGGGCTGAAGCAGCCTGTTGTAAAACAGAGCCAGGAAAGAAGTCTTCTGTTTTCAGGGCTGCTAAGTGCTGATGGCGCTTCTGTGCCCAACAAGGCTGCCAGTAGCAGGTTTGGCTACTAGAGAGGATTTTGTTTCGTTACAGTGAAAACCTCTGAGCAGGGGAAAGTCTTATTTATCACTGCCTTAGCTTAGCAGTTATAAAAGTGGCAATAATAGTTAGCTGATATGTGCAATAAAAAGGCAGGTCTCCAGCCTTGGAGGAGGTTTTGACAAATGGCTGCTTGTTAGGTTGGAGGTATTGCTGGCCTAGAGACAGATGGGCTCATAAGATGAATGCAGGTAATGCAACAGGTAAATGATAGAGAAATTACAGTAGGCATACTTGAGGTAGTTAGAACAATCTATTTATCTTCTATTGGCATCTTTTGCCTTCATAGTTAACCCATTTTTCTTTTAAAGAGACCTTCAGAGACTGGGGAGTGAGGGATGAGTGAGCTCTTTGGGCACAAAGAAAAGGATGTCTTTTGCTTTTGGTGCCATACATTAAACAGCAGTGTTTGGAACAAGTCTTGCCTCAAATTGTTTTGTTACAAGTTACATGGGCTTTTGATTTTTAACCAGTTCATGATAGATTTTCATTTTGGTCTTTGCTCTTACAAATTTTTTCTTTTCTGCTTCCTAAAGTGTATCACAATATACATCAGCTGATATTCACTGTAACCATTTGTTATCAATTTCTGTACGGGTTGAGATAAGTAGTAATTGAATGTTAAAGCCCATGCACGTTTTCAAAATGGAATATGCAGTCTGCAGCTTGCCTTGTACAATGTTTTGAGCAATACAGGTTTTGTTATATTTCTCCCCTCATCTTTCTGAATGATCAAATCATTGTAAAAATGATGCATTGTGAATTTTATGCTTCAGGTAGCATTTCTTTCGGGCTTGAGTCTGTTTCTGAATGAGAACATCCATGACGACTTGCTTTAGGTGCCCTGAGGTCAAAAATGATGTCTTCAAAGACTGGATTAATCTGACATAAGAAAATACTCAGATACAGGGGATGTAAGAATGAAAACAGAGGAGGTCACAGTCACTCCATTCCCTCAATTTCTGTAGATTCCAACTAAACCCTAACTCATTTGATGCAACAGGATGTGTTGGCCTGCTTTATTAGAAAGAAAAAGGGTGTGTGGGCTAAGAAATCTGGGTATTTGTATGTCACAGGCCTTGAAACTGTTTTGAGGCTTAAACTTTAATGGCAGAAGTATTTAAGAGTGTTTCTAAAGGCAAATTAGATAGGAGTCTGTATACTCTTGACACTCATTTTTATTTGTCTTTTTGCAGCTTGTTCTTATTTTAAATTTGAAAAAATATCTGAAAAAAATATTTCTCATGGGCAGATGAAGAAGTTCCTTCAACAAAAGTAGACAGTAGACATCTTCAATGATGGTTTTAGGACACAGGCGTTTTCCCTTTGTGAGGACTATTAAAGTCAGGCTCAGGTGTGTATTAAGAATGACAAAAGTGTTGTCTTCAACCATCTAAGTGAATTAATAGTTACCTATTAGTCCAGATCAGACAGTCTGAAAGGAGACAGTACTTTCAACAAACTAAGCAAAGACTGGCAGAAAGGATGTGCCATTCCTCTTTTCCATAGCTCGCGTTCTGAGATTGAGCCACAGCTTAGAGCGCTCTGTTTTGAAGAAAGGATGTTGCCAAGCTTTTGAAGCAGGTTTTCAGAACAGGTTCTGACACACAGAACTCATAACAGCAACTTTGAATGTACATTCTGAAATCGCTATGGACTTCTCTATTCACTGTGAACCATTTTTCTGGTGCTCTTGCTACTTATCTCTAGATTTCTTAAAAGGGCCTGTGTCCTGGGTTCAGCAGTAGCAGTCATTTTTCTCCTTCTTAGTAGCTGGTGCAGTGCTGTGGTTTTGACTTTCGACCTGAGAACAACGCTGGTAACACCGATGTTTTTAGTTGCTGCTCAGTAATGTTTACTCTGACCAAGGACTTTCTGAGTCTCATGCTCTGCCACGGAGGAGGGGAAACCAGCAGGAAGCAGAGACAGGACACCTGACCCCAACTAGCCAAAGAGGTATTCCATACCACAGCACGTCATGCCCAGTATATAAACTGGGGCAGTTACCCGGAAGGGTTATATCAGTGCTTGGACAGGCTGGGTATCGGTTGGCAGGTGGTGAGCGGTTGTATTCTCTCCCCTTGTTATTTCCCTTACCATTATTCTTACTGGTGGTAGCAGCAGTGGTTTGTGTTACACCTTAGTTACTGGAGTGTTCTTATCTCAACCTGTGGGAATTACATTCTTTTGATTCTCCTCCCCATCCCTCCTGCAGCAGGGTGGGGTGGGGTGGGGGGGAGGGAGTAGAGGGGAGGAGTGAGATACCAGCTGCATGGTTCTGAGTTATGGCTGAGCTTAAACCACAACAGCCTGAAAGCCTGTTACCATGGCCTGTGTTTTCAGTGCCATCACCTGCCAGCCACAGCTTACCCTGAGAGCCCTGCACTGTTCCTTCTAAATCTAAATCTAAAAATCTAAAAATTAATCTAAAAAATGCATGTCTCAGCATAGTGATTGCTATTATGCGAATAATATAAATAATGATTGCATTAATTGTTTCTTTGTTGTGATAAGAACGTTTGCTGGGCATGTGATAGACTGGAAAATAAAATTAAAATAAAGGGTAAGGAAAATACAGCCTGAACATTGGGTAGCATATCAGATAGTATATTTGCCTATGACTGGGTCTTTCCTTCATCTTCCCTAAACAGGGAGGCCCTCCCACCCTTTCTTCTCTTCCAAGCTTACAGGCAGCTGGTGCTGTTTTGAAAGCAGAACTGAATGACGAAAGTTGGATTTTGATGGGTATTGTCTGCTCATTGCCTCATCTCTAGCTTTCCTTTGATATTTTAAATGCATTTACCATTATGTTTATGATAAGAGATTTTTCCTACACCTTTATTTGATCCTGAAGTACAGAGCCCCAAGCCATGCCCATGTTTCCATGCTTTATTTGGGGAGGAAAGTGTCACAAATCTTTGGAAATTAACTTGGCACTGGACTTCTGTTATCTTTATGTTCTTCCTAGGTAATTTATTGTTGACCCATATCAAAGTCATGACACTGGCTGGATCATGGGTCCAACTGCTCTGTTCTTGTTTAGATTTCGGAGGTCTGTGCTGGAATATGCTGGCATGTGCTGGTATGACTTGGCAGGTGGCTCTGTATATTTGCTTTTGCTCCTTTAAAATAGGGTAAAGTGTCACTATACTACAGAGGTGTTACAAGGGTAAAATTCATTACTAAGGGCTGTGAGGTATTCAGATGCAGTGCTAATGAGGCTATATGAATGTCTGGAGTATGTGCTTCACTGCACATCTGAAGCAAAACATGTCTGTTTCCTTGACAACCCCTCTGCATCTGTACTGTTGTAAGTGCTCTCCACCGTATGTGCAAATATCAAGCATCATTACTAAAGCTTGCTCACATTTTGCTCCATCAGTATTCAGCTACTAAAAGAAAATCTTTGTTGCATTGGCAGTGTGCTACTCTGAATGGTGCAGGTCCATTCCTCCCTGTTGTTTCCTGTTTTCCTCCCTCTGCCTCCCCAGTAGTGCAGAACTCCCCTCTTTCTTTACCACCACAATCCATGCTCACCCCTTCGGGAGGCTGATTCAGTTGAGTTGCTTTGTGCAAAAATGAAATAAAGGAATAGTTTTCTGCTGAGCTGCCTTTCAGCGGGGTCAGCCCAGCGTTTGGTGCTGAGGGGATAGCAGGGGCCAGCCAAGCAAGAGCAAAGAGAGGCTGGAGAGAGGGGAGCCATGGGAGCTCATGTAACCCCCTTCTCTGCTTACAGCAGAAGCCTCAGGGTCACCCCACCAAAGGTGGGAAGCAGCAGCACTTCTGAAAGTGGTGCACAAATGTGGTAATATAGAAACACATCATGTCCATGTCCATACATTGCCCTTGAGAAAATTGAAACAGCATGAACTTTCTGAACAGCAATTACTGCTGCCATCTGTTACTGTCAGCAGATGTACATGATAACCTTGTGTTCACTTCCTTGGGAAAAGCTGTGTGCATTTCACTTGTGTTATCCATAAATGTTTTCCTTATAGCAATGTAGAGATATGTGATATTATCTAACAGTTTTATCTTGACATGTGTCATGGTTATATGAATGCCTTTACACAAAACCAAATATCAAAGTGATCTGCTGTTCTGAGCCACCTACGAAAACTGTTAATAGGTAGATGAGAGTTTATAGCCCATGGAAGCCTAAGGACTCCTCAAGTGAGAAAGTGTTCACTACAGCGCTGAAACTTTGTGCATGCTCATCCTCCTAATGCAGCCAGTGTCTGTGTCCTCCTTAGAACTCCTGTGTGTTAAGATAATTTGCGGCACCTAAGCTCGACTGCTGACACTCTGATTGTTCCCAGCGCCTATTGTTCTGTAGCATGATTCACCAGGGGTTCCTTACACCAACTGGTGCTTCACTTGCTTGCACCTCTGTTCATGAACAGGTTTGCAGCTCTGTGCATTTGCACTGGGTGATGTCTCATGAGAAAGTGCCAAAGGAGAAGGTCAAAGTGCTGAAAAACTGAGCATGAAAATATATTTCTGGTTAAGAAACATTTTTTAAAGGAAAAGGAAGCACAGAAAGTGGGCCATAAATTCCTGCCCTGTAAACCTTCCCATTCATTTGGTATTTACGTATGTACGATATTGCCACAATTATGTTTTTAGTGCAAGTGAGACCTCCACCATTACATAAAGGCTGGAATGTGAAAGATGGAAAAAAAGGAGAACCTTGTTTATTTTGGGCTAGCACAGGAGGCAGTTAAAGGACACTTTTTACATGAGATCTAGAAAGATAAACCTAACAGTTCCTCCTAACAGTTCCTCCTTACAGTGTAAGTTCTGTCTCTTTTGAGTTTTTACGTCTTCTTTTGCCTAAAATAGGTCAGTCCCTAATAAGACTAATTTCTTGGAGTAGTATTTGTGGCAAATTAAGACATAAGGAATTGCTCTATGGTATCCTGGGAGACTATTTTCCATTTTTAAATCAATGCTAATTAAGTGTACGTACTTTAACGTTAACATAAATCAGTACCAGATTTACATGTTGCCAATACCTTACAAGACAATATTCCTTGACTCTAATGAGATCTTCCCTCAGTGTGGTTTTTCATTTTTTACTCAAGTTAATTAAGTGCCTTTGTTTTTACATAAACATAAACACACCGAAGCACACATATAGTATCTACACATGAAATTGATGGGGATCTAGCTTTCTTGGGCAGATTTGGGTAGAAATTCCCCTTAGGTATAGGACCCCACTGAAACGGAATCTTCTAAAAGATCCTAAGTAAGTAGGCTGTTGGGAAAAATGACAAATCTGATATGTGTTTGTGTGAAAGCACTGATACAGATGTCTAATTCCAGGGCAGAGCTCAGGGTGGCAGATCCAAACTGAAAATAGTTACCTGCTGAGGTATTCATGTAGGAATTAAAATTCCTGAAAGAGATGGAACTTCTCCCTGTATCGTACTGACTGTTTCATGCAAATCCCCAATCTCTGGGGATACTAACTTCTGTTAGGAATGCTCAATTTCTCAGAAAGTTATGAATGGACTTGAGTATTTTCATGCCCAGCAGGTATTTTATACAGCTGAGCATGGACACAGCAGCAGAGCTGCTCTATAGGAAGCATATAGAGGACAGCAGGATGCTCTTTGCAATTGACATACATACTGAGAAAACACTGGCTACATTAGAAAGATCTTATGGTACACATGTTTATTTTAATGAAAGGTAGGATAGCAGAACATATATATATGTATATATACAGACAAAAATATACTCCAAAGATGTGAAAGCCATATGGGGAAACACAGCAATTCCCTGTACTGGGAAAAAACCTCAAGTGTGACAGAGACCTCAGTGAAAATAAACTTCAGGATTCAGTAGACACTTTTGCAAGGGATTAATGAAGCAAATGTGGCCTTGCATTAAACAAGAAACAGAGTCCTAAGTTCAATGCAAACCAATTATCCCATTATCTTTGGGTCATGGCAAAACTGAGAAGCAGGGAAGCACTCTCCTTCATACTATAGATTGCTGTAGGTGTGCACCACATTTCAGACTGACTGGACTTCTAGATTGCTCCCAATCAGTAAAAAGCCCAGGACATTCACTGTGCAGTGCCTAATGGATGGTATTTCTGCAGGGAAGCAAGTCAAGCCTGTGCCCTTGCTCCAGTGGGAAGCTGGTTTAAGAAGCTCCTTCCTTTCTTCATAACAGCCATGAACAAGTGTTGCAATGCTATGCTGAAATTTTCCGCCTCTAAGTCATGAAGTTATGGCTGCTTTTGAGGCCATGGTGTAAAACAGGTCACTGAAATGTTTAAAATAGTCACCAGAGGGTCCAGGGCAGATACTTTGGACGCCAACTTTGGCATCACAGCCAGCACTGCGTAATCACACAATAAATGTCGTAGCTGAGTGCAAGTCCATGAAAGAAGCATGGAAATCCTTGAAAGAACATGAAGAATGAAAAATCCAGCCTACCTGTACCTTCTAGTCATCTGGTAAGCAGCTACTGGCCACAGCTCAAATCGGAAATGGAGCAGCATCCAGACCTTGGTTTAGTTAGTTACTGCACATCTGATCACATCACATTATTGCCAGCTACAGATTTGTTAGAACGTGCAGTTGTTTCACAATTTTGTCTTGACTGCTGGTGGGAAAACCCCTATGTGATTATCCTCAGGATGCTCTTTTTTTTTGGCTATTCCTGAATGAAATGATTTCACTTTATTAAAATTGATTATTTCGATTTATTTGAAATTAAGAATAACCAAAAACCTTGAAATGCCCTTACATATAAAAAGGTGTTTCATTTCATCCCAGCTTATCCCCACCCTTCTGCTGATAAACTTTTAAAACTATTTGGAGAAAGAGGGGCTCAAAAACAGATGTAAAATCCCTCTTGTATGGAGATCAATTATCCTTCTTCCAGAAAGCTGCTTTCTTGGAAATCTAGCAGTGATCCGTAATACATTGACTTACACTTCTGACCTATGATTTCAGCATCTCCTAAATAATAATCTGGAATAGTAACCTTGTTGACAGACTTCAAATGCTTCTGTGGGATTAAGGAGTAAGGAATGTAGTCATACAGTCCACAGCTCTGATTTTGCAGGCAAATCTGCCAAACTCCTAGAAATGTTCTGGAGGCAGCTCTAGGGCACTCTCATTTCAGGTTCTGCCTCTACAAGCAGATCTGGAGGAGCACAAAAGTAAAAATCTTGATCATCCTTCAGAGTAGGAATCAGTACAAATTTAGTGTGGATATGCCATAAGAAATAACCTCTGGATATGGACATTACCTTGGACCAGAATGGGCTGCTTGATACAAAGGATATGAGGATGTTGTGTTGCTCAGTAGCAGTCCACAAAACTCTACATCTCAGAGAACTCTTGGTATGCTTTAATTTATATGAACTGTATGAATAGTCCATGAGAGCTCAGTGTTAGAAGGCTGGAAAGATGACTTAAATCGCATATGTTTGTCATTCTTCACTGTATTTTCCCCTTTTCTTGCTTGCCATGCTTGGTGGTTAATGATTAGAATTACTTTTTATAGATGCAATCATGCAGTGGTAACACAGGTCCTTTGCTGCTGCTGGGGCTACAAAACTTTTCATGTCTCAAAGAGATTTTAGTGGGTATGATGGAGGTAAGGTATTGGATGTTTAGGTCACTCTCCATGAGCGTGCCCAATTACAATGTTGGGTCATCACAGATACTGAGAATGGAAATAATCATGTACCAAGAGGTATTGCCTTCAGGCTATGTTTTCCTTAAATTTCTATTCTTTTGAAGTGACTGTCAAGGGTAATAATCCATTAACTTGAAAAATATTACTCTTTTGAGTCTATCCTTAAAGAGGACTCATCCTTTCCAGCAGGCTGAAAGAGTTTAACATTGTCAGCTGCTATATTTCTGAATCACTATATGTGTGTAATTGCCTGGAATCCCAGGCTTTTCCCATCTGCTTTCACTAAAGGACAGCACTTCTCTGCCTTAAAGAGATTAAAAACAGACCTTCTAGTTTTTTGGGCTGTGACCATCAGGCATCAGAAGGAGAGGACGCTAAAATTTTGTTTGAAACAAATTAAGTGTAACAGGAGCTATCTAAGGAAGAATTGTGGTGTCTGTATGTATTTAATACATAAATGATGCTTTATGCCTCACCAAAGCCAAAAGCCAGAAGTATCCATAGTATTTGCAGTGTTTGAAAGTGTCTCTGAAGGGGTACCCTAAAAACTGAGGGGATGGCCTTCAACTTCATTTCCTAGTTTAAAGATAAAGATTGAGCTTTTTTGGGGACAAGTGTAAAAATATACGGTCATAAAATTCTGAAGTTGAATTGAATTTCTTCAATTCACTTGTCTAAAATCAGTATGGAGTAATAGCTAGGCTAAATGCCCAGTCGGGTAGAGTCCTTACCAACACAGAACATGAGGTTTTGCAGACACACACTGAGCCCTTGAGTAGTAACAGAAATAAAGCAAATACACGAGTACTTGCTGAATCACTTGATGCACCACCGGAAGACGTTCAGATTCTTTGTATTATAGGAATACACAGAAAACAACACATGACTTTAACTTTTCTGGTTTTCATAACAGAAGTTACATTTTCTCACTTTATGGGTTTGAGTTTAACCTTTGTAATCTAATTATTCTTGACTGACCATAGAAGCAACCATATTCACTTGCCCAAAGAGCAACTGCCTTAGGGCACAGATTATACATAAATGAATTATTGAAACCTCTGAGTCTGAACACTTGTATTGTGGACCAGTCCAGGATTTCCATCTGTCTGCTTCTGGCTAGCCCTTTTCAGTCTAATCTCCAGAAGTTTCACATGCCTCAGAGACACAGCTGTGTGTTTCCCACCATTCTCCTTCCACTTGCATTTTCTGCTTCCTGAAGTGGCCTCAGGCAATCTTTGTAAAACAGTGATGATATTCATGATGGCAATAGTTGCATAGATTTTTCAAATATTGTGATGAAAGATTTGGGTTTGTGAAAAAAAATATTTTCTTGGTCTTCAGTAAGCTTTGAGGGACGTGCTGACACAAATTGATAGCTTAGTCATTCACAGATAAGAGTGCAACACATAAAAGCTTAATTCTGCTTCCAACACAATCTATGGTGAAGTCCTCATTGACCTGTCTGGGGTAGAATCTGGTTTTGGGTACCTGATTTTCTGTCTTAAAAAGGCAAGAAGCTTTGTACTGAATATAACAAACACACAACTAGCCACCAGAGTAACTTTACAACATTCAGGAACTAAGAAAGTCAATACTCCATGTACTTAGTTAAAGAACTAACAAGAAAAAAATTACATGTCCTTTGCTCTGCTTAAAATAAATCAGATTTGTGTTTTCTTAAAGATTTTTCTTTTTGAAATAATAATTTAAATGTCATTTATCAATGGAATTTTAAACCTTAATGATCTCCATTTTTAATGCAACATTTTTGCCTCCCCTTGGAGCACACCTACCATGGAACAGCTCTGGAATTTGGTAGAAACACTGCTGAGAGCACAACGTAGCAGCCACCTCTTTTACAACACTCCACAATGTAATATTTTTATATTGGTTATACTCAAACTTATAGTACTGATGTAAAATCAATACTGCTACTATTTCTATTTGTTGTGTTGCAAAGGGTGACGTGGGTAAGCAAATTTGAGAATGCTGTCAATGCATTTATATATTCAATACAGTACCAGCTATATGTGCAGGTGTGTATAATAGATACTGTGGTATATACATACATTACAATAACATCTGAATGAAAAGACAAAGCCCTAGTTCTATAGGCAGGTGTGAATTATTTTTAGGAAATATGCACAGTCATACTAATCACTTTGGGTTAGAGGAAATGGGAGTTACCCTCAGATAAATACACATTTCTGGAGTGAGATTCACTTACCATCTTTTCCTGAAAATTTACACATTTTTATCAGCAATAAAAAAGTAAGAACAGTTCAACAAAAAACACCTGAAAGTAATTTATAGCACAAGGTACTTTTCCTTGAGGTGTGAGATTAAAGCTGTTGAGGCAATGAAATATCATTGCCCTGTCTCTGACCATAGATGCCTGAATAAAGGACTGATCAACATCTCCACGGGTATGTGCTGAACCCCATCTGGTTTTTGTACATGAGGGAAATCTGCAGAAGGAGTCTACGGAATAAGATGGAACAAATCCAGTTTGTAGTCTAGAAAGGAATACACTGAGTTGAACACTCACCTGATTAGCTACACCAATATGTAGGTCTTTAAAGAAATTATTTTCTGAACACCACCTAATAGGCTTCTACAGACTGACCATGGTGAGAATGTGTGCCTCAAGATTTCTTATGTTTCAAGGTGATGTTGCAGATTTTGAGGATTTATTGGTGATCAGATCTAGTTGCTTTTGTCTCATGTTTAAGTCCAAAATAAGCTTCTAGCTTGCAATGTTTCATTGGCCACAGAAGTATTTCTGTTAACTGATCTACACATTAAGGATCACGCTGATGTTCTGAGAGTATGGATTTCAAATGCTAGTTGTTGTTACAACCATAAAGTGTACAAATATCACTGTCACTTCTTCACAACACCCACCCCCCCCCCCCCCCCCCCACTGCTTAGAGCTCATATCATGCCATAAATATCTCGGTATGAGAGATTTTGCTTTATAAACAGGAAGACAATATGGTTCTGTAGTGATTACTCAAGATGCCTTCTTGAAGGAAAGCACAGATCAAGCAGCTATTGACGGCAGGATCGTGCCTACCTTGCTGACACACAGAGCCCCTGGAGAGCCACCTGAATAAGGGTAGCCTAATACAGCTTCTAAAGTGAAGCTTTTTATATTGCCCTTTCTCATTACCTTTTCTTACCGTACATTCTTCTTACAGGCCAGAATTTGTTGGTGCCCCTGTGACTCCACCTTTCTGTTGAAGCAGCACAGGAATGTAAGCAGCAATGCCTTCCTTACCCGCACCTATAGCAACTTACAAGGTGAAAAATCTCAGCCCAAAATATAATTTTCATAATAGTGTAATTTAGAAGGATTTGCAATGAATGGAACATTGGGGGTTTATATAGTTTTGGATTGTTTTTTTAATGAAGCAACTACTTGCAAAATTTTCCAAAACACAAACTGTCATATTTTTCCCACCTAATTCTTCTTGTTGGTAGAAATATATCGTTACCTTCTGCAGAGCCTGAGTGTGTTCACACTTGCCTTTGCACAGCTAGCTACTTGAGCTTTCTACAGCAATAGCAGGTAAGATGAGGGTCAGTAACCAGAAATTGGGGTCAGTTTTCCAGATATCACATTACATATCTCAATCACTAGCTCTTTCTGGAATGTTTCATCTAAAGACATTAAAGTTTAGCTACCTTTTAAAGCAAGGTCATTCAGTTTCTCCAGATTAAATCACCATCCTTTGGCTTTTTAGACAAAGACCCAAATAAGATTTGCTCACAGCTGTTTCTTGCCATATGAGTGGGCTTAGTTTGCTGGGAAGCAATTTGAATATTGGCAGACGGCTGAAACAATGCTGAGTTAAGTGCTCCAGTCCAGTGCCTTCTTAATTTAAAGGAGATGGAATTGAACCTGAAAAAAGCTACACTATCACAGCACTATTTCTGCTGTGGGAATTTTTCATACAAGTCGCAATAAACGTGTGCGATTCAGAAAACAGAATTTCCTGCTGCTGGATTGGAGGGATCAGTGCGTGAAGTAATTGGATTGTGAATAGAGCAACAGCAATGAAACACTTGTTCACAGTGTGCGAAACTACGGGGAGAACAGAAGTTTCCCTGCTGTGCTGTAGTGTTTGACTTTCCCACTGGGGAAATCCCTAGCCTCAGCCCCTGGTCCCCACAGAGGAGCACAGAAGGCTCTATAGGGAGCTGCTGTGCAGGGAGCTGCCGCAGCCAGCCAGGAGTGAAGGGCACAGGCAAAGGCAGGGCTGAGTTATCTGACGTGGCTCAGAGGAGACTCATGAGGCTAGCTCCTGTTTATTTGCATTCCAGTCCTCGAACTGGTTGGTATTTTTCACAAAAGTTATATGATGACAAAGCCTTGAAATATAGTAATTTGGTGACATCAGAGCAGTGAGATATGGCTCCTTGCAATTGCTGTCCAGATGATTTGTGCTTTTCATTACAGCAATATGATAATAAAATCAGGGCCCGGAGAAGGAAAATGACAGACGAAAGCAGACGCTTGCCAGTAGCATGGTATAACAATGTCCCTTGCTCTGTCTGGAAATATAAGCCTTTTACATCAGTAGAAAGCTATTTAGTTCATTCTCATTACATTTATTGGAAGGGTGACTTTTTATAGGTTTGACACAATGATTTGGTGAAGCTGGCCAATGCTTTTTTTTAGTGTCTTTTCAAACACTGAAGTGGCCCATCAAGCATTAAACCCGGCTTTAGTGAGAGAAAATGGCCAGAAGACACTGAGGCTTGTAAAGCGATTCTTCTGCCTATTTTTAATCACAGCTTTCTGGAGAGAGATTGAAAATCTGAGAACATGCTACCGAGGAATTCAAGCTCCAGTATTTCTCTCTATATGCTTTAGGAACTGTACTAGGGAAAACAGACAAAAATGTTGCATGATTAAATGGCTTGGATGAAGTGGAGAGGCTTGACCTTAAAACAGAATAGTAAAAAATTTAAATCAAAAATGAGTCAATCTTTTTTCAGTGGAAAAAAGCTGATGCCCAGCTTGCAGCAGCCTGTCACATGCTTTTGCAGCAAAGCTACGGGAATGAGAATCATCGTAGGAGTAAAACAGCAAGGAAGATCAGATAGTGCTTGTGAGAGATGCTTAATGAAAGGGAGCATCTTTAGAGGCAGAAACAGAAGATAAGCTCCTTGGCTAAACGTTTGTAATACAATGATGTAGTAACTGGGGCCCAGAAGTTTGCCCGGGCCAGAATGACTGAAGTTAGAATGGCATGAGGATGAGTTATGGAAGGTAGAGCTGTCTGCCTTTGTGCTATATCACCTGTGGCTTTTTTAAATGGACAGTAGCAGATTCTCTCTCCACAAGGGAATCCCCAGGGGGTGGGGACACAAACCCTTGGTACAGAGGATGAAACAAGACTGCGCCTTACTGCTGCTCTGGCAATGTGATGCTCCAGACCCAGAAGGATCATGCTCCAGAGGGTAGTGGGATAGTCCAGCCTCACCTCTCTCCAGCCCTTGGTTCTTAACCTCATAGTACTTTTCTTGTTCACTAGTCCATGTCTGTGCACAGACCTGTGCCCAGAAGGACTGAGCCTGCAATACATCTATCTCTCAGTAGGGCCTGACTTTTCAAAGAATTGTCAAACTGGTATTTTTAGCTCCACATCTGTCACTATGCTGTACTTTGGTTGACATGGCATTTTTCAGACTGGTTTCAGTAGCTGCCTGAAATTATGAGCATTTGTTTCAACAGGAAAGCCTGCACTTATGAGAAGAAATAGCTTTTCTGATTGGTATCCTGAAAAGAGCAATAGGGCTGATGACAATGCTGGCTGAGAGAGGAAATACACACCTGAGCATGGGCCTCAGCAAGGTCCTTTAGAGCTTCCAGAGATAATCCAGGAGTATCCAGAATAACCTCCAGGATACTCAAAAGCAGTAAGTGAGCTGAGTTAATGCTGGACAATATTAAAATGTCCCACTTAATTGAATGTTCAGTGTGTTTTCATTTTAATATTTGGCAAAGGAAAGCTGGGAAAAGTACTCCCCGTGTTTTGCTGTAAGGTGGGGTATGTTACCAATTTAATTTAAACACCCATTTGTACCTTAAGAAAAGCAGAGATTATCTACTTCCTATTTGTAAAAGAATATCGATGACTATCAAGCACCAGACAGAAAATGAGGGCTGGTGAGCACTTCTAACATGTTAAGCATTATAGGGAAAATTGCTATACATACTGTGCCTGCACATTAGCTGTGATCGTCAATTATATGCACAGAGAATCTATTCTCAGTAGTTAATTGTGGTAAATAAGTATCCATTTGAATACACTGATGGCCACATGGTTGCTCAAGTGTTGAGTTTTGCAAGCAGATTTTGTTTCCGGCTCTTTATCAAATAAGGAGAACAAAAAATATACAGTAGGCTTTTGTTGTAAAATAGGGGATGAATCTGAAAATAACTACTTCTCATGCACCATTTCTCAATACTTTAATTTACAAAGCAGATTATACAACCTGAAATCTATTAAAAAACCCCAAACATATGTCTGAGTAAGTAATTTCCCATGCTAAAATCAGGCTAATGCAACAGTTTCCATTTAAATCTACATATGCAGCCAAATTCTCATATTTTTCTTACAATTCTGCAAACTAACTCATGACCACTTCAGAAATATCCTTGTCTTCATTGTGTTTACAGAAGGCTGTAATGAGTTTAAAACCACCATTTAAAACCTGAACCACATGGTGTTTCTTCAGAGTTTTAGAACTGTGAGGTTGTTAAAACTCCAATTCCGTGTTGGGTTTTGGTAGGGTTCTTTTCATTGCATCTCTATGCAGTAAGGCCTCTTGCTTACCAAAAACATTATGACCAAGTGTAGCTGTGTTTGCCTTTGTTTTTGTTAAACTACCACTCCTAGAGTAGCAGCTAGACTAGGAACATGTAAAACTCACTGGACCAAAAAAAAAAAATCCCTGTTCTCTCTTAATTCATGCTTAGAAAGTGTAGCGATTTCTTTGCAGTCTTAGCAGCTCATAAAGACAAAGGAATGTATAGTATATTTGAAAGTATTTTCCAAGTTACATCTATAAAGTTATAAAAAAAGTAGCAGATTAGTCACTAGCCGTGAAATGCAGCTGACTTAATGGAGTTTGCGTAAATGCTAACAAGCATTAATGCTTGTTGAATAATAGGTCCTACATCTGTAATCTACTTTTTTTTTTTGCATCCAGAAAGGCACAGAGGCTGATGTATAGTCCAAGATTTTCCTCATCCTGGTTAATCTTGTCTTGATCCCTGTTCTTCTGCTTAAAAGGTCCCAGGCACATTCCACCTAAAGCTCTTCTAGTAGAAAACATCAACTTAGGATAAAGACAGTGTCTCATTGACTAGGATAGAATTACTTTACTTTCATTTTTCAACAAATGCTTGATTTCCATATATAATTTGTGTATCTGTATAGACTCTGAGCAGAGCTGATACACATTCATACTACATTTTCAGAACACTTCTGCTATCTTTGCAGGATGGAATTTTGTAGAAAAGAAACCAGGCTGCAGAATTAACAGAGAATGTAATCCTGCCACAGAGGTCTGTAGGATGCTTCAAAAAACACAGGCAAGTCCTTGCACTCTCCTTTGAATGTTCCAGTTTCTACTTATTTATATGGCAGTGCAGTTCTTCTGTATACTGTATTTGCCAAGTTTTCCAAATACCTTTTCAAAGAGTATAGTAATCATTTTGTAAGTAATTTAAAGCCATTGCAAGCATTCTGCTCATATTCAGATGAAACACCTTGCTTAATTTGTAGCAAATTATTGTTTTGTCATCCCACAGTCCACCCAGAGTAAGGGGCAACAACTCACTGTGGTGTCCAGGAGCTGGATAAACTGACACAGTTTAAATTCTTCTTTCTCCTTTATTTCCTTAGGGTGCAAATCAGCATCCATGTGTTTGAAGGGTGACTGGCAACCTTCTCTCACCCTTAGCCCTGGAGAATGGATCCCCAGTCTGCCCATCTCTGTGCTAGCATTCAATTTTCTGCCCATCACTCTTCCTGGAAGCAGCTGATTTTACAACCTCGGATTCTCAACCCAGGGTGGCTTTACAGTTCAGCTCTAAAAAGGCCAAATCGTCAATCTGTGCCAGTCTTGTTGTCTTGAGAAGTGCAGGGTTTGGAGAGGGTACCACCTTACCTATGGTGAAATGCAGTCCCTCTGTCACTGTGGCTTGTCATCACACAAAAAAACCACCATCAAACCCAACCAGCTCTGGTGGGAGCAGCAAAGATGGCCAGTGGGTTCCTGGGACCACTGGGATCAGCAGAGCTTTTATCTCTGACTTCAGAATGGTCAGGATTTTAGGCACCAACTGAATTAGACAGGTTGCAGGAACTGGAATTAGCTCAGAAGCACCTCCAGGACTCGCAACTTCTTTTATAACATAGTCTTCTGACATACACTCTCTTGAGCTAGAGGAAAGCATTACCCCAATGCCCAGCTTTGTGGTGTGCTTTGCTGCACACGGTACTTGCAACAGCAGACTTGGCTGGAGGTGGTAAGACTGCACTCAGACATCATCTCCTCATCCAAGCGCAGCATCCTCACATCCGCTTGCCTTGACTTTTAAAAAACCTTCACAGGGTTACTTTGTATTGGAGCAGAATTGGGAAATAAAAGCACCAGGAAGCTCTCTGCTCTTTGTTAGTGCCCCCCAAAATCAACACTCCCGCGCTTCAGCTATTCCCTCTTAATGGCCAGTGAGCGCCTGAAATGTGAAAGCACTCATGCCTTGCTGTAATCTCTCTGACTCACTCTTCCCCAAACCTGTTGAGGTACCTTTGCTTTGAGCTTCTCTCTTTTAAGCTACATTATGTAAAATATCCTCTACAGAAAAGTAAATGTTACTCGGCAGAAAGTTAAATACAAAGTACAACTGAGGTTTCTTTTACTCACAGCTTAGTGGGCTTAATTCCACGCAGCTATTCATCTCCAATGTGTGCCTCATTGATAAAAGCGTTATCTTTATAGACATATGGCAGTAAAATTTGGAGTAAGAAAAAGTATGCTATAGGTATAAACATGAAAGGAAAAAGAAATAAAAGAAAATGAGGTACTGAGGAGAGACACAGATTGACGCATTAGAAACACAAAAGAAAATAAGATGAGAGGAAGTTTCATCTAATGAATTTATAAAGGTTGGTTATTACAGTGCCTAGTTGAAAAATATGTGACTAGGAAAAAAATTAGGAATCTCTGTAGTTTTATATAAAACATTGCTTAATTGTATCAGCAGCTTTCTCCAGCTACCAATGTATTATTAGTCTGTTTACAGATTGAACAACTTAATTGCACAGTCCTGAGCCAGCTTGTCTCTTTCTAAAAATATAGACATCCAAAGTGAGAATGAAACAAAACCTTTCAGGCTTTTAAATTAGCCACCAGGGGAAAAATTGTAAGATCTCCTGAATACAACTGCGGTACAGGGAAATTACAGGAACACTAACAAAGAAATCCACCTACTTAATGATGGCAGTCACTTGCACATTAAGTGGCCTCCCTGCAAGGGTACCAGTGTGTCAGGTAAATCCTTCAGCTCTTCTAGGTTAGTGGAGCTCTGAGTTATTGCTGCCTGGTGTCTATGGCAGCTTTCTGTCCCTCTTCCTGTCAAATTCAGGTTTCCATTAAGCAGTCAAACCTGCTGCTCACTAGAGGTCTGATTCTTGTAAGAACAACCAGATTGCAAATGTGTGGTGTAGAAAATAACTACTTACTCTAGAAATATCATCCTTGTCACGGAGAAAACCTAATCAAGCTCAGAATGCTGCCAGGATATCAGAAAAATCACACAATCTTAATAATAGATGGGAGTTTTACTGCTGACTGCAGCAAGACTGAGGTTTCATCTAGCAGCTGGACTGCAGAATTCCTTCCCATAGCCAGGGTGCTGCAACTCAGAATATTGTAATTTCTCATGTAAAAGACAACTCTTAGCTTGGTATCTCTTTTCCCCCCTTCTAAATTAAAACTCTTGTAGACTATAAAAATTGCTCATTTTCCATGTCACGGAGCTGCAATTCATAGGTTTAAAATATCCACTCTACTGTAAGGGCTGCACTTTCACTCTCCCTGAGCAAATGTAAGTTGTCCTTGGCTGCAGGAAAGGTAAAAATTTGCATGTGTATGAAATACATTTCAATGTACCTAACTCTTCTCTGTCCCTCTAACTCAGCTCCCAACTCTCTCTAACTGTACTCCTGGAAACCTGATGCCTAAAACTCAGTATTATGTCCCCATTAAGGCCGTACTAGTCATCACTTGTGACCAGATTAGAGGGATGACTCAGCTTGTGATGCAAGCCATTTTCCCAGTCATATATCCCAGAATGACTACATCCTTTTTCTCTGTTAGGGCATTGTTCACTAATAATTGAGCCCCTTTCTTGAAAGGCTGCTGCATAACCCACCCCTCCAATCTGTGACTGTGATCAGTCCTGCTTGACATGACACCCTTCACTTGCCTTTACTGAACTTAACTTACTGTTTTTCAAACTATTTTTCCAGGTTGTCAAGATCGATTTGAATTCAGCTGTCGCCCTTCCCCTGTTCTTTCCAGACTTCAGCACCTCCTTGCACCATACCACCTAGGCGTAGATGAACATAATCTGTATTTCACTGTCCAGATAATTCATGAGAAGCTGAACACAATCAGGTCTGGGCCAGGCTCCTGCAGAGCCACTCTCTGTGTAACCCACAAAAAACTCTCTGGACACATTTATTAACCAGTTTTGTACTAAAACCATCATAGCTTCATCCAGACCACACGTCAGCAGAAGGGATTAAGAGCATTTCTTGCCGCTATAAGCACCAATGAGCACTTTGTTGGAGTGTGCTGGTGTTGATTCAGATCTCGTTAGACAAAATTAGAGTTTGGACCTGATACTTCATGGTGTGTTTTTGAAGGTCCCAACCACTGAATCACTGAACAGGAGAGGAGACCTCCTTTTCTCTGAACCTATCTTGATCTTCAGCCTATTTAGTCTGCTGCTTGTTGCTCTTCCTCTAGCAGTCCTTCAAGTTTGAGTCAGTTCACATTCAATGACTATGTAGTAATACAGTGAAGAATGATGGACACCAGCAGCTAACAGCTTGTGCATGGTCTTGGGCATTGACATTAGGGATGGGTGGCCAGAAATTAGGATCCTCCCTTTGTTTTCTAAACTTCTGCTTATGGAACTACTGTGGACAGTAAGGATCTTGAGGGAGGGTTGTATCAGGTGAAGCAACAGAAGAGGTCTGTGCCTTCTTACTGGAGCTTACTGTATAATATTCTATAACACAGTTTTTTCCATTTGATTATTTTATGGCGCTGAGCTAAATCCTTGAGCCAATGACTGTATGCATCCATCTTCCTACATAAGGGGCAAATGACAACAAAGAAACAAAGTTCTGGAGTTCTTGCTGGATGGAGAAGTTCTGCCTTGAGCAGCGGCACAGTAGTCTCATGAGAAATGGGCAATCAGTGAGAGCCCTGCAGAGAGGCCATTGCTAACCCGAGGACAATTTGTTCCCCATTTTTTGAGGATCTCCTTCCTGTCAGTCCCAAGGCAGCCAGAGATAAAATCAAAACATGCACCATCTGACTGTAGTAGTACCTTTTCGGATACACTTGAACAAATACATCCTGGCATATCCTAACCCCTGCTATGTGGTGTTTTTCTGGAGTGCTCAGATTCCTTCCATGCGTTGATCCTGTCACTATGCCTGTCCTATCTCTGTGGATTGACCCCAAATACTCCCTGAGTCAGCTGGATGGGCTGATTTGTATCAACCCTGCTGAAGGCCAGCATGTTGCCCACATCCACATTGCACAGCAATTTGACCAGGTCTCCTCAGGGTACCATCGGGTAGACCTGAGCCATAATTATTAATTTTTCATCACTTCTTGAAAGATGTGTAGATGTGAGTTAGGGACGTAATCTAGTGGTGGACTTGGCAGTGTTAGGTTTACAGCTGGAATCAGTGATTTTGAATGTATTTTCCAACCAAAATGATTCTATGATTCTATGAGTTCTGAGATTGCTCTGTTACAGCCTGCAGAATGATGGCTTTATGCAGGACACTAGGGTATTTTTTGTGTACTTGAGAGAGAGCAGGGATATTTCTGAAATTGCAACATCCTCTATGATGCAGAAGTTAAACTTGGTGCAGTCTGTATCTATGTTGTCTGCCTGGATCAGACCCTGTGGTGACCTATCCTTGTCAAATGTGCCCAGTTTCCCATAGTAAAGATTAGTTGGTCCCCTCTAGAAACTAGCCTGGGAGTTAGTGAGGCTGCCTAAAATGTGAACAAATGGCCAGCTTTCTGGGTGGAAATATGAAAGCAATTGATCAATAGCTACAATTTAGTTGAGATTCCTAACAGAGTTACTGCAAGAAAATTGCTTTCAAGGACTGTAATACATCAGTAATTTCAGCTGCATTGCAATTGAGGCATCTACAATCAGATCCAGTCACTGGAAGGTTTTGAGTTTGATTATTTTTATCTCTTTTTTTTCATAGTGATTGTAGCTGAACTATCTGAAGAAAAGGAGAAAAGTGATTGCAAATTGTCATCTGTAGAAGACAAAGTCTATCACAGTGGTAAATAAAAGGCTCACTGTTTCAGAAGCAATGTCAAAGTAGTGAGATGATTCGTACACACCTCTTGGGTTGCCAGTGTCCTATCAACAATACATGCTTTGCTTGTAGGTTTTCCTGCGGCAGCAGCTCATGAAAGCATGACACTGTGAATTAAGATAAATGGCAAAGGGAGAAATGAATCAACACAAATTGAACCATATTATGTCCTTGGGTCAGCAGTAGCAGTCATTTTTTCTCCTTCTTAGTAGCTGGTGCAGTGCTGTGGTTTTGACTTTCGACCTGAGAACAACGCTGGTAACACCAATGTTTTTAGTTGCTGCTCAGTAATGTTTACTCTGACCAAGGACTTTCTGAGTCTCATGCTCTGCCAGGGAGGAGGGGAAGCTGGAAGGAAGCAGAGACAGGACACCTGACCCAAACTGACCAAAGAGGTATTCCATACCACAGCACGTCATGCCCAGTATATAAACTGGGGCAGTTACCCGGAAGGGCTAGATCAGTGCTCTGGTCGGGCTGGATATCGGTCAGCGGGTGGTGAGTGGATGTATTCTCTTCCCTTGTTTCCCTTATCGTTATTATTATTGGTGGTAGCAGCAGTGGTTTGTGCTATACTTTAGTTACTGGAGTGTTCTTATCTCAACCCATGGGAATTATATTCTTTCGATTCTCCTCCCCATTCCTAAGGGAGCAGGGGGGATGAAGGTAGGGAGTGAGCGAGCGGCTGCATGGTTCTGAGTTACCATCTGGGCTTAAACCATGACAACAAACAAGGCACTGAGTGTGTGCGTCAGCTGACATTTTTGAGCACTACTGTTAATCGTACGTATTTTGTATTTCACTTCAATGTGATCATTTTTTCAACTACTGACATATACTGAAATTTTAGTAAATGTGACATGTAAATAGGCAGATCTCTGGTCAGTTAAGCATGGAAAACACCTCTGTAGTAAACAGCATCACAACTCATTTATATTGAAGGTAAAAGGACAGAGTGAGATATGGAGGCACTTGCACTACTCCATAACCCTGCCATTTATCATTTGCCTGTTGGATACTAATTCCCGAGGCATCTTGTTGGGTGTGTAGACTGCAAACAGGAAACAAATATATTTTTTTGTCCCAAGTTATTACAGTAAATAAACCAACAATAATCTTGCTGTCTAAAAATTTCTATTGAAGCATCTATTCAGAACTGTCACAAATCTCATTGAGTAGAAGGAGCTTACTTGAGGCACTCTGCATTTTATCAAGATCATCCTTGCCAACTCTCATTGGTATCACTATTAATGGAGTTGAATTCTCTATCTCCCAAATTTAATATAGATAGGCTTGTCTGGAGTAGCAGCCCAAACTCTTGATGCAAGAGCTGAAGCCACAGAATAAGGGATGGTGAAGGTATGTGGAAATAAATCTGTTGCAGGAGATTCATAACTCATCGAGTTGTGTTCTGCTCCTGGGTGGGACCTTGGTGTCTGCAGCAGGAAGAAGGTGCACTATCCCACCTGCCCCGGCAAGGACAGCTTTATTGGCCCAGTCTCTGGGAATCTTTGCAGGCACTGTGCAGAGGTGCTGTCCTGGTTTCTTTGAGCTTTCTGCAGCCAGAAGGATTTATCAAACATGCTGTTGGGATTCATGCATCTGGGAGCTGGTGAAAGGAAATGCAGCAGCTCTGAATACCCTGTGTCCCACAGTCAAGTCCATTGAAAGATGAATCCAAACAGAGAATTGCCTGGAAGCTTCATATTTTATTTCCACAGTCTCTCCTGATCATAAGGAGAGATTAGTAAAAGGGAAAAATGGTCATGTCAGACAAAGCCCTCAGACAAGCTCTGTGCACCAGGTCTCTTCCATGCTTTCGGGTCTCAAGCTGACAGCGTTACAGCTTTTACAGCTACAAGGCTTGGGCTTTGGCTGCCTGCCAAAGTAATATAAACAGCAGTGGCTCATCTGAATGGGGAAATCAGCTAGATTAGTGTCAGCTGAGTAAGCTGTTTGGCAGGGACTGTTGTGGAGTTGCTTCCTATGGTGGGCATTGCCTCTCAGCACAGGAGCACCTGGGGAGCTCTGCCTGGCAGTCCCGGCATGTGTGCTGTCCTCAACCACACTGCCTCATCACTCTTTATAGGCCATCTTTAAAAAGCTGCAATCTGCAGCTAACTATTTTAACACAAGACATTTCCTTTTAGTTTTTCAGAGGAGCAAAAGCACGTTTACATCAAATCCCAAACATCTGTTCTTTCTTCCAGAACCACTTTCATTACCAGCACAGAGGAGGATGTGTAGGGAATCAGAAGTCCATCATGCAGGCAGTGCAGAAGTGTGAGAAAATGGAAATTTACTGGTACAGAATTGTAAAAAATAATAAAAGTTTCTAGGATAAAGGGGCAGATTCTGTATACCTATTTATAGACTGTCCTGTGTGCTAGCTAAATGCTTGTGCAGAGCATATCTTTTGGCTGCTGTATGATTAAAATCTTGTATGATTGCAGTGCCCAGCACAGGTCAGATGCCAGCAGTAGGCTAGACCTTGTTACTTGTAATGCAAAAAGAAGTGGTTTAGAAAAAAATGTTGCCTAGTTGTTTTCCAGCTTTTTTGAGTCTTGAGCCTCTACAATCTGTCCTTGGAAGATGAGGTGGAAGGTGAGGACCCCTTTAGAAAATTCACATACTGTGGAGCAGTGACTGGTCACAGACCACTGGGAAATTATCCTTAGGGATTTATGGGTCACAGGCTGAAAAAAAGTAGTCTAGAGGACTGGGATTAAGCAATCTGAGTTCACATCACGGAAGTTAAGTATCAAAATGCCTTTGGAAAACTCAGTACCATGGGTCAGCTGGAGCAAAAACACACAAAGGGGCAGCTGTTGCAGAGGAGTGAGAGGTTTCCGCCCTTTCTTGACTTATGACTTTTCTGTGCCCTGACAAAACAGCCTTTGCTCTGTTCATGCAATGTGAATTTATTGAACAGTTTTTTATTTCTTCATAATGCAATAATTCAGCTGCAACATACATAGGCTTTTATTCTCATAAGAAAAAGGTACATATTCCTTTGACTCTAATCTCAGACTCTGTACTGCTCTGAAGTACAGTGTCACATCTATAAACCCACATCCTACAGTGCTGTCATGAACAGTCCCAATGACATGCAGCTGTTCTGTCTTCTCAGTGAAGAGCAAAGTCAGGTCTGTAATTCTTCCAGCTGCAGCGCTTGGCTTTCCCTTAATGGCTGAATTACTCCCTTTAGTTAGGCTGGTCAGGTAGAAAGCTGATATTCAGACATGATAAATCCAAGACATTAGCACATTAAAGAGAGTATCCTGTGGCTTTCTATAGGGCCCGTTTTCTACCTAGAATGATTTGCCACTTGGCAGGTAGCCTGGTGTGGCAGTTTAAGCACAGCTGGCAACTAAGTACTGTGCAGCCACTCACCCTCCCACTCCCCAGTGGGATGGAGATGAGAGTCAGAAAAAAGGTAAAAACTTGTGGGCTGAGATAAGAACAGTTTAATAATGGAAACAAAAGTGAAATATAATAATAGCAACAGGAAATAGAGAAGGAGAGGAAGGAATAAACCCCACCCACTAAAAACCCCAAGTGATGCGCAGTACAATTGCTCACCACCTGCTGACCAATACCCAGCCTGACCAGAGCAGCAATCTGCCATTCTGGGAGTTTCTATACCGGGCATGAAGTGCTGTGGTATGGAATATCCCTTTGGCTAGTTTGGGTCAGGTGTCCTTGTCTCTGCTTCCTCCTGGCTTCTTGTGCCCCTCCTCACTGGCAGAACATGAGAGACTGAAAAGTTCTTGATCGGAGTAAGTATTACTGAGCAACAACTAAACCATCAGTGTGTTGTCAGCATTGTTCTCAGACTAAAGCCAATACACAGTGCTGCACCAGCTATTAGGAAGAAAATTAACTCTATCTCAACCAAAACCAGGACAGCTGGCTGAGTTAGATAAAAGGTGTACATTTCCTTGAGCTCTGTCTTGCTTTGTTCCTTCTTTAACCATGCTGGAACATGAGTTTAACACAACTATCTTGATATTTAAACTTGCCTTCCATGGAGCTATGGGCTGTAGCGTAGGTGAGGGCTTCTCTCTTGGTCTCTCCTGAAGGATATTTGCAGAGAAGCAAGCAGCATCCTTGAATAGCCAAAATGGTTGAGACCCAGCCACTTCATCAGCCATGTCTTTGGGTGGTACAATTTGTGTTGTCAGGCCAGTTGGCCTGAGAACTTCTCTTTCTTCTCATCTGCCCCTAAGCTGCTCCCATGCTCTGACCAACATTGCCCCAGGGCAGAGGATTTGCAAAAGCTGCAGAAGAGTGCAGCTACACTGTTGCTTCTGCATTAACTACCTCAACAGGTATTAACTACTGAATATCAAGGCAAACATCATGTCAAGAAATTGCTTTTACATATTGTCCTGCTGTTTCTTATAGCTATGGACTTCAAAATCATGTGCCATTGTTGTCCTTCCCACTCCCAAAAAAATCCAAACCAAACCCCCCCGAGTTTATGTAATTTGAGATGCTGCTTGTTTTGGTGCAAACACAGTTCTCAAGTTTGAATTCTGCTGTAGCTGGATAGTGCCAGAATTAGCTGTTTCAATAGCTGAATTTGTTTCCTGGTTTCTCATAGCACGTAGGCATCATCATTAAAATATTCTTCTGCATTTCATTGACATTGTACAGCTTTGCACTCTATCCACTTCCTAACACAGCATCCATTTAGGTAAGAATGGATATCTTCAGTAGTGGGAGGAGTGTGTCTCTGGGTGAAATTATGCTCCACAGAGTGAAATCCTAGAGGACATCATATACCAGTATGTCAAAGCTGCACAAAGCCATGTACAGGCACTGTTACTTTTGTTCATTCAGCCATCCTCTGCTTTATAGAACTTGGTTTATTTAAGCTTTATTAAACCATATTTTATTAAATCCACATATAAGAAGTGAACTATGACACAATTTATCAAGAGCACTAACCACAGTTGGCGGATTGTGATCAGTTGGGATGGCTCCAGGCAGGTTTTGAGACCTCCCTGTGGAGGTCTTCCTTGGCATTCTGCCTCGTTTTGCAGCAGACCAGCCTGAGGATGGGGTTGTCCATTGGTACTATGCTTCTCATGGGGTTAGACTGGACCATGATAGAGGAAAGAATGTGAGATTGCCATGCTGGTATGCTGCTGCAACAAATGGTGTCATCTCCTCTAGATTCACAACTCCCCCAGTGCAGGGTGTTTTTGGGGGGTTTTGTGATAAGGAGCAGAGAAAGCAAACCAGAGCTTTCTATCTTTTAGGACTATGCCAAAGGAACCGGCCTTAGAAAAAAGCAGACACTCGGGCTGCTGTGCAAACTCCCTCTAGCTCGGCAATTTGATTTTACCAGGACTCAGTGCTCATCTCGGGCAAATCCATTCCAGCCTCCTGTCTCTCTTGAAGACTCCATGCAGCTCCGGGTGCAGCAGGTTTATAGCAAAGCCCAAGCTTCATGCACTCCCATGGGGCTAGTACTCCAAAATGCTAAACCAGTGGTCGCTTTCCCAGTGCCAAATGAAGAACTTTATTGGGGTAGGATAGTATCTTAACCCCCACATCTTCTCCCTCCCTGCAATTCCTTACAGAGCTCCTAGCTGAGCTCTGTGCAGGTACTTGACATAGGCATTCAGCTCCAATTCTGCTGTAGACTTAAAGAAATGATACAGAAAATCTCATTTCAGGCACAAGCTTTCTGACCACTGCTGCTCCAATGGCATCATTTTGTTTTCTTTCTCTGTTGCTAGCATCATGCTGGATAGCACTTAAGAGGGTGGAAGGAAAATATAGTAGACAGGTGGCAGATTTTGGAGGAATGAATTCCCTGGACCAAGGGAGACATGAAGATTAAAACCTTAATTTTTGTATCAGCTGTTTTTTCTTTTTTACTTCATGGTCTTCTTAAATTGTTGCCATCGTCTAGCCCATGTCATCCTGGACAGTGCCCTTGACTGCTTTCACTGCCGTGCCAGAGGCTGTTTAGAACTAATGGCTAATTTGGGGATAAGTGCTCGTGGAATTGTCCTGGGTTCAGCAGTAGCATTTTTCTCCTTCTCAGTAGCTGGTGCAGTGCTGTGGTTTTCACTTTCAGCCTGGGAACAGTGCTGATAACACTGATGTTTTTAATTGCTGCTCAGTAATGTTTACTCTGACCAAGGACTTTCTGAGTCTCATGCTCTGCCAGGGAGGAGGGGAAGCCGGAAGGAAGCAGAGACAGGACACCTGACCCAAACTGACCAAAGAGGTATTCCACACCACAGCACGTCATGCCCAGTATATAAACTGGGGGCAGTTACCTGGAAGGGCTAGACCAGTGCTCTGGTCGGGCTGGGTATCGGTCAGCAGGTGGTGAATGGATGTATTCTCTTCCCTTGTTATTTCCCTTGTCATTATTATTATTGGTCGTAGCAGCAGTGGTTTGTGTTATACTTTAGTTACTGGAGTGTTCTTATCTCAACCCATGGGAGTTACATACTTTCGATTCTCCTCCCCACCCCTTTGGGAGTGGGGGGGAGAAAAGGCGGGGAGTGAGCGAGCAGCTGAGTGGGCTTAAACCGTGACAGGAATAAAAAGACAAAACAAATATAAAAAATTGTTGAGCCTGTCTGAGAAGAATAAAACAACTAAATCTGACTGTAAAGATAATGTAAAGGAATACCAGATGGCAGACTTACACTTGTACGCTGGTGCTGAACATTGCCTCAGAAAGGGACTGGTGATGAGATTGAATTTTTTTATGTTACAATAGTTAGCAGAATGCATCTTACCATGAAAAAATCCAGCAGGAGCCATAGAAAGATACAATTAAACATTCTCTTTACTGGGGCCTTGCTCTGAAATGGCACAAGTGATAAATGCTCAGAGTGCCCATCAGTGCTGCTAATGAAAAGATCCAGAGTCATGTTTTACACTTTTATTTGGATTTAGATCAACACCACAGATAAGATATTTTGGTCAAACACAAGAACAGATTGCTATGCCGCTCTTTCCTGGCTGCAGTAAATACAGTAAGGTGGAAAAAAAAAGTGCTGGTTCTCCTGGAACACGGAATGTAAATCTTGAATTGGCACATACAGCTAATAAATGTTGTTTGCACTTAGCACTTTAAAATGGAATTGCACATGCAAGATGTAACCAGGCTACTGATCACGTCATCACTGTCCCTGTACTAGTTTTACTTTTTAAGCTCTTTGCTTGCCTTTTTCCCAGCAAGAAAAAAGGAATCTAATTTGTGGCTCAAAGAATTTCAGTGATTAGTCTGCTGATTTTGACACATTTAGCAAAGGTCACATGGAAGGCCTTCCTAATAGAATTGGTATCTCCTCTAGAGCTTGAATTGCAACACTAGGCATTGCAGGCAGCAACACAAGTCCGCCAAAGCGAGGTGAGAGGTCTACCCAAAAGCTGAGAAGGAGAGGTTAATACCAAGCAAAGATATAGTAAAGGGACCGGCGTGAATGCAGTTCTTACAATATCAAGAGTCAATACTACCACCACACAAATAATGACATATCAATAATATATTGTACAAGCTTATACAGCAACACATGTTGATTTGCAACATTGTACAGTTTAAATCTAAAGTGCACAGCCTCAATCTGAGGTGACAAAACAGTACTATCAATATAATAAAGGCAACACAATTACAGACACAATTTATTTCCTCTTACTTCATGTCCTCTTGATATTACATTGACTCAATACTCCATTTATCCATTTGAAATGAAATTAAAACCACACTGCACTTCTTTTTTTCGTTTGTTTTCTTTTTCTCTTCAAATATTTTAGAGACAGCAAAACAATATTGTCTTTACAAACAAAAGTTGGCTGTTCAGGCAAAGTTAAAACCAAAACTTTAGTAGGGTTATAAATAGACAGGCCTGAGCTGCAGAACTCCTACCAACACTTCTAGATGTTAGGGTGAAAGAGGATAAATTTCAGTTCTCATGCCAGAGACACCTCTAATATTAAAGAACGATGCAGCACATGAATTCTTCAAGAGCTCTTCATGAGCCATTTTAGGCAGATGTAGCCTTATTTTTTTCTGCGATTTCAAAAGCTGTTGCAGGTAAGGATGGAGTCCAGCACTGGGAAAACCCTTTGACAAAGCAGTTTGTTATTTAGACCCCATCCCTGCCACTCAGATTACTTACATTTAATTTAGGCCTTGTCTCGCAGACCTGTACAGCTGTAAGAAGCCTTTAGCCTCTTAATGCAGCTGTGAGGTTTCATTAGTAAGAATCTATTTCTTTAGTAAGAATTTCAGACAATTTTAATTTTCAATGTAATTTTGGACTGCTCATAGCATAAATGGCTATGAGGTAAGCATTTATTCAGATGTGACTTTTTTCTGGATAGGCTTTTTTGTTACAGGACACAGAAACCATCCAAATACAACCTTATTTCAGTCTTGGTTAGCACTGTATATTGATTGTGTGTCTGCTTGTTAGGCCAAGTGGGAAACATAAGTAAGAATAATAGCATCCTATTATTGTACTCTAACTGATCTTATTAAGTGGTATTAAGAGCTGCAGTACTCTTGAGGTTTTTCAGTAGTCAACCCTGGAGATGCACAATCCAGATGACATGGAGAAATGAGGTATTGGTACCTCTTAAGAATGTAGTATGTGGGCTTATATTTTAAAACAAACAGTAATAAGTATTTGAGGCACCTCTATCAAAAGAAAAAGGATCCTAGTTAATTTTCAGTTTCTGTCCTTGCAGTTTTATAACCCATATAAAATAAAAATATATAGTTTACAAAATAGGATTTTTATATATATATATATATTTCCTTTTGTAAAACTATACCTATTTAAATACATTTGAAATGCTGCGTTAGGTAAATTAGAAATTCTGTTCTAGTACTACGAAAAAGGCAAAACACTTTCACTTTTAAACACACAGCTTTTATACCCTGCTTCTCACTGCCTCCTCCCACTTCCCCCAAATTGATTTTGTTGTCATTTTGGGCAAATTTACATCATTCAGTCCAATTGCTTTTAATTTAAAGTAGTTGCTGTGTAAGAATTGGGAACAAAATTTTCAATATCTTCTGTTCTTCCTTATTTGTTTCAATGCAGCTTTTTATGCAGCTAATTATTAAGGAGGTTTCCTAAAATTCAGGGAAGGACTTTAAAGGAGCCATGTTTCTTGATTTTAAACTGTACTCTACTCCAACGCCACAATATAGAAATAGATTTACTTTGGAACAAACTACAAATACATTCTCACAGTTTGTGACAACTTAATTGTCTACTTGGAGGTCCAAGAAAAGACTTTCACACACAATTATTATAAATCTTGTCCCAGGCGCTCTATTTCATCAATCAGGAAATCAATGTCTTGGTGAGTTGCTGCAGGGTTTGAGATGACCATACGGAAGAAGTTCACTTTGTCTCCCAGGGGCTGATAGCTCACCATGGTTGTGCCGTACTCCATCATCCTGGCTTTTATCACTGGTGCCACCTGCAGTGTAACAAAAAGCAGGGGATTTTGATGATGTTTATTGTAACTATTTCCATGATTACCGTCATGCTTATTATTATTACAACAAAACACAGAGTATGTTTTCTTTTTTTTAAAAAAAGAGGAAGAGCAACAAGAAGCAGTTAAAATGAAATTATGTCCAATATTGATAAAAATGTTAAACTCCATTATGGAATAAATGTCTCGCTGAAAAGACATTTGTTTTATCCTGTTTCTTTGTCCTGCTCTTAAAATCACTGGGGAATTTACTCCCCTCCTTTCTCAATATTGCTGACAGGGACACAGTGGCTCTTTTTTTCTAGTGCTCAAAACTCAGTTACAGTAATTTTCCATCTTCTTTTCATATGCAAGATTGCCATGGTACTACTAAGCTCTTGTTGCATTTGCTGGGTTTAGCGACTGCAGTTCACAGTAACTTCAGGAAATACACACACAGCAAGTAAGTGCTCTACAGATGAGGCAAACCCAGGGAATACAAACTCAGAGATCAGAGTAAGATGGTGCCAGACTAACCTGCAGTAAAATGACCACGGAGGTGTCATTTGCCAAAATATCATGAGATGACCTTGCCCTGTGCCCTGGGAGATCATTTCAGGGGCTGCCTGCCTTCAAGGATTTCACTGTTCCCTGGATGATGTCCTGGAGGATGCTACTTACCTTCATAAGGCGGCTCATTCTTTCTTCGTTGTCTTCCATACTGCGCAAGCTGGGAGGTATGTACCAGAAGCACACATTTGTATGCTGAGGCTAAACACAGAAAAATAATGGTTTACATTGTAAGAAATGCTCATAATATCTCAATTGCATTAAGTTCATGCATTCTCTCTCTCTCTCATACATCATGCTGTTGACAGCAGTCAACAGCTTTCATTATTGTGGTCCACTGAGAGTCATCATCATTATTAATGCAGAAAAAATAATTTCAGGCAATTTATTCCCAGGGTGTAAGATGCAGAAACATAATCCTGCTGAGCAAATGCATTTATGCCCTACTGAGCAGCATCTAGTTTTTGTAGGTGCTGTTTCCTCCAGAGGCGGAAGAGATCGTGCAGCTAAGGCAACTGTCTCATTTAGGGGTAAGGATGGTGTCATTTACTTTTATTACATGAGAGAAAAGTACAGAATGTGGCCCTGTAAACAGGAGCCACAGGTGGTGCAAGAGGCAGTCTAAGATTGTCTTACATTTAATAAAATTGATTACTTCTCAGTTTGATTCTGCTAGCTACGCTATTAATATGTATGCACCACAGCATCTTAGCTAGTTTAACTTACATGGGAGCACCAAGTAGAAAGGAGAAAAACCTAGTTGACATTTTGTGTATTTTTGCAGTGTCCCAACATTTGCCTGCTTGCTTTGTTCCTCTTTGCTGGATGCTAGATGTATGAGTTACAGCAACCTCTGTTGCTGTTCTCTACTGCCAGTTCCTTTACTTATCATTAGACCCAGTGGACCAAATTCAGTGATAATGCGTGAGGCAGGGGAAATAAATCACGTACTGGCATACAGGTAGAGCCTGTGATGTCTGTTTGAAGAAAACAAGTGACTTTATCCTTGCGCTGCAGAGCACTTAGGCATGCAATAAGTGATCACTACCAGGGAGCAATGTTCTGAGTGACAAAAACTTCCAGGGCAAGTACAGAAAGCAAAAGCTATCACAAGGATGAGAAAAAAAGCTAAAATGAGATCTTTTTTTCATGTTTTACAGGCAAAACACCAGTTAACTCTGTAACAGAGGTCTCCACCAGGCCTGCCCCCACCTGGAGAGGGTTGCCACGAAAAGATGGCCAAACACCAATCTGGTGCAATTCACAGGTACAGCCACACAACCCAGGCTGCACCACCTTGCCCCGGACATTGTGTTCCAGCTGAGTATCTGGCACCTACGGTCCCATCTCAGCTTTCCACCCCACATTAAAAACACACCTAGAGATATTTACATTCTCCACATGGGCATCACTTCTGCCACATGAGCCAGCCAGGCTACCGAGCAACACTAGCCACTCTGCTGCACCCCATCACAGCAGGGACTGCAGTGCAAATAGTCCCTACAGGTCACCCCAGGTCCCTGTAGGTCTCCGGTGACTGCCCACTCGAGAATGCTGATAAAAGCACTTTGCACAGCCTGTCTGTTCAGAGTTGCGTGGGGCACTGTAACCCCCATTCATAACATACTCTGCTATTACGAACCACAACTTCTATTCATTACTTAAGGGCTGGTTCCAACTGTGTGTGCTGTGTTAGCCTGAGATGCCAGTGTTTAGTTTCATTAGGGTGAAAATGAGCAAACCAAAAACGTATGCACAGCTGCCTTAAATCCCTTGTCCCTGGATCACACAAGGCAGAGAGTTGTGGAAATGGTGGGATTTGTTACAAGGGACACTGCTTTCTGTCATAAGCTGTTTGGTTTGAGGTGTTGGTAGCATCCCAGTAGGTTGGCTAAGGCAAGTGCTGTTGCCCAAATGGGAAAAAGAACTTGCAATACATACCTTTCCGTCAAACACCATTTCATACCCTTCTCTGTTCTTTATTTTACTGTATAGGTATTCAGCAAGTTCCAAGCACTTATCAATTTGTGCTTCAAATCCTGTGGTTCCCTTTAGAAAGAGAGGGAGAAAACAAAGCTGCATAACTGTTCTGTAAACCAAAAGAGTGAAAGAACCATGCAGCACTTGCCAAAGCATCAGCACAAATCACCTGTCAGAAGTCTCTCTGGGACAGAAGAAGAATCTGATTCTGTGAGATGAAGGACTTTGCTAAGCAGAGCTCTTTTGTCTCTAGCTCTTGCCACCAAGTTCTCTATGTCTACCTCTACAAAATAAGCACTAGTTATTAACTTGGTTCTCAGCAAAATATTACTGACACCTTCAATGAAAGGCATCCTTGGTAGATTTTGCAGAGAGCCTCAGCACAGTTTTGGATAGCCTGGACTGGCACAGAAGAGCATGTCTAGAGGTGCTGAGTTTCAGACATGGGGAGTCTCCTGCTATATTGAAAGAAGGGGATTTTAATCTTCCAGGGGTGATGTGCTGGGGGTTTTTCAAGACCGATTTTTCTTTTCAGTTAAATGCAGAATGGGCTGATGGGCTTTTAAAGCCTGGCCTGATGCCTCTGAAAATGCACATTTTGTTTAGATACTGCCCTGCCTCTGTAATGTTTTGTCTCTCTTCTAATAAACTCAGAGGCTGTGGTTTTAAGAGCTGCAGCAAATCTTGGGTTTTCTTCTCTGGCAGACGTCCATAATCCTTTCCCTGTGACATCATAATTGTTTCTGCAATCTCAAGCTGTGATGCCACAAAGAAAGGCTCCAGCTTCATGAGGCAGGAAGGGGAATAAACAGCTGGAATAGACAAACTGTTTAAGAAACACACATCCTATTTCGAATCATTAATATTACAAGCAGGGTGTGAGAAGAGAAAAAGCAGTACAAGGCATATTGAAAAATCAGGGTTTAGAAGAAGTGTCTGAATAACAGATGCATGTCCCTGCTAAATCTGTTCTGGCAGTGCAGAACTGACTTAAAAAGCCATGTCATTATCCCTCTGCGTATTGAGATTTCAAAACAGGGTAAAGCTAGCACAGCCCCAGGAGAAAAGCTTGGAGTGAAAGAGAGACGTGGCTAAAATTGGCTGCCTCTCTGGAGACCCCAGTTAGCACAAGTTATTGAGACCACAGAAACTTCCACCCTCCTTTACAGACTCGCACACCTCCAGCAACATTTGATGTCTGCCTCAGAACTGTTTTCAGAGTTTTAATGAAGCACATGAGGCATCTTTAAGGCTTTCTAGAAATTAAAACAGTGATGTCATCTCCTCTGAAAAAACCTGAGGTGACTTCACATAACAGACTGGATAAATACATGGAAGAACTCACTTAGCAACATTCTACAAATACAGATGAATTAATCAGATTTCTCAGAGAACAGATTTTGATGAGTTTTTCCTCCACTCCTTCAAAAGATGACTTTGTATCTTCCGCATGCACTGAAACTGGGTGTTTCAGTCTTGAGTGGCCGTGTTAAATTTCTGAGTGTTGTTAAAAAACCTTTTTATTTCCAGAAATTTTCATAACAACATTCCTAGGTATATGATTTATGCTGTTAAGACTCCCATAGTGACACAAAGCAAATGCTGTGCAAAGCCATGGAGTTCAAGTTTCAAAATCATGTGTGCTGCTTTGAAGCTAAATCGTTAAACGTGAAGTCCCAGAAAATAATAATGTTCTTTCTTTCATGTTATATATGGGAGATTCAGGTCAGATATTTTCTAAAATGGTGATTGCAGAAAAAAATCCCTGTATCTGGTGTGCATTATATTAATGCAAACAAATATACTGCAGGCAGTCCTACCTTTGCCCTCCACATCAACCATAGCTTGAAGACATCGACATGCCGTCCACACTGCAAAGCCTTGTCTCCAGTGTCATAAGACAGGTCGTAGTGCTTGTCTTGTTGAAAGAGGTAGGAAGCATGCATTTGATTGCAACTCTGCATCAATCCCTTGTAGAAACAAAGACACAAAAATGTGATGTTGGTACAGATGTGACTACTGTTTTGAGGGTTGCTTTGGGCAAAAAATTACAAACACCCAAATTCAGTGAAATATGCTTCCAAAAGGAAGACAAAAAAAAAGGACAAAAGCAGACTTAGTTGGTCAGTAGTGGACTAAGTTTGTCACATCCAATTCAGGGCCCAGGACATTTCGGTAATGCGTAATGCAGTCCCAGAGCCAAGATATTTTTTTTATTAGAAAGCTGGACATGGTGCTTCCTAACTGTCATTACACATTATTTTTGGATGTTGCCTTTATTCTTTTCCTCCTCCTTTCCTCGGAAGGCATCTTTTCTGGTTGAGTCAGACAAAGCCAATTTGGTGACTAATCTAAGTAGTATTACACTACTTTTCTAATTGTTTTGAACTCCGAAATTCTGATTTTCATTGTTTCCGTTCTTTGTAGGCACAGTTCTTTCCTGCAAAGCCCTCAGCTGCAATTGGATGCTTAAGTAGTATAGAAAGCTTTGAACAGACCAAAGAGCATATGGACTTCAAACAGCCAGCTAGAGCTATTTCTGGGTTGCAAGCCACCATTCTGAGAGGCAGCTTTGTGGGAGGGCCAGAAGCCAACAAGGTGAAGAAACCTGTCTCAGGACAGCATGAGGTTTCCTTTTTAGCTTTTTAAGTGAAATGCAGAGAGCCATATTCTGGCTCTAGTTAAGTCCTTAACCAAGTTTAAGGTATACCTTAGGGCTGTTGCCTAGAACTGAAATTTTCAGTCCAAGAAGAATCAAAATATGGCTGTTTATCATCAAGTCTAATCTTTATGTGTAACTCAAAACTGAGATAGTAAAATGAAAGGGAAAAATATTGACTTTCTCCTAATTTGAGCCATGTGTTCTCAATAGAGGTCAGGGATGGTACTTACTTCAGCCAGGCAGGATTTGTCTCGGGGAACTGACCCAGAGGGCAAATAAAAGCCAGCTTCTCTCTTCCTAAGTGCAATCACTTTGTATACAATCTGTTGTACAGCTGTTAGCAAAAAAGCATCGAGCTTTTTGATAGCTAGTCTAGTAAGTGATGGTTGTATAGCAGCTGTCCCAGTAACTGATGGTTATATGAGAATTACAAGCTTGGAGGGTAATTCAAATTCTAGTACTAAATGAAATGTCTACTTTTTATTCCAAATGAACACAGCATTCCATTTTTACTTCCACGTGCCCCAAAGTGGATATCTGGATCAGAGCTGGGTGGAAATATCTATCACAAAAGCCTAGAAAGTGTAATGATGCCTAGATCCTGAACCAAATGTTCTGCACATATACCATACCATTCACTCCAAGAGGACTTGAATTTGCCTACAGTTACATTTTATGTTGCACAGCAACTAGTGGGGTTACACAGCCTTGCACTCACTATTTCACTATGGGCATTTTAAATGGAAAGCCACAAAACCCTGTAAAGATTTTGCCATGGATTAGGTCTGTTATTTCTGGTAGACAGCCGCTTTAATTCCTTTTGCAGTCACAGCCTGAGCACTAGAAGTCTATTTCTGAGTTTCTTTCATAACCCTCCCCACATTAGCTAATATTAGCTATAGCTCAGTTATGAAGAAAACATCCAGGCTATTTAGAAGCAAAATGTCAGAAAAGATCAGAGAAGCAAGTATAGTAGGACATACCTCTTCTCTTACTAGCAGGGCTGAACACTGCAGCGGGACGCCCATCATCTTGTGAGGGTTCCAGGTCACCGAATTGGCCCTGGGACAGTAAACCACATGAAACTCAGACACTGTACTATGGTTGTGAAACCACAGAGATATTTGAAATAATTAGAATAATAATGGATAATGTGCACCTTTTTCTGAGCAAACAAAGCTGAAAATAATCATGGCTGATTATTAGGAAAGCAATGCCTTCGTAAGGGACCTAATCCAGTTCAGCTGGTTTTTTGGATGACAGTCCTGGCAACTTACCACAGCATAATTGCTCTGTTCACTGAACTTAGTCAGTATTAAACTTTCTGGGGAGTCACCTATACTTTATAAACATTGGGCAAACTTCCTAAAAACACCCACTTGACTGGTGAAATTTCTAAAGTCACACAGCTGATTGAAGATGCAGATAGGAAGCTGGCAAAGGAGCAGATTCCTTCCTGTTGATTCAAGTTTCAGCAAGATTTCAGTAAGTAGCTGACATAGGCATTTTTCAAAATGCCTTTAAACGCTTCTGTAGTGAGTCTAAGTCTCTGTGTAACTCAGAAAACCAGGTCCAAAGTAATTTTTATCATTGCTCTGCTGATGGTAAACTTTCACAGCAGCTTAATTTTAGCTTGGCTATGGTAATTCACACAATGGGAGGACTGGGTCCAAAATTACCACAGTAATAAACATAGAACTGATCCACACTTCCACAAAAGAGTCTGATCCTGCCTTCCCTTCAGGACACATTCATTTCAGAAAGAGCTGTCAGCCTTGATCTTATGAACAAACAGGGTGCTGTTGCAATATAGCCTAGAGAAGAGACATTAGCAAGGACTGAATGGAAGATTGTCCAGTTGTTTATTATTTTAATTTTGTGTTATGCTTGACTGGCTGTTTTTAAATTACTATTATTACATATGATGATTAGCTGATAGATGTATACATTTGCATCCTATTTGGCAGGCTGTCAAGGATTCATAGTACATAGGATTTCATGTGGTGCAGTGATTTGAGTTTTGATCATATAAATTGGTATGAATCAGTCAACTGGTACACAAAAAACTTAAAGGACCCAGGATACACTTGCAGATAACATTGATGTGAACAGAAGTGAGCATGTTAGAACCTGGCAGTATTTTCCTTTGTAGGACTTGGAAACAGCGCTGTAGGTTTATGCATATCTTTATAATTTCCTGCCAAATTGTTTCCACTCCTTCAAAGCAAGCAACTCCAATATTCACATGGACAGCGGGCAGCACTTCTGTGTTTTCTCCTTTGCTATTTAAATGGAACTGTGCAAGTGCCTGATACAAACTCTGTAGGGAACCATCTTCCACAGGCAACATCTGGCCACTTGGCTTGGCTTTTTAAGTATTTGGCAGCTTTTAATCAGCTCAGAGTCAGTCATCTGATTACAACACCAAAGCTAATGATTCTGAACATGCATCCAGGTCTGTGAATTTCCTTTGATATGTTACTGTTTTATTTTTATCTGTGCCAATGCAGAATCAGGCAGAAATTCTTTAAAGATTTCTAGGTAATAGTAGTGGTATGGGTTTTCTCAAATTAAAGGATTATCAACAACAACCAGATGTTAATTATCTGCCTAAAACATTTGATTTACCCTCAGGTCACTCATTTCCCCAATTACATCCCAACTGCACACAGGGAAAAAAGAAAGTAAAATAAAAATCCACCATTTTTCATTTGTTATCAGTTATTCTGGGCTTCAATCATCATAAATTGCTGACTGTGACAAACAGTGAAGTAAAAAAGCTACAGGGATCTACAGATGTTTTTTCTTAAAGCATCTCATGTACTAAAGCATACTCGGTACTAAATAACTGAGCACCAAGTACCTGTGGGATTTTCTGGCTGTAGGTCACAGAAAATAAAGAGGAAATTTTTTTCCTTTAGAGATTTCAAATGGATGAAGGAGAGATTCAAGACTGGCAGAATTTGGTCCTTATCCATCATTAAAAACAGACTGAGGGGCATTCTCTGACCAGCTGCAGCCCCAGGAAGGCTTCCCAGAGCCTGCACGGGACCACTCATTCAGGTGCAAACACGCTTTTCTCAGGTAGCTGTCATACCCTGCCTGCAACTCTCAGAGAGGGACACCAGACTGAAACCCCTGATGGTGGACAGACCTATCTGCTGCACAAACCAGGGAACGTGCTTCCTTCAGGATGCCTTGAAGCAGCTTGAAATCTGCTCTGTGGGGACTCTAGAGCACAGAAAGAATGGTTCTGCAACTCCTCTTGCCTTTTATAGGAGTATTTTTGCTCGACTGCCTGTTACCAGAAGGATGTGAGTACTCAGAGCACAGAGCATTCCATTTTACAATCTCTCCTTGTACCTTGCTTCCCTATCAAACACGAGTACCAGCTTCAGTTCTCTTCTATCCACATATGTAATGACTGGCTTGTACTTGAATATCTACCATGAAACAGGAATGACCATAAAAGTTGTTAATCTTGTTCTTGTTAGTCTGCTCTAAAGGTATCTATCCGTATTTGAGACTTGGACAAACTGAAACAAGCCGTGTCCATCAAGCAAAGGAACAGCACTGGAAACAACAAATTGAATTAATTCATTGCCAAACATATGGCAATGGTGCCTATCAAAGCACTAGATAAAATCCAGTGGAATTCTGGATCTAAAGCATATTATTTGGAAAACCCTCCTATACAGAGTGAACCTGAACTTCTCATTCCAGCAGAATCTGCACAGCAATTTGGGAGGCAAACTCTTGTTCTCATCCTCTGTCCTCATAGGCAACTGGGAATTTTTTAACTTGCTGGGTATTTTGATGTCCTTTTAATTCACAGTCTGAAAGTTTGGAGCATTGGAGGCAGTCTTAATTAAATCAAATTCATAGAACCATTGGCTGCTTTTCAGATTTTGCATGCGAGATGTATGAGAAAGGAACTGAATTATCAAGATATCCTCCTAATCTTCAGGAATTGGATAAGGAAGTTGTTATTTTAATTGGCAAGGAACAGCAGTTCAATTTAGAGATAAAGGCAGAAGGGAGTAATAATTTACTCTCAAACAGCATGAGATTTGGAAAACACACAAATGTGAGAGTGACTCCATCTAGCCCAGTATACTGTCTCTAGCAAGTGGGATAAATAGGTGCCTTAGAAGAATAAAAAACAGGGCAAGCACATACAAGCTTTCTTTACACACTCTCCAAGCTCCCACTCATTTGTGGCTCACAGAATTCCTGAATGTTTTTTTTTCTGTTTCTCCTAAATCTTAACATCCTATAGCAGACAGTTCTACATCTTAATTAAAAGTGTCTGAATAAGCAGCTGGTTTTAAGTTTAAGCTAAGTCCTTCCAGACTCTGAACTGGACTGCCATAATTTCTGTTCATCTGTGGCAGTGCTAGGTTAAGACTGGACTTTCTGATCTTAAAAGTGTTTTCCAACCTAAATGATTCTATGATTCTATATCATGTTCATGAACTCATGACTACAACTGTGTATATATCCGGGCACACATTTACTGAGAAGATGTCATTTACAGCTTGGAGAGGGAGGGTATTCTCTCCAGATGTGCCAAAGTAGTGGTCAGTGACTGCTGGGACACTTGTCCAAACTGCAGGTGCATCCACGTTTATGCTTAAGACTTCACCATATGAAACCTCTAAAATTAGTTTCTTAGAGAAATGCAATTGCTAATTCATGCTGGGTGCTCAATCAGAGAATGCTGCAGAAACCACTCTGGGCCTGCGAATGAATGCTGAAAGGAATAGAAAAGCAAACAAGAAATGTCTGCTGCTTTTACTGTAAAACAACTTGGTAGCTGCACTACTGTAGCACTGAACAAAGGCACTCAGCAATGCTACTTCAACTGGAAGGACAGTTTGCATAATTTCTTCACATTGTATCTTGGAGATAACTTTGATTTTTGTTTTTATTCATAGACATTGCTATGGTAATCACAAGTGGGTTAAAATGCACTTAATAAATGTGTTTAATTAACATTAATAAATCATACCTTTCAACACCATTTAACTTCCATTTGTGTTTTCTTGACATCAGGAGCCCACCTCCCCATGCTCCCTAGAAGGCAAGACACATTATCTTAATGAGAATTCTGCTTTTCTCTATGATGACATCTGTGTGTTCAGATCAGTTTTGGGTCCTTTCTTTTTCTTGCTGATGTGGCATGTTCCAAAATAACCAGGCAGATGGGGCCTGAGACATTCACTGTGCTAATAATTTTCTTCCAGTAGCTTGGAAGCAGCAGTTTATAGCCCATAATCTGAGTGCCCACCCTTATTGTCCCGCTATTCCCTACCTCACCACCTCCTCTGACACACACACATTGGGCTTCCCCATGCTGCAATTAATGACTTGCAGAGCTGCCCCGGGGTGAGCTGCCTTTTCTCCTTTAGTGACAAAGTGATGATAACAAACCAGACTGGGATTTCAGCTGCTCTGGTGAGTTTTCATCACATTTCCGACCACTACCGCTTACTGCTTTCCTCTTACTCATTTGCTTTTGCTCACACAGATCTGGGACAAACAGGCCTTTCACATGACTCAAAGTAATTTAAAGTACATACAAATTCTTCTTTTGAATTGGACTGATTTTGGCTGACACAGTAATCCAAGAGCAAGATGCTCAGCCCTACGGAAATTCAATTACCAAGCCATTTGTGGGAGAGAATTTGCAAAAATGACACAAAAGCCATTAGAGGGCTGAAAGATGATCCTTCAGAAAGAATTATTGGCAAGAGCTGAGATGAAGCTAAGCAGCCAATCTGATAAATTTCTCTAGCATTTACATTAACCTGTTCAGCAATTTGTGGTACTTTATTCCAGACAAATGTAGGTTTTTCTTATGTATTTATTTTGCAGCTGCTGCAGAAACGGAGCCAGTGGTCAGTATGTTTCTTATGTATTTCTTGTACTAATAGCATTTAGAGGTAAAGCTGAAGGCCAAAAGCATTCAAACTAGGCCATCTTCAGTGTCCCAGTTGCTTAAAAGTTCTGCACAGCCACAGCTCCTAAAATGTACCCCTGCCCTGAGCCTTTCAGAGTGAGCGGTCAGTGCTTGGATGTTAGGCTTAATTACAGAAACCAATACAACTGATTTTGTACAAGCTAACGCTGTCCAAAATGCTAATTAATTAATTAATTGATGCTAATACACCTTGTAATCCAGCTCCCCTCATAAAATGATACTTACATCCACATGCATCCAGATTTTGTACTTCTTGCAGATGTCTGCAATAGCTATAAGAGGATCAAATGCCCCATACACTGTTGTCCCAGCTGTGGCACTCACCAGAAAAGGAACAAATCCCTGCAAGAGAGCACAGAGGCATGTGGTAAGCTCAGAGTGCTGCAGCCACCTCAGCCTGCAGCAGCCCCAACTCCTGTGTGCTGCCTCCACAGTGAGCCCACAAGGGTCTCCTCGAGGACACCCCTGCCACAATTACACTAATCTACTCTTACTTTAGCTGCCAGTGGTACTATAGTTTCTACCTTAAGGTGGCAGCAAACATCCAAACCAGCATCCTTCATTTATTAGGATTCATGAGACAGGTAAGGGTTTAGAAGGACGATTCTGCTCCCCACCACCTGCCTGAAACAAACAGGTCTGCTCTTCATGATGTCGCGTAAAACAAACGTCACCCAAGCACCACAGTGCAAGCAGTATCTAATGGACTGTGTGCTGGACGGCATTATTAGTTATCCCAGCGAGTGCCTAAACACATGGTGGTTCAGTCCTGTCAGTGGGAACACTATGTCTAGGAGAAGTGCCCAGGGGAGGTGTGGGGCTCACCTCCAGCCCCATTCCTTGTGCAGAGGCAGGAGACAGATCTTTTTGAAGACAAGACAGCAATCTCTGTAGGGGCCAGGGACCATCTCTTGCATTCCCTCTGCTAAAGGCTGTGCCTCACAGAGGAGCACTCACTGGTTTTGCACTATGAGGACTGTGGTCTGCCATTTTTATATCAGTGTTTCGTTCTAAATTAATTGGTACTTATATTGATTCCATAAACAGTACTCTGAGCAACAAAGGTGGAGTGTTTAGACTAGGGTTTAAACTATGAAAAAAGCCTAAACTTCCTTCTGTGACTGTCAGCAGGTTTGAGTGGCACTCGTCGTTTTGCCTTATTTTTTATCTACTGTACTGCCTTTCTTAGAAAAAGTGAGCTTTTAATGAAGATTTATGCTATTAATTTGGTAAGCCTATGAGCAATACTTTTCATGTGTTAAAATATATACAAATTCCTCAAATGATTACTCTGGTCTTGTCAATAGTCAGCTGAGTAACTGCGTCACAGGCTAATATAAAAAAGGAAGATGTTGTGCACAGCAACATATTTAAATAAACCCAAATAGCTCATGGAGATTATAAAGTAGCTCTAAACCTATTTTCTCAGCAATGCTTGCCTCACTAATTGCCAGTCTATGTTAATGGGCAAGCTGGTGTTATTTTACCAGGGAAAACGAAACAACTAGCTGTATAATTCATGCTTGGTTTTGTTTGTTGTTTGATTTTTTCTTTTTTGGAAGCAGAAAAAAACAGTAAACTTACTTTTTGTTTGGCTTCAAGAATTCTTCTTTCAAGGTCTGATGGGATCATTTTCCCTCTGGAGCAAGAGAGAGTTGTATTAATAATCTGGTCTTGAAATCAGCTCTTGCTGTTACTTCTTCACTTAATAGGAAGCTCAGATAGAAACAAAGTGACTTTTTTGCCCAAGGGTTATATGGCTTTGAAGAGCACAGAAAGGCTCTGTCCATTAGGATGAGTTTCTACCCTAACTATTTTGTCAACGAATTTGCATCAATATGGTTATGGTAACTGAGAGAAGTTATCTTGTGGCCAGACCCATTAAAGACTGATGCTACTCCATGGAACCGCCTGCTCCTGAAACTACAGTCCTATGAATGTGCTCCAGGCTCCTAAGGAGAGGCTCAGCCCACTATCCCAAGAAGCTCATTGGATGCCAAATCCCATGGTTCCCTTCCAGCAGGCACAGAAGATGCCAGCTGAGCTGCATGGCCTTGAGCAGTGCAACTCAGCTCTGGTGTAAGCAGTCACCTCTGTTTCTATCCCGGGGATGAACTTGTTTCAGGCAACTATTCCTCAGTTTGGTGCGTTACATCTTCGCATTTGCTTGCACCAGGATAGGAGAAGAAGCCACCAGTATAGATGCATTAAATGCACTGTCAGACCCTTTATATTGACTGTATTTGCAACTCCTTAATATGAACCATTTACATGAGATTCAGACTCAGTGGTATAAGGCTTCAAGGCTAATTTATGAACCTGTAAATGGATTAGGTGCAAGATAGAACAGTGCTGATACTGAATACTGAGGTTAATATTTTCTTTGCTTTAGCCACAAGCAAGACTACCTAAGAAGAGAGAGTATGAGTAACGGCAATACAAACATTACAGCTGCCCACATTAGAGGAATAATGTCTTCACTGGTTTCAATCTTGTCCATTTAGATTAACACTCTATTTTAAAGACTTGTTCAGATTTTTTTATTCACTAAGCATTGATTTCCTATTGCTATAAAAAAAGAACAATTTGTACTAAAACTGAAAGTAGTAGTTTCAGAGAAAGTAATAAACCCATTAGTTTTCATTTTGATTTTGGATAAAAAACCCTGAAGTGTTTTCATGACATTTGGATGTATGGAAATCAAGAAAAAAAAAGGAAAAAGAAAAAAAGATCTTGTAATAAGATACTACCAGATTTTCTAAATTTTCATCCTTACACAGCTCACAGTACGGCAGTAATATTTCAGTAGAAATGATAGGTTTGCACTGCTGAGTTTTCTGCAAAATCTCTCCTGCATTTCACTTATTCAAAATACTAAAAGAATAACTGAAAATATTCTGAAAATATGATAGACTTTTAGAGAGGCTTTGAAAGTCTAAAAGTCCCTAATTTTTCTTGCAGAAGTTCAAAGAAGGTCTAAAGAGTATTCAACTTGCTGTGAGTTTCCCCCAGTTAGTTACATGCGCATGTTCAGAGAAAAGCAGTAGTTGTCTTATCATCAAAAACTGTTTCTGGCATCATTAGAGGAATAAAAAAACCCCAAACAAAAAACCAACTCAAACAACAACAACAAAAAAAGCACCACAAACCAAACAAAAACACAAAACAACAAAAAAAAAACCTAAACCCCCACAATAAGAAAAGAAAAACAAACCCCAAAAGACCAAAACCAGACCAAACCAAAACCAAACAAAAAGCAAAAACAAAACCCCACCAAACCCCATGCCAAAGCAAGGCAACGAGTTCCTCCTCCAAACACAGATGTTGGTCTTTTGCAGTTTCTAATTGATTCAGCTTGTGTATAGAAAAGCAAGGAGCTGGGCAGATCCCTCCATTGACCAAATTTTCACCAAGATAAGTGATTATCCAGCCCCTGGTCACATTAAGTATGTGCAGGAATTAATAGCCAGAGGAGTACCATGTCCAATCAGCATCAAGCTTTATCAAGGAGCAAGTAGTAGGTTAGATTGGAGTATAGTCCAAACACGTGCTGCAGCACACAACACCCTCCGGCTCCAAATCTAGCAAGCTAGCCAACAGCATTGCTTACTTGCACAGCATTTTCATGTGTTATTACCTGAGCTCAGATGACCTGCAACACTTAAAATACACTGCAAAATAACAGGCTTGTCCTTACACAAATCTTACCCAGGCAATGCAGCAGGCAGTTGCATGAGATGTGCTAGATGGCAAATATCTAGAAGCAGGAGGGCTATTGGCTGAGGCAGAAGAGATTCAGAAGCAAAAGGATGTAGAGGGCAGAATGTTAGCTTCAAGGTGTTCTATTACCCACACATGTACACAGTCTTCACTGCTGCCACACCAGACTGAAGTATTTTGATCCTTCCCAGCTTTCCAGTATCTGAAGGGGGCCTATAGGGATGCTGAGGAGGGACTCTTCATGAGGGACTGTAGTGATAGGACAAGGGGTAACAGGTTCAAACTGAAACAGGGGAAGTTTAGGCAAGATAAATGGAGGAAGTTCTTCACTGTGATAGTGGTGAGGCACAAGAACAGGTTGCCCAAAGAAGTGGTGAATGCTCCATCCACAGCAGTGTTTAAGGCCAGGTTGGATGGGGACTTAAGCAACGTGGTCTAGTGGGAGGTGTCCCTGTGCATGGCAGGAGGGCTGGAACTAGATGACCTTAAGGTCCTTTCCAACACAAACCATTCTGTAATTCTATGATTTTATAACCCCAAAGCTCCAGTTAATGTACTACTGCTATCAGTATGTCTCCGTGGTAGTAAAAGAGGCAACAGAAATATATGGTTGTCCAGTCTGGGGTATGAGCAAGAATGTGATTTTCTGCACATTTTTCTGGCTTAAAATTCACCACACATTTACACTATACAGCAAAACCAGGCAAATTTTGTGGGTGCAGGTCAGGATGAGGAAGAGCCACCAGGAAGCACTCCTGGTTGTGCTAGAAACATCAAAAGGATGTCATGGTGCTCCTTCACCCTCCCACAGGTCCACGTCTTCATGGAGGGTTGTCTCCACCATACCAGCTCAGTATCCTGTGCAAACAGCCTGCTTTGTCCTGGTGACTTCTGTTGGGATTTTGTGGGACATGCAGTAATTTGGCTGTTTACTTCAGAGTGGGCAAGTTAAGCTTTGTGGTCTTCAAAGAAGATCACCACGCTGAATTTGCACAAGAAGAAAAGGAAGATACCACTTCATTGATCCATGTCTGTCTTTAGTGAATAGAAACAACTGGAGGTTTATTTTGATGTGCGTTCATTGTGTTGACGCTGTCATCAATTCCTCTTCACGGCGTGCTTAGTCTTTTGTTAATAAATACGTCAATATGCAGGCGCTGTGCTTAGCACTGTGAATTGCTTAGCTGGTGTTCTTTTAATGTGGGAGAAGAATATTTTGATATCAGTAAAATCTTCCATTATGCTAAAACTGTAAATTATTCAGTACCTTATAACAGTGATATTTGGGATTCACTGGAAGAGCATTTTGCTTTGAAAAGATTCTCAGTAGAATCAATAAAAATTCATTCTATTAATTTGTTTTTGTCCCATAGAAATTTTTTCCCTAAAATTGAAGATCTTCATCATAACACGTTGATTTTGTTAATATATCCTTTTTTTTCTCAAAATGGGTTTTCACAGTGAATCAAAACTTTTATTTGTGTGAGTTAAGCAAGAAGTTATCTACCACTGATTTTGTAGAGCCTACGGGACCTGTAGGTTAGGTGCCTGCTGCACTACTCCTTTCTATGGGCCATCATCCTCCTCTTGGCCACAATGCTGCCAAGACCCTTCTTTGTGCATCCCATCACAAGGGTGTCTCCTTCAAGGGCAATGCAGGAAATACTGTCCAGCTGAGTAAGATGGTGGGGGCATGAATTAACAGAATTACATTAGCCTCTCAGTATTTTACTCCTATAAAAGGCCCACTTCAACTCATTTTAATGGGTCAAAATGTGAGAGTCTCTGAACACTCTATTCTGATCAAGACATGGTTCTTCCTGGTTTCTTAGCTGAACATATAAGGAATGATTGCTATTTTGGTATTTTGTTTCATTTCAGCATGAAAGAAAAAGAAGTATCAGAAATCCCTGAGGAAGGCAACTTTTTTGATGAGATCCAAAACCTGACTTGTAAAGAAGCTACTGACAAAACCAGTTCCTCAAGTGGGGCTGGTCATTACAAGGTGGGTGAAGATGACAGTGCTACAACGAATTATACCTACTGCTGACTGCATCCTATACGCTTTCTTTGAGCCGAGCACCTGGTGATCCTCTTCCAATAAAAAGAGATGTATCTGGCATCCCTACTTACCTTTCATCACATCTAATCAAAATCACACTATCTGTACCAATACCCAAGGCCGCAGCTCCTTTCTTCACAGAAAAGTGACTCTGAAAAAGAACATTTATTATTATGTATTATTTTTACTCTTATTTCCTGTCTAATTTAATATGAAACACAGCACTCTTGCAAGCCCTTCAGCAACTAGCCCCACACAGGCAGTAATTCTATTCATATTCATTTTGGAAACCTATCACTGTAATTTGAGGCTTCATATATGGTCACTACAGTCAATTAGAGAAACAGCAATCACTCTATAATGTGGATTTACTCCTGGAATATTAAATCCATAACTGTGACGGATAATGGACCCAAATTCTGTGCTTGATGCATACCTGCAGCTTCTATTGCTTGTATGGGTTCAGTTATGAACTTGATTTACTGAAACAAAAAATTCTTCCCTAGGTAAATCATTTAGTTTGTGACATCCAGAGTGATGTGCTTCTGCTGTGTAACTTCTGGACAAATAATATACTGAAAGAAATTAAGATAGGAAGCCTAATTGTGATCTCATGCCAGTGAAACCTAGTAAAACTCCAATTAATAAGTAGACCTACAGCAGTTTAAAGACAGAACTGGGCTATTAGTAAGACTATTAGTTAATCTGTATGTACAAAATAAAATGTGGACATTATATACTGGAGTACAAGTCAGCCTAATTTTCTCTAGCTCATAGGACTTAACTCCTGAGCCAGCCCTGGTTTGTAATTTTAAATCCCAGTGATTATAATAATGAAATAGTTTTAGATCGAATTATACCTCCAAGAATCTGATTTTGTATTAACTTTTTTCCAGTTGCAACAATATTGTCCAAAGTAATTTTAACTACAGATTATTAAACTTAAAAAAAAAGGGCAATTCTTTATGTGTACTATAGTACCATTAGCTTAGGATGTAACACTATTAAAAAGATTATGAAGATAAAAATCCAACAGGGCTTTTTAGGTGTCCATGATGTTAAAGAAGAAAGGAAGACATGTACTCTGCAGAAGACCACAAAGCAGAGAAGTAACCACTATTGCTTTGCCAAGGGAGCATTTGGCTTCAATGGTAATGTGAGCAGAAGAGAGCTGTAGAGAGAGATGGACATAAAGGTTGCACGTCTGCTTCACCTTAAGGCTACGAAGTCAGTGGGATTTCACTGCATGCTAAAGGGCTCTGTACATAACGAACACTTTGAGAAATGAAAATCAATTCTAAACCAACTTGATGAGAGAGGAAGAAGTCTCTTCCCAGCCCTATGGGTGCCCCTGAGCCCCATGATGCAGCAGTGCAGATTTATGAGAGCAGGGAGGAAAAGAGGCCATGAGAAGGCTACTGGCAGGAGAAGGTTTAAAAAAAATTCTCAAGTTTAGGAAAATATCTTTGAACTTCGCAAAACCTGAAGAAGAGCTGGAATATTGCCACCATAAGGACAGTTCACTGATACGCTGTGTGAAGTGGAACTAGATTTCTCTACTTGAAAAAAAACAATGTTTTTTTATGTATTACACAAACTGATGTGCACATACTACATAGTGTAATGTATAAATACAGATAGAGAAGTAGGAGTGAAGAGTCACAGATACATTTCACTGGATTTTGAGACAATGACATTACACTGATTAATTTTGCTTCTTATTCTATACTAGTTAAACCAGATTTACTATTGTAATTTGTTTTTTTCTAATAGAAAATAGAACTACTTAAAGTGCCTTAAAAAAAACCAACAACCAGATTTGAGTAGTTTACTATGAGAAAGAATATTAAGCCCATGTGCTCAAAGACATCATCCACTGGAATATAGCCAGGCTCAGCTGCCTCATTGAGAAGTCTCATGGCACTGCTAAAGCATCACTGGGGAAAAAAAACTAATGTAGCGCTGATAGCTTGGCTGCCTGGAGGCTTTTTACAGACTGAAGGGAATACAGCAGTCAGGAACCAAAACAGGTTTAGGGATAAATTGGGAAGAAAAATAGAAATCTGTGCACAGAAGGGCAAATGCAATTACAATTTCTAAACAAACTTTGAACATGATATTTTCAATCTATGTATACAGTCACAGACATATGACTGCTGTTCTGTGTTTCATGTCTTGAGTTAACATCAGAGGAATTAGTCCAACTGCCTGAAAGGCTCTAAAAAAGCTAGGCTGAAAGTGAAAATGGAAAAGATATAGTTTTAAGAGCAAAGAAAACTTTGCTCATGATGATGAATGTTAAATTTTGGGTTAATATTCCTGGGATGGTGCTGGAAATCTGGTTGCCTGTGTAATATAAAGGTAAACCTGGAAAAATATAAAGGTCAAAGGGAAGGAAAGGTTTGCACAAATAAGCCTGATTAGGCAGAACTAACGGGGAAAGAGGACATTAATCGTGACCCCTTTCGGAATACGGGGCTTCAGACTGTTTCGTGACACAAGGAAGCAGGCTTGAACACCATCTTTCACAACATACCCATGTAGGAGTTATGCAGATCTGAAGCCTTCGGGTGGTAAAACTAGGGTCAAAGAGGGAGGATGGGTCAGACTGCCTGATGCTGGTCCTGAAGGAAAAACCAGCCTAGGAGAAGCTGGCAAGTCCAGGGTTTCACCACTGTCCTGTGCTTGCTAGAGACGGGAGGACAAGAGGTGGGAACAGGCTGTCACGGCATCTTTCTCCCTCCCTCCCTTCATGCACTGCAAAAGGGTGCATGGAAGACTACAAATACACCCCCAATATAGCGGAACCTCAGTTTTTCTCTGAGAAGAAATGTAGTTAAACTTCAGTGGTTCTCAGAAAATTCTCAGAAGAAGAATATATAAAGAATTAGCCAATATTAGTGACAAAAACATATCATTGATCAGAAAATCAACTTGTGCTTTTGAGCCATGGGAATTCGCCCATTGTCTAATATTTCAAATGCTGTTAAGAATAGGTCTGCTAGCCTGATAGTAATTTTTTTGTATAGTTAGCTTTGTAAGTAAGAACACAGGGGTTTTTTACTTACAAAACACAGTGTAAATTTATTACAGATGCAATAATAAATAGGCCTATTGGAAAAAGGAGGAACCAGAATAATCAAAAATGTTGTGATGAAAATATTGCTTTTTTATCTTAAATGAATAACTCTTTAATACACAGATGCTTCTATTTTTGTAGCTTGCTAAATTACTTGCTGATAACCCGGCATAGTTGAAGTTGTCAGGAAGAACCATCCTAATGCCATGAGCTGTTTTTTCAGATTGCTGTTTCTCCTTGCTCATGTAAATCCGGAGTGGCACAAGCTTTGTGGAGGGCTTATGAGGGGCAGTAAGTTCCCAAATGCTGATCAAGCTGAGCCGTCCAGCAGCTGAATCTTCCAGTTGGCAGCCTGGTGCCTGGCAGACCTGGACCTCCAGCCTCACCCCATCAGCTACCCACCAGCAAAGTAGGCGAACACACTTTCTGCTCCACTTCTCCTAGGCTTTAAACAATGTGGGATCCCTGGATGTGTAGGCTGGGCTCCTTCTATCTTCATTTTAATCATCTAAACATGTGTGGCTGGTCTAGGCTTGCTGTCTGGGCTCCTGCAATAGTGGGGAAGAAAAAGCACCTCCAAAAGGCACCTCACTCCCGAGGCTTTGGTACTCATTTCAGAGTAGGATGAGGTGTCTTCTACAGATCTTGCTCGCTTTTTATTGGCTACAAAAAGGTATAGACTAATTCAGATTAAATGTTTACAGTTCAGGTGATTAAATTTAAGTGACATGAGGCCTGTCTTTAACATGTACTTGTAAGCCATAGCTTTTCCTTCAATTATCTACAAAAAGAGCAGACTGTGTCCCATCACATTTTTAAATACATTGTAATGACATATGTATCCTATTGTTTCCTGTAGCTACTGCTACTCAGTTTTCAAAGCTATTGGCTAATGTCAGGAGAGAAATGAATGTATTAATGTTTCTGCACACCATGCTAAGAGTTTGCATTTTTTAAATATATGACTTCATCCTGCTTTTCTAACACACCTTTTTTTTTCCAGTAAGGGTAATTTTACAGCATTATCTGTGGATAAGAAATGTTGCACTGAGTTCAGTAGGATCCTGTAGCAGTGTAAAAGTCACAAGATATTGACCAGATGAAGGATTAGACAGAAAGGACTTCTTCGGGATAGGCTGCCCTAAAGCATGATTTTTCTGGATAATGGTTTTAGTTTGATTTGAATGGTGTTATTTGAATTAAGCTACTCCTCAAATAAGACCAAATTTTCACTGTTTCCCCCTTGCTTCAAATATCAACAAAAAAATACTTTTTTAGTTCTTATGCACTAGGTAATTCAAAGAAAGAATGTGTGTATCCATGAGTTTGATTCTTAGTTTCCTTAGGTGGAAATAAACTACTTCCTACTTGCTCTGCAGGCTCCGAAATACAACTTACAGCTTCGTCATTTGTGCTACCAAATGGAAAACATGATCTCCAGGCTTCTCAAATCCTTCCCTGGAAGCCCAGCCACACAGGTCATGCCTCCTGCTGCTTCTTTCCATGTGGCAGTCCTGCAAACTCCCTCCTAAGTTGTCAGCCAGAGGGCAATGCTACCTGCCATGGAAGCAGTGGGACCAGAGATCAGCTTTTCATTCCACGCAGAAACCTACCTAAAATCTTCCGTGATCTGTGTGAAATGGAGGTCTATTGAGCTGTCTGATTTGAGACAGAAGTCACTTCTAAATTTCCTTCTGCTTCAAATGCCAAGAACCTCCATATTAGGTTTCGGAGACTGCTCATACAAAAACTTTTCCAAAGCCACACTTCTCCCACAGCTATCAGTGTAGTTTGCTGTATTGCCTGCAAGTAATGGGGCTTATCCACAAGGGAAAATCAGCATGCACAAAGATGAAGTGGTGATTTATTGCTGACTGTCTCCTTTGATCCAGTTGCTGTGTAGATGCTGCGTGCACTATTGCTGTGAAAGTGCTCCCCTACCACCACAGACAAGCCACCTCGCCCAGGCGCTCCCTGCGCTCCCTGAGATGAGGTCCCTCTGAGTATGGGTGGCTATATAAAATGTGACCTTATATCTGAAGAGCCAACAGACCCTCCCTTCACATGGATTCCAGAGCTGCACTCCCAGTGAAGCCTCAGGCATGAGCCAAGTAACCCCAAGGGCAGCGCAAAGGGGATACCAGAAGCAAACAGAGCTGCTCTGTGTCCCTTTGGGTCTCTAAGTGCGTGAAGAGGTCCTTTATTGTCAGATCAGACTCAATCACCTGCCAGTTCTTATTCTGTATTTTCTTTTCCAGGACTACAATAGGAGTTATACTGCTATTTCTTTGATGAAGGAAAGCCGATGTGGACAACATAAACACTATTGTAAGTCTTGCTGAGTTGGAGAACAGGGGAGATGAAGAAATTTCTATGTCTTTCCAACTATGTCCAACTTTCTTCTCATTCTCTGAACTGTGAATTGAATCTGTATAGCCCTTAATTAAACATCAAATCCATGGAAAACCTGAAAGTTTCTTGAGTTATTTTTACACTACAAATTAAAAGGCCAAAGGCTGATTTGCAACTCAACTAGTTCTTCTCTACAGCTAAACTTTCCTTTTCTACACCCGTTTCCTCATCAGGGTAAGATGACTTTGTCCTTTTTGCCTGCTACAGTTTATCCCTGTCCCATACTATTCCCAGCTACTGCTGGATTACTGTTGTTTAAGAGTGCTAGTTGGCCAGGTCAAAACCACAAGAGGGAATGGCTTAAAATTCAGCAGGACTTAGCTTATAGACAAATGGATCAACAGAACATTCTGAGAAGGCAGCTCTCCCTTTCAGCCACTTTCTCCACACTGATAAATGGATGTGCTCAGCTAAACACTCACAACAGCCTAAAGCTGATGTGCTAGGACACAGGAGGAGGCCTTCATCTTAGATTTTTCATTGTGTTTGAAACAATGGACAAAAATAGGTTTTTATGAGTGACATCCATCACTTTTACCCCTCTGAGTTAAGGTCACTTCTATCATATGCAGTCCAGAACAGCTGCCCTGAAGGACATCACTTTGCTCCTGCACTGGTGCAGGTCAAAGCAGTGCACTGATGATGCACTACAGAAGACTGAATTATGTCCTGAGCACAAGTGCATCTCAGTGAAATTATACCTGGGCCAAGACCAACCCGAGCAGTTATGGTGTATTTCACTATCACTGGTGAAACAAAACCAAACAGAATCAGAGTGACAGGTAAATCACAGTCCTACTGAACAGATCAGGGAAGATCTGCTTACTGGGAGTGTACATAGCTGGAATAGTCACATAACCTGGTTTAGGTGCCTAATGTAGGTTGAGTATATTAGGAGGCTGATCTCTTTGTATGGTAAATGCACAGAAGTAGGTGAACACCTCCCCATCTCACTCCCTCACCTCCCCGAAGGTGATCTAGAACATCTAAATTAAGGAATATTTAGGTTCCTAATTTAGATGCTCCAGGTTTCTCTCCAGAGAAGCCTCTCTTCACTGGCCATGCAGAGAGTGAGGCTCCTAATTTAGGAAAATGACGCACTCCTAAATTAGGAAGGGAATTACTTAGGAGCTGTGAATTACTCCCTTCCCTTCTACCCCACTAGCAGCTGAACCTGTCACGGTATCAGACTGAAGCCAGATTCTGATTACAGTAACACTGGTGGCAATTGCGGCATAACTTAATTCATTTATAATAATGGAAGCTCTAGACTGGTAGAAATTAAAATAAAGTCTGGTCTGGTAGAAATGAAGATAAAGTCTGGTCTGTGATGCTGAAATTCTTCTCTGAGGCCTGCTGATACTGAATCTTCGCTTCTGACTGAAAATTTTGAGACCATAATGTCCAAGTTTCAAAACACATACAATAGCTTTAAGCTTTGTTTATTACCATGCCACATGTGCAAAGCAAATGGGAAATGATAGTATCCCACTTACAGCCTGCTTGTTCCATGGCTATCGTCTTACAAGAGCATGTAACTGTGACAGACAGAAAACACAATCAGGTTGGGGAGTCTAAACTTCACGTAGATTGTCAGCATGGTGTGATAAATGAGACAAATGACATTCTCCTATCTTAGCTTCTATTCAGGTCCTACACTCCATATTCTATCTAAAAAGGGACTGTACTCCTAGGCCTCTGCAATTCCTGTGAAACAGCCTCTACTGTTTTGAGGGTTAAATCCTGAACCTGTATCCTCAGGGCAATTCAGGGTTAAAGGGTTCTGTCTTCACATTGTGTAGTTTCTTAACTTCCCTAGCAGATGTGCCCCTACAGACTTTATAAAAAACTTGATGGAAGAAAGGACAAAATTACAATTTCAAGATACTTCTAAAATTTAACAATTTCAGATGCTGTTCTATGGATTTTCCGGTATATTTGATTTTGGAATGTTTAATTTGCTAAGGGAACTGCTTCTTCCCTGGCATGAAAACACAACTATTAAAGCTCATTTCATTATTTTGAGACTGATAGCACAATTTGGTTCATTGTTTAACATTCCACCACTATGAACACAATGACATTCTCTAATGATTAACAGGATTTGTTATTTTAAATAATCATGCTGAACCTTATTTGCAAGACTTATTAGGTCTGTAACTTCCATATGAATAATGCATCTCTAGCTGTACAGCCAGCTTTGGAGAACTGCTACTCATTTGTAGAATGCCATTCTCTTTGACTGCTTTGGGGACAACTGTTCTGCAACGCAGTGCCTGCAGCTGTGAATTACATCTCATCCTAATGCCAGGAAAGGCATCCTCAAAGGGATTTCCTCCTAGATATTCCTGATTTTAGACTTCTTAGGACTCTGCTCTTTATACTTGAACGGAATGGAAACAGGTTCTCTGATAAGTCAAAAAAGGCAGCCAGGAGGATGTTGTTACCTCACATGGACAATATCCTGCTGAGCCTCAGCCATGGAAGAGTCCTTTCTGTCTTTTTTTTTAGTCCTTTTCTAGCCCTTACAGATAAAGAGAAATTTTGAAAGGGACCATGAAGCCTGAAGAGAGCTCACTGGCCGTCCTGGGCATAACCCTTCCTCTTCCTCCTGCACATGCATTCTCCACTATAAGCTGAAAGGATTTTTAAATGACCATAAAGCCAAAATAAACTCCCCAAGAAGGATGACTTCTGTATGGTTGCTCAAAGAGCAAAATACTCTGTGCTTCTCCCATATCAGACAACTCCGATACCTCTTTTGCCCACCCCACACCCTCCTTCACTTGCACTGCCAGCTCCCATCAATGCCTGTGCTGAAGCTTTTGCTCACAGGCAGAAACCCACACCGAAGTCCAGTTCCCCACTGTACACCACAGCTGCTCTGCTGTACACACACAGAGCATTTCCATACTACCGTCTTCATGTATGTTATCGCCCTCTCATTAAATAACATTAGGAGTGGTTTCAGTTAGAAACATTTTGACTCAAAGTGATTTTCTGTTCCCCCAGAGAGACCTGAACAAAAGACATTCCTTGCAAAAATTGCTGAAGCCCAATGATGAGCTCTCTTCCTCTAATGCAGTCCTTACCATTGACATCGATATTTATACAGGCACAAGTGAGAGCAAAAAAAGTCAGTGGTTTGTTCAGACACAGACAACAGCACAGCTCATCCCTCTACATATCAAAAAGCCAGCCCCTTCCATTTTTCTATTCCCAGTGAAGGAATAACAGAAATGAGGACAGCTGGCTATGAATTCCCGTTCATTACATCACAAATTCCTGTTATTCATCACAAATTCTTACAAGCAGATGCAACAGATAGGAAAAAACAGAAACACATACATGTTCTGATGTGAAGGCAACCAGTCTGGGAATAGCTGCCATTCCTTTTTCTTTAACTTCTGGGAACATCTTGAAACGTGCAATCAACATAGCATACATGTTAGATATGGCACCACCTGGAGTCCACAGTAATACACTGTTACTTTTTCTATGCATTGTAATATCATTGCAGAACAAACGACAAGTCTTGCTATAGATTTTCTAACTCTAATGCTAATGTTCCTGCCACATGGCAGAAACATGGATTCTCCTTCCTGGTGCTCCTCACAGCTGGGTTGCACAATAACAGGATCTACTACTCCCACATAGCAATTTAGGCAAAAATACTACTGCAAAAAAGTGACTGGGGCTTCCTTTCATCATAATTTTTTCTGCCCTTTCTCTTTTAGTCCCCAATCTTATATTTTCATATGCCATCAGCACATAGTCCCCGCTCTGTTCGAGTTCCCAAGCAGACACCTTACAAGGCAACTTCCTAAGGAGCTTCCAAGTGAAACCTAGTCTGTGCCCTCCCCTCCCAAATCAGGGTGGCATTTCATGTCCCAGCTCTGAGGAAACCCACAGAGTGAGTCCCAGTGGACACTATCTTCTGAATAATTGGAGTTTGGGGGGGGAACCAAAAAGGAAGAGGGTCATTCTAACACATACTTTTCTTTTGGCATACATTCACTTAAAATACCTATTTTAAGATGGATGCTTTGCCCACTTCAAGACGGGTAATGGATGACAGCTCTGAAGTATTTTGTTCCCTTATTTCAATTGTCAGTGCATAAATTAGAAGTGAGCACTTCCCTTTTCCTTTAAGAGACTTTTACAAACTGAGCCCTTGTGCCCACAGTGGAACAATGTTTGGTTATACATTAATGCTGCATGAGCACTATGGGAATATAATGCAGAACCTGAGGCAGACTCTGAGTACTTTTATGTATGTATGCACAAAAACACACTCTTGCACATTCACACACATAAAATCCACCAGTTTTATCCTGTATATATACTATATATATATACAGAGTGATTAGATATTGATATGTTTATTTATATAAAGGAAAGGTGTACACTGATCATGGTTTTAGGGTTTCAAATGAACAGGTCAGAGTGCAGCTGAGGTAAGAGTTCAACTAATCCAAATTTTAACTATCTAAAAATGAAGAGCACAAGACATGCTCTTCCAGAAGATGGCTCAGCATCCTAAGGTATCTGTCTGTGGTAAATGGGATGACTTGACCTGCAGAAGCATACACCTCTCTTCCTTGAACATACGACAGCTGCTGTAACTAGCCCTGGGTAGACACCCAATGCTTCGATAGCCAAGTGAGATGAGAAGAAACCCACCCTTTAAGCAGATCAGTGTAGCTCTGCTGAAAGCAGCAACATCACACAATATTACACCAGCAGGGTATATGTGCTGAGAAATTTAACATTGTTTTGATTTTTGTGAGATTTGTATTTATCCCACTGGATATATATATACTGTTCCACAGCCCAGAGCCCACTGTTTCTAATCAGTGTCCTAGCTCTGCTCTTGTAGTGAGGCTACCCCTGCTCTTGGCTTTCCCTGATCTCCCTGGCCCTCCTGTGAGGAGATGACCTACTCCTAGTTTCCCATTTTCCAAGGGAAAATGCCACAAAGGGATGGCATCGCTGGCATGGAGGTCAGTACAAATCAGGCTTTTTCTTCCCCTTTCAACTATCTTGAGAGGTATGAACATATTCTTACACCTCTTTTCACAAATGACAAAAGAAGAAACAGAGAGATTAAGAGGAAATGCTTAGGTACCTGTCCCCAAAAAAATGCAGATATCATGTAACGGCTGCTATTGATGACTTAGGTGACCAAGTTGAAGAAATTTGGCCTAACTTGTCCAAAGGCATTGGCTCAGTGTCAAAAGAATCAAGACTGAAATGTTAAGTTCCCCCAGTAATGGGCTTTCCTATTAGTATTTATTACCTTGCCATTTAACCTTAAGCATATTAATAAGCCTGCATTCTGCCTTTAATTTTGCAGCTGTGTTTACACCCACAGTTAATTGCAGGCAACAAAACACACCTACAGAATCTGGAGAACCTAATCAGGCCTTTAAGCTTTGCATGTATTGATACTGTATATTTCATTCCAGAGAATGCAGACAGTGAGAATCTTTTCAACAGTAAGGTCTTCAGCTGAAGCCATGACAGCTTGAAATGAGAAGACAGCATAGAGATGATTTTGATTATTGCCTAAAAAAGCAGAACCTGAACACTGGGTGCTGCTGAAGAGTGAATTAGAAATATGCACTCAGCAGAAACCAGAAATTGCAGAGAAAGGAAGAATTAGAGGGGGCAGCACTGCAAACGCCAGCACAGTCACACACCTGCCAGAGAGCCCAACCCCATGCAGGTTTCAGCTAGATGAAGTGAGCTTCCACATCTGACACACTAATGACAACCTGGTCCCCCCAGTCAGGCAGGGACTTCTTGCAGACCTGGGAGGAACTGCAATTCCTCCTGAGGCATATATCTTTCCTGACTCACACTACCCTGAGCACAGCTTGCCACACTTGGGCAAATATGGTGCATGGACTGAGCCTCTCACCCTCCCTGACACCCATACCCAGCCCCTGCCCACCAGGTCTGGCTGAGCAACATTTTAACTGCTCTGCTCTTTCCTCTCAGGACCCTGACAAACCTGGCTGGGCTATTGCAGCCCAAGCCTACAAGGCAAGGAACTTGCAAGTTCCTTACAATTACAGCAAGACCAGGTGAACTGAGTCAGGCCAGGGACTACACAGCAACCAACCACTGTCTGGTTTCCAGAGACTCTGGCTTATGTCCTGGGCTCATGATATACATTTAGATGCTCTTCTGTGTAATGGAGGCCACAGTTTTGGTCAGGAGCAAAGTAAAAGCTGTCAGAGCTTTTGCTCTCAGTGCTTTTTAAATAAGGACTCGACAAAAAGTAGCGTAAAGTCTTCTCATCTTTTTCACCACCTCTCTGCAAAGGTTCACGAAGAAGCTCCTGCACCACTACTCACATGAGCATGCACATGTGAAAAGTTGAAGATGAGCCTTGCCTGGTCCTCTGCACAGCATGAACTTTACCCTTCATATCCTCGGGAAGCTAAACATACTAGACTGTTATCAGTGAGGCTTTTCCTTTGCTCAACAGTCCAAACACTTTCCCTCTCCATTAGGACAATGAACTTTCTTTCCAGAAGGGCTGCCTTCCCATTAGCTATCAGTCTGTTCTCTTTTGACAAGCCAACATTCTACACCCAATGTCAATTTGTTGCAATTTGGTGATAGGCCAAAATTTTTAGCAATGAAATTCTAGAGTTAGGAGGTGACAAAGAGTATAAAACAAAAGACTAAGTGGAATGATTGAAATAAAAACATGTCTTAACAATGTAGTGTTTATCAGAGTCAGTGATTTCTCTACAGTTAACCATGCTCACTTTTTGCCTCACTGACTTGCCCTGAAGGAACCAGGGTTTGGGCCTTTAAGCACTCAGGTTAACTAGCCACCCAAGTAACCTCCCTGGTCTCAACAGGCCAGCTCACACATGGAAAACTAACCACATACTGTAATGTTGGCAGTACCTTGCCAAGCCCACTAAAATTACTCTGAAAGGCATGCTATGTCTTTCCCTCTTTGCTCTAATTTCCCCTGGAGAAATGGAGAGCATTGTTGCGTTTCTTCCCTCCATTATTAACACAATGGGTTTTCTATTTCATGTAATCCATAAAAAGTGGGGGCAAAGCAAAACTGCAAGGCAAATGTCTTTTCTGATTATGTTTCCCATGTGCCATTACAGCTGCCCAAAATGCAGTGCAATTTGCTCAAACAGACCTTCATAATCACATCCCTGAAATTCATAAACATGCAATACTTTATCTCAAAGAGGCCACTGGTGGTTATTAGTAAGTGTCCTCTCAAACATGCATATTTAATTATGTTTACTCTTTAACTACAGGGGATGTCATATAGCATAGTCTGAGAAATATAGAAAGCTTGAAATGTTATGTACCAGGTGAAAATATCCCATCGCCACAGCCCCCCGGCCAGCCAACCATCTCTCTCATTTTCCTTAGTGTGACATATTCCAAAAGTACAAACACTGGAGCAATTTCATAGGTGAACCTGAAATGTAGTAATGTCCATATTTAATGCTTCATCTACAATACTGATACATCTTTTTTCCAATATTACATTACATTATAGCCATAATATACTCTATCTTGCACTGGTAGAGTTCTGTTCTATAGTACTTTTGATAACCTTTCTTCTGATTTGACATCAAATGTCTAGAAGTAGAAATGCTGAGAGTGCTTTCCATTTTCATCCTTTTCAGTGAAACCAATCTGGCCAGCTCCCCCAGGCTCAAGGCTTTGTCCTATATTCAAGGGCTGCTGAGCAGAGCCAGACCTTTGCCTTGCAAAAACCTGTGTGCACGTCTAGAAGCATACACGTCAGCAGTCCTATTCATGACAAGACAGTGCATGAAGCTAAGCAAATGCACAAAATTGCTTCCTAGTCCCAAAGTGAAAAGAAAATCCACACTTTAAATTCTGAACCTCTTTCTTACAAAAAGCAGTGGCTCTAACTTCTCTGAGTATGGATTGCACGTAACTCCTCTACACGAATGCAACTCTTCACTTAGCACGCCTTCCATTTTACATATTTATGCATGCAAAAAGCTAAAACGTTTTTTCTGTATATTTTAGGGGGAGAGCAAAACCAACATCATATCAGAATGGTGAAATTTTATCAGAGACACCCTACACGACAGTGTTGAAAGTCTTAATGTAAATAGCTGTAGCAACCATTTAGAAAGCAGACAATTGTTTTTTCAGCAGCCTTTCTTTCTTTCTTTCATTCAGCTACAGCAGCCACTATTTTAGAGTATGACTGTAAAATTATGTTAAATATTATTATGGAAAAAAATCTGCTACTTACATATTAGTATTTGCTGTTGATGTCAGCCAGTCTGCTGCCAATCCAACCATGTCCAATCCAGTTGAAAGTTGATTAAAATATCTAGGGTGCCCTGCATAAAATGGAAATTGTTACTGAAAGGCTGATGACTCCGAATGAAACTATTCAGTGGCAAGCGACGTATTTACCTCCTGTTTTCTATAGAGAAGGAAGTGCTTTCAAGGTACGAAACAAAGCAAATAGCAATAAATACATTTCTTGGAAAAGGCAGGATTTCTCTTCTTTCTCATTGGAAACTCAGTAAAATCAGAGTAATTACACTGAACACAGAATAATGAATTCCAACATTCCGTATTATCCTCTCAATATGCCTTGAAAATTAGCACAGCGCTGCCTCACAAAAATAGCTGTTTGCTCCTGTTAGCGTGTCACATGTTGTCACTGGATGTGGTTTTGCCTGGCTAGATTTGAAAGGCATGCACGAGACACCATCTGAAGAGGTTGCCAGTACATATAACATCAGTGATGAATAGCTAATGATTATAATAGACAGGGCAAAATGAGAAAATGGAACATTTTGGTGACTGTTTTGCACATGACTCAATGGCTGATGATTGTAGGAAGATGGCAGGGAAGGTGAAGGTCCTTGTCATTTCTTCCCTGTCAGAGTGCAATTACAAATAGCCTGGCTGCTCACAATTGTGATTTTAAACAAACCCCATGAAAACCAGCACTGCTGCCCCAGCAGAACGATGCATGAGAATGTACTCAATGAGCTGACAGTCCATTTACCTGGTTAATCTAATTGGCTCCTATTTTTTTCTAAAATCCTGCTAGAGATTTTTCTTAAAAATGTGCCTGGACCCATTAAACCCAGGCACCACTAAAGCTGTGCTTTTACTGGTTGTTCTGCGCAAGCCCCTCTCAAGTGGCATAACTATCAGTACAAATTATGGATGATTCACAATTACTTAAACACCATCCAACTCAAAGGAAGGCAGACTGCTTGGAAAACACCTGTCCTGACCCACAGACAACGTGCTGTATTGCCATCACAGAAAACAAAAGATAGAGCAAGATGATCGACAAAATGCAGACCCAGCACCAAGAAAGAACTTATCTCTGGTCTCCAGTGGTCTCTTATCAGGCACGTACACACGGCTGGCGGAACAGCGCAGGGAATTTCTCCCCAGCTCCCACCTTGCAGCACACAAAGGAAGAGTAATTGGGCAGACCAGAGCAGTGGATAAGGGCTGGGGGTGCACATATGCAAAATCCAGTTCCCTGTGCCCTTAATGTGAGATGAGCCTCATGCCATTGTCATCCAGCCTGACTGTGTTTTGCACCGAGCCCTCCCCACCAGATATAAACTGCCACCTTCCCCTAGCCCACACTGGCCAGGGCAGGTGGCCAAAGCCCCTCAGGGACAGAGGGACTCCCCCAAGATCCAGCAGGATGAACAGGATCTGGCCCCTGCCCTCCATGCTCTCTAGTAGAGTAGGTGGCCCTGGGGCACATGTGCACCCCACCACCACTGCCAAAGCCACAGCGATCCCAGGGGCTCTGCCTGCAGAGAACTGCATCTCCCCTGATGATGGAATTTCGAGAGATATTTCAGTATTCACAGCTCAGGTTCAGTCTCTCAGCCAAACTCTAAGCAGGGTCCCAAATTCCAACAGAAAGCAACAGAAAATTAGGAGCTGAAAGTCTTAGGTGAATCTGCGCCACAGGAAAGCTTACAGATGCCAGAAAAACTCCTGCTTTGGACATAAATCCACACTGAAAAACTGGGGAATAGCAGAATTCACATTTGCAGCTGCAGTGTCTCAGCAGTTCTCCGTCAGCCCTGTACCCAGCCCTGGGCGACAGCCCTGTTGTCACTGCTTGTTTCTTCAAGGAACCTCACAACACACCTCTTGCTTTGGGAACTGCATGAGGAACAGGGCTGGCTGCACATAGGGGTCAGGGCAGCTGCACCCTGGAGCAAGCAATGTGGGGGGAGCAGCACTGTGCTCCTATGAAAACATAAGTTCAGGGTGAGCAGGAGCTGCTTCTGCTGGCACAGCTGCTGACAAAGTCCCCTGCACCTACACCTGTAACATGGTCCCTTCCGCTCAGCGCCGCTCCCTTCTGCAACATGGCTTTAAAATGCAATGGCAGAGAACACAATGCCCCAATCTGACCCCAGCCTCAGCTGAAAGGGTTTGTCCATCTATGTGACACCCTAATATATAAGCCATCTCTTTTCCCTCAGCTAGATGGCCACAGAAAATTGTGGCTTTCCTTTAAAATACAGGCTCCATTGCCACGTAAGAATTTGTGAGAGATGCTCAGAAATCGCTACCCGGGTGCCGCCTGCCTGAAATGTACATCCTTTGTCATGGCTGTCACTGAACAAAGAGGTGCCTGGAAAAGAGACCAACAGGGTGTGGGCAAAGGGATGAGATGTGAAAATAGGAGATTACTGCTTACTGATTGGTTTAGCAGTACACAGTGTATTTACAGATAATCCAGAGGAAATGGGCAGATGATGGGCATGAACCAGAGCTGAGGCCCTGGGACACCCAGAGCCGAGCTCCCCATGCCAAGGTGGTTGCATTGCCCTACGCACCCTCCTCTCAAATATGCTCCCGCCTAAGCTTGGTTTCAGGCACAGACATCTTGTAGCATGAACATGAAGCCTCCACAGCCTCAACAGGAAAGAAATGAGAAGGCCTGAGCACAGCTGGACAGCATGGATAAAGGTATGGCCAGCCGCACTGTCTTTGGCCTTGCTCACAGGCCCCCTGTGCATGGCCTTCTGCCAGCATCAGGGCCTTCCAGGGATCAAGGCTGGACCAGCACCAGCTCCTCTCACCCTTCCCGGGGTTTCCAGGCCATTGTTAAATGCTCACATTTCAATTCCCCTGCTGAGCATCGCACAGGAACTGAATTCCAAATCCATCTTTCCCTGCTTATGCAAACTCCCTTTTACATTCTCACAGACAAAATTCTTGCTGGGGGTGGATGCTGGTATTTGATAAGGGGCAGAAATCCCTGTGTGACCCCCCAGGAATCCCACTGAGCCATGGCACACAGGCAACACCTGGGAGCATCCCACACCTGCCCCTTGGCCAAAAAATCAGCCAGCTGGTTCCTCCAATCGCACCCGGGGATTAGTGCTTGGACCTGGGGATCCAGCTGTGAGGCTCTAATTTAAGCAATGCAATTTATTTTCCAATCAGCCTCCCGGGTCCCTTTAGTCAAACACAGCCCAGGCTCCCCCCCAGCTCAGGAGGGGCCATGTCCAAATGGCTCCTGAAGCAGGACCTTGCCACCAGAAACCTCAGTGCACTGCCCTTCCTCTGAGGGCAATTCAAATGTTTTGCTCTGAAGCACAAGTGAAAGAGCTTTGGGTGTATATCCTGAGAATGCTGAGGAGCAGCGGCAGCCAACTAATGTGGCTCTGCAGCCCTCAGCCAAACCCCACCACACCACCATATCTTACACACCCCCCCCTCAGCATCAGTCCTTGGACTCTGAATATGTTATTTTCATTAAAACGCATTCAAAAAATGCCAAGAAGAGAAAGCCTCACATATTTTCAGGGAGGGAGGCAAATTGTAATGTTCTTTTAAAGGGTCTGCTTTGGATGCACAAAATTAAATGGGTCCATTATGTGAAACGGTCTTTAACAAAAAAACGATTAACGAAAATCACTGAAGAAACCCTATTGTTTGATTTCCCAGATCCACAGATCCTGTGTTTCACAGTATTTTGTGAAAATATCTTTCCTACGCCCTGCCCAGACACATCACATGGATCACTGGACTGATCGACTTTGTTCCAGTGGACATCATTTATCTAACTATTTATTCCAATATTTTACAGGCGTTTTGACAGCACCCAACTCCTCCGTCCAAAACGTTCAGCTAGACATTTCCACATCTAAACAGGAAGGATTATACAGATACCCCACAACCTTCAATGAGATCAGTCTGTTCTGTCCCCAGAAGGTGACAAGACCTGTTTCTTTTTTCACTAAGCCTCCATTCACAAATCAGCCTTTTGCCTCCTTCAGTAATTGTTACACATTTATTTCTAAGCAATTTCTCAGTAATTCAAATTCCCACTAAGAGCTCCCCTCGTTCCACATCATTTCTCAATCACAGCTACGGGTTTTGTCCGCTCTGCCGCAGTTTATTTAAGGTGGCCCTGGGTACTGAGCCGGGGGGAGACCCCCACCCGCCATGAAGCCCACACAGCAGCACGGCTAAACGGGAGATGAGGGGGCCCAGAAAGCAGGAATCAGCCCACCCTTGCCTCCCCAGAGAAAACATACAGCAGCAAAAAGCTATTAAACCGTTTCGGGCTTTGTCTTTATTGCATGAACCTAAAGTTGGGGGGAAAAAGCCCTCAATACCCTTGTGCACAGTTTTGCCAAATTCTCCTATTTTTACGTCCTGCAGGTAACGGGAGACACACAGCAAATGGCCGCTGTGAGCTCCCTTTTACAAGATGTTTATTACCATTTTGGCTGTTAAACAGGCCGGTCCCTGCTACCCCCCTGCAGGGACACCTACACCCCTCGCACCCTCACTGCCTGTTCCCTCTGTCTCTGGGCTCCGGTCTGGTCTGCGGGGAGTGAGGGGCAAGCCCCGGGCCATCGCATGTCAGACGGGTGCAAAGGGAAGGAGGAAAGCAGCAAAGGTGGTGAAAAGGCGGCTCCGTGTCACACGCGACAACTCTGTCCCACAGAAGCATTAATTTTAAACGGGAAAGGGTGAGCGGAGCTGCACGGCCAGCAATCGAGATTCCATCACCCGGGAAAACCATTCCTGCCTCTGCTAGGAATTGCTTGGAAGTGACAAAACACAGTCGCTGCTTCAATCTCTAACGTTTCAAGAGAAAATGAAATGACACCTTTAATCAATGCAGGAGACCACAGAGGGTAGAAAATGAACGTGGCCATTACCTGTTTTAATTGCATACTTCAGAGCTGTTCTGCAGTTCAATAAAATTTCTTCCAAGGTTTGTGGCTGGTCTGCCAGTTCCCAGTTATACTCCTGGAGCAGCTCATTTGGGTAATGGAAATCAATAACTTTTGTTGATCTATCAAAACTTTTCACCACATACTGAAGTAAAATGTCCACAACATCTTGTAGGAAAGACATAGTTGTTATTTCTCCATCACATGCTGGCAAAAGATCTGGGAAAGGAGAAATTAAAAGTTAACTTCGTTTTACAACCTTATACACAGATTTTGGACAAGGGCTTCCCCAGTTTATGTTTAGGAAATCGTTTAAATGTGTTGAATACAGATGGACTTTATTTACATTTAATAAGCCAATTGGTAGGACTATTTGAAGGAGTGTTCTGAGATATGATATCTAGGTTTTAATATCATACCTAAAATAGCAATTTTCCCACACAGTAAGTTTCCGACCAATTTTTTAGACAATGGGAATGGGAAACAAGAAAAAAAAGGGAAAACGAATCTCAGGGAAAATAAGTACTGGGAAACAAACGCTACAAGAAGCCCTCTAAAACCTGCCATCTGCCTTGCAATAACACACCTCCACTGTGACTCTCCGAAGCAAGTAACTTGTTGATAATTTAAAGCCTTTTTCTGAGGCGATACTGCACGGTGTCTCGGCGCGCACGCCGACGTCTTTTGTTTAAGTGCAACGGCTCAGGCGGAGCCGAGCTGAGACAGAACCACACAATTCGGGTACCACGGGAACGCTGGGGCTCAGCGGGAGCAGCGCGGGGTCTGCAGCCGCCCTCCCTCCCCTCTTCCCTCCCTGCTCGGCGGGACCGGTCTCGCCGGTCTGCCCCTCTCCACCGTGCGAACGGGAACGTTCCTGGCCAGTAGGTTTCCACGCGAAGCGGGCGTCTATGTACTAGCGGAGACTCTACCTCTAAAGTCAGGAAACATGAAACGCAAAAATACTTCGAATTAAAACAAATCACCAAGAGAGCGCTCCTTCTCTCCCCTCCCCTCAAACCTTAATTACAGGGGACTTCAGCGAGAAGGTCGCTGCTGTCAGTCTCCGTACAAAGAGCAACCTGCAGGCTCCAGCGCGACAGGATTTTATTGCCCTTTTCTTTTTTTTTCCGGGACCTTTTGCTTTTTGGCTTATTTTTCGGCGGGGTTTGGGAACTGCCCAGCTCCCGCGGAGGCGCAGGAACGGGCCGGGGGAGCGGAGCTCCCCGGACCCGCCGCCGCAGCGCACCGTCGGACTCCCCCCGAGCTCCGCGTACAGCGGGAGGAGGCGATTTCCCTACTGAACCGCTGATTTAATTTGTTTATTTTAGACACGCAGCGTGGCCCGGGAGCGCCGTTACCTGTTGAGTGCAGAAAGGCGTAATTCACCTCCGCTTTCTGGCAGCCGCAGGGCTTTTTGTCGCAGGTACAGGCCGGCCGCGCCTCCGTTGCCCCCGGGGCTGCCCTGGCTCCGGTTTCCACAGGCTTCTCGGCGTCTCCATAGAGCAGGGCTTGACAGCGACATGGACACACAGCCTCAGCCCTGCGGTCTCACCCCACCCAGTCCCCCCGCCACCTCCCAGGGTCAGGGCCCGCGGGCGCTCCGCGGGCGCTCAGCCGGGGCTCCGCCGCGGGCTGCCGGGGCCTCCTTCCCCTTACCGCAGAGTTTGTTTCCGATCCCTCCCGTGAACTTCTGGGCGACCTGACACCAGGCTCTGGCTGCAAGAGAAAATGGAGCGGAGGGTCCGTGGGGACGGGCGCGGGCCGGGGGCACCTCGCTCGACACCCGGCACTGCTCCCCAAGCCCCCCCTGCCCCGCCGAGCCGCTCCGAGCCCGGCTAGAACCGCTGCCGGTCCCCGCCGCTCCGTCCCGCCGGTCCAGCTGCCACAAAGGGGTCTCCGGTGACCGGGCAGCGCTGCCGCCACGGCTCCGCGGCTCCGTCGGGCAGGTCCCTCCCGGCTGCTCGGCGCTTCCCTACCTGTGCCGGGGCTCTCTGAGGCGGCGGAGCCCTCCTCGGCCCCGAAGGGCCAGAAGCCGGAGCCGGGGCTGGCCATGGCGGAGGCGAACCGGCGGGGCGGGCGCGGAGCGGAGAACTGCAGCCCCGGCGGCCCGAGCGACTGTGCGTGAGCGCGGCGGGCGGGTGGGTAAGTGCGCGCGTCTGCGCCGGGCGGCGGCAGGAGGGGCGGGGGCACCCCGGGCACGAGTGGGTGGGTGCGTCTCCCGTGGGCGCCCCCGGGGTGCGCTTCGCTGCGCTGCCGCCGCGCGCTGCCCCCCGACCGCGACGGGGCGGACGGCGCCGCGAAGGGTCCCACGCACCCTGCGCCTAGGGGGGCGCTCGGGGCAGAGCTGAGCCATGGGGGGCAGCGTGATGTGGGGCTGCAGCTGCCACGGCTGGGGTGGAGGGGAGCGAGGTGTCCTGGGCCGCCTCCAACACAACGACTGTCCTGCGGTCCCTGCAGCCGCAGCCCGGCGGGGTGGGAGTGGGGAGCCGAAACCCCCTCGGCGCCGCCGAGCTCTGAGTGTAGGGGAAGGGTGATTTTCTGGGCCTTAGCGCGGTAGACAGCGACGGTCCAGCCCGGTGCCCCAAGGGGAGGGCTGAGACACGGATCACTGGGGCTGCGGGGAAGCCACCGCAATCCTGTGAGCCACAAAGCGCCGAGAAATGTCCCCCTCCCTCCCAGCCCTTCACTCCCTGCACTGAGGCACCCCCGCGGCTGCGAGTAGGGGACTCCAGGGCGGCAGCGCTGAGGCGGGGGAGTCCTGGAGTGGGGAAGGAACAGCCCCCTAGAGTCCCTGGCGTCCCCCGGCCTCGTCGGGCCTGGCCGAGGCAGCGAAGGAGCAGGTGGAGGGGCCTGTGCGGGGCTGGGTCGGGGAAGACTCGGTTCCCCGTTCTTGCCACTGCGCTAGACAGAGGGGTCCCGGCTGCGCTCCCGCGGAAGTGTCGGGAGGAGCCCAGCTCGATGCCGTGGTGCCTGGGGAGGTCCCTGGGCCCTCCGCCTGCCGACCGGGCATAGCTCCAGGAGTCCCCGGGCCACTCCCGGGGTCCCCCCGCCATCCCCGGGGATGTGGAGCCCGGTGGAGCTCTCGGAAGCGAGACTGGAAGAGAAGGAGAACCGCGCTCTCTCCCTCCCCGACGTCGTTTCTGAGAGCAACCAAACCTCCCATTCCACCCAGGCGGTTCCCCGCCCCGTGCGACCCCGGAGCCCTTCCTTGCCGTGACTGCCTCTCCTGCGGCACTGGAGGGCTTTTAAGCCCTAACCCTTGAAGAGAAGCAGGCCAGGATTTGGCCCTGCCGCGAGCCCCTGTGAGGCAGCCCCCCGGGTTCTCACAGCCGAGCCCGGGGGCACCCAGGATGTGGTCAGCCGAGGGCATCTCTCTTAGCATGCACCCGCATGGCTGTCCCCCTGTGAAAGCTCACCGAAATGTTTTGATGCTTTAAACCACTGTCCTGATGGGAAGGTGAAATAAAACCAGCCTAGGCATCTCTGTGTGAAATTACAGGTATATTCCAGTTTCTGAATCACATCAGCTTTAAGGTAAAATAGAGGGCAACTCTGGCTTTCCATGGCAAGAGGCTGCTGTGAGGTCTTCCTGCCTTGGCTTGCTCATGCCCCAGTCCATGGCGTTTCATCAGCTTGGGGTCTAATTCAGACACAGCCAACCGTGTCACTGCTTTGTGTGTTTTTTATTTACTTTACAGTTTTACTAATACATGAGAAAGCAACTTTAAAACAGATGTTGATATTTAAACAGTTTGTCACAAATTTTACATTGCAGTAATTTTTAATCCAGCACCTAGCCTTATAACTAGTTAGAGATGAGGAAGCAATGGTTACCTCTCTGTGGGGAAAGAAAGGGCCAAGTGGGTGTGGGACACAGACAAAGCCCAGCCCCTGCGGCTGGCTGCTGCTGCCAGTTGTGGGATTTAGCAGAGCTAAGCTAGGGAGCAGGATCAGGCCTGTATTCTGGCATCCTGAAATTTGCTGTAACTTGCTTTGCAGCTGGGAACATGCAATTATGAATCCTGAAAGGAAGCACAGCAATTATCTGTGTGGTTTCTGTGAAACAAGGTCTTTTGAATAAGGAATGGAGGGGGGAAATTTGAACACGGTGTCTATTGCTTTTATTTCCACTTAATTTCTAGCAGAACTGATTAAGAATGATCATTAAATTTTGGCAGCAATCAACCAGAGAGCATATTTCTATTCCTTCTATTCCTCTCTTGGCACCCCAGAGATGAAGATTTGTAAAAATCTAATGCAAAGGAGAACAAAGCAAACACGGTTTAAAAGTTCATCACTTAGTCACAAAGCTCAGAGGCAGAGGAGAGGGCTGGATATACTCCCCATAAATGGACATTGCCAACATAAAGATTATACACACAATACTGACCTTTAAATCTGGCTACTAGCTTTACAGTAAAGTCAATAATGAAATAAACTGCCATAATATGCTATCCAATTAATCATTTATATTTATTTTCATTAAAGGGATGCTTGCTACAAACAGTTCATCCCAAAACTCAGGCATTGTAAAACTAAAATGAGCAGAAATTCCCCTATGGTGTTCTCATCATTTCCCCCCGCCCTGTAAAACCATTTATTAGAAACAATAACTAAGGTTTTTTGAAGGTGCATATGGGAATTCAAAAGCTTAACTAGGGAACTATAAACTAAATGATCTATCTTAATTGGATGAGACTGATGAAATGCCAAAAAGAACTATGCATTGAGGAAAGTAAACTAGATTTAAGCTCCTTAATGTCTAATAATTTTAAGATGTAGCAGTCATATCCGAAAGAAAGATGATTTTTGTATTAGCTTTTTTTATAAGGATATGATGCGACTGACAGTGTCCCTTTGCAATGGTGTGGGGCTGTAAACCACAGTAATTCACATTCACATGAACACACATGTTGTAAACTTGAAACATTGGAGATTGAAAATAAGAAAAATAAAAGGAAGCACATGGTATAAAATGATAAAAAAGATTATGCTAATAAAAGCCAAATGGCAGCAGGAACAGCAGCAGCAGCTAGAACTGCTGGATAAGGCGCCGGCGCTGTGAGGTCTTCCGCAGCAGTCGTCTGTAGTCATAGGGATTATCTTCAGTTTTACTCTCTTCCAGGGGGCTTTCTGCAACCCTCGACCTAAGGATTTAGCGCAGAAGTGGTTTAGAAATTGAAGTCAAAACATTTACCTTGGCAAACACTCGTAATCGACTGCTTCACCTCCTCCCTCAGAAGTGGGAAATAAAAGGAGACCGAAAAAAATCAACTGACTTTGCTAGGCCTCTTCCTGCGCTGCATAAAGCAGGCACCTCGGAACAAACACATTATAGATTAAAAGCAGATGAACACAGAAGAACAACATGTTCTTCTACAAAGGGGACATAATAAAAGGACACAAAACCCATGAGAACAGAGGGGTGCTTTGCAGTAGCGTTTGCCTGATGGTTATTGAACCAGATTTTCAGTCAATGTAAATTTGTTTGCTCTGTTTCTAACCTGCCTGAGGAGTACAATGTAAATGTCCATCTCACCTTATTTGTTTTTTCAGATGGCAAGATGCACTTTGGAAGCCGCCTCCGACAGGCTGGAATGGTGACCTGGCACCAGGTGTTACCATGAAGCAAGATTAAAAATACAACTCAATTATTTTGCAAGTGTATTACTTTGAAATGATTGCAAACATTTCTAGTGTTCTACATTAGAGGTATGCCCCGCCAATGGTCCTACAACAGCATTGGAGGTAAACTGCCAAATAAAAAATACTCAATGCTTCACTTCTGCAGTCTGAAAAGATTGTGTAGTCTTTAGATATAGGTAACCCCATTTGAGAGATGCTGAAGAGCAGAAGTATTTATTAATTGCATTCACCTGCTCTCAGAGATAACAGTGTAAATTTAGAAGTTACACAGATATTTTCACTATGGGTAATTAGGATGCAACCAGAGCAGTACATGGTAAAAGGTAAGAAATTCCTTTTAGTAAGTTCAGTGGCAAAATTCTCATTCATCTACACCAAACCCCAAAGTAACAGATTTGATGTATTTAAGCACCTTAGAAATGCAACATTTTCCAAGGGATGTGAGTTATATGGTAACTCCCTGATATTATTATTTATAATTCCAAGCGTTCATAACACCTTCCTAAAACTGATTTAGATCCTACCTGAAAAAATCCACTCCCCCCCAAAAAAAAACCCAACAAAACAAAACAAAAAAGGAAGTGGCAGAACATGTTCCATAAACGTTTTCTTTATTACTATTGATACATTTTCAAATTCATTGATCATCCCACGTTTACTGTTTCCCTTAAGCTTTTGACCTTTATACTTCCCAAGCTTTTCTTACATATCTGAAGACACAAGAAGATATAAATATATCAAGACGTATAAATATGTGTTTGCATATTTATATATTAATCTGTGTGGGTACGTTGTCCAGAGTGAGAATATGAATTCCCTTAGCCCAGCAGAGGTCACCCTCTATGAAGTCTATGTGGGAAGAGAGGAGGTGGAGTAAACCCTCCCTTTAGGGTTCCCCTCTTGGTTGTCCACCTTGGTGGGGTCCACCATAGGCTAGAAACATGAGTGCTGCTATAGAACAGTAGGGAAAGGAGGCAGTCAAGCTGGTGTCTTATCTACAGAAAGCAGGCAGAAAGCTGGCGCGCATCCACCCTATTAAAAACCTAGATCGGAAATACAATTTTTAGGTTCTCCTTCAGTTTAATCTGATTTTAGAACAGATATACAGCAGGATGTCTGGCCATCTCATCTGGCTCTTGGGAAGCCAAAACCTAGCAGGTAGGCTGAACACCAATCATACCACCATTTGTCCTTGCTGAATAAAGATGGGAAATTTTCAGCTACACTTTTTACAAGTTAATTTGGCAAGACTGCATGAATAAAAACATAGGTTTGAAAGCCTATCTTTCTTGTTGTGAATCATTTGAATATCTCAACAAGGTTATACAACACTTATTTTTTCCTTCTATTATTTTGTCTGAATTACCTTTCAGCAGCTCTTACTATTGAAGTCTTGCGCTCAGCCGGGTGCCTCTTCTTTCTTGTGGTAGAACTGCTGTCCTTTGAGGTGGAATCAGTCGATGAAATTTCTTGGTAGTAGATATCTAAATCTAGCACTTTGCTCAGACTGCCAATAAATAAGTACACTAGGTTAACAGTTAAACTTTTGAATATTACACTCAACATTCAATAACGAGGCAACCAAATATCATTAGTTGTGTTTATCCACTGAGGTTCTAAGGAGAAGCATATGTAAGTGCCATAAATGAGTTTCTGAAATGTGTCTGCTGTATGATGCAGATACATACTGAGAATTTTGAAATACTAAATCCTTTTATATGTTTATAAAGCAGACATATATAACTGAAATTGTTTGTGTTTGCCATTATACTTAATGGAGAGGCATTTTTAGGATATAATTCATCTGACCTATTTTAGATATCTCTTTGAGGAAGAGATGAATTATATTGCTTTAAAATGACCATTTTTGTCTCTCAGTACAAGAAGGGAGTCTAAAGCAACTAGTTCAGATATCAGTGTCAATAATGCAGGTGTCTCTTATTTTGTTAGATGAATGCTATCCAAGGTATCATACGTACAGAAAAAAACAATCCCAACATTCAGCTTAGAATGACCAGGGAAAAAATAATCTCCTAAAAGCAATTTGAAAAAGGAAGTTCAGAATTCAATTCTCACATTGGTAGCAACCAGAAATAACGCATTGATTTTAGTTGCTATGTTCTACTAATACAGAGTCAGCACATGAAAGAAGATGCAGTCATGGAATTGGTTAACTAGATTTAAGATGAGTAAAACCTAACCAATGTCAAATGAGAGAAAACACTGTATTCAGATTTTTTATTTTTTATTTTGGCTAAACAGAAGACAATAATTGGCGTAATTTTATTTATTTATTCATTTTTCTTCCCAGGATGCGACTGACATCAGAAAAAAAGCTGTAACAGACCAGACATGGGGGACATGGACATTAAGTGGATCCTTTAAGCAGCGGCACAATCAAATGCAATTTAAACTGTGACTGAATGAAGCTAGATGCTCTGACCACATATTATGTGCATGTAATGCCATTTAACTTCCTTTAAGATATGTATTTTAGATACAGAGTTTGTATTCTGCAACTTCAGCCGAGGATAGTGCTAAGAGCTCATTTGTCTTGCATGTGTGACCTGGCTACCATAGCAGGCACACTGGTCACCACCACAGCAGTGTCACTGGGGAGCAGCAGAAAAGTACAGAAACACCAATAAAATAAAGCTATGATGTATGTCAAAAGCTGTGAACCATGTCTACAGCACACATAAGGATCTAAGATACAGGAAGGCAGAATATATCTGCCTTTTGCTTGCTTTATTTCTGCAGAGATCTATCAAAATGGGTTAGTTACACTGTAAAGACTTCTAGTTGAAATTTCAAGGACTATTCTTCTTTACCTGTTATTAATAATTATTGTTTTATTTTTTTATGATCTATTTCCAGTCACATATTTTTAGGTGAGAATTTTAAGAGTCTTTGTATTTTTGCTAACAAAAAAGAACTGTTTGCTCATTTGCTTTGACTGGAATTTTAAGCACCTTCAATTATTCTCTGTGTCAGAACTATCTTTGATGTGGACCTTATCTTAACTTATTATTATGCTTGTGTTGCCATGGTAAAGTGCCATGCTGTGGTAAAAACTGAACAACTGAATTATATGATGGGTTTTTGTCTCTGAAAATTGCCTATTTTAACTTTATATATGATGTCCTTCCTGTGAATCACCAAATTACCACGCTTTTCTTTTTCATGCTTTATTCTCCTGGTTAAAATAAAGCTAAGAACTGTTCTGGAGTACTAAAATGACAATAGCGAGATAATGAAAAAAATTACCTTTCTTTTCTTGGTTTCCGTTTTTCATCTTGTATGGATTTCTAAGAAAATACAAAATCATTTAAAAAATACTAAAAGAAAAGTTTACACAAAGATATAATTCATCAGCATGTCAGGCAGGAGGGTGTTGTACATCAGAAGAAAAAAGGGTATCTAAAACTTTCAAGTATCTACAGTTGTTTTAATGACTGTTTTAACGACAACACTGTCTCACTGACAGCGATCAGTGATCATTGTCTCACTGTGATGCCATGAGAATTTCCATGTATACAGGAAACTCAGTGGAAGCATGCATAATCCTATTCTCATTAATGTCCATGCAGTCTTATCGCTTCTTGTGACACATCAGATTTTAGTAAAATAAAATAGACACAGGCCCCATTTAAAAAGTTGTATACTAGGTGGCAAGAGTGCCCTTCAGGATACAAGACATCTCAAAATGCAGAGAAGATTCATAAGGAATGTAATTTCTTGCCTCTAATAGATTTCTGTCCCTACAGCAAAAACAATGCTATATTCCAGCATCTGATGCATCACTCTTCAAAAACAGTATTTTTAAGTGCAGATGGTCTTAATTTTGGTCTTGTTCTTCTTGCAAATGAGTGAAAACTCACTAGGATTAGTAACTATAAAGTCACTGAGAATCAGAAAACCTGATGGACTTCAGGATGTAGGCAAATTGACAAGACATATAATTTTAAAGCGATAGGATGATTTAAAGAAATGTACCACAAAATAAACTTCTACTGCCTTGTATGAACAATACGGTCAGGCTTCGTTTGTACCTGTGCATCCCTTTAGCTCATTTGATATGCAAGGAAATGAGTGAGAATGGAAGGTGTTGAATTAGTATCTATGACATGATGTGAGACAAATTCTGGTTTTCGCAGAAGATAGAGAAAAAATGTCAAAAAATGCTCTTATATTGTGTGCTTTCACTTTCATGTGATCTGGACCTGATAAATCATCTGGGAATACCTGCAGGTCACAGTGAATTTAATAAGGAAAAAAATCCATGATAGCTGGGAAAGCTGACTACCGTCAAGGACCTCAGGTTAGAGCTCAGTGACTTACCCAAGGTCTACAGAGTAAAGAACTAGTAGGCCCCCTTTCTAAGCTTCAGTGTATAGACATTTATGCTGAGCCTTTTCCTTACCAGTGAACTTACGGTCAAGACGACAGGATTCTCTTTTTCATACCTTTTTGAAAAATATGACTAATTACGGGTAATACTGATTAATACCTTGAAAACCTGCTGCTAAAAATTAGTTTAAAAATTGCCTACTACTACTGCAGTTTTTGTTTGCACTGATGTGATGGCTGCTTTCTGATATGGAGCTGGCTGTGTAACAAATCACCTTTCAGAAAATACTATATTCCTGATGGTATAGTGTTGGTTTTCTAAATATGCATTTACTTCAGAATTCCCCTTCTCCTCAGAAATTTCCTAATACAGAATTCAGTATCATGCCTTTCATTTCAGTCCTTTATGTCACCAGTCTTGCTTTCACAAACCAAATCTTATTCTTACGTGTGATTTTATTCTTAAGAATATAATTTCATTTCAGAATATCACTGTTCCAAAGCCATGCTGTTTCAAAGCCCCCGTAATAAAACATAGTCGCATTTGCCCTTTTTGGTATGCCAGACACAACTATCCCTAAAGGCCTTGGTGACACCTTCTGTTGAGAGGAGAAGCAATTGCTACGGTTAGTTTATTAGCTGTGCTCTCACCGGCTGTTAAAATAGGTCACTAAGATACAGGCACCTCGAGCAAGTGAGTTTAATTGCTTTTTTGTTGGAACTGCTTTCTGAGCTGCTTTTACATTTTCTCTCCTGCTTACTTTCTTGCCTTTTTTTTCTATACTTAAGGGCACTGAAGTCAAGAGTGGAAAGCAGCACTTGGTATCTGAACTTGGACCAAAGGCTATATATAGAGACACTCAAATCCATTAGTCTTCTGAGCTGTTGGTGTTTGCCAATTCCTTCATAATCACAATCTGACACATTTGTAAAGGAAGTTACAGTGTGCATACTAATACAGCCTGTTTAATATTTCCTCTCTCTGCAAGATCAAGCACTAATTTAGATGCTCAAAATAGCTCTCCAAACAAACCTCTTTCTCTCCCATGACTTACAAAAAAACTATGGAGACCGGGCACTTAATTGAGTATTGAAAGCGCAAATGCTGCTTATGCGTATAATGGATGTATGTACATTTAAGTACGTAAAAAAAAATTGGTCTGACTTAGGTCCCCAGTCAGGGTAAGTGAACCTCAATTTCAAATCTAGTTTGAAACGTGAAGTTTGTGGCCTGCCTCCTTTCAGCAGGACACAGCTTTAACGCTGCATTAGAAAGGAATATAGGGAGTTGGGTGATTAGAAAGGAAGTTAAGGTGGGAATTATCTGGCAGTTTTAGCCCACAAAAGCTTGCTAAACTCACATGTATTAGAGTGTAGTAGGTGGAGTCTTCTGGATTATTTAATGTCTTGGGCTTCCGTGGCCTCCTTGGGGGTCTCTTAACTGGGCGAGAGTCTTCTACTTTGGCTGCAACTGTAGAAAAGCAGAAGATTGCAATGATTATTTCTTCACAGAATGTGAGGCTTTTATGAAAAAGGGGGAATTTCGCTGGAGAGAAAAAAAAATCCATATAGCCACTTTTACTGCTTTCAGTAATTCAAGAAAGCAACTGTTTCAGGCATTTCCATCACTCGCCTGGAAATAAGAATGCTTTTATCCATTTGAGTCCTGACTACCCACAGGGACACATACCATGTAACAAATGTCAGGCTGAGGCAGCCCAGTGGTCTACCTGGCACAGGCCTTTCCTTCTGAAAAGGGCTGATGCTCCACATTGAGAAAAGGGTAATGATGAAAAAATGGGAAAAGAAAAGATGGGTGATGGCTACTGGAAGGCTGCCATCTTGTAGCCAGATCTGGGTGGCGTGGATGCTATTTTTTCAGGCCCAAGTTGATCATTAAGGTGCTGAATCAGAGCAGTAGCATCAGACCTCTGATTCAGAGGCTGGTCCTTTACATTTTCATGGTCTCCTGCTAAGGCTATTTGTTTCAAGCCAAATCATGTACTACTGGACAACACAGCGTGACCATATCCATTGCATCCAGTGTAATCTAGTTTAGTGTACTCAACTTCTGGACTTTATATCTACAAAAACTTTCTGCAAACATGCAAAAAATGCTTTCACTCTAATGGAAACAAAATTAAGATTTTTAACACAAAATGAAACTGCTGTTCTCTGGCAGCCTCCAAACTCAGAGTTGGACACCGACCTGTGGATTCCATTGGTTGGCACATGAGGAACCCGAAAAATCTCCTGGATGTTTGCTTGTTTAAAATTTATATGCAATTCTCGCAGTGCTAAGATGTAGGGCTGATTCAGAGCCTGTTTGTCACAGAGCCAACAGAGAGTGCAGGGTTCCTGCAGAACTGATCCTGGGGGGCTGAGGGACCACAAATGTACAGCTTGATGAGCATGATCCTCTTACATTTGGTTTCAGCTACAGGAAAAGTTAATAGGAGGCTATAGCAATTTCTTCACGATGAAGGGGGCTGCAAGGCAGAAGAACACTGATGCTAGAGGTAGATCATTCGGACACACGCAGGGGGATGAATGAAGTCACAGCACGAGGTTTAGGCACAGTAAAGAGTATGTCCAGGTATATTGCATTATCCAGTGAGGTTTTATATTGCCTTTGTCCCATCACAGAAACATTCAGGGGACAGTCCATGAGAGAAAATATCTCCTCACTTGGAAACAAGCATAGTGTGAGGGTAGAATGAGGATCTAGCTCCCAATGAATTGCTGAACTGTGTTTTGCTGATCTAACCCTCCTTCACATGAAGCAACTTTAACTCTCTAACCCAGATGTGCTAAATACATGTGATTGAGTCTTGGAAGGAAGAATGTATTTTGTTCTCTAATGACCATCAGAAACTCCTTTTACATGATAAAAATAAAAACTCTTGCATGTACCTCAGGCATCTTTTTAATTAAGGAGGTAGCACAACCATTTAAAATGAGAAATGAGCAGTGATACAACAGTGTTGACCCCTGCAAAATTAGCTGTGTAAGTTTTTTGTTCTGTGTGATAAATAAAGGCTTGTAAAGGTCACAGGTACACAGAGGAGCCAGAATGAATAATGTTAATTTAAATTGTAGTTGGATAATGATTACATTTATTGTTTTAGTTTCTTATCTGAAATGCAGACTGCTTCTCATGTAATGAATGAACAAGCATCTTTTAACATTTTGCACTTCAGAAAACAATGGTGTTTTTCTAAGCCAGGGTACAGATAATTAATGTTAAACAATGAAATTTAGATGCAATAAGTTCATTTCACTAACCTGTGTTAAATATAAATTACATTCTTTGATTTGAATAGGTATAGCAACCCTGACTGTGCTCTTACGTGGGCTGTTGTTACCTTGCTGCATTTCAAATGGGCCACCTGGAGTTATGCGAGTTTCCATTTGTGGGAGAGTAGAGGCATATCTTCCCTATTTTATTTTTAAACACAACAGGAGCCTAAACTGGAAACAATATCTTAAAAAAACAAACACCAACCAAATTTAAATTTCAGTGTAGTTGAACAGAAACACCCAACCCTTTGTCTGTAAGGATGTTTTCAAGAATTGCGTCAAAGATCATGGCTGCATGAAAATCTGGAAAAAGAAAATGAAGCCAAACTGGGGCCTTTAGGAAAACCCCAAGGAAAAGGTCCTCATATCACCTGAAGATTTTTTATTGTTCCCTAAGAATTCATCACTATGCATGCTGTTATATTCTTTAATTCATCACTGTCAAACACATAAAGCATCATCATATTCTAGATTACTATTATTCCAACTGAGATTACTTGTATACTTCTTCTGTATGTGCTCTGCAAAGAAGACTCCCTATTACACTGAAAAACCAGCATTTTGACAATGCGAAAGGTTTCAGTAAAAAATTGCTTTTCGTCTCAGCTTATGTGTTGTACATATATGAGCTATGCAAAAAATGAACAGAAATACTATGTTGGGTCAGGCAGTCTTTGACGCTTGGACCTCCATAGTTTCTTTTTAGAATTATATGCAGGGCTGAAAATGCAATTTTGAGTTTTGCCTACAAATAGCATAGTAAGCAAGTAAAAAATAGTTTGATGGGTTTAGCTTGCTTTGCTTCACCAGAAAGTGAACTTGTGAGTTCCTCTGGACTTAGATTTGTGTGTTCATTGCTACTGAAAAAAGCTGATGTGGTAGTTGTTTGTACTGGATAACTCACTGCACAAAGCAAAACTTGTTTTTTATTAGTTGCCAATAGTTCCAGAAATCATTTACTGAGTAGAATTAAAGGTGGAATGGAAATGAAATACGCAAGCCTGATATATGATGAGTTTGATGCACTTGTTTTTCAGATGGCTTATACTTTCCTGCATTAGGTGATGAAGCAGAAAGGAGGGGTAAAATAATTCATCTATTACTAGGCCAATTATGTTGCTTCTAGAATCCATGACAAATAAAAGTTTTTTATTGAAGCCCACTCTCTCCATAGTAAAATATCTTATATCGTACTTTTCCTTAAGACTTCAAGTATCTCCAGCTAGATCTGGCTGTGTGCTTTATATGTAAAAGGAAAATTGAGGCTTTCTATCTAACAAACATTCAAATACATCCGTTACAACATTGATAAGGAAGCCATTCATAACAGGAGCAATCAAAGCACTTTGGAAATCAGGTTGGCGCTATCATTCCTATTTTACCAGCAGGGTAAATAAGATGCACAAAGCAAGACATGTTAAGACTTCCTTAGGGTTTATGTCCCAGTTAGTCATTAGCGCAACTAAGGGCTGGACCAAAGGACTGTGCTGAGACTCCTGTCCCTGCAGCCAGCCCATGCCCTGTGATTATATCTACCTGAACAGGTGCTGTCGGTTCCACAATACATGCCTTGGAAGCAATGCATAGGAGAAACTGACCCCCCCCCCCATTTGATATTACACAGACATTCCTTTGTAAAGGTTTTACCAAGAGGAAGACAGGTCAAACAAGTTGAAAGGAAGGATTTTCTTCAAACTGTCCAAATGCGTACAGTCAGTACTTAGTCAAAAGAAAGAAGCTTTACTCTTGTGACCTGGATGCTTTGCTTTTGAACATCAAGATTGAATGTTAGCTGTGCTGTAACCCATGCTCAGGAAGTTAAATCTCTCTCTTGCCCAAACCTGATGCAGTCTGTCAAAACATACATTTGATAAAGTGATGATGGAAAGTTTAATAAAAGTTATGGTCATTCTCCATCAGAATGAATGAAATACAGAGCTAAGGGTCAGTGAAGGCATGTGAACAGTGTGGCTGCCACATAACGTTAAAGAAAGTTTAGCAAATATAAGAAAAAACCCTTATTCCTATCAATATCTCAGCTACCTCATTTAACACTACCTCAAAGGTTCCCACTTCAGTTGCATGCATACTCTTAATTCTATGGTGTTTAGTTACAAGGTATTACTACTTTCAAACTCAGCCCTCACTGAAAGCTCCAGATACACTGAAACAATAAGAAAATTTAATTTAGGGGCAGCTAATTTAATGCATGTGTATCCTGAACACCACCACAAACTATGGGAACTGTGGAGAGCTGCACCTGCATGAAACATTCAAGTATGAGCAAGAAATGCTTGAATAAAGATGAGTCAGTATCAACAGCCCTTTAGGTTGAACTGTGTCTGCACATCCTGACATACGATGATAAGCTTGGAAGACAACCATCTCAAGGAATCAACATCCAAGGATGCTAATGTAAATTAAGTCTTACAGCAGATCTTATACATAAGAATGAAGAAATAGTGTGATTACAGCTGTGATAAGCATCTAAGTGTTGAAAGGTCACTATTTATTAGGCCACCTGGAGAAACAGATAAACCTGTCTTCGGGTCATTTAAGTGAAACGTTGCATGTTTGATTCAGTGTTGTTCCACATCTTATGGGGACAGAAGTACAAAGACAAGTTCAGAATAAAGCAGGAAGAAAACAAGAGTAACAGCAGTAATTTCATGGGTTTTGTAGAGGAGCTTGGAGGAAATCAGAAAATGCAAATATAGTAACTGGAATTCCAGGACTTGACAACATGAAGTTAATAGGTATTACTGCTTACAACATTTACGTGCACACCTTTTTACTGTCCAAATTAGACACAGCGTAGGATATAATTACACAAGTTTTCGATTTGCATGTAGAAAAACACTGCTCTTTAGCATTCTGGTTAGTAGTGTTTAGGTATCATTTATTCATAGGATGTTTACCGCTGCCAAATTCGGAAATTACAGTTGATGGTACAAGTTCTTAGCAATCTGGGAAAAATATGAGGGATTATTCTGGCACAGACCCAGAACCAGAAACTGCAAGAGACTGAGAACTTCTCAATTGCAAACACCTAAGTCCCACCGCACCCACTGAGGGAAGTAGTTTTCATCTCTGGCTGACACTAACTTATTTCTGAGAGTCAGGTAACCTGGGATTATTGTTATATCAGAGAGCATGTTTATGGAAAATGGCTGAATTCCACTTCAGTGAACTTCCCCAATCTTATGCTCTGCCATGCATTTGGCCAACTCCCAAAACAGATTTTGTATGTCCTGGCTGCATAGCGCTCAAAGGACCATTCCAATAGCTGAGAACAACCAGACAGCAGAAGTGCTTGACTACCTTGCTTTTCTCCAGTCCTACACCTTAGTGTTCTCCAGCTTGCAAAGAAGAAAGACTGGCCAGTGAAAACCGCTGTGCTCTCCCAGTGCTACACAGGCTCCTTTTTCCTTGCAAAGATTGCCCATGAAACCCCTATAAATAGTGCTGCGGCAGACTACAGCAGGGGGAATCCTGTATTAAAATCCTGCCTGTCTCACTGCTTCGTGTAGCTGAAAAGGTCCTCAGCTGCAGCAGAGCTCCTTGTACCATGTGAATTTCATTCTAAATATAGCAAATTATCTTCCTGAGATTTTGTACTTGAACTGTCATTTAATACTTAGAAGGATAGGCACCATTACTCATCTGGAGAAACAGAAAAGAAAAAAATTGCTCCCATAATGATCAAATTCCCCTCACTTCAGGCTTTGACCTCAAAAAACTAGCAGTGGCCATTTGTGCATCTATTCTGACACCACAGTAACCCAAGGCTAACTCACAGCCCAACGGTGCAGTCCTGGGATAAGCCATTATGTTAAGCTGAAAGCATTTAGGAAGCAAATATAACCTACTCAGAAATTCAAGCCAGAGGGAATATTGTTTATTCCAGGAACTGTGTGCAGCTTGCTTTATGCATTTTTATAAATACAAATAAATTCACTTAAGAATAACTTACCCTTGTGGATTTAAGATTCATTTAACCTTTTTGCCTCATATGTTCTTTAAACTGCAGGCTTTCCATTTTTATTAAAATAAGCAGTTTTGAAAATCTGAACATTTGTTACAGTGTGCCATCCAGCTGTCCCACAGTTCCTCCCCTTCTGTGGGTAGCAATGTAATAAATGTTTTATCAAGCTGATCAATGGCCACCTACCCACAGATGAAGGCAGGCATTCCTACCTGGCATACAGCTATAAAATACAATTTTGGGCTTGGTTAGTTCTTGGATGGAAGACCGCCTGGGAATCCCAGGTGCTGTAGGCTTTTAAAAGAACTGTCATGGTTTAAGCCCAGCCATAATTTAGAACCATGCAGCCTCTCTCTCACTCCCCCCTTTTCTCCCCCTACTCCCAGAGGGATGGGAAGGAGAATCGAAAGTATGTAACTCCCACAGGTTGAGATAAGAACACTCCAGTAACTAAGGTATAACACAAACCACTGCTGCTACCACCAATAATAATAATGATAAGGGAAACAAGGGAAGAGAATACAACCCCTCATCACCTGCAGACCAATACCCAGCCCGACTCGAGCAGTAATCTAACCCTTCCGGGTAACTGCCCCCAGTTTATATAGTGGGCATGACGTGCTGTGGTATGGAATACCTCTTTGGTCAGTTTGGGTCAGGTGTCCTGTCTCTGCTTCCTCCGGCTTCCCCTCCTCCCTGGCAGAGCATGAGGCTCAGAAAGTCCTTGGTCAGAGCAAACATTACTGAGCAGCAACTAAAAACATTGGTGTTATCAGCGCTGTTTCCAGGCTGAAAGTTAAAACCACAGCACTGCACCAGCTACCAAGAAGGAGAAAAAATGACTGCTACTGCTGAACCCAGGACAATGTGTTATAGCTGTAAAACGACACATAAAACTAGTGAAGCTGAGGAAGAAGCGTAAATAAATGCAAAAGACCAAAGTAATTATAAATAGGTAAGTACCACATGATTTATAGAACAGCTAAAGCTCAACAATCCTTACCTTTATAAGGGTAGGACAGCAAAGGTAGTCCTAGAGGGAAACCTGCAGTAAAAGCCTATCCTTCTTCTGTAAATGTGTGTGTACAAATTTTACTGTAACACATAATACGGGCAAGAAGACAGGAAGGCTTCTCCCTGTTTAATAGGCAGTGGATCACTCACCACATCTACCTGCTTCGCTTTAGCATGATAGTCTGCAGTACATTATCTCAAGTCTTTGTTTTATGTAGTTATCTTACTTCAATATCCTGTGCTTTGGCCATAGCTAGAAAGGAAAGAGTTTTCCTGTTGTGTGGATTATGTTCAAAGGTGGAAAGAGAAAGTTCACATTCCACACCAAGAAAGGTCTTTCAGTGGACTTATTAGCTCTTATAAATATGGCCATGGGGATGTGAGAAATCACGGCTCAGGTCCCTGCAGCCATCACTCCATACCCTAGAGGAGTGGCTGAGCCTAGTGTACACTGTCAAACCTGCTGTGTTGCAGAGTGAAATGTCACATCATGAACAGGAAGGCCAGCAGAAGGCAGTGCTTGACTAGAATCCAGCTGTCCTTCCTTTGTGCTTTTGTAGAGTTCAGCTCTGGTAAAAGACACATTTGTTACACCTGTCATCAGTAGCCACAAAAGTTGTATGAGGTACTTGAAGCAGCAACAGAAAACAGTCCCGTTTACAAATGAAAATTCTGCTAACAGGAAGGTCTGAACTTACTTGACTGACAAACATGAGAAGGAAGTTGGCCATTAGCTTGCTTATCTTTGGGCAGCATGACGGGTCTCAGCTGATGGGACAGTATCATTTCATTCAATTTTTGCTGCAATGCTAAGTAGTCTTCGGATAATTTTGATATCTGACAAATATAACACAGGATTTTACATTATTATATGAGTAAGTATGCATGTTCCAAGGCAATCAAAAGTAAAATAGCGGATTAGAGAATGAATTTAAATGGTATTGCTACACTTACTGCAGTGTAGACTCCTACCACATTGACCTCCCCATCCTCCTTAAAGAGGAAGAAGAAAATGAAGAAGAAAAAGACTCATAGAAAACTCCCCATTGCCACCCAGTCCTGCAGCTAGTTCATATTGGTTCACATATATGAGTAGGTGATACCTTGCTGGTGCAAATTAGCTTCTACAGCTGTAGGCATCCCTGCACATGTGTGAGTGACTGACACAGCAACTTTGAGTTTCACCTACAGAGATATTTTGCAAGTTTACTGATTTAAGAGCCTTGTCTGGTAAATGCACATTTCAACAAAGGCAAAGCTTCTGCATTTAACTTAAGCCAGGTTAAAACTAACAACATTTTTTGCCAGTGCTCTTTGTCTTTTCCTCCTTCCTGGAAAGGGTATTTTCTCTTGCAGTCCAAAATACGCATTTTTATAGAACACTCGTTACAAAATCTCGGTCTCAGTTTAGAGAGCAAAACCTTGGTGTCACTGAAGCCAGGAAAAGAACCTTGCCATTCTGTCACTGTTTGGAGTGTTATGCTCAACATACGTAGCTTACAAGTTTCTTACCTGTCGTGAAAAGGCTGCCAAATCACAAGCCTCTTTCTCTGAGTCTCCCTTTGGTGTCTTAGGGTCTTCAGCCTCTGTACTAGTGCTTTCCCTATCTTTTGTTGTGTGGGGATTATTATTATTTTGAACATGGACTACTTCTGTTGGCTCCTTTACAGTTTTCTCTTGATTTTTGCAAGGTAGCTTCCCTTCTTTTCTGAGTTGTCCCCTCCTTCTGTACCCCCGGTAAGTGCTCTGAATAATCACCGCTGCCTTCTCTTGGTCTTCAGAACTTTGTTTTTCTGCCTCAACTTGCTTCCATGAGCCTCTTAGTGACTCGTTTCTTATAATGCCTTTACATCCTGTAGGCATCACTGCTTCATGTTTCAGCTGGTTTCTTTCCACATCCCTGTCAGTCCTGGGCTGGACCAGAGCAGATGCTTGATTTTGCCCACATGCACTGAGTTTGTCTTGATTATCTTGCTCTTGCTGGCAGCTATGTTCAGCTGTGATTTTGACAGATTTGTTGGACAAGTCTTCCAAAGAGGCCTGCTCTTCACCTTCAACAACATGTTCTACTGCAGGGTTCTGCTTTGCAGAAGCTCCCTCTCCTTCAGTAAAGGTTGTCTGTTGGTCCTGTACATTCCCTGTGACACCAGACCCAGAGCATTCACTGTCACTGATAACATCAGCGCCATCTTGAGTCTCCTCATTTGCTGTTTCTTCCAGTAGAGCATTTTGAGCTGGCTGCAGTTGTGCTTCAAGGAATTCCACAGCAGATAATTCTTCCTCTGCTATTTTTTTCTGCTGTTCCTTTATTTTTTTACAGACCCTGTAGCTTCTATAATAGCTCTGAACAATGACAGCTGCTTCTTCTTCAGTTTTAGGAAGGGCCCTCTTCACTCCAGCTGGACTTTCCTCATTATCTTGAAGTTTTTCATCTTTTTCACTAATGGATGCTGTATTTTCAGTTTGTTTCTTTCTAAGTGATTCCCTGAATGGAACAGAGTTTAGGGCAAAAATTATAGCTGAAGGAGATGAAAGATAGTGACAACTTCACAACTACTTTTGGTGGTGCTTGTGCACTAAATGGCAATTTGATACATTGAAGCATGGGAAAGACTTCAGCGCATATAGCTGGAATTAAAGGTAGCAAGCTAATTGCTGTCTTTCTGCTTATTACTATTTATTAAGTGAAAAGAGACATCCCTGTTAAACTCTTCATGGAAAATTGCTAGAGGATCAAACTGTCATTGTTATGATCCATATCACTTCAGTGCCAGATGAAATGCCACCCTATTCCTTTCCTCTGAAAGACTCTGGACTCTTCAGAGCTGTTTTCCACCTCCCTGGACTAGTCTTCACCTACTTAAATGCTATCACTGAAAAAAACAATGGTAATGAGCAAATGCTGCTAGCTCCATTTCACAGACTGGTCCTACAACCACACTGCAGAGCTATTTGGAACGTGATCCACCTCACCTGACTTCTAGCTGTTTGATCTGAGCAACACATCTGAATTCCCACTGTCACCACCGATACTTATCTCAAGCAGTGACTTAAGATGACAAGAACAGTTCCTTGCAGATACCTATTTCTTGCTCCTGTTCAAGTATTTTATTTATGATGAGCTACTTCAAAAAAGATACTAATCTACAGATTACATTAATATTAGAAGCAAGCACAATATTGTTGATCTTTCCTACTAAACATGCTTTTATTCCCTGGGCTTAAAAGTATAAGAATATTTGCTTCTGACATTAAAAGTCTCCACATAAAGGTACATTACCTTTGCATTCGATACCTAGAATAATCCTAATTTGCTTTACTTTTAGCTTATATAGTTGCTTTTCAGCAGTGCAGTTACTGAAAGGAACATTCGAGTGACATAAGACACAGAAAATAAATCTACCTTTTCTTTTTGAAGAACTTCCTCTCCTTATATCCCCTGTAGTGAGACTGAATTGTAACTGCTGCTTTGTTTCTTGCCTCAGTTAGTTCTTTTCTCTTCTTCCTGAGTAAGTATCCTCTGGCAACTGATAAAAATTGTAATACAAAACAACTTTAGGCAACAAGCAATGGGTGTCCCAGACATTTCAGAGAGTCAAACGGTAACAGCAGTAAACAAAAACCAGTAAGGAAATACAGACTGGGGTGGTTATTACAATTGCGTTCCATCTGAAATTATTCTGTCCCACAAAAATTTTGAGATTTCCCATTTTACAAACAAGCCCTTTCTTTGTGTTTTAGTGTACTAAATTAAATACAGGAAGATGCAGAATGAAGCAGAAGCATAGTGCTATAGAACTGCCTCTAGAACACAGTGTTGCCAGCTTCATGTACCTGCTTGTCTGATTCAGGCAACTGATTTGACTCAGTCTTTCATCTCCTTGGGAAACACGTGATTATCAGACTATAGAGATTAGCAGGCTCTCTTCTGGTACAGGCTTGAAAATAGCTGAACATTCAATTGATCAGAAAAAACCTGAACATTTTATAGCTCAGCAGTTACAGAAGTCTCAGCTCGTGCTTCTTTTGCAAAGACTAATTCAAAACGAAAAAGCTCAACATGAAAGATGTGCTAAGCTCCACAATAACCAGGTACAGCATGTCAAGGGTACTTCGCTACTTTTGCTTTGTGGGAGGCACAAGTTCAAGTTTCTGGCCTGACCCGGGATGAGTAAGGATTCAAACAGGGGTCTTTCCTGAGACATGAAGGTGCTGACTGCTTGATACAGCTGCCAACATGTAGGTATCTACTGCCAGCTGAAGTGCTCCAGGACAGCCAAGGCATTTTTTACACGGAGCTGGCAGAAAGAACAGGACCGACAGGACTTTCTGGAGAGAGAAAGTCTGGTATACCACATGAAATAAAACTAGAGGCCAGACAAGATAACCTAGGGCATCTCAAATGATGCCAAATACCAATATGCGGACAAATGAGCTGAGCATTTGGTAATTTTGAATAAAATTAATCAAACTCTAGGCTCTGCTGATTTTAGGAGGAGTTTATGCACCTAGGTCACTTTCAGACATCTACACTGAAATATTTTAATGAAAAACAGAATCGCATTCAGAATGTTGCTTCAAAAATTCCTGAACTTGCAAAATACGTCCTTATGGGAACTGGCACAGTCTCCACAGTACTATGATTTGGACAAGTCTGCAATTCCAGTGATTCAGCACAAATCTGCTAATCCCTGGCAAATTAAAAAGAGCATAATGTTTCTAAAAATATTTCTGTTGAACTGTAATTCCAAATGCAGTACCAAGGCTATGGGCATAGAGGATTCAGGTGATTTAAATGCCCTGAGGAGACGGTAGATATGGGAGCTCTTACTTCAACTCTGCTGAAAGTGTTTTGCATCGCAGGAAAAGCCAAGCCCACTTAAGAATGGGAAGGGAGCATAAACAGTCTGTTCTAACACATTCATTTAACTTGGTGCTCAGTTTTACTTGCTGTAGCATTCCCTACTCATAATTTAGAACAACTTGGGCTCCACTGGGTGCAGTGGTTCAGTGTAATGAGCACTGTACAAAAGGGACATAAAACAGGGCAAAGAAACCCAAATATTTACTGGAAGTAGCACAACTGGTTTTTATACTGCAGTATGACAGGGCCTTAGAAAAGTTCTAATTGTATATCACCTGGAATACTAGCTTCTTGGCCTTCTGAGACAGTCCTCATTCCATTTTTATACAAAAGCAACTCAACAGGAGTTATTTTGAAATAAATCAGGTTACGTTGTCAATGAACATGCCAATATAAACTACGTTTGGTCTTTTTAAACTTATTCTGTTTCACTTTTGGAGTTTCCTGAGAACTATGTGATGAGATAACACCCACTGAAGCTTTGTTTTCAAACTGGAAGAGGAGTTTTGTATTGCTTTAGAAATAAATGGGGTGGGAGAAACAGAAAGCTAAGAAAATGGATATCCATTTCGTTCTGCCTTCTCATGCACTGAAAAAAGCTGAAACGAAACTTCACAGAGGACAGAGAAGGTGGACAAGAAGCACTGGAGAGATCAACAAACAGAGCAAAGTAGTAAATTCCTACTTTTGCATTCATTGAATATCCTAGTATAACTGACAGCTTTCAGATGTGTAATTATCTTTGGCACATTACTGGATTTTATTCTGGTTTTAGATTTTCTACACTGATGAAGTTCTACCAACTGCAGTGAAGTGCTCTTCAGCAAATGCTAACATAGGCTCAGTGCAATTAACAGATGCAACTGGCAATGATTAAAACCAGCACTGGTGTCTGTATATACTCATGAAGGCATATCTGAGGTAGTTTAAATCTAGATAGCTTGGGTACTGGCAGCACTAGCTTATATTTGGGGTTGCCACCTTTGCAATTACTAAAGTACTGGTGCAGATATGTGCCAGCTGTTTTTAGACCAGTGCCCCTCTAGATGTACTGCTGCTGATTTCAAAGCATCTCTGCAGGGATTGGGGCAACAGAAACATAGGGAGGGAAAAGGGATGTCACACAGCATACATCTGATTATTTTATTAAGGTAATTATTGCTGCAGAAGAGAAAGATTATTTTGCTAGGTTGGACTGAGCAATGACAAAAAAGAATCAGAGACATGAGTGAAATCACAGGTTGTAGTCTTCTCAAACATAACTATTACTGGTACGCAACAAAACATATTTCTAATAGGATAGCATGCATACACAGATTATACGCAGACAGTGTCGTATGGAGCTTCAACAATACCAGACGTAATGCTTCAAGAAATCAGACCAGGAGTGAAAAGGCTTGCTATGGCATTTAACCAGCCCACTTTACAGCTGTGGAAAGTGCCTTTAAGCCACTCTGAGGTACAGGTAACAGAATACACTGACTGGTTTCAACCACTGTATATAAATATATAATAGATAAATTATACCTCACAATGTGTAAATAAGCACAGTCAATCAGAGTGGCTATGTAATAACAAAGAATCTGGATCAACATATTGTGTATGAAAAGCACATTAAAGCCAAGAAACCAAACAATTCTTACTTGCTTGAAGCCTAGTAATATACTCTTCCACTTTTTTGTTATGTTTCGCATTTTCGTATTCTTTACGAGCAACAAACCCCCTGTAAGCTGAAAAGAAATGTCAAAAATTAAATAACCTGTTAGGTACACAAAAAGCTGCAAGCATAAAATAAGTCTGCAACAGACCCCCATTCAAATATTCATAAATATTTTGCAGGCTTTACCTTTCAAAAATAAATGGCAAACAAGTACGAGCAGTAAATCTACATAAAAACTATGGTTACTCACCAAAAAAGTTATTATCATGTTTGAGATGCATTAAAAATTTCAGTTGATGTCTCCATCAACAGTGTAATTGGTCTTATTATCTAGGACAGTTAATATATTTTATTTTCATTATTATATTACACAACCTTGTCAGAGCATGTCAGAATACTATTAATAACAGTAGCATCTGTGCAAACATGTCCTTCCATTGTTAAAATTGCCTTTTAAATGTAACATTGATAATATAACTTCAGCAAAAAAGTTTGCTGTAACCTGGTTAAAAGAAATTTTTCTTCATAAGAAAGACATCACCAAGCGTAAGATATTTTGTCATATATAGCAGTAGAAAACCAGCAAAATCCACATCCAGCACACACATCCATCTATCAACTGTTCATGTGCACTAGCTTTAAAGCAAAATGTTAAATGTTTTAAAGTCATTACCTGACTGTATTTTAATAGCACTTTGTTCCCTTTGCTCCTTTATCTTTTTGTATCTCCTTGAACCCAGCCACCCTCTGACACAAGCTTGAATCAAAATAATCATGTCAACTGTCTCCTTCCGCATTAAATTTAGCTGCTCCACGTGATAGTATTTGAGGAATACCTTAAAGAGTAGTCAGACAAGCAAAAAGTTTTAGTTACCTTTCCAGGCCCTGTATTCACTCAATCTATTAACCAGCAATAAGAGTTACAAGTTGGTTTCAAGTCATGAACAGACTCTTCAGCTATGTGTGGTACCTGAAGTATCATTCTTGTTAAAGACAGCATTCTCATTACTTGAGGTATTAGTTTACTTTACTCTCACTTTCAGCATCTTTTGTCAGCCCCTCCTTATTCATGCTTTTATGGGAAGATGTTTTAAAGACCCATTGCAAACTTCAGTCTGTAACTAGAAATCTGTTTTCAAAACTATGAGGCTGGCAGTTTTACTGACCATACAAATCTGATGTATGCTACATAAACATGATCCAAATCTGAATTTCTATGCTTCCCAATTTTGAATCTAAGGCATTGTTTATCTACTAAATTGCTTTTATCAACCATGAAGTTCATACAACCCCTGAAAAAGCACTCCAGCACAATGGATACAAACACATCCCTGCTATATATTAGGATAAAATAAAATGTGTAGAAAATGCTTGTGCAATTAAGACAATATTTATGCTTATTTTGAAGAATTCACCTGATCTTTAGTCACTCGTTGGCACATATAAAGGTTAAACCTAATCAAAGCAAATGTAAGCTATAGATCTCACATTTCGAGATATGCTTTTGGCTGCATGTTGTCCTTCACCCTCACTAAGACAGCAGAAGGAAATAAAGGCTGGGGAGGAGGTAACTTCATGGCTTCTGTCCCACCTATTAAGAAGGATGTCTCAGAAGGAGAACAGTTGTTTCTTCTACACTGAGATGATTTCAAATAGTTTAGGGTCCATGTCTCTATCCATATCCTTCCTGGGCACTTCTGTTACATTAGCAAATAAAGAGACTTGGTACAGTACTTGTTGGACACTTCTTTTCTCTGGCAGACCTGAGATCTGTCAGTGGGGGATGGGTGGGTGTCCCTTTCTGGCACACTGGGAAGACTAGTGACCTAGAACCAAAAGCAAGTATGGAAACAGACACGTGCTTCTCTTACAGTAAAGTCTTATCCCGCTTCACACACATGGGATCGTTCTGCTATCTCTTCCCCCAGTGCTCAGCAGAATTTGCCTTAGAGACCTCAGACTGGAAAGCCAAAAGCTCTTCCTCTCCCTCTGTGGGTCTGATTGCTCCAGGGAAGAAGTATAACTTCTTTGCCTTAAGAAAACCTGAACTAAGCACATTTGGATCCTTGTTACCATATTTTTTGAAAGAAAATGCAACCAGTGCTGTTGTCACATACTGCTTTGCACTGTGGCCTCACTAAAGTTCATCAGAACTTTAACACTTTACAGGTCAGGATTTTCGCCAGGTATGCATCCAGCAAAGGTCATTTTTTTTTTTTAAACCAGCACAGACCAAGAGCAACTCCAACCCAAACAGTAAGAAAACAAATTGCTTAATAAGTTAAGAATGACATACTGCAATAATGCAGATACAGTATATTAGAAAATTACTTTAGTCTTTCCAAGAACCCAGTTGTCAAGACGGGCTTTTTCCAAGATGGCAGCACAGGTTTCTGGACTGACTGGAGGATCATCATTTGTTTTGTAACAGATAAGGTAATACCTAAAGACAAATATATGATTCTTTATTCCATTAATAGTGAGCAAGAGTTGCAAATACATTTAAATCATTTATTTAAATAATGAAACAGTTACATGAAAGAACACTGAAAAAAACCAAAACAGCACATGAAATAAATTGCTGTGATTTCTATGCAGTACTGAGAAACTCAGTCAAAACTGGAAGAATGACATATTGCACACCCTGGAGGGTTGATTAATTCTGTATCAACACCAGAAGGTGTTTAAAAAGTGTGCAACCCAAGAACAGTGCACCAGTTCTACGCTGCTCTGGCTCTCAGCATTCTGTGAAAGTGATTTCAGTGGCAAAATAAAAATACTTTTAAAGCTTTTCTGCCTAAATTATCTCATTCATATCCACAAACGTAATGGAAATTTTGTATGTTATGTCATGTGATAGACCATCTACCTTTGAGATAGTTAACATGATGTGAGATGTATCCCAGCTCCTGCTCCCTCTTTGGATTTAGTTTTGCAGATCCTTTTGGAACATATACGTGCCATTATGCCACTTCATATATAAACATTTAACCTGGTAAACTCATTACTCAGAATTAATTCTGACTAGGAAAAGAGATTCAAGAATAAAAATTACCCGTAACTTAATCAACTCAAATGCTGGGTAGGAAAGTTCTTGTGTGTTCCAGGACTTTCCCAAATGCTCATTACAAAATGAACAGTACCTATCTTGGTGTTTTTAATTTAGGAAAATTACATGAATCATCTGTGCATCCTGACAGTATATTCTGGCTTTTTTTTCTTGTTTTTCAGCCTTTATACACAATGCTTGAGTTGTACCAGGTTTACACAACGGCAAAATTTTCCTCATGGAATACTAAAAAAAGAGACATTGTTGATTCCTGCATTATTACCAATTCTTACAGCTCCTATTTTTTTTCCTTTTTTTTTACTACACAATGAATTGGCTTATTTTTATTCAAACAAAATGATTTTTCCATTATCCCAGGTCTACCTGTAACTCTCAACTATTAAGGTAAAACAAAAAAAGGACAAGGAGATAGATACTTAATAAAAATCCCTTTTTATGTGGGGGCCATATCCTCAGTGCCTCAGCGCTGTTGATCTGCACAGCCTCACTGCAACCAGGGGCATACTCTCTGGAGATCTACCCTGTTACATTCACAGCGTTCCTCTCTTTTACCCAAACAGTAAATTTTTGATAAAAAGGAGTGACCAAAAGCCACAGCACATCCTGGTGCAGGGAAAACTGCCTTTTCCCATGCAGCACTCTTCCAAAACAGTAACAATCCCAGGATTATTCTTTCCAGAGACAGTGCTATAAAAATACCACTTTGACCTTCCTCTCTCTCCTTGTACACCTGCAGCTGCATGCTGCTGCTAGTTCTTTATCTCTAGTGCACTGCTCCTAAGTGCTTCTCTCTGAGAGGGTGCTGCTTGCTTTTTCCCAGTTTTGATGTCCATTCCACAAATCTCAGTGCTGATTGAGGCAAATACTCAGAGTCTTTATTTGTGAGAGAAAAGTACAGATTAAATGGTCAGGATTAATTTTTTCTTGTGGAAGAAGAGGAGACAGTTAAAGGACTTATAAAATCACAGTGAGTTCATTATTTTTCTTCTTAACAAGTGACTAATACCTAGAAATTGTATTTTAAACAAAGCTATGCACTTAATTAAGTTCTTAGCTCTAGATGAATAATACCAAATTATCATCCACTCTTCACAGTGCTGAATGTGAGGAGCTAGAAAAACTGTAGTACCCCTTAGATGCTAATGCTACGAATTCTCAGCTTTAATTTGAAGCATTACGTTTCTGAACCTCAAGTCTTGTAGGAAAACTTGCAGATTATAAGTAAGACAATTTTTACTCAAATGCGCAGAGAGCCTGAAACAATCATCCTGAGATGCGTCATCTTCCCCTACCAGTCCAAAACATTTCACTAATCTTGTGCCTGAACTACTCTTTGTCACTGTTTGTAATTTTCTTTACCACAGAAAATGACTTTGTATTTTTTCTTTTAAGACCATGCCAAAGATACTGCTGATGCTTAGCAAACACTGGGCAGCAATGATAGGAAAGGAAAAGGCTTCTTTGCCTCGACGTTACCGTTTTATGAAGTTAGCGAACAGTATACGGTGTGAGTAACCCTGCCTTCGAATTCTTGCTGTCTCCAGAATTCCTGTGTAACGCAGCTGAACCAACACTTTTTCTTTATCAAACTTGTTTGCCTGCCGATCATTGTTTGGCTTGATGCATCTGACAAAATGAGGCTGTCCGACAACCATTTTGGATAACAAATCCATCAGAGAATACTGCAAGAAAGTAACGAGATATCTGCCACCAGTTATAAAACTTATACATAGGTTGATATGTAGCTGAAATTTTATTTCATATGATTAGAATCATGACCAAACCCATTTAAACTTCTGTAACTTCTGTAAACTTACTGTACCTGGTACTTGAAGGGTAGATGAAGTAAATGACCCAACAACAATTCTGGCTTTGGTAAAATCTCTAAGTTACTAGCATACACAATTTGAGTGAAACACTGATTACAAAAGGATGTACCAAGTTCCACCCAGAACATTCTCACAGACTGCCATAATGTCTAACATATGGTAAAAACTCTCCTTACAGTGATTTGTTTCTTTTGGAGCCCTGTTAGGTAATTACAGCCCATTTCTTTTTCCTATAGTCACCTATTTGAAGATCCTTATTCACCCAGAGAGTAAATCATCAGCCTATGCATGGGAAGTGGAAGAGCAGTAAGCCCATATATACTGCCATCCCTTTGTTAGACTGGAGGAAACTAAGGCCACCCCAGAAGAGGGGCTGCTTAAACAGCTCTGATCTAGCACATCCTGTTCATTGTACTATAGCTGCCCTCCCAAGAGGAAACTTTTAGGAAGGGCAAAACTAGAAGCACACAAAACCACAATTCCAAAGTTGCACTTTTTCTACCTCGCCAGGGTACCAGGCAGGCAGAGAGGATGTAGTTTGTAGCTCCCCATGCTTACTGAGGACATTCTGGCTGTAAAGAACCTTGACTGGTGTTATGTAAAATTGCTTCATGGGACGATCTTATTAAAACACAAATGAAGAGGCTTATCCCTCAAGATTCAACCTGACTCAACAGAAAGAGGCAGCCGGGATGTAATGCTGTTCAGCAGTAGGTTGACACATGAAACTAGTCTAGGATGTCAATAGCCATATGTTTCGTATTAAAATGTGTAATTTCATTCTGGACAGATGCTGCACCATGCAGCAAAGTGCTTAATTAGCTCCATCACTAGTACGCCAATCGAGCACAAACAAGTGGGACACACTAATGGATTTTTTTTTCCCCGCTCAGTATGAGCTGGTAGATGCTTTTCTCAACCACCCACAGATTTCTTTGTATGAGTAAACCAGTGGGACTGCAGCAGAATCTTCATTTAAGAGCATTAGCTAGCATGATGTGAGCAGGGATTTCCACTACAGAAAGTAACAACAGAAAAGTGTAAATATAATTAACTCATTTGCAGCCTCTGATGCTAGATGCGCTGGTAATGCACTGGATCACAGACATTAGGTTTGAGTGAGATTCAATAAATTTTTCCATCTAGAACTTTAAAATACCATGCAGCTTTGGGCCACCATGATACTACCTAGGCTGAAATTATCCTTTGCAGTCCACAAAGCTGTGTAACTGTACCTACTAATCAGAGATCTTGATCCTTCCTGTTCTCTGTCACAGACGTAAATGAACTCTTACAGGTTATGAACATCACCTCAGCCATCTTTATGTTTTTCCTGGGAGGGATAATTAAATAAGAGTTGGAAATTTAGAGCTGAGCCCAAATGCACCACTGGAGGAAAGTGCTCTTCACACTACTTTCTATTGCAGGACCAGCAGCACATTCAGTGCTTGGGAAAGTCAAGAGCATTGCTAAAGGAAATTCAAGGATGGATTTGAAACAGCCTCTGAGCAGTGACCATGAAGATCTTTCTTTACAGCTCCTGTTTCAATTTAGCTTTCTCCTCTTGCTTCTTAAACTCTTAAAGAAATGCTATACCACTAATGTCCAACCTCCCTTTATCTCCCTCGGTGGAAAAACAATCGAGTGGGAGATTAGTATCAATCATTATACATCACCATGACAGAAATGTGGCTGTGTAATCAAGTATAATTAAAGATGAAACATCACAATCTCTAGATATTTGCAATGCACAGACCACTGTGCCATATATGAACTTCACAAACTCTAAATGGGTCACTGTTGACTCTAAGTCAACAGGTGCATTTCAAAAGGTGAAAGAATAAACGTTCATTCTACTCTTGAAAAACTTACTAAAGATCCTGTATCTTACTCTGAAATAAGAAGCGACTGTCTGTGTTTTCATGCTGGTTGTCTCCCTTGGATGATGTCCCGTATCTCCTGCTTCGTTCTATAAAGATGAAGAAAGAAAATGTCACTTTTTATCTCTGTGGAGTCTGTAGGGCCTTTTCCAATGCCACAACGAAGCAGCCCTCACAAAACACAATTAATTAAAAAAAGAAGTATTCTAAACAGAAAAAGTTACAGCATAATAACTAGCACAAATCAGTTACACCAGTACATTACATTACTTTGCTACACAATACACGAATGTTCACACACAGAGGACACAATTCAATGACAGAGCATCTAAATAACTGTCACAAATAACCTGACAGTGTCTGAGGTCCCGTCTGTTATTTCAGCATCCCTGTTATTTTGGTAGTTCTCTAAGGAACTTGGCTATACTCCGCACCAATGTTTTACTTTTTCATTTTGCTACAATACAGCTGGAAAATAATATTTTTTCACTTGAAGTTGTCACAAAACTATAGCCATAAAGAAGGGAAATGTTAGGTTTTTACCTCACGGAAGGAATATGAATTGCACAACACAAAGATATCCAGCTAAACAGAAAAGAAAATAGGGGAGAGAAAAAAATCAAGGAAGGGGTTACTCACTTGCTTTTAGTAGCAATAACTGTATTGCCTTTCTAGTTTAAAGTAGGATTTAATACAGAATCACAAAATCCATTTTCTTACCTTTGTATGACTGATTGATTTCTGAGGGGTCCACATTTGGTAACTGATTGTAGTTTTGCTTTTCGTGTGAGCCAGGTTACCTGTGGGAAAATTAAAGGAAGCAAGCAACCAAAATGCTTACATCTCAGCTAAACAAAAATCTATGCTGAACCACCTTATTCATGCCCCCAGCGTAACCATATGATTATAAAGGTCGTTGACTTTTCTGGAGTATGTCCTCATTTCCCCCTTCACCCTTGGGGTTGAACAAGCTCTGAAGAAGCTGCATGAAGATTGAACATGGGCTGAATTTTCCTTCTTCAGCACTTATGTCACCTACTAGAGTAAAAAATAAATAGACTGCTGAAGAATGTAAGAAAGATACATCTTGGAGCATCCATGTGATTTTTACCCTAATGACATTACTGTACTATTCTAGTTCTAAGGCTACGTATATACTAGTTAAAAGCAACAATAAGCGCTAGCACCCTTCTCTGACCCCGAGGGCAAGTGACATATCATAACTCAAGTCTATACAGCTAAACACTATACCTAACTACTTCTTTAACCTCCTGATAAAAATAAGGTTCTATCTTTCCACAGAGCTTGTTGGAAACCATTACTGGCCTGCGTCTTCTCTTAAAGTATTCCTGTGTGTTTCTGGGAGACTGCTAGCTGACATGACCCAAAACTGTCCCAGGTAGGCATGCTGTCAAATAGTCAGAACGGGCAATCCTGTGGGATTGTTTCACTGGCCCTGTTTGGTTTATTAGCATGGACCTAGTCTTATGACTCTAAGCTTGGAATTCTTAATCAAGTAATACCTTTATTATGATGACTTAGAGGACTAGGTGCATTGGAGTGGCTTACACAGACACTGGTCTAAAGGAATAATGAAAATTTTGCTGAGCTTCCCATCATGTCACTCTATGTTGATAAACTCAACCACTGTTGCACACTGTTACTGCTTCTGCTAATAACAGCCCTGGAATCTCACTGTCTTCTGTAATCTTTCTGTGCTCAGCTACCATCACTAAGAGTTGGATAAGAGTTGGATAAACAGCTGCAAATATACAGCATGCTGAGCTAATGCGTCATATATTATATAATGATATCAAGTGCTAAAATTCCCTTGGGCTTAGCTGAATATCTCAGAGTGGGAAGAAAAGAGAGGATTATTCACACCTAACTTTAGCTATCTGAAAGTCAGGTGTCTACAGGATCTCTGTTGTATTCAGTGGAGAGAGGCACCTCCAGAGATTTATCCCATCCTAAGAAAAAACCCAGAGGTAGGTGAGATGGGTTGGACTCTGTGTGAACCTCTAAATTTCCACTGATTCTAGATGAGTAAGTTAGATCAGAGATGTAACTTTTAATTTGCTATACCTGGATGGTTTGGGTCAGTTTCGAAAGGCTGGACACAGTGCTTCATGATACTTAATAAGTAGACTAAAACAACCTACAGAGTTATCTTCCAAAACATTATGTAAGACTTGTGACCAGTTGGGACCATTTGAGACCTGACTTTGGCTCTACAGAAATGACAGTTTAGTATCCTAGCAGTCAAAAAGTTCAGGCAAGGACATTAAGTTTAGTGTTTTCCAGGGAACACTGACTTTAAGTAGACCTTCAAGACCAAATTTTCATTCCTCCAGCAAAGCTCCCTCTGTGAAGAATAGGAGCCTTGCCAAACCTCAGATTCTGTAAGCTACAATAACATTTTAGAGAAATTTCGTTTAGGGTTTTCCAATTCAGCTTTTATGTTTGCTGCAAGTACATTTCCCATGTAGTTGTACAAGAAAGTAATGTTGTAAAGTACTTATTGTATGGCATCACTCCCATCACACAGGGGGTAATACAAAACAACAGCAAACTGGTTCTAAGGAGACTTACCCATCATCCTAAAAGGTAGGACACTGTGCAAGGGCCTGGTTCAATTTAGGTGCAATTTAGGAGTAATTTCTGCAGAGCCAGTCATATTCCTCCACCCCAATTTATGAACTCCTTGAGGAATTCCTCACTACAAGGACTGCATCAGTTAAGCTATTTTAAAGGCCTAAAACACTGGGGAAACAGAGGAGTGTCTCCTCACTCTTCGAAGCAGATATTAGGAGCTCCAGCCTTGGTTTTCTACTGCTTTAGAGAAAACCAGGCAATTTATACATGCCCTGTGCCAAAATGGCCAGTGACTTACCCGATCCTTTCTGTCCAGTCCTCAACTCAAGGGATGCACTCGATTCCCTGTCTTGCTTCCCTACCCTGAAGAGAGGACCCTGAAAGAAGCCTCTACCACTTCCTTGGCACTTGACCAGACCAATCCCTCCCCTGTAGCTTGAGATGGCTGGGACTCCATTCTGTATAGATTCTAGGGTTGGAAAGTTAAGCCACAAAGGGCATAATGTCATCAACAAGTGGTCATATGAAACCTAATGGTGGTCATCATGAATGTTAGAGAAGAATAAGATTACCCCAATAGCAATACCTGTTTTTGTAAGAGGATGGGTTACGAGCTGTCGTGTCAGATTGTTTTCAGATGATCGCAGTAGCAGTACAATATCAGCTGGCAGAGTATCTCTGTTTTTGGCTAGGAATCCACTCGCATTATATAGAACCTGTTTAAAAAGTGCATTTATGCATCTTCTGGGCTTTTGAAAAGCAATTGTAAATTTAACCACTAAGCACACTTAATGGAATGTGGCTTTTAATAGTATTTGAATATTTAATATTCTTTTAATGTTTTCATATTCTCTGAGTAAATCAAGACACAAATAGTTTTTTGGCTATCAGGTTCTCTCTTGCTTACAGTCTTCCTTTTGATCTCTGTAAGTTCTAACTTTTCAATACTGAGAACTGTTATGACACAGATCACTAAAAGCAAATCCAGCATTTTGAAGTAGCTTGAGACATTTATTTTCCTTAATGAAGATACCTTGATATTAGTCTTAGTCAGTGTGGATTTATCACTAGGACAAGTGTACTGTAGTCCTCCTTTACACCAGTGCATATACGAATGCACAATTAGCAATGCACTTGATTTCAATCATACCACACAGGATTAGCCATGTGACCGTACAATTTTTCTGTCCCGTTCAGACCGTGCTGTACTGGACTTAGGACCTGCCACTTTTCCTAGAGATCTCTGTGTTAATTGTAGAGGTGGTCTGCAAAATCACAAACTGTGTAGTGAAACTGGAAATCTAAAAATTTCAGGAATGGTGTACCTCACTCAAAATTTACCTTTAGGGCTCTATCTCAATGATGCTGTAAAGGATCCACAAGAAAACCTGGCTTGCAAAGAAGGGTAGAAGATACTGACATATTTAATTTAGAAAACACACACAAAACAACAAAGTTTGTAAAGGAAGAGGTAATATATGGCTCTTCAGTTCCACAGTAAACAGGATTGGGAGTAATGAACTTACATCACAGAAATGGAGACACAAGCTAGACAGTAGGAGAAACTTCCAAATGAAAAACCTTGTTGAACACTGGAAAGGTCTGATAGGGCACAGGTGGAATCTTCCTATATCAGGACTGGTACAGGGAGAGCTGGCTCTATGCTCCTCAGCAGTAAGTATGCTGTACTGGTTATGTGTAATTCAGCTGGAGATGAAGTTCAGAGGAGCTACTGCAGGCCTTTTGTAGCTGGCTGTCTTACACAAAGAGCAAGTTATCTTCCATCAGTTGATGGGCAGTATGTTGCCTCTTTCTAGGCCAGCTGCTCTAGCAGTGTTTCCTATGAGACAGCAAAGCTTACTCTATGCCCTTTGAAAGAGCTCAAGAGGAGGTGGAACATCTTGCTTTCACAAGGCAAGGTTTAGGTGACCAGTGGCATCTTGCTGCAGACCAATAGCAACTCCCCCTGAGTCTGAAAAGCATGCACAGCAAGTCACTTTGTACAGGAGGGCAAGATGCTCCTCATGAAATTAAGCAGAAAGCAGGGCCTGAGCTATCTATCTGGCTGATTACAAAGTACAAAACTAATTAAGGCTGATGGGGTAGTAGAAAGAATGGAGCTGGATCCTGATTTGGAGCAGTGGTAAAAAGCATACACAGGACTTTGAGGAACTAAGGGGAAGAGCACTGAGTCGCATATTACTTATATTTTGGTTCTTTTATAATACAGTCATTTACCTGGTAACATTTAAGAAAAATACACTCCTGCTATTACTTTTTCTTTTTTTTATGAGGGAAAATAACTTTTCGATTTGCTTTTAATGTGTAAGGCACTGCCAATATTTCCATGTCAGGTCTGAATACATGAAGGCTGAGAACCAAACCAGCTGACATCTATTTCCTACCAGCTCTACCATTTCACAGTCCCCAACTAATATCATTAGGTATCTTACCTTTCCTGCATAATGATAAATCCCAAAGGTTAGATCTACTCTTTTGGGTCTCCAAAAATATTTTGACTTCAAATTATCTTCAAATTTTTCTGAAAGGAAACACATATCTTATTGGAGTTACTGCACAATAATTGTCTTCTAAAGCTGTATATCTGTAAGGATATTGCCTGACTTCTCAGACAACGCAGAGGCACAAAACAATGTCTGACGTCTTTAAGCACAAAGGTACCATAATGGTCTTGTAACAAAAGGCACTGGGTAGAGAATACGGGAGCTCTTGGATCAGCTACTTACTTTGTACCCTTTGAAATAATGTAGTAATTCTTCCTAAGAATTCCTTGGGGAATTGTAAGGAAACAGTTAACAACTGATTGATCTGTACTGTAGACTAAAATGTATGAGTATAGAAAGATAACAAGCTCATATAATTGTTTTAGTATGGGTATTGCTACTAGGTTATTGTTACTAGGTTTTGTGATTGAGTGTTGGTCAAAACTCTCATCTGACACTTTGCAGATTCAAAAATGGGTAAAACATGGATTTATGTGCACAGAAACCTCACTGAAACAACTACATCAACTGTAACTGCAATTACTCAGCAGCACTGAAATATTCAGGATCTGAATTAAAACCTATTCAGGGGTTTTAATTCTAAGTTCTGCAAAAGAAAAACCAGGAAGCATAATTTGCTGAAAGGCAATGAGGCAGGTTTGCAGTCACTACCCTTTAAAAGTACTAAAATTCTTGTTCAGATACAGGTCCTCAAAAATCTCCGAGCTGAACATGACTCAACATTGAAAACAGTGGTCTTGGAATATGAACCTAGAGTTTTAACTCAGTTTGATCTTTATCTTTCAAGCCTTGCAGCTAAGAATTCTTTAAGGCGGAAGAAATAAAGACCTGGAACAGCAGCCTAGGTTCATTTGTGCTCTGGATGTTTCTCTATCTACTTCAAAGACACATCCATCCATGCATGCATGCCTCCCTCAAACATACTGTGAAACTGGAATGTGGGCCTGCTAAAAACATAATTAGCATATAGTGTAAACTGGACACATCAAACAGAAATCTAGCAGGGAGACATCCTGCAGAACTAGGAAATAAACCATGAACTTACCTACAAGTGTCTGATCTGTTGCTTGCGGGAATCGACTTTCTTCATCCAGCAGGGACAATAAACCCATTGGTTTCTGCAGGAACATATCCAAGAGGGGCCTGTTGTCCTCATATTCTATAACTCTTGCATCAACACCTTCGTACAGGTATTCATTCTATAACAGCCAACAGAAGGCATGCTTTGTTTATGATACAGAACCACTTCAGAAAACAATTCAAGATCTGTCAATTGCAGCAAACTAAAACTACATTGAAAAAGTATTCCCTGTGGCAAAAGATATCAAGGTTTCGCAAGAACAAATGTCAGCTGGGATGTATCACCCTGTCAGGCTATAGATTTTAATTTGCCTTTGCATATGTAGGTGCTTCCTATGGCATATTTGGTAAAGCAAGATACTTTCCAGGAATATGCAAGAATTAAAGAAACACGGTTGAAGAAGATGGAGTATAGTGTTTGCACTATTTAATTCCCTCAGCTGCAACATAAAAAATATTTCTTAATCATTTAGAGCTACATTTACATTCCCAGTTCATTGCTCAGATCTATATGATGTACAATGGCCAAGATTTACAAAAGCGACTACAGATTATAGGGGCCTCACTTGTTTGATCTCCCTCTTCAAAAACCTGGAAAAGGTCTTATGTGGAGAAGAATGGCGCACACATTTCCTAACACTTAAAGAACAATGTACATACTTTCTAAAAATGAAACAAATAGTCCCAGGTTGGCCTCTACAACATTTTCATTCCTTTTAAGGAACCAAGGAAAGGCATTCAGTAAGATTAAAAAACAGCAGAAAAGCTAGTAGGTGTTTTTTGTGGGTTTTTTTTTTGTTTGTTTGTTTGTTTGGTTGCTTGTGTTGTTTTTTTTCCTCCTGAAGACTGCAACTATCTTTGAATTCCTACTAGACTGAGAAAAGCCTGGTAACAAATGCTGTGCCCACAGTGCTTTGCAAAGGTTTTATCTTTAAAACAACTTAAATTATAGCTGAAGAATACAAGAATTACTTTCTTTAGTTGTTCAGCAAGGCCAAGGACAGCCATAGATTAAGCAAGAGAAGGATGCCCTAGGGACTGCTACCCCTCCATTATTTTTGCCTGCATCGCATAGTGCAATAGCAGTTATCCTCTGCACAGAGCTCCCATAGATACCAGGGCTGCCTTCAGTCCTGTGCAGGCTATATGATGAAACACTTGATTAAGCCTTTTGATCTACTTTAAAAACAATCCCTCTTCCAAAGGATAGGACTTAATGAAAGTATTATATTAATGTGTAGTGCAAACATCACAGTTGCGCTACCTTGAATTCATTGTGAAAAGTGTCATAAACATTAATGATGGCTAATATTAATGAGTTCAAGGACCTCTAACCCTGAAAGACCTCTCTGTATGTGTCATTCATTCATGTCTGAATGAGTGAAGAAGGCATTTCCAAAAGGAGTTAACTGCCTTATACAACAGAAAAGCACGTTATTAGACTTCGTACTCCTTAATCTCTAAGCCAGAGAGAAACAGCAAAACTAATGAAATCCATAGCACTGTCCTCGAAATACAAGCCCAATAAATAAATCTGCTGTCCTTTCTGAAAGAGAACATATAGAGAGAATATATATCTAAGCCCCTCCAGTATCTACCAGTATTCAGATAGTCTTTTCATCTATTCTCCAGGATAAACAGGAGGAACTTAAAAAGGCTAGGAGGATTAGTCAGGTTAATAAATGGTTAGCATGGTGGTGCCACAGTCAGGCATTTGGGTATCTAGAACATGAGACTCAATTTAGTAGGCCAGGTCTACTGGGGGCTGGTGGAGCTCTTCTGACAACGAAGGGGAAGAGTGGTTTTGGTAGGAGGCTTGCCAAACTCATCAAGGATGCTTTAAACTAGATGTGTTGGGGGAGGGGGGCATCATTCCATGCCAACACACCAGGCAGTTGCCAGTACCTATAATAAATGCTCGGAGCAATGTAGGGATATTCCAGCCGCTCCAGCCAACGAGCCGGCTCCATTTGGAGCTTGGCTCAGATGCCTCTATACAAACGCCTGTAGCATGGGGAACAAACAAGAGAAATTAGAGATATGTGCACGTCTACGGGGGTATGATATAATAGGCATCACAGAAACATGGTGGGATGGCTCCTATGACTGGTGTGTTGGAATGGAAGGTTACAGGCTCTTTAGAAAAGACAGGCCTGGCAGGCAGGGAGGGGGAGTTGCTATTTATGTTAGGGATAGGCTGCAGAGTATGAAACTCTGTCTGGGGACAGGTGAGCAGTCAAGAGAGAGTTTGTGGGTCAGGGTCAAAGGGAGAACAGAGATGGGAGACATTATTGTGGGGATCTGTTACAGACCACCTGACCAAGAGGACTCTGTGGATGAAGCACAGTACAGACAGATAGGAATAGCCTCACACTTGCAGGCCCTTATTCTCATGAGGGACTTCAACCACCCTGATGACTGTTGGAGGGATGGTATGGCCCGGCACAAGCAGCCCAGGAGGCTCCTCGACTGTGTGGAAGACAACTTCCTTCTGCAAGTAATAGAGGAGCTGACAAGGAGAGGTGCCAACAGGGAAGGGCTGGTTGGAAATGTGACACTCCAGGGCAGCCTTGATTGCAGCGATCATGAGATGGTTGAATTCAAGATCCTCAGGACAGTGAGAAGAGCATGCAGCAAGCTCACTGCCCTGGACTTCAAGAGAGCAGACTTTGGCCTCTTCAGGAACCTGCTTAGTAAGGTTCCATGGGAAATAGTCCTAGAGTGTGTGGGGGGGGGGGGGGGGGGGGGGGGGGGGGGCCTAAGACTGTTGGTTGATATTCAAGGATCACCTGCTGCAAGCTCAGGAGTGTTGCATCCCTACTAGAAGGAAGTGCTGCAGGAGGGCCAGGAGACCTCCTTGCATGGATAAGGAGCTGCTGAGGAAAATTCAAAGGGAAAAAGAGGCTGATAAAAGGTGGAAGCAAGGACAGGCGGCCTGGGAAGAATACAGGGATGTTGTCCGGGAAGCTAGGGACCAGGTTAGGAAAGCTAAGGCCCACTTAGAATTAAACTTGGCTAGGGATGTTAAGGATAACAGGAAGAGATTCTATAGGTACATTACAAATAAAAGACAGGCTAGGGACAACATGGGCCCTCTCCAGAAGCTATTGGGAGAACTGGATACCCTGGACTTGGAAAAGGCTGAGGAACTTAATGACTTCTTTGCCTCAGCCTTCACCGGCAAATGCTGTGACCACACCACCCAAGTCTTGGAAGGCAGATGCAGGGACTGTGAGAATGAAAACCCTGGGCCCACTGTAGGAGAGGATCTGGTTTGAGACCATCTTACAAACCTGAATGTATTCCATGGGTCCTGAAGGAGCTGGCAAATGAAGTTGCTAAGCCACTGTCCATCATATTTGAAAAATCATGGCAGTCAGGTGAAGTTCCCAATGACTGGAAAAAGGGAAATATAACCCCCATTTTCTAGAAGGGGAAAATGGATGAGCCAGGGAACTACAGAGCAGTCAGTCCTCAGCCTCTGTGCCTGGTAAAATCTTGGAGCGGATTCTCCTGGAAGGCATGCTGAGGCACATGAAAAACAACAAGGTGGCTGGTGACAGCCAGCATGGCTTCACTAAGGGCAAGTCCTGCCTGACCAATCTGGTGGCCTTCTATGATGGGGCTACGGAACTGATGGACAGGGGTAGAGCAGTTGATGTCATCTACCTGGACTTCTGCAAAGCGAATGACACTGTCGCGCACGACATCCTCGTCTCTAAGTTAGAGAGACGTCAATTTGACAGGTGGACCACTCGGTGGATAAAGAACTGGCTGGATGGTTGCACGTAAAGATTTGTGGTCAGTGGCTCAATGTCCAGCTGGTGATCAGTAATGAGTGGTGTCCCTCAGGGATTGGTGCTGGGACTGGTCTTGTTCAACACCTTTGTCAGTGACAGGGACAGTGGGATTGAGTGCACCCTCAGCAAGCTTACCGATGACACCAAGCTGTATGGTTCAGCTGATACACTGCAGGGAAGGGATGCCATCCAGAGGGACCTCGACACGCTTGTGAGGTGGGCTGATGCCAACCTTATGAAGTTTAACCATGACAAGTGCAAGGTCCTACAGCTGGGTCAGAGCAATCCCAGGCACAGCTACAGGCTGGGCAGGGAAGAGATTCAGAACAGCCCTGAGGAGGAGGACTTGGGGGTGTTGGTCGATGAGAAAATTAACAAGAGCCAGCTTCAGTGTGCGCTCACAGCCCAGAAAGCCAACCGTATCCTGGGCTGCATCAAAAGGAAGGTGACCAGCAGGTCAAGGGAGGTGATCCTGTCCCTCTACTCTGCTCTCCTGAGACCTCACTTGGAGTATTGTGTGCAGTTCTGGTGTCCTCAACATCAAAAGGACATGGAACTGTTGGAACAAGTGCAGAGGAGGGCCACGAGGATGATCAGGGGACTGGAGCACCTCCCGTATGAAGATAGGCTGAGAAAGTTGGGGCTGTTCAGCCTGGAGAAGAGAAGGCTGCGTGGAGACCTTAGAGCAGCCTTCCAGTATCTGAAGGGGGCCTATGGGGATGCTGGGGAGGGACTCTTCATTAGGGACTGTAGTGATAGGACAAGGGGCAATGGGCTCAAACTTAAACAGTGAAAGTTTAGATTGGATATGAGGAAGAAGTTCTTTACTGTAAGGTTGGTGAGGCACTGGAATGGGTCGCCCAGAGAAGTTGTGAATGCTCCACCACTGGCAGTGTTCAAGGCCAGGTTGGACAGAGCCTTGGGCGACATGGTTTAGTGGGAGGTGTCCCTGCCCAAGGCAGGGGTGTTGGAACTAGATGATCTTCAGGTCCTTTCCAACCCTAACTATTCTGGTATTCTATGACTCTATGATCCTGATTAATCTGATTTCCAAGGACACTCTTCACTCTAAGGATAGGTTATAGTTCAGTTTATATGCATAGGATAGGTTATAGATCAGTTTATATGCCTGTACAAGGGTGTAAGCAGTAAGAATCTCTGTTACAGCCCCATGAGGGCTCCTCATCTCAGACACATAATGTTAACTTCATTCACATCTCCCCTGGAGCAGTGGACAGGTGGAGTTTTGCTTTTTATTTTAATCAATAACCCAAGTAGTAGAACAAGACAGGAGATAATAAATGTATCACTGATATAGGAAAGAAGTTAATAATGCACCTATAGGAGTCAGTGGCAGGAAGTGAATGAGCCCGTGTTATCTGCCAGACATAACACCCTAGTAGGGGCAGTTTACCTGAGGGCTACGGCTGTACTGACACACAGATGTTATGCTCATGAAACCAGTTGTTACTGCTTAGGATTATTAAGAGAACACTTACGAAGTGGGAAAAGGGAAGAGATTGCTCAGGATTAATCTATCTGTGATACTCAGATATCCTCAAAAACCCTCTTACAGACAACCTATTTAACGATTAACTTTTTCCGACTTCAAATGCTTGTGAGGGAGGCTGGTTTACAGAGCTGATAAAAGAGCTCTCCTCTTTGAAACTGAAAGGAGGCATGTAATAGCTGTACTACTACACCACAGCAGTAACATCTGCTCCCCTCCCTGCTCAGAACGTGCTGCCCAGTGGGCCCTGACCTCCAAGCCTGCAGCGTATGTGGCCATTCAGTCTTTTGTTTCTGCACCTCGACAACTGAATGAGTATCAGTGCTGATGAGTAAGGTCCTGCTGCTGTCTGCCCAGGAGGATATGGAAAGAGTTTAGTCCATCACTTCTCACAGGCCCTTGGAGGATGGCTGACAACTAAGTGTTCCAGCCACCAGTGTGACAGATGGCTCAGAAATAAGATACCATATTACATTGTCTTATGCAATGCTGGTCTTCAAACATATTATTAGGATACAAGCAGTCTTAATGATGCGCATCATAAACCTGTAATGAAATAGATCTTATTTGAATTAATAAGCTGAAACAGCTAAAGGATTCTATAATCCCCCATGACGTTTTATGACAAGAAAGCCCCTAAAAATAACAGATGCTCATTGAAATTCTAAAGCAAATCCACTATAAAGTATTCTTATGGATGGCATGTCAAAAGGAATGACTGAGTTACACTAATACTTGGGCTCCTATCTCATCTCAGTACTGCATGGTATCTTTTCTGTGATCAAAACTAGGCAATAGCTTGTGCAACCTGGTTTCACTTGATACCAGAAGAATTATTAAATGCATTAGGAAATGGTCTTCATGTTTAATAAAAATTAAGTAATGGCATTTTGTTGAAAGCATGGTATGATGATGCTTTGGTTTAAATGGGAACACCAGAGACTTACTCAGAAGGAACATTTTCTAGCTTAAGTGTAAGATTAAACTGTCATATGAATCCAAAATAAATATTACATATATTTAATGCAAAAAGTAGCATAATTCCAACTGACAGTAAACTTGCCACTTTCCAAAATGATTCAGGTATTTGACATTATACCTTTTATTTTCTATAGAAGAATCACAGAGGAGAAAGAAATAGGAAATTTGTCTTGCTGGACAATGTTACCTGCAGATCATAGAGCTGTCAGATTTAACTTATGTCAGTACCATACATATCAGGAAAACACCCTGAAGGATATAACTGAAGGTGCTTTGCTTAATATTAACAAAAAAAAAAAAAGCTTGTGCCAGCATTTATTCCACTTAACTACAGACTAAGGGACTAAGTTTGGGACCCACATTTCTTCCCCAGTGTCATGGTTTAAGCTTAAACCATGATACCCAGTCAGTGGAGATAGATATAGATCTATTTGATTATCCTATCAGATATACAACGTAAACCACTGACTGCTAAACTCACCTGCAACACTGAAAGTACAATTCAGCCTTATGAGTTCATTTACTATTTGGCTTTATTGCTCATGTTGCCAAAAAATTATTCACCTCTCTTAGTTACATAATCACTCATTAGGCTTATACAGGTTAATTAAGAACAAAGACTATCATCAACAGATTTAGGCCTTGACTTCCCAATAAATACGCCAAATTTCATCTAATTGTATGTGGTATGGAATTGAACAGGCTAAAACAGAAAAAAAAAAAAAAGAAGAAATATTGTACCTATGTTTTACTTTGCTTCAGGGAAGTGTGAAAGAAATTAAATTCTGCAGTCTTCCTTGGGTAGATCTACAGGGGCAATGCAGTGTCATGTCAGAGATTTCTGAGATTGCACAAAGCACACCAACATGTCTGCCTGGCACTGCACAGGGCTGTGGAGAGATACTAGCCCATGCCTTTGCGTTGTAATGCAGAATAATGCATTTGTCATTTCCTGGCTCCAAAATGGGGTGATTTACACCCACACTTGCATGAAGTTAATCTACATAGCTCATTCTGCACTGCTGCAGTAGTATCTTTGGAGATTGCTACAAGATAATATAATGAAGATTGATATAGTCTGGTGAAGCAGTATCATGTAAATTAGACATCTTAGTTGGTTTATAGGCAGGATGTGGACATTTGTAAAAGGAAATATTAGGACTAGTATAAATGAAGCGTGAATAGAAATGTGTATGTTAGCACCAAAAGAAAGACTTAGAAGAATCGCCTACGATTTCAATGAAGAACATTTTTTCACAGCAATAAAATTGAGGAAAGTATTGTTTACCTCAAGACCAGAAGGTCTTCACTCACACAAAAACACAGCACAGCCAGCCAGTGAGTGAACACCCTCTAAATCTGGCAACAAGAGGATGGCTGCAAGGTTACAGCATATCACATAACACCTCCCATTTTCCTACAAACCTATCAAGGAAACAGACTGTAGACATAAAGATGCATATATTCCAAACAAGTAAAACCAGATAATGACCTTGCCTAAAGATTATGGAGGCTAATGTAAATAAGGCTCCGAGGCAAAGAACTACCCTGTAATAACTAATGATTGCTAAACGGTGTGAAAGATCTGCCCAACAACTATATCAGCAAGAACCTAAGAGACATGATGAAGACTTGCAAGCAGGCCAACTTTATTCTCTGTGTCACTCACAAATGATCCTGGCCATACCATCTGAACACACATATCCTAGTGCTTTCTATGTGGGTGTGAGTCAATTAAATCTACGACAGAATGAGTGGGAGTGGCCAAAACTGAAATATGTCAGATCATCTTCTTCAAGGATCATAGAGTCATAGAATCATAGAATAGTTAGGGTTGGAAAGGACCTGAAGATCATCTAGTTCCAACCCCCTGCCATGGGCAGGGACACCTCACACTAAACCATGTCACCCAAGGCTCTGTCCAACCCGGCCTTGAACATGCCAGCGATGGAGCATTCACAACTTCCCTGGGCAACCCTTTCCAGTGCCTCACCACCCTTACACTACAGAATTTCTTCCTCATATCCAAACTAAACTTCTTCTGTTTAAGTTTTAACCTGTTACCCCTTGTCTATCACTACAGTCCCTGTCCTGGGTTCAGCAGCAGCAGTCATTTTTCTCCTTGGTAGCTGGAGCAGCGCGGATAACACCAGTGTTTTCAGTTGCTGCTTGGCAATGTTTTGGTCTGACCAAGGACTTTCTGAGTCTCATGCTCTGCTGGGGAGGAGGGGGGGCCGGGAGGAAGCAGGGACGGGAAGCCTGACACAAACTGACCAAAGAGCTATTCCATGCCACAGCACGTCATGCCCAGGATGTAAAATAGGAAACACGGAAGTTGCTCTCTCTCTCTCTCTCAGCTCGGCCGGGCTGTGAGCGGTTGTATCCTTTTCCCTTGTATTTGCCTTGTCATTATTATTATTATTGGTGGTAGCAGCAGTGATTTGTATTATATCTCAGTTACTGGACTGTTCTTATCTCAACCCGTGGGAGTTACATTCTTTTGGTTCTTCACCCCATTTCCCCCCCATCGGAGGGGGGGGGGGGGGGAAGGGAGGGAGAAGTGAAATTTACAGCTTAAACTGCAATAGTCCCTAATGAAGAGTCCTTCCCCAGCATCCCCACAGGCTCCCTTCAGATACTGGAAGGCTGCTATGAGGTCTCCACGCAGCCTTCTCTTCTCCAAGCTGAACAGCCAAGGTACCCAAACCCCTGACTATAGCACCACCCTTCTAACCATTTATCATCTTCCCCTTGCAAAAGATCTGTAATGTCATAATAATTTCCTACAGGGAGAAAGGGGTAAACTCTATGTTGTCAAAATCAGAACTTCAGTTTTTCCTCATCTGCTCAGCAACAAAATAACCACTCTGACTTCACTGCAATAGGACATGTGCAGGAGAGCAAACTGCTCCTGCTAGACCATCACAAACTTCTGCATTAATATAGGTCCGGCCAAAATGTCCTCTATTAGGATATCTAGAAACAAGTAAAGGCAGACTCAATGAACAAGATGGAAGTCTCATTAAAAAAGAGAAGGAATATTAAGACAAAATTTGTGAGCACAGGGATAGGGTTAGGAAAGCCAAGCCAAGCCCATCAGCTACAAAAAGGCAACTAGGGAAATAGCGTGCCTCTTGCTGAATGCAAGGGTGCCACAGAAAAGAGAAGGCTGCATGGAGACCTCATAGCAGCCTTCCAGTATCTGCATGAGGCCTATAAGGATGCTGGAGAGAGACTTTTCATCAGGGACTGTAGTGATAGGGCAAGGGGTATTGGGTTTAAACTTATGTAGAGGAGATTCAGGTTAGATGCAAGGAAGAAGTTCTTTACTGTAAAGATGATGAGGCACTGGAATGGGCAGCCCAAAGAAGTGGTAAATGCTTCATCCCTGGCAGTGTCCAAGGCCAGGCTGGACAGAGCCTTAGGCAATGTGGTCTAGGGTGATGTGTCCCTGCCCATGGCAGGGGGTTGGAACTAGATGATCTTCAGGTCCTTTCCAACCCTAACTATTCTGTGATTCTATGATTCTATGATACTCGATGCCTTCTTTGCTGTGGTGTTGACTGACACCAGGTCCCTGAGACCAGAGGGAAAGTCTGGAACAATGAAGACTTACCCTCCATGGGGGAGGATCAAGTTAGGGATCATTTGAGCGAAGTCGACATATGGGGCATACAAGTCCATGGGACCTGATCAGTGCCTGGATTTGACAGGAATTAATAACAGTGCTGCAGTCTGTGCTATTTCCATTAGCCAGTTAGAAAAAGCAGTAGCCAGGTGCTATTTTGTGTGAATTTATGCACTTTGGAAAGAAGATATCTAAGTAATTATAGTAGTTCAGGCTAATTTCTCTCTGACTTTTTGATGATATTAAAGAGAAAGAAAAAAGTGTGACTGAGAATCTTCCATACAAATCTATGAAAACTGTTGCAAGACCTTAGACTGCAAGACAGCATTTCCTGAAGTAATTTGAAACAGAATAAAACATTGATCCATATAAAAAAAATTATTCGTTTTACAAACAGATGTATACACCTCTAGACTGACACATGCACGTGCACATCTCCACACACATATTCCAAACTTGTATCTGACTCTCCCTTAATACACGCAGTGATTAACACTGACAAAATACTCATTTTCTACTAATAATTAAATTAATAATTAGAATTAGTATTTTCACTTATGTATCAGAACTCCCAATAATTTCAATTACAGAGCAAGTTTGAATGTTGACTGTTCAGCTCATACAGAATTCTGGAATATTTCTATTTTCAGAAAGATTATTATTTTTTTTTACCTGAACATGCTATTTCTTCAAATAACAAGATTGAATAATGACTTAAAAATGGTTAATTTAATTCTCATGAAATAATTTACAAAGATAAGATTATCTTTTTTTGAGGTTTTTCATTATCCTCTTGAATTTCATAAACTTTTACAATTACAACTCTATTCATTCTGTTTTAAATAAAATTATTTACATTAAATCCACCATTATTTAGCTTAGATGATCTAGGTCCTGAACAAGAACAAGATAATTGTGAGATTTTATTTTTTTAATAATGGAATTTCAGCGTTCATTAAGCTTGTTAGCAAGGTATTATGAACACTGCACTTCAATAATTGTTACCCCTCATTTTTATACTGTAGAATCATACATTGCATCACTCATGCTATTCCTCAAGAAAACAACATTGCATTTGTTTCAATTCAGCTCTCACTGTGTTAATGTTGCTTAGATACTGTAAATTTCAAGTTTAATGCAGTTTATGTAGGCATTTTACTTGCAAATAGCAAGCACTACATCACAGAATACACACTCAGAAAACAGTTGTTATAATCTGCAATTTACAACCTATTGTGGAGAAGGAATGTTGTAGTTTCTTGAGACAAGGTTTTATATGTTCAGCAATATCAAAGCCTTATCAAACTACCAACACATACCTGTTCCCAGGCAAAGACATGTTGATTGAAGTAGAACTGAATTTGTTCATTGGCAATGTTGATACAGAGTTGTTCAAAAGAATTTTTTTTGAAATTCTCAAAGCCAAAGATATCAAGAATTCCAATGTTCAAACCGTCATCGTTTCCACTGCAAAGATTAAATAAACTTTCTATTGTTTTACCTTTCTTTTACACTGAATAGCTCCTTTAGTATTTCACAAAAGGAAATAACGGGCCAAATCTGGAAGCCAGTTAAACAGGATAATTTTTGCTAGAACAGATACCTCTTAAAGTAACAATCAATTTTTGTTTGAAATAGAATAAATGCACATCAACTGAAAGATGAGTGTATTTGCAGACCAGATACACTGAATCACAGGTCTGAGTCAACTGATTGGTGAATAGCAGATTTACAATTTTACTTTTAAACTAACATTTGCTAGTTATTATTCTACTGTAAAAAGCTGACAACAGTACTGAAACAATAGGCAGTTCTTTCTGTTTCCCATTTAATAAGAGGCTTTACTCACCAGCATCTTTGAAATTAAAGATTGCTGTCATTAAATATTATTTCTCCCTATTTATTCACAACAATTAGACCCACTAATCTCAACATTAAAGGTAAAAAAAAATGAAATGGCTAGACCTTTTATGCATCTAAAGATCTACTTTAAGTGCTGGAGTGTGATGTTAATTTAAATTACCAATTAAGGTCCACAGAAGTACTAGTAGTAAAAACATTGGTTTGAAATTTTAGCTAAGGTATTCTAGGAGATACATGGTCATTTCTGCAACCGGAAAAAAGTGCTAATTTTGCATTTATTTCCTGAAACAAAAAAATTAAGAGGACGTAATTTTATATAAAACTGAAGTTGACATTGGTCTATTTCCCTAGCTAAATGAAAAAAATAAATCACAGTCTATCTATAAAACCCATTTGAGGGGCTATCTGTAAGACATATCTAATTATTTTTTTAAATAAAATAATAAGGAAACTAGATATGAACTACCAGCCTCAAGATACTCATAAACAGCAGTTGAACCTTTTTGTGAAGTCCATCTCAAAAATGGAAGTGTTTAATTGCTGAGGGTTCAAAAGTATTTGTTGATTTTGACCTGAATTTGGTTAGTATTTTATCTGCCCAAAAATTACATTTTTGGTGAATACACTGATGGCATTTGTCTGTCTTGCTCCTTCTCAGAACAAATTGTATAAAGATAGAAAATACAAATTATTTTAATACCACAAAACCAAAGCAGATTTATGGGTAGTTTTTTTTTTTTTTCTATAGTGACTATGTCAGATCAAACCTTCCTCCTCCTCACCAGCATAAGTATTCAATTGGAAAAGGGCTGTATAACAGGTATGTGAGAGAGAGACATCGGAATGAATCTTATCCTATCACTTATTGATTAAAGTTCTATTTATTAATGCCCTGCTGTAACCAAATATTTGAAAGTTTAGACAAACGTTAGGATTGCAGTCTTGGCTGCAAAACAAAACTACTTATTATTGATATTCCTCTTCAGGTAGTTGTAAGTTTGCCTATTTCCACTGCTACTAGCAGCCACAGAGGGCTCTGACCATTTGGATTGCCAATGCAAGCCACAAAATGTGTTATATTCTCATTCCCAACATCTTTCTTGTTTCTGTGTTTAACATGTCACCTTGTAAGGGTGTAGGGTGGACACTAATCTCAGTAAATGTGTTTGGAAACTACTCTCACACATGTAGGAAACCACACTCATAACAGCGACAGAAGCAATGGCATCATGCAAATAAGAGCAGAATTTCACCTATGTAATCAACAGGTGAATGTCAAAAGTTGATCCTGAAAAAATATAAATGAAAAAGTAGTTAGTATGTAATTTATGAAGGGCTAAATGAGTAAAGGTCAAACAGGAAAACACCAGATGCCTGCATTATCCATATCTACTGTATTTTCACTATGTAGTCTGAATAGGCTAAACCCTTTTTTTTAACATGGCGGTGTTATAAAGAAAAAGGTAACAGAGAAAAAATGTATGAGGACACTAAATGCTCTAGTGTGGATGATATTATTTCCACAGAAAATCTGTCTTTATTCTTGAAAAGCTTCTTTTACCTTAAATGTTTGTCAGGTTTGAGTAAAGTGTTGATGCGATTGACTATCCAGCTAAAGAGGCGCCCATACAGTGCTTTGGCCATGGCATCTCTGACATCAGTGGCTTTTTCCACAGTGTTGGGACGAATAATTGTTTCTCCTCGAGTCACCACACAGTGAGAGGTGAGGGCCTCTTGTAGTTCATCTGCCTGAATACACAGCAAGGATGCACCTAGAAAGGAAGGTCACAAACATAGCTCGGAAGCTGATTTTTGAACGAAAGATGTGCATTTTTGCAATCAAAGCTGCAAGTTGAATGTATGATAAAAGCCAAATCAAAGTCTTGAACTATGACTAACGAGGATGTTCATGCCAAACAAGCGTCAGTACCTAATTTATTCACCAACCTTCCTCGCTTCCACTGCAGTCAATGAGTGATTCAAAGCAGAAGCCTTTAGGTTCTAAAGTGCTTTACCAAGAAGGCTATTTCTCCAAACTTTCTACAGTGAAATGCTAGGGAATCTAGGTGACTATATCATGAGTATGTAAGCTATGAGATGTGAATATCTCTCTCAGTTATAATCTATCCACGTAAGCCACTGCTTCCCTCCTTTTGAGCCAAAAAAGGGGTACTTCTTTCCCATTTCTACAGTATTTTTTTCTGCCTACTTTTCTGCAGGAAAAGTGTAAGAAGATACTGTGAAGACTTTGTTATCTCCCCACCTATAATTACTGAGAAAAAGTAGCAACTTTCTTGAGAATCTTTGACCCTTTCCTTCCTCTGCCTCCTGGCAGCCTATAATGTAAACTATGCCTCCCAAAGAATTACTAATCCATATTTCAACAGTCACATGTGGGGAACACGTAATGAGTAATGTGAGAAAGAAACTGGGAAAAAACTATTCAACGTGTTAATGAAGCTCTCCATTACATGTTCAAATAACCTTGGAAAAATTCTAAGGATTTTATTTTCAAGCATTTGCAGTATTAGTCATGTTTCCTGAATGCCAGTGAACTGGTTAGTCAAATGAGATGCATAACATGGACAAATTTTTCATTTTGTATTTAAAATCCTGTAGTCTTGGAATTATCTATCTTCAGCATTTAATTATTCTCGCAAAATTTCCATGTGAATACAGTTTTCACTGATAACTTGCTTGCAAGAAAAGAAATCTGCTATCAGATGTAAAGGAAAATAATCTTTAATCAAGAAAAAATACTCACAATTCTCAAGGGCTACTGGATTGGAAATGTTGCTCTTGTCAATCATATGTTCAGATACTACTGCAGAAAATTCAATGTTACCCACATTTAAAATGGCAGCCAGGACACTGTACACACTTCCAAGTTCCTGAAAAGTATATTAAAAAATACGTAATACTTAATAGGGAGATAGATTTATCACTTTGGTTTGTGTGATGGGCATGTGCATGTGTTCTTCCTGGTGTCTGCCACATGCCCACTACTTTTAGGAATACTCTCTTAGCAGATATATTTTTTTGCCTGTTCTGTACTCAGCATAGTCTTTGAAGTGTAAGACACCAAAGAGGGCAAGACAAACTATAGCCTAATCTCTCTTTCACACTTGTCAACAGGACAGGATTGACACTGAGCAGCAAAAGCACAAAACAGTGGTGAACTCAACCCTTTTACACAGAAAGAATTCAGAGGTTATTTATAGCAACCCTTTACTGTGCCTGCAGGCATGACCACGTCTAAGAATGTTATACCTAAATCAACAAAAACATAAAAAATTCTGCATCTATGCTTCTTGGACCATGGAAACAAAGCTACCCCGAAAAATAGGTCTGCAATGGCTCCCACTGACATCATCGGAAAAAGTTTCACCTGGGAGAAGAGTGAGATCTCACATCCCTGATTTGACAAAGCACCTTACCCTTCAAAATGTCCGTTAGGAACATTGTATTCACCAAAGAAATTAAGTACGGACTTTACTTAAACATATGTAAATTTCAAATGATTTAGTAGGCTCTGAAGAGGGGTTGTGCCTTGCAAAAAGACAAATATCCATCTGGACAGTGAAGTGATACATATAGTAAATTATCTTAAGTACCTGTGTATGACAAATAAAATAAGATTTGCAAATAAGGAAACAATGCTTTCATTGCAGGTTTGACTTAGATTTGAACTGTGAATTTTCATCTGTACTGTGAACGTTTCTCAGTATACTTGACGATCTCTTGAATATTTTCTACTCAGAAATGCTGAGTTCCTGTAAAGGAGACTCTGTTTTAAGCTAAGAATCTCTGACACTATATATTTTGAGGCATGCATTAATAGCATATTTTACATATAGCAGTTTTATAAGTTTTATAGTAGTTTTATATGAAGCAGTTTTAAAAAATATAATTGGTATTTTATAATGATGCAATTTTCACAGCATTTTATTCCTTACATTCAATAGTTTGCTGGTACCCTTGCCAGGCATCATTTACTCAGATAAAATCCTTAATTGCTGTAGAATACTTGAGCGTGTTTTCAACACTTTCAAAAGTTAATCTAGCAGTTAATAAATTAATTATTCCTGTGACAGCAAGGCAAACTAGATAAGATCACTCTAAAACGTTATGCTTAGGATAACTGGTATGCAGTTTACCTAGGTTTTAAGCAATCATTTTCATTTTAAGCTTAGGGACATAGATGAAATGCAAAGAAATGCATAGCTTAACTTCTGCCATTGTGCGGTACAGTGTGTATGGCTGCTGACATTTTTGAGCCCTTTTCCAGAGTGTTTGAAATCTGGCTTGATCTGTCTCATACAGTGTGATTATTGTTCACCTCAGGCAGTCCCTTCCTATTAATTTTGCCATGCAGCCTGAAATAAATCAGTGTGATTTTAAGACAGGGAGAACTGACAGTAGTTATTATTAAAGCCTGTCAGTCAGTTAAAAAGTTTTTCAAAGAAATCAAGCCGTGTTTAGGTCTCGGTTTTAATTAGAGTGCAGAAGATATTCTGTCCAACGCATTTTGCTAATAAAACACGGAACATGCTTATATAGAACCTCCTCCGTGCACTCGCATGAATGTCAAAACTGAAGGCTGCATTACTAAACAGTGAACTTAGAGACGGAAATCATTGTCTTGTGGTATCTTTTTCTCACTGAAAATAAATTGCCTCTGCACATGTATCCTGTATCACAATCTCAGTGGGGAAAGGTGAATTCTCTGTTCCTTCACTTGCAGACACAACCTCAGACATGTTAATCCACCCTGTGGAGCATGTAAGACATACTAAGATGGACAGGGCTCACATGTAACCACAGTTAGATCACCTGTGATACTCAACCTGCTTCTGAAACTGTGGGGGTTCTACAGGTGAGTAATACTTTACAGATTCAGCTCACAGCAGCTTGCTGAGTTAATCAAGTAAAGATCCATGCTAGAACTGCACAATGCAGCCAGTGACATAGTTCTAACTGGATCTTCAATATATAGGAAGGTCTCTTTTGGATGGTCAGGGTTATTGTTTCCATCCATCCAAGGGAACAAAAGAATTGGGAACAAAACCAGGCTTGCTGTTTTTCATGGTATAGATTAGGACTTATCAAGGTCTCCAGTGCTGTGACAAAATTGCTATCAGTGCTGAACTGTGCATCCTTCTGGATGATGCTTTTGGAAAGGTGAAAGTATAGATATGAAAAGATGTGATAGTACAGGTGTGAAATTACTAAGTACAGTTGTGAATAATCATGTAAAGGAGAAAGACTGTGAACGCCACTGCTACTACAACTTAATGCAAAATTAGTATGGAGGAACAGAATAGATGAATAAATCTGTTCTGCTAGCTACTCAAATATTTACATTGAGGGAAGCCATAAATATTCTACTGGAGTAATTTTCTGCGAAAAGGTCCTTACAGCACACAGTTTTGTCAAAGAAATTAAAACACACATCCATTCTGCAGCACTAGTGCTGTGTTTCACAGGTCATACCCCTACTATCATTTGTGATAAATAAAGTCAGTGGTAACCTCTAGCTGCGATGCTTCACTTCCCCTAAGAGAGAACTAGGATGCAGGATGGGGTCTCCTCCCCTTGCATTCTACTTTATAAATCCAGAGGCTTGTTTTTCTTTTAATTATACCAAAGACAGCCTGAGGAGAGGAGCTTAATGGCCAGCAGAGCAATGATGTGAGATAATAAAGAAAGAATGGGTTTGGTGAATGTTTAGTGATGAGATTCATTCCAAAGGGATGTAAAAGCTTCATTCAACTTCACCCGCGGAGTTGTGAAAATGTATTGAGTTCATCAAAACTCAGATCAACTCAATGAATTTTTAGAACTCACACCATGGATTTCATCCTCAAGCAGAGATGAGACTCATATTCACAGGCCTAAAATTATAGGCTAATAAATAGTTACAGCATCATTTTCTACGCATTTAATTTGCAAAAGCCTTTTTTTCCTCAATTACTCAGCTGTGCTGTGTTCACTAATTTCCAAGTCTTGTTGACTAATACCATTTTATTAGATTATCGATGCCTTGAAACCTCAAAAATTAAAATGCAGCAATATAACAGTAAGTTGACCATGCAATAGCCTAAACAATAAACACACCATTGCTAAAGGAAGAAAATAACAAGGGAGATTATTTGAATGCTTTATATAAGTTCTTCCTGATTAAGGTAGCTATGAAAGTTCATCCCCAAAAAGGGTTATCATCACTCACCTCCAGTGTAAAACCTATGACTTTGAAGCACTGTTCAATTAATTCAAACTGCGACTTATAAAAGCTATTGTTCATGAAATCTTGCACTATTCTGAAATGATCATTTTGCAGATATCTGAAAGAGTCGATGGATACAGAGTTAAAATATAAATGAGCTTAAGATTTCAACACTGCATTTCTTAGTAATCAATTTATGTAAAAATAAACTGCATTACCTGGGAGGTCTATATTCGGGCAGTTTATAATGTGCCAGTTTTTTCTTTTCTGCCAGACCAGCATAAATATAATAAAAAATATGGAAATTTCTCTCACCTCTGAAACAAGAGAAACAACAAACTGGTTTAGTAATGTGACCAGGTTAGATGTACTGATGACATACATGCTATTATTAAATGTTATTTTAATAATAAGCAAGCCTCATGCAAACTGACAGAACACTCTGAAAGAAGCTTTATTACATAAATTCCTGTGAAGTGAACACCCTTTGTGTGCCTCTGTGTGTTTGTTCTGAAGCTGCCAGGGTGGCTGCTCAGTGCTACAACCAGTTAAATGCTGCTCTACCATTGATGCAATTGGTAGATGCTGGGCGAGACCTTGCAATTTGCTCACCCCCCTGTATTAAATGGGCTGCTCAACCTCCAGTTATTTCATGAAAATCTTTTGATCATAGGAGAACTATACATTCCTGATTCACTGAACCCAGTATGTTTGCTGAGTCCTTTAGCCCTGAACCAAGAAAGCACAGAAGCAGACATTCAGCAAATGGCCTTATGACTTGGCATGCTTTGCTTAAAAGTTAGGTGCCCAACCCCAGAAGAGAAGCTTTATTGCGCATCCAAGGTTCCAGTGCACCTTATGAAGAAGAACTGGATGCTTAGGTGGAAATTTGCTACCGCCACTTAACCCTGAGAGAGCCAAGTCAGTCACTGTGAAATGGAAAAAAGGAATTGTGTTCAAACCCCTCCTTTCTGCATGAGCTGATGCATGTGCCTCAGGAGCACCAGTACATGCTTCAGTGAAACAGGATCACAGCCCGATGCACTCCTGCCTGTGTGGGGTGCCTAGATCAGAGGCAGCTTAGTTTCTGTATTTTACTGTGGACAGACAGCAGTAGAAAACAACATCAATTTAAGGAGTGGGAGCAGATCTCTTATCTTCCCCCTCAGAGTCAGTCCCTCAGTCCCCCCCTTACAGTTACATAAGGTTGAATAGCCATGCTTTGCGCAATCTGAAACCTCACAACGTCCTGATGTTTCGTGTACTCTCTTGGAAAGGTAGGAGAACCTGCAGGTTCAAAATCTCTTGGCTTGAAGTGAGTCTAGAACTTGAGTCTCCCATTTCCTGGGTAAGCAGTCACTGAGCTTTCTGCAAAAAGTCGCTCCTAGCTCTCCATGTGAGCTCAGGACTCATGCTCTTGCAGAAGAGCAGAACAGGCACGAACAGCTTCAAGTGCCCTTGGAAGTTTATGCCACAAAATGTAACCTCTTAGAGTGACTCTCATGCTGAACACTTCAGTGGCATTTTCTTGTGATTTCAGGCACCTGAACACCTTCCTAAATAGCATCTGAGGCATGTAAATGCTTTGCTGACTTCCTGTCTCAGCATGGGGCTAAATATAAATTGACAGCCAAAGAATAAACCCACGAAAATTTATGAAAACAGTGGCATTTTAAGGAAAAAGCTCATTTTATTCTGAAAAAGAAGTATCTGTGCTTATGTTCAACTGTGGGAAAACCCACCGTTTCATAAAAATGCTTTTAACTTATTGTTTGTTGAAACATTCTGAGTGATAATCTGATGTTCTTCATGTCACAACCCTACAACAGGCAACAAGATCATGCAGAACTACAAAATGAGTAAAAATGAGTAACTAAGTGATAAGCAAGGGGAAAAATCTAAATCACTGACAACATTCTTTGACTCAAAGTTCGCTTTTTTCTAGTATTTTTATGGCAGAAATGGACTTGCCAAAATATTTTTACCTGGTTGTGCTATGCATTAGGATAGAAAATACATGTCAATAATTTAAATTAATTGGAAATGCCATGTAAGTTTTCTGTCATTTTATATTACGAGATAAACACATGACATAGATAGGTCTGTTCTGCTTTTGATTCATAACCCTGAATAATCAGATCCTACTAGATGCCCCAAAATGGAAAATGAGCGCTTTGCAAACAAAGCTACAATACTAGAGGAAATGCAGAGGAATTAAATCCAAGTAATATACTTAACACATTACTCAAACTTCCACAAAGAAAGGTATAACTGAACTATTAGAAACCTTTTAGAATCCAGAATCATAGAATAGTCAGGGTTGGAGAGGACCTTAAGATCATCCAGTTCCAACCCCCTGCCATGGGCAGGGACACCTCACACTAAACCATGCCACCCAAGGCTCTGTCCAGCCTGGCCTTGAACACTCCAGGGATGGTGCGTTCGCAACTTCCCTGGGCAATCCACTCCAGTGCCTCACCACCCTTACAGTAAAGAATTTCCCCCTTATATTCACTCAAAACTTCTCCTGTTTAAGTTTCATTAAGTTTCATTACCCCTTGTCCTATTACTACAGTCCCTAATGAAGAGTCCTTCCCCAGCATCCTTATAGGCCCCCTTCAGATACTGGAAGGCTGCTATGAGGTCTCCACACAGCCTTCTCTTCTCCTTTTAATTCTTTACACATTATGATACACTTTATGTATCACATTTGCATTTTTATGAGATTGGCTTAAATAACCCAGGAGGCAGAGAAAAAATCAGAAGCAGTTTGCAGCTGCCTTACAGATTTATAAGCTATTCATGTATCATTTATAAGAAAAAATACCAGTACCTTATTCATCTTCATGTTTTGATCCAAGATAATTTCCTACATTGTAGTCCTACTCTGTGACTCCCAAATTAGTTCAAATATAATTTTTTTGTAACCCCCAAATTAGGCCAAATGTTTTTATACTTACACTGCCTGGTGGACAACTCTGGATTTTTCAAGGAGATACTCTGAAATCTGAGCTCCTACTACAGTGCCACCACAAGTGAACTTCATTTCCAAATACTTTCCAAATCTGCTCGAGTTATCATTGATGATAGTGCCTGCATTCCCAAATGCTTCTACGAGGTTATTCACCTGGAGGATCTTCTCCTGTAGAGTCCTGTTATTAGCCTGGATATGGAAAAGACAATGCTTAAAATTATCAGTAATCACTCAAATACATTCATTCTTATTTCTTTCCTTTTCTAGTTGGTATTGTGAAGTGTGACATCACTAGGGAAGCCATTCCCATGTGAATTGTATGTAAATACAGGCATGCTTAACTCATGAAACCTGTCAGAATATTGCAATCTGCAGAACTAAGGGCTGGCTGGAAGAGATAACACACACAATGATAATGACAACACCAGAAGTAATCAATTTCTGTGGCCCAGCACTCTGAGATGGCTGGCTTGCTTTTAGGATCCTTGTTAGCAACTGCTTACTGCTGTATTGAACCATACCAATAGACCAGACTGCTTGCATCTCACCTGGGACATGCAAAAATGCCATTTTATTTAGGAAACTATGTGGTCGCTTGCCAGAATGACCATGTTCCACTGACAGCAATCTGGTTGTGGAAGGAGGTGAAAAGCTAGAAGACGATTTTATTTGGTACAGTTTGGGTGATTTGAAGACGCTCAGCTCAACAACGGCAGACTAAGTCACAGCCCTCACTGCAAAATCCCCAACATATTTCCAAATGACGCTAGTTCCGGAGGGAGGAAGGGGTAGACAGACCTGCATCATGTTCCAATCTGAAGACACAGAAGTTCTTTGCAAAACACATTACAGCCTTGCCTCCTACCAATGCCCTGTCCATAGGTTCAGTCAATCAGGCCTAAGAGTAAAGCCTAATAGAGAAACCCCTTTTGAAACGTACCTTGCCCAGGACAGTGAGCTGCTGAACCAGAAGATGGGCACTTTGTGTCTTTCCAGCTCCACTTTCTCCAGAAATAACAATGCACTGAAGAGAACAAGAACATGACTCTGAGCTCACTACATATCTCAGCCTAGCAAAAGATATAATTAAGACAACCTCATCTATACCTGATCAGAGTTGTACGTCACCATGGACTGATAACCTATGTCCGCAACAGCAAAAATATGAGGAGGGTTGGCAGTCCGTTTGGCTCCAATATACAGTTTGGAATGCTAAGTGTGGGAAAAATGAAAACATTATCAGCTGTCCCTTAACAACCTTTCATTTTTTTTTAAATCGCAGTTGAGTTTTATTTTCAGATTAGAGTATGGCATGCTGAGGTTACCAACAGTGATGATCATGCTACGAAACTCAAATTTTCAGAAGAAAATTGAACACTGCCAGACATCAAGGACCAAATTATAATTTAATTTTTTTTCTGCTTCTCATCTGTTTAGTATTTCTGCATGATATTGATGTCAAAACTTAATAACTTTTCTGTACTTACAGTATCTGATAATAATGCAAAATTCTTGTATGACCAGATACTCATATCTGTCACCTTTTGTATAATGGACAGGCAAATTTGTAAAAAGTTTAAATTTTACAGGGCTGCTTCGTAAGCTGTCTGATAAATTAAACGGCTATGGCTTCCCCAGCATTCTTGGGAGCAAATGCCCCCAGCTCCTACCTCCAGCCATTTACAGTTCTCCAAGGGAAATGGACTCCCTCCCACAGAGAGAAGTAAGATTCACATGGAAAAATGTACTTCTCTTTAGAGATACTACTTCTGAACTAGCTACTATGGGCAGCTAACACTTTTATGCTCCATGGGGTTCTAGTCAACAAACCTCATGAAGTTTAGCACAATTTATCTCATGCAAGAATGAATTTTGAAAGTCACTAAAGGAATAACAATGTCAAAAATCTATTTCTATCCATTGATCAAAATGGACAACTTGCTCAAATATAGCTGTTTGCACTTCAGACATGATACAGACATTATACTATAAAGATATCAGAAATTAAATTTTTTTGAGTTTCTCATTTCTTTGCTGAAATTCAGTATGTGATGAAGATGTATGCCAACATGCACACAACTGTATTGGTAATTCTGTTTTTCAGAGTGAACTGATGTAATCTCAAGAATGGCCTTACTTTATACTTAACACAAATATTCATACTTTAATGGAAATCAGTGCTAGTTTAAAAGAACCAAACCTAGATATTCACACCTGTGAAGAATAAATATCTATGTTCCGAAATGGATTAACAGCAATAAGAATGTCCCCAACATAGGTGTAGATCTGATCCTTGGCATAACCCTTCTGCAATTGCTCTGTTACTGTGTTCTGATGGAGAAAAAACAGGAACATTGAATCACATGAGGAAAAAAAAGAGTATTAGGAAAATGTATAAAATATATAGTTACAACAAGTAAGGACGGAGAGGGAAGGTACTAATAGTCAGGAATACAGGTGATCATGATGAAAAGCAAGTAACACTTTCAAACACATTACCATTCCTAATTTCTGGCATCCAAACTCACTTTGAACAATAAATACTTACAGATCCACAAGTGACTGTAGGAAAATGAGCTAATAAGTACTGCTGTAACTCAATTAATCAAAGGTTTTTGTAAGACAGTGCTGTCTTTATTTCTAACACTACAGCTTCATGTAATTCATTATGCAAGAGCCACATGCTTGAATTCATAGCTGCCATTGCAACTGGCCTAACATCACTCTTACTTATGATAAGACACAGATTTGAACTGTTTGGACCTTTCTATATTAACAATCACTCTCTGCTGTGATTGTTCTATGCTGCTGGAGACCCAGTTCTCCCCGAACCAACAAAAAAAAAAAGAGCCATAGTGGCACACCCAATTGCTTGACATAATTTCCCTCAGATTCTTCTGCATGAAGCTGGGTATGTAACGTGCCTGACTAGGTTTCCAATCAAAACAAGACATAGAGCTGGAAGAAGAAATTCAAACCAGCCTTGATACTGTTTTGAGGTACATGTAAAAATATTTAGGCTCTATTCCCACTGGAACAGAATGACAAGCAGCAGAGGACTGCAGAAGGAATTGGTTTTCTTTCACATCTATCTGTTCACAGTGTTGTGCACTGTGTTCTTGTTAATAACACTTAAAACCTGAATTCTCAATAGCTGAAGAGGTTACATTTCACGAGGAAAACACAAGGATAAAAACTTGATTTACCATTGCCTTGATAAAATCTTCCCTTTCTGGTTTTGAATGCTCTTTTGCTTTTGGCCATAACCAGATTCACATTAACACATTTAAGGGGAACTTTTGCCCTTTTTACAATTATTTCTTGCACTGACAGAAGGTGTCCTGTTTTGCTTCCCTGATGAGCTACGTAAATTGGAAGGAAAGTTTGAATGGAAGAAAGGAGAAAGTTTTGAGAAGCCACCACTCATATGCAAAAGAGGTTTTAAACTGGATTTGATTTAGTAAAATATCACATAGTCAAATGATGCCTTTAGGTGGAGGCTTCCTGAGAATGCTCAAGCTCAGAAGAATCATAGAATCAGAGAATAGTTAGGGTTGGAAAGGACCTGAAGATCATCTAGTTCCAACACTCCTGCCATGGGCAGGGACAACTCACACTAAACCATGTCGCCCAAGGCTCTGTCCAACCTGGCCTTGAACACCGCCAGCGATGGAGCATTCACAGCTTCCCTGGGCAACCCATTCCAGTGCCTCACCACCCTCACACTAAAGAATTTCTTCCTCATATCCAATCTAAACTTCCCCTGTTTAAGTTTGAACCCATTACCCCTTGTCCTATCACTACAGTCCCTAACGAAGAGTCCCTCCCCAGCATCCCTATAGGCCCCCTTCAGATACTGGAAGGCTGCTCTAAGGTCTCCACGCAGCCTTCTCTTCTCCAGGCTGAACAGCCCCAACTTTCTCAGCCTATCTTCATACGGGAGGTGCTCCAGTCCCCTGATCATCCTCGTGGCCCTCCTCTGCACTTGTTCCAACAGTTCCATGTCCTTTTTATGCTGAGAACACCAGAACTGCACACAATACTCCAAGTGAGGTCTCAGGAGAGCAGAGTAGAGGGGCAGGATCACCTCCCTCAACCTGCTGGTCACCTTCCTTTTGATGCAGCCCAGGATACGGTTGGCTTTCTGGGCTGTGAGCGCACACTGCTGTCTCATGTTCATTTTCTCAATCGACCAACACCCCCAAGTCCTTCTGGGCAGAGCTGCTCTGAATCTCTTCCCTGCCCAGCCTGGAGCTGTGTCTGAGATTGCTCCCACCCAGGTGTAGGATCTTGCACTTGTCATGGTTAAACTTCATCAGGTTGGCATCAGCCCACCTCACAAGCGTGTCGAGGTCCCTCTGGATGGCATCCCTTCCCTGCAGTGTTATCAACCGAATCACACAGCTTGGTGTCATTGGCAAACTTGCTGAGGGTACACTCAATCCTGAGATACACTTCTAGTTCATCTGTTTTTTTGTGTTCTCTTTCACCCAGATTGTTTATACACTTCATGCCAAAAGACAAAAAAGTCTCAGTAGCATATGGCTTTTCTCAATATTAAAAAAAAAATGCTTAAATCTCAGCTTTGTGCAGTAGATGAAGTTTGGATTAGCTCTATTAATATTACCTAGACATTAAACTACTATAACCAAGATCTTGGATGACGGAAGATGTTCTGTGGGCTTTCAGCATTATGTAGCTTACCAGTTTGAGCCACATTTACTAGTCTGAACTGACAAAGGTAGAATGTACCAGAGAAATTTTACAGAGAAGAGAATGTGAATTATAGTTTATGCACAGCCCAGTAGAGGAAGAATGGCAGTTTGTTTACAACCACTTATGGCCTCTAAGATCTGCAGATGATATGATGTAGCCTGTTTCTTCTTTCTGGTTTTGAAGCTTCAAGCATAAACACAGCAGGCTTCCTCCCTCCCTTAAGCATGCTCCCCTGCTCCTAGTGAACTTGTTTTCAAACCTTGACAAAACAGTGAGATCTGTATCAGTAATTTTGTCAAAAATTCATTGGAAGGCATTGTCAGGTCAGAGTGCCAGCTGGCATAAATTGATCTCAAAGCATCTCCACAGCAAAGTCAGTGAGAACCCAGCCTAGGGCAGTAAGCTAGTTTAAGACCACCCTAATGTTGAAGCAGCAGGGGAGAAGGTGCTTGTTCGTGGACCTGAACTAATTTCAGGTTAGCGCGTCATTGCAGAGTAAATATTTAGCTGTAATGAAATCCAGCAATATAAACCCTGTTAAGCAAATAGTGCTACAGTACTTTTCGGTCTTGTGCTGTAACTGCAGAGGGTATTTTAGCTTTGAGTTGGAGCTATTCCTGCAAAATGGTAAATTTAAAATATTTGGCATCAACCGGTAAAATGCCATTGTTTGCACTTTCACACTTGTCACAAGTGTGACAACATAGCTGAACTTGAAAATCAACAGCACACCATTTTGTTCTAACATGTAATTACCCCCCTTCAGGAATACGTGAAAAAGGAGATTCTTACCTCATCCAGTACCTCCAAGGTTGCTAAATCATCTACCTCTTCCTGGTTTGAAACTAGTGACTTACTGTAGTTCCCTTTCTTTGTATGAATACGTTCAAACCTAGAAAAGAAAGACACGCGATTTCCTATTGTAAGGAAACACAGAGCCGATCTTGCATCTGTAACCATCCTGAAAGCAATTCAGCCAAAAAATTCTAGCTTTCCATTGTTCTGAATTCAAACACACAAATATTTGAATGGCAGGACAAGATATAACTTCTTAGCACAGCGCAACTGTAATTTACAACTCAAAATCCACGGTTTGATCACACAGCTGATACTATGAAGAAATTTTTCACTGCACAGATCCCTGCTTGGTGACACGTGTACATCAGCTGCAAGACTGCAGCTATGCAGCACAGGGGAAAAAAGAATACATTTTTAAAACATGTAGCAGTCAAACTCTGGCACCTGCCTGCAAAAAGAAAAATAACCCAGATAAAAAACATGGATAGGACAAATCCAGGGGTGTATGATTAAATAATAGGGCAAGGATGACGTAGACAAAGCACCCAGGATGGAAACTCTTCTAGCTCAGCAATGACAAATATCTAAAACCTGGCTGAGGTGACCACACTGTAGAGCAAAGTGCTACAGAACCAGATGTATGTGAAATACATCCTGACCAAGCAGAATTTTCTTGGGTTCTACAGGCAAATAAATCATAAAATAAAAGGAAACAAAATTTTAAACCTTTTTCTTATCAGAGTAAAATTTCAATTAAGTTTTTGTTTTAAAGTGGAATTTCTTTGCTCTTTTAATCAAACCAAAGAAAACTTTATTCAGTCTTACAGAAATAGGCAAGAAAATTCCCGGAGACTTGAATTAGTCTCTATCCAAGAGTAAAGGCATTGCTAATCAAAGCAAAAGCAGCAGAAAATGCAAGGTTTACAATTCACATTAGTTATACTTGCTTTATGAGATGGGTAAAATCAGGGAAAGAGAAACTGGATAAGTAACAGCAGAGTTCACAAACTGAATCCAGCTCAGATGTGCAATATGTCACAAGTGCAGAAAGACTATCAAGTAAATCTGATCTCCTTATATGACCTCACTCCCCTTAATACTATGAGTAGGAAGGCACTTCTCAAACACATGGAACATACACCTTGGCAAATTGAGACAGCAGGAAAACTGTGTTGTGTGAAACACACTCACTTTTTATCTTGATTCCAGACAAAATCCTTGACTTAATTTTGACATTTGGATATATGGCATGAGTAAAAGCATGTTTTCTAGCCAGGCAAGTACCTTACTGCAGAGTGAACAGAGGACAGCAGGAAGAGGGCAGCTGCACCAAGATGAATAGGTAGAATGAATGAACATCACACTTTTGGGACAAGCTGAGAGACTTCTGAACTCCTACAAGATTTTAAAAGATTTACTGCAGAGTTTAATGGGCTGCACCCATTCCATGAACACCACCTACTTCACGGATGCCACTTCAGGTCACGCAGGATATACAGATGGGGGTGCAGGTTCAGAAAGTCAAGCAGGCGCCCACTTGGCATCAGCTACTGATTGCCAAGACTGACAACAGGCTAGAAGAAATGGGCAAATGATGCCCACACAGACTGCTAGTGCAATCAAGATCTGAATGATGGAGTGAAGGCATGAATGCACTTCGTCTAGCATTTCTTTCAATTTCTCTTGCCTCTAACTGTTGTTCCTTCAGGGTACCAGAATAGCCTATCCTACTACACATGCCAGTAACACAGTTGACTCCTCCTTATGCAGATGTCAGCTACAACTGGAGTCTTTCCCTTATCTATAATGTAAAGGAAGGAGTTTCACATCACAGCTGACTAATTCTGCAATCTTAATATCAAGACATAAACATAATACTTTATTATAAGAGCTATCATAGTCTCTGTGCCAATATCGTGGCCCAAAACCCAGTGTGGAGGTCAAGTGATGAGGAAGCACAATGAACCGTATGAACCAACAGCATCTGCATTGCCGTGGTGGAAGACAGGACCCAAAAACCTGTCTCCAAATGTTTTCTTTCCTCCTTTCCTCCTTTCCTCCTTTCCCCTCTCTCCCTCCCTCCCTCCCTCCCTCCCTCCCTCCCTTCCTTCCTTCCGTATTTACTACAGGCCAAAAAAAGACTAGATACAGATGTAAGGATGATAGTAAGGCCCAATTACATAGAGGTGAAAAGCAACACATGGTCCTGTTACAACATAAACAGTGCAAATAGACAAAAAGAGATGCAGGAGTGTGTGTCTGCGTGGCGGAAGAAAGACAGCTTTAGCTGCAAGAAATCCAAAACTGGGCTATAACCTGGTATGCATTTAAATATGTTGAAGCAGAAAACACACAGGAATGCAAGCAGGCAGCATCGAAAGGGATGAGTCTGGTGTAAAGCAATCACAATTCTCCTAGGTCTGACCTCTTCTTCCCTTTCCTTTGGAGCCCATTTTTACCATGAGAGCTGTCCTGGTGGCACTGTCCTTAAAATAACACTGTAAGACAATTTTTGGTTGCATGTACACCCATGTTGTATTAAAAAGGATGTGGTAATATTAAGATTTAAATTCACTTGTCAGCCTTGTATGGCCTGCTGGTGCTTGATTTGCATTTACCAGCTGAAGGATAATGCATTCACAAGCCAGATGTACAGGGAAAATCCTACACCCTCAGTGGAAATGCGGCCCCTCTATAGCCCAAGTTCCCATTGATACTTTTTTTAACAGTTGCAGTTCAAAATTTAAATTTGGACAGTTGAAACAATTTCTCCTTTGTTCCTGCATGAAGGTCATTTTGTGTTCAGAGAATGCATCTAATATCAGTATGACTTGGAGAAAGACCTATCAACATGTACATGAAGGAAAGATGCAGGAAGGGCAGGACTATAGCAAGCTCTGCTGTTCTATTTTTGACATTGCCAAAGGAAAACCCCAAACAAGACATCTGCCAAGCTATGCTTTACATTTCTGGTGGAATTGTTACACATGGAGTAATTTTTTGTTTGCTTGTTTAAATGTTACTGCCTATCAGTGAGTGATATTTCCCAAGATTTATTTCAATTACCATTTTTCATTTTAAGCGGGAAGCTGACAACTGCCTTGCAAGAAGGGATGGGAGTGCTCCAGTCATGGAGACCTCTTTTTCATTTTTTTCTTTTAAGGAAACGATCTCTGTTTACGGCAGGGAAGCTTAATTACATAAAATTGATTCTCCTGTAATCCTCTCCAGCTGACATTATGATAACACTAGTGCTTGTTAAACCAGATTTTATTGTCCATTCTCCAGAGTACAGCAGAGCAGCAGATTTGCAGAACACAATATTTTTCTGCTTTGCTGTCAAAGGGCACAGTCCCCTTAAGGGCAGTTAGTTATACTGCTTCTCCTGCTAAAACTCCAACCACTTAAAACCCCCCACATCAATGCTGTTGATATCAATACTGAAATTTCATTATCATCATGCACATAGACATTGTGAACTGAAATAACCACATTTCTCTGTTCAGAAATTATTCATTGGAGGCATCAGATCTTACAGCTATGGTCAGCAAGCAATTTAAGCAGCTAAAGGGCAGAAACATCATCCCAGTATGGACAAGAAAATGAGTCAGGGCAGCATTGTTTCTGTGCATCCTCCTTCACACTCCCTGCTTATCTTTCAAGATTCAGTTAAATCAAAATGAGGCAACTGCAGCTTTTTCTTCTTCAAATTGTCAGAATGTATTTAAAAGATTTCTGATAGCTCCAAAAATACCATGAAAAGAAAAGTGTGACTCATGATGCCTCATTGAACTCTCTGCCTAAACTGGCTGGAGACTCATCTATAGACTAAAAAGTGACAGGAAAAAGGCTGGCCTTGTCTGGGTGCAAAGAAGAAACTAGAAATAATCAGTTTTCCTGCAAAGTGAAGGTGGGAACAGCTGTACACCTCCCAGCAGTTATAAAGAACATTAAAAGTGACAAACAGAAAAGAACAAACAAAAACAACACAGAGAAACCTGTAACAGGGTCTGTCACTGCTGGTGATTCTATTTCTCTGGAGGCTGCATAGAACAATGCACATTTAAAATAAAAATTTTGTCTTCAGCAGATGTATCTGGTGGAATATGCTTAAAGAAAACTGTAGTCTTATGTCAATGCAAAATCTCCACCTGAATTTCGAAAAGTGTATTGATGCGACTCCAGCTGTATGTGCACAATGCTTTGCAGGAAAACCTGTGTGCTCCCTCTATGTTTAAATGATTGAACAGCGCTGGCTGCAGCCTCAGGGAGCTGTGCCTAAGCTTATGCAATGTTGCTGAGAGCACAGTGCTGCCCAGCAGAGCTACAGAGCTTTTGATTCAGAGGTGGTCCATGTCCAGCCGACTAGGTCATGTCCTGCTCTGCACAATCTGTTTGCCAAACCCCGTGCTGGTTTACCATGCCCTGCAAAAGCAGATTATTGGTCCTTCATAATCTTTATAACAGTCTCAAGGGATGTCTGTATCCCTCACAATTTTCAGGGAAAAATATGTGTTCTTAACTGAGCAAATAAGAGATCTCTAAAAGGACTCTTTGGGATTAGTTCTTTATTGCCATCATGAGTCAGGCCCATGCTCTATGGTCAGAACCATACTGAGAAGATGAAAGTGAAGGTCCAAAAGCAATTGATGCCTGGTGAGGTGTCCCACCTTCAGGAGAAATGAGCTGGCAAGCATGTGGACTGACACAACAGTGAAGTAGAGGCTTGTGGACCTTCACACCCAGGGAGGCCTGAATGCAGGAGTAACATCTTTCTCCTGTTTTCCTTCAGCAGGCAAACTATTCATCATTCAGGCATTGCTGCTGTCCATTGTATTGCATGGAAGGAGAATCTTATTCTGCTGTAGAGATGTGTATTAACTAGATGCATGGGACTGGAGGTTGTGTTGCCAGAAACTCTATCGCTTCTACAGCCTGAAAGCAGTTTGCAGCATAGCTGTCCTACAAAGCCCACACTGAATTACAGTGAGACAAAGAAGTGGCTTGAAGTGCTGAAGGACTGGTCTGGAACTCTGAACCCTCATGTTTAAGGCCCTACTCTGATACGCATTTCATCTGGAGACCTTGACCAAGACAGCACTGGACTCCGTGTGAGCTGCCTTTCTCTGCTTCTCACGCTGCATTAGTCAAGCTACTGTGGTGATTTCCCCTCAGCTACAATCTGCCCTGCAGATTTGGGCTTAAAGGATTGCTGTCAGCTGCTTTCTACTTGCAGAATGACTCAGAGAGATAGAAATAGAGAGAGAGAACACCCAGAAAATAAGTGACACAAGTCTCTGCAATCAGGGAAAGTCATGAAAAGAAACTATATGTACTCCCTGCTTTTAACAGGGGAGAATAAATTCACCACCACCTTTGCGCACTTTGTACATGAACTTTTATAAACTTACCTCCCCGAACTTTTCAAATAGTCAAATAGAGCAACTGTTCTGCCCCTTGTCACTAGATTTTAGTGGTATCCCTGCATGACCAATACAGTAGTACAAAATCTTAGGAAAGTAATTCAGCTTACCCCAAAGCCCTTGGAATCACTTTGCAGTAGCATGGATCTCTTTCCTATGTTTACTTAGAGGGTATATAATAATGAGGCTCTTAACCTGGGGATCAGAGTAATTTGCTGAAATCTAGGTGCAGTGAATATCCCTCGCGTATGGAGCTCATTCTGGAATGAGTCATAATTCCGAGGAAATACACACTGTACTAATCATTGCATATTTCTGCAGAGACTACTGCAAAAGCAGTCAAGATTAAGACAGCCAAACAACTCCAGATAAAAGTCTTACAAGGCTGACTGTCAGGTGTAGATGCGACAGCTCTGAAGGACATTTCAAAGACAGCTATTTCTGTTGCAAAGTAAAACTCTTTACAATGCAGGTTTTTTTCCCTTCATTTGCCCTAGCAAGAAGTGGGCTTTTTTAGAGCAGTTTGGGGGTATATGCTGCAGAACTCATTTCTAATAATTATTTTCATCACTAATTATAAATGCTAACAGCTATAACATGACTTACAAGAATATAAGCATGCAACTGAAGGATTTGCTAAAAGTGAGGGGAAACATTAAGGTGAATGGCTGGGCTCAAAGTTATTGTTTGTTCATTAGAGAATTTGTCCTTATTTTTGTTAAAGATTGTGCAATAAATTCCATTATCATGCCTTTTGTGTCACTATCAACATAGAAAAGAATTGGAATATAGTTTGTAAAGAGCTAGGTGGTCCTGAGGACTGAAGTAACAGACATGGGATGAAGCTCATTCCTATAAAATCTCAGGATCATACTACTAGGTTGTAACAGACTGTTTTCTAATAGTTGAAAGTTCATTAATTTGAAAAGGCCAAGGGAAAAGTAGTATCAAGATCATTATGAGTCATGAACCCCTCTGGAAAGAGGCAAATGCCATGTTATGAACTGCACAAAGAAAAAGGCTTTTCTTGCCATAGCCATGATGAAGTCAACTCCTGTAGAAGCTCAAGGCCCTTATCCTGAATGTGGCTCTCCTCACCTAGAATTCATAGTTCAGTGAGAACTATACTAAACAAAACCCCACAACTGCACTTAGGATGTAACTTTGCCTGCTTCACCTCCTTCCTAACATGAATTTATCTCCTTCAGCTTACTTCATTGTTCCAAACAGCAAATTTTAGAGACTGTTTCAGTTAAGATGGTATCAGAAAATGCTGATGGATCAAGGGATATTTTCTTATGCTCTTAGCATTGTAATTTCAATGTGAGATCTGAATTAGAAAATGTTAAATTGCAAACAGATATTTTTAGCACGAAGAAGTGATGACTTCAGAGAAAAATGTATTGCATTTTCTCAAAGCAAAAATGTGGAATTTGTAATGAAGCTCATTGCTAGTATACATGCTTTTTCTGAGGCTCAAGTAGCACAAGATAAGCTAGTGGTATATGACTGTTCAGAGGTTACTGAAAAAACAGTACAGTCTTCCATCACCCACAGTAAGTCTTGAGCAGGTCTAAGGCATATTGCCCTTTAAGTTGATGTTTCTGGTTATTCAGGAGGTCAGTGTGGGCTCTGTTCCTCTTGCTAGGTGTTTAGAAAGGATACAAAACCTAAACCTAGGTTCCTCTTCACTGGAATAACAACAATGCAAACGTTCAGAGGGCCCAGTGCAATGTCCTAATGACTCAGTGACTCAGCAACGGTAACCTCAGGAACACTGGTGCTAATGGCGTGACTGTAGGGCTGCTCCCTCTGTGCCTAGAGAACACACACCCTGAGCAGTCATAGTACTCAAAGATTGGACCTGAAGATCTGGCCTTCTGCGAAAACTGCTGAGCATGTGACATAACCTAACAGGATCTCTTCTTTTTGAACTACATACACTGCTGCATTCAACAAACAACTAGATAAGGTCACAAGTGCATCAACAGACAACCACTGCTGAAGGCAGTCAGAATCCAATTACACCTCAGCATGCTGGGTAAAGAGGGTAATTTGATTTTGAGTGTACACAGGAAGATGCAGTGGCTGGACCTCAGCTATTAACCTCCCGGCATTTTTCTTTCTCTTCTTTTGAAATACAAAACTTTTAGTAATAAAGTTAAATTTGAAGAGGAGAGGAAATACATACTGAGACAATAACTGTGTTCCTTCCTTACAGCTTTAAGTCAATATTACCAAATTTCTTGAGTTCATATGCCATGCCCATTTATCCAGCATGACGCAGGTAGGAGGATTTTTTCCCTCAGTGGAAGGAAGAGTTTTTTAATGCCTTAAACTACTTGCCTCCCAGTGCCAAAAAGCAGCGGAGCTTCAATTTATGGACTGAGACTGTGAGTTGGAGACCAGGAGAGAGCTTCACAAGGAAATTTTCCAGCAACTGGTGAAAGTTCAGGAATTCCACAAGAGTGCCAGTGCAAAACCAGTCCCATAACAGCATAATCGAGAAAAAAGAAAAGCCATAAGATCTCAAGATGAGCCTCCTCCAGGTGACTTGCCACTACACAGCCTACGCCTTGACTCTGGATCAGATTTACACGCTACTTTTGTACACACACTGATTTTGACACCTTTTACTCTGTGCAGATTGCAGCCCAGAAGATACATATCATTAGTATTTAAAGACTTTAAAAAAAGTATGTCCACTGAACTCAAAGATCTTTGTATAATCCTTTTATCAAGCAGAAAGAACAAATGACATTCTCCTTTACAGGCCTGGAATTCTTATTTTTTCTAAAGTAAAATAATGTACATACTTCACTAGTTTCAGCTACTTGAAAATATTGTCTGCTTTTCTTGCCTTTACAGGGATAGTAACAGATATTAAGATGGGTACTCTGACTGTTTCTAGGAGACAGCTAGTCATTTGCTGCATGCACTGCTATGAAAGACAATCTTCCAGCAAATGTAGACAATAAACATGTTAAAGCTGAAGTGATTGTAGGTACAGTGACTGTAAAATCAGATTTTTACTTCCAGTCTTTCATACTACCCTCACTGATCTCATGTATGGAAAGATTTGGTTAAATCAGTGCAAATAAGATTTATATTAGTAACAGCCTCCTATGAAGTATGGACCAAGCTACTAATTTAACCATGCCATTTAGATTAGTTAAATAACTAAATCCTTTTGCATAGTTTCAGGTAATAAATTACTACTGTTTTCAGGGAGAAAATTCCATCTACCTTTGGGAAAATTTATGTAGAAATTATACTTGATCAACTGTAAAAACATGGGTAGCTTCATCACACGGTAATACATTCCCTTAAACTGGTTCATGTGAAGAGTGAATAAAACACAATCTAAAAAGGATGGAGAAAGTACCAATAGATCGTCCTGATCCTGTGCCATTTGACTGCTTTGTGCACATGCAAATTGTGTCACTTCCTTTATGCATGTATTGTATAGGAAAAAAAAGTTCATGTGATTTGCTTTGTGCAGCATTTACTTGGAAAAAAAAAGAAAGGATTTTTGAAAAAAGTATAGGACTTGATAGAAAACAAAAGTATGAGTTCTACAGAATGGGTAAAAAGCTCCTAATAACTGACTTACAAGCCTGTTTTTAAAAAATTACTTAGGCTTTGAAAGGACCAGTGTCACAAGTGTTATCAGGATTTCAGTTCATGTAACTTAGTGTTTTGGACTAATTTTCCCAGCATATCATTTCCCTATGTTTTATAAATTAATACTTTTAAAAGTCTGGAGTATGTTGCTGTTTTGCTGGTCAGCACTGACATCTAATAATCTTATTTCTATTCCAGAATCTTTCTGGATTAAGCAAATATCAAGTCTGCACATACAAATTCAGTCTGAAGCTTAAATTTAAGCCAACTGCATAGTTTTTCTCTGAAATGCCAGAAAAGCAGAAGTATTACTCATCCTACATACATTTAAGGTCCAAGGAAGCTAGAAAATTATAAATTAATTAGAAATATATTTTCAATTAGCTTTAAAGAATAGAATAAATAGAAAAATTTCCAGAGTCAAAACTGAAGACTGCTGTATATATTGTTACTATAAATGTTTCTGAAAGGAAATGTGTCAGATTTTAGTAAGCTTTTCCCATACACTTTAATGCCAAAATGTCTTTTAAATTTTATGTTCCATTTAAAAGAAAAGAAAAATTGTCATGCTTTACTGTGAACCACAGGAGCAGTCACACCTGTAGTACATTAACACTAACCTGCTGCGTTTCACATCTGACACATTACTTCAGTATACTGAATGGTTTTTTTTAAATTGCAAAATTGAGCCAAGCCATTCTCAGTTGTCTTAAATAAAAGTCATCATGTGCTAAGTGATTTATTCAGAATTGATATTACTAAATACCAGCGGAAGAAAAAATCTATATAATAAGACATAGGGATTTGAATTTGCAATACACTTCATTCAGTCAGCAGTGTCCAATTGTTGCAGGAGCCTGACTAGTTATTTTTAGCATACTCGCTTAAACCGAACATTAGCTGACCATGTAAATGTAAGAAAACACCAAACATAATTTCACCTAACCTTAGCTTTCTGAATGCTAAGATCCTAATCTGCATCCTGAGTCAGAGGAGAAATGAAAGGCGCTTCTAAAGACTGTTTCATCCTACGTGTGAATCGTAATGCCCCTCTCTTTCCATTTGCTCTATAGGGGAACCAAAAGATTAAGCTGTCTATTTTTTGGCCAGCCACAGTTATGACAGGTGAATCTTTCCCTGAGTGCTAGCTGTTCTGAAACAGTGAAAATATCAAAATTGCCCCAACTGGTCTACTTTTTTAGCTACTTTTACCTTGCCTTTTCAGTGACTCCCATTTGTTGATGAACGTCAATAAATTCCATGAGTTGTCTTTGTAGCACGTTTTCTTTTCCTTCAATTTGCTTAATAAAATCATGCTGCAAAAGACTGGATACTGTTGGACGCTTCTCATAATCTTTAGTCAAGCACCTGTGCTGGCGGAAAAAACATATCATTGTTGAGGGATTGCTGTTCAGTTTTGAAATGTTTGCCTGTAGTTCACTCCTGCCTCCATAATAAATACATCCATCTTAATCACAAAAGCTCTGTACTGAAAATTGTTAAGATTTCACCAAATTGATGAGTCCAAGATGCTAAATTACTGTGTTTTAAAACTAAATAGTCTTTAAGAAAAACAGAAACATCAAGTGTGTTAAAATGTTATTTCATGTTTTAAATCTGAAGCCCCACTTGGAAGCCAAACTGGATTTACAAGGGTTTTTAAGGAAAAGTATTAGTAGCAGCAGATTTCCATAGTGAATACAAAGATATTTTACACATGACATTTACACATGTTCCATATTCAGCTACTGTGGTCTCAACTGTTACTCACTTGTTAATGAAGTCATTGAATTCAGGTGACCACAGTTCAGGCTGCTGTAGTGTTGGAGGAGGATTCCTGCAAAGGTCAAGGTGACGATAAGTTAAGAAGCTGCTCACTTGACAAAAGCAATGTATGAAGGCAGGCTGAGTAATGAGGTTTAGAAGGCCACTGAAAAAAATATTGATTTTGACTGGTAAAAAGAGCATGGGTATATGACACAGTGCCTCACTGATTCTCCCACTTTCCATAACTAACAAGGAGAAATAGCATAGAGATGATCTACCAAGCATAGCCGAGAATCACTATAATTCTTTCAATCAAATCAGTTATCGGAAGTGAAATTAACAACCCATTAATCACTATTCACTTGTAATGGCAAGTTTCTCTTTATGAGCCTGAAACAATATACTTTCTTAAGAAACTTTTTAAAAAGAAATTCTATTTTAGGTTTTCCCAGAAGAATTGAATTAATCAACTTGCTGAACAAAGTGTCAGAAGAAATTAGCTCTTTATTAACTAGTTCTCATCCATCAGAAATTAATCAGAAGTCAAGCAAAGGACTAAATACCACTACTTTCTTTTTTGTCATTAGAGCTGCTTACCTTAGGTTTTAAATTGATACAAATTGTTTTAACAGCCTTCCATTCAAACAGAGGACCAAATATAGACACAAAGACAAAAGGAATACCTATAGACAAGGTGACTTTTGTCTATTTTCAATTAGTCACCATAACTGTTTTTCTCACTCTATCACCTTCAGGTTGTCCTTAATGGAATGAAAGGTTTTTGATCTTACATTTGCTCAAGGGCAAGAAGAGAAGGTACCCAGTATTTGTAAGGGTACAATCAAACGGGTTTTGAAGGCCCTCCTGAAATGACTGACCACAGCAGTTTGTAACTACTTGTCCCATAGGAAGTAAAGGTAAGAACAGCATTCATGCTCTGCTTCAGTGCCAAGTCAGACAAGATTTCTTAAACCTGAAGAAAATTTATATTAATCTGGGTGACTTCACTGTAAAGGACTTGAAGCACTCATGTAGATGATGTGGTTTCAACTGTTTTGGCGCTTCTCCAACTGGAATGAAATCCACAAACTGGTGTATGATCATTCCCTACTGACTTTGAGATAGTTGTTACCTGAAATGCTGTAAGTGGCAATTTGGGTACTTTTACCTCCAGCTTCAAAGAAAACATGTAAGAAGTTGCTATTTGCACTGCCCAAGGACAGCAACATTGGAACTGCTAGGAGCAGTACAAACTAATGAAAAGTGGCAGCCTAAATGTATGTGAGTGGTGGAAGAACACTTTGCTTCAAAGGACACGAGATAACTCTTGAGGACAGATATGGGACTTGTTCACCACAGAGGCACACTCAGACTCTGTATTTCTGTCATAAATAATTCTTTATGACAAAATATACAGGACTCGGCATGCTACGTCTTGTGCTCATGCATTTTGTGCAGCAGTCCACACAGGAGAAGGCCTTATGGCTTTTTCTCAAATATAAGTCACAGCCAGCTCTGAACTTCTCAATTTGTGCACATGGATGAGGCAGAGCCTGCAGAAAACACAGCTGGACGAAGTATTTCTAACCTCCCCCTAGTGTAAATAATACAAAGAAACTCTACACATAAACTTACACAGTCTAAGTTTGAAGAAAGTAACAGTTAAGGAAAAAGCTCTGTCTAACCTGGCCAAAATAAGTACATCAAGGTATTACCTTGGTATTTTGAAGAGTGCCCTCATAGGGTGCAAATCAGCAAGGGGTGGATCTCCATCTCCCAGCTCTATTGCAGTAATACCCAGTGACCATGCATCACATCTGGCATCATAGGAGCTATCTAGCTGCTGCTCACAAGCAATCACCTGTTGGAACAAAAGACTGGAATGGTTACTGCATGTGCAAATTTAAGAGTACACCCACAGCTGAGGAAATCTCTTACAGGATAGAGATGCTCAGCGAAATCCACAGACCTGCAAGCTAAAGCATCCTGCAACTGAAAAAAAGCAATGCTTAAACTAGAGAAAGCAGGTGTCCATGAAAACCAGGTTCTCTGACCAGATGTTCCCACATCAGACAAAAGGGTGCAAATCCTTTGCCTTTTCAGCTGAAGGTGGCAAACTACATCCCATGCTTAGGGAAGTAGAAAGAAACTCTGCAATGTTAAACTCTTTTCTATGAATTATTCCTCCAAAATAACTAATGGAGATACACTGCTCTCTCTATGAAGTGAAACAAGTAGGAACTTCTGCTACAGTTGTCTCCTACATTGTCTCCTACAGGGTCCTTGTTCAGCCAAATCAGCCAATTTCAAGATGAAGCTATTTGTTCAACAATGCATTTGACACTGGATTACAGCAAATGGATTTGATTTCATGTATATTTCAGCTCATCCACAATGATGGATGAATCTAGAATGTTTCATGCCATTAGCTACGGGTCTAAACCAACATGAATGTTGCTAGCTACATGGCTAACCAATGTTTATGAATAGAGTATGTTTATAAAAACCCATGTATAAAGAGAGTAGTTTCATGTGCATGTAAATGCCTGTGCTGTGTGTGCACAAATACTGCAAGTGCATAGGCTCATTTATAACAGAATATCTTTCTTGCCTCAGCTTAAAATGTATCTTTGTATGCTTCAATTTCAGACCAGAAAAACCTCCAAAGATACGTAGTATCTTACGAATATTATATATATACACATATATGACTATATATATACACAATTATAGCACATCTTATTCATTCATAATAAACTTTTCCATTTCTTGCTGTCAGCTACAGGATATATAGCATTAAAAACTTTCCAGGTGTAGAAATCAAAAGATAAAAGCTATAATGTATTAAAAAATTACCCCCCTGGAATCCTTCCATCCATGGAGATATGACATACCTATAGTTTCAGAGCTTGGAGGGCTGAAAAGGGTTAACGGTAGTAGTCTCTCCTCTTTAAGATTTTAATAAGCAATTTAACATCTTGCTCTCTGGTTTTAACCTTGTAATTTCAAAAATAAACCCAATTTTAACTTAATCCTTGCAAACATGTAAGAAAAAAAAGTTGAAAACGCTATTTTAAAGGACACTGATATTTCATTTGGGAAACAGACCAGTGGTGAGGAAGAAAGACAAAGAGCAAGCAGAAATAGAGAATGCAACCCTTCAAGTACCAGTGACAGAATGTTTTGAAACACGAATCTAACCTCTGGAGCCATCCAGAATGGGGTGCCCACGGAGGTGTTCCGACGGAGGCGAGTGCTCGTCAGCTGGGCAGACACACCTGGAAGAATGAAGGGAAGCCATAATCAGAGCAACTGCTATTTCCATCCAAGGCAGCCCTTCTGAGTGTTGACATCCTCATCTTCATGCTATGACTTCCCCTACAGGCAAACCTCAGATACACCTGTCTGGCTGAGACCTCAAAGGTACTTAGCACTTCACCTGAAGTTCTCCACATCCTTCTTTTCCAGTGACTTGAGTAGGACTGGGATTTAGCCCCAAATGAGCACTTCATTAGTAATCTGGTTTATATATTTTGACTGGCTAATTACAATTTTCCTATATCCTGTTTTAGGAGAGCAGTAGAGCACTTTAGGGAAAAGAAAAAAAAAACAACAAAAAGAGTTCTGTACCTTCCACATATATATTTTTTTCTTCTAACGCTCAGTACTGATATTAGACCTCTGTTTCATTAATACATTTCAGGTCGAATGCTATAAAAGATACTTATCCTCATCTCTTAGCAGCCCTTTTATAAAAAAGAAACAACAAAACCTGAGAGATTCTTACAAAACCAGAAGTCTCTCCATGTTCAAAGCACACTCTCAAAGCAACAACAAATGCCTGCAAATCAGCTTTGTAACATGAACTGTAGTTTAGAGGAATTAACTATTTCAGGCCAAGAACTAGAATGTGAACTCTGAGGTCTGAAGATTACTTATGGTTTTAAATGAAAAGACACTGAAATACTAGGAATTCGAGTGGGAGATAGCACACTTCTGACCAGCTTGCCACCGATTTCCTTCCTTAAAAAACAAGTTCGTATTGGTTGGAAATATCTCTAGTGTGTGCAAAGGAAAGAGCACAACGCATGGAGAAAAACCACCCCTCAGCTAGCATGTCCTGGACTCTTGTGGATTTATGTCAACTGTGAGGACCACACATGGAGGAAAACTCCCACTCCACTAGCAAGTCCCAAACTGTTATGGATTTGAGTAACAGCCAACTATGAGGTCCACCACAGGCATAGTCTGAAGTGCCAATATCATGGATGGCAAGAGAGGTGCTGAGTTCTACACTTCTTCCAGTGTCTAAGACTGACACTGAAGCTCACTTAATCTGCCTTCATACGCATATCTGCTTCCTCTTCAAAAAAGTAAAAATACTGAGTTCCACTCTGTGAGTGCCATTTCTTTTTTCTGGAACCTATGAAGCTCCAGAGAGCACCATTGGCCAGTTTCAGCTCTGTATTGTCTGATTTGTACATGGGTGAACATATCTCCCTGAAAATTCTGCTGATGTTTCATAAAAAGAACAATTCACAGTAACTGCCCAGTGGAAATACTAACTAAATCTCTGCCTAGGCAGAATTTGATTGGTTTCTGTTTTTTTTAAGTAGTGGTCAAGAAACCATAAAGGGCTGGATCTGTTTTTCACTCTAAATCAATGTCTTCAGCTCTGATAGACAAAATATATCTGCATTTGCCTGCAACAGAAATGTACATAACTGCTGAAAATAAGGCAGCAAGAATGACCCTGCCTGTTCCTTTGAGACAAACACAACCCTTGGTTTTATGGCTGCCTCCCTCTAGTCTACTCCAGACTTGAGAAAGTAAAATCTCTTTATCTCTCCCTGCATGCAGAAAGCCCTATTCACACTGTTTACACCATGGAAAGTAGGTCAGTCTTAGCACAAAGTCCATCAGTCCTACTTCAGCTCAGCTAAGCACGGCTTTGTTTTTGGCACCTAAAGGAGTTGTCCGAGCTCCAGCTTTCAGCTGGTTGTTTCGATCCACGGCTGTTTCAAGCCCTCAGCGAAACACATCATTCAGAAAGCAAGGAGTAAGCACACATCACCACACATCTGTCACTGTTGCAGAGATGCCAACAGACATCATTATATGATCCTCGTTTTTGAAGGGAGAGGAAGCTACTCTTCCCTCTCTTTCTACGTGTTGTGGGAGTCCCCTGTGCTAAGGTCTTTTTTGTAGTCTTGGACAAGGAAAAGGGACTCAGATCTGCAGGCAAAGAAATTTTTATGATTCCATTGTCAGATATTCTAAATAATCACTGACTTTCTGTAGAGATAAGGAGAAAAATATAAAAGGAACATTAATGTGCACATTCTTTTCTGTCTGCACACTGTTGCTTTTTTTCTCTCTGAAATGTAATTATTAAACTGAAGGATATTTTCCTCCTCCCCCTTTTTTTACTTCAATAAAAAGCTGATTTAATTTAAATTGTTCACTACTACCTTCTTCAGGCTCTTGAGGTTTTTTGTGTGCTTTTTGTTTGTTTTGGGTTTTCATCGTTTTGCTCCTAGCAGTAAAGTGGCATTTCAGATTATGGAGCCTCGGTTTTATGACAAATGATATTTCCTGAGGCTCCTTCTGTGTATAGAGGAAATATGATGTCATTCCACACTTAGTAACATTTCTTCCAGCATTTCAGTAACCAGTCAAGCATGGAGCTGGCCAGCTTTTTTTAACTTGTGTATTTTCTAATAAACCCATCTTGCTCCTCCCCCTTCCCCTTCACTATTGCTTTGCTGCAAAATGAATCAAATATTCTCTAAAGAAAATCTAAAAATATGTTATAAAAGAGCGTTTCATCGCAAATGGTAAATCTTACGGAAGTGAAAAGCTTAATCAATAAGTGCATTAATAGTACCAATGCAGACCATACCCAAAAGAAAATATTGTTTTCCCCCTCTTTCTTTTTTAGGCATTAGTTTACTAACAAAACCTGGAAATTAGCAGACTTAAACCATGAATATTATTCGAGCTTTCATTGCAAAAACTGGCATATTGGAATAACATTGAAAGTAAAGCCACCTACTTCTGACCTTAGTACTCAGTAAAAGCAAAACAGCGCTGAAGTGAGCTCCCTATTATTAGGAAAGATTTGTCTCATAGTAGCACCCAATCTGAGCAGACACTGTTCTGATCTAAATTGGGAGGCTGTATAACATTGCTTTATGGTTATGTCCTGTGACAGAAGTATGCACATTTTACTGGTTGATGCTAAAGGGGGAATGGTGAGCCCTAGCAAATTGTACTAAATTCACATTCAGCACACAGCAGGGAGATTGCATTACCAACATGCTTGCCACTGCCTTTATACATAAAAACACAGACCCTGCCCCAAAAAAGCTTACATTTTAGCTATTACATTGCCTCTGACTACCTCTTTCATAACCTTTCTTCATTTCTCCCTTCAGTGTCTGCTTCCCAACCAAAAAATTCTCTTTGTGACCTTCCTTGGATTAAGAACCTGCAACCCAATCATTCCTCAAGCTAGTCTCTGGACCGAAAACTGTTCCCACTGTTAATCTGCAGATCTAAACAGGCTGAAATGCTTTGAATTATTTCCCAATATTTTTTTTCATCTCCTAGAGAAACAGATGCAAAGCAGCACCAGCATCTTACACTGCATTCCCCATAAGCCTGTTGACAGATATGTTTTGGCACTCCTGTTCCATGTTGTTTGCTGCAAAAAGCGGCCTCTCCTCCTTTGCTTCTCTGTACAATGGTGTGAAGACAATCCTTCATAAATAACTCCATCTGGAGACAACAGGTCCAATGGTTTAAGGTTTTCCTTTACCACCCTAAGCTCCACTTTGAGAAGAAGCCGCCATTCTTGTCAGGAAGCAGAGAGGGAAGTAGCTACTTCCCACAGAACAATGGTGGTGTCATAACTCCTCTGTAATTGCTGTTATCCTTGACAACGTCTCATTTCTTTGCTTCTTTCAGATTGTATTGGTGTAATGGTACATATACAGACAGGATAACTTCAGACAGATCAGCTAAAATGCTTACAAAATGATAAAAACATAATACACATAGTTCCTTCAAAATCCACAACAAAAGACAGCAGGGAAAGAACAAGATTAAAACAAAGCAATTTTGATAGTCCAAATGGCAAACACCAAAACACACGAGGTTGTAATTATATTGCACCGATGGCAGCATCCCCACTAAGATTGTAAAGGGAGACCAGAATGCTGATCCCAGGTTTAATTATTTAGAACAGATAGAAAGCAGAGAGGTATTTAATAGAAAATGTTACTAACAGGCCATAAGGATACACCTGTTTCAGAACATTTTTGAAACAATGTCAATGCTGAGAATTTCTTACAGGCAATCAACTGACCTCAAAACCAAGTTTTTAAACGAAAATAGCACAGAGGCAGTACTGTTTGTTCGGGTGAAATTTTGACAGAAAAAGACATGAGAACTTGGTGATAAGGGCTCGAATTACATCTAGAACTAAAATCAGGTTCTGACCAATAAGGTGGAATTAAAAATACAGGAAACAAAGTTGAAATGAAGAGTCAAAAAATTTTGACTTTTCAGCTGTATTTTATGTTGAAAGGTGTGTGTTATGTTATGCCATGTCATGTTATGCGTGTCATGAGGCATTTTCAGGATTATTTGCTCCATCACCTTCCCAGAGATCAAAGTGGAACTGACCAGCCTGTGGTTCTCTGAATGCTCCTTCTTGCTCTTCTTGAAGATAAAGAGTGACAATAGCTTCCTTCCAATCCTCAGAAACCTGCTCAGCCTAAAAGACCTTTCAAAGATTATCCAGAGTGGCCTTGCAATGACATGGACCAGCTCCCTCAGCACTCTTGGGTGCATCCCATCAGGTCCCATGGACTTGTGTATGTCCAATTAAATGCTCCCTAACCTAATCCAGACTTCCCCGCTGGTCTCACAGATCTGGGATTACTGAAATCTGACAACTAAAGACCATGGTAAAGAAGGCATTGAGTGCCTCTGCCTTTTATCACCACATCCCTGTCTTTACATGTTATTTTAATGCATGTAGTGTCTTAATGATGAAAATTAAAGTATCCCACTCAGGAAAACATGCACTGCAGATGCAAATCTTAAACATATCCAAAAGGTAACCAAGTGGTCCTTTACAACTCCAGGAAGATCAAAAGCTTAGGGATACAAGAAGACCATGCATATGAGCTGCCTGGAAAATTAAAAATCCATGGTGATTGCTACAAGCCAAGAGGCATGGAGTAAGAGTGGGATAAAAAATTGAATCTGTACTATAAAATATAGTGTGACATAAATGGAAACTAAGGGGAATCAAAGTCCAGTGGCTTTCACAGTAAACTCACCACAAAGATTAAAAACAAAGGAAAGGCATTTTTAGGCATATAAGGAACAAAATGAAAACCCTAAATCAAATACAGAATCATTACAAGGTACATATTGATAATAAAATAGTAAGCAGTGATTTAAAAAAAAAGCAGAACAGTTCACTACATCTATGAGATATATAATCTTTTTTAAACAAAAAGGTTCTAATACAGCGTCTTTCTTTAAGAAACTTGAGAACTTTTTCATAATACAGGAGGTTGTCAAGATGGTGTGGCAGTGTACTCAAGCTTCCCTTACTCTATGATTCTGATTGCACCCTTTCTTCATGGCCTCCAGTAGAGTAGGTGACCATGGGATGCTCTCCACATGCTCCTGACAGGTCAGTGCAGCACTGAGGCCAAGGATTCTAATCAAATCTCATGCTTCAGGGCCTCAGCTGGTTTCCTGAAAGGGCATGCACAGGAACATTTGTTTTCCTGATGCACAAGTGGCCAGATGTATTTAGATAGGAGAAGCAGCCTTCTCTGGAGCCTAAGGGATTTGTGCAGCTACACGCAACCTGGTGAAGTACGCTGGTGAGGAAAGTCGTCCTTTTTAGATGCTACCTTCCTACATATGAGGTTTCAAACTAACTGCCACTTTTGAGACCCAAAGCAGATTTTATTTTTTTTTGGTGTATGCATGGGAAAACCCTGGAGATTTTTCTCTTTGTTACGTGACATGGTGCTCCTGTTACAATCTGGGTTACTGGCAACATCTGTGCTGACGGACAGAATGCTTAAAATACATAAGGACTGGAATACTTCAGTACAAATGAGTAATTGGTTTCAACTTCCAGGTAAAAATCAATTGATTTTAGTATACACAGGTATGACTCATGAGAAAACCAACAACAAGTCTTTGCTGGCCAGAGAGGGATATTTTCTCACTTCATGTGTCTCTGGCATATGACACCAGCTTTCTGTGTCAAGCTTCTTTAATGTTTAAGCCATCAGTGACATCTTTATGTGCCTTAGAAGAAAATACTTGAAAGACCAAGTGTACAGCTTATCCTGGATACAGAATTTGGCCACATGACTTTTTTTTTTTTTTTTTTATTGGACAGCACAAAGGTTTTCATTCACACGCAGCCCATAAAATAAGTTTTTAGGGACTAAGCCTTCAACAAAGAATTAAACATTCAACAATGAAAATGTTCCACAGCTCAAGCCAATTCAATCCATCTTATCCCTGCTAACCCTAGTTTGAAAAATTTGGAATTATTACTACGATTGGGTTCAGAGCAGTTTGACAAGCTGCTCACGAAGAAAGCTTTCTTCAAAGTGTTCTACTTCTGTTGGCTTCTGACACAGACCCTTAGTAAATGGTTTTAGAAGCAATGCTGTGAATAACACACTATATGGTATGCAGAAATGACAACACAATAATAGTCTGGTTTTGAACTGAATCAGTGAAGCAGATAGCTTTATTATGATGCATGCTAGAATGACTAAGGCAAATACGAGCCTTGCTATGATTCATTGCTTGAAGTAAGCTAAGGGCGGAAAAAAATATTTTATTTTTAATACTTTCAAATTAAATTATTTTAATCAATTGTTTCATTTTTGCTGAATGATTCAGACAGCATTTATAGCTAATGCAGGGCAAGGAGAAAGAGATGCAATAGGATATTCTGACTACTCCAGAGTAAGTAAACTACAAGTCTGGAAAATTACTCAAGGTCATGTTGAGTTCCTCTTCAATGGTTCCTCCTTGCAGGACATGCGAGGCTGGGAACCATGATATATATTAAAAGGGACAGAGATTAAAATGTCCCTCCCCAAAATGTTCCAACAGTGATCCAAACCTGGATTAGTCACAATTGTCTTCTCAACCCATTCACTGAGCACAAGGTGGCTCTAGACTCCCAATCTACTGCAGCCCAAATTGTACTGTGTGCGTTTGCAGCACAGTCCTGGGAGCCTTCTCTCCCTCTTGTCCTGGGTTCAGCATTAGCAGCCATTTTTCTCCTTCTTAGTAGCTGATGCAGTGCTGTGGTTTTGACTTTCAGCCTGGGAACAGCGCTGATAACACTGATGTTCTTAGTTGCTGCTCAGTAATGTTTACTCTGACCAAGGACTTTCTGAGCCTCATGCTCTGCCACAGAGGAGGGGAAGTCGGGAGGAAGCAGAGACAGGACACCTGACCCAAACTAACCAAAGAAGTATTCCATACCACAGCACGTCATGCCCACTATATAAACTGGGAGCAGTTACCTGGAAGGGCAAGATCAGTGCTCTGGTCGGGCTGGGTATTGATCTGCGGGTGGTGAGGTGTTGTATTCTCTTCCCTTGTTATTCCCCTTATCATTATTATTATTGGTGGCAGCAGCAGTGGTTTGTGTTATACCTTAGTTACTGGAGTGTTCTTATCTCAACCCATGGGAGTTACATACTTTCGATTCTCCTCCCCATCCCTAAAGGAGCAGGGGGGAGGAAGGTGGAGGGAGTGAGAGAGTGGCTGTGTGGTTCTGAGTTACCAGCTGGGCTTAAGCCATGACACCTCTGAAGTGCCAGGTGCCACACAAGGCTTGATAGATTGATCTGTGATCAGTCAACAAACTGCATCTATCAAGTCTGTTCATGGTAGGGAGAGTCCATAGCACTGTGTCACAGCAAGGGAACAGAGCTGTGGTTCCCTCCCCACCCTCTGTCCCAAGATTTCAGATGCTTTCCCCACATGACCAGCAGAAAGCTCCTCATGCACCAGAAAATCAGGAGAGGTGAACAATTACACAGGTGGAACTATTAAGATACAGTCCTACTATGGACTCCTTAATTACTTTGAGATTGTCCCTATATTTTGGACATGCTCTACAGTGTAACTGATTTTACTAGCTCTCGCTTTGCCATTATAGCAGCTGCTGACACATCTATACTTCAAAAATTCTACCTGCAGAGTAGAGTCACAGAATACTAAGTATTTTGACCTGTATTTCTCTATGGGAATAGGCATGAATACAATGCAATAAAACATAACAAAAACATCTGTGCATCTGAACTTATGTTGATCAATTACTACTGATCACTACTAGTAGCAAAGCATCACTAACATCATTTGTAAGGAAGAGAAGTATTGGCAGAATTATTAAACAATCTTTCTAGGAGAAAAACCCCAACAAATTTATTTTATGAACTCAACTGAATCATGAAATGAACTTATTACTTTCACCTGTTATCATCTGAATGAAATTATGCATGCATTTTAAAGTAAAAATAAAGTTAATATAAAAATACACTACCAAAAAGAGTGCCATACAATTGGCTTGTTTCAACAAATTGCAAGTAGCAATTATAAGAAGGCCACCCAGAACTGCCAGCATTAGCATCGCCTTAACTTTGGATGACTTCAAGTAGCTTTAAAAGAATGATCATTCTCTCCATAACAAAATAATAACCCTATTACATTCCAACCACAAAAGCTAACCTCTGTCTACCTGCAGTTTCCAAAGTACATGGAAGAACTAGTTCAAGTATTGAACAAAGTAATGTCAGTTTTCAGTATGTCTAAATACAGCAATACAGTATTCCCTCCCCCAATTCGTATTAAATGCCTAGTTGACTCAGGCTACTACACATTCATGATAAAACTGTGCTAGCTACATGCAAAGTGTGATATCTGAAACTGCATTTGGAATGCCAAGACAACATTTACATGCAACTTTTACATCAAATACTTGATGTAAAACAAAAGCAGAAAAAATGCAAACTGAGCACGGTTGAAGTACAAAAGTCAACTTACCTTCACTATATATTCCATGAATGTTACAATACATATTTTACTTCTGCAATCTCTCTATCCACAGTATTAAAGGAACCATCGAAGCCATTATTCAATTAACTGCATGCAGAACAGCTTGCAATTTTCCACCATCCACCAGCAGCAGTGAGATTGCATTACCTTCTTTCCATATCTTCCACTGGAACCCAGCTTTACCTACAAACCCCCCTTTGATCTTTCCTGCGTATTTCTTATTCAGAGACTAATGATGAAGAATTTTGGATACCATTAATGAAGAAGAAACTAAAAATAGACAGCGCCAATCCTTTTCTATATCTGCTTTTCTACATTGATAGTCAGGCAAACTGGGGAGAATCACTTCTATATCTGCTTTTCTACATTGATAGTCAGGCAAACTGGGGAGAATCACGGGGATTCTTGTGGTTAAAAATTGGCTTGAATTCCAAAGATTTAATGAGTCCTCCAACTTTTTATTTTCATTATGGGAACTTGATTATTTCTAATATCCATTTACATGTCTGACTTCTTGAATATTTCTAATATTTATTGAGATATTGAGATGGCTGACTTGGTTTTTATTTTTCCTATGACTTTTCTTGGTAATAATGTCAACAGTCTAATTACATGTGGCAAGGAAGCATGTTTTAATTAGATGCCTAGAAGGAGATGGCCTTTAGCAAGGAACAGTACTGCTGGAAAGCTATGCATTTGCCTAAGTGATGGAGTACAATCTATACTTACATTTTTTTGTGGGCATTTCCAAGACAACAGCTGCTCATCAAGAGATATTTCTTGTCTGTGGCAGCGGTCTTCAGCAGTCCCTTAAGAAGTATGAGCTACCTGTGCCCTTGTTCAGACTGTCAGCCTACAAGGCTAACCCTCAAAAAACACAGCTGAAGAGGAATTTTCCATCAGCATTACACTCTCCTGTTTTTAGCTAAAAGAATGACTTGCAACATAACTCTAGATGTTTCAAAACTTTTAGTGGAAAAGTGGTTCTTTCCTCCAGGAGTTCCCCACATCAGCAACATGTCTAGTTTGCTGATAGGGAGTCATGTTCTATAGGATCTTCTTCTTTCAGTAGCATGTAAGTGTGAAAAGCTCTGGGTTTTAAGCTTTCAGGCTCACTGCAATAGTAGTGGATTTCAGAAACACGTCAGATCTTTCAAAATGAAATGTCACTTGGACTTTTTCAGACCAAAGATAAAATAATAAAAATAATAATACAGCTAAGTTTCTCCCATTTTCAAACAGCACATTATTTGACATCTCAGAATTTCCAAATGGGAATTGCGTCTTAGACTAATATTTTTTAATACACGAAAGGCCCTGTGCAGCATCCCGATTTCAAGAAAAGAAATTGAATTGAGAGGGACTATTCAAAGAAGCAAATATTTGTCAGCATAAGCAGATGTTATACACTTGGCTCCCTATGAAATGGGCTACACACTGTAAGATGTAGATGAATATATGAATTTTGATTACAGATGAGGTGTTCTATGTGTGCCAGTGACTTCAGGCCAATTTTTTAACTGATGAAACAAGGTCAGACACTGAAAGATATTTAGGCAGTAAAAGCTGCAGACTGATTTGTCACAAGACTTTCAATAGGTATCTAGCATTAAAGTAATTTACATTTACATGCTAGAAATTTTTGAAAATTTTAGTAGGTGTTTTTCTGCACTTTTAGTGGTAAAATTTCTTTTCAATCTAGCTCTTTAACATCAATCCACAACATTCAACCAGACTGCTGAGAAACAGATGTAATAGACTTCCTTCCCAGAACACTAACAAGCAATTGTGAATATAATTAAGAATATTTATAAAATGGGAATTTAGTTCACTTTGCTTGCCTCCAACCCTTTTTATACAATATATTATACAGCTGTCTCCCTTTAAAGTGTTGCAGGGAATTTAATGTAAATCTACATTTTTCCACCAAGTCTCTTATCCTATACTGAAAACATAGCAGCTACACTTGAATTATAGTGCAGCTATTTGTTATTTGTATTGATGCGATAGAGGACACTCCTTGCTTAGAGCATAATTGCTGCAATTCTCAGGCATAACATCCTTCTCCAAAGGTTTTTTACCAGAACAACAGCTAATTCCCACAAATGTTGAGGTAGCAAAACAGCCTTCAGTCAACCTTCTCTCATAAGGAAAATACAAACTTTTAATATATCTAGAAGTTACATGAATTCAGGGTCTGAATCTGTGATCATGGGATGCTTAGGGTAGATCCCCTTGATTGCTGCTCATTATCTGTAGTAAAAAAAGACTGACTTTGTTTATCTTTGCCAATTTAAGTTATCGTACTGGATGGATGTGAGGAGAGAGGATGCTTCCATCATAACAGCATTTCAAACTTTTTGTGGCTTGGACAGTTTAAACTAAAACTTCTATCTGGCAATACCTTTATAAGTAATTGAGCTCCAGATGCATTGGTGTGGAGACATTATAAACTCATTTACTTGATTTCATGATTAATGTCAACAGGGATTGAGTGCTTCTTAGATATGAGACTATTACTGGGGTAATTAAGCAATATTACAGCAGAATTTTAAGGGAAAGCAAAAATTTCACTCTTCAAACCAATCTGGGTGGGGCACTGCCACAGTATTCTTTCAAAGTCTTTCTCATCTTTTTAACTACCAATACCTCTATTAAGGGCAAACAGTTCAGACTGTTAGCCTCAATTTCGGCAAAGCTTTTCCACACACTTCCTCTGCTACCTCAAGCAGATCAGTCTCTCAAAGTTTCAGATCCCCAACTTTTAACTGCGAATTATAGTAATTTACTTCCTCATTAGAGTGTTGTGAAGGCCATCCGTTACAGGCTGTAATGTCTCCAGAAACTGTGGCCACAGCATACACAAATACCTATGACACAACAACCATAAAGCAACGTGTATAAACTGTGTCACAAAACGAAGCTTCTGGAAAGCCAGTACTGCTGTGTAAGAAAGGACTCAGAATGGTGGTACTCTACACCATCAAGTCCAAAGAGTACAGAAAGAACAAAGGAAAGTAAAGCTATTTACAAAGGTGATTTAATTCAATGAAAGTTAACTGTTCTTTCATTTATGACTCTAAAAAAGTTCCTAACTGTACTTTAATTAAAAAAAAAAGACAAAAAAAAAAAAAAGACACAAGTGCAAATTGTATTACCACACAACACATACAGACTGAGGATAGGTCTTTTTCTAGTATTGTGCTCCATAAGGCACTTCACAGATCCATCTTTCAAATACATGTTTTATGCACCTGTTGTCATGAAAATCACCTTAGAGAGTACCAGGAGAGGAGAACAAAGTGTGCTTCAGGAACACCTCATCATCAACCAGCATGGGGGAGAATGGCACAGACAAAATTATCTTGGGAATGGCTCACTTCCTTTGTCAAGTGTGTTTGGTGGTTGAAGAGGTCCTTAATCCACTGCCTCTGCTCCCCTCCTCACAACAGAAAAGCTGTGTGCATGCTAAAAAGGCCACGGTGGTTATTTGGGTTGCGTTTGTTTGCTTGCTTGGCCCCACATAATATTTGGTTCAACCTAAACAAAAAAATTTGTTCCACTGAATATTAACTGGAAGAAAATGGGATTGTGCCTCCATCTCTATCTCCTTCTGCAGCCTGCAGATATACAGGCTTATATATTAAAGGATGGCTATGAGTTTCAGTCCCTGATCCAATAAATGTTTATGTACAACACTCTATAGCAGTGCCAACATGAGAGGTTTTGATCAACTCACATTCCCAGCTTAAAAATACTCTTGGAATATGATTAATGTGGGTTTAAATCCTCTTAAGTAGGAGACACAAACCTTCCAAATCTCAGGTGAATACTTTAAACATCAGCCTGAAGGGTGAATGGTATGTCTTCCACGATCATTTTGTGAAGACTGTATAATTTTTTCTTATTTAACTACCCATTATTGGCTTCATACTGTGCTTTGTTTTTCTGTGGGGTTTTTTGGGGGGGGCGAAAAAGACAGGGAAAATATCTTTCTATTTCTTCCTAAGTTAAGGTGCAGTTTCTATATTCATTATCCTGTGAGATGAAGGACTGCAGATACTACAGGCCCCTCCTCGACCCACATAAGTGTGTGTGTGTGTGTTTGTTTCTTGTGCATGTTCTCATCTGTGCTTTGGAATCACAATTTTCCCCACAAGATTTTAAGGTTATTTTTCAATTACAGCCTTAGCAGCAGACTGCAGTAACTGGGGAATAAAGAATTCAGGTCCTCATCCCTACATCTTGTATGTTTTGACATCTGCGTAAGTGAGTTAATTTTCAGAAACATTGATCCTCCACAGCTCTAATTGCCTTCAGCACCTTAAAAAAAATAGTATACACAATACATTAAAAACCTGTGAGCAAAAATATTGATTTTGCCTCACATTCAACTTCCAGACTATCAGAAAATACTAGAAAGTGTACAGAAGATAATTTAGGAAGTCTGAAGGCTTTTCAATAGAACATTTTATCTGATAAATAAAACAGTGAACAAAAATACATGAATCTTCAGAAGAATAAGTAACCCTAATAATTGTGGGGATTATAAATGTGAAGTAATAAGAGTTACATAAATACAGCCTACTGGCAGGAAGACGCTATAGCAATGGGAGTTAAAATCCCATGATTAGTTTAAACAACTGTCATGTATCAGTTGAATAAATCTTATTAAAAAAAAAATTGGAGGGTAAAGGAAAATTTTCAGATTTTCCATCTTTTGAATTGAATCATATTTACAATTTGTCTGCTATGCTGTGAAGTAGTTACCAATAAACTGAATTTAAGCATCAGAAGACAGTGTGCTACCAGGGGATAACAGTTCATAATACTAAACATTGTTATTTTTTTATACCCCCCCTTATATGGAACAGCAGTCAATACACATTTAAGGCAAATCACTGTGGTATGGCTGATAAGCAACAGGTTGCATCTACTTACCTGTGTGTCTGCTTTTCCCTTTTGGTGGTGAAACCAGACGATAACATTCAAAAATCACTTTAGGCCTAACAGACTTGAACAGATCCTTTTCACTTCATGCCAGTTCATAGGTTTAGACTTGCCAGAAATAATCTGTTAGTCTTCCCAGACTTTGGAAAGTGGGGATTACCTATGCAATATCTCCCCCTCTACTGCTTTCTCGCAGTATCTCTTGTTTTGTTTCAAATCACGCTAATGAAGTATATGTGACTGAGGTGAAGCTCATACATTCTTCACAAGATCTAGTAAGTTCTAAGTCTTCTCATATATAACAGGATGCTTTTCCCAATCAGCTTCTTATTTCACTGAAACAGCCCATGGTCCTGAAGGAACTAAGTACCAACCTTATTTGAACTCCATTAACTAACTTTGCCATTTCACTCACTGCGTCTGCCCCAAAGCACTTGGCACTTACTATCTCCAAATTAAAGCTTCTATTTGTTAGCCATGCTATCAAAACAGCTGTTAGCAAAATTGCTGGAAACCCCAAAGTCTCTGAGTATTTTATTTCTATCAAGTTAGAAAATAACTTATCCAAGCAATTTTTAACAAAGAACTCAAAAACTTACTAAAAACATAATTAATCCTTTCTGATTTATTTTGTTTTCCATACTTCACATGTACAACATTAGTTGTATATATAAGTAATAATAACTTACCAAAATCCACAAGCTTGACTCCTCCTTCAGTGGTCAAAAGGATATTATTTCCCTTAATATCACGGTGGATAGTTTTGTTTTCATGCAAATGCTGAAGTCCCTGAAAGATGAGATGCAAACATGAACTTTCTACTAACACTTCTGCCCTCTATACTACAAAACAGAAACAAAAAAGTAGCAGAAAAGTATGGAAACCCATAAAGCAGAAGGGTTTGGTTTTTTTTTTTAATCTAAAACCACAGAGATGTCATTCTTACTGGACAGAAAAAAAACACTTAGCACACCATAAAGAATAGATATTTTTTGATTAGCCCACTTTATGCCAAGTAGAAGTTTAAAGATGAAAGCAGGAAAAAAGCACGATAAATCTACATTCTATATGACATTATATGAGTATATATTCAAAGAAAACTGCTAAGGCCAAAATTCCACTGCAGAATATCAAATTCTGGTTAAAAGAAAATGAAAAATAATGACACTTGATCCTGATCAGCAAAAAAAAAAAAAAAAAAAAGTATTCTTATAGTAGTGCTTGAATTCACTCTATCTGTTGATAATTTTGCTATAACAATATTTCAGATACAGACATAAGAAAATGAACAGTATCTGGGGCATATTTCTGCTATTTCTCAAAAGCAAAGCAATTTTGATGCAGAACTGTGTTTACTGAGAAAATTAAACAGTGGCCAGATATAAATTTTCATTCTCTTAATAAAGAAACAGACTAATTCTTCTTCACCTTGCTTGTTCAAAAAGAACCATCTGAATTACACGTTACATTGATTTCATTAAACACTGCTATAATACAAGATAGTGAGCCGTGTCAGTGAAGACATGATCTTCATTTATTTAAAGAAAAAATATGAGCTGAATACTGACAGTCCTTTCACTAAGAGCTTATCTTACCATCAGAGCTTCATGTAAAATGTAAGCAATTATAAGTTCATTCATCCTTTCACCTCTCTTCAGAAATCCTTTCACAAGATCAGTCACGGATCCTCCATTGCACAGCTACAAAACATGAGGGAAATATAAGAAGGGATTAAGAATGTTGGAGTAGCCACCTGGTTTTAGTTTTCAGTGGGGTTTGTATTTGTAGCCAAATGAGCTCCTGTTAAACTGGCAAACCACAAACTGTCCTCATTGTTGCAGCGTTTCTTGCTGAAAACGGACTGTGAGCAATCCAGACAACTGCTTGACATTTGTAAAGTAGTGAACCAAAGGCTGTGAGGCCCTGCTTGGAGGTTACTAAAGGATGTGTAGAGCTTACTATAGGTCGCGTACGTGCAGAAGGCTTTGAGAAAGTTGGCACGGACGGTTGTTAAGAGGGATGCGTACGAAGGAACTGATAGCTGTGTCCTTGAAACCATCCGCTGTTGTGGCTGCAGCCTGGGAATCACTTACTATTGTAACAACCAATCATAAAACCGTTGCTAACACTTGGCTAAAGAATGTAACCAATCAGATGTTATTGAATGTTCTAGTCTTCTGAGGCTTTTTCTATAAAAGACGCTGCTTGCCTGCAATAAATTGTCAACGCTTGATCATATTGGTCAGAGTTCGTTGCTGTTATCTCCCGCAATTGGCGCCCGAACAAGGGACTGCAGGCAGTCCAGGGGACCCGCAGATCTGTCCCCTGAGAGCTGGTCATACGGTGAAGATCAGTGCAAATTTGAGGGTGGAAGGTCCGGTCGAAATTAAACCATCAACAGCAACTGTGGATGACGGGGTGATGCGCGCATCTGTAGAACTACGGGTTCTGCAATAAATCCACTTCAACAGGCAAGTGGCGGCTGGGGAGGAATGAGGGCCACTATAATGAAAGATGAGGTAGCAGTCCTGCAGATCCTCCAACACATCCTCTCTAAGAGAGGGATTAAATATGAAGAAGCCACCCTTAAAGGGTTGTTGCAATGGAGCAAAGATAAAGGGTTATTAAATGGTGTGGATACTGCTTTTGAACCCTCCACTTGGGAGGCTATAGGAGTTAGATTATGGGACACTGTCAGTAATGGTGGTAAAGCGGGAAAGGAAACATGTAACTATTCCACGTTATGGAAGCTCATTCGTGAGATTTTGCGAGCGATGAAGTCGGAACAAGCTGCAGTAGTCTCTGCTAGTAGTGCTCTTTCCCTGTCTCCGTCAGAAAGTCCCGGCGACCCAGAAGCTGAGTCAGTTGGCGTTTCAAACCCAACAGACCACATAAAACCACCCCTGCCAGCTTCGGCCGATCATGCAGCGAGTCCAAACCCCGACAAAAGTCATGATGATACAGTCTCTCCGTGAAGGGAAATCGAGAAAAGGGGGGTGGCATGTCAGTCAACGAAAATGAGCTATCCACCTTTACCGGCTACTCCTGGGGAGTCAGGAGATAGTGAAGCCCAGCGCCACCCTCCTCCCCCGAACCTTGCCACTACAGCTGCGAAAACTGACGACAGGAATGAGGGCAATCCTTTTGCCCTGAGCTCTGTTAATCCCGAGAAAGAGCCTACTCTCAGATCACCAGAAACCTGCGGAGAAAAATGTTTTAATTGCACTTGATAATGCTGAAACTCCTGAACACAGACTGCTGTTGCTGCTCCTGAGATTCTGATGCCTGATAATTTTGATGTTCACCAGGACAGTCCTTTTGACCCCGTGCCTGTTAATCTGGTAAAAGACCCTGATTTATATCCGTAAAGGGAGAAGCCAGATGGGTGGGGGGTGCCGATGTATTGCGTGTTTTCATAGTGGTGTATGTGCCGGATCAAAACCTACAGTGAGAAGGTCTCTCGTATGCTCTTATCAAAGATATCAGGCAAACGGTGATATGCAACTCATTTTACATAGTCCCTCTGTGATATTCATATGGTAAATGTTGGCAAATATAAGTATGTTCATGTTTCTACCGACCCTTGCAGACCTTTATAGATACTGCTGGCCACTTCTTCTGATGCAGACTGGCCACCTGCGTCGGAATGAGTGTGCATTTTAGTCAGTATAAAAGCCCAAGCCTCATGCGATGTGAGGGAGGCAGAGCCTCCGCGGGGACGCCCGCTGAGATTGAGCCTGCCACCTTGCACTGCGGTGATGCCGCTCTGAGCTGGTTTTTTCAATTGTCTTCACAGGGTCGTTGCACCACGTTTTGTACCTGTGACCATGTGGTGAGAGTAATGATTATATGTATTTTGTGTGTTAAATATTGTGTTTGTATGGAGTGTGTTTGTGGGATCCCATGTGTGTGTGTTGAGGGCAGACGATGGTCTGTGTTCTTATTTGTCATCTAGTTTATGTAAAAGTTTTTAATAGATAAGAAAGGGTTAATACAAAAATGCTGTTGCCGGCAGGTATTTATGGCTGCTGCTCAGCAGGCAGGCAGCTGTAGCTGCTGCTGGGCAGACAGGTGTTTGCAGCTGCTGTGGGGAAGTCCTGCTTAGTGTGTTTAAGGTAACCTAGAGGTGAATCCAAGATTTTGAAACACAAACTGCTAACAGAAAAAGCCAGAGCGATAGCGCAACCACAAGCTTTACCAACCTCCACCCAAACAGCATCAGGGTGGCAGAGAAAACTTCTTGTCGGTTAACACAATGCTGGTTTTAGTGGTAATACGTATGTGATTTGGAAGCATGTGAAAGTACTTCACGATGTCTATCAGAATGATAAGATTTCTTGGTTAGATGCCCTTCTTATATCTTGGGGTTTTAATGGTTGGTTCACATCTCTGATAAAAGGTATTGAAATGATTTTAGTAATAGTCTTGACCATAGTTATGAATACACCTTGTATTTTGCAACGTATTCATGATATGATCGAAAAATCGGTAAAACAGCTTTGGCTAAAAAAAAATAAAAGGGGGAAAGATGTGGATAATTTCTTGTTAGAGAATGGACATATGCCTGCTCTGAGTAAAAGCAACTATGTGCAGCTGGCCATGTAGCAGGGGTAACTCCTGGTTACCTCTGTGCAGCCGACCGTGTAAAAGAAGTAACTCCCAGACAGCTAATGAATCAAGAATGCAGGCCTAGAAGATAACAAGGAGCTAAGATAAAAAGGTTGTTAAATTGGGCTGTAAATCTTGCTTGCTTATAAAAACCACACTTTAGGTTCTCATGAAACATGTTAACCAATAGTATGCCTGTTGCTAAGTTTATGTAACCAATCATAGATAGTGTACGCCATGTAGTTTGCTTCTGAAGCTGCTTCACATTCCTGTTTCATCAGAATGCCTTTGCTTTAAGGAACCATTTTAACCTGGCTTACTTCTCAAGAACTGATAACCTACGGGAGGGGGTATATTTGTGTCCTCCTATCTACAGGTCTATGGCGGCTACCTGCAAAGTTTGTCAAGCCTTGCCATGAGCTGGACAGATGACTGGAAAAGCCCAATGCCTCAGCTACAGGAGCTGACTGTAAATATCCTGAGCAGAATGAGATAGAGGAAGAGAGAAAGGAATGACTGCAAAACATCACTTAGGAGCAACTGAAAAGTAACAGCTTGAATATGTGTGCTTGTAAAGTAGCTAGTATTAGAGGCTGTGATTTTGTGTATAAAACCACCTGTAGTTACTAGCCAGTTGCTAATAAGAAACTACACCTTCTATTGTATGGATTTGTCACTTATAAAACAGATGTCAGAGCATGAAAATTTGCAGTAGCTGCTAGAAAATGCTAAGGCAAAAGATAGAAAGATTCTAATACAATAATAGTGTTATAGAAAGATTCTAATACGATAATAGTGTTATAAAACAGGCAATGGAACAAATTGAGAGAGTGAGAGAACCTCACTGCCTCTGGCATCTTCAACATGCTGCTGCACCCTGTGGTATACAAACTGCTAATGTACATCTGTATGTGCTTTACCATAGTAGTAACTTGTTACTGAATGAAGCAGGTGAAACTCTGCGTTGACAATGAGATGCAAGGACTGAGGTTGGCCAAATACTTCCTATCACAGTCAAGGGCAAGACTGGGTTGGCCTCTGTGTTTGCCACCAAGAAGAACCTTTAGCTCCGCTGTTGGCTGCAACCCAGCAGGCGCTGAGTGGTGGAGACGCATGCCATGCCAGACCTTGATGTGAGGGAGTCTCCACTGACACCTTTTCAATAGCAATCTGGGCCACAGCACAAACTGGTGAAACTACTAAACATGTATTAAAACACTTATATGGTTGTTTTGCAGCTATGGGGGTCCCTAGATACATTAAAATGGATAATGGTCCTGCCTATATTGCAAAACAATTTACACATAATCAGTGAGGTATCCAACATATTACCAGTATTCCACATTCACCCACCGGTCAAGCTGTTACTAAGTGTGCTCATTCTACCCAAAAATCTCTTCTCTTAAAACAAAAAGGGGGAGAGATGCTCCACCTACGGAAAGATTGGCCAAAGTATTGTATGTTTTGAACTATTTGCGATTAGCAGGGGACAGAAATGAACCACCTATGGTTACTCATGGACTAGCTTTGCAGTCAGGAGTAACAAATAATAAAACAGAGAAAATCCTAGTTCAGTATAAAGATTTAAATTCAGGACAATGGAAAGGTCCCACAGAGGTTAAATTAACAGGTAAAGGATATATGTGTTTACTTACAGATAAAGGACTTCAATGGATACCTGCTCGATGGGTCAAGCCGTGGAAAGACTATGTGGATTCAGCAGAACAACTCCCTTGACAATCATTATGTGGACTTTAGCTATTGGGGAATCATGGATTTTAAATCAGCCAAAAACTAATGTATGGGTAACTTCAGCAAATGTTACAGGTCAAGATACTTTGTATTTAGTAACATCGTCTCCAGAAGACCCATTCAGGACTTGTTTGGCAGGTGTTCCTGTGGATGAGTGGCCTATCCCACCGGCGCAACAAGGCCCTACACAGAAGACGGGAAGGGTAGATGCCTGGGATGGCTGAATCTCTTATCTTCCAATAAGAATTCTAGAGCCACAGGAACTAGAGTTGCTCGGATCTGTAAAAATGGATTATTGCTTGTATTTTAACTATACTGGGAAAAATCAGTCACAAGCACAGTGGGTTAATGCCACCCTCTCAGTGTATAATAATCACAGCTTTTGGTGTAACTATACTTCTCCTAACATATCTAAAGCCGCTAACAAACCCACTAACTTGCCTAACGGTTACTTCTTAGTCTGTGGAGATCGTGCCTGGCCAGGGGTTCCCTCCCACATTAAAGGAGGTCCATGTAGCTTGGGACGACTAACCCTACTAATGCCAAACCACTCACAACTTTTACAGATTAGACGCAGATACAATAACTGCAAAGAGAGAAGCTTGCATGCCTTTACTAAATCATGTGATGACAATGTTGTATTTCGGAATACAGCAGAACGTGTTTTTTCACGTATTGTTCCTTCAGTCAGCACTGCTCAAGCACTAACCACTCTAAATAAGCTAGGATGCTGGCTTGCAAAACAAACTAATGCTACTTCTGAAGCTTTAAGTGGTCTTCTCCTAGATGTGAATAACGTAAGACACGCTACTCTACAGAACAGAGCAGCAATTGATTTTTTACTATTAGCTCAAGGTCATGGCTGTGAAGACTTTGAAGGAATGTGTTGTATGAATCTTTCTGATCATTCTGAATCTGTACACAAAAGTATTCAAATCTTAAAAAATGGAGTACAGAAATTACAATTAAACTCAGAATGGAATTGGTTTCAGAAATTACTACAAGGATGGGGAATTAGTGGCTGGTTGGGAACACTAATTAAGCAAGGTCTATCGATTATGATAACATTGGTTGTTATTGTCTTAATTCTTTGCTGTTTATGGAAGTGCATTGTAAAAATGCTATCTCGTGCTGTAAGTCAGGTCTGGATTGCTCAGAAACAAAAAGAGGGAATTGTTGCAGCGTTTCTTGCTGAAAACGGACTGTGAGCAATCCAGACAACTGCTTGACATTTGTAAAGTAGTGAACCAAAGGCTGTGAGGCCCTGCTTGGAGGTTACTAAAGGATGTGTAGAGCTTACCATAGGTCACGTACATGCAGAAAGCTTTGAGAAAGTTGGCATGGACGGTTGTTAAGAGGGATGCGTACGAAGGAACTGATAGCTGTGTCCTTGAAACCATCCGCTGTTGTGGCCGCAGCCTGAGAATCACTTACTATTGTAACAACCAATCATAAAACCGTTGCTAACACTTGGCTAAAGAATGTAACCAATCAGATGTTATTGAATGTTCTAGTCTTCTGAGGCTTTTTCTAGAAAAGACGCTGCTTGCCTGCAATAAATTGTCAACACTTGATCATATTGGTCAGAGTTTGTTGCTGTTATCTCCCGCACCTCATGTCTACCATTTGTACAAACCACATACACAGCAACTTCTGCTATTTTTTTCCACTATTTTCTGCATTTAATTATTCTTGCCCAAATACAAATACAGCATTCTGTATCTTTGTTTTCCTATATACACTATTGTTTTTCACTGAAACAGAAGTAGCTTATAGTGCGATAATTTTGCTTCAAAGGCATGTTCTGTGGGGCATGCCAGTTGTGTCTTACATCATCATGTGCAACTAACCAGCAATGCATCGATTACTACTGCATTGATTCTCAGGTACAAAAGCCACATACAAAATAGAATGGATTTAAAGACAGGCAGCAGAAAAATTCTCCCAATAGGAAAACACTCAAAGGGGAAAGACTCCCTCTTTGCCAAGCAGCACTTAATTCTTAGTGTAGAAGGATGTTATACACAAGGGATGGGCACCATGGAAGATGATGAAAGCACCATGGAAAGGTAGGTCTCAACTCCCACTGAAACAAGGTGGGCCAGGGGTGTAAGACTAATTATAGCCACTGTAGCATCAACCATGTCAGCTTCTTGTTCTAGATGCAGAACCGCAATCTACTCTGGATAATAGTTTCTCCTGTCCAAGGTCCAGTTAGACTCCCATGTCCTGTCCCACCTACACAGGAAGCAGAGGTTTGGCCTTGCTCCCTAAAAAGATCAGTGCACCCACATCATAGAATCATAGAACAGTTAGGGTTGGAAAGGACCTTAAGATCCTCTAGTTCCAACCCCCCTGCCATGGGCAGGGACACCTCACACTAAACCATGCCACACAAGGCTTTGTCCAACCCGGCCTTGAACACCACCAGCGATGGAGCATTCACAGCTTCCCTACACAACCCATTCCAGTGCCTCATCACCCTTACAGGAAAGAATTTCTTCCTCATATCCAATCTAAACTTCCCCTGTTTAAGTTTGAACCCATTACCCCTTGTCCTATCACTACAGTCCCTAATGAAGAGTCCTTCCCCAGCATCCCTATAGGCTCTCTTCAGATACTGGAAGGCTCCTATGAGGTCTCCACGCTGCCTTCTCTTCTCCAGGCTGAACAGACCCAATTTTCTCATCCTATCTTCGTACAGGAGGTGCTCCAGCCCCCGGATCATCCTCGTGGCACCAACAGATTAGTTTAGACCTGCAATATTTCATATGCTCATCTTTATCACTTACAGTTTTTCCAGAGGAAGAAGCAACAGTGTCTCTTTAGCAGCTAACTCTGTAGCAGTTACACACCCACAAAGAAGAAAATGGTACTTAAGCCCTTAAACGATCCATAATGCAACTAATACTCATTGACATTACCTCTGTAAAGGAGCAGCTGCTTCCAATAGAACAGTGAAATAAATTGTAAGTTAAATATTACATCATCCAGTGGCTTTTCAAATGACAATAAATACTCAGGTGCAACATTTTACCAGTGCAGCACAAAACAGTAATTCCTTTTTGACCACACATTTCGAAGTCTATTCAGATTAAGGGCATAATTAATCAATAAAACCTGTCAACTGCAGAATTCCAGGCATCAGATTCTCCTTACATGATGTTTTTAATCTGTTTTTCTGTACCTCTACATTTTTTCTGTGCTGCAATTACAGAAAGACTTGCATCTTACTGAAAAAGCATTTCATAGCCCTTTGTACCCAAACATTACAAGAATTTTCTGACTACCTTTAGAACCTCTGGGTTGCATTGAACTTGCAGCACAAGAATGGCCCCACAAAAACTATTTCATACTTAAGTCTTGTTGAAAGATGTGTCCTGCATCAGCTCAATGAAGGCACTGGCCTGATAGATGCCAAGCTCTACAACAACAATCTTAGAACTCTCTTAATCTCATCCTTACTTCGGTGGGACAACAGGCGTGCTTAGAGAGGGAAGAATTAGCATGCTTAAATGATGAGATTAAGCACTTCGCTGGATCAGGGTCAGATTCCCAAGCAGGATTTAATTTACTGTCTTTAGTCATGCTGGTCTGCCTTCTCCATTGACTTTTTCTAGTTACGATTTTTTTTTCTACAATGACATTATCCTCCCTGGGTCTCTATTGTTTTAACTTTGTGACATCAGTGACATGTTTAATCAAGCCAATGGATGATGACAATTCTAGTTAATCTAATGTATTTGCATTTCAGGGTACTGAAACTCTTTCACAAGTGACAAACCACTTGTGAAACAAATTACATATATGATACTCTTAAAACCATTTTTTCTTCATTATCTAGTATTAAAAATGTGCTTCTTACAGGTGGATATTCTTTTGCTTTCTTTACAGAGTGGGATATCTGCTAGTCTTTCTGTTCAAGGTAAAGAAAACTAAACCAGAAAGGAATATATTCTTTTTCTAGGTAGGAGAAGGAAGAAACTGTAGCCCAGAAATTACCTTCTTCAATGTTTAGGCATTAAAAGCAAGACTGAATTTGTTTGCCTTGGTCAGCAGTGTTGGTTTTTTTTTCTTAAACATGTTGCTTTAAACAATTTTTTTATCCCCCTTATAAGATACAAATCCCTATTAGAAGATAAATATCAGTATTGTAAGATAAAACTTAACTAAAATATGAGGTTATTTTTCTACAGGCTAAACAAGTCCTCATGGGTAAAATGTTGCATCTGGTCTCATTTCCTATTTCTACTGTCTATTTTTCTGCAGGCGAAGCTGCCACATGTCCCTATAGCTATGCACTTGACCAAAGTTCAAACGGTGACTCTTTCTCCTGACTCTGGCTATCAAATTGCATGTGTGTTCAATGCAAGCTTATCATACACACCTCAAAAAGTCCCTCTCCTAACAGGAGGAAAAAAAAAAAAAAGATGATACTCCTGCCTGATGCAGTACTGGACCATATTTGATTGAGAATCTGAGTAGACAGGGCAATACATTACTCTTGGGGATGCTGACTAGGATCTAGTTCATGACTTAAGAACTTAAAGGGGAAAAAAAATCCCTAAACCATAAAAAAAAATAACCCCCCCCCATTTCTTCTGGAACAGATTATCTGCAAGTCTGTGTTATCTCCATCCCTGGAGATAATTCACAACTTGCATGCAGTCCTCCAGTAACAGGTTATAGGGCAAACATTTAGCAGCACTGCCAGAATGGAAGTTTCCTGGTGTGGTGTTAAATATTGCAGCTTATAATTATGCTTCTCAGCAGCATGCTGCTTCTCAGTAGCATGCTGCCCATAGTAAAAAGATGTGTAGTCTCTTACCAAAGTTGCTGTGTTGGAGTTAAGCCAACTCTAATGCTTGGATGACAAGAAATCATGAAAGCAACAGAGATGGTTTTAAAAAAGATCTTTCCAGTGAAGCATCTAGAGAAGAGAGGTGCTGGTAGCTGTTATTTTGTTGCAAGCACTGTGAACTCAAATGACCAAACAGCTAATCAGTCTGTGTCATAAGTCCATGTAATTTGGTAAAAGCTCCTCAGAATACCTTGATGAAGGGCACTATAAACAGACAACAAGAAACATGTGGAGAACCTGCGACACAGGCATAGAGTAGAAGCTATGGGTCTATCTGAGCTGTGTGCCACAGGGCTGCTTCCTAAAGGTCAAAGTAACTCACCAAATCTAATGTCTTTCAACCTGTCATGAGACATGGGCTCTTCTGGGAAGACAGTATACATTCTATTTCCCTCTCCCACACTCAAAACACACATGCACACATTCTCTATTACATGCACAGATGCATTTCTTGTGGCTTGTATCAGTTTTACAATACCTATTTCAAGTAGCTAATAATTCCAGGAGCTAGCTTACTATTTTAAATAGCTAGTAATTCCAGGTGTATGGAGGAAGTGTTGGTGCCATCTTTAGTAGTAGTAGATGTAAACTGAAAGTACTTTCTCAGTTTAGTTCTCAGCTACCACATACTCAGGTATGTGAAGTGCATACAAAACCAAAGCCCTTGACTCTGAACTGCTTTTAGGAAGTCTCCAAAGGCTGCATTTTCCCAGCAAAGGATAGAAATCCTCTTTTAAGCTCTTTAAATAAACTTTATTTAAAAGAGAGACTTTTGTAAATGTCCAGCCTATCAGACATGGAAAGGGAAGATATTAGTGATCCTCCCACAAGGATGCTATTTAGAAATGTCATCGTGATAACTTTGTACATGAGCAATTTTCATCGATTTAATCTTAGCCACTTTTTCTATTGTTCCCTTGTGATTTACAGGTATTTTAGTTACCAGCAGTATTTTCAGTGCCTGCAATGATAGAATTCAAATATTACCTGCAAACACAAGCAACTACATGGGCAGCAAACTGAACTCTACAGGCTACCTAAAAAGGGGTGAAGACAGACAGATGCTTCCCAGAGGCACACAGCAAAGGATGAGAGGCAACAATCCCCAAATGCGAGATAGTAGATTCCTACTGAACACAAAGGAAAAGCTTCTCCAACAAAAGTAGTTAAGCACTGGAACAGATTATCTAGCAAGTCCGTATTATCTCCATCCTTATAGATAATTCACAGCTTGCATGGCAGAGTGTAAAGGTCCCTTTCAAAATATAGTTTTCTATAATTCATAATATTTGGATATTAATATATTCAGTCCCTAGTTCAGGTATTTAGATAGCAGTCATGGGGGAAAAGACTAAGGAAATCTTCCATACTCAGACCAAGGGAAAGAATAATTTGATAGAAATCTTGATCCATGTGAAAAGCTGCACGCAAAGGCTGTAGCTCAGATGGCCATACATAGCTGCGTCAGAAGAGGTGGTTATGACTCTTCCACAGTGGTAGCAAAGGGTTCCTCCCTTATGATTTTCCAGCACTCAAAAGGCAAAGACTCATACTGGGATGACATACAGTCCTCCACCCACCCATCTGCCACAACCCTGTACCACTTTAATTGAGCTATTTGTATGCAAAGATGTCTTCAGCAATAGATTTATAAAATAGCATGATCCTAACACTTGAAATGTCAGTTAAAACTGCCATCACATCACAGTCATCCAGGTGTTCTTTTTAGGTCGTACTCACTGTCCATCTGACCCAGCTGATTCATTTCTCTGTGAGCTCTTCTTGATTCTCCATTGAATAAGCATTCACCATCGGCTTTGCTTTTAAGAAAACTAGCAGGTGCACCTTTGCTAGGGCTATTATAGCCTTTAATCATCCAACTGCTCCTGATTTATGCATCTGTACTAGCTGTCAGGTAACATTTGCTTGCATCCTGCAGTTGTCAAGGTGCTTTCATCTTATTTCAGTAGCTTGGATGAGAATAGCAGGGCAACTATAATTACTACTTGCCTTGTCTTTAAAGGCAGCACAGGCATAAATGACTGGGTAGCACATCACATATGCACAACTTAACAGCATGTGCAAATGATAGTTACAAAAAAGTCACATTGTCATACCTCACTTTAATGTTATCATACATAAGAATGCTAATAGCATCTTAGGCACTAATATCTATTTTTTTCTGGTTTTAGAATAGACTAATAATCTGACCAGTTCCATTGATCTTGCAGTACAGAAGCACTGCCAGTCTCTGAGCTGACTCTACCTTCCTGTTAGTACTGACAGCTGTAAGAACAAAAGATTCTTATTTGCTGCTGCTTTGTTGTCATAAAACTACAGAAACATAGGAGTAAAAGGGACCCTTTTTAAAATAAATAATTTAGTCCACTTTATTTGCATTGTGTAGAAATCTGGTACTTTCACAGAATCAGATAATGTTTTGGGTTGGAAGGGACCTTAAAGATCATCTAGTTTCAACCCCTTGCCATGGGCAGGGACACCTTCCACCAGACCAGGTTGCTCAAAGCTCCATCCAGCCTGGCCTTGAACACTGCCAGGGATGGGGCAGCCACAACTTCTCTGGGCAACCTGTGCCAGTGTCTCACCACCCTCACAATGAAAACCCTGTATCTAATCCAAACCTATCCTCTTTCAGCTTAAGGCCATTTCCCCTTGTCCTGTCACTACAAGCCCTTGTAAAAATTCTTCCTCCAGATTTCTTGTTGGTACCCTTTATGTACTGGAAGCTGCTGTAAGGTCTTCCCTGAGCCTTCTCTTTTCCAGGCCAAGCAAACTCAACTCTCTCAGCCTGCCTTGATGGGAATGGTGCTCCAGCCAGTCCTCGACAGATATTTGTCTAACCTGCTCCTAAAAATCTCCCACTAAGGCATACTCCAATCTTTCTAAGTAGCCTGTTTCTGTGTTTCACTAGCCTGAAAGTTAAAGCATTTTTCCTACTACCCAACCTGAATATTTTTTGCTTCCAATAAAATTGCTTTATTTTTGTCCTTCCCTCCAGTAGTCTTTGATAATGAATTATCATTATTCTCCACTTAATACTATCTCTGTCAGAGTATTGTCATGATATGTCATGCTTTTTTTTAGGCTGTACAAACTTATTTGCTGAAACCTTTTGAAATCATCCATGCTTTCTAAATTTATACTGCCTGCAATTTGCCACTGATGTTTGCTCCAAACTGCATACAGAATTACTTTGGAACTCTCGTCTTAGCTGAACAGAAGACTCTCAATTTCTTCTTCCCATGGATAGCAGTACTTTTCATGTGTCTACTGACCTTTTTTTTTCTGTGATTTAAAAGAATCCCTCCAGTATTCACAACTGTGAATCTGATACTATCCTCCAATGTGACTGTAATTAAACTAGGCATCCACTCCCAACTTTTTATGTGGACTTTTTTTCATCACCCAAGTTATTAATGAACAAAGCAAAAGCAGATGCCCACTTGAGAGCCTCCCGGCCCAAAAGTGAACAACTGAATCCAGTTTTATGAAAAAGAGGTTATCTGCTTTATTGTTTATGTATTTCCACATTTTCATCACAAGAATGTCACACAGGACCATATCAAAACCTTACAAAAGACACATCTCATATATTGCTTTCCCCTTGCTACACCAGTTACCCTGCTTAAAGAAAATATTTTATTAATATGATTTGTTCTGGCACAATCCAAGTCGATCACTTATCACATTGCTGGATTCTGGGTATTTCTACAGTGGTTTCTATTAACTTGTGCTAGAATAATTGTGGGTAGCAATGTTAAACAGACTAGTTTGTATTTCCCTAGGTCATTATTTTTCCTCCCTTTGTATATTAAGCATTCTTGTATCTCATTTCTCTTGTGTCTTAGTAATATAACCTTGTTTTTACCACTCTCCACATTAGCCTCTCTGAGTTTACCCTTAAGTGCCTGTACCTTAGCTCTGCATTTTTGTTTTGCCTATTCGAAGGCATTCTGAAATGTTAAAATAAACCCTGACCCATTCTTACTCATCTCATACTGTGGTTTTTTTCTTTTCTCTGCATCAGCTAATTTGCTACTGTATGCTTAATGTCCTTTAATAACTGCCAGCTACCCTGCTTTCCTTCATTTTTACACTACTTTACTAAGTACAGGTACTTATCAGTTCGCCGAGCTAGGTAAAGCATACTCTCCTGAAGCCCATTATCCTTATCCTGCTGCCCCACCATCCTTCCTTTCCTCAGAAGAGTGAACAAAATTATTTTGGTATATTTTCCACTCAAATTTCCTTCCATCTTCAACTTTTCAAATGAATTCTCAATTAAAATGGATCAACCTGATACAGCCAATTCCTGAGTCATTTTCTTTGTCTCGTCTCCAAGACAGAATCTGATGGACTGTCCATCTCACAATGCTGGCTGTCACACAGGGTCAGCTGTGACCAGATCAACTCCTGTTCTCTGCCTATGGTGTGACATGTTTTCATAAGTATTACTGCCAAAGAGCACATTCCACTGACAGCACCTGACACCTAGCACAAATATTTGAAGGTCCTTGTGAAGACTTACGGGGAACTAAATCAGTTTCTTCAACAGGCCAAGTGGTTCAATATGCAGCTCCTCTCTGTGCAGCGCAGATTTAATATCACCTCAAATGGAAGAAAGACATACACTGGAGTTTCTATTTTTCCTAATAGCAATACAAGATAACCATAACCAAAAGAAATTATAGCAATGCCCTATGCTTTTAGGTAAAGCTGATTACCTTGAATTTCACCCAAATGAAACATATCACTAAACCAGACATCTTTCCTGAGTTATTTAGCTTCAGTGATCACAAACCATGTGGTATTTATAATTTTGCTTTCTTACATGATCTAGCACCTTCAGGGCTGTGTTAGTCACAGCCTCATGGGTGTTTTGTTGTTGCTTCTGATTTCTTCACTTTCAGTTGGGCTTTTAACTTCTAATTTCTCTTTGTCAAGTGCACGCGCTGACAAGACAGCCAGCCAGAGGAAAAATTTGCCTATTCCATCTTATGCAATGCCAGCCTTCACAGCCGCTTATTTTTCTCAGAACATAGATATCTCAACCTCATGTTGTTGATAAATAGAAAAAGCTGCATCTATGCCCATATTGTAGCTTTCTGAATTTCTTCTTTCGACCTCAGCATAATTGAATGAAGTCACTGGACTTTACATAAACAGGAAAAAAAATGCAGTAAGCCCCTCAAAGCAGGATTTATTCTGTTCTAAAGCATTTGTAATATTGTTTTGTCTCTAACAGAATGAAAAAAAGCAAGTATGCAACTGCGCTGTACAAAAGGCTTACAGGGAACACCTCAGCTGAATGCAAACTTCACATTTCACCATGCCATAATTTACATTCTTTATGTTACAATACATTTACATCCCCATGAAGTTGCTAATGAAGAAATTAATGTTAACACTTGTCTACATATCTTCCCCAAAAGAGTATACAGCTGAACTGGTATCAAGTTATGATTTGGAACAGTGCTATGTAAAGCAACGGAGATCTAATTCACCAGATAATACATTTTACAATAGAAATTCTGAAGGAGCTTCAACTACAGCCTCGCAGCCTGACGACAGTGTAACACTGAGTTTAAATTTATTTTAAAAGATGAAATAAATGGAAGGATCACTGTGCAAAATCACAACTAACCTAACTACAAAACTGAAAGGCACTGGTCAGTTATGAGCCCAGAACTTTCTGAGCAAATGCAAGAGGCAGCTTATCAAGACAGAACATTTTGATATAGAAAACAGCGCAATTCATCATTTTATTACACACAAGGAACAGTGGTAAAAATAACATTTCCAGTGCAAAACCATTCACATGGCAAAGAAGAAAAAGCAGGGCCTAAGTTAGGGATCAGTAACGCTAACAAGTATTTCTACTGACTGCTGCAAGCTTAGCTGAGGCTCTGGAAAACACACAGAATCTTGTAAGCAAATAAGGCAGCCTGCGGTGACAGCGAGCACTTCACAGCTTTTACTGCTCGCTCAGAATCTTGTTGCTTTTGTTCACTCTTCACCAATTAAGTTTCAAAGCACCTCCCTCTTTTGTAGCATCATTTCTACATGATTTGGGGTCGAGACAGTAGTTCCAAGTATTGCCATGTCCACCCTACACATAATCCATTTTATGCCTATGTTCCTACATAAAGACAATAATTTAGTGTAATTCACTGTAATTTAAATTACTGCAATAGAAATCTTTTCTATTGAGTTTGAAAGAGTGGCTGGGGAAGCGCTGATCCAAACAATGGGGCTTGTTGAAAGGCTCCTTTAACAAAAGGAGCGAAGCTGAAACACACTCAGCCAAAACGCAGTTCTTCTTCCGGAAGCGTGCAGGACAGGTCAGCTTAACAGCTCTAGGAGTTGCCTGCCTCTCTCTGGTGACTACAGAAGGAGCTACAGCAACTCTGTAACTGTCATGGGACCCTATCACAGCAAGAGTGTCCTGAAGATCATTCCAAAACATTCTTAAAGATAATTTTGTAAGAACCAAAAGGATGCTAAACTCAAAAGACCTGGGGTCTTTTAAAATAAACTACTGGAATGATTAACTAAGAGACTAGATCAGGCAGAACTGAAACTAGAGTGCTCTGTAAACCAAGCTCTTCTTGCTCAGTATGCAAGGCAGTTCCTTGCCTCCAGGGTTTGGTTTCACCAGTCAGCAGCTTTCTGAACTGCAATAAATACTGACATCCTTTCTGAAGCCCAGGAAACTTTTCTTTTTGTCACCACTGACACCTGGCTGCTTCCTGCAGGTCCTGGCTCCTTGGTCCTTGCTACACTATTCTCCTTCTATAATCTGTCAACTCCAGCCCTCTCTGGCCAACAAAAGACAAGGTGAGAAGACCTTTCTACGCTACAGACAAGCCCATTTGCTCCAGTCACTCCCTGTATAAAGGGAGCCAAACTGTAAACTGAGAACTAACACAGCAAAATTATATTGTCTATCACACTTGAATTTAAGTGTTTAAACCTCAAACGTCTGAAGCAAAAAGAGACAAGCCTTAGCCAAAGCACTCTTAAGATGATCGATGCCATTCCTCACCAGCACTAAAGAAGGTTTGATAATCTGGGATTTCACAAAAGCTATACAAGTGCAGGGTTTGGATTTGATGGTGGGTTTCCTGTGTTTTCATTTTTGTTGTAGCTTTTTTTTTTTTTTTTTTCAAATAACTACACATTTTTAGTAAAACTGTGATAAAAAATGTATAGAAAATGAAATTATGTTAAATATTAGAAAGTGAGAGCATAGTATTCACATGCTATTCAATTACATGGTGGAACGGTGAAACTCTGTTTGGTTTTTTTCTGGGCTTTTGCTTTACTCCACAGCGGCAAAAACTGTTAGAGTTTACATAGAACTAGCTTTTTGTATGCGCAGTATTCCCCAGCAAGGTGGGCCACAATGTATGTTCACTGGTTGTTTAAAAGATGTGGACTGTGGAAACAACAGTGTAACATGAAATACTCATCGTTTCAGAAATTACGAGTTTTTACTAAAACTTCGAAACATCAAATGATAGTTGCAGCCACACAACTTTGATCTTGAGAAAACAGGATATAATTCAAGAGTGAAAAATTGCTATAATTGGGAAGCAAAGAGGGACACATTAGAAATGGAGAAATGAAGGACAGTTCAGACATGTAATGGATCAAAATATTCAGAGTTGGTCTGAATGGAGCAATTATAACCGAAGACATTACTGAAAAATGATCCATGTTGAGAAATATGAAAAAGCAATTATCAATTGTTTAATTTTTCTTCTATATGTGTCATTTGGAAATGCCTGATAACATTTAGACAAATGACAACTCACTTTCCCCCACCCCACCCGCTGTAAACTCCGAATGGATGAGTTACTTTCCACTATGCTTATTTCCTGAAAGATTATTGGCTTATACTAAATCTTCCATATAAAAAAGTTGCATATATTCTTTCTTATTATAGCTCTTATCATATGTTCCATTATATAGATCAACCTACAACCAAAGGTTTTTTTAAACTCTGCAAACTTGTCTTTATTCCCTTAGCTAGAAAAGTGTCTGTGTATATTAGCTGCTGTATCTTACAAGAGCATACCCCTCAGTGATATGCTTTAGTGGTGGCCTTGGCAGTCCTGGGATAATGGTTGGACTTGATGACCTTAAAGGTCTTTTCCAACCTAGCTGGTTCTACAATTCTATACTGCAAACATGCCAAAGGAAAATCCTAAATAAATTATCCATGTGTACATACCACAAGGTCCTCTATTTCATGTAAAAGAGAAGTAACTGATATAGCAGTGTCTCTAGTTTATCTCAGTTAGGCTTATCTCTTTTAAAGCCAAAATGAGACTATTGGATCATGCTTCTAGGCATTCCCACAGATCCTGTGGGGCTCACCCCAGCAATTGCTTGCTGATCAGGGAGGCCTTGCACAAAAATGCATGTCACAGAATTTGTTTTTTCCCATTCTTGTCAAAACCATCCCAGCAATAAGAAAAGCTTCAGTTCCCATACTCTTACCCATTCCTTACAATTGTACTGTTTTTTAAAGACAAAACCTTCACTTGAATGGACTTCAACAACTGAAGTCCCAACAGCTCCGATGACATGAAATTGCCTGCTAAACTTCAGATATGCTAGTCTAAGTCACTCCCACCATGCAACATCCAAAAGGATATCATATGATCAGCATCTACCCGGGCTCTGAGCCTTCCTGCAAGCTGTGAAGCTGCAGATATTTTCAGCCAAATGTGTTTCCACATCAAGAACAAGTACTACCTGCTTTGCAACACTGACAGCAGTTCCTCTCTCCCTCTTCTACATACCAAGAGGCGCATACCAAGAGGTACATATCATGAACAGTGGCAATACCATTAGCTGAGAAAGAAGAGAGACCAAGCTAATGGAGAAAAATGTTTTACTGCCAGCTATCAGGATTCATCATGGCGCTGGAAAGCTCAGGAAGAAGCAAGGACAGAACTACCTGCCTTGCTCTGAGCTTTTCTGTGCCCAGCCTGCTTTGACACAAACAGCACTCTAAAGCACGAGTCTGTGCCTGGATGCAGAATAGAAGCAGAGCCTCATTGTGTTGGCCATGTAGGGGTGACAGCACATTCTGACCGCAAGAACCATATGCATCTCCTGCCTAACACGTTACAGGACTCTTTGCCCTTTTAGACTGGGATATAGTAATGAGGTAAAGGCATTGCTATCCTGGTCCAGCAAGGTTATCAATATACAAAGGTTTTAAAAATACTGATTATTTATATGACACAGAGAACTTGCCAGTCTCCTTATAGGGCTCATAAAGCCAAAATTAATGAGTCAGAAGTAAATATACTGTTGCCTACTGCAAAAAGAATCTCTCTTGGGTTTGTGTTTTTTTGGGGGGGGCAGGGAGGGGTGGTGGTGTTTTTTCCAGTTTCTTGTCTCTCTTCATGTTTTACATCACCCAGTTCTGGAGTTTTACATCTCCCAGCTCTCAAACAGCTGAAGCCTTATCCACATTAAGCTAGAGAATAGCAATGAAATATTTTGGCGATGCGCCTCTGCATTTCTTAATGCCTACGGAGGTAAGAAAAGGACCTGAATTTCATTAACACATTGTTGTCCTGATTCTAGAAAACCATATTGTGTTTCTGGCAATTTTAGCCTTCTTTAAAAAAGAAAAATATCGATACTGCCGATAATGTTGATAATTGGACAGCAGTTGCTCCGCTTTTGTAGCAAACTACACTGCAACCTAGAATTGCAGTGTTAGTATATCAGCTCCCAGCAGGAAAAAAGATAAATCTCAATTTCTCAAGGACCTGCTGAGACTGGTATTTCTTTAGATAAATATACTCCATGCATAGGACAGTATATAGCAGAGCAAAGAAATTTCTTTTTTGTTGTTGTTCTTTAAATGAGAAAGATGCACTTCAGTGAGTTTCACCATATGTTAGAATTACATCTGATGTTGAAAAGGCAACGTGATCAGAAACTCTTCCATGTAGAGTAGGTCAGTAAAGAATTCAAGACTATTAGCCACACTAGATTTGGGCATTAATTATACTAATTTTTCTCTATCTGACACATATGTAAATTATGCTGTCACTGTTCATTTATGATTTTGTGATGAAAATTAATGCATATTTAATGAATTCTAGGGCTCTCTTTGTGACCATAGTCAGCATTTGCAAACATTTGGAAGCATCTGCTATGCTAAACTTCTCTCTCCAAACAGCAGATACAACAGTGCAACAGCACAGCATACTCACTCCAGACCAGATGCAGCAGTGCAGATGTATTGCTCAGTGTTCTTCATTTTACCCAGGAGTTACTGTAACATCATCTTCTCTTGCCCTTAGTGAGTTCTTAGAACTAACCAGTCACCTCTGACCATGCCACTCTTCCCTCTGAACCCTCATGCTGGCTGCCCCTTCTCAATCACGTCAAACATAAGCTAGTTGCTTTTACTGTTGAAACCCACAGCAGTCTTTCCTTAGGCAGCAACAGATCTACTCCTATCCTTGATTAAGTCAGTGCTGGCATCCGTTACCGGGTAACTGTAGGCATAACATGTTTTCCTTTCTGCTTTGAAGGAGCAGCCAAAACAAACAGAAAACCACAGCACTGTCCTCCTTCAAATCCTCCTCTGCTACAGTGGTGACAAATGCTTGCAGCTGCTCGAGATCACCACCGACTTCTGTTACCCTCTTGGTTCTCCATTTCCAAATCCATTTGCTGTACCTAGCTTAAAGCTTTGATGTAAGCTCTTGCTAGGAAGGCTCACTTTTAGGATTGGAAAGGAGTAACTGATACTCTACACCTTGTGCTGAACTCTCCACCTCTGGGCAAATTCAGAAGTGTAATTCTTCTAAAGGATCTGCACAAAACCAGAAAGGAGTTATATCAGAGGGTCTCAGCTTGTTATATACTCATTATACGTGACTCATGGGACAACTGCAACAGCCCCTATAATTGGTAATTGAGCGGGAACTACACTGGTTTCTGCTCTGTGTCCATCACAGAACAACATTCTCTGTTAGGCAGGTTCTCTCCCAGTTCTTACGATTGGCTAGATGTGCAAGCTTTCCCAGGCCAGGCAAACCACTGGAATTAATCTAGTAGCAATGGGCTACCATTACCCTGGTACAGCAGGCTGGCACTTTAATCTGTTTTTCCATATGGGTCTAGCTATACAATTGTTACAGCATCTTCACTCCGATTAAATGGAATCCATACCATGGGTCTGTGCCTTGTCTATGTTTCTGAAGAGAGTACCAGGTGAATTGATTCACTAAACTTTTTTGTGTTTTAGTTTAATTCAAATCCCTTCTGTTTACTGGGTTCAATGATTTTGGCCTTCTGAAGGAAAGGCAACACAAACAGAAGCTTCCCAAGGATTTAAAAAGAGAATTTAGATATTTGTATGTTTAACATTTTTCCTCTTGATGTTAGCTTTAAAAGATGAAAGGAAAGTAACAAATTTGAACCATTTCAGGCAGATTTTAAATTAGCAAACAGCTGCCAACCAGATCACAATAATTCTTTATTATAATCTTTCCTCAATTCTTTTGTGTTATCAGTGTCTGGTTAGCAGGTTCAATTAATATCAAGAAACATTCAGATGATCAGACTCAAAGTATACCACTTTGCCTGCAACAATGCAGAATGATACAAGTTACCGATGCATTAATTACAACAAATAATTAGAACTAAGTTAATTATTTATTTTAATTAAAATAAACTATTATTTAATGCATTTATTTTCCCATGTTAAAAGGTTGAGGGAATGGGAAGGCTAACATGCCACTTCTTCAGAGAAGCAGAGTCCAAGCACAAGCTATTCTACAGTTTCACATGATTTCTCTGATGAAGATTACCCTACAACGAGAAAAGGTTTTTACATGAGAACAAAGATGAATCAGGTTCATTCCAGTCAAGACTGGGCATAACTAGTGCAGGTACAGATTGCACTAGCTACTGAAATACTGTTTGTGAAGGTCCTTTTTAACATTAGAGCTGATCAGAAAACAGAGCTACCAGTCTACTGGAAAGTGTAACATATTCGTCCCCTCAAATGAACAGAATTCTATACTTATTACCACACATTGAAAAATATTTAGATTTGGAAATGTTTTCCTAATGTTGAAAATATTATATTCTACTATATGGAATATTATATATAGAAATAAGTATATAATAATGACACAAAAATTAAACTTCCATGCTCTAAAAGAAGACTGTATAGCATGGCAGCACCATCAAGTTTAGTGTGCCCATAAATGGATACTAAACAGAACAGTCTGGGACATCCTTAATACAACAATCATGGTTGCTGGAGAGTGAGGGAAATTGACTGAAGAAAAACTGGACAGACTCTTCCTAAATAGCATCTTCTAGTGCCACCACAGGAGACAAAATACTGCGCTGCACAGACCACTGGTCTATCTCAGCAGGGCATTGTAAATGTTCTCGAAATGGTCATGTACACACTAGGAGAACAAAAACACCTAAAAAGAAGATTTTGTCAGTCTTCTTGACATTCAGCACAAAGGGACGCATTTCTGTAACTTCTTGGCAATTCCCTCCACCTCTCTGGAAATGAGGGATTTCTACAAAATGCTTTGATGTGACAAACCTGTATTTTCAGGCAGGAAGTCACTCTACTCAAAACTTTTTTTTTAAATACAAAGCTAAGGTTTAACTCATTAAAGCAATATTTTCCCCTATAAAATAATGCCTGTTCCTTCTATTTCCTATAAAAATATACAGAGAATTATAAAATATACTAGTTTACTTACATAGCTCATAAACCAAAATCCATCTCATATATGGCATGCATAATTGGGTCTTTTAAAAATGGACTAAAATGCTTCTGAAAGGTCTACATTATCTGTGTAGGAAATGAACTATAGAAATATGTTGCATTCTGATTCTTCGTCTCTGGCTTACAGTAGCAATTAAAAGCTGTGTAATACCTACCATTTACCTTGCTGTGGTATTTTCAGCTTCCACTGAGTCTTGACTAGGTTATTATTTGCACCAGATCTTGGGCAAGGGCTGTGCCACTTGTTCTCCCCACCTGCCTTTGACCCACAGGCTCACCTGTAGGGCCTAATATGTTTTATATCTCTGTTCCCTCTTCATCAGCTGATTCCCAATTATCTCAGATCTATTCCCTTCTGAACTAACATCCAGAGCAAAAAGAAATGGGCTACAGCACATGCTGCCTTAGCTGTGTCATCATGCTAGTATCTGCTGACATTGAACTGCTAAGCTGATTCATCCCAAGTACATACTCAAATGATTTCAACGCAAAATCAATAGGCCAGTTTCTTCTGCCTGCAGCTCTGAACACATGTGACAAAGCATAATATACATGGCAAGCATCCTCCCTCCACAATATTCTTCATTACAAACGTGATTAGAACAGCATCAACACAGGAGCAGATGTTCAGTATATCTGAGTGTAGCCTCTGGAGAGGGGGGATTTCTGAAGTGGGAGTCAAGTACTGTTACTCTGAACAGTTGATAACTTTATTGAGAGAAGGAGATGAGAAAGTTTTCCTCCTTGATATCAAACTCAACAAATCTAAATTCCAAGACTGGATTTCCTTCCTCAGAGGACACAACAGTTCTGAAGTGAAAATGCTCTTTTATGATAAATTAAAACAAAAAGAAAGCAATGGAAAGAGTTCTCTGTAATCTAAAGCAAAGACTCATCACCACCTTTATGAATTTAGATATAAATTTTTAAAAACCCCTAAAACCAGAAAAACCAAAAAACCACACCAAAACCACCCAAAGCAACAAGACAGAATGGAGATGATGATATTTTCATTCTTATCAACTCTAGGACACCTAAATAGCCACTATGAAAAACAGACTGCAATGCCTCTGTAAAGGTGCATACAAGCCGAAAGGGATGCGACACTTTCACAGAAGAATCTTTTCCATAACAGTTTTCTTTCACAGATACTTTTACTAAAGGGAAAGTTTCACCAAAATCACCACTGGAATTTATTTTTCTACTTATGGACGTCTACACACACAGCCCTCAACTGAAATCCATTGTATTCATGGATCTACATGCACAGTGACAGAAAGCATCCAGGACTATTCCACACACTCATACTAGTAATTGCACATGTACAGATGGGCATGCAAAGAATAAGTATAAAAATTATACTCTGGATGTATGTTTGTGGTTTTCACATTAAGAAAATAGAGCCATGTGAAATATAAAAGCTAAAATATAAACACTTTACTGTTTCCTCACAGTCTGTTCCATCCTGGCAGCTTGGCATCCGTCCTTTGCAGGCCAAAAGTTTCACAGATGGAGTTTCAACTGCCCAGCAGACACAACGGAAGCTAGATCTTCAAAGGTGCTCACTGCACAAAGAGCTGACACCTTCTGATGTCAGTCTAGTCTAATAATTTATTATTTCCAAGGCAAACTATTCTTAAAAACATCTTCTCAATGCAAGTTAGAAAACTTTGGAAAAGCTTTTAGAACTTCAGTATTTTTAGAGCTTTCCAGGATTAGATAACATTGTATCACTGAGATATTTGGCAGGAGTTTTGGATTCACTTATCTGACAGATCATAAAATACAACCAATTCTCCAATCTCAACCTTATCAAACACAAGCAAGAGCTTTGATGGTTATGTAAGGCACACTATTCCTTTCAGAGACATTCTCCTTTTTCCTCTGGGGAGAGGAGGCAGGTTTTGCAGAATAGGTTATAGTAGATCTATAAAAACTGTAACAGTCAAGCTCTTTGCTCCAAGACTAGTCAAAACTAAAGACTTAAACACACAAATCACAGGCCTTACCTTGCACAGACTCCATTTGTGGAAATCCTGCTGCATTCAACAGTATTCAGGCAGTAGCCTGTTTTTATTGACTTACCCATTTGTGCATTTACTTACATAAAAAAAAAAGCAATTCAAATAATTAATTTCTATAATTTATTTAGGGAAAAAAAATATCACCATAGTGGTTTCTTTAACTTGTATGTCATACCTTAGTCATATTTAAAGAAATACTATTAGAGAAAGATTCCTATGACAAGACTTTCACCAAAGAAAGATTTTATGCAGCATGTTCTGTGAAGCCATATCAGAATTTATACCCTAATTCTGAAGCCATGGCACTATCAGTATAATACCAAAATAAGAATGCTGAACTCTGAGCAGACCATTAATTCTGGACACTGGAGAGACAGAACAGCAGCATTTATCATTTCACATGCAACCACTATTGAGTTTATACTCAACATAATAAGAATGCCAACTGGAAGAAAACCCTTATTTTTCCAAATTGTTTACCTCAAGAACTAGCCAAAGCTGGTCTCCATTCTTCACATCTTTTTTATAGTACATGCCATAGAATTTGACTACATTGGGATGATCAGAGAGAGCTTTCAAAATGTTGTACTCGGCTTCAATTTCTTCGTCAATATCCTAGTGTCACAAATGAGAAATAGACAGAGGTTAATAAATACATAATGGTATCCATTTAAAAAACCCAACACATAACACTTCTATCAATTCAGAGTTTGAAATACAGCAAGGGGAAAAAAAAACCAAACAAAAAACCACACAAACATGAATCTGAAGACCTTAAAGCAAAAAAAAAAAAAACAAAACAAACCCCAACAAAACAAAAACCAACCAAACAAAAAAACCACCCAAAAGCCCAGAAAGTCAAAACATACAGTAGCCCTGACTGCCTTAGGGAAATTGGAAGAGAACTAGCACCCTGCCCTACCGTGATTTATATACGGGTTTGTGTCTCCTGAGGGGTACACAATTTTATGAGATTTTTAATACTATAAGGAGAAATGAAAATAGAATGAAATTAATAGAATATTCATTCTGTGCATACTAAAAATAAAAATCTTCCTCCGTATTTTACGAAGGAAGAAAACTTCAAATATTTGGTTGAATTTAGCATATTTACCTGCATAAGAGTTCCTCTTGTAGAGATGGTACAGGGAATATTTTCATGTGAACTTAGACATAGGATGATTTGGTTAAAAGCCCTAGAGTACAATGGAATTTACTTAATAGTCCTAAGAACAAGACTAAGAGCTCTCAGTTCCATCTTTATATATTTTCATTTCAACACCTTTGCTTTCCTGTTTCAGTTTCAAAAAGCTGAGCTGTTATTCAACACAAAAAATCCAACAGCTCTAAAGGATTCAACATGAAGTGCTTATTTCAGTCTCACATCAACCACGATCAAATCGTTTCCCAGTTTAATGTGGAAATATCAGTTAAATCAAGTGAAATAAAACACATTTCTTCTGCTTGTTTTCCTCAGTCCACCTCCCAGGTAGCAGAATTCTGAAACCCTCTTCGAAGAAAAAAAAATGTAAAATGTAAAGAAAACATAGAAAGTATCTTTTTCTTCATTGCAATGGCTCCCTCTGCAGCCATTAATAATACTTTCAGTTTAAACAAAAAGAACTAGTTGATTGCTTTCACCCTGTGTCTAATACAGGATTGCCATTTTAACAGTAACATGAAGGTTCACCAGCTACCCTAGACATCCTAAATAGGAGGGGGGAAAGAAGAACACTATTCTTAGAGTCAAAACAATCTATTCAGATAAAAGATTCAAGTCTTGCAGTGTGATGTTGACTGCATTACTGACTTCCATTTTTTTTCATTCAAATAAGGAATCTGGTTTTACCAGTTACACATTTTCCCTTCTTCATTTTCTTACGTTGCGTATTTATCCATTGTATTTCTTCTGTTCTTTACATTGTATTTCCTTTTCTCCTACTTAATCTATTTCTTTCCTCTAGTATCAGCTTTACTACCTCTTCTTTCTTCCTGTCATCATCCTTCATCCTTTTCCTATGGCCTCCAAAGCGCACACAACTTCAAAAGCATCCACAATGTCTTCAGTAATCCCTCTCTGCCCTAGCCAGTTGCCACTTAAGAATCACTCCTGAACAACTGTGAAACAGATGAAAGCAGAAGCATTTCCTGCCATATAGGCATTTAGATGAACACCAGCTAAAGGTCCTGCCTATTTATTGTAAGCACATGAGCTTTGTTTACTGAAAGCAACAGAATCAAAAATAGTTTCCAATGTATTTGAATTAATCAAGATCCTTATCACTTGGCTGCAAATCATGATTACTTTGGGAGACGTACATATTGCAGAGATGTCTCCTTTTGTTCCTTTGAAAGCATGCTGACATAAAAACCACATGAACAAGAAACACAGCAAAGAAAATGCAAGACGCTATGTTATCATAAACTCATTTCATGGACTTATGGGCCATGAGATCCCAATTTGACACTATGTGATATGGAGGGGTAGACAGAGCTCTGCGTGGCTGCACAGCTCCAGAACTCCAGCATTTCATACAGCATGGCATGTTCTTCCTTCCCTGCCCAGAGGCTGTGCAATGGAAGCACATGCCTCACAACCCTATATTGGAAGTGCAAAAGGTGAGCTCAAAGGGGCCACCTGAAACAGAACAGTTCTTTGTCCAAGTTTCATAGGTCACTGTTATCAAGAAAAATCCCAAGCCACATGCAGCACCAGTGGGAGATGCCTTTACAAACCAGGCTGATGTTATTCCTTATTCTTTGAGCATTTATCTACCATCCAACAAATGTCAGTTACTGAGAAAAAAATCCATACTCTACAACATATTTCCACCTCCCAATCACCTGTTGCTTTGTGTGTAGGCGCTATTTCCTTTGTATTTTCCATTTGAAAAGATGGACCCCTCTGTGATATCTATGTAATTTGTCACATTATGAAAACACAGAACCAACAACATAAAGTGTGCTATTTTATTTTTAAAATATCATTTACGGCATGTAGCTAAAAGCATGTAGTCAAAATAGAAGCTTTCCGGGTACATCTAATGCACTTAGAAGTATGTAACTTGCTTACTGGCTAGTGTGCAAATAACAAAGGAATGGGAGCACCAGTAAAAACAGAAGCAGCTAGGACTCCTGGTACTAAAAAGAAAAATGATCAGCTCTGCTTCTGGAATTAAGAGATAAACACGAAGTAATCAAAAGTAAAAGCAACAAACTTTAGGTATACTTCTAAATTCTACCACATGCAACCAATGCACTGATAAATAGCCTGATACTCAGCAGGTTGAAGCAGTTTATTTCACCATCACTTCCAAAGCAAATGTTTCACCAAGATTCAAAAAGAAAGAAAGAAAGAAACAAACAAAAAAGACCACATAAATTCACTTACAATTAGAGAAGCACAAACCAAGTAATTTAAGTAGCTTACGTGAACAGGATCCAAAATTTTGACTGCTGCTTTGCTGCCATTTTTCTTATTTAACACCTTGAAAACTTTTCCATATGTTCCTTTGCCAATAGTCTCAATTATTTCCCAGGTATCTGAAGGATCAGGAAAGCTATCAAATATAATTGTTTTCCCAGTCAATGGAAGCATCTTAAATGATGGCTCCTAGGAAGGAAGAAATTTTAATGTTCACTCAACAAATGGTTAATAGCAATTGTTTTCCCACAAATGCTAAGAGAAATACATATTCCAGTCTCAAACACTAGAAATGTTTTTGCATGTACTGTGCACTGAAAGCATAATGTCCAGCACTCCCTGGGATTCATATAGGCACAATTCGGCCAGGACAGACTGCAGCCTCTTCCTAAAGCAGTACCTTTCAACCTCATGAGAGCTTTACCACTTCCAGGGAAAGCATTCTCTTCACCAGAAAATGAACACAAATGAGTTATAACATTTTTGGGAGAACTGTTTTGTTTTGTTTTTTTTTTTGGCCTATTCTCAAATATTGTTTTTCTTAAAATTCTGGGTTTTTTTTCCTGTTTTATTGGTTGTTTCTTGTTTTGTTTTTGTTTTTGCTTTTGCTTTAAATTACTTTATACATATATAGAAATGCTTGCAATGAGGGACTTCATAACTGGGACTACACAAAATAATAAGCAAATTAAGGATGATAAAGGAATTAGGATTCATAATTCCAAAACCTTGCTTTGCGGGATTCAACAATGATGGAATTTCAACACTTCTCTACCTGAGCTTTAGTTTTTAGAATTGAGGTTAGCTATTTATTTAAGTTTTACTGGATACTCAATCTATAACCAGTGGTTTTTTGGGGATAAAAAAAAAAAATAGAGAGCTCCTTCATAAGAAATGAGACCCTATTTGAGCAGGAAGAGTGGACTAGATGACCTTTGGTGGTTCCATCCAGCCTCAAACATTTCGTGACTCTGAAAGATGCAAATCCTATCAGGGTCTGTCAACACAGAAACTATTTTCTACAGATTATGTAGCTTTCCATCAAAATCTAGGGTCTGCTATGTCCCACATTACAAGAATACACAGCAACAGCCTTTGACCCAGGCAGGTTATGACAGGAGATAGGCAGAAGATAAAGAAAGGAAGACTCATTTCCTCCTCTTCAAAGATGAGTACGTAAGATGCAGGAATGCAAAGACCAGTCCCTGCCAGAGCCAAACAGGGAACTAATACTCTGAATCTCCAAACGTACCCTTAAGCAAAGGGCCACCCCTGAGCACAGTGGTTTTATAGCAAGAACCTTCTAACACAAAACAACGGACATCATAATCTGCAGTTTCAGACAGCTCCCCAGGCTTTGTTAACTTCCTGTACATTAAAAGAACACAGCTGAAATTCCTTGACTCCCAGAATCAATTGCTTATTTGTCTGTTGAGGCTGGTACAAGGAGAACTGTAAAAAGGCTTAGGAAACATGATCCTGTAGGCGCTATTTGGCTATCAGAGAAGGTACTAGAGACACATACTTGCATTTTCTTTCGCAAATCACACCAGTTGCAGATCATCTTGTCTTAAGAAAAGTCACCCCATACTTAAAAACAATGTATTCAATAGCGGTCATACTTAGTTCAATAATTTAAGAGTGCCATTCCAGAAAGAATTTATTCATACTAATCCTTTGTGTTTGAATTTACAGCTTCAAAATCATAACTTGAGTAAGTTATACTGAACATCGTATTTCCTCACTTCCACCATGCTTAAGAACAAGCCCCTGCACATAAATTGTTTAGCTTCCATTTCTGTTATTAAAAATATATGAAATGGAATGATTTCAAGTGTTCTGTTCTGGGTGATGAATAACATTTTATTACATCTCAGCGAAGCTGAGAAAGCTGATAATGATTTAACCTCATATATCAGCAATAAATTGGACTGTCTCTGGAATACGTCTGGATGCCCAAACAACTGGGTAATTTATCATATCCCTCACCATTAGAATTTTCCTTGAAAAAAAAAAAACAACTTACAACTTGATCCAAACTTCTGAGCTGGGAATGTACCCTTGAACTTCTACAGAAACCTTTTGAAATACTTCTGGTGTTCTCAGCGTGACAGTTCACGCAGCTTCTGCTCAGATTTTGTCCAACTTTCTCCTGCTAAGGCCTGATGTATGCTGGGAACAGCATCATGATGAGGTCAAAGTCAGAGCACCAGGTAGGCAGGACAGGTGGCCAGAAAGAGCTAAAGGGGCAATATGCACCATGACCACCTGCAAATCACTGTGTCCTACAGCCATTATCTTCTGTCTGGCAGCCTCCTCAGAATCTGTTAACTTAGGGAAATTATGTAGGGCCAAGCCTCCAAGCTCAAAAGCATAAAACATCAGCTTACTCAAAAGCTTTTTAAGTGGATTCAGCAGCAGCTGGACTGCTGATGCCTTTCTTCTTCCCTGTGTGATACAGGGGACACCTACACTGCAATGGAGGAAGAAAAGATAAGCACTCCTGCCCTCAGCTTGGTAATTGTCTTCTTTTTTTCCCCTGTTTTTCTCCTATATGCACAGACAAACAGTTATGGGTCATAAGTTATGAAGCCTTATAACGTGAATGGTGAATAAGTGAAATCATGTGCTAAATCAATCTGGGCAAAAGGGGATTGAGCCTCTGTTTGTTGTATTTCGTAATGAGCTCATGAAATAAAGTTTAAACCACAGAGCACATTGCCCAGTAAATTTAAGAGATCCAAATGGACTATGACAGAGTGATTAAATTCAGGGTATTTGAGGCTGGAATATAATAGTCTTGTAGTTCTGAGACAACAAACCAATGTGGGAGGGTGGCTTTCTTCCTCTAACAGGGGGATCTGATGTTAGTTACAAGAACAAATTGGATGATAATTATTATAAGCCAGCCTTTGAGTGACTTCTCACTTCCTAGGTCACCTCAAACATACACACCCTATGCAGCAGACCTGAGGTTGCATAGCAGAGATATCCAGTGACAGAATTGTTTAGGTTGGAAAAGACCTTTAAGATCATCGAGTCTAACCATTAACCTAGCACTGCCAAGTCCACCACTAAACTATGTCTCTAAGATGACCTGGTCATCATCAATGCTGCTAGATCACTGCATTCTCCATCATTTTCAGTATCTGGCTAATTTGGAGTGGGAAGGGAAGGGGCAGCCTCATGAAGAACAAAGTGTATCTCACGAGGGCTGTCAGATCACTGCAAAAGCAAGCCAGTGAAGCTCATCTATTACACCCAAAACCTAAGCCACATAGTAATTGCACTCTTGCGGGCTTTATGGTCAAGGCCATACAGCGTTACAGACAACAGAGTCAAGAAGGAATAAGCAATATGTTTTGTTCTGCAGACTGGGTTGCAAGCACAATGGAACCTGAATTTCACATGGAATATTACATGTCAGTCCAATATTTTTATTGCTGTTTTATATCACCTAAGTTTGAAGCTACTCTCTATTTCTTCCACAAGAAGCTGATATAACAAGAGAAGTACCTTGTCTCATGTCATTTGTCCTTCTCCATAAAGGGAGTCCACAGGACTCCCAAAACAGATACCTATTCATACATGACTAAAATTAATCCAGCCTTTAGGTTCCCATCAGCATCTTGTCTCCTGAATACCAGACTTCTGGTCTTGAAAATTAGAATCAGGACTGCCTTGGTTCAGTTCAAAACACATCTACCGAGGTTATCTTTGATTTCTTTCATTTGTCCACTCCACTCCCCCCTTCTCATTTCAAAGACTGCTTGAGTTTAACCTGACATACCTGCACGTACTCTACCCTGTAATTTGCCAGACATTTTCACATGTGTCACAGGAGGTAGATGTCAGGAGCCAGTAACTCTGGTTTACATTGTCAACTGGGTCTGTCACCTCTGTAGAGGTGACATCTGTGCTCCTTCAGATTCTGAAACTTAAACCTCCTATTAGATGTCAAAAAAAAAAAAAAAAGAAAAAATCACCCTAAAAAAAAAGAAAAAAGAAAGAAAAAGATTGCAGGCAATGTTTATGTAGAGACTGCAGAGGCTTGTTATATCAAAGAAAAAAACCCCTTCTCACCTCACTTGTTCACCACATGATGCCTTTATACAATATGTGGTTTGTGAGTTCTTTGGTCTGGTACTAATCACAGAGCACAGTGAGGCCTTGAAATACTTAATGTAATAGCACAATAAAATCCCACAACACATTTCCTCTTAATTCATGAGTTTATGCCACACTGACAAGTACTTATTAAGAAAGTTAAAGTTTGCTGCATGGAATCCTTAAGACAATCCAAGAGCATGAGGCTACATACACCATTCATCCTACTAATACCTAGCACTTTTTGGATAAATGTCCAAATAATTTGATTATTCAACCATGAACATGGATTGCAGCTCAGATGTAGCTATAATGAGTCACTTAGGCAGTATACTTTCTCATCCATCATTCAAATAAGCTTTGCACTGGAAATCACAATACTACCCCCACTTAATTCTAGGGGATATTTGGCCTCTGATTTTGATGATGATACAACCTATATCTGAATGGGAACTATAGACAAATCTAAGCTCAGTGTGACCAGGTTATCTAGTTTGGCAATTAATTAAAATCAAGTGCTATGAACACAATTTTTGGGGTTTTTTTTACTTCATTTGTCAAAAGCCAAACACACTCAGCATTGTAATTTCACTCTAAAATGTGAATAAAAATATAATTCTGCACAATTACATAACTTATGTATTATCCATGTATCTATCTGTATTATCCTCTTTGACTGTGTATCAGTTTGCTTACTACTTTCCACTCTATACATTTCCCAGTGTTTTCCCAGAACTGAAAAATTGTTTGTCCCACCTTTTTTCAGAGGAAAAAAAAACCCACAAACCCTCTTTAGCCCCAGCTATGGCAGATGAAGAATAAAAATCAACCATCTTCTCTAGCAGCCAGTCCACCTGTGTGCTTATACAAGTAAGAAGGACACAAGAGCTGGGATTCACCTAACTTGATATGTGTACAATATACCTATTGGAACCTAAGCTAGATACCATAATCCCATTCAACTCAGCCAAAGCAATCAAAAATTGATTTACCTGATCTAGTTAGCACCTCCCTTAGCATAAGAAGACTTGCTGTCCAGACCCTACTGATTACCCTGGCTAAGTTTCCATTGACTACAACAGCGAACCAGTTATACAGCTTCAGGTGTAGACATGTTAGGTGAAATGAATCCTAGCCTACTCAGCTTATTGCTGGAAACAAAGTTATACCTTGACAACTGACAAAATTAGTATGAGATCCATGCTACAGCCAGGGAAACTGCAAACTAGCCACATCTCATCACTTGAAAGTTGGCAGGCAACTTGGACATTTGTCTAATGATGCACAGAAAAGGCAAGAACCATGCAATGACATTGCCAAACAAACTTTGAACCCAACAACTGAACCCTAGATTAATGTAATGGTAGAAAGGAATTGTTACTTTAAAGTATTTGGAGGCAAGAAGTGGTGACAAATTTAATTTCACCTCAGATACTGTATTTCCTGGGCACAATTCAAAAATATATATGTTAACCTTAGGGCTGCTCAAGGGAAAAAATGGGTTCGTTTTTGACGGCACTTTTTAAGTGTTCAGTCTTGGAAGGACTGGGTAACTGCTTCTTCTGTTTCTACAAACACTTTTCCTCTTTGCTGACTGGTACCCAAAAGAACTTTCCCAACTAAGCAAGACAGCTTTTAGAGAAACTTGATCCCTCTGGACTCCTTGACCTCTGTAAAACTTCTACACGCAGTAGAGAAACAGAACTGTGTGGTGTCGGTACCTGATCTCCTCCTATTGATAAACGCATATTGGGTGTCCATACTGACATTTCATCTGCTGATTATTATTCAGCTAATCTTGACATTTTGACTTGCTGCTAACCGAACTGGTCAGCCTCCTCATGGGAGGCTCCAGCTCTTCACTCTTTGAATGATCTCCAAGAGGCCATTGCTGAAAGAGATCAACATCAGTGTTAGTTTCCACCTTGGTTTTCTTCCATTCCCCTCCATACCCTGCAACAGTAGAAGTCCTAATGTATGCTGAGGTTTACAGTTCTTGGGAAACTCTGTTGGGGGAGAGGTTTTTTTAAGCCATAGGTTAAAGAATCAGCAAGGGCTGTAAGCATCAATCTAATCTTGTGCACAAAGGCTACAATCCTTCAGAGCTCAAACATGACATCAGTACAACATCCCCATATTTGCAGCCAACCTTTAATTCTAAGAGACTACAAAAAGAACATGGGAACAAAATGGTGAATTTAATTACCGTAGTCAATTCTAAAAGCTCTGATATTTTGAAAACAAATCAGAGCTAAAGATTTTTGTTTCAATTGTCATCAAACAGAAAATACTTATGCAGGGGCATTACCATAATGAAAACAAGATTAATAATGGAAGGGGGAATGGTTCATTATCAAATTGTATTTGGACCTTGTGCCACCAGAAGTAATGAACTGACATTAGCAAACCATGAACCGAATCATACCCAGCTCATTTTGTGGCTCCCAGAAGAGAGGCGTTGCAAGTGATGAGAATAATTTTTCAATGGCTACACACTAGATCAATATACTAGCAAAGAACATAGCTTTCAAAACTAAAACATAGCTTAATTTTCCTATTTTAACACAGTAAAATTTTATAAGGCCATAAAAATCAATATGGTGCAATCTCACTCACTCCCTATGTCTCAGAACTTTAAACAGCAGCTAAGTGGCAACTCAAAATTAATTTAGAAGCTGTATCAACAAGCTTTGGCAGGGCTTGAAGGCGATACAGCCATTCGAAAGCAAGATAAGCAAGGCATTACAGACAACAACAAAACTTGTGAGCACTTAATATTAGCAGGCAACAAGTTACGGGGTATGTGTGTACCCCGGGACACTGGTGGGCACGGTAAGATTCCACACATTCTCCTTAAGGCCCACGGTCTGCAGGCTCTAACAGCACCTGCAGCCAGCCTCAGCACCACGGCTGTCACCACCACAGACACGAAGCGGTCCAGGCACCTCTCCTGAATACTCACTTTCCTTACCCTGAAGCTCACCCACAAAGAAAGAACTCAGAAAGTAGAAAGAAGCAGAATCCGCCCCGGGGGCCTGAACGAGAGAGCGCTGGGGACAGGGCCAAAGCAGTGTCAACCCGCGCCCTCCACTGTCCTCCCTGTCCCCTCCCTGTCTCGCTCGCTGCGTACTCGGCCACGCACGGACGCCCCGCCGCTGCCTGGAGCGCCCGGCCCGACAGAGAGGCTGCTTAAGCAGCAGGAGGCACCGTCGCACCCGTCCTGCCTACCCATCGTTTTCCGAGGGCCGGGCTGCCCCGAATCCCCTTGGCGAGGAGCTGTTATTCAGTAGCGGCGAAGCCGCCGGTCACTCTGCGTCCCCAGGAACCCCCCTCCTGCCCTGCCCACCGCTCCCGGGCCGGGGATTACCCGCAGCGAAACCTCCGGTCCCCACCGAACCAGCGCTGCCGAGGGGGCTGGGGCCGGACACCTCCGGCAGTCGTGCCTCCGATTCGCCCTCCTCCTCCGGACGGCCCTGGCCCGGCCGCAGTCCCGCCCCGGGGTCAACGGCGGATGAGCGGTTTGCCCCGCTAATGCCCCGCTAATCCCCCGCAAGCGCCGCAAAACCGGGAGGGCTTGGTCCGCCCCGGGAAGGGAAGGGCAGGGCCGTGGCTACTCGTTCTCCCCTCGCAGCAGGGGAACGGGCGGATGCCGTGCGCGCAGCCGAGCGCGGTAGGGCTACAACCAGCCGGGGGCTCTGGGGCTGACCGTGCACGGAGCGAGGCCGCAGGGTCCGGGGCCGATCCGCCCGTCGGGGGATTATACCGCGCCTGTCGGCCGCGGGCATTGCGTGAGGCTTATCTGCTCCCTAAAAATAATTGAGACCTGGTGCGTGCACAGAGCTCACGTCAGTGCCTGTTGCAGAAGGGGGGAATACAAAGCGGCAGAGCGACACAATACACGACAGCAGGGTGAAGCTGCAAGACAAAGTATTCAAAAGTTGGTAAATGGATGAATTTTTCTAGTATAGCTGCTAAGCAATATATGAGCCAGACTTTAACTATGCTTCTTATGTTTTCTTTGGAGGATGCTTACCACTTCCACTGCAAAGAAGCAGCCAAAATTAATCAGCACCAGGGAACGTGGGCCTCCGCTGGAGACTTGTGCTGTCGCACTGAGTTTATCTTGTTCCATTTTCCCCATAATGTTTCAGCCTGGGTTTTGTTTTCAGATGGATCTGACAGTAGGGGAATTATTTCCAAGCCATCTATGTTACATGTTTTTTATGAAATCAGTGTAGAGACCAAGTAGTTCATGAATGGCTTTCCCACATTAATATGTCTGTGATGGAAAAGGCTGCCTGACATCAAATAAATCACATGGATAAGAAGCCTCATGAAATTCCTCACTGTGGGAAAATAATCAATAGAAACTTACATATTCTTAAACTGCAAACAGCCACAAGCCAGATATTTATATGGACAAGAGGCCTCCTTAATTCTCTCCGTCAAATGGCTACTTCTTTACTGTATAAAAATTGGTAACATTTCTAGACTGTACAGCATTATGCACATAGGAATTCATGAGGAAAAGTTTAAGGTGCCATATAGGCTTTATTAACTCCTTTCAGCTGGATGTTCTGTCCCTTCATAATCATTCCTTCTCCCCATAAAAAACTAAAATGAGATTCCTAGTTTTATAATCCCATTTTACTAACTGGGGTTGGAAGCACTAGGAGAATAGAGCCTCAGTTGTAAAAACATCTGTATCTTTTAGGCTTTTATCGCCACATGAACAACATTGTGCAGAGCTTCCCTCTCCTTGAGCAAGGCTCTCATTGATTTCAGTTGTGTTTATGAGTGCTTATCACCCACTGCCTTTCAGCTGTGTGTCTGGCTGGACGGCAGGTTACGAGCAGAAGCTTGACCAGAGTGCACCATTATAAAAGGCTAGAAGCCTCTCAGTGGAAACCCAGGTACAAAAAGGGGATGGTGGACCCTCACAATCTCATCTCCCAGGCAGAGCTGGCATGCATCTGAGGCCTGGAGCAAGGAGCTGAGAAATGTTTAGACACAATCTTAAAGCCAGAAATGACGATAACTTCAGTAATCAGTTCACAAATCCCCTTCCACTCCTATCAGTGCTGTCTTAAAATAAACCCACTCCTGCCTGCCTTGTCTGCTGCTTGATACCTGCATGCCAAAGTCACTGTCCCTTACCTCTGAAGACTTGATTCCCTTGAGAACTCCCTCTTCTGTCAAAGGGCCTTAAAGGCAAAAATCCATGATGTGACTCAGCTGAGTCCATTTGGAGTGAAGTGCTGGAGATGCTCTGGTCTTCTGCATTAATTAATTGGTCAGGTTAACAGGTCTGTGAAACTCCCCAAAACTAGTATCTGTTTCATTCAGATGATCTTGAATGATGTGTAAGTAATAACAGCCCGTTGCTGCAGAAAGGATCCTAGTTTAAACGAGCAAAAGTCACAACCAACCTTTGAGGTCTATAAAGGTAGGTACTGTTCAAACAAACAGGGAGTTGCAGCCTTAGTGAATGACAATTTACATGTCAGACAGACACTGGTTTAGCAGGAAAATTGAGATGTGGAGTGATTAAGTGACAATCAGCATCACACAGCCTAGCCACATTTCTACTTTCCACTTATTTTCACTCCCTCATGCTCTTTTGCCATGTCAACATGCCATGGCTTTTGCCCCTCTTTTTCCTCAAATTTATTGACAATATCTAGTAGAAGATAAATAGTGATTATCTCCAGCTGTACCTGGTACGAGGTTAAGTTGTGCTTGATGCCACAAGGCAGTGTCTTATCCTACACTATCTTCTAAACAGGTTGTGGTTAGATTGGTTTCAGACTCTCTCCTTGCCTTTCAACATAGCCCTTAACTTCATTAGAAACTTTGTGGGTGTAAGTCTGAAAGCTATTTTTAATTACTGAGAAACATGAAAGCAGTATGAAGAGATGCTCTCTCACAGCATCCTCAACATTAGATCTCACTAGACAATTGCTTACAGAGTAAGTTTAACTTTTCATTGCATTATAATAGACCAGAAGCATAAGTAGCATGGACCTTTCTTACTTCAGAACTGATAAACTCACTTTTACCTTCTGAGAAGCTTCCAGCGACAGAAAGAAAAAGAAGATGCTGCCTGTGATTAAGGCACTAAAATTAAGATTATAATTTACTTAATAAAATACTTTCTATATTGTAGAAGTCCTTACTACATCCAAATAAAGTCAGGATGCTGCTGTGCTGGACACTGTGGAACCCCCTGCAAAAGCAGCTCCTCCTGCTGCTAGGCTGTGAATCCTAGGCAGAGCTCAGCCATGGAGAGCCTGTGGGACCTAAGGCACATGTTCTCTCTTTTCATCTATTTTCTTTTCTTTATAATTGAGCTTTTAATACTATTCGATGCCTGAGGAGGTGTTTCAATGGCTAATTAGACATATGCAAATAATGAGCAACAGACAAAGATCAGCAGATACATAAATAATAATTTAAGAAAAATCCCCAAAGTGTTCAACCAGCAGAAGAGAGATCATCACTATAGAAATTAAAGAACTTACCTCTCTGAGGGAACTGCTTTTTGACCTCTCTAGCTTCTTAACTGAGCACAGCCTGTAGCAAATATCAGGAACTCCTCCCCTTTGGGTGTTTATTACAGAGAAACAATACTTCCTGTGACACCTGAGTAAATATCCTCTAGGACAAACCACCACAGAATTTGTCTACAGCTAGCTTAGTATTCCTTTGGTCGTAAATGCTATCCACCATGATGAAATACCAAGTATGCCCAAGAGCATGAGTTATTTATTGAATGCATAGATTTCTCTGAAGCAACCCTGAGCTTTGCCAGGTGTTTTCTTTAGTTGATCAAAAGAACTCTGTAACCCCTTTTGAAGGTCTTAGATGCGTGATCCTTGTAATCACATTTTAAGGGGCTGGTTAGCTCAGGAGATTGTTAATAGGATACAAAACCTTTCACATCCAACCCAGATCAGTGCAGATGAAAAGTTGTGACTGTTTAACAGCTCTTTCATGCCGTGTGACCTAGCCCAGTTCCTAAAGGAGAACTGTTTGTATTACTTGAAATTTACAGAATGTGGTTTTCAGGCTTTTTTAATTGCAAGTGTAATACAAAACATTTGACAAACAGGAAAATAATTAAAAAGCTCAGTGGTAATTAATGAATCCAATTGAAACTGCAATTCGAAAGAATTTTGAAAATCCCCACTCCAAAAGTATCTTCACCATCTCAAGAAGCCCATAAACACAGGCGAGTGTTACAGTAATCAAAAAGCAGGAGTTGCTGGGAAGCAGGAGTGATTTAGAAAAGTGACAGTTCTTCACTTAGATTTCACTCTATCAGCCCCTGTTATTAGACCCAGGAGTTGTGCATCTAGCATGAAAATAGTGCCTTTGAATGTTGGCAGCCTAACTCACACTTACTGAATCATACCGAATAGGGAAAAAATAAAACCACAGCAAAACCAAGCATTGTGTTCAAATTTCACAGCTGTTTCTACTCCACAGGGTTTGAGGTAGCAAAGTTGTAGGGTTTTGCAGGTATTGTTTTCCATCTAAGAGAGCCCTAAGTCAGATGTAATCTGAACTCCTATCTCAAACTCTCTTTTTAAGAAAGGTTCTTAATTTTTTTGTTTTTAAATAAAATATCAGGGAAAGAGCTATTGGAAATTCTGGAATATAAACCCTTCTACATGTATTCTAAAAATTGCAGGAGTGACGATCAGGGGCCAAGTGATAACTGCAGAGAAGATCTATGCTACAAAATGTCTTCTAGTGTCAGCAGTTACTTAGAGAGTACCCTTATCCCTTCCTTGGAACATACTGATCACCAAAAGAACCTTAAAGGATTTTGCTTACGGACAGTGATGTGAACTAGTAAGAAGACAGTGGGACATGTGAGGATTGCAGCTTTCTGCGTGCCTGGGTGTAACGTAAAGCACCAATCTTGAGAATGTGTTTGGGTAAAGATTTGGGGTTGTAGAACTGCCATTTCCATGTTTGCAGAACAGATCTCTCATAGTTGCAAAGCTGCCTCGAAAACTGTGGGATTTAAGAACTAAACTAAGCAATAAACACCAGTCACGTGGTAACACTGGTCATGTGGGTCATCTTGTTAATACAGCACTTCCCTTACTAACTGCTTAGAGGTTTCAGGTTTGGCACTTTATATTCTTTTGCAAAATACTTTTGAATCAGGAGGGTCTCCTTTAAGTCCTGGAGTAGCAGTGCCTGCATTATGAGCAATCCAAGTGAACAACAATAAATAAACTCTGTATTTCTTTACAACTGTATTTCTCCATAGTCCCTGAAGGTTTATGTAATCAGCAGTCTAGCACTGGAAAAATTACCCATTAAATAAATATCACTATTAGCATTACTAATGCACTATGTTATATAAATAGGATTGTGATCTAATGAAATATAAGCAGCATGAATGTATTGGTAATTCAAGCAGTTAGACTGATGTTTGTTATATACATCTAGTTATCTGCGCTGTTCTGATATGACCTTTAAATATATAATAAGTAAACAACCGAACAACAACCACCAAAACCAGCAGAATCTTTCTATAAGATTATTTATACTTCTTTCCCACCCTGAATTAAAATAAGACCTAATGTCCAGAAGCTATTCAGTGTAGAGGCTCCTACATAATACATACTTGTACAGCATCTAGCATCCAGTCTCTGAGTTCATTGTATTCCAGGTGCTGCCATTTAACAGTGCTTGTTAATGAGGTAAGTAGAGGTCTTTTCATATAAGGTAATAAAAGAAGACTCAGGTTGAAGCAAATGTGTGTTTGCTTCTGCCTCTGAAGGGGTCACAGTGCACAAATGGAGGTGTGAGCCAGTAATGATAGATGGCATTTTGTACAAGTGAAAAGGAGAGGGAACCAGCCTTGATCAGGAGGCAGAGTACATGCATTTCCGTACAAAAAGTTGCACGTGAGATCTGCCTGACCAGTAGGTCCCCAAAACACTTACTCACTTTTCTTCTATCTGATATGATTTTTTCTATCAGCCTTGGCTGGTGCAGAAGATTCTTCATGTTCACATTTCCCACAAACGGCCCTCACAATTCTTCAAATTTCAATTTCAGACACTAACGACATTACGGCTTACATAAACCAACTTCTCTCAAGACAGAATCCGTTCCAATAGCCTTGGCAAGAGTCACAGGGCACCAGCTCCTTAATCTGTGGATTAACTGGATACTGAGGTTACCATTTGGAAAGATTAAGCTTCTAACCTTCAAAATATGCAAGGAACTGTAAGATTTAATCTAAATATTCAGGAACAAGATGGAGAAGAATGATAACCTAAGAAATCTCATAAGTTTTGTTTTGCTATGCCTTCTTTTTTAAACCATGTATTTTTAAAGCAAGTACCATGATTTCAAAAAGATATGACTTAAGCGGTTTGCAAATTTGAGGCTGGAACTACTCAAATTACTATTCTTAGAGAATTTCAAGTTTGGAATATCACATAAGATGCAGAATACTTCCAATGGATACACAATGTCTCGACTGTTTGTTCTGCTGCTTTTATTTTTTCCTGTTTTACACTGTTTCAGACATACTAGGAGCTTGCTGTCAATCTAGATTGTCCTTCCCTTGGAGCCAGAGGTAACAAGTACATTGCCAGACTTCACACACTTCACAAATCCATACTTCATTAATCCCAAACAGTTGCAAAATAACAAATAAATAAATGCTAGAAAATAATCTTTTTCTTTCAGGAGAGAAAGAGTCACGGTGGTTGTATCACACTAGCCTCAACTGAAGAATGACAGCATCATCTGAGAATAACCTGAAAAGCTTTTCTTGGAGTTTTTCTCCATTATTCTGTTAGTACTGTTATAAATTCCTCAGCCTCCTAATACAGAGGCATACCACAAATGAGTCTTATAAACAGTTTCCTATTTGTGAGTCTGTCATTAATCTCTGAGGATGTTCCAAAGATAGCTCTTGGAGGATTTGGATTTGTCATCTTCTTCTTTTTAATCCAGTTAGGGAGTGTAGCAAACAGTGATACAAACAGGATTACATTTTGAAGGGGCGCATGCCTGGTTATGCATGCTGCACGCAGACATGCTGAGCTTCGGTTTCCTGCTCTGACGTTTACTCTCTTCCTGACTGCTCTCCTCTTTTCCAGTTGATTGTAAACACATTTGAAAAATACATACTTATTCTGGAAAAAAATTGCAGATTTTTTTTATTGTTTTTTATGGGGAAAGAAGGAGAAAAGCTGTGTGCTATCCTGGTTTTTAGCATCTTGCCTGTCTTTATTACCATAATTGTGTGCCAGTGCTCTACCAGTTAACCATATGCAGCATTCCCAGCGCTGCCTTGTAGTAACCTCAGCTGCTAGCAGGAATGGAGGCAATTCTTCCCCACTCCCATAGATTATTTCCAGCATTTCTGTGGTGATGGTTTCTTTGGAGCCAAATTGTCATTAGGATTTTTCCAGGGAACAAGCACTTTTTGAAACAAAATCACTGATTTTTGAACACTGAGGATAATCTGAAGACTGAAGTACAAAAGGTACCAGTACTCAGAATACCTTCAAGTCAAGGGAAAGAATTTAAAATGATAAAAGGCTGTGAAAACATCAAGAATTCTGCTGATCCCTGAAGTATTAATTGCATATTGATTGCGGCAGCTGGTGTGCTAAATGATCCCAATTGCTCTATCCATGATCATTTCTCTCTGCCATTTATAACTCCTCCAATTTCTCCCATTAGCTACAAACTTTATAAGAAAATATTTTTGCTTCCTAGCTGCTGTCAGGAAAAAGTTCTTCTGGACTAAGACTAATTGATACAGACTTCCATTAGAAACATATCTGGTTTAGAATGGTTTTAAACTTAAAGTTCAATTTGAGACCTACAGTTTCCAGTCTGTCCAGAGGTGATGGACTGATTTGATAGATTCTTAGGACTAATATATCTAGAATGACTGGCTTTGGTGTTTTATAAAAGCTGCTTTAGCTAGGAAGGTTTCACATTTAAGAAGTTAGCTTGTAATGTAGTTTGTCAAAAATACTCATAAGAAAATCAAGACAAACTTAAAACTCCGCCGTGTTTTTCTGAATAGGTCCCAGTTCTCATATGCATCTTAGCTGTGCTGTGTTATAGTTGGCATGATAAAAAAAATAAGTGACACAGAATGCATTTTATAAGTTTATATGTAATTTCTGTATCAGGTAGCACTGGTTTTGTCACTCATATACACTTACACCTCAGATGGTTTCTGAAATGGTTCAGTATGATCTGTAAGTCATAACAGTATGGTAATGTAAATTGCCTGGAGCCAAGTAGATTATTGAATAAGCTCTGAAGGTCTCAATAAACAAGATTTGAATTCAATCAAAAAGCCAACTTCAAAACTCCAAAGCCAACAGTCAAAAAAACCTTGTTTTCTCCTTTATCTAGATAGCAAAGAAAACTGCACTGTGTGTGTTTGTTAAATAATATACCTTTGCAAAGCTGAAGGTAAACTTATCTGTCTGTTCTTTAAAACATTAAAGTTGCAATTACTGTAATGGTCCAGCAGTTACTGTGTCTAGCTGCTCTTCAGTGCCAGAATTAGATCTTTAGTTTGCCTTTTAAAATTGCTTTTTAAAAAGGATTCCTAGGCAAACCTGCAGAGGAGCCAAAATGGATCTAACCATGTGAAAGTTTTTAGACCTGAAGATGAAAATGGTCTTTATGAAGGTGCACTAAGGTACTGCTTGAGTGTCATAAACTTTGCTCGTCAAACTCAGCAGCCTTTGGTGCTGCTAATGCTGACCTGTCTCTGAGGAATGTAGCATGCACAGTGAAATCTAATTTCAATGAATCCTAAATTAGGAGCATCATGTAGGTTACTGGGTTTCCCTTAGGGTGTCCCTAGAGTGTGAACTGAACTTTGAACTAGTTTTGTCAGCACAGTATCTCAAGGGATAAGAGAATACTGGTGGAAATGTATTGCTGAAAGTATAGGTAGGGATGCTTCGCACACTACTACAAAGCTTGTCACTGAGAACAGCTGTTCCCAAGATGTGATCTTCTCTCATTCCTGGGCAGTTGTAAGCACAGCCTGTGCTAATAACTGTTCTTGACTTCGTAACCATAATAATATTTTCTTCAGATAAGCTCTGTGTACTCTATACGATCATTTATAACAACCAATGCTATTTCCACCTTCATCACCTGTCCTTACACAATTGTGAATCCACAAACACACTATTTGGAAAGAATGGATGAATTCTCATTTCAGATGTCAAACCAGTTCCAAGTCAAGAATTAGGATAAGGCATTTTATATGGGGTTGGCTTATCACACCTTTGTCTGTTACAGTGCTTCCTGTACCTTTCTTTGATGGATCTGAAATTGCTCACTGCTGGAGACCCAGCGCTGGACTGTGTATCCCACAGGTTTGGTTCATAACTATGGAAATTCAGTGTTCCCACTGCAGCCACTTGGCCTCAGGATTAGGATGTTTTCCTACCCGGTTGTTGCTTGCTACGGTCTCCTGCGGAGAACATCCTCAGCACAAGTTTACACTATCTCCTTTTTCCCTTTTTGCTAAAACACAGTACTTAATCATTGCTTTCACAAACAATTGAGACAACAATGCAACTTCTGATTGCTTTGCTAAGCCGTGCAGAGGTCAGGGTTGCTGCTGCTCTCCTGTGCAGGCTGCCCTCCTCAATCAGCCTGTCTGGTTCAGGAAGATGTTGTTTTTTCCGGGAGATGGCTTTGTATCCTGAGGTTCTAGCTTTGATTGTGGCAACTGGCTTACTTAGCAGGCACCACAGGATGCAGAGGGATAGAGAAATCAGAACAGCGGGGGGGAGGCTAGCGCTCACTGCAGAGGCACAGCAAAGAGCAGCGCCACCCGCTGCCTCCCCTTGCCTGCGTTTGACAATTGAGCTTGGATTTCTACCTTCAATTCTGCTTCAATCCAAAGAAAGGAGCTGTGTGTAGCAAGCAGAGAATTGCCTACAAACTTTCCACAAACAATTGCTTCTTTTTTTTTCAAGGGACTGCAGCCTAGGAGGGATTCAAAATCTGATCCCTGTATCTTGACATGCAATGAAAACCTCCTGACTGCTCCATTTGTAAGTGCTCAAAAGGCAGTGAGATTAATTCTTTACCAATACCTGTCTGACTTGAGAAGGAGCTATCAAATTAATTATGTGAAAGCTTCCTTATGTGGCTTAATGTTCAGAATGCTGCTGCATGCAAGTAACAAAGAGCTAATCACTGTATTTGTATGAGGGATTTCAATATGGCACTGTTTTCTAGTTGGGGAGCACATGCGGGTTTCTGGTTGTCAGGTGCATCTATTAAGATTAGCATTCCTAATCCCCATCTCATTCGAGGTAACAGTAAAACTTGTGTTGCTTTGGAATGGGCTAGCAACTGACCCTTGAAAAACAGTATCTCTAAATGAAATTCGGTTATTTCCCCTACTGCCTGTTTACATATATGACAACAATAAGGAGCAATACTTTCCATTTTCTGGCACTTTTTATTCCTAGGATTTTTGAATGTGCCACAGTCTACATGCACATCATCAGTCCATTGTCAGACATTGCAGCAGGCAGTAAAGGTGCCCATGCTCACTGGCAGAGGGCAAGATTTTAATTTTGAAGTCCAATACAGAAGACCTGCTGCACATAAAACGATAGGGCACCTTGGAGGGCTGTCTCAGAAGGAGCAAGGCACAGGGTATGATGTGTTATGCACCTGTTATGCAACAAAGAACAATTTGCCAATTAATTCAGGTAGTGTTAGAGAGAAGAGATAACATGTCTTGGATTTCTTGCTCTTTATTTATTGAACAGCTAGGCCCTTGGGACTAATAAAAAGTATTTCATCAGGCTGCTGGATGTCTACAGTTTCTGATATAATAGAAAACCACCAAATTTCAGAATGGCAAAGTATCATTAACTGGTGCAGACTGTACTTCTTGATGGGCAAAACGATAGGCAGTAAGGTACATGGGGTGAGTATTTACTCATTTTTTAGCCCTCTGTTTCTTTACAGTGACCAGCCGTGAGAAAACAAGGTAGGAAAGAACCTTTCCATCACTTTCTCCTGACACATAGGTGACAGGAGACTTTCATTTCCTAAGCACTTCTAACATGGGACTGTGTCCTAGGACCTAGGTAACCTGAAGTGACTTAGGTCCTAAACAACTATTGAGGGAATATGAAGATAGAGGACATCACTACTTTGTGCGTTTGCTTAGGAAATAACTAAGGAAATAGCTCATAAAAGACTAAGTTGTTAGTTTCTTTCTCTCCACAGCTTCATTAATACAAATTGGAAGAACAGGTAATGCAATAGAAGGTCTTCTGGCTTGACAGCAAATTCCCAGAATCTTCTCACTTTCAAAGTAATAAATAAATCAAATGTTCCTTATTCATGAAGATGCCGGTACCATCTTACAATGCTTGCTCTGATGTCAGGTGCAGTTTAAGAGAGAGGGTCTTATTTTTTTTTTCACTTAGAGGCAGAGGGCTCATTGATGTACCAGCTGCTTTAAAAGTGATAACATTTTTCTGCAAAAGGGCATTTGAAAATTAATCCATGCTGAGTTAATATTCTTTAAATAACTGGTTTTGTAACTAGCTCTTGTTTATGCCATATTTATCCAGCTTGTCAGCTGGAAAATTTGTACCAAAGCCTGGGTGATTATGCATCTCCTGATCTGTAGTCTTCTTGTGCAGGTATGCTAAAATAGATTTGTCAAGGAACCAGTGGAGTTGTGATCAATTAGAGCAATAAACCACTGTCCTGCCTCTTCTTAGTAGATGCATTATCCCTTTTCCTCTCTTTTCAAAATCGGCAGCTCTGTCTTCACCCGTTTAGGGACACATCCCCAGTCTCTAAAGATTGTTTCACAATATGCTGAGTTTTAATCCCAGTTTTATCATGAGATTCGGGAGTGAAAGCTTCAAATCAAACTGCAGACATGTTGAGCGTTTCCTAGTAAAACAAGTCATGCTTTCTTCCACAGTGAGGAGGCTGTATCCTCTGAGATGGGAGAAATAACTCACCCTATGGAAAATCGAGAACTAAACAAAACGTGGTTAGTTTGCAAAGTGGATGACGTGGCAGGCTGTAAACACCTTTGGTGCTGAAGCACTTGTGGTGAAGCCCCCCCAGCACAGTCTGAAGTGCTTACAGTCAGAGATGCAGTGACAAATTAGAATTATGTTCAACCTCCAGCCTTCAAACAGTTTCTGGGATGTCGGCGTGATTCATGTGGCTTCCAGGAAAACCTCACCTGCAGTAGCTTTCTTAAGATTCCGGCTGGAGCTGCTCAAAAAATTCATTCCAGCTTCTGCCAGCCTTTCCAAGTCTCCTTCATGTTTGTCACCCTGGGTCAGAGGTAATCCAGGTGGGTTGCTTTTGATTTCTTCACCAGCACTTGCAGACTGCTAGCAGGATCAGGGCCAGTGCTTTTGTTTTCTAGATAGATCAAAATACATTTTCTTCTCATGTGTCATATGTTCTGTAGTTTCTAAATCCAACTGAGTAAATTGGGATTATCAATGACATTAATTATAGTTTATAACTTTGCCTCTACAACTTACCTTACTTCTTATTCAAGACAAGAATCAAGAAAGTGACTTTAGATAGGCAGCAGAAAGTTTGACTGAAGTGGTAATAGAACGTTTTTATTTACTATTTTCTCTACGTTTACTATTTATTATTCTATGTATTTACTATTTTTCCACATTTCCTGGTTGGGTTTGTTTGGTTTTCATTTGTTTGTTTTTCTTTAGAACCAGTAGAACAGAGAGAAAAATGTAGAGGACAAAATTCAAGGCTCGTCATTTTAGAGAACACTCCTCAATGCCAAGATAGCTTCCCTCACAGTTCTTCCAGAGGGTAACCTACAAAGAACCCAACACAGCACACTGAGTCCACAACACCAGTTTTTATTCATTTCACACAGGTCTGAGACAGTGTACACCTGCTTCTGGTGCTAAATTAGGCCTGCATTGCTGTTGAATGGACTGGTTCAGAGTTGTCAAGAGATTTTTGCAGATAGCTCCTATTAGTGCTAATGGGAATGTGACAAATTAATCTCTCATGTAAAGATGAGAGAACAAACCCTTTCAGTTGCAGAATGAGGAACAGTGTGAGGGACTACAGAAACCTGAACCATATAACAACAACAAAAACAACTGACAGAATAATACTTTTGGCTTGCTATTACATGCAGTCTGAAATCGGCAGAGGTACAAAGACAACGCAGTGTGTCCCTTCACTCTTCCACCTCTGCTGGGATTTTTCTTTATTGCATTATACTGGTAAATGGCAACAGTATCATTCAAGCTTCTAATAAAGCCTGAGAATGAGTAACATAAAGATTTAGCCTGAAATCTACACTGTAAGGGCAGAGTTGGAAAGAAGGCAATACAAACACAAATGAACAAAAAATCAGGGAAAAATAAAAGCATTGATTACATTTGCTTTGGTAAAACAAGTAGACTTTGTATTTGCTTGTTTACACTTTATTTAAAGTATAAGCAGATATTTCCATGATAAATGCTGTCATGCTTATCTGTTGCTCAGCAAGTTACTCGTCAGCAATTTTTGTTTTATACTGTGGTGTCATAGCTTCTTCCCAATAAATATTTTTTGTTTGCAGTTGCATTCCTTCAGCCCAAATAAAGCAAAGTTTCTTCCTGTATACTTACTGTTATCTGGGAGCCCAGTCCTACTAGAGTGTCTTTCAAATTTCTTGCTCCACCGTTTAAAACTGGAAACACTAAAAGGGAACATCATAGGGACAACTGTGAGAAAGATTCAGATCTCTTAACTGTTTAGTACATGGCGCGTATCTAGACCAGGAAAAAAAAACATAAAATCAAATGCTTGGGAAACATCTGAACATGCTGCAAGGATAAATGATGTGTCTTGGGTCATGGATGTTTGCAATTTTCATGGCTGCCCTTAAGAGGTAAAAGGCTGATTGCTTCTATTCTGCTACTTGTATACTCATGAGTAAATTACCAGAATGTGTCTGGTGCACAATGTAAACGAATGCAAACCTCTCTGAGATGCAGCAAGTGCAGTGGCGCTGGATGGCTTCAGGAAGGTCATCCTCTCCTGGACATATCTGCCCAGCGAAGGGGAGCAAGATGTCCTGCCAGGAGTGTCGCTTGCAATGCCTTGCTGTTTTGGGTGGGACATGGGGTTGAACAGGCTCCCACAGAGGCCAGGCTGGCTGAAGATGCTGCAAGGACCAGCTGCTTCTCATGTTTCTTCCTGCCAGTGCAGTGGGAGTGCTAATATAACATCCCAGAGGCAGCCCTGCTGGCTAGACAGCAGGACTTGGGAATGCCTTTCCATGACTGTCTGGATCACTCTGACCCAGCAGCCTCCCTGAAGCCAGGGGTAGCTTCCCAGTGGATATGCAAACTTGGTGACTGACATACTGGCAGCACTTCTCATTTGAACTGGGGAGCTAACTCAGCTAATTTTGCTGCATGCATTTAAATGTCAAAAATAATGCTGATGCACGAGCATTTGCTAAATATATAAATAATGACTTACTGCTTTAGCCTAATTCAAAGCCAGTCAAAACCACACTACAAAAGAAAACAGCTAAGAAAAACCCTCCTGTGGTGCACTGAAATAAAAATCACCCTTGTGGAAATTAGTAGTTGCCTTGGTGGTCTGCTTTGATGCTGGCATGGTGTTGAATTATAAAGTGCATCTGGAGAGTTCTGTCCTGCTGTCTGAACTGAGAATGATGCCAGTGGGGGTAGAGCTGAGAATGGCTTCTCAGTGTCTGAGGACCTACCTCAATGCAGCCTGTGGATGCCTTGGAGGTCTTTCAAAATGCTGAGATTCCAGAGAGCAAAACCAAGGCATTTCTTGAAGAAATGAAAGCAGAAACAGTGCAGAAAGGAATAGCTGGCCAATCACAATTAAAGAAGCTCTTCAGGCACTAGAATAAGCTGGCAGTAATTCATTTCTTGTCACTGCCACAGCTGCATGAAATGTATTTTTTTTTAAACATTTTAACATACAAACCCCAAATAGTTCAGTCTGGTCTCATTGAAGGAACTAAAAACACCTGTGAATTCTCACAAAAATAGTTTTTAAGTGACAGTTCATCTGTCAGCTCACTTTCATCCACTGCATATTGCTATACTTTCCATACCTGTAAAATACATTTTTCTTGTGATTTACACTGAACTTTTTGTTTGGCTGCAGTTTGACTCCCCCAGTTTGTCTTCTGACTGGCAATTCAAGCAACATCCATCACATAGATCTTTTGCTAGAGCTTACTCTTTCTCCTTCTGGCAGGGTGAAATCTCAGGACTCAGAGTTCTGCTGTTTACCATAACTCTGCTGTGCTTCTGGAGCTAGATTCATAGACTACTTTCTTGGTTTGAAAGATCCAAAATGGGATTTCTAGATTTTGGCTATATAAAGTACCAATGAACTACCACATGTCTTTCTGGAGCTGATCTGATTCCCCACAGTGACTTTTTTCACTCTGAAAAATGATTGGTCATACACATGGATTCAATACCTTGTCTGCAGACTAACTGCATTAATCTGGTTTGCCTTACTAACTCTCTTTATAAAGGTCTAAGTTCATTTCAGAGAGAAACCACAGGCATTTGCAGCTAGCTAGCAGCTGCAGTAAGGTGCTTCACCCATTGCTTTGGATTTGCTCAGCAGCACCTCACAGACTACTAGCAGGACCAGGGCCTGTGCTTTTGGAAGGAGGAAGATGCTGCTCGGTGTTTCACCTATCACTCAGGTTTGAAATACACTAATTTTCTTGCCCTTTAATCTGTGTCCTATAGAAGGGCTAGGTAAGAATCTTCACTTTCTTACTTCTGCCTTGGAGCTGCAATCTGTCTGTATGAGCTGCTGAGATAATTTCTTTCAAACTGCAGAACTGGGAAGAGGACTTTGTAATCATCTCAGGTCTATCTTTTTACATTAGCCTTGGGCTTAAACTTGCATGTGAGACCGACCTCCCAATTTATCCTGCTGCCCCAGTTTTGACACTGTCTTGAGTATGGAGTGAGCCAGGTAAGTCAAGAAACAGCAAAGCATGGGGAGAGTGCACTTGGTTGAAGCTCAGGCCCTGTCATGACAGGAGCCATGGCCATAACCATAATCAACAATGTCCTGTGGAGAGCTCTACTCAATACTGGCCTAGAAGAAAATGGCAACTTACCCACTTAAGAATACCAAACCAAAATGAATTGAAATGGTGATATTCTAGGTAAAAAACATTGTATTTGGGAGTCCCAAGGCAGTGTAGCATTGCAGCCAGGGACCTGGCCCAGGGCATGAGTCTGGAATACTCATGAGATGTGTGTCACCAGGTAAGAAATGTAGCTACTGGAGATGGAGCTCTCCTTGAATGAAATCCAGAGGAAATACAGAATTGTATTCGGCTGTATTGTCCAAGCATACCTACATATCTGTTAAAATTACCAGAAACTTCTCCTGAATAGAGACTAACTAATCAATTAAGATTGGACAGTCACACACCACAGACTAGCAGTGCTGTGATGGAGCTTGAACCTCAGTGTGCTCACTCAGCATGGCTTTCCAGATCAATGAAAACACATAATGGCTATGGCTCCTTGTTATTACAATTTCCTTTGCTATGTCAGCTGAAAATATATATCTGTGTCTGCACATGTGCAGTCATTTAGGACTGCAGAAAGTCAAGACCAACGTGGTGAAGTGCATTTGACAACCAAGGCAGACTGACAGATGAGAGATCCATATATTGAGCAATGTCAGAAATATACATGGCATTTTTTAAGTGAAATCGTCGCAGTCAAAGGGCCAAACTTTCACATGCTTTTTGGGTGAGAAACAATAGGCCCTGGGGTAGGTAAAAAGCTGTGATATGTCAGGAGACTAAGACAGCAAGGGCTGCTATGAGACTGCCTAACAGAGCCTACTGCAGATGGGAAAGAAAACGGCTGCAGAGACAAGACAGAGAGCTGCACCAAAGCTACAAGCAGGAGAGAGTGCTGGGCCTGCCTGATCCCATCTGACAATGCTTGTACCCTAAAAGGGGCACTGCAGGCTCACCCAGCCAGTCTATGACTGTGAAATAGATACCAGAGGAACAGGCTCTCTGTGGCAGAATGAGTAATTTGGTCTTTCTGTTTTGTGCATAAAACCAAGCCTTTTAAATTGAACTTGAGACCCAGTGTTACTACCTTATATGTTCAGTGCCACCCCTCTTTACAGTACTTAATATGCACAGTGTCCGCCCTTTACTGTGTGCTGCTGCATTCTTGGATGATTGAATAACTGATTTTCAGACAATAGAATTTTACCAAATTCTTGGAATTTTGATGAGCTGTGTTAATGTGTCACAAGTCAATGACTGGCCAGTCTACTAATGGGCTCTCAATAAAAATACAGTACAGTCTATCACCTATCCAGGATAAAGCCATTTACCTAAGGTCTCCATTCCCACAGCCCTCCAGCTGACTAGCTAGCAAACAAAACTTGGGGGTTTACCAGCACTTGTATGTACATTGTGCCATCTCTGCAGATAGGATTCCAAATATTATTTAACATCCCAGATATAACAGTACAGTTGTTTTTGTTTTTAAAGCAAACTTTGTATTTTAATGCTCACATTTGTACATACACTGCAGGTGGCTAGGAGGTTGTTCATAAATCTGGATGGCATGAACCAAAACAGTACCTTCTGTTCAGGAAAAATCATACTTGGTGAACCTTAAGAAGAAATATTCCAGAGAACAGAGTACCACAGAACGCTTTGAACAAGCCAAGGCTCTCTGTGATACCAAAGGACAAAAAAGCCAAGAATCAGCTATTCAGCAATGAATTAGCATGTTGTTAAAGGTCTGACCACTCTTAACATGTTTGTTTCCAGGAGGAACCACAGTAGCTTTTATCTCACTCCTGTCTTGCTGAATCAGCTTTTCCTCCTATGTTAAGCATCTACTGAACTAATCTAAACCTTATGTGTTTCTCTTCCTTAAAATAAAGGGGTTTTCTGTATTAGTTCTGGCTGAATTTCTATGAACCAAAATAAATGTGAGCTGTTAACACACTCTTAAAGCACTTATTCAGGTTTCCAGGCTCAAAGAATCAAGCTAAGTACACCAGTAAGAAGCCTGCATACAGCACACACAGCATCTCTATCACTAATTGTACTTCCTTCCCTCTGGGATTAAATTCCAGTGGACCTTATCCTGCAAGTCTTGCAGAAAGTAATTCATGAAGAGAGGCTATATGCTAGGACATAATAATTTGGCATAAGGATGAAAGATCACATATAAGGACCAATATGTCTCTTGATTCCTGTCATGCTTAGGTTGTAGTTACTTGCTGAAATCTTAGGATAGAAAAGGGAGAAGTCCAGGGGACTGTTAGCTCTACCCTTTCTCTAAGTGTCAAGCTAAACTCTTGATTCAGGCAGCTCAAACCCCATTCTGCTCATCAAAACTTCTTTTTAATTACTAGTTACAAGCAAAACTGTAATTTTCCTATGAGTAAGAGATGCAGTTTTCGGAATTATATCTGCATATAAAAATATAGATGTTTTCTGATATGTATGCAGGTTGTCTTTCAGAGCAGTAACTGGGTTGGTTTGGACATTGATTGACTACCTGGAGTTTTGTGGTTCATACTTGGAACAGCATACACCCTTGTTCAGTGATTTTTTTTCCCCAATTAAAGCTCAACTTGAAATTCCAATCAATAATAAAATAAAGCAGAACTGCAAACACTCCTATCAGCTCTATCAGATTGCCCGCTGCACAAATATCTGTGAAGAGTATCCTAAGGGAATTAACTGTGTAGTTCTGAGCAGTAAACTGCTCCAGTAAAATGCACTGCATTAGGGGCAGGTTACAGCTAACACTTGGCAAATGATGTGAAACAGCCTGGGAAACTGTAGTGATCATAGGCTAACATGTGTCTTGTATTTCAAGAAATTACATCTAGCCACCTACAGCATATTTTAAGTGAAGTACTAAATAAGTCCATAGTTCAATAGACCTTTTTTGAAATACTTTAACTGTCTAAATGTTCCAGATGAGACAAGGGTAATAGCAAGTTACATTGCGCATACATACAAGAGAAACAGCTTCAGCCACATCTGAAATAGAGTTCGCTAGAGTAATTCCTGGCAGCTGATTAGTAATGCACCCCACATCTTACAGTTCACACCAAGACACACAGAGGATTATCACTGCCAGATGAAATTGCAGGGAGCATTCCACTGCAGTAGGGCATGATTATGCAAAGAGAAAACGGGAAGTTAAGCCTAATGATCCATTTTTATGCCAAATGTATAGTGGGAAATCACAGACAGGCAAAGCCAGAGTTATTTAGTGCCTAGAGTACCTCTCATTGTTTTATAAAACTAAATGGACAGTAGCACAATGTCCCTAAACCATTCTGATGTGCCACATCAGACAAAGACAGAAGAACACTATCTGCTGTCTTTCTGAAGGATCCGGATCTTCACTCAATCGCTGACCCAGCCTGGCACAGTCTCCTCTCCTCTAGAGGGTTTCCTCAGGCCAGGAAGGGAACAGTGAGGATGAAGAGCAGTCTTCCACCCTGCTGCCCTCTCTTTCACACCCTTTCACAGGAATATGCTAACACACAATAATCAAGGAGGCATTTTAAACAGCTGCGCCACCCATATCCCTATTTAAGTCAGACTTTTCAAATGGGGTCATGCCTGGATTGTGTGAGGTGCATTGAAAGGGCTACAGTGACAGATGACTACAAGACATTATCCACTGTATCAGTAGCATTTCCAGACCCATGAGACATGGCTACATTTTCAAGCTGCAGCCTCTAAACAAAGAGAACAAAACTTCTCAGGGCGCATGGCAGGCTGTGAAGCGCCTGGGCTTCCTCTACGCCAAACCTGCTCTCTGCTCTTTTCCCAGTGACTAGGAGGAAGAGAAGCCAAGGCCTAAAGAGCCTTTCCTACAGAGAAAGGCAACTCTGCTTTAGAAATCACCTGGTGCCATTAGGAATCACTTTTTAGACCATCAAGACAGCAGGGGAAGTTAATGGCCAGCAGTGAGTAGGGAGCAGTGATTTGTTGGCTCTTTGGTGCCTGCTCTGCCTATAGCACCTCATCAGGAACCCAGCTCTCCCTGACCCAGCAGGGGGCAATCCCGGCAAATAGCTCAAGAAATCAGTGCTGGGCTTCAATTCCCCTGTAAAAGGAGAAGGTTGAAAAAGTAATAGAGCCACCTCCAGCTGGCTGCTTGTACCTCTCCATGAGCCCTGCTGCCTGTACCAGCTCTGTGGGTGAGCTTGGTCTGGGAGTTGGGGCAAGTAATGCAGAGGAATCATCCTCTTTCTACCCATTTGTGGTCAGCTTGTGATGAGCTCTGCCCCTTTGAAAGGCTTGTAGGCGTTCAGAGGGTTGGCGGGATCAAGCCCTGATGGAAAGAAGAGTCGAGAAAAGCGGCCAGATTCTGCAGAATGGGAGTCTGGAAAAACTCATCCTGGGAGGACTGTAAGTTAAACCTTGTTAAAGTCTCTCTTTTATTTGCACACCTCATTTGCACAGCTTCAAATCTTTTCTAGACGCACCTGGATGAATATTTGCAAGTTAAAGAAAATAAGAGTACCTTAGTAGTCAGGCAGTTTCTGGGTGCCTATTACCTCTACTAAATTAAGTGACTCACTTCAAAGCTTCCATGTACACTGAGCACTCTTATATCAGCAGTTTTACCATGAAGCATATTAGCTAGTCATAAGCATTTTTGCCTGCAATTCAGTTGAATGTGTGCAAACCCCTGCTCATCTGCAAAGATATTTGTTTGTTATTCTAGGCAGTTGTTTAGCATTGAAGGGCAGAGATAGCACAGAAATCATGCAATACCAAATCTCACTATATCACTTTTCTATATAGAAGGGAAATTAGTTGTTCATAACACTGTAAGTATACATGACAAATCACTGAAAAGAACCATACCTATTTGAGGTAATTTTGCAAGAAGGCCTTTGAAGCTCCCTCCATCAGCAGCACTGCTCAGCGAAGACTTAAAATAGTTGCACTACTGCTAGACAAACCTCGTGGAGACAGAGTCATGGATGACTGCTGTATGGTCTGCAATCTCTTGGTCAGCCAAAGGTGATTAACAGCCACACAGACTTGTGCACTGTTCCTTAAAAGCTGCTGCAGAAAAGCAAGCTGGACAGGGCAGAGATGATTGCAGGAAGTACCTTTAAGCAGAGATGTATAACAATAGGACAGGGTCTCTTCTAGTGACATCCCTTGTTCCATACAAGAAGGATGCAATTGTCTGTGATATCTTCTGATTGTCAGACAGGCCATTGCTTTATCCCACAGCACCAATGGGTTCAGGAGGGGATATTCAGTGTTCTTTGAGGTAAGTCTTCTGGTATTTTATTTCTGATCTACAATGACAAGATAGGATCCACAAGAGCCTTCAGTGAAGGAGTGAAATTGATGAAATCTTCTCTCCACCCCATCTTAGGAGTAAATCTACTAAAATGCAAGTCATCAAGTAATGATTTGCTCTGACTCTTCTACAAATATGTATGTATATAAAATATATATCCTATATATAAATGTATGTATTCCTAAGCGTCCTGGTTCACAATGTCATATCTGTGTTCACCAATGCCCAGTCAGTTCAAATGTTAAAGAGTTTCAAGACTCATATCAGATCATCAAGCTCATTTCATAAACCCTACAGAAAAGGAAATAATCACTAGAGAACCTAATTGGTATCAGTTGGCTATTGAATTAATTAGTAGAACAACAAAGATGTTAATACAGTAATACCACTAATACGTTAATCATATACAGAAAGCTTGGTTTTATAAACTCTTACACTGTAATTTTTATCCCAAGAAGTAACATTAACATTTGAAGACTTCTTCACAACATTTTGTTAAAACAATGAAACAAACATTTTTTGCTTCAAGTCACAGTTTGGACTTTTCTTTGTGTCTCTTTCTCTAAGACAAATAAATGACAATGTTGATACTGTGAACATAATTTTTAAATGACACAATGCACCATTTTTAAATATGACTATAAAACATGTTGTTTTGAACCATTTGTAGTTATGCACTGTGTATGCCATTTTGCTGTGCACAATGACTTTCGCTGAGGTCTTCTGTGGCAAGAAAATATTTTGGCTACATATATATATGTAGTCATGGAAGTATGTACCAGTATTTTGGTACTTCTTATCATGCTTTACTGAAAGAACAAGGAAGTACAAGACTATTATTTTCTCATTGGGAGGAAGGGGATGAAGAGAATCAGAGGCAGACAAATTACTGGAAATGCCATGATGGGAAAATTGACAGAGAACTGCAGAGGTGGATTGTTTCTACTGTTAGAGTTGTATTTAAAAATCAGCTACTAAAATTATAATTGTATTAATAGTTGTTGTTCTGATACCACTGCAAAAGTGAAGATCTGGAGAAAAAAGTATAAATACAGTTTTGGGTCAAACCGGAATGTTTAATTCAAGGTGATCTTTGTTTTAAAAAAAAAGATGCAGATGTACTTGGTTGCATTCAGCCATTATATACTCACAGAATTGAAGACTGGCACCTGCATCCCCCCTCCTTGTGTGGAATTGCTCTGTCCCAGTCCAGCATATTCATAGTGTTCTTGTTTTCTGTTACATTCTCAGCTCCTTCATACTAATCACAGTGGGGAGTATGACAACAGCTCTTGTTGTCATTCCAGGCCAGAAGAAGGCTCTTGCCAGCAAGTAATGTATATCTTGTGTGACACACAGGTCTGGTGGATGTGCTGAGCCTCAGACATGAGATGCGTCTGGTGCTGTGTCAGTGGAGAAGTCAGCTGCTTTAATACAGATGAACATTTGGGGTTGGGGAGTTGACCCTGGAGTGGTTCATATTATTGCACAAAATACTCTTTACAATTAAAAATTACTGCTTCTGCATTTATGCCTGCCTTTAGTTTCTCAGCTTGTCATTCTTTACTTCCTTTTGCCAGACTAGCCAGTGTAGGGCTGTGGCCCATGCAGCATGGGTGGACAGATTGGCCCCACAGCAAATATGACCTAAAGCAATAGCTCACACTGTTGACAAAGTGGTGACCAAGACCAAAGTTAATTTGTGGACTGTGGTAGCAATCTGAGAATATCTTCTCGTGGTGTTTGCAATTTAAAGGTATCCTGGCTCCTGAGAGCCTTTCTCTTTACACTCTCAGGTGTCCTCTCTCTCCGCAAACTTTGGTCATCACCCTCTATTTTGTTCTCTTCTTCTGAAGTGGCAAATTGCCTTCAGATATAGAAATATCTTTGATACTTCTCTCAGAAGTCTCTCAAGAAGATTGAGCCCCTCATATCTAGGGCAGGACATTTCATTCCCAGCACTTCCATCCTCTTCTGTGGTCTTCCTGTGGTCCGTTTTAAAGCCTTGCCCTTCTTCATGTGGTGCCTACTGGGGTTCTTATTGGTGCTGAAAGGGTGATCATTATACTTTATTCCTAAGTATGACCTTCTCTGATAGGTCCACATCTATTCAAAATCCAGTCAGATCAGATCCTCCACCCCAGATCAGCTGAACTCATATCCAGTGGGAATTCTAAACATCTCCTCCATATTGAGTAGCTCTGCCTTCATGGCAGTCACCAGATGAGCAATAGACTCATGCCACCGTTCAGGTAATCTGTTCTGAAGCAGAGGTACCTGGCATCAGGGAGGAAAGGTCCAAACCTGGTGACAATGGGCTGTATAATGCCTGCTCAGAAAGGAGAATGTGAACAACAAGGAATGGTGAGTTTGGACCACTTTAGGGAGAAAGGAGGGGCAAAAAGGTAAGTGAAATGGCATGAGTGGAAACACTGACTTTCCCCTGTAGTGCAGAAATGTGCTATCTGATCCAGATAAAGTTAGAAATGATACTTAAAAAAAGGTAGGATGGGAAGCAAGTTTGGGCAGCGTAAGTCGTTTAATGCTTTGAATCAGGTGATGATGTCACTTGTTATGAAAGTCTCTTTTCATCAGGAGAAAACACACAGGGTATTTCATACTGCCGGTAAGTGTGGGAACAGTTATTGCAGTAGACTGGACCAAGCACAGAAATGTAAAAGCAGAAACCTCCATTAGTTTTATAAAGTCAAATACTTAAAGTCTCTTCTAGAAGCTGGTTGACTTCCAGCTGGTTTTCACACAAGACCTACCCACAGGCAATGAATCAGGCTCAGAGTTTTGCAGTTGCATTCTACCTTTGAACTCTCTATTAATTCTCTCATCTCTTAATCATGTTTTCCATAGGAATTCGCAGACTGCCTGGCTTTAAGCACAAACAATGACAGTGATTTTGCATTTTTGGCTTTTATTTCAAGATGATCTTGAACCAGATCCTCTCCTACAGTGGGCCTAAGGTCTTCATTCTCGCATTCCCTGCATTTGCCTTCCCAGACTTGGGTGGTGTGGTCAGAGCATTTGCCAGTGAAGTCCGAGGCAAAGAAGTCATTGAGAACCTCAGCCTTCTCCAAATCCAGGGTAGCCAGTTCTCATGATAGCTTTTGGAAAGGGCCCATATTATGCCTAGTCTGTCTTTTATTTGCTACATACCTAGAGAAACCCTTCCTGGCTTTTTTTACCCCCCTTGCCAGATTTAATTCTAACTGGGCCTCAGCTTTCCTAATGTGGTGCCATGTGGTCCCTAGCTTCCTAGACAACATCCCTGTATTCTTCTCAGGCTGCCTGTCCTCACTTCCACCTTTTATAAGCCTATTTTTTCCCTCTGAGTTTATTCAGCAGATCCTTATTCATACATGAAGATCTCCTGGCCCTTCTGCCACACTTCCTTCTACATGGGACTCAACATTCCAGAGCTTGGAGCAGGTGATCCTGCAATATCAAACAACAGCCTTGAGCCCCACCTGCCCTCTAGGGCTCTATCCCATGAAATCTTACAAAGCAGGTTCCCAAAGAAGTCAAAGCCTGCTGTCTTGAAGTCCAGGGCAGTGAGCTTCATGCACACTCTTCTCACTGTCCTAAGGATCTTGAAGTCAACAATCTCATGCTAGCTGAAGCAAAGTTTGCCTCGAAGAATTACATTCCCACCGGCACCTTCCTGTTGGTGAGCACAAGGTCAAGCATGGCCTTGTGCTCCTTGTCGGCTTCTCTAATACTTGTAAGAGGTAGTTGTATTAAACGACGTTAAAGAAAATACTGGATTACTTGTACCAGTATGTACCATCACCAAGTATTTCCTCAGCATGTACTCTTTGGGAAAGAAGGAAGTAGGGAGAACAAAATTGGAAGTTGGAAGAGACCTACAATGCTCATCAAGTGCAACTGCTCGAGCTCCCTGGGGCTGGCCAAAAGATCAGTGTGTTATGACTGGTTGTTGTCCAACTACATCTGAAACTCTGATGGGCGTAGGGCATTGGTCACCTCTGTAGGAAGCCTGTTCCAGTTTTTAGGCACTCTCTAGGTGAAGACGAAAGAAGCATGTGTGAGAGTGACCAGTGGTCATTCTGCGTCTCAAGGATTTGAACAAAGGTGCTGGGGGGATTTGCTGCCAATCTCTAAATCTCTGCCCTCTCTACAGTACCCTCAGGTGATACTTACCTGAGGCTTTGAAAACTGTTCTATGCAGCTGAGTCAGTTCCTTGTTTTTCCTCAAAGCTGCTCGGTCTACGTGGTTTCAAACCAATTGGGATCAAAAGACTTTATTGAGCCGTCAAGAAGACGGAATTAGGCAGCAGTGAGTGAAGTGTTGCATTCAAGTAGCACTAGAAAAGGTAACCCCCCAAACTAGACACAGGAATGTCACTAAAGACAAGCAAATATCGAAACAGCCTGTGGAACAGACACAGAAGAGATTTCTGAAATTCTTCTTCTTTCCAAGAAGATGACCTCATCATAAGCAGAGCAGTAGCACATGCTACTTGGTGTATTGATAAGGAATGGTGAGGAAATGCTGTTTGCCCTCTAGGTTTCTGCAAATTTCCTGCAGAGTCAACCAAAACCCCTTTCTTTCAGCTCTGGGATGGCCACACTCAAATGACTGTAGGTGGTATGAAAGCCTTAGTTGATAGAGTTTGGACAAAGGGATTAATTTAGAGGGACAGCCTGCAGCGGTGCCCAGTGTGCGGCTGCCATGGGCAGGGACATCCTCCTGGGCACAGAGACTGCCTGAGGGCCAGCACTCCAAAGGCCTTTCTCCAAAGCATGCTGGGCAAAGGGGCAGCAGCAGCAGGGCTGTGGTGGGCAGGCCTGCGGGGGCCCCATCCCCCCGTTGTAGTGCCAGCACCAGGCAATGCAGCATCACAATGCTCTGGAGCACTATAAAGCCCAGTGCCCTCTGCAGTGCTTTGGAGCTCCACTGCCAGGCATTGGAAGGGTTCTTGCTCCCAGGCTAGATCAGGCCAGCGGCATTTTACTGCTGTTGGGAGCCCCTGAGATGGCTCCAGGTGGAGGCAGAAGAGGCAGTGCCAGTGTCCCCTTGTCCCCTTAGAGGCATAACCCGCCCGTGGACCGGGAGCCGGCCTTGCTCACGTGCTCAGGGAGCAGCCGATCGCCAGCACTGGGGTCAGGAAGGAATTTTCCCCCGGGCCGGATTGGCACCGCTCCCCGGGGGTTTTTTGCCTTCCTCTGAGCACTGAGCATGACCCCCTGTCAGGGCTCCTCTGGTCCTGGTGCTCTGGGTTACCGCCTGGGGCTCACGCACCACGGTGGTGGCCCCTCGTGTCCTGCAGCAGGGGGAGGAAGGGCTTTTTTCTCCCCAGACTGGACTACAAAGTGTCCCCGGGGTTTTTCGCCTCCTCCGCAGCTGAGCACAGCTCCTTCATGGCGCTCCTTTGGGCTATTGCAGCCCAAAGGCCGCTGCTCGTGCTCCACGCAGGCGGCCCTCGTGCCCCGCACGCGGGGGGAGGAAGCCTTCTGCACTCCCAGGGTGGCCCCAGCGTGGCCCCGGGACTCGCTGCTTCCCTCTGTTGCACTGAGCACCCCCCCTGGTCAGGTCTTCCCCAGCCCATTCTGCACGGGTTCTTCCTTGCACTGCCCTCCCACCACCACGGCACTGCTCCTGCCCCACCTCTCCTTGCTCAGGCTGCAAGGGAGGTTTCTTCCATCTGATCTGAAGGATGCGGCAGTGCGTTGCTGGCTGCGCATGGGCATCGGGTCTGAAGGATTTAAAAAAGAAAATAGAATCTAAACTAGACTAATATTTATTAAACTAAGCTGAGCTAAACTAAACTCAAGTAAAACAAGGTCAATAAAACCCCATATTTATAAATAAAGAAAATACTCTTTCCACCTCTAATCTGATTTGTGTCTGATTTGTGTCTTTGAAAGTGGTTTTGGTGCTGAAAACCCCTTGGCATTTCAGTTATACAATGGACACATCATTATACAACTCAGCCTGAGTGCAGGGAATGGAAAGGAATGGAATGGAATGAAATGGAACACAATGGAATGGAATAGAATGAAATGGAACGTCATGGAATGTAATGGAACAGTACGGAATGGAATGGAAATTAAATGTGAGGGAATGGAATGGAAGGGGTTGGAATGGGACGGAACAGAAGAGAACAGCTGTGCCACATTATGCGTGTAGTTGTGCATAAGAAGCTCTGACGTAGATCTGAGGGGCTATCTGCAGTTCAGGTCCCAAGGGGGGCCAGTCCCAGGCAGTGAGGCTGAGGAACAATCTCTGGACCCTGACAGAAGTAGACCTGCACTTCTCATCTACCCTCCTTTCGACATGTATGGAGCGCCACTGGAGAGAAGAGTATTGGGCCAGATGGACTCCTGATGGAGCGTGGTTGTTCTCAGGCTCTTGTGTTTCTCCAAAAGCACCAACTTGGGCATTTTTAAAAGCTAGCATTTGGGGGAGGGTTGGGGCTGGGAGTGGGGGGAAATCACAAGGACATGAGCAGGTCTTGCCCACATACAAATGATTTGCAACCATTTAGTTCAGGAGCACATCCTGCTTCAGGCTGAGGGCTCCATCTTTGAGCCTCACTTCGATGTGGTCAGAGATGTGGTCTTTTGCTATGCTGTGGAAACCCACCTACACTGGATGAACACAGAAGAGTTTCAAAAACCAGTTCCCACGTGGTTTCTGCAAATCTCTTCAGGTGCTTAAATCATCCGGAAACAATCGCCATCTCTGACCCCCACCAGAAGGCATAGGCCTCAGTCTCACAAACTGACAGAGCCAATGCCTGTGGTGGGACATGACTCAATCCCTGCCACCGGTGCAGGGCCTGGAAGAAATGTCACCCAGTATTTCCTCAGCATGTACTCTTTGGGAAAGAAGGAAGTAGGGAGAAAAAAATTGGAAGTTGGAGGAGACCTACAATGCTCATCAAGTGCAACTGCTCGAGCACTCTGGGCTGTCCAAAAGTTCGAGCATGCTGTTTTCCAAATGCATCTGAACCTCTGATGAGTGTAGGATATTATTCTCCTATCTGGGATGCTTCTTTCCATTTTTGCCCTTCTTCTACATAAAGAATTGCATCCTAATATCCAGTGTAAACCTCCCTGGTTGCATCTTTGTACCTTTCCTGCACTTCCTGTCAATGGATTCCAGCTAGAATTGATCAGCACCTTTCTCTCCATTTCCCCTCCTTGGGAAACGCTGAAGTTAGCAATGAGGTCACTCCTCAGCCTCCTTTTCTCCAAACCAGACAAACCTAGTGTCCTCAGCTGCTCCTCACAGGATGTGCCTTCAGCCCTTTCACCAGCTCTGTTGCCCTCCTGTATGTACTCGAGGACCTTCATGTTCTTCTTAAATGGTGGGTCCTAGAACTGCACCCAGTACTCGAAGTGAGCCTGCACCAGCACTGATTACAGCAGGACAATCACCTCTTCTTCCTTTTTTGTCATTAGGCTCTTTTTTTGTTATTATCTCCCAGCTTCCTGTTTTAACGCCCTCTTCCTTTTCTATATGTGGTATGTTGGATGCTCATCGCCCCTCCACAGTTTGGGCCCAGAGCAAGCAGCCCAACTCTCTCTCAGCTTCTCTGACATCTCTCAGCATCCCACAGCTCAACCCCTGCTGCAGCAGGACCTCCACCAGGGTGCACTGAGTGAAGCCCTGCCCAATTTGCACCCTCTTCTCAGAAGACAAGCCAGGCACTTTCTGCACTCTGAGCTCTGCGCTGTAGCCTTCCCTCTCATCAGCTCTGTCTGGCGCCGATGCTGCCAATGCCAGGGCAGCCAAAGCATAGCTCCCAGAGAGGGAAGGTCTTCTTTAGGAAGAACAACAGTGACCACTATATATCACAGTGTCTATTGTGGCATATAGATGAACAGGTATTTCCAAGTACCACAGCTGATTCCTGGGAACATTGTGTAGAAGACTGAAGGTATCTGTCCTCTGGTTAGATGTTACATTCTGCTTTCTCCTGAGTAGATATGGCAAATACAGCAGTCTTCTTGCCCATGTCACTTTACTTCCAGGTCAGATACATTCAACTCACATTTGGGTTTTCTGTCCTTCAGGTTTTTGCTCCATGTTATTACGCAAGTTTTTGCCAGCACGTTAAAAAATTTATGGTTTGAGACTTAAGAGAGTAACTGGAATATATGAGAGTTAAATCAGCATTGAGATCTTCCTTCCTGAAGCTACAGGTGTTTGAACATGAAAACAGTGGTCTTTATTAGTGGAATTATTTTTCTTTAGCCATCTGGGCTCAGAGTACTTTCCCCAGACTATGAAAAAAAGAGGAAGTAATCTTTTATCATTCTTTCAGTATGGCCTCTGAGGGGCTTTGGCACATTGCTCCTGGGTAAAATCTGTCTCTGCTTCCTGAGACACATCCTGACACTTATGTGGTTCTTGACTCCGTCCTCTACAAAGGTACCTGATCCTCTTCTGAGCAGGGCAGGGCAGGATTTTCAGGGGTATGAAGAACACCTACGTCACTCCTGCAGCACCACATGAAGTGCAGTCTTACCAGAAATACATGAATGAAAATAGCACTGACCGTATGATGACAACAGTGCTTTTGACCTTAAGATTTTCTTTCTTATTCTTTAATATTGCTACTTTCCTACTCCTTTAAAGTGATAAAGACTGTACAAAATCTTTCACTATTTTATTTTTTCCTTTTTTTTTCTCTGAGCTAGCCACATCTCAAGTTTCACAGAAAACGGAACATCGGCCTAATGGGAAATTCTTTAACTGTTAACTTTTAATTATATCTGTTATTAATCAAAAGCTTGGGACTCAGGGGAGTACAGTGGAGAGATACTGAAGTTGTTCAGTAAGAATCAGGTTGAATCCAGAAGTCCTGTTAGATATGACCATGATCTGCCTGTGCCAGATAGGACCTGTCTATGCGAAAACTAAGTTTGTTGTCCGAACTCTCCAGGTAACAGAAGTTCAAACCAGGCAGATCTGAGCATCTATCTTTGGTTTGCCAGGGTATATGTGTCCATGCAGATTGCATGGAAGAGAAGCTATGTTTTCTCTTGATCTGCAAGTGGGTCTTCCACTGTCTGGCACAGGGTGATGAAGGGGTCAGAGTTACAGTGGATGGGAGGGGAAGGGCCTGTCCACTGTGGTGGCTATGGCTGCCCTACTATGTCAGAGACATGCATGTTTTGGGACAGAGAAGATGCTCTGCTGGATCACAGCCAGATGATCAGGTCTCTGTCTGCCAGCATCAGTCAGAGCTGCTGTCTGGTAAACGCGCTTGAGGCTGAGCAAGTCCTGCTTCCATCCTCTCACACCTCCCCAGCATCTGTGACTGTTGGATTAGGAATGTTAGAAGGACTATCCTAGTCTAAGCCTTTTAAGAACTCCTTACAAACTTGCACAAATTTGGTGTGAGCGCTTTTAAACCTACTGACACTGTGTGCCTCTGAAACCTTCCATGACAGCAAGCTCCCACAGCTACCTGCTGTGTAAGGAAGTGCTTGTTTTTCATCTGCTTTAAACTCACCTCCCGTAGTTCTCAGACTCTGGGATTTTTTTTTTTTGAGTAACATGTCTGCATTCATTTATTCCATGACCTTCACAATCTTGTAAATGTTAAGCACATCCTCAGCGAGGGAATTACAGTTGTCTTGCGAGGACAGACTAGACGGTTGGGCTCTCCTTCCGTGCCCCATTTGAAAAGTGGTGTTTTTTCTTATCTCTCCTTGTAGAGCCGCTGTCCCACCCTTGTGACCCCTGTGCTGCCCCTGCCCCTTCTGCGTCTCTCCTGAGATGTGCACACCAGAACTGCACACTCACTGCTGAAGATATGGGTATGCCATGATGCAAAACACAAAGCACCAAAACTCCATCTTGTTCTCAGTATTGGTCCTGTTGATGTGCAACACTTTGTTGGCTTCCTTGCTTGCTGCTGTGCATTGAGCCAGTCAATGACTTCAAAGCACCTGAAGATCAAAGACCTTCTTTTGTGGGGCCTGCCATTTCCATTCAGCAGCATCTGGCATGATTTAGACTGTATCTCGCTACCCAGTAAAGCTTTGTCCATCTGCAGACCTGGAGATTTCACTGTGATTGATGAGGTTGCTGAACGAAACTCAACCAACAACTGGTTCACAGTACTGACTTCTCCCCATCCTGAAAAGTACTTGTTAAATAATGCCACTTGCTTCTTGCTCCTTACTCAGCTTTCAACCTGTAAAAGGACCTTTACTCGAATCCTATGAAAACTTGATTTCTTTAATAATTTTCGGGAACAAGCCCGGGCAATACAAACTGTCAAGGCAATGGGACTGATAGACTGATGGACTGTGCCCTGGTGTGGCTGGCTCTCCAAGCAAGTTTGTGTCGCCTGGTGTTGCAGGGTCTTGCCAAGGGGCAGGTGACACCAGCACAGCAGGCACAGTAAAAGCTGGTATTGTCCTTGAAGATACAAACCAGGTCTGAATGAGCAAAACTGGTGTCGTGGTTTAAGCCGTAAATTTCACTTCTCCCTCCTTTCCCACCCCCCCCCCCCCCACTCCGATGGGGGGGAAATGGGGAGAAGAACCAAAGAAATACGTAACTCCCACGGGTTGAGATAAGAACAGTCCTGTAACTAAGGTACAATACAAATCACTACTGCCACCACCAGTAACAATAATAATGACAAAGTAATTACAAAGGAAGAGGATACAACCATTTCGCCGACCAACCGACCCGAGAGACCGCGCGGCAGAGCCAGCGAGAGCCCGCCCAAACCCCCCACTTCTCGGTTCCTCCCCTCTGTATTCTACATCCTGGGCATGACGTGCTGTGGTATGGAATAACCTCATTGGTCAGCCCGGGTCAGGTGATCCTGTCTCTGCCTCCTCCCAGCTCTCCCCTCCTTCCCTGCATAACATGAGACTCGGGAGGGAAGCCGAACCCATAACAACTGGTAACGGGAAGTCACACAATGGAGGATACCATCACTGAGAAGAAAATAAAATTTAGCTGGCATCCAGAAAAAGAAGGAGATGGACAGAGAAACCAGTCAGGTTGGAAGTGCGGCACGTAAAGCCAGTTAGAAAAGCAGCTGCCATTAGTCACTGAGGTACAGCTACCAGACAGTAAATGTAAGGTTTGAGGAATGTCTAGTTAGCCTCCCTTGACATTGTCTGAGGAATCCATAAACACCAGTAGGTCAGCAGGACATAAATTCCATGAGGATTTGTACACTGAACAATGAACAAAGGCAGTTAAGAACTTTTTTTCCACTAAAATTTCCAAAACCATTCATCCAAGAGGATTTTTATTTAGAAAAACATGCAGTCTTAAGATTTCAATAAAGGAGAAACCACTACCTTTCTAAAGCATTAATTTGAATCATTAACCACCACATACCATGAAGCATGCATACATTATCAAGTTGATATTGTACAGTTTTAATTTCACACTATTATATTGTAATCTGTAATATGAAATTTTTACTAAATATCTTATTTTCTGGAAAAAAATATAAATTAACCTTGTGCTGAGAGAAATCTTCATGCCCTGCAAATGCTTACAGAGGCAGTCAGTGGTCTACAAAAGGTAACAAAAAACATTTATAATATATTACTATTCCACATTTTTATATCTGATACATTCAGTTCCCAGAGATAAAATAGCTCTTCTCTCTTATTTCTTCTTTCTCTCTTCTAGAAGTTCTCTTTTTTGCCTCCAATACAAAATTTCCCTACAGAAGAAGGTAAAGCTATATTATTTGTGCACCATCTTGTCAGCAGACATTGAAAATTGCCTTTTGTCAAGATGTTTCTGGGAGATACTTCTGTCAGTTTGTAACAGTACACTAGCAAAGCCTTCCTACCTGGGATATGTGTTATGAGAAGACATTTTATGCAAAGGGGGTAAAGGTGGAGGATGTCTTTGTGAAGTGAAGTAAACCAGCATGTTCCCTAATACTGTTCTTTTTGCTTTTCCTGAAAACATTCCCTCATCGCCAGTTTGTTGCATCCATCGGAGACACAAACAAACAAGCCAGTAAACACCTTGGCTTACTGATTACCTTGTCCTTAAATAATCTTTGAAGTAAATTATCTGCTTGAAGCTGTCTCTGGCCTATTAGAAGCATCAACCACAGAAATGTATTTAATGATATTATATAGGAGAATACCATACCAACCTCCCCTGTCTTGTCTCACACAGGGTACAACTGTGCCCCTGCTGTGCCTCTCAAATATACCTGCTCTGCCATCACACCCTCTTGCTGGTACCTGAGTGCTGAAATATCCCTTCCTCCGCAGCTAGCATCACCCTTCTCCTTCCTACATTCTCACTCATCTCCCAGTGCCCTGCGCCAACAGCCAGCCCTGCCCCAGTCCCTGCCGCACCTTGGCATAGGCTGCTCCTGGGCCACTTGCCACTGAAATCCCTCTTGAAAGTACTAGTTTTGCAACCAAGGAGGAATTGGATGGATTAGTAATAGGTGCATAACTATGGGTTAAAATAATATCCTCCCTATTAATTTTGTCTTATTTATGTTTGGAAAATACCTATAACAATCAGAAAAGAAAACCTCTCAGTAATATACTTTTAGCTGGCAAGGCTACCCCTCTGCATGGCCTCAGGCATAGCAGGCAATTCCATAGAGAGGGAGTTCAGATAAATCTTATACTTTAAACAAGAATTACCTTGAAAAACTAAAGACCAAACAGATTTCTGTAGAAGATAGATAGTCTTGGATTGAATCTCAAAATACCTAAGGAAGACCTTTCAAAAAATGTATGAGAAAGAAACTAAATGTCTGCATTTGGATTACAAGTTAAGAATGTGGTATATTCCTCAAGGCAATGTAATTGCTTTGTTACTGGAGGACATCATAAAAACACCCTAAAGAAGATCTTTACAGGAGGAAGGAGTAAATATGATCATGCAGCTGAACTTAATCCATTTTCTGCTTGATGCCTAGAAACTAGAAAAAAGAACAGAAAACTCTACATGACACATAAGCTCCCTTTGGAAAAGGAAAGTCCTTGTTTATGTAAATACTCATTTCTAGCAATTTAGAAGCAGCTGCTAAACCCAAGTGTTTTAATTGCCACTGCACTATTTCAATTACTAATCTCTCCTTTGTTCTTACCTCTCTATGGACATGCTGTAGATTATTATAATTTGTTATGATGGACAGCATTAGAATGACATCTATTAGCACTTCTATAGTTGAGAGACCCTTATAATGTCTATTAGCAGCCCATGCAGGTGACAGCAATGATGGAGGGGAGGGACAACATCATATATCTACTGTGAGCAGAAATTCAGACAAGTGAGTTGTGAATTATTGCTTTTTTTTTTCTTCTTTTTTCCCTTTCTTTGTCTCCTTCCAGACATAAATATTTAAATATGTAAGTAAACTCAGTCATGCTAAATCCCTTATAATAAGGTTTTGCAGTATTTTAAGACACGGAAAACTGTTTAAAAATCTGGCATTTTACAGACAATGAGTTACTTATATGCTTAATGCATAATTTTGGTACTTTGTTTCAAATATTGAACGAGAATAAATTAGCATTTTAAAATATAGCTGGAGTCTTATTATGCAGTGGGTGGAAAAACGGAGCAGGCTAAGGGGGGAGACAGCTTCTCTATAACCTTGCTGACCCTTGCAAGCTGTAAAAATCAATAAGAGACTCAAACCAATTAAGGGTACCAAGGAGTTTACGGAGGCTGAAAATGGAACTAAGAGACACAGTCATTGATTTATTGTCATGGACTGATCCCAAATAATAGATTTATAATTCCATTGTTTGCCACTATTCTTTTTCTTTAAAGCAATCAAATACGAGGCCTCTTCTGATGCAGGTGCATTAGGTAATTATCATTGTGAAAGGTGCTTTTGTCCTCCTTGCTTTTTAAAATACTTGAAGATTCACTGAGACAGAACCCAAATGACTGGAAATGGTTTACGGCTCAGTAGGTGAGAGCATCATTCTCACTTTATTTCTGTGTGGGTGGCAGGAAATGTAAATGTTAAAAAAAAAAAAAATCTGTCAGAAACGGGCTTGCTGCTATCAGTCCTCCCTAGGAATAAATACTTTAGAGCTCAGTCTCCTGAGAGATGTCCTGGTTCAATTCCACACAGAGGAGAGCACCAGACTTTGCTCATTCGCACCGTAGTCCACTCTCCCATTGATCCAGTAAGGCGTCACACCCCTTCCCTCAGCTGCTCTGTGCTGCTGCTGCTCACAAGGCTCTTTTTTTCTTATATGTACAGAGACAAGACGGTTTCACTCTGAACCACAGGCAACATTTTGCAGCAAAGACGGTTTTCAGGACTCTCTAGTTACAGCGGTACAAGGACAAACGCCCAAGTGAATACTGGTCCTGGGCACTGGCTGGATGTTCAGTTCGACAGCACTGGTACAGGGTGGACGCCTTCTCTGAATGTTTGAACTGGCTTCATGCCACAGAAATTTAATCTCTCAAATGTTGATGTTAAATAGATACACCCTTGAGTGAAAAAGTCCTTCCCTCGGTTTCAGAACTAGCTGCGGAGGAGTGATAGCTGCTTGCATTCAAGATACCACAGACTTCATGCAAGGCAGCTGCCCCAGTTTCCTTTGAAATATCTCCAGATTCTGCAGAAATGTTCCAGATTGACCTCATGTTTCATCCTCTCTGGCATCCCTCCTGGGTAATGTACTGGCTGCCCTTCCTCATTTCTTGGAAAATTGACTGCTCCAGCCCACTGCAGATACCCTAGTATGAGTTGATGTGTAGTCCTCCTCAGACCTCCAAACTTGGAGCCACTGTGGGATTTAGCTGAACAATTCAGGAGCATTTTGAATGGTTCCATCCTTTACAAAATGCCACTTTTTTCCACTTTAGATTACATTAAAAATGTGTACTTCTGCCAAAGAGGTAAGACACAGATGTTTGATCCCTGTCTCGCTGCTTTGGTATGTGACCAGGAGACTCTGTACTTGGAGTCCTACACCAAAATGCAGCTTCTCCCTTGAACTTTTCCTCTGCTCCATTCCTGCTGATGCCCTGCTGGTGTCCTTTCACTTCCCTAACCAGATCTATTTGTGGCATGCACTTTCTCTGTCTTGTTAACACAAGCACAGGAGGTGTATAGAATAAAATACAGCATGGCTGATAATTGCAGTACAGGCAAATTTAATTATTCGATTCCCCTCTAAAGGAGAGGAGCTAATGAAGGCGTTGGAGAAGCACCTGAACTAGGATGAAGGTATGGCTGACTTTGGGTATGAGGAAAGAGAAACAGTGAAAGGTCATTTGTGCAATTTCTCTGCCTGCCACTAGTATGCAAAAGAGGGTAGTAAGTGATTTTGGGAAAACAGTATCAAAACTCTTTTAAAAGTAATTGTTTCTCTGCCAGTTGTCACATCTTCCTCCCTCGGTACCAGCAGCTACCTGGCTGGATCCTAGAGCTCAGCATAGGCAGGGCAGGCAGCAGTGGTATGGATGGCAGCCTCCCAGCAATCCAGGCATTTACCTACCTTGGCTTTGGGGGGTCCTGAAACATTACTCTTAAGGACACAGATAGTTCACAAGATCAACCTGGAATTTGTATGTAGAGAGAAATCCTTCGTCTTAATACACTTTTGTCCAAAAAGCCATCTGAGCTGCTTGCAGCAACCCTGAAATCTTGCCAAAATACACAAAAATTATGCCCTGAAGGTCTAGAAAACACTTTAAATGCCTTCGGTTATGCATAATGGCAAATTCTATTCAGAATTTGGAAGACTATTTAGCTAATCTTTGCAGAGATAAAAAGTGTCAAAAATGTTACTAATAGCAGTAGTTTTACTTCTATGTGGTTTTGTTCAGTAGAGAAACAGGTACTTTTGTTAAAGCTGAGAAAGAGAAGGGAAGTAAGCACTGATGGACAGATTGCTATCGATTGCACCCCACCACTTTGCATTTACAGTCAGCAGAGATTAATTTTCTCATCTGTTTGGTGATTCAACTTTGTGACATCTCCAAAGCCAGATTAATTACAATAAAATTCTGGTGCATTTTCCTGACAACCTTCTCCTTAAATAACTTTACCATTTACTAAAATGCAACCATTCGTAAAGAAACAAGCCATTGATCCCAGTGACACTGTGCAGGTTCAACCTTGCTACCAGTTAAGTGGCACTAATGTTATACTGAATTTGGGAAGCAGCTTATTTGCATGGAGAAAGCCTTGTTGCTCAGCTATATTGTGTAAGCTGTTGAAATCAAGCAGCAGCTCCTGGATGTGGAGGCCTACGAGCTTTGTATTTTGTAAAGCTTTCACTCTCACTGTGCTAGGGCAATACAAGAGCTAAAATAGATGCCATATATCAGATGGTTTCACAGAGCCCTTGCCTAGCAATTGGCAGTGTCTTGTTTGTAAAAAGACAAGTATATTTGGTCTTTTGTAACATACAAAAGAACTAAAGAATGTAAAGTATCACACATTCTCCAAAACACACAAAAAGGATTAAAACCACCTCCTGAAAATAAAAATCTTATAAAAAATGGGGTTATGTCTTGATAAAAAAGTTCAGAGTTACAACTTCATTCAGTACTATTACACAAAATCAATAGGCATAGCATATTCCTGGGGATGACCTATTTTAGTTTCCTGATAGATCCTAATAATGGTATGCATTTTCTTCTAATTTAAATGACAACATCTATTACTTTGAAACTATCTTAACACACTGATGCGGTTTCATATTGGCTAATAATATTCTCCCATTTGTTTCTCACCCATTTATATGCTACCACTTAGTGTTAGTGAAGCATGACACTGCCAGATGCGTCTGCAGAAATGAAATGAGGGCACACAAGCAATGAAAGCCTTGCAAGCCCTTCAGCTACTTGACATTATTGTGCGTCCAAACAATAGGAGGGGGGAACAGTAGCTTTGTTTCTTGGCCGGACTTCCACTGTAAAGCCACAGTCACAGCATCCTGCTGAAATGAAGGGCCCTTGTCAGGAGACATTCCCTCTGGTTTTGTTTGAACGTATAAAGATTCAAGTTCTTTATTGACAGAAGGATTTTAATCTTTACTATATTTACATGTTTTATTGGAATCCAAGTAATTGTCCTGGGTGAGATTATTAAGTTTTACTCTATCCAGACATACGGTTTTTGAAAGACAGACTATTAAGAAAGACACTCTCCTTCCACACCCTGCACCCCTCATCCAAAGTCCACCTTATGGGGGAAATGCCAAATAAGATGCACTTTCTTAAAACCAGTATGACACATGACTGTCTAACTTTCTGCGTTTTCTTTTCTTCTTTTTTCACTTCTTAAATGCACAGCTGGCATCTGCTTTACTTTAGGATGCTGGGGAGGGAGTCTTCAGTAGTGACTGTAATGATAGGACAAGGGGTAACTGGTTCAAACTTAAACTTATGATTCTGTAATATGTGTGGGCACGGATGCTAAAGTCCAGAGGGGTTACTCGTGTTAGCTAGCAGCTCCTCACAGAGGCAGGCCCCAGTTCCAAGCGTGAAAGATGTGTTTGTGTCAACACTTGTGTCTCAGAGCATGGTGATAGCAGCTGGAAACCATTTCCTCAATTACACACATTGTTTTGCTCTGGGCGTCTAGGCAGATGATGCCACAAGGATGCCCCGCTGCTGAACCAGCTGGGAAACCATCTAGTTGCCTGCAGAGATAATGCACTGCCTTTGTTCTTGCTGTGGTGCTTAGTAAAAGGAACTTACTCCCCAGACTACGTCCTTCCTCCCCAAGAACTTCATGTGTTGTGGCAGGGACGGTGAAGGCCAGGGGTGTAACAACAGCCCATGTGTGAGCTGTACAGACATGATAGGGGCCTGGAGAAGCACAGGATGGGGCACCCTCACTGAGATGCTCTGCAGAGATCCAGCACTATCTGGCTCCTGCAGGGATGCAAAGGTGAGCAGCTGAAGCTCATCAAACTGAACAGATTTGAAATGAAGGGTTTGTTAAATAGGGAAAGTAGCAAGCCATGGGAACAAATTGTTACAGCTGAAATGTCCTTGCTGTCACTACTTGAAAATGTAAACAAATCCTGGGTTTCTTTTTTAAATGTTTGCCCTGCTTCCTCCAGCTATTGCAAGTGTTATGACTGGGTGGTACAGATATTAATGACAGGGAGCTAACTTTCTCTTTTGCAACATCCACTGTCATACAACAGCAAGTACAGCAGCCTTTCTCTGCCCTTCTAATAGACTGATCTGTCAGGCCCATGACACTCATCAGTTACCAGCCATGTCTCAAACAGACCTGTCAGTTGCTTATCTAACATCATTTTTCCTGACATGAGGAATAAGTAGATAACCGCTGTCTGTGTTGGCAGGAAGAGTAGAACACAGTGGCAGAGCTGTTGAGCAAAGCAGTTGGTGTTGAGGGCCAGATGTCCATGCTGCCCATAGCTGGGGACCACTTTGGGCCTCCTCCAAACACCCAAGACAGGCCAAAGCACGAGACATGTGACTGCAGAGCCCACCTTCTTCTTGACTTCACTCAAAAGGGAGATACTTAGAATCATAGAATCATGGAATAGTTAAGGTTGGAAAGGACCTTAAAATCGTCTAGTTCCAACCCCCCTGCCATGGGCAGGGACACCTCCCACTAAACCATGCCACCCAAGGCTCTGTTCAACCTGGCCTTGAACACCGCCAGCAATGGAGCATTCACAACTCCCCTGGGCAACCCATTCCAGTGCGTCACCACCCTTACAGTAAAGAATTTCTTCCTCATAGCCAATCTAAACTTCCCCTGTTTAAGTTTAAAGTAAAGAAAACCTATCAAATTTAGCTACTAAAGATTTGTTGTGCTTTCAACCATTAAAGGCAACATCATTTAACAGATGTTTGCATATATACACTACCCAGACTGATCTGATTTTGTCTCTGTTGATTTATCCGATTTTAAGCTACTTGTGGTCATAATACCTCTCTAAGGGTAGCAGCAGAACTGTTTCTAGTAGAATACTTGGCAGGTTCTTGTTTACACCACATGCTAGATAGTGATGATTTGCTTAAACAGAGCTCTCCTGGTCAGAAACACAGTGGTGATGTGGGCACACACCCACGAACATAACACAGAAATGCCCCAGTCAAGAAGAAGCCCTGTCTATGACAATAATCAACTCTGAGACCTTAAGAAGCAGGAAAAATCACATCTTATGATTCCCATGGCTAATAGTTTAACACTTTAATATGGACTTGCGCTGACTCAGCCTTAATATTATAGCAGAATGAATGAGGCACATGTGTCGTTTTGGATCTCTAGGACTTATGGGTTAAGTCAGTTATGTAAAAAGAAAACTATTTACATCAGCAGAACTAGAAATGCTGAAACATATGGAACATTATTTCTAACAACCTGAGAGAAAATGTTGCCTAATAACAGTTCTTTTCTTCTCTTTAGCAAGGCTAATCTTAGTCTACATTTATTTTCCAAATGACATTATCACTCGGTAAATAGAATACGAAGCCAAGGAACAGAAATTGCTCAGTTCCTGGCAAACTTCTCATCTTGCTCAATAATAGTGATTATAATGATTTTATTCATAAGTTACATTAAGTTTTTTTCCTATGGTAAAATTAAATGCAATGGGAAGTGGATAATCTATTCCCAAAATGCAAAGCTAAAAGCAATACATCTTACTCCTACATGAAACAGTCACATTTATGCTCCAGATAGTCAATGACTGAATCAGAAATAACTATTCTGATGAACCCTGGCATTCAACTCTTCCTTTTCTTTTTGTTTCATAACAGACCAAAGTGTCAATTGAATTAATTAAACTATGGAGATCTCTATCTACAGAATATCAGAAATATATCCACACAATATCAGAAAGATTCATACTAAGTTGCTGGATGTGGAGTAATCAATGTAATCTGAGAGATCAGAATCCAAGAGTCAAAGACAACACTAAATAGATAGATTTGTGCCCTTTTTCATTGTAAAACATGAGTGTTTGGTCTTTTTAAGTAAGGTCTTTTTTGAAAGCAGTTACTGCTGTCAAGTCTACATTTCCAGCAAACCAAAGGGGACCAGCTTTAAGACTAAAAAGATACTGTGGTGTGAACATTTTGCTGAATTGGAGTAACCTATAAAAACAGAGGCTGGACATAATTTGCTGAGATTTTGTTTCAGTAGAAAGTAAGTTTTTTCAATGGGAGTGAATACTGTAAAGACCAGACACCCAAGGGAAGTACCTGGGGTTTGAGGGTAGCAAGCAAATGTCAAAGAAATTGCACCCTCTTAGTTCACTACTGTCTAGTATGCTGGGCTGCACCAGGACGCCTTCTGAGGGAAGCAGGGTAACTGATAAGTCAAATAAACTTTTCCCTTTGGAAACTAACTGGATGAATTTTGGAGGAGGAAGGCAAGCAGCAGCAAGGTCACTCGGGGGTTGACACAATCCTGAACCCAACAAAGGACATGGAGAAGAAGCAAGAAAGACTGCAATGACTCGAATCAAAATCTTGCAGCCCTGGGAGGTGAGTGACTGATGTGCTTTTGAAAGGCACTGCAATTGTTTTATATTTGCTTGGCATTTATGGAGGGTCAGTCTTCTGGGTTTATGCCTGTCACCTGGAGCAAACTGAGGAGATCTGAGGGAAGAAAACTTAATCGTAAACCTGCTAAGGCTATATGAGTACAAAAGGTTATCTAATAACAGTGGCAGCATTTACCTGAGGTATTTACATTATTTTGGAGAAACTTTGACATGCGATTTATGGTTGTAATGTTCAGCAACTGGCCAAACCTTAAACATGTTTGATTGTGCTTGAACAATATATACTGCTTTAATCAAGGCTATGGCATGTTCGTGACACACCTCTTGGAGAACAAATGTCCCCTCCAGTATTTTGAAGGCAAAATTAGTTAAATGCATGGAATTGTTAAGCATAAAGAAGAGATGTAGTCCTATTCAGGTGACCATAACACAATAATAAAAGGAATCTGGTCCAGAGAGGGTCTTTTTTACAAGGGTGTGTAGTGATAGGAAAAGGGAGAATGGTTTTAAACTGAAAGAGGGTAGATTTAGATTAGACATTAGGAAGAAATTTTTCACTATGAGGGTGGAGAGACACTGGCACAGGTTGCCCAGAGAAGATGTGGCTGCCCCATCCCTGGCGATGTTCAAGGCCAGGTTGGACGAGGTTTTGAGCAACCTAGTCTGGTGGAAGGTGTCTCTGCCCATGGCAGGGAGGTTGGAACTGGATGATCTTTAAGGTCTCTTCCAACCCAAACCATTCTATGATTCTATGAAAGCAAAGCAATATAGCTAGGCATGCTATATTGTGTCCGTCTCGCAAAGCATATTTTTTGTAGTACACTGAATTTTCCTGAAGTTTTGCCAATCAGGTCTTTCTTAGGACTACTTTTTGTTAGGTTGGGAAAATTTATTGAAATTAGAGACCAAAACCATCAAAACTGCCCTGGGCCCTAAGCAGTACTGCAAAAATGATCACCTGGCTTGCTCAGAACTCTGCTATCTGAGAATAAACCTAAGCAAATAGTTATATCTATTTCTTTATTCATTGATCTGTCTTATTTCCAGTGGACTAGATGTCAGGAATCCATGTTTGTGTAATTTATGATGCATTATTTCATTTTTATTGGTGGTGGCCAAAGGAAAATGTGATCAGTGTTGAAGCCACATTCCCTCAAATAAAGGAGCTTATCACCTTATTCAACATAGAATGCCACATTTAAAAGAAATAAGAGGTTTTGAATAACTTACTTTCACTGCATACTTATGCATATGTGTGTGTAGTATGTATAAGATCTTATATTTGTTTATACCTGGTATGCTTAGAGAGTATCAGATACTTCCTTGAAGGAAAGAATATGTCCTCTTTTTGTGCCATGAATTTACCTCTTGAACTACACATGGAAGAACATTATGATTTACAAAGCTATTATAACTGACAGATTAATTTCATGGGGATATGTATTTTAATTGATAACCATAAAGGCAGTGCAGTAAAGCTTATCTTGCAACTATATTTGGAAATCACTTTCATAACATCACTTAATTCTTCTAGAAGTTAATTTTAATCAAAGAAATTCTTTGCTGATACTATTACATATAATTTATCTGAAAGTGACCCTATCTTGTCTTGCTGTGACCTTATCTTTTGTATGATCCAGCAAGAATGGGAACTCATTTGTTCCCTCAGAAACTTTTACTTCATATGTTTTGTGCAGATTTGCTACTCCTGAATAAACTAACCCAAGCATATAACCACTTACTGTATATACTGAAAACCCCACTCAAATAATGGCTGGCACATAATGGTGTCCTCAAGCAAAACACTAAAAAATCATGACAGAAAGCTGGTTTCTTTTTCCTCCTGTTTTTGGAAAATAAAGATTTTGTAGGGCAGAGGTGTGCTGACAGAAAACCAAAATAAAATTGCAGTGCCACTATGTATAACATAGAATCATTTTAATCATTAAAAGTACAAGAAAATAAAGACTCTAGTTTTTGTCTTGCAACACCAAGTCATGTCATTCCCCATCCACAGGTGGACAGCTCACGTTCCTCCATTAGCAGCACCGTTTGCCTCCTCTCACGCTATCAGATATCCTCAACCTGAATGGTGGTGTTGTGAGAAAACGCAATTTAAAATTCTCCCTAAGGTGCATAAAGCCATCAACGTTTCAGGGAAACATAACATCTTGGAAGACGATCTGACTGGCAGCCTTGGTGTTTCACTGAGTGCTTCCCTCCTCCCTTATTGAAACATACTGCCTTTTCAGCTGCTTGGGGCTATAGGGGAGGCAGGAGTGTGTAAAGGCTTTAGGGGGGGCTCGTGAGCACCAGGGAAGTCAGGAAGCCTCTTTACAGCTACAGGACAGACAGAGAATGCTGTGTTTTGCCGTCACAGGGCTGTTGTCACACATCTGCTCTCATGCACAGCACTGAAGAACAGCAATGAGCAATGAAGATAGAGGGCCAGCACTCTCTCATGATGCTGCTGAAGAGGGAGCAGAGGGGCAGACATCTGGGAGTGTCAGGGGCATCATGGGCAACATGGGTGCAGAAGAGGTCTCTGAACCAGGACTAAGACATGCTATCTGAAGTGCCAGGGTCCATGGACCATTCATGACAGCATACACCTGGCTGGTGGAGTTCAGCCTGGTGGATCTCAGCAGGAGCCAGGAGACCACCACTCACATGATCTCAGCAAGGCACTGCCAAACTTCACTTTGGCACCTCACAGCTTTTGATTGTTTTTTCCATCCCACCAATGTTCTGTCAAAATTATTTATTTGTGTGGGGTATCAGCACACACCCCACGTTGTTGGGCCTTTTTCAACCCTTGAACATCAGAGGAGGACAGGAGGATTTGTACCATTTTCATCACACTTTTTAAATATTTTTTTCAATGTGACAGTTACTGTATTTATTAAATAACGTATCAAATGGTTATCAAAGAACAAATTAGGGAGCGTATCCATATTGTGAATGAAAAGACAAGTGTTAGAATTGCTTTCATAAAGGAGAAGATGCGAAATGAGAGCACTGGTTCTGCTCAGGTTGTTTTACCTTCAGTGCTTCTGTACATCATGTGTAGAGCCTGTGCTCCAGGTGCTGGTTATGAATCACCAGACTGTACTAGAGACATCTAGTACCAAATACATGTGGAAAAGAACATCATGAAGGGTCAGTGGGCAAAGTTATAGAGCAAATGTGGACAAACTAAACTGCAACAATTTGCTGAGATCAGATGACTTCCAGCCATCATCAACAGATTCAGGCATCAACATACAGGATGTCATGCATTTAGATATCCAGAAGTTATTTGACAATGCCCCTTATCAAGGGGTTTGTCAGCAGTTCAGTTGTCAGGGCGGAGTGCCCTGGCCTGAATAAACCAACTGTTTAAAAGATAGGAAAAAGGGGAAGATAGATGATAAATGGTCAGTTTTAACAGCAGAGATGGTTACCAGTGGCGCCTGAGTGGCAATTTCTGTCTCAAGAAGTGTCTGAGGTGCAAATTTTTAGAGGCTGGAATGGTAGAGCCAGGATGCTTCATTCCAAGCTTGCCCTAGGGTTTTACTGCTCTCCAGCCACTGGGCACTGCTCAAGACAAAGCTCTGGGCTGCCTGTGGTTGTGGTCTGGCCACTATTGCCGCTCTTGTGACAAAAAGCATCAAACAATAAATAAGCTTTTCCACAGTTTACAATAATTATTCAAATACAAATAAAGGAATTGAAATACAAATAAAGGAATTGAAAAAGTGCCAAACTGACAAATGTCTTACAGTGCTGTAATGGATCCTGTAGTAGCTGCTGTCCTGCTAGACTCTATCTAGGAGATATATTTCTATATGGTTTTTTCTGTTATCTATTTTTATTTTATTTTATTATATTTATCTATTGTATTATATATATTATATTTATCTATTGTTATTTTTTTTGTTATCTATTTTTATTGTTATCTATTTTTATTGTTATCTATTTTTTTATGTTATCTATTGTAGGCTTGAACATTTTGACCAAAGATCAAACTGAAAAAACAGGTACTTTCTGTGGAGTAAATCTGCACTGCTCAGCCTGGCAAAGGAATTGAAACTGGTATTTTGTAACTGGCCCAGCTCCGCTACACTTCTCTGCCACTACAGAATTGACCAGAGGCTGGAGGACCACTGTGCTCATGTTAATTAACCAGCAGGATAAATAAATAGAAAATTTTTTGCTTATATAAGATTACCAAATGAAACCATTGCTGGCCTTTATGCTACTGTTTGCAGAAAGTACACTGGGGCTTGGTTATTCTTCCGTTATTTCTTAGGATTGATTCAGATTAATCAGAAAGCTCCTGAAACCTTTACATAGTGTTAGAGAGATTATGTCACTTTATCAGCATCTTTAGCCCGAGTTTTTTGACTGCATAACAAGTATATATCCTTTCCCTTTCCCCTCTGAGAACTGCACTTTTAGTGAATCAAATAAATGGAGACGGAAAAGCTCAGAAAAGTAGGGATGTATTAGGGGAAAAAAGAAAATAAAAATGAGTACCTGAGAAGTGACCTCAGAAGCATGTAACTCCCCTTTTGTCCCTGGTTAAAGACTAGGCAGCCTTGGTGAAAGCACATCTGACTTGAAACAGGAACCCTCACACTAAATAAAACCTGTTGTAAAAAAAGGAGGTTTTGCAACACCCTTTTGGAGTTAAAAATGTGGTTTAAATACAAAGAAACAAGTGTTCCCCCAGCACTGATATTTTTTCCCATCTTTTGATACCATATATCATGTGATATATTTAGCATATCTCTTATCTCACAACTGCTGCGGGTTCACAAACTGTATAGAAACACATCCTACTAAAGTCTGAAGAGCTTTTCCATAAAATAAGTATCTTTCCTTCCTAGTTGTTTTCTTCATATGTCTTCTTTAAAGGTTTGTGTTTGACTAAAGCTTTTTCCTTCAAAAACCAGGCATTGAGAAAACAGCTCTGCCAAGAAATCCTAATCAAGGTTTAGAAGGGCCTGTTGCTATGGAAATAGCTGTGGCATCGTGTGTTCAGTATGACTTCTGTGTTAAAAAGCAGGCTGAATAAAACAGAAAACTCTAGCCTGAGTAAAATAAATCATCAGAGTAAACCAACTGAATTAATTATATCAATGATACATTAATGGTGGAAGTTTAGCCTTTATTAATTATGCTTTCATTGGCTCTTTTTACCTGCAGGCAGGGGGACTGCCTTCCTGTCAGGCAGGGGGATGGCAGCAGGAAACTGCTTGTACCCAGGCACCCAAAATGAGTTCACCGTGTCCAAGACACAGTAGCCTGTACCTCCAGCCCGCTCATCAGACAATCCCCCTCCACTAGTTTTGTCCTTTCAGCTCCCCCACCTCCCATCCATGCATTTAATTTTGGCCTTCTAATATTCAATTTCTATGCTACTTAAATTGAGGCAAAAGCATTATGCCGTACTGCAAAAATTGACCAAAGGTTTAGAAGTAACATGGTCTAATTCTAAGTCTATTGCAACATCAATTCTTGACACTATAGTAGCCATCCTTTTATTTAGTTTGATCCCTAGGTAAAAGATTACTGAAGTTGAAGATATAATCACCATTTGTACCTGGAGAGTTAACAGACTTGGAGGTGAATTGGGGTGACTTGCACCTCTCTCTGATCTTAGCTCAGGATGTTTTCCATTTCACGTAGATCACACCGCTGGAGTTAACTTGAAGATGAAAGCTCAGGTTGGGGAACAAGAGCTGGATGGCTCCTGCCAAGCAAGATGAGTAGCTGCACATACATTTTAGGCTTGTTCATGGACATATGGAGATAGTGGCTTTACAGCACTTCAATAGGCTAGGCAGAACTCTCCTGTGAGCTCAAACTCAAGTGTATGTATGATGCGCAAACATTACTTCTCTGGGTACCCTGGACCTGAATATCTGATTTTAGATATGGGCAATCATCTGACTGCTGCAAAACCTTCCTACAGAACTATATATTTTAGAGAAGGATATGGTATTTGATGTACAAAATGGAAGAGCCTGTCTTACACAGGATGCTGAAACTTAGTGTTGGCAGGTGAATCTTGAAAGTCTTTGATCTGTGTGCTATGAATTCATGCCTTAACACCAAGCTGATCCAGTGCAGCTCCTTGTAAGCCATCTTGTGCCAGTGATGACTGCAGTGAAATGGCAATTTTAAAATTAGAACAACAACAAAAATAAGTTAAAAAGTAGAACAAAATTATCTGGTTATCTCAACTGAAATTCTGGACCTTTTAATTTAACCTGATATGGCCTCAGAAGGAAAACAGAAACAGAAAGAGCTAAGTCCAATGGTGGTAGAAGGACATGCTCTAAAAGCCTGATTATCCAGATGGAACAGATAAATCTGTTACTCTTTCTCTAAATATCAACACTGCATAATTAGCAGCTGCTAAAATAATAGAAGCCAATTGAAGAAAAACATGGTGTGCTCTACATTCATTTATTAAATACCTTATGTTTCCAAACACAGCTTTCCATATTTGCTGCAAAACTGTGTAGCTTCATGCTCTACACAACTGAGCAAAGATGACAGCACTGAAATGAGCTATTACTATTTCCATCAGGAAGATATGGGGAACTAGTCTGTGTCTTTGAGGCGAAAATATATATTCATCAAATGGAAAAGCTTTAAAAAGCAGCACTATCTAAGATAGCAGCATCCCGTCTCCCTTGGAGACAGCTAAACCCCACATTTATCTAAATTATCTTGGTAATATGACAGAGTGATTGCTCACTAATGGTCAGTAACAGTTTTCTTTGTCATTTTCCTAGTCATTACCTCCTCAGAATGAACTCCAGAATAAACTGCTGATGCATCGTGACTGGAATATAAAGCATACTGTTACAACAGAGACCATTTCTATTAAACTCACGAACCCGTACATTGGACTTCTGACATTTTCATTTATGAAAAATAATACCCCTCTATTACAAACCCTGATGAGCTTAGAGATATTTTATGCTTAAAACAGAAGTAAAGAAATATTTATTTTGCACAGCTGTCTTCTATTTTCTTCCTTTTCTCCCCACAGCAACTTATACACAGCAGCCACATTCTCTGCAAAATGAAGAGCACTGTTCAAAGAAGGTGAGTTTCGTCGATACTGTATTTCATGGCCCATTCAGATGCATTTTTAAATTTAAATATTTAAGTGTATTTGCCCTTTTTCAGGAGCTGGGGAGAATCACTGATTACACAGTCTGCCTGAATCTCGTTTCCCTCACTGAGTCTGAGAAAAGCCCTCACAGAACGCTTGTGCATGTGGCTGCCGCTTATTGACTCCTTCTCCTCTCAAAGAGTGAAAATTTTCAGTGCTGAGATCCCTTGTCTTTATTTCAAATTAAATGAAGCCGATCTATTGAACTTCAAGAGGAAAAAAAGAACTTGAGCAGAAGTAGTAAAGGAGCCAAAGTACTGCCATGTGAAACTGCTTGGTTTTGAATACTGCATCAGCCTAGAAAAACAACATTGTTGTGGCCATAAAGGAGGATCATATCTTCCCCAGTGTCACACCAAAGAGATGTATACTGATCCTTCAGGGAGTCCTAAAAGCTGGAGGGTTAAGGAAGTGCTGCGGAGCATCTATGCTGCATTGTCTGACCTTCTTTTCTACAAGACAGGATCTTACCCATTTGCTGTGAAAATGGGCATTGACAACATGGGCAGCCACAGAATGACAGAGGTGCTTCATTTGAGCTATCAAGTGCTCTCCCAACCTTGAAAAAAACCACATGCACGTATAAGCTATACATACAAAAAGCTATCAATACTTCTTTTTGCTTTTTTTTTTAACCTTTGTTGCAATTAGGAGGAAGGAGAGAATCATCTGAAATTCTGATATCTCTATATCATTAGGGCACAAGAACTCAAAGGGTTAGACCAAATTCCTCTTTCTCTTAAAACAGGCCGCTAAACCATGCAATTTGGCTTGTTTTACAGAAAATGCTTGGTATCTTTGCTAGCCTAGCTTGACCATGAATTTCAGGTCAGGACCATGGAGTTCATGACCATGGAGTTCAGGTCAGGTCCTCAATTCAGCTAACCCAGAGATGCCCAGCTTACAAAAGAAAAGTAGGTCATAGGTTATACAGAACCTCATGGAGGGGCCTTTCATAGCTGACCCCCAAGAATAACCGGTGGTTATTTATACGCATTCAGCTGTTTCCAGAAAGTGCCATCCGGCAGCATCAGGAGTCCCCCTACCCCTGGAGCACCAGAGCAGAACCCCCAGGCAAGAGCAGCCCCAAGCTGGGTTTCTGAGCTGAGCCATGTCCCAGGGCTACGTAATGCTCCCCTTGCCAAGGCTTGCTTGTGGCAGTGGATAATACAAAAAGCTTGTTGCCAGCAGTTGTCAGGCACGGTTTTCCAAGCAATACAGACGTATTCTTTCTCTTTTAAAGGAGAGAAAAAGGCATGTAGCTGCAGCCTGACCATGATTAGACCTTTTGAGCCTAGGCTGCCTCACTCCTATTGCCTTTCCCAAACAGAGTGTTGAAGATTTGCATATTTCTGTGTATATGCAAAGAGTAGATCTTGGCAGGCAATGTATTTACCTGAGAGGACAATGAAGGACTGGCACAGAAAGGAAACATTTTTCCTTGCCAAAGTGTTGGCACATCACTACTTGTCATGTCTATTCAAGTTCTGTTTTTTTGTTTTCAAAAAGTCATCTACCATCTGAATGTGATCAGTCTCCTTGAGGGCTAAGAAACAAAACAGTGCAGCTGTTCCACATGCTGAGTGGGCCATGAGGCTAGGGCTGAGAAATCAGCCTGAACCACACAAGTCCTGCTCCCATGGGGTGAGACAGACAGGTTTTCAGCATATATAGTGAGAATTTTCACTACGTCCATGGATTAACATGGGCTGTTATCTAATATTCTGAAACTAGATGAATTTCTGAATTTTCTAGGTGCAGGATAAGAAACACAACAAGAACCTGAGAGTATAAGACCCAATAGGCTGAGCTGGACAAGAGCTCAGGTCAGCTCATTATCGCATCTCCAGTGCCCAGCATTGTATGGGTATCCACATTTGGCATTTTGTGGCAGCAACTGAGTGCCACTGTTTGATTATGCATTCTGTGTCAAATTGCTTCACTTTTGAGACTTGCTGGAAATGTCATTTAATGCCCTTTAGTTGCTGAACGTGAGAAACAGCCACTAATTTTTCACCTTCCCTATACTTCTCTATCTTCTCTCTCCCACATCAAGGTTTTTGAGCTGATCTTATATGAAATGTATTCCCCTGGAAAAGATTTGAATGTTAAATGACTGATCCGCAAATCAAGTAACGTAATGAAATGTTTTTAAATAAAGCTAATATGCCTAAGAAGAATAACTATTTGAAGATGGAAATCAGTTCAAATAGCTCTGAGATGCATAAGATTAATTTCATTGCTTAGTGCTCTGCTCCTGGAACAAATTCAAACACTCAAAGCTTTGAAAATATATATATTGCAATAAAGAAGCAGTAAAAATATCAGCAGGAATGACCTAAGTATGTGTAAGGGAGAGGTGAGAAGAGGCAGGAGGAAAGGGAGGACTTTAAGCTAGCACAGAAAATACTTTCCCCAAAATCACTTGAATGCAATAAGAAATTAATCTATTCTGTATATTTCCCACTATAATGAGTTATTTTTTGCCTCAGGCTGCCAATCAATTCTGCTGACAGACTCCAAACCTTCAAATGTCTTGCGTAATGCTCTTACACGAACAAAAATTTGCACTTAAATGTAACAGTGTTAGGAAGAGATATCGTAAAATGTTGCTAAATTTATTGACTAGAGAAGTGGAAGTGGGTAATTTATAAGAAAATAATTTAATTCTCGAAGGTGATTTGTCTCTCTGCCTTTTATCACTGTGCCTAAGAACTTAGCAGGCTATGTAAGCAAAATAACTCTTCAAAATGTGCAGTAGATCCACAGACAGATATTTTGACCCTTAAAGAGGTTTTAATCCATATTTGCACAATCCTGAACCCAAGCTTCACAGTGGTCTTGCCTGAGGGGCAAAAGGAGGTAAATGAAATAGTAATACTACAGAGAAACACCACTATCCCAACTTGGCAAAAGGAGAATTTTAGTAAGAAGCCAGCCACATGCCTTGGGTATGCCCCACTGGTGTAAGACCAGGGTGCCAAAAGGGATTTTTACTAATAAGCCAGATGCTGCAGGTACCTCAATACATCCCCTTTGGAAGTGAGAGCACAGAGTAATCACTGCTGAATACATGCAGGATACTTCCCTTACCAGACTGGCCTCTGAAGTTGACAAAACATACCTTAATTTTCAGCATTATGCATATGGTTGTATTTTCAGGGATATGGTTGTATTTGCAGGGAAACTGAATTTTTAGGAAAAAAGGTTTTGGTATGTTGAAAATGAATGAGAGGCCTTTTTGACCTTAAATGACCTGCACAATTCTCTAATCTTCTCAGAAGCACCCTTGTCACACAAAACAAATAATTCAGAACTCCAGCCCACCCTAAAATCAGGCAGCATATGATTAGCATTAAACCAAAAAGCATTTTAATCCTGCTGCAAGATTAAAAGGGTGCTGAAAAACAAAGTGGTGTTCCTGTTTCCCTCTGAATGAAATATCCCATTTGACAACAACAGGAAGCTCTAGCGAAGAAATACCTGCAGACTGAGGTGAATGAGAGTGTGGCTGGAGGGCTTTTCAGCTTTTAAACATCCGGCTATTGACTTCAAGGAGGTTTCTCCAAATCTATATTGGTGTTGCTGAGAGCAGACCCTGATCTCCAGCCTTCAGACCTTGCTCAGTTCACACGTGGCTTATCTGCAGCTCCCTAATAGAGATGCTTATAAATAAGTGGCTCAGCTTGGTAAAAGCCACTTTATAAGCTGCCTGTTACAATGCAAAGCTTCCTTCTTTGATTAAAAGGTATTGATTTAAAGAAAGACAGCAGTGGTAGGCCTTCCTGTCTCTAAATGAAAATGCATGGTTTTATGAGAACAAAGAAGCCAATAAGAATTTACAGGTTGAGTCAAAAGTACTTTAGTGCTGATGAAAAATATGATTTTAGATATCTGTAAATTATTAACTACATCCTGGACCTAGAGACATAAATGGAGCACTTTTAAAGGTCCCTCCACACTTATGAACTGTGAACACAGGGCTGAAATATTCCTATTTAATCATACAAGTGGCTGACCATCATCAGCCTGGACTACCTCTTGAAGAAATGGGATCAAAAATGCTCTGAAGGTGACTATTTCTTTACGCAGGTCTGAGATCCTAGGTGATGAGGCTTCTAATTTCTGCAACACAGGAAAGTACCTGAAGTTCCTGAGTCCAGGCCAAAGGATGAAAATACTAGGAGGTATAACTGCCATCTTGCCATTCCTTTATTATTTTGTCTGTTTAATTGGGTCTTCACCAAGACTGGACAGAGATTTTCTGTTAGTATTTATCTGTGTGTTCAGTACCTATAACACATATAACTATAAGAAAAAAAATCCAGAATGCTGTGCTAAGATGGAGTACCTATGTTTATTCTCCCATCAATTTTCCATAGCTCATGGCAGATTTCCATTCCGGCTAATGGAAATTGTAGTATATTGATGGAAGATGAAAATTCAACATTTTGCAGAAGAGGAGACTGAAAAACCAAGGGGAAACTTGCAGATTCAGTATTCTTATTACAGTATAATAATAGCAGACCATATCTTTTCTTTTTAAGACGTTTCATAAACATGTTACCTGCTTTGGATTCTTGGACTTAAAAAAATCTTAACCAGCACTTGATAGGAAATGTGCTGCAAGAGAAGCCCTGATGCTATGGTAACAAAGCTGCATATGTGAGCAACGCGGATGTGAGAGCTGTGAAATGCTGGCTTTTCTCCTGTCGAGTTCAATGGGAAGAGCCTCCGTGATTTCAAGTGTTGTGAAATCTCTCTATTTGTTTCTGTGTCAGTGCAGGATAGTCTTTCTCTAGATAATTTCCCTTGAAGGTAAAAGTTTTAAGGCAGCATGCATACAAATGATAGATGTTAAATTGACTTTTTTGAAAAGACCTGCTTTATTCAGGGTAGAGCACCCAGATACCTACCTCTGCTTCAGCTGCATCTTTGTTTTAGTCATGGTTCTATTACCCTACTTTACAAATAGTCTATGAAAGATCTGAAAAAGACATACATATCTTTCCCTGTATTTACCAAGTGGCCCTTGGCCTCCGAGGGCATTTTCAATGTCTGATTTCAGGCCCCATAATAGGTGTGTACAGGCAGACAGAAATTTCTTCATATTAAGTAAGCTTCAATGATCAGTAGTCATTTCTGAAAATGTAAGCTGCTGACTGGGTGCATGGAAGTGCTTGGGGGATCAGGGTCTGGTGGTGACTGAAAACAGATAACTTCTGAACAGTCCCCAAACCCTTAAGAAGTTTGCCTGACTTGAACTATAAATCTCTTCAATTATTTATCAGTCTACACTCTCAGACTCTGAGATAGCTTTACTGAAACAAAGATGCAAAGAAACTGAAGTTGCTAATTTTAAATTGATTGCAAATGCAGAAGTATTTATGCCTAATGTTATAACTCGACCAATGGGTATTGGCAGAGAAGGGGAAACATACCTAGTAGCTCTAGCTCAGTGTTTCTAAAGTAAGTGTGAAGGTAAACGTAGACTTTAGGAGTTTAATTTGGGTGCAGTGCCCCCAGAATTTTAGGGCAGAGATTTCTGGCTCTTCCTAGCTTCTGTATACCTATGGAGACCCAGCCTAATCATGTGGGAGCCTTGCTATCTGCACCAACTAGTTGGGGAGGTCTGAAGCATAACAGGTATCCTCCAGTCCATTTCAGGGTGGGGTTTGTCACTTCCACCAACATAAATAACCGTAGGAATATGGTAGGTGCCATCACCCACCATGGGTTTGGTCTGCCTGGACCTTTTGTGAAGGCTGTGCACTAGTTAGGGCACTCCTCCAGGGCTGCAGGACTTGCTCAGCTTGAGTGAGATCAAACCCTGTCTCCCACATTTAGGAGAGTGCTGAACCAGCAGAGCAAGGGATTCTCCAATGAAACAAATTTTCTTTTGAGTGTGATTCCCTGCATAGCAGCCCACAAGACATACAGCCCGAGGAAGTCCACAGAGGACACCTGACTGAGGACTTCCATTGCCTGAGGCAGGCAGCTGGGGTCCTGGTCCTACCCTGCTTGCTTTTCATTCATTCACAGTCCCACACAGTCTGCGAAGGTGGGACCAGCAGCCCACAGGAGGTGAAGAGGAGAAAAAGCATGACTTCATTGTTGAGTGCGCCCTCAGCAAGTTTGCCGATGACACCAAGCTCTGTGGCTCGATTGATACGTTGGAGGGAAGGAATGCCATCCAGAGGGACCTTGACACGCTTGTGAGGTGGGCTGATGCCAACCTGATGAAGTTTAACCATGACAAGTGCAAGGTCCTACAGCTGGGTCAGAGCAATCCCAGGCACAGCTACAGGTTGGGCAGAGAAGAGATTCAGAGCAGCCCTGAGGAGAAGGACTTGGGGGCGTTGGTTGATGAAAAAATGAACGTGAGCTGGCTTCAGTGTGAGCTCACAGCCCAGAAAACCAACCGTATCCTGGGCTGCATCCAAAGAAGCATGACCAGCAGGTCAAAGGAGGTGACCCTGCCCCTCTACTCTGCTCTCCTGAGACCTCACTTGGAGTACTGTGTGCAGTTCTGGTGTCCTCAACATCAAAAGGACATGGAACTGTTGGAACAAGTGCAGAGGAGGGCCCCAAGGATGATCAGGGGACTGGAGCACCTCCCATATGAAGATAGGCTGAGAAAGTTGGGGCTGTTCAGCCTGGAGAAGAGAAGGCTGTGTGGAGACCTCATAGCAGCCTTCCAGTATCTGAAGGGGGCCTTTGGGGATACTGGGGAGGGCCTCTTCGTTAGGGACTGTGGTGATAGGACAAGGGGTAATGGGCTCAAACTTAAACAGTAGAAGTTTAGATTGGATATGAGGAAGAAATTCTTTAGTGTGAGGGTGGTGAGGCACTGGAATGGGTTGCCCAGGGAAGTTGTGAATGCTCCATCCCTGGCAGTATTCAAGGCCGGGCTGGACAGAGCCTTGGGTGGCACGGTTCAGTGTGAGGTGTCCCTGCCCATGGCAGGGGGGTTGGTACTAGATGATCTTAACGTCCTTTCCAACCCTAACTATTCTCTGATTCTATGATGCTTTAACACACCTGGTTAAAGAGAAACTTACAGTCTCATGATTTTAAATTGCTCTAGAGCAAGCCTTCTTTCAGCTTTTGCTAGACAAGATAATGATTATGGTGCTCATTTTTCCCCTTTAAAAGTAGAAACCAAGTGAAGACTGTGCAAATAACACTATGGCCCTTAGAAGAATGAAGACATAAATACTGAACAGATGTAACAGCACTTCAGTAAAGATCTCAAAGCACATAACACCCAGCCCCAGTGTAAAAAAAGTCTAAAAATAGAAACAAGATTAATAATTTTCAGAGTTCTTTGAACGAAATTGATTTATTTATGTTTGCAAATTGATCCTTGGAAAGTTTTGCCTAGGTGTGCGTGCAGCAGCAATCCTCAGGGTATCATGGCAGCATACCCCTCAGAAGTGGAACAGTTTGATAGCAAGCTGTTCATACATTCAATATGCAACACAGCAAGTATCAGTGCAGAGATGGAAGACAATAATAGAATGCTGTTTGTGCAACTTCCTTCAAGGGTTTTTGCATGTTATTAGAGAACAAAATTTGGGGTCCAAGACCTTCAGGGGACTTTTCATTTCCTAAATGCTAAGCAAATGCAAGGAGTATAGCAAGAAGTGGGTCTTTGTCAAGACAGGAATATTATAGGGTATCTTGAAGATATTTTACTGACTTTCAGCCCTGCTAGGTTTATGGCTAGGTGCCACCCTCACTGTCTTCAGAATCTCTCTTGTACCTCCCTCATTTCCTCCTGCAGTGCTCAAGCAGCCATCTCTCACCTGCCTCTCAGGAGTGAGAGCAGGCATTGTGAGGAGGACTACTGAGCTGCTTCAAGAAGTCTCTTAGATAGGGATCCTCTGAGAGCAAGTTCTCATCACCCAACAGTGTGACTGATGTACTGATCTAAAAATGAACCCGTGCAGTCTGTGAGTTGTGATAGTCCATTACACCCTCCATCTTGCCTTTCCTTGCTGAGTCCTCACGAGATAGGGAGCAGCACACCTTCAGATGATCACCTGAGCTGATCAAGGCAAGCCTGCCTATGCTCCAACAAGTAAAACAAGTAGTCACTGAAAAAAGAAGGCAGATCTCTCTCTCTCTGTGTGTGTGTGTGTGTGTGTGTGTGATGATTGAATGTAAATACTTGTCTAGACAGCAGCCTAAGACAAATCAATACTTGCAATAAGGCTCATAATGCTCCAGCAACTGCTGCAATCTGCATAGAAAAACTAAAGCTGGACAAAAAGGAAACGTATGCTCCTGAGGGAGAAGGCACTTTGGATTAAATTCTCATTAAGTGAAAATTATTTGCTGATGAAAGATTAAGCCAGTTACCAACTGTACAAAAGATGTGTGTATAGGAGGGTAAGAGCACATTATATTTCCTAATAGATCCAGCCGAGTTTGTGATGGTGATGTTCAATATGAGTAGCAGAAAATACCACAGCTTTGCTCCTTTCCTGTCAAGCACAGCTACCTTTTAATTCATTTTAAAGAGCTTGCCCACTATTCCTGCAGATGAAATGAAAGACATATCTATAGGCAAATAACTGGAAAGATTGTTTATCTCCTTTAATTAAATATTATAAAGAAGTACATTACTGAGAGGAAAATGTGCTCATATTACAGTGTGGGTTTTTTCCCCAAATGTGTGGTTTGGCTATTATAGATAAGAGCATTGATGATTTTCTATACAGATCTAATGGAATAGCTTTTTCATTTACATTTCAAAGAAGGAATTGGATGAGTGAATCATGCAAGAAAAGAAAAGAAGACAGAAGAAAAAGAACAAAACCAAAGAAAGAAGAGCATCATTCAGCTACAAATACCTCCTAGAGTTACCCTGGAAAGAAGAGTGTTCACAGCTCGCTGTAGCTTCATGCCTGACAAAGGGCAATGAAAATGCAACAAATTTCATCCATTTTATTGCAGTAACAAGAACGTGCATTGTGTGCTGAAGAGGCAAGGGGGAGGGCTTCAAAATGTTTTGATTACTGGGTGTTGGCTTTGCACCACTAGTTAATGCCTCTTTACACGTGCCCCTCGCAAGCAACTCTTCCTCAACAAATCCAGGAAGTGGTAGAACTGCAGAGCCCAGTTCTCATTGTTGTCCATGAGTCCTTGGGATGCTGGACCTGATGTCTCTTGGGATCTTGCAGAGCTGATCACCTCTGGCACTGTGGTCCTGCATCCCTCAGGACTTTACACCGTGATTGCTGGGGATGCTGGCACAAAGGAAAAGATTTGCATCCCCTCTACTTGCTCTTACCAAAACTAAATAGCTGAAACCCACGGTGGGGAGGGTGTCTGTCTCCAGTGTTCTGCCTCCTGGTACCTGATTTCCCAGCCATTCAGTCCCTCACTCTGCTTTCCAGCCAGCAGAAGGCAAGAGCCAGCAAGCCCCAGCAGGAAAGCGAACAGCCTGACTGAGACAGAGTGAGTACGATGATTTAAATGGAGAAAGTCAGACAGTTGTCAATGGAGAGGAAATGAGTGGGAATCTAAATCTAACTAAAAGAAGATACCCAGATTACTGTCACTGTAAATAGGATTAAAATTAACTTCTACAAGAAAATCAATGGAAAACGATATGCAGTAAGTCAAAATGACAGCTGAATGAGACAGACACTCTCTGTGAGCTTATTCAAGAGCACTGCTCAGAAGCAGAGAAGAAAATTTAACTGAGCCAATCCTAATCTGAATAGTAGAAAAATAAAGAGAGGTTGGAAGAGATTAGAGAGAAAGCCAAGGAAAATATTTTTGAGAAGATTATAAATCAGTATGCAAAACAGAAAATGGGGTAAAAATAGAAGCGGCAATTTTAATTGTGCCTTAAAGCTAGTGAGATTAAATACCTGGGAATAATTTTTATATCATGCATTTGTTTACATAGAAGTAGACTGATTGACACACGGATGCTGTTTTTCAGAAAACAGGCTGATTTTTTTGCCCGTTATGTGCACATACAAAGCCTTTGTAATGCCTGTGTTCTCACTCCATGCTCTGAAAAAGTTTCTTTCCTTCTTCTCTTTTACAGATTCACCCATTACAGAAGTGCTGCTCCAGGCTGTGGGCAGCTGCCTGTGTCCTGCCAGTTTCCTCCAACGGGCCGGGGCGCTGAGACCCTGTCCCAGTGTGAGGGAGCCTGTTCCAAGGCAGGCTTTACCTTTGCTCGGCTGCATGTGAAGTACCACTGGATGTCACTGTTGTCTCACGAAAGGCAGCATCTTACCGAACTTTCTGACGGCTAATGTTTAGTAAATATATAAACATATATGTACTTATATTCCCTTCCCCTCAACTGTTCTGCACAGGCATCGAAATTCAAGAACTGTGCAACACCCTGGCTCTCACTCACATTTTTGATTACTATTTTACAGTGAGTGTGTTTCTGGGTTCTTTGTGACACCCCAAGAGGCATCTTTTCCATAAAGCATTGCTTTCTGCTGCGATAGGTGTATAGTGTGGCAGAACTGCCATAATGCATCTCAGTAGTATTTTGACTTTTGGCTCCTATTCGTATGATTTGCTGAGAAGTATTTTAACTCACCACAGCTGGACTGACTGCAGCTGTGTTTGGGTGCAGGACTGAGCTGCCTGCGGGAGCAGCATTATCGGTTGGTGTTTGTCTGTAGCTTAGGCACTGTCGGTGGGCAGCACTGCCCGTAAATCAATATTACCCTGGAGGAGTCTGCTTCTCTCCACCATTATAGACAAGTGTGCAGAGGCTCTGCCCCTAAGTGAGGTACCTCTGCTACTAACAGCCAGGGAGAAACTCAGACTCCTTTTCTTACAAATGGAAAAGCTTTTTTTCCTACCAGATGCCTGAGGTGGAGGAATTCAATCAGCCAAATGAAGACATATAACTCTCTTCAAAGTCAGTGGAGAGGAACAGGCAATTCCAGGGATGTGATTTATCCTATCAGAAAGAACACTTCTAGCAGATAGGTCGGGTAGGTAAAGATTTATAGGCACCTATTTCTGCTGACTGACACTGCAGGAGCCTTGTGACCAGCCAAAGGGTAGACCAGTAAGACAAGAAGAATCCTACCCATTTTACCTAGTATAGGCACCTCTACAATAGACTGTTTGAAACAGTATGTAGATCTTCCCTGCATAATTTCACTCCATCCTTAAACCAGCTTTCTACATATTTCCCTAATGCTAAACATGCCAGAAAAGGCATGTTTAGCATTCACCTGATGCCGAATGATCCACCCCAAACTGTGCATCAGGAACCGTGCTATTCCCCCTGGGACTGAAGGTGGTTCGAGAGAGCCCTTGTTAGCCCCTGTTGCAAACACAGCAGGAGCTGATCTGACAATTTGGCCCTATGGACAGTGGCACTCCTGTCCCCAGCAAAGCTCCCATTTCGTTATCAGCGCTGCAGCCTAGTGTAAAAAACTGTTTCTTGCTGGTTACAGGTACATAAACCCAACTTCAGCACTGTCCCCAGCTCCCAAAGGCTTACTTTGTATGTTGAGAATAACAAAACTTCTTACCTGCAACAGCACATGAAGTACAATGCTAAGGAAGAGGTCATCTATTTGCATGAAAGTAGACTGGCTCTGTTAGCTGTTGTCCATCTCACCCATATGAATTTCAAGCAATGCTGTTATAGGCTTCTTTAAAACTTCCATGACCTCACTCAGCATGAATTGTCCATGCAATGAGGTGCAGCTGTAGACTTCTGTACCAAAGCAGAGTATCAGAATCCCACTCCTCTTAAGAGGTCAGGGAAGTCTGAACATTAGAATAAGAAATTTCTGATAGTTGCCTGAATCAATTCATGGGAGAGAACTAAGAGAAGAGGCAAAACTGGAGAATTAAAGACTGATTATTCCAGCAAGGAATTAACAAATTTTGGGTTAAAGGTCATGAATGCAGGCTGGCCTAAGAGATTTGCCAATTTTAATTAAAATTATGCCAAAACCATTGCTGTGAAAATTGAATATGAGCACTCCTCAGTCCCGGCTGTTTTTAGCAGTGCTATTTTCATTCTGTATCTGTAAATAAAGGATTGTGGAATGACTGCCGCCACGTAATAGGCTCAGAAAATGTGTGAATCATGCAAAGTTAGTTTCAGGGAATCAAAATAATAAGGCATTCCCAAAAATACAGCTTTCCAGAGTAACTGCTTGGAATGGGGCTTCTCTGGGATGTGATAGGCGATTCCCATATTTCTCCACAGCACAAACCTCTGCCATGACCTGCTGTCCCGGTTTCAGCTGGGATAGAGTTAATGGTCTTTGGGCTACTGGTACTTACAGAGACAGAGGAAGGAAACTCATCTCCCCAGTGTGCGTACAGACACCCTAGTTGCATCTTCTGGGTCTTATTTTGATTGCCATCAGTAGGCTTGTATTTGCCAGGTGGCCTGGGCAGCTGAGAGCACACTGCTCGCCCCACAGTTGCACTGCCAGTCAGCAACTGCCATGAAGCCAAAACTGCTGTGCTACCTGCCCCGTTGCAGCCTGCGTGCCCAACATGCAGAGCTGCGTATATATTATGTGCATAAAACTAAGCTGCATGCAGAGCTCTCAGCGAGGCTGTGAGGTCTGGGGCAGAGTGAGATTACAGCCTTCTGTCTCCTCCAGTGCTGTAGTGGTTGCATTGGTACCCCATGGGTACAGGGAGGTGAGTAACGTCCCCACACCCTCACTTCTTCCCCAGGTCCGGGGCTTCTCAGGGCAGAATGCGTGGCTAAAACTGACAGGCTTTCCATATACATCTTTATTTGCATTTTTCCTTAATTTGTTTCTGCTATTCCCCTCATCCAAAGCATGACTAGTAATTTACAGAAGATGGAGGAAGCCTGATCCTGCTCAGAAGAGCTCACGTGTTTGCTTCCCAAGCTGTTTCATGATAGGTGTCCTTATGCAGCCACGGAGATCCGAGCTGCTTCGTGCTGATATCTCGGCCAGTTGGAGGCTCTCGCAGGTGGGGAGCTGGGAAACGTCGCTGCTCTATGCTCCACAGCGCAGCGAGGCTCGGAGGACAGGCACAGCCCGCCTGGGGGTGAGGACTCACACCGAGACGGGAGCTCCTCCTCGCGGCTTCTCGCTCACCGGGAGCTGCGCGACAGGGAGCCCTGGCCGCGCTGGGAGCATTTCAGAGGGAGTGACACCTCGAACGGGAGTGGGAAGCCAAGAGCATTGCTGCGCAGCATCCTTTCAGTGAGCTTTTTGCATTAGCTGTTATCTCCATGAATTAAATGTATGCAAATTAAACATGGCTGCTGGCGGCTAAATAGGCATTTCTTGCCAAAAATATCTGCTCTCTGGGGTCTCCACCTCTTTCGTGTTTGCAAACTGCATCAGATGCCACATAAGTCATTCTCCAAAATGTGCTGACACTGATACTGGTATCAGGCAAGAAGCTCCCAGCTCTCCCAGCATTTTCCCTTTAATCTTTTTTTTCCATGGTTTTAGACTTCTACATTTCTAAGCAATTAATTTTTTGGCTCTCACATAAGATCAATGGGTGTGGAATGATTGGCACAGCCCTGATAGGCTCCATCTGGTTGCTGCTGATAAGGTAATCCTGAAGGCTGAGGGGCAATATCTCCAATACACTTAAGAGGCAGCAGCTTAATCTATTTGCAAGACAGAACAAGCCCTGCAGCCAGCATTGTTATTCCATGGGAAAAACTGGGCACAGACAGGACTTCCATAGGTGCAGTGGGGGGGCTTTCACCCAACTATTTTTCCCCTGGGAGTGATGATTCTCCTGATGCAGTTGTGTTCCCTCCCAGGAGAAGGAAAAGCTGTGCCGTGCTTTGCTTTGTGAGCAATTTGTCCCCCAAAGCTATGATTTCTGAATCAAACCAATTATCGCTTTGCTTCTTTGCCTCTGTAAACGCTTGGGTACTTATGTAATCTTCCCCAAAGCAATAAGAAAAGATGACTGTTGCTTTTATGTTGACAATAAGTTGGGTGGGTTTTTTTCTGTAACTCTCATGAAACTGCTGTTGTGTCCTGAATGGGGGATGTGATGAAAGCAATGGGAGTGCTCAGGGTGCCCTCTGTAGATGGAGGGCTCTGTCATCTCCCTTATACAGATTTGAATGCAGGGGTCACAGCCAGGAGAGCTGTGCAGGGATATTAAGCACCACCTTGGCTCCTCTCGATGTGTTGTCTTGCCTCGTGGCATGAACCACGGAATGCTGTGCCGAGAGCATCACAAACCCATGCCTGTGCCTTTCATGGCGCTCATTTTGCGGGATTTCAGCCATCAGCTTTGGAGTTTGTTTTACTGGTGATTTCTGTTCTTAGCTTCCACTGTGTGCTTACCCTGTTCAAATGCCTCCTGCCAGTTCCCCTAGCAAAACACACAGGCATATGCTGCAGGTCTGAGGAGAGCACAAAGGGCTCTTGCAGAATTGTTTCGCCCCACACAGGGGTTATCCCAGTGCCGTCACTCAAGGGTAGTGGTGTGATGGAGGCACTTGGCTGGACATCATGCTCCAGGCAACCAGCAGAAGCAGCGTCACCGGCAAGCACGGTACTGCTTTCGGCCACGGGAATCGCTGCATCATTGCATCACACTTCCTACCTTCGCTCCCGTCAGACACAGTCATTTCTGCTGTGTGCGTGCACAACGAACACGCTTGCTGTGCGCGAGAGGGCAGCCTCCAGCAGCGATCCTTCAAAGGAGAGGAGCGGGGTGCACGCGGGCTCTCTGGTAGGAATAATTCATGTTTTCGTTTTTCCTCTTTTAGTCCTTCAGCGGCCTCTGGTGTCGGAGACAGCTCCATCTGCTGGTGAGCAGCGAGAGAGGCTTTCTGCCGTCAGCCCCCTCCCGAGGGAGGAGCTGGTGCAGGAGTATCCGGGCCATCACTGATCTGGGAGCCCACCACCCCACTGCGGGAATCCCTGTGCCTTCATTCGCTGCGCTAGAGAGCGGCCAAGCCCAGCTGCACCCCCAAACGTGCTGGGGAAACCACCGCTGTCCCACACAATGAAGGCACCGGTGATGCCAAGGTGATGGCCTTGCTGTGAGATCCCAAAGTGAAGACTTGGGGAAGGCACCACAGGAGGTGGGGGGGAAGGTGGCCCTCTCAGCGGATGCGTGGTGGAAGATGAGGCTGCTCTTCATGGGGTGTTTGTAGCAGCAATGGGGGGCTACAGCTGGTGCCAGCCCCTTGGCTGGAGAGGGAGAGGGGAGTGGGGGGAATGAGATCAGGAGCTTCAGTTTTAAGCGAATTCCCTTTTCCTGTCCCCATGGTTTATGGCATTCATGGATTTACCAGATGAAAAGTTAAGATTATTGGATTAAATACATGTAGTTGATCCTCCACTTTTCAATCCCCTGAGGAGGCCCGGGCACTGAAACAAGGCTTCCAGGTCTCACTTAAGAAGCAGGCAGTGCCTTTGCCAGCACTTTTAGAACTGGCAGCTTAGAGATGAAAAGAGGCTCTCCCTTGCCAGCCCCAGGCAGCTGCAGGGAGAGGAGCTCCAGCTACATCCACCCCATTTATCCAGGCCACTGCAGTCTCTCTGCTGCGACCAAGCCTGTGCTTACACCAGACTGCTCAGCTGAGGTGCTCCTGTTTGCACCGGAGACAGCCCGTGAGGAAGGAGTCAGCATCATAAACATGGTACAGTTTATGCGAGGCTCATGTACTATGCCTTTTGGGACGAGCACAGGACACGGGGGTGATGGGAGAGGTCTGCATGCTGTCATCCCATCTCGGGCAGAATGGATAAGGTCAAAATTACGATTACTTTTGCACCTGAGTAGCTTCACTGGTGTTAATTAAGTGGTGGAAACGGAGGATCCATGTAAGCAAGATTCAAATTAGACACTGGTATTTATCTCTGCCTCAGGTCCTCTCTATAGGGTTGCTTCTGTCAAAGTGAAGAATGAAACAAAGAGGGAAAAACCTAAATAGTGGTTAATGAAGAACAGTCCATATTTAATCACAGCTTTCAATTCAGACTTTATAATTTAAACCTCAGTAATTGTCTTCACGATTTTGGCATCTGCTTATCCCAGCCCACACACTATCTTTGAACTTACATGATAAGCCTGGCTTATCTTTACAATTAAACGTTCAGGTGTAGCAACAAATCTTCAATTTGGTGTGAGTCGCTCAGCTGCTAAGTCAGACAATGTGTCACTAAACAAACTGGTTTCCCCCTGACCTCATATGATGATAATAATGGCTTCTGAAATCATCTTGAGATTTCTTTGGTATGATTTGCTGGTACTTTCTGACACACTCGTTTTCATAAATCTGATTGGGTCCTGCATTAGGAACAGGATACAGCAGCACACAAACAGTTGACAGCAGTTATCATGGAAATGAAGGCAGCCCAACTTGGAACTAGTTGCTAGAAAAGCAAAATAACTTTCTCAAAGTAAGAGCTGCAAGTACAGGGCGAAGGCAACGTTACAACTGCGTCAGCTCCAGTGGGCGGGTAGGGATCTGGACTGTGGCTAAGGGGGTTAGCAACGCTGGTGGGGTGGCTGCTCCTGGTGCAAACAGGAGTCCAGGTGCCTCCCTACCCCAGCCTCACCCCGCTGCTCTGCATCACACATGTCTGTATGTGCAGTCATCATTAGCAGTAATCCGTAATCTTCAGCTTAACACAGTCAAGGTGACACTTAGTGTCAGAAGGTTATGGTATCTAGCAACTCCATCTCTGCACTCAACCGGGAGAAGAGCAATGCTGCAGTGGGAGTTGTGATGTGCAGCCCCAGAGCAGGCTGGGCTCCCCAAACACACACTGCTATTTCACACAGCTGAAATTTCTCAGAAGCTGGGTTTGGAGTCTTGGTGGATGCAGGCAGTCCCTTACACTGGCAGCACTGCCTTATGACAGTCACACATCCCTTCAGAAATGGGTAGTGTCCATTTGAGTGCTTCCACTTCTAGTGCTCTGTCTCCTCAGCTCTGGAAGCCACCAGAGATCCAACAGCTGTAGCTGGAAACACATGAGAGTGCTTTTACTTAAAGGTCCAGCTGTGGGACACGAAAGCAGCTCTATGCAGGTTTTCCTGTTAGCTGCTGACACAATATGGCCAGTGGTCATCCTCACTTCAGGCAGCAGCACAAGCTGCAGCATTGAGCTAATGCTGATGCCTGCCACGCAGGTCTGTGTCTTCAGGGCTTTCTGAACCTCATAGAGGCTTATCTAGCCAATACTCTATTGCAATCTGTCATACTCTCTCCTCAGCTGAAGGGATCCAGGTAGTAAGTCACTTTCTTTTCCTGTTCCTACCTCTGATACAGCAATTTGTCCCTTGGCATAAGCTCATTCCCCTCTGGCAGTGAACCTACTGCAGGCAAGTTCTTCATCCCCATCTTAGCTGGTGTCAGATGAATTTTGCATCTTTTGCACTGCACAAAATAAAGATGGCAATTTGAAAACTGTGGCCCAGAAGCTGTGTGAGAGTCAAGATGTCATGGTCATGGTAGCCTCCTGAAACCAGGAGAACATATTAATCTGACTGTAGCATTTAATTAGCTTATCAGATTTTTCATTGTACTGCACTGCTTTACTTCAATTCTCAGAATTATTTATAAGGGTAGATATCCTCCTTTTACCAAAGGAGGATCCTGTATGAAGCAACAGAAGATACAGCATTAGATATGGGCTATCAGCTGCCTGAATGAGCAAACGAACCCTAATAAATAGGCAGGAAAAAGCCACTTACTAACATGATTTCACATTTCAATAAATGCAGCTAAGGTGAAAAAAAATTAAAGTCACTCATTTTCAGTAGCAGTGCCAACAGAAATAGGCTTCATGCTCTGTATTCCCTTTAATTATTGTCTTTGTCTGGCTCAGAAAGTACATGAGGCACAGTGAATGCTATTAGCTACAGTAGAGCTGCTGATCTGTAAAAAAGCAGTATGATCAGACGCCAGCAAGGAGAAGGCAAGAGTTAGTTAAAAACTCAGTTGTTTCTCATAGAAAGCAAGCAGAGTTTAGGGTAGATGACATTCAGAACAGAAAAGGCAGCAACTCAGAAGGGACCCTGGAGGGGTGACAAATCTCACTTGTTTTGATTATATGTGCTTTTAAAGTCTGATTTTTCAAATCTTCACCTCCACTTATACCACGGAGTTCACCAGCATCACTTCAGCACCCCAGGCTTTCCTGGAACAGTGTCCCCTCCCAGCTATTCGAAGCCTGAAAATGCTCTCAAGTTGCCAAACCAGCTCATTATCAACACAAATTAAAATGAACCAACTTAGCTCCCTTTACAATGGAATCATGATGGAAATTTTCCATTCTGTACCTACAGACATGTTTTTATGTCTTCACAACTGTAGTGATTTTTTCCCACCTTTTTAATTAGCTTATTTGGATTTTTTATTCACCTCAGCTTTTAGGTGAAAGCAGAGATGTTCATATATCCTACAGCTCCAAGAGCTGGAAGAGGCATGCTGCATGTCACAAGGTTCATAGTAAAGGCAGGTCACATAGCTCATGCCATTACATGTAGTCCTAAGGAAGCAGTGCTAAACAGATCACACCTCTCCCAGACATTTCAGAAAGGTGATAGAAAGACACAGATCCCTCCAAACTCATTTCACTCATGTTGAATAGCAGAATATGAAGACATGTCATGCAACCTCCTCCAGCCCAAATTAGTTCAGCTGTTGTGAATGGATGCTCCAAGCTTCACTAGTGACTCATCCAGGCTACCATACCATACCTGGTGTAGTACAGGGCATTATGTGACTCATCCAGGCTACCATACCATACCTGGTGTAGTACAGGGCATAATGAGCAGGCAGGTGGGTGGCCAGGCAGTGCTACCGAAGTCACATCCCAACTCATGTTTTTTCCATCCCCTCATTTGCCTGAATGCCTCCAGGAACCATCCCCAATAGGAGAGCCAACCTTGGGAGTTATGGGTTTCATCCACACAAGAGACCGCATGGGTGACCTCTCTACTCATAAACAGCTGTAGCTCTGTGAGGAGATCTACCTCTGTGTGTCCCACCTCTAGTATTCAATTAAAATGCATACACTGAAAAACCCCTAGGAAAAATCTAATGGCAGGCAGATTTCCTCACAGAGCTACGGCTGTGAGTGGCAGGCCTTGTGCTGGTAAGTCTTCGCAGTATCCCTCCAGTGTTCTTACAAGAAAAGTGGGTCAGACTCTGCAGCTGAAATCTTCTGGGGCTTTGACTTTAATTAAAGTGTAAGATAACAGCACATCACCCTTATCCCAGGCATACAACAAAGGGATATATGCTGCTATCATCTCTTGCAAATGTAAAAGCCTGGGAGGGAGCTCCTCTTCCCTGTCCACCTGCCTCAAAGCACGCAGCAGCGCTTTTGACATGATCAATCTGTTTAACTGACACACAGATGAGGTGCCAAGTGGAATGACACCAACAGGGCTTCTTTTTCTTACGCCACTGACCAGAAGGAAGCTTCCCAGAGGGAGATGCCATGTTATCGGAGCAGCATTGCCTCCACAAAGTGCTTGGTTTGGCAGTGGATGATCCTGGGAGGTCTCCATGGGGGCTACCAGGCTACTGCAGAGAAGGGGAACAAATCAAACCCCCAACCTCTTCAAGTGGAAACTGGTTTTTAGCACAAGTTTTCATGTAATACATTTCTGTGTAAAAAAATGACAGTTATGACAAAAGTTGTTGAGAACAAAATGGTTGAGGGCAGTGAAAGGCTGACAGGGAGATGTGTGGGATGCTGAAGCTGGTGGCAGGAACTGGAAACGTATGTCACAGAGTGTGGTGAGCTAATAGATAACCTCAGTTTTACATTTCCAGGACACAAGAGTGATATGGCAGCCTAAAAGGAAAGATTTTCAACTGCTTTGCACAATTTGTTTTAACTTCTTATCTTTTCAAAACAACACTTTGCTCAGCCTGATAAAGTTAGTGCAACTTTATGTGCTTGTTTATGTTGTTCCCTACCTGCAAGCTCCCAATGCGCACAAGTTTTTCAGGTTCTTTTCATGTTTTGTGTTCTTCCAAAATCTCAGTTACAGCTGATAAAGGGCATCTTCTGCATTTTACTTTCTGCTGTATTTTATAAGGCTTAGCCAAAAATAATGTCAAAAATCCTCAACTGCAATATTTGAAATTCATTCTCATAACGTGAAGGATGACGCTGTATTTTCCAAAGCTTAACTTTCAAATTACTATATTGATGCTGCTGAAAGGACTGAAATGCTCAAACCCTATGACTTTCATGCCAAGTGTGAGTTTTTGTGTTCTGGCATATACAGTCCTGTGCAAATATTAGCCGGTATCTAATTAGTCTGCTCTGAACATTTGCTGCACCATTGATAACTATCCTCCCTTTGCAGTTTTCAGTTATCCTAAAGTTACGCCTTTTTGAAGACCACCATTAAGTCTATTCAGCATTCAAAGGAAGCCTCTGCTGATGGCTTTGCTTTCCTCCTTTGACGCAAAATAACCTGGGCACAGTGGACAGGTCGGTGCTGCTTAAACATCAGCAAATGTTGCCTGGTGTAAGGATAGGAGGTTTGTGAGCTTTGCAATTTTATCACGAATTTCACCTGCTCGGTAATCCAAACACACATATATAATCTGACAGAAATCTGTCCTGTTTGCTGTGGTTTATCTTCAGCCGAAGAGTAAATGGGTAAATGCTATCAGAATACTGAAAGGGCAGTCAGCGAGGGCAGTGCTTACACACTTGGGAGTATAGTACAAGAAGGAAACACAAATGCATCATAAATCTGTATTTTAGAGCTGCAAGGCTCCCATGCTCACAGCTGGCACATTTCAGCATGTTGAATTGCTTATACTGAATACCCATAATTGGTGATTACAGCATCTGATTTACACTGTCACCATGCCACACGTTCTAGAACATGTAGTCACCTACTTTACACTTGTACCGAAATGCATCAATTTTAAAAGCAAATATTTAAGGTAATGCTTTTTAAAAAATGCTTATTTTTATATGAGGCACAGCACAGGAGACTGCATCTGTGTCTTGGGCATTACAGGAAAGGGCATAGGCTGTCAAAAGGAAAAGCTAACTAGGCCAACTCCATCTTACTGATAGCACAGAAAATATTTAATATATAAGATGGAATTTAGTCACTGGGGGCTACTTTAAAATGACAACTTAAGAGCTAGCACACTCCCCTTTTGAAGCCAAAGTACATCAGCCCTGAGGATCCCCTCTCTGCCCTGCACAGCCCTTCAGAATCCAGCCTTGCTGTTTGTAGAGCTTTTGGTGCCATAACATATTTTGCAGCTGGGATCACTTACACTCTCTTAGCAACTGTGTCCTGGCCATGCTGGCACCTCCTCAGGCTAGCAGCCTGCCTTGGTTCCCTTTTCTCGCTGAAGTCCTTCATAATGGAAACCAACTGCAGTTCTGCCGTTTGAGTGCAGGAGCATTACCAAGGTCAGCCAAGGAGAAGGGCTCATCCTGCTGTCTTCTGATGGTTGCACATTACCTGGAAGTAGTTTAGCATGCACTTTATGCATGACATTCCAGTGACAGATGAAGGTCCTTAGGAGCGGCTCTGGGGAGGGAAGGAAGGAGGTAGGGGGCTGCTGCCCACTGGTCCCCATTCCTGCTGGGAGACCTATGACTGCATGCCACCCTGGGGTGGTGAGCCCAGAGCTGCAGCATGTCTGGGGCCTGGCAGCCACTTTGTCATTTAAACTGCTTCATTCACAGCAGCAGGAGACATGTTTGCCTGGGGAGAAAGAAGGCGGTGGATGTGTTGCCACAGCTCATTGCCATCACCTTATGAGGGTGACATCCACCTGTGATGACAAGAGTGAATGAGGCAAGTTCACATGCCATTAAGGCAAAACCATGTCAGGTTTGTCCAGACTTCACCTTTTAAAGTAGAATGTGTTGCTGCGTGACTTCTGTCTTTTCTTCACTGCTGAACTGGGACGGGTATAATACTGTGTATATATATATATATATATACTATATATAGTATATATATATAATACTGTATAGGTATACAGGTATAATACTGTGTGTATATATATATATATATAAAAATACTGTGTATATACTGTAGGGGCATAATTTTCTCTAGTTCCAGATCAGAGACAATTCAAATGGCAGACTTAAACTAAAGGGGAAACAGGGAGAGGCAGCAGCTGCAAAAGCAGAGCCTGGCATCCACATTCCTGCTCATGGGGAACACCCTGCGATGCTCTCCCATGCCAGAGAGGAAACCTGCACCCAGCACCCAGCCAGCATTTGTTGCCTGGCATATGCTTCAGACCATGACTGGCTTTACTTCCCTCTCACCCCATGGACCAATGGAGACTGGCTTTTGGGAAACACTTCACACCTTCCTGCACAGTCACACATTTCCAGTGCTTGCCCTGTCACATAACTGCTTGCCTCTGTGTCTGTTATGACCTGAAGGTGTAGTGGTCTTTTAAAACCGCTTTCTTCCAGGTGTTTTTGTTTGGCATCAGAATTCATAAGGGTGAAAGCTGATGATGAGAAATGCGTTTTGGGTTATTCTTACTCTGGCCTCTCACTGAACTTCTCAGCTGAATGTCTCTTAGTGAGATCTTTATTCAAACTTGTTTAAAGGTGCTGTGATCTGCCTTGGCAACATCTTATTAGAATTCCAGGAACAAGATAGAAACAATTAAGATCAAGAGCTGTGCAGTGATTTCCATTTCTGTGCTGCAAGTGTATGACATTTGCTCTCTTCATCCCTCATGCCACCACACACTGGACCTCTGGAGGTCCCTTCCAGCCTAAGAGGCTCTGATTTTAAGACTGTTCAAGCACAGGCTTTCTATACAAGGCTCTGCAGCTTGAACTGAGTTCCATGTAATGAGGACATTTGTAAAACAACATGTCTTTTTGAGGTATGTTGTTGCTTTTAGATTCCTTTTCATAGACGTTTCCTTGAATAAAATATCCCACAACCTATATTCTAGTCACATGAAGGATGTATGCTTGTCTTTTTCTGAAATGAGTGAAGAGAGGCATTCTGTAGGGGAAAAGGAGGAACAAACCTTAATATTTTTCCTCTTTAGATTTAATTTATCACCACGTTGCCTTCTAAATTACATGTGCATGTGACTTCCTTTGCCCACCTTAGTGTCTTCTTTCCTTTCTTCCTGGAAATGAACATATCTTGGGCATTTCCATCTCTCTTTCCCCAATATAAGAAAATAATGTAATTTTAACTACATTTTTGGTGTCTCTTTTTCATTACATGGTTTACAGCAGCTCGGGAAGGGGGGGAATTTTCCACATGGAGGCACTTTCATTGGAGGAAGCAGGCTCCAGCAGATGCCTGGTTCCTAAAAGAAAAGTTCACACTTTGTAAATAAATAAGAAACCAGTTATGACTAACTCAGTGGCCTCAGCCACTGTGATTCCTGGTGGGAGTGATATGGGTGTGGGTGCCCCATGGCAAGCAGTCCTGCCAAGAAGCCAGCCTCGCAGTGCACTAGAGCTACACATCCCAGGAGGCAACAGGGTGACACCATGTGCTTTTGGGTCATTTCAACAAATAAAGATGGTTTGATTCAGAAGTTCGATTTCGGTGGTAAATTATGACACACAGGTTATTTAACATATATGTAGAAAAAAATCTGTTTGAAAATTTGTTCTTGTGGGAAAACTGTTCCAAACCTCTCTTTTTAGAAAGAGCATTTTCCAAACATTGGTCCTTCAGGGGAACTTATTTATTTCAATGAAGAAAGGCAGTGATCTCCATGAAGAACTACTACCTGCATGCTGGATTAGAGTCTCCATGGATCCCATGGCATCTTGGAGCAGAGAAGGGAACCTGCTGGCTCTGTCTGGCCCATGCATCTCCCAAAGGTACAAATTTCCTTTGGAGGCAGAATATATGCTCCAGTCCCTCTTCACATACCTGTGCCTTCCTGCTTCGACTTCTGACCTATGGGAGAGAGAATGAGGCCAACCCCACATCTCCATCCTGTTGTCAATGGAAATGTTCCCAGAGTAAATATCAGCCTTTGCATAGATAAGAATTTCCAAACGTCCCTGCACTGTGTGGGCTTCGCTGGTTAATAAACCTGTTTTACAATAAAAAAAGAACACCTTTTCAAGCCTGCTCTCAGAAAGGAATAGAAAGCAACGCACAATTAATTGTGAGTCATAAAAACTTAGATACTTAGGGATCATCAACGAAACAAACCATACTGTGCGTGTTATTCAAGAAGCCACAGACAAGGAAGTAAATCAAAGGAACTGAGCTGCTCATAAGTAGAGTTGAATAAATTAAAAATTAGGACAGTGTCACAGAGCAACTAGCTGCCTGCAAGCATTGGTTGGGAATAAACACTTATTCACAGCAGAGGACAGTTCTCACTGTGCCAGCATTAAATAATAGTCTTCCTTCAGTAATCCCACCAAGAAAGGAGAATTGATCTGCTGAGAACATTTTGCTCTACATCAAAGCAGATCTGTAGTATGACTTTGAGGGTAGACTGAAGGAAACTGAATATTCCCCATGGATTTTCTGTGGAAACCCAATTTTAGAGGTGCCTGGATGTGCTCTCCCTAAACTTACATCTCTCTCTCAAAACATAATGGAAATGCACATATAACCATAGAATGCGTTGGGTTGGAAGGGTCCTTAAAGATTCCAAACCCCCCCTGCCACAGGCAGGGACATCTTCAGCTGCAGCAGATTGCTCAAAGGCCCATGTCTCATGCTCTTTGACAACAAAACATGCCAAAAGACAAAACCTTGAGGTAGAAACCAATATCCTCCCCCAGTCATCTGAAAACTCACTGACTCCTCCAGCTCCCTTTGCCTTCCTGGGGGGACCAAAACCCTAAAAACTCACAGAGTCATGGACTTCCCTGTCACTTCCCATACCATCCCCATTCACTGTGCTTCTCAGTTGCTCCTTGTACATGACTCAACCGGCAGCATCCCTGTGGCTCTGCCAGGGCCACCTCTGCCTTCCAAACCTGCCCATCTGCATCTTATATAGCCCCAAAAATATTCGCTTTTTGCTGATTTCATATGAAGTTTTTAAAGCTAATATGGAAAGAGGATGCAATAGCTATGAGAGAAACAGCAGCCACTGAGGAAGACACAGCACCAAATCCACAGGTTGAATTTCAAGTGTGAAGAAAATGTTTGTGGCTCTGCGGGCTTCGGCCATGGGAAGGAGCAAGGGATGCTCCTCTGCTTGCATGAGCTGTCATTCCCACAGCAAGGAAATGCAATATTTTAAAAGCTTTCATTTTGATATAAGTCCTCTGTGCACAGTTTTGCAGGGTGACTCCCAGCTGTTGCATGGGGAGCCTTGTCGAGTAACTGCTTGCGTTGTGGAAACTCATTTTAAAGACTTTCTAGCATATCTTCTTTTGGTCATCACTTTTGCAGGCTGTTTACTCTCTCTTCAAATAGCAGCTGTTAGATACACTGGTCATCTTAAACACTATTTTTTTAATGCTTTTATAGTGTGGGGAAAGAATAACTTTACAGTATCTACTCTGTGGCACACGGCATTGCCTGAGAGCACTGCTCTCCCATTGTTAATTCCTGAATAATCATTTTTCCTCCTTGGCTGCTCTCAGAAATAGGGTTGAGGTTTTTCTAGGACTCTGGGAGCTCTTTCTCACTTATTCAGGGGCCATTTTACATTTGCAACTTGTATTTTGCCTCCTGCTCATCTTCCATCCCTGCTGCATGAGTAGCACATGCCCACCTGCACCATCTGAGATTGTGTGGGCACCTGCAAGGTCTTGCACCTCACTGCTATTGGCAACTTGGCATCATAAGTTTGGCTATTTGTGGAAAATTAAATCCTCCAGTTTCATTCCCACATCTGCACTCACTAACCTGTAGGCTAAATACCTTCTGGATGTAAAAGGATAACGTTGTATTGAAGTAATGAGGAGCCGATGTGTTCCAGGCGGGACATCTCTGCAGTTTCTGCTCTACTTTTCGTTCCTTCATCCTGTCTGTTTTGTCAAAGGCCAGCTTTTGCTTCTATGAGGAAACCCACAGAGCTGTATGTGATTCTCAGACATATGCTTTTCCTTTTCTATCTGCATCTGCCCTTGTTTGTAAAGATGATACCTTAGACAGATATGGTTAAATTGTCCCTTCCTCCCACTTCCTACAACCAATGTGACTTTATGTCTGCTTGCAGACATAACGGACTGTCAAACTTTTTTGCTATATTTGCAGGGACTCAAAAAGCACTGGAACATGTGCTGTAGATGCTGCTGTTTAATTCTGTGTGATAAGCTCTCTCACTCCTCACATGCCTTGCACCCATGCAGGGACCCTGGAAGTCCACAGGATTGCCTACAGGAGCAGAAGGAGCAGCAGGCAGCGCCTGCAGCAAAGCACGCTGAAGTTAGTAAGAGTCTTTTAAGCCCTCACCTTCATTTTTTGTCCCATTCTTTATCTTCTGCTCTTTAGTGCCTACAAACCCAGAAGCACGCAGTGGAGATTTGCTCTTCCTGTTCCATGCCTGCTCAGAGGAGGCTGCCGCATGGGCGTGAATGAAGTGCCTCTCCATGCAGTGCTCTGCACTGGGGCTGAGTGCTCCGCTCTCAGTGCCCATGCCTACCTGCCTGCAGCCTGGGCCAAGGCAGCCTCCCAGAGCAGTGAGGTTCCTTCGCGTGCTCATCTCCCAAAACAGAGGCTTTAGGAAGCACAGGCAGTTCCTTTTACTTTGATTACCAAAATGCTACCTGAAATGTGAAACTGGGCAGTAAAGAGGAGAGGCATAGATAGTGCATAGCATCTTTATATAGTCACTCACTTACCTTGCACCTCTCTTCTATTATTTTAAGATATAAATAAAGACATTTTTCCTTCCACAGCCACCCACATCTTTTACTTCATGTTGCAATGGGCTCAGAAACCACTTGGGGGAACTTTTTCCATTGCAGTTAATTATAGATAAGGAAATTATGTTGTCACGAATACCTACTGATCTGACTCAGCTGCCTTTATGAGCACTCAGTATCATAGAAATCCAGCAGATTTCACTAAGAAATGTCAGATGCTTAGGACACTTGCAAATGAAGCACTTGAGATTTGCTACTCTGATCATATAGTTTAGGAAAGTCTGGATTTGAGTGAGTGCCTAATTAAGCATTGAATTGGCACTGAAAGACCTTTTTGGTTTTTTTAAGTAAGTCTTGAACTGTATCATGACCTACAAAACCAGGGAAATGTTACTTAGCTGCTAAATAGGATTTTGTATTGCTGTAAGAAAATTATTGTGAACAGTTAGCTTGATGTCATGCTAAGAATAGTTCGATACACACCAGTGTAAGGCTTGTAGGGCTTTTTTCCTTTAAAACTCCTTCGTTTAAAATACTGTTTGGGCTCTCGTAAGCAGAAGGTACGAGTGGAAGCCGGAATGAGCACCAAGAGCCCTCATCGAGAGCAAAGCAGCGTCCTTCTCCCGCCCTGGTGAGGCAGAGGCGCAGCAGCATCACCAGGCGGAGCTCCTGCCCCTCTGTTCCCCGTGCGTTTTACAAACACAGCTCCAAAGGCACGTCCTTTGAATCCCAAATGCAGGGCTCAATAACATTTTGCTGCTGCGCCCGTGCAGGGGATGCACACAGCGAGCGAGAAGGACCTGCAGGAGGAGGGGTTGCAGCGAGGCTCTTTTCGGAAGGGGGACTGGGAAAGGCTCAAGGTGGGAGGCATGGGGACATCTGCGACGGTCACCAGGGTTTGTGGGTGCGCCTCGCTTGCCCTGAAAGAGCCGTACGTTCCACTATCTGCAGTGGATGTTTTCAATGGGCTGACCCAGTGGTCCTGTCCCGGTGCAGGCACACAGCAGTCCCAGCCATGCCAGAGCCACCAGCACTGGTGGCTTTCCTGGGGGCCACAGAACACAGCACTGAGGGGAGGAAACAGAGAGGAGAGGAAAAGGAAAGGGAAAGGGAAAGAAAGGGAAGGGAAAAGAAAAGGGAAAGGGAAAAAGAAAGAGAAAGGGAAAGGGTAAGGGAAAAGAAAGAGAAAGGGAAAGGGTAAGGGAAAAAGAAAGGGGAAAGGAAAGGAAAAAGGAAAAAGAAAGGGGAAGGAAAAGGTTAAGGGAAAAAGAAAGTGAAAGGGAAAGGGGAAAAGAAAGAGAAAGGGAAAGAGAAAGGGAAAGTGTAAAGGAAAAAGAAAGGGAAAGGGAAAAAGAAAGGGAAAGGGAAAGGTCTTGACGACCTGAAATGCTACTTGTGTGGAAAGTGGATCTTCAGCCTTTCGACTGTGTAGCTGTTTGAACACGCCTACCTTTAAGAGAGGAACAAGCACATAATCACCATTAAATATCTGGCCCTTCAGCCTGCTGCTTTCCATGCTGACGCCATGGCAGCCCTCCTGGACACTGCACACAATACCCAGCAGCACTCCCCAGGATGGGGAGCACCCCAAGAGATGCCCTGAGTCCTCATTTTAGCCACCTCTTGAATCATGACCAGTGCTAATGACCCTTTCCTCTGACATCTTGTTTTCTTTTGGTGTCACTGACTCTGTTAACATTCAGTTTCTCACCTCTGCCCTTTCACATGGTAGTTTAGACAGGAATTATGCCTAACAATGTTTTGCCTATTTTTCAGCTTCCATGTTTTAGCATGGGAACCATGCTTTTGGAGAATCAGAATCAGTGGGCAGATACAATGCCATGGAAAGGCTGTTTTTCACAGTCCACAGGATATGTCCTTATGAGCTTGAGAGCAGATGTGTTTCCTACTCCTCATCCTGGTCTGGCTTAGTAGGGCAAATGGTTCCTGGAGCAATGCATTTGATAGTTGTAGAAAATGGTACCCACTAAGCTGAGAACAGAGATAGTCCCAGGAGACAAACATGAGACCTGTGAGGCGATTTACTTTTTGAGAAGGCAGAGGACAAACAGAGCACTTGGAAGATCAAGACATACATAAACAGTTATTTGTAAGCTGGGGTTTGTTTGTGGGGTTTTTTGTAATAAATATGATTTGGTGATCATAGTCAGGCTACTGGAAAAACTTCAGGGACTCAAAGCACCGCTGGGCTCATGCAGCTTCCCTTGGTGGAAGGTCATCATTGGGATTTGCACTACAAAGGCTTGGCTTTGACCAGACCATCAGGGGATTTCTCCCCAGGAAAAACGACAGATTGGTGATTTGTATCTCCCCGGTACGGCTTTACACAGTTTACAGGAATCAAAAGGCATTACCACACTATTGCTCAGAGGCCGAGCGCTGCCTGACCAGCTCTTGCTAGGGTTCTGGTTTGCCCAGCAGCATCAGGGCAAACAGCAAGAAACCCCTCAGCTTCTGGCTGGGACATCTTGGGAGGCTGAGGATTTACATCATCCTTTAAAACGTCTGAGTCACAGCAAACATTATATCTATTATGACAGATCTTTAAATAGAGATTGAAATGATCATTTTTCTCCTCTGCCGTAGGAGTATACGTTTTTCTTTGCCTCCTAGTCTAGAGGCTTAGGGTTGCCTGGTTACTCTGACTCAGAAGCTCTGTGAGGTGTCTCTTGGTGAAGGAGCACATACAATTTGGCAATTAGAGAAGCTTGATTTGTCATCTAAATGCAGAAATCCTTAGGAAAAAATAACTATTTGAAGAGCAGTTGTACAGAAACCGCAGTGAGAAAACTCTCAGAACGTACATTGGTACTGAACATTGCTGGTTTGCTTATTGTAGAGGCATGAAGGTCATTAATAATATATGCAATAATTGGGATATATTTTTTTCAGTGTCCAATTAATAGAATCCTGTTCATAGCATATATGAATTGCAAATGTGATCAGAAAAGCATTTTTGTTGAAGAATTTCCCCATGGACTAGCGCTATAAAAAGGCTCCATTCAGCTGGCAATCTGTTCATCTTTGGCTGGAGTTAAAGGAACATGACATATTCAGGTGAGGGCCACAGCACAGCCATCACAGGAGGCTGAAAAGTGTCTGACCTGCTTAAGTATGCCTATGTGTACATACATATTTATATATGTGTGTGTGTATAAATGGTGCAGATGTTCTTATGACTATACATGTGTGCTGATTTGGGAAACCTGTGCTTGCAGAAATGGTTTTATTTTGCAAAGTATTTCCTCTAGAACTGAAGCCGTGTTGTTTTAACAGTTGCTTCATAGATACCCTTTAATTGTTTGCATTTTGATGAATGGCAGCAAACACTTTAAGAACAAGGAGGGGCATTTAGTGGTCGGGAAGGTGGGGAGTGTTTGTAGAGAACTGAGATATGTGGACTGACAGTTTCGCTTGGAGGTCCAGAGAGCAGAAAGGCTCAACCAGTGTAAACTCTAAAAGGTCAGAATTTGATTTAATGAACTTAACCTTCAAGAAAACAAGCCTTTTTCATGTAGCTTTCCCCTTAGGCTTTCTTCATTCAACTAGCAATAAATGCAGAACAAACAGAATGACAAAGAAGTCCCATTTTGTAAATCTTGCCATGTTTTTAATCAAGTGTTGCCAACTCATTTTATAGATGAGTTTTAGGATTAAATTTTGGCTCCCTAATGCTGTATCTAAGAAGGGTAAGGTAAATCTACAGCACTGCATGGTTCCTTTATACGCTTCTCTTACATGTGCTTCTGTAAGGTACATCACCAACGTCTGAATCATCATCTGTAACTTCCGCACCAGATGTGCTCTCATAGACTCACTTTGAAGTGAGTGAATCTGCTCAGTTGCAGTGGGGTATTGGCTTGAACACCTCCATGCTGTTGGGATTTCCTCCTTCCCACAGTCTGCTTTTTGCAGGTATTAATGCAATGGCTGTAAGAGAGAAGCAGAAAGCAATAAGTGTATGCCCTCTTGTTATTAAAAATAGGGGTAACTCAGGAAAAACATACACTCCCCAGGATTATTTTCAGTAGTATGTAAGTGGCTGTAACACACATTTTATATGTGAAATGGTGAAACTGCTAGGTAGCCATGATGTTATCAGGTTCTTGCTAGAACTTTGCCAAAGAGAAAATATGCCTCGATAGTCTCTTACTTGTTTGCCCAGAGAATCTGTGGATGTCCCATCCCTCAAAGTGTTCAAGGGGAGGTTGGATGGGAATTTGAGCAACCTGTGGAAGATGTCACTGCCCAGTGAGGTGGGAGATGGCATATAGGGTGGTGGCTAGAATGGGTAATTAGAAATAATGGCACTCAAAATTAATACCACCAGTTAATAAATAGGTATGTGGTTCAGATGCCAGGGGTGGATGGTCAGTGGCCTGTGGCAGCTCCTTGTCATCTCCTGTCCCAGTGCTCCAAGTGGTCCTCAGACCTCCACAACCTCCTAGGAGCGACAGGGCCCGAGCCTTTGCATTTCTGGGTTGAACCACCACCTGCACACTCCGCACTGTTCAGCATGCACTGGCAATGGGGAAAGAAGCAGGGAGAATTAGATTAAGAAGAAATGGCATAAAACGTTATGGTTTTGTTGCAGATCACAAATCAGCAATATGTCCATAACCAGAAAAAGGATTTAAAATCTGGTCACTATGACAAAGCAGGATTAACAGTGGGAGAGTGAACACCAGTGATAGTTATTCTGAGCGAGCTACCTCCCAATAGGCTGCTTATTCTCTAATGACCTATTAAAGCATTATTTGCATCTTCGCATGAGGATCCTCCACTTGCTTCTCTACTGAGCCAATCTGCTGGGTGAGATGTATATGGGAGAGATATATGGAAGCCAGTATAATACTTGTGCTTGCATATTAAGATTCACTCACATGTCTAACAACATTATTCCACCTGCTGTAACAGTTTTGACTGATGTATGTCTTATATCCTATTTGCTGAAGGTAATATTTACGTTATCTCTCAGGGAATCCCAAAATAAAATTAACTTCATCAATCTATTTTGTGTGTTTTCACTGACCTCATGTATGCAATATATTTTGTCTCTACAGATAGTTTATTTAGGAGGATGTAAAGATGTAAAGAGAAACTGCACATCAGATTAATTATATTTTTATACCTGCCTGTAAATCTCCTTTAGTTGTTAAGATTTATGCTCATCTTTAGTCAGAAATAGGGTCTTTCACATCTTTTGTCAGTCATCTTTTGGCTTACAGAAGTTGCCACAGTAGAGAGATATTTCACATCCTCAGGTTGTCTTCCTCCAGCAAATAAGCCAAACATGGTATTCATAAGATTTCAGTGTTCCCTACTGCAGGGGAGGAAAGACACAATAATAGTGAAATGGACAGCCCAAGGATAAGAAGGATCTGCTTTTACACCAAATTTCTCAGAGCAGCAAATGCTGCTTTGTCATACTGCAAGTACCACGGTACTCCGGAAAAAGTCATTTAACAAAACCACCTGAAATATAACACAGAGACAGAAAAAAGCTTTCAGATGCAAACTTGAATATAACAAATTTACAGAGTATAAAAGAAAACACAATGTAGAGCAGACTGACCTCTCAAGCCCTGAGGGAACAACCTTTCAGAAATAGGTATATACAGTTACTGCTGTGTTTGTTAGCCTAAACTGCAGCCCTCAGAAAGAGCAGGCTCATGGCAGGCTGCAGAACGCGTTTCTGCACTTTGGAGTTAATTTTACTAAAAGGAAAAGGATTTCAATGTTGCCCTTTCTTGCCTAATGAATGATCAAAGCTTTTCACATCTTTGGATGGAAACATGCTGGGCCCATTTTTTTTCCCTAGTCTCTGCCCACATGATGCATTCACAGCCTCCCAGCGGAGTAACATTACTTGAGGCTTAGAGAAAGAATAAATAAATTAGTAAGAGGCAGTTGCATGAAATATATATACACATATATAGCTGTGAGGTCCTGGCACCATACTGGTAGCTCGTTTTTACAGGCTTGGTCCAACAGCCTGGTACACTTCTGTCTTCCTACTGTGAACTAGTTTACCCCTTTTTAGTCACTTCATTACATATCTGGTGCATAATATTAATTACGTTCTCAGCAAATGAGAAGAATTACAAACATCAGTGATGACAGAGAAATAATCAAGGAGAAGGAAGTTTCTAATGGGAAAATGAAGCCTCCCACAGAGAATTCTGCTTAAAATACCATCTTTCACTAATTGATACAGCCACTAGTGCTGGAGATGTTTTGTTTTGCACCTGATTTGAACAGAGTTCAAGAAGTACCTAAATCAGACATGGAATTTGAAGTGTTTATTTTTTTCTAAAGCAGTGTTGTAAAAAGAGTGTTTTAGAGACCCTGGAAACTTAGCAGCCAAGGCCAGCAATGCTCAAGCTATGTGGGAAAGGTTTGGGACAGTGCAGTTTCATATCATTATGTGGCCTAGATACTCACCAAAGTATATCCACCTCTGCATTTAGGAGAAATCGTGATGATTTCCTGGATCCTTACTCCCCAGAGACCAGTGGTGATGGAAAAAGAGGAGGAGATGAGAAGTAACTCACCTGCCCAGTGAAACCTGCAGCGGGGTGGGCATGGATTTGTAGGAAGATGGCTGAAGAGCGTAACAAAGTCCAGGCTGGGTTTCCCAGGCTCCTCTGAAGGACTGAGTGCCCATTGCAGTGCATTTTCTTGTGCCTGAAGCTGTGAATGCAGATTGACAGTTTTCACACAGGACCCCTGGGGACCCTTGAATCCATTCCTGACAAAAAGTAGGCTGCATGCATGTGTTGCTGCATGTAGGAGTTAGCTGCTCCTCTGCCATGAAAGTATCCTCCTCAAAGTTATTTTCGTATAGCCGCTCTTTTTCTCAGTATGTGCAAAGCCTCAAGTTTTAATTGCCTTCTGATGTTTGAGCCTTTAGGATTCATGTTTTTATGATTCTCCTGCAGCTATTGAATTCATATAAACCAAAGCTGATTTTTTTCCACTTAATAGAGTCCCTGCATTTAAGTAAGAAAACTAAAGACACACATTTCTATGAAAGAACTAACTACTTATTTCGGATGCTTTCCTGCACTATTATTTAAGGGTGTAGGAGGAAGGAGAGAGGGAAGAAATGCACTTCTCTCTGATTCAACCACAGAGGTGCAAATCATGAGTGGAGCCGCTCCTCCAGCTCCCTTCCTAGCAAACAATGGTTCTTTGACCCAGCTTAAGATCACTTTTTCATCTTATTGTTGACCTCCTCAGCATTAACTTTGAGGAAGAGATATAATGCCAGGCAGTGCTCTGGCTTAGTGGGAGATAGCAGCAATAGCTACAGGAAGCTTTTTCAAGCCGTTCTGAAAGCAACATATTAAAGGGCAAAAGCTGAGCTACAGAGGATGCTCACTGTGCCAGGACAATAGCATAGATACCCTCACTGGAGATGGTTAGCATTTTTTTTACATGAAGCCTTTCATATTGCTGTCAAAAAATGCCAGCCCACTGAAACTTTTCATTGCAATGTACTGATGTACCTTTCCTCACTAAGAGCTTCTTTAATTCGTAATATACACCTCATCAAACAAAGAGAACTCACCACGATGCGCGAACGCTGCCATGATCTCCAAAGCTACAGTCACTCCTCCTAGATATTTTAATTAAACTTGAAAAGAACCACATAAGCAGCAATGACACTCTCCACAGAAAAAGGTTTTATTTTTCCACCTCTCCTTGGTCTTTCCCTAATGGCAACACATTTCGTGTTGGCTCAAGGAACATATGTCTCAGAGAAGCTCTGCCAGGAGGAAGGAAGTTGGATTACTGTTGCTAGAGGGGCAGAGCTGGGGTTTCCAAGGTATTTTAGCTATGTATTTCCTTACTTTCAAAAATGCTTACATTTCTTTTAGATTTAAAATAGAGGCTGAAATCATTAGTTACTACAGGTCTGCCTGTAATAAATATTTTAATTCACTTTAGGCTGCTGCCATACCCAATGAATTTTAACCTTGTTTAGTAAGATCTTAATAACACAGTATATTGCCAGCATCAATCAAGATTAGAGCTTCAATGTCATAGTCATCCATGACACTCACGAACAGAGGGTAGAAGCATTTTGTATACTGGTAACCTCTGAATGGGAATACTAATGCCACCAGAGCGTTCTTCTGCTCCAGGAGAAACACTGCCAGAGAGTAAACCCCAATAAACTGGGACAGAAGAAAACCTGAATTAGTACCTGATGACAAAGTATGTTGGAGTAGACTGGCTTCTTTTTGCATAAAAGGATTTCTAGAACAAGATCTCAGAGCTTCTTGATGTTTCACAGTCTCTTGTCTAAAGGTTTGCCTGCAAAAAGCAGCAGTTCACTCCACAGTGACTCACTTTCAATGTATATGGACTATCATCTCGATCAATTAAAATTTGGAACATCACATAAATGTTAATGGAGGAAAGGTATAGCCTAATGGATCTGAGCCTACAGTGGTGGTGGAATGTATCTGCACAACAACGAGGTTAACATACAGCGCTAGCCTCCTGCTTTTAGAGCTTTTGTTTGTATTAAATAGCAGCGTCTATATGTCAGTGTCTTTAGGCAGTACCTAGAAGATAAATCAGGGTAGTTGGATTTCGTTGTGTATGTGCGCCTATATGTGGGGGACTATGTGACTGAGGGCATGAAGTTAGAACTTAGCCTTAAAGATATCAAAGCTTATCCATGAAGAAGAGGCAGCCGAAGGCATCCGAATGAGGAAGCAGAAGGCACGCGGAGGAGCAAGCAAGTCAAGGGGAGTAACTAACTGCAGAACAAGAGCTTGGCAAGATAACAGAATTTAGGAATGCAGCAAAGGGTCATCCAATAATGTGCTGTTGCTAACTGATGTAACCAATGGCTAAAAGACACGTATACTAGAAACTGTATATAAGTAAGGGTTTGTAATAGTAAAAGCAGAACTTTCTACTTAGTCACCGAAGAAATGTGTGTGTTTTTTGGCCGTCTCAACAATGACATCTATGTGTGTATTTAAATGCATTATACACACATATATACATACATGTATATACATATATATTTCATATATATACATACACATGCACAAGCTATTTTTCTACATAAATTACTTTGATTGGCTATTCATGAAAGAATGGTACAAAAGAGAGCTTGAAGACTCATAGCAGAGTTTGGTGTGCTTCTAGCTGCCTACAGTCAGTGCTCCCAGAGAGATTTTGACTGAAGTCAAAGCAGCTTTCATGGGGCAAGAAAGCTTGCCATAGCAATGAGTCCAGGGTGGCCAGCAGACAGGCATTGTAGGAACTGTAGGCACAAGGGCAAAGTTAAGAATAAAGACTTCACTTGGCTCCCAACAGCAAAATAATTGAATTGGAGCAAACTTGAGACTCCCCCAAACTTGTATTAAGTGTTTGAAGCTTATTCAAGATAAGAAGATTAAACCAGATAATTATAATTATGGAATATTGGGGTGGGAGGAGGGGAAGAGAGAATAGCAGTATGCCCACAGAAGTTAAATGAAAGCTTAACAGTTATAGTTACTGACAAACCTGACATAAACAGGCTTTGTCACCCGTAATTAAGTAGTAACCTTGCTTAACATTATTCAATAAAGATAACAGTGGTGGCTTTTAACCCAGTCATACCTTAGACACATACATGGCCAGCATTGATGTTTGAACTTAAACCTTAATTTCCTTCATGTTCAAAGGAGAGAAATTAGCACAGAATCACCGAATCATTTAGTTTGGAAAAAAACCTTAAGATCATTGAGTCCAAGTGTCAACTTAGCATTGACAAGTTCACCACTAAACAGTGCCTAAGCGTGACAACTACACATCTTTTAAATACCTCCAGGAATGGTGATTGAACCCTTTCCTGGGCAGCCTGTTCCAATGCTCTACAAGACATTTTAGGGTGCCTTTTATTTTAGCTCATAGAATTGAAGTTTAGTAAAAGACTGTGTCCCAGACTCCATCAACTATCTTGATTCAATCTGTTTGGTCTGATTTGTTAAGGGGACCTAAGGAGACTCACATATAGAGATGTTGGCTCTTACTCAGATGGGTACTATGGTGGGTAGTCTTTGCAAAGAAAGTTGCAAACTTCTCTGGTTTCCTCAGTTCCCTCCCTCGTCCCTCCCACGCCCTTTCCTGGTGGTGTTCTCTCTCTTGCTGCTTTTTTTCCCCAACAGCAGGGAATCCCTGCAGCACAGGAAAATCATGGCTGATCTTGGCTCCCAGTATGCGATCTGGCTGGAACATGGTGTGAAAGGACGGCCATCCTGCTGAACCATTGTAATCTGTAAGGTAGGTTTGGCAGAAAGCTCTGGTGCTCACAAGGAACTACTTCACTTGCCTGCCCTCGGCTCAGCCCCCTTCAGCAGGACATGATGCCAACAGGCCTGTACTAGATTTATAAAAGAGATGAGAGGAGCCTTCATGGCTGCAGCAAAGCACTGTGGTGAAAGAGCACAGCCCAAGGCTGCCATTTGGAAATGCTGTGCCACTACTGTGCTTCGGAATGAGGAACGGACACAGGAGTACGTACTGTCCTTGAACAATTAAGCAAAGTTAAATAAAGGGTTAACTAAGAAAGCATTTGAAAGGAGGTCAGGTTTCACCTGCAGTGGGTCCTAGTATCTGTTTCTTGAATGAGGCCATCAAGGGGAAGATGGAGTCATGGTGCTCAAACACAGTGCATTACTGATAGGTACAATTTACTACGCCTATGGTTGCTACGGACTGCAGAGTTATAATGTAGGGCAAAACACAGCATGTATGCACAGAGAAATGTATGGATATTCATTTCTCAAAGAAAGAGTATGTTATTTAGCTGAGTGGTGTAAAAGATTGGCTTGAACAGTAGGCAGGCTGGCTATGTGTCTCAGGAGGTGTAATCACGCTGCATATATCACACCTGCATTACGGCATATAAGTTTTTGAGGAAGAGAAAGAACTTAAATGGCTAAGTGGATGTGCTGATTTAGCTCAGTGCTAGGTGACATTTTGGGGGCAGAAAGAAGGGGTGGTTAGATTACCAAGTATGTTGGAGTGTGGTGTACCGTTTGCATCCCCACCATTGATAATGGTGGATTTCAGCCACTCACTGTGACTATACAGTAATTGTCCAGCTCTCTGTACGTGTCAGTGTATGGAGCATCTTTTAAAGCCTCACTTCATACTAAACATGACCTGCCACAACATTAGCATTATGATCCATACACTTCTGTTTTCAGTCATACAGATTTTCAACCATGGCAAATTACAGACCCCAAATTCATCATATACACATTTAATAGTTTCTACTGCTGGAATAACTTCTGTACTACCGAGCACTTTATACGTATGATTAATAGCCTTAATATTCACCTAACTATACACATATATTTTACCTGATACTGATACTATTCTCCCACCCTTAATTTTAGTAATTTCAGGTATTTGTTCAATATTGAAAAACTGTATCAGTTTCAAGTGAAATTACAATCCACATATTATTTAAGTAATTTTAAGCTTCAAGACACTTTATATGACATCATTTCAATTACATCCTTGCTCAATATATAGAACACTTAGTCATAAAAGAGAATGAGTTAGTCAGACATGAAAAACCGGAGTTTTCAAGGTCACTATATTGTTAATAAAACTTGTTAACTGACAGAGGCATTAGTCATAAAGCTGAGTAAATGCAGTGATTAAGCCACTCACAGCTCCTCACCATTCTGTTACATCCTGCCTTTCTAAAGAGAGCATTTTTATTTTGGGGCTGATTTAAACCTACTTAAGTCAGTGGAAAAACCCCCTGCATCTTCACCGGGCTTCGAATCAGACTGCCATCAAATAACAGAACCACAATCACGAAAGGAGCAGACAACAGGTTGATAACTCGGGTAGACTCCTACATATCAGCTCCTGGCACAGTTTGTAGCTGTAACGTTCATCTCAGCAAAACAGATGGAGCTTGACCAAGCTCTAGGTGGAACTGTAATCACAATTTATTCCTTCAGACATCTCTTCCTGCAGAAAGCACAGAATTTCCCTGCTGCAGAAAGAGTGGAATCATTATTGTGTGGACTTGATGGGGGCTTGTTGATCCCCCAGTGGTAGGCTGTTACTCATTTGCTGGTGCAAGGGACTAAATGAGAGTATACATGCAACACGCAACCATACAAAGTGTGCAATAAACAGAGTGATGAATAACCAAATGGAGACACTTCAGTTTAATGAAATCCCCACTCAGCTCCTGGGAGAGATCAAAACAGATCAGCTCCCTTTTAGTGATAAGAAATACATTATTTCTGTACACATTACCACTCTATGCTGAATGCTAATGAGTACTATGTATGTGTGGCCTGTATCTGCTCTGCCTTACTCGCTGAAAAATTAGGTATTTGAATGATCCTTGCCAGATGAAAAGTTGAGAGGCTAGAAAGAAAACTAAGGCTTTGTCAGTGCCAATATGCACAATTCTGGATGAATCACATCCTATGTGGGATCCCACATCTCACCTAGTATGAGACATCTTGGATACTTCTAAATCTGAGCTAGTCACCCTAATCTCCCTTGGAAAAGGAAAAGATGGCAACTTTAAAGTGTCTTTTAAATGACCGCCTGTAGGCATTGTCCTTAAGTGTGAAGTACATTATGCCACGGACTCCAGTGAGTATACTGAGGAAACCTTCATTGACCATGCAAGGGTCCATGCAAGACTCACTTATATGTAGGTTTCCACATGGTGAGATTCATTCAAGACAGTCCCACTCAAAAACATCTGCTGCTGGGTACCACAAGGTAATAGAAAGACCAAGTTGCCAGTACACGCTGCCTCTGAAACAGGCAGAATTCTTCCTTGGCAATGCTGAACCACTGCAAAACACCCCTTGGGAAGCAGAGTCTGACACAGAGCAAGGGAGCGCAGAAATCCTCTATGAGAAGACTGTCCACTGCAGTCCTGTGTAGAAGTGAGGGACTGCACACAGGTGAAAATGTCCAGTTATGTGAGGAAGTTGCTAAACAAAACCACACTTACACAACGAGTGAATACAATGTCTACAGACTCCAGAGAGCGAGGCATTACATACACTGGATATAGTGGGAGACAGGTAACACTACGGCTAGAAAATTGACCTGGTTAGCATCAGCAAGACAGCAAAGTTTTTGTCATCAGATGGAGCTGGAAAAAACAGAGTAAATGAACATTATATTCACTGCAGAGTGTCACACTGCAGAGGGACAACAGTAGCAAGGTGAAAGGATGACTCCTCCTGCTAGTAATAATAATAAGGGAGCATTTAATACAAAATCCAAGACATTCGAAAGATGTATCCAGAAGGTACAACAGACAGCAGCAAAGACTTTGCCCTTGGTGTGATTCACATATTAGCACTGCAGTCCGTGCTATGGCCAGCTGCCACTGAAACAGCTTTTTCTAAACAAAGCAGTTCTTAATCCAGCGTGGTCCTAAGAAAGGAACATGAAGATTTTGAGAAGTAGACCAGCAAGCAGCAGTCAGTGCACATGTTTAAACTGCTGTCAGCAAATCAGCTAGGAAATGGAGCTATACAATTCTGTTAAGAAAGCGCAGTTCATGTAAACCAGCATGGAGTCTTCTACATTATTGTAGAGTATGAGGTTTATTAAACACTATCTGGATACACACAAACTTCAGTTTAGTCAGCAGAATCACTTTAATCTCTTAAAATTATTTTGATCTCTTTTGTCTTTTATTTTTGCCTAAAATTACTTTAACAGATCTAAAGCAATATCTTAATAGGCAAAGATAGCTGGAAAAGTGGCAAAGAGATTTTTTTACTGTTGATGATGTGTTCATCTTACGTGAGAGTAACCCCTCTTCCTCTTTTAGCTTTTGTCTTTCCATCATCCTAGGCAGTAAGGACTAAAATAAGTAAATAAATATTTAGACTTATTTTTACACTTTTTTTGTGCATTTTTGTACAGTGCCTGGCACAGCCTAACCTGGTGCAGTGATAGTGCACTCCTGACTTGTGCTGCTCAGAAGATCCAGAAAGGCTGTGGGGGATGAGGCAGAGTTCAGTCAAGTGGGCGGCAAGGTCTGGAGCAAAACATGTGCCAGCAAGGAGAGGAGAATTGAGAGCAGAAGTCAAGGTGAGGGGTGAGGAATATTTGGGATGCAAGGATGGAGCATGTGGCCTTTGCTAACTGAAATGATTTTGAAGCTGCAAGAATATAAAAAGCAGTAGGGTTTTGCTAAGGCATAAGCACAGACCTAGTGGAAAAGGCACCAGAAAACTGTAACACAGAGTTTCTGTGTCTGCGACAAAGACGGAGAAGTTAAATATCAAAGACGAGGAAACATGTGGGAGAGGCAGGGTAAACAGGATTTCTGAACCCCCCTAAATTCTTAGTGCTTCTAAGTCTCCCTTGTTTTCAGAGTCCTACTAGGAACCTGTGTTAGTAAATGAGGTAAATGAGCTTGTTTTGGAAGAGAAGACTGGGAGAAAATGCAGTCCTTGAAGGAGATCAGTAGAGAACGCTAGAAAGGAGGATGAGGAACATAAAGCTTTCTTACAGATCTGGGTTTATTTTGCATGAAGGTTGTGACAGTGACATTAAATACAAATAAACTGGATGCTAATGACAGATTTGATCCCCACATTGTGCCACAACTATCTTTCTCTGACAGGAGTCAGCTCTGTTTACAGAGCCCCACTATTTTAGCTAAGGATGAGGAAGACTTTAATATCATTTCTTTGAATTTACCTGGCTCTATGGAATTGAACACAGATGAAGAGCTGCTGAAATTAAACAGACGTACAAAACTGTACCAGAGGTACCAGAGGCAAATACCCAAGACGATCCTGTGACATTTGGATAGTATTTGGAGAAGCAAGGAGGATTTTAATTTGCTCTTCCTGTGTACAAAGGAATGCTGTGCTAGCACCAGGAAGCTGTGCAGGTGGGCAAGGGAAATTCTGGAGAACTCCTGACGTCTGCGCTAAAAAACCAGCAAGTATTCATTTTGTGAGTCTGAACAGCTCAGGAGACTGTAATAACTTTAACACAGGAAAAGGTCACTTCGAATTTGAGTTTGTCTGGGGTTTATCTCTTTGGCTGAGAAAAACTGTAAATTACAAAAAAGCCAAGAGGATCTAGGATAAAATTGCTTATATTAACCAAACTTCCATACTTGCAAGTTAATAATCACCTTCTTTGTGGATCAATATGCATTTTACTGCAGTTCAACTTTATATACAATCCATTGTCATATAAAGAATGAGGCGTAGTATCAAGCATATATTTCTTAGTGCTATCAATACTGTAAGATTTTGACTGCATCCTTCTTCCTACTGCCTTAGGAAAGTAGTCAGGTCATCCCCACGCAATGATGAAAAATTAAGGCACAGGGAGCTTAGAACCCACCCTGGTACCTATGTAAAAAAGTCTGCCCCTAAATGGTTTTCCAAATACTTCACTGGAAGTTTACAGCTAGGCAGAAAAGTGAATTCGTGTGGCTTTGTCCTGTTATCTCTGGCTTGGGGCACGGGGAGATATTTTACCAAGACAGCTCTAGTCAGTACAGTTTTATGTGATTTAAAAATTCAGTGGGACGCTTGAAGAAGATGAGGATAATAGTGCCGCCATCTGCCCAGGACTTGAGCTGGGGAAACTAACTCCCGGTGATCAAAGGGAGCTGAACAGCCAAGAGAAAAAGCTGAAAAGAGCTTTAGTTTGGAGCACAATGCTTCTGGCCTCTGGCTGAAAAGAGAGCAAAACCAAGCATAAGCCACTGCGACATTTCTAATGAAAAGGGGAACCTTTTGTACTACCTGCAGGGTGGCAAAGGGCAGTAAGCACCTGGTGGGACCACCAGCTGGAAAGCAGGGATGTGAATGGGCAGTGGCGGCTCTTGGGATGATGAATGCTTTTTTGTCCTTAAAGATTTTGTATCAGGCGGATTGCTGACAGCAGGTTTCTGTTTCCCTTGTTTGAATGTGAACCAAATCCTGACTTAACACGGGCCAGATTGTTTGGTGGCCTAGTTAAAATGGGCTTGTGGTCTCTCCATCCCAGTCTTGGTGAAAAGGTGCCTGTCTATGCTGTCAAACACATTCCCTCTCCTGTTTGGTCCTAAAAACTCATTGCTGGGAGTTCGAAACGCATTAATTCTGGTTATCATCAATGTGTTGTTCAAACAGTTTCCCATGCCAAGAATCCACCTGGCTTAGCATCAGCCAAGCAGTTAGGATCTCCAAGCAGTTGTACAAGGGCATGGACTCTATTGCTAAATTCACAGATTTGCTATTGCCATTTGTAAAGATTTGTCACACCATCAAAAACACTAGCCTTTCAGGCTGGAGTTTTCAAAGAAGTCATTGAATTCAAAGAGGACTGGAGACTAAATTCCTTTTCTGGTGGCTTTGTAAATCAGTAATTTCTATGCTAAGAATTAACCAACTAATAGTTTGTGTCTCATTCAGTAACTTGATACCTCCTGTCCTCCAAGTCTTCTTTTGGGTCTTTTTAACTTTCAGTAGAAAATGTGTCTCCCATGTGAGGAGACAAGAAAAGAGCAGAGGAAAGCAGGAACTCTGCATTAATAGCTCCCCAAAGCCGTCTTGTTTGTTTTCTGTAAATGTATTTCCTTTTATAACCTGCTTGATACTCTAAAATGCACACATTTTTGAACAACATCCCAATAATTTACTTCCACAGAAAGACAATTGAATATGAGGCAAAAGCAGGAACAGCTTAAAAGCAAGAACAGTGCCTTGGTGTATACACAGTATGGATGCATGGATCTTTAATAGATATATTTATATGCATATATAAATATGTACTAAGATACATATATAATATATATGTGCAGAAGTTGTTTCTGCACCTTCTGTTGAAATCAATCCCCACTGGGTCAAACGCACCCCTAGTAAAAACTGGGGCAAGAACGACAAGATATGTACTTGTTTCAGCTGGAATCACAGGTATTTTAAATAGACAGAATGCACAGGTAGTATTTGATCAATCAGAAATGTAGTAAAGTTGTCTCTAAGCTCCTTAATTCTAAAAATAAACAGTTCTAAATGGTAAATTAATAAACAAAATCTTCATTGTTCTGCTTTCTTCCCAGAAATGCCAGGGTTTTCACATTTTCACTATCGTGTGTTTAATGAAGAAAGAAAGAATATTCAGTTTCATCCCACTGATTTTCTATTATTATTTACTAGTCCATTACATTGAATTACAAAGTTGTTCAAAGGAATTAATAATAATATATACATTTATAAAGTAATGCATAAACCACTAAAGTAGGTGGTTTAGCAAGTAGTTCTACACCCAAGCTTGTGTGCAAAAACACGTGTCATACATGGACAAGGTGGTAAATCCAAAAATCCCAAATCCTACCTAGGCACTCTGTTTTTGTAATACAACTCTACAATTCCAGTTATAATGTAGAAAACAAACAGTCGAATGGAAAGGTCATGCAGTGCACAACTGCAATCTACAATTAATCGTAAATCCAAGCAGCAAAAGTACATCTAACTAGCACTTAGTAACAAATGCATTATTTCTTGCTTACTGCATTTTCGTCATTAAAACAGAATATATAATTAATCAGAATAAAAATTGTCAAAGTTGTGTTTTAAGATATTTAACTATTTCTGAAAGAATATTCCACAAACCATGAAACTATTGCCTTCTGACTTCAAACACAAAGAAATTAGTGAGGGTAATGCTGGCCTTGCAATGGAGCAGCTAAGATGCAAATTAAAGTGCTCTAGCAAGTTTCTGCAAAACAATAGAAAAAAGTCACCACAGAGATAACAAAGCTGTTGTAAACAAAGGGAAACTGAAATACTATAAAACAAAGCATAAAAATGAATATAAACATAACCATTAAAATGCACTGCATACAGAGGAGCACTAGCCAGTTTTGATAGCTTACACCAATCTTGCATTTGTCAAGTACCTCATAAAATGTGATGTGGGATCAGAGCTGGACAGGTGCCTTCTCCAGTGCTGCGGTGATTTTCCCTTGGTGACATCTCCAAGATGATTGCTTGGAACCACAGGATTCTTACCACCCTGCAGTTTCAAAGAAATCTTCATGCAACAAGGACATCATTATATGATACTATTGTTAGCACTGAAGTATATCAAATCAACCTGGTTTTAATCTGTAGTACTGCAGCCAGTCTAAACTCCCTGTCGACATCATCTGCCAAAGAAGTACAGCTAATAGTGTAACTCCAAACAGATGCAGGCAGCCTCCAAAACTTATCCTGCAACATCTAAACCCACCTCATTGCCAATGCTCTTGGCAATGTTAGTGCAGCAGCAGGGGAAAAGGTATGACAGGAAGACACCATTATGGGTGCCAAGCAGATCGATAAAGTACCAGTTTTTAAGTTTACTCCATGATTCCCTATCATGAAGTAAGGGCGCAGCAGGCCAACAGCAAGCAGGAGAAAAAAAGGTCACTCTCATGGCCACAATATCCCACGCCACGGTGGGACTGGAGGGGTGTCTACTTTTGCTGTGCCTCAGAACATATCACCAAGACCAAGAAGCAAACAAGCAGGCAAGTCTTAATTTAGTACACAGTTTATGCTGGTAGACCTGAAAGACATCTAGTAGTTTGAATTTCATTAGAAGACTTCCATTGGGCAGGCTCAGCAGTCTTCTCTTTCAATTGCTTCTAAAGGCTGCTAGCCATGTACTGGAAATCCTTGCCTTCTGCAGCTACAAAGACGGAATAATGAATCTGTACACTCGTACATGAAATATGTGGATCTATATTACACAGAGATCATTAATGCACATTTAAAAAAATATATGGCTATTTTGAGTACAATGTAATGCTTCTCCATGCTTTGACACAATGAAAAATTGGACCCAACTCATATACCCAGAAATCTAAAATCCAGTAGTTTGATGGTAAAATGTTCAATGTTTGATTTGTTTGTACACTTTCAGTGACTAAAAAAAGAAAAATCCCTTGCAGAAATGGAGAGATAATGTTGAAATTTCCAAGTATTAAAGGACCAGAAGATCAAATATTGAAACATGATGGCAGCCCGCCAAACCAAGTTAAACAATCAGGATCTTTTACTGAATTTCTAGCATTGCTAAAGCTGATTCCCCAGTTAATGAAAAAAACTCCTTTAGAATAAGGAAAAGTGCACTCCAACCTGTCAGCAATACTGTATTACTAAGAAAAAAAAGTGGTTAATGAAATAACTTCTCTGCAAAGTTTGCCCATAGTTCCATGTTGTATAATTGGTTACATGTCCTGTAGCCTAGGCAGGAGTAAAAGCTGCCTGGGGTATCCAATGCTTTCTTGAACTTATAAGGGTGGTAAAATACTGGAACAGGTTGCCCAGAGAGGTGGCAGATGCCTACCACGTGATTATGGAAAGAAAACTGGATCATTATAAAAGACAATTTTCCTACTTACCAGCCTTCTACAAATTAGTGATTTAAGAGTTTTGTATCCACCATGTTTGGGGATCTTGATTGATTACTCTTTCATGACCTCCCCAATGCTTCTTGAACTCATGATATCCACAACAATCTGTGAAAATGAACTCTGTATATATTTTATGCCACATGTAGAAGAAAACTTCATTTGTTTTAAACTGCTGCCCTGCGTGTTCTGTAGTTCCCCATGACAAAAGCCAGCATATACAAGTTCTCTCATTACCTTCGGACCATTTGTAATTTTGTATAGGTCTCATCCCTATCTCAGTTATCTCTCCTCCAAGCTAAAGAAGTTGCAGTTGATTTAGCCACCTCTTACACAGCAGCCATTCTCTGTCGCTGATTATCTTTGTGACAATTCTTTGTACCTTTTCTGTATCTGTTAGACATATCTGTTAGATGAGGAACCAAGGCACGCATGTATGTAGTACAGAAGAGCTACAGGATTTTATGTTAACATCATAAATGCTATTTATTTCCTAAGATTTTCTAACATTCTATTTGTCATTAAATATATATGGGAATGTAGCAAGGGCCCTATAATTTTGAACTCAAAATTGCAGCCACTGAGTAAAGAGAGCTATTTCCCTAATCTAAAATCCTAAACACAGTACACACCTAGTGTACAGGTTGACGTCAAGAAAACTGGAGGAAAATCTGCAAAATGTAATGACATGATCAGATCATATATACTCTAAACCCCACTTTCAGTTATTTTATAAGTTTGATGAGAAAACTGTTCAGTTTGGATCAATAATGACTTCAGAAAGTGACAACACAAAAGCCTGCAGACAGGTTTCATATAAATGTGCTTTATTGCAGAGAAGTTACATTATTTACATGCTGCAACACATTACAACATAAATCTATCAAGTATTTCATGGTGGATGCTGTTGGTTGCCAGATAGCATTGTCATAAGAACCACATTATAAAGTGAAGAGACTTATAGCTTTATATAGTCTACAACTTGGAGTAGCTAAAATGTTAAAAGTCAAAAGGCAGTGTTTTCTCAGGCCTGCCTGTTGTCATATGCATGCAAAAGCCTAAGGAGAGCAAATATAAAAGTATTGTCCAGTTTCAGGTCTATGATGCCACCAAAGCTGATGATAGGTGTGTACTGATTTATATTTTAAAGCATATAATCTTGCATAAATTATACAAGTCTAATAAGATTGGTAGAAATCTAATTATTTATAAACCATGGCTTAGAAATAAAGGAGAAATGCAGCTTGCACATGCATTTAGAAGGACAACCTAGCAAATGTTTGTGACCTTAGTGTTTATTATCTTTTCTCTTAACAGATCTGCTAGAAAACATCTTAATTCTAGAATTGCACTTCTCTTGGCTGAATAATGACAATGAAACTCCAGAAAAAGACAGCTAAGCACTCTAGCCAATATATGCTGGTGGAGAAAAAACTATGAAATACGGAACATTGTTTATGTCTAACTTAGTATGCCATCATTAAGCAATGTTTCTAGCAGCATCATAGTGAAATAGAATAGTTGAGTGAAGTTTGGCCCCTCATTTTCTTAAGTGTGAATTAAAGTCCCAATTGAATCTGTAGCCCATATATTAGTTGCTAAATAAACTGGGGAAAGCTTTGTTGCTTTCTAAAGGGAAGTTCTCCAATTACATCAGTCTTAGGAGATGTGACTACAACAAGCCTAAAGAACCATAACAGACATTTTTTTAAGAAGTGAGGGAAAGGGTCAGGATGAAGGAAAAGAAAACCAAACAAGAATATACAAGCCAATGCCTTCCCTGGTAAATCAGCCACTGTTTTTTCGCTTGCCATGCAGCTGTGCTGCTTTACACCAGCCAAGGAATGGGCTTTGTTTCTGTGTTTCTAATAAAGTTATGGTTTGTTTTTTTTTTTAAATAGAAAACGAGCAAAGAATTGTAGATGGACAGCAGTGGCACAGCTACAGTCACACATGAAGGGCTTGATCCTGCCAGTGATGCCACCTACCAGGGGCAGTGGTACTGTGTGGACACCTTGCTGATGTGGCTCCCCTCACCCTTGGTGCATGCTGCACCCCGACACAGCTGCTGCTGAGCAAATCAGAGGCAGTGTCTCCTCGCTCAGCATCAAGGTAAAGGATGGAGGGCAAGATGAGTGCGGGTGCCAGGGCTGGCAGCTGCTACTGTGAGTATGTACAAACATCTCCTTTCATGACTCTCAGACGGACTCCCACTTTTAACCTCAGCACCTGGCTGAGAAAGTGCTGACTCAGTGAGTCAGGGCAACCTGCCATAAGTCTGTTTACACAAACCACTGCTGAGATAGGCTGCAGAACCTTCCTTGAGGGGTAGCAGAGGTGCAAGGTGGTCACCATACTTGGCAGGTTGAAAGTTGTGCCTCTCTCTGCACATGCGGTCAGTGTACTCTCCTGGAGGACTCATAGAAAGCTGTGTTCCCAGGCTGGACTTCTTCCCTTGCAGTGAAATTTAGGGTTACTTTCTCTCTGAATCACTGATCAAATCCTACTGAAGTTGATGAAAAAGTTACTAACAAATTCCATGAGTTTCTAGGACTGGGAAGGGAGAATCAGGGCACACCAAGCCTAACCTCAGCTCTTTTCCACACTAAGCAGAAAGCTAGATTTGGTCTGCATGTAGGATGCCACTGGCACCGTGTATGGAAAGTGGGTGCACAAGTGTCCAAAGCACCCGGTCTCATATGCCTGACTCCCTTTTACAGGTGAAGAGGGGTTGAAAGGGTCCCGGTTGCAAAATGTGTGTTAAAGGCAAAGACCAGATATTCTAGGCCATACACCCTACAAAAGAGGGGTGGGAGAGTCAGACAGGCCCAGGGTAGCAAAGATCTAAGTCAGCATGTCCCCATGGTGGAACTGAGCACCATTCAGGCTAACCAGGTTAGTTGGGCAGTTTGGCCACTTTAATCTGAATCTAATGAGCAGAATTTATGATGGAGGCCAATGTGTTTAGACAGCACTGAGACCTGAGCCAATGACCTGAGACAACTTGACCACAGCTGGCTCAGGTGTTGGCACGTTCTCAGTTTCAGCTTAGCAGAGGCAGTAGGAAGATCCATCTTGATCTGTCAGTGTAGATATACCCATAGGCTCCTGTCCCTTTTAAAGGACAAAGAAAGTCCTCCACATGCGCAGCTTGCTTAAGTCCCCCTGCTCATTTCATTTCATCTTAAGCCACTTTTTCTATGATGCCACAGAAGTCAGTTTATACTACATACGTGTAGGTGCATGTGTGTATTAGATAAGACATTTTATATATATTAAACATATATAAATATCTATATATATTATATATATATTAAACAACACATTCTATTCAATCATCCTCATTTCATGTTCTTCCAATGAACCCCGTCACTTCTCTCAAATTGCACAAGTTCTTTAGGACTGAGCTGTCTGTCTTGGAATACTGTATAGGTAGCCAATTCTAGTGAACAGCACTTTAATGGTACCGCATTTAGATAGCTGAGGGTTTTTTAGTACTAGTGATACTCCTCAGATCCTTTACAATACGTTCTCAGGCCCTGATGCTGAACCAGCACCAAGACTCATAGTTGTGAATGGGCCATCTGTGAATTAAGCTCATATGCACAACAAGGACTGTAGTTATTACTGAAAATTAGCACTGTATTAAGCACTAATGTTTATTGAAAAAGTATGCATAAATAAACAATTAAATAAATAAATAAAATCAAAGCATTTTGGAGAGTGGGAAAGAGATGCTGTCATTTCCATTCCCACTGTCTCTTACAATTGCATGTATGGGGGAAGAGTAATATTTTGGACTTCTCACTCCATGGGCCAATTTTTTGAGGTTTGCCAAAAAACAGTACACTGTTGTTCTATATGAACTAGCTAATAATATTTCCCAGGGTTATCTGGTTTTAGTAAAATAGGTAATCATTTCTGGGGTATATTTTCATTGTCATTCTTGCTTGTTTTAATAGCGGGATATGCTCAGTATCACCACTGATATTTAAAGCAAGATTTCTGGTTTGTTAGATGATAGTTTCCAATTAGTAACAAACAACAGATAAGTTGTCCTAAGACTTACCAGAATAAGCAGCTAAGATGACTGAATTTTCACTATAAACAAAGTCTATGAGCATTAACAGGGAAGTGCATAAACAAGAAACTTACTGCGTATAAAACCCCTGAATAATACTGTATCAAACTATAAATAACAGAGAGTAAACAAGAAAAGAAAAAATCAGTATAGAAATCACAGGAAAGAAAAAAAATAATCTCCAAAGCCCAAACGAATTTCCCTATATGAATTACGGCTTCCATAGCCAGTGAAAGATTACTGCAATTCTACATAGAAACAAAAAAGTCTACAGCAGGTATTTTAACTTGCAATTAGAAGAAAGTATCAGCAGATTGCATAAATGCGCTGTTGTGTCACATAATATCAAAGTTATTTGCAAAAATTATACAATCTGGAATGCTTTAATATGAGACACAACAATGTACTTAAACACACAGTAATAAGAAAATGAGAGCAATCATATAAAATGTGTTTTGGGGATGCATTGAGTTAGCAGTGCTATCTAGATTAAATATGTAAAGTGAAAAGTCGTCATTTTAATAAGCTGCTCACTGATAACCCTTTTTGCCATCAGGACATTTTGTGTTCCCTACTTCTGCTGGATCTTTAAAGTCCCAAGGGCAAGTTAAAGCCAATTCTGGCATTCAGAAATAATTTAGTTGAGATCTACACTGTGTGTTTGTTACCGCTGCATGTTTTTCTTTTAAAAGAGAAGTGATTTCACAAAGGCAGGTTTCTTTCATTGACACAGTAAAATCCTTGGAGCAGGGACCATATTCTGGACACTGCTAATCACATTGTTGGCACTCAAGAACTAAATAATAACAACAACAATGATAATTTACTTTGCTTAACTCCTACTTCTTTGTGGTGCTGACTCCCTTGATTTAAGTGATGCTCCTTAGGAATTTTCAGATCCTTTTGGCCTAAGTCCCCTCTGTCTTTCCTGTTGTCTTTCTTCTTAATGTTGCTACTCTCCTCAGTCCAAAAGCCTCTTATTTTCGAGGTGTTGCTGTTTTATTTGCACTTATAGCAGAGGTGTTCGATAAAGCTACACTTCTTTCTGCATTTGGTAAATCTGGTGTATCATACTCCCAAGGGCAGACTTCAGCTCGAGATGCTAAAGGTTGCTGGAAGTAACTACTTGGCTTATGGGAGTCAGATGAAAGCACATTTCTCTCGGAAGAGGCATTTTTTTTCTGTTCTGCCAATTTATTGAGGTTTTCCTTTTCTGCTGCTCTCTGGGGTAACTCTTCCTGCTCCCCAGCACAGGTATTAGGTGTATATCTATTAACATTCTCATGCTTCAGCCTAGGGGAGACTGGAGACTTGGAATTTGGCTGGCTTTTGTCATTTTCAGAGACCTGCTGCTCTTGTGTCTCCTGAGTGGTTTCCTCCGTCTTCTCTGGACATATTTGATTTGACTGCTGATACCCCTCAGGTGTCTTCAGCTTACGATGACTCTTCCCCTTTGACTGGGAAGGGTGGTTTTTCTCCGGCTCTGAGGAAGCAATAGACACATGTTTTTGAACTTTAGAGTCAGAAGGCACAGGACCAGGAGTTTGGTCATATATCTCCCAAGGACAGACTTCTCCTATGTCAAAATTGTCCTTGTGTAGAGACTTACCTGGGCCTGTGTCTGGGTTTGCAGGTGTTTGACTGACCCTTTGCTGTTTCATAATTGAAGATTTATGGGCTTTCTTTGCTTCCTCAGAGTGGGTAGAGTTCTTCTGGTGGGAATCCTTATGCTCCCCTTTATCGGAGACCAAGTGTTTTTTGCCAGCCTCCTTATCCTTCGGCTGAGATTTATGAGGTTTAGCGCTTTCTTCCAGACTTTGTGTTTTACCTGTTAGTCCCAGAGTCTTTTCCTTGGCACTAGCAATAACACTGAGGGATTTTTGTAACACAGATGATCTTGGATGCAGAGGCTTCTTATCGGCACTTAAGTTATGTGCACTTACTGATTTGCACACCAAAGGGACTGATTCAGTGGAGACAGCTTCAACCTTTTCAGGAGCGTTTTTGTTTAACTTGTTACCATTCAGTGAGTCCAGTAGTGAATTCTCAGCAGCTGTAACTTCTGTGCTTTCTGTAGTTAAGCTATTCGGTTCTTCTGTTTGATCCCTAACATGATCGTAAGTGCTGTGGGACTTTTTTAAGGAAAAGACCCTATTTTTCAAAGCCTCCTCTTTGGGCTTTGCAGAACTTGTGGAATCTGGTGGGTTTTTCCTCAGCATAGCCATGTTCTTCACAGCACTGTGCTCCATCAGGTCCTTCTCGTCCCTGGAGCACTGCCTGGTGACTGTCTCAGGGATTTCTGTAATACGTCGCATTATCGAGCGCCCCAACCCCTTTTTAGAGCACCTTTTCTTCTGGAGATGTGGGTTATTAGCAATCATCTTTTTCCTTTTATAGATTTCAAGCTGGGCATATAGTTTCTTCAATTCATCCTGCAAAGCAAAGTGAACGGCAAAACTAGCAGGTACAGTACAAGTACAGTCAAACAAGCAGCCTGATGAATGCATCGCCTACTGCTCTAAAAATGGCATTGAACTTATTCCTGACTTGTCTAATTCTTGAATACACCATTTCTCCATCAATTTGAATCCCATTTTAAAGTTCAGCCTTTGTGCACAAACGTGTAACCTTCCATAGCTGTGCGTCACACAGCACGCACAATTCATATACATTTATGCTGTATATTTCAGATTTCCAGGGCTGCATGTATGCTTTCCTGCTGAACTCACAGCTGTTCTTTACTCTGGGAACATCAGCCTTTTTATCATGGAATGTAGGAATAAAGTTGGGATTTTTTTTTCTGTTAATCGTGTGTTTAATTTTATCTATATAGTTATGTATAGTTACAGATATGCTATGTACAAATGACTGGTCACACTGACACCACATATTGTTTGTACTTTCCAGACAAGTCAAAGAGGCTATGTAAACTGATAAACTGCTCTGGCTGTGGATGATTCCTCCTCTTTAGACTCCAGTATGACTTCTACTACAACTACTGATGCAGTGTCTTTTCACACTAGTGAATATTTTCCATGAGATTTTACATGACCATATGCCACAATCACTGAGTGACCTAAGCTGGCCTATTTCAGCTGATAACCGCACAAAAATTCAAATGGATGGAATTCAGAATTTACTCATAGGAAAAAGTGTTTTTCTTGAAAATAAATCCTCTTTAAATTAATTATATCTACCCGAATATCTTCAGGATCCAAACTATGTTCACTCCACGCTGAATTGATACTGCTGTTCAGATAGGATCCAGATCGACCCATGTCAAGCTCATCTTCATAAGCTTCTGTAGCTATATCATCTCTTGGGTTATTGCTTGAATGTGAAAACTGCATAAAAAAGATGTTGCCATCAGTTCAAAAGTTTACTTCAGCATTACTGTAGGAGTTTACATCAACAGTTTTTATTGCACAATGATCCTTCTATGGAATTCATATGAATTTCTGAACCCAAATCACTAGCTATAGGCATCACTGGCGTACGTAGTACAGAATATCAGTACTCTGTGGAACAAACTCTTATTAATAATGGCTTAACTTGATAAATCTTAGAGATTTTAACAAGAAAACCCTCTCCCTGAGCAGTTAATTTGGTGCTTATTTGAACCTCTTTAAAACTGCATTTAAATTAAGCTAGTATGGAAAAAGACTTTCAGCCACTATTTCCACTTAAGCTGCTAAAGCCATAAGACTGGATTTTATAATCCATACAGTTTAATAATCCTGCAGAAAGCAATCCTCCCATTTTAGATCCCGACCCTGAGAAGGAAGAGATGAGGTGGCAAAAATTGAAAACAAAAAAAAAAAGAAATTAAAAAACCAGCAGGAAACAAAAAAAGCAGACACGGTAATTTCTCTCTTCTAAGTTTTAGCAAATGCTTGGATCAAGAGTGGAGAGAGGCTGTCAGCTACGTTTTTTATTCATAGTGATTCACTCATCTGTTGTTACAATTGTCCACACAGTCATCTGACTTCAGGACTTTATGAATGGAGCTAAACCTTGTGAATCTTCTCTTAATTCCCTGCATTAAGTGGTGTGCTGGAAAAAAAGTTTGTGCAGTGTTACACAGATAATAAACTAAAAATGGAAATGCTGGATCCTTAGTTATGAGTCTGCTTCAGAAAGGTCAGCACATTTTTTAGGTTAGTCTAGAAAGACCTCTCTGAATGTATGAAGTAAAGTACATGGATAGAAAATAGAAAATAATAAGACTATTCTAAAGACCAGAAAAATAATTTAAAATAAGGCAATTCAGTATCAAGGCTCAATTGATGCATCCTCTTACTATGACTGTTTACTGTACGTTTATTTGACAGTTATCAGCATATCCTATTGTGACACATAGGCAAAAGATGGGAACAGCAGCTTCATTAACCTGAAAATTGTGCAAGTTGAACCAAATGCCTGAAAATAGCCTTCATTAGGTGAGGCAGGATTCTTTCCTCCTTGTATTAATCACATCAAAATTTTAGGTACTTTAAACTCCTGGAATTTTGAAAGCTGAAAGTAAGAATCTTTGAAAATGTGTAAGAGTTTTTAAAATTAAAAAAAAAAAAAAGAAAATACAGCATTTTAGGTAACATAGACAAATCTTGTATCTTCCTATTCTATCAGTTGCTATTTTATACAGAATTGCTTCTGCAGAACATCTATCTGCCTCAGTCTTGGAAAAAGAGACTCAAATACCTTAGGGATCAGAAGTAGCCCAACAGTGACTGTCACAGTCAAGTGTGTGTGTGCAAAGAACAGCATCAGCATCCAGTCAGACTGAAGTCTAGAAGCAAGAATGAATCTGCAAATAGAATTCAAGGTTTCAATTCACTGCCTTTTCTCCAGTGCATTAGATTTAACATCTTTAATGTTCCTTAGGTTTCTTTTCATTGAAAGGCCAGTCACAACTGGTTTTATTCTGTACTGCTTTTATACAGACTAAAAATGACATCCTCATGCTTTACCTATGTACCACAATTTGAAAACAACTCAGAAAAAGAAAACCCTCCAACCAACAAAACAAGCCACAACAGAATACTAAAGAAACAACAGACCTTAAATGATACTGTTTATTCCACCTTCTTCGCCCTACTTAGCTGTCTTTTTCGATGACTTATACTGTGACAGCTTCTTTGGCCTGAATTGACTTATAGCAGCTTATATACATTAAGGATCTGAACAGGTGATTTTAGATTAAGTAAGCACATGTACAATGATAAATTGCAGTGCACTTCATAAATACCGGATGCCCATGGACTGCAGCTACAAAGTGCAGCTGATAAACCATCAAAGAGAGAACCAAACTGAAATGCTTTTCAGCAGGGAGCAAGAGAAATGGTCTTGATCGCAGGATCACCCAGCCCAATGCTGCAGGCCATGAGCCTTGCAAATGCTAGGAAATGAGTGGCTGAACCTCCCAGACTAAGCAATTCCTTGCTGAACTTTCTGAAAGAGCAGTAGAACAAGCAGTGCAGTTACATCTAGCTGGAGCATGCTTGGCTTATCTGCTTTACTGCGTCCCCAAAGAGAAATGGTAAGCAATGCAATGGATGAATGGATGTACCACTGGCTTGTAATTTGCAGGTTTACAAAAATCATTCAGATAAAAATGACATTTACAACTTATCCAAGTCCACAGATGTGTATTTTGCAGAAGCTTTTGTTAACAGAAATAGTCTGGCATGAAACACTGGTTTATATGCCATAATAATAGAGTCATCATTTCTTGTTTAATACTTTGTAAATGAAATGTTTCATGAACACAATAAAATATTATAATTATTTCTTGCAGAGAAGTTGCTATTGAGGGGTGCAGGGATATAAGGAGGCTCAGACCTGAGGTTCAGCTAACTGAACACAACATGGGAGCTATTGAAGATGACATGAGAAACTGCTGGATGCAACAAACAACAGAGCAAAAAGCGAACAAAACTTGCAGATAGTCCTGATGGTGGATGGCAAGATTTCATAGGTGGTTAATGAGGAGTCATTTGAAACAAACTTTACAGGTAACTGAAGGGAGCACTGGGGACTCTTGAGGGAGGAGAACTTGCAAAGTCAGTGGTACCGATGGAACCGTATCAGTAACAGCATATAAGGCTGTGATTACCTAGGTAAAGATATTATAAATACCAAATTTGAGTACAGATGTAGCAAGACTGGGACAAATAGTAAAAAAGTAAAGGTTGTTTATCTGGGAGAATACAAGGACAGAGACAGAGAGGGTTTAAGGTAGATGAGGGAAGTACAAGCATGGAAAGAAGTGGGGATAGAAAGGGCTAGTAACATGAAAGCAAGTTGTCACCGACTGAGCCCTGTACATGATCACTGCAGCATCTCCTGTCTTCTCATTAAATTCTTCTCCTAATGTCTGTGTGATCTCACTCTCTATGCTGTGCATGTGTGTATGTTCAGTTCCTGACCAAACTTCAGGCTGGACTAGCCAGCACACAGGAGACCCATATTGGGTAGGTCCAAGGTCTCAGCCCATGACAGGCTACAGGGCCCCAAACCTGAAGATGGATATCAGATTGGCTTAAGAATTGTGCTCATATTTGAAGGAACTGTGAATGTAGCGTGATTGTGAACCTACACAGGGTGCGTGTTTCATCAGGGAACATGATCAGCTGCAGGAGAGGAACAGAACCAGGATGTACATGTTTGACCTATGCTGGTCCATGTGGCCAGCCATGCATTGTGTGTGACTGCACCAGGGGATGTGCTCTGTCTAGCTAGGAAAGAACAGCAGCCAAGTCCAGCAGGCAGAGAGACAGAGGGAAGAAAGCTCTCAGGTCCTGATGGACACCAGATTTTGTTAACCCTTAACATCTCCAATCCTCAAATACTGTGACAGCTTTTTGCTTGTTGTATGTGTGAAACCTTGACTAAGGCATCCACGCCATACCCCTGCAAGCAAAACAGCAGTTGTAGTAGACCTTCAGAACTAGCAGAGATGGGGTTTCTATATGAATGAGATTTTTTCTGTATATATTTTGCTGTCCTCAGTAATACAAAAGAAAGAGTAATGCAGGAATTTAATGCTGTGCTGATATGAAGATATTCAAAAATCCTCTGTTTCTGAAATGGGAATAATACTTTTAAAGGAAAACAAAATGCAAACAGTTCAAGGTTTTATTTAGCGCTCACATGAATCTTATATGAGCTTCGTGAGTTTTCAGACTGGATGGCTGCCTTGTAACATAGTAGGTGTCCTTCAGGGCTCCAGTGCTTTCAACTTCACAGCAACTCAGATGTGTCATATAAAGCTGAGTCTTACATTTCCACCCTTTCAGCTACATCCAAAACTTGGTGGGGGAAGACAGTGGCAAAAAAGCAAACAAAAATAAAAAGTGAACTTCAAAGAGACTGGATTAAGACTTGTGTAAACAGAAATGGACATAATCTTAGGAGGAATCATGTACTTCCCATGCATTTTATTCATTCCTGTCCATAAACAGTACATGATATTTCTTCAACGAACTGGCATGTATTAGACAGAGGGCAAAGAACCAATACAAAATGCACTTTTTATTTTTTTTAAAGAGCAAGATCAGCAGACCTTTGGCTGAAGGATTCTTGAGAGGATAAACTGAAAGACCTAATCCTTTTGCGTCTCCTTCATAAGGTGTATATTAAAATGCCATATTTCCCCCTCTATTTAATCCACAATTACTTTCATCCAGTCCTGTTGTTAAAAGAAACTTTCAACCCACATAATAGCTCTCCGAATGCACTCAACTGTATCTTCTAACATGGCCCAAAATATGGTTTAGGAACGTTAAATAATGGGTGAAAATTTTGACACAGAAGCTGTCATTTTGTCTATTATCAATACAAAAGTATTGTAACTGAATTTCCTATCTATCTACCAGGAATGAAAAGGAAAATGCTTCTATCAAATACAGATTTAAAACACTCTTTTTGAAGATGTTTGTGTTAGTTGTGGAGTAAAGAAGATTTTGAGAGTGTGTGAATGTTGAGATGCGGGGTTTGGAGAAGCTGAAGGAAATAAAAAGTTGCAAGCCTGAAAGGTGCAGCGAACTTCATAACAATGATAAGGGAAAAGAGCACCTGGAAAGAACAGAGATGAAAAATTTGCTTTGCTGCTGTTTACTCAGAAAAAAAAATGCCTTGTGGAAGCAAACATCAAGAAGGCAGAGGGAAATGTGAGTTCCAAGACAGACCAAGGAACAGAGAAGAGTATTTGAAGACTGTCAGTGGAGCAATTAGAAAAAACCCCAGAAGATCTTAGTAGATAAGGTCTGTCAGGAGGCAAAGGGACGTGTGAGAATGTCACAGAAATTCATTAGGATCTTTTACAGGATGAGACAAAATTCATGTTATCTTACTACTTTGAGTATTCTAGGATGGATTCATTTTTACAGGGTGCTCTGTAGGAAAGGCATATATAGCAATTTTCATGTAGTTCTGGTGAAGACCTTTATTTGTTACTACTCTAATAATTTACAAGTATGAAATGTAGAGCTCATTATAATCTTTACAAGACACGCATGCTTTATATTTGTTATAGCATTGTATGCATACCTACTTTTTATATTGGCATATAAAGCACTATGCTTCATGCACAAACCAATACGATTATCTTAACATACAGCTGCACCTTGCCAATCTTACACACTAGGAAAAGTTCACATAAACCAACATTCTTACCTGCTGTTCTCCTAGGGATACAAACCAGTGAGCAGTATATAGGTGACTGAAGACAGACTGTAGTTTTGCTTTATCTAATTTACCATATATGTTGAACTTTGAGACAAGATCATAACAGCTAGTTATACTGAAAAAAAACCCTAATTATACAATTAACAGGTTGATTGTACATATTCTTGAATGGGATCACTTTTAAGTTTAGTCATCACTTAATCTGCAGAATTAAATATTTATAACACCTTCCATTATGCAACCTAACCCATTCACCCATTTTAAGTTGCACCATATGAAACCTGAAAGATAAATAGTTAATTACTAGATCTACAGATCACTTGCCTAATTGTATGGAATATAGCAGAGATAATGAGCTCATTGTGAACTGCAACAGCCATATAACGTGGCTCATGAAATGCTGATGGGACTGTCCGCACTGCATAGCAGAGATAAACACCCCACAAGAGGAATAAAAATTCAGCTGTGAGAAGAACAAAAAGAAATAATTTACAATTAGTTTTATAGATGAAAAAGGAAGGAAATTTGAAGTACTACAGTATCTTCTGTATGTGTGAGTATCCATGTAAAAACAATATATACTTATACAAGTACATACGTACACACATAGGCATTCAAACTCTCAGATGCTGTCACGGTACGTGATAGATTTGGTTTTAATTTTACACACTTCTTTTATTCCAAATCAGGAAGCTTTGCATTCATGGTGTTTCAGTTTTTCAATTGACTAAGACAATGTCTAATAATGTCTTGCTTGCTTTTCAATTGGTATTACAGAAGTTTGACATTACTTAGAATAACAAGCATTTTTATTTGTAGCTCTGGTTCTTGTTATAGAGGCAGATACCAGTGCTACAAGCTTTTTAAGACAACAGTTTCATTTCAAAGGTTTATAACTCAGATGTAACAATATATTTTGGGTTTAAAAATATCCTCTGCTCATTCTGCTGGTGCCCATAATATGATGAGTCATTTCTGAGGGTCTAATATAATTACAACAAATGACACATTTCTCTGTTAGGAGAAAAAAGAGTAAAGGGGGTTGGGATCATCTTAAACTATCCTCTTAGAGCAAACTCATCTGCACCCAGAATTCCTCTTACTTCAGTTTCCACTGGACAGTTTGCTGTGCTTTGTTTCAGTTATGATACAATTGAAGTGATTTTATATCCACCTTGAAAAAACTGCCCTTCCAGAAAAAAAGCCCACATCCAGCTGTAAGTAGAGCTGGTGCCTGTCCCTCCTGCCTCGCAGTCTGGGTTGATGGTGGCTGGAAGTGCTTGAGTGTTAACTAGCAACATGCAGTTCCATGTTAGACCCCTGTAATGCCAGCACTGCTCTAGATCAGCCTCAGAAATATTGTGTAATCCCTTTGCTACCCATACACTGCTTTTGCCTCGTTGAATTTTGCTGTAAAAACTACAGTCCAAGGTAGTATAATAGTAAAGATTCCCTTTTCACAGATATTTTTTGCACAGTATTATTATACTGTAACTAGAACTGGTGACTGGTGACATTATCCTACTGTAATGATCAGCAAATCATTACTGGTTAGGTTTGGATAAGGACACAAATGCTTGTGAACCCTGCCATTAGCAACAGATTGAAATAAAACATCTGCACTGGATATTTCATGAGACAGGTCCTCTGGTTCCTTTACTTTTAACAGCCTATAAATGCTGTAAATTACCTCTATTATATTGTTACAGCATTTAGAAACTTCTAATTTTGCTGTGAATCTCAGCTAAAATCCTAAGAGACAAGTCTGGATGAAGTGAAAATGAATTCAGTTACACAGATATCTCTGTGGTCTGACAAGAGTTCAGTTTGAACTCTGAATAACACTTCGCCTGTTCCTTACTTCTATCAAAAATAGATGGCCTAGCTTTAAGACCATTATTTTTACTAGAACATATCCTACATAAACCTGTCAGTTTTCCCAGTTACATAAATCCAAGCATCTGAAGACGCATAATTCATACATGCTGCTATTTTTGTGATCTTCCTTACCAAACCCCCAACAATAATAAACTTTTTGACTAAGTAATAGTTTGACTTGGGACCTTACTAAGTTTCAAAATGAAGAAAGCATGGCATGAATCTTCTGAAACTGTGTTGCAGCTTTTTCTTTGAGCTCTGCAGAAGCATGTATGCAGGTATGTCTTTCCCACACCCCCCACACACTCGTTGCTTGGGCAAACTGGCTTGCTGCTTCCATTTCATTCCTAGTTAATTAGCCATGCTACTAGTGAAGTCTATTACCCTGGTTTCACAAAAACACCTATGCAGGAATGACCTAGCAAGCCATCTTGCTCCTGAAGTCTTCTCTGAGCAAGTGAAATACAAATTTTGCTTTGATTAAATAAGATTAAAGGCTCCTTTACAAATGCTAGCAGTTTTGGTTTTTCTCTTTAAGAACATGTGCTTCGGATATGCAGAGTGGCACTGACATGCATTGCTCTTCAAAGCACTGTAATTTATTGCTTTAAATGCTCTGTATTGATTTAGAAGAAACTGAAAAGGGGAAAATGGTTAGCATTAGGTCACTAAAGCTATATCACTGTATTTTACCTTCCCAGGTTCTATGGAAACTCTTCTTACTAATGCAGTTCAGAAGGTATTCCTCAGAACATGCCAGAGAGCCTATTTCCTCTCATTTTGCTTTTCATCCAAAGTCTCCCTGCAGAAAAAGACCCAACTTTATCAGCAGAACTGAAGAGATGAGCTGTGAAATAACAGCCATAGTCCACAAAACTGCCTATAGCTCATTCTTCTTTCTTTTCCTCAGCTGAAGTGAGAAGAGCCTCAAGTCTCTTACTGATTGAAAAGATCAGTTACAAGTGCTAACTGAGGCTGGGAGCTTGAAAACTTTTTTTTTTTTTAAAGGGATGAAAATACACATATAAAACTCCATAGGGAATCATAGAACAGTTAGGGTTGGAAAGGACCTTAAGATCATCTAGTTCAACCCCCCTGCCATGGGCAGGGACACCTCACACCAAACCATGCCACCCAAGGCTCTGTCCAACCTGGCCTTGAACACTGACAGCGATGGAGCATTCACAACTTCCCTGGGCAACCCATTCCAGTGCCTCACCACCCTTACAGTAAAGAATTTCTTCCTTATATCTAATGTAAACTTCCCCTGTTTAAGTTTGAACCCGTCACCCTTTGTCCGATCACTACAGTCCCTAATGAAGAGTCCCTCCCCAGCATCCCTACAGCCCCCCTTCAGATACTAGAAGGCTGCTATGAGATCTCCACGCAGGTATTCCTATTTGAACTGAAGAGTGTGGGCCAAATTTTGCTTATTTTCAGAAAAAAAACCCCAATCATCTCTAAGTTTGAAAATTTGGAAGATTTTTTTTAATTTTTTTATTTGTATACAGGTATGTCAGAGTGCAAATGAATGTGAAAAAGCCACACCTCCATAATAAAAACCAATTTCAGCGAGCTGTGCTCGTTTGATCTCCAGATCTGATTAATTCTGAAAATATCCATTTTCAGTTTTCCAATCATAGTTACAAGGAGTCCCCAAGACAACAAAAGGACACTTCAAAGTATTAATGTACTGAAGCATAACAGTAGTTTGCACCATTTAATGAACAATGCTTTTATAAAAGCTTTACATTCAGAGCAGAGTTGGCATTCTTGTCTGCAGATAATTAGTGTGATATCTGGTACGCAACACAAATAGAGAATAGCTTTTAAATCACAAGGTAAAATAACAGAGTTGCTATGCTTGCTAAGCCATACAATATATATGTTACAATAATTTCATAAGCAATAACAAACAATACAGACTGATAGAAAACCGATTTATTATCTAAACCACTAATTACAGAGCTAAAATGTATCATGCAGAAGTTGTTCTTGAGAAGGGAAATAAAGTTCATATAATTTAACTACAAACTACTACTGCAATTTGTAATAAAAATCTGAAGGTGCTACAAAATTTTGCTGTACTGTTTTTCTACATGACCTTTTTGGTTTCTAAATATAAAATAAGGTGACTTATACTAATAAATACTAATGTATTTATCACACCAACGAAAAACACAGATATAACTAACTTCAAATTGAGGTTGGCCTAGAGGACGTCCAGTGCCCCCTTCCAGCCTCAACCATTTTTTGACTGTGTGATTCTGTGATAGATCAGACAGACGGATGGACGGATGGATGGACGGACGGACGGACAGACAGACAGACAGACAGATAGATAGATAGATAGAGAGATAGATAGATAGATAGATAGATAATGGAGCAAATCTGGCCACAATGCAACAAGGTTTTTATGTACCACTCATCTCTGAGGTCTTGTTAGTTCTGTCTATGGCCCACTAGTGACTGTTTTCTGCCAAATATCTTTAATGATTAAAAGTGGTGAGATATGGTATGAAATTTCTATTTGGCTGGCTGAATAATTTTCCACTAAAAGCCTGGTGTAGAAGAGTGACTTCCTGACCACTAAAGCAGTATCTCAGCATATTGCAAACCTGCCAAGACCAAACTCAATGCTCAAAACACATGATCTTGTTACTTTAAGTATGATTTATCACAAGGGTTATAAATTAGCCCATTTTCACATTAAGAACAAGAAATACCATCTCTTCCCCTTCTGAAAAATGATGGAAATTCCTAGGAGACAGAGCTGCCAACAGCTGCCTGGACAGAAAATGTGAAGTCAAAAAAATAAAGCATAAAAGAGCTCTGAAAAAAACTTGCAGTAGCTACTCTGTAACTGCCCAAACCAGGCATTCAGAATCCAGGTGCAAATCTCTGACAGATAAAAGAGTAAGAAAAGGCACAACTGCTTTAAAGGCATAAATGGATGCAGATATGAATGGAAGGTAAGAGATGAAAATATAATGTGACCTTAATATGTGATGTGCACAAGTGAATTAATCTTTAAATGTGTCTCTTCCTAGTCACTACCTATTTCTTACCAACATAACGTTTTACCTGGTCTTTGCACCATTTAATCAACCTGCTTAGTTATATTCTCTAGTGTTTAAAACCCATGCTTGTTTCTTTCATTTGCAATGCCCATCATGTTTTCAGAAAATGAAGTGTTTTGGAACACTTAGCTTGTTCACCCAATATACTGGACCAACATCATGCTTAATGCCACCGGTCTTACAACTAAGAGTGTGCCATGTCTGCTCACCTGGGATTTGCGTAGGCCCTTGCTCATATTCTGCATCTTCCGATAAGGAAATACAATGATGTATGTTCACAGTTTGTGACATATATCTGCACCATAGCAAAGGGCAGGCTCTGGGTTGGTATTATTGACTTAAACTTTGTCAGAAGATATAGGTTATATATTCACTAGGTTTTGCTAAACATGCAGTTGCCTGTGTTGCAAATCATTCTTTCATATTTAAAGCCAGTACAAGGCAAAGCCATGTCAAGACAGTCTCTGTGACCTTTTCTTTCAGGGTCCATTTGCTGAGTTGTGTCATGCCTTGTACAACACAGTGAATGCAGACTGACCTGCTCCCGCCTGTCTATCCCCCAGCACAAGTAAACTCCCATGTTAATCCATATCCTTCCTCATTGCCTCCTCTGCGTATGTTTGTAGTTCACCTGACTGCACAGAACTGCAAAGCAAGATATGATGAACTGAAAGCAGTGATCAAGTCACTTTCCTCTCGTTCAAGATTTGGAAGTCACCAGGAACTTCCTTACACTTGGGTAGGTACAGGAAGAGAACACCCACAGATGACAACTGGAGTAAAGGCAGCAAGGGCATGACTTCAGGAAAGCTAAGAAAAAGCAGATTCAGAGAAGGAAAGATCATATAAAGGAAACACAAAAAATCAAGAAATGTGAAGCTGGATTTTTGAAGATGGCTTACACACCAACTCTTCTTAGAGGCCTTAGGAAAGTACTTCATCCTTACTCCTATAGCTTTGCTGTCTCTAAGAACTGGACAGCACTAAAATAAAAATACCACATATGCAGCCTTATCTTTTACATATATAATCTTCTGTTAACTATATAATTTCTTAAAAGACCAAACTCATCTAATGCATGTAACAGAGCAATTCCAGAGATAAATCAAGGTTGGGTAATGAAGAAAGCTCTGCAATTTGTTGCAAATAGCATTCATGTGTCCAGTGAATGAGAAAAGACTGCCGGTGAAAAATAAAAGCAGTCCTGTGCACGTGCACAACTGAATTCTAACTTTATATTTACCTCAAGCCCCCATGCATATTAAAGAAACAACTAAAGACAAACTTTGCAGAGATGATCACAGAGAGCATCTCTCTTGCTATTTGGATGCCAACATAGGCATTTTTGCTGCAATATGCAGCAGAACTAAGGGCTGTATTTGTAGCCAGTTAGACCATACGTAACATATTACATGTAGATTTGGCTAAGCTTTGTAACTGAGCCAAAGGCATTTTAAAATGGGCAGCCAGATTAAATGGACCATATAACCCTAAACTCAATTGTATCTCAGCTCTATGAAATGGGGATAATGCCACCCTGTCACTGCAAGATGACAGCAGAAATAAATTTACCCACATCTGTGAAGAGCTTAAATCCTAAACTGTGAATTTCCTTCCTGCCATGGTCAGGAAAGGAAAGTGAGTTATTTCAGGCTGTCCTGGCTGCTTCTTAGGCCTCCTACTCTCCCAGAATTGTCTTTCTCTTGTACTTCTTCAGGGTGGCCTCATGGTGGAGATGGCTATAGGCTAGAATTGCTGAACTCCCTGGAGCCGGACTACCCATCCCCATGCTCACTTGCACTCTGCTATCCAAAAGCTACCTGAAAAAAAGAAGATCTTCCTGAAGGGTTAAGGCCCACTTTCATGACTCTTTATGATGTTCTGTGTCTGAGCACAAGCTCCTTTGTAGGCCAAGGACAACTGCTCTCCAAAGACAGTGACATGCTCTGTGTCCTTTCCTTACACTAACAAGGGAAAGCCCATTACAGCTGTGGCTTGACGAAGTTCATTTGGCATTCTGAACTTTGCCCTGTTGGCTAAACAGTACTGTTCAAACAGTTACGCCATTTTTTTCCTCAGGTTTTGGACACAAATTACTTATTACAACTCTACTTACATCCACAACACAGCTACAACAACTCATCTTCTCCATCAGGCTTCATTTTGTATAGTTTAAATTCCCCTACTGAAATAAAGCGTGCTATGGATCTGGAAGCATGGCTCTTCCATCTATTCATCCACTCAGGGTGCCAGCTGGAGCTGAGCATGCTCCATTTTAAAATAGGAAAAGAACTGTGTCCTCAATTGCTCCTGTGTTGCCAGCCAGCGCAGCACAAACTCTTTCTGCCTCACTGTGTCCAATCTCCCACCTGGAGAGTTTCACCATGTCACAGAAGAAGTTCTATTCTTTGGCTGAGAGGATTTTTGTATGTTTCAATGAACTGTGATTACATATGGAAGTCTTTAGTATTATGTTATTCCTAGCAAATTATAAATTACCAGAGCTTTACCTCTCACCGTATCACAGCATTGTTTTCATTAGCCAGGCACAGCAATTCAGAGACCCATGTATGAAGGAAGAATTAATGGTGCCAAATCCAGACTTTTTTTTCTGTCACAACTTCCATGGCCTGTGACTGGGCAAGGCTGAGAAAGAAGAAAAGGGGCCTGTAGGCTGGGGGTGGGACACCACACAGCCACAAGACTGCATTGCAGGTCCACTCAAAGCAATGTAAGGGATATGCCGACCCATGGTCGGTGGGCCCTATGGCTTGAGGGTGACCTAGAGACAGCTTTTGCTGACAATGAAGACATATCCACTGACTTGACTGTGAGCAACATGCCTAAAAGTCTCACTTCATGAAACCTATGCCAGTACTTACGTTTACAATCTCTAGGAACTACCCTAATCTCTGCAGTTCTCTTAGCCGTTATGCATTTTTTCCCTTCTCTACAGAGATGTGCTGTTCTGCCTTACTCCTTCCATAGTCCACTGTTACTACCAAGGTCAACTGGCCACTCTTCAGTCTTCATGTGCCCCATTATCCTGCTTTGCTTACATGTGGATGAAAGAGGGAGAACAGGATCAGAATAATCTACCACCAGCAGCTGAAAGCAAGAGGAATGTGGGACCTCTTCTCTCACATCTTAAGGAAGATGCAAGCAATGCCAATGGCATTCGAAGTATGTGAAGGGCTGGAAAGACTTGGAGCAGTACAAGAAAGATACTGAGGTGCCGGAGCGGGTCCAGGGAAGGGCAACAAAGCTGGTGAAGGATCTGGATCACAAGTCTGATGAGGAACAAATGAGGGAATTGGGGTCTGTTCATCCTGGAGAATAGAATGCTCAGGGGTGACCTTATTGCTCTCTACAACTACCTAGAAAGGAGGTTGTAGTGAGGTGGCGATCAGTTCTTTTCTCCCAAGTAACAAGTGTCAGGATGGGAAGTAAGGGCCTCAAGCTGAGCCAGGGGAGGTTTAGACTGGATATTAGGAAAAAATTCTCACAGAGAGGGTGATCAGGCATTGGAATGGGCAGCCCAGGGCAGAGCTGGAGTCACCATCCCTGGAAGTGTGCAAAAACCATGTAGATGAGGCCCTCAGTAATATGGTTTAGTGATGGTCTTGGCAGACCTGGGGTAATGATCAGACTTGATGATCTTAAAGGTCTTTTCCAATATAGCTGATTCTATGATTCTAAGAAGTGAATTCCAGAAAGGGTGGTGCAAAGACAAGAGGAAGTCAGAGCATCCTGTAGCCTCTCCTAAAGCAATCTCTTCCCATGAGTGGCTTGCAGAAGCATTTGAGTACGACATTTATCAATACATAAACAAACAGCCAAGGCAATCTGGCTGATGCACGGGTAAAGAAGATCACTGCTGGTGCTGCCAGGAAAAAGCGGCGGGCTGCAGTAGTAGGGGACTCTACTCTGAAAGGAACAGAGGCACCCATCTGTCGGCCTGACCCAGGCTCAAGGGAGGTGTGTTGCCTACCAGGGGCTCGGATCAGGGATGTTGCAGAGAAGCTGCCTGCTCTAGTCAGTCCCATTGACTCTTACCCACATCTAGTGATCCATGTGGGTGCTACTGATATAGATAGCAGTAGCCCAGAGAATATAAAGAAGGACTACAGAGCTCTGGGAGAGGTGGTTAGGGGCTCTGGAGCTCAGATTGCCTTTTCGTCAATTCTCCAGGATACAGGGCAGGACCTTAAAAAGGGTAGGAGGATTGCCCACGTTAATAAATGGTTAGAAGAGTGGTGCCATAGTCAGGGGTTTGGGTACCTTGAACATGGGACTCAATTTAGTAGGCCAGGTCTGGGGCTGGTGGAGCTGGTCTGACAAAGGGAAGAGTGGTTTTGGTAGGAGGCTTGCCAGACTCATCAAGGATGCTTTAAACTAGATGTGTTGGGGGAAGGGGGCATCATTCCATCCCAACACACCCAGGCAGTTGCCAGCACCTATAGTAAACATTCAGAGCAACGTAGAGATATTCCACCTGCTCCAGCAAATGAGCCAGCTTCAATTGGAGCTCGGCTCAGATGCCTCTATACAAATGTCCATAGCACGGGGAACAAACAACAGGAATTAGAGATGTGTGCACATCTATGGGGGTATGATATCATAGGCATCACAGAAACATGGTGGGATGGCTCCTATGATTGGTGTGTTGGAATAGAAGGTTACAGGCTCTTTAGGAAAGACAGGCCCGGCAGGAGGGGAGGGGGAGTTGATGTTTATGTTAGGGATAGGCTGCAGAGTATGGAACTCTGTCTGGGGACAGGTGAGCAGTCAACAGAAAGTTCGTCGATCAGGGTTCAAGGGAGAACAGAGATGGGAGACATTATTGTGGGGATCTGTTACAGACCGCCTGACCAAGAGGACTCTGTGGATGAAGCACTCTATAGACAGATAGGAACAGCCCCATGCTCGCAGACCCTTGTTCTCATGGGGGACTTCAACTACCCTGATATCTGATGGAGGGACGCTACAGACCGGCACAAGCAATCCAGGAAGTTCCTCGATTGTGTGGAAGACAACTTCCTTCTGCAAGTAATAGAGGAGCTGACAAGGAGAGGTGCCATGCTTGACCTCGTCAGGGAAGGGAAGGGCTGGTTGGAAATATGATGATCCAGGGCAGCCCTGACTGCAGAGATCACGAGATGGTCAAATTCGAGATCCTCAGGACAGTGAGAAGAGCGTGCAGCAAGCTCACTGCCCTGGACTTCAACAGAGCAGACTTTGGCCTCTTCAGGAACCTGCTCAGGAAGGTTCCATGGGATATAGCCCTAGAGGGCAGGGGGGCCAAGACTGTTGGTTGATATTCAAGGATCACCTCCTGCAAGCTCAGGAGCGATACATCCCTACTAGAAGAAGTGCTGCAGGAGGGCCAGGAGACCTCCTTGCATGGATAAGGAGCTGCTGAGGAAAATTCAAAGGAAAAAAGAGGCTTATAAAAGGTGAAAGCAAGGACAGGCGGCCTGGGAAGAATACAGGGATGTTGTCCGGGAAGCTAGGGACCAGGTTAGGAAAGCCAAGGCCCACTTAGAATTAAACTTGGCTAGGGATGTTAAGGATAACAGGAAGGGATTCTATAGGTATATTACAAATAAAAGACAGGCTAGGGACAATGTGGGCCCCCTCCAGAAGCTATCGGGAGAACTGGCTACCCTGGATTTGGGGAAGGCTGAGGTTCTTAATGACTTCTTTGCCTCAGTCTTCACGGGCAAATGCTCTGGCCACACCACCCAAGTCTTGGAAGGCAGATGCAGGGACAGTGAGAATGAAGACCCTGGGCCCACTGTAGGAGAGGATGTGGTTCGAGAACATCTTAAGAACCTGAATGTATACAAGTCCATGAGACCTGATGAAATCCATCCGTGGGTCCTGAAGGAGCTGGCTAATTAAGTGGCTAAGCCATAGTCCATCATATTTGAAAAATCATGGCAGTCTGGTGAAGTTCCCAATGACTGGAAAAAGGGAAATATAACCCCATCGTCGAGAAGGGGAAAATAGATGAGCCAGGGAACTACAGACCAGTCAGCCTCGCCTCTATGCCTGGTAAAATCTTGGAGCAGATTCCCCTGGAAGGCATGCTGAGGCACATGAAAAACAACAAGGTGGTTGGTGACAGCCAGCATGGCTTCACTAAGGGCAAGTCCTGCCTGACCAATCTGGTGGCCTTCTATGATGCGGCTACGGAACTGACAGACAGCAGTAGAGCAGTTGATGTCATCTCCCTGGACTTGTGCAAAGCGTTTGACACTGTCTCACATGACATCCTTGTCTCAAAGTTGGAGAGACATCAATTTGATAGGTGGACCACTCGGTGGATAAAGAACTGGCTGGATGGCTGCACACAAAGAGTAGTGCTCAATGGCTCAATGTCCAGCTGGAGACCAGTAACAAGTGGTGTCCCTCAGGGATCTGTGTTGGGACCGGTCTTATTCAACATCTTCGTCAGTGACATGGACAGTGGGACTGAGTGCACCCTCAGCAAGTTTGCCAATGACACCAAGCTGTGTGATTCGGTTGATACGCTGCAGGGAAGGAATGCCATCCAGAAGGACCTTGACACGCTTGTGATGGCTGATGCCAGGCTGATGCCAACCTGATGAAGTTTAACCATGACAAGTGCAAGGTCCTACACCTGGGTGGGAGCAATCCCAGGCACAGCTACAGGCTGGGCAGGGAAGAGATTCAGAGCAGCCCTGAGGAGAAGGACTTGGGGGTGCTGGTCAATGAAAAAATGAACATGAGCCGGCTGCAGTGTGCGCTCGCAGCCCAGAAAGCCAACTGTATCCTGGACTGCATCAAAAGGAGCATGACCAGAAGGTCGAGGGAGGTGATCCTGACCCTCTACTCTGCTCTCGTGAGACCTCACTTGGAGTATTGTGTGCAGTTCTGGTGTCCTCAACATCAAAAAGACATGGAACTGTTGGAACAAGTCCAGAGGAGGGCCACGAGGATGATCAGGGGACTGGAGCACCTCCCGTATGAAGATAGGCAGGGAAAGTTTGGGCTGTTGAGCCTGGAGAAGAGAAGTCTGCGTGGAGACCTCATAGCAGCCTTCCAGTATCTGAAGGGGGCCTATAGGGATGCTGTGGAGGGACTCTTCATGAGGGACTGTAGTAACAGGACAGGGGGTAATGGGTTAAAACTTCAACAGGGGAAGTTTAGATTGGATATGAGGAAGAAATTCTTTAGTGTGAGGGTGGTGAGGCACTGGAATGGGTTGCCCAGGGAAGTTGTGAATGCTCCATTGCTGGTGGTGTTCAAGGCTGGGTTGGACAGAGCCTTGGGTGACACGGTTTAGTGTGAGGTGTCCCTGCCCATGGCAGGGGGATTGGAACTAGATGATCTTAAGGTCCTTTCCAACCCTAACTATTCTATGATTCTATGATTTCCTTAGCAGAAGTACTTTGTAGAAATGGTGCCTAAATAAAGGCTATGGGATTTCACCAGAATATAACTGATACCAAGAAAAAGCAACGTCACCACAGGCAGTAATACAACCCTAGCTGCTCAAACTGGGGATTCCCACGTATTTGCTACCCTTCCCCATATCTTTTCCAGATTCACCATACCCTAGACATAAGGGACATAAACCACACAGTGTTGGTGATGTGGACTGCGAAAACAGGTGCACATGGTAGCAGGAGGTGTGGGTTACAAGTAGGAAAGGGACAGAGCTGAAGGCTCCTTTGTAAAACAGGATTCTTTGCCTATTTCTGCTGCAAACATTTTATACAGCCCTGGTATTATCATTTACAGTAAGCTTTTCACAACTGATCACTTATTTTTACATGATAAATCTTCTGAGTATCTAATGTGAGTACTAAAGCCAGACCCTCATCAGTGTTTAGTTCTAAGAAGTGCCTCCTGGTTGGGCTGTCCACATGGAGGAAGCTATAAACAGCACTCTGAAAAAACAATCCCTCCATGTCTCAAGACAGACACTCAAAATGAATAGCTACTGTTACAATTTTGGTTTTAATCTTTGTATATCGATGCTAAGGAGAACATGGCCTAAAACCTCCCATTTTGGAAAAAAAACAGTTCTTTATTCATTGCATGCTCTGAACAACACACCCCGAGTATGGCATAGGGCCACAATAAATGGGGATAACAAAAAGAAATAATAGTCACTCACTGAATGCAGCAGAGGGCTTGTAGAAAATTTAATTAAGGGCCTTGTGAGGCTGTATTACAATGCCCTAACTCCGAACTGTACAGGTGGCCTTAAAGCCTGATCTGTCAGAGTCTGTCCTGGCAACTCATGCCCTCTTTAGATGTGCAGATTATACATGTTAAATATCAACAAATTAACAGTGGGAGAGAGCTGTTTTGTGAATAGGCTGAAACACTCACTTTGTTCCTTTTCCTGGCTGAGGACATGCAGTAATCATGGTGCAGCCTTGTGTTTGGAATCCTCTTGATGCTCAAGCCCTAGAGCATGACCCACTGATTAACAGGCTACGGCAGCTGCTCCAGCCAGCTGTGTGGGAGCAGCACAGCTCCTGCAGTCGGGAGTCAAACAGGTACTGGTGAAAAATACTCCCTGCACTCAGTTAATACCTGTCATCACTCCTGGTTTAAATAAAACATTGAAAAACATAAACAGAATGCAACACTACAGCTCAAATCCTATCCATGCTGGATATCCATGCTGGATAGGATTTTATAGCTGGGTGGGCTGAAGTCAGGAACATCCACCGGGGTAAGATATCACCTCTGCTCTTTATTTGTGCATGCATGTTTACCTCTCTGCCTGCCTTTCTCTCCTGCCTGAGGCTCTGTTCATTTAACTGACTATTTTGCTTTTTTTTTTGTTCCAGCTTCTGGGAAGTTCTTTTAAACCCTGCGCTGATATCTGTTTCACTTATAGGATCTTTTCCCTCAGGATACAGAATCACAGTTTGATTGGTGACACTGCAAGCCCTCAGGTACCAAAAGTTCATCGCATGGTTCTTTTTCCCCTAACTTGGAATACTGTCTGTGACAGGTGGAGGTATAGAATATATTCAGGCCATAGGAAAAAGGCTTTGTAGGTAGCATTTGCAAGCAACTCAGGTCTTTCTGTAACATCTCAGGCTGTCAACCATGCCATTGCTTGTCAATGAGACAGATGCCCCAACCTTGAAAGTGATGCAGAAACAAACACAAAGGAAATAAAAGCATCTAGGCAAACGACAGATAAGCTACCCACACATATCCAACCTCAAGGAAAATACATACTAACTTACATTATGTTTGTAGATAAAATAAGATTCACTGAATGCTAATTTTTCTCATCAGCATATCAGAGAGTACAGAGGCAATGCTAGAAATGGTGACAACCTTTGCATCTAAGTCTACTTCTCTCACAGAGAGAATCCTCTTAAACTTAATGGAAAAGTAAATATAAAACATTCACTCCAATAAAAGTCTCCCAAGATAAAGCCTAAGTATCATGATTAGTATGGAAAATGCGTCATAAATCCTAACTCAAATAATCTCTGGTAGCATAAAGGATTCATCTCATTACGACTTTCTAACAGAGTCTTGTTAATTGTCACTTCACTAATCTGTGACCTTGAAAATTCCCTCTCCACATTTCGGTAAAGTGTTGACAGCTGATTGGAACAGGGAGGTATTCCAGCAAGGGCTACAGGTGACAGGCTATATTCCAAAACACACACTAGTTTTATATAAAATACTGTGCCTGACTAAATTAAATAACGAGACTTTCATAAATTATTGCCCAGCATTTTTACTTTAGCATTTTAAATTAAATATCATAATCTATCTTCTGCAAGGCTGCTCCCGCTCAATTAAAGAAATAAAAGTGGTTCTGCACTATAGGTATTTCTCCTGACATATTTCTGAGACGAAGTATCTGGGTTTGGAACTGGTTCCCACAGGCTGTAAGCTTCTCAGACTACTAACAAGGAAAATCTTGAAGTGCATACACACATGTACGTTTAAACATATCTATATACACACACACATTAGTACAGACTTGTAGGTGTACATCTCCTGGTACTGCTAATGTGGCTGCATAGTTTACTGAAGAGTTACACAAACAGAACTCTGTTTATAAAGTAGTTTGGGTAAGAAGGCACGATGGCAGAACATAAGAAACTCTGCCTGACTTTATTCAGGCTCAAGAGCTGGCTTTGTCTCTACTGCCCTTAAGGGTATTTTAAAAGACATTCAAAACCCCTCTAATTGTAAATATACCTTAAAAAATCATCTTGGGGTTTGGCTGGTTTTTTTCTTCAATACTAGGCGGACAGCAACTTATGCAATTTCTTACCAAAAAGGGACTATTGATCACAATTCGTATTAAGATCTCAGTTGTTAATCACTACACTACCATAGTCATGTATCCAGAGGATAAAAACATCTGGTTACCATTATGCAGCAACCACCACTATCAAAGTTTTATTAAACTATACTGTATTACTGTCTGTGAAATGCAGTAAAATTTTGATGCAAAATGGGTTTGTGCAGATGACATCATCAAGTGTTCTACATTTAATTCTCTTTTGTTATTAATTTTACATCATCTCTGGTGACAGTACTATTCCATTACTTCAAAGTATAGCTATATTTTATCTGTACACCCTTCCAAAAGGGTTCAAATCAAGATAAATTTCAGAATGTCCTCCTCTATACTCCTCTCTGCATGGTTTACCAGTGAGCATATTGACATATGGGGTACCAGTGTACCTGACTGCCTCTGAGATCTTACACAAAGGTGAGAAGAGCAGACCACAGGGGCACCTTGGAGCCATGCAAAGTACCTGGAGAAGCTGGAAGCAGTGTTCTGCCCTTTAAAACTGCTGTGTGCTGGCTTTCTGTGCACCACTCTCAGAGAAAACACTCCTCATACCCCCAGGCTGCTTCTATCCATCTCATCTGCACTCCCATGTGGAGAAGCTACCATTACCTCTCCCTAATCCTCAGTAGCCATGCTCTTGTTAGTGGGGTGTCCATGGGGGAAGCAAGGTAAGGCAGAAAGGTAAGAATTTACTTCAGCTTTCAAAACAGTGATGCATTTGAGATAATCAGTGGCACCACTGGGCTGTAATAGAAACAAGAGCTTTAGGTGCAGAAGCACTGAAGCTGTCCAGCCAGTGGGAGGAAGCACATTATACTGTATAACTGAACCCTGGCACAGGGTTTGTTGTAAAAATAAGGAAACAAAATTGAGTCATTTTTTTCCTTGATTTGAGTTCTGCAGAGTGTCATGTTTTAGCTCCTGCCTATCTCAAGCACTGAGAGCCCATTTAAAAAATACATTAAGTTTGGACATTAGATGCGCATTTTCTGCTCCCTTTATTTGATACTAATTTTTGTAAGTTATGAACGAGTGGTCTGGCAAGTTCTTTCCCTCCTCACACATGACAGCTCTGCCCAGTTCTGAGGTGCAGAAGCAAAAAGCGTCCATTAATCTAGCCATTATTTCCTACTTTAATAGCACAGGAGAGCTAAGTACCTTCTGTCTTCAATGATGAAATTTCTTGAGCACCCATCACGATTTATTACAATCCAAGTTACAAACCTTTGAAAGTCTTAGCGTAGTTTAATTATGTTTTACTTCTCAGCCCATTTCAAAACATATATGCCAGTATTTTATTTCCCTAGAAGCTTTTTACATGATATTAGGCAGTCTGACAAAACTTTAAGATATTCTAAAAGAAGAAAAATGAAAATGCAACCAAGCTTTATTTTAGAAATTAAAAGATAAGCTCGAAAATGAACATACCAACAGCCATCATGTAATCCCAACGGTCTATGAGGCACATATTGAAGATCAGGTAGTCGGATGTTTGCCCTTGGCCAATGAGTGGAATGTTTCTCTCCAAATTTTGGGTTACTGCAGAAGTCCAGCCAACGAGAAACCAAAAGACTATCAGGAGAATAACAGCCAGCATCCTCATCACTCGCCCACCTGTCATGTACGGAATACGCTGAGCAGTTCGGGAAAGGAATACCTTCAAAACCCTGAAAAATTCAGACAGAATTAAGATGAGCACTAGCAGTGTTGCAGGAACTGGATTTTCATTTTAGTTCACTATCAGATTATAAAAAAAAAAATAAAAATGAACATTCTTTCCCCTGACAGTGTGTACAAGAGTGAAATGTGAAACATTATTACTTTCAGATTCATCGCATTTAAATGGAACTTACTGCTGCCCAGAGAGTGCTACACAGCAATAATAGAAAGTATTAGCTATGCTTATATTAGAGATGCACATTCACATGCTGTGCTGTCAAGCTGTTTTGTACCTTCCAGCTCCCAGTGGAAGACTTCTGTCTTTGGAAAAGGGAAGGTCATTTCTATAAAACAGCAATCATGTGTGTGAGATTTCATTCTGTTTTGATGCTGTTTGTCTGCTCATCCCCAATCACGCTATTTCCAGAGAAAAAAATTAACACTTCTAGGATATATTTCCCATTGGGTTTGATGCTTCTGACACAATATTCCTTGTAGAAATAACTGTGGAAGCCATTGTGCTCATTAAGTGGTTTCTGACTTGCTGAGAGACAAAGTTTGCCGAGCTGGGACAGAACCATTGAAAGAAAAGCCACATCATACGTTAGACACACACCATGTAACAGCCACTGAACACATAACACTCAATTTTAAAATATTTGCACTTACTATTAGAATAGGTTTACTCCCACCAAGAACTGTTCAAGGAAATATCACCTCTATTTTCTACCCATCACCACCTGCTAAAGCAGAAAAAGGTCCTGCTCGGAGTCTGAGTGCAACCGAAAGTTGGTGAAACAGCCTCGGGAAGAGAAAGTAGTTTGACTCTTCATATAGCACAGAGTATCTCTGTGTGCTGCCTGCAGCATGGGATCCAGAAGCATCTAGCCTCTTCCTAGTGTTTTCCTATGAGAAAAGGAGGCTGCAGGGGCGGCCACTGCAGTGCTCCTGCTTTGACCTGGCCAAACTAACAAGGCTGGGCAGTGAGGAACCACTATCAGAACCAGATGGGACAATGTTTAAAGGTTGAGATTAGGATGAGGAGCCTTTTACAGTGTAAGAGGTGAGCTGTTTCAGTGATTTTGTCCTCAAAACCATGGTGGCTCCTGACTCCTGAGCATGTACAGTGAATACTCTTGATATGCATGAAGCAACAAATTACGACTGAGGTTTATGGAACTTGAACATTGTCAGAAAGCTGGGGTTTTAAATGCCCTTGTCAGTTCCCAACCCTTTTCAGCGTACCAAGCACCAAGCCATCTCCCAGGCTGCTCCATGGCCAGGCTTGGCTTTCCAGCAAAAATTCATATCACTCCAGATTAATATTTATGCTTACATTTGTCTAAGAGAAGGCAGAAGCAACTGGCGTTGCCTCTCAAACAAATAACAGAACAGTGTCTTTAGAGGCAGAAGCGCAAAAGCTTTTCCACATACATGAAAATGAATCATCGTTTGACTACAAACACAGCCTTCACAGTGTGTATTAGGTGAAGTCAGGGATCTGAATATGTTCAACATTATTCAGCTGTTTCCCTCCCAACAGTTAACCCGCAGGGAGTCACAGTTTTTGATCTTTCCATGTTTGATAGATATTCTGCTCTCCCTTTACAGACGCGAAGTGTTTCATGTTGGAAGCCGCTTCCCAAAGACTTCAGGCAGGATAGACAGAAAACTCCACAAAGGCAAGGCAGGCTACTTCCCTCTACATTGCTTAGTCACAGCACTACAGTTTCAGGGAAGCACTGGTGAATCCTCATTTTGTTGTTCTAAAAATCAGTAAGCAAAGGCTTTCCTCCTCCCTGTCGTAAATGCCAATCAATATTTAGCTTCTCCTCTTCTGAAGAGAAGAAAAAAGTATTCCTTTTGTAGTGAACTGGAAAATACCATCATTTCACAGCTATAGCTTGCCACTTCAGAAAAATCTTATTGCACATGTTTCTGAAGGTTTAAGAACTAGAGAAATTACACAAACCAACTCAGAACTACAGGAAACATTTATTCTCTTTGTGTTTTGGCTCTCCAAAGTCAATTCTTGGTGATTCTGCTGAAAGCCAAGACGTGAGCCTTTTCTGGACGTAACAAGGCAGGACCCACTACATTTTTTCCAGTGCTAGCTCATTAACTGCTAAGTATGAGATAGCTTTCTAAGGCACAGGGGTGGGCTGCTGCTACATTATTGATCTAAGCACAGTGAAACAAATAACATCTTAGAGTACAGCAGTCAACTGCCCTCCAATTTAAATCATGTTTCTTTTTTTCTCTTCTTTTCACCAAAATAATCATGACCATCATTTCTACTTTGGACATGTAGGCCTACATGTATCCCAACCTTTTTTTCCCAAAATTCTTTTTCTGAGAAGCTGTAAGGAAAGCCTGCATGGATTTGTAGTGTTGACAATCTCCTTTCAGAGTTTGTGGCATAAAAGTACTCTACCAGAACACAAGCTCCAGAGTTACAATTCCCTCATCTTCCTGTTATCACCTCAACATTGGGTGATGTGCTCCATCTCCTCTCATGTCCTGTGTATTATTGAACACGTATGAAAGCAGAGATGAGTGCCAAGGAGTTTTCCCTCCCAGGAGCAGCCCTACTCACCAGGCTGGAGGGTCATTTGCCTTCCAATATCTCTGACTCATATGCTATTAAAGCTCACCATAAAAAAGTTGACTCACTGCAATATTTGATCAAAATGCCTCTGCAAACATGTATAGTCTGATGACTAATACTCTGCATCAGAAAACTGGGGAGTTCTCCGTTCGAATAACTGCCCTGAATTCTGGGTAGACAATGCTCAGCCCCCCTTTTCTGCACTGTTTTATAGCTATATATTGGATTGAACTAGCCATTCAACAAATGAGAGAGATTTCTCACATGGAGATAAGAAGCAGAGCTGGTGGGATGCATGTACACTAGGAAAATAAATATACCCAGGGCTGTCCCTGGCACCGATGCCAACCAGTGCAGAAGAGCAGGCATCCATACTACTACCCTCCAGCACAAGGCAGCTGCATGCCTGTGCCAACTCCTGAACCACAATGGAAAACAGTTTGCAAGCGTTCAGGTTACCACAGGCCAAGGGCAAGCCAGGGATCACTAAAACAATTCACCAAGACAGAAGATGGAGTTCCAGCACCAAGGAATGTTCTCTGATGCTGCTTAATTTATTAATATAGATGTAGCCCTGGATTCAAATCCCTGAGCAAATTAATGTTTTATTATGTCAATGTCAACTGGAAAGACTCCTCCTCCTGTTCTGTCTACCCCCAAAATGCCTGGTAGTGCCAGGCAGTGCTCTGATAGAAGCTTAGGGCACTGTCTGAGACATAGGGCCTCTGATCTAAAGCAGAAGAAGAAACTCAACCAAATTCCTCGGCATCTTCTAACTCTTCTCCCATTCAGCATATGCAATCCACTCTTACAGGCTACTGTTGAATAATAAATCATTTTCAGTGGCTTGTCATCAGCTCTGTTTACAGGCAGATCAGATAGAACACTGCAATGTGCCGTACCTGCTTTGCTGGAAGACACCACTGCCTTCAAGCAAAGCTTTGACCTACAGACAGCTACTGGCAGCATTAAACCTGCTGGGCAATAACCATCCTTTCTACAGAGTAAACAGAAAGCACAGTTCAGGCTGACTTAACTGCCTCGGAGACCACCACAGGTAACTCCCGACTCTGCTGGCTGCATTGCCAAGTCTGGGGAGATTAAGCTACAGATCTGAAGGTTTATTTGGGATGCCTGGCTCCATACATATGAACAAGGGGTGTGCCTGGTTGCAAACATAATGCTGAGACCCAAGTGAAGCCCAGCAGCTGGGGAGAAAAGTGATGCTGCAAGTGAATCTGAGGCAGAGGGACAGAGCATGCTGGTTCACAGGACTGGCTGGGAGCACCAGCTTGGAATCAGCAAGCAAAGCATGTGGCTGCTGCTGTAGAAGTTAACTCCTGAGATGCAGTGTGCAATCTTAGAAAATAAAATCATACTAAATTTTCATGTCATATCAATAATCTGCCCTGTGAACAGAAAATATGCCCCCCAAACTATCAGCTGACTGTGTAAGTGGCAGGAACAACAGGTGAAGGATCCTGTTTTGACAGCAATGACCCGGCACAATTTGTTTAATTTTTATTTCTAGCATCTGTCATTCTGTGGCTCTACTGAGTCATCCTGTCAAACTGTTCTGTTCCAGGCTGATGATTTTTATTGTGATACAAAAGCTACATCAGAAAGATAACAGGTCAAGCTCTTATGAAGAACGTTGCCCTCCTGTGGCGCCTGGATTATGTCTTATCTGCTTTTTCTGGACTAACAGTGAACACGCTGCTAGTTACTTCCAGTTTGTAAACTGATGTGAAATTACTAAAAATGAAAAGGTACTGATGGCACATGTATGTATGGCACTATGTCAATACAAGAGAGCCTACACTTGATACCTGACATGCAAGCACACATACATGCACAAATAGTGAGTGCAGGTTTTATTTCCACATCAGGAAAGATGACTGAAGGAAGACTATCAACACTTAAGGCCCAAGACCTCACAAATTATAGTTAGATGCACTCACACCACCAGTTACTGGCTCTCAGCTGGGAAGGATAAAACCCAACTGAGAAAACTGATGCTTTTTAAACCACATGCCGGCTGAAAGTCTCCAAATCACTCATCATCTGCTTCCCAAGTGATTTCTCAAGACCTCAGCATAGAACAGACTTGAAGTCTGGCACTGAAGAAGATACTGAAATTGGGATGATCTTTCACTTTATTGTGTCTGATATTGAGCCTGAGCAAACCCGGGCTAAGAGCTGTGCCATGTCAACAGCACGAAAACAGCATGGCAAGACCTACTTCACATGCACCATGTTCTTCCTGTCCAGCAAAAAAGTACAACTAGAAAAAGAAGTTCTGGCAACTATTTGGGTGTATGAATACCTCTAAGAGTACCCATCCTGAGTGTTGCCAGTGAACTTGGACACATATCACTGATAGCCATCAAAATATCTCAACTCCATTTGCAATACATCAAAGTATCGATAATAGACTATCTCCCATATTTTTCATTTCAGGATATATTTTGTATAGCAAATACACTGTCAAGAAGACCACTGCCATGAAAGGCAACAAATTCTTAGAACTGACTAACCCTTCCAAATACACTGGATTTTGTCATGGGCAACTGAGCACAAACTGGCTGAAGGCTAGCCTGCACAGTGAGACTTCACCTCCGTATATCTTCCATAGAGTTTTAAAGTGATTTCCTATTGTAGAAAAATAATGTAATACAAATTTACCAGATGTATGGCTAGAAAAGCAAGCTGTGAAGAGGAGTTACAAAATGCATTTTACTTCAGTGCCTGGTAAAAACTACCATTAATAAGCAAAGACATACGGGTCGTGACTTGATACTAACCTACTTCATAGTTTCCTAGAGTAGTTTTAATACTACGTACGTAAGGGTAATTCTATAGTGCTTAAATGAAAGTTCCCCTTCTGGATCAATGTACAGGAGATAAACTGTGCTGCTGCAGTTTCCAAGAGTTTGAGCAGCCTGAGGAAGGTAGGAGGGAAATGACATGCTGTTCAAGGGAAGCCTCGGGGTTTTGGGAGGCAACAGGAATCCAATATATTTCCCACTGCAGTCAGAACCATTCACTCATTCCCTTGCGAGCAGAACTAGACTCTCAGCCACATGCATATTTAATAATATGGAAAAAACCTAAAAATATAACCTGCTTTAATGAAAGTGTATTGATTTGAAGTACCTTTTGTCTGTCAATCTGTAGTTAAGCCTGGAATAAGCAAACAAAATTATTTGTTATTTCTTTCAATGCAGCCTAGATTCTAACATTTTTCATGCTATTCTACGCTTTATTTTCTCCTTTCACCTTCAAGACTGAAGTCGCACTTGAGAAACTCTCAATTTCCCAGTGGACTATAGACCAAAAAGCTTTCTCTGTCTGCAGCCAGTTCCAAGGACCGTAGCCGGAATCTTTTGACAGACCAGCTGTGAGGTCTGCTTTTCCCCAGTGACTCCTCTCTCCCCAGCTCACTGCCTTGCTGCCCACATCTGTTCCAGATGCCTGCTAGCTCCCATTGCAGGAGACACTGAAACTGTGTGTGCTGTCTTTTGCAATGCTTTTGTTCATATTACCATATCATCTAGGTAAGTCTCATCAGAAATGGCTGTTTCTCTACTCGATTTGCCTATCAAATCAAGTGGTGTGTGCTGAGGGATGTACCGAGCACTGAGCAGCTGAGAGGTAAGAAGGCTCAACAAGGGGACTTGCCATGTCACATAACTAGGTTTCAGTGATGCAGACCAAGTCTCCTTATTTGTGAAATCCTCATCTGCTTTGTGCTAATTATCTCTCCTAATAAACCACTTACTGCACTAATACCCCCATGAATCCTGCTGAGATTAGCAGTACAGAGTAGTCAGTGAAACATCTGACTGTCAAACCCTGACCAGACAAAGCTGTCACAGAGCATACCATGACTATATAAACCATTAAATAAAAAGCCCATCAATCTGTCCCCAGACAACTAGCAGTGACATGTCTCCCGTTTCTCAACTATTCAAGGTTAAAGCTACATCACACAGTTACTTTGGTGTCACCAAAATCGAGAGTTCACAGCCACAGAATCCTGGGTGAGATGCTTAGAATTCTGAAAATCCCAGGTCCTTGGGACAGGACAAAGCCATCTCTTTATGGATCTGCTACAAACTGGCTAATATAGCCAAGTTCAGTAATTTCTTCCTGATAGATATGTTTAAATAACTACAGCACTCAGTAAAAATGAGGTTAGCTCCTCAGACATTTTACTCCATAAGCAAACCAATTTTGTTGAGTAATTTTCTTCATTCAAATCTGAGGCAGTTTTGTGGCAGAAACTTTAATTCATAGATCCTGAAGTCTCTTGCCACTAGTAGTGTAGACTGAAGATTATAAGTCCTTCAGTGGATACAAGCTCTGGCTAAGCTAATTATTTGCTTCTTAAAAATCATCAGGTGGTTACTAACTTTTTGCAAATCTAAAGCCATTCAGTTCTTTACCCTCATCAAATACTTTGACAACAGGCAGTACAAAGGATCTCAAGGTCATTATTTCTCAGGAAGTTTATACTGAGAAAATAGACCCACTGAACTGCCTCCTGGTAATCCCTTCCTACAAAAGGTCAAAAACATTTTCAACGCATTCATTGCAAAACTTTGCTCCATGAAGCACGGTGGAGTTGACCGTAAAAGAGCCAACTCCCCTCCTGATCCCAGCTTAGAGTTTTTCATTTAACAAAGGCTGATGAGTAAAACCAGCTGGGATGATACAAATTCCCCTCATTGTTAGTGATGCTCCATACAGACACCCTCTCCTGCTGAAAACATCCACTGACAATTTCAACAACCTTTGAAACTGTCAGGGACATTTTCTAGTGATCAGCAATAAGGAGCCCATCAAAACAATATGCCAAAGCTTGTACTTTTGTTCTTAAAATAGTCACACTACAGATAGTGAGTATTGCCATGGATAAAGCCCAAATCCAGGCCAAAGTAGATTTGGGAGTGCCTACACATGTTGACACAGAAAGATTTTCTTTCTTCTTCCTCCTTAGTCTCTGGAAAGCATCGTAATTCTGATCAGAGAATGAGAAGCCCCACTTAAAAAGACAGTACCTTTTCAGCATTTTTAATGTGGCCAAACATCCAAAATACCTCCTTCCTTTCAAGCCAAAGACAGCAAATATTCTGAGCTGTTTACATGATATGAAGAGTTGCAGCTTTAAGAAAAACAATGCATTTGACATTTTCAACAGGATCATAAGAATTAGTAATCCATAACAGCTGTGCTACATGTTTCACCACTTTTATAGATTTATTAGGTTGATTTATTTAGGTACTACACAAGAAGAATGCAAAGCTTTTCTCTGGATCAAATAGTAGTGAACAATAATTTAGCGAGCTTGAGTGAATTACAATTCATTCTGCCAGCAGATTTTATTGTGAGGACTGAACTATATATTCATAGCATATTTACAGATCACTATACTTTGCTTTTTGAGAAATGCACTAAACAGTAGTCAGCAATTGAAGGAAAACAGCATAATTTCACAGATAAATGTCTTTACGTTCAGGATGGATGCTTCACTGCTTTCCCCTTTGTATCCCATTACACATGTGGCTAATACGATATTGTATCTTTTAGTTCATATGTGTTACATTGCAGATTGAACAAGATTAAAAAATTTCAATAAAAATATCTGATTAATTGACTTTTTATATCTCTAATTACATAACGAGTTTCTATGCTAAAGCTTCATAAAATGAAATGTGCTGTTACGCGATCTCTTCTGTCTTACTAGCTGTCTTAGCACTAAAACCTATTAATTTTGCTCTTACAATAGTATCATGTAATTCTGCTACTGAGTTTTCTGGAGCAGGATCTGAGATCCTACAGCTTGCAGTCCAGATGTAGCTCTTCACCCATGCTGGGCAGTTACTAGCTGACATCCCTGGGACCCCATTAATGCAAAGACCAGCACACAGTTGTGTTTGCATGGTCTCCATGGCCCCAGCAACAAGAAGATTCCCCATCCCTGCTCTAAAGGAATAAACCTGTTGATTTACAAGGCCTAATCTCAGAGTCTGAGTTCGGATTTGTTATCACAGGAGCTTCAGCGACCAAATGATTTCTCTGAATACTCCACTTGCAAGCAATGAAAAGCAGAGCAAAATTTGGTTATCACAGGAGTCAAACTGCGTTTTCTTTACACAGTTTCTCATGCTGGTGAAATTTTCCTGAGGATCTTCAAACTCCATGTGACATCATGTATTAGCTGTATTTGTAAGATACTAAAGATAAAATTCTTTAATAAATGACGGAGTCAGTAGACTTCTTTGACAGAAGTGATATTGCCCTGTCTGTCAGGGGACTGCTGAGCAAGCTTAGGAAGAGACAGTTCTGGGAGGCAGTAGTGGGTGGCAGTAGGAGACCTGGAGCAGATTGAGGAACCTGGAAACAAAATTCACAAGAAACAGAGAAGACTGTGGAGAGCTTGATGCAATTTCAAAATTCATTAAGCTGGATCAAATCAAGACCTGGCCTGCAATGGCATCATACACAAGTGAAGAACTGGGCACAAACACTGCTATTTTTGGACTGATATGGTCTTTTTATTTTTCCATTAAAAGAATCAGTCACTTTGACCAGTCAAACAGATGCCTAATTTTCTGAGTTTTCTCTCTGCCTTTCTGCAGGGTGTTCCCGGAGGAGAAGGTACACACAGCTCAGAGTTGCTGCTGACTATGGGTCCTGCTGCATTGTCAGAAGACACTTGAGAGAAGTATTTTTTAAAATAAACTGCTTTAAATCTATTGCCTTGAAAATATTCCAGGGAACAGAAAGAGACCAGGAGAAGTTCTGCATCTGCGGAGTGCTCACGAAAGCACTATGCATAAAATCTTTCGGCACAAAAGTATCTCCTCACAAATTGACTTGCAAGCATTTGTTTCATTTTCGGCTGTGAAATGACGTTCCTACACAGTACTTTAAAATGAAAATCCATTATTAAAGATGCAAAAAGCAAATATCAGCAATTGAAGGGACAGGAACCTCTCCCACCTTTATAAAATGTAATGCATCACCATTTTTATACCTTCTTATCTCTTCAATATCTTTTGGAATGTGGTTTTTTCCCTTTCGTTTTTCTTCTGTCAGAATGTTTCAGTGTTGGAAGTTACTGCTGAACTGGTTAAGAGAGGTTCATACAGCTGCCTCCATAGCAAGTGACCAGAAGCATGCACACTTTACATATTTAAAAAAAGACATATAAATGTTTACATTTTAAACTTACACATTGCTCCCAATCTTACCACTTCATTGCAAATCATACATATGTATGGAAACCTTATTAAAAAGACAAACCAAAAAAAAATCCTGTATCTCAGCTAACATTCATGAAGTTCAGTGGAATTTTCCAAAATTCTTGTTTTTTCTTCAAATTAATACAGTCAATATCTGGAAAAATCTCTTCTTCTAAGTAGTCCGTATAAATGAAACATGCAGAGTTCTTATATAACAGCCCTCAAAGTTATCTATCTTGTTCTAACAAAATAAGAGTTAAGTGATCAGGAATAAGAACAATCTAAATCTGCATTTCTTCTCAACTACGAGAACACTGAGGAGGAGGATACATTGAAAGGTCCAGTCTTTGATGTGTTCTGTTCTCATTTACGTGCATTCATTACCATGCCAGATAATTAAACAGCACAGATGCTATAGAAATAACTTGTCTTACTATTTCATTTCATTAAGCTGTAAGAAAGAGTAATCACACCCACTGGACACAATCTTCCTCTCAGATCCATAATGCAGACTCCTGTACATCAGCAGAGCTCAAGAAGAGGTACTGCGTTGTCAACACCTTTATTGTATGATGCAAAGCTGACAGGAGTTAATGAAATATGGTACAAAAAGCTGCAGGGAGACACAACTGTAATATTTAGTTATAATATTTGTTGAGGGTTTTGTTCCCATTTTAATAAAATAAATGTTAACCACTTTACATGTGATTGACAGGCAGCAGTGTTTTATATCAACCCTTCTGAAAAAGCAGCTCTTTATCAGCACTGTGCTCTCCTTCCACTTGTAGAGTGAATATTAACTTTATCTTGTGGTTGTGCATACAGGTATCACGGCTAAGACCTTCATGTGTATTTGAAAGGAAAGTTTATTCTTCAGCTTGTCTGCAAAAGATAAGATTCAAACCACTCTTACAACAGATAAAATCAGGAACATCTCCACGTGTCATGACAATCAGCAGTGTCACCACCAACAGAAATTGAGACCATAAACAATGCTAACTTCTTTGGATAAAAGTTCCATGCGATAAAATTTTGTTATTATTAGGAATATTCCTTTGCAAATGTGCACCTGGAGTAGATTACACTGAAGGGAATTAAAATCCTGGCAAGGGTATTAACGCTCATCGGGCATCTGCAGAGCTTTTGTGTCTCTGGTTGATTCATTCACAGAATGCCAGAATAGCCAAGACTGGAAGGGAGAAATTAAGAAATTGCCTAATCCAACTCTCCTGATCCAAGATGGATCAACAAGAGCAGTTTATTCAGGACCTTGTACAGCTGGGCTTTGAGTTACTGGTCTACATTACGCATCTCATACAGTGGGGAAAGGAAGAAGCCAGTTGCTGGCATGGAGAATCAGGGACCCTCTCATAGAATATAAAGTCCAACATGCAAGTTAAACACCAAAGGCTTCCACAGAAGCTTCGTGTCTTACAGTGAAACTTCCAGGCTCACAGGAGATACTTAAGGTGCAGGAACAACATCACACATAAATATGCCTCCACAGCATCAATACAGATGTGCAGATGTAGCTACTAAAGGTTGCAGTACGATCCACAGACCTCCCTTGCTTTGGCAGTCTTTTTATTTTAATTTCACAATACTCCATTCTTAAAAGTAACAATGACAAAAAGTTGTCATTGTTCAAGCTGCGTTCATTATTTCAAACTCCTCTTTCCTTCTGAATGCAGATGATGCAAGAGGACGAACAGACATTAGTTGGTAACCAAGCTGCTAGTCATGTAAATTCCCTGATATATTGCCCGATTTATTTACTGTTCCCTTCATAGCATTCACTAAGGAGTTTAGAAAAAAAAAAAAAAGAATTTTACAGTAAATGTAAACAGACCAAAATAGAACTTTTCAGGCCCAATCTCACTTATATTCCAGTGTGTCAAACACCACACCTCTCCTGATGGAAGAACAAGTAAAGCAATGACCATGTAAGAAAATGAGCATCAGTATGTGCACAGCAGCTTGTCAGCTATAAAGCAGAAAATGAACTTGGGCCAGAGCAAAGTCAAATACAGAAGAATGAGAAGAATGCATCTCTTCTGTTTATACTATTACAGTAAAGGGGACAAATAACTAAAAAATCCAGCAACAAAAAAAACCCAGCTGTATAAAATCAATGTCTGATAAACAGCTGAAGAGGGATGAATTCTTCTGCTCTGATTAGCCTCAGCTTGGCTCGTGCAAGCAGCATGGTACCCAGCAGTGCAGATCAGCCCTGTGTTTTTGCATATGCTATTTCTGCATGGATCTGGCATGCTACTGATTATTGTTACTGAAACAGATCAGTTATATTGATGCTCTGGAGGAGACAAATTGCATTCTGTATGTTCTTCTTCCAATGTTTCACATAAAATACAGCATAAAATTAAAGGAAATTTAAAGAAATGTAGTCCAGAGTCACTCTATAGTGTCAGCAATATCCGGATAAAAGGAATCCTTTCATAAGCTTCCATGTTCTATTGCCAGGTGACTGTCCATTAAACTATGTTTATTCTCAATATGTGCAAGCAAGTGCAGCAATCAGAAAAATCTCCTAATTAGGTTAGTTATGAGCACTTCTGAGGAAGCTACAGGTTCCTGGAAACTAGTTTCTGAATGTCTGTCTGATTTTAAACTTTGTGAAAATAATTAAAGTTGCATGTTTTGACAAATACTTGCTGTTCCCTCCCCTGCACTGCATAATGCCACACTGCTAGTAATCTGCCTCAACAGCTAGGGCTACCCCCTGAAGCGATAGCACTAACGGTGCCCTTAAAAATCACTGCTGATCACAAAACTTGAGTGCTCCATGGATGGTACAGGCTCTTTGATAAAGACAGAACGGAAGGGTAAGTTGCTCTGTGTTTGTGAGCAGGCAGCTGGGATGCATGGAGCTCTGCCTTGGGACACTGGATGAGCCAGCTGAGAGCTTATGGTGTCTGCTACAGCTTGCCTGATCACAAATACAGAGTAGGTCCTGATGTAGGCCTTCTTCAAACAACTGGTGGAAGCCTCATGCTTGCAGGTTCTGATTCTCATGAGGGTTTTCAGCAAGCTCAGTAACTGCAAGTGAAGCACAGCAGGTCACATGCAGTCTGTGAAGTTTCTGGAACACACTGATGATAGCTTTTGGATGTGGATGACGGAGGAACCAAGGAAAGGAGGCACTCTGCTGGACCACATTCTTACCAAGAAGGAAGAACTACTGGGGCTGTGAAGGTCAGGGACAACCCTGGCTGCAGTGACTATGAATGGTGGAGTTCAGGATCCTGGAAGAATGGAAAAAAACTTCAAGCTCCTCCAAGCTCAGGAATGGATCTTACCAATCTTCAGGAAATCAAGCAAAGGTGCCAGGAAGTGTGCATGGATGAATGGGGAGCTCCTGATTAAACTCAGACATCAAAAGGAAGAATACAAGAAGTGGAAGGAGGACCCAGGTGACTCAGGAGGAATATAGAGACACTGAGCATACAGCAACAGATTTAGGGAACCCACCTGGAGTTCATTTTGGTGAGGGTAGATTCCACTGGCAACAAGAAAGGCTTCTACAGGTGTAGCAGAAGTAAAGAAATAAAAGTTTAGGGAAAATGCAGGCCCCTATTCAGCCACGTCACCAGGTCCTTGCTGAATGATGCAAGGAACTGGTGGCAAATGACACAAAAGGACTGAAATACTAATGCCTTCTTCACCTTAATCTGTACTAGTAGGACTTGGGTTCAGGAATCTCAGGTCCCCAAGATCAGTGGGAAAGTCTAGAGCAAGGAAGATTTAACCTTGATGGAGAAGAATCAGGTCAGGGAACACTTAAGTGAAGTCCACATACTTTAGTCCTTACATGAGTCATGACAAGATCTGTGCAATGTCATTGTGAGGCCATGTTCAATACTGTTTGAAAGGTCACAGCGATCAGGGGAGGTTACTATTGACTAGAAGAAAGCAAATGTCACTCCAATCGTCAAGAAAGGCAAGAAGGGGGATTCCAGGAACTACAGGTTGGTCAAACTCATTTCAATCCTTGGTAATGTGACAAAAATAAATCTTTCTGGAAACCTTTTCCAAACACACGAAGGACAAGGTGACTGGGAGTAATCAGTATGGATTTATGAAGATGAAATCATGCCTGACTGACGTGGTCTCCTGCAAAGAGATGACTGGCTTGCCAAGGGAAGAGGAGTGGATGCTGTTTATCCTGACTCAGAAAGACTTTTGACACTGTTTCCTATAAAGTCCTCGTAGAAAAGCTGATAAAATAGAGGTGAGATAAAGGACAGTGAGCTGGACTGAAAACTGGCTGAACTGCCCTGCTCAGAGGGTTGTGGATTAGCAGCAAAAAGTTCAGTTGGAGGCCAGTCACTAGCTGTGTTCACCAAAAGTCAATACTGGGGTCAACACTGTTTAACCTCTTAATTGACAACCTGAGCAACGGAGCAGAGTACACCCTCAAGAAGTTTGGAGATGGTACAAAACTGGGAGGAGTGGCTGAGAGACCAGACTGTTTTGCTGCCATTCAGGGGGACCAAAACAGGCTGAAGAAATGAGCAAACAGGAATCTCAAAGTTCAGCAATGGAAAATGCCAAGTCCTGCAGCTGGGCAAGAATAACCCTATGCAGCAGTACATGCTGGGGGCTGACTGGCTGGAAAGTGGCTTTGCAGAACACAACTCGGGGACAGTGTTGGACACCAAATTCACCATGAACCAGCAATGTACCCTTGTGGCAAAGGTGGCCAGCAGCTTCGTGGCTGAGTGTATCTGAGTACTTAGCCTGAAGCAGAGGATATCTAGCAAGTTGAGGGAGGTGGCTCCTATCCCTCTACTAAGCATTGTTGAGGCCACATATGAAGTGCTGTGTTTCCCCATCTAGAGTGCTGTGTCAAGTTCTGGGCTCTCTGGTACAAGAGAGACACGGACATGCTGGAGCTAAGCCCAGTGAAGGGCCGCAAAGATAATTAAAGGACTTGACCATCTCTCATAAGGGAAGAGGCTTAGAGGGCTGTTCAGCCTGAAGAAGAGAAGGCTCGGAGAGAATCTTATTGATGTATATAAATATCTGATGGAAGGGAGTAAAGAATATGGAGCCAGACCCTTCTCAATGGTGCCCTGCAACAGGATAAGAGGCAAAGGGTGCAAAAAGAAATCCAGGAAATTTCATTTAAACAAAAGAAAAACCTTTTTTGCTGTAACTGTGGTCAGACAATAGAATAGGTTGCCAAGAGAGACTGTGGATCTCCATCCCTGGGGAAATTCAGAGCCTGACTGTACATGGCTCTGAGCATCCTATCTGGCTGAGCCTGCTCTGAGCAGTTTGGTGTGACTATATGATCTCCAGAGGTCCTTGCCAACCTCAACTCTTCTGATTCTGTAATCTTTGTGTAGCCAAGTATACATATGTATAGATAGATGGATGGGAAAAAAATGTGTTTTCTTAGTATGTTTTCTGCAACAAGCTTTTTATTCAGACCTTAAATCTTAAGATTTAATACCCTTCAGAAGTATATTAGTATCAAAAGTATCGTTACCTTTAGAAACCCTTTTGTATAAGTTCTATAAACTTCCTCAGAGCTTTGACTGAATATTCTATGAAGTATCACAGATTTCTGTTCTCAGGGGCCCACTACAGTATACCTTTTCACTTTTGTTTTCCAAATTTATTACTAGACAACACTGTCACCCATTTTAATGAGAAAGTAATGAAATACTCATACTCCCCTGCAAGGTTATATATACCAAGACGACATAAAACTTCAAGAAATAAATGGAACATTCTGTTCATCTGCAATTCTGTAATAAAATATTAAAAAAAAAGTCAACTGCAAGAAAAATGAACTCTCCTGTGCTTCCTCTCGTATGCGCAGGAAGAAACAGCCTTTCTGATGAGCTGATTTCTGAAAAGTGTTGCTTTGTATGTTCATCATAAAATCATGAAAAAAAAAAGACAATTTAAATTAAGGTTAAAGATTCAGTTGTCGTTGGTTCTAAGCCAATCTAGAGAAACAAGAAAAATGTGTCTATTTAAAGATAAATGGAATTAAAATTATTCTGCTGTTCTGAAGGAGCAGTAAGCAAGCATAAGGGAGAGCTAATCTAAATGCCACAATCCTCAAGAAGAAAGAAGTTTACTGCTAAGATATAGGTGAAATACTCAGAGGTTCTCACTGAAATCAAATGTAAAAGATCTAAAAGATGCAGACCCAGGCAATCTACTCACATACAGCAATGAGACCCTACTGACAACAAAACTGACTGAACAGAATGAGAGGAAAATGCAATAAGCTTGAAGCTCTGTAAAACCTGCAAGGACAAAGCAAGGATGAAGAGTTCCAGCTCCACTTTGTGGTCAAGCACACAGTAAGAAAGTGTTGACAGCCATGAATTTTTTGTTTAAACAGAAATTTCAATCAGAGAGTTGTCAAATATTGCTAAGAAGTCCTGTGGCAATGACCTTCCTTCATAACCCAAAGAAATAAATGGGGGAAAAAGGGAGAATTAATAAGACTATTTTGTTATTTATAGTAAGCTATTGCCCCAATTCAAACTTGGCGACATCCATGCAACAAGAACTAATCACACAAGAAACAGATCTGGACTTCCAAATCTAGCAAGCAGATTAAATGTGCTGTTTCATATAGCATGAAGACAAACAAAAAAAACCAAAACAAACCCAACAAATTAGCCCAGTCTAAGTGAACACAGAGATAAAAGGGAACAGAAAACATGGTTTGTTTTTACTGAAATAGTCTTGAGATACATAATTTGCTTTCTGTATTCTATCTGACAACTCTTGCAAATGACATTGATGATGCTGACTTTGCATGCTAATGCAGATGCATGATGACAGACCTGAGGCTTTCCAGGGCACAGCATGTGGCCAGCTCTTCATACATCAGAGCCTGCAAGGGCTGCATCCAGACTGTAACAAGCTAGGAAACAGCTAAACTTAAACGCTCATTGCCTCTGAGAAGTTAGCTACAAAACCCATCTCACTAATTTTAATCTCTGGTATCTTCAAGAATCTCTTGCTGCTCTGACAAACAAGCAAGGGAATAGGAAATTCTGGTTCTCCAGAAGGGAAATGAAGACTAGATAAAGGTATAACCCAGTCCCTGTAAGGCTACAATAAAAGTAAGAATGTGAAAGAAACATGTGGATGCCCTAACCAGGGAAAACCTGGAGGGCATGGACTAGACCAAATGCTGAGGAAACTGTGCAATACTCTCATCTTCAGGAGGCATTACAGGACATGCAAAGCTAATTCATATCTCTCTAGCTCTAATACAGAGAAATGCTGTATTAGAACAAAGCACACCAGTATAAGGACTGGAAGCACCATGACTTTGTTAGTGAAGTATGTACCTCAAAAGTCTTTGTTAAGAGGTAGGGTTTTTTTGCTTAAGTTGGCCTCAAGTTGTTCCAGGGGAGTCTTAGATTGGATTTTAGGGAAAATTTCTCCACTGAAAGGGTTGTAAAGCATTTGAACAGGCTGCCCAGGGAAGTGGCTGAGTCACCATCCCCAGAGGTATTTAAAAGACGTGTAGATGGCACTTAGGAAAATGGTTTCATGGTGAATCAACCTGGCAGTGTTAGGTTTATGGTTGGTCTCAATGATCTTAAGGGTCTTTTCCAACCTAAATGATTCTACGATTGGCACACTGTTGCAGGGCTCTACTGCTTTCTTTCATCTGCATGACAGATACATAGACCTTGTGGGGGAAAATCAAGTGTCAAGTACCAAACAAAGCACTTGTTTGGTACTTCTGCACCATGCTTCAGCGCATGGCAAATGCCCATTGGTGGCACGCCTAAATTTTCAGTCAGGAAGACAAAAGCTGTTAGCACAAAACCCATTCATCTCTCTAAGTGTGATTTTGGTACAGGAAGAACTCTAGAGCAGTAATTGAAGGGTCTAGGTATGTTTGAGGAGAGCTAGGGGTTCTGGGCAAAGATAAATGAATACCAGTACCAGAATGCCACATAAGAGAAACAGCAAGCACAGGTACAAAGTTCAAAGAGAAGTATAAATAGATAGTGGCTATCACCATCATGTTTCCCACCCAGTAAGAAAAGGATATGAAAACACATAGAATAATTAACAAAGATTTTGTGTCTTGCCCATATCAGCAATCCTGATGGTTCAGCTGTGCAACAAATGTGAATGCAAATCCCAGTGAAGAATGAGAAAAAACAGTACAAGTTTGTTCATGGGGTTTCCAGCCCTGAGGTTTCATCGTAGGAAGCCAACAAACTGAACTGAGTGCCAGACAACATTTCTGAGGGACACTGACAAAGTTTTCTTAAAAGAGACTAAGCCACAGACAAAACCGAACATTGCATAATATGTGTCCTTGCAAAACCCTACATTCTAGTATGTTCAGACCGTAAAATCGTCAATGTGTCTTTTTCATGGATATAACAGGATTTTATTCATCAGAGGCCAGTGCTGGCTGACACTCACCAGAAGCCATCAATTGCTACTTCTAAAAAGAGTTTGACAGTCACCACCTATAAGGTTTCCAGAGCAATACACAGGCTATTTTCTCAACAGGCAAAGTATGATTTTCAAATGGAATAAAAACTTGCAAGAAATTTGGTCACTGCAGCCACATTCTCTAAAGCGTCTGAAGAAGCGCAAAGGAGCAAAGTCCAGAGCTGGATTATGTTAATCCGATTTAAAAGAAAAAAAAAAGCCTGTCCAGTCTAAGATAGAAGGCAGACTTACTGCTGAAGAAAGATCCCGCATAAAGTAATTAAGGCTGTTACTAAGGGATGGCTAGGACAGTGTAATTCCAGACCTTTTATCAGTGTCAAGGCTCTCAGTACTATATGGAGATTTGTTCAAAGCCAACGAGAGTGATTTCTGAGGTGCTAGAGTAATATGTCAGAAGGAGTAAATGATGGCCATTTCTGCACAGAAGGAAATCATTGAACAGCTAGAAAAAAACATGGTTTAATAAAAAAAATATTTCAAGTATAATGTTCAATACACATCTTTACAGAAAAAAACAAACAGTAGCATAAAAAGAAATTCTAAAAGCTTTTCACATGTCAAAACTGGAAAGGCGAGCAGAAGAACAGAAGACTTGAAAAAATATACACACAAATTTGATTGCAACATGTGGAAATAAAGTTTGTAGATTGTTAGCCTTATTTCAGTGAGACAGTGGTACCAAACAATTCCACACTTATACACATAAACTCTCTTTCTATGATGAAACTGCCACGTGCCTTCTGACATTGGACCTTGTTTAGAGGCCATGAATTCATGTAGCTGGAACTGAAGTATGATTTCAGACATGTAATGCCAACTTGCATTGTTCACAACTGAACGATAGAAAATGATGACAAAGTAATGCTGAAAAATGTATCAGAGAAAGACCTTGCTCCACATATAGCAACAAGCCAGCACCAGTGCATCTCTGGTTGCTGCTGTCTGACTTTTATAATACAAAGATGAAAACAAGAACTGCAGCCTGCACTGCTGAAAACTGATGCAGAGTGAGAGGTACTTAATGGACATACAAAATGACAGGTAAGGAGAAACGCAAAGCTTAGGATGATTTATGGTAACTAGAGTGGCTGCCTCTTCCCCACTAATCTATGCAAGCCAATGCTTGAGGCAGAGGCTGCCCACAGCAGGGGCTTCACCCCCAGCAGCCCCATACACAAAGTTGAAGTCTTCCCTAGACAGAGCTGGGAGGAAGAGGAGGCATCTCCATGAAATCCCAGTAATAGGGGGAGAGATTGTTTTGCTCAAGAAGATTCAGAAAAATAACAGATGTTGCTGCCGCAGAGGCCAAGTGCAGAACATGGCTCCACCAGGACAACTGTGCTGCTATGAACTGCCAGAGCACAACTGGTGGTGATGGCTGAGATGAGACCAAGAGGCTCTTGAGTAACTCAGTGCTTTCAGCTAACTTAATTCCCACATTAGGAATAGGCACTCAACATTCAACCCCAATTATTAACCACTAGTATTTTTAGATTTGCCCAGAAGCAGAGGCTCCAGCTTGAATCCTATACAACTAACTGCAATTATGTACAGAGGTTCACATTTGGACCTGAAAGAGGTAGGAAGCACGTCAAGAGAACTAAAACTCAGCTGCATGTGAAATCTGCCAGTGCACTGTACTGTAAATACCCTGAAACAGCAAAAGAGTTTTAATTTTTAATACAAATATTCTGTGGTAATTTTTAATTGAAAACATTACAGATTAAGTCTAAAAGGAATAGCATGGTACTTGCAACTGAATCAATACATACTGAAGCTTTCTTCAGGACCTACTGTCTATGGATTCCTGAGCCTCAAGTGGCTAAGGCAACGCTGTCTTGGCCTTTCCAGTTCAGATCACAGATCTAATTCATTGCATCTAAAATTCTTAGAGCACCTTGGGCATCTTTCAGAAAAGTGTATATAAGGACAACTCATCAATGTGCAGACTGGCACAAAGCTGCCGAGCTTCATCCCTGTGTATGTTACAGTATGCCAACACATCATTTTGTGTCAACAGTGGTTGGTTACCACTGGTCAGACAAAGACTCACGTTTTTAAGAACATAATGGCAATTTTTGGCCTTCACAATAACCCAGAAAAGAAGAACTAATGCCTGATAACGTCTGGCCCAGGCACTAGTTTTCCCAGTACTAAAGATCTGCATTAGGGGAAGTGATCAGGACTAATTTCAAAGCTGCTGGTGTATCCCATTAAACAGTGCAACTATAAATACATCATTTCACTTTATAAATATGCTTCATTTCTCAATAGACCCACACTAACATGAATCCTATAATTTCTATTGTATTTTCACAAAATAAAGGCCAAATATAACACTAACCACTAAATTATATAGCTTGATCAGTTGAAGATCATGACATTTTTCTATAGAAACTCCTGCAATTTGTAGTAATATTTAACCATAGAGTATCTTTCAAGAAAGCATTCAGCCTTGATCTGAAAGCAGCACAAAAAAATCCTCATGTCTCTTGTTAGTTTTTTTCAATAGCTAAGCACCCCTCTGAGAAGAATGTGTGCCAGATTGCTCATTTGAATTTCTTCGGCTTTGGCTTCCAGCTACCAGATATTAAACCTCAGTCCAATAGATTAAAGAGTCTTTTGTGACTACTACTTCTCTCCCTGTTTGTTTATACACCACGCAAGAAGTCATTGCTCAGTCTTCCTGCTGATCTAAAAAACAGATTAGGTTTCATAGAGTCAAGCACTTTTCCCCAGCCCTCAAATACTTTCGGAAACACATCCATCTACTGCATACCTCCTTTAAGAATGCATCTCGGGAAAAGGGCATAATGCATTTGTATTACTCTCAAAGATGTTACCTCCTGCTGCGAAATCAATCTCTATTGATAACCTTTAAAACTCCTCCTCAATTTTGTGTCTTTAACTAGTCTCTAACTATAATTTGCCTTTTGACTGTACTCAAGTGTACCTCTTTGGCTAAAACCAAGTTGCCAAGCAGTAAAGATTGCTTTTCATTACTATCCTTTCTGAAACAAAATTTACCATTTCACCGAGCTTCCCATTATCCACAAATTTTATAATCAATCATTTTGTGCTTGGTTCTTCATTGGAACTGAAAATGCTAAATAGTATCAGGCTTACTCTTGATGCTTCAGAGTAGCCCACCAGAAGCCTCCCCTCCCATCATGATTTTGCACTGACAATCAGTGTATGTGATTTGCAGATCTCTGCTTCCACTTAAGTCTGATCAGCCCCTGTGTGTGTCACATACTTAAATCCCGCTTCACATTCCTCCCAAATAGCCTGTAACTCACGTACTGCAGTGCAATGTCTGGTTTCTCTTTCATGTCATAATCCCACCCAGCTGGGCAGCAGATACTGTGTTCAGCCAACCAATTCTGTCCTTCTAAATATAGTGAGGAACACCCCCCCCAGTCTGTACAGCTACATTACTTGTATTGCAAGTGCATGCGCAAAGATGCTGCTGCTGCACTGCACCACAGCACAAAGTTCTGCCACTTGAGGTGGTCTTGGACTTGAACAAGGTCTCTGAGTGAATGGGTTCCAGCTCCAGTTCTGAAGCTCTTCTGCTATCGTGCAATCTGATGTGCAAAACCAGTCCTTTCTCCCATTATCTGCCATGGTGCTCTTGCAGGCCATCAAAAGACATCTGAGAAGTCTTGTGATTCCTGTAGATCATTGCAGAGGGCCTTCCAACCCACTGTAGTTTTTTTTTCCCTGCTCATGATAGCAATATAATTTAATATTAAAACACCAGATACTTTCTTTACATTCTCTTTGAACTTTCCTAGCCAAACTCGGTCTACTATGATAAAGCAACATGTGTGCCACATTAAGGTGATTTAAAAAAGTAGCCCGTGGAACTGTATGGCTGTATCTACAATATTTTATATAAATTAAATATTAATAGGAATATGTATGAGAATATTTTCAGGATCACTGTGCTCTAATAATCTTAGATACTTTATGTGCTGATTTTTTTTGCTCAAAGATAATGTTTATTAGTCCCAATTCTACACTGTACTCCATCTAGATTAATTCTGCACTGAGTGTCTTTATAACAGCTGTGTTACATTTTATTAGTTTATACATATGAAAGTAGCTATTTTATTCAGAAATATGAAACAGAACCATTATGCTGTCTAGTTAAGGTTAGTTATTGCTTGGGAATGGCTGAGATACAAAGACCTAAATATGATTTTAATAATGCAGATTTTAGCAGGAAAAAAAAAAGCCACAATAAAGCAGAATGTGACTCTTATTTAATCTGGAAGAACTACAAAAATGAGAATTCCATCTTCAGTGTGCATCATACAGGAATGCTATATGGAATTTACTAACCTCTCTAAGCTGTTATCTAAAGCACTGGGGTTTTTTGAATGCTACAAAAATAAATAAACTAGCAAAGGTTGGCTGCAAGCAAGAGAAATGAATTACACTCAGGAAATGAATTAATTAGGTTAAAACATACTAACAAGAAAACAGATTTTTCCATGACCAGTCTAATTAGTGAAACTTTGTTCCTTATGAACTCCTACTGTATGTGAACACAACACTTTCGTGGCAAGTCCAACTCTTTTCGTCCTAAACTGTATCTCCCAGCCTTTCACTCTGCCCCAAGCCCTTAAAGCATCCATTTCTCTGCTGCTTCCCCCAGCAGCCAGACACGAGGCACAGCATGGGAGCCACCAGCAGCACGTGGCCACTGACCACCCAGGGCACATCAGGCAGAGAGGGGCCTGCTGATGCCATGGGTTTTGGCCTTTCGCTCTGCAGGAATCTTTGTATGATCTGTTTTCTGCCCCAACACTTCTTCTCAAAGCTTTATAGGATCTAGTGTGTACGACCTCTTATTCAGTGCTATCATTGAAGTCTTTTCATCAGAAAGAAGCATCAGTGATGCAAGCTTCAAATAATGGAAGTGACATAAGTATGCATTAATATTTTCCATGTCCTGCTTTCCTTATTTAAACAAAGATGGGTAAATGTGTTACATGTGGAAAACGCAAGTGGAAGAGAACAGGGATGCCCTGCTCTTATGTAAGGCTTACTTTTTCCTAATTAAATTAAATTAATAATAAACACCAAAAGTACCTGATGCCTTTCTTTGTTCGCCATGCCTCTCTCAGCCAGTTCTTGGTACCTCCCTCTCATCTGAGTCATCAGTACAAGAAAATGAAACTGATAACAGTGACGTGCCAGTAATGAAGGCAGGCTCTTTTTTAATCTTTAGTTTCTGCACTGCTGCTGGCTCTGACATTCAAAGCAGTGTCATGGAGCTCTCTCACAAACACAAATTGAAGGGGCACAACAAGGAGCTACAGCTGCAAGAGCATCAGAGGCATGCAGCTCCAGCAGCCCACAGCAAAACCTCTATGGCTGTGAGCCCTTCTCTGCCAAGCACTGGCAAATTTTGGACCCCTCTTGAGATAATTTTCCTTGCAGAAGAGAAACTGGCAGTACAAAGTATGTATCTTGTCAGCGCAGGATGTTTATTTTCTGAAGTCCAGCTGCCCTTCTTCCTGAAGCCGGAATGATAACAGGCAGTGCTCTGGCAACAGTGTTCAGCCGAGGCTTCAGACTGCATGTCTGACCGCATGAATCTCCCCTCTCCAGAAAAGAGTCTTCACGCCTTCACCTCCTTCTCTGCAGGGATCTGCACAGACTTGTGTACCAGTCCCAGCACTTAACTGCTTCTCTGATGGGAGCCTCATGTCAGACCACATACCCTTTCCCTTTTCCTGCTTTTTACATGCTTTCCATGTAGCCATGAGACGAGGGAAACAGCACTTCAAACATCCTGCCATGATGTTGTGTGGAAGACACGGAAACATGGTGTCACTGAGCTTTGTTTATATTATCAGGAATTAAAGTTTACAAAGAAACTTGAGATTACACCTTTGTTACACAACTACACAAAACTAACATGAGTTTTCTCTGTATTAACTGTTAATTGAAACCCAATTCCTACAAAAAGCCATCTTGGGGTCAACACTAACTCAAGTTGCAGCCTGCACGCTTTCAGCAGGAGATGGGAAATCATCCAGTTATAGGCAGTCCCACAAACCCCTCAGAAGGAGAGTCAGATAAATCATCTGCATCTTCTTTCCTTTGTCTAGCTACAAGAGGAAGTTATGCCATGACCCCCTCTTTCATGTTCTCACCATCAATGCACACCCGCACCCAAGTGCTTCAAGAAGCAAACCAACATCTTGAATTTCTCTGCTAGCACCAGTCTCCTCTCTGTAAGATACCGAACCATGACATAGGGAATCACACTCTTTTGGATTGGTAAAGGCCCTTGAGATCACCAAGTCCAACCTTAAACCTAACACTACGAAGACAACCACTAAATCATGTCCACCACTAAATCATATGCGCACCACTGCACACTACCCACACTGGTCTTATCATCCTTTCTTTATCATCTACAAAGATCTGTAGAAAGGGCTTCTACTTGCTCCGACTGTTCCAAATGGAAAAGCACAGCAATGTAATATTAGCATAGCATTTAAAAGAAGTGCAGAATTGCCTCACAGTGTTAAGATCTTGTCCTCCCACTAACACGCCCATCCCACCATCACTACTTACAAAAACCCCATTGTATGTCATTGCCTTGTTTTCCATACCTGGAACATTATGTTCTTCATACCTTCTCATTCTCCTCACTTCCCCGCTTTCCTCTGTTTCTCCTAGTAATATAAGAAATGGACACTCCCACAAACTAGTGACCCCATTCCCGGGTTTCATTCTACTAAACTGTCTGTAAGCTGTCCTCTGTATGCACATACACATACACATATGTCTGTATGTATAAACCTATAGCTTTCTTCCATTCTCATGCTTTAACCCAGAATTAAAGATTCTGTATTAATCCTGACACCAAGATGGCAGAAGTCCATGAAATACTGAAAATAATGAAATGATCTGTCAGCCAAATACAGTGCTCATAAAAGGACACAAAGGGCCTTCAGTCACAGAAATATACTGAAAGATGCAACATCAGCAGCTCTTTTAAAACTAAAAGATTAAATCTGAGACATCATTATTACCTCAGAGAACGATTTTGAAGAATTCATTCTGGAGGAAAGTATTTTTATGTTCACAGCTCTACAGGTACATGTCTTAAATTAAGCTCATTTCCTTACCCCATTCTTCCACCCCCATAAACATCAGCTCATTACTTCAAAAATGCACAATGAATGAGAAAGAGGCAATTTAAGATGAGGCACTGCAGAAACTGACTGTGACAGGCGTTGAAAGAATGAATCAATACGACTTCCCTGTTCTTTTCCTTAAGCATTTGCTTTTGGCTACTTTTCTGATTTCTCCTTGGTGCTTGACCATAACAAAACCGCAGTGAAGGTTGGGAAGTGGGAAGCTATGGGGGAAAAAAGCCACAAAGAAAACAGGTTTTTCAGTGCCTCCTACCTGGCTTTGGATGACTTTCATGTACCAGTGCTACCCAAAGCACCTCATTTGTTGGGAAATATGGCTTTGGACTTTCTGGTTATCCTTAACAGCTGCTTTTACACAGTACTGGTTTTCCCATAGAGCTTAGAAAAATCACAAGTTCCTTGCTAGCAATCAGTTCTTCCTCCAGGCAAGACACAGGCTACTTGCAGCAGGGAACCAGTGCTTGTCATGAGTATTTGTGGTGTCTGCAGTAAGCCATTCTTCAACCCTGCAATGACTGTGCATTAAATTAGACTGCCAAAAATTCTACCAAATTTCTATTAGCATTGTACTGTTCCTACAAGTGTATATAAAAGAGCTTATTATCTAACTTGACTCAGTCTTTTGCAAGGCACTCTCCTGGACTGAAATATTAAGTACTAAAAAGACCACACTATCAAGAATGTACGAGATGAATGGTCAGGACAGGACCATTTGAGGAACATAAAGATAGACTCCTAGAGAAAATAATTCTAGATCCATGTATTAAATAGCTGGGTCTTTTTTTTCTCTTCATTTTTCAGAAAGAAATATAGAATTATTCAGGTTGGAATAACCCTACAAGGTCATCCAGTGCTCACAGCAAGCTTAATGCTGAATTGAGACCAGGTTGCTCAGGGCTTTATCCAGTTGGGCCTTAAAAACCTCCAAGCATGGACATTCACAATGGGCAACCAGCTCCACTGCCTAATTATCCTAATAGTGAAAATGTTTCCCTTGACCGTGATGCTAATTTATATTGTAAAAAGTTGAAATCTCCCATTTCAATTTGTCTTCATCTTTTGATCTCCCAATATACACTGCTGTAAAGAGCTTGGCTCCATCTTCTCAGTAACCTCCTTGTAGGAGTCAGCTTCTGCTAGGTCACTCTAACGCCATCTCTTCTCCAGGCTGAAAAAGCCCCGTTTCCTCAACCTCTCCTTCCAGGGCAAGTGCTCCAACCCCTGAACATCTTGATGGCCTTTCAGTGAACTCACTCAAGTTCATTGATGCCCTGGGAGAGGCCAAAACTGGACCCAGAATTGCAGATATGGTAAAAGGCTTGCTGAGTAAAGTTGAGTAATCACTTCCCCCAGCCTTCTGGCTGCTGTCTTTTTGATACAGTCCAGTCGGCTGCTAGCCTTCACTGTTTTGTGCTGATCAAGGATGAGGATGTAGTTTGTTCTTTGTATCCTATTCAATCTTTGTCATGTTTGCTGACCCTGTCAGCAGAGGTGCCAAGTAACACCAAAAAGCTGAATAGGCAAAGCAGAAGTGCAAGCTTTTCTGCCCAATTTTGCAGCCTGTCCTCACTTCATATAAACAGAAGATCAACTCCCCTGTCAAGAAATTGCTTCCTCACATCATGTAAAATCATGTAAACAACCTCTTAGGGTAGCAGAACTGCAATAGAATGTGAGTCTTCCATAGTCTTAGGCTGTTTCTTAATATATCTGAGCTATAGATAACAAACAATTCAAGCAAAGTTACCAGTTCTGTTATCTCTTCTACAGTGCCCTACTTGTTACTCTTTTTGCATCAGAAATCGTTCATCCCAGAAAATACCACGAGGGTGTAGGATTTTCTGGCTGGATTTCAACGCAAATATGCGGCCAGACAGTATTATACAGTCAGAGTTTACCAGCCAAAGTGTACACTTTCAACCAGGAACACAAATAAAAGATATCTGCAAGAAGAGGCTCCATTTCAGTGGGAAAGCAGGGGTTTTGTCCAAAAATGTGACATGCCATTAATGCAACATAAACCACAAGATATTCTCAGTCCTCATTCAGTTTACAAGCGTAATATCAAAACTTGTTTTTCTAACATGCCAAGACAGTAATGAAACTAAGATAGAAAGATGAACAAGCCTGCTTCGACCAAGATGTCCAAGTACCAGTATACACACAGTGCAGATTTCTTTGCTCCAATAAACATACTTACAGAATGTATCAGTAATTTTTTGCACTTCAGTTTAAAAAGAAAAAAAACATCAAAATTTTATCCAGCATACCCAGAAAAGGCAATTTTTAACGGGACTGTAGAAGTGGGACTTGAAGTTGGGTCTGTGAATTGCATATGAATTGCACTGCCCACCCTGTGGAACCCAGAACTTCCCACGCATTTTTGCTGACAGGCACTGATGTTTGCAAGCACGTAGCCTGTCTTCTGTGGTCACCTGAAAAAAGCAGCCCTTGACTTATGAGCCATAAGAAAATACAGAAAGTATATATACCACACTGCATTGCTTTTCCCACCACTGCTGTATCTTAGTTTACACTAGGAAAACATCTCTCTATGAACACTTTACAAGGAAACTTCCAAATGGTCTACAAACACCTCTACATTTCCTGTGTTCAAGGAACATATATTCACTTCCTGTGAAAAGGAGTTCTTGTACAATTTCACAGCTGATGTATACATTTTTCATCAAATCCTGTCTGCATTCACAGTTCTCTACTGGGATTAGTAGCATACAATTTGAGCAATCATGAGAAGAAATACGCAGTGGTTTTAAAAATCAGAAACGGCACTTGTTTATGATAATGTTTGCAGCTCTTCCATCTACGTACCCACACAGATTGCACATACTCCCACAGAGATGGAAATTAATATGCGAAATACCTGTGCAGTTTGAGCGTCACAGTTCCATAAACAGTAGCAAAGCCCAGAAGACGAACCCATCTTAGGAGAACACAGCGAAATACACTTGGCTCAAAATACAAAATGACAACCTATAGAACAGAAAGATAGAGAGAGCTTCAGTACTGTTTTAATGTGAAAGTGGTTCTTCATTCAAATGCAGAATAGTTGCAAAACAGGACAGCAGACATATTTCAGCTCATCCTGCTGTATATTTAGATTTTCTAGTAAAGTGGCAGGAGGATCAGATCAACCAGCTGGCACAGTTCTAGGCACTGACTCCTTTTGAAGGGAGCTGGAAAAAGCCCTATGACAGACTGTGAAGTGACAACACTTTAAAATGCAATTCCACTGACTTTTCTTAACTGAGTGAAAATATGTACCCAGAGAAGAGGATAGAACAGACAAGGACATTTTCCTTAAGCTACTCCAGTAATATGCAGCTGGCCTAATTCTGATTCAATGGACTGTATTTACTAGGTTACACCTCAAAGTCACTACTTCTAGCAAACTAGCAAAATGATAGCTGGCCATTTTCCTCTACCAACTATTCTGACACACTAAAATTGACTACACTACCCTCTCTCTGCCCCAAGCCCCCAAATCTCGATGTCGTATTTGACCCTTTCTTATTCTTTCCCATGTATTTTCCCTAAGCTATACTAAATCTGCCCACGCATCACCACTTGCTTAATGAAAATAACCTATTTGTTCACTTATGGATTTATCTATTAACAACAGAAAGGTCCTACTGGCCTTTTACTCTTATTTACCGATAAACTATGCATGAGAACAACATTCAATGAATAGTAACATAAAGCTACTTCTGCAAGTACACACTGATTATAAAAGCATCATTAGCAAGTAAAATGTCACCCTTATCTAAATCAGGGCTACTCAAATAGTAGACTTGGTCATGATCTGAACCTGGAGTCCATTTCTTCTCATTTCAACAGATGTTTTCCCAGGTGTCCAGAAGGATGATCCCATGTTTCTTCCTGCCTGGTTCGGTCCCACCAGGAACCTGCAGTCACAGGGATCTGGCTGTACACTGCCCTTACCCCATCTGAAGACTGGGCTTGGTTCAGCAAAGCCAGATCCAGTGCATCCCACCTATCTGACTAGAAAGTAGTAAAATGACCCAAAGCACCACAGTACAAATTAATGGGTAATGCTGGTCTAGAGGAAGAAAGCACTGAAACATTTCAGGCCATCTGCCACAGCTTCATTTAGAGTCAGTACTTTCTGGCAGTAGAGGCAGTATTGTGCCTACTGGCTGCCACATGATATTATTTTCCAAAGTAAATGCTTTTCTATATGGGAATTCAAGCCCAGGATATTGGCCAAAAGCCCAGGACTATGTCCCTTGGGTGACACAGACATATTTAGGAGAGTGGGGCAAAAATGGCAGACATGTGGGCTGAGATAGCAAAAGCTGTTGTGCTTCACTGGCATGTTTTTTTTCACAGCAGAATCAAGTTATTTCTTAAAAAGATATGGTTTGTTGAATCAAACCATGGTGCAAAATTTAATCTCCTTTTCACAGTTATTGGACTGACATGCTTCAAGGCAGACATTTTCTGGGAATCTGACAAATTCTGTGTGCAGGGGAAGATAACAGAATACAGCAAAAGGCCCACTTCTCCTTGGAAAATCTGCTGGAAAACCAAAATGCACCCCCCCACACACATGAACATGCTTCCGCAAATAGAGCATACAGCAAGAAGTTTCTCAGAAGGACCTGAGTAATAGTAATGACCTCTTATGCTAATATTATACACATTAGGATAATTGCAGAACCAGAGCAAAGTCTGTAGCAGTGACCCACCTCCTGAGGTTTGCCAGGGGGTGGAAAACACCATGCTTAATCTTTGATTCTTCCAAACTAGAAAAACTGTGTCAAAAAAAGACTAGCACACAGAGACTCTGAACACGTCAAAGCTGATGTGAAAGCAGAATTTTTCAGATTATTGAAATGGGTATCTCTGAACACTCTCCTGGCATAGAATTTTCTGAACAAGGGCAACAGCTCTCTTTGCCATGCAATCTGACACAGCAATTTTATCTGCAGTTGCTTGCTGAAATATTAACTGCTTCTGTCTAGAAAATCTCATTGATTTGCATTGAACCATTTGTATGAGCAGCTGAGGCATTTGACTGGCTATCAACCAAGAAAACACCACTTCAAACGCAGCATGCTGTGAGCGGGTATGTGGCAGCTCACCGGTGAAGGCTGCAGAGGCAAGGCTCTGTTGGTGAAAACTGTTCTCATTTTTCCAGTTTGAAGTGTAGACAAATTTTATCTACTTATTTGCCTAATGGTCAAGTACATTGGAGAAGCAAAACTTGATCCAAGTTGATCCCCTTTTAGGTCTTCATTGTGTTTTTACAATGGAGAGTAGTTACTATAGAACCACAGAACGGTTTGGGTTGGACAGGACCTTAAAGATCACTTAGTTCCAACCCCCCTGCCAAGGGTTACAATCCCCCCCAGTGGCCAACACCCATTTCAACCTACTTTTCCGCAACCTGCACATTATAGTCTGCTCTGGCAGGGACAGTTACAAAATGGTCTGACATGGACCAAGGTTTTGAACAGCAAGAATTGCTGTACTTATGCTTTGCTTGCTTTTTAGGTTTTCCAGAAAGTTATTGTAAGAATACATCATTCCCATTCCCATCAGGGCTCACCGGGATGTTCAGGGGACCACCCTCTCTAAGCTCTTGTCAGCATTAAGGCACAACTTTTAAATTGAATAATCTTTAATGGATTGGAGCCAAGGGGCTACAGGAAACACTGCCCTGGAAGCTCAGCACAACAAAAGCCATGCTCAAGCTTTTCATCTTGCTGGAATCACATTCTTGTTAGCTGAAAAGTATGGCGACTGCCCTCTGTCCTTCTCTCTTCCTAGCTAAAAAGCAAACAAAAAAAGAAACATAACACAGAGAATCACATAATGGGTTGGGTTGGAAGGGACCTTAAAGATCATGTCTTTCCAATCCCCGGCCATGGGCAGGGACACCTTCCACTAGAGCAGGTTGCTCAAAGCCACATCCAGCCTGACCTTGAACACTGCCAGGGATGGGATAGCCACAGCTTCTCTGGGCAGCCTGCTCCAGGGCCTCACCACCCTCACAGTGACAAAGTTTTTCCTCATGTCTAATGCAAATCTCCCCTTTGTTAGGTTAAAGCCATTCCCCCTTGTCCTACCATTGCATGCCCTTACAGAAAGCCCCTCTCCAGATTTCTTGTAGGCCCCCTTTAGGCACTGGAAGATGCTCTAAGGTCTCTCCAGAGCCTTCTTTTCTCCAGGTTGATCCACTTCGACTCTCTCAGTCTGCCTTCACAGGAGAGGTGCTCCAGCCCTCTGATCATCTCTGTATCCCTTCTCTGGACTCGCTTGAGAAGGTCCACATTCCTCTTGTGTTGGGGGCGCCAAAGCTGAATGCAGCACTCCAGGTGGGGTGCCCTAGAAGAAGTCTTGGTTTTGTTTTTTATCAGCCTGTTCTAATTTCTGGTTATCAAAACTCCATTCCCTACTGCTATTCTCAGACAAAAGCTTCCCTTAAAGCAACAAACAATATACAGCAAAGGGTTGCTGAGCTCCAAGCTAGGAGCGTAGGATGAGCACAAGATTCACCCACGTACCCTGGCTGCTCTCAGCATAAAGGGAATCCCTCTTTAGTTCTAAAAGACTACTCTGCCCACCAAAAATCTGACAACCATTCTTTTTCCCTTTTTGCTTTTATAATGCATTAGACCATGACAGCAGCATAAATCTCATTAAAAATGCTTAGATGGAAGCTTTGCTGATGGAAGTCGCAAAATCTATTTACTGTACATAAGGAAATGTGATACTCTCTGTTTCACCAGCTTCTGAAATCCATTTAAATACTAGACATCAGTTTCTGTTCGTTAAACACCAAAGATCTGGGGAAAGAAATGGCTAGAAACCAGCAGAAAAGTCAGTGCCTGTTCATATCCCAGCTACTGCAGCTATGCATGAGACTTCATGAACAGTGGCTCACCTTTGTGATTTGGACAAATGCATTTAGATGTTTGCTTTTAACCTCAATGTATTTTAAGCTATTGTTACCCTTGCCGAAACACTTTCCCAGTAGTCATGCCACCACTTGTGGAGTCAGAAATGAAAAGACTTTCTAAGGTCACCCGCTAACTGTCAAGTATGTTTAGAGCTGGAGAATTGTGGACATGGAAGAGAGACTTAGCTTGCTGACACAGTGATCAGCCAGCTCAGTTATTCAGCTGACACGATGAGCAGACGCACACGCTCTCTAAAGACAATGGCTAAAGTCGATGCAGGCACCTTGCCCACTACAGCAAATCTTTGTTATCATGACAGGTAGGACTGTAAAAGTGCAAAGAGAACTAACATTTAACAATTTAATGTTCAAAAGCATGAAAGACACTGTCCTGACAAGAAATGAGCAAATGAGTTTCATAGCCTCAGTGCCACTTCTCCTTGAAAGATATACAACATTTAGAGAGATTCTTTAAAATGAAAAAAACCCAACACAACTTCATCAAACTTCATCAGTGCTCTGTGATGTTAACAGTGAGCAATACTTCCATGCAATATAAAATACTCTTTGTTTGTCCGATTAACTGTACTGTGCACATTGTAACACAACTAATTTTGCCCTTCACCTTGAGAACAAGATCCAGGTGAAAAAATTTTAATTAACAATGTGCAGTTGCCCAAGGTGCACGGACTGGGATTCAGTCTGCCTAAATCAGGCATATAATTTCTATCTACTTTATAGAGGTCTAGTAAATCAGCCCTACTAATGTGAGTTCCACAAATAGCCCATGGATAAAAGCAGGTACCTTGAAGGACCTTGAAGAAGTTCACAACTTCAGCTACTTGGACAGAATCTTTGCCTAAAGGCTTCATATAATCATCACCACTGATGATAAAGCTACTTCAGCACTTATCTTAGGGAAGTCCCTTCACTATATGTCAATTAAAAATCTGCATTAGGAAGACGAAGCCAAACACTCTGTAGCCAGCTCTATCAATTTTGTAATGTATTTAAGACAAGTTGCTTGCTACTTTGACTCTTAAGCCATAAAAATCACACAAATAGATCAAAACCTCTTTTTCTTTCTCAATCATCAAATTTCTACACTCCATGTTGAGAAGGAATGGGCAATGCTATAATGTCTCAAAAGATCAGTAGTCAGAGAACAAATATTTTTTAAAATACATGGAATTGTCATGTAAAATTTTGAGCGAGAGCTTAACTCACAAAGCTCCAAAGTGTTCACTTTTGAACTGTTCTTATTTTTGTCCTCAGTTATAGAATTATAGAAAGATGTGGCTTGGAAGAGACCTTTAAAGATCATAAAGTTAATCATAATGCTGTGGGCAGGGATGTTATCCATGTTATATACTTGGAAATGACATACAGAGCTTAGACTTTGAGCATCAGAATTATCTGTTTATGGCTCTAAAGTGGAAGTCACGTACACTGGATAAAAGCAATGAAAAAGTATTGCTTTTTTTCTCAAATACCCAAATTTCTCTTAAAATTGTGCCCCATCAACCCAAAAAAGCTTTACAGGAAAACTACCTACTTCTTTATTTAACTTAAGAATTTGCTGCAAATACTCAGCATAGTCCAATGCAGGACATTACACAGCCGTTTAAGATAATGCCTTTGAGGCTAATTCCATTAATAAGCATCTAGGAGATACTGTGAAGAGATACATTCGATCTGTTCCACTGCTCGCCACCATCTGCCCTTCCCTGTCTGCAATAGCTGTCTTGGGCTGCCTCTAGGCAATTCTGCTATGGAACAAGCCATCAGATGCTTCTTCTTGGTACCATGCTGTGTTTTGGGATGGGCAGTCGTCCATTTCTCAGTAGTTTCTTTCAACATATAAAATATCCTCTAGGGTAACCTAGTACATCAAGTCACCTATTAACACTTCAATCCCAATACTGAGAAGGGATTTCCTCCAACGGAGATGCTGTTTGCAATATTAGATAAGCTTGCCATCCAAACTCATAACAATCTGGCACTATGCTTTCTAGAAAAGGGACCAATCCACTTGCATGTCGGCACACTGCCATCTTAACAGATGGGCATGAATAAAGGGATTCATGAGCCTGTGTATACCACTGGTACCCATACCACTGTTTGAAACATGATTCACAGCTCAGAGCAACTGCTTAAATATTAGCAGTGCACAACTCGTTATCCACTCCTGTGCCACCAACAAATATTTCCGGTGCAACTACACAAAACATTTTAGAGGTATGGTAACAGTTAAATATATACTTAGGCTAATTACATAACGACACTTCCTTCCATCACCATCCCATTTTTTTAAACCACATGTGCTTTCTAAGCCATAACATTTTATTCTAATAGACCTGTGGACACACAGTGCCACCAAATCCTGTTATCCTTGAAAATCTCACAATTTTGAAGCAGTGCTGTGCTGGCTCATTAGCTCAATGCCTCTGTAGAGCACACAGTTGCTGCAGGAAACCACAGTAACTATTCAGTAGGTTTTATTCTTGCCTTTAATTGGAAGAAAATCAGCTCCACAGTACATAGCACTTGAGGCTCTCTGCTGCTGGGGGCAATGCATTTCAGATGTATGCCAAAGTCAAAATAATTACAGCCATTTAAGATCTTTTGAGTTTCTTCATAAAAGACAAGTTTTTTCCTAGTCACCCACACAAAGTCCAGCTTGAAATTCTGAAAACATTCTTTTCCCTCCCACTATACTTTCAACTGTAGATAGGTTTTCTTCATTGCCTGTCTTAAAACAAACATTAAGCCTCTGGCTGGGTTTCAGCAAAGACATGTCTTGCCTGTAAAGTCTTTTGGGAGACCATGACACCGTATATGTGCATAACCACAAGGAGCAGTGTAAGATACAAGGAGAGACTTCTATAGCTGAATCCATCAGAGCGCTCGGCTATCGTAAAGTTTTATTACACTTTGGATTCATCCCCATCAGGCAGTAATAGCAGATCTTTACAGCTCTTTCTGGAACATGTTTTTTACAGTGGAGCTCATTTAATCTTCCTGAGAGATTTATCTGGCAAGTAAGCAAACAGAACCTTCAAGATCATTCTGGTTTGATACCAGACTGCATACTTAGCATCGCTTTTTATTGATATGTCTTCAACTATGATAACACTTGACAGGGCACCTCTGAACAGGTTATTTTGAGGGAAATGAATGTCCATGTGACTTCCAAGATGGCATCATGTCTTTCCTTCAATTTGAAGAGAAAAAGTGGTATGTCACAGATCCTACCAGCTCTGAAAATATTTATTTGTAAGTGACCTGAATATATGGCCTGAAAATTCACTTATCTGCCATAAATTCTAGTCTCTAGTTTGTTACTTATAATTCAGCTTAACTGTTTCTATTTACATTGGCCTAAAAAATAGCATTCTGAAGTTAAGAAATACAAAGCTAACACATAATCCACAATATCTTTAAGAAGAGACATGCTTGCACTCAGTACAGAGATTTGCTCACAATAGATGAAGTGTTAAGCCCAACAAGACGCATGCAGTAGAGGAGGGTATTCCAGGCTTTTTTCCTAATAAGGACTACAATTTAACCAGAAAACACTTCCTTAGCTTATGAGAGACATCAATTGATGCCCTGGCTGCATCAGTTATAAATGCTAAGGGTTGTAGGGTTCCTCAAGGGTGAATTGGCAACCAGCGAGAGAAAAGTGATACAGAGAAAGACAACACGCTATTGTCTGTATTCTCTTTGGGGAAAGAAAAGTGTTAAGAACTAATACTGCCAAAAAGACTGGACCCTTGTTCCATTCACCTGCAAGAACTGCCTGGGGAATTGAGGAGAAACAGGAAATTACCTTGAAACCAAGCTAAATGAAGACACGGGTTATCACATACCTTCTATGTATCTAGCCCCAAACACAGAAATTTATGCCTAGCTTTTCACTGTAATAAACTATTTATCTTTAACTGTAGACTTCTCAAATATAAAGAGAGATTTCAATGGTACTGGCTCAGGAAGCGGTGATCCTAAAACACTAAAGCATGGTCACTCAGAAAGCATTACGTCTCTCAGCCTAATGGGCTACAGGCATCGAGCTGCTGGAGGTGGCAAATTCAATTTCTTGGGGGCAAATATTTGCCCAGAAAAGGTGCTTTCCTGACCATTCTGAGTTACTGAATGCTTCAACAGTCAACTGAATAGCCTTGTTTACCTACTTCATATGTGAAGAAAAAAACCCAAAACCAAACCAAAATAACCCCTTTCTTACTGGATGCACTTTTATAATCTTTTCCTAACAAAGATGTGGTCAATGAATAGGCAAAGAGAAACATGTTTAGGAGCTGAAACATCTTTATCAAAAAAGATAAGTGTCCTGGGTTCAGCAGTAGCAGTCATTTTTCTCCTTCTCAGTAGCTGGTGCAGTGCTGCGGTTTTGACTTTCGGCCTGGGAACAGTGCTGATAACACCAATGTTCTTAGCTGCTGCTCAGTAATGTTTACTCTAACCAAGGACTTTCTGAGTCTCATGTTCTGCCAGGGAGGACGGGAAGCCGGGAGGAAGCAGAGACAGACACCTGACCCAAACTGACCAAAGAGGTATTCCATACCACAACACGTCATGCTCACTATATAAACTGGGGGCAGTTACCTGGAAAGGTTAGATCACTGCTCGGGTCGGGCTGGGTATCGATTGGTAGGTGTGAGCAGTTGTATTCTCTCCCCTTGTTATTTCCCTTACCATTATTATTATTGGTGGTAGGAGCAGTGGTTTGTGTTATACCTTAGTTACTGGAGTGTTCTTATCTCAACCCGTGGGAGTTACATACTTTTCGATTCTCTTCCCCATCCCTCTGGGAGGGAGGGAGGGGAAGAAAGGGGGAAAGTGAGAGAGCCTGTGTGGCTGACTGGGCTTAAACCACGACAATAAGACATTTATTCAAGCCAGTCATTTGCCAAATACTTGGTGTATTTAAACAACAGGGTTAAGAATATGTTAGTTTCATTTTTAGGAATAAGTGCACTAATGCAGTACAGCTATTTTATTTTAAAAAGGAAAATCTAACAATTCATTTTAAGACAATGTCTGTGATCTGAAAAAAAAAAGGAACCTTTTAAAAACATTGTGATAGTCTATATTAAAATAAATCTTGCAAGAGCTGAAGCTAAATCAAGACATAATAGACTAAATTATTCAGAGCAACTTGTCAAGTACACTTAATGCAAGACACAAGTCATAAAACAGACTCACAGATGTCTGCATTTCATTACAAAATGGCTGAAATCCCTACGAACATACAGTGTGGAAAGGGGATTTTGTGGAGTATTTTCAAACAGTGACTTCTACCTGGGAAAAAAAAACAAACCATGCAGCTATTTAGAGTTCCAATAATACCTTATCCTCTGGTCTTAATCTAACCAAGCCAGTGAAGTACTTAACGCCAAGTTTGTGAGAAAAAACTACCTGATGGTTCCAGGAATACCTCTTTCCTGGCTGCATGCTCTCTCTGAGCTACATGTTGGGCAGATTCAGGAGCTAAAGTATGAATTTTATTGACATCAACTTTTAAAATGGTTACTTGGAAAAGATAATGGGGACACCAGGTCTTCAAAATACCCATTTACCACAGCAAAGAGTAGGACAGAACAGGTTGTTATACTCTGCAGGAAAGTTTTTGTCACTATTTATTTTAACAACTACTGATTTATAAAATCTCTTTACACAAAATGTCAGCTGAATATCTCAGTCCAGCCAATGCTGATCAGTTTACTGCAGACATCACTGCTTGAACTATTGACTTTTCATCTTCAGCTTATATACCCTGTAGCAGCAACAGCAGTGGGGACAAGCCAAGGGCCACAGTGTGACAAACGTCCAGCGGAAGCGGTGGGAACACTCCACCTCTTCATGCTCCTAAGAACAGATGCCTGTCTGGGAAATCTGCTTTAGGTAAACTGAAGCTATTGGCTTCAGTAGAGGTAATTGGGTGAATTGTGAAAATGAATTCCATACTCTGATGACATGATTGATGACCCCACTGGTTTTAAATCTACATTAACCATATTGAGCATATTATGTCATTAACATAATTAATTATTTATAATTAATTAACTAAGTCCAAAAGAAACCAGCCACAGCTGATATCTAAAAACTCACTCCATAGTAGAAACTATAGAAATAGGAAAGAAACAATTTCTCTTCCTACTGTTTTTCTTATATTTCTCACAGCATGGGGATATGAACATTGTTGCCTTCCAAAAAAACTGTGGACAGTTGGCTTGGGTAAGAGGGACAGAGTGCTCATGCTCTTTGGTTTTAGTCAAAAGGAAAAAAAAATGTTTTATGTAAGTCCAGGCAAGAAAAATACTTATGCACTGTTGAACAGGTATTGAGAAATTATTATGACTGAGAAATTAGGACAAACTTAGCCAAACAAATTTCTACATTCAAAACAATCAACTCTTCGGAAATTTTCTCTCAGTTACATATGATCTAAAGGTGATTTTTAAAAAACACATAAATCAGCTCCACTCCTCTCTGCAGCACTGGAGCAGAGCAGCCTGCAGAACCAGCTCTTTTCTGCACAGAACACAGGCAAATGCACTATGGGTCCACTTCTCTGGTAACACAACCATAGCCAAGTCACTACTTACCTACAGATGGCTCAGGGATGCTGCAAAGCAGTAGCTAAATAATGGCCTAATAAAGGCAAAGTGGATATGATAAATGTGTGAGTGGGGTTACTATCATGGTTGACTGGAAGAGCAGGGACTGATCTGAGTGAAGACGACCTTTCTTCTTATGTGTTCCTAAGGCAACTCTTTTCCGACAGGTTTTCAGTAACTTTTTCTTCACAGAACATGTATTTTGGGATGTATTTCAGGATGTACTTCTACCATTCTGGTTCTTTAGCATGGACAGAAAAGAAAAAAACTCAATCACCTCTATAATTAGAGAACAGGTGAGATTAATGGAAGGACTACAGACAAGGAAACATGTTTCTTATTTCCTTGTTACATTTAGGCTCCAAGGTGCAGGCGAATGAAGACTACAGCACAGTTTCTGTCCTCCTATTTTGACTTTCAGTTGGCCATCAAAAACATACCAGAAACAAATTCTGCTACTGCAGATCTACAGGTAGGAGCTCCCAGCTCTTGGCATTTGGATTTGAACTCAGATATAGCTGGACCTTACATTCCTTGCCATGCACATGCAAGATAAAGCCAGATCAATTAATCAATAACATTTTTACTTTTCTAGAGATAGGATTTCCTATCTCTCATAGCATTTAACCGGCACATTTAACCCTTAACTGGGGAAATCTGTTTCACCAGCCTTTCAGATTCCTGCTTAAGGTGAACAACTAGGTCTCAGGAGACATGAGTCCTACTTCTCCTGTCACAGCGCTTCAGAGGAGGAAAATATTCTTAAACAAATAAAAGCAATACAGAGTAGAGAGTTGGGTGGTGCAAAAAAAATGAATGCTTTCAAAAAACTTCAAGATCTTATAGACATATTGGCACTATGGTGCTGCAGAACTTTATTCTCTGTTTATGGGTATATGCGTGCACATCAGAGGATTGTAAATAAAACATCAAGCATTTGTTTGTTTGCAAATTCTACATGCACAGACATTTCTTAATCCCTTTTCTAGTTTGCATGTATGCATGTGTGTGTACATAAAATGTACAAACTTATTCCCATGCTTGTATATTTATCTAGCTATACATTTATATAGAGAATAGATTTGATGCTTTCCTTGTGATTTCTTTTTTGCCTGCAAAATCATGATTCCATTTCAAAAGTTAGCTACTTTTCATACTGATTCTACAGCACATTCATTCTGAAATAGCAGCATAATTAAATTCAAGTATATCCGTGCCAATGTTTTCTTCTTAATGGAAAGCAACACAGAACTTTATCAGTATCAGTCTTCCTGAAATACACTTTTAGTGCAGAGGGGTTCACAGGCATCTCCATGAGCCAGAAAACACTCCTTCACACAGTATGTGAGAAAGTCGTATTCTCTGTCTTCACTCTCTTCCACCCCATGCAACTAGAGTGATTTGATACTATAATCCCTATTTCTATAGGAAATATAAATCTGGAGTGAAGTTTCTACACATCTGAGCTAGGCAAGACAAGTGAAACATGCAAGTCCAAGACAGTCAGTCTAAGATCCCTCTGTTTTCAACGGGAACATCACAGAGGGCAGCTCACATCATCCTCCTACAAGCCCTAAGGTGGTTTACGAGTGCTGTCCATCAGAGATGCGCCTACTTTGCTCCTCAAGGCTATAAAGGAAGCCTAGGAGCAAAATGTAGCATTCAGAGGCAAATAGCCACTCCAAAGTTTTACTCATGGTTCCCAGCATTCTCACCACTCTCTCCTTCTGAAATGAATTCACATGCAGCTGGTAAACTGGCAGACTGTATAAATCACACCCCTCAACTCTGAGATACTACAGAGGGGAACAAGCTGGAAGTAGCTTCAGAACTATTTAGCCTAATTTAATATTTATTACTACTTTAAACTGGGGGGTCTCAATGGAAGCAAAGCACTTAGGACAATTCAACTGTGCTGGAAAGAAACAGGCCTAGAACACAGGGCATGTTTTGTGGATTTTAAGGTAACTATTAGGGAATGCAGAACACAGAAATAAGATGGCAATGAAAGTAACAAATACATTAGCTTTTTGAGGGCTATGATCTGAATGGACAGGTGTCAGTTCCATTACAGAAGAAAAATGCAGAGGTCTTATAATGAAAAGCAGTGATCTCAGAGTAGTCACATTGAATACAAGCTGTCAAGAAGCAATCTCAAGCAATATATCAGCAACATAGCTGGATGATCTCAGAGAAGCCTGAAAAGGATTCTTCTTTACAGACTGCAGGAGGAGTATTTATTGAAAGGTACAAGAACAACATACTCAGCTCTGAAAGATCAGTTCTCAAAGCTTCAACACATGTAGGTGGCAATCAACTAAACAGAGCAACGAATAAGAACACAAATCTCCCTTTGGAAATGCTGCACAGAAGTGTGAAGTAGGAGGAATGCATCTCAGAGCAGATCTTCAAGAAATTTCATGTTGCCTTGGAAAAGTTTAGTCTGTGGAGGTCATTGAGCAGTTGGTGAGAAGTCTGAAGTAAAGTGGTGCAGGTAAAAGAGGCATCAGGTGAAAAGGGGAGTTGCACAGCGTGAAATCACTGACTGGGGGAAACTAAGGGTAATAAATTCTCCACCTCTGAAAAACCAAGTTTCATGACAACTTAATGATCTGTATTACTGCTCATCACCTGAAAAATCAGCAACAGTAAAATCCCTCAGGGATAATAGGCACATCTCATCTTCCAAGAATCACATTTGCTAACCTTTGCATACATTATGGCTTTCCATAAATTGCATTGGCAAATGCACAAGTAAACATATTGATGAGTTCTTGATTGTCTGACATGGGCAATTTCTTTTTCAAAAAGAAACAGATAAACCACAAAAACATTCGAGATGTAAGGTTGTAGCAGTATCTTTGATCTTTAATGTCTTTTTCAGTTGTCATAAAAAACTTCAGTCCCCTCTCTCATGAGATGAACTCTTCTCAGGTCCTAAAGATGCGAACTCAAACACTCAGAACAGCATTAGGATTTGCAGTCTATTTTGCTGAACTATGCTTTCTCTGTAACTTAGAATTTGGGTTTCTGTGATTAAAATTGCCTTTTAGTTCAATCATGTAAAATAACTGCAGAAAAATCAATTGTGCATAAGGAAAAGAAACTCAGAGGAGCCAATTTTTATTATTTTGAAATTTTAGTGGGATTACAAAACAATAGACCTTGTCCTCAGTGCAACAATCAGCAGGTTTCTGAGGAAAGTCCTTGAGAGTTAATGCTTTAACCTGGAAAACAACCAACTTTGAGCTATGTTTTTCTTGTGATAACAGTTGAGGTCCATATGCTACTCCCTGCTCATACCTAAAAATAACTTAAGGATTCACTGAGGCAGGTTTTAGAAGCGAGGTCTCAGCCCTCTAACCAACAGGTAACCTAACCAACAGGTAAAATACCTTCCCTAAAACACTGTAGAATTAGATTAATATTTGTGCTTATACACGTTTACTACTGCCTAACAAAGCAACGTGAAATGGAGCATTAGCAGCACAAGAGGCTGAACACTTCTCATGCTATAGCATTTTAGAGTCTAAGCACTAAAACCTTCTTCAAGGTAGTACAAGTTTATATGCTCTGAGCCAGAGAGGGGAACTGAACCTGAGTGCCATGCCCAGAACGAAAACAGTATCGAGTGGGATACTGGATAAAAAAACCTATCTGTAGATTGCTTTTTTTTACCACCTATACTCATTAAGAAAGTAAGGCTTGCATGTGCACCTGAAGGGAGGGTTCAAATCTGCAGCCCTTTGTGAAGGAAGGCATTTTCCCATGCACAAAAACTGGGCAGATCATAAACCACAAATCCTTCTCTCTTCAGCACGTCCAACTCGTTAAGCTAGCAAAGTGGGTGTGCTGGCTTCTGTGCCTCTGATAGCGAGCACACAGTTCTCTAGTGTAAAGAGCACCTCACTTGACCTCAAGGCACCAAAATTAGGCACTGCAATCTGGAGTTGCAATGCATAACCCTATGGCTAGAAGCCGAGTCCTTTAAAGACTAGCTATGATAAAAAATGAAGCTATGTTAGGAAACAGGTTCCCTGCTAATGGCTTAACTAGTCAACCATCTTTGGTCTCCTTTCAGAGACGCTCACCAAAATAGCTATAACCATACCTGATGGTTCCCTCCTGTGGCTGTAGCTGTAAAAATATGTATTATTTTACTGATCTTCGAGGGCAAGATCTCTCATTTGCATTTCTAACACATCTCACCTGCACAGTTCACAAAACGCATTCATTCACAGACAACAAAACAGCAGAAGGAAGCTTTTCTTCAACGTGCCATTCCTTTCTGAGCTCAGGGAGAGTCCTCCAAATATTTAACCAATTTCTCAAAGAAAAGGCCCACCCTCTACCAGAAGGGACATATTCTACTGCATTTTGTTGTTAGGTAGTCTTCTGCATTTAACACAAATTATTTATTTATATGAACTTCTTTCTCCATCCTCCCTACCAAGCCTCTTGGAGTGTTGGACAAATGACTTTACGACAAAAACAAAAACAGAAGGACAAAATCTTTAAGAGCAAAATAAACAGTTGTCACCAGAACTAAGAACGAGATGGGAAACAGAAAGGAAAATAACCAAACCCCAGGTGGGCAGGGAGAAACGCAGCAATTTCTTTTTTTTAAAGAGAAGTCAGGCTCATATAATAGATAGAAAGGATAAAAATGAAAGGATAGAAAGGTGGATAAAACACTCAAGCAGGGAGACCCCATATCTGAGACTGGCCAAAACACTTCAAGACCCCCAGTTAGATGATAAACTGGGAATACCAAAAAGGCCATGACCTTGTTTTTCTTCAAGGTTCTTGAACACTTACTATATATATCACAACTACTTATGACTTAAAACAAACCCATTCAGGCAAATTTTGACAGGATTGCTTGTGACACCTCTCAGAAAAATGCATTACTTCAGATGTCTAAGGGAATGAACCTAGCAGAGTCTGTGTATCATGCTACAAAATTTCATCTACTTTATGAAAGATACACATGGAGGGGGAAAAACCCTTTCTTTAAACTTCCTTAGGTAACTACAAAATCTCAAGAATGTCTGCCATGCTCTCTAGACCAATAGAGTACTCAGACAATGTTTAGCTTCGGGGACTTCTCTATCCTCTATTTCTTTTCCTCTCTTTCACTCTGAGTGGTTTCAACTTTTTCTTTTCTCTGTAATCTACCCAAATTTCTTAATCAGTTAAGATTAAGCATTACTTGAAGTTAGATCAAAGTTCCAAACTTTTTTTGTTTGTTGGAAATAACAGAGTGACTTTTCCAACTTTCTTTTCAATAATTCATTCTCCGACAACTTGTTTCTTTTATATCTGTGGCCTTGTCATTAATATAAAAACTCCATATGCTAATTATGGTATAAAGTAGGATTAGTTATCTACTATGAAATTAATTTCATGACTACAAGTTCTTGATCACCTCTGATGTCTGCAAGACACACTGGAGAGTAAAACCAGAAATGCATGCATTTTACAGTTGCATCATTTGATATGAAAGGCTTTTGATGCTATCAGGTTAGCCCATTTATAGGCACCAGAGGAAATCCTGAGACACTAGAGGTTTCTTTTGCAAATGTCATAAACACTGACGGCACTTGCCCTAAACAGAGGAGATATCCTCCCTGAGAAAGGGAGTGTTCCTTATTAACTCTCACAACCAACAGCAGTAACTGTAGCCCATAGAAAGTTATCATGGGTTGGGGTCAAACAGATCAAGTTTCTTTTCCTATAAACCTAGTAGTCTGGCTTGTCTTTTGGTTTCAGAACAGTTACATAAAGAGCAGCTAAAAATTAAATTTGGATTTTTAAAAATATTCTTGGTGACATCTGAAATTGGTTGACACCTTACTGTTACCAATGCTAGATCTATTAATCTTGCTTAAGACTTACACTGTAGGTATTTAGAGTACGTTCTGATTCAGGTATATTCCAAAATTCCTGCGTCTTCACAAAATTGAGCATATAACTGTCTAACAGAGCCTTATGTTGAATTAATGGCTAATACACATACTCCTTAGGGTTTGGAAAGACTTGTTATGTCAGCATTTTGCGTTTTCTTCTTGTAGCAATGACTGGTGATTACTTGAACATAGAGTGCCTGCTACTACAGCAGTAACTTATTTGGATTATGATTTCCAAGACATAAATACGCCTCAAGGCTTGGAATGTAGATACAAGTTTAATAAATACAGAAATGAACCCAGCACACAGACTTTTGCAGATGGGTTCTTTACAGATTTCAAGGCAATGCCATCAATAGACAGAAAAAATGATGAGCTGTCTCCATGGGCCTGGGAGCTCTGCCAGAGCCTCAAAACAGTATTTCGATGGTTCAGCGTGCTAGTGACTTTGGGTTAGGAGTGAGCTGAACATTGAGAACACTTGCTCTGTACCTCAATACATGTTATATTTGAACGAATTAGGCAGTTAACAAATCAAGTAAGATCAGTAGATCTAGCAACATACTACTGGAACACATCAAATTATTTTCAACTCTGACTAATATGACAACTTGAGCACTTTGAGTGACATGGGAGAAGAGATCTAAACACTAAACCATAGCTCCAAGGTTTAAAAACAATGGTTATATTATTTCCTATAGAAAACTTCCCAAATTTACAATAAAGATAAAACTATATGCTATATAAAATACCTGTTGGATATACATGTAAAAGGTTTAAACATTCCTCTAGCGAAAATGACAAAAAAAGTTTTTATAATACAGTAAAATTAGTACCAATATGCATTTAATTGGTAGGCACAGGGGAGGAGAAGCTAAACAAAGAACTATGCAGATTTCCTTTATCAAAATTGTTTCTTCACCAAACTTTGTACACATACTACGAAGCAGCACCAAACCTCTTTGTAATATGCTCTCTGACAGCAGGTGCCCACAGTGGTGATGTGCTGCTGCTGGAGTGGCAGCCAGCCACAGCAGCAGCAGAGGGCATGTCTTCCTCTGAGAAATTCATAACACAACCTTCCTCCGCCACAAAGCACCAAGATTTCAGCACACCCAAGGAACATGCTCTGCCTTTGCAGCAGATCTGCCCATGTGCACCATGACACATTCAAAAATTGATCAGAATCCACGAGTTATGTACACTATGACTGTGCTTTGCATTTTCCAGTGGATCTGGCCCTTCAGATTACTTTTAAAATCAATGACCCTAACACTAATAAATTTTCCAGATATTCCGCATTATTTCTTAGGCTTACTTTTGCCTGGTTTTTGGCTTACTGCCTTTCTCACTACCTCTGAGTCAATCTCACACCCGATATATGAAGAAAAGATTTTCTATTGTCTGCAATATATGAGAAGACAAGTAGTCCTTACTTGCCAAGGGGCCTGAGGCATGTAAATGAAGTTACATTAACTTCAAGACTTACACGCTGCTGTTAGTCACAAAAACCTTGCCTAATCTAGCATGCACCTGCACCCTCTCAGCACTTCCACTCCACACAAACAAACAGATGTAACTCATGCCAGTGCTGAACTATGGAACACATAACTCCCTTCTGAGCCCTCATCAGCTGTTGGCATGTAAGAGCCAGACTTGCTGGCAAGGCCAAACAAGGAAACTGAGCAACCTCACTCAAGCCAGGGAGAAGCAGTTTTAAATCCCTGATCAGTTAGAGAAAGCTCGAAGACATTTATCTGTAACAGCATGCCAACTGTGAGGCAGCTCAACGATCTGAAGCTGGCCTGTTCTTAACCCACATTAGCAGAATAGACTGAACGCAGTCTACATGGAATGTTTGACTGCATTCACTGGGACACTGTACCTTATGAGCTCAGGCCAGTCCCCTAAAATCAGACAAATCTGAGTTACAAATTCATGGTTCCCTGACTATTCAGTAGAAGTCTGAAGAATTCTCTTAAGCAAAACTGGGACTTCTTCTGGTTCCTTGCTCCTTGACATTGCAAGCATTCCCACTATTCCTCTTAAATCCTCCAGATTGAGAATTTCTAGTGGGAGTGATGTTTTTTCTTCTTACTACTGCCCGCTCCTTTTTTTATCATCTAGTGTCTTGTCATGCAAGTGGGGTGCAGCTCCATAGAAATCAGTAGAGTAGTTCTAAAATACAGTTCACATGGGACTGGAATCAGGCTTTTTCTGTTAGTACTTTTATGGCTTAATCTTTTCAAGCCCAAATCAAATATTCTCAGATCATTCTCAAAGAATACCTATCATCTCTAGCAGTATAAAAACAGTTGCATGCTACCAGTCCTTTGAGAAGATGAAAAATTCACCATCAAATATGTCCTTGCTCACATCTTTAATAAAATATTTTTAAACACTTTCATTGTTATTATTAGTAACAGCCATTTGTGATGTGATTCCTACTCATTGATCAGGACCCTGCTGTGCATGGCACAGCTATGCCAAACATCCCTGTACCAAAGACTTCATAATTAAAATATGAGATGAGAAACCATACGTCAATACAGAGGAAGCACAAGGAAAGAAGAAAAGATTTATCTTCTACAATTATGTAAGTGGTGGTTTAGGAAAGGAGAAGAAAGCTTGCGAGAAGTATTGAGAAATAACTGTATGCAAGCAAAGAACAAGCACTGAATGTACAATCTGTGGTTTTACAGGCGTTTTCTGTAACATGCAATCGTGACAATGAGAAGAAAGAACTATATCAAAGTACAAGATGTCACTGCTGTCTTGTTTTCATTTCTCTATTGTTAGTTGCTCAACTTTGGATTAATTTTCCTGTTGCTATATTTGACTTTAGCAGTGTTTTAATGCTCAGGGCAAAGTTTTCCATTTTGTTTTCTCACTAATATCCTTTCCTTTTTATCTGTACATTGCTTTTATAATTAAACAATATACAACAAGGTTTTAGAATTCCATCTTATTTAAAAAATTAACATCAAACAATAATGAAAATTGTGGATGATTGAAATAATTTAGTATAAATTTGAGAAATTATACACTATAATATAACTGTATAAACATGTTATTTTCTTCCACTTGCAACTTCTTGTATGATGAAAAAAAGTCTCATTTCATTATTTTCTATGGGGGTTTTGTCCATATATATTATCTTGGAATTGATTACTTTCTGGTTTTTTTGCTTTGAAATCCACCCATCCATTTCCAGTAAGAGTCTTGATTAAATTAGCGTATTTCTCTCTTTGCTTTTTTCTTTTTCCCAAGAAAGTGCAGAACTTACTGAACTATATCATGCCACTACAGGGAATCTACTTTGGATTCACATTTCAAGGACAGATCAGTACACAGATGCTATACATTGGCTATGGACAGGATAACTTTTAATAGTTTCCTCAAAACTTGCACGTATTTGCAGATCTGTACTTAGTCCCACAAAGGCAGATAGCTTGTATAAAACACTGTTTGCTGAAAATAGTATTGCTTTTTCTACGTGGGCCTAATACACAGAGTTGCATGCAATAAGTTTTGTATCACACAGGAAAAGGCTATTTTCTTTAGTGAACATCTTCTATTCCACCTCCAGTACTACTGTTACTTCAAGAGTTGCTAAGAAGAAATATAGCATATATTATACACGAGTACTTGTTGATGCGCTTGGATAATTTTATATTGCAACTTATATTTTACTGTTGTAAACACCTCTGCTCTCATTTGCATTACTCTTTCCAGTTCCTCTCTACAAGTGAAAAGCTAAGTTCTTATTTGCATCAGGTAAGAATTACTTTTGGGGTAAAAGCATTGATTTAAACCCCACTAATCCCTTATCCCAGAGTTTAGAAATGAGAAGTTTAAACGTACTACACAGTAACACAGTAATGAAACCTTTCCACTATCAATATTGCAAATCTGTAAGATATTTCCTGTGCAAAGATTTCACTAGTTATCATATCATTTTGCATGTAAACTGAGAACTGCTTAACAACATCTAGCAGTTGGTATTAAAAGCCATAAACATATCATTCCCAGCATCTTCTCAGTTCTCAGAATAGAGAACAACTGACTAAGGGCAGTCTCATCTCTGATGGATGAAGTCTCCTTTGTTAAGGATCTCTTCCAAAACCATCAACTTTTCTCTTTCTCCATTGCAATGCATTGAATTTCTCATCTCTCCTAATCATTAATCATTAATCATCTTCCACGGTGTGACACTTTAAGTAGATGGTTAGGAAATAGTAATGCATTCACATACATAAAAGAAGAGGGACTGAGAAAAAAACTGTGTGGAAAAAAGCATATTTCAACTCCTGTATTATTCACAGTGAACAAGCTTTGAGATGGAGATTCTGTCTTTCCCTTTTCCTCTCTGTTGATGTACAGCACTCTGTCAAATGACATGGAAGTTGATAGGTAAGATATCTATTTTATCACTTAGCTGTACGTCTTATAACAGTCTGTGTACATCTTATAACAGTCTGTGTCTTACCTTTAATATCTTCACTTTATATTTCAAGGCATGGTGAGTTACCATACCTCCTGTGTCACTATGACAGCACTGGCTTACAATCGCACTCAATTTCATATCAGAAACATCTTGGTAATATCAGATTATTTAAGTCAAGTCTTCCTTAGGCACGAACTGCTTCTGCTTTCATTTTGCTTCAGCTTCTTGATGCAGATAGCAATAACCCTGAACTAAAGAAGCACGCAACAAATGAGTCAAACAAGTTCATCAAGGTTTAACAACAAGGCTCAGGCTTTTCACTTGACTACAGTTGTTGCTCTGTGCGTCTCAGGTATGAAAGCATGAATAAACAGCGAGAAAGGACATTTGGTGTAGAAAAAATATGAACATACCCCTCGTTTTCACTGAAAGACACCTGGGTAAGTGAAAACAAATGATGGAAATCTATCTCCCACCAACATGTAGTCTCTCAGGTGCTAAACTAGCTAGTGAAAGTAAATTATTGATGTCAGGACTATGCTATACTGAGAATATGTCAAATGTTGAATACAACTTTTAATATTTTCCTTTCTGTCACAGTTCAATCCTGGCTCATCTATAGTAGCAAAAACTCTTGTTACAGTTAAATAAAAATTGTGGTGTATCGTTTTTCATTGTTTTTCCTGTAAAAGTTCTATCACATTTATATGCCTGAGAGAGCTTTCTTCATGTGTTGATTTTTTCATAAACTTCGGTCACTGCAGTAAAATCTGAACATATTCTAAAACACTGTGCACAATGACCCAGTTCACTTGCTCAGTGGTCAATGCGATTATCAACAAATGTTCAGCCAAGAAAAACACTTCCATCCTTTCCAGCTTATATGTCACTGAGATCCAACAAGAACTATATAAAATAAAGTACATAACCATTCAGTAAGACCTTTTTCCTGTTTTGCTCCTCTAACACAGCAGAAATAGTGTGGCCAAGTAAAGACGTTCACTGATCAGATTTTTTTTTTCTACCAGGTGCTCTTCAGTAATTTCTTGGCTTGCCTATGGCACTGCTGTGGTCTCCCACTCAAGTGCTAGCCAATCCCTAATGGTTTAGCTTTAGAGAGCAGGACAAAGAAGATTAATTATTATAGCATGGTTCCAGGCATTAGTAAGGAGCATTAGTATGGAGCACTATTTTCCTCCATATGAACGTACCCATATTTCACCTGTTGATAATTTCTGTGTGTCAATGCTTTCTATGATTAGAAAAGGGCTCCCCAACTTCTACTTTTCAAATGTAGCAGATTTTTAACTTGTGCATATGTTATTACCCACACTATATCAAAGCTTAAAAGTCCTGGTTAAATACTGTGCATTGTTTCTCAGGATTGTGGTCTGGTTTTATAATACTACTTCGAAAAGAAGATGCTAATTTAGCGTTTTTATCTATAAATTCTTATATATGCAAGGAAGTGTATTCATGCGAGTTACTTTAGTAGAATTGAGTTAAAGACCACAAGATCTTGCCCTGCCCCCCTCACCACAAAGATTAATTTCACTGAATGAAGGGCTGAAAAAACTGTACCACATACATCCCTGCAAGCCAGCAGTGCAAGACAGTCATTTAAAATAAAAAGGTCAGTGAAAACCCAGTGTGGCAGTTGGTTCAGGTCACTGACTGCTGTCCTTTTCTCTCCAGCTCTAAGGCCCAGCATGCACACATACACTTGGCTATTCAGTGAACCTAGATTCTGATGAACGTGTCCTTCAAACTCAGTTCTCAAAAAATCTTTCAGAGTAGGAAAAATAACACTGTTCTCCTACAGTCCTGTACTGAACCTTTGGATCCAGGGAAGAAGGAAATAAGGTTTTGTCTCAGTATCACAAGCAGTGTCACAAGTATTAGTGTGGGAGTCCAAGAAATGAAAGAATAGTAACATCAGTACCCGTACCTTCACTTACCTATCTACAGCCAGTCATTTAGAAACTTCACTATATTTTCCAACAATATCACATATTTCATCATGATTTAAAAACTACAACCATGTAACTTTATTATGTGCCTACACTCTGCCCAGGTTTTTAAGACCCATCTGGATTAAGTCTTTAGTAACTTTGCCTTATAGCTAGTTTTACAATTGACCCTCCTTTGCACTGGAGGCCTCCTGAGGTCCCTTCCAGCTTGAGGTATCCTGTGAATGCAGCACACAAACATACACAAACACACAGGACAATCTCCTCACCAAATTCCACTTTTATAAATTGTTAGAATTTATTATGTCGTAACTCTACTGAGTTTTCAATAACCCAAACATTTGTCATATAAACACAGATATTGCTTTGAATGCAAACCCAAAACTACTGGTTTACTAGTCGCATGTTAACTTCAAAAAGTATCTTTGTCTGACAATGACACTGACAGAGAGAGACAAACTATTGCATAATATGGCAAGGGGCAATGGCTTTAATCTAATTGAGGGTAGATTTAGACTAGATATTAGGAAGTTCTTCACTATGAGGGTGCTAACACTGGCACAGATTGCCCAGAGAAGCTGCGGCTGCCCCATCCCTGGCAGCGTCCAAGGTCAGGCTGGATGGGGCCTTGAGCAACCTGCTCTAGTGGAAGGTGTCTCTGCCCATGGTCAGAAGGTTGGAACTAGATGATTGTTTAAGCCCCCTTCCAACCCAAATCATTCTATGAGTCTATAATCTTTTGCCCAGTTCCCTCACTTCTTTTCCCAAGCAAGACATAAAATCCTGGTAACACAATTATTTATAATCTGCCTCATCCATTGGCTAGGCATCTAATCCAAATAAAATAGAAAAACCCTTTTCTAGAGTACTAGGGAAATCTGTAGTGATTATCTCAGAGCAGATAGTTATGCTGTGTCCCTGGACTTAAGTACCACGAACACTATACTGAAGACATGCAGGTTCTTTAGCTACTGTGAAACAAGAACAATAAAATGACCCGTCCTTACTGTAAAAGTTTTAAAACCTATTTTATTAATAAAGAAGATGTAGCCACACAGTGAAAAAGAATCAAGCTAAAGTTTCTAGGGTATCAGAGCAGGCTTGCAGCACTAAATGTTCTGGAAAAAGCAAATTTTTTCAATTGGCCTCAATGAACATCAACATGTAGGGAATAATCAGTGGCTGAGCTCTCACAATTCATCTTTTATAGGCATACTTGAGGGACAAATGCATAAAAGTATTATTCACTAATCCATTTTCACATTCATTAATGCCAAACCCAGAGGTTTTCAGTGACCTTCTTGCTCTGTTCAGGGTTGTCACTAATGGAGCTACCACAGCCTGGTCCTCCCAACACTCATGGCTCACTTCTTCCATGCTAATGTATGTACATTATGTATGGATGTAATGTATGATTATTTGAGAGCAAAAAGACTACATCCACACCTAAGCTCCACTGCTCCCTACTTTCTATTCCTTCTCATATCACAGAAGGGGTAGGTAAGTCATTCTAGCTTGAGTATGAAAACGGGAGTAGCACATTCCCAGAAACAGATCCTAACATCTATTACGTGCAACAACATGTCTGAGAACAAGGTTTATTCCAGGCTTTGCTACTGAACTTAGCTTTGTTACTGAACTTATGAGCATTAGGAAGTCAATGCACTGTCACCCAGAAGCTTCATTTCTCTAAACTTTCAGCTAGATTGTCACACTATAGAGGTTTAGAAAAACAAGGGATAACAGTGAAGACAAGGAATTTGGATTCTTAAGCCAAAAAAAGAGAAGACTGAAAGGAAAAATCCTAACAGTCTTTAAAAAGATACTCTGCTGCCTCCTAAACTAGTTCATCTTATGGTCTGACCTCGCTGTTATACAGATTCTCCTCCCTCTGGCTAATATAACTTTCACTTGCTGGCATTTAAACCCAGTACTTCTTATCTGGTATGTCAAGAACATGAAGAAGAAATTATTCCCTTCCTCTTTGTTTCACAGTACTCACTAACTTTTATTACTGGATGTAGAAAATATATAATAATACTGCATGGATTTTGGAGTGCATTTTGGAGTTTCAGTTAAAGTTGACTAGCACTATGGAAAATTTTTAATATATCAGTTGCCTAGGGTGGAACTCATCACCATTTGAGGCAAATACCCCAGGCTTTCTTTATAGTCAATTAAGTCTTGGCCATGATCAAAGTCTAAAACAAGTCATAAAAGGCCCCATTTCTTTTCAGTAGCTACTTGATGAGCTTAGAACTGTTTCAGCTATGAATACATATATAAGAAACATAGACACTAGAAAAATTTCATTTGAATGGATGCTCCAGATGCCATCTAGTCCAGCTACCTGCTCGAAGCAGATCAGGTCACTCAGAGATGTGCAAAGTCAATTCCTGTTACCTCCGAGGATGGATATTCCACAAACTTGGACAATCTGTTCCAGCATTTAACCACCCTCACAGTAACAAAATATGTTTCTCGGTATCTCATCAGAATTTCCTATTTTCCTACTTGCTACCATTAAAGACATTAAAAATCAGCTGAGATCAGACCCCTAATGCAATTAACAAGCTACTCTTTTATAATATTGTGCTTGTGCTCACTTTATTCAATGGTCTTTGAAGCATGCAAAGAGTTTTCAAAACTATGTTGTTGCAAGATGATTTCAAACATCAGTAAGACAGGAAGTAAGAAAAGGCTAGGAAAAAAGGTTAGAGAAAAAGCTCAACAATAGTCAGTATTTCTGGAAAAACAAAGTAATGAGAATCCTCCCATCAGATGCCAAGCATAGAAGTTAAGAGACTCCTCCGTAAGACAGCTTTTGGCTCTCTGTTCAAAATCAAAGAACAAAGAAATACAAGCAAAATCAACTAGAAAGCCCACTGTTAATTTGGATGAGGTCCATCGATACTTGGAAAGACTAAGTAAAGGGAAATCAGAGATGTTACTATGAGAACTAAAGAAAATGTAAGAAATGAGTGCCTCAGAAATGACTGCTTCCCAGCAACTCCTGGGTAAAATCTATGCATTGATAATAGACTAAGCTCATCTGCCTGCTTATAATTCAGGAAAGATTCATGTGTTGTTATCAGTGCAGCAGAATTTGAATAATAAATTTTGGCGGAGACCATCATTTGCACTTTCTGTTTGGTAAGAAGGGCATTGTAACAGATGTTTTTCTCACCAAAAGCAGCTGGCTGGTGATATTTTTCAATTAATGATACTACACTATGAATAGATTACTGCATGTAGATATGAAAACAATGACAATTAGTGAAAGAAATTAAGCAATTAACAAAGTAGGTTTTGGTTTCTGTTTAATTGCAAGGTAAGGAAAGTCAGAGATGCAATAACTCCCTTCTGGACACATTGAAATTTGTATGCTGAAGGCTCTCAAAACAATCCAAGACAGAGTGAGTAAATGGATATAGAAAAAGCAAGAATTAGGGAAATGTAGAGACAGAGATTAAAGATGCAAACGACTTACAGCAGCATTGAGAAAATCTAAGGGGATTTTGCTTTCTAAATAAGCATGTAATTTTGCACTGAATCCTTAACAGAACAGGGATTTGAATTATTTAGAACTGAAATGCTGTCATTTTATATCTTTACATTGTACATGCAATTACATGTAAATTACATGTAATTAAATTACAGCTGTGTAATTCTGCATTTAGTTGAACGTTAAAGTAAAGTTTTTTGGGTTTACCCTTTTGGAAGAAGAGATGACACAAAGAGGAAAACAGCCTCATGTTAAAGAACACTTTACTGTAGTGATGCTTGTCTGGATCAAACTGCTGAACTCCATTCTGTATTTTAACTTGCATTTCATGCTAGCTGTAGAAAACATAACCTAATGCAGGTTCATAAAAGGTGAGATCTATATTAATTAGTCTTCAGTCTCTAAGTACTCCTCTACAGGAAAATGAGAACCAAATCAAATAGCTGAAATAACTGTACCTCTGTGCATGTGTATCAGCAGAGATGCCATTTTTAACCACATCACTGAGTCACAGAATATTGCCGATTCTTCTCAGAAACAAATAAAAATATCAAATAACAGAAAGAAGTAACACAAAGAATAAACGATGAATATGACCCAGGAAAAAGATGACCTGCTTTGCATATATGCGTTTTAATAACCAATATGATAATTGATAATCTGCGCTATGCACCTTGCTATGAAAACCTGAATGTGAATGTCAGCTGGTACAAATGAGACTCTCCGTAGAGCTAAGGTTTTCCTTCTTTCTGTCTCATGCCATCCTGCTCTGCACTGTGTTCCTTTTCCAGGTAATAAGGAGACGAGCACATTTAGATACTGCCCATGTACAGCAAAATGTCAAGAGTTAACACCCCAAGGACTCACACCTTGCAGAAACACAGGCTCCTCTTTCTTAAAGATTATATAATAGACCTCTCTGGCTATGCTTTACATCCTTCACACATTTATTGTTCCACTCTCTTGCCATGGATCAGAAGTTGATGAAATCTTCCTTTCAGTGCATTGAGGGCCAGGGATGTTGAAATACTGATATTTCTGTATCGGTCCCACTCTTCTTCATTTTTTTACAAAACCATATTCTTGCAGTTGGTGAAACCAGGATTAATTTGTCTGAAGATTAAGATGACTTCTCAGTACCACACTCTCTACATCCCTCTCCTAAGACCTTAAAAATAGAAACAATACCTTTGTTGTGTTTCAGCCTGATCAGGAGCCACAGCCTGATCAGTAATTAGCTATGTAATAAAGAAAGAGAGTCCCAGCAAAGAGTGTGGAAGCACAAAACTGCTGTAAAAGAGCAGTCAGGTTGTACACTTGCATATTAGTGTCTAACAGAATGTGTTCTCAATGGACAGTTTTATATGGTATGAGAATGAAAAGTGCAGAGAAGGACAAGCTCTAGTCAAAAATCTATAACCCCACTTGGAGACACACTAATCAGGAGTCTTCAGCAAAAGATTTTCCCTCAGAACACACTAAATTGTCATTAAAAAAGCAGCGGGGGAATGTTTAAACATCATTGAAAAGCTGAGGGGATGCTTCGGTCATCAAACCCCTCCCTCCCAGCCCCATTTCTTTTCCTCTCTTCTCCCTCTGCATTTACAGTTGTGTGGATGGCCATCTCTTGGCAACTGAAGCCTGAAGATAGACAGCCAGCAAGTGATGTCCTTTGTGACATAGAGGATCAAGACAAAACCAGGGAAAAAAACTGAGGAATCAGTGACATGGAGCAGGCTGCAGACACAGCAAGAGCTATGAAGATGCTTCTGGCACACTTCAGAATTGAGGCTGTGCAAACACTTCTTACGGAGCCTTGGCCTGGGGAAGCCACTACAATGCCCCAGAGTTCTCTGGGAAAGCAGCTACAAGGCCTCAGGGTTTTCTGCGAAAGCACAGAGGAGACAGCCATGGACAGGAAACCCCTCATGTTAACGCTTTAAGCTGTGACTTTCTATAAATGCATAATAGTATTTCCACACAGGCCAAGAAAGCAGTGTGTGGGCTTTCTGTTCTGCTCACTGGAAAAGAGCATGAAAGAACCATTTGTGGAATAATATGGAAACCCCCAAAACTTTTCTTCCTGGCATCTGCAAAGTGAAAGATGAAAAAAAACACTTTACTATCCTAGAAATGCACACACTTTTTCTTCAGAACTTGAAAGGCACATATAATTTTAAAAAAATGTATAAAAATTCCATTGGGGATTGTGTTTATTATAGTATTCTTCACACCTCATTCTACTACAGTTTATCTGCTACTTGCTCTGCAACCACTAAGGAGCTCTGTTTTCCGGCTAATCTCTCAGTAACTAAATGATGGTCTGTGCAAGCACAGAAGAGTCTGACTACTGAGGAAAACAGAATAGGAAAATAATTCAAAACTCCAGTTTTGTTTCTTCTGTCTCCGGATCTGCACGCTATCAACTTCACTCAATTTACACTTCTGTGTGTCTTCCTTTATCTAGTCATTATATTGGTTTTATATGACAATTAACAAACTCAGGTTTTCTGGGATTTTTGAAAAGCAAAAGGAATGATATTTCTATGAGTTTTATGATATATTCCTCACGTGACTGTGAAATATTTTTTTTCCTACTTACAGCATAGGGATAATATCATTTTCCCAAACACATGGTGTTGCAGATCTCACATAGCTTCAAAAACATCAAAATATAAGCCAATAATACTCTGAAGTAATTACTCTTTATACTACATTCCAGAGCAATACTTGGTATAATCAGTGTCTTCCTTTTACACACCTTACGTATTCTTCCCACAGGATAGTATAGAGAGGTATCATCATTCAAAGGGAAAACTCAGCTTAACCCAGAACACCTAAAAACTTTCAAGCAAAAAACACTGGGAAGTTCCTTAAACTGAAAATGGAGAATTATTATGAATAACTGAACACAGCCCATTTTATAGTCAGATTAAACTAATCGTTACATAAATAGTTTTGACATTTATACATTCACCAAGGTGATTCAATGTATTAAGATGTCAGCAAGGATGTAATTTTTAAAAAAAGCTATAGTTTGACTTACCGGGAAGTACAGAAGAAGTGATCCAAAAAGAATGGTTTCCAGCAGCACCAGCCCTGAAGCCCTGATACTCTGAAAGACAAAGAACAATACAGAACATTAGAAAATTACTCTTTGTGTCACATTTACATGCTGGGTTCTTTGCAGAAGGCACCTTCACTCCTGTCAGTATAACTCTTCCACAGTACTGCTTACTAAAGCGCAGTATTAAGCTGTCTGTCATAACGGCATGCTCCACGTTCTTTAATTCACAGGCCCATTACAAAGGTTGTGTTTTACAAAATCCAATTTAAAAAATCATTCTTTCCTATGTTAGATACTATTCAACACACATTACCTGGATACCTTTTGAAACTGCTAAAATTGCTCTCAAGTGTGAAGAATTATGGATCGTGGGAATTACAGATACAAATTTGACTTTAGAATTTGTTCCGTACTATTTAAATTTCAAGAACTCCTTTGAACATTTTGACTTATTTAATATTAATGACTAGGCTTCTACAATACATATGAATAATCCACAATTTTAATGAATACAGAGTGTGCTCTTAGATTGAAAGCACCCTTTATTCTTCCTGAAATTTTGTACAAAGATGTTGATTCAGACATTAACTTGTCAGGCTTGTAAAATACCAGTGCCATTTCCTCACTGACTTCTAATTCAGTCACTCCATCACTGTTTTCTTACATTTTGAAATTTCAAAAAGTCAATTCTTTTTCCTAATACAAAATATATTCCAATAAGATTGATGACTTACGTACAGTGCATCTGCACCTTAAAGACAAAGCATCAACACTGCTTCCCATTTCTTTAACCATCTCATTCCCCTAAGATACCATTTCATACACTGCTCTGGAAAAACACAGTTCTTTCCTGGCTGCAGGCAATACAGGCAGATAGGACAGCAGAAACAGCTTCGCCAAGAATCTTTTGAAAAATCCCTTTCCTTCGCATCACAAATTCCTCTTGTGTGCTGAAACTAATGGTCAGTGGTAATCTCTCTAATGGTTTTAGATAGGAGTAGTTTATCTTTCAGAACTAAGGCAATCACTAGAAATATAAATTATCTATCAGAATGGATTTGCAGACAAACTTTTGGTGCCCTGGGGTCCAGTTTCTGCTTGCTGGTAGAATTTTCAAGATAAAATTCAGTGTTTCAGTGAATCCAGAAGCTTACTCAGGTTTCCTTTTCATCATGATTTTGTTTTAACTAGTCACTTTTAAAGAATCTAAAGTACTGAACATAGGTTGAAAGACACGGAGAAAATTCTTAGGAAGCCTTTTTAATACGAGACAGTTATGGAGCTACCTAATTTCCAGTGATGGTGAAATTTGCAGCAATGGATGTCCAAAACATGTATCAGCAGAGATGCCACCAATATCCTACATAAGTGCTCACCTCATAAATTATGAGAAGTTACTCCCAATGGGTATTCACATCAAAGCTCCTGCTTTAAGGAAAACACTAAAATAACAAATCCAGGACCGTTTTAGTGCTACTGTCGCTGTATTAGTCACAATTTAAGCCTAGAGTGAGGATTATGAATGGTCTTCCACTCATCTTAAGATTATAACGGATGGCTGCATCAAACAGTTGTGGTCAATGGCTCAAAGTCCAGCTGGAGACCAGTAATGAGTGGTGTCCCTCAGGGATCGGTGTTGGGATCAGTCTTGTTTAACATCTTTGTCGGTGACATGGACAGTGGGATTGAGTGTGCCCTCAGCAAGTTTGCCGATGACAACAAACTGTGTGGTTTGGTTGATATGCTCGAGGGAAGGAATGCCATCCAGAGGGACCTTGACACACTTGTGAGGTGGGCTGATGCCAACCTGATGAAGTTTAACCATGACAAGTGCAAGGTCCTACACCTGGGTGGGAGCAATTCCAGGCACAGCTCCAGGTTGGGCAGAGAAGAGATTCAGAGCAGCCCTGTGGAGAAGGACTTGGGGGTGTTGGTCGATGAGAAAATGAACATGAGCTGGCTTCAGTGTGCGATCACAGCCCAGAAAGCCAACGGTATCCTGGGCTGCATCAAAAGGAGTGTGACCAGCAGGTGGAGGGAGGTGATCCTGACCCTCTACTCTGCTCTAGTGAGACCTCACTTGGAGTATCGTGTGCAGTTCTGGTGTCCTCAACATCAAAAGGACATGGAACTGTTGGAACAAGTCCAGAGGAGGGCCATGAGGATGACCGGGGAACTGGAGCACCTCCTGTATGAAGATAGGATGAGAAGGTTGGGGCTGCTCAGCCTGGAGAAGAGAAGTCTGCGTGGAGACCTCATAGCAGCCTTCCAGTATCTGAAGGGGGTGTATAAGGATGCTGAGGAGGGACTCTTCCTTAGGGACTGTAGTGAGAGGACAAGGGGTAATGGGTTCAAACTTAAACAGGGGAAGTTCAGGTTAGATATAAGGAAGAAGCTCTCTACTGTGAGGGTGGTGAGGCACTGGAATGGGTTGCTCAGGGAAGTTGTGAATGCTCCATCATTGGCGGTGTTGAAGGCCAGGTTGGACAGAACCTTGGGTGACATGGTTTAGTGTGAGGTGTCCCTGCCCATGGCAGGGGGGCTGGAACTTGATGATCTTAAGTTCCTTTCCAACCCTAACTATTCTATGGCCCTCTGATTGTATAATGGCACCTTTTTGTTTCAACCACTGCAAGATATTTCCACAAAAATCTTGGGACCACAACTCATTTCCTTATTTTTTGACCAGAATTGTTCATGCTTTCGAGAATCATTATTATGGCTCCTCTTTTCTAGACTTTTCCAATACTTACACTTTTCCTTGTGGATCTTAACCTTAGACTTTCACATTGAGAGTTTCATATTAAGGACTGCAAAACTGTACTGTCTCCTCTCTCTAAAACTGAACCCTGAAACAAGATATATATATTTTTAGCAAAATTTGTATGGAAATTATATAATTCCATGAAATTTTCCTTAATGAATACTGACCAAGAAGTGCAGGCTATATTTACAATGAGTTCCTACAGTGCAAGGCACTGGTTTCAAGAACGCAAATTTAAATTGTTTGGGTTTTCTTTTTTTCCTATTATGATGTTGGGTAAAGCATAAACATAATCTCAGCGAAAAGCTGGGAAACTGATAACTGAAATGCCAGGGTCAGATTTTTAGGTTCAAGTGATCCCATTGTTCAATGACATAGCAAATTCAACTGAGTCATTACTTTACATAATTTGTTTCTGTCACTTGGATAGACAGGCAGCCTTACCCACTTGTCTGCTACTGTAAAGATGGTCCAGCACTTCTGTACTATATTTCCCCATGCAATAGCCCTTTTCCATTTCACATGTAGAAGGATGCTCCAGAGACATTCACAAAGCATTTATATCAACAGACAAAAAATTGCCCCAAACACATTTATTACATATTTGTGAGACAGTCATTTGCTATAAGCATCCCTAAACAACAAAGGCCCAAAGGGATGATACTATCTGCCATGGCTGCTGTAATAAGATTGTTAATGCACCCATATTTCTGTATTCAGATGCATTCAACTTTTTCAAATGGCACTTTAAAACCAATACATATAGACAACTGCTCAGAACTGCTTTCTGCAGACACCTCTGATCTAGTCTAAAAGCAAAAAGCTGGAAGTAAATGTTTAGATGCCAGTTATGAAGTTATTAAATGGAATACTTCCAGGTTACTTTAATTAAGAAGTGACTAGACTCCCAATTATTTTACAACTTAAATGTTTGAAGTTATGGATCATGGACACTGCTTGGACATGCATAATAGAAAGTGCAAACATTTTTATACATTATAAATGCAGCATGAGTTGTTTCACATTTCTAATGCACATATAAATTTAGCCCCAAGCGAGATGCAGATTTTGTGTGCATCATACGAAAAAAAAAGCTCAGAAAGCTTAGAAAAAGTTAAAATCTGCCTCTGATAGCACAGATTTCACACTGTATGATGTCAAGTTCCCGGCACTATAGGACCATGTCCACAAGACTCCTTTTGTGACCCCAACTCTGCCATAACTAGGACCTCCACTGTCTTTTGAGACAGTTTTTCTTCGCAGCATCTTTGTAAGACAACGAATGGCACATTACACATTGGGAATTAATGCAGAAGGGTCTGCCCAACACCATACGCAATACTGGCAGAGGTCACTGAACTCACATCTGTCACGATTGATCAATACTCAAACCACTGAACAATCTTTTTTTTTTCTTATTTTGTACAATGTATCTGTAAATGCCATAATAGCCAAGAACATAGCTGAAATCGACATCATAAGGAGAACATGGAAATGATTTTAAAAAGCTGGTCTTTAATCAGCTTTTGTGTGAACACACCTTTCTAAACAGTCCTTCGCATCCTGATCAGTCACAGAATCATTGAGTCATAGAATAGTTAGGGTTGGAAAGGACCTTAAGATCACCAAGTTCCGACCCCCCTGCCACGGGCAGGGACACCTTACACTAAACCATGTCACCCAAGGCTCTGTCCAACCTGGCTTTCAACAGTGCCGGAGATGGAGCATTCACAACTTCCCTGGGCAGCCCATTCCAGTGTCTCACCACCCTTACAGTAAAGAACTTCCTTCTTATATCCAATCTAAGTCTTCCATATCAATATTTTTCTGGGCAGTGTAATTGTAATATGACCTGCAGTGGCAAAGAACTTCAGTGTTCCCAGCTCTTCTTCCAAAACAATTTATTAACCTATGATTTTCTTGTTACCTGTGTTCTGGTATAAACCATTCTCTATGAATTCTGCCTATGCACTTCAGTTTCCTGCCATAAAAGAAGTGTGGCTTAGAGAGCAACACTAGAATTCAAAATGAGCTTTAATCCATTTTTTGAGTGTGTCTTCGATATCTGAAGAATGGGGTTTTAACCCAACATTTATATATACCATAGATGCTCTTAAGAGGATTTTCAGCAAACGGAGTAGACATTCTGGCAGAGGTGAATGCCATCCACCGTGCTGAAGAAAAGCACAAAACTTCAAATGAGAAATATCACAACCAAAGAACTACTTTTGTGTAAGTGTAGAGAAAAAACAGAAAAAAAGGATGGCAACAGAAGTATCATAAATCTCCCAAACTTCATTTTTTGAAACTCTGATTTTAAACTTCCTCTGCTGCAAAGGTATTTTAATATCAAAAAAAGTAACATAAAACTTTTCATTTAGAGAAAATGCTTATGCCAACTGAAAAAATATATGCGACTTTTTTTCTTCCAATAACCCCGTGACAGCCCAAGAAGTATGGTCCAAGAAGTAAAGTTTTCATCCAGCACTGAAGCTTTAATAACAGGGAAGAGCTAAAGAGGAGAAAATGAAAAGTAAAGCAGGATGTTTTTTAATTAATTTATTAAAGACATTCTATGTCAGGTAAACAGTATTGTCAGCAGTCTCTGAGCACCAATTTCTCCACCAAAAGTTGAATCCTCCATTGTACAGACTTTGCAAACACAGGCCTCTAAGGCATTGCTGAGGGCAGCATCGCAAATGTTTGATTTTATGGGAATGTGCAACATACACAGCAGTGAATATGCCCACATATCTCAGGGGAGAAGCCTTTGCTCTTTTATGAAAACAAATGAAAGAATGGGAATAAATGATAACCTAAAGCCTCCACCAACTGGTGTCCTCCTAAACTGTCTGTGAGGTTAAAATTCTTCAATGGAATCCACAGAAATGAAGGTATTTTTGGAAATAGCCCTGAAACGCCATGCAGTGGAGTTTTCTTCCACTTACATGTAACATTTGCTCAATTCCTTTTTCTCTTCCTTAACAGCTGCTTGGGGTTTTTTGCATCTGCCTTGCTTCCTGGCATTTATTTTGGTTTTTGCTCATTTATTTCTGGCTGTACATCTTGTGTACAGTTTGTTTATTGCCACTTTGTCTGTGTGCTCATTTCCTTTTTGGGATTTTATTTCTATGTTTACTTATTTGTGTCAGTAAAACTGTCCTTTCTGGTCTTCCTTGTCTCACTTCATGGTTACATATTGCTGACACTTAAGTGACACCGCAATTTATTTTGCTTCAAGTTTCATGCTAACTTTTACACTTAGCTTAGCTACCTCTACCATGTATTTTCCACATTCTCTAGGTTTGTTTGCTTTTTAATTAACTGAGACCTTGGTTAAAACAACATTATAATGTTGATGATGATGTCCAAGAAGGAAAAATAAGTATTGGAACTAAGCATCAGTTTAAATCTAGCCCTTATCCAGGAACACTGGAATCAAACCAAAGAGAAGGAATTTAAACAGTACTGTATGTATTATATTAAAGATCAAGGCCAGCTATGTACTGGTCTCTACCACTTTCTGAGAGATAGACGAAGTAACACCGCTCAGCTTAGTAAAATGGTAACTACTGAGAAAAGTAAAAGAACAATTAGCTGACTTAAAGCAACACTATTCACTAAAATGGATTAAAATGATGTCAAGGAAAGTCACCAGAAAAATCTTATAATTAGAAGTTTCTTGTTCTAATCTACTTTATCCAAAGAAAGTAAGGAAGGAAAGTTCCAAGTCTTGATATTCTCCAGGCTGGCCTAATAAAGGGAATATGGACATTACAAATAACTAGTCATGGGCTGATAAAAGACTGAGATGCCTTTTTCTTTCCAGTTATCAAGCATGCTTTGTATCTAACAAACAGACACCCTAATAACCACAATGTGCATAATAAAATCTAACTAGTCTCTCCTGCCCCTTAACTTCCTCTTTGACATCCTATCGAAGCTTAGCTCCCTTTAAGCTTTACCAGTACGTTTTATGCTCTAGTCCCCACTAGTAGTCATTCACTGAACCCTCTCTGTTTTTTCCACATTCTTTTTGAACCACGGAGCTCAAATATGGACCCAGTATTTCAGAAGCAGCCTCACTAGAACTGAGTAGAGATGAAAAACAGCTTTTCTCTATCTGCTGGCCATCCTCCTGATGCCCAGTATATGATTTCCTGGACTGTGGCAGAGCTCACTGTTGACTCATATTAGGCCTGATTTCACTGAAACTTCTTCAGCCAGGCAACTCAGGACATTTGATTAATGGAAAGATCAGGATAAAATAAAGACTCAGACATACAACATATGAGCAGCCTTTGTTAAGACGACAGTATCAAGGCAAGGGGTCTTCACTGAGCTTCTTCATCCATCTCATTCCAAGGCTGTGTTTTAGCCAGTGTTTTTTATCTATCTGACTACTGGTTCCAGTTTTGGATCTGAGGGAGCACAAAACTGGAATTTCATTCTCTATTTGTGGTATTACCTTCAGATAGTCCAAAAAGAAACTGGCCAAAAAAAGAGGGCAGCTCCTGGAGAAAAGCGGAAATGGTGAAGAGCTGAGGAGCAAGCACATGCATTCTAACTCTCAGATGTCACTGGAGAAGAATGGGTGAAGACAGATCATGTTTACATCACAACACTTCAAAAGCAGGATTTCAGTGTTGATGCCCTGTTTGGTTTACTACTGAGACTTTCTCTGCGCTACAAAGGAGCTATTCATCAGCTCCATGCATGTGATGGACATCTATTGCACACTGCCTATGAAACTACTGAGTGGGTGAGGAGTTCCTAGGTAGGGCAGGCCAAATATCCCCCATCTTACCTTCTGTTTCCCCTTACCAATTGCCTTAGCAGAGCAATTGACTTGACTAGGCCTGCAAAAAATACTGTTTGCAAAGGGCTGCAGGTTTCTGCAAATGACTTGGGATTTGCTCAGCCTTCAGTCTATTCCTATGCACGGTTTTTCTGAAGTCCATTTAACTTTTCACCTGGTCTTGTCCCATATAACTTTTCCCAACTACAAACACATCGTTATTTTTTTCAGTGAAGTAGCTGCATGGATAAACTATAGTGCTAATTTTCAGAAATTTTATTTCACTTGAAGTTGACCTTTAAAAAAATAGAATACAGAAATCCTTCTTTCTGTCCCTGAGATTGAGCTACAGTGAGCAAGATGTTGGCTACTTGGTTAAGAGACAAAAGCTGGACCCACCAGTTCCCAGGTTTACTGATGATATTTAGAGAAGAAAAGAGTGAAAACTGCATTTCACTGCTCACACCTGGATGAGAATTAGTAGGAACTAAAGAACTGGCATAAAAACAACTGGAAGGATACCTCTGAATGGTGGTGTCACAATTTTTCTCTTATTTTCTCAATAATAAATTCAAGCCCTTATTAGGACTCCTACCCAGGAAATGGGAAAATTCAAATGCCATCACAAGGCTATGCTTTCATTTTATTGTTGTTGGTTGACGCATGAAATTCAAGCAACTCATTTCCCAGCTCACTGCAGGAAACACTCTTGACTTCAAGCGAGAAAGGGCTGTACCTCTTTTGAAAATTTCTCTGTAAAATAATCAAGATGAAATTCTGTGTCCTGTTCAACCTCTTACCATACTGACAAATACTTTTAATGATAATTGTTCTATTTGAATAATAGCCTCCTAATAGAATATGGATTGCAAATACAGTAAATTTCATAGCAAAGGCCAATTTTCCAAAGATAGACCTACAGTTATGTGCTGCCGCTTAAGCCATGCTGGCAAACTGACAGAAATTTCTGGCATTTGCAGGTTTGGTGCAGTATTCCTAAACCAAATAAATATAATCCTCTTGGGTTTTCTTCATTTCTCTTTAAAGAATACTAACACAAAGGTCATTTTTTTTGTAACTAGTTATAGCTGAATTCAAATAAAATATAACTATTAAATTTACTTTATACTTGAAAAAATCAGGAAAAGCAAAGGGCAAGCAGCCATCAATCATAAATCAATTTCATTCAAAGTGCACAAGATGTCAGGGAACCAAGAAAACCCCAAATACTTTACTTTTCCACTCATGTGGCCCTTGATCCTTTCTGTTATACAAGTAATGAAATATCGTTATGATATACCATGATGAAGATAAGGTGTTACGCATTTTGAAACACGGGTCCTGCTGCATATAAGCTGCACTACACCACCTACAAGACAGATATTTGAAAAAAACAGTATTTTTTTATGAACAACCCCGCAGTGAAAATTGTTAATATCCCAGGGACATCTTTTCTTATAAAAACAGGAATTTGTTCCCTGGGGACATACTGCTTACATCAAGATACCTGGTTCTCATCAAACAGTAGTGAATATGTAGACAAAGGAAAATCAGTAATGAGGTAAATAATGCCGAAGTTCAGTTTCAGTCTGTTTACATCCTTATGGTTAATTTAAAAACTGAACACGTAAAATTATTATCATCAAAATTCTGGATCATTTACAGTTCCTGTTTCACTAGATTATGTATTCAATTAATGCAGAAATGGTCTTCAAGAATAAAATGCACTTTCGTATTGATAGTTGTTTAACCAGCGAGAGACCAAAAGGAATATACAGAAAATGTGATGGAATATGAAACCAAATTTCATAAGCAGGAGATAGGGCTCAGTTAGCATGCTCCACCATTTAGTTTACAAATAGCTTCAGAATACCTGAAGTTCAGCTTTCTTATTCAACATGGCGTCACCTGCTACAGAAGGCAATACCATGGTTCACTAAAATAGTCTGTACAAATTGTAGCTCAACCATGCAGAAAGAAATAATTTATGGTAAATTACAAAATGAAAAAAAAAATGAAACACAAAAAAACTCTAAAATAACGTGATCGCAAAGCCCAAGATTTGTAGTATCTCAGAAAAAAAACCTGACAATGATGTAAGAACAGAAGGGTTAGAACAAATCTGATAAAGATAAAATCTCATTATTCACGACTGAGAAGGCAAATGAACTACAGATGAAGAACATTATATTAATTTCAAACAAAAGCTCTTAATTCTGAAGATTTTAAATCCAATTCCATTTTATTTTATTTACTTTTACTTTACAGGAGGCTAGACTAATATCTTATGATTGGATCCGAAAAATGCTGATCCCCAAAATGGTGAGATTTTTTGGCTCGTCAGAATTTATTACTGTAAGTAAAAAGTCTGGATCATAGATTGTATGTTTCACTGAAAATAAAAGCACATTTGCCTTTGAAGGAAATATTGCTATGTATAACTTAATTATTCTTCCAACCACTGTATTGCTGAAAGCCCCAGCCTCAGGTCAGCCTCAAGTTATCATGGGTCCTGCAGAAGAAGGCCGTAAAATAGGCTGCCCTTCCCCAACAAAGATAAGGGACAACATAGGGATAAGTACAAATGGGAAGAACAATGGAACAATGAGGCAATATTATTTATCATAACAAGCAATCAGTAGGCCCAGCATACCAGCATCCCACCTGTAGTCACATCTTTGTTAGCACTAGGATCTGAAGGCATGATACAGAGAGCAGGGGATACTCTCAAAAAGTCGCTACCAAGTGTAAGGGAAGTATGAAGGGAGAAAGGGGTGGTTTTGAAAAATGTAACAAGACAATGACGATGATGATGGAGGCTGGTGTTGACACCTATGCATCAAAGAAATGGCATCAGGAGGGAGAGAAAAGTTCATGTGGGAGTTCAAAAACTAAAATGTATAGCTCGTACAATGTACAGGGAGATGCAATAAGGACAACACAAAGTGGCAGGGCAGAAAATTGCATCATTCCAGATGGAGGCAGGCCATGATTGCAAAGCCAGCTGAAAGGACACTGCAGTAATCAAGACACAAGATAACAGGTTGAAACAAGCATTTAAGGTCTGCGGACCAGCAGAAAACATGTATGAAAAGGGAACTCAGAAGTTCAGTAAGGCTTAGATGTAGATGGAGGCTAAGTGAGCCCCAGTGCCCAAAATGGTACTAGTTAATAAGCAGGTTGCTACAGTAACTAAGAAAGCAGTAGCAGGAACGTCTTAAAGGGAAGCAGGAGAAGATCAAGGCTTCTTTTCAGCTATACTGATATTGATGAGAAGATGTCAGAGAAAGATGTCAAGATTTTATTCCAGACAGTGGGAGGCATGGCCGGGACAGGGAAGGCAGAAAGCAATCTGACTGTGTTCACAGCACGAAGTCCTAAAGAGAAGCTGACAGCATAAGGCAGCTGTTTGTGAGCCATAAACCTACAACTTTTGGCCAAAGAAATGAAGAAAAGAATGAAGAACAGGCATATGTTTTACTGTGACGGATCTGTGTTCAGCTTCTACCACATGATACAGCAAAAAACCCCACCACATAAAAAGCAGCTCATACAGTTTCTCTGAGGATGCTACCATTAAAGTTTTACAATAAAAATACATTTAGTAAAAAATGCAAGGCTTTTCCTAGAATAAGGTTTCCAAAACAGTTTCATTTCTGCTAGTTTAAAGTTCTGATGCTATGCTTTTTCTGATACTGTTTTCCCGGTTTCTTAATTAAAGCTATTCCTTCTTTCTCTTTGAGTGAAACTTAAATAAAAAACATTTTCCCATATTCAAATGTACTTCTTAGTAATACTGGGTTTTAGTGTCAAAATGCGGTCCAGACACTGGCACACTGGAATGCAAATCCCATCTGTATCAAACCCCTCATTTCAATCTCCAAACCTTGGCCCTGTCTACTGGCCATGTGTTTTTCCCAGAGACAAAGAGCTCATCAAGCTCAATATGAAATTCTGCAAGCTTCCCTGGTTGAAAAGCCCCTCCACAACAAATTTGACTCTCACCTGGAAAAGTTCTTAGACCCTTAAAACAACAAGAGAGGCTTACTTCAAACAGGCGCCTGCTCTTGGAGATGGAAGCATGCCAAAGACCTCGTGCAAGCCACCAGGGACTTTGCTATTGTTATTGATTGTACAAGGAAGGTTCACAGCAGCATACAACTCTAAGACAAATAGCAGGATAAATAAATAATGTTGCTGTTATTCTGCTGACATGACAGGAAGTCCCATCCCAGCCAATCTGCAAATGCCCATTCACAAACCCAAATGAAACTTCAGGTAAATGCAACTGTCCTGAAGTTACTGCATCAAAGAATCAGTGGGGAAAGCTTATTATCATGCGAGGTCTGCTCAGCTTCCCTATAAGGGCCATAAACACAAGATTCTGCAAGAATTTAAGTCAAACAGTAACATACAACCAAAAGCCTTACCAGTTTGATCAGCTTAATTTCTAGCTCTGAAACAGCCTTGGAAAAATTAGTCTACATTGTAAAAGTTGTTCTCATTACGAAACATACGCTGAAATTCAAGGATTCAATTAGCTTTACTTTACATAATTCATTTTAAAAGCAAAATCATAGTGTAATACAATTAAACTTACATATGCTTTTAAAGGCTTCTACAGCCTTGTCTCTGGTGACAACTATCTTCCAGGCTAGCACCCTACACTGAAAATGCACTACTATCAGCTCCATTAACTTAAACTTTGGGGCTCTATGCTGCAGTTTTGTGGACTACTGGTGGAATAGAAGTTGGCAATGATTCATAGACTGCAAGGTCTTAAACAGCAGGACATTAAGGTTAAGAAAGTAAAGGCCAAGAATCACTCTCAATACCAAAGTGGAGCAAATATGTGATAGCCCACTGGTGATTCACATCACTTCAAAGGCAATGCACTCATCAATACACTGAGTACTGATGAAAAGTCATTCTTAAGACCTAACTTGTCTATTAAGGGTAGGCTCTGTCTAGACAACACTGTATATAGCCTTTTTGTGCTCACTAGTGCCCTGCTCTTCTCATTCTCTCTGCTTCATAAGACTGAACTGAAATAAACCAACACATTTTATATTTAGATCTTTATTTTCTTCACACTTCAGTTTTACCTTAGGCCTAAAGCATCTATAGTGGAACTAGGTTTATTCTTCTATTCATAACTACTTCATTCCTCTAAGCCATGTATTAGAATGCAAATTTACACAGAGGTGAAGCCTTTGGGTTTATGAAGTGAGTGCCACAACACCCTGCAAACACAGGGCACCACCACCATTGCAGCCACGCCTAACAAAGCCTGCTGTCTTTGGGAACTCCAGCAGCCATTACATCATCTCCGATTCTCAACTGCTGCTGCAGGCTAACAGCTCCTGCACTTCTTTTCAGTATGGCACTCTGCAATTATTTATGTGGGAGTTAAAAACATACAGCATCCCTAAGGGCATATCTTAACTCTGCAGAAAAATGGAAAAGGACCTTTTATGAGTCCTGTTTTATGAATAAAGGAAATGAGAATTCCACTAAAAACAACAACAGTTTTGAAAACAACATCACCAATGTCTTTAAAGCTGAAAAGCTCAAGACTACAATAAGCTTGCCTGACAAATCACAAGAAACTAGGTTCTCACCCTAGGATATGATGAAGGAAGGGTTTATAAAGCACTGCACAGAATGTGTATGTGCTGAGTGAACTGTCAGGTATGCCCACCAGCACAGCATGTAAAGGCAGCTGATCCATCTGTGCAAGATCTCTTCCCTCTATCAACTTTCCACTTCAGCTGAAACGTCAGAAATTGGCGTCTAGGGAGAAAAAAGCAGAATGTGCAGCAAAGATGAAAGGCATCCAGACAGAAGCACATCAAGATGCCACTGTAGAGTTAAAGAAACCCAACAGGATTGGCTGATTTACATTAGCAAAAAGTATGTTTGCAAAGCCAGCATGATTTAATATTTAAACATGTATCACACATCAATAGCCTGTGATTATCTCACTCTGAATGACTGCATCCTACCATGTCTGCAGTAAGGGAAAAAAGACATTCTTGATTTCTTAGTAGTAGAAAGGGGAATTACAGCATCAATTTGCACATTGCCTTTCCATGTATGCGCAGTTTTTTGCAGTATTTAAAATCACATTGTTTAGGGACTATATTTACAGTTCTCTAATCAGATTTAGCAGAACACTTGAAAGTATCTACACTAAATGGAGAAATAGGAAAATGACAGCAAAGAATATCTAGCTACCCTGAACTCTAAACACCGGGAAAACTTTATTCAACAGAGTGTAAAAACCATGTAAAACCAGTCAGTTGCTGTTATTTGACAGACAGCTCTCTCAAGATAGGTAAAATGATTTATTCTTGTTGGTGATTAGCCATGTGGTCTTGCTAACTGTAAGTCTGTTCCTTGCTCACTGTTCCAGGTACAGATCTTCATACTCTCATTAAAAGTACTTACATTTCTGTATTTCCAACAACTCTTGAGTGTTCATAAATGGGGGTAAAAAAAAGGATATAAGGTCATTTTGCCAATAATTTCAAATATTTGGGACTGAAAAAAGTCTTGAATGAGGCAAAGCTCTACATTTCAGTGGTCTATATTGCAGACCTTCATCATTGATAATATCATACGACATCACCATTCCCAACTGCTGTTCTAAACATTTTCTCTAAGGACTTTCTCCATTAATTTTTCAGAAGTGAAAACATCCTTTTCCAAATGTGCTTGTTGATGTCAATTTAACCTTGATGTACTGGATCTACATCCACAAGTACGTCAGGAAGATGAAAAGACCAGATTCCCCCAAATGTTTTCTCCAACACACCAACAGTTTCCCTAACCCACTCAAAACCTGGCAGCACCACAGTACATGACAAAGATGATGGCAAAGTAGCTTGGCTTTAGTGCAACTATTCTGAAGCCTTTAGTGTTGGTCTGAATGAGAATTCACAGCAAACAAGACCCTTCTGAATAGGTCTAGTGTGAGTCAAGATTTGCATCACATTCTCATCTCTTCTTCATCACTGAAGTAGCAATTACCCTCTTCCACACTATGGCTGAATTCAGCTTCTCTGGACTTCTTGCCAGTAGTGTTTCTCAGCATTTCTTAAGGGCATTTACAGTTCCTCACAGCAGTTGTGTTCTACCTGACAGCTTCATGTTTGAATTGGTATGCTGCAACACAAAGGTCTGTATTTTCAGCTCTTCTTTCCAATTCATTTGAAAAGGCAGCCCAATAACAGACGAGCTCTTCAGGTTCTTTGCAGGTAATGTCATTCCAAAGTCCAGGACTTTCATGAGAAATTGTCCCTCAGGGATCAGTGTTGGGATCAGTCTTGTTCAACACCTTTGTCAGTGACATGGACAGTGGGATTAAGTGCGCCCTCAGCAAGTTTGCCGATGACACCAAGCTGCGTAGTTTGGTTGATATGCTCAAGGGAAGGAATGCCATCCAGAGGGTCCTTGACACGCTTGTGAGGTGGGCTGATGCCAACCTGATGAAATTTAACCATGACAAGTGCAAGGTCCTACACCTGGGTGGGAGCAATCCCAGGCACAGCTACAGGCTGGGCAGAGAAGAGGTTCAGAGCAGCCCTGCGGAGAAGGACTTGGGGGCATTGGTCGATGAGAAAATAAACATGAGCCGACTGCAGTGTGCACTCGCAGCCCAGAAAGTCAACCGTATCCTGGGCTGCATCAAAAGGAGCATGACCAGCAGGTGGAGGGAGGTGATCCTGCCCCTCTACTCTGCTCTCATGAGACCTCACTTGGAGTACTGTGTGCAGTTCTGGTGTCCTCGACATCAAAAGGACATGGAACTGTTGGAACAAGTCCAGAGGAGGGCCACAAGGATGATCAGGGGACTGGAGCACCTCCCGTATGAAGATAGGATGAGAAAGTTGGGGCTGCTCAGCCTGGAGAAGAGAAGGCTGTGTGGAGACCTCATAGCAGCCTTCCAATATCTGAAGGGGCCTATAGGGATGCTGGGGAGGGACTCTTCATTAAGGACTGTAGTGAGAGGACAAGGGGTACCGGGTTCAAACTTTAACAGGGGAGCTTAGACTGGATATAAAGAGGAAGTTCTATACTGTGAGGGTGGTGAGGCACTGGAATGGGTTGCCCAAGGAAGTTGTGAATGCTCCATCGCTGGCAGTGTTCAAGGCCAGGCTGGACAGTGCCTTGGCTGACATGTGAGTTGTCCCTGCCCATGGCAGGGGGACTGGAACTTGATGATCTTAAGGTCCTTTCCAATCCTAACTATTCTGTGATTCTAAGAATGTGTTTACAGTGCAGCTGGCTTCCTTTCTAAGGTTCTGGTAGATCTTTAGCCCTTGTAATCCTATGCTCATTTTGAAATAATTTTAAGAAATAATCTGTTTTTTTAATTTATATTTATTTAAACACTCTGTTTCTTGCTGGTACCATACAGCTTTGCTAACACAGAGTTTGCATTGCATGTGATCAGTGCTCCAGCTTGTCACTCTGAGCTCTCCATGGGCTCATATAACACTGCTCACACACATGAGTTCTATTTTATTGATATTTTTCTTACACAATCACTATTTGGCTTCTTACCTTTAAGAATATTTGTTACAGCATCAGTGATTTCTGTCCTTGCCTGTCCAGCTACTTTTGTTAGCTTAGCCTCATACTTTTTGGACATGTTTTTAGTATTTTAGTTTGCATTTTCCAATCAATAATAATGCCACAGCATGCAAGGATGTTTGCTAATGTTCACCTTGAGCTGATTGGTTTATTAGCTGCTCAACTTGGAGAATATTTTGCATCTCTGTACACAGCCTTGAAGATGTGACTGGAGGACTAAAAGTTCTTCTGCAGGATCCTCTCATCCTCTGTCAAGGCCTTTGAAAACTGAAGTAAGCAGAGCCTATTCCTTTATATACTCCTCTACGACTGCTAGAACACAGACCTAGTACCATCCAAACTACTGAGTGCCTCAGTTATGCCTGTTCCTTGCTTTGCATCTGGTATCCCTTTACCTCCCCTGCACTGCAGAAGCCTCAACATCTCCCCAGCTGCAGTATTCAGCAAGATCATTCTGTTGGTGCAGTCTAATAAAACTCAGTGTTTCCACTATTCAGGAAAAATCTCTTTTTCCCAGGTTTCATTGCACAGCTCCCTCAGTGTCATCAAACTGGTGCTGCCAGGTGGTGTCAGCTTTCCGATGGGATTTCATCCATTTCCATCTCCCAGAGTTTTTCAGCCTCTTGCAGTTTGTGTCATTGCCAGGCTCAGGGTTTCCAGCTTTCACTATTGCTTGGCATGAGTGTTGTCTAGAGTAGTTAAAAGATTTCTCTGAAGTGATCTGCACATCTGCTTTCCCTTCTGTATTACCCATGAATATCTTTTTCTTTTTTCTTTGTTTGGCTCATATCCTCAACTTACTCTCCTGATGAAATGCTTTGTCTTTTCCCATTATAGCAGTAGCATCTGCTTTCTCTCTTACATTTTTCATCTTTTTCTGTCTTTCTCTACAATGCTTTCCACTAGTGGTTTAGCTTCTGCTACTCCTTCTGTTCACTCTTCCTTTTTTTTTATTCTTACCATTTTGGAATTCTCCCTTCTCTCGGCAAACGGCCACATTTTCTGCCTGTGATTTCCTCCAGTTATGACACTTTCAGTTTAATAACATTGCTGCTGAGCTAATCCTGGGGCTGCTGAGTCATTTTCACCTGTGTCTGACAAAGCCTCAAATGAAATCCTTGGCATCGATCTGAGCTTTCTCACAGGATCTTTCTGTAGTTCTATTTTGCGCTGTTTGCCAATGCCGACTACTGCTTCAAGTCATTAATTGGCAGTTTCATTTACAGATTATCAATGCGAAGACTCTGCCCACTGGTACCATTGGTACTCTGGAGTAACTGTGTCTTGGACAAATGAGTTGAATTTTGCCTTGCCACCTATCAAACATGCAAGTCTGCATGAGTAACTACAATGCTTTCAAGAACAGGAATGAAATCTAAACTCTACCATCCTACTTCAGGTCACGGCCTGTGCTGTATTATTAAAGAAGGAGGATACCAGAGAGTGAGTCTTCCTCGTTTGTCCTCCCAGGTTCCAACAAGCTAGGGATTTTCTGAAGCAGATGTGTCACCAAAATCCTGTGTTTCAACAGCCAGTAATGGAAATATCCTTCTAAACTCTTATTTGAATCAATTTATACTTTGGGATCGATGTTATTTTTGGCCTATGGGTGACATAAACCAACTGCAAGTTCTGTAAAATACCTATTTGATATTTTTTTAACCACTTGAGAGATCCTTTGAATACCCTCTAGTGATATCTTAAGAGGAACCGAGATACTTGTTCACATGTCAACATGTCTCTGTCACACATGGTTTTATACCATATTTCCTACACTGTCTTTTCCTCAATCATCTCTTAGTTACCTACAAGAAGTGTAGCTCGGCCCCTTGAGATCATAATTTTTAAAAGCTTTTGGTGGCAAACCCTAGCAAAAGTACTCTCATATCCACATGCTCATAACCCACCTTCACAGAGCCATAAATATATTTGTAGGGTGTCACATTCTCACAAAAGCCTACTTCCCACACCCATCCATGGAACAAGTAGTTCTATTTTTTATTACTGTTCCTATGAATTTGCAAGTTGTGTAAGTTGGACCTACTGATCTTTAGTACTTGTCACCATCAAGGGAAGTCTTTGTAAACACAGATGTCACATTTCCTATCTTCCATTCTTCCTCTACTGCTATTAATGTAAGCAGTAGCTCACTCCACAGCAAATACTTCAGTAGTTCTACAGAGTTCTTTCAGAAGCCTGAAGAGGACTCTTTACAGGAACCTTTAGAAGTTCTGAAAGAAAAGACCTGGAACTTCAGAGACTTCTAAAGGTTCCTCTAAAGAGAACTCGTGCTTTTAGAAGCCAGACATCTGGCTTGATGTAGGCTTTGTGTAGTAATTACCATTAATTTTGTCAAGATCTTTCACTCATTGAACCACTTTGGTAGCAACTGTTGAGAAAATCTCTGTTCTCATTGCTATGCTCTTTGGAAGCAGATGACTAGATCTTTTACCAATGATGGATCTTTTAGTAACTGGCTTGGATCTAGCATATATTCCACACCATTGATGAAATAAACTGATGAGTGAGTGCTGAGTACTGTTTGGTCATAATATGTGTAAACACTGTGCTACAAATATCTGAAGTATTTCTTCTCTTCTCTAAAATACTTCGGATGGGCATCTGCTCTTACTGATCTGTTGGATTTTTTGCAACCAAGGTTGTCACTTCCATCATTATCTAAAGGGTTCTTATCATTCTTTGAATTATTATATTCACAATATCACAGTCAAGGTGCCAGGGGTGTTTCTTCCCAAGGTGCTTTCTGTTTGCAGACCATAACCTCTCAGGACCTTAGTTAACGTTTACCAGGAGCCTCCAGAAACTGCAAGCCTTAAGTAGTGTTTTGCACAGTCACTTTTTCTAGAGTAGTAGTCTGATCCCATTTGCCTTCTCATTTTACTGTGCTCATTTTACCGATTAACAAATGTACCAAAATGCCACATATCTACTCTTCATTCTTTCCAGCACTGTGGCCTTAGCTTCTAATTTTTTTTATTCTTAACCCACATCCTTTGCTCTTCTAAAGACTGCAGATTGTTTCTTGATATGGTAGCAGTACGCAGCTCTGTTAGAAAGCTGTACTAAAAATTACTTTTTGTAACTACTTGAATATTATAGTGCCGTATGTAGGTGAGAAACCAAAAAATAAATCTCTAACAACCACCCAGCACTACGCAAATGAGCAGTTTAACGGAGTAACTTTAATCACAGACAGATAAAATAACCTAATTAAAATTTGTTTCACTAACAGCTGGAAATTCTCAAAATGAAGACATTTTGAATATATTTCAGTATCTGTTCTTTCATTTATATTACTCTTCCCCCTTTTCGGAGAGTACACAGTTACTTCACTTCAAATTTCTGTCATTATCCAATGTAACCAGCAGTTTTCTCATGCAGATACTCATTGTTCTCAGTGTGTTTGCCCTTCATACAGCTTCTCATTTCATGGTAATCACACAAGATCTTTTTCTTTTTAAAATCATGCTGTACCAACAAGATAAAGAACATAAAAGGAATCCAAGAAAAAACCTCAGCTGAATGACATGAAAAGCAATGGAACATCTATTTATCAGTTTCTATTCTTTGAAAACATTGATCATACAGGAAAGGACTGTTAATCACCTTTTTTTTTTTTTTTTTTGGTCTCATTTTTCCTACCCTTTTCGTTGTGGGATATACCATTGAAGCAAAGCAAACACTCTTCTAAAGTAGCAAAATTATAAATGAATCCATCTCTGTCCAACTGAATTAAATGCAATGTCTCAAAGGCATCACATTCTTTCCTGGAAAAAAAAAGGCTTTGTTTTATGTCCAGTTCTCATTCAGATATCATGATGTAAGTAATCTGGAAAAAAATAAGCTCAATCTTTCTCATAAAGACTGAAAAGTTCTTTAGAAACAAGGCAAGGTGCGTATGTGCCTCTTTGGTATTACTTAGGTATTAAACGTTCAGATCCCATCTGCTGCTTTTCTCATAGCCTACTTTGGAGAAATGGCTAATCATCACAAAAGTAAAAATGCACCTTTCATTGCAAGCACGTTTTGTGAAACTCGAAGACTTCTGTAGTACGTTTAATAAAGATGTATCTTTTTCTTACTCTAGTGGATACGTGTATCAGAACATGTAAGTTTACAAGTGCAAGAGGGTACACAATTTTGCTCATCTCAGATCTCAAACTATATATAAGAAAATATAGAAATTTCTTACAAAACAATCAATATTTCAGTATGAAATAATAATCAAGCCAAACTTGCAATAGCTACATATCAAGTAATCTAAGCAATTCACTCTGTTTCGCTTCGTAGGTCCAGAGGGTAAAATTTTGCAAGAAATGCTTCTTTCAGGATGATGTCTATGACATTAAAATTGAGTTACATTAATATGCGGACTAAAACCTCACAAAACTGGAATGAAGTTCTCCTAAGTTAATGCTGAGCAACTGAACAGATGCCTACAACAGACCTTTCATAATGAAAACTTTATAAATACAATCAAGTCTGTCATTTGAATCATTTTATGCAATATCATTAAATACAAAGACTCTGTCAGAAGAGAATAAAACAAACACTGTTACTGCTCATTCTGTGATTTCCTGCCAGGATATTAAAGTCTTTCAAAATGAACCACGCATTTGTAACACAGACACTGTAGGATTAGGAAGACTGTGGGACCAAGCATACCAAAAACCCAAAAGGAAGTGCTAATCTAGTTATGGAAAGTGTATGAAGCTATTAATTTCAACAGTGTAGCATACTACTGTGCACACACCTACATCTCCCAAATATAGGTAGCAAATATGTGCCAGCTTCTACTTTTTTTCCTTTTTTTTTTTTTTTCCTAATTTGGAAGTTTCAGAGAATATCCTGCATTTACTGAGGCAACAGTGAGATTCTATGGCATCTTACGTGTTAGAAGGTTCCAAGTGAGGTAAAAGCAAAAAGTTCATTAGGTTAGTACGTAAAACATAACCACAGCCCGCATCAGCAATTTATAAACACTCTTTAATATATTCACACTTCAGATGAAAATATACCTTTGACCATGGAATCAAGATTAAACTCCCTAGGAACTAGAATTATTTGGAAAGATTTCTCTTTGATATAATTATTTTCCAGCTAGTCTCTCAGATTCATTGAAACTAAATATCATTCCCAGCAGCGGTAAAACAGACTTTCAAGATCCCAAGATTATAAATACCCACGTGCCTCCTTAGATACCTATGCAATTGGCCTGATTTTCCAAAATTACTTTGAACATAGTAGTTTCCTTGATTTTTGCTGATCGTCCATAAATGTAAGCAGATTTCAGTGGGAGACATATATTGCTCAGATTACCACCCCACCCCACAAAAAAAAATACATAAACGATTTAGGTATCTCCATGCCTAATGCAAAGCATTTCTGTTTGCAAATCACACCCTGTTCTTGAGTTGAGCTCCTTACTTGAGAAACTGACTGCCTCAGTCAGTTATAACATGAGAAGCTATAACATAAATGAGTTTGTGCCACACAATGAGCCGAATATCAAAGTAAAACATGCCTGCTTACCTTTGCCTTGCGAAAATGGTAGACTACCAGCATGCTTATGAAGTCCAGCAGCATACACAGCGTTTGGAATGAGATGATAGCCAGCCGTAAATACTTGTCCTCCTGTGCATAGCAGGGAGTATCATCTGTACAGTAAGAACATCCCTCCCTGCAGGGCAGGCAGGTATAGACTTCCTCTGACAATTCACCACCGGAAAAGCGATTTTCTGCGTCCTTTCCTGAAAGTTTCAGGAGAGTAAAGGGGAAACACCTTTAGTTGTAAGGGATGAGCAGTTCATCTATATAGAAGTCTTGTGCTGACTCTCTTTCCCTCCGAGTTACAAAATGGTTTGCCTCGGCTGCTTCTCTTGTTTCATTCTCCTTTTGTCACGTTCAGAAAACACAGACCAATTCAGACATGAGGGAAAGTGATCTTATTAACTGCCAAATGCTTTCCTACTGAATTTAAAGTGGGCTAAAACTGCAAGGGAATTCTTTGAAGGAGGCTTCTGAATGGGGAAAAAATTCCATCAAAGATTTGGGAATACGGAAAGGACTTTACACAGGCACATGAAGAGCAGACCCATTAACTACTTAATATTCACAGTACAAGCTCTGATCCTATTTCAGATCGTTCCTCAATTTCATAAACATGCTATCTAGTGAATTGTCTTCAAATTAGATAAAACCCTTCTTAATTCGCATTTGTTCATCATTCTGTTGCGTGACTGCACTATTCTGTCCCCAAAGTAAAACCACTGCACTTACACTAAGCATAATTTTCCATTGTTAGTACAGCACACCAGGACATCTGGAAAACCTATTGGCAAGTTAATATTTTCTCTACCAAAATCAATGATTCTTGCGCTGACATCTTGTCCATCAAAGTGGACCCAACAACAGAGTACAGAGGAGGATTCCTATTTTTTCTGATCCACGAATACTTGCTCGTAACCCCCATGTAAGAGTGCTTACCCTACAGGCAACAAATGGAATGAAAAGGTAAAAGAAAAAGGGGACCAAAAAAAAAAAAAAAAAAGGGACTATTGTTAAATAAGAAGGAAAACTGAATTTGCTGAAGATGTTTCATGTAAGCAAGACAGCCTTAGGAACTTTCAGAAGCAAGAGAATGTGGCTGAAGCCAAATCAATGGTGTGTTATCCCTGCTCTTCACAAGACTTCACCAGCCTACCTCCACAAAGAGATCTTCTGTCAAAACTGCTTGCAGGATTCATATCTAGAATTTCTGTACTGGTATCAGTTTGAACCTCCAAACACATATCACAGCCGTTCTAACCATGTCATCTTTTCCTTTATTCTTTTTACAGAATGCAGCTGGGTGACAGGGTTAAGTTTCCTTGAACCACTGTTTTCCTCCCATTACTTCAGTCATTTCTAGTCTCACAATAGCTGCCTTACTGTTCGCTTTTTGAAATCACCTGTAGAGCTTGGTAGATGAGCTGCATCTGGATGAATTGAAGCATTTTTTTATTAATAGCTGTATCAAAACTTATGATTATGTTAGCTCTCATTAACACATGCTCAAATCAAAGTGACCCCAGATCATGTAATTACACACCCTAACATATCAGCATGTGAAAACACTTTAATGAGACCAATTTCACTTTATGTTAGCTATTTAGAAGCCAAATATCTAATCTAAGGTAGCTATATAGGCTCCTCCTTCTATATTAAATGGCAAAAATAAAGGTTATTTGCCTGAAGAGTTACTTTTCCCATCTAAAGATAATTTCTGCCTTTCTAAAGCAGCAGAAGTACCCTCCAGGGAAGCCCTGCTCTTGATGTTGACTGCAGTTGAAACCCAGATGACTAATACATGCCAAGCATACACATTTAAGACAGCTGATATGAGATAAAATAAATCCCATCCTCATCCCTAATGATCAATGCTGTTATGATCTCTACCCACGTTATTTTTTTGTGTGTTCTGTGGCATTTGGTATGACAAAAATCTAACATTTTTTTGGTTTACAGTACTTAAATCCCAACTCCATCGTAACTCACTGCAGTGCAGGAGACACCAAACATCATCCTTACTCTACCAAAAGATACAAACAACCCAGAGAAAAAGCACTATCACAAAGCTGCCTCCTGCGAGACTCCACAGTATGAAAAGGGAAACAAATACTCACCAGATAAACTGTTGAACAAATTGTGCTATTTATGCTACATATATACTGGACACACGAGATATATATATATCTATCATACATATATGAGATACTGAGTTAAGCTATCCTGGCCAGTCGATACGCAAACCAGATCAAATCAATAAAAAACAGGCCAACCCATGACATAGGTCAGAAGATTTAATATCTGGAACTTAAGGCTGTGAACAAACAGGGGATTTTAAAGTTTTCCTGATATCAAAAGTTACTCACCTTTCCTCTATAATCCCCATCACATTTTACATAAGAAAGCAGAGTTCAAGAGTAACTAATATAGGAAGGAACTTGGAAGTTTAATATGCAGATCTGTAGTATGGGGGCATTTTATATGTACCATGTCATATAATCTCACACATGATTTACCGGTACAAAACCCCTGAATTTGTATCTAGCAGCATCACAGGCGTGCACATTAAGTGTTGAATGATATTAAAGGTATTTCTGTAGTGGAACAGGCACAGCTAGGGTTCACACAAGGCAGGAGATAATACACACAGTCATGGACCAAGCTTGGAGAAAGCTACTCATCCCTAGGCATTTATACAAACTGCTTCTGCAGCAGAGAACTGATGACATGAACGTTTGTCTAAAGGATGGTGTGAAGAAGCTGGGGATGGTATTCACACAAAAGCAGGAGGCAGGGAAGGATGCCTTGTTACATCTTCAAACAACAGCTTTACACCTGTGACTGCAGCATAAGCTCTACTACTGTAACTGTATCAATTTTGGCACAAAATCTGTGCAGCAATTGCACTTTGGTCATATGATGAAAGTAACAGACATCAGCTTTGGGCACGCAGCTTATGTATTTTCCCAGCTGTCAACAGAGTTCTGTTTTCCGTACTGCAAACAACTCAGTCTAAGTACCACACAACATGTGTCCTGGGCAAGTGTGGGTTGCATGTCATTCATGTCACAGAGCCAGCCAGACTCTCAGGTCTGACCCATCACTAAGACCTCATCAGCCACTATTAAAATTTGAATGCTCCTTTGAATTCTCCTTTGTAAATGAAGTAAAATGAAAATGTGTTCAAGGCCAGGCTGGACGGGGCTTTGAGCAACCTGGTCTAGTGGCAGGTTCCCTGCCTATGGCAGGGAGGTTGGAACCAGATGATCTTTAAGGTACCTTCCAACCAGACCGTTCTCTGATGATTCTATGAAAACAATTAAAGCCTACACAAAGCCAGAGGCTAGGACATTCTCATTTGCCCTGGCCAAAGAGAAAACTACTGGAAAATTTCCTCAGTACTTGTGCTTGAGCACAGATGCCAGAAATCCGTTTCTCCACAGCAAGACTTCTTTTCATGTTTTTAAATTTATTTACAAATCAAATATTCTTCAAGTGGATATGTTTTACAGGATCCCCAAGAGTATCATGAATGACAAACCAAAGGGCTAGAGCTCCTTAAGTGATTATATAATCTGAGGGTTGCAAACCACTGGGATTTTACTGTATAACCCTGATGAGGATAAAAAGGAGCCCTGCATTATTAATATTAGCTTGGTTTTATTTTTTTCTATTTTTCTTAAACTCATGCAAAGGCACTTACTCTGAAAGCTGTTCACCGAGAAGATGTTGGGATCATAGAATCCAGCCTTGCAAATACACTTGTAGGCTCCGAGCACAAATCCGAGGCCTTTAATTGGCATGCACTGTGAGAAAGGGAAGAAGGAAAATCATGCAGATGATTACACAACTATATACTCAGATGCACATTCAAGCATAAACACATTACAAGATACTGTGAGCAGACTTCTAAGAATGAATAGGCAGCCCCTCCAGTCTGACAGTATTTTCTCAGCAACTTTTCCCATAGTCATATATCACTCCAGGGTTTTTTTCCTTGTTTTTCATCACAACGAAGAGCTGTAATCAAGTCTGTCCCATTGGTAAAATGACCAAGAGCCAAATTTGACTCTTGTACTTCGGCTCTAGGTGGGACAACAGACGGCTGTGCTTTTTCCTGAAGAGTTTCCAGCACTTTTCCCCAGCACATTAGGTAGGTTTCAGATGGCTGGAGCTCACGCTACCTGAGGAAGAACACGAACACCTGCAGCCACATCACCAACCTTCTGCAAGCAGCGTGTGCTGGTACTGGTGCCCCACCACAACTGGCAACCATACAGGAGTGGAGACTGACCCAGTCAAAACAAAGCCAACAGCTGGTTACAGAAAATTGCTGCAGACCTAAATCCAACCTACGTGAAAGACAGCAAACCTACACCAACAGAAGCCCCATGCTTCTGAGCTCTCTTGTCCTTTTTTGAGGAAGTGATGTGAAACAAGTTTTATTTTAACTTCACTTTTGTTTAATTTTGACATCAGGACAACCACAGCAAATTTATTACAGTGACAGAACATCTACTCTCAGACCATTTCTGTACAACAAATAGAGCCTGCCTAATACAGAGAAAAGAAACAGTTCTCCAACATAAAGGTAGAAACACCGGTAAGATGGTTTTGCCCCAGTACAGCTTATTTCACCTTATCAGATCAAAGTAGCTTACTGTACAAGATGCCTTTCCCTTCCATATAGGTGTACCTATATCAACTTGCCTCCATGAACAGGAACAAGATACTAGCAGTTCTTCAGTGAGCAGCTGAATGACTTTAACTAGAACACCCTCTGTCCACTCACTTCCTTACATTTCACTTGTTTGTGACTGTGACTTAAGAATACGCTTCAATCTGCTAATGCCCGTGACTGGGAAGAATATGCAGAGGACATGCCTTGTTAAAAAAGCCCCGCATTTCAAAAATCAAAAGCACACCAAGACAGGACAAGTCTGCAATGACACTCAAGAAAAACTGGATTTTCCTATCTCAGATTTCAGCTTTGTGCCATAATCCTGCCTGATGTTAGGAAAGCCACTATGCTTTTCTTTGCATCAGTTCCCCAAATGGCATTGTCTTTTCTTTCACCCTTTGCCAATCTGATGTCCATGCACGCACTGCAGGCTTGTGGATGCTATTGGAAAACAACTAATAAACAGGAAACTGGCATGCAAGAACAATAAAAATTCGTTCAGCCCTTGTATAAACATGAAAGCAAGAAAAAATGGAAAGAGAAGGCACAAATCATTTTCCTTCACACTTCATCTTCACCCTACAGAAATGTGATTGTTGACAGGGTGGAGGACAGGAGAAATCAAAGGTGGATGAGTGTGTGTGAGAGTCCAATAACAGCAAAACTTCCTTAAACAAGCACAAAAATGTAGTTAAAGTAGTAAAAAGAATTTTTCTAGGGAAAAATCTGTTCTGGCTTTCTGACATCTTGCTTTGTAACAGGAAAGTACATGCTGCTATAGAGACTGCATTTTCTTTCTGAAGACAAGGAAGAAAAGAAGTAGCTTCTACTGCATTCTGAGAACACAGCAGCAACCCTAGTACCACATCCATAACCCACTTCCACTGAACAAATTCTTCACATAAAATGTATCACAAACTCATGAATCTGTTCTGCATTAGAATAAATGCTTACTGATGATCCCTTCAAACACATCCAATACACACACACACACACACACAAAAAGCAGTCTATGAAAGTCTGTAACTTTTATTGCCACTGACCAGTCTAGAACTTTAAATTCAGCAAAATATACCAAAACACTGCCTTTCCCTGGTCTAGAATATTATCAGTTTCCAGTCTTCAGCAGCTGTAATGCATACCTTAAGAAAACATTGGTCAAATTCTCTGCTTCTTGCAATCTATATAATCCCATGCAAAGGTGTACTGGGGATCAGAAGGTCAGTCTGTTATAAGAAGGGATGAAGAGAAGGAGAGAAAGCAGCCTAGATCCCTCTAGATGCAGTTTCAAACTGAAATTCCACCTGGCTCAACATTACATGGAAACAGAATGATTTACAGCCCGACTTCTTTTAACAAATTGCAGCAGCTATGCAAGGAATTACACTAAATATCACATGGCCAAAAATGCAGAAAACACTTTTCCTGGAAAGAAAAAAATCCCCTTCTTTTTGCCAAGGATGTAACTATTATATTAAGCAACGGTGGTAAATATGGTGAAAAAAAGTAATAAGTAAACTAAGAGTTTGCTGGTACAGACGGAACTTAGCAAACCAAGCCCAGATTTGTTTAATCAGGGTTCTTTTGTCAGATACAGAGGCTTTTCTTGGCTGTCTGTAAGTGAATCCACATAATGCATAGCAGGCACACCCAACCAACTTTTCTCCTTGTCCCTGGTTTTCAGTGACCCCCGTGGCAGATCCCAAGACCGAACCTTGCAAAGCTGTACCAGGCTCAGCCATGGCAGCCTACAGCATCAGTTGTGCGCTTCAGATTGCCAGGACCACAGAGACTGAGCAACCCACAACAGATCATGTAGACACAGCCAGTAAAATATTAATCTGCTGTAGAGTTACTTCAGATTTGACCCATTAAGAACTTAGTGCTAAAAAAAACACATGTGTGAAAAATATCTGCCTCCACATAAGCAAAAAAAGGAAACCCAAAACCGACCTGGTTTCAGATTTCATTATAAATGTGAAAGCAAAGCTCTGGGAATAAACCTATCATCTTCCTGAGTATTTTTTTTTCATCAGCAGTCATCGGCTTTTTTAAAATCATCCCTTATTTAATTCGTAAGAGCAGATACCATAGCTTAAATCAAAAGCTCCATTTAGTTTTGTATCACATCTCTTATACACCCCGCAGTCAGTGTCAAGGCAAACAGTGAAAGATGCAGGGTGGCATCTTTCCCCCATATACCCTTCAGGACATCATCCTCCTAAATGGAATTTGTATTGCTTTGCCTTCCAGCCATCAGTACTTACAGATGGCTTGGTTACATTACGATCAGCTTTATCATAATCTTTGCTAAAAAGAGAATAATAGGTGGCTGTACCATTCATACAACACATTTCTTTCATCTGTCTATTCCCTAGTATTATATTTTCAGCTTTACAGTATAATATAACAACCCCCAGGCCTAACAGAGTATGTTTTAAAAAAAGTCAGCTCAAAAATAAGACATTCAGTGAATATTTCTCTTGAAATTATTTATAAATATATGGCTCCTGAAGCAACACAGACACAACATCTAAACCAGTTTACAAAAAAAAAGAATAGTTGTATTGGTTTAATTTTATGCTGCTTTGTTGTAAAGGACAAAGTTGGAAAAATCTAATGCACTAAAGAATAACTTGGTTGGAAAGAAAATAAATCCCTCATATAACTTGTGCAATTGCTTTGGAAGTCTGAGACAAATCTTCAACATTAAGACAAGCAAAGCCCTTCATCAGATCTGATAGCCAGAAACCAAGTGACAAAGTATTCAGCACATACCAAAGCAGGTGTTAACATCCACACCACAAAACAGAAGAGAACAGGCAAAACGAAACTAGTAGTTTAAGAGAAAGTGCGGGACATCATGTCCTACGTGTCATTTAGAAACTCAGATAAACCACTAACACTAAAAAATCTGTCATGTGGTACTCTGGAACAGAGGGGTTAAACCAGAAATTTGAGATTTATTTTTGATTTTTAAAAGAAAAAAGTCGAAAAATGAGCCAGACTTGACTTATTTCAAGTTTTTCAAAGAGCACCTCTGAAAACCTGTATTTCCACATATAGCAATGAGGGCATCTCCCTCCTCTAACATCAACTCCTTGTTCCAAGTATGTAATACAAGCAAAATCATGATAGATAAAGCTTTATAGAAATAATGCAAATAAGCCCATATTTTTTGCTCTTGTCAGGAGTAGCACATAAGGATCTTCTAGAAAATGCTACATATGTAATAGCCATTTTGTGCCTGGCATATGATAGCAGTTGGAGCAGATTCGTGTCCTGAGACCTTCTTTCTGATCATGTTTACCATGTGGTCAAGCACATTCAGTCATAAAAATAAATGAAATAAGATAAAAGTCAGAGTAAATTCTCTCTGCCAAAGTCAGTGACAGCTCTATCACTGAAAAGGCTTTACCCACTGTATTTTCTCATTTCATTTACCCTTCAAGAGCAGTTTTGTGTTACTGTGTGTTTGCAGCCTCAGAAGCGAACAGCGAGCACATCTACGCATCCGAGGGCCTTGTGCATTGCCCAGGAGCCCCCTGCTTGCCTCCAGCCAGCTCAGGAGGCAGCCAGCCTGCCAACAACATTAGTCATAAGCTTTTTCTTTTCACATACGAACTTTTCTTTCAAAAGGACAGGACAGTGGTTGCCACTCCATAATTTACGCTGCATGGTTGCATGGTAGGCCCTATAGCTTTTGTTGTCCCTTCTGAGTGTTCTAGTGAAGTTAACGATTTTTTAAATTCAAGTTTAAAAATGTGTTTTCCAACAAGGGACTTCCATTGACACTGTGTTGTTTAAGTCCCAAGTCAGGCAAATCACAGCAACAGCTGATCTGATTCAGCTTAGAGCAGAGGTAGCCGTCAGAACAATATTTGCCTTGATAGCTTGAGGCTTTGCTAAAAATTCCCTACTGCTTTTTAACGTGACTTTTCACTGTTCTGGTTTTGTTAAGCCATGGGACAAGAGTCAATACCAATGGTAAGGAGCCTCAGCCCATTTACACAAATAATTATAAATTACATGTGACTACTGACAAACCACAAATGGAAAAATCAATGTCAAATCATCCCCAGTTCGAGCAGAAGGCTTTCACTAAGCATAAGAGACAGAAGTGTCTTTAACTTCTAATTGACCTCTTCTGCAATGTGAATCAGTTTGGTGATTAGGCTCTATGTTTGGGGACGTACAGGATTCCCTTCCAGTTCTTATGTCCCATGACACCACTGTTATCAGGCCGTTGGTGGACAAACATGACAAAAATGCAAGTGCTTGTGAAAAGAATAAATAATGGTGGAAGTGGAGCATTCGCAAAGAAACAGAAGAGAGATCAGAAATATATACCAATCACGGTACTTGAGTAAGAAGACAGTGAAAGGGGAAAAAATTTAATTTAGCAGTGTCTGAAAGCAAGTTACTTGGGGGCCAGAGAGGGGCTAAACAGAAAACCCATTATCAACACACATAGAAAACCCAGGGTCAGCTTACAAACTGTGCTTCCCACAGTCAGGATCCTTTACAGAATGATGAAAGCACAACAATTACAGTAGTTTTCAGAGTATGAGTAGCTTGGACACTTCAAGGTTCTCAGCAATGACAGTGTTGCAGACAGACTTTGCACTATTGCTGGAAATACCTGTGCAGGCTGCAATCAGACTGCTTTAAAAAAAAACCTAACCTTTCAAAAAGTCCCTTCATACGACAGACTGGAACTGTCATTGGTAACCTGAATATCTTTTTAGAACGCTTCGAACTTTGCTTCTGATTAACATGCTAAACAACTAAATTACAATCTCTCCTAGAAAACTGAGCAGCAATTACAGGGGAACCTGTTAACAGACACCAAAGGGACTGAGAATTTTATAGCCATTAAATAATGTAGCATGATTAATTTAAAGGCACGTTCTCAGGGCCAGATTTCCTTGGCTTTGACGACAAAGTAAGACTTTTTTCCACTGCTAGCACAGGTTAAACTGCATTCAGAGCAAAGTCTAATTCGCTTCCTTAGCATCTTACCTACGTTAGAGGGAATTATCGCAATACTGAATCTCTACCCCTTTTTTTCCCATCACCAGGATATTTTGAGCTTTACACATAGGCAATACTGGAAATACCAAATATTATCTGCAGAATACCTTCCAGATGCTGCTGAGGAATATGCCAAAATACACAGAGGTCCTTTACCTCTGGATATCTGGCTCTGTCAACTACTTCTGCATTCACCTCCACTTGGCAGCAAGGGTTGCAGAAGTTTTCACTTTCAGAAGCTGGCTTGCCTCTGCCAGTAAATACAATTATCTGCACTGTGACAATACAAATGACTTTCATTCTGAAATCCATTCTGTACATTTATAAACTTTATTAAAAATATTTATTCCCAATACTAAGAACACCCATTCACATTTTCTTATAAAGGCTGATAGGAAATTCTAGAATAGCCAGTCCAAGCCAGTAACTCATCAAGAGAATTGTGGAGTTTAAGCAAAGAAAACTCATCTTCTAGATGAATAAAACTCATCTTCAGGATAGAGTGCATGGGAATTGCCCAGGTAATCTCACAGAAGTGTATGGCCAAACATCTTGTAGACTTCACCATTCCTTTAAAACAGCCTGACAGTTAGTGTATTGCCAGCATGGATAGCCTGCTGGCCCTGCTAGTTGAAAAGGGAAAAAAATCTTATAGTTCATCCAAAAGCTAACAAATAGCTGCTATAATAAATGGGTAATCTAGATGCATAATTCAAAAAGGGAAATTGCTGTAATTTCTGTTGCATTTCCAAGCAAACATTGATGTAATTATTTCTTGACCCTTACACATTATTTTTAGGCTGATTGTATACACTAGGAAGATACATGTGATCACACTGGAACTGCATGTAACAGTTTCTGTCTGTTTTCCCAACCCAATATAACTTTTCAGACCTAATGGCTGGTTCCAGATAATGCAGTCAAGGTGAGAAACTTACTAAGTTCCTACAAGCTTCATGAAAATAACATCCTGGTAGAGAAGAGGAAACTTATCAATGTTCCTGACGAGGGAGAGACTACATCATAGAATCATAGAACAGTCAGGGTTGGAAAGGACCTTAAGATCATCTAGTTCCAACCCCCTTGCCGTGGGCAGGGACACCTCACCCTAGACCATGTCAGCCAAGGCTCTGTCCAACCCAGCCTTGAACACTGCCAGCGATGAAGCATTCACAGCTTCCTTGGGAAACCCATTCCAGTGCCTCACCACCCTCACAGTAAAGAATTTCTTCCTCATATCTAACCTGAATTCCCCCTGTTTAGTTTGAACCCGTCACCACTTGTCCTATCACTACAGTCCCTAACGAAGAATCCTTCCACAGCATCCTTGTAGGCCCCCTTCAGATACTGGAAGGCTGCTATGAGGTCTCCACACACCCTTCTCTTCTCCAGGCTGAACAGCCCCAACTTTCTCAGCCTGTCTTCATATGGGAGGTGCTTCAGCCCCTTTGATCATCCTCATGGCCTCTGGACTGGCTTCAACAGCTCCATTTCCTTCTTATGTTGATGTTATCATGATAACATACCTTTTACTGGACACTAGAGAATGCTCTCTGAAATATCAGAATCATAAGAAAAGCTTTAGCACTGGTGCCTTCTTAGAGGTCAACTAACAGCATAAGAAAACACATTAGGAAAACAGGCTACAATAATCTGATGTTCCTGTTCCTTGGCATTCAGTCCATCTTCAGGACAAGTTGGCCCACTTTTCCAGAGTTTTTTATTACTCAGGACTGCCAGGAGTCTCGAGTTGAGTCCAACTATGCAAAGTTCAGTAAATGATGCTCCTAGGTCACAAAATCACTTCTTACTGAAGTCCTACTTGAGTATTTTATATGAAACATGATTGAAAAAATGGCTGCATAAGGGGTATGAATTTTATTATCTTTGCTCAGTTTTGCAGTATGCTTTCCTTTTATATTAGTGAAACATTAGACAGCAATTGAAGGAAAATACCCACCTCACTGGTACTTGAGTAAAGACAGCATCTTTTATCACAAAACAGAATCTGACATAATCAATTAAATAAGCCTTTCTCCTTACTTGGAGGCTGTTGACAAAATACAACTCCCAGCTAGGTTCTGTCCCTCAGCAGCACACATTTTAAAAGCGTATTTCTTTCATTCAAGAAGACAGTCAAGTCCTGCAGCAGAGTGACTGCTCCATCCACAACTTGATCACTACCCTCATATTAATTTTGCTTTATTCTGGACTGTAGCCTCTACAGTTTGACAGTGTGTCAGCTTATCAAGAAAGTTAATCTTGCTTACAAGACAGTATCAGAGTGTGAGCTTTTCTGCTTGTCAAACATGCCTTCATGTTCCAGCCACAAGTCTCCCATCCCCTGTATTGGGATGTCCCTCGGAACCGAAGTTGAGAGCACTATTTGCTAGCTCATTCAGCCTCTTCTTTAGCACTAGGCAAACACAAGGGTTTTAAAAAATGCATTTGGGCAAGACATATAGGTATATTTTTGGGGTAACAAATCAGAAACAAAAGGTTGTAACTAAAACTAATATCAAACTGCAGTGCACTGCCTAGTTGCTTACAGCTTCACTCAGGACACCAAACAGAGATCAGCCATGAGAGTACACCATGAAATCCTGGTTTTTTTGCTCTGAACACTAGCTTTCTTCTTGCAACTTTAATCAGTTTTGAGGAAAAAATGATCTAATTTTGAGTAGTAACTGTCCTATAGGTAAGTCCTCACTTCTAGGTCTAAGGCTAGCCAGAGGACTGGTGATCCAGCTCCCCATATGGAGCCACCATATTCTAGACAGATACCTCAAAAATCTCTCTCCTGTTCTGCTTAACTTATTGCAAATCTGGACTTTTACTTCCTCTCTAAATCCAGTGTACCCATGGCAACTCATATCTCAGTCCTCCATTGCCTTCTGGAGCTGGAGGGTTTGGCCATGAATATAAATTCCTTGGAAGGCTCTCTCTAAATGACCACTCCTGATACTTAATGATGTTTCCCTCTGCCAGTCATTATTTTTCCCCTCAGGTTTGCACTTAAACCAACAAGGCTATTCCTGTGCCCTGGTGATTAAAAGCCACTTTTTCCATTCCTGCTCAACTGCCATTTTCTGCCCAAGCTGAACTCCTCCTTTATACAAAGCTACAGCCAGTCTCCCATTTAACATTACAAAAGCCACCTATTATAAAGCTGTTCTTCTGAAGCTGGTGGTGTAACACCAGCTTTGATACAGACCTGTAAGAAGCATTCTTATTTTAACAGACTGAGAATAAACTACTGTGTCTAGACATGCACATGAAATATTCCTTTGTCCTCTCCAACACAAGTCCCTGTGTTACAGAATCCTCTTGTATAGACAGAAACTTTAGGCAGGTGTCTAGCTGGAGCACATCACTCATAGCTTTTATGAGTCCCAAAGCTCTGCTGGGGCTTTGAGTCAGTGTTATGGCATAACCTCTTCAGAGCAGCCAGAACTCAAAAGCATTCCTACATGGCTTAAAAGCTTGGTAGTAGCCCTCCTCCACTGTGAGACTCTAAGCAGGACAGCTCTATTCTTGTATAAATTCATTGTCGGTGACATGGACAGTGGGATTGAGTGTGCCCTCAGCAAGTTGCCAATGACACCAAGCTGCGTGGTTCAGCTGATATGCTCAAGGGAAGGAATGCTGTCCAAAGGGACCTTGACACGCTTGTGAGGTGGGCTGATGCCAACCTGGTGAAGTTTAACCATGACAAGTGTAAGGTCCTACACCTGGGTGGGAGCAATCCCAGGCACAGCTACAGGCTGGGCAGGGAAGAGATTCAGAGCAGCCCTGTGGAGAAGGACTTGTTGGGGGTGTCAGCCAGTGAGAAACTGAACATGAGCTGGCTTCAGTGTGGCTCGCAGCCCAGACAGCCAACAGTATCCTGGGCTGCATCAAGAGGAGCACAACCAGCAGGTCGAAGGAGGTGATCCTGACCCTCTACTCTGCTCTCGTGAGACCTCACTTGGAGTACTGTGTGCAGTTCTGGGGTCCTCAACATCAAAAGGACACGGAACTGTTGGAACAAGTCCAGAGGAGGGCCACGAGGATGATCAGGGGACTGGAGCACCTCCTATATGAAGACAGGATGAGAAAGTTGGGGCTGCTCAGCCTGGAGAAGAGAAGGCTGCGTGGAGACCTCATAGCAGCCTTCCAGTATCTGAAGGGGCCTAATAGGGATTGCTGAGGAGGGACTCTTCCTTAGGGACTGTAGCGATAAGACAAGGGGTACTGGGTTCAAACTAAACAGGGGAAGTTCAGGTCACATATAAGGAAGAAGTTCTTTACTGTGAGGGTGGTGAGGCACTGGAATGGGTTTCCCAAGGAAGCTGTGAATGCTCCATCTCTGGCAGTGTTCAAGGCCAGGTTGGACAGAGCCTTGGCTGACATGGTTTAGTGTGAGTTGTCCCTGCCCACGGCAAGGGGGTTGGAACTAGATGATCTTAAGGTCCTTTCCAACCCTGACTGTTCTATGATTCTATATCTGAAGTATAACTAATCTTTACTATAGAAGTATAGCCCCATTTAATTAATCCTCCAAGATGTATAACAATACACATGCAAAAATGAAGGCTAAGTTCAAATTTAAGCTGGAAGAATTAAATACACTTTTAACTTTAATTTATTTAGTACTCTGCTTTCCCTCAGGTCTCCAATTTCCCTCAGTTCAGCACCGTTTTTTGAGCCAAGGTCCTAAAACAGCAGACAGCTTGACTAATTCTAAACTGAGCTGCCCTGCTAACCCCAATGGCATACAGAAACACTGCAGAGATACAAGAAAGACAGCATTGTTCCGGTTTGCAGTCAGAGGCCAAAGCAAAGTTTCAAACAATCTCTGGAACTTCGTATCCCTTCTCCTGCAGCGTAACTACTCATAATGCTATCTGAAAAGCACAAGACTGCAAATACGGAAGCCAGTTTCCTAGGGATCATTAAGAATGTCAGAAAAATCAGCAAGCTCACTCTAAAACACAGGAATCAAAGTGGCCTTCAGGCAGTCAGGTACCTATAACCCACCAATTGTATTTAATGAACTCAAATGAAAGCGGGTCCTAATGAATAACAAGTAAAATGGTACATCCACTGGAGAGAAAGCAAGCTGGAGTTCTCTCACTATTATTCAGCAGCTGCCAGGAGCTGGTTCACAGAGCAAGATGGACTGGATCTTTTCTGACATTGCTAAAATTAAAAAGGAAATTGTTTTCCATTATTAATTAGAGAAATGTACCTCTTGTTCTCAGAGCTCTCAGAAAAGGTTGAAACAGCAGCTGATAGCAGTACACTACAGACATATACACCTCAGCAGACAGTAAGATGCTTGGAAGAGCTTGCCTCAGACTCAACAAAATGTCAAGTTTACTTTCCATCTGATGGAACAAACCTATTTTGTTTCCACACAGCCCAGAAAGCCAACCGTATCCTGGGCTCCATCAAAAGGAGTGTGACCAGCAGGTCGAGGGAGGTGACCCTGCCCCTCTACTCTGCTCTCGTGAGACCTCACTTGGAGTACTTGCATGCAGTTCTGGTATCCTCAAAATAAGAAGGACATGGAGCTGTTGGAGGAAGGTCAGAGGAGGGCAATGAGGATGACAGATGATCAGGGAGCTGGAGCACCTCCTATATGAAGATAGGATGAGAAAGTTGGGGCTGTTCAGCCTGGATAAGAGAAGGCTGCGTGGAGAACTCATAGCAGCCTTCCAGTATCTGAAGGGGGTATATAGGGATGCTGGGGAGGGACTCTTCCTTAGGGACTGTAGTGATAGGACAAGGGGTAATGGGTTTAAACTTAAGCAGCGGATGTCTAGGTTAGATATAAGGAAGAAGTTCTTTACTGTGAGGGCGGTGAAGCACTGGAATGGGTTGCCCAGGGAAGCTGTGAATGCTCCATCTCTGGCAGTGTTCAAGACCAGGTTGGAGTGAGCCTTGGGCAACATGGTTTAGTGTGAGGTGTCCCTGCCCACTGGCAAGGGGGGGTTGGCACTAAATGACATTAAGGTCCTTTCCAACCGTAACCATTCTGTGATTCTGATTCTGTTCTATAAAACCACTTCAGAAATAGCACCAAAAATCTGCCAGCCTTAATGTGACACAAGCATGCACACATGAAAGCTCATCTTCACTCCATCCATCACCATCTCACTTTTTAACTCTCACTTTGAAGTCACTGGAAGAGGTTGCAACACAGTTATCACTTCTATCAAGTGGCAAAATCCCTGAGATCATTGTAACTAAAGCCAGAACACATGAAGGCAGAATCAGGTCATATATTGCATGCACAGATTTTAGTTGGTAACATGTAGGTATTATAAAGGTGACAACAGAAAAGGAAACAAATTTCAGGTTAAGAGAGAAAATGGCTAGTAACTTCATCAACCTGCAGTTAATGACATCAGACTTTGCTTTGTATTTATAAGTAAATAACACCCATCTTCCTTCTATCAACTCCACAAGAACAACAATATTATACACAGGACTTCTAAAATTAACTTACTGTTACATTTTATGTTGCTGTTATCCCCTCTCTGTCCTTTCCGCTGCAAAACAAAACATGTCACTAAGGACATGACACTTGTGACCCACCCCTCCAGAGGTCTCAAACCTCACCCTCAGGAATGGCACAGAGTCTCCATCTGCCTCACTCCAACATTATTCCAACATTTATGAAGCAAAAGGCAAATCAAGCACCAGCCCATTCAGTAATCCAAAAGGCCTTCCCTGTTCAAATACATTGACCAGTACTTTTCCAAGTACTAACAGCACAAATGGGACACAGATAGGCAATGAACATGATCCAGCAGTGTGGCACTTGCAGTCCAGACAGCCAACAGTCTCCTGGGCTGCATCAAAAGCAGCATGACCAGCAGGTAGAGGGAGGTGATCCTGACCCTCTACTCTGCTCTCGTGAGACCTCATTTGGAGTACTGTGTGCAGTTCTGGTGTCCTCAACATCAAAAGGACATGGAACTGTTGGAACAAGTCCAGAGGAGGGCCATGAGGATGATCAGGGGACTGGAGCACCTCCCGCATGAAGATAGGATGAGAAAGTTGGGGCTGTTCAGCCTGGAGAAGAGAAGGCTGTGGGGAGACCTCATAGCAGCCTTCCAGTATCTGAAGGGGCCTATAGGGTTGCTGGGGAGGGACTCTTCCTTAGGGACTGTAGTGATAGGACAAGGGGTGACGCGTTCAAACTTAAACAGGGTAAGTTTAGATTGGATATAAGGAAGAAGTTATTTCCTTTAAGGGTGAATGGGTTGCCCAAGGAAGTTGTGAATGCTCCATCGCTGGCGGTGTTCAAGGCCAGGTTGGACAGAGCCTTGGGTGGCATGGGTCAGTGTGAGTTGTCCCTGCCTATGGCAGGGGGTTGGAACTTGATGATCTTAAGGTCCCTTCCAACCCTAACTGTTCTATGATTCTGATTCTATGACTTACAAATTTCTCTTCTGAGACTTCTAAAATACTATCTTGACCACTGACTTCATTTAAACAAACAAACAAAAAAAAACCCTCCCAAAGGTAAATTGTATTAACATGTTTCTGTATGATAAGTGAATTATAAACCAGCCAAGTCTGAAAACAAGTTTCTATCAAGCATCCTTGAGCATGAGGCAAAAGTCTCCCAAGTACTGCCATTGCTTCATAGATTCCAGGAAGTTTCTGGATTCTATATGCAAGAGTTATAATTCTGTAAGACATTGAATACAATCCTATAATATGATAACTGTATCCAAAAATTAAAAATTTAGTTATCATATTCTGGAATTGTATTCACTATATTATAGAATTATAAAGCTTCATCAATTGACCATGGGAGAAGCTTATGGTGAAATCCTGCTCTTGCTCACCTCAACCTTCCAGAGTTAGCTGCAGAAAACGTAATGAAAAACCTAAAACCCAGAAACAGTGTTTTGAAAGCTCAAAAAAATCAGAAACATCAAGTGAAAAAGCAAAGCACTCTATTATCAGCATGAGAGCCCTGCTGACCTTCAGAGCCACAGGCTTCCAGATTCTTGATAAGGTTCAATATACTCAGGAGTTCACCTGCATGGTCACTCCAGGACATGTACTACAGCAGATTGTCAATGGGACTTACCTACTAGGCACCCTTACCTACCTCTCACCAGGAAAATGTTTCATTTAGTTACCTACAGGTTTCTTTTTTGTTTGTGTAGCAAATGATTTATCTTTTCCTTACCTATGGACTTCTCAGGGTGTGGGACCTTTTCTTCTGACCCCACTTGCAAATCCTCAAGGCATCTAAAGATTGGGCATTCCATACAGCTTTGTACCATGAGAAGGATTTTGGTGAACTAGTATAAATACCAGGATATTTACTCAATATCACAGCCATAAGGAAATATGGGGGGGGGGGGGAAAGAAGGATCTTTGGTCTAAAAAGCAGTAACTTGCTCACTATAATGTAAATCATTATTTAAGTATCGTGGCATAGAGAAGGTTACCTGACAAGCTCAACTGTATTTGGATTTTTCTATAATGCTTTACTCACTTTATTAGCTCATTTGAGAGTGGTATGCAGCTTATAATTACCCTGACCTGGAAAAAAAAGTTAATATTGGCAGTGATGCCAGTACTGGCAGAGCAAGTTATAGACCCTGAAGTTAATTATATTCAAAGTAGATTTGGGAAATGTACCAGGATGCACTCAGCATTTGGCTACTTTTCAAATGACAATCTACTGTAAATGCACAATTTCATTTCCCCAATGAACTTTCATAGGCTTGTGTTAGAACAATTAGCAGTTTTGTGAAGGAAAAGTTCCCAGCTTAAGGACCAAATGTAAAGAAGTGAGGGGGAAATGAAACACCTCCAACTACAGAACACATCCTTCCCCCAGCAGCTAGGTGATTGTCAGGTGCCCCTTCATCTACCTCCAGCTCTCACATGTGAGAGAGGGGAAGGATGGGCAATTACAGTACTGCAGCCCTCGTGCTTTCTCTCATTATAGTTTCCACAGCTTCAAGACAGAAACATTACTTTTAACAGCACTCTTTAGCACCTTATGAGATTTTACACAGTATTCACAGAAACTATTAGCAGCCTGAAAACTGTCTCACTCCCTTAGAGATATATTACAGGATCCTCAGCCACATCTCATCACTAACTCCTCTTATAAGACTGAAATAAATACATGGTGAAGGGGAAGGGAAGACATCTCATCCGGCACTCACCTCTTAGTAATAAAAGTGAATACTACTGTAATTTGAAATAGTAATTAAATTTACACAAATACCAACCATATAAACTTAACATTAAAAAAATACATAATTCATACTTAGACACCAAAGAAACATGTCTGCATGGAAACCTGCACTGAAAATACCCAACATAATTACTAGAGGGGATATTTAAGATCACCATCAGTTAGCCATAGCTAAAGCAACAGAGAGTACCCTCATGGATTACTTCCTATGCTCAGGTCAGTATCTGGATTAAAGGCTGGTTTGGCAATAAGAAATCTATAACAGTAAGAGTGTAAAATAGAGCAGTATCAAGCAAAATCATAAGAAAATGGAGACAAAATCCAATATAAACATAAATGTTGCAGGGAGAGAGGTGGAAGATGATGGGAAGAAGCCTGATGCCAGAAGGCAGCATGCAGGGGGAACAGAGAGGTGCTGCAGCCCAGCCATGTACTGGGGTGGTCTCCTTGCCTTTCTGCACCTCGTTGAACATAACTGATAGGTGCCCTCAAAAAAATCACATTAGTTGAACCACCATTTTCTATGAAAAACTCTCTTCATCAGAAAACTGCAGCTCTTATTTTAAACTCCTCCTATTTTAGTTTTTCTCATTTCAAAATCAACAAGGGGGGGGGGGAATTTACTCTATCTTATTATCACAAGGACCCAATCCATCATCATCCTCCCCTTACTTCTTCACCAACCTTGTAACTGTTAAGTCTAAACAAAGCCACTTATCTTCACTGGCAATTGTGCTGCTGAATCTCAAACTACAGCTGAGGAAACACATTTGAAAGACAAACCAGCTTCTAGTGGCATAATGTCAAAAGCAGCTGAAAATACACAGTGGTTCATCAAAAAGGACAATTCTTCAGGAAATGATTAGTGGTTATTTTCAGAATCACAATAACACGCTTCTATGATTCTATGCTCAGAGCTGTGCAGAACAAAAGACATACATGGTCTCTGTTACATTAGGTTTATTGTAACAGACACCTGAAAGACAAAATGAGAAGGATCCGATTCTGTTCTCATTTGCCTTTGTTTTAAATAAAACAGAATTCCAGTGACTCCAATGCTTCCAGTCACCTTACTGAAATTAATGGCTAATGATGCCAGAATCAAAGCCACTTCATTTCATTCTGCTTTTATACTTTAATTTATACTCAAATCCTTTAACATAAATTCATTGAGACTACTAAGAAGTTATAAAGCCTAAAGAAAAGACCACTATCGTCTCAAGTGACACCCTAAATGCCAGCTTCCAGCAGATTGAAGAAGGACCCAATGTAGCTGCTATTGTCAACTAGCAAATAACACTCATTAAGCCACATGATTTCCCAGGCCCTCATCAAATTCCAGCTTTAACAGTACATACATTCCTAAAACTGTTTAATCCCCAAATCCTGTTTTTCAATTCACAGTTTCAGCAAGCCCCTCTCCTGCCTGTCAAGTAAACTTGCCTTGAGATGCCAAACAACTGCTGAGTTTTACTACTGAAACAGCTGGATTTCAGCGTTAGCAGGTGGAAAAAATCCCTGAGCTATTCTTGAAGTCAATAAAGTGGACTGAGGAATCTTTGAAGGATGAAGAGAGTTCTGTGATTGTTAACAGCACTTCAATTATTTTTGTTGAACATCCTACTCACCATAATCAATGACAGATTATTGACACAGCCTGAACTTTACTGGTAGGACTAACAAAGACAGGCTCTTTCCAAGAAAAAAACAAAGACCCTTTGGAATATCTATTTGTAGCATCACTTGAGATTATGGAAAAAGCCAGCTCAGAACATAACACTGTGCCATGGCCTGATGCACATCTTAATTAGACAACAGAAATAGCTATTAGGTTGCGAAAAAGCCTGTCTCAAAAAAGCAGTTCTACTGGTAGAACTTCTGACAGCCCAGAGACACCTTTTCACTCTCAGTAGATTAGCCAGTTTTTACACAGCAGCAACTCATAGCTGAGCTATGAGAATTTCACAGTTTCAATAATCACCTACATCCCTCCACAGACAGCAAACTCTCCCTTTATCATGTAAACCTATCATACTTCGCACGTCCTCAATTATCCTTCATGCAAACTGCCCACTGGATTGGAAAGGCCATGTGCTACAACACGTTAGGTTTACCCTTTCCACCCTCATGCCTGTAGCCCTGTTTGCGTCCTTGGGAGGTTTCTCTACCTGCACAACTTGAAATGGTGTCAGTTAAAGCTCTCTCTTCTCTGCCCTGCTTGACATATTCTGTTATTTTACTTTCCTTTCTGATCTAAGACATGTTTCTTAACTTGTAACAAAATTGGGGAAAAGTTGCTAAATGTTTTTAGGCCATCATCCTGGCATTCACACTCATTATACACATCTCCTTAACTGAACATTTCAGCAGCTCCTTTGAAATTAAAGTTGTTAGAATATTGCTCCTATCAAGATCATGCAGATTTCAATCAGGACATTTATTACAGAACTTTGTTCTTCAAAATAACAAAATTATATTAAACTTATTGTCCAAATAAATTACCTCTTTCACAGCACTCCCCAGCTGAAGACACTAATTTCAGATATATTTTCTCCCCATCTGCTCTCAGAAAAGTAGGCATCATAGGTGCATATGTCTTATGGCTACAACAGAAATTCTTTCTTTGCATAGGAGATTATGCCATCTTCTCTATACTGTTTTGCTGCTTACTCTGAAATAGCTGCTTCGATTTTCATGGTTGCCTAGCTGGAATAAGAAACTACCAAAGTGAGCAACACAATCAAAACATAGTTCTAAAATAAGGTGCATAACAAAGCTGTTATCCTGTTATCTTTGGAGATGTCAAGCGTTCCTCAGCTTTTGGAAGAACCATTTATACAAATATTTAAGCCCTCAAAGCCAACACGTTTACCAATCATTTAGACATAATCATCTTGTCACTTACATACAGCTCAACAAACATGTCATTGGGGAAACCCTACAGTGTAATTAACACTGGGTTGAATGACAGCCGAAGAAAAAAAACATTACAAGCATTTTCAGTCAAACCTGAAAGGCAATATCTAGTACGTCAACACTTGCTTCACCAGGAAGATTGATTTTTCCTCATTAATGTTCTTAATTGTACTCATGTAGCTTTCAATTTAATTTCACTGAGTATTTTAATCGTGGCTTGGCTTTAAGGTTTCCTGTTTAGCACTGCAGTCCACATTTTTATTCTCAGGAACAGAAGAGATCAAGCCAAGTTGCCTGATGGCACAGTTAAGAGATCCAACAGTCAGAGAGGACAGAAAGGAGAAAACCTGACTGTCATTTTTAGGGACCTTCAATTTTGTAGGTAAAATTTTAAAACAAAATAGTGCCAGTTCCACTTCATTAACCATATTTTCCCAAATATACCGTCCAGTCTTCTGAGGGAACTGTGACCTCAAAAGGTCTTTTTTTGCTGCCAGTGTTATATTTCACAGTGAAACAACTTGCAGTCATGTTTACCTATGTTATAATATATTTCCTCTACATTGACTGCAGAGATGTAAGCAGAGCTATCTGTCAATGTATCATTTTTAAATACACACACAACTGTTCTCTAGCAGCACAAGAGCCCGGAGCTCCAAGATGCAGCAAAGTCTCACCAGCATACCTGAATTCCGCATAAAGTACTATTAGTGTCTGATTAAATATTAATTACAAGACTGTAGTTGTACAGCATTTAACTGGGAAAAGGCTATTAGCAAATTGCGTTTTTTCTGCCAAAAAAACACCTAGCACAGCACAATTTCTTACTTTCTGCCCTATTTAATATAGATCATAAGGAGGCAGTAAGTGGCCTGAAAGCATCAATCCCACCCAGCGGCAAAGGCTGTGGTCCACTGTCCTCCTCAGTTTTAACCAGACCAAATCCTGGCTAGAACACGTCTGGGAGACACAAATACTATTTCTATTTCAACAGAAGCAAGAGGAGAATGTTCAGTTTCAAAGAGAAGCCAAGCCTGTAAGGAGGGAGCCAATGCCACAGCTACTCCTGACCTCCTCTGCTGCCTGATGCACTCACACCCCAGCTCCTAGCCGTGCAGGGGTACCCACTGACCAGACATGGACCACAGCCATCCTTCTCCATGAGGGAAGGACCATCTCAGGTACCCACACTTATTTGCAGATAAGACCAAGAACCCTTCCCACACTCCCTGTCTTGCCCAGCTGATTCCTGTCTATCCTGGGCATGAGCAACAGCTCTGCCAGCAGCTACACAGCAATGACACCACTTCTTCCCCTAACAAACTTATGTTGTGTGGTGGGTATATCACAAAGACTCAAATTCTACCAACAGGAGAGCAGAACTAGTGCCTCCATCAAAAAGTTGGGGTTGCTCCTTTTGGTAATTTGCAGTGATGAGATATGGGCTGAAAAAAGCTCCAGCACTACCATGGGGAGGGCTGAGCAATACTTCTGAACTATTATTAGCAAAATAAGAATGGTTTGGGTCATATTTAAACTCTTTACATCCACACCAGTAAAAAATACTGGTGAGAAGAGGGAGAGCTTAAATTCTATGTGATTAAAACATTGGTTCAACAATGGCTGCAGGAATGGTAGTCTTCCAACTGGGCACTGACAAACTAGGACTACCTATACCTTCCATAGTGCTGTGGGCATCACAGGTCCAGGTCCTTCCCTTGTGCTGAAGGACCCAAGCTTGCATCTCCCATCCCTAGAGATTGCTCTACCACTCAGAATTGTTCCGAGTTCCTCTGAGGCTCCTCTAAGTATTTTATTTCAAGTCTCTGAATATGTCCTAGAAAAGGTATCTCACCTCTCAGATGCACCCTTTAGCTACCAGGCTTCTGATCCATTCACACCTCCTCAGCACTTCCATGCCTCATGGTAGCACTTAAATAAAGTGATTTATTAAGTGACACTAGTGGGGTAGAGTTGAAGTATAAAACTCACTTCCCATTTCCTCACACCAAAATAACACCCTTACATTTTTTTCCCCACACACTTTTCTCCTGTTTAAGGTGCCCTCTAGGCTTTCACATGTTTGGACTGAGCACTGAAATATTCTATAGCACTCACGAGAGTGAAGGACGGCAGAGACACAGGGTCCGTGTCCAAGGGACTCACAGCCTAAAGAAGCAGGCAAGGGTGGGGCACCAGGATGGAGGAAGCAGTTTGGTGTCACAGTTTCTGAGCTCTGGGAGATGCCCTTCCTGGGCTTTCCCATTTAGTGCTGGGTCCTCTCCTGTCTGCCTCCCTTGCATTCTGGGAGACATCTTTACAGTCCAGAGCTGCACCTGTAGGAATTGCTCTGCTGATCTTTTCTTTTTCTTCTTTCCCTGTTTTTAATTTCCTTCAGAGTCTTTTTCTGCTTCTGGTTTTTCCCTCATTTTCCGTTTCTTCGACTGAAATCAAACCTATTACCACTTTTGACTAATGAATGAAGGCCAAACTCAATCACAATGTTCTTCCCTGTAGACAGGACACATGAAATGCTTAGGAATTAAAAATTCACCAAGCAGAGGTCTATATGAGCTAACTACTTTTTCAGAGAAACTTATGCAATAAAAAAAGGACACTAATTCAGAAGCACCTTTAGCTTGTCTGGAGCAGCAGCTTGGCATCCTCAGTCAGGATGAGCCAGCTTCCTAAAACCCTGCGCCACTTCAGTCACCTTCCCAAGGCACTTCCTCTCAAGCAATCCGTATACCACATTTTCAGTATGTTTTGTGTAGTCAGAGCAGTTGCTATTGGAAAGCTGGTTACCTCTAAGAAATGAAGCATGCAACCCAACAGAGTACCATCACATTAAAAGCTCCCAAGGGCTCTGTAGGAAGTGCTTGTCCCACCCAGGGCCCATAAGAAACAGTGCTGCAAATAGCACCATGTGCAGAAGTATGAAACTATGCTTGGGGACAGAATTTGAGAATGTTTTTTCCTTCCACTCTTCTTTTGCCTGCAGCTTCTTAAACACATGTGGAATTGCTCCACGTGACCCATCTTCCTCAGTTTCTATACTAAAGGTTTGGAGTTACAGAACAAGCTGAGCCAGAGATGTTTCGCTTTAGTAGTTGCCTCTGCGTTACATGCGTTATGCTGAATGCTGAGGGAGAATGAAGAAAAACAGATTTCTTCTTAAGTGTTATCAGCACAGGATTAGCCTATGAGGAGATGAATGCCAAGGAACATCTCACTAGGCAGCCTGGATTCAGGTGCTCCAGAGCTGCAAACACCCGGGGAGAGCACAACCTTTTATTTGCAGATACACTTGATCCTAGCTTACCCTTGTAATTATTTGTCACTGCTCATCTCCATAGAAATTAAAGGACTTACATCTTTTTCAATAACTGGTTGAAAATAATACGTAAGGGTTTGATGAGTTTTCAATCGTATCTTACAAAGATAATTAAAAGTGTTCAGTCTGCATTTCCTAAAAAGCAGCCAACAAAGAGAAGCAAACCACCCACTATTCTTTCTCCTTCTTTTACTAATGCTTTCTTGTGTTCTGCACACCTCAATATTTAGCTATATACTTTTAAAATTGATAAATGGAGAGCTGCAAGCACAATTTGAACATTGCAACTAGGATTGCCATGCCATTTCTCAGGAGTCACAGTGAAGATTTTTAATATGTTTTTTCCTTCTGTTGCTCTCCTTTGCTACGTTTTTCAACAAGTACTGCAGCATTTGAAAACAAAAGTGACCCAGAAAGTCCAGCAATTAATTCCAGAAGCAGTGATTACAACAAAAAGTTGGTATAACAGATTTTAAATAGGCTAGTGCTCTAATGCCCCTGCTTTCCACAGTCAACAGCCATAAACCCTAACTCATTCTTTGAAATCAGAAGCAGGTTGCTGATGCAGACATCTCCAGTTTCACCTGGGAGGTAATGAGGTGAAGTCATTGCATGGGAGAGAAGAAAAATACAGCTGGCTGACTACGCGCCATTTAGCTCAACAGCTCCTTAGTGGGAAGCATCATCAGGAGGGGTGCAGCTGACAAGCGAAATGCTGCTTTGTATAACACTTTACTACCCATTTGTGAGCTATCGGTATAGCAAATAGTCAAAAGGCCACAGAGGAACAGAGCCCCATCAAAGCAATCTGCAATCTGCTGAACCCAGGACATAACCTGAATGGTTAGTAGGCAAGAATTCAGCAAGCTTGTGGGTTAGTGCGAGGCGTTGTCCCTTGAATTTTGTTAGAAATTAAGTTTTCTCAAATATGCCTTCTCAGACAGTGCAGTGCTTGACAGTACTGACAGAATGTAAAGCCTTTGCTTTTAGACCTTAGACTATATAAAGGGTGGGTGACAAAAGAATTTAACATCTCTCTTGCTACACTAGATGCCTTTGTTGCCACCTAAAAAAAATTCTACAGGCAGTACAATGAAGAAACTCTGGTTTCTTAACAGATGTACCTCATGTGAGATTTGCTGTGAAGGTGGTGAGGCACTGGGAACAGGCTGCCCAAGGAAGTTGTGAATGCTCCATCCCCGGCAGTGTTCAAGGCCAGGTTGACAGAGCCTTGGGCGACATGGTTTAGTGTGATGTGCCCCTGCTCATGGCAGGAGGGTTGGAATTAGATGAACTTAAGGTCCTTTCCAATCCAAACCATTCTGTGATTCTACCTTTCACTGGGAGCTCTACTTAAATCATCTCACATAGCTGGGACGTTTACAACATGCTCTGCATTTGTGCAGCTTCTCCTGTCCGAAGCACATGAAATCACTCCACATCTTTCACCTCATGGAGAGCTTTCACTCTTCTCCACTCCTCTCTCTTTGCAAAGTGTGTAAGACCATAATGTATTTGTGACATCCATCCCACTGTCATATTGGCAAATTGGCTCAAAATTTTCTCCGTGAATGGCCCGACAGTCACACAACACAGTCATGAATGCATCTTCCTCATGGGAAATGAGGTTATAAATGCAATAGAAAAATGTCCAACACAGTTTTCCCCCATTCCCATCACTCACAAAGTCTAGATTCTGTGCTCATTACCCACCAAGCTGGAAGACTGTTCCCACCTAACCCGGATGGGTGGCCTCCAAAACACTTTGAAGCAGACTCTCCATTTAGCACCACTGGGGTACTGCAGTGTGCCCACAAATCTACCAAGATCTGAATCTTCTTTATCCCACAGCAGGTCTGAACACCATTAGAGAACACTCAATTTCAGCACTTTTCTGCTGCTAAGCTTTGCACATATCTGCAATCACAAATTCAAGTGCATGACCTGGATAGAGAGGTGACTGAAGTTACCTGAAACAGAGAAATGACCAATATGTTGACACTTTACCAATTTAACGTAGAAATCATCAGAAGAATACCCATTTCTTTTCTGAGGATCATTTATCTCCACCAGAGCTTCCATGCCTCTATAAGCACTGCCACAGCTGCAGATAGGTTAATCTCACTATAGCTATGCTGATCTAACTAAGCATTTCTCGTGTCCAGTTCCACTATTTGAGTCAAGTGCAACAGATAAACATTATGACATTAGCATGCTAAGAGCCTCTGTAACCATCCAGCAGCAGAAAGAAGGGCTCCTTCCTACTGATTGATGTTATCTTCAGAGGAAAGGGAACCACCCAACACTACGTGCCTTCTGGGCAAGGGGACTATACCAGCCAACCAGCAACCCCATGCAGCTAACCACGCTCTATTTCATAGCACTCTGAGGCACTCGTGCCCACCACTGCTGCCATGACTTCTCCTTCCAAGTATGGCTCCTTCCCTGTTCAAAGCAGCAACTAAGCAAGGATAATGATATAATAAATACTAATTGATTATTGACCAATAATCACTTTGATTATCTTCTGCAGAAACCAGCTTCCTGAGCAAAATAAACAAGAGTATAAGGGTTTCCTCATGGACACCATAATGGAAACCATAAATGGTTTCCTTTCCCAGCAGGGGAGTCACTTGTCTGCAGCCTAAAAGGATCTGCCCCAAAATCCAAAGGTCCAAAGATGATACAAAAGCTGCATAAGCAACTTGGTATGCATCACTGGCCTACACCCACCCAGAAAACACAGCAGCATTTGAACCATCCCTTGCCACATTTGTAGCATTGATAGCAGGAGGAGCAGCCTCCTATGGCACCATTTCAATTCACTGGAAATGTCCGCACATCTGGGGGGCTGCTGCACCTTGTTCAGACAAGCATTGTTAATCAGACGGCCCTCAATCTTAACGAGGGCTGCAGTTGCAACTTTACAGATAGAATATGAGGATGGACTACAGGGAACTGCTTATGAAAAACAAAAAAGACTTTCTAATCTTGTTTTCCCAATGGATTCAATTCAGAACATTCTGATTTGCTATGTTTCAAAGCAAGCTCACAGCAAGAAACCTATATTCTTCCCCCACATAACAGGAACATGTCTTTGCGGTCCCCTAAGCAATGCAACAGTGGCATGAAAAGATTTCTAGGAGAAATAGAAGTCAGAGCCTAGAACACAGGCAACATCTACTTTCTTCTTCCTCTTCTTAGTAAATCCCCAGATTTTAGTAATTATTACATACCTTCAGTAAAACAGAGTTTCATTGTCAGAACAGAAGCTTATAAACAGCAAGAAAAAGCAGGAATTGAAGAGTCAATTCACTGTTATTTTTTTTCATTTAAAAAATTAAATAAAGTTCAAGGTTGAATAAACCACTAACTGGGTTTTGCCATTATCGTTACTGACTGTCGTGCTTTAAGCCTCTAAAACTCATGAAGTTTTACTCACTCACTGCCCTCTCTTTCTTCCCCCAGTCCTGGGAGGATGGGGAGGAAAATCAAAAAAAATGCAACTCACACAGGTTGAGATAAGAACAGTTTAGTAACTGAAAGTATAACACAAATCACTGCTGCTACCACCAGCAATAATAATGACAAGAGAAGTACAAAGAAAGACAATACAACTGCTCACCAAGCCCGACCCAGCCAGTGCAGCCCCCAGCAGCAAACCCCCCACTGCACGACCACACCCTTCCGGGTCTCTGCTCTCCGTTTTCACCTCCTGGACATGATGTGCTGTGGTATGGAATAACCTCTTTGGTCAGTTTGGGTCAGGTGTCCTGTCTCTGCTTCCTCCCGGCTCCCCTCCTCCCTGGCAGAGCATGAGGCTCAGAAAGTCCTTGGTCAGACCAAAACATTACCAAGCAGTAACTGAAAACACTGGTGTTATCAGCGCTGCTCCCAGGCCCAAGATCAAAACCACAGCGCTGCACCAGCCACCAAGAAGGAGAAAAACGACTGCTGCTGCTGAACCCATGACACTGACAAATAAAAATGTCTTTGATTTGTGTGCTGCTACTCTTTCCAGTGAAGATATGGGTACACATTTGCATTTGTGCTTAGCCTTCTGTCTGAATTTAAGATTTGCTTTCTGGTGCAATGGGAGATTCTAATAACAGTCTAATAAGATTTTTAACTAGCAGATACATATTTACACTTTCAGCCAAATTAAGGATGAGGTTTTCTGTCTGGGAATTACATGATTTTTTATTTCATGTCTCAGTGCCTGTGGACTGAAAGCACACCATGCTGATAACTTCTCTCAAAGTGACTTTCCTTAAAAGGTTTTAAATTTTATATACCTTCTTCATTTCAAGTCATTCGGTTCAAAAACACACTTATCTAGAAATTAATGAAGTGTTCACATTAGGATCATTGTATTGTTCTCATAAATAAAAAATCATGCTCTCCTTAACCAGCTAGCAATATAAATAGCTGTCATTCCAAATATTGCATTATCTTTATTATTCATACGAATGGTATTAAACCGTTAAATACACATTTTGACATTTTTTCATTGTATTTTTCACATAGTACTCTAGAATGATTAAAAGTTCCAATGAATCTCTCTAATCCAAACTCCCACATACATTCGGCCAAGCAGTTTCCCAAGAGAAATAATGGTGAGAACAATGAAAACCGAGTGGCAAATGCCTACTAGCAATATACATTTGCAATATAAATAAGAGTACAGAACATATGTGACAAACATATTCTAAGAAAGGCAGAAGAAGTGGTTTGAATTTGCAATATTAAATTGTGGAGAAAAGCTAAGGCATACCAAGAACCAGCCACCAAAATATTGTGTGAATGTCTCTGCAAAAAAACATACCTAAGAAGTCCATTTTTAAAACCAATCTATTTTTCAGTTTTCTCAGTTCTAACCAATATATACAAAATAAAAGAAAGAAACAAAAATATCAAAGTTTTGCGATAAAGAATTTAAATTAAATACAGTCAAGATTTGTGGAATAATTCCTCTTGCCTTATTACAATGGTTAAATCAAACTTTACATAAATGTCAATATGAAGACACTAAATAGATTTCTGAAGAAATATAGTCCATAGCATTCTAACTGCATTTTCTTTTTGCTTCAGTATCTAACTCGGTTGCACAGCATCTTTGCTGTCTGTAACTTAATCGTTCCTCATTTCATCACTCCTTTACACCTCAAGGCAAAGGTTATTCAAGCAGCAATAGTTTCCTTCTTTTATTTTTCTTTTTTTCCTTTCCACCTGTGATGAATTGCATATTCATATATTACCACAAATCTTCCCCAGATCATATGGGAATAATTTCAATCTGCAGCTGTTACCCATCCCGCTACTCAACATAAAAATTAACCCCTGCATTACCCAATCCTTGCATCATAGGACATGAGTCTGTCTCAAATGTGATATATACTTCATATGTTGTATCTCAAAGGACTACAGCATAAACTGTGACCTGTCTGCTCCAAGTTCTGACCAGCTCTGCTGAAGCTTCTGACTGATGGGAAGAAGCAACAGTTCAGAATGTGTTTTCATCAACAGTCCTGCACAGTACCATGGCTCCCAGGAGTACGCTTTCTCAGTCACAGCTCCTTCCTATGGGAGACACCAGTCACAAAGGTTGCTACCAGTAAAGCTTTGGAGAGCAAAGTGCAGCCTCGCTCTCCTCTTGCGGTTCCCTTGGCTTTCTGACTTTTCCAACACAGCTCATCAAGACTGACACCATGCCAGCAGGGTAGGGCCATTCCTGGTCACCACTCCATGACGCTGCTGGTGAAGTTACAGCCATAATGAGCCACATGTATCTCTCTGTGGCAGGCTCCCTGGGCTGTCCTTTCATTGCCATATCATTAGCTGCATTTCTGAATGTCCTACACTGGGTCCTTTCTCTACCATTTTATCAAGCCATGTATCATAAATATTACACATCTACCTGTCTCTGAATTGATGTGCCTGATTGCTCCATTTTACAAATCCTGCACTGTCCTGGTGCCATTTCAGCTAAACCACCTGGGCTTCTTTACATTTGTTTCTGAACGTAGCAACAGACTTCCTGGGATGACTTGTCTGCCCTTGTCTTCCACCTCCACCCGTGGTCCTGAAATTCATGTTTCTGTGGCCCTTATAGCACTGCCGTATCTGACACCAGAAGCAAGGAGAGGAACTTAGGATGGCCCACCCAGCAAACACCAAGACAGAGACTCACAGGATAAAATATATCTGTATACTCCCAGGCTGTCATCCCTTCTTCATTCAAGACACAGGCTAGATCTGAACTTGGGACAAATCCCGGTACTTACTGACAGTGCCTGCTGCCTGAGTAGCCCTTACTTCATTTGTTGGAGTAGTTGAGCAGTGCATTAGAGGAGCTGCCAGACAATTTCAGGGATTCAGATAACTCAATGTACTTCCCTGAAGAACCTGTTTCTACCCCTGCCCAGACTGTAAAGGGTGTACAGTAGTTGATCTAGCAGGACCGAGCTCACCCTGCCTTTTCTACAAGTCATCATGAGGTCACCCTGCCAGTGAGCTGATCCAAGGCCATGTGTCTCCATAGCACAACATCCAGGCTTATATGCTCTGCGCGAGAAGTCAGGCTCTTGGCTGCAAGTAAGGTGCCTGGAATCAGTAGTCAAGTGTTTACCAAGAACACTGTCTTTTTTCCTACAGGTCAGTTTGGTTGGACCCCGCCACACTTTCCTTGCTGCTATGAAAAAGGTATGCCTGCTCAAGGCAGTTATCCTCAGTTTTCCTGACAGCTCTCCTATCAAGATAGGAAGCAAAAAAGAGTTTTCTGAGAAGCAGATATCTGCTGAAGCCTGGGCATAGTGGACTTTGGTTAATCCAAAATCAAGAGAAGCAAAGCAGCAGAGATCAGAAGAAAGAAACAAGCATCCTGTGGATGACATTGCACTCACATGTGTTTGCTGCTGCAGGAGGGAAGCCAGGGGAAGCAGTCTGATAACCACACATGGTATGATCAGCAACTTCAGTGGCTAGACAGATGGGAGCAGGAAGTAAAAAAGATGGCACAGAAACAACGCCCAGGAGTAAATAATGGAAAATAATTCCAGTGAGAGCTGCCTTAGCAGCGCCTCTAAAATTTGTGTGTAAAGAGTCCTCTGAAGGCCTCTGCACACGGAATCTGAAATAAAGAGCAGCATCAGAGTGCTCAGCAATCTGCAGCTATTTGCAGGTTAGAAGCATGCTACACGCTGAGCACCGGAGTTACAGACTCAGGGGGTGCTTGTTCACCCTCCCACAGCTGCACAGCAAGAGGCACCAGCAGCAGGAGCAAGCTCTGCTGGCTTCACTGCACACCCACCTGGTCCCAAACCACCTTACACGCATCAGCTACATCTTGCCGGGAGGTCACCTCTGCCCCTGGCTGCCACCTCTGTCAATGGATAATAACTGCTGCAGTTCTTCCTATATATCTGTATGCAATAATATGACTCCACGTATTTCTACGTGGCCTAGCAAGCACAAGCTGTGTTGCTGACTTAGTTTTACCTGCATAATGCTAATTCTAAACTAGTATTCCCAATGGTGCTTTATAGCTGAATTAACCTGTAAATACTCTAGGAGTCAAAACACTAAAAGGATGCAGACTGTACTGTTCTATTTTTAAAGAGGCAACTACTACTTTTCATTTCAGCAAACATTTCTCTTTGTTCTCATTAAAAGGAAAAGCTGTTTTCACAAGGTTTGATAGAAACTGAGTAAAGGATGCTATATGCCTTGTGAATCCTATGTAATTCCCAGCTTTCACAAGCCTTCAGAGTTACCATAAAATAAAGGTCCTTTCCAACCCTAACTATTCTATGAAACACCCAGCCGACATTTCCTATAATTTAGCCCCGAAAAATCAGAAACTAGTGTTGGGGGTTAATACGCTCAGAATGACTCCAACAGTAACCTTAGAATAAAGCTCTGAACAAGGTCTGATGATCAGATGGCATGCACCAAGGTGTCAAGAAAAAAGTGTACTCAAGCACTGTGAGACATTGTTTTCCTCCCCCTTCCTATGATCTATGACCCTGCTCTGCAGTGATCATATGCCACAGCTTTTCTTTCATCTAAAAAAAAAATCCCTGGTAAAGTTACAATAGATGAAGTGATAATACTGTAGACATAGCCTACTTCTCCTTTTGTGTGGCAGTTCTCTGAAACACTCATAAAATATGCATGTTTCAAGCTTCTTCATGGCACAGACTATTGTGCTAGTTAGCTTGATGAAAACAGTGCAGCAGCAAATTTAAAGGGACACTGCCAATTGGTTTGAGGCCTTAAAAAAGGTTTCAATGGACTCAAAGTGGACTAAAAATGGACTCCAATTCAGCATCTGTGTTTGGAGGTGCTGGGTATTAAATAAATCTGATAACTACAGAAATGCATGTTGCAACAAATATCTTTAAGAAAAATTTGAATTCTTTCAAATTATATTCATAAAGTTGTGAAGTCCCTTCCAAAACATGGCTGTCAAAACAAGAATAAAGGAGAAAGAACTTTTTGCACCACAAACCTCCCCGACAAAGATCTTTGCCTATTCCACTGACTTGCTATCTTCTGAAAAGACAGCTCTAAAGTAAAGATACTACTGCAGGGAAGTTCAAGCATCTTGGTTAAGTCTGAAAACTTCTCAAGTCTTGGTGACAAAGCCTTCAGAGAAGCTAACCCCAGCCTTCAGCTCTGAGTATCCATTATCTCAGACCACTCTGGAACATACCCAGAAATGGCAGATGGACTTGAGCCTTAACACTTCTTCCATTACCAGCCTTTTTGACCCACCCATCCATTCCCTGCAAAACAAGTGTAGAACTTGGGTCATCAAGGCCCTAAGCCTGTTGACAGTTTTCCTTAGCAAGAGCTAACCAGACTTGCAAACTTTCTGAACAGATGCTGACAGCCAAGGAAGGCACCAAACCTAAGTACTCCTGATGTTATTTCTCCCCCCATACTCGGCATGCAGCTGGCAGGCACACAAGTACTGATAAAGCAGGCTCCCTGCAGAAGGCAGCTGCTGCAGTTGCCTGGTTGAGCATCTGCCCTTCTCCCCCATTTCAATAATAGTTTTTAGGTTAGACCAGTTGCATAGAACATGGAAAGACATAGGTTTAGGTCCCGATTGTCAGCACCACGTTCAGACACTTTTAAATCCCAACAAAGAGCATTAACTGCCACACTCTGGACTTTGTGCAAGTGAAAGGAGATGAAGGGCAGGAAGAGATGAGGAGCGCTCCTTTGCCATGTAGCTGAAGCATTATCAAACAGAATTAAACATTCATTATACAAGACAAAGAAACTGCATACGCAGCAGGAAGAACCCAAGTCTCCTCCCTAACTAGGGAGGTCCCTAACTATTTGGCTACAGACCAGCACTTTCTCCAACCCTTTTCTCCTGTGGATCCGCCTTGAATGCTTGGTTACACAGTAGCATCAAGTAAACAAGAAGAAAGGTGAGTGGCCCAGCTATGAAGGTCATTGGCCTGGTAGCATACTACTCCTCTATCTGAGTGGTTTTGTGTTCACTCAGAATACTGGAATCTGGTCTCCTTCATCCTGGGTGAAAGTTTTAATTACTGAGCCATTGCAAAACAAGGATACCAGCAGCAGCTCTTCCTCCAGCTGTGTTTTAAAATTAAAAGAGCAAGCATTGAGTTCCATGGGAAAAAATAAGAAAGGTTGCCCATAATGAATAGTGGGGCTCAGCAGCATGTAAAGAAACCTCTCTGCTGCCCTCACTGGCTTGCCAGAAGTCATACAACAGGTCAGCAGCAGAGCAGGGAACTAAATCTAACCTGCTTCCTAACCCAGTGCCCCTTCTGCTGCATCTTCTGAGCTCCCGGCCCTGAAGAAAAGCGTAGCAACTCAAGATTGCCCAGCTTAACATGAGTTTGCCTTGCAGAGTGCTGAAGCCCTTCAGCACATTTCCTCTTGGACAAAGAAGACGTACACACGCTATTCCTTCCCTGCTGGTTTTATGTCTTGGTGGCATTCCCCTACTTTGAAGAAAAGGTACAAAGATGCAGAAAGACAACCTGCCCAGCCTCTGGGGAGCCTTCTCAGAGTGCACGGCTATGGTGAAATGATCAAAGCGAAACAATTCATGCTGCTACCACTCTTCTCTGGGTCCTTTGAAGAAAAGTAACAGCTCACAGAAAAAAAAATAGTGGGTATTCACTCCTGCAGTTTACACAGCACGTGACAACTATCCAGCTTCTCTGGCTTTTGCTACAGCTGGTGACACGCTTCCTACAGCTATTGGAGGGAGGAAAAGCTTATTTTCAGACATCAGCTATTTCAGTCTCTTAAGGGCTTTTCACTCTCCTTCTCACAGTTAACTGGCAGACTCTCTCTGAAGCAGTGTCTTCCAAATTGCTGCTCATAGAGCTTGGCAGTCAAAGGAATAACATCTGATAATGTCAAAGGAATAATCTATACTTTATCACCATCACCTTCTTCCATCTTCCCCTTCCCCAAAAAGGAAAAATCAAACTAGCTATCACCTGCTTAGAGATTTTCCCTCTCTTTTGTTACCCCTCTCTAATGTCTACTAAAAATTGTAGCTTGGAACATTTCTCAGTGTATGGCAGATAACACACCGATAGACAGTAGGGCAGTCTTAAATTCCAGAAAATTTTGAATGACTCATCTTCATGAAAGCAAGCCATGTGAGTCACTGCCATGATGACTCAGAAGCCTGGAGGAGAAGGCACCTTTCTGAAAGGAAGAATTGAAATTGTCCTACTTTTCTGAATATATAACTTGGAGAGAAGCTTCCCACAGGGGTAAATTTGGGGGGCAAGGAGTGAGGGGGAATTACATCATCAAAAAGTAAGGGCCAACATGTATATTAGTAGCACAAAAGAAAACCACCACTGACATTGTGACTCACCATATTTTCATTATTAGACCTCCTATTTAATAAATAACATCCATCTTTGCTTGTTATGGTAAATCAAATTGTGTTAGGCTTTTTGTTGAAGTGCTTGATTGCCTGACTTCATTGACCATTTAATAAATGATTTCATGAGTGACCACAGGCAAAATAAAACTCAGAAGACCTAGAGTTCATTAAAGCTGTCAGCAGAAGTGGATAAATATGACACATTGAACAACAAATTGTAATGTTTCCAGATGTAAACTTGCATTTATCCATCACGCTTCACTTGATGGCAGCAGCAATATCAGATTGGATCATCCAAAACAAACTGTATGACCTTTTAAGTCTGCTTTACATAATTTGTATATAAACCATAAATTATAACTCTGCTTATCAGAAATCATGCGAAGATCAAGCACCTAAATGTGATGGCAGAAGTCGCGCCAATCTCCCTGAGAAAATGTGGTCACCTATGGACCACATGTGCTCCAGGCCATGTGAACCACAAGGCAAAACAATCTTTGTAGAGCTTACAAGGCTTTTCTTTCAGGGTCTTACATAGAGCTACAAGGGAGAAAATCCATTAAACAGAAAAATTCAGCTACTACAGAAACAGGTAAGCTAAAAAACTCCATCCAGTTATCTGGTCTGAGCCATCAAACTTCAGCTAACCTATCCACCTAGGGCTGAAGCAGGTGCCTCAAAACGGTCTCTCACACCCCAGACCTCACTGCCAGGGTGGATGGCTTGGTGCCAAAGCTGAGGGCACACTGAACAGCATCGCACAGTTCATCAGTCATTTTGTTGCCTGGTTAATGCACTTCCCTCCCTCATGCTTTTTACCTGTCTTTTTTATCTGCCTTGTATGTCCTTAAACTCTTTAGGTAGTCTCTTCTGTGATCTCACCTTCCAAATTTTCAGTTTCCTTTTCTAAACTCTGTGAAGACAGCTTTGTTTGGGGTTGCTGGCTTTTTTTTTTTCCAGTGCTGCCAACAGGATCTGCACTACTGTTGAGGGCAATGTCCTTCAAATGCTTCCGGTGTTAAAATCACTTTATTCTTCAAGTTTCACTCTTGATGCCAGATTTGGCTGTAGAAATCTGATTTTTCTTTCTCCAAATTGACCATCCTACACCTGCAGCTGTTCTGGACCCATCCTTTTACACTCTCGCATGGACTAGACTAATCAAGGGTAGTCTCTAAATACTTCTCTTCAACCTGCTTCACAATCCCTTGAATTTATTTTTTTTTATTTAATTTTGCTCGGGAAGACCAGGAACTTGCAAATGAACTCCAGAGGTCCCTTTCAATCTGAGCTGCTCCATGAGTCTATTGGGTTGACAGCCACTGTGCCTTAAAAGAAAGGCAGCAGTTTCTTCCCAACCAGAACCTAGCTATTTGTCTGAGAAGACACCACCATTTGAAGACACAGTTTACAGCGCATACCTACCACCTGGGCAGTTGCACAAAGAGCTGCTTTAAAAGGCTGTGAGTGTTCAGATACTTCGTAAGGACAGGAAGCACATAAGCATGCAGAATAGAGAGGTTTCGCAGATGCTCCTGGAGAAGTTACCTGCTATTAACTATTTTGAGTATTTAGCCAGCCAGGAGGGTTGGCTCTAGCTGCTGAGGATATTGCTGCCCTGGTGTTTATTCTGCCCCAGTCACAGCTGAATTACTCAGTTCTCACTCTGGCCTTAACCATCAGCAGCTGGTAAAGGTGGGTTTGCATTAAAGCCCAGGATGGAAAACCGATGCCCACAATCCCTTGTCAGCACTCTATCACAGACATGCAGGCCTCCAACAGCAGGGATATGTAAGAGGGATGGGGCAGCAGTGTTTGAATCTACCACATGCCAGCAAACATCTATTACAGTCTGGAATTTCTCTGGACTTCAGATAATTGTTTGTCTTCTTATGGGAGACTATGGATGCAGGCAGAGCAATGCTCTCCTCCTACATTTCTATTATTACCTCAAAGGTATGTATAGATCTTGCCAACATTCCCTCAGCAGCCAGCTCTTGTACATATCCTGATTTCAGGATGCCTCAGCTCGATTCAGCCTGAAAAGGCCCAGTTACCAAATGCACCAAGTGCCAGCTCTCTCCAGAAGCAGGCTGTGTATATTTGAGTAAGTAGACTGCTATTGTTCTCACAGTGAGTGACTTTTTACAAGAGCATGTAGTGACATGACAAAGGGAAATGGCTTTAAGCTGACAGAGGAGAGATTTAGATTAGATATGAGGAAAGAATTCTTCATTGTGCGGGTTTTGAGGAACTGACACAGGTTGCCCAGAGGGATTGTGACCGCCCCATCCCTGGCAGTGGTCAAGACCAGGCTGAACAGGACTGTGAGCCAACCTGGTCTAGCGGAAAGTGTCCTTACCTACGGCAGGGGGTTTGGAACTAGATGATCTTTAAGGTCTCTTCCAACCCTAATCATACCATGATTCTATGATCCACATTGAGGAGGCTGAGCTCCCCGGTCCCTCTGCACAGCCAAAACACTTGATCTGTCTCCCAGATTCTTCATCAGGCTAGACACATGGCAGGCAAGAATCAGCAAAATTCCCACTGGCTAATAGAAATTTTAATACCATCTTCTGACAGGTTTTCTACCTCAGTTGTCATAGACATATTGCCCTTCAGTTTTCTATAGCTTTTAGTCACCTAATAAAAACACACCTGAGGGCACACCACAGAGTACTCATTTTGAAGCAGCAAGTAGAGGCAACTTAGAAGAAAAAGCATGAAACAGAAGCAAGACCAAGCCAAAATGACTTGCTAATCTGTGTGTACATATGTGAAAATATGGTATTGCTATCTTTCCTGAGGCACACTTTATAGAGTCAGTGGCTCTGGGCTGCCTTCAGAAAGAGAAGTAAAATTCCTCTGACACAACTGTGTTTGTGTTTATAAAAGTCTGATTTCCCTGAGCACAGAAGGCATCAAACAGCAGGAGGCAGTGGGTGTGTTGGTGCTGCAGGATGCAGTGCAGCTTAGAGATACCCTTTAACCAGGCTGGCCCAAATTGCTGCCACAGCAGCGCACAGCTCCCATTTGGACCAGTACATCCATTCAGGTTTGCAGGCTAAATCCTTAACACTTTCAACATCATCTTTCTGTGGTCCCTGGCTCCCTGAAAGTTAAGGAAAACATGATGGGAGCAAGCAGAAGCAAATGGCACTGGGGTGTTCTCAGCCAGTGTGCAAGCCCTGTGGAGCTGCTCAGAGAGGGTTTGAGCAGTGGCACAGGCAGAAAGCTGCTGCCCCCCCGTGCTCTTTGCAGAGCAATCAGCAGTGCACCCAGGACTGAAGCCTAGGATGCTCCAAGAAAGTACAGAAGTTTCCTGAGCCAGGGTGACTATTCCCTAAACTGGGTGACCTTATATTTAAGCATCTCCAGTGCCACTGCATGTCTTGCTGCTATTGTTTGTCCTACCCACTCGGAATAATTTACATGAGACTGCAGGAACTATTGCAAGGTAAGACTGGATGTGGGAACAATGCACTCACTGTACCTTAGAAAACACATTTACACTTTAGTCAAATACATGCATACCCTTAAGGAATATCAATAAAGGGAACCTCAGTGGCTCCAGGAGCTAAAATCTGGATCAGCCTCAGGCTTGTCCATACTCCTGGCTCAGCCTGTGAGCCCCCCTGTCTCCCAGTGCCCAAGCACTTTTGTTCTTTCCTTAGCTGCTGTCATTCCCCCTGGAAAAAAAAAATCACTCGGAGGTGCTGAATGTACAGTGAGGACATTTATTATACCCTGCACCACACTCCACCTTTACAAGCCGCTTCTGCAAGCAACTGATAAGATCCTGAATTACATCAACAACAGAAATTAGCATTGCTGCACAGCAGTGTCAATTCCTCTATTAATTCATGACCTCCATGAAACCAAGGCCAAAATTCAGTCATCTCTTACAGAGGAATCCAGGCACAGCCCAAATCAGACAATCAGCAAACCATATGTCTAACGATAAGGTATTGATACTATTTGACATTGAAATTACTTTAGAACTTCACCTCACAAAGGCTATATATTTTAATTATGAAGTTATTTATAGCCTCTATAAGAGGATAAAACTAAGTCCCTTCTTCCTATCCCTGGTTGCTGAGCACAAGGATGTTAGAAGATCCTCCTTGCATTCAGGGATCAGGATAACCCATCTTACTTCTCCAAAATAACACTGCTCTCAAAACTAAGTTCACAGGTGTTGAGTTTTGTCATCATGTTTGAATATAAATAAACACCATTAGGGACAACTGCCTATACCTTAAGGTACTAGTGCAGCATAATGTTAAATTGTCAATAAAAGCAAATTGTTCTGTTTTCACTGGTTAAGAACACAGCTCGGAATACAACAGTTAATACAACAGCTGCATACATAACATACATAATTATAAACATCTATTCCAATTTTAAGAAAATAAAAATGCTTTTCATAAAATGCTGTTCACTACAAAAATAAACATGCAGAAGTAGATTATATTGTGCTTTTTCTTATGCTTGCAGCCGGTTGAAAAATAACGTGGAGTTACATAGATAAAGGTGCAACATACATGAATTTACCTCTAGTCACCTTAGATATAGGGCTGCAGTGCAACTGGAAGGACCCATGGAGACCAGCAGTACTTCAAATTTAGAATTATCTCCCTAAAACCACTTGTACAGTTTATCAATTCTGACAGCATCTTGCTACACCATTTTTAGTGGCTGGAATTACAGCATGATATTAATTTTTAATCTGTTTTTTTTTTTTCAGAAAGGGGGTGACAGGGGACAGGACATAAGAAAAACAAAACTCCTCCAAACTACTTTCTATTGCAAAACATCCTTGAGTTCAGCATCCGGAAACTGTAACTGCTCGTTCCAAACAGTTACCAAACAGGCAGGTAAGAATTAGGGAGAAAACACGAATAACAAGCCCAGCCGACAGAGAAGAATCCCGCAAGGGCCAGAAGTCAGACGGTGTGCCTTTCAAAATCTAGCCTTGCTAAGCCTTTCTGAATGAAGAGATAAGATAGATAACTTCCTATCTTTTCCTTTTCCACAATTCCCAGTTCAAAATATGGGTTGGTTGTGCAATCTTAAATTCCCACTTGCTCTACAAGAACTAACGCCTTCCTCCCTATCCAAGATTTTTTACAAATAGATCTTCAAGAAATACCCTGCATGACAAGCAGAAGTTCCAGAACATTTGGACGGGACTGCTCAAATAAACATTAAGGACATCTGTTCTGAAAATTAAACTGATCTTTGTGGTTTTGTATGAGTAACACACTAAAAACGGATCATAAGTGGTCAAATTCTGTTCTCAATCAAACTTAAACAACTTCAATGATTTGAACGCTACCACCCTAATTATCTCAGCTGATACGCATCACTTCTGCCCATTGGCAAGGAAGTTGCAATGTTCACTGCATTTCAGGATGAGGTGCTGTGGAAAGCACCTCATCCTGAAATTCTCTCCTTTCATTGTTTCTCCACTGATAATTTTATCCTTCTAGTCTTCGATCTGCTATAATTTAGTCATTTCATTCCACTTTGCACTTTTCTTCAAGTTGAGAATTACAGTCTGAAAGAAGTGAAGGAGGAGAAAGGCAGAAATGGAGAAAGGCTAGCATTAGCATACATTTAATCCACTCAAATCACACCTCCGTTCAGTCCAACAGCAGACTGTGAGCTACTCACAGCCATGAGTAACACAGTGGGATAGATTACCAAAGGAACTAAGGAATTTCTCATTGATTAGAGTCTTTAATTTCACATTGTGGTTTGTCTCAAAGACATACCTGAGATCAGCTACAATTTATCAGACTTGAAAGCTTTTACTTACACCCTAGAAAGATGAATTTCCTTCACAGCAGAAATTACCGAGTGACATTTTGTGCTTTGATTTATGCAGGTGGCCAGACCGGTTATTGGTGTCTTCTCTATATGTCTTTGAAATTGGTGGGTCACAGCTGAGGCTATGATACCTGATTTTGAATCACCTAGACTTTCCAAATAAGAATTTCACTTTGTAGGCTAGTCTTTGCCTCAAACAATTGTAAGGTTACACAATTTCTCAAGTAACCAGGTTCTGTCTGATTCCAATTCTTAGTATTCTTGGATAAGAACATGCTTCTCTGCATTTGTTTCATCCATGTTCAAAATTAGGAAACTTCATGTATGTACACACCATAGCCTGGAGGAAAGCAATAATCAGTTTTAGGTTGTAGGTGGGAAAGCAAACAAAACCCACCAATACTTTTCTTTCAATAACATCAATACATCAATTCTGATCACTGCTAACTTTCAGTTATTTTGAGATAGAGGAATACGAAGTGATTTTGTAGTCTTTACTGTATTCTTTGTATCTTTGAAGAATTAAAAGAATAAAAGCTACTCTAGTGGAAGACTCAGCAAATTCGAATTTCCACAGCTCCCCACAGAAAATCGTTCACGGCTGGGAAAGTTAATGTCTCACAGGCCATCAGCAGCAGAACAACTCTTGCACTAATGGAACACAGCAATTCTCAATTACCAAATGGTAGAAAGCATTCTATTCAATTCCTGGCAAGAGGCACAATATCAGACATATTAAATCACATAATTTCATTTTGATAACATTTTTACTTTCCTTCCCCCTCATTTCAATTTGGATGTGATATTAGCAACCAATAACTCAAGAGCAGCCAGAAATAGAAATCAGATCCTTGCACTATTCAATAGCTTAAAAAAAAAGGAAAATCATTTCAAAGCTATGAAGCATTAACCTTTTTTTTTTTTTTTAAGTATTATATACTGGAACCTTAAGTCATATGGGAAATGGGAGGAGGCAACATTAGAACTAGGTATCAAAAGACTACATCCCACAATCCACAGTAAATAATTACTCTGGCAAAGACAGAAATGATACAAGGTTACATAAGAATTTCAAACATTATTTGTACCCTGTAATCTCTTTCAATGGCAGGACCATAAAGCACCCTGCAATCGGCTGCAATGTATTCCCGTCTCACTGCTTTCACACTGCAGTAACCAGTGCAACAGCAACAAAAAAAAATATAATTATGGCTGAATTTGATGAGGGGAAGTCCACAGGGACCAAAATCAGCCCTTCAGTGAATATCACACTCCAGTGGCAGCAAAAGGGGATAAATATGAGGCTCTACTTGGGCCTGATGTAGAAGAAATTGAAGTCAGTGGAATTAAATAAAATTTTTCTACTTTGTCTCACCCTAAAGGATTCTCAAAATTGATAAAAAATAATTAGAAACTTTTAAAATTTCATAGAAACAATACAGAAGTTGTAGCAAACTCCCAGCGATAACCGCTACACCAAATTTGAAGTCTCTGGTGCTTTTCAAATAAAATTTAAAAGGACAATTTTTCACTTTATGCCTCTACTTTACAATCTCATTTTATTCCAGAAGCAGTCTAGAATGATATTCTGACTTTTGTAGAGTTACTGTCCAATCCAAGCTACTGTGACAAACCATGTTCCAGTCTCCTTTCAAAAACAGTGCAAACCCAGCATCACGGGAGAACCCAGAGGATCTCTCCATAGCAGGGAAAGGATTTGTCACCACTTTCACATTGCTGCAAGGACCAAAGGTCTTCTCTCTTCCCCATTTTCATCAGAAGAAACCACTTAACACAACTGTGGGATGTTGCCAGCTGAGAATATGGATATCAAGCACTGAGATTTCTAGCTGTGTTATTATGACAGCTGAGCAAGGTCCCAGACACCTTGATATTACATGCATTAAAATAACATAGAATTCACCTGCCAACAGGCAAAATTGCTTTATATTGAAAAAGGTCTATGGTAATTGCACAAACCTGTAGAGGAGTTAAGCACTAATAACAGTGATCCCAGCAGTATGGACAGCATTGAGTATGCCAGTGGAACTAACAAAGCTAATAATAGGACACTTTAAAGAAAGGACACTTTAAACTGATACATTTATGGGTTTCACTGAAAATAACTATCTGGAATCATGGTACATATTACTTGCATACCATAATAATTTGAAACAGCTAGAAACTTGTGTATTTTAGGTGCATGCAAAACACAAAGGAATGAAAGAGCAAATTTGGTACCTTTTTTCCCTGCGCACAATGAAATGCATGTAGTGTATGAAAACCATTGTTAAAAAAAAAAAGTAGCAAATGCATTATATGATATACTGGGACGTTTACTGGGTAAAGGGGGAGCTATAAATCAAGCACGATAGCTAAACTGAACCAGTGTGGGCTACTTTAGGTGGTGTGAGTGGTAATTCTGCTATCAAATCATGTTCACAGCTTAACGGTCCTGGAACTGTAAAGGCTAGAAGAGTAGAAGCTTATACCAGCCCCCCTGCTGGCAAGAGTTACTAGCTCTGGACAGCCAGCTCAACAAATATGCAAGGAGTAAGCAAGAAACTGTCATCCCACTTGTTCACCCTGGAAAACCAGGGTTGCATGAAAGATCCTGCATCACCTGCGGCACAGCCCCAGACTGAGCATCCAGGAGGGCCAGGCATGTATTAGGAGCCACTCCCTGCTTGAAGGACATGACAAGCTGTCTGTAGCAAAACTCAAGGAGCTCTCCACAACCAAAAGATAATCACATGTAAAGATTACTTGATACTAGGAGCTGTAGCATAGGTACCCAATTTTAGCACAGATCTTTATAATTATTCAGCTTCTCGGAGATCACTGTACAGTTGTGTGTCCTGTCCAAAATGATACTTGTAAAAGGATCTCTTGGAAAAAAAATAAATCCATTGGTTTATGCCTCAGTAATGCATGGTGATAGGCAGAGAGCAAGGGGAGACTTCAGGAAGCTAAGCAAGAGAGAAATCGCTACTGGTTTTAACCCCTCCCATTCTCCAGTAAGGTGGAAAGACTGCGGCTACATGGTGTCAGCAGCCACCCAGGCACTTTCTGATCCACACAGCTAGAGACCTCAGCTGACTTTCCTGTTATGAGCATCCTTTGAAAAAAGCCATCAAGAGCACAGGACAGGACATTAAATCAGACCAAAGGTGCAAAGGCACCTAGCATCCAATCTGCTACCTTTCGCTAATAGCAAATATGGGGAAGCCCATAAGGACTGGAATAATATACAGTGATACTTCTCTACAACACTCTCCTAACTTCCAGCTCAAGGATAAGAGGTGGTACACCACTGGATTTTATAATCCCCATTTGATTTTACACTTCCATGTGTCCAGGCATTCTTTGAACATCGGTGAACTGTTAGCTTCCACAATGCTCTCTGTCGAGGAAATTCAGGGCTGAACTACTCAGCACACAAAGGAATCCTTGCTTTTTTTTGTCACCTGCTTCCTCTATTTGGTATCTTCCTTCCCAGAGTATCATTGTCATTGAAAGAGAAAGTACCTCTGTTACCTAAGTCACCACTTGTGAGGAAAGAATAAAATCAGACAGATCTTGACCTCCTTGTACACAGTAACAGAGCAATGCTAGAAGAGAAGGTTGGTACAGGATGGTGTTCTCCAAGCAATGTGAGAAACCAGAGCCACCTTCTCCAGGAGAGAGCTGTATCCCAAAGGCTACACCAGACCATTAAAGCTGGTGGCTGTAACTGCAGTCAGTAGCAGAGATTGCAGAGCTCTGTCCTGAGCTCTTGTAAGAAAGTCAACTCATTGCCACAAGTATCATAGTCAGCGAGGAACCAGAATTGTTTCTGGGTCTGCCAGCCTGTTTGGGAGGGATGGGAGACAACACTAACAGAAAAATCAATAAAATTCCTCACATCCAAAGGAGTTATGTATGAAGATAGGCTGAGAAAGTTGGGGCTGTTCAGCCTGGAGAAGAGAAGGCTGCGTGGAGACCTCATAGCAGCCTTCCAGTATCTGAAGGGAGCCTATAGGGATGCTGGGGAGGGACTCTTCATGAGGGACCGCAGTGATAGGACAAGGGGTAACGGGTTCAAACTTCAACAGGGGAAGTTTAGATTGGATATGAGGAAGAAATTCTTTAGTGTGAGGGTGGTGAGGCACTGGAATGGGTTGCCCAGGGAAGCTGTGAATGCTCCATCGCTGGCAGTGTTCAAGGCTGGGTTGGACAGAGCCTTGGGTGGCATGGTTTAGTGGGAGGTGTCCCTGCCCATGGCAGGGGGGTTGGAACTAGATGATCTTAAGGTCCTTTCCAACCCTAACTATTTTACGAGATTCTATGTGCATGCTCCAGAGTGTATTTTTATCCAGCCATTGAAGAAGATTTTTATGTAAATGTTGAAATACTTCTAACTGAAACAGGAATGTACAACATGTTTTCCACAGAAAGCTCCTTATAGCTGTGTTTCTCACCTGAACACGGCAGGCAATTAAACATGCCAGGGTAAATAACCATAGACTTCGGAAAGTTATCTAATATAGAGCTAGACCCAAGGAAGGGAGCTAAAAGTAACAAGGAAATAATCACCCTACAGGAAGCAGCAAAATTGCAGAGGTTTCATCAGCACAGGCTTCCAATAGTGATATAATGTCATAGAATCCAGGGAGACAGACAGCAGACCTTGCTTAAAAGTAACCCTTGCTATGATAAGCAGAGCTGATCTGTACCAGAGAGCCTACAAAAGGCACAGTCTTGCCTGATGGCACTGGTAACAGATAACACACTTCGGGTTCAGAGGGAGATGGCAGCTATCACATGCCTTCCGACTCCCATACCAACATGGGGTACATACAGTCTGGCTGCACTTCTTAACACACTCATGCACTAAATCCCCAATAGATGTCTAGTCCATACTATACAGAACTATCTTTAAGAACCTCTGAATCTAAGAGGTATTCACCTGTCTTAAACAGAAAGCTCCACCTTAATTCTGCTACACATGTTCTAAGTTTCAATGTTTCTTCATTTTTCCGTTCATTATTTGGGGAAAATAGTAAAGGGCCTTTTCTGTTCACCCTTCTTTGAACAACTGTTTCTCCAAAACAAAATGCAAATCTTCAACAGCTATGTTATGTATACATATATACACACACATCCTTTTCACATCCACTATCGATTTAATGAAAAATCAGGCTACTTTCACTGATACAAGCAAGAACGTGAATATATTTGCTAAGGAATCCAAAATGTCTTCCTTTTCTCCTAGCACACCATCTCACTTGGCTATTAACTTATTGTGCACATTACACTATATGCTTCATCAACATGAAATTCAATTTAATGTTCAAATAAGAAATAAAAATAACCAGACATTTATAACTACAACAACTTGAGGGTTTTCATTATGATTTTTTTCCCCGTTTGATTTAGTTCCAATTACTGTTTACTGTTTTAGTAGTTGATTGAATTTGGGAATGATGCTTGCTGACAAATTGTACATTCTGCTTTTCAAACATTATCCAGTGGGTTCTGCTGGTGTTTACCATACCAGATGCATGTGTTCCAAATTGTGCTTTCATTGACTTCTTTTTAAACTAGAAAGATCACTATCTGAAAAATGTATTCTAAAGACAGTGCTAAAGTACTAGCCTTCATATTCTAAGTTTTTTCAAGCATTAAAGACAAACAAGGGGAGGGAGGGAAAGGCTCCTTAAGATCCCTTCCAATCCAAACCATTTAATGATTCTATGATTCCTTTCCATATACTCAGCCCTGTTACTGTGCAGTGGACTACAGTGCTAGGGTCAAAGTGGAATCCGGTGCCAACCAGCCACCACCAGCACCTAATGCAACCGACTACTCCAGGCAATGCTTTCAAGGAGGCAAGAGGAAGAGGCTACAACCCTTTTAATCTTAGTTCTCATGCATGACCATAGTCTGCTATTTGGATAAGGATGCTAAGATTTGCCCTAAAATTAGAAACACTTAATAGCTCACATGATATTTTCAAGATTAAAATGGACTATGGCACAGGTACTTTAAGAGAAAAACAACTGCCATAGAGATAGGCATTGCCCCTCTACACTGCAGTCATTATTCCTACAGCAGAACGCAGTGCATTGATGTATACCCCAAATACCACCACAATCAAGGAAACTGCTGCCAATTGCAGCCAAACCTCTACAGTTCCTGGCCTCCATAAACACAGCCAACACCTCATAGAAGCCAAGTGGTCAGCACAGGTTCCTGGTGTCTTCATAGGCAAGAGAAAAACTACTTTTTCCCCTGAAAAATGTGCTATAGTAAGCAGAGGCAGGGAGCTAAGACATTTCACCCCAGTCAAGTCAGCACTTAAGCCTGGATCAGCCTTGTGGGATTTTGTGTGTGCTGGCTCTAATGGAGAAATCAGACATCGATCTTAAATATTAAGTTAGTGGTTTTGCTGTTTTCAAGATACCAGAGTATCAATTCTAGGAAGACTCCTACAGAAGATCAGAAACAAAACTTCACAATATTAAAGTGCTTTCATTTGTTCTACAGAATTACCTTTATTCTGTTATGTTAGTGACAGCCTAAGTAGATCATAATTTTGCTTAAGTTTTGAAATATGCCTATCAAAATCCATTACCACAGCAGCAGCCTTTCCTACTCGAAGCCATTAGCCAGCAGGAAAAAACAAAACTGTTCAGACAAAAGCAAGAAAAAAAAAAGAGCAAAAATTAGAAATGTGCTAAGACAAGAACAGGCTAAAAATATCAGTGAGCATGTTTCCAGATATAACTGAAATACAGCCATAGAAAACACATCCAGCTCCCAACAAATGCTGATGCTTGCTGCGCATGGGCGATGGTCACTAACTTGATGCAAAATTTTACACTATATAAGAACAGAGTAAACTCTCAGAACTTGGTTGAAGAAGCTAAGAATACTTTTGAGGATCACAGATCTACTTTTTCTGCGCTAACAGAAGATCTGCTTCTCTCAGGCCATCAGTCACATGAATGTGAAAACCTGTCCTAGCTGTACAGACTGAAAAGGATACACCATTTTTCATGAAGTCTTCACTTAAAATTTTTTACAGCATTTATTTTGACCACCAAGTCTGCCCTTTGGTAATATTTAACTATACCACAGAGAGGGCAGCATTTCATTTTTATATCTGTCAACAGTAGCTCAGGGCTGAAGCAGATCAGCATCTTCAGGGTAACAGAGCTACTTTACTTGGAGCGTATTGGGCCAAGACACCTAGAAAGTCCCTGTAAAAGATGTAGTCCTAACCCCTCTATGAATCTTTCCTGCTGCTGACCACTTACTATGATCTCTGCACTCCAAAACACTGATTGAAGAACAACACTGCTATGCAGTGCCTATGGGTGTATCTCGCACCAAATCAGTGGGTTGCGATAAAGGCTACAAAGCAGACAAATGACCAAGACATCTCAGCCTTGCTGCGATGCTGCATCTCTTTAATTGGTCATTCATTTGGCTGGACCTTAGTAATTTGTAAGCCTTCAGAATTTAAGTGCTGTCAATTTTAAAAGGTCACAGAGCATGTGATAATCACTTTTATCAAAAAAGATGTATAACAAACAGTAGTATTTTAGAGGAAATTCAAGCCTTCAATGAATAACCTCAGGAATTCGCAATAGGAATACAAAGTCATTTCTTCTGTTTCAAATACATGTGCTTTTTTTCTGTTTGAGATTTTTGTACAGTTCTTTTCCCTACATTCTGTATGGCTATTTAGCTCATAAGACCTGTTCTCTGACAGGTTCCACAACCCTACAAAGTCATCACGTTTCACAGTCAAAGCTCAGAAAAAAGCTCCATTCCTACAGCTGCAGCTGGGGGATAAGGGGAGTCTGTAGAAAGAAGATCTCATCCTGAGAAAACACCAGGACAAAAACATCCTGACTATTTCCATTAGGATGCCAGTACCAGGATATTCTGTTTTCAGAACTGTCCCAGCCAGACAGGGTTGTCTAGACATATTATGTAGCTACTACAGATTTGAAGCTTCACCTGTACTCCAGTGCCACGCACCTGCGGACAACCTACTGCTTAAACTACAAAGGAAAAGGGTGTAAGTCCAATAGGCAGCACTGCTCTTCTGCTACAGAAACATCAGCAAAAAACTTCTGATTTACATGAGCAGAACAAAATTTCACACAAAATAATTATGCAAAATACTTCAGCTCTTGATACCGAAACACACTGACTCTTAGTTGCAAGAAATCCAGGGCAGACGGTCTGGTTAGGGTTAATGGGGTCTTCTGATACTTAAACTAAAACTAGGCTTGGGCAAGTAACTCCAATAATATGTCAAAGATACCTAATTTGAATTGATAAACTCAGTCACCTTCACCTAGTATCAAATGCATAAGTAGCTACTATAAAGAAAGTAGACCAGAGAGATTTTGGTCCTTTTTATCTTACAGGAAACTCCTGCTGATGTCCTATGAAATGGAAAGCCAAACTTGGAAAACTACTGTTTAAAAAGAAGGCATAATCAAGAACAAATGCTACTAAGATTACACAGGAAAAAAGGAATGTCACAGACAGTTATGAAGGTTCAAAGAACATGAAATTTAATATAGCTTTACTTGAAATTGTATAACTAAATGAGCAAGATGCTAAGGTAGATAGATGATGACAGTGTTAGGGAAAACAGTTACACAGGACATGATTGAAGCTCAGATCTTCAGAAAAAAGTCTGATAACTGCTGAACTTCAAATCAGGGAAAGGAAACTTACAGACTTCTGAAGGATTAGAAGTTAATAACTAGTAATTAAAATTCATTACCAGTTACTACTGACTGCTAAGACAGCAGAGTTGATCCTGACATATATAATCAGGAGTGAATGCTGCAAGAGTAAGCAGACAATACTAATATACTATGGCATTCATGAGGCCATAATGAAAAGACAGTAGCCTGTCATAAAGAAAAGACAGTCTTTTAAGTTCAAATTTCAGAAAAGATATGGACAAATAAATGTCAGGAACAGCTATAGGAATAATTCAAAGGTCAGAAATATACACAGTGATAATCTAATTCATTAAAAATAATAATAACTTTGTTTCATAAATAGTCCCCTGCCAGTCAGACTTCAAGTACCGGTTGCCTCTTTATACAACAAAATGACCTGGCTCATTCCAATTATTAAAAACTGAAGTTACATAACCTCAAAATAGATTACATGACATCAAGCACTAGCACAGTAACTCTAACACACCAAAGATTACAGCATCCAGTTCAAACTGAAGTTAAAGATGTTTGGAAAGTTTCAAGGAAAACTGATACTGAAGCATGGAATCATAGAATAGATAGGGTTGGAAAGGACCTTAAGATCACCTAGTTCCAACTCCCCTGCCATCAGCAGGGACACCTCCCACTGAACCATGCCACCCAAGGCACTGTCCAACCTGGCCTTGAACACCACCAGGGATGGAGCATTCACAGCTTCCCTGGGCAACCCATTCCAGTGCCTCACCACCCTCACAGTAAAGAACTTCTTCCTCATATCTAATCTAAACTTCCCCTGTTGAAGGTTGAACCCGTTACCCCTTGTCCTATCACTACAGACCCTAATGAAGAGTCCCTCCCCAGCATCCCTATAGGCTCCCTTCAGATACTGGAAGGCTGCTATATGAGGTCTCCACGCAGCCTTCTCTTCTCCAGGCTGAACAGCCCCAACTTTCTCAGCCTATCTTCATACAGGAGGTGCTCCAATCCCCTGATCATCCTTGTGCCTCCAAAGGATGCTAATTATTACTATTTGGCATTATGCCATCTACTCTTTCCAGTGGCACATTTTAAATGCTGCAAGATGTAACAGATGTATTAGCAGCAGGCCAACCAAAAAAATAATTACGGTTGGTTCAAGTAACCCACCCACTTAGGGAGGCATCCTATGTAAATACTGAAGCATCACAGGCCTGCAGGTATGGTTCACTTCAAATTTCTAATTCTTATCAGTTACAGATATAAAAACTCACTGTGTGCATGTATTTCACATTTCAAATTCTCAAGAGCAGAAAAAAAAATGAGTAAAAATATCAGTATGTACAAAACTCTTGAAAATCACTTCCTATTCCACTAAAGGCTACATTCAGTTCACAGTTTGAGTAAAGATACCATCCAATTTGGTTTATTCCTCCAAAAAAATGTTTGAGCCACTCAGAAGCAAGGGCAAACATTCCAGTCACCTAAAGACTGAAAGATAACGTAATATTTTAATATAATAACCAGGAAAAACATCAAATAGTGAAGTCAGGAGATGATATCATCTCTGAATGCAGCCATGGTGAAGCACATTCTGGGATGTATGCCTATTCCTGGCATGTATGTTTTGTGAACGATCAGTGGTACGCTGGAGTAAATTCAGAAAGAGATCCATAAAAATGAGCTGAGCATCAGAAAATGGGCTTTACTTGAAGACTTCTTCATGATAAAAAAGACCGAGTGGTTCAGATTGAGACACATTTTCACAAAGGAGGGAAATTTTATTTGATTACCAACCAAGTATCTATAATGGAAGAAGTTAATAATAAAGGAAATCTTTAGATACAAGGCCTGATGAGGTTCATATTTACGTTATCTGTGAATCTGCATATGACATTTATGATGAAAACCAAACCAAAGTTAGAAAAACACAAATATGGAATAAGAGACTTATTTATCATGCCCACCAAGCAGACTATTGAAACGTAAAAACAAGAGGGGATCTCCCTCTCCAAGTCATTGCTTTGTGACCTGATGATTTCATGGAGGAATTGATAAGTAACTTGGTAACCTGTGTTGCACAAGGGCTTGTTTTTTTTGTTTCTTTTATCAGGAAATTACTGCACAGAATTGTTTCACAAATGATGTAACAAAGAGATCCTGGAATACTCTCTTTGAGTAATAATGTAAGACAAGAAGGTTTCTAGTCTATATTTTTAACTCTGTCAGGACTACAGCTGGTGCCTTTGATTTTTGATTGCTTGACCTTGAAATAATCACAATACTATCATTCTGCAAAGGTAGAAGACTGGAAGAGCAGCTGCAGTTTATTACAATGATAATACAGTGAAAACAACCACAAAGACTTTCCTGAAAACAAGAGAAAAACTATCAGCAATAAAAGTAACAGCAGACTGATGGAATATGGTTGTTCCTTCTGGAAAAAATGGATGACAGAATCCCTTAGCTTTTTCTGAGTTAAAAACATGACTCTACTTTTAATGTGCATGGTAGGTCGGGCTAGCTGGGACGAGGGTGGCAGCGAGAATCATTTCTCCTGAGAAATAAAAGGATTAGGATTATTCAGCATTGCTATTGATTAAAAAACCTTTTAGATCCCAAAAAGGTAAGCATAAAACTATGTATTTTTCTTGCTCTGATGAAGCCTTAATGAAAAATGTGTCTTCACCCAATGGCAAACCAACTGATCTTACTCAAAACAAGCTGTGGATGCAGAGTGTGATGGCTCCGACCTGTGTTAACCACCCAGTAAACATTTCTCTTCCCCTTCTAAGCAAGGCATCCCTTGCAATCAGCTAGTATCAGATCCTGCAAAAACGACTGTCCAGACTGAAACGTTTCTTTATTACAAGAATCCTGCAGACTGACTGAAGGTGGAAGGACAAAAGAAAAAAATGCCTCAAAATAGCCTTCAATAATTTCTGATTAAATAAAAATGGATGTTTTAAAATCATTTTATAGTGGGTGACAAAGAAATGAGGATTCTTAAATTCTGCGACTCTTACATTACATAGCACTTTTTTTCTAACATCACTATACCCAGTAGAGCTGTCTGTGAACTGCGGTGCAACTGAAGTAAAGAAGAGTAATAAGCATCTTTTTCAGAGAATGCAATGGGAATGGTCCCGTATTTCATTAAATTTACTTTCATTATCCCTCTAACAACAGAGCTGTGATACAATATCCACATCATTCAGTCTTCCTATTGACATAAAAAGATTTCCCTATTCCTACTAAACCCTGGCAGGGACCTGTACAGTGGTCCACATCAACATAAAAATTCCAGTATTTCTTTCTGGTCTATTAAAACTAATAATCAGTTCTACTGCTGCGTCAAGTGCTGACAAGTTAAAAAATGCAAACTCTACTCAGTAGGGAAATTATAACTTCTGCCAGAGAACTGAGACTAAAGGGATTCTCGGTAGACAAAAAAAGTGAGATCCACAGGGCTCAACCCATCTGTCTGATTTCCCCAACCTCTGTTGCTGTCCCTCCCCATCATGAAAAACCCCAAACACATGCAGTTTTCTTTGCCTGTGAAGTCTCACCAAGCTCACTAGGAGATGCATAAGCACTCTTACCATTCTTTGCATGCCCTTCTCAGTCTTCAAATAAAAATGGCTCGCTTTGTGTCTGTCAGATCAGAGAGCTTTCTAGTGTTCAATTACTTGGACAAATGCTGACACATCCTTTTGACTACCACAGACAAGATTATGCCATCCATTGTGGCATTTTTCTCAGTTTTTCTCTTTATATAGTTCATACTTTTCTCACATTACTTATGAAGTATGGTGCTCTTTAAGTATTTACTGCACACTTGGGAAATCATATTTTCAACATGAAGAGGAAACTACTCAGCTACCTGTACTTAACCAGGCAACATACACACGTTGGCATAATCTGCCCCAAACTACATTACCTGTCTTTCTTCATTACTGCTACCTGGGATAGGCAGATCAAAGTTGTCCTATGGACCAACTTTTGTCATTTTTGTCCTTATTTAAATGTGAAAATACCTTTGCCAGGAAACAGTGACACAAGATGGACCTATCAAACAATCCTTTTCACTATTACAAGCCTCCTCCCAGAGGCGTGTAAAAAAATTCACTACAAAGATGGGTAGCCCACACATCAAAAGAGAGTGGTCTTGTACCCTTTTCTGACTGGAAACAAGTTTTACAATGTACTGTCTCATTTCTTCGACCAGTTCTAAGCCAGACTCCCTACCACAAATGCAGTTCAGCTTGTGCTGAAAATTAAGGTTGTATTTCAGTACCATTAAGGTTTAAGTCCTTCTATCTTGTTCCTGATGTTTTCCAGCTCCAAAACCTTGAACCAATAAACAAACAGATTCAAGGTCAGTCTTCATTTGAGAGCAAAAGACTTCAGATAGCCAACCTTACTGTTGGCTCCTTCATTGCTGATTCTCTTCTGTTTGCAGCCTTATTCAGAAATGAGGCTCTCAAGCCTTCCTTCCTAGCACTGTTTCGTTGATTTGGTTTGGTTTTTTTTTAACAAGGTCATGAAAGTCCAACCACCCTATAGCCACTAAAGATAACAGAGGCGTTATCATTAAACTCCTGAGAAGAGCAATTCCTCAATTTTGCCACTACATGTTTAGGAAAAAAACCCAAAACTTCAGCGTACTCAGCATGTAACAGTCACAAAAGAACAGAACTTTCAAAGTCTCCAAGAGCTGAACTCTGCTTCCAAAACCGGCTTGTGTATTTACCATCATGCCTTCTGACCCACTTTTCTTACTTTCCAGTGGGAACACGCAACCTAAAAAACCTGGAATTTAGTTATAGTAATGGTTCATAAATAAAAATTCCATTTTGGTACAGTCAACCATACAGGGTAAGCCCTGCAAGTCTCTTCACAGTCTACAAGTGCATACTACTTTGCTTTCCTTTCATTACTGGCATTGCTACCTACTGATTAATTGACAACTCTTGTACACAAAGCGCATACAAATACTCGGAAAAAGTAAGGTCAAAGCAACATATAAAGCCGAAACATTAAAACACTGCACTGTAAACTGTTTAGATACATTATCTACATTTAGCACTCAGTGTTAGATACACAATCACTCAAGCTATTTTTATGTTTGGTCCTGCTATAGACCTGGATAGGAAGAAAGATGGCACTTTCTTACCCAGGATTTCCCCCCTCCCCTAACTTTACCAGCAATATACACACAGCTTCGGAGAAAGGTGCTCATCAAAGTACCTAGAGACCAACTTACTTAGTTTCAAATGGATAAACAATTGAATTCTTAGTTCTGAATTCAATCATTGGTATCTAAATGAAACACAAATATGATCAGACAAACTTGAACCTGATTTTGATTTATATAAAGAAGTAAAAGCAAAGAGCATACTAATTCTGAGATTTCAAGTTGAGGTTTTCACTTTAACTTTTTACCCATACAAACATCTGTGAAAATAGTAAATACGGAAATCAGGAAGTAGCCACAAATATAAAACAAAAAAAGCAGAGAAGGAATAATTAAAAAAACTCTGAGTCATGTTCTGTGACTCTTGGGAACCAACTACCTTTCATGTGACAGTTGGTAGAGCAATGCCTCAGGTTGAAATTGCTAAGGAACGCAAGGGTTCAGTGATGATTTGACAGACTAACTCGGAAGCAGTTCCTTGGAGTCTGTGCAATCACGTTCAAATAAACCTTGTGTAAGCAAGAGAAAAAAGTAACCCTTTATTAACCTGTCAGTATTAATCTTCAATAACCTTCAAGTATTCTCTATCTTCCTGTCAGGGTTAGAGCGAGATATGAAACAAGCAGCAAGATATGCTCCCTACCACACAATATTTCAGTTGGGCTCTTTCTTAAAATACCCAGTTCTCAAATCAGTTTCTCTCACCCCATCCAGGCATGCAATCACAAAAGCAAACTCAGTTACCAACTGTAGCAGTAAAACAGTTCTCAAGAGTGATGCCCACTGGTGGAGTTTCTCATTTTAAAACTAGGTCCAGCATTTCATGTTGGGTAAACTGGACTGGACACCATGACCCTGATCTGGCTTCTTACAAGCCAGCACCAGCAACAACATTGTTAAAATAAAAAAAAAAAAAAAAAAAAAAGATATAACAAAAATGCAGGAACAAGTGGGGTTTAGCTTCTTCATTAAATGGAAGGAAATAGATCATATACAAAATGCATGAACTGGGAGCGACAGAGATGAATAATGTATCTGTTACTTGTTTGCATAATGGAGTCATTTGATCTGCTTTGACTTTTCAGGCAGAGCAAAAAAGTAATGGCTTTCCCACTTCTGTTCCAAGAAAGTCCTCAGCAAGTCATGTCCTCCTAAAGGCCACAGGAGGCTATAGAATGCTAACGAACTTCCAGCTGCTGTGGGGACACCTGTAAAATAGCATACTAGATTTTGCCACTTGCACTGGGAAACTACCAACTGCTGGACATCTGCCTCATTTCAGGAGAGAAGCTTGAGCACTCATGCAGGTAGCAGATAAACATGCGTTTGTGCCCAGGTGGCATAACAACTGCATGGGGAAGTGAAAAACTAGGCATTTCAGAAAGGTCCTTTTCAATGGATTTAGGGTCCTTTTCCCCACAAACCATACTCTTTGTGAACTTTTAATACAATAGTTTCTCCAGAAATCAGCATTTTAGAAAGCTCTGAAAACTCCTAGAATGCTTTCAAAGGCCTTAATCAATACTTTCTGAATTCAAAGGCCATATGGTAACATCCAGTCATTTGTAGGGCAAAACTCCACAATGGGAAGTTCAATCTTAAACTGAAGCCAGCCGCAGCACTGTCCAATAAGGAGCAAAGCATTTCTAAGACCCACACCAGACCAGCTTCTGTTGATGTTACATGTAGTAGCCGTACTTGTGCAGGTACACGTTGCACTGCCAACTCCTATGGTCTTATGGGAACTTCTACACAATTGCAAGCTTCAGGTCTTGGAGCTCCTGCAGTGATCTCTCCAAACACCTTTTTGCTCCAGTATTCGAACCAATAATATTTGGCCAAAATCAGTGCACAGAAGTAAAACAAAATATTTTCAGTTTTCCAGTTCAAGGAATTGGAAGACAAAGTATTTTGGCCTCTGAGTAACAAAGCCAATTCTATGCACTAAAAATAGAGGGGGCTGCATTCTTTTAGACTTGCACAGTTAATTCTTTGCTCCTAGCATCTTCTGGCATAAACCCTGAGATTCATAAATGACTCAGCAGTGTGAACTTTTACAGCCAAACATCAGTGAGAACACAGTAAAACAACACAACTCTTCAAACGCAGAAGAATTTTTTGTCCTTGTTTCATCCCAAAATTCAACAGTTCCCAAATTTCTGTGGTCATTCAAAATTTGTTTAAAGTCAGCACCAGACCCCTCAGATGGTTTGGTTCTGCAGCTAAAGAGGACTGCCTGGCCTGCCTAAACTGTTACTGAGGCTCTCATGCAGGAATTTAGGGTGCAGGCAGATACCGGTGTACTTGAAAACCCTGAGACCACCTAACTGTACAGGTGCTCATTAACATCTTTACGGGAATACTTCTTGCTCTGCTCTTTCCGAAAATATTTTAGGAAGCCATGTCTCCTGTAATGACAGAACTATACTCCTACTGGGTAAAATAACGTCTCATTACAGAACAGCTTTCATTCTGGATAATCTAAAATTAGTTCTTAGTACAGAACTACTTTCATTCTGGATAATCTAAAATTAACATTAAACCCTGGGACTTTCCAATTAAAAAACTGTCAGACAGAAATTTATATACAAGAGAAATCTAAACTTAGGAGTCTAAACTGTAAGTCAGTTCTAACTTACACTGTAATAGCTTCCTATGTAGCACTCTACTGAATAAAACTGGCTCACTTTCCTTAATGAAAACAATTAAATTATAGGACTGCATTTTTCTCAGTGTTTACAATTTTGAATTTAATAAAATGGCTTTTTCCCCAATCTGATTTGTTTAGTTAATATCCTCAGTATGCTCTATCAAATAATTACATCCTCAAGTAAGAGGCTCCTCTTATGTTTCATTACACGTTGGGTGTTTTTAGCTAAGACTCCTGCTGATCTCTCATCCTCATTGCTTCTCATACCTGAAAGCACCTTTTATTCTATCAATAGAATACTGTTGTAATTTTTAAGCTCTAGGATGAAAAAAAAAAAAATACAAACAATAAGAAAGGATCTTCTCATTGTGACCTAGAAGATGCAGAGTTGTGTTTTATGAAGCTATAGCACACAGCAAGGTACACTGGCAATGCGTCAATACCACTTGGCTCCTCTGCCAGAATTCACTTGCATATGCTGACAAACCAAGCATTAATGCTTTAATCACTTCAAATGCGACTGTATACAGCCAAATACAGCTCTACTTTTAAATTACTGTCCTTATAAAACAACTAACTTAATGGCGTCATTTTCATGGACACAGCTGACAAAGTACTTACCTTTAGTCACTATAAATATTTTCAGCGCAAGCCATAAGAAAGAACAATTTGTTTCCAAGTTTCCTATCCAGCATGAGTGTCGTTGTTTAAGCCCAGTCAACCAACGAAGTTTTCTCTCTCACTCACTCACTGCCCTCTCTTTCTTCCCCCAGTCCCAGGGGGATGGGGAGAAGAATCGAAAGAACGCAACTTCCACAGGTTGAGATAAGAACAGTTTAGTAACTAAGGTATAACACAAATCACTACTGCTACCACCAATAATGATACAAGAGAAATACAAGGAAAGAGAATACAACTGCTCACCAAGCCCGACTCAGCCAGTGCACCCCCAACAGCAAACTCCTCAGCGCACCATCACACCCTTCCGGGTCTCTGCTCTCCATTTTCACCTCCTGGACATGATGTGCTGTGGTATGGAATAACCTCTTTGGTTAGTTTGGGTCAGGTGTCCTGTCTCTGCTTCCTCCCAGCTTCCCCTCCTCCCTGGCAGAGCATGAGACTCAGAAAAGTCCTTGGTCAGACCAAAACATTCTCAAGCAGTAACTGAAAACACTGGTGTTATCAGCGCTGCTCCCAGGCCCAAAATCAAAACCACAGTGCCGCACCAGCCACCAAGAAGGAGAAAAATGACTGCTACTGCTGAACCGATGACAATGAGGAAAAGGATCATCCAAATTTGCCCAGCCAGGTCTAAAACCATCCCAGAACTGTTAATTACTGCCCTAAACCCTTGCTTTGTTATTGAGAACCAAATTCATTACAAAATGTAAAATACCTAGAAAGAAAAACAGAAAAACAATGGGCCTTTCCCACTAAGTGGCACATTTTCTCTGTCATCCCATCCCTTTTCCTTGGTTTGAATATAGTCTATTTGATTGCAAACTCTCCAGTTTTGATTTACATTTGCTTGTGGAATATTTACTTACATGGTAATAAACACATCTGTATACCTTATATCTGTGATGTAGAACCCATCACACATTTTCCCAGTACAAATGGCTTTTTTGGGGGAAGCTCTTAGCACTGGTCCCCATAAAAACTAGAGCAACTCTGGCACATGGCATCATGTTACAGAACACATCCTCATTGTCATCTCTCCTGAAGAGTCTATATGAGGGGCTCTTCCTGTGAAGATTAGATAGTGCCTCAACATTCAGGACCACCAGATCTGAAATGTCAGTTAATTGCATTCTGACAGAGGTAAGAGAAAGCAATTCTTTGTGAGAAAGGGGAATAGATTAAAACAACACTGTTTTGAAGGAGTGCTGAAAAAGTCCTCATTTTGGAATCTACATTGTAAATATCTTTAGATGCTTTGACAACTCATCATTCCAATAGGTAATCTTTACCTTTCAGTCAGAGCACAGTGCCTTGGGTCAACTCTCACAAGATCAGTGTTAGCAGTGGTTTACTTTATAGAGGTAGGGAGAAAAAGAGAAAAAGACCAAGTTAAATAAGTCTGAAGTCAGCTGCTCTGAACCTGGACTTTTTCCTTACAATGCCTGCCCACAGTGTTTTGAGGTGAATGTGCAAACTGTACAAGCTGCTTTAAAATAGCTGTGCTGTTTCTTTAAAAACCTGGTTTCTTCTGCATAAGGACTGTCAAAGACTTTACTATGAGGCCCCACACTTCGTGTATCTATCCTGAGCAAGATTCACTTAGTTCGTATCTGTAGCTTTTCCTCTCCAAAGCCAAACTGGCAGTCTCAGGCAAGCATCTAAAATCTAGTAGTTATTTTCTTTCTTACAGTCTCTTTTCAGGGAGAGAGAGAGATGTGACCAGTCCAGTGGTGCTCCCCACAAGTCTCTCAGGCTGCTACAGCATACCAGTGCATTGCTTCATTTCTCTCAACAAGACACAATGGAGAAACAAGACTATTTCTGTAACTGAAATGTAGCAGGATATTTAAGAAGGCACAAAAAAAATTGTTAGAGGCTCACTGGATATCTTTCCTTGATTTTCATTACAGAAACAAGCTTAATCTGAATTAGGCTTTTAACTGGTTAACAAGTTAACAAGTCAGAGGAAGAGTCATGAAGGCAAAAAAGCTTCTTCTGCTGTTCTTCTATTTTTGTTCAGCTCTGCCAATGGTTTTCATATATATGAGCAGAACTGGTTCAAAATAGAAATAGTAGCTGATTTAGTAAGCCAGATGCTGCCATTTCTGCATTTTCACCTCTCACAGAAGAGGCAGATGCCTTCCCACTGCCCACCTGAACCACACACACTGCACCAGCCTTTGTTCTACACTCAAGTAACCAGGAGTTTTACAGCAACTACATTAGCTCTTGTTGTCTTGACTTTCATGACTGAGTAGTAACATTTTAAAGCTCTACAGAAGATTTGGGGTTATTTTTCCACATGCATTATGCTGTTAATGACAAAAACTTCACAAATATGAGTGGCTGAAGCAAAAAGGAAAACACTTCTAAAGGAAGAAGCTCTCAAATGGAGTTAGACAAAAAATTGTACAGGATTGTTGTTAAATTATTTGGGTTTGGAAGACTCTCAGCCAATCTGGTTTAGAAAAGACATCAAAGGCAGTGAGGCATTTACTGTGTTTCAAAAACACTCAGCAACCGAAAGAATAACAGGACCAAAGGCACATATGATGAAATGATCCAGCACTTCTATGATTTCATTGACTGTATTTTAAGTCAAAGAAGACCACACTGTTAGACCACACTGTTCCAAACAAAACACCTCTGCCTGGATCCCAACAGCACGTGAATAAAGGTCTTCCAGAAAGGTGTCTGGTCTACATTTGAAAAACAGAGAGAGAAGATGTTGGACCGTTTGGATTTTATTTTCATGATTAACAGTGCAAGTATCACCACTCTACAATGCATTTGCACTCATGGTCATCAGGGCAATATAACACATGCAAATGCCTAATTATACTGTCAGCCACTCAGCCTCCTCAATGGCTCTGTATCAGACAGCAGAAGGGATTCCATACACATAAAGAGGAAGGCCCAGGTCCAAGGAGAGTGCAGCAGTCTTCTTTCCTGCATGCATAAGCATTTGCACACTTGTGCAGTATTCAAGTGTCTGGTTTCAAAAATCACTTCAATCCAATACATTCCAGCATATTTACTAGAGGCACTACATGAGCTGGTAAGAAAATAAAAATAATAGGAAGAGAGTAATAGATCAGAAATACAGCTAGAAAGGAAAGCTGAAACTCCAAAGCATTTCACTGAATAGTCACTTCATAGAGGAGAAAAAACAAAAAGCAGATTTATAGCGCAAGGAGTTGCACACAGCTTCATTTACATCTGCATATTTTCCCATACCAAGAACACAATATAAAACCGAGGCTAGGCTAAGCTTTATTTCTTTAAAGTAAGACTGCAGAATCAAGAGCACAAATTCATACAGGTTCTGGGATTGCTGGCTTTGGGTTTTGGTTTTCATTGGTCCACCTCCCCCCCAAGAAGAAAAAAAAATAAAGACAAAGTGTAGCATGGATTTGGCAGGGGGGAGAAGGTAAGAGCAAAAGAGTCTGATTGTCCAAATTATGACACTCTATCAAAAGGCAAAAATAATTATGGGTAAAATCCAAGATGGCCAAACAGCCCCAGGGCTCCACTGAACCAGGTGCTAGACAGTCAGATTTCACCTCCACTCAAAGACTTCACCAATGAAAGAAAACATTGAAAACACATCACTACAGTGGTGGCTATTAATACAACGCTGCTTCGTGAGAGGTAAAATATGGCCACTGTGAAGTCCACAGTCATTCCAAAAAATGAAGGGAAATGCCACTAGTAAGGTCAGTGGTTGCTTCGTTTCAGAAAATAAAAGGGTTCTCCTTTCCCAAAGGGGAAGCAGAAAATAAAGACATTTTTTTAACCCAAACAGAGGTGCTCCAGAAAACAGAATGAATGCCTGCCAGAAACCAGTCTGACCTCAAGAATTTGGACCATGTCCACAGAGCTGTACTTAAAGTGAGTATGCTGCTTTTACTGATGACTAAATTGAACAAGATCAATAGTACCTAAGAAGGTGAGGAAGGGAGAATGATCCAGTGAATGGTGTGCTGATTAGCCTTTGTTACAAGAGGGAAGGACATATCCCATTTGCTTTCATTCTACATCCAAGATCTAAAATGCCTCATTACAGAGAATACTCCAAAAAGCTGGTCATAGAATAAAGCACAACAGGGGCTCTGAGGGCCAGCACAACAGGTCAGCAGCTCCACACATCTTTGCAGAGATTACAGATTACTACTTCTGTTCTTCTGGATCAAACAAGGATTGAAATCATGTTAGTGAGAACTGTCTGCATGCTCCAGATTGAAACATCAATTCCTAATGGAAAGCTATTGCTATGAAATCATACAGCTATGGAACATCTGAATGGATAACTATAAACACACTGATATTTGCATCCCAAAATTATTACTTAATCAAGGCAAGAAATAATGGGGGGGGGGGGGGGAATACCCAAGGACTGTTCTTTGTAACTGCATTTATATCTTTGGAGATAATGAATGGAATGGAATAAGAGCACAGAGTCAAATGTTTGATGTTTGCAACTGACAACCGAGACCCTACTTCACTGTAAATAAGAGTTAATGCTAACAGTGTTATGTAACTCTTACTAAGAAGGTAAGTATTTAGCTGTTGCACAGAACTTTTCCTTTACAAGTCCTCTTCTTCCACCGCTCTTCTCCTGATAGGACATTGAAGCTTGTAGCAATAGCTTAAAGGAGCCTTCTGCAACCATAGCATCCCACTGACATACAGGGTGCTTCACACTTGTAACAAAATACAATGCATGATTTTGTTAAGCCATGTTAGAAAGCAGCTAGAATAATCCATTGATGCATAATTAAAATCAACTCTCAATCACCTATGGAAATGAAACATAACTGAGATATACACTAAATCGATAAAACAATTCTTTAAGTGTCTGAGTAATACTTCATTAAAATTGCTTTTTAGAATTACACAGAGTATGCAGCAATAACACAGTCCCTTAGAAAGCAATAATTATTATGGAGTCGTACCTTGGAAGAAAACTCAACTTTAAAATTAAACTTCATTCCATTATCAAGAAAAAGTTTTTACAAAAATGCTCCAGAAGAGTCATATCAGGATGACTGAAGCACTTTATTTAGACATTTATTTCAAACGAGCATCCTATTAGTTATCCATATAAAAATTCTGTAAAATTGAAATACCAAGAAATGCCTCCTTCAGCTATTGTAATGCAGTCCTCACTTTGAAGGGCTCTGGAACAATATGAACTCAGGAGTTCAAGCTCTTCAGGGCAAATGTTTGCTCTCACCTGCTTAAAACCAATTTGTGCCATGTCCTGTACATATTGGAATATAAAGGTACTTTATTGTGCCTTGTAAAAGTTTACAAGTTCTGGAGTGCTGCTTTACTTGACTTCCTTTCTTGGATGACAGACAAGCTGTTCTGGCTGAGCTAAAAACCACAATGGTTTAACATAGATATGATTAGCAGTGGGACTGGACAAACGATAACAAAAGTTTCTAAAACACTCGAGAGGGAAAAGCGACATTTTTGGTGCGCCTGTGACTGGTAGACGGGTTTCTAGAACTGCTCAGAATGTTATCACCAAGCCATTTTCCATTACCATCAGACCTTGCCAAAATGTCTCATTTTTCCCCTATAAGGATTAAAATTACTGCATATTTTTAACAAGGTTTTATCAGTCCTTAAAATTATATAATTTCATAGGGCAGCTCTCCAAAATACACACTTACATACTTCCAAATGAACTTCTTCTTAGATGTTAGTTCAGGATAAAGCACTGCTGGTGTTGGTTTCACTCCATTTCAGGATGAAAACAAGTACTGAAATGTCAATTCCAAACAAGCCAATAACAGCTTACTGAATAGCCTTAGCAAATCTCTATCTCTAGGACAGTGTCCTATACATTGTAGACCAATTTCCTCTGCTTAGAAAACTCACATTTCATAATGCAGTGTATGTTGTCCAAATAAATCCCACTAACACATCTATATTACAGACCTTTACCCCTTTCAAAGCCTTAATCATTAGATACTTGGATAAGATATATAAAGAGATGAATACATTTCCACCCTAGCCTAGCAGAGAAAGCCTGATCCTGCTGCAAGAAAAATAGTGCAGTATTACAAATACACAATTGTCTTATTTGTCTCTACAGTAGGATCTACTTTTCCTCACCATCTCTTGCAAATAAAGGAGAAATCAGATAGTAAATATTTACCTTAAGACGTTGGGGAGACATGTTTTTCCTTTCATTACTTACTCACTGAAAGAAGAGTAAAATCTTGAAGGAGATGAGTGAGAAAGAACAGCAGTAATACAGTGAAGCTCATTAATGGCTTATAAACTATCCAAAATATAAAAAAAAATTCTGCATTCCCATGTTATTATTGGTGCTTAATATATTCATGACCTAAAACAGCACAGGATGACAAAGCAATGAAGAAAAACAATAGATATCAAGTAGTATAGTAAAGACTATAGTAAAGAGAAATGTCTAGGAAACCAGCCCCTGCTCCTTGAATGGATGACCCAAGAGTCATCAGTTTCCATTACTGGCAAATGCAAACTAGAAGAACAAATCAAATTAATGACTGGGATTTGAACAAAAAAGCATAGGTAAACCAAAAGCAATTTTTTATTTCATTTGCAAAAAAACCATTCACCTCCTACCGGAAGTCACCAACAAAAATGATGGTATTTGATGATGCTGCCATATGACGGTGCTACAAAATTGTGCTCCAAAAATAAAACTAAATGAGTGTGTTTCTATTAAGGCTATTACCATGCCTCAGTACATAGCTTTGAGTATGAAGATTCAGCAGCTATTCTCTCTAGTTTTTCATCTCGTGATTTTTAATATGTTTTCAATCTAATTTTAATTTGCTAGAGAAAGAGAGGAACGAACTTTCTTTTCAAGGCTAATTTAAACTTGTCTCTTGTGCAGGTACCATGAAGTACAAAAAAAGGCAATATTTGCTACATTTAATAAAAGCTTTTTTAAAATAAAGGCAGACAATTTTTTCCAAGTGCTTTACTGTTTCTCAAGTCCATGGTTTTTTCAACAAAAAATTATTAACTGCAGAAAACATGCATGAGCAGAATTCTCATATTTTTTCAACCAAAAAAAAAACAACCCTCTGCAGTTATGTCGCTTGAGTAAGCAAATAGCTACATATGCAAGTCAGGAATGGAGTCTGCACAGTTCATAGGATGCTGGTGTCCTTTGCAATGACAGCAAGTGCAGCAACAGTGCATTCAGCTAAAAGGAAGTTAGGTGGCATTTTTGACCAGAAAGCTATCACATACCAAAAATCACTGAAAATAAGAAAGAAAATAATAAACAACACTTCGAAGCTGGTTGGAAACAGGTTTCAAAAATATATCAGGCTGCTTAAGTCTTATCCGAAGCATAGGGTGGGTGCATGCTTCAATGCACTCCAAAATCTCACTCTGAAGATGATCCAGCCTGGGCCCTGGCTAGAACACATCAGGACTCCTTTTCAGATCAAATGTTCAGCACACCATTCTGCAGAAACCAAACTGTGGGGAGGGTAATTTACATGCCTGGAGATACTACCTCAATTTGAACTTGGTTTAGAGATTATAATTTTACCTCTGTATCCCAGCTGTAATATGGGAGTAACAGTCTTTATATTATTGAATAATATATGGGACTATTTGCATATCTTCCAAGATAAGTATATCAATTCTTGGATAAGATGGACCAGAAGCTTTGATACTGAAATGCAGTATACTTATCTAATTGTGCTTAATGCTACTAGAGACATTCTTCAGACATGGCAGAGTCCTCTGAATGTAGTGATAACAAATGAAAATTCTGAAAGAAGCTGTGCTCTATTTATGCCTCGATCTGACATAGCTACTGCCACTTCACATCTAAGAAAGGTAACACACAGCCATCCTGCCAAAGGAGAACAGTCCAGCCTGGCTACAGTGCCCAGGCTCCTTGCTGCAAGGTTTTCTGTGGCTTCCAACAGACCCCAATCTTCCTTTTCTTGCCCCAGCCTGCCAGTTTGTCAGTCTTTCCCCAGGGAAGAGCTTTTTCCCTATGCCCATTCCCCTCTCTATATACCTGATGGGAGCAAAGGGGAAGTCATTTTGTCCACATCGCCCCCCAGCTAACTCAATTTCTGGGCCTCACCTCTTTTCTTCCCAAACACAATGGGGAGAACCACCAGTTCAGGTAACTGATGTTGCCTAACAGGATGCTCTGTCCAGCAGAGAAATATCTGAAAGCTGTAGCAATAGACCTGAAGACTGGTAACCGGTGCAATGCTATCATTGCCTGCCAATTGCAAGAGAAATCAAATACCTCCCCGCTATTTTCATTCTTATCAAACAGCATCATTCAGCCAATCATCCACTGTTTTTCACTTCTTAACTCTGTGGGAAGGAAAACAGTAGCAAATAGAACTGACCTGTATTAATTTAAATGCTCAAGTTAACACTGCTAATTAGAATGAAAGGAATTGATGGAAATATTTTCTTTGAGGAAAACACTGCTAACCAAAATTAGCTCCTGCAAAACAGAGGCATTTAAAATTTTTGTCTAAAAAGGCAAAGATGCTGTAGCTAAGCAACCTCACTCCTCCCTAAACCGAAAGTTGGTTTTCATAGCACCTTGTTTATCACTGAAAGCTCTGACAAACCACCACCCTGTTGTATGTAATTTTATGTGATGTCTGGGGGAGTGCCAGATTAGATCAGGTATACTGTCAAAGGGACTTTTCCCATGAATGCAGATGATGGCAAAGTTATTTTTAAAATAGCATCCAAAATGTTCTTTTGTCTACTGTATGTTCTTCAAATACGCCGAGTTGTGCAAGCAGCCATCGGTCAGAGAACGGATATGCCTTTCTGCTTTTGGAGCCAAGAAGCACTGGCTACATTTTCTTCGTCTGTCTACTGAAATAAGACACTCCCCTTTCTGTTTTAGATTGCTCAAGCACAGGATTTGATATAGCATTTAGTATTTGTATTCTGCCACTAAAGATTTTGTTCTCTTCTAAAGAGAAAATGTATTCTGATGTTTGCTCTCTACCTTGGTTTGGTTACTTCTCTTGCCCTATCTTGGATACAATATGTAGCTCTAAGGATGATGATTATTTCCAAGTTAGAAGTTAACTATATTCTGTACATCCTGTTCACTCACTTTGAAACAAATAGCTTTCTTTTAACTTTTTTCTCATTCTGACTGCATTTTTCCTATTGGACAGGACAGAAAATAAATGCAAGTAATAAGCAAAACCAATGATACCGGATATGACCCACTGGGTTATGACTTGAGATGCTTATCTCTTCTCATGCTCCCCCTCCCAGAATATGCATAGTAACAGCCTTTTCTCAGTTTGACAAGGGTATTGGAAAGCATCTGTCCAGCCCCTGCCTTCCCCTTTTTTGGCAGTCTATCTGTAATACTACATACAGTATAATAAAATATGATGGTCCCAAATGTTCTGCTAAACAGAAAAAAAAAAACGGATTTTAGCTGTACTGCTCATCTATTTTCTTTTCTCAATTGGTTTTGTGTTTGTGCAGAATACACACACACAGCAGGTCTATGCATCTTCCTACACAGATATACACTATATACAGAGAGCCATGCAGCTTTTCTGTTTACTCTGCCTCTCTCATTCCCTCTAGATATTTTTGTATACTGTCATTTCTGGAAATACTGCGGAAATCCAAAGGGACGGCAGCTAAACCTGCCTCGCATTGCAAGCTGTTGGTAGCCTTATTAAGGATGGGGGGACAGTTTGGACTCCACTGTCATTTTTCACAGACTGATGCTGCTGGTTGGAAGCATTTGACTCAACGGGCTTCAGACATTCCTCAGCCTTGATTTTATTGTTGGTGTCTCAACAATGACTCCAAAGTTTGTACTAAAAGTGCCAGCAGCTGCTGCCAGAACATATGAGGAAGGAATCTAATATATTAAAAAAAAAACACCAAATATTGAAAGGATTTAAAGAGGGCAAAATTGCACGTTTTCTTACCCCATAACTAGCCTTGCCTGTACAATGAAATTAATTTGGATTTGTTACAGGGTAACTATATTCTTTTCAATGTTTGTTAATTTCAAAGTTATCTGCATCATTTTGTTCTCTACACAATTCATTTTAATTATCCCTAACTCTGCGGATATTACCCACCTCATTTGTTGTAGCCCCACTGAACCCACATCTTTTGCCCATGTATCTTTTCAGGGAAACTGTTGACTATTTGGGTGTCAAAGTAGAGAGGGCAGGAAGGAGAATGTAACTCCGTGCTTCACCAGAGAGAAAAGACAACCTGGCCATCAGCCTCTTTTTGTCTAATACAATTAAAGGGGGGGTGGGAGGAGAGAGAGAGATATCAGAACTGAAAAAGACTTTAGCCACTGCTACAGTATGGCTTTCCTGTGTAAAGTCTCACCTAACTTCCTGCCTAATTGGACTGGGCAGTTTCTATTCATCCTGAGTTTGAAGGAGGGCAGTCTTGTTCTCCCAGTTCATTTAGGCTGCTGTGAAACCAGGGATATATGGTCCTGTGCACAAAACAGAACAAATCTGGAAAAAAAAATTACTGTATTAGGAATTTAGGTTGTCAACTATCCAAAACCAAATCCCCATGTCAGTTAGCATCATCTCCCAGTGATTCTGTGCCAAAGCATATGAAGGTGATACAGCATTTTCAACAACCACCTCTTTATTTCCTAACGATAGTTGGGTCCCATCCATTCCTTCCTTTTTTCTGTTTAGCACATTTTGACCACTGGTTTATCATGTGTCTACATCCACTGTAACATACCTCCATCTTCCTCCTTTCAACTGATTATAAACACTTCAAGACAGCACAGAAAGTAAGAAAATGTCTTGCCATGTACCCAGTAGCTTTTAGCCACTATAAAATTAACTGAAACATAAGACAAAGCAAAGAAGCATTTTAGTAACCCATAAGCTGTTTTTCTCCTCTTGCCCATTCTCTAAGTCACTCCCTTCTCCTTCATCTGTCATTTGCTATATTTTGGTAGTGTTAGGGAAGAAGGGAGTTGACTACCTGAAATATGGAGCTTTATGCCTCAGATTTAATGACACTGGTTGCCCGGCCATGTAGTAAGGGCTATGCAGTAAACAGGCTCGGCACCAAATCAGAAGTTCCCTACTGCAGAGGCTTGCCAGTCACTGGAGAAGCTATGCTGCACTAAACACTAAAGTCACCTAAAAAAACTAAAGAGAGGAAGGAAGATCTAACTTAAGCAGAACTGGAACCCCAGAGATCTCCATTCTCTTCCTTAATCTGCCAGAGACAGACTTTGTAATCTGCAGCAGAGCATTCCAGCATCAGTAGGTATTTCTGTATCTGCCTCTAAGATAAAGGAGAGAATGGGGAATATAATTTCATTCGCATTTATAAGGCAAACTGTGTGGAAAGCATTGCCATGCAACTACGTAATTTACCCTTACTCCACAGGGTAAATTCCAATGAAACCAAGTGTGAAAAGCAGCATATGGGTCCTGCTTGTGAAGAAGTCCCCGTCAGTCTGAGGTCTCCTAAAGTGGTGACCATAAGGTAAAAAGAGAGAAAGCTTCTCTATAGATTGTTCCCAGCAAGTCCACATCCATAGAGGTACTGTAATTAAGCAAGGAGCCTTATTCTCTTCAGGTGCAATAAAGAAAGGCACTCCCTGATTGCAACTTCCATTAGGATTTGTGTTACCTATATATCCTCTTAGCCATGAAAGTGTTGGTGATTTAACACTCAAAATGCCACGGAGAAGGAAGAACAGCTGGCAGGTTTTTGCTCTACATACAAGTTGAAAAGCCATTCATGAAGTGACATGCATTTCCTTACCTGTGTTAACACCTCAAGGTGTGAACACAAGCCACTTGCATACACAGCATCACTCATTAAAGGACTTCTGCCCTAGGATGTGTTTCAATTCCTTTTTGTGTAAAAAGAACTCTTACAGACTACAATATCACAGTAAGCTTATTCAAACAAATACATGCAACTGTCGAGTATGAAAAATAAAGCATCCTTTGTAACATCAGCAAACATCGTGCCTCATATTGCTTCACAAAGCAGCATTGCTTGAGCACAGGCAGGTTTACAACACCACACCCAAGAATCCCAATGTGAAAAATTGATCCATAATTTGAATTTAGAAGTTAAAAAACAAATAAAACACCAAAGAATCACACACCACCACATTTTCAGAAATATTTAAAATTAGTCTTGGATAAAGACTGCTCAATTCCTCATTTCAAGTTTATTCCAAGGAGACTGGAAAAAAAAAAAAAAAAAAAGAACACCAAAGAGGAGTTTTACAAAATTTTGAAGTTCTTCTTGTGCAAAAATGCGAGTAGGTGAATGCATCAAAACCAACTCTTTTCCTGAATTTAGATTAGTCTTTGATAAATGGGCACAGAAGTGCATGAGGTACCTACGCTCACAGAAAATAAATGGGTGTCTATGAAAACAACATCACAGAATCACAGAATAGTTAGGGTTGGAAAGGACCGTAAGATCATCTAGCTCCAACCCCCCTGCCATGGGCAGGGACAACTCACACTAAACCATGCCACCCAAGGCTCTGTCCAACCCAGCCTTGAACACCACCAGGGATGGAGCATTCACAACTTCCCTGGGCAACCCATTCCAGTGCCTCACCACCACAACAGTAAAGAATTTCTTCCTCATATCCAATCTAAACTTCCCCTGTTTAAGTTTGAACCCGTTACCCCTTGTCCTATCACCACAGTCCCTCATGAAGAGTCCCTCCACAGCATCCCTATAGGCCCCCCTTCAGATACTGAAAGGCTGCTCTGAGGTCTCCACGCAGCCTTCTCTTCTCCAGGCTGAACAGCCCCAACTTGCTCAGCCTATCTTCATACGGGAGGTGCTCCAATCCCCTGATCATCCCCATGGCCCTCCTCTGGACTTGTTCCAATAGTTCCATGTCCTTTTGATGTTGAGGACACCAGAACTGCACACAATACTCCAAGTGAGCTCTCACAAGAGCAGAGTAGAGGGGCAGGATCACCTCCCTCCACCTGCTGGTCATGCTCCTTTGGATGCAGCCCAGGATACGGTTGGCTTTCTGGGCTGCGAGCGCACACTGAAGCATGGCTCATGTTCATTTTCTCATTGACCAACACCCCCAAGTCCTTCTCTGCAGGGCTGCTCTGAATCTCTTCTCTGCCCAACCTGGAGCTATGCCTGGGATTGCTCCGACCCAGGTGCAGGACCTTGCACTTGTCATGGTTAAACTTCACCAGGTTGGCATCAGCCCACCTCACAAGTGTGTCAAGGTCCCTCTGGATGGCATCCCTTCCCTCCAACGTATCAACCGAACCACACAGCTTGGTGTCATCGGTAAATATGCCAGAATAAAAAGAAAAACCATTGAATGCATTTTGATTTAAAGTTACACTGAACAAATACGACTAGCCAGGCTGAATGATCTATGATATGCTGACGGAGCCAGACAAAGACCTTCAAAAGAAAGGGGAAGCAGGAAGAAGCTGAACAGAAACATTTAGTCAGCTCAGTCAAAACGTTGGCATTCCTATTAAGAACTAACTATAGTACCCAATTCTGGTTGTTATTCTGTATCATTCTACCAAAAGCCCATGTATTTCTGAATAATTATTATTAGCATTTGAGATACTTTTACTGTATTTCACAAGGCAGTCCAGTCACAAATGACACTGACATTAAAAGCCTATCTTGATTCTGACTGCAAAATAACTGTTTGACTTACAAGCAGAACTTTATCAATCATTCCACTGGTAATATTCTTTTTCCTCATAGCTGTGATTTCTGCACAATAACTTCACTTCTGTTTTATCAGGAATATTAATGCCAACACTCCTGATATGGAGGCATTCCTGAAACTCATGCATACCATAATGCGTTGCACAGAAAGATCTTTTCAGTCTGCAAATCACAGTTAAAGTCCATAAAATAAATAGCATTTATACTACCGAAAATTATTCATACTGGAGAGACTTGTTATTGCAGTGTAGCTCAGTCCCTTAGGGACAGACATACCTCAGAATTGTTGAGATGACACCTGTGCGTCCCCGAGAACCACCCCTCACTCGAACACTGGTCAATGTCCACCTTCTGCAGATTGATGTCCACTTTGACAACACCTCTGAAAACACAGAAAAACAGCCTTGAACACAGCAACTACAGAAACACATTTAAATTTTATGATGCTGTAACCTGAAAAGTGGAACTACCCTTTACTTCAAAATACAGAATTTCATAGAATGATTTGGGTTGGAAGGGACCTTAAAGATCATCTAGCTCCAACCCCTCTGACATTGGCAGGGACACCTTCCACTAGACCAGGTTGCTCAAAGCCCCATCCAGCCTGGTCTTGAACACTGCCAGGGATAGGGCAGCCACAACTTCTCTGGGCAGCCTGTGCCAGTATCTCACCACTCTCACAGTAAATAACTTCTTCCTAATATCTAACCTAAATCTTCCCTCTTTCAGTTTAAAGCCATTCCTACTTGTTCTATCCCTATGTGTCCTTGTAAAAAAGACCCTCTCCAGCTTTCTTGCAGGGTCCCTTTAGATCGTGGAAGGCTGGTGTAGAATCTCCCCTGAGAACTGGTATAACTCCCAAGACATCATCAGAAGGTCAGCACATGCCAGGAGTAGGCCATTGATGTCTGTGAAACCCCCCAAAGGAAAAATAATGTTTCCTAACACACAAGCTCTAAAGGACTGTGTGAGCTGTGTTAGTTCTATGCCAAGAACATTCAAGTTTCCATCAAATCCATTTGAATGAAAAGCTAACAATCTGATTTCAAAGCCAACACTGTTTTATAAACATCTCAGAAATCACAAAAAAAAAAAAAGCTGTAAGACTGTAGCTGTATATTTTTAAAAAGCCTACAAGATTTTCTTTATTCTAAAATAACCTCCACAGTTACCTTGTATGTAGAATATTTATAGCATCATCTTGTGAGAACACATATTTGTGACTACTTCACTGATGTCTGTCCTAGCAGAAACATCACTATGCAGCTTCTGGTAGTTAGATCATCACATGGAGTCATTCACAATGAATGCTCTTTATCAGATTCTTAAGTCTAGGTTACCATTCCTTTTAACTCAATCATTTCAGCCACTCCACAAAAAAGTTTCTATTTCCACGACAAACACCATCATCCCCCTTTTCAGGCTGTGGACTATCAAAGGCATGACCCAACCTCTATCTCAAGAATACCTCATTCACCTCAAACCATATTGTGCCTCTCAATTAAAGCTCAGCGTATGCAAGAACGATAATGATGATGGTACTACAGAGACATACATTTGAGCAAGACCACTTGTGAACAAAACCAGAACAGGAATAGGAGTGAGCTTGATCAAAACCCAGGACATTATTGCTCCCCCACAGGTGCCCCAGTACAACCAAGTGCAAAGCGTCCATAACAGCTATATTTAGGCATTCATTTTCAGACATGCTGAGCAGTCATTGGGAAAAAAAAAAAAAAAACAAACAAACACACAAGGACATCATTTAAGTGATCTGAAGAAGAATGCATCAGGAAGTTACATAGGATTGCCAGTAGGAAGTTACGCAGTATAGGTGCACTTCATGCCCGTCCATCTCCTGCCTAGAGTCTAAGTAACGTGATGCCGGGCACACTTAGAAACTATATAAAATATTGAAGTGCTAGCTCTAGCAAGTTCAGTTTGCAACAGCACACATCATGCCTCTTAGCATATCCACAAATATTTTCAGTTCATAGCTTTGTGCCTTTCCACTCTTGTTTGGAAAAACAGCTTCTCCGGGGAGTGCCAAAACCACGCTTCCCTCCCAGTGAAGTGTTTTGGTTGGGTTTGATTGGTTGGTTGCTTGTGGTTTGTTTTTTTGGGTTTGTTTGGTTGAGGGAGGGGAGGAGGTTGTTTGGTTTTTGGTTTTTGTTTGGGTTTTTTTCCCCCCTTGATGGTTCCAGGTGACCAATGACTTCAGGGAAAAAACTTGTAATATACAAGCTTATCTTAATCTGATAACAGGCTATCAGTCTCAGATGCTCTTAGAAACAAAGGTAACTAACTCCTCATCTGGTCACATGCAGATCCCACCAGAGAGGGTTTCTAATTTTCTGGATCTTTCTGAGCATAAATATTAGTGTGGGGGCTGAGACAGGACCTTTCCTGCAAGTGAATCATAGAATGCTTAGGGTCAGAAGAGAATAGTCTCACTCTGGCTGCTTACAGGCACAAAGCAGGTAGTGGGACCAGGATCAACACTACTCCTCACCCTCCTAGTTAATGTTATACACAAAGCAACTTGCCAAGGTGGTCTCAAGCATTAGCATCATTCTGACTGCACTAAAGAAATCAGTTTATATAGGAGGAAAAAGTGATGATTAGTCCTGATTAGGACTGCAACAGACTCTTAAGCACCTTAGGGAAATGGGTCTTTTACTTTCTGTACAAGGAAAGCTTTTCCCTTGTGTACATTTTGTTTTTAACTGGTAGGACAGGAAACTCCATTTTCCCTCTACAAACATTTCTGCCAAGAGTCATACAGATTGCAAATCAAGGGTAAACTGAATCATTGCTAGAAGAGGAAAAACACCTTAAGACTTTGTCGTGTGGTATCAACAGCAGGTCCTGTAGAACCACAGTGTTAGTACAAAGGGATATAAAAATTTCCAAAAGAAAACTTACCTAGAGGTCACTTGTAAGAGAGACAACAGATACAAGCCAGAGGAATTAAGGACAGTACACACACTGAGCAAGCATTTCAGTATGGTCTTGTACCAGACATACTGCAATCTGAAGAATTAGTGGCATGTTCTAGCAAGCGAAAGGCAGAAAGCAGAATAGCATCCTAATGCCCAGAGCCATGTACTGGAAAGAAAGGAAAGGTACTTCCAGATTTTTCATATCATAACTGAACAAATAACTTTTATCCTTTGAAAACTCTTTGATTATATTGTTTAAAACATATCTGGAAATCATATTTATATAGCAGCTGTCACTTCTTGTGATCATCTTGTCCACCCAATCACCTGCTCAAAGCAGACTCAGTTCAGTTGGGTTTTTTAATACTTCCAACAATGGAGGCTTCACCACCTCTGAGAAACTTGATCTAGTGTCTGACCACCCTCACTGTGTCAAAATCAGTTTTCTGATGTCTAAATGCAACTTCTTGTATTTCTTTCTGTACTTTCACTGACTGACTCTGAAAAAAGACTGGCTCTGCCTCCTTTACACTTTTCCCCTCAGGTATTTACACATGCGTAAGATTCCCCTGGAGCCTTTTCTTCTCCAGGCTGAACAGTCCCAGCTCACTCAGCCCTTCTTGCCTGTAAGGTGCTCCAATTTTTAACCATCTTTGTCACCCTGCAGTAGGCTAGCTCCAGTACATCCATGCCTCTGGGACTGAGAGGCCCAGAAGCGGACTCAGCACTCCCGAGAGCCCCCCCATCCGGCTGGACAAAGAGGAAGGATCACCTCCCTCAATACATAGGCAATGCTCTTCCTCTCACAGCCCAGGAGACCATCAGTCTTCTTTGCTGCAAACATACTCTGGTGATTTGCACCAAACTGGTGTCCACCAGGACTACAAAACAAAAATGTTAAACATAACTAGCTCCAGTATCAACCACTGGGTTGTATCAATAGTAATTGGCCTCCAGCTGGACTCCAGTCATCTATACACAGAAGGCTACTGGGTTAGTTAAACACTATTTCCCCTTCATAAACCATTCATAAACTTCCAGTAATATCCTTCATGTGTTTCAGAGTGGTTTCTAGGAAGATTTGTTCCATTGCCTTCCCAGGGACTGAAGTGAGGACTGATCAGCTTTGAAGTTCTTGGAAAACATGAGGTACCTTGGCTTTTTCTACATCCTCTGTCAAAATCCACTGCACCACTCAGCAGCGGACCCACATTGTCCCTAGTTCCAGTTTTGCTGCTTCTTGTTGCCCTTCACATACCCCACCAGATTCAGCCCCATATGGGCTTTGGTTTCCCTAACCACACCCTGACATAGAGTCACAGAAACAGAATCATTTAGGTTGGAAAACACCTTTAAGAATTCAAGCATTAACCCAGCACTGCCAAGTCCACCATTAAACCATGTCCCTAAGCACCACATCTACGCATTTTCTAAATACCTCCAGCGATGGCAACACCACCACTTCCCTAGGCATGCAGTTGCCCCATTCAACAACCCTTTCGGTAAGGAAACTTTTCCTAACATCTGACCTAAACTTCCACTAGTGCAACTTGAGGCCATTTCCTATCATCCTATTGCTTATAACTCTGGCAATGAGACCAACACCCACCTCACTACAAACTCATTTCAGATAGTTGTAGAGAGTAATAAGGTCCCCCCTCAGCCTCATTTTCTCTAGGCTGAGTTCCCTCAGCTGTTCCTCATCAGACTTGTGCTCTAGACACTTCAGCAGCTTCATTGCCCTTCTATGGACCCGCTCCAATACCTCAACATCTTCCTTGTAGTGAGGAGCCCAAAACTGAGCACAGTATTCAAGGTGCTGCCTCACCAGTGCGAAGTTCAATTCGCTAGTTCTGCTGGCCATGCTATTTCCAACATAAGATGCTCATGTTCACAGTCATAGTCATGCTCAGACCATGCCTCCTTATTCTTCCCGGGTTACCTGACCCTGCTTCCATTTCTTATGCACTTTCATTTTATGCTTGAGTTTTGTCAGGAGTTCCCTGTTAAGCTATGCAGGAGGCCTGAAAAGCATCTAATTTAAACACACTTTTACACTACTTCTTCCAGAAACAGTACAAAATTCTTCCATTTGCAACTAAATGCATTCTACTTTTGCTTCCCTTGTGTTAAGATTTTTCTTACATGAATGTTTGCCTTCCACAAAAACCAATCTTTATGAACTCAAGATAAGCATTTCTACTTATGCTCTTCTCCTGTCTGCACCTCTTCTGTAGCACAACCTGGACTTCTGATATGATTAAAGTTACTCTGTTTTTAACTTCTCTCAGAGCTTTATGAAAGTATGTGGTGAAAAACCACAGGAAAGAAACACCATATAATCCAGAAGGGGGCATATGCAAATAATCTCTCCTGGCAGTTACAATCTACCATAGGCTTTCCCTTTTTTAACCCAATGGTGTATATCACTTTGTTTTCACTAGGCCTCTGCAATTTGTGTGCATGCTTCATAGAGAGATGTCACAGTTCTGTTGAGGTAGTAACAGGGTCTGCAACTACTTGCTGACATAATGCTTTAAAAAGAAAAGTTTCTTTAAGCATACATGTGGCATTTAGAGAACTGCATTCATTTGGGATGCTTTGCCATTTTAAAACAGCACCTCAGACTTGTACCCCACCACTATTACACACAGAGTACACCAACATGCTGATATATTTCTGAAATTCATCTGTGATTAATACAGTAGCTGGCACAGCCTGTTTGGCCACCCACATTTTCAGTTATTTTTGATTCAGCATTCGGAAAATGGAACATATGGAAGAACACATCCTCCCAGAATATAGATGGACCAACTACCTGCAAGTGTTGCATTTATTGAATTAACTGGAAGTAACTGGCAGCTCTGCCATCTTGAGAGAAGAGATCAAGACAAATATCAATGGCTTAAGAGTAGACGCTGCTTGTCTGCGTAACACATTAATCCACACTGACAATGCTGTCTGGCCGAACTCAAGTCACAGTGATATGTTAATAACAATATTACCGGTAATTGTGTACCAGCTTGCAAGTAAGTATATTTATTGCTATAAGGAGATTAATATTTGTCTTCTGCCACAATTTTACAGTCCTTACACAAAAAAACCCCAGATGCTTAAGGAGTACACATTCATGTCCAACATACAGTTGGAAGAATTAGCTGAATTGTACATAACAGACAATGAATCATGATGTCATCAAGGATTTTCTGTCAGGTCAGAGGTTGGATTTAAAAGGCTTTCATGTCTCTCTTAATTTCCAGTACTATTGTTTGTTGGCTTGCTGTTTGCCTTGAAATCTGTGCCAGAAATTGATTTAAGCTTATTTTCCCAACCTACTAGCTATCTTGATAGTTTCAGTAGTTATAACATTTCATTGTAACAACATGCTGTAAAACCTGTATCTACAGAAGAATTTTTTGCCTATACTGTCACATTCATAAAAAAAGCAGAAGGAGAATGTTCTCTTTCCCCCCAGCCAGCTTAAGCCAGAACTGCACAGAATGCCTGGCAACATTTAAATGGTAATAAGCAGTATCTTTGTCCTCTAGATGTTCAGAAGCTCTTTGGCACAGAGGTCATCACAGCTTAGCTAAACAGGCATTTGAAGTTTGTCTTCTAAGTTTGTACACTTATTTTGGTGTTTGTAAGCATTGCACACAGCCGTAATTAAGGTATAAGCCATAGCTGAAACTGACACTATCACCCAAATCTAAATGTCTGCCTAGATTCGTGCTGCCATGATCACTCAGACCTCCGTGCTGTCCTTCATAAGTCCTTCTTACCACAAAACAAGGAGGCAAAAACGTAAATACTCTACAGCCATCCCAAACCTGCAAATGCCCATGCCTCTAGATAAACTCACACTGTAATTAGCATAGCAAATGTTTTCAGGGCAGGTATTTTTTCTGACCATTCTCATCTTGGAGGCTGACACTTTCAAGAATATTAATTTTCAAACAGTGCATACTACCTGACACCTGAGGCTCCTTCGGTGTACCATCAACTGAGCATCCGAAAATAAACCTGGTGTCAAATGCGCAAGTGACTTTCAGCCTCAAGTCCTACTGGCACAATCAGCAGCTTCTGCAGGTTCAAGTTGCTTTTGAAAGTTAAGATTTAGGTTTCTGCATCAGTTAGGCATTTTTGAAACTATTACCTCTGCATATCCAGCCAGATTCACAAAAGGTTACTGGGACATTACATACAATGGGATTTTGATCTGGTCATGCAGTTGCCACTAATTTCTTATCAACAGGACAGAGACAGACTTACCTAATTTCTCAGCCATAGCATTACTGCTGCTTTTAAGCACACATTTTCACAGGAGAATCAGCTTTCATTAAAAATAAACTTAACTGAAATGTAAGGTATATCTGTGTGGGCACATGAATTAGGATTCACCTGCAAAAAACAAGAAGTATCTCTAGGCCATTTGGAATAGTACTACAAGGGCAGAATACTTAAAGGTGAGCCCTCTGTCTGAAGAATTATTTCAGATTGAAACCTGCCTTCAGATTTATGGCATGCAGTGCTGCCTCTCTGGGGATTTCCCTGCAGTTTAGTCAGAGAGCTTGCTAGGTAGAGCTTCCTGGCTTCCCCTGCTTTGAGGGACAGTGATTTCTTTTACTGCTTGACGATATTCAAGTTGCTGCTATCATAACTTTGTCACAAAGCATCACCGTGTACAGTAATGCAAAGTGTCAGTGATGGTGGGGTACCACTTAGTCTAGATTCTTCCTATAAAAACATAAAGTCCTGCAGCTAAATTCAAGCTATTTAGTAAGAAACCAGCATGGCTTTTTAATGCTGCCATTACTATCCATGAGGTCAAGGAGACTGGTGAAAGAAAGGGACCTCAAGGAACAGCATAGAAAGAGATTGAATAAAAGAGGCTGGGAATAGGAAAAGCTTTTGAATAAGAATGATCCTACATGGGAGAGATGGCCTCAGCCTAACTATCCAATCTTCTGACAATGAAGACTTAGAGGAAACAAGTTAATTTTAAAACCGAAAAGTGGAAACCAACATTAAAAAAACAAAAAATTAATAAAGGAAAATGAAGAAGCATAAACCTGGGCAAGGAACATAAACATCTACAAGGATGTAAGACAAAACCAAGACATTTTTAGAAGCAGCATGTTAAAAGCTTAGGCTCTACTACTAAAAGGCTTTTCGATACCTCAGAAGAAGAAAGCCTGAAGTAGAATCTGTAAGGCCAACAGACAACCAGGATACTAAAAACTGCTTGCAATAGAGACAGTCTCTTGCAGAAAACAGGTTATTTTCATCACCGCACAATTCAGAGCCAGGAAGGCTCCAACCTTTGAGAAACTCTGGAGTGCATCAATGTGAACGTCAGCTTTCAAACACAAGGACGTTAACACGCTGGGCACCACAACTACTCCTTCTTTGTTCAATGCATTCACAGATGACCACAAGTGGATGACCAGTAAATTCATATAATTCGAAATCTGACACAGAGAAGATGAACGCTCTCTAAAGTATTTTTTTTAATCACAAGAATTTTTGTTAGATTAATGAAGCAAATTTAAAACCAGGAACCCACTTTTTTTCCCAAACATGTATATTATGGAAGCCAATGCCAAACCATGTTGCAGAAGACAAAAAAGGCTTAAAAGTGAATTAGAATCATGAAGGTCAATTAAATCCATACTTACTATCAAGACTCAAGTCTGCAAACTTCCTTTTTTTTATTGCTTATTATTTGTAAATGGGACATATCCAAGATATGAGAACTTGGCATTTCCGCTGCTCTTATGTTTTTTCCTAAGTACCTGCCAGAAGCTGCTTTTGGAGACAAGGCTAGCTAAGTGTTTCATCTGACTTAACACAGCAATACTTTTGTTCTTATCTTCAGGAACTTTCAGTTCTCTAACTCAGCTCACCTTCATGAATAGACAGAACAGGTGACAGTCCTGGAGCAGAATCTCGGATAGTAAGGACTGTCACATGTCCATTCCAAGTCAAAAAGGCTTTCATTACCTGCTGCCCTGGAAGCCTTGCCCAAAGAGGATGATGGCAGAGAACAGGAGAGGAAACAGCAGTTTGACCTGAAAAGGTAGTTCCTTTTATGACAACTTACCATGTACTACATAATTGTGGACATAAATGTAGTGTTTTAATCTTCCAGTCATATTTAACTTCTTCCTTCAAAGACAAACTTCTGTTTCTCCAATACTGAAGATAGCTGAATCATGTTTCTAAAAAAGAAATCCCTATTTATTGTTCCTCTTGTTACCCTGCCATCCAGTTTCCTATCTTTATCCACAACCTCGTACAAAAAAAAGGCAAAAACATAATTGGTTGCTACAGAATACCTGAAACATGTTGGACATTTCTATAAGCAGACAGTAAATATAGGAAGAGGTTTCTTCTCACCTCTTCCCAGGAATATAAAACCAAGACTTTCAGAAGTTCTAGCAAAAAAGTTACTTTTGTCTTTAAAACCTGTTCAAAATCCACCCACACCTTCAATCATGTTATATAGGCCATGGCATGTTACAGAAATAAATGCTTCACCATTTAAAAATGTTTTTAGGATTATAAAACTAATGCACCATGTCATAAGAAAAAATTAAAGCCTGTTCAAACAGTTAAAAACAATTTTCTTTCTTAGTTCAATACTGAGACTAAAGGGAGATGGGGTGGGTGGGAGGACTAGAAAAAAGGGCTAGAGGAAGAAATTAAGCCATACTTGGAAGAAAAAACTGATTTTTACAAACTTTTTTTACGTCCATATTTATAGTTCTTTCACCAAACAATTGAACAGCTATGAAATATTTAGCAGAAGATGAAATAATGTGCATTCCTAAGAAATTACTTACTTGTCATATATACTTCTACCTCCAGTTTAATTTGCCTTCAATAATGTTGCCTTAACTAAGAGCACCATTACGGCCTAATGCTGGAGTGGTCAGAGTCATTGTTAATGGTCCAGTGGAAATCACCACATTAGACTGCCTTTAGGGAAGAAAACAGCTAAATTTAACTGTGCAATGAAGATTAACCTTTGCACTCAAACACCTCTCTAATAATTGAAGCACAAATGTCAGGAAGACAAAAAATATCAAGAGGTAACACTTTGTTCGGCCATGCTTCAGAATGAAGTTACCTGCAAATGCTTCAGAACACTCATAGTTCAAAATGAAAATTATTTTTAAAAACCTCACCTTGCTTATTGTGCACCTTTCTGACAAAACAGCCATTATTCCATTGTGTTCTCCCAAAAACCCTCTAAAGATATTACAAATATTGCCTTGGATTTGGTGAAAAAAACCTACCTGCCCTTGCTGGAACATGGTGGAAGGGGAAAAAAATAAAAGTCCCTAAAAAATCCTAAAGCTATTCTGACCCCCTCGATGAAAAACAGCACAAGAACAATGGCCAGTTCCCAAAATGTTTACATATTACAACACAACATTAAGGAAAATGAGAACAGCACACAAGAGAACATTTTGAACTACAAAAGCAGCAATTCATTCATCAGGGTTTGAGGATAATTGATGTCACTGCACAAGGCTGAAACACTGCACACCAATCTGACTAACCACATTCAAGAAATGCTGGAACAACACTTGAGAAGAGGGACCATGGCAACAGAGAACTTGTAATGGGAGACTAAAGAAAGCTGGTTTGTGTAGTCTAGTAAACAAAGGCTGAAAAGGGACTACTGCCTATAAATAGGTCAGGGCAATAAACATCAGTGCAGAGTGCTATTTCAGGCAGAAGGCAGCTCTGGAATAGAAATAAATGGATGAGGACTAAGTTCAGATCTGAAATCAGAAGCAGCTATCCAACCATTAGGCCCTGCATGGCAGTGGACTAGAGAGTCAAGAGGGAAACCCATCTACTTTAAGATGGATTTTGGTCAGCTGATGACATTAAGAGGGTTTGTGACAGCATTAGATTGACTCATCCACCCAGGAAGATCTTTTTTTAAGGAAACTTGCATGTTTCTATTAGCTGAGTACTTGCACATCTTTCTTCCAAGCCAAGTGATCCTCCCCACTGGCCTTCTAGCAATGAAAACTTCACGTTTCCTCTCCAGGGGCCAAGCAAATAGTTTTAGAGAAGTAACTGCACTCACAACATGGAGCTTCTCACACCTTTCTGGTTCCACAGTAGGACTGCAAAGAGACCAGATGGATCACCATGAGCCATGAAACACGGTTCAGTCTCACAATGTAATGGGAAGTAGGAGAGGAGGGTCTCCAAAGATCAGTGACAGATTTTATGGTGCTTTACCCTCTACAGCAGTAGAGTTGTAGAGTGATGAGGCATACTAGACAGTGAATCCCAGCTGTAAACTACATCAGCTTAGACTTCTTAAGAAAGGAGATGGGAATGGATACCATCAAGTGATGACTCCTAGTCTCTGCAGATCCTCATTTCTGAATGAAAGCCTACACTGTATTTTGCAAGCAGGTGGTAATGTTCTCTCCCTGCACTTTGGGTGGTCCAAAGTCCTGTGAATGCAAACACCAAAACATTAGCAAGCACTGCTAAGCAGCTGTGGGTAGTCAGCATGCTGGCTTAGCATTGCATTGGGCTCATGTGGTCCCATTCGCTTGGACAGCTTCTGGTATGTTTGTCAGCACAATCAACCTGTCTTTAGTTTCTCCACTTCATCTCAGTATTAGCCTACAGCACTAGCCTTGGCAAAGCAAGCATATTCTCTCACCTTTCTTGGCCTTCACTCTGGACTGTTTGGCTGTCATCTCTTGAAAAGGAAAGTGGGAGAGGGTGGGAGGTGAAATTTAAGATGGATAGCAAGCTGCTCGCAAGAGACCCCCCCACCTGTAATACTCACTTCCTATGACATTAGCACTACAACCCTTCACAACATGAAGAACAAAGCTTTTTTTTTCCCCCTGCCTTTTCAGAATGTCATTGACAATGGCACTGCAGTAGTAGCATGTATTGAACACGCCCAGTAGAAATCATCAGTATTGCCTTCATTAACTTTCCATTGCTACAACATGACACACCCATGCAACAGAAGAGATACCAAAAAGCAGAAGCAACAGTTTTTCCTGCTGTAATCTGAAAGAATTCTTTTCCACTGAGATAATGTGTTCCTAAATGTCTCTTAACCTAACATACCATGTCATAAACCTAACGTCAGCAAAGTAAGAAAGTACATAAACTGTTAGAAGAAAAGTCAAGGGGCATGCACTAAGTTACCACCAATGACCTCCATGCCAGACTATTAGATGTAAAGAGCACATAAACTGATCCATTAACATATTCCTAACAGATGGTTCAGAGATACTTTGCTGGGAGAGCCAATGTAGCTTTCTCAAAAGATGGAGGTTAATACATTCCACTTTTTACCATATCAGCCTTAAAGAGGACTTTAAAGTTAAACCACTGTGTCACTTAGTGACAGATGGTGAGGGGAAATAAAGCTTATTTCAAGAGGCACCTTACAGTATTAATACTAACATTCCAAAAATGCCATTAGGTTTTACATTTTTGTATTACATGCTTATACTTTAAATCATTTCTTAAGAACTCACACTGAAACTGTGCACCTATCAAGTATAGGAAATATGGTGCAAATATTCAAACATCCCACAAATCTTGTGAGAAGAATATTTTGTTTATAGGATTTCCTATGTATCTGCAATAAGCTTTCATTAGAAGATCACATACCTCAAACTAGCAACAGAGGAATTATCATTTAGCCTTGACAGAATACATGCATATGTGTGTATATATATGTACTTCTTCCACCAGCTTCCTTATGCAGTTACCAAAACCACACTGACCCATTTTCTTAGAAATGCTTACCAACTCATCTCTGGCTTTGATGCAACAAAACTTTGTTAGTTTTGTCCTAACTACTGCTGTCCTACAACAATAACACAACACTTTGACCTTGTAACAGTATACCCCATCACAAGATCTCCTAAATTAGAAGAGGTTCTCCAAGCTTACATGTGCTTAATAGATGCCCTTTGAAGTATCACAGTTACAACAGGTTATTTTATTTTTTCAACTGAAGTGACTCCCACACAGTAAACAGAGGCTGGGAAGATGAGGAAGTGAAGGCAGCGCTTTGTACTGCGCCCAGGAGGACCTCTACTGGTTGCCTTGGACGGATAGGGTTACTCCAAAATGGACCTGGTGCATTCTCACACCAGAGCTACCACAGCAAAACCCGACACCACTGTGATGCTTCCTGGCAACACAGGATATTGGCATATAGATGAGATTGAACCTTTAGACTCTTCTGCTTAAAAGATATAGTTTTGGTTTTTTCTCTTCACTGAAGTCAACACAGAAGTTTCTTTGATTTAAATTGATATCAAGATCTAAACTCTCAGACAGCTGGTTAGTAGCTGCCACCCTGCCTCAGCCTGGTAGTTCTTCAAGTTATGTGAACCTCTGTCCCTGACAAGAGAATATCAGCCTACCCTAGTTTTCATCTGCATCATGAAGTCATAGAACACTGAATTTCAATGATCTATGAGAAGTTTCATGAACTTTTCTGGACCACCTGCAAGGTCCAGAAGATTCCTGCTACAGAGCTATTCTTGAGTTTGGCCTGGAGAGGAATTCAGCAACAAGCAGCCTGCAGATGAGCTCACTGTACCTTAACCCTGCCAGCCCCAGAAGCGTGAAAGTTTCAGAGCAAAACGTGATTCCCTAGATAAATAAGCAGCCACTCTTTAGTCAAGAGTTGTTTGGGGTTTGGGTTTTTTTCTCAAAAAAAAAAAAACAAACCACATTCATACCTGTTGGATCCCATGGGATTTCAGAGTAAGCCAAGACAACCAGGGCTCACAAACACTACTGGCTCACCACCTCGGGATGGCAAAATCTCTTCAGCATCTGCTGTGTTCTTGTCTACCTTTACCTACAACTGATTTGCAGCACAACACAAGTTCTGTGCTCTTGTCACCCCTGCCTGACAAATGCCAGCTGCTTCTGGGCAGTGGGTATTCCCCAAGGGATAGTGTTATTCATGAGCCCCACCACAGAAGTGCCAGCGGGAAAATTTGGCATTTCATACGGCACAGGTTGCTCTCATTCTTTGGACAAACACTCCTTTGCTAGAAAGGCTCAAGAGTGGTCCTTTTTGCACCCCTCCTCTCTGCTAGTCACAGCCCTGTGGCAAAGTCCAGGGGGTAACAGGAACAAAAAAAGTAAGCAATTCTTTACATATGCCAAGCATCAGCTCCACAGCTATGTAAACCAGGGGTGTCCCTAAGGTAAGCTTTCCAACTGCCAGCTCAGGCTGTAGCCACATGCACTATGACAGAACTGCAGTCACAAATACTTATTCACCTACAAACGTACTGACCATTGATCAGGCTTGAGCACCCCACAGTGGATGTGCTCTGGAGGCCAGAAACCACAGCTTACCAGCGTAACAGTGTTGATTCCCAGCTGGTTAAAAATCACAGCTGGGGTCAAACTATGCTTAATTACGCAGTGTAGCAAGAAATTGACACCTCGGTAAACATCTCCCTCTTGCAGTCAGAAATAATTGCAACTGGCAACTGCTCCTCTCCTCTCCCCACCTGAAGCACACCAGGAGCACAGCCCACACACACACCTGTTTCAATGCATGAAATTGCATTTCATGCAAACATTGTCTTACAGATGAAGATGAAAGTGATTCTTCCAGTGAGCAACTGCTCCCTAAGGCACGCTAAGCTAGTGCTCAACAGGAAGGCCTGAGGTTACCCTGCAAGTGTGACTGAGCAGCCAGCCTGGCAAGGGTTGGTCAGGTCACTCCAAAGACACAGTATGCCCTTCCCTAGGAAGGGGGCATAGCCAAAACCCCATTCTACCCCCTTTCTCGACAGAAAGCAAACAGATGAACGCTCCTCCTACCTGAACTCGGGGAGGAGGTTTGGCCGAAGCCCATAGAAAGCCGCTGAGAGTGTCACCAGCCAGCCAGGTTTGTAATTCCCATTCTCACACTCCAGGTAAGGCGAGGACCACCTGATGTGGTTCTTATCGGCAGTGAAGCTCTCCCATCTCTTCCAGCTGTTCTCTAAAGTTCTGGGCCCCGTGTTCAAGACCTTCCTATGCAGATGTGGCCTCCACTTGCGCTTCAAGCTGTGGAACCACTCCGTTTCCACAGAGGCGTTGGCCAGGCGGTGAGCCGAGGAGGATAAGTCCTGGAGGAGGACTTGGCTCTCGTGCCTGCTGGCCTGGAGGAAAACCTGGGGTGTGGAGGAGAAAGGCTCCGTGCTGAAAGTGATAGCTGCCCTGGAGATGTTGGGGTCCCCCTCCAGGAGGCTCCTGATCAAGGCGCGGTACCACTCCATGTCCTCCTGCAAGTTCTGCTCCCGCGACTTATTGCTCTGGAGGATCATGTTGAGAAAGTTGGTGGCATGGGTGAGGGTGTCCAGGGCCCCGTGCAGGGACGGGTGGGAGGTGAAGCGCGACTTGCCGGCCAGGCTGGCCAGCTCGTACCGCCCGGAGCAGTTGGCACGCCGCAGCTCCCGGGAGTCACCCGTGTAGAGGAACGAGGCCACGTCCTGGGGTACCTCCTCAGCGAGCCGCTGCGCCAAGATGGTGCTCGCCGTAGAGCGGCTCCGCGGGGCCGGCGGAGGCTCCCGGCTCTTGATGTGGTTGTAAATAGGCTGTCTCCCTCTAAGTGCCCAATCCTGGCTGCGCACCGCCTGCCCTTGGCCGCCGGCGACCCCGAGCCCCCGCTGGGCGAGGAGCAAGAGCAGAAGGAGCCGGAGCAAAGCCATGTCCCCCGGCGCTCCCGCAGGCGCGGCGAAGTGGCTGAAGACGGGCTTCGCGCAGGCGGCCGCGGCGCAGGGGCACGAACGCGCAGGGGCAGCTGAGCGGCAGCGGGGCGGAGAGCGGCCCCGGGCCCGCGAGTCACCTGTGGCAGCGCCGCCCGAGCCTTCCCCAGCGCGGGTCGCCGCGCAGCACCGCCGCCGGCGCGGAGCGGCTCGCAGCCCCTCCGGCGACGGCAGCGGCCGCAGCCAGCCCGTCTGCGCCTCCTCCCGCCGCGGCCACCGCGCTCACTGAGCTGCTGCCCAGCGCAGCGCGCAGGGGCGGCGGCGCCCGCGCCCGGCGCAGCGCAGCATCCCCCCGCGGCGCCCCGCCGCCGCCCGCGCTCCGCCGCTCCGCATCCTTCAAGCGCTGCTGCCGGAGAGAGGTGACCGGGACTGCCACTTGCTGCGGGATCAGCGGGCGGGGCTGCTGCCGGGGAGCCAGCGGGCGGGCGCCCGCCTCCACCAGCGCTCGTCTCCCCGAGAGAGGACGCCCAGCCAGGTGAGTCCGCTCACCGTGCAACTCCGCCGCGAGCAACCGGGCACCCCTTCCCCGCCGGCCCTTATAGGTGTACACCGGGCAGCTGCCGCCCTGTGTGGCCGCCTCGGCTGTCAGTCAGCCGGCAGCCATTCACGGGGCAGGAGGATGGCGCCGTGCGGCACTGAGGGGGGCGGTACCGCCGCCGCGGAGAGGCGTCGAAGCACCTCGGTTCACCTGCCGCCGACTCAGCGCTGGGGCGGGGCGGTGGGGGCAGCGCTCCGCTTTCCCCCCGGCCGAGACCCGCGGGCGGGGAACCGGCCCGGCGGGGGCTCCACAGCGCCGGCTCTGCCGCGGCCGGGGCGCTACGAGGGGCCTGCCCGAGGAGTGTGGCAGCGACACCTGCTGGCCGGGCGGGGGGCGCGCCGCTGCGCCTCCGCGCCGGGGGCCGTCGGGAGGGAAGCGCCGTGCGGCGGCCCCCGGGGCGGTAAGGATACCCCCGGGGCGGCAAGGATACCCCCGGGGCGGTAAGAATACCCCCGCGGCGGGGCACAGGAGGAGCCCGGAGCTCTGGGGTGGGGCGGCTGCAGCCAGAGCCTAGCAGTGTGGGCTGGTGCTTGTCCTCCGCTGTGAGGGAGGCGCGCTCGCCTCAGACTGTGCTGGGGCGGGTGGGAGGGTTGGTATAAGACTGAGCCTCGGTTTCCCTCGGGAGGGAGGAGGAAGGCGTTTGGCTGAGGGTGTGATGCTTGGGTGCGAATGGGGAACTTTGTCTTTTCCAGGCCCATGACCCAGATGCACCCATCGTGTGCAGGTGCTGCCGCATTCCCCAGGCTCCTTGCATGGGCTGCCCCACGTCACCTCACGCATGACCCAGAGCGGCTCATACACAGGGTGCATCCCGCCATAATGGGAACTGAGTCACGTCCGTCTCCCTTCAACTGCAGTGGCTGGCTGATAGTATTTCTGTAACCATAACCTTTCCTCCTTTTTCCCTTTCCTCCTTTTTTAATTCCGAGATGCTAATTCCTACTGCTGTCTTCAAAACTAAGAAAGACCTTAATCCAGTGGCTTTCAATGCTGACCTGCAGAGCACCTGCATGGAGTCAAAACAGCACTGGCTGATCACCTAGGTTTGCCACTTGCTCTACTGAAACAACCCTTGGAAAAGCACAGATGCATTCAAGAAGTAGTTGGGATTTTCCAGATAAGCCATGAGTCATAGGGCCATCATGATCAGTAATATGGATCTAGTTTGCAGAGCATCTAAACAGATGTTTAACTATGTGCATCATCGTTGGCAGAAGTATTCACCTGCTCAATATCTTACTGTTGATGAGGGGATTGTGGCAAGAGGCAGGTAGCAAAGGGTGAATTTTTAGAGGAGTGGCCCACAGCATAATCTTCTAATTAGAATTAATTCAATTCTGGCTTAATTTAAAACTCAATTTTGAAATTCAAAAGTGCAGATGAAAAGAGTAGTAAAAAGAGGATCCTCTTTTTTTTCTTTCTCCCACACACACATGTGCATGTGCATCCTATAAGGAGCAGATTTCAGTCATGCAAAATATATGATCTAATTTTAAATCCCTGACAAGATGTGCTCCTTAAAGCATACTCTTATTTTAGAATTATTTGAAACTATACTTAAAGGAATGGTCATTCTAATACAGCTAACTATAAACGACATTTGCAATCCATAAATCCTAGTGATGTAAATGCACTGTATCTTTACATAGGGCGACCTTTAATAATTGTAGTATCACATGTGGATAAGAGAGAAAGATATAAATGCGCCTTTTTTTCTTGTTACATGCAGATGATGAGGATATTCGCTGCTTAAGAAGAACTGACTTGGTTTGAACTTTCCCTCAGGTGAATAGCCTGTGAGGTTATTTAGAAAGCACACATACTGAGGAACTCAGAAGCTGATATTTATGCTTTAGCAAAGCACAGGAAGTCTGTGTTTCCAAGTCTGCACTGAACAAATACCTAAGGATGCATTATTTGCTGTGGATAAGTGAGAACCAGAGCTTTTGACAGGAGCAGCTGTCAGGACTGAGCTAAACTAACATGGGGTCAGTTAGATGGGGAGATATCAATGGAAACATAAACAAACAGGCATTTTTTTTTAACGGTGCGCCTGTGCTGATTCTCTTTACTGACTGTCACAGGCTGCTCTAAAGGAAAGGTCAGTTCCCTGATGGTAATTCGCTTCCTCTAATGTAGCCTGACTATTAATATCCATCTGAATTGCACTCAACCTGCTAAATGGCCACATTCACACATTCCTAGGACAATCAAAAATCCCTTAATGTGCCTGCATAGTAAGCTCCTTCTATTTCTTGACCTCAGCGAATCGTATCATAGAATGGTTTGGGTTGGAAGGGGTCTTAAAGACCATCTATTTCCAAACCCACTGTCATGGGTAAGGACACCTTCCACTAGACCAAGGTTGCTCAAGGCCCTGTCCAACCCGGTCTTGATCACTGCCACGGATGGGGCAGCCACAGCGTCTCTGGGCAATCTATCTCAAGAGTTAAAAGGCTCTTTTTCCTGTTACCTGTTTGATCTGTGTTTGTGCTCTCTGTGCTGCTGAGTCAGAGAGAGAGGAGAGGTTTACTAGAGGACATTCTTATTAAGGGTGCCTGGTTTATTGTTCAGTCTCATACAGCTGCATCACAGAGGGTTCAGTGAGCCTTTCTTTATCCTCTCAGGCTCCCTCCTGCAGTCAGTTCAGACCTGCTTTCAAGCAGCTGTTGTATACAGCCAGGGCCAAAGTAAGGTACAAACAGATTTTAAGCCATTGCAGATGTGCATCTCCTTATGGCTTTGTAAAAACTCTGTTGTGGAACATGAAGTCCACCATTCAGTGCCCAGATCCAGGGCATTGGCAGTATGGAAAGATAGTACCCTCTTAGATTAAGGAAATCTACCAGGCATTTTATTTACAGGAGTTTACTAAGGATTGGAAGAGATGTAGGAACCTTTGATCATTGTGTTTTTATTTTAATATTGAAATGCAGTGGTGATCCTGGTATGTCATTTATAGTTAGTTGACCATGTCAGGAGCCTGTTCAGCTGTGACCTGTAAAATATGAAAATGGACTGGGAGTCCCTGAGACACACAATTACTGTGACTGAGTAATGTTTTCTTTATTTCTGCCTCAGTTCTGCCAGAGCTGCTGCTTCAAGCCATCCACCAGCAAGGAATCGAGGCATGTGGCCGCTGTCCTCCGTACTTCTGGGTTTTTACAACTATCACAATTTTTGCATGCAAAGTACCTGTGTGTGAAGGGTCTTCATTCATAGTATTACCTATCAGGCTAGAAGTCTGCATTTAGATGTGGCCTGAGCTAAAGCTGTGTCTAATTACAGTGTAGAAAAAATAGCAGTGCAAAATGTTACCGTGTTTTAACAGACTAGAGTAAGTGTAACCTACTTTCTCCAAATACTGCCTATACAGAAAGATCTTGGTTTATTTGAACTATTTGCAATGCTAGAAGCATCAGAATTACTGCACTCTTAAAATCAATTGGAATGAAGGAAAGACTGCCATAGCTGTGAAATGTATTTAATTTATTAAATATTTATTATTATTTGTCCTAAACTATTTATTAATATTTGTCCTGAACTAATTAGGCGATACAAAGAGTATACTCACTAAGAGTAAGTGCTAAAATTCTGAGAATGATGCATTTTATTTCTCTCACAAAACAGAAACAAAATGTTTATCAATATCATTGCTAATTGTATTTAAAAACACACAAAAAATAGTGATTTTAAAATAAAAGTACTCTTATTTTTAGCTTGATTACCTAAAGAAATAATGTTCTTGCAATCATATTTTTGTCTGTCTGATGAGTCCCTTTGTCTGCCAGTAGCTTCTGATCTCATTAGTTAATTTCAGCTAAGTCTGACAGCATTGCAAAGGCCTCAAAGTCTCTATAAGCTTCTACAAATCTTGTGAAACTCACATGTGGATCAAAGAAAGCAACCCACGTTAATATTTGTGCTGCAGAGTGACTTCGACAGTTACATGGTCTCTTTGGTCTTTCTTCTGGCCGCTTCCATTGGCCAATAGCATAAATATACCCTGAAACAGCTGGAGCACCTGGACAGCCTCCCGCTCAATAAGCAGGGAACAGCCAACAAGGTTGGTGGGGGAGAGCTCAAAAAGACAAGAAGAAGCTGGAGGTACTGCTGAAGGTGGGCACAGTGCTATGAGGCTTTAATATATGATGTAAAGAGTACATGGGGGCTGGGAGATATGCTGGGTTTATTGCAGGAGACAATGACGGAGATAGTGAGCGTGAATCCATTGTAAACCAGGCTTTGTTAGTTCTCTTTTTTTCTCTCACAAATGAAGTAAAACCACCACCTAAACATAAAAAAAAAAAAAAAAAAGGAAATATGAAATAGCCAAAATGCAGAGTACAAAAGGTTTTACTTAGAAGCTGATGAAAGAAGATGGAAGAGCTTACATGTAAATTGACATTCACTCATAGTGAGAAATTGAAACCCGCTGGATATTCTCTTGGAAACACTGTGACAGAAGGAACCTCACAGTGGTTACCCAATCAGCACTCCTGCACCACAGCAGCGTTAGGTACAACACGACCCTCTCTGGCCGGAGTTTATCTACCTTCCCTCAGAGAACTTCCAGTCAGGTGGACTCCACAGCCACTCTACCTACCTTGTTCCAGGTTTCATCACCTTAGCACCAAGTGTAGGGTGAGGGGGCTCTCTTAAAATGCTCAGTCTTCTTTATTTTCTTTGTTTCTTCGCTTTCTTCTCAGAGTACAACCACCGTAAACCAGTATCTGTCTGCAAAAGACCGCTTTGACTTACTCCTTTTTTCTTTTTTTCTGGGCTAAATTAAATGAATTTCTATGCTTTCTAAAACTGTTGTGGGCCCTTCTGTTCTCTTCTGGACTGTCCATTTTGTTAGCCTGTTTCTCTACCTGCCCCAGGCAAGGACATAGTAAGCCTTCTATGAATCTTCTGCAGGCTATGTAAAATTCTCTGCTAATACACCCCACATTGAGGCTTGCCTGCTTTTTCACCTTCCCCACTGCATTGACAACTACTCAAGTCTGTAACGTTATGTAATCTTCATAACCTTTCAAAACATATTGCTTCCTAGTTATCCATTTTTTTATTTGAGGATTTGAGCTCTCCTGCTGGGTAGTAATTTGCACCTGTATTTGTTGAATTTTACCTTACTGATTTTAGTCCATCTCTCAGATTTGTCAAGATTATCTTTAATTCATGTTCTGTTCTTCAAAATGCTTGTAACCATCTCCTTGTTTCTTGTAGTCATTTGCTTATTTTATGACCTTTTATTTCCTTACCAAATTTGTTCATTGTGGCTGAGATCAGAGCCCTTCAGGAACCTACTTGAAATGTCCTCCTGGTTTGATAGTGTACAACTGATACTTACTTTTTGAGAATGACTTCAGAGGCAATTGCTTGCCCACTCATGAGCTGCCTACACAGTGTTTCCTTAGCTTCCTGGTGAGAACCTCATGCTAAGTATGTAATGAATGTTGCTGATGCAGACATATAGCACATCCACTGCTTCATCACTATCCATGAGGTCAGTTATGAGTCAAATAAGAAAATTCGGTTTGTTTCATATGGAGTTTTCTTGACAATCCCATGTTGGCTGATTTTCATCAATTTATTACTTTCTAAGTGATTGCTACAATGTAGTTTAATCGTTCTTTTCTAAATCTTCTGGTGATATTTCTTTCACGGGCTTCTTTATAATCTCTCTGATCTCTTTTTCTGAAAATACGGAGTATGATTTTTTCCAACTTTAGAATCTTCCTCCCAAACACTTGGAATGGTAAGTGGTAGTATATGTTTGAAAGATCACGTCTTATCTCCAACAGAAAATGTAATTCTAGATTAGGAGGAAATTATCTGTTAGACAACATATTGATGGCTTTGACTCCTAATTGTTTATGAAGAACTTGCATCTGATATGCAGATGTATCTAATATGCAGATGCAGGCTCTGCATTTTAAATAAACACTATTCAAAACCTTTGAAAGCTTATCCACAGTTGGGAAAAGATAAGGGGATGCTGAAGTTAAGGTTGCAAGCACAGTGCAGTCTGCTTGTACTTTACAGACATGATTTGAATGTTGGGAAGCATTGCATACATATACTGAGAGCTGTTAATGCTTTGCAACTGTGGCAAGGACACACAGCATAATGCACTTATGCCAGGGAGAGCAAAACTGCAACTAAGAGCACATACCAAAAGAAGTCAGACCCCTAAGACAGTTTTCATTAATTTCTTTATTTTAAATTAAAACAAAGGTAAACCATAAATGTCTGTGGCTATAAAGGCAGAGTGTAACAAATGGAATAAATAACTAGCCTAGTACCTGGGCTGCCTTCACAGAGTGAATCCCACTTCCCCATAATTTTCAATATAAATGGTGTGCCAAATAAGAACATTAAGTGGGCAACACCCCTAGTAACGGTAGAATAAGCCTCAATGCTGTATCCAAAAGGAGATAGCAATGTTTCAGGCCCTGTGTTATGAAGCCTAAAAGGTAGCCTAAATCCCCAGCCCCCTCAGCAGAATGAGCAGCTGAGCTTGGCCTCTCAGCCATCCCTAGGAGTGTGGTAACAGGCATGGAGGAGGAGGACTGCTCACTCCCCTGTTAATACGTTCTTTCTGCAGCAAGAGCAGCATTTGACTGCAGCCTCTCAGATAGTAAAAATACTTCTTGTGCTTAGCCACTGAAGTGATGTATTTGGGTACAGACTAATGGATGTCTACTAAATTTCAGACAGAGGTGGTGGTATTGCTCATCTTCAGATCAATAGCCAGTGCCTAGAGCATTTCAGCAGCAAGTAAGAGATGAAGAACCTTCTCAGCTTTGAGAAGACAGCCCAACAGCAGACTGCCACCTTGTCAGGGCCAGAATGGAGTGAGCAAGAAATTAATAAAAGATAAATGCACAAAGACAAGATAAAGCAGGAGTCATCTGAAGAGTAAAGTTAAAAACAATTATAAGCATCAGGAAAATTAAGTCTCAACTAGCGCATGCTATACTGAGTAGCTGAGCTTCCTGTGAGTACCTTGCCTTCAGTAATGAACCCGCTGATTACAATGAGCATCCTAATCAATACTGTACTTTTGAACAGCTTAATATAATTCCTTCAGAACTACCAGGGAAGAATAATTTGCTGGATAAGAGCACAGACAAGGTGGGTTTCTTTGTTCTCTCATGACAAGAATAACATTCATAGTATTTCCAACAATATCTCAACAAAACATTTGTCAAGCAATAAATCAGGGAATGCACACTGTACTGCCGAAGTCTTATCATCCTATCCTAATCTAGTCTGCACAGCAGTAAAATGCTATCTGTTGTCTTCTTCCCTGGTTTCTGTCTGCTTAGAATTTAGAGGATTGTCAACTTTTTTGAACTTTCAAAGGTGTGACCAAAAATACAACTGGCATGGTGACTACTTTGGATTTAACTGTAGGACTGGATCCAGGATTCTTCCTCCCAGTTATTCTACCAATGCCTTTTTTCTTTTTCCCAAATACATTCCAAAACTAAAATCATCTTGCCATTGCTTCCAGTTACATAAAATAAATTGTCATCTGATGTAGATTAGCATATCTTTCCTGAAGCCAATGAAATTACATGAGTTTATATAGATAAGTATTTGCCCACTCGCCTTATATACAGAAGGCAAAATCTAGAATTCCTATTAAAATGTTTCAAAAACCTACATCCTGTTACATTTTGTTCTAAGAATCTGCAGATGTCAGCTAATGAAAATAAACTTCAAAGGGAGGAATTGTTTGAATTAATTGGGAGCTAAATCACAATCTCAAAATAAGTTCCGTTTGTAAATGGTTGCTTTATACTGTGCTGGTGAGTATTAACCTTTTAACAGCTCTGCTGTTTGATGCAGAGCTGTCCAATTGAAACGAGAATAGCAGGAAGCTACTGACTGTGGACCTTGAGGTCTGAGGCAGCCCTTCCTCATGCTTTCATGCTGATAAATTATTCAAACTAAGCACTCAGTTAACATGATGCTTTTTGTTTTTCTTCTTGGAAAAAAACAAGATTCCGTCAAGAAAACCAGATTACCCTCCTTCTACTCCTGTCCTTCTTCCCCATGCTATGTTCACAGTGAAGCCAAAGGCAAGACGTGGTATCTCCTCTGGCTCCTATTAACAGTGAATGAGAAGGGAATACTAATGATATCAGAGAGGGAAGGAGAAAAAGAAGCCAGGGGAATTTCAGTTTCTGACTCTTTTTTAATAACTTGGAGAAAGAGAGGCTCTGCTTGACTATATGTCAGCCAGGTTACACTCTGGAGGAGAAAGGTGATGTGCTGGAGGCAACACAGTGAGGAGTGGGGGGAATAAAAATACAGCCTCTTGTCATATGTACAGGCTCCAAAACATCCGCCTTTTTATTTATGTAAACAGTTTTAATGAACAAGAGGGCACACGGCTGGAGAACCGTAGGGCAAAGTCTTCAACAGTTGTACAAAATCTACAAAGCAAGGACAGCAGACAAGCAAGATTACACAGCCATTTCCCACTGCAGCATTGGGGTGGGAACTCTGTAGGGTTGACCTAGACTCAGGAATCCCCAGAACCCTGCAGAGGGAGGCCTGACATGAAGAAACAAGGCAGACAATGGACAGGAGTGGGCTGGCAAATACACTTTCAGGTCTCCACTGAGATTGTCATCACTAGTGTCCTTTATTTGTGGCTGTGACATTCATATATCCTCATGTGTCCACTTGGATTTGTAGCGAGTAATGATACACAGAACTACATCCTGCATACAGATGGTAAAGAGATCTTTTGGGGCTAACAGCTTTTGGTCTTTGAACTCTGAAAAATATCCTACAGATGAAGAAATTTCTCCACCCAATCCAGCATTCCTCCAGAATCCTCTTCACAATAAATGCACAAAAGCAGAAAGAGGATTTCTGTACATTTCTGTAAAATTGGAGACGCTCAAACCTATGGTTCAACTGAGCAAGGATGACACTCGGGAAAAAGTGCTTTAAACCAACTGATTCTACAAATCTGTGGCTTCCATAAAGGTTGGAAGCTAACGCGAATGACGTAGAAGGAGAATTCAACCATGACTGTCAAGAAGAAAGCTAATTTCAGAGGAACATTTCAACTTACCTTCTCTAGAAAAAGTGATGATTTCCTGTGAGAAAAGAAAAAAAGGAAAAGACTACTCAGAAATAGAAGAGGATAACTGGCTTTTAGCACCTAACCTCATTCTGTAGTTTCTCTCCCTAAGTCATATTACAGTCAGTGGTTCAGTTTTTACATTATCTCAATCCAATAAACATTCAATAAGTGTTTGCAGCCGCAGTCCAATGCGGAACTTGATGGTGTGTCTTTTTTGCCAATGTATGCTAAAATACCTAACTCTGACAAAATCTGTGTGGCTGATGTCCCTTGAATACTTTTAATGAAAGAGAGTGGAAGATACAGATAACGTAGCTCTTGACACTGTAAGTCCTAAGTCCTTCACTTTGTCTGCCCTTAGTGCATGTTACATAGATTGGCACAGGAGCTGGATAATACTGTAAAGAAAGACAGCTCAAGTACTTCCATCCCATGCTGCTGGGCAGGATTTGTGGAAAGTGGGCATTCTTCATATATAACTGTGCTGAGGACAATTCGGGCCAATGTCTTTTTTTTACTTACTTGCAGGAGAATGTCTTCCAGTTTTACCCTGTGTAACCTTCAGCTTTGCTTTCAGCATCAATCATTTACAGCTAATATTTTCAGCAAGTGTAAGCAGCCTATGCACCACAGAGTCTTTTGAATCACGGTGTTTTAGTTAAAATCATTCTGGAAAGTGAGACTTGGACTCTTCAGAATTGGACAATTCACAACATTCTACTTCTTTTCCTCCACAGATCTCTAGGAGTTACATTAAATGATATGTAAAGCAAGAGATTCAGAGCAGCCCTGCAGAGAAGGACTTGGGGGTGGTGGTCGATGAAAAAATGAACATGAGCCAGCTTCAGTGTGCGCTCACAGCCCAGAAAGCCAACCGTATCCTGGGCTGCATCAAAAGGAGCGTGACCAACAGGTCAAGGGAGGTGATCCTGCCCCTCTACTCTGCTCTCCTGAGACCTCACTTGGAGTATTGTGTGCAGTTCTGGTGTCCTCAACATCAAAAGGACATGGAACTGTTGGAACAAGTCCAGAGGAGGGCCATGGGGATGATCAGGGGACTGGAGCACCTCCCATATGAAGATAGGCTGAGAAAGTTGGGGCTGTTCAGCCTGGAGAAGAGAAGGCTGCATGGAGACCTCATAGCAGCCTTCCAGTATCTACAGGGATGCTGTGGAGGGACTCCTCATGAGGGACTGTGGTGATAGGACAAGGGGTAATGGGGATTAAAGCTTAAGCAGGGGAAGTTTAGATTGGATATGAGGAAGAAATTCTTTACTGTTGTGGTGGTGAGGCACTGGAATGGGTTGCCCAGGGAAGTTGTGAATGCTCCATCCCTGGCAATGTTCAAGGCTGGATTGGACAGAGCCTTGGGTGGCATGGTTTAGTGTGAGGTGTCCCTGCACATGGCAGGGGGGTTGGAGCTGGATGATCTTAAGGTCCTTTCCAACCCTAACTATTCTATGATTCTATGATCTGTTCTCTTCCACAAACAGGAGAGGCATCTTCTGTTTGATAAGCCAGAGCTTATCAGCCGTCTTGTCTCAGACCTGCTATTTATACTGCCCTTCTGCAAATGTGTTATGACTGCCCTGCACACTGTTCTAAGGCATTTACCACAGAAGTGACAGATTTCCACATCCGAAATGAGCACAGCCCAGATCAAATTTATACAGAGGCTGGAACTCAGTCCTCGTTTTGGATGGCTGCATGTGGGAGTGCGTGCACGTATGTGTGTTTGTGTGGGAGTATCAGCATTCATTTCATAAACTCTGTTCCTGCTGCAGAAGTGACTTGTATCGCGGTTTATTTTAATACCAAATTGCAAGGTTAGTTCATTTTACAAGATGGCAATTTAACACACTGGGAGAAGGAGGGAGTATAGATTTCTCCTAAGATCTGCAGTGTCTGTGATGCTCTGCAACAAACAGAGCAGAACAAAATTCTGGTGACCATTTTGATGAAAAAGTGAATGTGCTCAGTGAGCCAACAAGGAGCAGTCAGGGAAATCAACTATGAGACTTGATAATTTCTTCCTCTTCCAGCCATTCCGTCTGACTTTCTGTAATTTTATTTAAGGCAGAAATATTGCACTTTAGGGGTTTTAATGCTTTTTTTAATTAAATAGGCTCAATTAGTTTGTGAAGAAACGGTTCCCTATAAAAATCATCTGCGATACTTGGTGAGTTCCTTCTTTCCCTAAAGCTAAAATCAGCTTCAATAGCTTCACTCTTAACTCTAGGAAAAAAAAACCATTCTATAACTTGGACACTTTAATCTCCACAAAAGCCTTATTGAAACAATCACAACAAATGAAGATCGAAGAACAAAAGCAAGCTGGCTTTAGGGCTTCATTACACTAAAAAGGGGAAGAGAAAGGAAGTATGTCTCCAGAGCCTACACAGTGCTGTAGCTTATGCTACACAAAAAAGAAGACCTCAGTGGCCTGCAGCTGGCTCGGGTCCCACTGTTGCTGTGATCTAAGGCAGTGTGAGTCTCCCTTTTTTCTGCCCATGTGAAAACCTTTCAGTTGTTATTTTGGTGTACCTACTGGGTAAAATTCACATCCGCTGCTTAAAGCCCGTCACTCCTGCAGGCTCTCAGTGTCCCAGTGTTAGGGCTACCTTGCAGCCTCCCACAGGCTCAGCCAGAAGGGACCCATCTTTTAGGACTGTATCTCCCAGCAGCCCTACCCTGACCCAAGCACTTGTGTACTCTGAGCTGTGGTTCCCCAAGCTCTGTCTGACACCCAGGCGCTGCTAAAGAAGAAGGCAACACTATACACTGTAACATGGATGCTGGCTTAGTGTCTGGGAGCAGTGCTGCAGGTGGATCTTCTCCTGCCTTTTTCTTTGCTATGAATAGCGATGTACTAGTGGAATGCCACAGGCACTGGGTATCTCCATTAAACTATCAAATGATACAAAAATAACCCAACACTAAAAAAAACAAAATCCCTTTTCGTCCCTTATTTTCATATTCTGTTTCACAGCCCAGATCCTGTGATACTAATTAAGTTCTCTGCTTTTGCCTCTTTCATTGCACTCTTAATGTGTTCATCTACGTGCACATGCACACGCATACATCTGCATGCTTTGAGCCCTAAGACACTGACTTAACCATGTTCCTTTTCTACTCCAACCCCTTTACCCCACCTACATTTTTAACCCTGAGAGACTCCAGTGCTCAGCTGGGGCAATATCACAGCAAGCGTTTGCCAGGACGAGAAGAGCACGGTGCAGCTGGCTCTCACAGCTGGGAAGGAGCAGGGGGCAAGACTGGTGGAAGAGCTCTCTCAGCATTCCCATTATTCCCAGGACTAGTGCCTGCTGGCTATAACAAAGGCTGCAGCTTGAGAGGTAAGGGTTACGTCAGCTGAGGTCCAGAGCACATACTCTGACTGAACCTTGCAGTGCTATTCATTTCTCCTTCACTCTGCGAGCTCCACAGAGGTGCGTAGCTGCTGGCCAGCTCTGCTGTGCTTTCTACCTGTTCTGTTCACTGCACTGCCGATGTTCACCTGTCACTTTGCTCCAGGCCGTCAGATTTGATAAATTCCTATGGCAAACAGAAGATAAACTCCGTGTTTATTTAAGTGGAATTATACGAAGTCTATTTTCATTTCCGCTACCCCAGGAATATGCATTATGCATATGTTTTACATTTATGCCAATTGACTTAATTCTGCATCTTCCTGTTCGCTGAATTGATTACCTTTGGTTTTTGCAGTGGTGTGATGATGTTGTGTTTACCTGAACATGGATTTTAACTCATGACAGCGATCAGTAGCTTAATGTATTCTGCTTCAAGGCACCTTATTTTGAATGAGGATGTAGAAATTGACACAGTCCTATCAGTAACAATGGTAGAGCACCCTCCATCGTCCTTCAGTCTTTCCCATCCCTTGAAGTTTTGGCCTCTGTGGGGACCACCTGTGACAGGGGAAGCAAAGGCACGGTCGCGAGCAGCAGCATCCAGCCTCCACAGGTAGTTGGTCTTGCCACTACCATTTCTGTTTGGAAGCACCACTTCCATGGAAGTGTTTGGGCATTAATGCCAACCTGGGGCCATGCCCAAGAGGCTTTCTGGACATGGCCCCCCTGTTTGGTGGTCTAAAAGCATTAATCCTTACAGGCGCAAATTGCAGTGGGCCAGTCAGCTTCTGTGTGGTCCCTGAGCTTTCACAGTATGCAAACACAACCTACAACTCTAATCTGAGTTTGCTCACATCTTTCCTATTTTCTCCCCATAGATTTAGCCATTTCAAGCTCAGCTGCCCTCTCTAAACAGGAGCACTCTCTCTCTCCATCTCTGCATTCTCATTTGCAGCCAGCACTCGGATGTTGCCAATTTGCTCCCTTTCCAGCGTTCAGTTTTGCCAGTCCACCAGCTCTTTTCCCACCATCTTCCATTTCTTGTCATCTGAAGACTCTCTCCTTCAAATCTTCTGTAAACTCCTGGTTATCTCCACCTTTGCTATCTCCCTTCTTCTCTTTTCATCTGTTGATTCTGGTGGCAGTGCCCTGGCAATGGCACTTTTTACTGGGAAGCAAAAACATATCATAGTAGAGGCTTTAAATCTCATAGTTCTTCCTTTTCTCTCTCATTCCTTTTTCTCTTGGTTATCTTCTCCATCGACTTTGTTTCCGTGTCATTTCATATTAATTTCCCACATCTTTAGAATTCACCAGCACTCTGCTATTCCCTCTGCTTTGCAAGCTTTTTTTTAATCTCTTCTCTTTTTTCCCTTTTTCTTTTTTATAGGTGGAGGCCACCCTTGATCTTTGCAGGAAATAATCATCTCTGTGCAACACCTGACATCTTTCGTGCTTCAGCTTCTCATTTTACATCTGGTCTGCATTGCATAGCCTAATCTTCAGCTGGGTTTCCTGGTGCGTTTCATAGCTTCCCCCACATCATTTTTAATCTTTTCTGTACTGCTTCTCCCTTCCTTTTATGCCGGAGGCAGAAGGAAGTTAGTTCTGTTTCATAGGAAATTCACTTTAAACAGCGAAGAATATCAGACTGCAAGCACTGTTAAAACTCACACACATCTCTCTAGGTCCTGGTGAGTTATAGTGTTGGAAAAAGATACGTGCTCCAGGATTTCTTATTCATCCTTGGGTTGAATCAACTTTGTCTAGCCAATCAATTTTGTATAACCCAGAGGTTTTGGCACTCAGTTGATCTCTTTTTCCATGTCTGTACCTCTGCGTCAGCTTTAAAAATCATTGTTTCACCAAAACCCTTGTCCTGCTGTTCTCAGTCATTCACATTTGCCACTAAAATGCGCACTGAATGTATACTTCATGTTCAAGGATAAAATAGTTTCTCAGAATTTCATACTTAGAGAGCTCCCACAGCCTTCCCAAGCAACATGATGCCTGTCCCACCCGCCTTGCTCCCTGACCTTGCCTGTTTTTCTTGTGCCAACACAGTGGATGTAGTGAACTATTCACTCCTTCCTCACTGCAGGTACCATTTACATTTTGCACATACCTGCTTTCAGCCTTCCTTTCCCTGGATTGAGCTACCGCAGGGATGTCAATCTTTTTCCCTTGGGTCATGTTTTCTAGAGCTCTGAGCATCCCTGTGCTCTCCCCTCAGGTCCCTCAGGATCTCTCTCCCTGCCAGGTTACTCATACTAACACACTAACCCTGCTCTACCAACAAGAAGCGTTTGCTTCTCCATTAGTCTGCTCATTCCCCATTAAAGTTAATACTTACATTCTTCTGTACTGGAGAGGAAGTCTCAGGGCTCAGGTCTGGGGTCTATATATGGTCTAAACCCAAGTGTGAATGCCTGTTAATGCATAGAGAAGCATTTGAAATAATTGTGATATCATGTAGCACAACGTTGCTTCACTCCTCCGTCATCCTTACCCCATAGGGTACATTGCTTTTTCCTAATAATACTTCTCTTAATTCCCTTTGTAGTGACTTTGGGCTGAGGGTATCCTTGGTTTCACCATCAATTACTGTAGTCTGCAAGATTTTACATTGAAGCAGCTCATTTTGTTTTCACTAGCAGCTTTCTTTCTCCCTAAAATAGAAGGGGTTAATTACAGGTTTTGTGTTATCCATCAGTATTTAATTCCTAGAATTTCCTGAAGGCATATAAAGGGCCAAACACACAAAGTTCAATGCTGTATTTCGATTTGAAATAACCGAAGGATATAAATCCAGTGACCTTTCAGGATCTGCAGCATTAGATGACATTGGAAAAACTTTGATAGATGAAAAACATAAGCATTGGGGAAAAGTAATATCTGGGATCCCAGGTGAAACGTTTGGAAGAAAAGATTTTATAGCAGTTATTTTACCCCTTGATTTATTCACAACTTTTGCATCTATCCTCAGGCCAAAGTGCTCAAACTCTCCATAAAAACCTCACATTTGGCCAGACTTTTCCTCTAAGGAGATACTGGCTGCCTGTGGTAGTTTTTTCTGAGAGACTTGTCTAAGTTTTTCCTCTGATAAAGGTTGCAGCTAATGTTTAGCCTGTAATTTTCTTACACTATCTTTGTGGCTCCTAACAGTACTGTAGGAAATGAGCACACCCAAAAGGGCAACACAGTAAAATGAATGATGAGAATTTGCTCTGAGTGATAGGCAAGACCTATCAGAGATGGGTGTCCATCCCCAGACATGCCCAGACACACACAGAGTGTATTAAGGTCACAGTGAACTTTTACACTGATGTTTATTTCAAATCTCACCAGAGTGTTTTCTACTTTTTAAAACTAGGTTAGACATTAATACGAAAGACCAACAAATGCTGAAATACTGTTTCTTTTGATAGATAAATCCAAGACAAAAAAGCAACACCAGTTCTTTTACCCAAGATTCTTCATCTCTAGCTTTGCTTCATTTTGCTCTCAAGTCACGCAAACTCAAGGAAGTACTTCTAAAACTTGCCTGGTTCCCTTCTTTCAGGAGTTCAAATAACCTTATATTGCTTGTGGATGTTGTCTACCGAGACTTTAGTAAAGCCTTTGGCACTGTTTCCTACAGCACTTTCTCAGAGCAACTGGCTGGTTTTGCTTGGGTGGGCATACAGTTCACTGGGTAAAAACTGTCTGGATGGCCAGACCCAAAGAGTGGTGGTGAATGGAGTTAAATCCAGTTTCTCATGGCTTGGTACTGAGGCCGGTTCTGGTTAATACCTTTATCAATGATCTGAATGACAGGATTGAGTTCAGCCTCACTTGACTCAGGTGCAGATGACACCACGTTGGGTGCGACTGTTGATCTGCTGGAGGATAGGAAGTCTCTGCAGAGGGATCTGGACAGGCTGGATTGGTGGCTTGTGAATGAAGTTCAACAAGGCTCAGTGCTGGGTCCTGCATTTGGGCCACAACAACCCCATGCAGCGCTATAGGCTTAGGGAAGAGTGGCTGGAAAGGTGCCCAGAGGAAAAGGACCTGGGGATGTTGGTTGACAGGTGGCTGAACATGAGCCAACTTGTGCCCAGGTGGCCAAGAAGGCCAAGAACATCCTGGCCTGTATGAGAAATAGCGTAGCCAGCAGGGCCAGGACAATGACCATTCCTCTGTACTCAGCACTGGTGAGGCTGCATCCTAAGTACTGTGTTCAGTTCTGGGCACCTCACTATAAGGAAGACATTGAAGTTCTGGAGTGGGTCCAGAGAAATCTCTGCTCTATTTCTCACCACATGACAATATATATCGGCTCAAGCTCTGCCAGTAGGCGGCACAACTCAGATAATTTACCTAATCCAGCCACAAGCCTTGCCTAGAATGCCGCCCCCTCCAAATCATACTAATTCCTTAAATGCTCCTGTGACATGTATAGCTTACAGACTTCTGCAGGCTCTGTGCCTCTGAATGAAAACAGGAATAATCCATACAATAACTCTTACCTGTTGCTGTTTCGTAAGAGAATCTTCATCTGTAAAGGCTTGTGCGCTTCAGAGTTCTTCACTGGGCTTTAGAGACGAGATGCTTGAGCATCTGTAAAGTAGGGTAGATTTTACCCTCATAAACATTTCATTTCTTCTTGTGGAAGCAGGTTTAAAAACAAAACAAAACAAAAAAAGCCCACCCAAGACAAAAAAGAGCTTCTCTTTACTACATAAGTCCCAGGATCTGCCACAGGGATCTGTGGCTATAATAAAAGCAGCCATCACTGCCTGAGATCCTCAAGGCTGATTAAAGAAACATTGCATAAAGCTGAATTCAGTGACTAACTGCAGCTGTATAATTCTACCTGAGACAATACCCTGGGACCTGCAGTGGTGAAAGGCCATCCTCTGACATGTCAGAGCCTGGAATTTGCCTTTAATCCTTAAAGGTAAGATAGAAATCTAGTTTTCACTTTGTTCCTACTTTAGAGTTTTCAACCTGAATAGCGATGAAAAGCTTTTCCTAGGAGGCTTGACAGCAGGAATAGCCATTGAACTCTTACATGGCATAAACTTATGAGTGCAACCAGCTTACACCTTTGGGGTGGGCTAACGAAGGGTCCTCACTCAGATATGGTACCCTGAGCATCTCTGTGTGTGTGAGCAAGTATGCGGGGCACCCATAGTGGCACCCAGCAGGCTACCCACCCTGGCTTGGCCTCCCCCCCCGCCCCAGCTAGGGGCCTGTAGGAACCTGCAGCCCGGGGGATGTATAATATAGAAACAACATTAGGGGGAGCTCCATTACCTAGTCCAGTTCTTAAAAGAGGGAGCGTTTGTGTCAGTGGCAGAGCAGTGCCTCCAGTTCTCGGGAAATCGCGGCTTTCCTGCTCAGTCTCAGGCTGCTGTGTGCTGATAACGAGTGCTGGTGAGTAATAAGAGCAGGTTGATTACAGGTATTTGCTTATCGGAAAAACTGGCGGGCAGCTAATGCCACCCTTCAAGTGGCCAATTAGCAACAGTGATTTTATGATCTCTGACAAAAAGTCAGAAATGCCACAGAGTTACTTTTAACTATAGGTAGTCTTTACATCCACAGACTGATTAGCTAATGAGATCAGTAATTAGCCGTGGGAACTTCATGCTCCCAGGTTGTGGTGCCTCTACAGTTAAATGTTTTGGCAGTTTCCCTGCAATTTTTAGGGCTTATGACCCAGGCAGTTTACCACAGTAATTATCCCAGAACATTCGTTCTGCAATGCTGCAATGTGCATAACTTAATTCACAAACACTCATTAAAGAAGAAACAGAGCAAAAGTAAAGTTTTGATTCAAAGGGGGTTGGGATGTATTTGAGTTACAGAGAATAGATGTGGGCAGATCACAGCAAAGCAGTCATGGGGAAGGACAAAGATGGGTACTCTAAGACAGTGGAGGAGAGCAGCCAAGACTGGAAGAGACAACAAAGTCTATGTAATACTGCCGGAGAGATTATTGTTGTCTTTATTTCCTCTAGTGCTGGGACACAAAGATCAACTCTAGGCTAGGAAAAATAAAATGCCTTTTTCCAAACGATCCCTTACCCATCTTGAAGTGCTTCCTGGCCTAACAAGTCCCCTGAAAGCTGCGGCAGTGGTCACACAACTGTCCACAGTTATGCCTTGAAGCACATTTTTAAGCACCTAAGACAAAAGGAGGAGGCTTTGTTTTCAGGTTCTGTGTGCACCATCTGCTGAGAGGAGACACACAGGCTTTGAGAAGGCTGCCAGCTGGCTGGCCATTCCCCTCATTTCAAATAGACATTCAGCATGTTTTCAATAAATTCTGAATGATGGAAGTCTGCTCTTTCCTCTCTGCACTTCTTACTGGAGAGGGTGACAGCTTTTTTTTCCCCCTTGGCTATTTATGTGTTTCCTTCTAGATGAACTTTCACTTCTGATTGTTATCTCATAAAAATAACACACATGTAGTAATACTCAATATTAGGGTATTATATTACAAACTTTGAAGAGGTTACTGGCTTTTTGAAACAGGCAAAAGAATAAGATTACTTAAAGATCCTTTACTGAGCCAATACCTGAACTATTCCAAGAATGTTCCAATAAATGAAGTTATTTTAAAGAGGGATTTTTCTTCCTAATGTGTTTCATTTATAAAAAAGTGAGGAATGCAGGCAGCTCTGGCATGAAACACAAACTTCGAGCCGCTATCATTGCATAGTGATCCAAGATACTAAGTGAATGTCATGTCTATGTACAGGACACTGATAAGTACAATGACTTAGTCACTGTATTTAGCAAAGACCCTGCAGCCAACACTGGTGTCTTCAGGAGTTAAGAGCTCAGTTGTATGTCTCTGAGGATGCTCATCATCAATAGACATCCAGATGTTCATGCTTGAAGTGAGCAGGATGGAGCAGTCTAGCACAGGAAAAGACGCTTTTGTAATCTAAGAGCAACACACACCTGAGCCACACTCTCACCATCAGTAGGACTGCAATACTATAACACTGCTTTCAACTTTTATCTCAACATATTCTAAATAAAATCACGAGGAGTATAAAGGTTGTTGGAGTACCTGACTCTCCCCACCTCTCCTTTTTAATGCCCATGAGAATATGCAAGTTATTGTTATTAGAGGAAATTACAGAGCATCAGCTATTGTCTGGTAACTGCTCATCTGAATGCTCTTCCTTGCAGGACATGTGAGGTCGTTTTCCCCTCTTACATTCACAGATAAGCAGTCTCAGACCCCTTGATCTGGAGAGGTACAAACAGACAAATACCAGGTAGCTCAAACTTTATCTCCCATTTTGTCTTCTTTCCTACGAACTTCTGCTTATGACCATACCAGCACCATTATTCACACAGACATTAGCACCCAGTTTCTGTTTCTTAATCTGTCCTGGCACTTTCTTCCATCTGCTGCCTTGCATCTTGCATAAGAGAACATAATATTTGTTCTAATGTTTTTATTTTATGAGCCATGCACTATATAAAAGGTTTCATTGTACAACCTCGAGTGTAAGTACCAGGTTTATGTCACAGGAGTCAGAGCATTTTGGGTGGCAAGACAGGTGGACAGAAAGACTCAGAGAACACTGTGTACTTTGAGAAACAGGGGTAAAAATACTCTACAGCCTGATCCTTCAAACAAACATTCAGGCCAACAACTTTTCTTGGGCATATTTTCTTATCACCTCAGCAAGCTCCTGTAAAATTATTCACACGCATAAACATTTACGTAATCTTTCTGGGGGTCATTTCGCATCACCCAGTATTTTAAGCTCATCTTTTTCTTTGGTGATACATATTGTTCACACACAAGAAGCTAAATCAAAAGCAGAGTGGTATTTTACTGGTTTAAAATCTTTTGGCTCAAACCATAGGACAACTTCCTTCCCAGGAGGATGTGTCATTTAAAACAAGTTCTGACATAGCCTTTCACCCTCCACCCACCTCAAAAATGTAAGACATTTCATATTTGGCTCATTTCCTTCTGGGATAGAGAAAGAATGTAAGTAAGTGAGAATACATAGGAGATTGTGTTCATTGATTTACTGGCAATACTGATAGTCTGTCCAATGAAGTAGGAAGGAAGTATAGTTCATTTTCATGGCAATTCCTATTGTAAGAAATGTCTCACATGCTGAAATGCTCCTTGTGGCCCTGAAAATGCATCCTCGTGCTATTAAAAACAGACTAGGAAATTGTTACATACAGAAACATAAACAAAAAATTCCCAAAATAGTCTAAAAGAATGAAGAAAACAATGAAGTTAAGGAAATTCTGAATGAAGGTGGTAACTACATCAGGCAGTGGCATAACAAATATAGCACGCATAAATAAACCAAGACATAATAAAAGGTAAATTTACTGAAGTGCATTCCGCACAACTCATATCCTGCTGCATTATTTCCTGTCATTAATTACCCCATCTACATCTAAATAGTATCAATCACCCAATTGGAAGCGCAAGTTAATGAGCAAGATTTCGTACTCAGGGGTCAAGTTCCTTTTCCTTCATTTGTCTTCATTAGCAGCACCTCTCAAGGCTTTCCCAGAATAGAAGGCAGTGCATTAGTCAAAGGGATTTTAAAAGTCACACTCAAGCATGCTCAGAAATAAAATAGCAGGATTAGCCTCAGAGCTCTTTGGGTGAAATGGAGGTTGTTATTGTTACTAGAGAAGATCACCAAAACTACGTGTCTTCTTGCCTTCCTAACAGTTTTCACCATCTACAGATGGTGAAACACACTCTTGACTGGGTGTCACATTCGCCTGGCATCTTGGCACTGAAGGATGTATAAATGCTTTACGAACTACTGCCTGCTCTGTAAGCCGTAAACCATAACGACTTTCCTTCTCTAGTTACTCCAGTACATCTCAGTCAGTGAGTTTTCCTTCGTAACGCCCTATCCTTTCTTCCTGTCCAGTTAAACTGGGCTTGTCACTTTTCTTCCCAAGGACAAAGCAGGAAAATCAGCCACCACTGGTATGCCACGGCATCTGCACAGAAATAAGGAGTCCAGTGCAGCCACATGACGGCCCCACAGGGGTCCTGCTTCTCCACACCCCCTCCTGGGGACTTCCAGTCTCTGCAGAGTCCAAATCCTTTAAAAGAATACTTATGAGCAGGAGCTGGGGAGGCAAACAGGAAATTGGGAAGTTCCTGCATTCATTCTACCATTCATTCTTCATCTTATGTCCTTTCTGCTTATAAGGTTCCAGGGAAAAGCAGGAGGCAGCATCTCAGAGAACCCTTCTTCATCAGTAGCCAGGGTCAGCTTGAAACCTCTACCCTTGATATATAAATATAACATAACCTTATAGTCCTAGGAAATATTAGCAGTCTGCACTCACATACTGAGGATCATCATCACAGAGATGACTCACATCATCTCAGTGATGCTCATCAGCATCGAGAGCCCCTGTGGACCAGGGCAAAAGAGGTACTAAGTGAGGTCAGTGGCAGGACATGGTTCTTCTGTAGCACTGTGCAGAAGGAGGCAATCCCCATTCAAGGAACAGGAATGAATGAAAAGTTCAAGGTGCACTGTCCTACCTGAGCACTTCCACCCTGACATGGCAGTGAAGAGAGAAGAAAGGCTTGGTTTGGTCTTTTTTAGTTTATAAGAATCCTTAGTTGTGGGTCTGAGTGGGTATAGAATCATAGAATAGATAAGGTTGGAAAGGACCTTAAGATCATCAAGTTCCAACCCCCCTGCCATGGGCAGGGATACCACCCACGGGCAGGGATACCTCCCACTAGACAGGGATATTTAATAGATGAAATAGAAAAAATAATGTACTTAATTTCATCACCATTTTTCTTGAAAAAGCTCAAGAGAGTTGCAATGCCAGACTCTAAATAGAAAATTCTTTCTGCAGAAAAACAGATACCGAGCTGTAAAACTGGGCCCTGGAAGATTAGCCCAGGTCCTCATAGAGCAGTCTGGGTCTTCTTCTGAAGAAATCTTCCAAATGCAGTTCGAACAATTGGCTCACCTCTGGTATTTCTAGATCCATAGACAGCCCCTGTGAAAGAGAAAAAATAGCCCAGCCGAAGTTTTGGCCCTACAAAAAAGCCGTATTAGTGACACCGACAGCTGCTAATGAGACATCTATTATTGCTATTGATTTTCTGTGGAAAACTGACAGAACCCTGTAGCCAAGCCTGATAAAAGGGATATAAGATTGATTTTTATACCAACTGTCCATCTTGGTCAGTCATTTCCACTGGCAGATTGAGAGTGAGTGGAATCATGGTTTTTGAAATGTGCCTGTCACCAATTTATAAATTCTAATTAAAAAATTCTACTGCAAACTCTTAGCATGCGATGCAACCACATATTCAATTGCAGACTTCAGTTCGTGAGGCGATCTGACTTTCTTTCCGCTTTTTCCAAGGAGTGGGTGCCACCACTGATGACAAAAGACAAATGCCAAGATTTGCTGAAGCTTTTGTGCCTCCCGCTCAAACAGAAACCTTCCTCAGCAGAGAAGGTGACCAGGTGAAGAAAAGCTTGTGTCTACCTGAAAGATCTCCTGCTGTGAAGACTTTAAACATCCGGTGATGTTGATTAAGGGTTAGATGATAGGTGAAAATGATACCTCAGAGCCCTAAAACTGTGAAGCCTTATGATTGCACCTGTACAAATGAAGTAGTGGTGTGCTTGACAAGTCAGCCATTAGGCATTATGCCTGTCTGTTATCCATCAAAGAGCTCACAAAAGCTGAGGCAAGAAAACTGTGGTACTGCTTTGAGAGTGACCAGGAAATGGCTCAGAGCGGCATTGCAAGACATACAGCATGAACTGCACACACAGATGTATAAACCTATTGAATAAACTTAATTATTACTTAATTATACTTCAATATTCAATATTATTGTGAGCTTTGGTGTAGCAAATAGTGTAAAATAACGTAGAAGTTGTTTAAAAAAAGAGAAGAACGTGACTGAATGTTACCACAATCGTCAGCCTGACTTCAATCATTCTAAATTAGGTTAATAGGAAATAAAGTAACAGGAAAGTATTAGAGGCAAAGAGCGAGAGATAAGCCTTGACATCCTATCCGCTGGATTAACAGAAAGAAGCTGGACTGCAAACAGCAAGGAGCTATATCTTCCAGCCTTGAAAAGACAGAGATAATTTCATATTAGAGATAAGCTATTATAGGAAGAACTAAACCCATATCTGAGCTCATGTTCAAGGAAAGATTCATATCTGCAGTTGTCTTGGGAGCTTCCTTAGTGCTCAGACAAGTTTAGGTAAGATTTCTCTCCTGTCAGAGAAACTGGCTCCCTTATCAGCGAGTGATCTTTAAGTCAAGGATCATGGCTTTCATCTATAATTCCCACTCCTGTACCTGTTATCACAAATTTAGTACTGAAGCCCTATGGAAACTCTTCTGCTGTAGCAATATTGCATTGTCCTTTTTTCACTCTTTTATCATGTGTTCAAAAATAAAAGCAAAACACTTTTTCCATCCACAACAGTGAGCGCATTATTTCTGTGGAGGGCATTCCTTGGACTTCCTTCCTTCCAGCTCAGGTTTACAGATCAACAGCTGCTAATGACAGGATCCCACTTAGCACATACTTAGTATATGGGTAATATAATTAAGCCACTAGAAAAATGCATCATGGCAATAAGAAAACTAACTTAAGAATGTATGCTGTGATGCATAGGGATACAACTGGACTGTATAAAGGAGGATCGCTGGCTGCACCTCCGCACCTCCTGGCTGATCAGTTCTCTGTTCATATCAGGCAAAGAAATCTGCATAACAAATCCAGCGTCAGGCTGAAGTCAGGATGGCAGAGGGAGGAAGAGGTGTCCCAGAAACAGGTGGGTTTAAACCAGCTCCAGCACAGCTCCCTGTGCCCATGGGTGAGTAGTGCTAATGGTGACCAGTGCTCTTTGTCACCAGCAGCTGATAGGAGTCAGCCCTGGAAGGGGCATTCACCACTCAAGAGGATGAAAGAAGGCTCCTTCACTTTAGCTAGTACCTGGCAGCCAGGTATGCGTTTCCATTGGCCCTATGAAGACAAACTAAACCTCCCAGAAGTTGGAGCTCTGGGAAGAGACATGCCATGGAATATGTGAGGTGGAGGGTCTGCTCCCTGCAAACCTGCAGCCAGGCCAAGCAGACACCAGGATGGTGCAAGGAAGGCAAATGTCATTATGAAACACAGCCACCAGGTCAGCATCTGCACAGGGCACTTAGACAGGACCACTTGATGGTGTGCAAACCTCTGGAGTGCAGAGGCATTGCTCCACCATGCCTGAGCAAACGTCTCCATCAGCTCAGGGCTGCTTGCAGCTTGGACCTTGGTGGCTTGATCCCATTTATGTTGTGCTCCATTTGAGAGGGAACCAATAGGCCTCTTGGTGGAATTTATTAGCTTGGATGAAGCCTGATGTCTCTGTTGGGGGGATGGGGAGCAGGAGTTTGCTGTGAACACTGTTGAAGTGCCTGTATAAGGGTGCACACACTTAATGCTTCTTCCCCCATAACTTCTTTGGCCTGTCTGCAGTTGCGTGGCACTGCATGGCCGAAGCTCACCGGCTGCCACATCTGACCAGCTGCATTGCCAAGATGCCTGTCCCATCTCTCTGTATCAGTGCCCACAAGTTCATTGAATTTTGAACAGTCGAACAAACCCAGACAGCCGTGGTCCTTGTAGCTGTAGCCCTTGTCATTGTGAGGGAAAGCTTTAGCATATGAATTGGGTGAAGCCACAGCTTGTGAAACAAACAAAATGAGCACAAACATATTACTTAGAAAATCTTGTGATTTTAAGTCAATCTGTTCCCTGGGGATCATTGCCAGTGTATAAATACAGCTAAATGAAGTTTACCTATCCTGAAGGAAGAAGTTCTTTACTGTGAGGGTGGTGAGGCACTGGAACAAGTTGCCCAGGGAGGTGATAAATGCCCCATCAAGACCAGGTCGGACAGAGCCTTGAGCGACATGGTCTGCGCTGAGGCATCCCTGCCCATGGCAGGAGGGTTGGAACTAGATGATCTTAAGGTACTTTCCAACCCAAACCATTCTAGAAACCAGTTTGGTTAGGTTACATGAAGGGTGCTATACATAGTAGAGCCATGACAAGACTTTTTTCCTTCTTCTGGAGTCTGCCTACATATGAGCCCAGACATCCAGCTTCCAGGCCCATCGCACAGCTGGGTGTCCCATCAGCTGCTGACAGTCATGTTTCCTTCACTTGAAGCGGGGCTAGTTTCTGGCGATGTTGGAGCTGATTAAAACTCTTCACAAGACCAGCTGATGAACCAAGACAACAGAAACATTGATCAGCAGGAAACGGCACATCATGAATATTCAGGAGTAAAATTTCTTTAATAGATGACACCCCCTCTTTCATGATGGCTGGAAGTGTCTCATTGTGACTACTGAGCGAGCAGCTTCCCCCCAGCCTCCTTGCACAGCAGAGCACTATCATGCTCAGGAAATAAGCTGAAAGTACTCAAAGGGGGTGACAGAGATTTGTCATGCACTGATTATCTCACCCAAGAGAAGGCAATAACCTAACCTTGATTGATAGAAGAAAGAAATCTTTTACAGTGAGAACAACCATTCACTGATACAACCTTCCCAAGGATGTGGTGTAGCCCCCATCACTGGAGATTTTCAAGATGGGCCAGCCCCAGGTGCTAGATAACAGGCTCCCTTTCCCATGAAAGGTTGGACCAGATGGTCTTTTGAGGTACCTGCCAACCTGGGCTGTTCCATGATTCTGTAATAACAGTGAATACGAGCTCCTGAAAAATATAAAGCAGGTGATCACACTTCATGGGTCTCTGTTTCTCTGTTGGCTTTGAGCAACCGTACCTCTGAACCCACTGCCTCCTGGTAAAGCAGGCAAAGGAAACACTGGAATCCCCTCGATCATAGCATCTCTTTCCCAGGCAGCAGCAGCCAGGACTCTGCAAGAGCTGACAGTTCTGCAGCATGCCAGCACCCAGCCCCATGCAGAACAGCTCCAGCAGCAGGGACAGGGGTGACATCTCCAGGGCTGAAGACCTTTTCTCTCCCCTTATTGTGAGGTTAGATACAGGTAGTTTGGCATATTCCTGTGCACAGGAAGTCTGATTGGATTCATTACATCAGCATTTGCACCCATTAGCATTGCCACTGACACAGAGCAGCTATTATTATGTAACTGTCCCCGTTAGTAAGGGGCTGTCAGTCGGCCACCTACGGCGCTGGCAGGAGGCAGTTTGTTGGCAGAGAGACTGCTGCAGCCTGCTCTGCGTGACATGTGTTTGACAAACAGCGCCGTATCTGCCAGGAGTCTTCGCGACCTGTCACTGCAATGACATGCGTCTGCTCTACCATTGAAAGGGAAATCTCCCTATATTTGTGCGTGTGTGAATTAAAGAGGTATTGTTTCAGCAGCTCCTTAACCCAAATAAATGATGAGCAAGGTGAATATGAATTTTCCGTTTGACTTTTTGTCCTGTTTTATAAACCGTAACAGAAGGTTTGAGATCTTTCACATATGACTTTAACCAGAAGCACATGCTGAAGCAGAATTTCTTGTTATCAGTTATTCACAGCTTTTTGTAGTGTATATGAGGCAGCTGCCATATCTGACCAGCTACTTTGCCAAGGTTCCTGTCCCATCACAAGACTTGTGCTCCTGGCCCTTCATCAGCTTCATTGCTCCTCCTCAGACACACTCCAGCACCTCAGTGTCTTCCTTGTACTGAGGGGCTTGATGGGATTGGAGTAAATACTCTGATTTGTAAAAGGTTTTGTCTGTTTTCTGTCACTGAAAACAAGCACACTGTATGGCACTCTTAGAAACCTAATGTTAATCTTAGCTCCTGACTAATGACATCATCCCTTCTGTGGGTCCATATGAGGTCAATTCTGCTGATGGAAGAACAGAAAATTTCTGAAACAGAAACTGTAATTACTTTTTGACACAGCATTTGCCTGGGATGTTTTACAAACAAGACAGATGCTACATTTAAAATGATTTTTATTTGTACAATACTATATGTATTTGGTATGTGAATGCACATCTCATGAAAAAAAAAAGAAAAGCCCAAACAACAAAAACATTATCAGCTTGGGAGGTGCACTCCTTTATCACACAAATGTCCTCACAAACAGGACTGACGATCACGGATAAGGAGCAAAACCTGAGCCATTAGTGGCTGTGTGGGTAACACAGCTCATGCAAACAGCAGAGCAGCTCTTCAGCCTGCAGAAGCCAGGGCTTTGCAGTCACATCCTCCTGATGCACTGGAGGATTTTGCTGATGCTTAGTCCTGTGGGCCTAAGAGAGACTGATTTGTGACAGCCACGTAAGCTGGGTGCTGCTGATGGGTCCTTCCAAGAAGCTAAGTCTATCTGTGACAATCTCTGTGGTAAGTGCAGAGCAGCCCCTATTCTCAGCCTCATTACGGATAAAACTTGTGATGGGGAAATAATGGGAAAGGTGGCGAGAGACTGTCAAACACCCTGTCAAGGCAAAAGCCAAATGTCATTTCCTACGCAATGCTGCAGTGTCAAACAGGTGCTGTAACAGAGTGCTTTACACAGAGGAGGACCGAGATGGACAGTCCTGGCAGCAATTCAGTTACTTTGGAGGGGCAGAGCACTGCCAGTTTTTCTGGAGGACAATTCTTCAGCTAATTGATAGGAAATGCCAATGAAGGAACCTACAAACTGCAGACCAAACTCAAAGCTTTGTTTGATTGAGGAGATCTACCAGTTACACTGAGATACAAGATGACGCCGTACTTTTTGCTAAGAGAGGTTTGAAGCAAGGATGGTTTATTCTTCCTGAAGATACACGAAGGATTAAAGAGGGAAGACGTGATGATGCTGTCACATTCCCATTTAGGACACCTCTTCTGACAAGACTGTTTTGGTACAGCCCTCACCATTTCCCAACAGTGCATTGCACATCTGATACCATATAATGTGTTTAGTCTGTTCTGTGGACACTTCCTCCTCACCACAGAAAAGGAGCCACAACACAGTCAAATTTGGAAAGAATGTGAGAAACTCTATTAAAGCCTGAGAGGAAGCGCTTCAGAGAGATAAATACAGCTACCAAAGTGAATTCGACCATGCTGTTCTTCAAAATGTGTTCTGGGCTCTGTCATGCCCACAACAGGAGTACCTCACTTGTGCAGAGCAAAAATACCTCCTGCCAGACATTTGGAGTGTGCTGCAAAGCTTTCTCAGACGCAGAGCCGGATCATCCGTAAGGAGAAACAGCGAGCTCCATCTATTTGCCAAAAAAAAAAGAAAGTCAGCATCAGGCATCATTAGAAAAATACAAGGGGGAGATCAGTCACAACTTGATAAAAATAAATAGCTTTTCAAAACAAAGCCATGCTTTGGAAAGCAAACAGCTAACACTTTAGAGACAAGCTGTTCTGCCCTTTGCTCTCCTTGAGGGAAGGGAGATGGCAGCTCCCTGCGGCACAGCATCCCCACAGCCCCCTCTCCAGAGGACATGGTGCTGCAGAGATAAAGAAGCCGTTAGAGCAGCCCTCGCTTCCCTCCCAGATAAGGATGACTAATAACTCACTCAGCAGGGCCCTCTTTTTTGGAAGTGCCATTCTTAAAGGCTTACAATTAGTCAAGTCTGACTGAGGAAAACAGCATTTCCTGGGGAGTGGTAACCAGCTGAGAAAGCTAGTCCCCCCAGATGAATCAATTAATCCTCATCAGCCAGTCCCTAGAGCAGTAGATTTGTGGAGGTCATCGGAGCTCTGCATGAAAGCTCACTACCACCAAAGGGTGAGTCACTGTGCACTGGTACCCTGGGCACTTTTAAAGAATGGTCCCCCATCCATCCATCCACCAGCGTTAAACCCCGTCATGACTAACCTGCCTGCAAGAGAGACCACCAAGTTCTCTGAGCCCTAATGTGACATTGTCTTGACAGGTGCCCCAGCCACGCTTTTACTCAAAGCTGAACCTGCTGTTCATGGGTCTCGACCAGAGGAATGCTGGCTGTCAGCAGAACGAGCCTGTGTGCTCTTGGCGGAAGAGAGGGCAAAAGCATCTTCAGGACAGGGCCTGCTGCCTGGGATCCTGGCTCTAAAGAGAAGCAGCATCTCAGCTGCTGCCACTAATGTTTCATGAATCTGTGCCTGCACATCAACACAGCCGCACTGTTTTAACCCCTTGTTGACTTTAGTTGCTGTTTCCCAGTGCTGCTCCTAAGGCACATAATCGAGGAGGTTTGAACTCCTGGAGAAATCTCAGCGGCAAAGGCTGGGGTTGGAGATGCCTGTCAGGAGCAAAGCAGCGCTTTTCCTGCGGCTGCAGAGAGCTCTTGCTGTCAGCAAATTCCTCAGGGAAGAGATGCAAAAATTTAAAGCACAAAAGCAAAGAGGATTTGTGTCTGATAAAGAAGGCAGGATGGCACAGCTGCAGGCATGCTACTGAGGGGCCTTGCCTCTCCCGCTGCACTGATCCAGGCACAGTGGCTGCCAAATAAGAAGAGACAGGAGCAAGCATCCCATTCCCTGTGTGCCAGCAAAGGGAAACAACTGAAGCCTGCAGGATTAAAACCTGCAGACTTCAGTCAGCACCCATTGCTCACACTGAGGATTTTGGGCTGCAGATAGAGGTGGTGTAGATGTTTACACACAGCATTCTATAATCAGTTCCTGTGACTCATCATAATACAAATATTTTCCTCACTGAATGTAGGCATATAAAGATTACCTGTGGAACTGCAGCCACACTTAACTACTGCCATGTTGTAAATATCAATAATTAAATAGTAACCATTCTGAAGATCACAGGAGACGACAGACTGAACTTATGATGCTCTGAGAAAAGACTTTCCTATAATAGCTCTGAGGATGTCTTAAAAATGCATCTTGTGAGACTGCTTGCTTTTCATGATCTATGTAGCAACTCTTCAGCTTTCAAGTGAGAGCAATATAAAGGATTAAACCAAATGCAATTAGAAAAAATTAAAGAGAAAAGCACTCATGAAGTGGCACTTTCATTTTACAAGTAGTACACGCTCTCTCCTGCTTTACCTGCATTTCCCACCCACAAAAAAGATTTGCCAGCTCTATGAATATAGCACAAGAGTTGTGCAGCAGTGTCTGCCTGCCCTTTGCATCATTGGGAAAACTGAATGCTGCCTTCTATCTCTCAGATACTGATGTGCAGGCACTGCAGAAAACCAGCATGGCTTTCCAGCATGCAGGTTACGTTTAAAAGGACTGGGATAAAAAATGTCAATTGTACACCAAGCAAATAATCTGTGGTGTTTATTAAAAAGGAAATAGGCCCACCCACAATTCATAGCTACAGTTATGGCTCTAATATTGCTTGTTTTACAGGACAGAGGAGGATTGGAGAACGGTCCTGAAACACAAAACCAGGCAGGAGACCTTTTCAAGGCAGATTAGGTAGCTACATTATGATCAGTATGAAATGAGCGGGTAATATTACCCCACTTCTGGAGGCAGTAGATACTCACATTAGAAAAGCCATCATCAAAGCTATCGTCTTTCTTACCGGAGGCAGGCAATTCAGCTCTGGGGCTCCATTCCTTCCCAGAAATGGTCAGGCAGGGATGTGGATGCTCAGGCTGCACTCCTGGTGCTGCTCAGCAGGCAGGCACAGGCATTTGCCTGCCCAGGGTCTCAGGGCAGCAATCCTACCTAGGCAGCAGCTCTTACAGTGGAAGAGCTGTACCAGTTCATGCTAGCCTGGCACTGCAAACCGTTACAGACATGTTGGTAAAGCTCCCTCAGACATAGTCATATTCAGGATCAAGGTGGTTTTTTTAACTTTACCACCATGGACTAGGAATGCATTTATTGCAGAGGTGGGGTTTCCCCATGAGGATTTATACTGGCTCATCCATATTGGCTTACATGTGCTAGAACAAATATATCAGTAACTGGTAAATATCCCTAAGCTGTTTGGAAATACAATGGAGACAAAAAAGGCCTGGGGAAAGGGAGAGAAAGGAAAGAAGGTAGAAGGAGAGGAGGCAAGGGGCTGGTCTGTTTAACTGCTCTCCAAAGTAGGAAACCTTGGAGCTACATCCTTAAAGTGAGGTTTGCAGGGGATGCAGACATCCCTTCCACATGTGCCTTAGCAATTCCAGGAAAGCTGATGAGACTCTTTCTGAGCAAGCAGGTGGCTCTGCTCCATCCAGCTCTTCGCAATCACCTAATGAGATCATTTCATCCAGGAAGGCTGAACTGAAGAGCCCACGCTGCACAGCAGCGCCGAACAGCAGAGCAATTGGAGAGTGAAGGGCATTCAAGGTTTCAGAACCACATCCTCCTTCATCTCAACATGATCGAATCAGTGATGAGATGGCGTCTGCAGCAGCCCTTGTCAGCGACGAAGACAGAGCGACCAGTCCCTCAGCCGGCAACCGGCAGAGAGCATCCCAGTCCTAGGGAGAAAGTAATGAAGCTTCGTTTCCACTGCCGTCTGCTTTGTGACAGATAAAAACCAGATTTTGCTGCTGCGTTTGTCAGGTGATAAATTCAGGCTAGTTTAAGGCAGAAAATCTGGAAAATGCTTATGAATGTTGTCAGCTGCGGGTACACAGCAGGGGCCCTGGCAATGCCCTTCCTGTCTAACAGGAGTGACCTGAGCAATTGCTATGCTGTAGGAGTTTGAAAGCCAAGCAGAGACCTCACAATTACTGTAGAGTTCAGGTAATATACAGCCAATGTCATCATCCCTGCAGCATCAGGAGATCTGTTCTTCCAGCCACTGATCTTTTTATGCCCTTAAAGAAACAACCTGTCCGTCTTATCAGCCTGGCAGGATTTCTCCAGTACATCTCCCTGGCTGAGAGGAAGCCAGCTGGAGTTCAAACCCTTTTCCTACTTCATCACATCCTACTGGGAAAGGGGAGAGTGCCACTGACAAAAAAAAGCCCTCAAAGTTCAGGTGCTGGATTTACAGCCCTTCCTTGTGGTCAGTCTTTGGCTGGGCAGGAGGGGGGGAAATGTCTTCATGCTGTTATTCCTTAGCAGATGACTTATGCCATTAGCAGTGATCTTTGCCTATAGCCCTCTTTTCTATTCTCAGCTCTACAGCAGGACTTCAGGGTTTGAGAGCTGATTTCTCTCTTCAGCTACTGCTTTTTCTGGCTGCCTATCAGTGACCATGGAGGAGCTCAAGGTGGGAAATGTATTCCTGAGACACCACTGAGCATCTTCAAAGCATGAGATCCTGGGTTCGATAGAAACAGTTTAATACAGCAGCTGTTTCCCACTGAGCTACAAAGCACCAAGATAAAACAAATGCCAACTGTCTAAGTCAGAGTTTAGGTTGCTGTGCTGCAGCGAGGTACTGATTTACCCGGGTTTGATGTGGATAGTGCTTCTGTTTTCATACAGATAGAGTAGGATTTACACTCACTTGGGGATAAACAAGTTTGGGAATGCTGAGTATTTGAAATGCGTTACTGGCAGGGGCAGAGAGGGAAGCTCTCCTCGAAGGCAGAGACGAACAGAGACCTAGAGCAGACAGCAAGGACACTAAGTCCCATCCCCTGATGTCACACAGCCCAGATCATGTCATCCCTCCAGATGCCATCCACTTTTCTTTGACAAAATAGCAAAGCATTTGCTCTGTGAGCAGCTTGGAGGGCCTACTGCAAAACCTCATTTTACAGGGTGGTAGAAACTTTCTGGCTTAAATATACTCTCTGTGTGATCTCCCTGTATGCTGGCTTGTGACAGGATACCATCCTTTCAATAGATGCATCTCTTCTTTCCCAGTGTTTCCTCTTTGGTGTATCAGCAGGCAAGGATTTAGTTTGCTGGGCTCATCCTGCAGCCACACAGGACACTGAAAACCCCTAAGCAGTCTGAACATGTCCCTGAGATCACTGTCAGAGCCCTGCACAGAGCCCATGCAGTCATCCCTCAAACAGCAGAGCAGCCTTGCTTTCCAGTCCATGCTGATGGGATAAAGTCTCCTGGGTCTCCCTGATAAAATCACCCCAATGTAAAAGAGTTCAGGAGCCAGAAAAGGGTCAGGACAGGGTGCTGAGGCAGCCTTTCCTTCTGCCCATCACTAAATTTAATGGTGAGAAATGAGGGAGTTTTCAGTTATGATTCTTCTTGTTGCTATAGTCATCTACAAAAGGTGCTGTGTTTAAAAGAGGCTTATACAAATATTTAGTTAACATGCTTTAAACATCGCTGCGTATTCTCCCAGTATAAAGAAAAAATTTTAGGGCTCTGTTTTGATCGGGCTTTTCCCTTGTGAGACATCTTCTACTGTTAATTTGGGTCCTATGTAGAATCCATCTCAGTTAAAGCCACACTTCAGAGCTATGTGACTGTTTCTTCCCCTTCGAGAGCAGCACCTGAGCTACCCTTAAACGGATGCAGTGACTCCACTCCTGTAGTGTGTCCCCAGGCCATTGTGCCCAGGAGGAGAACCCTGCTGTGGTAGCAGGCAGGCGCAAACAGGCAGCCTTGCTGGGGAGGCACCGATGGTTGGCAAAAGGCTCCTGTTCTGCAAAGCTCCTCAAAGGCTCAAGAACATTCTTTAAACTCCTTTCCCCCTGCCTGTTTTTTGATGGCCCATATATAGCTCCTTTTCAAACACAATGCTGAAAGCCCCAAGTTACGAGCCAAGAGTGAGGCTGTTTCAGTATTTAAGCACTTTATTGTATTTGAGGAGGTCAAAAGCTTAAGTGCTTTTTTTAGCTTTTAATTTTCATCATATTCAAGAAATGCCGTCTAGCTCCTGAGATACTCTCAAAGCAGGGCTGTTTTCCTTCAGTCATCACAAATGACTGCAGAGCACAAAAGGTTGTGAAAATAGCAAGGATGAACTGAGCTGCAGCAGCTCTGTGCTTTCATGAGGTCAGCTTGAAGATCATGGCCAGGGTTTTCACATTCAGATACCTAAATATAGAGCTGTGCATTGCCAGGAGCCTTTATGTTCAGGGCTGGAACTTGATCAACAACTTCTAAAAAATTCTCTATGTCATCTAATTTTGGGTACCAGAAAGCAACTGTATTTCAGAGCACAAGTTAGTTTTGGAAATACTGACATTTATTTTCTTTCATGTGCCATTCATGGGATCATTTTGTTCCATGACTGTGAAGGCAAGACCAGGGAGCGATGAGCTGAGATTTCCTAGTATTAATGTAATATTTTCTGGCTTTAAGGCAAAGAAGTGCTTTTGGGGAAAGCACTTTCCAAAGGGAAAGGAACTTGCTTTGCCTCCATGGAGACTTTTCAGCTGTGCCAGTGTGTGTCGTGTTATCTGCCCCATTTGTTGCTGGGGTGTGCTTCTGCTGTACATTCATGCACAGTGCAGTGCTCCTGAACCCTATGCCACTGGTTAGTATTATTAGGAGTAATTCAATGTCATCACATGATAATCCACAGACTATAACAGAATAAAGTATCTGTTACCAATTTGCCTCTGGGGTCTAAAAATGCTGACTAGTCCTTTTTATCCTGCCAAATTTGACCCCTCGGTAGCACAGTCAACATTTCATACTAAACAGTCCTTAGTTTAAGGGATGTTTATTTAGCCCCTAACCTAGCTTTACTCTGAAGCATGTGTTTACCTTCCCACCTGGGAGTATTCCTTTTAAATTATAGGGCCAGGTGTGATTAGTTTCAGTGCATGCTGCATTGCTGAAGTAGACAAGGGTCTCCAGGAGAAACACCCTCCCTTTCCCTGCATCGCTGCCAAAGACCTCTGCACCCCATCCATCTTGGAGCAGACTAAGAGACTGAAGACGTATTGCACTCATTTAAGTGATAGCTGCTATAAATGTTAAGGGGACCGTGCGGCTGGGAATATCCTGCAGGAAGCAGCCATGATATATAATATATCATGATAAAAGTACTAGAAATGCCTCACAGTTTGTCAGCTGATGTATCTTTGCAGAGGAAATAAGCACGCGCAGCAGAAAGCTCATCCCCAATTTGGTCACTCTCACATACCTTTCTTGCATTGGCAGGAGGTGGTTGGAGGTGTCATTAGATCTTGATAGGTCTCACTGTGATTGCTTGGCTCTCTGTCTCTGTCCCTGTCCCTGGTCCTAACCTCTGCCATCCACTGAAACACAGCCTGGGAATTTGGAGGTGGGACTCTACCATCCTCGCTTTCCAGAAAAAATCCCATCTGTCTGCCCTGCTCAGGATGCTTCTGTCCCTCCTGCTTCCAGACAGGGAGAGACTTGTACCGCCCTGAGGTTTCTGCTTCCACTTGCCCTCCAGTGCTGTGAGGTCATGGAACGATGCATGGAGGAGCTTATTCTTCTCCTGAACTGCCTCTGTCTCCTGGTTCTCCCCTAATAATACGACTTGTTGGTTTAAGATGAAGCTGTCTTTCATGTCCTCTTCCAATTTTAGCAAATGAGAGGACTTGTTTTTCAACTTGATCCATAACTCTAACAGTTTAACCAGTTACTTGATCACATGCAAGACCAAACATTATGACACTTTTCTTCCTTCTGCAGGCTGTAGATGCAACTTTTTCCAAACGTCTTCCTACTTTTATCTAACCATTCACTCACACATCGTTCATGAAACAAAAATGGGCAGGAGCTGTGAAAGACTGAAGATTTAAGGAAGGCCTCCAGCTGGTACAAATGGCATTTCTCCAGTTGGCCAGTGGAGTGCTGCAGCCTGTAAAGCAGCCAAGCAACCGACCCTTGTGGTGCCTGGACCATGAGGACCTGGCATGGTGTGTATCTCAGCACCCAGGCTGGAGAGGACGGCACTGGAGAATCGTATTTGAGGCAAACCTACACTCGCCCTGCTTTGGAGGAATGCCAAGAGCTACTCCTAACACAGGAAAATGGGTGCACCTTTATGCACTTTGTAACTTTAGGCCCATAAACAAGAGAAAACTGCAGTCCTTTTTATAAGCAAGAGGACAGAGGAGCTCCATAAAGACTGCTGGGTGCTTCCATGTGTTGACCTTTGGCTGCAGTGGTGGGATCTGTCAAGGAGCTCATCGCAGTGTCACACATTCCCAAGGAAGGCAAATGAGAGTGGTTTTCCTTTAACATGTATAACTACTTCTGCCTTCTGCTCCCAAACTGTATCTGGTGATATCCAAACCTAAGAGACAAATAAAGATTCAGATTAATTTCATTTCTAGGATGACATTACGTGGTCAGAGAAGAAAGATATATTTTCCCTTCTTTTGGGATATAATCTAATGTAAAACAGTCTCACCTTCAGAAGTCATATTGCTCTAGTACAGCAGCCAGAAGTGGATCAGACAAAAAGCCTCAGCTGTACCAAAAGGAGAAAGTGATCTTGGCAACTATTTGACTATCCATTCAGGAAGGGGAATCCCCTCCAGGCCAATGTGGAAATGAAGGGTGAAGAGAGAGTATCTTTGCTGTGGTGCTATTAATTGCTCATTTGCAAATTTGCACCCAAATCTGTTCACTTGAAAAGCTCAGCTTGGGGACTGAGAGAGATATTTTTTCAACAAAACATTACTCTCGATTAACTAAATGTAACTAAGATAAATGAGGTGAAAAAAAGGAATAAAAAAGGAAGCAGATTAAACTGGTAATGCCATTACATCTATAAAGGGAAGATGCCGAAACTTAGAAGGAACCCAAATATAATCTTGCAAGGATTCCAAGGCAGGGTCAGGAAAGGATAACAGGGCCCTCCCAGGGATGCTGAGTGGCCAGACAGTATTGACACAGACAGTCAAACAACAGTGCAGCCCACAGCAAACACTGTGCACTAAGGTGGCAAAGAATTTTAATGAGCAATTTCAGCTTCATACGTGCTATGAAAAAGGACTTGGCGTCGTTCCCAATGACAGGGCCCTCCAGATGAGAGACTGAGTCGCAGCATCCTCAAGGGAGGATGAAAAGAGATAGCAGCAGAGTTTCTTTCTTTTTTTCTTCCTTTGATCCTGATACATTAATAGTAACATATGTGCATATGAGCTGTGCTGGGCAAAAAGAGTAAGCTGAAGAATAAAAAATAAAATGAAATAAAATAAAATAATAAAATAAACAAAATAAAATAATGTCAACTGATTTTAAGGCATTAACCCACAGTTTTATGAACACCTGTATCGGGTCATGCACTCTCAGGTAAACAGTAGCTTATTTAACCAGTAGTGCCCCTTTAAAAGACTCTTTTCTGGTATCTTCAGAAGGACCAACACCCCATTTTTCCCAGACAAGGCAGATGTACAGAAGCAAGCAATACCTTGTTTGATGAGAGGTCCTGCCCTCAAAAACACAGTGGAGGAACCGATGTATACAGAGAAGGCAGAAGGAACAAAACGCTCTTCAGGGGGCATCAGAAAGCTCAGCTGCCTCCTGCAAACTATCTGCAATATGTTATTAGCCCAGGGTAAATGAGTCACATGCTTCCCCCAGGAGCCACGGCACCCAGCCGCGACAGGGGACTGGCAGATGGCTGCTGGGGATGCCTTTCTCTCCGGAAAACCAGAAATGAGCAGAGCGTGCCCCTGAGCACAGCTGATCTCCTAATGACACACTCATGGCAGCTCATCCCCAATCCCAGCATGCCTGGGAGCTCTCCCACCCCGCGCAGTGTCAGCGCCAGAGCTGTCTTTGCTCTCCTGAACAGAACACAGCCTCCCACAGCTTCTTTGTGGCCCTTATCCTGCTTCAGGCTGCAGGAGTAAGATATGCTAAGTCGGCAAAACTCCGGAGAAAACCTACTAATCGATACCATTTTAAGGCTGAAAGAGCAACGTGCACGTCCTTTCCCCGGCTCTGCACTACAACTGTACCATGTAAGCCCTCCAGGAAAGCAGCATCTTTATACTTCTGAGCGATTTTGTTGCCATGCTATTGTGGGCTCGGCCCCCTTGTGAGAACAATTCCCCAGTCAAGCTGCAGAGCCAGGGAAGGCCAGTTTGCTTCATCTGCTACCGCCATGGCTTGTTAAAAGGACAGACCCCCTCACTGCCACTCCATTCATTTCCATTTGATCATATTCAGTATTTGTAACCAGCTTTTTATTAATCAGACTCCTGCAAGAAATCCCCAAATCGAGTGTAATGGAGACCCAGGCACATCCAGTCCTTGTATAGAGATAAAGAAATGCCTGATAAACTGCAGATAGCTCTGTATGATGCTAAATGTACAATCTTGCTGCTGTTCACATGGCTTCAAACATAGGTCTTTCAGCAACCCTGAGCCAGCTCACACAGCCAGAACCACCTTGAACGTCATCTGGGCATTGCACAGACACACTCCTCCTTTCAAACTTTCCTATCAGGAGCTGGAACGCTTGAAAGCAACTAAGTGTTTGAAAGGAAAGATATGCAAACTGTTCCTCCACCAGCTTGTGAGCTGTGACATTTTTCTAGCTATTTGGAGAGATTGTCATTATTTTTTGAGAAAATAAGGTAAGTCTTTTACAGAAAAGGCTTTAAACTAGTCAATTCTTTCCTTTCCTTTTTCCCTTGGTAGAACAAAAAGCCTTCAGTGTTTTCTACGTCAGTGGCTTCCCTCAGATTTTTCACTTAAAAAATCAAGAAGGTAGAATTTTACCTCAGTAGATTACTTCCTATTATGTATTTGTGCATTTTTCTGTAAACAAGACTGACTACTTAATGGAAAGTCATCTCCTGTGTTTCTCAAATAAGAAAGTAGCTGCTGTCCTAAGGGCAGCAATGATTGCTTGAATGGCAGTGAATAATTGCTTGGTAACAGCCAGTGCAGGACTTCGCTTTTCATCATGAAACTATTCCCTACACAGATACTAATTAGCTACTGCCAAGAGGAAAAGGGAGACTTGCAGAGCTGCTCGGCCACTCTCATTCCCAGTGATTTGCAAGGTGTTTCCATACAGCTCCCAGGCTCAAACCAGCCATGGTCTGGCTCCAAACCCTTCCTTAGCGTGCTTGGCACCTGCCCTGTATCCTTCCTCTGTGATAGGGTTTACAACCAAACTGCATTTTTCTTGTCTATGGAGCAGAATGAAATCCTCAACCCTCAGATAGCAAGGAGGAGCTCTTCCAACCAGGCAAGGGGTTTTTGGTTAACCAGCAAGAGGTGGGGCTCTATTGCTGCAGAGGCACTGGGCCATCACTTTAATAGAATCCTAGAATGGTTTGAGTTGGAAGGGAGCTTTAAAATCATCTATTTCCAATCCCACTGCCATGGGCAGGGACACCTTTCATTAGATCAGGTTGCTCAAAACTCTATTCAGCCTGGCCTTGAACGCTGCCAGGGATGAGACAGAGAAGCGTGAGGGAGAAGCGGATGGGACAAACAGACACACGGCTCCTTTCTCTCCTACGGGGAATCCCCACGACTACCCTCTGTCATGTCAGATTGCCTTAACCCTTGTAACTTCAGGAAACCAAGAGTTTAGATCAAATCTCTCTCTACTGGCTTCTAACACAATGCGTTCTGTGAAACATGAAGACCCAGCTTATAGGGGTATACATGCATCCACAGACATGATGGGAAGAAATTTCAGGAGTAAATTATCTGTGATGATGTAACTAAATACTATATCCTAAGGGTATATACAAAGAAACTGAGCTAAGGTTGCCTTGCAAGTTATGACTTGGTTATTTCCTAGTCGTGAAATGTATGACCTTGTGTCATGGTTTAAGCCCAGCTGTAACTCATGCAGCTTGCTCGCTCACTCCCCCCCCCTTCCTCCCCCCACTCCCAGAGGGATGGGGAGGAGAATTGAAAGAATGTAACTCCCACGGGTTGTGATAAGAACACTCCAGTAACTAAGGTATAGCACAAACCACCGCTGCTACCACCAATAATAATAATGACAAGGGAAGTAACAAGGGAAGAGAATACAACCACTCACCACCCGCCGACCGATACCCAGACCGACCGAGCAGGGATCTAACCCTTCCGGGTAACTGTCCCCAGCTTATATACTGGGCATGATGTGCTGTGGTATGGAATACCTCTTTGGTTAGTTTGGGTCAGGTGTCCTGTCTCCGCTTCCTTCCGGCTTCCCCTCCTCCGTGGCAGAGCATGAGGCTCAGAAAGTCCTGGGTCAAACTAAACATTTGAGCAGTAACTAAAAACATTGGTGTTATCAGCGCTGTTCCCAGGCTGAAAGTCAAAACCACAGCACTGCACCAGCTACTAAGAAGGAGAAAAATGACTGCTACTGCTGAGCCCAGGACACCTTGTAACTGTGGCGTTTCTTCACCCAAGTTTTCACGTCGTATTAGTAGGGAGCTTCAGTAGTCTCAGTAACAGACTTGACAAGTATCTCCAGTGATCAAGTGCCTTGTTGTGCTTCAGCTTCATTACACATGGCAAGCATGAGGGAGATGGAAAGAGTGAATAAGAATTCTAATTGCTTTAGAAAGCATGATGTTCTGTTCATGTTCGAATTTATACGGAGTCACTTGCTGGGGTAGCTCTTTAAGCCTATGTAAAACAATAATGAAAAGGTTAAGAGGGAATGTCATGCATAATGATTTTAAAGTTAATAAATGTATAATTCTTTTCCAGTCTGCATTTTGCAATAATCCAGTCTTACTCCTGCTGAACTCCATGGTAGTTTTGTGATTCACTCGAAATGAATCAGGTGGCAGAGCTATCAAAACGTAAAATCCAGCATTTAAATAAAACATTCTGAAATTCCAGGGTCTTCTTCAAAGATGAATAGTACTATTAACCCCATTTATACAGATGTAGATGCTGATGTTACCCAGAGTCATCCACATGGTCAGGTGATGGACAAGAAAATAATAATTTGTAGCCTGCTTAAACAAATGAGTTTCAGTGAAGCTACAGACTGTGTTTCCCAATGATAACATCATTTTCATCATTTACAAGGGAAGTTCAGCTTCTTCTTGCAATCTGTTTTTAAACACTATTAGGAAACTGTATTTTAAATATTTATTAACAATTAAAATATTACCTTATATTTTAACTGTTATCTGGTGTTGCCTCCCTAAATACCTAAATTAGCCCAAGGGCTCTCAGCAGTGCAGGTAAAACCACTCACTGCAGGGAAGAACAATGGTACCTGGCAGCTGCACTACCACAGCAAGGGGAGTAGGCAAAGGGGTTGGGATGGAATGGGGCAGCTGGCACTGGCAGTGCAAGGAAGTAGGACCCAGCACCATACTTGCCCCAGGTGTGATACCCACCTGCTCTCCACAGCAGGGCAGTGAAGTTCCCCAGTTCCTGCACTGGCGATGCTTTGGGGATGAAGCAATAGTTCTGCTGCACAACAGTCACTATGGCAGCATATGGCCTCTCTTAAGACCTCACAGTCAGGCTTGGCATCTGCAGCTTGTGAAAGCCTCTGATGAATCAGGAGCAAATCTTCCTGGTTTTCTCTGGAAGTGCCTGGCAAACACAGCTGCATCTTCCAACACAGCCTCCAAGCTACTATTTATTGGGTCTTTTTCTCGTCAGGCACACATACCAGCGGTCTAGGATCAGGCTCCTTGCCAGCCCTCTAACACACTCTTATTCCTTTTGGATGGGCCGTGTAAAGCAATGGGTATTTGCTTTTCATCATTATTCTTGGTCCTGGTTCCCAGCTGAACACTGTTTGGACATCCTGCGGCATAACAGCACCCAGTCTTCTTCCAAAAGCAAGATGCAGATTTCTGGTAGCTACTCCACAGTAGTGATTGCTGATTTTGTCTCACAGTAATGAGTTCATTCCCCTCTCTCTGATAACTCGAAGTGTTTCAGTTACAAATTATGTATTGAAACTGAAAATTAGTAGTGTTTTTATTTTTTTAATAATAAAAACAACCAGCATTTCCAAAAATATTCCTCTCATTTATGTATCAGTCACCGGGCAAAAACTGCTCTTGAACTATCATTGCTTGTAGGCAACTGCCTTAACTTTACAGATAGCTGACCAAAGTGTGTATTTTTGTTACCATGGAAGAAAAACTCATATGTCCTTCAGCCTGCCTGTATTTCAAAGCCCATCTGAAGCAGAGCAGCAGGTGCAGCAGTTTCTTGCAGTCAGTCGAAAATACTGATGATGAATTGCATATATGCCCTCAGATCTCTGCCCCTCCTCCAAAAGCCAATCTCTCTGACTAGGCTGAATGCAAACTGGGCTGCACAGGACCACCTGCTCTCCTGTGCTACATAATATGTTTTCCAAGCCCGCATGCGGCTGGAAATTTGGTGAATCCAACTTCAGAGGAAGCAGCTAAGGGCAGTGGGGTATAACGGAGCGAGCTGCAGAAGAGGATCATTTATTTTCCAGGTGTCAGACGGCTGCGAGTCTGGCTCTAACATGTACCTTTTGACTGTTCAGCAAATGCCCAAGAAGAAATGCTAATGTATACTGTGCAGCAACATTTCTGGCTTCAGTTTACAGACTGATTTGCTTAGAGAAGCTGGGGCAGCAGCAGCTGCTGCAGAGCAGGAGCTCACAGTGTGACTAGGGAGCCTTCCTTCCTGAGAGCCTTTATCTCTTTCTTCTGTATGAAGTCCCGCTTCTCCAGGTTCCTGAGGGATTTAAACAAGTTGGCGGCTTAGTTCATGGGATACATTTTCCCATCTTTTCTCTGTATCTAGTTCACACTTCGCAGCTCTGGAAATCTCTCATCAATATCATGTCTCTCTGCCGCTTTGCAGTTAACTTTCATGGAGGTTTTGTTTGACTGCAGAGGGAAAATTATCTGAGAACAAAGTTTATAGGCCAAATTGAGGTCACGTCTTTCTCTGTAATAAACAGACTTCCAACATGACTGCCTCATTTCTTCCCAGATAAAAAAAGCTCCTTTTTCAGCTACCTTTTGTTTCCTGCTTTTTGCCCAATTATCGGCCTAATGAGCCAACTTTCCACTTATACCATTACTCTGCATCAGAGACATTGTACTGTGACCTGAAACTTTGCCAAATGCTCTAAAAAGCTATTGCACTCCCCCTGCACACCATGATATTAATATCTTCAAACAATTCTGCTATATTAATGAGTTACGACCTTTCTTCCTAACAGTACAATCACTTCCCCATCTTCTGTCTCTGCCACTTGGTTGTTTTTCCATCACTTGGTTATTCCTGTCTTTACTTAAGAATACTCTGAAAAAAATTCTTAACCACTTCAAGTACCAAGTCATACCTCTATTTCCCTGAATGTTTCTATTTTCCAACCTTTAAGGTTTTTCTTTAAATATCAGTTGGCAAGTAGTGAGCATCGTTTATGCATTTGAAGTTACAGCTGAAATCTACATAACCTTATTATATATTACAATAGAAATGTATCAATTGTTCTGACTGAAACTAGTGAATGAAATGTAATTTTCGCTATATGCCAGAAAGGATACTCTAGGCAAAATCAGAGTTAAATCCCATTTCATACCTGGTCCTCAAAATTGACATTACAGGGGCACTGAATTGCCAACCATTTTGTGTTTGCAACCTTACTAAAAAAACCCAACAATTGCAGACAAACCCAAATAAGCAAACAACACCTCCTCCTCAACACCCCAACCCCCCAGAAGCTAAATGGAGGGAACCAACGTATATGGGCAGTCTGGCTTGAACTATCCAAGTGGTCCCTTTTAGTCTAATGCCCTTCTGCTTGCTTAATCACCTCGTTTGAGAAGTGAGATGAAGAGATTGGCAACACGAAATGTGGTGCTGGCCTGTTATGAAGGATATGCAGAGACAAGAAAACACAGCACCTCCAGTTAGGTTTTAGGAGCTTCAGAGCATGTGCCAGATGGCACACACATTTCTTCCATGTCTGAACTGAGTGAAAACCAACACAAGTTCAATAAGGCTTTGCTGCATCTGAATGACATCCAGTTACATGCATAATACACCCAAGCATTAAGCCTATAAAGGCAATTAGGCACTCCCAAATGAGATAACTACTTTCATCAGAAGGATTTGAAGGCAGCTGTGAGTCTACTTCTGCCACATTTGAAATGTGGTATGCTTCTGGAGACAGCTGCTGCCTTTGGCCATGGCAGCAAGGGAGAACCTGTGCCAGGGTCCAGCAGCCCTCGTGACTGCCATGACTGGAAAACAGAGTAATTTTCATCTGGGTGCTTGTGTAAGCAATAGTGCAGTCTCTTTTGCCCTTAGTCCCTACCCCAATCCTGGATACGCACATCAGGGCTGGTAATACTGCTCTGGCTCCTCAGCCCTGATGCCAAGTTGGGCACCTGCACGGGTAGCCAGAGGGCTGCCCAGCCACTGCAATGCTTCCGGGCCACCACGCCAAGCCCTGCAGTGTGGGCACTGGGGTCAAGAGCAGTGAGTGCAGCACCACATGCCAAGTGTGCCTTCAGAGTTTCAAGTGATTTCACCAAGCGACTTTGAGAGCAAAGCAGTAAAGGGTGATAAGAGGCACTTTCGACCAAAGGCTGATTGGAGAAGCATCACTCAGTTTAGGACGGAGCTGACAAGAGGAGATGAGGATCACTGCAGAAAAATATATGGGAAAGGAAAAGGGAGAGAGGGAAAGAAGAGAAAAGCATATGAGGTGGTTTCTGCTGCTTTTTATTGGTGTGTCGGATTTTATTTTTAGTAAGAGAAGTATTTCAGTCATGTCAAAATACCCCAGTAAATCAGTACAAGTCCTCAGCTGCAGACATGCCATCTTCTCCGTGTTTGTTTTCTCCCTCAAGTTTTATAGATCCCATGTCAGCATTTTGTCCCCAATCCCCAAGACACGCTCAGCAGCTCAGCATTTGCAGTTCTGCCTGGTTTTACTTATCTTGCATGGTCTCCATTTACATAGTCTCATAGCTCAGTGACAGCTTCCTCAGTGACAGTGAGCCTAGGTCAGGCAATGGCGCTGCACAAACCCAGCCAGAGGTCAAGGCCAGCCGGAGCCCTGGGCCATGGAACATGCCACATTCCTGAGCCTGACTGCAGAACTCAGGAAGGTCGTGAGGTCCCTCTGTGACATTTCACATGCATTGTGTAGTGGGAACAACTGTATAGGCCAGATCCCACCTGGACCTGCTGGTGCAGTACACTGGTACCCACAGGGATGCACCTCTCTTTCAACACATGATCTGAGATGCATCAGTCAAGATGTCTTTCACAATGATCCTATGAGCATGATAGTCTGTTCACACAGTAAACTGAAACAAACATATAATCTCTGTACCTGTATGTTCCAGTGCTGAAAGGATGACTACAAAGAAGACAGAGACTCCCTTTTTACAAGGAGTCACGTGGAAAAGATGAGGGGTAATGGGCACAAGTCACTCCTGGGGAGATTCTGACTAGACACAAGAAGAAAGCTTCTCACATTCAGAACAATCAGCCACTGGAATAATCTCTCCAAGGAAGTGGTGGATTCCCCAAGACTGGACACTTTTAAGATTCAGCTGGACAGCATGCTGAATTGACAGAGATTTCTCAAGAAAACCACAGCTCCACTTTTACAGGAAGATTTTAATGCCAGAGGTGGCCTGGTTTAGTCATGGCCATGTTCAAAGGAATTGTTTAAGGGGTCAGAATTTCAATCTTGGGCATTTATTCACACACACCTGGCAGAACGGTGTTCAGCTTCTGACTATTCACTGGATCTGATTTTTGCCACTGGTTCCCCCCGTCCCCCCTTACTTTCTGCATATCAAAGTCTAATTTTCAAATAGCTCTTAATTTTTGTGTCACTCATCTATGAATGTGGGGAGGAGGAAAGCAGGAAGAAAACCCCAACATCCCCTAATCAGTTCTAACAAAAAGAGATGTGCAAAAATCACCACTTTCAAGTTTTCTGAGAAAGCTATCAGCTTATCAAATGTCAGCATACTCATGAATGTATGCCTCCCCTCCTCTTAGGTCAAGCTACAACAACATAATCATGTCTTCTGGCTTTCCTCTCCACTGAGAATTGTTGCCTGCACACACTTTTCCTTCCTCTCAGAATTCATGGTGATTAATAAAATCCTGCTATCAGGTAGCCGTCAAAAGGAGAGTTAATAACAGCACAGTTCACACAACTTCAGTATGAACGTTCCAAAGGGTACCTGATTCCTGTGAGGAAATAAACCTCTTGATTGGCAGTTCCAGCATCAGCCCGAAAGGAACTTAATTACATTAACTATGAAATGCTTATTACAAGATTATTCTTTTTTAAATTTTATGATTCTGGTATTTTGAGTTGTAATCTGGAGTTCAATTTACAAAGACTGATTTTAGATTCTTCTGTGAAAAGGATTAGAAAATTGAAAACCAGTTATGCTAAAATGGCTTTATGATAATGGGTGACGGTGAAGAATTTGAGGGCATTACACACACATCCGCTTTTCAAACCAAGAAAGAATTACCAAAGTGGTCTCAATGACACTCCAAATGTGGATCATTTCTTCTGTCTGGCCTCTAAATTCAATTCTACAAACTGCATCCTCACTAACAACATCTGCTGCAGCTGGCAAAGAAGGAAGAAGAGACAAGGTAAAGGAAATGCAGTGCATACAGAAGGGAATTTAGGAACATGAGACTGCACAACTGTTCCTGAGGAATGGGAACCAACTGCATAATGAAATCAAAACTTATCTTAAATTAAAGTGACAGAAAACTCACTGGGGGAAAGTTAAGGGACATTGAAGGTTAAAGAGACCAATTTTTGCCCTTTTTGGTCTTTACCCAAACAGGCACAGTAGCCATAAGCACAATAACTCACCAGCTTCTCAGCTGCACAATTACTTTTAGGCTGTTCCATTTATATGCAATTTGATTTATGAAGCACATCATGCAATTAACACAAGGAACAAAACCTCATTGCTAAAGATGACGCTTCTGCTGTCCCTGACCTGACTGAACAGACACCGTGGTGGGAGGTGGGAGCACCGCTCCTCACACTGTAGGCTTAGCACCACAAGCTAACTGCTCACAGAAGGCACATTTTATTTTGGATGGATTTAAGAAGAAAAGAGACGTAGTTTATACTTCTTCATTTCCCCCCATCAGCTGTCAGCTGTGCCTCGCGGAAATGAGGAACAATTTGGGATATTGGGCATTACAGAGATCTTAGTAGTTTGTGAAGTAGTTTTCATCTAGCTTTTATACCGGCTCTGGCAAGTTCACTTTGCCTCAAATCTTCCTGCTCAGCTTCGCCACTCTGCATTTTGAAAATGGGTTGTCTGTGTATGAGGTTTGATTCATCTTCTGTAGAGAAATTCTATTCTCAGGCAAAAGTAACAGAGTGGACAATTGTGTGTTTCATATTCACATGCCATTGAGAAGGAAGGGATCTTATAACTAACTCTTTTCACAATTATATAAATGAATAAGAAAGTAAAATCTCCACCATCCATGACCCCGGAGCACAAGGAACAGAGATGCTGGCAATTCAGGTGTTGCACACTTCCTGGAATCTGGATTAAAAACTAGCGTTAACAGTTTGAAAATGTAACACCTTTTTGTTTTTTGTAAAGTAAGGAAGGACTGATTTTCCATTTACAGTAACCATCAGTGTATTTTCAGCATCCAATATAAATTCAGAGAATCCAGCATGTTTTCTTGATCACAGATACAGTAAAAATACATTATTTGGAAGTATATTAAATACTTAAGTATCTGGTAATTTTCTAAAATGTGTATTTCTGGAGTTCTGAGGCTGAGGAAGAGAAAGGGAAGCAGTGAAAGAGATTCTATGTTACTGACATGGGTAAGCAGTTACTCATGTTGCATAATGACCTCTGTATCCCACCTATTCAAAAACCTCACGGAACTGCTTTATAAATCTAACTTTTCAATAGGCAAACCTGGTCAGCTATTGAAGGTAAACAACTAATTTCCTTTGGAGCACAATTATTCCATAAAAAAAGTTCATTAACACTGTAATCCAGGGTGATAAATCATTCAGAGCAATAAAGTCACTTGCATGAAAAAACACAGCTTCTGTCAGTAATTGTGCTTGCCTGCCCTAGGCATAGGTTTGTCACATATGGGAAGCGATAATACTTGCGGTTATAGTTCCCAGTATCACATTTTCCTTTCCCAGTTCACACTCATAGCTATGCGTATCCAGCAGCAGTTACATAACATGCAATTCCAAACATTTATAATCCACCACTTGCAAACACTAAACTACACCAAATTAGCCCCTGACGTGCTTTGTACTAGCAAAGCAATTTGCAGATCCATCATGAAGCATCAGTACTATTATTTGTCAGCAATCAGTATGGCCATTTTTTTCTGATAGTGTTACCTGCAAGTGCTTGGTTATATGAACTTATAGTGGCTGTCATGTAACTGACAGACCCTCAGGCAAAAGGATAAAGTCAGTGTAATTTATTTCCCCCATATATGGGAGCAGGAGTACCCGTCTATCTGATTTGACATCACGAGATGTCCCAGAACCAACATCAGCAATGGCTGAGATCACTGATTTCTATTGCTGGGGCTCATCATACCCTACTCGCTATGGCATTTTGGGGAACCCTGAATCCTTGCTGTTGCCTTGACTAACCTGTTTCACTTGTTCGACTGTGTATATTTGTACTTACGGACTGTCCTTCAAGATAAGCCCTCTCCACATGACAGCCATCAGCCTTTGAGAGCAGGGAATGTTTCTTTCCCCAGTTCATTTGTTTTTCTCTTTTCTAAACCTCCTCTGTGGGATGGGCTTCTTGCTCTTCTCAGTGGAATGCTGCCCCCATGTACTCACCTAGTGCTATGTCTAATTACTACCAAAAAAAACTCAGTGTGTAACTTAATTGGAAAGCTAACAGCAATAAAACAAACAACACTGAATAATTATTACACATAACTTTGTACTGCAATTTCCATATACTTAAGATAGTCATTTTCACTTTACCACATTTCTTTAAAATTTGCAGCAAGTGGGAGATGTTCAGGACCTCAAATTTCACTGGTACTCAACATGAGATACTATTAACTCAGTAGGTTTGCCTCTGCAGTCCCTGTGCCAGCAGGCAGGTTCTACCAACCTGATCATTCTGAAAGTGTTTTTTTACCGACTACTGCCTTCAGCAAACAAAAATGTCATATTCTATTTTGCATAGCCACCTTTGAGAGATGATAGAGGTATAACAACATGTTATGGAAAAGAATATCTGCTTAATGTCAAAGTAGTGCCCGCTCACTCAGGCAAAGAGCGTCATTAGTGTCAGCAGTGGATGTAGCCACTACTCTGTCCTCTCAGCTGTGTTAAATGGTAGGAACCAAAAGCAGAGGACTTGGGCAGCAGCAGGGGGGCAGCACATGCAGCAGAAGGATTAGCAGGAAGTGTATACATGCATTAGAAAAGATGTCATGGAAGTTTTGCTACCACAGAAAAAAACAAAGAAAAGGAGTCTATCATAATCCTTTCTGTTGACTTGAAACAGACGTGAAAAAATTCCACAACTTACATTGTATTTCAGTTTAAGCACAAACTGAAGGTAATGCCTTTTTTCCCGCACCAAAATGCAACTAGGTCACTAGCTAAAATGAAAATGATTACTTAGCTGAGGTCTGATCTTACAGAGTCAGCAAAAATGAGCAAAGTAAGATCAGGACCTTAACCACGGGGGTGAGTGGGGAGGGGAAAGCAAGCATAAGATGCATGTCTGTGTTACATAAAAGCTCATGCACTTGCACTGGTTTAGTAGGTTGCACTGTGCTCCTTTCATACTCGTATTTAAGGACAAAGAATAACAAGGTTTTGAATTTAGTATGCAAAGATTACAAGGAACTGAAAAAGATATAAAGCCAGAAAGAAAGCAGGGCTGCCTGTGGGCTGTTATCAACCTGGATGACCAGCATTTGAAAATACATTTTTTTGGTCATTTTAAGATTAAGCTATGAAAAACCCTCCTCTGCACTGCAAGACATAATATTTATATTGGGTTTTCCTGTGAACAGTTATCTGCTCTTCTATATCCCAAAACTCACTACAAGTCCCATATGCTGCACCATATTCAAAACCAAGAACACTTGGGTTTAGCATAAAGGACCACAGCTTTATTTCTGCTCTTGATCTAAATATTAAAGAATTGCTTTTTTAATTATTTTTAGATTCTTATATTAAAGCAAAATTGATTCAAGAGTTACAGTTGAAAAGTCCGTAGCAGCATACAATGCCATGAATTAATGTGGTGTTTTGCTGACCTGGAACCATCACATCTTTCTGGGTACTCCACGTATCATTGAGTATTAACCTAATTATCATTAAGGCTTCTTAGTTAAATTGCTGTTAATTAAGTTTTATAAAACGGAAAACACACAAAAGCTCATATAATATTACAAATGCTTATTCCAGCCTTTCATTTAGAGCCCTTCAAAACTTGCAAGAAATTACCGTCTAGCAAACTTCTGTTAGGAATGCCATCTTGTGGTTAAAAGCTGTATACAACAATGCTTCGAGGTAATTTAAACTACATTTTTACTTGCAAAATAGTGGTTTTGCAGAAATGAGCTATTCGTGTATGACTTTTCAGAACTGTGGAATATTCTTTTATAAACCATGCTGGATGAAAACAACTGTGAATATGGCTTTCCTGTCCTCACCTGTGTACAATGCTAATTAATCATGCAGGGAGCACTAGTTTCATTAGAAGGGATGCATTCATTAGCATTTTAAACAGAGGCAGATTGCCATATGTACTTACTACTCTATTTAGATGTAATTTAATGAATTATTCTAAAATGTATAGAAAATTCATTTTTCTTAAAATACAGTTCTAGAGCAGAACCCTATGAGCACACTTTACCTTCTCTAAGCTTTATGGAGCACCTTTGGTTGGTATATAAAAGGTCGAGTTTAACTACAAAAAGGAAACATTGGATTTTTCAATTTGTCTTATACAGATCTTATTATGAGCTGAAAATGAATTGAAAATGGCATTTGATTGCAACTTGCTCATGAAAGCAGAGAGAAATGCCAAGTAAACAAGAGTGATAAGACGGGATCCAGAAGCATCTAATAAACTTCTAAAGATCTCCAACTTTCAAAAGCTTGGAAAAACAAATAATAATTAGCTGCATTCAATAAAGCTGACATTTGCATAGGCACTTTCCTCCTGTGTCTGTTCGCCTCATTTTCATAATGAAAGCATATATTGCCCAAATATATCACAACACATATTGTATAATGAAATTTAAAACTAATGAGCCATACCCTCATAGCCATGAGTCAAGTCAGGGTGCGCATTAGTAGCCCATTTGATATTGTCTAGAGACAGAAAGGACAAGGCTAAACACAGCCAGTAGCCTATTTAGCACACAACTTGGTCTGTATACTAAGAACAATGCCACAGCAGAACTGAAATGAGTACACAAATCTCTAAAACTCAAACCTCTGTCAAACACTGTTCATACTTCTGTTCGCATGCAAGTTACTCCTGTGGAAGCCAAACTGGACTGCAGCATTATTTAGTTTGACCTCCTGCGTAACATGGATCTGATTTAGCCCTCCTTCTATCAAATCACATCTTTCAAAGTAATTATCTAACACATCAAGACTAGAGCAACCTTTACCATTCTCTTATGTGCCCTTATCTCATCTTGAAACATGTCCAACTTCTACTTACAATCTTGCATGATTTTCTCTGCTAGATGGAACAGACCTTTATTATAAAATTTTTGCTCCAAAGATGGTTCTTCTAGGCTCTCTCCCTTCACTAGACTAAATAGAGTCTGCTTCTTGAGACTCTCAAGTCATTGATTCTTTTTAATCCTTTTATTGCTCTTGTGACTCTCTTCTGTCCAATTTCCCAGCATTACTGGAAATTGTGACTGTCAGAGTTGGGCACAGCCTTCTTCCAAAAGGTTACACCGAAGTCAAATATAGACAGCAATATTACTTCCCTGACAATATTCCCATTTCTAAACCTGAGGATCTCACTGCTTCTTCTGGCCACAAGGCATGCTGAAAATTCATGTTCAGTTAAGTGTGCACATCTCCAGACACTGGTCAAAGTCAGCACTTCCTACAGCAAATAGTTCTACTTGCTAAGTATGTTATCAACCCTCTGCTCCTAGACATAGGTCTGCTTTAGGCCACAGTGAAATACAGACTGCTTACAGCTCCCAACCAAGCGATTCATCTTACCCTCTTTGAGTGCCTCCTTAGTATTTAAGTTTTGTGCCACCACAGACTAGGAGCAGCCATTTTTTTATTTCCTTTTGTGTTAAACTCACAGGTAAAGAACCAAATTGTGTGTGAACTCAGGTAACAAACCTGCTCAGTCACAGCTGCCTTTTCAGATATACATTTTGGGATATTCAATTCGTGTCATGATGAATTTTAAATCTGGGGGTGATTCACTGCATGCTGCTATAGCAATAATTTATTTGAAAAAAAAAAAATAAACTATTTAAGAATTTAAGGGTATTTCAAGTACCAGTGATGAAATATCTAAATAAAATCATAGAGCAACAATTCCTGCGCTATATAACCAATTTTATGAAGTTTGAGATATGCTTTTAATGAAAAATGCATTCCTGTGCTGCACAGGGGAAACAGTGTGGTTTCTCTGTCTGGTTAGATGTTCTAATGGTTTTGTACATAAGCAAGTAAATCAGGCGTTTCCTTAATTCTGCTGAACGATTTTCCTGTTAAACATTTTATTTCCTGTGCTGTTAAGAAAGCAGCCAAAGACCAGCTTAAACAAGTTACCAGGGAATGAAACCTTCCCATGTAACAGGCACAAACAGCTTAGATGTACTTCCATGCCAGGAAACCTTCAGAAGTTTTACCTAAATTGGAGAGCAAGACCAAGATTGATGTCTTTTTTAGATTGCTGCATTCTGAATTGTTGAAGCAACAGCCTCCCAGTTCCAGTAAGTGTGCTGAGCATACTTAAGACTACAGTGAAAAATACAGAACATTCAAATTCTCCTCAAGCTGCTCGTACATGTCCAGGACTGTCTGTTCGCATTAATTCACTGAAATGAACTATTCATTTCTTATTGTTTATTAATTAAAAAAAAATAATTTAAAGAGTAAGCCATTCAAAAGTTACTTTAGAAAGTAATCTTTAAACCCATGATCCTGAAATCATATTCCAACTGAAACAAAGTTGCTCTGCAACCAGCTCATCCCTCCACTGAACTAAGCGTGAATAAGAAAGCTTAAACTGCCAGAGACTTCCTTTTCTGTATTAATTCCCCAGAATACAGACTTTCCGTGCAGCACCAGACAAGTTTGTGGTACAACACAAACAGAGTGTTTAGACATTTGCTATGTTTGAAGAGAGTTTATTTTTTATAAATACTTTCCTTCCAGGATAATGTACATTATGTAAACATCTGTCAATCTCAGCAAAGTGAATTACTAGATTATTTACTATACATCTAATTTTTAAGTAAACACAGCTCACCTCTTTCAAGATTTAGTATCAAAATCTGAAACCACTCCTTTTAGTGGTATCACATTGATAAGGATTTAGGAACATATTTGCAATGCAAGTGCTACAGGGTGGATCCCACAGTATTTATTTACTAAAAATGTAGTCGATACAAATGACTAACTGCATATTTCAGGCATGCCAAACATGATATACTTAGTAACAATGCGTTCTTGATGTCCTTGAAGAGCAAAGTTGACCTCTTGGAAAACAAGAATCTTTCCTTTAGAGCTCTGCGTGCTAAAATATTTCATCACCTTAAAACCAGAAATAATAATTCTAAGTTGCCACATAATAAGAAAAAACAGAATTATCTTCTGCAGTCATCCCTAACTGCTCTATTCCCCCTTAACCTCAAATCAATCTCTGTCACCCTGAGAAGCAGGACTGTGACTAAAGGCAAGCAATGAGCAGCTGGCAAATCTGTAAGCAAAAGTATTTTCCATCTAAATATTCTTATAATAAAAAGTGCAAATATAGACGTTTCATTTGTCCTTAAGTTTTATTCATGTAGTATCAGTGTCCAGCAAAGATTTATCTATACAGAAGAATAACAGCTTAACTACAGTTACGCTATTACTGCTGGTCAACAAAGCTGGTGGAAATGCATCTGTATGCATGCCCACACTCTCTGTAAACCTGGCTTATATTGATTTAGACTGCAAAATCCCACCTTCAGACAAATAGGAACAAACTGTGTATACACCAAGCCTGAATGACATAAAGAATCCTGTTAATAATTCTAATGTAGATTTGCTTTTGTATATCATTACCACACCATTTTGCCCTAAGAAGTTAACAGAAAATACTGCATGACAACATTTGGTGTGCACAATGCCTGCAAAAGACAAAAACCTGGCATTTGTGTCCAATCTTAATCATTAATGCCCTTTGAATCTTCCATAATACTGATAGTGGGGAAAAAAAAGTGTTAACAGTAACATAGTGTTTGTTGACCACAGCATTTTGCTGACTGACATTCACAAAAACTGAGCTGTGAAGGCATGACTGCTTCCCTTACTATCCTATGCCCCTAACGGCCAGCTACACTGGTATGCCTGAAACTCCTTTTCTTCCACTCCTCCAGGCCCAGCAGGACAAGGCAAGCCAGAGAGATTGTACGTTACAGCTACCACAACACAGCAGCTGCACCTGGTCACAAATACTGTGGACATCCAGGATCACGTTACTGCAGCTTTTATACTGCCCATTACTAGAATCCACAAGCAGATGTGATACACAAGAGCAGTTCACTGAAGTTATAAGAAAGTCCAGAAATTAATTAATCATTTTTAAAAATCAGCGAAATACTGTCTTGTAAAAGCCCTTAGCATTCTGGGAAATATACTAATACCATATGTACTCTTTAACCTCTACCTTTATACACCAAATATACAGTGAAAGCCTGTAACTAAGAACAACTGCTCATTTTGTTACTTATTCAACTCATATCAACTGCTGTAATGGAAAATAGCACTAGAAATTTTACTAGTACTTTTTCCTTCAAACCAATCTTGAGTTACTGCCACAAACTTTGAAATATTGTTTGAGTCATGCCATAATAAATCCTCTGCTAGTTTAGTTCTTGCTGGTTTATCTAATAATGAGCTAACTCAAGGTTAAATTCTGGCTTCTAGCCTAACCTTTTAGAATCTCAGCTTTTCTCTTTTAGGTACATTCTAGGAAAATAAGCCCTTCTTTGTAGATATTTCTATAAAGTATCCTGATAGCATGTGACAAATTGCCCTGTGACATCAAATGGCATTAAGCCCCACTGAACCATGTACTACAGGATTTCCAGAATCCTCATGCTGAAACCAATTCCTGTTGCAGTAGTTCTGTCAGGACAGTTGGGTATGTTTGGGGGTTTTGTTTGTCTGTTTAAGATTTAAAATTCTGGTTTTGTACTGAGCACATTCAGGGAAATTACACATTCCTCCACTTGGAACTACTGTGAGAATCAGTCTGAAACATAAAGAAATACAAGGTGGACGTGCACTTACCACCTACACAAGCCATGCTTTTTTTTTGGCAATGTGCTTAAGCAAACTTTTTTTAAGAACTTGGGATTATATTTTGGGTTATTTTTATTATTACATATTTATGGTCTTTCACATGCTATGGTTGGAAAATTACAACAATTCCTCTGCCCTGTGAGGACACACTGAGTGAGTTATGAGGATCAGGCAGGACCTCATCAGAGTTTTCCAGTACTTACATAGGGGCTAGAAAGTGAACGGAGCCTCTCTCTTTGCAAGGAGCCACATGGACACAAGGGGAATTGGGTGCAAGTTGCACCACAAGAAGATTCATAGTAAGACAAACAAGTGAAAGCACTCAGTCACTGGAACAACCTCCTCAGGGATGTGTTGAGTCCCCAACACTGGAAGTTTTTAAGACCTGACAGGTCCCTTCCAACCTGGGCTGCTCTATGAGTCTGTGAAAACAAAACACTTATTTTCCAAGGTTACTGCAGAAATAACAAACAAGGATTGAGCAGAGAAAAGAACTAGAAAGATACTAAAAAGACATCAAAACCCGGCAGAATCTAGACAGCTACTGCGTCACATTTTTGTTACTAGTTAATTTTATTGTATAATGTATTCACTATGGCAAGTGCACATCACACTTGGGTCTTCTACCTTACACTGCAAGAAATGACAATTCTACAAAAGTTTGCTAGATGGCGTCTTCTTCACCTCTAATGTAGAAAAAAGTACAAGAAGACACACAGAGGAAGCTGGCGGCTGTGGCAACAGTTCAAAGCCCCAGATGAGTCCTGACATCTAGGAAGTGCTGCCTCTCAAAGAGGCAAAAGAAGTTAGCAGGTACCACCTCTCGTGCAATACTTTTTTCCTATTTGAATCTTGGTGGAAAATACAGCCTCCCATAGCTATTATGTCCTCACATCTGATGACTCTTAGCTCTATACCTGTAACTGCACGCCATTCAAAACTTGCCCACATATCACTTTGACATTTCTCAGTGTGAAATCTAGTTATATTTTATGTCCTTGCCAAATATAATCTACATTTAGCAGAGTACATTTGTCCATTACCACATGATGGCCTAGAGCAACTTGCTCTATTTTTCTGTGATGAAAAAAACAAAACAAAACAAAAAAACAACAACAAGCCTGTCATTAGGAAAACCAGATTGCTAACATAGGTCTATTTTAGGTGACACAATTAATATCTCTGATGCTATCATGCTTTCCAGACACTGGAATTCATCCTTCACCTCCCTTGATGAGATGCCAAGCACTTTGGGAAGATTCTTTCTTACACTAATTCATGCTAAGCATGAATAGTATAGAATGTCAAGGAAATTAATTTAAGAGAAAATATAAAAATGGCAGTAATTAGAACAAGCAAACTATATGACCTCAAAGATAGACCTAAAAAACTTCTAAAGAAAAGATTCTAAAAACTCAGAATACAAGAAATAAATGTAAATAGACAGTGAAGTCTGTTTTTTCCTTAAGGAGACTGCAGCTACTACCAGCAAATTCTTCTCTAGCATTAAGAAAGGACTCTGAAATTCAAAATTCAAATAGAAAAGATCTAAGGAAAAAACTACAAAGCACTGGAAGAAGAATTACATCTCAAAAAATACTAAAAATTTCGAATGAAGGATTCTATTTCAAACAGGAAAATATCAGGGGGATTTTTTTTTTTTTTTACATAAACACTGGCCTCACAATACATGAAAAATATACAAGAACATACCACCAAACTGAATGGTTCAAGGACTAACAACACAAGTATACCTCAATCTTTGCAGTGAAATCAACCCTCATTTAATAACATCGAACATCATTACAATATCTTATTATGTTTTGGTGCCCTAAGTGATGTGAGCTAAAGTTAACTGATCACCCACTGATCAAATAAGTGCATTGTTCTTGCAACAAAAAAGAGCTATTAGCTTCAGAAAGGTCAAGACTTCATTATCTTCCTTCCTCCATGGAGGATGCTTCAGGCTTGCAAAGGAGACAGCACTGCCAAGGGAAGCCGGTAGTACTGGTGTCTCTGCTAAGTATGATCTGCAAAAAAGTATTCCACTCTTTTACACTCTCAATTCACAACCTTTCACCACTACATGTGCTACTTAAAAACACTGCTGAAAACTCAATAATAGAGTATAAAACTGCAGATGGTGTGCTGCGGACTGGACACAGGCCAGGCAAATCATGACTTTGTTAAGACATGCATCTTGCTAAGTAGGTATCACAACTGACACCATGGACATCTGATCAGTTGCTCAGTGCACTCTCATAAAATGATTCTGAATTAAAGTTTCTATAGCGGACATCAGCATACTCATATCAGCACCACAGACCTGGTAATCTTCATTGCCCTTTTTCTTCAGGGTCTCTAATAGACCCCAGTGGACTGGAGGCAGAGGGCTGTAAGAACTCAGCAAGTGAAGTTGACTTAATGGATTCTGGTTTATTTCTGTAATCTTCAAGGCCCTCAAGATAGCAGGTGCAAACTTAGAATAATGAGCTGTAGATGAAATAATAATTGGGCAAGTTCTGTCTTGTAATCGATCTGCAACTACTTTAGCAATAGCTGTGTGTGTATCCAAAATATATCCTGTAGTACTGTACACAGAATGAATGGCAGCCAAGCAGTCTTCCTCAGAGCACCATCCAGCCACAAGGTCTTGCTGAAGCTTTTTGAGTAGATCTTCCTGCAGCTGGAAGTTGCCCTGATTTTCCAGCTGGTTATATAATTGTGTCACGAGTTGTCCATCCTCATTAGCAATCAGGTGCAAGTACCGCTCAAGATTGGAGGACTTCAAAATATCTACTGCTGGTGAAAAAGTGGGGATTAGTTTTCTTCCCCTCAAATCATAAACACCTGTCCTTATGAAGTCGGTCAAAACATTGTTTTCATTGGATGCACAAATACATTTTCTAATAGGAATTCCCATCATTTTAGCATACAAAGCAGCTAGTATGTTGCCAAAATTTCCTGTAGGAATGCAAACATCCACAGGGCTTCCAAAAGGAATAACATCTTGATGAACAAGATCAAGGTATGCAGACGCATGATAAACTATCTGAGGAAGCAGTCTTGCCCAGTTTATGGAGTTTGCTGCAGCTAAAGCTGTTCCATATTCGACTGTCAGAAAGCCAGTATAATCAGAATTAGTAAAGATTTGCTTTATAGCTGTCTGGCAAAAATCAAAATCAGATTTGACACCTACTGACCAGGCATTTTCTTTCTGACAACCAATCATCTGTGATTTTTGAATTGGGCTTACTCCATCCTCAGGAAAAAAAATCATCACAGCAATTCTCTGTCTATCAGTGTCATGGAGACGACTAAAGCCATCTAGGACAGCACTTCCTGTGTCCCCAGAAGTGGCTACCAGAATCAAGTAATTGCAGCTTCTGGGAATGCAGTATGCAAATATATGTGGCACTAGCTGTAATGCAAAATCTTTAAATGATGCTGTTGGCCCATGAAATAACTCAAGGAGAAACTGATTGCCTGTCAGATGCCTGACTGGGGCAATCTTAGAACACGCAAAGTTTTCTCCATAAGCAGTTTCAATAATTTGTGCCAGCTTAGAAGCAGGAATATCAGCAGGATGTATACATCTTTCTAGTATCACCTGGGCTCTTTCAACATAAGTTGCTTCTATTAGGCTCTCCCATTCTCCAGCAGTGAATTTTGGAAGTCCTTTCTCAGGAACAAAAAGTCCTCCATCAGAGGCTAAGCCCTGCGTAACAACATCACTGAAGTATTTATCAGAGTCTTTTTCCATACTCCTTCCAGACCTACTAGACCTAGTTGAAATGAAAGTTTCCAGTTCTGAGTTTTGGTATCTCTTCACAGCATCAAGTACCTTTTCTGCTGCAACCTCTGCTGTAATATCCCCTCCACAAAGAACACGGATGTCACACCACCTCTCGTAGAACTGCTTCCTAAACTGGAGTATGTCCTTGAGAGAAGTACTAGGTGACTGGCCCACAATGCGATCCACTTTCATTGACTTCAGCCTGCTCATAATGACTGTGGTGGGCACATCCAGATAAACAACTATTCCATTTTTCTTCACATGCTGCATGCCAGCAGCATGCATTGGATTGGACCCAGTAAGGGAAATGACACTTCCAGATGCTGAGAACTCCAACAGGGCTTTTCCTTCCTCCTCTAAAACTTGCTCATTACCAACATCCTGCAGTTTTTCCGACACACTCATATTCCAGGTTGTTTCAAGGATATCATCATCTATGTCTATGACAGGGCAATCTAGTTTCTGACCTACTATTCTCCCAATAGTTGTCTTCCCAGCACCTGGAGGTCCCATCAGGATAATATTTTTGTTTCCAACAAGAGAATAGCTTGAGAACCATGACTTCCATATCTGTGCAAAGGCAACAGGTCTTGAAGGCATCAGTTTTAAACACATGCTAGAAAGGCTGTTTTGGATTATTAGTCTTAAAGGCTGATATTGAACAACATGAAACATCTTCTGCTGGGCTGTGGAGAGTTTTTGCGCTGGTTTTTTTTCAAGCCAACTTGATAATCCACTTAACTGCTTCAAAAAGAAAAAAAAAATAGTATTAGCCCTTCAGCAAACATGTGGGAAAAAACTCTAAAGGAGAGGAAATTCAGAACAAGAATGCAAACATAAATCCAGTTTTGATTTCATCAGTGCCAGGGAGGTATTTTTCATAGTGAGACTCATTCCCTCTCCAGCATAGCTTACTTTCCACTGTCAAATCCAACCTCAAGCAGTTCATGTTCTCAGGGTAAACAAAGACATCCAAGCCTAAGATGACACTACCGTTTGCAAATAATAATGTTTAAAGGAATTCAAAACCAGTTTTTCCTTTCATAGACTTACTTTTAAGACTCATAGACTAGTTAGGGTTGGAAAGGACCTTAAGATCATCTAGTTCCAACCCCCATCCATGGGCAAGGACACCTTGCACTGTGTCACCCAAGACTTCGTCCAACCTGGCCTTGAACACTGCCATGGATGGAGCCCTCTCAACTTCCTTGGGCAACAAATGTATTTACAAATAACAAAAATTAACTAAATTACCTTCTCATAATCAAAATGTTAACAAAATATGCATTTGCCCTCCCAACACACCACTGATTTCTTATACTTGTTTCTAAAAAAAATAAAATGCAAGACTCACTTAAATACAGAGAAAACTCAGAGACTTGTGCACAGTAAGGCTGGAAGAGTTGCATCCAATCCTCCTCTGTAGGGATGGCAAACCAAGTGATTTGTGAAGAACTCCTGTAATGGCATTGTACTGAGTGTGGTTTGTGTAAAGCAAGAGAGAGAAAAAACACATCATGAAGACACTCTACCCTTAAAACAACCAAAAAAAGTCACAAGGAAAGTTGGATCTCCAACAAAGTTTAAGCAAGCAGCTCTCAACATTGTATTTTGTTTGCTTACTGAAATCTACATGTGTATCAGGAGATGCAACACGATTTGTGTGTGATTTTTAAGGCAAACGGGGAAGGACTCAAAAACTCCATGAAAATCAGGAAGAGGGGGGAAGAAATACGCATAAATTTGCACAGAAAATCCTTACAGAGTAATGTTTTTCATTTTAGGCAGGCTATTGGTATAGACACAAAGTCTGCAACAACACGTGGTTCAAATTCAGTAACCAAACAAGCCAGTGGCAGTTTGCTGCTGCCAAAGACCTCCAGGTAGGTCACGGCTGATAATTACCGTACTCCAAATCTGTTAACGTGAGACAACTTCCACTTGACTATTCTCAGAACTTTTATACAGAGAAAAAAGAAACCGCACCTAAATCCCAAAGCAAACCACTCGACTTCAACCTTCTCCTGACCATCCCACAGACCAAGCTCCTCCACAGGCTCCCACCTCACTGTTTCGACGCCCCGAAGGTGTCAAAGCACGACGGGAGGAAGGGGCCGCGCCACGCCTCACCGCAGAAACGTGGCACCACAGAGCCGGGTCAGTCGTACCCTCCCACCCGGCCAACCGAACCCCGGGCTCCCACCTCCCGTCGGGAGCAGCAGCCCTGCATTCCCGGCTCGGCCTGGCCTCAGGCACCCTCAGCGCGCAACGCACGCACGTACCGGCAGCGGCGGAAAACAGCCGCCACAGGCACCGAGAGCGCCTCCAGCCCTCCCCTCCCTCCCCCTCCATGCGCACGCGCAGCCACCTGCCGGGCCCCCCCATCAGCCGCGACCCCGCCCTCAGCCTTGACGCAGGCGCAGTCAGGCCGCCAGCCGATCCGCGGTTCGGCGGTGCCGGCCTCACTTCGCCACCTGCGCCTGCGCGGGACCTGGCGTTGCTCGGAGCTGGATGCGCCTGCGCGGCTCCCCGGGCCCATGGCGCCTGCCGCCGGGGGGGGGGGCGGAAGCATGGCGGTGTAGGTTCCGCCCCTTCATGGCGCTGTTGCCTAGCAGCGGTTTCCCAAGTAACCGCGAGGCAACAAGCGTGGCGAGCCGCGCCGCCTGCTGAGGGGACGGAGGAGGGGCGACCGCTGCGGTGGGCGGAGGGCGAGGAGTGGCGTCGAGGAGCTGCGATCGGGGACGGGACGCGAGGCCCTTTAGCGGGGTGAGCTCTTCCCCATGTTCGGGTCCCCTCCGCCAGGTGGGCGCTTCTCCAGTGTCCGGCCGCAGGGCGAAGAAGCCGTATGCGGAGGAGAATATCAGTAACCTCCTGCCCCGCCTGGAGGAGAAGCCTGTCAAACCTCCCAGGTAGGTGACAGTGCCACTTGCACACACGGTGACTTGTGCCGGCGAGGCAATGCTTCTCACTGGTAACAGGTAGTTTAAGGAAACCAAACTAGTCTTTGCATAGTTATTGGTCCTCCCAGTGAGTCACTAACAGACATCTGCGGGTTTACAGCCTGCCCCATGAGCCGATGATTCAGTTTGGTGAATGCCATCTTGTTCATTGACAAAGAATTTGCAAAGCGCTCTCTCCACGCAGGGGAATTACTTGACATCCTTGTTACTCACACACAATTTTTTCAGTGAGCAGCTGAAAAGTTGGCTTTTTAATTTTTTTGTTTTCTCAGTGTCACTTTTCCAATCTTTTCATGTGTCAGGTGTCTCTTCTGACATTGCTCCTTTGCTTCGCTTTCTTACCCCTTACAAACATAAAACCATCATCAAACATTAATCTTTCTTACCTTAAAAACATAAAAAAGGCCTTTTGCCCCTTCTAGTATTAATTCCTTTGAGAGCTTTGGTAAAATTCTTATTTGATATTATGGAGACATATGTTGTTTTCCCAAGTCCCTATTACATCATATGAAAGAAAGCTGATACAGTTAGCATTTTCAGAGAAAGTTTAAGGTAGGTCATAACTCAATGGCTTGAAGATGAGTAGAAATATCAGTGACATTCATTAGAGCAAAGATAGTTACCCCCTTTCAAGTAAAAGGGTTCAGACTTGTGAGATTCCTGGTTCTGAACCTTTTCCATGTAAAAATAGCTTACATATCTTTTATTGTTTCCAATGTGAACGAAAGATACCTTTGGCAGACAGGGGAAAGTGAAATGACAGTATGGCAAGGCACACAGCACACTAAATCCACCCCTGTCCTAATCCTATTCAGGGATTTGGGTACTCCATGACCATCAGGTTCAGTTTAGGCAAGAGACTCCTTAGACTGGACACAATCTGACTAAATCCCCTTCTGATCTCATTGATTTCTCTTGTCTTCCCACTTCCAGCTTTGCTTCACAATGTGCCAGTATCCAGCTGGTAACAACAATGTTGAACCTGGTTAACAGTGCGATCTGACCAGTTTTTAACAAATGCATACAAAATGTAGGGTCTTAAGGAAAAAAAAAAATCATATCTGTCTCACTCTGAACTGGCCAGTTTCATGCTAATAATGAAACCATAGCTAACATCCCTATTTTTTCCCAACTTTGACATCCCAAGCTGACACCTAGAATAGTAAGTCTTTTTTCCCATTTCCAAATAATGAGTGGGTTAAGGTTCTGAAGTCCCCCATAATCATGTTTTCTTCCTCTCAACACTCTTTAACCCTATGATATTGGTGTATGACAACATCTAGCCACTTTCTTGGCCTAAGAAGTCACTGAGAAGATACAGCTGCTACATCTCTTTTGTCCAAAGGAATGTCTGTAGCTGTCTACAAAAGGCACCTTTACCTTATGCCAATATGTAATAAACTGAGCATCTTCTCATTCGCTTTTGCATTCCAAGGCTGTGTGAGCCCTAGTAGGTCAAACTCCTCATGAAGTCACTACCTTTCTCTACTGTGTGGCTACAATGCAACTCCTAGCAAATGGTGAGGAATGCAATGATTTATGAATGTGGGGGGCTTGTGCCTATGTCTATAGCTGTTTACCAGGAATTTAACAAAAAGAACCCAACAAAACCCCAAACCAAAACAACAAATAAAACCTCATTCCTTATAATTAAAGGTATTTCTGGAATTATATGTATATTATGTACATAATCCTCTTTCTGATTTTGGTCACCAAATCTCCAGAAGACTCCACATTTTTAATAAGTCAAATACAAATACTGGACTTTTGTAGCTAACATACAAAACCTTTTTTTAGTGTTGCTACTATGATTCCTCATTCACCAGCTCATCATTACACTGTTTCTTTCAAACTGTTTCATTACTTGTGTAAAATAGGTTGCATTATGGGGTTTTTTTCCTGACATGAAAACGTGGTATTTTTTTTCATAAACACTTTTTTTTCTGTGAAAGAAAAGCACAATTGTTCATCAGCTTTTGCTTACCATAAATTAATCTCACATGTTACCTAAAGATGGGCAGATTTTAAGAGATACAATGAGATAGCCTTAGCCTTAGCAGGAAGTTCTGCTCCCTAAGAAAAACATCTGTGACAGCTCAGTCCTTCAGATAGATGCAAGATGCTGTTAGTAAGCTAATGATCAGCATTTGGCTTCTTTTGGAGAACATGTTTGCATGCTTAGATTACAGCAGAAGTTACAGTGCCATATGCAACACTAAATGAAAAGAGCAGTGTGTGCTTACTGCATGTGTACATCTTTTCATGTCTGAGCCCTTACCAATTTTCACATTAGCCATTTCAGTTTACGCCAAACCCACCACTGATTACAATAGCTCAGGATCATAGTTTCAATGTATTTAATATAAGAAATACACAGTTTGCTTAGCTTTTTTAAAGCGGTCATCCATCTCATCTAGTCACAGTAGTCTATAACAGATGGCTCAACAGGAACATCAAGGCAATGATGCAGTGGACAGTCAGTAATGAGATACCTTTCTCATACTACAAACTTAAAAGTATAGAAAATTAGCAAAGTAGGTTCATTATTACTATTTTCCTGTAGATGCACAAGAGCTTCATATTTTGGGTGTGGTTTTGGACAAAACAAATACCTGCATTAAAAAAACTTCTCAAAATTGAGTTTATTAGAAAATAAAGACCAAAGTATGTAATGCACAACATCAAACTGAAGTCATGCAAGCAATAGTCAAAACAGTTTATTTCCAGAATTTAGGTTTTGTGGAGTTTCAAAGTGTCTGTTTCTGTATCTATTTGAACAGTGCATAAAGGAACCGTCCCGTAAGTGTGATAATACTGACCTTTGGAGACACAAGAGGAGGAGGAAGAAGCAAGCTAACTTCAGAATCAAAGAAGCCGCTTGTCAGTGCAGTGCTGGGCTTAGCCTTAGTATAAAAGTTGTATGAGTGATGGCCTTTATTTGTGAGATAGTACAAAACAAAATAGCTTAAGGCTTTTGGCATGAACTATTGCAAAAATGTGTATTCTTTTAAGAGGACCTTTAATAATTTTCTGACCTTTAACTTCTTTGTGGCTATTTTTTAATGTTTAAGGTATATATCCATATATAGACCATCCGTGAAGTGTGAGGTAGAGAAAAATAAAGCTCAGTGGAAAACTATGGGACCAGCAAAAGTTGCAGTGCCATCTCCAAAAAATTTTCTGCAGAAACATTCAAAGGAATCCAAGCTTCCAGCAAGTAAGTGTAGACATAAAATACATGGAATGCAATTTTTTATTATTATTATTTTAAACTTGATAATGCAAATGTTGAAAGTAACAGTTATGGAGAATCTTTTTTTTATTAAAATAATTTTTGTATGTTGATACATTGTTCCTTTTATAGTACTTATCAAAATTTTTTTTTTATTTTACAAAAATGTTTCTTATTGTGTAAAATACTGAAATGAGCAAGGAGATTATGTATGTGATTAGAAAATACAGTATTTACTGGCATGTGGTACAAAACCAGCTGAAACAAAGAAAAATTCTCTCTCTCTTGGCTGCAGCTATCCAGATGTTGAAGATGTGTTGTTGGTATGTTCTATCTTGCTGATATTACAATTTGTAATTATATAGTATAGGTTTGTATGACTTTTCTGCAACTGATCATTAATATTAAAGTAAATAATATGAAGGGGAGTATTAAAAGTGGAATAATTGGGTTTTATGCTTAAAGAGGTACAGGAAAAAATGCATGCCTTTCTGAATGTTATAAGCTACGCACATCTTTTACTTTTCAGCACTCCTGTTGGCTCTTAATCTCATAGCACTGAATTGTCTGGCAGTGTTCAAAGCATAGATTTTTTGGGTGAGCTGCATGTCACAGAAATAAGAAAATTGGAGTATTTAGTTGCAAAACGCATCCTATCTTTGGGCACCAACCATAATACTGGATATAAGGAGTGGACAGTTCTAATGTTCAGCCGTATGGACAGTTCTACAAGTGTGGGTTGACCTTCTTAGTGCTGCTGGAGTTCTAAGTACATTGCTGTCAGAATTTGTAATTGAGTTATGAAGTTTCAGCTTGAAGTTGGTTTTAGCCCAGAAATATAGAAGAGCTTAACATACAGTATATATATATATATATATATAAAGCTCTCTAAGAGAATGGAGGAGTCCAGCACTCAAATTTGCATGGCACATGCAAATGGCTTTAGCACTGAAAATACAGGCTGTCCCAGGAGGCCTTGGAGGCTTAATGCCTCAGGCAATACAGATTATTAGAACATGATGGTAAGCTTTGATCCCAGAGGTCCTGTAGGCATCCTGAGTCAGTTTGAAGTAAAGCCTTCACCTTTTCAGGAAATCTGAACAGTGTTCAGTATACTGGAATGTAATACTTCATGACATCTAACCATGAATGCTTCCAAGCTCAAGACCTTGTTAAATTACCACACTAGCATTTTAGATGGGCATAGGAAAGAAGATTGATTCACCAATAAATTGGAGTAGTCTGTAAGATCCCTTTTAAGTACTTGTAAAATTAGTGTTGTCTACTTTAAATTTGCTATATACAAAGACATACAGCACTCTGTCTCATTTTTCTCAGACAAGCAGCTCACAGTATTTCTATTTCAACTTGCTGATTCAGGGCTTCGTAATAGCAGTATGTGTTTTGGTGTTTGCATTTGGAGTCAGTGTTCCAAAGCCTCAAAGTAACTATGACACATCATAGCTTTAATCTAGGCTAGTAATTTTATTGCCAGGATTAGATCCTCACAGATCTTGAGAAGGAACTCTACCATTAACTCAGAAAGTTCTTGTACCTTTGTTGGCTGGAATTTTATACCTGCCTTAGAGAATTTACACTGCTCCATCACCTCCTTTAAAACACGGCACTTTCATCACTTCGAATTTAATTGGTTATCAGTTTTCAAAATGTGATTATAGCACTGTGTCTGTGGTATATGTGCTGCCTTCAAAACTGGCTTAAAAAATACATTGCAAGGACAGAACAAAAAGATTGATTTTTCCCCCCCCAATAGTGTAATTGTTTTAGAATTGATGACACGCCACTTCCCCACAAAAGGTGTGTTTCCTAACTCCAGCTGATTCTTGTTGTACTACTGAACTCTGACATTCGTTTTAACCAAGCTCGGTTGTTGGTTCCAGAAGTGGGGGCTCTCATCCAAAAGACATCCAAAGAGAAATAAAGATACAAGTCTGTGTGTCCTACAGTACTAAGTTATAGCAAGCTATCATGTTGTGAAAACAAAACCCAGGAAAGCACTGGTTTGTGGGGTCATCATCAGGAAACCAGCTGTTGTAGGAATGAACTCTGTCACTAGTGACATTACCCTTGTTTTCTGCCAAAGAACGTGAACTCAGACAACCTGAATCAAATCATTATCTCTGATAATCACTGTGATTTAAGAGTTATGTCTGGTGGGAAATGAGTTGTCTTTCATCACTCCCCTAAAGTGAGACTACTCAGGAGGGTACTGACCTTCTGTTGGTGCCTTGGAGAAATGATTACACCAAAAAGGAAGAGTTCCTGTATTCTCAGGACAAAGGATTGTGAGAAGTTGTTTGCAAGTGTGAGGGAGTAGCAAGGGCAGGGCTTTTCCCTACAGGGAGGTGAGCCAGAAATTGAGAGCAGCCACAGTTGCAGGCTGGGCAATGACCTCACCAGCAGGGTGCAGTCCCACCAAACCAGAGTCAGGCAAGCAGAGTTGGGGTGGCAATGAGATGTGTCCTATCACTGGCCTAGCAGCCATCAGACAAGATGGGCCAAGGGCCAGCTTCATCCACTGATTCCACATGGCTTTTCAAGAACATGACTAGGGGAGGCACGGCTGAGGCAGCTCAGCCAAGCACTGACAGCACAGAGCTGACCTGAAACAGGGTTTCTGAGCCCAAGGGTGTGGGGTAAATGCCACAGATGAGACTGGGCAGAGCCATCAATGTCTGAAGGCATTAATTAACGATGAGCATCTCTGGTAAAAGTAGTTTCAGTTGAAAAAAATCTCGTACTACTGCAGTTAGGAGGAAATGAGTGGCATATTGTAAGGAGTACCCATCTATACCAACTTAGTATTTCCTAGATTGTAAAGTTTCTGTTACACCAAACAAGCATACTCATTTTTATTATAGTACATTCCTAGCCAGTTCTTAAATTGTGGATACAGTTGATTTCTATTTTTTATGTAATTTTGTACCTAATTTTTCCCTTTTGAAAAATCTCATAACATTAAATTGCAAAGCTCTTCATGGCTATCGCTGAGAATGTTTACATGCTCAATTCACAGGAAAAAAAGAACAGGATCCTAAGAAACTGCCTGAATTATCAGTGCCACGGAGGACAGATTGCCCAGTTATGGGAATTCAGAGTAAAAAGAATTTTATAAATACAAATGCTGTTGCTGTTATCACAGGGCTGCCTAAAAAGCCTCAACCTATTTATGTTGATAGAAGGCAGGGAGATAAATATCTGCTTGAAACTTCAGGACTTCTTCCAAAATATATTAAGAAAAAGGTAAGCTGTATTAAGTTATAGTGGAAATACTAGTAGCAATTGCCTGTTTTAGGTTTTCTATTGCATTTTCCTATGGAATGCTTATGATTCTTTCTGAGATGTTTAGATACCACTGCTATTTGTGGTAGACACCTGAAATTCATCAAGGAGAAATCACAGGCACCAGAGTTGGGTCTTGCCTGTGCTCTGTATTCACTTGCTTATGCTGTCAGAAAAACTTTGGCAGAAAGGTGCTGCTAAAACAATAGCAATGTGTTGCATTGGGAACCCAGGGAGTATCTAATGGGGAGATAAATGGAGTTCTGTGACAAGTGAATACTTGATCTTTAGGAAAGACAGGCAGATACAAAGAGGTGGGGTTGCCCTTCTGATAAAGGAGCTGTTCATATATATGGAGGTCTTCTATGGAACTGGCAGCAGGATGGTTGAGCTTGTGGGTCAGGATCAAAGCAAAGGCCAGTAAGTGTTGAAAGTCTATTTGTTATGGACTACCCAATCAGGTGAGCAGCTTGAGGGAATATTCAGATCACAGTACAGCTTCTTATGGAAGACTTTGCTCTCCTTGTTATCTGCTGAAAGGACAGCATGATGGGATGAAAGCAGTCCAAATAGGCTCCTGAAACATGTCAGCAACAGCTTCTTAACACAGATGGTGGATGAGCGAACCAGTGGTCATGCTCTTCTGGTTCTGCTACTTACAAATGAGAAAGAACTGGTTAGAGATGTGATAATCAATAGTAGTCTTGGTTGCTCAGGCAATGAAGTACTTCAAGATCCCCTCCTCCTCAGGAAGGCAGGTGGTTGTGTACAGATCCTGTACTTCAGGAGAGCCAACATCATCTTATTCAGGAAACTAGTAGGTAGGACTCTGTGGGACACAGCTATGGAAAGCAGTGGAGCTTCAGCTAGGCTGCCTTTAAGGACTACTTCCTCCAAGCACAAAACCAGTCTATTCCACAACTCAGAAAAACAAGATGTATCAGGAGCCTGGCAAATCTAAACAGATTAACTCATGACAGAGCACTATGCAAAAAGAGACATGACACATGACACAACTCATGACAGAGAAGGTTAAAAAAAAGTGAACTGGCAGCCCTTGCAGTACTTTTGCATGGCTAAACATATATATAAACAATGCTAGTCATGGGGCTGCCCAACACTAAAAGATTTGTGATCATTTAGCATTTGGTAGAAAGAAGGTAGACTCCAGTACCTTCTGGCGTAGCTAGATAGGCTTCATTTTACAACATAAAAGGCAAAATAGATGTGTTCCCCAAAGTACATCTGGGATATTCAGAAATTATTTTTTGTCCCAGAATCACAATTCTGCCACATCCAGTATGGGATAGTTTGTCATGTGTATCTGGTCCAATTTCCTTTACAGTGTTAACATTATTCACTCTCTTCTGTGGCATACAATGTTCAGCAAAAATCAGAATGCAGGAAGGACCTTTCAAAGAAAGGAATGTGTTTCAGAATGTAGAATCTGACACCATATAAAAATGTAAACCAGCTTGCTGTCATTAACAGGTTCCAAACTCCTCACTCAGCCATCAGTTCTTATAAATAGACATTTTGGTTCCTATGTCCTGTTGTCTTCCAAGGTTGCAAAAAGAAAGTGAAGGGAATTGTTCATGTGTTTTGCTCGGGCTACAATCATGTTTGATACTTCCAAGAACATAACAACATAAGATTTTATTGCTCAGTCACACAAAATTCCATTTCAAGCTGTCTTTGCAAATGTAATATACTATGGATGACAGGTATGTCTTTGTTTCCTTCTTAGAAGCATATATGAGAAAATTCTTCCTTACCCTTATAGGATTATGGTGTTATACCAAAATACATGACACGGAGAAATGAAGAAAGAGAGAGAGCTCAGAAAGAATATGAGACCAGTATCTTGGAGAATCTCAGGAAAAAAGCCATGAAACGGCTGACTGATGAAGAAAGGAAAACTCTCCTACAGGTGCATATTTTGATTTAGTGTAATTTGTAACATCCATAAAGAGATTAAACAATGTATTATAAGTCCATATCAATAATAGTATACTAGATTTTTATTAGCTGCTTATTCGCTAGATGGAGCTATAGAATAGTTGTAAACTGAACTGAACAGAGCTGATACAGCTAGTTTTAGTCCAGTTTTACAAGTAGTTCAATTCCAGTAGATATGAAGAGTGAAGATTAAGATATTTTTATGGGGGGAAAGGCATGGGACAAACTGATGGTCTAGCAAGTTAACTATGCAGCAAAAATACATGTGCAAAAAGGCATGTGAGTTCAGCTGCTCACAGTTCTGCATTTAGCTTGATTAAAATAATGTTCTATATTTTTAAAATACAGGAGTGCAGTGAAGTATTTTTTATTTAAAAGGTTTATTTTTTTTCATTAACTCAGTATTTTCTTTTAATTTTTTCAAAAATGATTGCTCTTTCATGGGCCAGATTAGTTATACAGTTATATTGTCAGGAGGAATTAGTGTCCCTAGGGTATGTGGCTTCTACCCAGTGCTCAGCTGTAGACATATGGGAATTCCTCTCTTTTAAAATAATTGACATTGCTAGTGAACACATGTGCTCTATTTGATTTGAAAGAATATGTGACAATAGATATTTGAGAATAAAATCAAGCCTCATGAACTTATAAAAATAAAAGGGAATAATCTGTGCCAACATTTGTTGAATTCTCCATTATGCTTACTTTGGTTGGGAGAATAAAAGAGAATGTGGATAAATGCAGTACATACTTCTCACTGATCCAGCATGTATAAGAATTCCTTATATAGAGTTAGATATTCAGTTTGTGATCTAGCCTATAGCAATAGTGGTCAGCATATTACATTGCTGTTAGAGGAGCTCTGAGGGAGATTTTTATAGAGGGAGTTATGATCTGATTTTGATCTCCCTACTCAGTAGGGATAAATTGGGATGAGTGCATGCTCTCAAGTGTTTAAAAATTCAATTTTTCAGGTATTTACAAACTAGTTTTTACTAATGCATACAAAGACCAATTATTTAAAAGAAGTTACAAGTGACCCTTCTGTGAAAGTTTTGGAAATACAGTGTTTATTTTCATGACTGTGTACTCATAAACTATACCTGACACCTTGTAGACTAGGAGATTTACTTAAGTAATTTACAACCTTGTATTGCAAAGACAAGTAACATTGAAAGAAAGTACATAAATAGCCTTGTTTCTCTAAGTTTCACATGTTGAAGTACGGTTTTTAAATTTATGTATATATTTGCACATGAGTATTGTTGGAATACCTTTATGGACAACACTTTGATGCTTAATATGAATATGCAAAAAGCACAAATTGCTGTGCAATAAATACACTGCTTTGAATATTAGTTCATATTTAAAAGTGGTTTTGTTATTATTGGCAAGGAGAGGTCTTCTTTTTTCTGTTGAATCAGTTCATACAGTGGACAAAATCAGACAAGTTTTTAAGTGAGTTCTGAAATAAAAGCAACAATCTTCAAAGCTAAATATGTATTAAGAATAATTCCTCTAAATTTAACTTCAGAATGTTAATCAATTAGCCAGTCTGGGAAAAGAGGTGCTTAATGGCAATGGAGAAGAAGGATATGAGGTTGGAAATCGCAACATGCCATAAAATCAACGTGTCAGCTGAATTTCATTTTACTTACAGAGGAGAGATGAAAACTGCATTTCCCAGGAGAGTAACTTCAGTTCTCTCAGGGACTGAATGGTTCCTAAGATCTCCACTAAGGAAACAGAACTGAGAGCCAAAAATGCTTTGGAAAAGTGTTTTCTCATTGCTAGCCATACTGCATTATTTACCAATTGCTGTATGAGTCCCTTGTAGTAGGTGTGATTGATAAGTTCACCCATAGTTTTCATGGGGACATTTGATGCACTGAATAATCTCTACTAAATCCTTATATATGCATGTATAGGATGTGTAGATTTTGATTATCCTTTTGAGGAGAGAAAGTAAGAACAATTCTTGCAGTAATTGTGAGGATGTAAAGACATGTTTTACGTTTAATTTTTCTACCACAGCCTGGTTCCATTCAGCATATGTTGGTAGATGAAAGTTTGTGCCTGCATGATTTTTTTTTTAGGCAGGCCTTTAGCCTTGGGGGTTTATATGTGGAAGATACAGTTCACTTTATCTAGTAAGGTAATTCTTTGCATAGCAGCATTCAAGAAAGCTAACAGTTATTGAAATTATTGTTGATAAGGTCAGTGACAGCTAGGGTTTTTAGTTCAAATGTTAAATAAGTTGTCCATAGATGTTATCATAAATGTGGACTAGGAAATGCAATTATTTAGAATTTTTGCAAAGTATTTTATTGAAGTTAAAATACTGTGGGATCAGTTTGGTGTCTATGGTCTGAGCAAACTCTCAGTTGCAGAAAATGAAGCTGGTGGTGAGATGAACTGAAACTATCATTGAATTTTGTCTGGAGTTCCAAGTATTGGTACTATTTGTGATTACTTAAAGTGGGTAACACCACTGTGTGATGTGGTGATATCTGTGGTAGCCAAGTTGTTGTTTACAGGGAAGTGGTTTCTGTAGTGCAGGTTGTAAGATAATTCTTGTTGCACTGTTATATATTTCTTTTTCATTTAATGGCACTAGGGGCTGAAAAAGAACTGGGAGGAAGTGTACCGTGAATTTCAGTGTCTTCCGGTAGAAATGGACACCATTCCCAAGAAGATAAATAAAGAAAAGCTGGAAATACAGATGAAACAACTGGAGCATGACATAGATGTAATTGAGAAGCACAAAGTTATCTACATTGCAAATGAGTAAGGACTGTTTTTCAGATATTGTCTCTTTCCTCCTTTTTCTCTATCCATGCATCTCCAAGAAGCGCCCCCCTAAATTCTCAGAAGAAACTGACGCTGCCAACTATTCAAAAGGAAATATTCAACTAATATAACTATGCAGCTTCTTATAAAAATTGTTACATATAGCTCTCATCTGTACAATTCACAAAATGTTTTGAAATAAAATTAAATTCTTAGATTGAGTATAAACCCATGAATTTTATCTATTATTTTTCATAATTTTTATTAACTACTAAGATTTCCATAGACATCATACACAACACATAAAAAATATTGTTTCGTATGTTTGTAGCATTTCTTTTCTTGCATAGCCAAAACGAAGTGAAATAATTGGCTGCTGAAGAGATCTTGGTAAATAGAACTTCAGGGTGGGCTGGCTTCTGGACTAGTCACTAAAGAGCTGTTGTACTTTACTTCAAAGCTTCAGTGATAGTATTTCTAAAAATCTTGGCTTCTGCATAACATTTTGTGTAATTATTTTTTGTTACAAAAACTCAGTTTTTATTGTGGAAGCCTGTAATGATAGAGACTTCACGCAAGACAGATGCCACACGTAGCTTTCAGTGTGTGTTTATGTATAAATAATTCTGTAATACAATAGTAAATCTACAGCTAAAGTAGAAAAATGTGTTTTGATTTTTATTGTGCGTGATGTTACAATGAAAGCAATAGACTAGCAAGTGAGTCGAAACCTAGGCAGAAATTGTAACTGCACACTACAGCGCAATTATTTGCATAAAAAGAGAAATTGTTCTTCTTTTCTACACTTAACCTTAGCTTAAGCAAAAGGTTCTTCTGTGTGGTATCAGTCATTACCACCAGCAGCTGTTGTGACATCATAGTATCTGACATCAGCAGAAGATGAAGTAAAAAATTTCAAATGAGCTATTAAAAGCCAATTTTTCATGTACATTAAGTTCCTTTCATGAATGTGCCAGGGAATGGCTTTTAAGACTCCACAGTGATTCTAGGCTATATTTCTTGTGCATCTTAAACTTGTCTATGACATGCACTATGAAAGCATGGGCGAGCAGGAATGTATATTTTGTTCTCTGTAACTTTATTGTTCAGTAATCATGTTTATTTTTGAGAGATATAAGCTGGAAGCAATCTGTGGTTTTGTAAAGTATGAATTTCATTTACTGTTTACTCAACAGAGTGACTTATACTGTATATTTTAACAAAACCACACCAATTACTAGCACTTAATAACATGTCGCATTATCTCCTAGTGAAGTACAAGATGCCTTTCTTAAGAAATTCTATGTAATCAAACATGGCTGTTTCTTGTGGCTTAAAATAAGATCCTGGATTTGACTCCAGGACAGCATGCATTCCCACTGCCTCACTCCCAGCTTTTAGTTACTTGTAGACCATTTGGCTGAATTAGGTTAAGGATGTGGGTTGGGTTCTTCCATTTATCATCAGTAAACTTTATGGAAATGCAAAGTAGGTGATGGCTTATCCCAAAATTTGTGACAAGCAACTAAGCCACACTTGGAAATACTCATCATCATGACTGCTTTTTAAAACTGGCAGAAGGATATTAGTATATTATGGGGAAGTTAGGAAGTGCATGGGAAGGGATGCAAAAGTATTCCTGCTTAACAGGAGAGACCAAAGCCAGTACACTTCTGTAGCTGAGTGGGCTGTCACTAGTGTGCTTCAACAGTATTGTAGAATTTTTTTGCATAAACCTTTAGAGGCAGCTCTGCTGCCATGCAGGGTACATGACTCTTGATACACGTGAATAGCTACTGTCATCCTGTGAGGAGGTTATAACTCCTTCCATCTATTTTGATTTGTATTCCATGTGACCTACCAACACTTCTGATATGGACCAAATATAAGGAAAACCATTGAAAATACATACAGAAGGAAATCATACTTACCCTTTAAATCTCTTTGGGAAGTATGATAAAATAAATTCACAGAATCCAAAAAATGTAATTTATTTATATATTTATGTATTTATATGTTCAGGAAATGCCAATAATTGAAGGTGTAATGTTCATAAATCAACTCATAATTACCACCACTATAACAAAAGCAAAAAAAGTGAGTAAGCCAAATTATTCTGATAGACTTTTTCCTTCATAAAAGATACTAAATATTAAAAGAAACGAGGCTAAAAGGTAGCATCGCTAGTTGAAACATTCTCTAAATTCACTAGTCAGTTACTGATAATCAATGAAATAATGAGAAACAAAATCATCCAAATGCTTCTAGTACCTCATAATTACCAAACTGCTATTTTTAAACAGTCCATATTAAATTGGATGACCATTGAAAACCACATGCTAAACAGGGTATGAATGATGTGTCAGTCAGTAAGAACTATGTTGCCACAAACAGAAAATATTTCCTGTTGGAAGTTGTGCATGACAAAACTGTGCATCTATTTTTTAAAAATAGCAACATGAAATTATGATAAATATCTCACTGGCTGTTCTTCAGAATGAAACTATTCATATCCAGGAAGGAAGGGATCAGATATGGCATCGTCACAAACACAGGGAGTGCCTGACTGTATGGCTCTGACAGAGCTGCCTCGAGCAAGCATCAGGTCTGACCAGAGCATATGGGCTCCATGTGGCTGGTCTCAAGAATGGTGGTTTCTTGGGTTCTGCATGCATTCCTGGTGACCACGTCTGGGACAGTTCGTCAAGAATCTTCACTGTAGAGGGGTAACCACATTCTCCCCATGAAACAGGGCAAAATTCTGAGGGAGAAATAATATCATAGAAATTCCTCAGTGATTTCATTTTCCTTAATCTCTGCATGCAGGTTCTATCGTAGGAGGGCATGTTCTGTCCTGTTGTGTATTTGTGTGAAAAGTCATCATCGCAAACTGCTGCTATGATCGCTCTGCCGCACAGCTAAGACCTAGTCCTTTCACTGACATACAATGTCTCCAAGAACTTCAGCCCTAATGAAGGCAGACATCTTTCAGATAAGAAAATTTCACATATATGCAGATTAATGGCAGTCCTAGGTAAATGCTAATCCTAGTCAACACTTTCATCCTCAGCTTTATGATGCTTATAATAATAATAATATAATTACAGGAGAGACAGGTGGCAAAGCCTATTATTAAGGTTGCCTGACATTTCCCATAGTTAAGGAAGCCAGCTGCTGAGCCCTATAGCTGATTAGGGCTGTCCACCCCAGTAACTTAGAGGCATACTGAGCCTGACTAAGCTAAGTATCACTGGCCATTTCTCTCCTTGAGTGGACATTTGAGGCAGTGATGTGTACTTGACTGATTGCAGGTTTGGCTTTTTTTTTTCCAGTTCTGCCTCAATCTTCCTTCAGCTCCTTTTTGTTATGCAATGTTATGTAAATGAAATGTGAGTAAATTCAGAGTTTTCATCCTCCAGGCTAAGCAGTGGCATTGTGGTGGGAATCCAAGGTGAGCTGAGTTTCTCTTGCTAGGTGAAAACTCCCATATGGAAAATTCAGATGACTCGATACTCTAATTCCTAAAGCTGCTATAAAGATAGACAAGCAGAACTGTTCCCATATTGCTCCAATGGCCATATTAAAGCTGAAGAATCAGTGTAACAATTCTCTCTTCAGAGGAAAAAAGATCAACTAGTATGCAACACTGTGGCCCCAAGCACTGTACATGTTAAGAAACAATCACATTTTGCTGTTTGCTCAGGAGGAATGGTCTGTCTTTTACACAAACAATACAATAAGCAAATGGCCTGGATCCAGGATTCTGGCACCCTTAGGGAGTGGGTCATTCTGTGCAGAGCTCAGGGTTCAGCCGGCCATGAGCATTTTGCCTATATGCTACGGGAGAACTTGCTGGACCAGATTCTGCTTTCCAACATGCTGCTTTCCCTGCACTGTTTATTCTAGGCAAACTGTGAAGTATACAAAGTTACATCAAGGCTACTGGGCTATTCGGAAAAAAACAGTCCTTAAACTGCTACTCGTTTGCTTGTTCAAAACACTCAGAATTCTTTTGTTTTGCAGATTTTTCCAAATTTGCTGGAGTTTATTAGAAAACAAAAAGAAAACTAAAAAAAGGGGGATGAAGCCAAGTGGCCAATCTCTTTAAAACCAAACTCTAACAGTTAAATTCATCACATTGGGTGTGACCCACTATATAGTTATAATTCCCTGGCTAGTTTTCATGGCTGTATGTGAAGAATTTGTCATAGGATATGATGTGAGCAGCGTTTCTTTAAAATAATGCTTTACCAGGCCAACATCAATGCACCTCAATAGCTGGGTAGGGGAAATATCTGCCTAGTATTATGAAAGAAATAAAGTTTATTCCAGTATTAAAGAACAAGAGGAAATTTTTGTTTGCATTTATTTCAGTTATAAAGAACTCTATATTAATAACATGAACCTGAAAAGCAGGAAGAGAACCTTCAGGAGCCAGGAAATTGCAATATGAAGCTCTCGCTGCTCTAGTCTGGCACAGTGAGATTAATAACAAACAAAAATGTAGTTTTGTATTAAAGATGTTTATCATAGACCAAATAAGTCAAAGCCCAGAATTCTGCCAAGCAGTGTCTAACAATGATTTAAAGATCACAAAAATTAAAAAACTACACCAACATCTTGAATGGCAGCTTTCAGCCATTTTCGTCATATTGAAGTTACTATAGTTAATTTTCAAATCCTGAGTCAGTCTTGTAGACTCAGAACAGGTTAACTGTGGTACCTAAATGGTCCAAGCTTCCCTTGTGGATCTTAGATGCTGCAATTGCTTTAAGGCTGAACTTTCCAGTTCCTCAAGGTGCTAGTTCTGCTGAAATTGAAGGCAGGCAAAACCTAGATTTCAGCCTGTAGTGCCACTCCATCACCTGCTGAATGTAGTACAGTAGTCACAAAGGGAAAGTACAGCATCTATGCTACTGCATATTGTAGGATGCTACCTAGGCCTGCCTTATTGAACAGCTTTCTGTAAGGTGTCCCTAGGTTTCTGCATGTAGTGGAATGATCTGAAACACTGCTTTGTGTTCTCCCAGATGCCTGTAATGCTGTTTGGCAAATATATTCTGCTGCACTCAGGGTATTCAGCAGCCACCCTTTGGCCTGGGTAACTGCCTCAGGTAATGTAAAAGAACTCAAAATTCTGGAATATATTCAAACTGGATATGAAAGCAATTTAAAATTGTTTTCAACATGCCCTAAAGTACTGTATATGCTAGACTTTTGGTTTTAATATCCTCTTTGGTGATTATTTTACCCAAAAAAGTCTTTCTCTGCATCAACTGGGGAGAGATCCATTGTTGTAACCATTGAGAAATGCAGGTTTATGCTTGATAAGATTGTTTACAGTTCTGCTGTTCACATAACAGCTGCAAGCAACAGGCAGAACCAGAACAAGAGCTCTTACTTCATCCCCTAATTGGCAAGCTTCTATCTAGGTAAGCCATACCTCTTGAAATATTCTGGATTTTCGTGCCTTTCTTGTCTATTTTTGGTGTTTACGTATCAAACTGAGTTGTCAAGTGTTTGTTATGACTTCCTGGAAGGAGAATACATAATGGAATTGCAAAGGTGAACAGGTAACTCCAAGATAATGTTTGTCTTGGGCTGCTTTCTTCATATATCCCTGCCCCCAACCTTCTATTTTCAATATTTCTTTACATTAGAGTTGTGAAAAGGTAGATACTACATGTCCTGCTTTAATCTGTAACACGGTAAGAGAGGAAAAGATGTGTTACTGAAATTGTGAAGGTCATTCTGTAAAGGCCCAAAGTACAATAATCACAAGGGATTTGCATGTAAGTCTAAGCTCTGCTTTGTTTCTCTGTGTCACTTCTTCCATCTGCTCCTTTATGTCTTTTGGCTATGTGTCCAGACCTACCCAGACCTACTTGTTAGTATAATTGGTAGGTCATACTTCTATTTTATTTGTTCTTTTCCTCTCTGATCATTTTCCATGGTTGTATATGTAAAAGTGTTTATTCTTCTCCTTCTATTTTTAGTTTATAAACAAACAGCTAAACAAAGATAATAGAAATGCTCTACAGAATGCTTACAGTCTTTCTCACAGTTAAGGCCCCAATATCAAGTTTCAAAAAAATCATATTTTGGCCTTAATAAAAAAAAAAGTCTTTGAAAATCCACTGTGAATTCATACATTCTACACCTGTTCATACTGAAAAAATCAATGTTACTAATTAGCAAAATCCGTAGCAGCTTCATTTCCATCATGTACAAAGAACCACATGAATTCTGGTTTCGATTAATTCTCTTGGTTTACAGAGCAAGGAATTTGTCTCATTTGCAACAAAACAAAAAGAAAATTTAAAAAGTTACATTCTATGCAAATGAAAATATCTTACATGGAAAAGAGCAACTCTGTGGGTTGGACCAGTGGGTGCTGATAGCAGCACTACCCTTCAAATGTTCTCCAGCTAAATTTCCAAGTTTTTGATTTCCATACTTGTATTTATTGTTATTAGCAAGACATGACACTTCATTTTACTTCTGAAGTGAGTCCTAGGAAATTGTTGGAAGAGAAGAATACCAAAAGAAAGACGTGACAAAATGCAGTCATCCAACCTTGACGGGAAGAATAAACATTTCCTGCTTAAGTTTTTCAGTACAATGCCAGAGGAATTTATTTTTTAGCATCTTGCTCGTGTTAGTATTTTTAAAATTGTTAAGCTTCTGTCTGTGGTGTAGTTACAACAATCTCCTGTATTGCAGTGGTCTGATAAAGAATGTGGTTAAAAAAGACAGAAGATTGTAATAGTAATCCAACTAGTCCCAAAGTTAGAAGAAATCAGTACTCATCCAGCAGTGGCAAAACTGATCTGAGTTTCTAGCTGTAATCCAAATAGCTTCAGAACTATAGAGCCCAGGTCTGTTTATGCAACAGCAGTTTTATCTGTAAAGTGGGGGTAACCAAGTCAGAATGCATTTGGTCTAGAGTGAATGTGGGCTTTGGGAGGGGTTTTGCCCACCTCCAAGCAAGAAAAATCTTCAAATCTTGAAAACTGGTTGTGGGTACAAATCAGTAGCATTTAATCCCCAATTTCAGATGGAACATTCAACTTTCTTTCTCAATAATTGTATGAAATGTTCACATGCAATTGGAAGGAAACATCTTTAGGGATTTTCCCCATTATGAAAATCTCTTATATATTTTACAAAAATATTTTTATTTACTTTATGTAGGTTTGTGAGAGTCTGTATATGCTGTTTATCAAATTCACTACTTTTTATTAAGTTTATTTTAAAGCACTATTAAAGGAACTGAGTTTTTTTTCTCCAGTATAACTCAATCTTCATATAGAGGCATCATGTCTGGGGCAGACATTCTGGAGTCAGCCAGTGTCACTTTGTAAACCTGGTCTTCTGTTCTTTAAGACATGTTGTCAATTGTAGCAATAGTTCATCTAAAAATAGTTCCTTAATCCACCAAAAAGCAAACAAATTTGGCTTCATATAAGAAACAAAGCATTTACTCCAAGATGATTTTTAATTGCTTTAGTATTTAGCCAGATTTTAATTGGTGATTCATTTATAGAAGTTTTCTTAGCACCAGATTCTTAAACTACTGTCTATCAGTTCTAGTGCAAGTGCACTAACAGGATGCTACTAAAAGCCAGCCCACGTTGGACAACAAACTCCTGTTGTAGACACACCCGTAGTGTCCTCTGGATTCACCTCTTATGACTTGTGACCTACCTGTCTCAATGACTATATATTAGAAAAGTAGTGTACCAGCTTGAAATGTCTGTTTACTTGAACGGTAAAAGCCCATCAGGTATCAGGAAGCATATCTCGTTATACCCAAGTCTCCCCTAAAAGCAACTTCTTCCTTTAATAATTTCCAGTGCAGGAATGGCAGAATTCTACCAGTTGTATATTTAACAGATAAATACCAGAAATCATAACCAACTTTCACTTCTAAGAAAGTGAAAAGCTGTAATTTTCCCTGGAGTGGACTGAGAGGCTGCTAGCATTTTGCCCAGAAGTCACGATACAAAAAGGATAGAGCAAGTCCAAATCTGAACTTCTTATATGGGAATGTAAAGGTAAATTATGACCAGAACAACCCAAGAAACAAGGTCCTGCTCATCTGCAAGGCTGTTAAAGCTAAATATTAAAATAATGTTAACAGAATTGGGAGGGGGAGGAGGAAAGGGGCTGAAGGCTGTGTGGGCCCTGATCTGTTTTCCTCCTACTGGACCAACAGCATGAGCAACATGGCAATGGGCTGAAGGCTCTGGGAAAACACAGCTTGCTCCAGCATGTACACAGGGTTGCAGGAAGAAGGAGCACCCGTTCATAAATCAGCAAGAATGGAAAGCAAAATTAATGAACTATTGGAAATTTGCTTTCTGACATCCTTTTTTTCTCCACAGAGCATAAGCAAAAACCTGTTAAAAGGTCAGTTTAAACCACACCAGCCTAATCTTACCTGCCAATTTACTCAGCCCAGGCCTCCTACCTAGCTGTCCAAACCCTTCCATCACCCTGCCAGTGTGCCGCTGGTGCTGGCTTCTCCTAAGGCGGTAGCTGCTTCCACCTCGTACCACCTCACCAAGGCTACCCGCGCCCTGTGCAATGCTTTCTCAACACCCATCCCATGACTTCACGTACACCTCAGTTTACGAGTTACAGCCCGTATCTCATCTCCTCTTTAGAGACCTTTACCGATCCAGCCTATCGTGTCGCGGCGTAAGAAAAGCTGCCGGGAGCCTGCCTGGCGAGCCGCGGCCGCCGGCGGGCACACCGCAGGCTCCGCTCCCCAGGAAGGCGGGGGACCCGGCCCCAAACACAAGGCTGCAGCCCCTCGCCCGGGGCCAGCTCCACCGGGTCCCCCCAGCGAGGCGGGAACCAGGCTCCCCGACACCTCCCTGTGCCGCGGCGCGGTCCCAGCCCCAGCCCCAGCCCCAGCCGCTCTCCCCGCCGCCCCGCCCCGCCGCAGCCCCTCGGCAGGGCGCAGGAAGATGGCCGGGGAAGGCGGGAGCGGCGAGGCGGTGCGGACCGGTGGAGGCCGCGGCGTTGTGGTAAATGCAAAGCGTCGCCCTGCCGGCCCCGGCCGCTCGTCTGCTGCCGTGCGCGATCCTCTCCCCGACCGTCCCCCCGCTTCCCCGCAGCTCCTTCTCGCCCTCCGCCGCCATGCGCTGCGCAGACCCCGCGCCGCCCGTCCCTCAGCGCCGTACCGCGCGGCTGCCCCAGCGCTTTACGCGTGACGCCCCGCTTGGGCCCGGACCTTCCCTTTCCTGCAGGCGCCCGGCCCCGCTCCACTCCCTGCCTTGCCCCTCTGCTTGGCCCCCACCCCGAGGCCTCCGCCAGCCCCCGCCTGTCCCTTCACGGAGCCTGCTCCGGGCTCCCCCGCCGGCACTCGGGCCGCGGCCCCTCACTGCGCTGCCTCGCGGCGGAGCCCGCTGTCCGCAGCCCTGCGGGGACGCCTAAGCGGAACGATACCCGGCCCCGCCGAGCTCCTCGGACTAGGGGAAGGCAGGCTGGCCGGTTCCCCGGGCTTCACCGGGCTCCTGCTTTCCACCATGCAAACGCAGTCCTGAATTACCCCGGGCGGTGCCGGAGGTGGCTGTGCGCTTCACCCGGTTGCTTGAGTAACTGAGGTCAGGATGCCCAGGGATGGCGCTCCCCAAAACGCTTAGAGGCCTTCGGGGACCAGTGGGCGCTGTAAACCCAGGCTGTCAGGCTGCCCCTTGTCCTTCTGGCGTGGGAAGAAGCCCTAACTTTGGCAGTGCACTTTGAGTACCAGTGGGGCTAAATAAATTGTGCAAAAATTATGTAGAGATAGGACAAGGGGCAATGGCTTTAAATTGAATGAAGAAATCTTTAGGTTAGATGTAAGGGAGAAATTCTTTGCTTTGAGAGTAGTGGGGCCCTGGCACAGGTTGGCCAAAGAAGCTGTGGCTGCCCCATCCCTGGCAGTGTTCAAGGCCAGGTTGCATGGGGTTTTGAGCAATCTGGTTTAGTGGAAGGTATCGCTGTCCATGGCAGGGGGATTGGAACCAGATGATATTTAAGGTCCTTTCCAACCCAAACCGTTGTATGTTTCTATGATAAATATGCTCCTTATTCTGAGGGACAAACCAGATTCTCCTTGTGAAGCAAACACCATCACTGCCACCACCTTAGGAATGTTTGTATTTTCTTGTGGCATTGGGATTTTAACCAAGTTGTAGAACTGCTACCAGATCGTGGAGCAGAGTTGAGGGCTCTGTGTAGGCAGTGTTACATCCTGTCCATACCAGACTTCCCTCCATCCTCTTCCAAAGAAACCCATTGCTGTGTGTTGGAGCTCTGACTGAAACCACTGCTCATCAACCACCTCTCCTGGCACCTGTGTAATGGATGACATTTTTTTTTAAGTGGGTGTCTGTGTTTAGCACCAAAGCAACGTGAGGATATTGCAAAGGAGGCTGTGAATTCTCATAACCATGTTCTGCTGTACTGATTTCTTCTGCTTACTATACATAAATGCGTGCATGTGATCTTCAACCGCCCTCTCCCCCCAACCAAAAGTAAGGTTTTTTGCAGCTTGATTTAAGTTTACAAAGCTAGACTTTGCTAGATGCTTTCTCCTTTGTTTTATACCAAAGCAGAATCCAGATCCTTGTTGCTTTGAAGTGAGTACTGTGCTGAGACCTCACAACAAAACTAACAATGTTCTTCCAATAGTGCTGAATGTCTCCAACCTCTTTCTTAATGCCCCAAGGGAGAGCTTTCAGGTATTGCCATGTATTTGTATACCTTTTTGTCTATGTTCACATCAACTTCTGAAAGACCTGCTGAGAATTTCTGCTGGGCTGCTCGAACATGCCAGGCCTGAACTTTAAGAACAGACCTTACTTTCACTGTGGGATTTTTTTTTACACATCTGTATACCAATATATTCAGTATGTATATTTTTCCAGTTGAATACTGTCTTTATATTGAAACAATCACAAACATTTCCTTCAGATTTTCAAGTGCTAAAGCCAGAAGTAAAAAGAAGTTGAATTTACAATTTAATTTGGGGTGGCTATTTTTTGATGCTTGGCTATTTAAGTGAGGATAATCACACTTTTTTCTTTCTTTAATTCACAAGCAGAATACTCATAAAAATTTATAGTTACTTGAAAATTGTCCTATTGCATAACACTGTGAATAGCTTTAGGGTAAATGATAATTTTTCCTTAATGTTGGGAAGTGCCTTTAAAGAAAGAAGAATATGAAATAGGCTTATCATATTAGATAATTAATTAGAAAGTATATGTGAATTTAATCTTATTGGTCAAATGCCAGCTAGCACTTGTAACTGAGAACTTCTGTATTATTGCAAAGTGATGCAGTTTATGTTCTTTTATTCAGATAGAATAGATAGGAAATAAAAATTTCATCCTGATCCTGTTTCCTAAAGGGACTCACTGTAACCTAAGAGAAACCTCTTGGTTTGGATGAATTCTGAAGAAGTTTCCATCCATTTAGTTTAATCTTCGGCATCACACTAAACACATGGAATTTGACCAGGATGCATCAGTAGCAATATTGACGAGGGTTCTTAACTGGGTGTTTATAGTCCTTCAGCAATTTAAAACACTGTCTGAAATAGTTTCTTTTTATGTTAAGATACTTTTGAACAAAACCCTGCCCGGCAGCTCATTGCTACAAAATGTTTAAAAAGTTTCAGCCACCCTTATGTACTGAAGATAGGAAAATAGGCTTCACAGGCCTTATGCAGCAGGGTTTCTGGAGCAAGATTTGCCTCTTAATTAAAAACCTGGCCAAGGATGATGTTTATAATCTCATGTTTCTGTGGAAATGAGGAACGTAACCAAGTAACTTTTTTTTTTTGTCTAGTTTCAAGGCTTGTGTAAGTCCAATGATCTCCGAGCCATGCTTTTTATGGGGGACTGTTCAGTTGTAGTTACTAATAAAAACCTCTTTTTGGTGTAAAGAAGCAGTTGAGCAGAGTTAAGAAAACACAGCAGCTGAGGCATCTGTAGGTGTTGGTGAATATGCAAAAAAAAACCCCAAGCAAGCAAAAATCCATGAGGCAGAACAGTATTTCTGCACAGCATGAGGCAGGGCTATGCCGAAGTTCATGAAGACTAGATGTAGAGGAACACCTCAACAACAAATATCTTCTGTTAGCTTTGATTTTTTGGAGACACGATTTATTGCTCTACCACATGATATTGCAAGCAGAGGTTAGTTTCAGTGATGGGCCTTTAAAGGTTATATTTAGCAGACATGCCATTAAGATGTGCACTTTACAAAGGCAAGTTTCTCATCACTTATCCCTCTACTCAAGGCTCATGTGGGCAAGCTTTAGAAAGAAGAAAGAATATGTGACTTGAGGAACATGATTGTAAAAAAGCCTATTAGGTGTTGCTTTTTGTCCTGAACCAGTATTGAAGCAAAGCTTTGTAAAGATTCCAAGATCCCTTGTGAGCCTGCAAGTCTTGTCTTTCATAAGGAATTCTGAAAATTGTTGGCTTGCAGTTTTAGTTCTTGTGCTGATGAGTTTGCCTCTTCATAGCTTTCTGAAGCCTTTGTCTGTTGGCTTATTTTTGACCTATTTAATCTGCATTGCCACTCAATGCTCTGGGATCTCCTAGTTGTTGTATCCCAATACTTATAGGACTAACATATATTAAATCTGTATAATATTTTTTTCTGTAAATGTATGGGTTTATAGAGTAGCTGGTTGTAAGTTGAGAGGTAGACATTTTGTGATCACTTATCTCTGATGACTTATGTAAATTAAGAACCTCATCTTTGGCAAGAAGTACAATCTTCCACTGATTTTACAGATACCATCCATGAACCACATAATTCGTTCTCCCTGTCCTGCATGCTGTTTCATCTGTAGAATATTTATTTATTTATTTATGTGCAACTCTAAACTTCCTCTAAACCAGAAATGTATGATTTTAATGTAGGATTTTATGACTTTTAATCCCACTGTCTAAATCTCCCATTGGAGAAGCCCTTCTTATTGGTACTCTTACATCTGCCTTTCAAATTTGAAATTAGTAAGAAACTTAGTCTTGCAACTAGTTTAGTACTAAATGCTTATTCTGTCTAGTTGTTTGTAATTTCAGATGAAATTTCCCATTTTCTGTGGGAAAAACACCTGTAGCATTTGATTTCTGAGGTATACTGAGAAGCAAAATAATTAATAGGAAAAGTGAAACGGTAAATTATGAGTGGAAGAGAGTACGTCATATGATTAATTCAGCCAATAGACTGTACTAGAACAGCCAAAAGAGTGTACTAGAACACTGATTTTATATCAGTTACATATTGTCAAACACCATGAAGTATTCTTAACAGAATTATTTGGTATTTCAGATTTCAGACAATTGGCCTGGATACAGTCTGGATTTGTTCACTTATCCTCAGCACTACTATGGAGATCTGGAATATGTTCTCATACCACATGGCATTATTGTTGACAGGTATGTGTTGTTTGAATGTTACTAAATAAATTCTTTGGTCAGTAGTATTACTCTGTTTTATAAAGCTTGTCATCCTTTTATAAAGCAGTCACAGACTGCATATGATATTTGTCCTAAAATATTATATTAGCAATTATAAAAATACTTTATTTCATTTTTGAAAACAAAGAAATACTTGAAGATTAGGAAATACTAGACTTGTAATTTATTGCTTTTACAACTCCCTGTCTAATTTCTTTCACTGAATATCTGATTTGGGCATTGAACGAGACAAGTGCCACAAAAAGGTGAGTGATCATATAGTGAAGTTGGCATTGGAATGTAAACTACAAGAGAGCTGAACTCAAGGTGAAAGAACAAGTACAAAGCTTTGAATATAGTTATACTTGAAAGTCTCACTTGCACTCTAACCATCCTGTGTTTTTAGTATGAACAGAAAAAAACCCAACATCGAGTTATGTACAACTTTGGCAACTCCCTGGTACAAGTCATTAATGCCAATTAACCTAATGGTTCCTGACTGCACTATTGACTTCTGCCATTCAGCACAACCAAAAAGTGTTTCAGGGACTGTTTGGGTCCAGGTGCTAGGTCTGGAAGGTAGCAGTGGGAAACCTTGATCAGCCCTCATTCCTTACCCTGTTAGTAGTTCCCATGCACTCTCCATGTAGGCATCTGGTGGTGCTTTGGTATTTGTGCTAGTCCAGCTCAGTGTTCATGCTCACTAGCAGTTTATGTGCTGTTAAAAATCTTATGAAAAGTTACAAAATGGAAATGGTAATTTTCAACAGTGTATGTATTGGGAATATCTGAATGGAATTTCATGGGACATTTTCAGCCTGCAGTTTTCTGTCTACGACATTTAAACAGCTGGTTGCAAGTACTGAATTCATTGGAACTCCCTGAAAAAAGATTGTTGACATCTGTCATAAGGAATAGTTATGACTCCTTTATTTATTTTTAAAATACAAGCTTTCTTTTATTGCTTTTTCAGTGACCATTGTGTTGAATTTTTCATCTCTTTTGGTTAGAGTCAACTGACTCTTAATTCCTCCTTTTAAATAAATATGTTACAACTTCAGTTCTCATAGGATTCAATATAAATTTGTTTGAAGTAAGCAGCTCTCCAGTGGTGTTTTTGTATTCCAGCAGAATGAACGCCAGTGGTTTTTCTTACTCCAGCAGAACAGACTGATACTGTTCTAATGGAAAAGGGCAATGAACTGAATATATTGTGATCATGCAAAATTTTCATGTAGGAAGAAGGTTCAGCACTTGAGAAAATTCTCTAGATGGATAGCAATTAAATGTAAGTTTAAAAAAGGGTATGTATTTTATTTAGAAATTGAAATTGGTACATTTTTGTCTACACTGGAGTATATACTCTTTTAAAATATAAAATGGTCTTTGGAAGTTTTTGAAATTTCAACTCATCGGACAATCTGAGGAAGAATATATATATTAAAAATATCACTAGAGAAATGTTTCTTTTTTATGGGAGGTTTTCCCCATTATTTTCAGACTTGATTAAAGATGAGAAAAGACTGGTTTACTAATCTACAGTAAAGTAAGTGAAAGTAATTTACCTAATCTTCATTCTTACATTAGTAAAAGGAATTATGTTTATGAGGTCAAACAAGATGATCTAATGATACCTTCTATTTTTTAAATCTAAAAAATGCTAGTTACTGCTATATGGAATTTTCTTGAGTATTACAAGTAGAAAGATGTGAAAATGAAGTGACAGCTTTTGTTCATAACTAGTATATTCAGTTTAGAGCTTATTCTTCTCTGGTAAATGCACACCTGTATATTTTACTGAAGCTCAATGTATTTACGTAGTGGCAAGTGGCTAAAGAAAAAATAAAACCTAAAAATGGAATCCTGAAAGGTGTGGTGTATATTACAGAATGTGTATCTTTAAGGTTCAGTCGTCTGCCATGATGTGTTTGAAGTGCAGAATTGTCAAAGAGAAGACAAATATGGGAGTTACAGGCTCATTGGGGCATAGCCTTGGTTATTCTCGTGTGTCTGACCTCGAACAAGTCACTTAAGCTCTTTGCACTTTTCTCTTTTGCTGTATGAAATAGTGATAATGTACACTTTTTACAAAATTTAAGGTTAACCAGTTTGATTCACATGCTTCGCATCTTGCATCCATCACTCTCTGCCTACTGTGAACTTCATCCAAACCCGGCCAAGACCCTTAAACATACTGTCATTCAAGCCACATACATAGTGTTTCTTTGTAACCACATGGAAAGCATACCATGAACTTAGAGAGTCTACATCTAATGTTATTTTATCCTTAATTTTTTTGCCCCAGGACAGAACGATTGGCCAAAGATATTATGCAAGACATTGGAGACAATGATATTGTGGTTCTGTGTGTCCTCAAAGGTGGCTACAAGTTCTGTGCTGACCTTGTGGAGCACATTAAAAATCTCAGCAGAAATTCAGAAAGGTTCATCTCTATGAAAGTCGATTTTGTTAGACTGAAAAGTTACCACGTAAGTCAACAACTCTTTTATGTAGCTTTATGTAAATTCTGGTTGTATGTTCATAACAAATAGTGGACTTTTGTAAATGGAAAACCTATGTTTCCCCCCAAATAATAGAAAAAGTATGAAAAATATTTTTGTTTGAAAAAGCTGTAAGGTTTTCTTTCAAAATATTTGTCATGTCCCTTTATGCTTTATGGATGGTATGAATAAGGATATGAAGCATCCTCAAGCTGTATTTTTTTATTTAGTCTGTCTTCACTTTCAGACAGAAAAGTCAGAATTCCATCATGTAAAATGTCGGCATGTTGTTTGTTCTCAAAATCTTCAACAGTTCTGTCAACTTAATTTCATGTTATTTCATTTTCCATCCTCACCCCCACATAGTTTGGCATAACTGCAAGGTAATAAATCTATGTCTTATTCTAAATGTTTAATGCTAACTAAATGAAATGCTTTCATCTTCATACCATGCAGTTCATATAGTAGCAAAATACACCACCAGATGATGATAGTGTTTTATAAGAAAATTAAATAGGCCATTGAACCAAATCCAGTGTTGAAGTAAGGATCAAGACTTCCTGTTATCTTCAGAGGAAATTATGCAATAATGATTCATTTGTTTCAGTGAGGCAATGATAGTGCCATGACTGGCCTTTTTTTAGAATGCATGATTACAATTTCTATTTGCATAAGCTCTACATTTATAGTCTACCTTGTAGCATAGTGAGGGCACATTTCTAGAAGTTGTCCTAGAAGTATCTGAGGAAGTACACTGAACAAATGGAGTGATAATACAGTTTCTCTCTGAGCACAATGCAGCTTGCTGAGTCCAGTAGTTCCCACAATAACTCTGTGTCCTTTCCACAGACCGAGTTTGTTTATATGGCTTTTTAGTTGGCATTTTGCTCTGACCCCAGTAACCATAAACTTTTCCTAACTTTCACAAACCCAGTCTGATCTTTTTCTATCATGGAAGAAAAGTGGATGAGAAACTATTGTAGTCATTTGGTTAGGATTTGGTACTGGGGCCTCTCTTTCAAGAATTAGTCAGGTCTAGGAAGGACATATGCAATTCTAATATTATACAATTTCTATCTGTTTGGCAGTATTACAGAACTAATAAAATACAATGTTTGTCTCACATAAAAGTACATGGAAATTATACAATTTATTTTTTTTTTGTGTAACCATGATAGCATTTCAGTAATACTGCTTGATGAATATTGGGATTACTTAAACTGTTTTTTGTATTGTATTTGACATATAGATAATACATGTGCTTTTCCTATTGTGTTATCTCTTACCCAGCATGAAGATACCCTGATTCTAAAATTTCTTTCCTTGGTGACAAGTCAACTCTTATTATCCATACTAACCCATAACCAGTGACTGGCAGGAGAGTTTGGAAAGTTTGGAAAAAAGTAGTAAAAGTTTGGAAATCTTCACATCATTACTTAGGAAATAAAATAAAAGCATGTTATATTAAGCTGAAACTGCAATACAAATTTTGTTATGCGAGGGTATAATTATCAAGACTAAGTCCTATGTATCTTAGCTTCTAATGGCTGTGCGTATTTTGGATCTTAGCCTCATGCTTTAGTAGGAAGGTAGCACCTTCCCTAGATCTAGTGTTTGCATCTAGTTTTTAGAAAATAAATCACTTTTTTCTTATAAGCGCTTCCAAACAGGTCTCATGTATTTAGAGCCTGAAGCTGTGCTTGATGTAGTGCTTGGAATAGTGCTTGACACCTGCCTGGTCTTGAGAAGCTGAATGACAGAGCAGTCAATATAAATTTGAAATTACATTGGTTTTTGTAGATTTGTTTCATGAGATATGCGTAAATGTAATGCCGACTAAGGTACCAGTACCACTACCTGCCATACTTTGCATTTTGAGTTATTGTTGTGTCCTGTCCAGGTTTTAGAGGAAGTACCCTTGTCAACATAGCTGCGGTCAGAACACTTGAGGAACTTGCTGTTGTAGTTTGAGTGACTATCCTGACCTTATATGAGACTCCCAAATCCCCCATGTCACTTTATTCTGTAATAACATACCTTTCACATTGTTTTACACTTTAATTAGGGGCAAATAACTACTGTTTTAGAGGTAATACTTCTGCATGGAGTCTTGGACCATCACCAGTTCCATGGTTAGCTTCTCTTTGCCTTTTCTGTTTCATTTCCTATTAAGACTTATTACTACTCTCTCCTTTTATCCCTTTTTAATTTGACTGCTCTTCTCATATTATTTATCCTGCTTACTTTTACTAACTGTTCTCTGTTTCTCTCCTAAAGGGAGTCCTGCTGCTCTCAATATACTTCCTTCAGATATGTCTCCCTTCCCCCTTCCAGCTGTTTAAATCCAACAACTAATTTCAGCTCAAACTCATGGGATTTTTGAATTGTTCATTCCAACTTCAATACTGAAAGGTCAGTTGATTTTTAAAGGTTGTAATTGAAAGTGGGATTTCTTGGTTTAATTGTGTAGCAAAAACGGGTGGTATTTGTGACCCAAAGTCAGATCTTGGCATCAGTGGAAGTATATTTTAACTTCAAAGTATCAGTGGAAAATATTGTACTTTGATGTCTGGCATACGGATGTGATTACAGAAAAGGAGATGGCCAATCTGACCAGCTTTACATGGCTTTTTGTTTTCAAACCTGTCATCATGTTCCAGAATTTAGACATGTAATTAGTATGTTAAGATCTGCTTTCATATTAAGTAGCTGAAAGTTGGGCATGTAAGTCGGTTTTTAGACGTCTTCATAAAAATTAATTTACTTAAAAAAACCCCCAAACGTAATACATTTAGATTCTCTGGCTACTAATGAGGTGAGTGGTTGCTTGTACTTCTGTTGTCAAGATGGTTTTATCTGGGTTGAGAAGTTTGGCATACATGCATGAGCCTGGTCACACTTTCTTGTGTTTTACAGGCAATGTCGTGTTTCATTATCTTAAATTGGCACGTCAGATTATTGAATGTAGTATATATACAGGTAATGTGGGAAAACACCATTAGATTATTATTTTTAGAGAAAACAAAGTGCAATCCAGCTTAGGAAACCATAGCCTAAAAGTAATGTGTTTGTACTGTATATAATGCTTATATTCTGCTATAATGTTTGTATTCTACAGATATCAGTATTAGTTCCTAGACCTTCAATAGAATTTCTGCAGCTGCAGCTGGAGGTGCAGCCCTGTCTGAAAGCATATTTTTATTTCCTCTAGAAACTGAACTGTATTTTTCCATTTCTTTATTTTGTTGGGTTTTGTTTGTTTGTTTGGTTGGTTGGGGTTTTTTTTCACTAGAATGCTAAAATGATTCAGTAGAGTAACTTAAGAATTTTACACATGTGAACAGGAACTTACAGGCTCAGGTGTAGGTTGATAAAAAATTAGGTGTGCTTAATTGAAAACAAAGCTTGTATCAGTAAATCGAGAAATAGCCGATTTACAAAGAAACACATAACTTTTGGTAACTCAGATTTTTAAGGCTTCTTACTAAGAATGTTAATAAAAATAACTGTGAAATGGAAAAGAATCATGAATGGAAGAAAGGTGGATATTTTTCCTCCATAAAATATGATTTTTGGAGAATGCTGTTTCTTGTAGACTTGCAGGTGATACAATACACTTGTTCTCATTTTAATTTTGTGCATTTACATGACTTCAAAATAAGGAGGTTGTTTAGGTGGGGATTTGATTAGAGGCTGTATGGTGATTTTACAGGCTTCTAGCACAGCAGGCAAATTAAAAGAAAGCACCATGGTGAGAGTCAGAATATGTGATTTCAGAAATAAACATATGGAAGTATCCTCTAGAGTAAGGGTAAGAGTCAGGAAGTAGATGAAGACAAAAATAAAATCTAATGATGGAAATTTGAATGAGAAGCAGCAGCTCTGGGTTTTAAGAGGCAGGGAACAGAAAACATACACTTTTTTGAATGAACTCAAGAGTAGTGAGGCAATAAGTATAGTGGGTAGACATGGAAGTATTAGAATAGTCCTCACATGAAATATGATGCAGGTGTGGAAAGCTGAATGTCAGGTTTGGTAGAAGACAATGTATTCTGGAAACACTGGTGTAAGAGCTGATAGAATTTGGCAGCTTCTTATATATTAAGTTTTAAGACATTGGATTTTAATGTAACAGTAAGTTAGCAACAGTGGAACTGACTGCAGAGAATTCTGAGTTTAGAATTGTATTAATCAAATTTAATATATTTAATTTTCACTATAGCAGAATTTTCCTGAGTGATTGCTCCTCCATCAGAGCTCTGATGTTGAAAAGACTTGAGAGTTTCAGGTTGATAGAAGAATTCTAAATTATTTTCAGAAACATGCTAGGTTGAATTCAAGGGTAAAAAGTAATGGAGGAAGAAGTTAGGCTTGGGAATGTCATATAAGGAGAATATGACACCACCAGGAAAGGAAAGAAACATGGATCCAGAAAGTGTTTAGTGTGTTTGGGATATTGATAACTTTAGCAGATTAAAGAACTAATAAGGAAGAATCCAGAAGGAAGTACAACAAAGAAAGCAGGAAGATATTTTACTAGGGTGTTTACAAATTAAGGGGTAGGACTAGATAAGAAAGAATGTTTGAGGATAAACCTCAAAGAGTGAACAAAGGAACACAAGGACATCGATATCATGAAGTGAAGGGCTGAATGTGATGTTTTAGTAAAGAAGCATAGCATGAGAACCATAGCTGAAGAGTGTTCACGAACAATAATTAGAGTTTCTGTTTGTTCAGTTTTGAAGAGACTATCTAGGACATGCTGATAAAGGTAAAGGTTGAATCAGAGACTGACACAGAAGAGCATGTTCTGGCTCATCAAGTCTAATCCCCTACTAATAGATGCAACAGTATCACCTAATCCTGTTACATGGGTATGACAAATGTGATCTTTAAACCAGAGCTCAATTTTGCAATTGAATTGGAAAAATTAGTTGAGAAAGTATGCAGAGTCTTGGAAAAGTAGAGGAAGTATGCAGAGTCTATAGACTTTCTTGACATGTTCTCAGCAACGTGTCAGTAGAAGAGAAAGTATATGCATGTGAGTTAAGACTTCTTTAGTGGACAGATAATGGAAGCTAAAAATTGAAAGAATCATGCTAAGAGTTGTTGAAAATGGCGGTAGGGGCTGGAGAGGAAAGGAAAGCACACCCCAGTGTGCTTTCTAGATGCACATTATACATTGTGGAATCTACTGTTCATGTGAAACATTTAGTATTCCCATATAATTTTCTGTAGATATCCATTTAGTTTTCTTAATTACTATAAGCATGTTAGTGAACCTAATGTTTTGGGGAAGGGCAAGGGAATCTTGGTGACATAGCTTTCTTTTTGACTTAACACTGTTATAGTAAATGCTGCTATTCTTAAGAACTTGGAGATCCTACCTGGAGTACTGCATCCAACTCTGGAGCCGTCAGCATAGGAAAGGTATGCACCTGTTTGAGTCAGTCCAGAAGATGGCCACAGAAATGATCAGAGGGTTGGAATACCTCTCCTGTGGAAAGGCTGAGAAGTAGGGGTTGTTCAACCTAGAGAAGATAAGGCTCCAGGGAGACTTTATTGTGGACTTTCTATACTTAAAGGAGGCTTTTAAGATGGGGACAGAGTTTTTATCAGGGCTTGTAGTGATTGGACAAGGAGTCATGGTTTTAAACTAAAAGGAGGAAAATTTAGAATAGACATAAGGAAGAAATTTTTTACAACGTGGATGGTGAAACACTGCACAGATTGCCCAGAGTGGTGGTAGATGCCCTATCCCTAGGAACATTCAAGGTCAGGTTGGTCTCTGAGCAAACTGGTCTAGTTCTGCTCAATGCAGGGGGGGTTGGACTAGATGACCTTTAAAGGTCCCTTCTAACCCAAATTATTCTATGATTCTATGAAATCGTGCAATGCACTTCTGAAAGAGGATAGTAGATGAATTGCTGATATTAAGATTATCTCATAGTTGTTCATTCCATCTTGAGCACAGATTATTACAGAATATTGATCTGTTTTCCACATAGTATCTGAATTATGGATTCTAGAAGCGTGTTTTTCATTTTCTGATGTCAAGAAGGCATTGTTGAAAATCATCCTGAAAATATATGAATGAACTTCAAAGGAATGTTGATCGCTAGTCACTTGGAGGAGACTTCTGGAGGATTGTGTGGATTGGGTCAATTAATGTAATTCTTTAAAATTAATACATTATTTATGGTTTACAGGACATAATTAATAAAAGACCTGACCTCTGAATTGTAATCCATGCACAATTGTTTCATTGAAGTCTGTTCACAAGCAAATCCATTGATATGATCTGTTTCCTCTTCAGCCTCCAGTTGTTTGAAATATATTTAAAACTGTTAGTTATTAATCTTGGCATAAGCATGGACCATTAGTGCTGCAAAATTCTGAAAACAAGTAACAAAACAAGCATTGTTTAGTAGAAATATGCATGGTTTTGCTGTATGAAGCCATCTCGGTAAACAGTTTTGCTAATTCTCTCTACTGTAGGAGTAAGGAAATAGAAGGATTTTATAATGAGTAAGTTGAAAGCCAGTTGGTAAATAATTTATTTTTCTGCCATGTTGCTTTATTTCTCTTACACCATTACTGAATACTTACATCTTAAAAAAAAAACCACAACAGCATGAGGCATCAGACTGCAATCAGGGTAGAAAACAGTGTAAAATGTACATTCTTGCTTTGCATAATAATCTGTTCTTTTTCAGTAGAAGTTTCCTCTAAGGAACTTGGTTTTTTAAGGTCAGTGTGAACTTTACATCTGAAAACAGTATGTTGTAACCCTGACCCCAAAAAGCAAGTAACTTCAAAATTATTTTATTCATTTAGCAACACAAAAGAAACAACTGTGTTTGCTTGCAGGTAATGATTCATATCTATACCCAGACTCTAGAGCAGTGTCTGCAATGATTGTTTATTTCTATGCCTGTTTGTCTTGAAAACACAACTTATGATCTCCTGAGAAAAATGCATGTCCTGAGATGAAAGAGAATCCACATTTGCTTTTGTACTTAACAAGTTTTCTCTTGGGCAGGTTGTGAGTTCCCTTTATTTTGCCTCATGTATACAGTGTAGCTGATGGCCATGTCACATCTTCTAGATGCTGAGTAGCTGTGAAAGAACTACAAATTGGAGCCTATCTGGTAGAATGAATTCCTAGCAACTTTAAGGCCGAATTCTGCAATAATTTCACAGGATTGAACTCCAAATTATCTGTGAATTATCAATTTGACATGCAAATAAATATCTTTGGTGTAGGCAAAATACAGCTTGTTTATTTAATTTAGAGAGAGGTTGTGTGTGTACTAGGTGTTCCAAAACTGAAATATACTCTTCAAGCTTTCTCAGGTACATGGTTTGTAATTAGCACTGTAGACAGTGAACACCTGTACAGAGAATTTTGCAGCACGATATACATTTTGAAGCTTATGTGCAACAAAAATACAACATTAATTTAGTCACAGAAGCTACCAGTGTCAAGGATATAGACATTAAAGTGACCTTAGTGCTCTTCTGAGAAATATCTTCCAGTGATTGTAGGCAGTGCTGCCAAACAGATATCTTACGGGCAAGCTAAAGATGTGGGACTAGAAATGTACTCCTAGAATTGCGAAAGGGATTTTATCTCTGTGTACTTTTCCATGACTGTGAGTGGCTAAAATGGCATTTGCATCCTGGTGTAGTAGTATCTTTTTGAGTGAAAGCTCTGTGAAATGCTCATACCTGCTAAAATGAGTAGAAAGTTCTTTACAGTTGCAAGCCAAAGGTAGAAGTCATAAGCAGGCACTGATTCTGTCTCTGTATTTCTGATGCTTCAGTTATTTACTGAAGCTTAATAAGGCCTGAGACGGTAAAAAAGATGAGGAACATTGGAAGTGGATCGTATTTTGTGTGGATAGACTGTTCGGAGATGCTCCAGTTGTATGCAAATGTTCATTTTCCAAGTGTTAAGACCTCTTTAAAAAGAGAATATTTTTCATGAAAGAAACAAAAAAACCTTATACAGGCAGCAGTGTCTTACTGCAAAATGTCAGCCTTGGAGACACTAAAGCTTTTCAGAGAAATAGTTGAAAATGTATCAGTAGAGGAAGTTGTCCCAAAAGCTTATTCTTGCAACTAGATGATGACTTTTTAAAAGACATTTATGAAACTGTAATGAGAAGAACAGCAGTCTCATTGGTTAAATTGTGGCTGGTATTATTAAATATTAACAGCGCCATTCAGGCAACTGTAGAATAAACTCTCCTGCAAGGTTCATCTGAACATCAGGTACAGAGAGTTGGGAATTTGATCTCTTTTCTTATTGTATCTGCACTGGCTGAAACAATGAGAGTCTCCAGTTCATTCCTTAGCAACTGCAGTGCCCTCTGGCCAGCTCAACTGCTTCTGAGCATTTCCTAACCTGTCTCAGCCCAGATGACACCAGTTAGGAGAGATTTTCTATTTCAACAACTCCAGCTTGCTTTATTCATTTTTACTGACCCAGATGCACACATGCATCTCAGCTTGCCAGTAGCCCTTGCCAGGACAGTAACTTTCTCAGTTAGCACAGCTCTTGCTGGAAAAAGAAGTCTGCCCATAGTTCAGGGATCCTTGTTACCAAGTGTGCAAGCCTCAGACTCCCCAATTCTTTATCTGAGAGATGCTGCTCAGAGATATCAGAGGGAGCATGGATATTCCAAACCTTTATTATTTTTGTGAACTAACCTACTTTTCATAATGTTCTAAGGCAAACTGAAGAAGGCTGTACTAAATGTAATAAAATGTGACCTTAAAATTGTGTCATGAAACTTCTCAGGTCTTGAGACAGATGCTTTCCTTTCTAGGTATCTACAGCTTCCATTTGATGTGATGGCAGAATTGTGAGATATCAGAGCTTAAATTCGTCACTTGCTCAAGGCTGTCTTGAGTGTAAGAAGGAGGAAGGTTTTTCCAATTTAAGTTGTTTTAATTAAAATGTGCATTATTTTCCTGTTGGACACTGCTTGGGGGCTTGGAGTGTTACTAATAATACAAGTAGGCATATCTGTGGGCATAGTTCAGGAAAGGTCATAATAAGCCGATCATACAGTCAGTTTATCAAGTTTATCTGTAATGTAAAACTTACTCATAGAGGGATGATCTCTGTAACTGTATGCATCAGATAACACACCTACACACCACTTAAATATGTTAGCACCATCTGAATTCTTAGTGATTTTTTGTAAGTATGAGTAAGTGTTTCAGTGACTCACATGTAAAAGATTTGGGGGAACCAAGCAGCTCAGCTGGGGGAGAACTGAGTAGGAGGCGGCCTGATTGCCATGGGGACAGAACGAGAACAGATGTGGCAATCAAGGCAGAGTGGTACTGAACTCTGCTACAGCTCGCCAGCAGTATCAATATATTGGTTTAAGGCATTTATGGGACATATTAAAGCAAGTAATTACTTGCCTTGTCAAAACACTTTAATTTTTATCTGCTGTTCCCTGCTTAGGTATTACCTTCCTTTATACTGATTTATGATTTTTAGCTGCAGAATTCCTTTCTCTAACCGAAAACATTTTATGGATTTGCTGTACTGTGGCTTGGTACTCTGTTATTCTGGACTTCAGATCTAATGCAAAGTCCACAAGAGGTATTTTCTAATCTTTCTGGAGAAATTTGTCTCCCCAAGGGTCACATTTTTCTAACAAGCTGTAATGTTTTCTTTTGAAAAATGTTTTCCAATTTGAAATAAATGTTTCAGATTACAGTGTATTACAGAGGGTACAGCTACTATGGAAAAATGGAGGTTTAGATCTGGAGTTCATTTTTCTAATGATTTCTTTTTTAATATGGGGGTTTTTTTGTTGTTGTTTTTTGGTGTTTTTTTTTTTTTTGTTTGTTTGTTTTAATTTGCGAGTTTAAATCTTTGTCATTTTCAAGCAATCCAGGTTTCTGGAACATCTTAGCATTTGAGACCATGGATGTTTTTAAAATTGGTCAGTTTCGGAACAGATTCAAAGCGTCAAGCAATTCCATTAAAAGCCTCTAAGAGGTCATCTCTTCAAAGAATTCGATTCTAAAGTTTCCCTGGATACCGTATTTGTTGTAAAGCAGTGGCTTGTTACAAAGTCTAAGAAGTGGAAGTTTAGTCTTAGTATTTTGTTTCATATTCCATCAAAAATACAGCCAGCTACTACCGAATTACGACATTTGCAGCAATACTGTATGTCATCGTTAGGAGAGACTGTCCTCAGTCTGCTTCCCAGATTTTTACAGTGACTAAGGAGATAGGCTCGTAGGTATCAGAAGGGCCCAGAACATAATGGTTGTTAATCCTGTTGTACAAATAAGATCTGACGAGTTTGAAAGTACTATGACGTGTTTATGTGTTGGAAAAAATATCACCTTGATTACTTATTTAGGTGCAAATAGTACCATTTAGCATGTGTTTTTTATATTAAGATCTGAAATGGTGCAAAATTAATTAAAATAAGCTGGAGGGTTCTAATTTTCCCAAGGAATTCTATGACTCTCTTTAACTGGCATGTGTTAACTGCTGTTTCTTAAAACAGATCATAGCATGTGTGATGTTCATGCAGTGCCACACCCCAGGGGTGCTGTAAGGCATAAACCAAAAAGGTTACTTTAAAGGAATACAGCAGTAATGAGAAGTACTGTATTATTGTAGGGCTTATCTGTGTGACGAATACAAAAATATTTTCCCTCCTCATTTGCTAGACAGAAGTTAGACTATTTAAATAGAGAAGAATAAAATAACCTTCCAAGAAAACTCAGAAGGATATATGTGTTGTCAAAAGTTTCCTAGTTGTCATTAGCCAAGGGAGTAATCATAGCAGTATGAAAGAGAGCTCTACTGAGCTGTGAGTCAGGGATGCACTAGCCTCCAGATTGCTGGAAGGGACTAAGCATTTGAGGTTTTTATCAGTCTCATCTTTTGTGAATTTGCTTACACCTATCTATCTGTTTCTCAGCCTGTGGCTGTTTGACAAATTTGAAGATTCTTCTCCTAGCTTCTTTTTATCACCAGATCCTGGGAACTGCTGATAGTGAGGGTCAGAAGGTTAGTACTTTGTGCTTAGCCTAGAGAAAGCTGTTTTCTCTTGTGCTTGCAGAGCCCCCCAAGGGACAAGGGTTTTAGTGCAGAGCTACAAATTTCACTGTATGATACTTCACGGTCTGCATTTACTTTTGTTCACTACTTTACAATACAATTAAAGAAATGGGGTAAGATGGTACACACAGATCTAGTAGTGTTCCAGCTAACATGCTGAGACCTTCTGTCAATGCTGGAAAACACAACTTCTAGTTCTGCTGGTGTAATGTTCATGCATTTAATTCTAAACAGTAATTGAGTAAAAGACAGGTACTCCAGTTAATGTTGACTTGAACCCAAATTAACCTTTTCCTAGCTGAGTCCAGGAGAATTGGCTACAGCATGCTCGATGGCCTTTATGATTTTTGCATTACTGTAGCATAGAAACAGAAGGAAGATTTTCCCTGCTCTCTTTAGCGTATGGTGGTCTTCTGAGGGCTGAGGAAAAGAAACCCAAGTCTCCTATTCCGAGAGTATGGGCTTTTATTACATTACTACCACAAAAGGTAGTAACTGCTCAGTAATGCCTTCTGGCAGTCCAGAATGAGTACCTGAGTAAGATTATGGCAGTTCTGGACAGTACACTTGCAAATCTGTTCCTTTTGCCCCTAAGTTTTAACTTTTATTTGCCTCCCATTTCTGGAGCTGAAGTATGTGGTCTGAACCTCACCTCATATCACTGAACAGCACTACAAAATTGTGAGTACCTTTTCTCCTCGTGGAACATATTCAGGTCTTATTGCTATATTTTAAATATTATTTAACAGAATAAAAAAACGTTAGACTACAAAGAAACCTCAGACTACACTGTGGAAACGAACCCAAGTTTTGAGGATATATTTTGTTTATGATTTATCTATGATTCAAAACATTCTCTATCACATGTTTTTGATTTCAGTTCTTGCTGATCTTTTTAAGTGTATGGGCACTATTTGTGCCATATGGTTATATGCGGTGGTGCAATCTTGCTGCCTCATCCTTAAACAAAATAACCTATTGAACCAATACCAAGCAAATACATAAAACATAATTGCTAAACTGGAAAGGAAAGGATGGAATAATTTATTGTTTAGAATCCTTATTAGCCAATTTAACTGGTCTAAATTCTGCTTCAATTTACAACAGTTTGGGCCTTTTCCTGTAGAGTTACTTCATGTTTCTGCCAATAAAACCGAAATCATTCTCTGTTTAGAGCTTTTAAGGAAAGTTTTACCAGCAGTAAAACTCCAGATCATGTAAGCAGTCATGGGTTTAGAAAATTTTCTTTATTTGAAAATATTTGAAATATCTTTATTCTGTGTACATCTACAGAACTTATTAATAGGTGGAAAGACAGTGTTGAACACATACTTCCAGCAAAATGAAAGATTGTAAAGCATTTACAGCTTATAATATTTGCCCCTCGCAAATTTATTCTTAGTTGCAGTTATAATCTATATTAACCTGTCTTAACTGCGTTAACATTGCATTGAGTTCACCTTTGTTGATATTGGAGAGTAAACACGAGAGATTAGTTCCAGATGCTTTGACCAGGAAGGGAAGAGCTTCAGTGGCAGTTTATACTTCATTAGGTACCAAAGAATCTCCATGGAAGCAACTCCCATAGGGGATGAATTTTCTAGCATCTGTTTCAAGATACTTTACCTTCTTTGGATTTACTACAGAGAGGACGTGCAGGAGTCCCAGCACACAAAAAATTAGTGCATGTGTGAACAGATAATTGTAAACAATTCAATTTATTAAGTTTAATAACTTACTGTTGCCCTGAGAGGTAGCTGAATGCTCTGCCTTGCCTTTGCAGCAGGGAAGAAACATACACAGGTGTTACCACAGGTCGGCTGATAAGGAGTACCTTGCTGTCAGTAAGTTTGCTGTTTGTCTTTCTCTGTCCAAAGCCAACTTCCTCATTGTAGAACTCTGGCCTTCCCTGGAACTGGATAGACTAGCCTGAATTAGAAGCACTTTCAAACCTGTGTGATGGAGCTTTTAGTTAAGGAATAACAACAAGTAAGAAAAAGATTGAAAACTTAAAGATATCTTCAAATTATGTTGTAGTTCTAACCATAGAGAAGTAAAGTATGTCTTACACTGCAGTAACAAGAGCTCTAATAGATATACCTACACCAGTTTAAAATTTACTGTAGCAGGTTATCCTGGCAATAGCAGTAAGGCAGACCTCAGCGCAGCAGTCAGTGGTGAGGTTACCAAGCAGCTCAGGAAGGCAGTTTTAAAGCTAACAGAGATTCAGAAAACCATCAGTCCTTCAGTGCAAAGGTACCTTTACTTTCCCTGTGGGATAGGTGAAGTTCTGACAGTGGGTATATGATGTGTTTTATTTCCAGTTGGTTCAGCACTGTTGGCTTGTTTGCAAGGTATTCAAAGCACCTCTTACAAATGTATCAGTGACCTGGCACTGGATTATTTTAAATATGGGTGTGCCCTGAAGGTTGCAGTCTGCCCTTTGGTATACATTTGATTCTGGGAAGGGAAGGCATGCTTTCCAGACTTCACTGGGAAGCGATTCATGTCATTCTCATTCCTTTGCACAAGTCTGCAGCTTAACAGTACTTAACTAGTTGTCTGCTGAATGTTGCTACTTAATCCTGGGGAGTCCCGGTTGCCTGCCATCGAAATCACGATGGTGCTTGTTCTGACCTACACTCTTGAGGTTCTTTGTTCTTAGCTGTTGCTCTTTAGAGAAAAAACGCAAAATGGTGTCAGTTCAAGTGCACGTTGCTTGTAAGTACAGCATCTTATGTATTACCACTCCACCAATGTTCTTATTACTGCTGCTGCTAAACTAATTTCATAGCCTATACTTTATATATCTATTTGACTTTACCTAGAAGTCAGAATACATTAACAGGTGATATAGTTGCCATACGGACAATTACTCTGACCCAACATACTCATATATTGAGTACTTCTCAGGAGGCAGGCTGCAAAGCAATTTAGTTTCGTACCAGGGTGTCAGCATCCAAACTGGAACATCAAAATTTTTATTTTAATTACTTATATTCATGACTGAGATGGTAAAGCAGGGTTGTAGAATCATAGAATGGTTTGGGTTGGAAGGCACATAAAAGATCATATAGTTCCAACCCCCCTGCTATGGGCAGGGACACCTTAAGCCATCCAACCTGGTCATGTAGCAAAAGATATCATAACTATTGAACAGTATATAATTTCAAAGCAGAAGTCTTTATAATTGCAGGTACATCTATCTGAACTCTGCCAAGACCTGCAGTTAATTCTTGTAATGCTATTTTTTAAGTGCAGAAGGCTTGGTTAAATTATGAATGAGTTTGCTGCATCTAAGACACATAGAAGTAATAATCTTCTATTTTGAAGTGAGAGATATTGCTTCTGTGGTTTCATTTTTGAAAGATATTACCTTGAAAGTAATCTCTTGCCATATCTGCTCTGTTTTCATCTGAGCATTATCTTTTTCCTTCACTGAAAAATGTACCTGTAGTGTGTGTTAATTTGTATGCCAGAGTGTACACTGCTGCTTGGGTTTTCTGTCATTTTCACTTACTGTTGCAGCAGTGTATGGTAGCCATTTCTCTGAAAATACATATCCATTTCATAACTCAGTTGTGTCCATGTGATGGTTCAAAGTCTCAGCTTTTCTTTACTGTATGAAGTACCAAGAATTATGTTAAAATCCTTAGCATTCATTAACATGGTAAATGTCTTCTCCCCTTTGGCTTTAATGTCATCCACCTTGTTCCCTCAGTGCCATTCGAAATGTAGCTGTTCGGATCACCTTTAAAGTTACTGTAAGGGTAGCAACTACTCAGTTGCTATCCTTCCTCCAGTATCAAATATAAATTATTGTTTAATTGAGGTTTGTTGAGACTCCATTCTTCATGATCATGAACACCACACCATGAAAGACAATTATTTTCATTGTTCAGTGGGTAAACCCTATAGGTAAATTTATATTTCTGCTCCAGGAAGGTTAGAGTTTAGAGCCCTATTAATCATCCAGTGTAATGTTTTTGTAGAAAATCTGCGAAAACTGGTTTCTATTATTTTACTTCTTTTTTTTTGTGACACAAGTTGGAAGAAATATTCGAGTGGTTGTATCTTTTGAAATCTCTCCTCAATTATATTTCACCTAGGTTAAAATGGATCCTGTGAGTAAACATGCAAGCAAATTATCCTGGAGTGGTACCAAAGAGAATTGAGTTAAATGTTTGTGTGAGGCAGAGCCTGAGTGCATAGTTCAGGATGTTGCTTCTTATGTGCCTGTGGTAAATGCAATTGAAAGTAACCTCTTTCTGAGTGCTTTGTGATGTTTTTAGGAAGAAAATATTGATCTCGTCTCTTAAGCTGGGATTTATGTCATCTAACTTCAGATTTCTCACAGATGTGTAGGTGTAAGTTATTTGCTGTAGATTTCCGATATGGTGAAGTAGGTGATTTATGTGATCTATCTTGCATTCTCCATTGATTATGAAGGGAGCCTAGGATGCATAGATTTATATGTCTTAACTTTCAGATATCTAAATTAGGAACAGAGTAATCCTGCCTTTAATGAAGCTGTTTCAAAGTCGTGGGTCACCCTGTGTGAATAGAAGCAGCAAAGATCATGTGCAGTTAATGACAGTCTTAATGGAGAATAAAAAGGTAAGGCCAGAATGAATGTGGAGGTTGAACTCTGCTCTGCTTTAGCGGACATGTTGCACCAAACCTCTTGGTGAAATTGTGTTGTCTGCTGCTTTTCAAACTGCCAATTGTGGATAGAAGTCAGAAACCTTACATGCAGTAATCCTCTCCTAACCATTTCACTTAGCCATAAGGGAAGCCTTAGAGTTGCTCTATATTCAACAACTGAGGTTCTAAGGGGCAACTGAAAGTGACATTCTGTCAGTCGCTTCTTTTTGGTCAAAACCTTCCTGGAAAACTCAGTTATAGGAGAAGGGATGATGATGTGAAGCGAGAGAGCTGCCCTTACAGGAATCCTCAGGTTGACACACCTGCTGATACATGGATAGAAAGCAAAGTAGAAGAGGCCTGATGATCACATCCTTCTTTGTTAAGAGTTTCCACAATGAATTTTGAGAGAAAAAGGCAATTGTGCTTTTTTCAAAGAAATTCCACACGAACTCTGCAGACTATAGTAACTAGATGTGTGATAATGACTTGGTGTCTGTGTTTCATAATTTAGTTATGCATTCAATTTGTCATGTCAGAGCTACTTTTTTGCCCTGATTAAAGAATCTTTGTTTCCCTGAGCTCAGTATTAATGTAGCCCAGATTCTACTTCTTTAGAAGAGTAACAGATGTTCACACTTTGGTGCAATTTTCAGATGAGCAGTGCTGTATATAATAAATTTTCCTGAGACCACCCAACTCATTTCACTTATAACTTGAACTATGTCCAAGTGCTGATCTCAGGAGATGTAAAAGAGATGTAATAATCCTGTGCCCCACCCAGTTAAAAAGACATTACTTAGTATAGATGGAATTTAAATATCTATATTTCCAATCAACATAGAAAGGAAAAGTTTTATCTTGCATGTCATGAAAAAGGGAGGTAGAAATAGGAACATTCTTGCTTTCATTCATCAAGTATTCATCAGATCCGAAGATGTATATTGACAAGGCCTGAATGAAATAAAATTATAATACAAATGAACAGGTGAAAAAGTGTAACAGCAAGTTAAAACAATTGAGATTTATCCTGGAAAATGCAGATTTATTAAACACAGGGAAAAAAAACTATTAAATATAGCTTGGAATGCGGCGTAGGGATGCAGCACAATGCATCATGTCTTCTTAGAAACAGCTGCAATAACTTTTGTGCTGCATTAACCAAAACATACTGTGATTTTGGTATGTCTTTATCTGGGACATTATATTTAGTGTCAAGCATTTAAGCACAAAAATTGTATTGATAGGGTTTAGGGATTAGATAGGGTTAGAAAACAAGTACTGAAGAACTTTGGGTGATAGAAAGTGAACTTAAAAGGAGACCCAATCATATAAATTTTGGCAAGGTACAGGACAACACCTAAAGTGAACAAAGAAGCTCTGAATGACTTGAGACCATGAAGATGAAACAGACAGTTCTGAACTGACAGGAACTGGTACTGCATGAAATAAATTTTTTTCTTTCCTAACATTTATCATACTTTATACTTAACATTTAGTGCAGTGTTATCTTGAGCTTTATAAACTGAGAACTCAGAAAAAAAGCATTGAGAGGTTCCTATGGCAACCACAGCATGCACATTATCTGTATGAACCATATGGTTACGGTAATGTGACATTGTGGTACTGAGTCTTGCTGTTTGCAGGTACGTATTTTACAATATGAGTTAATTCATGAAAGAAGAGATAGATAAAAACGTCATTAAAACCAATTATCTGATTCCTCCCCCCCCCCCCCCCCCCAAGAGAATTGCTCTACTGCATGATGCAAATTATTTCTTTAAATTTCTTGAAAGCACCTTGCCAGGAAGGCTCTGAGCTGCATTTTTCTGTGCAGTTTTTAGGCACAGTGAATACTCAGCCCTGTCCTTTGACAGCAATCATTCCCCAGTCAGAACACAAGGACTTTCATAATTGTGAGCAGTGGTGTCACAACAGCCAACGTGTGAATGCGCGATTGACAGGATGCTGTGATCCCCCAGCATTCAATGGCTTTTGTGTTTGCTTAACTGCTTGCCAGCAATGAAGATGCTATTTCAGCATCTTCCTTTCAGCTGGAGCCAGAAATACCAAATGCAAAGGAAACAGTGCTGCTGTGAAGACTCCTGAAAGAGATTTTTTTTTTTAGTTGAAAATAAATTCATTAATCATTACATCTCACTGTTACGGGCTTTTTCCCCCCTCTTTTTCAGCTAGTAACTCAGGGCAAACTGCCTCTTCAGTAATTCTTGTGTGTTTGTTGTTAATGAAATTCCAGACTTTCTTATTTGGAAATGAAAAAATATTTTGTCAGTGCCTTGGTTACACATGCTGTGGTAGACGTTAGAAACTATCTGCTTTTTATAGTTTTATAACAGTCTTGACGTGAACATGTCCCTGACTTTTCAAGAGTGACCCATCTTGCTCTACAGCAAAAGGCTTATGCTTTTAAGTCTGAACTTAAAATCCTCTCTGTCTCCACTTTTTATTTGGTTTCAAAATAATTTTCTGAGGATGTCTGTTGGTTGCTTTGGTTTTTGTTTGTTGTTTGGGATTTTTTTAAATGTTTTTAATTACAAAAATAAGAGAAATGTTGAGACTTATATTAGAAAACATATAGGAGGTAACCTTCATTCCTGCTGTAGCTGTTTCCAGGAAACAAACCAGAGCAACATGAAAAGGACCTGAAGCTCCTAGATCCGGTGCAGAAAAGGTGAAGGCAGCTCTAAAAACTGTCTGTTAAGGCAATGATGACTAAGGACCTCTTATAAAGCTGTGGTGTGAGAGTTTATGGGGGAGTAGAGTCTGAAAGGGGAGCCTTTTGGTAGGTCTGCAGTATGCAAACCTGGAGAAATTGTCATCAGGGCAATTCTGCAACCCTTACTTACAGGTACACAGGAAGACTGTATTAATTTAGACAATCCATTCCCATGGGGACCATGAATAGTTCCTGGGGTTGTCAGATTGCTTATGCATGATCTGACACCTCTGCATAGCTGCAAATGTGCCGTGGAAGTCCCTGCACTTCTGCCGCATGGGCTGTGAGCATGGGCAGATGCAATTCCCATCTGCATGGGAATGCAGGTGTAACTGTGCCACATGGCAGGCATATGTGTGCCTCCTCTGCTGGTGGTACTTTGGTGCTTTCTGAGGGGAAGAGGAGCTAAAAACCCCTTAGCCCAGTGTATCCTCACCTACTTTGTAAGTCCTGCTGTCCTGTTATCTACTTCAGGAAAAATATTTGACTTCAGAGCACTGGGTTTATGAAGTAAAAAAGTATTCAAGTATTGCATTTTTGCCAGTTGTTTGTAATGATAAAGCTTCCTGATGTTACTAGTAAACTACAGTGTCATGTTGTGGTACTGAAGCTATTATGAAAATTGGACTAATGCTGTCTTCCTATGAGTACGGAGATTAGATTAGCACATGCACTAATTTGGCAAAACCCCCACATTAACTAACTTAAGTTTTCTCTTGCTTTCTCTGGAAAGCGTGTACAGCCTGGCCAGGACTATATTTTTTTACTTGTTACCTTCCTTAAGGCCTCTTTTTTCTTCCCTTGAAAGTAGGGCTTCTTTATGTCTCTCTTATATGATCTTAAGTTTGCATGCTGTTGATAATGAATTCAAACTTAGAGCAGGTTGAGAATTTTCTAGCAGAATGAATTTCAACTGGAAATGTCTGTAAAAACATAAAAAAAAAATCTACTGTTTTTGTGGAAAAAAAACCCCGTTTCTAATACAAAAATCAAAGCATACCGTTCTGTTGGGTTTATTTTGACCTGATCAGCAGTGTTTTATTTTATGAAATAGACCTCAATGATTTTATCTGTGGGTCAGCTGAAAAAGCAAAGCCCAAAACTCTTGAAATGGTATGGCACACTGAAACTATTCCTGATAACAAGGGATGATGTTTACAAAATGTTTTTCCCCAAAAAAAGTATGGAGTGAATTCCTTCAAAAATAGCTGAGCTCTCTGTGGGAGCAACAAATGTAAGCACATTTTGCCTGTGTTTCTAAAGACTGTTCCAGAAAAAGAATGTGCTTACAGGTGTTTGGTTGAGTGTTGAAACGCTCCTATCCCCCTTTTGTGAAAGGAACGAGCATCACCCCAGGGAAGTTGTGAATGCTCCATCGCTGGTGGTGTTCAAGGCTGGGTTGGACAGAGCCTTGGGTGACATGGTTTAGTGGGAGGTGTCCCTGCCCATGGCAGGGGGGTTGGAACTAGATGGTGTTAAGGTCCTTTCCGACCCTAACTATTCTATGATTCTATGTTACTCAATACTTGTCATACTAAGAAATAGCAAGCAAGGGAACATGATTTATTTTAAAAAGAAAGATGCACCTTTTTCTAGTTCAGTAAAGCCTGGAGCTTGATGTCAGTTTAAGGACAACCAGGAGATGAGAGAAGCCACAGGAACAAGTGAGAGTGTGGTTTTGTCATGCGCCAGTACAAATGAGCATGAGAAAATATTGGTAACCAAGACTTCTAAAGATCTAAAACAAGTTAATGTGTTAATACTTTTATTTTACAGTGTTATACTCAAAGTTTGATCTTTCTGTTTTTCAGAATGATCAGTCTATGCAAGATATGCAGATAATGGGAGGAGATGATCTTTCAAAGCTGACTGGGAAGGTTTGTTAATTTTATATTTAAGAAAGAAAATACATTCACTAAAAACACTTGAGAAAAGCTGTGTACTTTTGCACATGTCAGATACTAATGCTGGAATCAAGCACATTTATTAATCTCTATTAAATTGCTGTAATATGATTGTTTTCAGATTGTAGACGCCTAGAATGTCAGAATGCAGCCCCTCCACGATAGTGCAGGGATTTCCCAATGGTTGTACATGTACCACCAGTGAGATTGTGGGAATAAATTTGTGCCGGAATGCTTCCCCTGAGCTTATGTTTAAAAGCCTTGTTTTTTCTCCCTTCAGTGGGTACTTGCAGCAAACTGTATGTTGAGTATCGCTGTTGAATTCAGCATATGAGGATAATAGTAACACAGTTTTCCCTACTGTATGAAATTCAGTTATGAAACCTTTCACTCAGAACAGCAGTTGGGATTTTTTTCTCATTTCAACAGCAGGCTGGCTGTATGACTGGATTTGCTTTGTATTATGCTTGAACATTGTGGTATTGTGAGTGGTTTGAGTCCGTGAAGAGGCTATTTCCATCCAACCATGATAATAGAAAGCAGTACTGTGAAGAGGAAAGAAGGCTAATTTCATTAGGCAAATGGTTTATGTGGAAAATGGTCAGAAATGGATTTTTACTTTTGCATTAAGGCAGCATGATACTTATCTTGTTATTTGTACTGTACGTGCAGTTACTCCTTTATTAGGTGGCACCAAATAATACCAGTTTCTTCAAAATGCTCAAATGTAGCACCAGCAAACTCATCTGTCTTGTTGTACTATAGCACACAAGGAAAAGATGGAAATGGTTCACTTTTTTTCATAAATATTAAATAGGTTTTGATGCAACTAGAACTTAAATGAAAAAAGTGCTATTATACTTAGAATATTTTAGTGATATGTATGTCCTCAATTTGCAATTCTAAATACTCCTGCTGGGTATTTGTTTCCAAGTGATCACTAAAGGATTAATCGTGTTCTTGGAAAATATTAATTCATTTGCTAGTGATATTCAAACACTGGAACTACCTGTTTTTCTATGACAATTTTGCGTATGTTTCTGTACTTCACAGGCAGAACCGTCAGCACACCTATTCATTTTACCTAACATTTCTCTTTCCCAGATAATCCAAACACTTCCTAAGCTTCCAGGCCCAGCTCCCTCCCCCATCTTTATATCCCAAATTTTCTTGATGAATGGTTTCAGTTACTAATATGTTTTCCAGGTGTAGTCTTTCTAGTATAATTTGAATTCACTGGGGATAAACATTATTTCCTTTCACAGGACTTCTGTGTATTTGTGTGTGCTCATGTGTTTATAGGAGAGAAGGAAAATTTCACCCCAATTAGTTCTGTTCTTTCCAAAAATGAAGTAAATTGCTTTCTTTTACTGAAAATGACTTTATCTCATTGGCGCAGCCCTCCTGTTCCCAGGTATGGAACAGGACATAAAATTTGGCCATTGGGAGGCTAGGAGATACTTGGAAGAAGACTTAACAGCAATATATTTCAAGATTGCTGGGTAAGGAAGCTGGGATCTTGAGTAGGTGCAAAAGGACTGGTTTGGGTACGAAGGTAGTTGCTGAAGAGGAAGGGAACCCAGTGCTAGAAGCTGACTGTGGAGAGGGTAAGCAGAACAGGAAGGGAGGGCTGGGACTGCCAGAGGAGCAGACCTGCAGAAAGGGCATATTGGGTGGTTGTTTGAATGTGGGGTTGTGTGTGACACAGCTGATGTATGAAAAATTAAGTAGCATTTTCACTATAACACGTGAGAATGGGGTTTCCTTAAGACTTATTTTACTGCTTGAAAAGCTGGGCCACAAAGCTTGAGCTCAAATCTTCATACTTTACATGTCTAAAGTTGGATATATGAAGGAGTGGCCTTATGTCCACAGATGCCAACTCCTCCATCTGTTGTTGACTTAAGCAATTAGTGCAAGTATTCAGCACATTTTACTAATCAGCCATTTGCAGACTGATTCAGAGCCTCCTACAGTCAATGTAAATCTTTCCTTGAAATGTTTTTAGTACCTTAGTTTAGCTGCTGCCTTATAAAACTGCTAGCTTTAGTAACCATTCAGAGTCACTGAGTGAACTAGTGGAAGATTTAATGATAGAATTCAACTTCCCTGCTTGTAAGTGAGCTAGATGCTTCTTCTGCCTGCTTGGAATACTTACTAAGAAAAGATTATACTTAGATTGAAAAATTAATATGCCAGGTTAAGTCCCATTAACATAATGATTACGGAAGGTGTTTCCAGAAGTGCCAGTGCGAGTTTGGAATGTAACTTCCATTAAGTTTCTGTAAAGTTCAAAAGCATCAATAACATAAACAGTTTTGAAACCTGCAGAAAAAAGATTCTGAGCTTTCGATCTTAAAGTGCTCTTCATTAAGTAAGAATCTCTGGAACCTTGGCTAGCCTATAATCTTAGCAAACAACTAAATAGTTTCTGTGTGCTATTTATTACTGGGAAAAAAAAAAAGATTACCGGGTATATTCATGAATATGCTGATCTAGAACAATTTTTTTTCTGAAGAAGCTTAAATAAAGCAAAAAAAATTAAAAGCTAATTAAAAAGAGGCTGTTAAGGATAATAGCTCTTCAGACAGAAGAATATCTCCTCTGTACTTCTCTACAATATGCTTTTGTATGCAAAAATATTATAAGCCTGAGAAAGATGTGTAATGAGCCAAACCATGAAAAAAGAGAAATATTTCTGAGAGAGAGGAGAGTTGGCATACAGACCCCAACTGTTACCTGAAAAATATGATCTATTATATGAAATTCTTCTTTTGTGAAGGTCACAGAGGCAAGAATGAATCACGAATAAAGGTACTTGAAGAATGAGTCCTGATAATGGCTTGAGACTCTAATACTTTGTAACTATTCATTTCTATGAAGAAAAAATGTAATTTCAGAATCTCTCCTTTAATGATGTAAGTGGTGAACATAAAGTTTTTCAGTAGTTGATTTCATAGTTAAGTAGCTGCTTAGTTTTCAATTACTTTAAAGCTGAAATGCTCATTTGGGTTAAAATTATCATTAATATTTGTAAAGAGGAATAAATTTTGAAAATGGGGAGATAATTAATAACTGTCCAGAAAACTAAGGGCACTGTTTCAGAGTAAGTTGTCTACAGAAATTTATGTAGATGGGGTGAAAGAACAAATAATGTAGCCCTGTATGAATACTGTAATCACATTGTATAATACTTTAAAAATTCATAACATTTTGAAGTATTTGTGGCATATAAACAAAGTAAACTTTAAAACATCTAGAAACTTCAGGAGATTCAGCTGTACCAGAGCTATGAGTTATCACTGCCGTTTACCTCTTACACTTGTATTGGTATGTATTTTACCCCAAGAGCTTTGAAGCTGGTTAGGTAGTCCAGAGTTTCTACCTGCAGGAATCACTGTGTATATCATCCCTTATGTAATATGTCCTGTAACCTTTCAGAAAAGCTCCTGTACCACTTTGACTTGTCTTTTTGCAAATAAGACAGGTTGGACAAAATCATAAACTTAGTCTATATAATTTTGCGTTTAATTATTTATTACAGTTGTGTAATGTATTTGATGTCAAAATTAGATCCGTATATTTTTGGCATTATCACTATTTCTGCATAACATAGAATGTGGGCAAAATCTTTCTTATTTGTTAGGTTAATAAGAACTTCTAATTAAAACCAAGTAGTTATGTAGTTAGTATGGTAAAATTATGAAGCCAATGAATTTCTGATATTCCATCTGTCTGTAGTATGGATCAGTGATTATTATCTTCTCAATGAAGGACTATTCCCCTTGTTCATATTAAGTAAATCTCATTGGCACTCAGTGGTTTTAGCATTTTCAGAGAAGTGTAGCAGTAATCAGCATAGTATAGTAATCAGTAGTGATCAAGAAAGTGACTGTCTTACCTTCTCTCTGCGCTTCATTGAGTTAGACTGAACACTCCATCAGTACTCCACTAAAATGATTGATCAGCTCATATCAAAACCAGGTTTCACTCAGAGGAAGATATCCACTGTGCAGTACTCCTCACTTTCTTCTGGCAGGATTTGTGCTATAAAGTCTCTAAACTTTCCTTATATGTCTCACCTACATCAATTTATCCACTGTTTACCATTTTCTTACCCCACTTGTCATACAGGAAGATGTTCCAGGAACATAATGCCATCTCATGTTCTTTTCTTATGGTTAATTTCTTCTCTTTTTCAACCGAACCACTTTCTCTGCTTGTCCTAGGTTCTAACAACAGTGTTGAGGGCTGTTTCCCTAGCATTCTCCTAAATATGTTAGCATTTCAGTATTTAATATGGCAGCTGTGTAACATATATTATCCTCTAGTTCACCATTCCAAGTTTGTTTCTCAGAATTTAGTTCGTTTTATACTTACTATTTTTTCTCTGTCAGTATTCACTGCCTTGACTAATGATGTGATTTCTCTCCCTATATGCATTCCTCTGTGGAATAATACCCATAAATTTGCAGAAAAAACAATTCATTCACTTTTGAACATTATGTACATAAGAGACTATATGACAGTGGAGGGATACAAAATCCACTATATGCTTCTGCAATAGTCATGTTCTCCACTCATCTCTGCATCTTACTGTATTCCTATCAGACATGCAACCTTGCCTTTTTCATCTTTTCAAAGGTTAGTTTTATGTGTCTTGAAACATTCCACATCTTCAGTACCTCTGCTTAACTGCCATCTTTTATCACTTTTGTTGTTCTGCTTTTTTCTTAATTAGTTTTTATGCTGTCTACTATTCTGACAGTTGCCATCCTTAACTGCTTTTTTCACGGCAGAAGACTCTAGGTTTTTTTCTTCCCCAAAGTCAATCACCTTTCTTTGCACTTCTTTCTTAGGTAATCTGGTCTACTGCTTGCCATTATTTTCTTATTTTATTGTTGTTCTGAAGGAAGGAAAGTACAAAGAAAACTTCCCAGTCTTGCTATCCCATTTTTCACACGGGCTCTGCTCACTCACTGTCTACCTGCTTCTACATCATACGTGTTCATAATTCTATTGATTTCACCTCTGTCCAGAAAATCCTCTTCCAATTCCAGATGATCAGAAAATTACACTTTTCCCCTCAAATAAGAGGATGGAGACAGTGATCCATTCCTGCATTGCCTTTAGATAGATTATGGTAATTTGCTCTACTTCTGGTGCACAACAGAAGCATGATGTTAATATGGCTGTAAGCAGAGCATGTGTGTGTACAGCATTCAACACAATGCTCTCTACGAGCAAAGCATCAGTGAGAGCATATCATCATGCATCCATGTCCCTTACTCTGTTAACTCTTGGAGGAACTGAATTAGTTTTACAGACTTACAGAAGCTGGGGTCTGTGTACGTATGCTCTTAACACGCTAACCACATTGCTTCCATCAGCAGCTGACGCTGAGCAAATCGAGTCTCTAAAAAAAATGACGTTTTTGAGATACGATATCTGTCGTTTCAGGAGTGCCCTAAGATGTGGATAAGTCCAGCAGAAAAGATTAAAATCAGACATTCATGACCTTTCCTAATACCCTGTAGAAAATTCCTACTTATTTGTTCAGTTTCTGAAAATGATTTTATATTATTTTCTAACATCTTGATGAAGTGTTACTATGTGTGGATTTTGCTCCTGTGCATACCATAAAATGATTTCATTTCTAACAGCAGTCCATGTAGCTTCCCTTGGACCTCTTCACTGAAACTCGATACGTAATTGTTTAACCTTTGTTTGCTTTGTTGCTATGTATTTTCTCCCCTTGTAAGACCACCATTACAACCATACTAAATAGGATGAAAGGTCTGTCTAGACTTGTATCATGTCTAGGGAAAAGACACGATGCACAGCAAGAACAGAGACTTCCAAAATCCAGTTATATGTGGACTATCATTTATAATACATCCAGTGCTAGAATTGTTGCCCATGTCTGTGTCATCTCTTTGTAACTCCAGTTATGCCTTTAGTCCCACAAGATTCTATGGCAAGGAGTTTCATATTTAAGTAACGTGAAAAAGTTCTTGTTCTTTCTTTTAAACTTGCTACCTGCTTACCTTCAGTGAGCTTTGCAAGACTCACGTAAATCTGCCTTTTTGAATTGCTTCCTTAAAAATTTCTGAAAATCTTGCCACATTAAGGTTAATTTCCTTTCCTTTTCTTTTTTTTTTCAGTAATTTGGTCTGATCACAAACAGAGCTTTGTTTAAAGATCCCTATATTTTAAGGTACACAAGTGCCATTATATTATGTCTGAACTCCTATGCAATTAGGTTGAAGGGACCCAAATGATAATTTCATCACTGTGCCTACAGTTTCTCTTTTGAGCTGCCAACTAATTTGATTTAAAGACTTGATGGAGAAGCCTCCATACTTCAGACGTGTTTTACCAACAGTAAACTGTCATCACTGCTAAAATGGTGAGCCTAATTTTCTCGTCTGAATTTGGATAGCTTTTTGCCTTTCGCTGTTGCCTTTTTTAATGCCTTTGCTACTAGATTGAGCAGCTTGGAATTATCAAATATACATTGCCATATGGTTGTATATTTGCCTATCATCCAGTCATTACTTAAGTGTCTTTTAGATAAACTAATACATTGGGAGCCTGCTGTAAAGTACTGGCATACTGTAGGATGTAAATGAGACAAGGTTTGAAGGAAGAATTAATAATAGGAAATTAATTCTTGGCAATTGAATTAGTTGGAAGAAAGAAGATGTCAAGCATGCAGATCCTTCTGTTGGTCTTAACAGAATCAGCAAACTTCAAGCTAAGTTACATATTGGGAGAAACTCCTCATTATAACCTATTATGATTATTTAATCTATATATAATTATATAACCTATAATCAGACAATTTGGGAGAAAAAAGTGATTGCCCTACATGATCACCTGCCTTATGAGCAGAGGGACAGATAAAAATGTTAAGAATTCCTCTGAGCTAAAATAAGAGAGCAAATTATCATCTGTGGAACACGGATAAATGAGTTGGAGGTCAGCTGCAGTGGAAGATCAGAATGCACTATAAAGCCAGTATTATATCAAGTCATGATTTCTGATGTGTACAGCAGCTCTGGATGTTTGTTCCCAGGCTCAGCTGTTGCAGGTATTTTGTGGTCTCTTCGAGGTTGTGGGCTGAAAGGTCAAAGTTCTTTTGTGAAAAATGTTCTCCCACTGGGAAGTGGGCTGTTAATAAAATAAGAGCTATCACTTCCTGCTACAAACCTGACTTCACTGTGAGGTGGTTTTTTCCGGGTCTCAAATCCTTGTTCTTTTCTCAGTCTTAAGTTCTTTCTGGTTTGGTTTTGGGTTTTTTTAACAGCTTTAAAAAAAAAAAGTAAAATAAAAAATGTGTGTGCTGATTTATTCTGCTGATCTGTGCTGAACTATTTAAGAAGATACCCTCTTTGTGTACCTACCTGACTTTTGTGCTGTACATGCAAGGGCTGTGTTTGTCCTCTTAGCTGTAGTATTGCAGTAAATATGGTTGTTTATTTGATTACTTAAGTAGAGTTTCTGCTTTCCAGGAAATACTCCCCCTTCTAAATATGCAGCTTAGCATTTTACCTTGTTAAAATCTTACATTTTCTGTGAATTCAAAGATAGCCTTCCTCTCAAACTCTTACTCAGTGCTAATTTCAAAGCACTGCTATTGCACAGCAATTTCTCCTTTGAAGTCTTCTGAATGGAACATAAAACCAAATCCAGAAAAAAAAAGTTACCCTTTTCCAGGACGGTGAAAAATAGTTTCCATAGTACTAAACACTGTCAGGCAGGAGGCATACATGATCTCATTACTCTGCTTGGTCTTGTTAGCTGACACTGTTCCATTTATGACTGACCTGTAGGAAGGTAAACAATAGAAATGTATTGACTCAGTGCTGGTGTATTTTTCAGCTTATTACAAGTTAGAATTTTTCTTGCATGTTTTATAACAACAGCCTACCTTCTTGCCATGTGTACGCTCCCATGGCTTTGAAAACCAGGAAACTAACAGATTTGCAATGTTTGCAGGTTTCTAGTCCATTATTAAAAATGTTAAAATTCACATATATACCGACATTTATTATAAAAGTGAAAATGTTTCTCTTTAACATTTGAGACAAATTCACATGGAGTGCAGGGATTAGAAATGATTTCTTCTTCATTTTATACACTACTAATACTGTCAAAAAACTCCTGCTTTTTCCAGATGTCCCTAGACATACTGCTGTGAACTGTTCTACTACTGTCTGAAAAGGGATATGCGCAAAAAAGGGACAGCACAAATTTTATTGTTGTGTAGCCGCAGTTCACACCACAAATACTATTTCTGCTCAGTGCAAATGTCCATGTGCAGAGTCACAAGTTGTGTGCACCCTGATCACTCAACACTTGAGAATGTTAAAATTCACAGCACCCATTTGCTCCTGAAACCACAAAGTACAGTTTTAGGACTGCTCTTACGGGTCCTTTCCAACTTCAGATATTCTATGATTCCGTGATTCTATATGGCACCAGCATACTTCCTGCCAGATACCTGGTAGAAGCATCTGTAAACACAGGGTGAATCACAGTCATCCTTATCTATCAGCTCCCAACCATCCCTCTGATCCATCACCAGCAATGAAAGTTCCTGATTCTCTTGCAACAATTCAGTAGAAAGGTGTTTCAGTCTCTGAGAGGTGAGTCACAGCCCTTTCTTTATTTGGACTCCATAAGAAATCTTTCCAGGACATATTTAAAAATCTGACTGTTCTGTTTCTCACTGTAAGATGTATTAGTACCATTATTAGATTTCTGGACATACTTCACAGACCGAAGGAATTGTATTGGTGAAGATGGCTCTACTTGGAAATTAAGCCATCTTAAGTCTAGTCAACATGTCAGTAAATATTCCTATTTCCTGTTCTCCAAGCTCCAAAAATGAACAGAAAATACCAAATGCTTGCCAGAAGGCTGGATTGTTTTTCTTTTCATGTGGTTTCCTGCTCTGAAATTGCCTCAGATATATCTGAAAGGACAAAACAGTCTTGATCTATGTGGTACAGGAGCTTCAAACACTTGAAAAAAAATCTTTAGCATCTTTAGCTTCCTATTGTTTGCCCAGCTGTTAGTTACTGCTGTAGCACCCCAAGCTTACGAGTTTCACTAGTCTCCTGCCCACCAGGTCACAGGTGGATTCCATGGTGAAGCCAAACAGCATCCTTCACAAAGCTATGACCTTTCACAAATGTGCTGGGTGCAGCCAGCTGTGCATTTAAGATTGTGGTGACATTGCATTCTTCTTATATCTTTTTCTATCCGTCTGCTCAAGGATAAGTTAATCTATTTCAACCCGTTTTAGTTACACATCACCACTCTCTAGCCTTGGATACTGTATATCAAAACATTTCTTGGCAGTTTGCTCCTCTACTAGTCTGCTATGCCATCCCTTTTCTGGAACCCTTCCATCAGTAGCCTGCTTCAACAGGAAGGGGAAGGGAATAGGCAGCAATAAAGTCCGTTTCCCAGCACATCATGTTGTTTTGTGGGAGATGATTCCTGGTATGAGAGGATGGCAAAACAGTTTGCATTCCTTCAGTCATAATCAACACTTAAATGTGATGACTTTAGTCTCAGTAGTGCTGCCTAATAAAAACAGGGATTGATGCATCACTCTCGGCAATCAGGATGGCTGCTTATTTATATATACAAAATGTTTTCATATCTAAATGTTTTATAGCGGGTTTTCCACTACCCAAGTGCTTACGTACAGGATTTCTCCATAACATAGAAGACCCCCCTCAATGTTCTGAAAATAATGAGAATGTGCATGATACAAAATGGAATCTGTGTTTCCTGACCTAGGCAACTGCCTGAATCAGGAGACTTTCAAAGGACCAAATCTCCCAGTATATATCATTTGCAACTGTTGGACTCCTTGACTCTGAGGAGAAGAGGCAAGAACAACAGAATGCTGTTCAGACAATTCTGGGGTCTGCCAATATCCTTCCTTCTCAAGTTAGTCAATAAATATGAGATCTTACACTTCAGCAGAAGTCATGCGCAGGTGACTATCACTCTTACGGCCAGACAAGCCCTTCAGGCATGTCTGGATCCATGTTAGTCTTCTTTCCTTCACTTGAGTCATTTGTGATCAGGAAATGTAGACAAGATTGAATTTCTGTTAGACAGATGTATAACTGGTTGGAAAGCTGTTCTCAAGAAACAGTTAATTATGGTTCACTGTCAGACTTTATGTGTTAAAGCAAGTTCTCCAGGGACTATACAATATTTAATTCATGATTGAAAAGATGGAATTAGCATTACCTGCTAGTGATACTACCTGGAAAATACTACAAGATAGTAGTATGATCTGAAGAAATTATTTTAAGAATTTGGTTCAAAGAATGACATGTAATGACAATGAAGATGAATAGTAACTTCTGTGTTTATATAGAAGTAATCTTTTGCATAAAGGCAGGTGAAGAAGGATTGACAAAGCAACAGGTCTGAACTGGAGATGATAGGTGGATCACAAGTTGCACATGAGACAACAGCATATCTTCATAAAAGACATACTGGAATGTATAGAAAGCAGTGTTATTTGTAAAGCATATAAAGTGGTTCTTTTATTCTTCTCAACACTGGAAAAGGCTTCTCCCTCATTTGGGGCACCACAACTGGAGATGGATTCTGAGCAACCGGACAGGTTCCAGAGAACAAATGAATGATCAGAAAGCTAGCAAATATGATTTGTGAGAAAATAGTGAATAAAGAAGGATTGTTTAATCTGAAGAAGAGGAAACTGAGGAAGTACATCTGTCTTCAAATATACAAGTTAAAAAGAGAAGAAGATAAAGCTTTCTGTATGTCCACTGCAAAAGATCAGGTCAAATAGCAACAGAAGTTTCTAACTGTGTTTTTGCTCTTAGATAATGAGGCACTGAGGCATAATGCTGGGGGAAGTTCTGAAGTCCTGATCATGTTCAAGAACAGGTAAATCAGATATCTTTGAGGGGTAGTTTTAAATTGATTCTTCAGGCCAACAGAACAGTCTTGATGACATTTCATGGTCCCCCAGGGCCCATTTTCTGTGATTATTTTCTCACAAGTCAATTAGTAAGGTCAGCTCCTCCCTTCTGGTTTAATCCCAATTCCATGGTCAGGGAGGCTGCTGTCCCCTCGTTCTGCCTAATTTTGTGATTTCCACTTGCCAGTAAGCAGAAGAATCCCTATTGCAGCTCATGATAGGATAGCTGAAGCAGCTGCGGAGCAAAGGAACATACTTGTTAATCAACAAAATGTCCCAGGACTATGCTTTTTTCTCAGCCTGTCACAGCCCTGTCTGCACTAATAGATAGCCCTTAATGACCATGACCTATGTCACTTGGGGGCTCTACCCACACCTGTGAGCACAGGAGCTTCAGTTCGGCTTAACCCTGGACTTTTAGTCTATGGCTGAGCTATGCTGTATGGGTGCCAGTCTTCAGCTCAGCTACAAGCCATGCCTGCACGTTATTACAGATGTTGGTCCAGACCCTAACTCACCAAGTGACTTCCCAATTTAACCTCGGACCTGTCTCATCCCTATGGACCTGCCTGGAGATCAGTGTGCTGTGTTTGATCGTGGTTCCTCTCACTGGACCTGACCCTAACCTGTGGATTGCCATCTTATCTTGGCCTCACATCTGCCTCGTCACCATGAGCTCACATGATGGTGAACCCTTGGTTGAACAAGTCTCAGGTCTGCCTGCTCATCTCGCTGGGGCACTGTGGGGCTGGGCCCTGGCATGTAGGGCCCTGCACTGCCAGCTGTGATGCTGCCCTTAGCTCATGGCTACCCTTCACATCAGGCAGCAACCAACCTTTGCTGCACCCTAACATAGCTTGCTAATGCAGGGCTTGGCAGCACTCTGCGATGTCAGTTTTGATATGTCCGTCTCATGCCATAGCTGCTGGATAGGTCTTGTCACTAGAAGATCTATGCTTTTGCTTTGGGAGGAAACTTCTTGTTAACAGTATGTTAACTTACTGTTAACCATATGTTAACAGTAACTTCTTGTTAACTTCTTGTTAACAGCAAGAGGTGCACAAACCTGGCAAAATAGGTTGTAATGCCAAGCTGATGTCAGGTCAGCTTCTCTTACCAGGTGTCACTCACAGTCATCCTGGACTGCTTGCTGATACTACAGGAGTTCATTTCCATCTTCAGTTCTAGTGACATTCTTTCCTTGTCAACTCTTCTGCTCTCTCCCTGTATCATATACATGTGTGTATATACACACACGTAAATATTTACATGTATTACCAGCTGTGCAAGTTCCCTGGGGGATGGTTAAACCATTACTGCTGCATGTAATCTTCAGGTGTCCACTGACTGCATGAAGTGATTTGCTTATGCCTCAGACCCAGGTGTCCCGGGCTACTCTTTGGAAGTGTTTTTCCTAGTTATGACTTCATTCAGGAAGCCAAATGAGAGCCAAACCCTTACTGGCTCCACATGGCTTCCTTCAAGAAAATGTGCACACCCGTCATAAGCATCTTCTGAACATGGTTTTGGTCTCTTCATCTTACTTAGAGGACTGACATACTGCCATTCTTTCTTGAGGGAAGAAATCTCTAGAGGCAGGGCATCTTTGGACTTGTTGTTAAGAGGCCTTTGACTTTTTACCTCCACAGGACTAGGTCTTTAAGATCCAGAGTTGTTTGTGTCAGCAACTGAGAGGTTGAAAGTCAGGAGTGCTGAGCAGGATAACCACCAGCGAAACCTGTTATGAAAACACCAGAAAGGAGCCACCCTCCAAGATTAATACGCATTCCACCAGAGCTCAGTCTAAATTAGTGGCTTTCTTGAGTGATATCTCCATTGCTGATGCCTGCTGAACTACTACTGGGAGTTCCCTCCACACCTTTACCAACTTTTACCAAGTGTTTTGCCGTTTAAGGAGCATCCAGGTATAATACAGTGTGTGGTAACATGTTTCTGCAATGGTTGATGCATGAAGCATGCTATGTCTCCCTACCAAGCACTGTGATTGTTAGGAGGAACTGCAGTATGAATATAAATATGAATAATCTATATTAATAATTTTTGTTTTGAAAATTAAAGAAAGATGTACAATGTACCTATCAGTTAATGAAAGTGTCTAAGTTGTGCTGTTTATGAGCACACTCCCTTCACACACTTGTTCTCCATGGTGTTTGAGTCATTCTCAGAACTCAGCCTTGGGATTCTGTGATTCAAAAGGACGTTAGACCTTCTCTGTGTTATGTACATAACAATGCCAGCAAGCCTGAGAGAAAAGAATTGGATTGTAAGCTAGTCTGGTGAATACTGCATGGATATGAAACTGTCATAGTTTTATGGGACATACAATGTGCACATGCATGTAAGATGTATACATACATAGATAGATATAGGTATTTGTGAAATTACTTTCCTCTTGCTATTGCGGGTTTCACCTCAGAAAGTAGATCATAAAAGTCCACTCTTTTGAACATGCATATGATAATGCTCATTAACAAATTGATTTTTATTTCTACTAATAAGGACATGACTTCTTATTACTGCTTTTAATAGAACAGAAGTCATTGTGATTCCTGAAACCGTTTCAGCAAAAAGATCAGCCTGTGTGATCATGCTGTCATAAGTCATGACATCACTGCTCTTGACTGGACCACTCCCCTTCTCTTCAAGTAATGCTATTGATTTCAGCAGCAGTATTTGAAGAGAAAGAGGGTGAAGGGAGAAAGAGAATGTGTGGCACAACTTAGCCTGTAATCCTTTACTTGTGAGGTTTGTGGGAGGTGGGGGGAGGGAGGAAGAGCATTTATTTCTGAGTAAGAATATTATTGCTGTCATCTCATGAAAACTGGAAATAGTATTTTAGTGAACTATTGGGTACACTGTAGTACACAGCCAGTCATACTGGAGTGAAGATCATCCCATTTGGGGTGCACAGATAGGATAATCTAGATAGAACTGAATAAGGTGGTAGCCCCTGACTGCAGAGTTTGATCTTACTAGCGCACAAAAATGAAACAGGAAACTCCTTGTGTCCTGCCATGTTGCACTATCTTAATTTCATTTTTCCATGCATTTGTTTCTTTTAGTTTCTGAATATTGTGTAACTGTGTTCCTTTGTTTCTTTCAGAATGTCCTCATTGTGGAGGTAAGTTGGGTGCTTATGTCATGTTGTATTCAGGTAAAGTCACATAGTCAAGTCATCAATGTGTGTTCAGTGTCTAAAACCGTCTGTGTTTACAATTCTTCATCTGGGAGGTGGTGAAGAGGGAGAGGGGTTGATTTGCTTTGCCTCTCAGTCTTCTTGCAACTGCGTAACACTGCATTGCTGCCGCTCTAATTGGTACTCTGCCTTGTGATACCAGGGAGTCTTTGTTTCTGCTTCATTTGATTTGTTCTTCCCATGGTTTCACCAACTCCTGTTCTGCAAGTTGCTCTGTTCCTTGGAGGACAATGAATCAACTGCTGTGATGCCCTGCGCTTCTAAGCTGCATAACTTTGAAGCAGTAGCATAGCCCTGCACATGCTTTACAACTGCAAGATTTTTCACACACTGGTTGAGAGTGTCAGTCATACTCTCAAGTCCCACTCAGCATTGCATCCGGCAGTGTCCCTGGGGAGGGACCATCACAGATACATTGCTGATGTAAAGCAACAGATGTTCAGTTCTAGAGAAAAAGAATGTATCATCTCACCAGTGCTGCAAATTCTCTCTTAATTAATGTAGGTGATTCTCTTTCAAATCATTGGAAAAGCAGCTGGGATGGTTGGAGAGCACATCAGGATCTGACTAGCATTTCAGGCCCAGTGTGCTTGTGTGGGAAGTAAGCTGGACAGCATAATGAAATGTCTTTTTTAGCAAAGGTGGGGAAAAAAAATCATCAGCCACAGGGATGGCTGATTACCTGCATAGCTGCTTGGAGCTCCATGTTGACTGAAATTAAAATATGATGCTGATGGAAATGAAAAATGTCCACAGCAAATTTTGTTAATGGTATTAGCTGGGGAGCAGTGGTCAGAGTGAAAACCCACACCCAGGGAGTTCAGGACCAGCAGCTGCTCTCCATGTCATGGTCAATTTTGTAGTCAGGTATATCTACTGATCAGATCAGGTTGGGTACAGCAGCTCTGGAGAACAGGCATTTGTGCTGGACTAATAAAATAACAGATAGGACAGATTTAGCTCCGACATGGAGAGATGTTGACCTATTGTAGTGTTGAGCATAGAATGAGAAGTCTGATCCCTGCAGCCTTGCAGTGCCGAGTAAAATCATCTCCAGTTCCGTATTACATCTCTAGTACTAGAAATATAGCTGTTTTCTAGAGGAAGTGGGCAGTCCTTTAACTGGTTATGTTGTGACTAGAAAGTGCTTGCTTCAAAGAGTGTGAGCTCAGTTATAGCCTTTTTTGGAGTGGCTCACAATGTACTGGGAAAAATACATCATTTCCACAGAATAAGAAGGTGGAACTGCTCAGTCATTGTCCAGATTTCCTCTCTTCAGCTTTCCTTTGTTTTTTACTTACTCTGTTTTTCATGTTTTGTAAGGATATTGTTGGAACTGGAAGGACTATGAAGGTTCTGCTTAATAACATACAAAAATACAAGCCAAAAATGCTTAAAGTGGCAAGGTGAGTAAAACAATCACAAAAATTAGTAATTAATTAGTCTAGCCCAACATATTTCCCAGTGGAAGTTCCCATTCTGAGATCCTGCTTTAATTTGATGCTGTAATTGCATGGGGAGCTCCGGAGTGGAACTGCCTGAGTCACTAAGAGGAGGGTGGAGGAAAGGAGAGGAAATGCTCTTGTATTGTTCTGCAGTGGCAATGACCCTTCAGCCATTTAAGGGTGGCACTGATGGACTTAGAAGGGGAGCACACCCATCATTTCCCTGCCATCAGGACGTTGTTGGGAGAAGCAGGACAAGAACAGTAATTCACATGGCTCGGAAGTTTGTTGGTAAAGGGAGTAGTTTTTATGCTTGTTATTCAGGTAAATACCTAGTTTTACATGGGGTTTATTTTGGTTTTAATTACAGTTTGTTGGTGAAAAGAACATCTCGGCCTGATGGGTACAGACCAGATTGTAAGTATCTTTGTGAAAATCTGTACATGACAGTACAAAAAGTTAGCACTTATTCACCACTACCATTAATAACACTCTCTGGGCTGCTGGAAGCATTATAGAGTATCAGTTGTCAATGGGACTATGGGATGCAATGGAAGGATTTGTATAATTGTAGTTTGCAAAGGGTAGCCTCCTTATAGTCTGATGTTTTCTGCAGAGTACTAACTTTATAGGGAAGTTATGAAAGCATTTAATTTTGTCCATAGGAGGTGAGTGCTTCATCTTCTGTGTCTGAAAGCTATATGGAAAAGAAAGTCCACTTCTCCCTTTTTCTTCCTCACTGTATCTCTTTGGAGGAGCTGCAGGAGTGATATTATTATAATTAGATCCCACCCTCCAAAAAGCAAAAGATAGATTGGGCTTTTTAAACTTTTTCCTGCTGCTCTGTTTGTGTCACACCAGCACCAGTTCTCTCAGAATTATTGGTACTTGTACTGTGCTATGATGAAGCCATAAGTGGAGCTATACCAAAGTTATTGTAATCTTAGATTTACTAGAATAAATGATATAATAACAGGCATGTGGCTAAATACTGAAAAGAATAGATCCATCTAGAAGAAATCGACCAGTATTTGCTACTGAAGAAGGCTGTGGTCAGCTAAACTGGGGAGGAGGGTGGAAGGAAAGCAGGCAGGTGAGTACCAGGAGGCAGCCTGAAGGGCCTTGATTTGGATTGTGGGAGGAAGGGAATCTTTATGAAGCAAAAGTTACTTAATGTTGGGCATGGCACTGTGGTTGTAGCCCAGTAATCTGAACTGTGACATACACATTTTGTTGTACAATTTTTATACAGTGGCATTTTTAACATTTAGAATTTAATCCGGTTAATTTAAGTGTACATTTGCCTGGATCTGCTAATGTTACACACATTAAAAATGCAATTAAATTACTTCATGAAGGGTATCTTAATATTTTTATGTAGTAACTTGTAAAGTGAAACAGGTTTTATTCTTGTTTATTCATATGGTGATGAATTTTATAAAGCATCAAAGATTTCCCTTGTAAATTGCTGACAGTGCTTTGTCAGTTCCTCACCCAAAGTTACGATTCCAAAGTGTCTATTACCCACAATTTTTAACAATGGAATAAATTCCTTACTTGAATATGTGTAAAACCTTTTATGCTGGCCTGTTTTTGTGTCCATAAGGCTGTGTTTTGCTCTAGTTACTTAGTGAACAATTTGGAGAGTCTTAACTTGTTTTGTATAGTGCTGATGCTGCACAGACTTTCACACACAAAAAGACACATGCCTGTGCTTAGCTTCAAGTGCGTGAGTTGTATGATTCAGCTACACTGCATGCATTTACTTTTTCAAGCATATGCATGAGTCTTCATAAAGTTGGACTTCAATTTAAGAAGCATTTCACATGTTTTGGTAGCATAATAGGCAAAATTGGTTTTGCTGTTCTCAGAAGATAATGTATAAGTCTCTGAAAGTTACTTCTGAATTAAAATTGTACGTTGTTTTCATCATTAGTGTGATACTGGACAGTTGTCACCACACATATAAACTAATGGAGCTTGCAAACATAGGCAGAATTTTTCAGCTCTGACTTTTGGCTTCCTTCCACTATGTGTCTGTTGTGCCAGTGACAATTGTACGCAAGTCTCCTACTGTCCACTGCCCATTCACATCCTTGTCACTGATGGGAACTGTGAGTGGGAACTGATTATAGGGCTACTGCTGACCTTGATGTATCAGAATCAAAAGTAATATAAACTCAGCTGACTGCATAAACCTATAGCTTGCTTGTCAGAGAACCAACACATGAATTTAAAGGCTATATAATTGCCACTGATCCCGTATTGATGGTGTCTGTTATTTGTCTCAATACAGATTACGGATTTGAAATTCCAGATTTATTTGTGGTAGGTTATGCCTTAGACTACAACGAGCACTTCAGAGATCTAAATGTAAGTTTCTTAAAAAAAAAAAAAGTTTCAAAAAATCATTGGTTTACTTTCCCAGGGTGTCTTAAAAACCCTATAATTCACCTCATCCCTGTGGCCTTAATGTCATGGTTCAGGGAGTGTAGAACTTCCTGAAAAACCTCAAATAATCCAAAGGAGTCACTGCTCAGCACTGTGAATGTTTCCTTCCCATCTTTTCCCCCTAAAACCAGAAGTCATGCCTCTGCTACACTTCCATCTTCTGCAAGCCTAGGACTTCACTGGTCCACCATTCCCAGTGTTGTCCAGAGAGAGTAGTAAAAAGTGAAACATGGCTACAGTTCAAACAGGTTTGGACTTTTACTGCTATGTGGCCTGCCCCTTTTCTCAGTGGGATAATGATGGAAAAATGTGCAAGCCTTGCCTTTGCTTCCTGTGGTACTCCCAGGAGTGGACCTCAAAGCTGGGAACTGCAAGTGGGAAAACTTGCAGTAGCTAGAGGGAGAAATCAGAATTCAATTTGAGGGCTGTGTAAAGGAAGGAGTAATTACAAGATCATTAGATTGGTCAAGCAAAAGTATTTCTGAACAAATCATTAATTAATAATGTCATCAACTATGCTGTTGCAATCAGTGTTATATTTTTTTCAGCACATATGTGTTATCAATGATCATGGCAAAGCAAAATACAGAGTCTGAAGCAGTAACATCCTTGCCGGAAGACTTGTAAGGTCAGTGAAGCAGAAATTTGAATACACTCCCTCAAGCATCTCCCAGAAGAGCGGTTCAACTGACTCGTGTTTCTTTCAACTCAATGTAAGGGGTTTACTCTAGAGATACTGATTAATATTTACAGAAGTGAGAGCTTTTATCTAAAATATGGAGTAGAGGGCTTTTAAAGCTATTACATTTTTGAAGTATTAAAATCACCACATAAGTTGCCTTTTGACTCATAATTTGTCGGTCTCAAGTCTCACTATGAAAGCATCTTTCCTTTGCTCAGTCCATCATTCTACCATTGCAATTCGTTGTACTTCACCATGTTGTGTAAGATCATTCAAAAGTGCCATTCTGTGTTAAGATTATTTTACAGAATTTTATTGACTTCAGCATCCCTTTAGTCTTGGTCAGATATGCTGCTGCCAAATTGAAAGCATTATTTTGATTTAATTCCACAATTCAAAAGTTTCAGCTGACACTGTATGTGATATGGTCCATTTATGTATGAGCTGGTCCATGTCTAGCAGCTCATTACTGCCCCTTCCTAACCGAAGTTTTAACTCTCAGAACGTGCTAAATTAGAGTGCTAGTACAAAATGAACCTCTGCAAGACACGCTGATCTGAAACTGGAAGATGCCATGGTGTTGATATATCACATAGCCATGGATGTAACCTGCTGAATGTGTTGAATTTTAATCGAGACAAAACAATGCCAGGCATTGTTTCTGCATGGCTATCCTCTTACTTACTTCTATAGGACACAAACGAGTGAAAAAATTAATGTAGTGTTCTCCTGTGAGTATATTCTTAATTAAACCTCATTAAGCAGAAAGGTTTAATGCCAGGACATAATTACTCGTGTTTGATTTTTGTAGCATGTCTAAGTTAAGATTTTTTGTAACCAGATTTGACAGTGTTGGAGAAGACAAAAAAGAAAAAAATGTAGAGGAAAACATAGAAAACCAGTTAATGCAGGAATACTGTAGACTCCAGAGGTTATTTCCTTCCCTTATACATGGTGTGTGAAGAATTTTGTTAATTTACATGCTGTATTAAGGGTGAAAAGATTAATTCTGTACTGTATGTAGCTCTTCTCAACAACTTCCCAAGGGAAGCCAATGCAAAGTAAGTAGGTGTACATCAGTGGCTTTGAACTATAAGATGCCAATTGTTGTAAGAGGCTTCAGGTTCCTTTAATAAAATAACATTAAGAACACTTGCTACATCGCACAGTTGTTTATCTTCCTGCTTCAGCCTATTTCACATGTCCTGTAAAAGCTCTTCAAAAATATGCACTTAACTGGTAATCTAAACATCCCTTATGTATGTATCCTGGGGCTCACAAGCTATTGTTACTTGGATAAAATCCATGATGTTAATGGAATGAAGAAGCTAAAAGAATTATTGTGATTGCTAGAGAAATCTTATTTACTCTTTTCACCTAGATTTTAAAAGAGTTCTGTTGAGAAGGTTTCCTTCATAGAGCAACTTCCTTCTGTTTTAGAGGAGAAAGCCCACCCATGGCACGTGGGAGAAGCTAGTGAAGAGTTTCATCTCTTTTTCTTCTATGAGAGTGTTAAAAGTTTTTCTTAACACTTCTGATTTCTATGGATTTAGTAGTATTGGCACATTGCATAGGCAGATAGGCTTAGGCTTAGCCTAAAGTCCAGGAGATCCATTAGGTTATTTCCCTTTTTTCCTTTCTTCTTAAAAAGTCACAATCCAATTCCCCTTACTACAATGGTCAGTCTTCAGCAACAATAACAAAGTATAGCACATGAATTAGTGTGAAATTAGTGTGAAAATATGAAGTACTGTAGATGCACATAATTCAGATTATGTTGAAGTTCTTTCGTTAGAAGATTCGAATTATTAACATCGACATTCTTCACAGAAAAGACCAGATTTATAGAAAAGATAAGAACTGGAATGTTTCTTCAAATTAATTACATTTCCTCCTGCCATCATATTTTTAACATTTGTGCAAAAGCACCATACAGATTTCACTAGTGAATTTGCATGTGCAATTATACTGTGAATGAGACGTATTCTTCTCTTCTAATGTCGTATTTGAATTTTGTACCTTTATATATCTGAGCACATCCAGATGTCTCAGTTGCCATCCATGTTACTCTTTACTTGACGCACTTTCATCCGAAAAATTAGTTTTCAATTACTTTAGTAATCAGATTCCAAAATACCATTAGTGTAACTGAGGAAATGGGTAATTATGCATGTAAGCCTGATTGCTGTGGGGTCTAGTTTCTTCAGTGTGCTCAGAGAGTTTAAAAAAAGACTATCATTTTTTCTGTAGCTGTCTCCTGGTTCAATAAGAATGTTGATTCCATTCCTTTAACTAAAAAAGCCACTAAATATGTTTTTAGTTGTGGTTGAACCCTATGACCCATACAGCTATGTATTGCTTTTAGATCAGTTCAGCAACATCTGTTACTGAGGAAGAGAGGATGTTCTTTACAATCCATTCTTTTCCTGGACATCATGTTTATGCATTTGGTAGGCATCCATTTTTATCTCAGTTTTTCTTCTTATGTACTTTAACACCAGCATCCTTTCCCTACCTGTTGTTAGTACAAACAAACATGGGCAGTAATTTGGTTTAAAGTTACATAAACATTTAGCAGCTATCAGGTTTTAGACTTTATCCAGTTCATTCATGCTTATATATGGTCCATTCCAAAATAGCTGAAAGGGATTTTCTGGAGAAAAAGCCAAAGTAGGAACAGTAATTCTGCAACGTTGTTAACTGAATATTATTTAGGATTCCAAGTTACAAGCAATACATACAGTCTGAATATCGGGTAGTTTCTGGTTAAAATATAGAACTTAAATAGTCTAAAAGGTCTGTAACTGAAATATTTCTTTCAATTCAGTTAGCTGCTGCATTCTTGTATTTATAGTTGAGCAAAGTAGAAAATAGTGTTTGGTTTTTGACTGCTTACTATTAGTGTTATATTTCCTGACCTTATTATGCTAATCCTCAAAGTTTTAGTAATAAATTCTATAATGTAAAATTCCATCATTTTCCACCAAAATACAATATTAACTCTATGTGATGTTAGGCTGCAGAACAGTTTCTGATCTGTGAAAGAGTCAAATCATCACAGTTTATACAGAGTAAAACACTTAACTTGGAGATGTACGAATGCCATGAGTCACTGTTACTGCTTTGTGGTGAGAATAACCTTTCATTCAATAAAAATAATGGAGCTTTAAATTTTGACATTTCTTCACACTGAAGAAGAGAAAGGCCAAAACAGTTTTGCTGCATATGTTTGCACTTTAATTTTTTCGGATAAAATAGCAAATAAACCCCCTGTTGTAGTCAAACGTGTTACGCATGAAGGCTGTAATTGATTCTAGCTACTTTGGAAACTTCAGTTTTCAGTTGTAGTTAAAAATGAGATCTCAAAAGAATAACATTACAGGGTGGTATAGCAAGAGGTAGAGGCTGATCCTTGCCCTTTTGCCAAACCGTCACATTTAGGAAGGTTTTTCTTCTCTTTTATCTTTTAAAATGTTTTCCAAAGCCTTTTGGAGTCTACATATGAAGATCTGAGATGAATGCAGTTATCTGTGTGTACTGTGAAAGGTATCTTACACACTTTTTCCCCTTAGATTGGAGGGAGGAATTTACACATAGAAGTTAATGTGGGTGTGTGTTACCTCAATTCAGTCTTCCAAAAGTTAGCTGTGGCTGCACTTTACCAGAGTGCACAAAGTAACTAAGGAGGATGAGCCACTGTCTTCCTGTGCTTCTTCCAGTGGTCCCCATTTGAAACCTCACAGGTGAGAGAAGCAGTGCCGGGTACTTTCCCATCCTCTCAAAAGAAAAAATAAAGGGGGGGGGGGGGAAATAAAAGCTTTAATCCTAATCTCATACACCTTTCACAATTACCCATTTAATGCTGGGCAGCCAGCCACATGCTGCTATCCCAGTAGCCGAACAGGGTGTGCCACTAGGGACTGCTGCATGTGCCAGGGATGTTCCAAGCAGTGAGAACACCGCATCAGCGCAGTGCCAGATAGAAAAGATTGATCACAAGCCACAAACTATACTGTGGGATCATTTTGTGGTGTTAAAAGGGTAATACTTTGTTAAGAAAGAGCAATATTCCTCACTTAATATAAATTATGAGTGGGGAAAGATAACCAAAATGGAACAGGGAGTGCTAGCATACTGAAGAAAGGTTGTAATTTGTTTTGCAGAAAGCACAGAGAAGAGCCAATACATTATAGAAGGGAAAAAGGAGACATCAGTTCTGAGCGAGGCTCTGTAGGCTCCTTGAAGGATGTCAGCTGTAGTTTGAATACTTACTTGTGCTGCTGTGATGTACTGGCTGACATGACCTCCCTTTCTGTTGATAAACTAGTGCTCGGTTTCTTTGTACCTTCACATGAACACATGTATCTGCAGCTGAACTTTTCACTGTTACCAGAGGTTGTTTTGGAACACAAAGGGGGGTCCAAATCTGCAGAAACTTAGAGTCAATTAGTTAAATATTTGCTGTCATGCGTTGTTCCTTCTGCTGCTGCATGGAGCAATGAACTACTGACAAACTACTGGACTTTGCAGTACAGCGATTTGTTTGTAATACTAAGAAAGAAAATGGTTTGGATACCATTCAAAGGATGACCTTCAGTTTCTTTCAGGAGTGGCATGAAAGATTTCCCCTTTTTTCCATCGCAGAAAAAGATAAGAATGACTTGTATTGTGATCTGGCAGTCTCTCTTATGCCTGCATGATTGGGCCTCTGATTATGGTAAGAAAATCTCATTTCTAATCATCTCATTACATTAAATCATTACTACACATGTTCCAAACTTCATTGGTCCTACTGTTAGGAAAGCTTTGTACATTTGTCAGCACTATTAAGTCATGAGGTTATACAAGGGACAACTCTACTGCTGGAAGATATATGCTATGCCTTCATAGCTATTGAATTTGCATAGAAAAGCATTGGAATTTAGCTAAGAAGTTTTGGAAGCAATTCTAGAAAACACAGTTACCTTAAAGTGCCTTTTTTGTTTCAGTTATTTTCCTAAACAATGAGAAGTTTTAATCTCTTTTCTTCAGATTGCTTTTCTCCAGTTACACGTGATTTTTATGTTGTGTTCTATCCTGGTGTCTTTTAAGCACATTCTTGCCCGTCTTGTAGGTTTTAATGACACTCACAAATGCATGTCGTTTTCCAGGAAAGGTAAGCCCTTGTTCTGAGGCATTCAAGGGCAGATTTTCAAAGGTGCTTAAACACCAAAGGAAATTTGGTGGGACTTCACCTGCTTGGGTGGGTGCCCCGCTGCATCCTCAGTCATTACGTGTCTTTGCCTAATCTGGATAGACAGGGAAAACATGCATTAATATATCTTGGAAGGAAAACAGGAGGATATCATAATGAAAAGGAGAGGCAAGTACAATTGTGTCATTCTTTGATGTGGGCATGAATATCTCTGTTTTTCTGAATAATGCAAGTGTTGTTTAATTGATTTATTTGCTAGGGTTTTCATGAGGAATATTGCCATAGTGTTTCTGGTTTTTCTTAGGAACTTTGGAATGAGGTGAGAGTGTTCAACATTTAGCTTTTGGAAATAATAGCTCAACATAAATATTAGCACAGAGAGACAAAAAGCAGACAAGATACAAAGGAATATTCAGCAGTAGCATGAGCAGTGGAAAAGGCAAGGAGAGTAAAAAATGAAGTGTCATTAAAACTTTAACTGTAGAGTATTGATTGGAATGGGTCCACCAGTGAATGTACAGGAAGGATATTAAGATCGGTTAAATATAACCTACTGAATGAGTGCAGGGATGGAAGGCTTTCTGCTGAGAGCCAGTTTGGTCCTGGGCCCATTTGTGCTGTATGGGAGAGAAAACCATAATAAACTGAAATTGTTTATCTTCCTCCAGAAGGCATTTCACATAATGACATGATGCTATTAACTGCATTCAAGCTTTTAATTACAAACACCCAATTTATGCTTCCAGTACTATTTTGCCTAAACTGTATCTGAGGCAGTCTCAGCTCTTAAGGTCAGTCTGAATTCCTCTGTGTCTTAAATTTAATCAGCCACATCAGACGCTTGTTACTCCATCTGGACAGATCTCAGTGTTGTTCCTAACAAGCAGCCTCTCCATCTTATTTTCTGAGGTTTTTAGGTCTTCCCATCTCAGGCTTTACCCTTTTCCTTACATCTTTATTTCCATTTTTCCCAATTCCTTTTAGTCTGTGTTGGGCATAAACCCATTTACAAGCCCAGCAGGTGCTGGGAGTGAGGTGAAGGATGAACTGGAGACACAGCGCAAAAGCCGGTGAGTTCACAACCCCTAGAGAAAACAAAACCATGAACTGATGAGACACTCAACTGGGTGGCAGTTACTGGTCTTCCATGGGAGATTTTAAGAAAAGCAGCAAATACTTAATTTAAGGGCATAAAAAACCCTGGTTTGTGTCCAAAAGTATCAGAGTGGAGGAGCTAACCTGCTTGTGAGGTATGGAGACGGGACTCCATGTGCCACTGCCATCACCCAGCATGGATTCCTTTGCTCCTGGAGGTTAGGCAGCAGCTGTGGCTAGAAGAGGAATGGGCCACTGAGATACAAATCAGAACAGCAAACATTCTGCTTTGCTGCAGTATTTCTAGCTCCAGTACTCAGACGAGCACACGGGAAGGTTTATCCAGATTAGGTCTGGCACACAGTTGATTCCATAAGGCTTCAGCCATATCTTGTGGCAGCTTAGCCAAAATATGCCTCAAAATATTTGGTATTTTCCCCACATGGGTCACAAGCTGGCATCCAAAGCTAGGGAGTGTTTTCCTGATTGTGTTCCATTCATTTATAGAAAAAGAATCAAGTATAAGAACATACTTCCTATGCAGAAGGGAAGAAGGAAGTCAAGGTGCATCATGGCACTGCCCCAGGCTGATCTGAATTCTTTGGTCAGGTACAGATTTACTGCAGTTATTTTCTGTCCCTTAAACTGCGTGTAGACTGTCTCAACTTCAGCAGCCTCTGAGACATGTAAAATATGCAGGACAACAGCATTTTGTGAAGTCAAAATAGGTTGTGAAAACTGCATATAAAGCTGTGCATGGAAAGGGAGTGCATGTTCTCTGTGTTTGAACAACAAACTAATGCCATAGTGTCCATATGGGCCCCTTTTCTATGGAGATATACAGACCAAATGAACACAACTGCTCACATGCCCTGATTTAAGCCCCTACCAAGTCTTAGAAAGAATGGAGTCAGATTTTAGTTTGTATAGGTATATGCATGAAAATCACATTATTTTCAGTGTGGATGTTATACCAGATAGTGCTCCAGCCTCCTTTAGTATAATAAAAGAAAATATGATTCCTTATACTATTGTTACCTACAAAAATTTAAATTTTTGGGACAACATTTAATACATTACTAAATAGTACTGAAATGCAGTCTTGCAGCTCGTGGTAAGCTCATCAGATGTTCATTTACCAGTGTCCTCTGGGAGTCATGGCTCTTGAGGTAAATCTTCATTACCTGAGTGTCAGCATTATTCTCACCCTAAATCAAAACCTGTACCAGCTACTAGGAAGAAAAGTAACCATCCCAGACAAAACCAGGACACTGAGGAGCGAAAGACGTATCATTGCTGTTCTCAGACATCATTAAGCAGACATTCCAAAGGTCATACTAAATACTTTAAAGTCCCATTTCTAGTAAGAAAAAAAATGAGTAGAATATAAAGTCTTGTTTATGAATCATAACAATCAGCATGCAGCACAGCTGCTTTTCTCTGTTCTGTATTTTACCTGCTCACAAATGCCAGAGATTTCTTCCTTGAGGCTCCTCAAGGCCAAACCCAGCCTGCCGAAAGCCATAGCTTCATCCATGTCATAACACAGCCATTATCCTGACAGAGCAGGCAGAACCTCTGCTTCTTCCACCTTAATTTGCTAAGGGAAACGCTTCCCCAGCCAAAGCACTAAACTGTGTAAAATAATTTTAAGTTACATACTGCAGGAGTGGCCACCAAGTACTAGGTATCCGCCAAGCCTACAGGGTAACAGACTTAGGTTGAGTCACAATGGGGTTTTACCTTGCCATTTTTTGAAGGATTGGGTTGGGAGGATGAGAAGGACTCTGATAGTCTCTGGCTTATGCAGCAGCTCAAATGCCATGCCAGAAGCACAGTGCTCCCTCAGGGCTCTGAGGCTGTCTTGGCAGAGGAGGGACGGTGATGCAGCTACCAGTGTCAGCTCCAGCACCAAGCCGAGGTCTCCTGGTATTTTCCAAGCTCTCAATGTTAGAGCAGATGGGATCACAGTTTAAAGCTATAAAGACACAGGAGTCAGCTGTTCACTGAGAACAAGCTCTAAATAAAACTGTCACAAGTTAACTTCTTTGAACATCCCTGCCCTTCTCCTGAGGGTTTAGCTGCCCTCCCTGACTACCAGTGCCACCTTCATTCAGCTTCTTTCCAGAACCAGTTTTTCTCACCCTCTGCAATCTCTTGCTCTTGCCCTCAGACTGCTTTATAAACATGTATTTAACAGTCCAAAAATACCACTCCTGACTTACCATTCCCTTGTTGCCAGCCCATGGCTCCAGCTGAAATAACTGTGTGGGTTGGAAGTTATTTTGAAAACCAAGGAAGTAGGTGATTTCCATGTTTAGGTTTAATCAAAATTATAGTACCAAGATACGTGAAATACTAAGGCAACAAGGCCTGGCTAATGTCCTCTGCTGCTGCTGCTGAAAGAAACCATCCTTCAGATGGTTTTGATATATAGGGAAATGTAGTGTCTCAGTAGATAGGACTGTATTTATCCAGCAGCTAACAGATAAAGAGCTGCAAGCTTATAAACAATTATTTAAGAACCTGGGGTTTGGAGAGATTTTGGCTTTTTTTAAGTTATCCTCTGCCCTGACACACTTTGTAAAGCCCTTTGCTTTGCTGTGTTTCCAAAAGTCTCCCAATTAGTCATTCCAGGAAAACAAGCATTTATGGTTTGATCTTTTGTCTATAGGTTCATCTAAGGTGAAAAATCCTGGGAAGCTGCCATCGCTCTGCTGAGTTAATTCAACCCAAAGTCATCAACATGGCTCTAAAAGTTAGTTTTAAAGTATGCAATCAAGCATTCATGTGTCACCATCTGCATTAATGGCTTTCTGAAAGACAAAAATTAGTTCTTATTTAGGTATAATATTCCTATAATAACAGTTGTTAGGAGAAATGTGGACATGGAAAGACAGCTAAAAATAAAAATCAGGAGGTTTGTCTCAGCTAAAAGGTATTTTTCTATTTCTCATATTCTCAGTTATTTTCCAGAGCTGCTGTGATTAACATTTTAAGTCAGTCACAGGATTCCTGCTTGATTGCCCACTGAGTGTACTTCATTATCTCTATTGACCTTAGAAATTACTGTTAAGGGAGCCCTCACATGTCTGGTTTTAACTAGGATGCTCCCTTTCCTTACTTCCAACCAGTATATTTCAAACGTGGCACCCAGATCGCTCATCCAACTTAAATGTCTTTTTGTTCTTTCTCGTGCTTTCCACAGCAGGTCCACTCACCCTATTTCTTCTGATACATCTTGTGGGTGTTTATAGTACATCACAGTACCCCTTTTTAAATGCTGAATTATTTCAGCAACTAGGAAGTTGTTTTCCCTTGCTCCTGTGACATTTTATGGCACAATAAGGTAGCCTTACAGTGAGAACTACCGGCTTTACAGGACTGCCCTTCATCATTTGAGCCCTTCTGGCCGTAACAATAGCATAAAATTTACACTGGGCCTCATCTTAGTTCCTGGCTCAGATTTCTGTGGCAATGCCAGAGCTTGCTGATCTGCTTTTCTCGGTGCATTCAATTGACAGTTACCTCAGCAACCCCAGGTTTGCTCTCCCTAACTCTCTGAACTGGGCAGGCTCCCGCACAAGCCTCCCATGGTGCCAAGATGCTGTAATAACCCCCACCTCGCTCTCACTCTCGGGACGTGTCACACATAGCCTGATGCCTCGTGCCTCTCCTACTACTTTTAATTCTTAGCAACACCGGGAGACAGGAGACTAAAGAAGCAGACTTCTGGGTCTAGAAGACTGAAGTTCCCCTTCTGGCTGTAGCGTTCTTCACCTGCACACCAGCTCGTTCCTCTTTGTCTCTAAAGGTCTGTCAGTCTTTTCAAAAACAAGAGCTTTTTTTCCTGACAAAGCCAGATTCTTGGCACATTCTTCCAGCATTCCTTTGAACATCCAGTCAGCAAACAACAGCGCAAACACTCGCCTGCCCTCTCATTGTTTTCTGACCCTGATTTACAAGAGGTCAGCATAATAGATGTTTAAACTAACCACAGGCTTGGTTTGTGCCAGGCCATTCCATCTGAGCTTTCATGTCATATTAATTGTGATTCCTTTAAATTCTATTGCAATTAAAATCAAAAGCAACAGTTGCGTGCTTTTAGCACTTCCCACCCAAATACTGCATATTGCTCGTGGCCAGATCCTACCCCTCTCTTTCTTTCTGCATATCCTCTTCCCTTCTATTATTCATATTTTCAAATAGCTCTTGAAAACCATGGAAGTTCATCTAATTGAGTGGACAGCCAAGTGTAGTGACATCCAAGAGCAAAATAATACTTCAGATAAGCATGTTACAAGCTGGCCCTTTGAAGACATTTCTAAGCTGGCTTTCACAACATAAATATGTGATGTGGGCAAGCGGAGAGTCTTAGATTTTCTGCTTTGAAAATCAAGAAGTTACAGCCCTGATTTTAGAGATACATCTCAGATCTACTTTCAGGCTAGTAGGGAATGTGCCTCAACAAATGAAAACAGGGTACTGTAGGGGCTGTAGTTTGAATGCCTTTTCATATCCAGCACTGGCACTGCACGTGGCAAAGGGTCCTACTTCGCAGCAGCATCTTGACGAGATGCCCTCGTTGCAGCACCAGCCAGTTGTGCTGGGATTGAGCTATGTAACCCCTTGCCCAGTAGGGCAACTGCTAGCTCAAACTCTGATCCTGCTGCTCGGCTTCTTCCTTATGTCACCCCCTTTTCCCCTCACAGCACTTCTTTCACTGTCTTCATTCATTGTTTGCTATATGTTTAATTCTGCTTTGTCTTGATTTCACTGGAACTAGCGGCCTTCTGCTGGGCTCTCAGACTTTGAAGGATCTGCTGTACTTCCTCTCTGGTCTTGCAGGACTGCTGCTGAAGCTTCTGGCTGAGTTTCTTCCTTGTAGCCTTTTTTCCCCCCAGACTCCACTGAAATAGCTGTTTGACTTTCCAACAAGAGATGCTGCATTACTACCAGGAGCAGGTGGTTCTCATTGCAGAAGTTTCAGTGAAGAAACCGAAGCATGTGACATCTTGTGAATCACAGATTCTTGCTTTCTGTCCTGGCATTTCTCTTATCTTTCTGAGTGGAAGGCTGATCCTTAAAACGGATAACTAAGTGAAACTGCATACACACCACTGCAGCCCAGCCAAATAACATCCAGACAAATGGCTTAGGTGGGGTCACTGTAACATGGAGAATTAAGAAAGATTGCTGGATTTTGGCCTATACAGTATTTTTCTGTTTGTTCTATTGCTTTCCAGATGAAATAAAAATGACACAGCCTGACAACTCCTAAGTCAATGTTTAAAATCTCCCCATGTCTTATCTGTTAGCATAACCCCATATTATTTTCTTTCTCAAAAGGTTGAACCTCAGACTCTATTTGCCATTTTGCAGCATTTCTTCATTCCTGCCTGAGAACTGGAGTGCTGGCAATTCCAGCCAGCCACCAGCTGCTTCAGCTTGTTCTACGCTGTAGGAAGTCAAACTGAACATGCAGCACCTTGTAAACCTTATAATATAACCTGTCCAATGGGGAAAAATGCATAAAGAAAAAAGGCAAGAGATCATAGAGAAAATTGGGGGTTTTAAACACACATTACAGAGGTTACCTGCAGCAAGAGAAGATATTGAGTTTAAATAACATTCAAAATCTGAATGTCTTATTTTAATAAATATCTCCAGGCTTGGATGTCTTTGGCTTGGGTTTATCTCTCTGGTGTTATCTGAATTGAGCTAGTTGAAAGGAGCTGCTTCTGTCTCCAGACAAGTTCATCCAGTTTCTATCACTATCCCATCCCATAACAACAATAACTTTACACTTAGCTCATGAAGACATACCAGAGAATCCTCTGCACCTCACTGCAGTCCAGGCAGGCTAGAAGGCAAAGCAGTGTCCTGGGAGTAGCTGTGTCTGAGCCCATAACAACCGTTTTTTTGTCCTACTCAGTATCAGAATGTTCTTTCTGTCTTCAGTTGTGTGAAAGGACAACAGCCCGGAGCTTGTGCATGTGCTATCTGAATGGCCCTGATAATGTCAGTGTCACAGTTACAGTCATTATCCTTGATAACAGTAATGTTCTCCTGCTGCCTCCTGAGTGGATTCGCTGTGAAAGAGGACATAGCACATCCGCATGTGCAAGGAGCGGTGCTTCCCAAGGATACTTTAGCCTTTCTCACCTTAAGAAGCCTGTCCTTGACTCCAGTTGCTCTCTCCTCCTTGCTGTGGGTCTGCTCCTTGAGCAGCACGTCTACAATCACTGCTCTGTTTTCTTCTTCAGTTCTAACCTAGATCTTCCCTGATTTGGCTTCTGCTTCCTGTGCTCCACTGAACAGGTGTACTTAGCTCATGACTTCCATCAAGTTCAGAAATGGTGGTAAGATGAGCCTTTCATTCTGATTTTAAACTGTCACTTTAAAAACATTTTAAACTGTTACTTGTAAAAATCAGTATTTTAGAGACAGGAGCTGGTGGGGGAAGGAGAAGGAATAGTGCATCCCTCTCAGCAGCTTCCTTACGATGAAGGCTAACAAGGAACAGACTGTTCTATTGATGCTGCATTTCAGCCCAAGCTTCCGGAAAAGCCAGTTATCTCTTAAGGGTCCCACAAAAGCCTCTATTGATTTATTTCTAGCTAACACTACTGCTCCCTCCTCTGAGCTGTCTCCTGCTTCTAAGAGATTTGCTCAGGTTGCTCTTCATACTTTCATTTGGCTTCCACATCTTTAATCTTTCTTACAGTGTCTTCAGGGATCCTCATTCTCTTCTCAGCATTTTCTGCACATTCAAGAAATAGCTGCATTCAGTCACCTTTTCTTCCCTCTCTGTACTTTGCCTCTGAAGGATCTCACCACAAATATAGCTTCAGCTGCTTTCTCCATGCTTATGATTCACCAGCCTCTCTGCTTTGGATCTGTCATGTTCTTTCCAAGTGAAAAGTTTGACTTGTCTCTCTGGCATTAATTGCCACGCTACTGTCTGGTATTTCCTAAGCTGAGCAAGTGCAGCACCCACATTGAGGTATTTTGGGTAATCTTCTTTAATGCCACTCCACTAAACGCATTTTCTAACAACCCTTTAGCTTCTGTGTCCTCTTAATATAGAAACCTGATTTTGGCTTCCCACGTCCTTTACTCCCACCTTCTATAACTTGCGTTCCTGTAGTTCTGATACATGTAGGAAAGAGGTGACAGGTTTGCACGGGGTCACCAGTCACTGTATCCTAAAAAACATGTGCAGGTCTCAGTAGGCTTGGTGAATGAAAGTAGATTAAGTCTGAAAGCATCCTTTGAGACTAACCCAGACCACCCTTTGCTCATATTTTTTTGTCTTATCTCTGCATTTGAGAAGGTGAATAATAATCAAGCCTACCAGAGTTTTCTAAAGGCAACCGTATCCAACTGTGAAGGTGTAAACACAAAAAAGAGGGGCTGAGTGCTTAGCACTGACCAACAGGGAATAACTGGGATTAATGAGATTAAACTGAACAAAGGAAAACCACTGAAGGTTGAACATCAAGAAAATATCCTGGCCGTGTCTATCAGACCATGGACTAATTTCCCAAGGGAAGCAGTGGAAACTCCATCTCTTGAGTCATTTAAAATTAGACAAGATAAATCACTAAAAAACAGAGGGCTGGGAACAACCCAGTTGGAATTGGAAGGGGATGAACTAAACTGTTTCGAAAGATGGTTTTAGTCTCTTGTTTCTCTTATCCTGAAATTAAACAACATGACTTGTATAGAGTCTGCTCAGGCTGGACTGACAGACCTGCAGCTGCACTCTGTTCTCCTCATTATGGTCAGGTTGAAATGCTAATGTGACTCTCGCTGATCATTTTTCTGTGTTGTGGTAATGTTACAGCTTGGGCCTGCTAGGGTAACCAGAGGAGTCCCCCATGGGCCTTCCTCCTCCCCGCATCGCAGACCTGGTTGGGGAACATCAGAGGATTTTTCTGCCAAAATGCCTCTTTGTTTTGGACTGAATCCTCGTTATTTCCTCGACCACGTACCCTGTTGGGCTGCGCTCCCCTAGATGGCAGAGCTGAAGCGATCTGAAATGCAAAATGCTTTATACAGCCTTGCTGTAACAGGGACTGCCATAGACAGCCCTTGTTAGAAACAGCTTCTGTTGTCGCGTTTCACTCTTTGCTGCATGTGAGAGATTGTCCAGCTCCTCTAACAGTTACTGCAGTTAGAATCCGGCCCCAAAAGGATATTGTTTCCCATGAATGATTCAAGTTTCCAGTTCTCAGAAAGATCAAGCCAAGAAAATGGTTCATTTATGGTTGTGTCTTTAGTAAACCCCCTTGGTCCAGCTGCACCGACTTTTTGAGAAGAAAAATCAGCTTTGACACAGTTGTGCAAATGTTTCGTAAAAGAAATGAACGTGATGAGGCAAGTTCTGAGGAGCTACAACTGACCTTCTTGTCCACTTACACTTTTCGAGCCTTCTGTTACGTAAAACTACGGGTTACCCCATGAGCAGCATTAGTCCGCACAGTTTTTCTCTGTCCTCACACAGATGTTTTTCCAACTAATTGAATTCTACTGCAATGCATTTTTTTGTGTTGAAGTGCTGAAGAAAGCTGAGCCCAAACCGAGTCACTTTTTGAGGATTTATTCTGAAATTACACACACATATCTTTCTTTAAGCTTAAGGATCTGATAAAAATTATTTGACTTCTGTTATCTCCAGAACTGTCTTTGTTTTCTGCAGTTTGCAGAAGAGGACAATAGGTCAGGGCTTTTTTAGTATGCTGTTTCTTTCTCAGCTGAGCAGCTCCATGTGGTGTGTTGCATTCCTCAGCTGGCAAAAGACTTCATTTTTCTGTTTGAAATATTGCTGGATTAGTACAAGGTGCCTGAGAGTGCCCCATGTCACAGTCGGAGACAAGGTAAATAAACTGATAAGGGTTGTGGTAGATATATAGAGAGAAAAAGGAAATTACTTGGGAAGCAAGATTGATCTGAATGATTTAGAGAGTCTCCTTTCCTTACATATCTGAGCATGTAAGTTTAGGTAAGTAATGCAACCCAAATCAAGAGCTATAAGTAGAGCGTAGCAAAACAAATACATTATTTTACCTGTGTTGGTAAGTCATCAGTTCAGAATCAGGCTTCTCAGCTCTGAATTTGTATAGCTTTACAGTTTATTCCTGAAGATTTTTTCTTCTTATATAATGGTTATTCTGCTTACACCCAGTCTTTTACTGATCATTTCCTTATTACTCCTTCTATCTGTTATATTCCCCTTCATTTTAATCTCTTTTTTACAAAGAGTTTTACCATTTCTCAGTTCTTACTCATCTTTGATTGTCTCCAGCTCATTTCACATTTACTTTACCTATTTTGTCAGCTTTTGCTTCCTCCCTTTATCTGTCTTATAATTACTGTATATCTTTTTTTTATTTTCCACAGCACAGCCTCACGGTATCAAATACTCATATTGCAAAATTTCCCCTCAAATAAAGATCAACAATAAGTTAGCTGGAAGTCATCCGCATTTCATTATATTTGGCACTGAGAAGTGCAGCTTTTAAAGAGCCTCCACCCTACAGCTGCATCTCATCATTGATTCATTTAAATGCACTAATCTAGCCCAAAAGCAAATGTTTCCCATTACAACCTGTCTCTAAGTGACATCTATGTGCTAGTTTAGGAATAGATCTTCATAATAGAACTACTTCGGAGGTAAAACAAGAAAAGATATTCTTCTGGTTCAGTGCTAAACACTTGCATGCTTTTAGCCTGAAATAAGCATGAGCCATGTATATAGTGGAGCCAGTTATATAGTGGGTAAAATAAACATTGTGAGTGTTGCTTACTGAATACAGATCCTGTAATTACAGGTTACGTGTGTGACCAGTTAGGTGACTAGAAATTGGCTCCTACATTCGTAGGGGTTTCTCCACTGGAAAAGAAAATGATGAAAAAAACCTCTGAAGTTCACAGTGAACACAGGGTAAGATATCTAACATGCTACTAATATCCCAAAGGCCCTCCAGTCTTTGTAACAGTTATCATACCACTATAGCTTCATGAAAGGAGTAATGAGGCCTGATCTGCCCACAGGCTAATACAAGAGCCTGTGAGATGGCTTTTGTGCTTGTTTGACTTCACTGACATAGTTTTACTACTGGGAATTCTCCTAATCAAGATGAAGTGTCTTAAAGAAAAGTGGGGTTTGCAGGTCCTGTGACACAGGAGCATTTTGATGTCAACCTCAAGAAAGCCTGAAAAAGGTGTTTCTTATAATTAAGAAGGACAATACACAGTATAGTCAATACTATAGTCATTATTTCATAGACGCATATGCTGTAATAATGATCAGATCCTCAGCAGCCTGAGGATCTTTCAGTCCTGTCACAGGAGAACCAGAGGGTTTTGTAACAAGAGAGTGGGTAGCTATAATTTTGGTACTCAGGAACCTGTGGGAGTCTGTTTCTTGACACCAAAGGCAAGTAGATAAATGAGAAGGTACAGTGATGGATGCACAGGATTTGGAGCATTTTGCAGAAGCTGCTACCAAGAGATCCACAGAGGCTGTACCCAGCTACTTACATGTTCTGGCACCTTTTGAGTACTATGGTTTCTACTGAAGGCCTTTATCACTGCCAAATGCTTTTGGCATGTACTAGATGCGTCCCTGAATCATAGTTTCTGCAGTGCTAATGCTCACAAAACTAAGTCTATTTTTGATCACATTGGCATCTCCTTTCCAAAACTTTACTGATCTGCAACTGTAGTCAACAGCACCTTTGGCCTCCGACATGCCTTCCTGTACACTCAACCTTAAAACAGACATACTGTTAAAACCCTGAGTTATATTTGCTTTCCGAATTAACATCCCAGCTGTGATAAATGTGGCAGTTCTTGGATAACGAAGTTATTGTTTCATGCTGTTTGCTGGCAGTATCAGGAGAATAACTGCTGTGGTCTCAGTTCAAGTGACACACACCAAAGGCGGCAAGGACATGAAAAAAACCTGCTGTAGGGAGGCTTTGATTCTCAGCCCCATTACATGAAAAGGACACATCTCCAACTACTATCTTGTCCAGCAGTGGACAAGATCCGGATTTAGTCACTCCTTGCTACAGAATAGTTTAGAGAATATCTGTACTGAAAATCTTCCAACAATGCTGACATATAGAAGAGATCTCCAATGAACAAAAAAACCCCAGCCCTTGTGGGAGTGTACTGTGAAAAGCCAAGATTTGAATTCAGTTTTAATGTATTTGGTGCACTGTAGATGATGCTTAACTCCTCACCTCAAAAGAGGTCAATTGTATCATGTGTCGGTATTTTACTTTTCTCTGGCCTTACACACAAGTCAGTTGTGAAACGGATCTTATAATAATTTCTTATGGAACTGGACACCACTACTCAATTCTTCATTACTATTAAATGAACTCGATTTCTATGTCAATAAAAATGACATATACTAGGCATATTGTTTCCAGGGTCACAACCGTTCCTAGTATAGTCTGCCACAGACTGCTAAGTTTTGTAACATGATGAATGAAACTAAACTGAAAATCAATATTTTCTTTTACAGAAGCTTTCAAAATACAAGTCCTGGTGCCTTGCTCAGAGTAAAACATCCTTTCTTATTATAGGCAAACCTCTAGTAATACAGATCCCGAGTCACAGCCACATTGTTGCTGTCACCCCACAAACAGCATGACGATTTATAAAGTGATAAGCCAAAGAATTAGGAAATAACTCATTAGCATAACTAAAATGTCTCAGTTAATATACTTGATTAACAGCGATGCTACCAGGAGAAAATTCCCCCTGCACACTTGGATGAAAGCTTTACTGGTAACTCATGTCACCCTCGTTTCTTAATATAGAAATAATTAATACTTGTATGTGTGCAGTTATATGGAGCAGAATTGCACAGCTGTTCTCTGCTAGTCATCAAAGGGGTGCTAGATTATATACAGGAAGAACAAGCTACTTTCATTGTAATTCTCACAATACAACAGTGGGCGAAAAGGAAATAGATTCCTAATATATCATTACAGTTACAGTAGTCTGGGCTCTCCCAGAAGTCAGTGGAGAGAAACAAGAACCCTAAGAACTTGATGAAAACCATGTCAGCTTGTGTGTGTCTTCACTGACTATTGACAGAGCCTACCTGATTAGCTCAGATTAAACGAATAATTTACAGATGGGTAAATCAGGCACCATGAATACCATCCTCAGTGTCTAGCGCACTTGGGGATGCTTCAGAATGTGTTATTAGGCTCCCTTTTTGCCTGGAAAGAATCCTGTTGCAGCCAGATTTGTAAGGATTTGTTTACATCTGGAGATAGCAACAGTGGCTACAGCTCCATGTGGAACATCTTTATCCACAGCAAAAGCCTCCCATTCTTGCCTTCAAAGTAAGCTAGGTGAAAAAGACATTCACATTTTTCAAAGGGAGTACCCAGCATACTTTGCTAATCCATTAATGTTTTCAATATTTCAGCAGCGCTTCTGCTCTGAATTGTAACCAAAAGCAAGTATTTTCATTAAAAGCCAGAAGGAGAAGGAGAATGAGATGCATTTAATTAAAACATTTCCAGCCAATATGCTAAGGAACATTTAGATTCTGTATGTATCTTATGCATAGTCAATGGAAATTGCATGAGTAGAGGCTGAAAAGGCTTGAGGAAGCCAATGTAAAATGAGCAAAGACTATAATAGTCTAGACTGTAGATTACAAGAATAAGGCTCTGGCATTTATCAGAGAAGAACCAAAATATTTAGCTACTACGTGGACCTGCTGTCTGTTGAGGGGTGGCAAGTGAGCCCTGATGCAGTTGAGAGCAGCCTGCCGGGCTGCCCTGTGCTGAGTGACACCCTTGCCAGTAATAAGCTGTTCCAGCCATGCTCCTGCAGAGGATGCTGCAAGGAGCAGTATCATGCACCAGCAATGCCAGCCTCTCTATTGCTGGGATATCCTCTGGCTGGGTAAGTTTTTTCCTAGGCCCTCTTTCAGTGCAGAGTAGCATAAACAGTAGGGCACTATCTCATTAGTCCAGGAGTCTGCGAAATAACCATTTAGCTCTAAGCGTAGCTAAAGTAGGCAGCTATTTGAGGTAGCTGTCTTTAGGAGACACTAACATGGACCATCCTTTCCCAGTGATCCAAGCAGCATGCCTTGCCCTCTGCCCTCATCTTTGTTCTTGTAAGAACAATATTGTCATGATCAAGAAGAACATAATCCCCCAAGCTGGAGTCAGAAAACATCTTGCAGGAGGAAAGGCCAAAGGATGACTGCTGCAGTGTTTCCACTCAGTTCATCCCCTTTGCTGTAGCAGCTAGCTATTGGAAGGGGACCTGAGCTCTGCACAGCTGTTATTTACTTCTGTTTTGAAATGCAGAAAATTGCAGTAATCTGTTTATTTTACTTTAACTCTTTTGTGCTTTGGAAGTATCACACAGTTCAAAAGGCAATATAACTAAATTTTAAGACAATTATTGTGCTGGCAATGTTTTAACAACTGTTTCTTTGCAAAAGAAAAACAATAAATACGGGAAAGCAGATTAAATAAACATAGAAGCTATCAACAGTGTAAAAAAGAGTCTCAGTGAATAGAGAAGTTTGACAAATGGCAACTAGTGCAAATCTCTGCTTTTTCTCTGGCTTTCAGCAAGATTTTCCTAAACTTAAGGATGTTTCTAAAAGAGGAGCTTGACACATCACAAATGGAACAGAACCTGTGGCTCCTGCAGCTGGTCCTACAGGTCTGGGGGTGAGATGAGTGAACAGGAATACAGCATATCAAGGACGAGGGTTTCCCCTTTAGATTTCTTTTTATAGTAATCAGATGCAGTCATTAAGACTAATTACCTTTACAGAAGTTGTAGAATATTTGCGACCTTCACCTCAGGCAGTTGTACAGTCCTGAAATCTAATAGTCTGTCCGCACCAGATCAGGAAAGACCACTCTTACTGTATCAAAAAGATGAAACCCTGTCCTTAGACTCTGGAGAAAAACACTTTGCATTGCTGTGCTCAGAGTTTGTTTTGTATTTTGCTTAGGGCTTAAGGACCGCCTTGAGAATTAAATTAACTTGGACTATTTCCCCTGGCCTCCCTTGTAACGCTTTGGTCTAATCCTGCACATGACCTTTGTGTGGACATATTTTGCATCCACATGGAGCCATTTGGAGCCTGGTGCATGTGAAACAGCACAGTACTGCAGTGAAGAGTTCAAGTATATCTAATGAGTTAAAATATTTGGCTGCTGCTTTCTTATGGGAAAGCAGTACTGAAATTAACATCTGAGGGTGTCTCAGCAGAAGACCGGGCTGAAAATACTCTGTAAACGTGGCTTAGTTTCTTAGCTCATTACTTTCATTTTGACTTCTCCCAGCATTATGTTATTGCTGATCACATTTCTGGATTGATTTTTGTCTAGATTTGCAACTTTAAGTCCATTGCCAAAGACAGACAAACTGGTGGAGGGTGCTAACAATTAATTTAGTCACACTAGAAACATGTTATATTCAATACTTTCTTCAGGCAATTTGAAGCATGTTTCTTCTTTATATACTACGGTTTGCATAAGCAGTCAGCATAACCTATTTACAGAAAATTAACGAGCGTTTCTGTTCGTTACTTGCAGTAATTTACATGGCTGGGTTTTCTTCCATACTGGCACAAGAGCTACTTGGAAGTTGAACCCAACCCCAGGTATCCCTATTCTCACACTTGTCTCTTTTGGTCCCTAAAAATAGCTCAGAATCACCTATTAGATAGTACCTCTAACTTTGATCAGCCAGCATCTTCTGCAGCATTTGACATTTGTTCAAAGGATTTGTAAAACACTGAAAAAGAATGAAACCAATACTTTCTTCTCCTTGAAAGTAACATTCATAGGCAATCCTTTCTCTGGAAGTGGGATGTAGCTTGCTGGGGAATTTGTAATACTTCTTCCAAGAAGAGAAGTGGTGACAGTTTAGCTCTGTCTAAATGCCGAACATGTTCCTAATCCAGCCTCTACTGGAAAACTCACACCATACAGACATAAATACAATCCAGGTTGCTTCACAGATTATTCTTTTCTTGGGGGGGAGGGGGGTCATGCTTTCCTGGTACCATCTCCCCATTTTTATCCCACTTTTTAAAAGCCAGAGCAGGAAAACAGGTGGTGGGAAAGGAGTGGGGAAAAAACCAAACATTGTAATATCAATTTCAGAGCCTAGTCCCCATAAATAGTAATCAGCTTACAGGTTTAGAGACCTTCTGGCCTTTAGATGTCTCCTTCTGTCCCAGAGAACATCTCTTGTGTCTCTCTTCAGTGAAAAGAGAGCTGAGCAGTGGTCAGTCGGAATAAATAGCAGCACACGGAGTAAGGTTTAGAGGCCAGTAAGAGGTGAGTACCTGGTTTCTACAGGATATATGGGAGCAAGGTTTTGAGGAGCTCAACGTGAAGCAAAAGCTCTTCATACAGAGTAGGCAAAATAAGAAAGCAGCAATTGATACACTGCCTTTGGGTGGAGCACGTCACTGTTGGAAGGAGGTGGGGTTCTGATGAAATCAATATGCATGATATAAATGTACCATTTTTACTCCTGAGCTTTTTTCCAATGCCTGAAAGCTATCTTGGTCCAGCCTCAGCTATGCAGAAAGTTCTGTTAAATGACAGGGCTCAGGAGAAAGCTGTCACACTTTGTCCATATAAAGGGAAGCTGTGGATAGTCAGTAAAAATCCAGGATGTGTAGCCTGGATTTTGGAGATGGCTGTTAGCACCACTGTGCTACTAAAAAAAGGTTTCACTAATCAGCGGATCAAGCTGCTGACTGCCTGATAAAGCAAGGAGACAGTGATAAAACTGTTGTCAATTCATTACCAGCTACTTCCACCTAAATTGTCATTGCAGTAGTTAAACTAAACATTTTACAAAGCAGGGCTGATTTACCACCTCCCAGTTGATAGCACAGAACAAAACACAGAGCTGTTATTTCAGTAGAGGAGCTAAGGTAACCCCAATTGTCATTTCACTTTTCTCTGTCATTGAGCACTTAAACCTTTTCTGTCACAGCCAATTTTAAATAGATTGTATATTTATTGGGCTGAACTCTTTTAAACTGTGCATGTGTGGGAGAGGAGGGTTTCTGAGGGAAAATGCTGCACATCTCATAGTCCCTGCTGGCTTTCTAAAACAAGTTAACATTGTTTGACCTAAAGTGAATAAACCCTCAGCAGAGATGAGGCGGATGACTTTATCTCTCAGACTCTGACTCCACTAATTTAAAACAAATGAAAGAATGTAGATAGTTTAAGTGAATGCAGAAGAGATGGGAGTGATATTTTTTTCCCCTAGACCTTTACAGAATTAGGAAATCTTGCTGTAAACAGGCATGGCATTTTCAGAAACAAGTTGTTATTCCACAGCGACAGTTTCCAACAGCAAAACATGAGAAACAGGAGTTTTGCTTTGCTTACTCTGGTTTCAGAGTGTTACAGGAGATTTTCATTGCTAGGAACCCAAGTTAAAGTGAAGTGAGTTCTGCTGGGCTCCTCCTAGCCATAATCATACTTGCTCAAATTTTACACTGCAACTCATTCCCTTGGGCTCACGGAATTATACTTGAAATTGCTTTTGTCTCTGGCTGGATGACGGTAAATTCCTGCAGGCTTGAACAATTTCATATTTCTTTACAGAGTAACAAGTTTGCTGTTGGAACTGAAATACTAATGCCCCAAACCCACCAAAACGTACCAAACTCTAGACAGAATAGCAGGGATGATTGGTGTGAACAAGAGGCTTATTGCTGGAGGAGTCATGCATCAGCCTGCCTTGAAGCCTCAGGCAAACACCTCCTGTTCTAATTCAGGGTAAATGCAGGCACAGAAGGGAGCATTAAGAAGTACCAAGTTAGGCTGTGAATTCAGGAAACATCAGAAGCTTTCTACCATCTCTGTTTTGGATACATCTTCCATGGAAGAATAACCTATCTCACTACTTGGTCAGCCTTGCTCTGAGGGGAAATGAAGAACCATGAGCCTCTTACCAGAACACAGCTCCCTTCTGTTGGTGGTGTATCAGTGATGCTAGCCAGGAGGAGCAGGCATCTTGCTGAGGTGGCCTCAAAGCAGTGGGTGGGGAAGTTGTTCTGGCACAGGATAGGAAATACGTCCTGGTAGCTTCTGCATGGAAGGGGCAGTCATCTTCCCATGCACATCTCTACCCAATGGGCGCAGTCTCATGACATGGGTCCTGGGAGCTGTTCCTCACAGCTTCACTGAGCATGCCCAGTACTGATCTTTCCCTCATGGTCCTGCACTTGCCATGCATTAATGCACTGTCACACTCAAGCTGCCTCATTGCCTCAAGTCATTTACAGCTATGGCAAGAAGGAGGATCACAGGGGAAGGCAGTAGGCTGCACTGCCCACCAGACTGGCTAGTTAGTGCTAGAGGATATTCTGAGGACGCACAAATCAGCAGTGACACACTTTTGGTCTCACAGAGAACCGCTTTCTCTCCCCCTCACTTGTATTCAGCAAGTTAGTGATACTGGCTCTGATCTGATTCAGTGCTCAAGCATTCACAGAAGACTAATTCCCACAGGTTTGCTCTGTACCTGCTCTGCACGTGTTGTTATTCATGGGTGCTGATGGCAAACAACCTCATATCTCAGACTGGAGCCCCTGCTATACATTTTTTCCATGCCTTCAATATATTCTTCTTTTTGTAGTATTTCCATTTTCTTTTAAGTTTATCCATCTGGATTTTGCTCCGAAATGTTAATCCTTCTCTGAATGCCTGACCCAAGTATAGTCCTTTTATGTCCTATCTATCTCATTTCTTGTGCCTTGATGGTCACCTCCTGCAAACACAGCTACCTCTCTGTTCATAAGATCTTTGGATGCCTCTGATCAGTGCTCTTAAGCTGACCACTGTTAAAGCTCCTAGATGACACCTTAGCATTCTTAAGATGCACAGCCCACCACACATCTTAAGCATCCTCCTTGGCCTTCCAGTAGGCAAATGCCTCCTTTTCACCACAACTTTAGACAGACGGAGATCTTTCCTAAAGGTTAAGCCTTGCAGAATGTTGTATGCCCTTAAAATGGTGTTCCTTCTATGGGTTATTGCCCAGCACCCTGTGACTGGTGGAGACAGCATGACTGAAGCTTCAGGATGCTAAAATCCTCTCTTACTAATGGACCCAGAGGCAGGACTGCCTACAGTTCTCTTTGGCAGTGCTCAGGAGCACTTGAAAAGCATCAGCATCCAGGGCCAAATGAAGTAGGTGTGATCTCTTTTAAAAAGAAGATTGAAATAAAAGAAAGGAGACACTTTGGACATAGTTCACTGTGTACATGGGAACCAAGATGTAGGCATGGCAGCAATTACATTTATTTCTGTTGCCAGAGTGTAGGTGATAAGAACATCTGTAGAATGAAAGGGGATCTTGTGGTACAGTTATCAAGAAAACAGCCATCACTACTGATGTCTAGGATGACAATGTAGTAGTGCTGGAAAGGAAACAGATGCCTGTGTCATGACTGAATCACAGGAATCACAGTGCAGAAGTCGGTAAAGCAAATACAATTGCAAAAAATGGTCATATTACTGTACAGCTCTAGTCAAGATTTCATGGCTTTTACTTGTCTAGGAAGGGACTACTAGCTGCAGTATCTTGGAAATATCAATTAATGAAAAATGTAGGCGTCATCCACTTCTCAATCTCCCATTTTGGGGAGAATCTAATGAAACATCCTCACTCAGGGCACCTGTCAACATCCTTGGGAGTGAGGAGTTGTTAGGCTGATGCCAATCAGTGTTTTGGCCATGTTCTGAAGTGCCTGTAGCCAGGGTGCTCACAGCAGTGCTTGCAAACACTTTCAGGGAGGTAGCAGCATTCATTACCTCCAAAACAGAAGATATTGCAGAGTTGTCCATGTTCAGCCTGAACCTCTCAGAGCAGGCCCTAATCGTGAGATTTAAGCAGCTGGGGTCCATGGAGAAAAGTATTATCAGAATGATCATTGCCTCAGCAGCTCCAAGTGACAATGTCTGAGAGCAAACATCAGTGCAAACATCAACTTCCTTCAAGACATATCTCCACTCACTCTTCCTTTCATTCCAAATTCAGGCTCTGTTAAGCTCAGACCTTTTCCTACATAACTTTTCAGACTTTCTACTCTTCTCCTTATCACAGCATGAAATACCCAAGATTTACTGCTATCTTCCACTACTGTCTATCTAATCTTCCCTACCCAGGTACTCCACAATAATCTAATCTAGAAAGACCTGTAAGAAACCTGCTTTCACTTCTGTTTCTCTCTACTCATATTGTTCTCTATCCCAAAGGTAGGGCATCTGGGACTGGCTATGGCCAAACCTCTTCACTGCTCATGGCACCTCAGGTATGATATATCATGGTATGCTGCAGACGGTAAGATAAAGAGAGGGCCTTCAAGATGGCAAGAACAATATAACTGCTTGGGAAGTGAGTTGCCTCACAGCGGGCTAGATGCTGGTTAGATGTCTAAACACCTCGTACATGTGAAAGAAAGGCATGCCCCTGGGCCCTGCTAGAGGCAGATATTAAGGACCACGCGAGAAGGAGGCAGGTCCTCCAGACTACCTGGCCATGTGAATTTTGATGTCCACCATTTAGCCTCTGGAATTTCTATGTTCTCAAGATGTTCATTCAGCGATTGATAGTTTAAGAAGATAGACCCCCATTATTGTGCCACCACTGACCCAGGGAACAGGGAGAACAGAATGACTGAGCACACCTCAGGCCCTGGAGAGGAGAGCAGTGCAAGCTCAGCTCTGCCTACCTCAGCAATTTAAATTCAGCTGCTAGACTTTGCACTGAAGCAGCTGAGATGCGGTCAAAGATGTCTGCACTAGCTCTCCTGGGGGGATGGTACTCTTTAGCAAGGAGTGATAATAAACAGTAGGATGGTGCTAACGCTTTAAGCTGCTGCAGCTGTCTGCTAAGTGAGTATGTGTCAACACCTTCAGACTGGAAGGTGAGAAAGTGAAATTACAGTGCTCAGTTACCCTAATTCTGCTTTTGCAATCTCTTTTATTAAACCACTTTCAAGGGTGGTTAAGGGGCTCTGAAGGTTTTGCTTGTGTATTAAGAATCCAAGATAATAAGCATGTTCCTGAAAGGCTGCTTCCTTCTCTAAGTTCTTCTTTTCTAACTATGGCACCATAGTTAGAATGAAAAATTACAGCACCATAGCCTTATACGTGAATGTCATAAATACACCCGAGCACCTCAGACAAAAGCATCTGCCACAGAAAAATAGAATACTGTGATTAAGAGGAAGAAAATGGAATACGCAGTTCAATAAAGATTTGCTAGTGTAAATACTTTTGAAAATTACACAAATACAACCTTTTCAGAGTTAATAATAAGATCTATTTCCTCAGCTATGAAGTAATTTATGATTCTAGGATCACATTTTCCTCTGTGATATTTTCATCTCCCTGTTATAGTTTGAAAGCTAAAGCTAGAGAAACTGACTGGCAATGTAAGAAAAGTAAAAATGGAAGATTTGTCACTGTACTGATGTAGCTGTGCTGATATAAATAGAGACTTGATAGATACTAAACGATCACTCAGAGCCTACTTCTGGTTTAATCTCTGAGACATTTTGTAAATCTGACGACTTTCTGCGTGGATATTAGTTACGACGCTAATTCAGATTTGGAGTCAGCACTGTGGTTCCTACAGAAAAAAAAGTAATTCTTCTGAATACACAGAGCTGATTTGAGATACATCCTTTTAGACAATGTTCTGTGGATTGACATGATGACTACAGTGCAGAGAGCAGTATGCAGCCGAGCACACAGCTACACTTTGTTCTGTTTGCTAACAGCTTCTAAACAGGAAAAGTGCTCCCACTGTTTCCCTTCTCCACCCTTCAAAAATCTCAAGTGATTTTAATTCTGGTCTTTTCAACTTCTTGACAACCATGGACCGGACTATACTTACAAGAGTTTGCTCAGGGTCTGGACGGCAGTGAGAAACTAATTACGGAGCTGGACAGAACCATCTGTGGATTGCCAGCTGGACAGCAGGATGCATATTTAAAATACGTATATATAATCTCTGGCCCAGGTCAGGGTCAGCCACAAAGTAGCCATTAATGCATCAGAAATTTATGAGGAACTCAAACTTGTCAGAAACCACTACAGGTTCTTAACTATATACACCTGATGAAATCCATGGCAGCACCTAGATGTAGGTAAGTGCGTGAGAAAGTGCAACAGGCCTTGAGTCGTAACACCCTTTTAACCACGGCAAATGTGACTTTGGTTGTCAAGAACCAGCACATGGACGGACTTTTCCTCCAGCTACTGGATGTAAGCTCTTTACCCAGCTCTTTGGATACTCATACCTGCTGCCGATGTGAGGGATAACCAGGCCAGTCACCTCTTTACAGAGATTACTTAAGAGTAGCATAGTAAAAAAAACCCACCACAACCCAAAACGTCACTATTTTGAGCCCACAAGCCAGGCACGACCTTTCATTTCCCAGGAGGCCTTTATAATTTATTACAAATGCCTTGCTTCTCTTTCCCTTTCAGAGATCCTCACTTGTCCAACCTCTATGCAGAAAATAACCATTTCAGGGAAAAAAATAAAAAAAATCACACACTGATGGTAGATGAAGGATAGAAAACGGTTTTATTTAACACCTTCGAAGGAGACAACAAAACCAAGCTCCCCACACACTGAACCGAGGTCTCTGGACTATCGGCCTGGCCCCAGAGCGGTGCCCTCTCGAAGCCAGGTGCGGGTCAGGGCCGGGCAGACAAGCGCGGAGTTCTGCCTTAGGGCGGAACACCGGATTACTCCTTTGTGACCCACCCCCCGAAAGCGCGAGCAGGGGGGCAGAAAACGCCGACGCCTCCGCTTCAGGCGCGCTGGCGGACGGAGACCGGTGGCGGGGCGCGGGCCCGGCGGGGCTCTGCGCTCCCAGGCCGAAGGGCGGGTGCCCTGGAAGGCAGCCGGGAGTCAGTTCCTGTCTTCGCGGTGTCGTCTGATGGAGGTGGGTGGATTTTTGGAGGGAACAGCAACCGCCAGCTTGGAGGCGGGGGAACGGAACGGGACGGGGACGGGCTCCCCACCCGCAGAGCAGCGGGAACCGACAGAGCCAGGAACGCGTCATCGCTGCCGCGAGGCTGCGGGGCCGGAGACCCCTGGGCTGCCGAGTAAGACGGGGGCAGCTTGAGGGCCGGTGAAGCGGTGCCGCCCGCCGCGGGGTTGCGCTGCCGGCCCAGGCTTAGAGAGCTGAGGGGAGAGAGAGGGGTTGCTGCCCCTGGCTCCTGTCAGGGCGGGGACCACCGTGAGGCGCTGGGGCGGGCACGGGGCCTTCCCGTGGCGGTGGTGTAACGGGACGGGGGAAGACGCGACCCGTGTTCGGGTGCTGGGGCCGCGGACAAGAGGTGCCGCGCTGGCCCGGCGAGAGACCGCAGCCACTGGCGCGGAGGAGGTCCCGCGGCGCAAATCTCCGCGCCTTTCAGCTGGGTGCTGGCTGAAGCTCCTCAGCGCGCCCACTGCTCCCTCTCACGCCGAGCCCGGAACGCAGCGAGCTCCCGCCGCCTGCGGCGGTGGGCGAGGCCGGTGCGCAGGTAGCCGGGGAAGCGTGGCGGGCGCAGCTGGCTCGGCGCGATGGCCCCCAGCGCTGAGACGCCCTAATTGGCGGCGGCGGAGCTGGCAGCGGGGGACAGGGTAAGGCCGACCTGGCGCGGCAGCCTGCTGCCCGTGTCGGGGCGAAAAGGCGCGTCTGTGCGGAGAGGCGGGAGGCCCGAGGGAAGGGTGGCGGGCGGGGCGTGGGGCGCGGTGGTCTGATCGCGGACGGCTCCGGCTACGTAAACGGGGGGAGGGAGCCGCCTGCGAGCGGGGTAGACTCGTGTGAGAGACAAAAGCCCAGCTTTCCCGGGCGGGAGGCTCAGCCTCGCCGCTGCTGAGAGGGCTCTTTTGTTGCCGGTTTCCAACCGGCGTTTGTGCGTTCCCGCCGCCCCTCGCCCGGTCACACCACTGGTTACGGCCGGGACAAGGACCGTGAACGGGCGGCGGCTTCCGCCTGGCCCGGTGAACGAGCGGCCCCGTGGCTGCCTGCCCCGTACTCCACCAGTTGATCAAAGTTCGGCTGGGCCAAGGCGAGGAGGCACCGGCCTGCTGTCCTCAGTAGCTACGGCTCCTCTCAATCTCTTCCTCTGCGGCCCGGGGCAGCGCTCCCTCGTCGCCGCTCCCTCCGGCGGCACGAAAGCCTATGTGTATGTAGCAAAGTAGGAGGGAGCGGGCACCTCCCGCTTCTCCCTGCCTGCCCTCTCCTCCCCACGGCTGGGGCTCTGGATAGGAGGAGCCGGAGGAAGAGGAAGATGACGAGCGGGTGCAATTAGCCTAACAAGGGACTGGTGCCGGAGGAGGCGGCAGCGTCCCCGCGCCGAGGACTGACACATCTGCTCTCTCTCTTCTCTAGCCATGAAGGCAGAAGCCGGGGAGCGCAGCTGAAGCCCAGGGTCGTCCCGGCGCTCTTCCCTATGGCAGCTGCGTGAAGGGGCCGAGCCCCCCTCCCCCGGCGGCGGGGCTGGCCTCGTCGCTTCGGGTGTGCGCGAGCGGCTCTGGTTTCCCCCTCCTCTCCCTTCCCGTCCCCGATGTGGGCTCCAGAGGATTTGCTCCTCCTTTGTAACCGGGAATGAAATAATGGCGACCCGGTGGGCAGCGGGGCTACCCGGCGGAGATGGAGACAACGAGCCCCCCCCGGGCGGCGGCAGCGGTGGCCAGGTATGAACGGCGGGGGCGGGCGGGGCCCGGGCTGCGCGTACGCGGCGGGCAGGGTCGGGCTGGGCGGCCGCCTCCCGCCGCGGGGAACGGCTTGGCTGGAGCGGGCTTAATGGCCGCCCCTTCTCTCCCTCCCTTTCTCCCTCCCGCTCTCTTCCTGCCCGCCCGCCTTGGAGTTGCTGGCAGTTGGACGCTGGGAGCGGTGCGGGCGTGCTGCTCCCTGGCAGAGGGGGACAGCCTGCTACCCCGGCTGAGGGCTCTCCTCGCAGTTGGGGCGTCGCTCCCGGGCAGGGGGAAGTGTGTGTGGGGGCGCCTCCTCTGCCTTGCGGCCCGGGCGGCGGCTCCGCTTCCCGCTCTGCGGAACGGCCGGCGTCCTCGCCATCGGGGCGGCGGTTTCCGTGGGGTGAGCCCCCCAGCCCCGTGGTCAGCCCCCCTGCGGCCTCCCGACGCCTGTCCGCCCCGTCCCTGCCTTGTTCCCGAGGGACTCAGCTGGTGTACGGCTTCGTCGTCCCCGTCCCGCACCTCCTCGTCCCACTCAAACTGTGCTGCTTTTTGGTAGAAATACGGGCCTGGCCTTTGCCGCCTTGTAGGTAGTACTTGCCACCCTCTTGTCTGTACGCAGGGGCTTGTATTAAATGTATTTCTGTTAATAGCATTTGTTGCTAGAACAGTCGTCTGTGCGCTTAGTTTGAAAACTTCATAGTATGCCCTATGGTGGCACCACTGCATGTTTGGACTAGCCACACAGTTTTTAACACAGAACTGTGCCTGACGCTTCCTTCTGTGCTCTCTATTAATAGTAATAAATGTCTGCGAAACAACTATTTCAGATCCAACAAAATATGTATAACAGCTTTAGTGGACTTGTTCTAAGATTTGTCCTAAGCGTTATTTACAAAGATGAACTTGCTTTTGTATTTATCAAAGTTCGGGCATGTTTTGTCAAAGCTTTAAATCTTTTTAGGCTGTGAAATGAATGACTTCTATATGGATGCCCGGCTTTTGTTTGCTGAAACTGCTATATAGTAGAGTGATTTTTAAATCTACAGAACTGAAGAAAAATAAAGTGTGGATGGTTTTTGGTTTGTTGTGGGGTGTTTTTTGTTTCTGGTGTTTTGTTTTTTTTTTTTAAGATGTCAGGTTTTAGTTCAGTGCTGTACTCAATTCACCCTTTTGCCTTGGTTTGGAAGTGGCACATATGGTTTTGTAAGATACAGTCTCTTAAAGCAGGTAGGTTAGGTGAGGACAACATGTGAATCTTAGTATCATCTGCTTTCTTACTTAACCTTCAAGGCTGTGGTCAATTATGATTCTTAATTTGTATGTAGATTTAAGATTGCATTATTCTTGTTGATGTCCTTTTTAAAAATGTGACTGAAAGCAAGGCCATTTTAGGAGAACCGGGCCTTTAATACTGTTCAAATCATGTGGGAAGAGGGGGGAAACCACATGTCTTAAGTGTAGAAATTAAAACCTGATTTTTAATTCTGGCATATTGAGACTGCTGGTCTTTTAGCACTGGCACTTGTCATAATCCACATATCCCTACTGTGGTAAGCCCTGACACGGTCTGTGGCACTTTTGGAGATCGTTGTGTTAAAGTTGTCTAATTGGGGACTATCAATAGGTGTGGAGTTGCAAAATGGATTGCTCTGCCTGTTGTTTTGCCTGATACTGACATGTTGCAGTTGCATTTTAACTGCGAGGAAACATGTGCTTGCACTGATGATTGCCTTAATTGCAGCAGGCCTGACATAATCTTTGCTTGAACGTAGATACCCCTCATGAATGCCTAATAAAGGTTGCCGTGCTATCTCAATAAATACAGTATGCATATTGTGGCATAGCTTAAAGTTCAGTGTACTTTCTTATAACTTTTTTCATAGATTGGTGTAAAATGCCAAGAGAGAGTAAGAGTTTGTCATGTGGGATCTGCTGCCTCAGTTCAGTTGGTGGGACAGCTACTGTGTACGGTGTGCTCTATGTGTGAACAAATCCTTTTGACTGAAGTGTTTCATGTATTGAACAGTAAGAACTGCTTTTCTCTTGGGGGAAACAAAACAAAACCAGAAAACATCTTTAATGAGACACAATTACTATATATAAGGAATTTGAAGTTTGCAAGAAGTCACTGGGGTTGCAGGCTTTTATAGTGTGCTCATCCTGACATGCAAGGTATTAGCAGTTTTGGGAAATGATATATGTTTTTGGGACGCTGGATCCCATATGGTGCTTGTTTTGTAATGCAGTATGAACTCATCTACATTTAATGTTTAGCTGTAGACCTGCATGCACAGCAGGTTGTCACAAGGAAGACTCCAGGCATGGCTGGAGCTCATCACTGGCAAGGGAGTTGCCAACAGAAATTAGGATTTTTCGGCCAGCTAAAGGTTTTGGAAATGTTCACCTGTAATCATCAAGATTTGATCAAATACTGAAAAACTTGCCCTCTGGCTTTAAGATCAGTGGTCAGTCAAAAGGAATTTCTGACCGAGAAGTTAGTGCTTCTGTGTATCTCTGCATACAGAGGTAGGAGAACCGAGGACAGAGTTGATTCCCTTAGGTAACACACACGGTGGTTGATAATAGTTTTGTTTTGAATATCTATCTACTCTGATACTATGTTCCATTTGGTCATGCTTTGCCATGGTTTCTATGTTTATTTTCACTTCACTTTTTCTGTTCTCCCTTTGACACTGTACCTGGTGGTCTTTCTCACTTCAGAGCCCCTTCACTGAAATGAGCGTTGAGAACAAAGATTATGCATTCAGGCTTGCAGGCTCCCGTCTGAACATACAGTGCCTGTTCAAAGGGACAGATCACGTATTTTGAGCTCCTGGGGGAGCTGGCAGAGAGGGCCAGAGACTCTTAGGGCTGTTTGCCATTCCGTTTGAAATCTGACACGCATCTGCAAATGGGTGCAAGAACTGCTGAGCTTATGTTCATAAGGACAGATAAGTGAGAGTGTGTTCTTTCTGGCTTTCAGATTAATAGGCATATACTATCTCTGTTTCGTCAGGTTGTAGCAGTGTTTTGCTGGAGTGATTAAGCCCTGCTGAAGTACAGGCAGTACTGCTTCAGTCACAACGTCCCATCTATGAGCTTGTCCAGATTTGAGGCTGGAACTGGCTTCATCTTTAGTGCACTTTTAATCTCCCTTCTTCTGCCTGGAAAGGCACAACAAAAAGTGCTTTTTTTTCTGTTTTTCTATTCCCACTATTTTGTGTTTACTTTAAAAGAATTGCTAACTCTGTCTGCGGTATAGTTTACTGTTAATCTATGTTAAAATCGCATTCAAAATGTTAAATGCAGGATCAAAAAATATTAACCACAGCATGTGTGGTTTTAGAAGTCAAATTTTTACTGTAAACAGTAGTTTCCTTAGTTTATGAACACTAGAACTATTTTATCAAATATTTTTTTTAAAGTGTTTGATATTTCTCTGTTGTATGTGTGTTCTGATGAGATCCATTTAGGTATTTGTTGCAGGTTTCTAATACCTTACTGCAAATCTGCATTAAGAGTGTGGCTTTGGGGTTTTGGTTTTGTGGGATTTTTTTTTTTAATTATTTTTTTTGTTGCCTTAACAGTTGAGTTGTTAGGAATAGTTGACTGTCTTTAGAAAGTCCTGAGAGTTTCTGTATTTGGCAATAATTGGGAAATACATTTCCAAAGATTTCTGTAAAAGTCAGAGGTTGTTTTGTATTTGCATTGTAACCACAAATACTTGATTTCAGAAGAGGGGAGAAAAAAAGGTTCTTGCTTGTACACCTTATCAGAGAGAGCACAACTGCATAAACTGAAGAGAAGCGTATGCTGGAAGGGTCAGGAACCAGAGAAGGGCAATGATGACACTAAAAATAGAAAATGATTGGTGTCCTTGCTAACAATATTTAATAGATCGCCTACTATTTTAACAACCCGGTTGGGATAACATTGGTAAACTTCAAGTGGTGGCTCCCAGGTGCTATGTCTCTCTACTAGAGAGACACAGGCACTGAAGGGCTGTATTTTGATCCTTTATTTAAATATCATCTTTAAGTAAATATGCCTGTAAACATGTAAACTGTTGTGGAACTCTGTGTTTGGATATCAGTACTTATGCCTAATGCTTAAAGGCAGTGCGGTTTAACCATAATGTTAAATCCAAGCTGGAGAAATGCATTTGTAAGGTTTGGTGTCAAACAATACACAATACCAGAACTTGTCGTTAGAAGTGTATATTCGTTACGGTGATGAATAATTCTTCACAAACCTTTCATCAAGGGAGAATAAAATTCACTATAAATACCAATATTACCAGGAGTTGTGGTTATAACTATTCAAAATGCTGGGTCAAATCCTGCTTAATCACGTGAGCATAACACTGACTTCTGCTGTCATTTATGTCAGGGTATGCCTAAAATAATTTGAAACAACATGGACCTCTTCCCGCGAGGTAATGCTAAGTATTTGATTGACAATATAAAGCAGCAAATAATTCCTTCAATAAAAGGAAGGGATCTGCCTTCAAATGTAGCTGCACATGGTGGGTTTTAAAGTGAGTTTTTGCTTCCCAAAAAATACACTTTTGTTGGTGATACCACTTTGATAATTGTTGGGGGGAGAAAAAAACCCAAACCAAACCCTAAACCAGACCATCAGTTTTTGCAAGAGAGTCGTGATGGACAGGAATATCTTGAACTGGGTCAGTACAAAATAATTGCAGTTACTGCTTGCAATATATGCATTATAAGAGTGAACTTTTTTTTTTTTAAACAGGCTTAACAAACAAAGAATCATAGAATAGTTAGAGTTGCATCAAGGCACTGAGTTAACTTTTCCTTGTATAAGCTATTTTTAGCAGTTTTCATTCTGATACTTCAGATGTATTATTTCTAGTCTGTTGTACTTTCTTGCTTGCAGAAGAAAACCCAATTGGGAGAATAGTTGAGGAAGGGAAAGTATTTAGTATTGTGCACTGTATGTATTTGTGATGTTGTCCCTCTTGAATGTATGAAAACATCTTTGTGTAGATAGCTGACCAAACTGTAGCTTAGCAGAGCAGTATGGGCTCTAAAAAAGAGTAGACGCTGGTTTTTTATTTTTGATAATAATGTGAATACATACATCTGTTGCTGTGTAGATGGTGGTTAGAATATGAATGTGTGCAACCTGTGAGCCTTATTAAAAAAACCCCTTTCTGTATCACTTCCTAAGGAATTGAGTGTGGCAGCATTAGACTAACATGTCAGGAGTATATACTGATGCTTTGTAACTGGCATGGTTTGTTTTTTTGGTTTTTTTTTTAGTCTGATAACAACTGGAAGAAAAACAAATGTTTTCTAGCATTGGGTTGCGTGTTACTCTTCTTGCTGTTGTGTGTGTATTAAATTGCATAGGATAGGAAGCAGATGTAAAAAAGTTAGGAAATGATGTTAAGTGAAAACAGATTTGTTTCCTGTTGTTAACAGGGGTCATTGTTTTTAAAAAACATGAGTTAGCCCTGGTATGAATGGGGAGGCTTTTAAATTGGTGTTGAAGTAGTCTGAATTGACAGCAGTCCAGAAGTCAGTCTGATGAGCTGTTAGGTATAACTCCATGGTTGTAGAAGGCGTTAGAGCCTATGATCTCATCAGATCCTTGAATTTAGGGCCTTGCTGTAGAGGAAGTGCTTGTCTGCCTCCCATAGTAGATAATATATGTATATGTACTAAATAATATGTTGTGCTGAGCACAGGAGGTAAAGTGGATGAGAATTATGCTGTTGGGTCAGATAGGTGAATGAAAAAGGATGATAACATCAGCTTTGCCTGTTTATTATACAGAGTGTAGATTAGTGTAAATGCTTACATTTCTTCTGTCCAAGTCCTCCTTAAGTCTTGTCATTTTTAATATTTTTGTGGAGACACTTCCACTGTACTTTTTTCACCGTCACCTAGTAGTAGGTACATACTGTAGAAGTACAACTGATGGGTGGGAACAGTGATGCCAAACATGCTGTGACTGTTCATATCAGAGGCTCAGTGCATCTTGTAACCTGAAAGTGCCTCTAGTCTTACAGTTGCAAGGTGGGATAAGCTGTTTTATGTAATACAATTCTTAAATACGTAAAGATTATTTAGTAGGAAGGCTTCCTCTGTTGTGTTTCTTTTCTGTTCCCTTCCTAAGAGGTTGCAGTGCATTTTTGCTTTTTTCCAGTTATGTGGGAACTCAGGCTACTCCCTGAATTGCTGTTTACCATCCTTTGTTAGCTATGGTGAAATAATTTTCTGAATTTTCTTAATGTTCTTTTGTTGCTGTTAGATTTGAGGAGAATCTTCATGGAGATGATGCTAGAGTTTAGAGATTGGATCATTTGATAAAAGGAAAGTAAAAACTAGGTACAGCTGTATGCTTTGTTCTCTGAATCTCTTTATATGGGGGGCTAGAACTACTGCATCTTTCTGAAGTGGTGTATCCTATTATCGTTTTTGTATCTCGTCAACGAATTGTGTTCAGCAGGAAATGTTGCTGCTTTGTATTTTCTATTCTCGATTTTTGCATTGAAAACTCATAGTTTAGACAGTATTTATGAGTAAAGAAGCACTAGGAGCTGTTGCTGCAAGCTCTGAACAGCGTGATGCTTGAGAGAGCCTGATACAAATCATGTTAATAAATATTTGGCATTGGGCATGAGAGGTTCTGTGTGTGCATTCTGGAAAATAACAAATATCTGCCTAGATTTTGTCTCTGTCTTGGGCATACACCTTTGGGAGTTTAGGTAGTAGGCTTATTTTTGTTCTAAATTTCTTTATGTCCATTTGCCAGCAGCTGCTGCTTTGCTGAGAGTGAATGAGGTGCCTCCTTAGAGGACATGGCTAATTACAGATTGGCTGTTGGTGGAGGGGTGCACTTTGAGATAGACATTTTCTTTTATGTGTGTGTCATTTGCATAATGTGTCAGGACACACAGTATGGACTGCATTAAGCACTAGCAAATACTCTGTAGGGAATAATCTTGCCCTGGTATCGCTGAGCTGGCTGGATGAAATAATCTCCCTTATTTTAAATATGGAAGTTTTTGCCTTTTTGTTTGGTTGGTTTTCTTGGAAGACCAGGGAGAAAAAATCAAATGGAAAGCTATAAATTTTATTGAGGAGGAAGATTTTAAACACTTCTGAGTAGCACTTGCAGTTTGTATGAATCATTTGAAAATAGAAACCTGAGCCTGTGTCTGAAGTGATCTTTTTTATCAACTAATAGAAAGGGTACTGTGGCATTCTATTTATGTATATTTCTTTGTATACTTTAATGGAGTACTGTTTCTTATAAAACTTAATTACAAATGACCCACCCTTTAAAAGGCTGTATTTTATTTTCTTCTATTTTAATTTTTCATCTAAGTATATGGGGGTTTTGTGTTAAAAAGTTGATAAAAACATTAAAGAATGAATGCTCTTATAATAATAAAAAAAAGCTACCAAAAAATTGAAGGTTCATAAACTCCTTTAATGTCACTGTTGAACACATAGGTCTTGTCTACTTATTTTCCTTTTTGTTCTAAGTGTGAGGGCAGAAAAGGCTAAAATATAAAGATGTTCTTGTGGTGCCATTTAACGCTGAGGTAAGTAGTTGTCTTGGGTAGCACCTGCTCTGACCATGGGATGAACTAAAAAAGAATCTTTAAGTTCTCAGAAATCCCTTTGCGATCATTTGGCTTATGACAGATAGACGTAGCCTACCCAGGGATATGTTCATGGTATTAAGGTGAACTCAATTTTGGGAACTAAAACTGAGCTCAATCTACAACTTGTTGCATTTTTGTATTGGAAAATTTTGCATGGAGAGACATTGTTCAAATGGTAGTTTGTAGAGCTAAAGTCATGTGGATTTTAAAACCATAAGATGGTTCCAGTTATTTGTGAGGAAAACACAACATTTTAACTTGTCCAAGGTCTGCCTTGTTGTAATGGAACATGGAAGTGGTTGATTTCCTAAGAAACTTGACTGATACTTAAATACAATTATTTAATTAAAGTCTGTTAAACACTTCAGATGTGTTTAAAGTCATATGTCCTGAGTTTTATAATGTTTTAAAGGGCTACAGTTAAGCCGCTGCTGGCAGGGGTATGCAAAACTGAAGGAATCAAGAACCAGAATGTTTTGTTGTTGTGTTGTCCAGCAAAAGAAGCAGCAGATCAAGTATGTGCACCTCAAGCAGGTGGCTTTTACTACCTGTAGGTTCTGACCTGTTTTTGGAAGATAAAAATCTGGTTAAGGTTATCTCTGAAAGGAATGCTGCAGTTTTTGTGTAACAGGCAGCACCATTGCAGCTCATGTTTGTTATTGTTGCTGTGCTTCTCAGCTCTCCAATTTTGATGCAACTTTAATAGGTAGCCTGTGACTCTGGTGAAAAGTATTCCCATGTGTAGCCACAAACATTTCTTATTCATCAGTGGCTGTAAAATCTGACTTGTTCCTTCTTGCATGCATTTTAAAATTTTATTATCCTCAATCACCATGGTAAAAGGTGAGTAAGTAAACTTTGCCCGGAGTAATCAATTTTCATGGCAATTTTACAGGCCTTCTGCTGCATTCTGTGTACTTACACCATTTTCATATGGGTCTGTCTGAATACAGTCTTCCATTTTCTATTCAGTTACTTTTTTTATTATTTTTATTTTTTTTTTTTTTAAATTATGCGGGAGAAGTTGTTTTGGAGCTGTTCCTTAAGGAAGAAGAAATGGCTTATGTATTGTTCTTATAGTATTAAAGGAAGCCATCTTGCCGGATTAGCATTATTATGAATGTTCAAAGAGTGAAACAGGTTTATATGAATAGTCTTCAATGTTTCTTGCAATCTGTGCATCTGAATCGAGATGCTGAAGTAATTGAGTAGCCATGAATAGTTTGGCAAGCTGGTGTACTGATGCTCATGTTGTGGAGGTAGCATTACAAGCTCATTAATTGCATCTCTTGTTAGCATTTTTTTTTTCTTAAAAGTAGTATTACTGCTTTTGAAAAATACTGCATACCTGACCAGAATGGTCCTTGTAGCCCTGTTTGTGGAACAAAGGGTTTTTCTGTATGCACGTGTTGCAAAACATGGTGTTGTCTAGTGGATGCCAGCCAATACTGGTAACGTTTCATAGTCCATACCCTTTAGGTGTTGTTTGTCATGTTGTTTTTGTAGATGGTTTTGAGTAATTTTCTCTGCACTATGACTGAGAATATGATTCAGCTCTGTATCTAAATAGGTCTGATAGCTTTCTGCTGTTTTCATGAGTTAAATGGCAGTGGTAGAGATAATGTGCTTATTTTTCTGTCTTCCTTTGTACAGAATTCTTGCTTGTCTGTTCAGGCTATGTGAAGATGAACTGTCTGTGAAGAAATGCAGAAGGACCTTGTGATGTTCCATGCTAGTTAATAAAAAAATAAAATCAAACTCAGTGTGCATAAATGTCTAGTAAATGTCACGTACAAAATACTGAGAGCTAATGATTAACTAGGATCTCATGGGTGAGGTCTTAAAGAGTTGTGATAGGTAAGTCTAAGAATTAAACAGCAGCTTAATGCTCAGTATTGGTCAGAAAAGCAAATTGTCATCCATTTCGTAATAATTTTGAACAGTTAATGTTCTCTGTCATGCCTTAGTGTATAAATCCGCAGTGCGCTTGGAGCTGATGTGTCTCTGTCTAATTCTGTCCCTTTATTTTTCCCTATCTCAGAAACAGTAAAGTAGAGCCTGATAAGTCTCAGAAAAGGTGACTGTGGTAATTCAATATATGGAGTTGTTTCTGTACCAAAACCAAGTAAGGAATCTAGGAATTGACAATTTGGGAAAGAGGAGACTGTGTAGATGGAGAGATGATTTTGAGATGGGGTAGCTTTCTCTGTCTCCCTGACTTCTGCAGATAGCTTTTTACTATCTAAGAACTAGGGGGTATCAGATGGGCATGGTGGATTGAGAAGAAGCAAAAGGAGATAGCCCTTTGCATGAAAGTTAATTAAGCTTGTTACTCTGCACCATAGTACTTTGGAAGCTAAAAGCGTGTATATAGGCTGAAGGATAACTTAGATTGATTTTTTTTGAGGAGGAATACAGAGTTAAATAGCCTTGTAGTGGCATGAATTGTGAATTTGTGAATAATTGAAGCTGGGAGGATATTCTAGTGATGCTTGCTTTTGTGTTTTTTCCTAAGTATCTGCAACTGTGTTATGTCCCTGTTGCAGATAAGGTAGGTGAACGTTTGATCTACAGGTGTTTTGTATGTGTTATAATACTGATTCCATGATAGTTCATCAGGATTCTTCCTGCTTTCAGGAAGTTCTGTATAAGACCTGCTGAAAGAAGACTGCTGTTCGTGATCAGGAACAGGAAGCGCAGTTTTTCAAATGTTTAGGATGTGGACCTATTTTTGCTTCAAAAGTTTCAGGCTAGATATCAAACTTAGGCTTTGGTTTTGCTCACCTTTGTAGAAGTTGCTATTCTGGCTGTATCACATAGGTCTCATGTTCTCCAGTTTTGATAATTTAAAATGAAATGCACAGTTACCTGCTTTTACATTCATCTCATCCCCTCCTCCATTCTCCTTACCAGTTGAAGGAGAAGGCAAGGTGATTGTGTGGCCTGGGCACAGAGCTTACATAGGCTGTTGTAGTTCTCATTTCCTTTCTACTTGTTTGCAGTTAGGCAAGTACTTTTTTTGTCTGTTATTTTCTGCATTACTTCTTTTAGTGGACTGGATTCTATTGCAGGATTTTAATTCTAAGTCTAGCAAATGCAGCAGCAGCCAACATACTAAATCCCTAAGAACCAGTGGAAAACTTATTTCTCCTGTGGTGAATGATGCTACTGGGTATTTTGTTTGCTCTAGAATACCTGCTCCTCTTCCACTCCAGTTCTGTGGTAGCAGTTTAAGGAAAGGAAATGGCAGTTTGAGGGGCTATACTTCAAGTTAGGTAGCTTCAAAGACTGCTGAATGGGTTTGAGTGGTGTACACATAGGGAAGGCACTGGAGGGAAAAGCTCTACCTGGCAAAAAGAAATTTCTTACTTTTGCCAATCGTAAAATCAGTTTTCAAGATGGTAAAAAAAAACAAAAGGTAAACTTTTACCTAAAAAACTGTGGAATGAGGTGGCCACAAAATAATTTTGCTGAATTGGGTTTTTTGTCTTTTGTGGGCGGACAGACCAGCAACCCACACCCCCAAAACCTATTTTTAAAACTAGATCTAAAACAGTAAAAGACATCTGTGGCTAAGACGGTTTCTGCTCTTGTAATCAGTGATTCATGACTGAGAAACTAAATTCTTTAAGGTGAGTGGAGACACTGGTAATATTAGACAACTACTCAGCAGGGCGTGTTCAGAGTAAACAGTTCTCACTGGTGAGTTTGTATGTAGAAAATCATTTTTTCCTCGTTTCATTTAAACTGGAGGGTTGTACAAACTTACGGAAAAATCTTGCATTCAGTTTAAGGCTTACTATTTAGAAATCAGTGATGCCTGTTTTTCACACTATCTGGCGTGAGTTTGTTTGGAAAAAGATCCCCCCAAGTCTACCAGCATGTTGACCTTTATCTGTTCCATGGCCAGTTTTCACTGCCTTAAATTATGGATGATGCAACATCGGTCAGTGATGTAGTGGTTGTCTGGTCTGTAGGCTTCCCTGCAGCTTGCTATGGGAGCCTGAAGTTTGGAAATAGAATTTTATCTGTGTATTATGTTTTGTGTCTGCTTTGAAGGAAATGAAGCACAAACACCACAGTCATCTCTGTCTCATTTTGGATAGTGCCAGAAGGGTGAATCATGTTTCAGTGGGGAGGGGATTGATTGTGGTTTTGGGTTGGTTTTCGGGTTTTGCGCATGTGGTGGTACTTTTTTTTTTGTTTTGTTTTGTTTTGTTTTTTTTTCTCCCAGACCATTAATGCCAGCAGATGAATTGAGGGGAAGGCATTATGTGTGAGATTAAGAGCAGGATTTGTGGGAGTAACTTGACCTGAAGTTCAGTTAATACTGTGGTCACTTCCCTCACTTAGATAATCTGCCCTTGCAGATTTCTCTCTCTTAGGACCCAAGATAGTATGAGCTTTCATTCTTTGAAGGTGCTTGGAGCCTTCTTTTGCATGTGAGAAAGTAGCCTTTTCAACCCATGAGGAGAAGTAGTGGTTCTTCCTCAGTATTTTTTACCCCATGGTGCAGTTGTTTTCTGGGGAACTTCGTTTCTTTCTTGTAGAGACTCTTGTTTGGGAAAGGAACGGGACTAGTTGCATTTTAGAATGACTCACTTCAGAAGGACCTTCCAATTAATTCTTAGCCCTTAAGAAAGCCTTTCTCCATAGTTGTATTTTCTTTCATAAGCCTGTTTGTTCACTGTTACTTTATTTTACAGATTGCTACTACAAAAATGGTACTGTTCCATTACACTATTTTGTACTTTGAGTTCCTTCCAGTTGGTTCCCAGAAGTTTCATCGTATGATGTATTGCTTAAAATGATTCTGGTCTAGAGTATTTTTTTCTCCTTTAACTATTAAGTGCAGATTTAGGTGATTTCAAAAATTATACATGTGTAGGAAGACATTTTGTGATAGCTTGTGTTAATAAAGGTTGGTTTTTTTTATAATTGGGGAACAAAATAGTATTAACAGTCGAATTTAAAATACTGAAATAGGTAGTTATGTAGGGGTTGTAAACTGTCAGAGGGTAGATTGGATTAGATGTTATGAAGAAGCTCTTCCCTGTGAGGGTCATGAGACACTGGCACAGGTTGTCCAGAGAAGCTGTGGCTGCCCCATTCCTGGCAGTGTTCAAGGCCTGGTTGGACAGGGCTTGGAGCAGCCTGGTCTTGTGGAAGGTGACCCTGCCTGTGGCAGGGGGGCTGGAACTAGATGAGCTTTGACATCAGCCCAGACCAGCCTGTGATTCTGTGAAATGGTGGGAAAATGACATTGTTCCTGCTTCATAAAGTGCATTGCGGAAGTCCTTTCAGCTGAAGATTCTTGTGTATTTCAGCATGTTTTGGATCAGCAGTTCTAATAAATAATCTTTTCAAAGTGTACCAGTTGTGCCTATTCTATTCCTGTTCTTTAACACTCAGCACTTTTTATATTCTGTGCTAGAATATAAGTAAAGAACTTTCAAAAATGTACTTCCTGCAAACCTTTTGGAGGAATCAGTGCCAGGCTTAATCGCAGATACCCCAAGCAACTAAAATTTTCTTCAAGTGTTAGAGTAAAATCCTACCAATGCAAGTTCTGTTTTTTTTATAGTGCAAAACTATTATGTGTAAAACGTGACATGGTGTTATGTGTGAAGTCAAAGAAAATGAAAATACGAGGAATGTTGTAAAAAAATAGTAGTATTTTGAAGTTGATTAAACACACAGTGGAAGTAGATGTGTTTGTTTCAGGAGTGAAAGTTGATACTTCTCTATCTCAGCCAAATTTGGAAGAGAGGCGAAATCTTGCCTCTCTACAGGAATTCTGGGAAGAATAGGGACTGCTTTTTTGAATGCTGCAGCTTGAAAGAGTTGTTGGTACTTTTCTAAAACCATACAGAAAAAGATTTCTTGCTGTAAAAATAGTACAGATTGTGAATTTATAAACTGTAAATTTAATCTAAAATTAAATTAAACATCTTAAGCATCTTTCCACAGCGTGGAATGCTTTTCATGGACTGAAGTATAATTATACTTCATCTGACGTCTCCTTCCAGCATTAACAAAGTCTGCCTGTTTTAAGAGAATTACCTGTTCCTGGCTTTTTTTCTTTTTTTTCCAACTTCATGAAACTAAGATTCTAATCTTGGTCAAATAAAGCTTATAGAAGCTTTATGTGTGAAGGACAGAGGTATTTCACCTGGAAATAACGGAGTGGTTAAATGTACTACCTAAGCACTAGGCTGGGAAAATAGTAAAGAACATACTAAAGCTTTGTTAAGAAACATTGCCTTGAGGGGTTTGCATTGCAGTTGAATTTTATCTGTCTTTCTGCTGTGTGATCCTTTTGCAGCTTTTTGTGGGTAGCTGTGAATATTTGAAGCATTTTGTTTTTTATTGCCTCCTGTTGGGCTTTACGTAATGAGGTAGATTAATGTGAAAAGTCACCTTATTAAAGAACATAGTTATACAGTTGGCAAGTAGATGTTTGTATAACCTGGACTTGAAAGTAAGAGGCAGTGAGAAGACTGCCCACAATGGCGCAAAATACAGGGATCAGCTGATACGTGATAACTGGTTGTGGTACGCAGAAAAGGCTTTTCTGTAGTAGTCACAGGATTTCATGTGGAGCCTAGAAATCACTGCTACCTGCCTCAGTTAGTCTTTGGTATTAGATCTTTCTATGACTCAAGAGTTTCTGGCTTTCTAAGGTCAGTATCAGAGTGAATTTGTTCTGTTTCTTCCTTTCTTTCTTGTACATGTGTTATGTGTTGTCATTGCAGGTCCTAAAAGTAGTTGGTGAAGCCAGAAGTTTGAAAAACGGACAATAGTTGCATGAATAGCATAGTTGCTGTAAAATTAGATGTGTATGGCAGAGAAGGAATTGATACACCTTTACACTTACCTTAAAGGCTTAAGCACATTAGCAAACAGTACTGCCAGACTATATTAGATATGAACAGTTAGGGAATGTTAGGGATTTGAGCTAAAATGTAGTACTATGCCAAAACCCAGCCTGAACCAAATTTGTCTTCAGCAACTGTTTGTATAGCTGCTGTATAATGCATTCTCACCAATGAAAATAATGCATGGAGTTAAAAGCAGTTTTCACAGAATCAGTGAGTCACTGAGGTTGGAAGGTGCTTCTGGAGGTCATTTTGTTCAGCCACCTTGGAGCAGGCCGCCCAGAGCTGTCTAGGCTGGTTTTGACTCTCAGGATGGAGACTCGGCAGGTTCTCTGAGCAACCTGTTCCAGTGTTCAATTGTGCTTATAATAAAGGGCTTTATTGCGTTTAAATGCAAGTTCCTCTATTTCAGTTTGTGTCCATTGGCTCTTGTAATCGCATTTTTGGCAAAGTTGAGAGAGTCTGGCACCACTCCTCCTGCTTCTCCCATCAGGTGTTTGTACACATGGATAAGTTTCTGCCCTGCCCCCCAAGCCTCTCCAGGGCTGGAATGTTCCCACCTCCCTTAGCCTTTCCTCACGTGACATGTGCTCCAGTCCTTCAGTCATCTTTGTGGCCCCTTGCTGGACTTGCTTTAGTATCTACATGTCAGTCCTACACTGGGGACCAAAGAACTGGACATACCACTCCAGATGTGATCTCTCCAGTGCTGAGTAGAAGGGAAGGGTCCCCTCCCTCAACCTGCTGGCTGTGCTTTGCTTTTATGGAGTCCAGCAGCCTGCAGATGATACAAAACTGGAAACTTGTTGAGAGTGTACTCTGCCCAATTATCCAAGTCATCAGTGAACAGGTGAGTTTTGGTTCCAGTATTGACCTCTGGCGGTATACCACCAGTGGCTGGCCTCCATCTGGAGCTCTTGCTGTTGGTCATAACCCTTTCAGCCAGGCAGTTCAACCAGTTTCCAGTAAAGTTCAGTGTCCATTTACCTAGCCCATACTGCATAAGCTTGTCCATAAGGAATATTGTGTCTTTTCCCAGGTAGAAATCCAGATAGGTACTGGCTGTCCTAAACCCATTGCTTGCATGCTCAGGCAGGGTCTCTCGATTCCTCCTGGATCTGTCTGGGTCTTGCTTGCAATGCTTGTATGCTTCCTTTTTATATTTGAGTTCAGTCAGAAGCTTCTTGCAGGTTTCCTGCCACCCTTTGCTTGATTTTCTGCACACTGGTATGAACCATTCATGTGTTTGGAGAAGGAAGTCCACTAAATCAACCAGCTCTCCTGGACCCCTCTTCTCTCCAGGACAGTCTCCTGTGGGATTCTTTCAAGCTGATCCCTGAACAGTCTTGGTTCTTAAGTGTAGGGCTGTGATGCTGCTGTTTGGTTTTGTTCCCTTCTGTCAGGATACTGAACTCCACTGTTCATGGTCACCATAGCTAAGGTTGCCCCTGAACTTTGCACTCTAAACAATTCTTCCTTGTCTGTAACTATAAGGTCCAGTAGATTGCCTCTTCCTTTTTGGGACTTCAGTCATCTGTGTCAGGAAGTAACTGTTGGCACATTTCAGGAACCCTCTGGATTGTCTGTGTCCTTCTGTGATGTTAATAAAATTGATATTTTTATTAAATACATTTTTTTGTGGATACTTTCTTTAAATTGTTTTTGTACAAGGTGTAAAATGGGAACTGCCCTCACAGGCTCTTGGCCAGGAACTTTTACAGGAGAAATAAATGCAGAGAAGAGGAATTTTCATTAGAGGATTAATCTGTTTCATCATACAATGAAATTTAAATGCCAGGACATAAAATTGGTTAAAAAAAAGAATGAAGGTGTCTGGTACAGGACTATTGAATAAAACTGAAACAACAGCTTGCATTTCTACTTTTAAGTGGCTTTTTAGCAGTGGGCCACTTAGTGTATAGGGAATTTACTGGATAGTCTCAGGGAGTTGTGGTCAATGGCTTGATGTCCAGGTGGAGACCAATGACAAGGGGTGTTCTTCCGGGGTTGGTGTTGGGACTGGTGCTGTTTAACAACTTTGTTGGAGATGTGGACAGTGGGATCGAGTGCACCCTCAGCAAGCTTGGGAAGGAGTGCCATCCAGAGGGACCTGGACAGACTCAAGAGGTGGACCAAAGCCAACCTCATGAAGTTCATCAGGAGCAAGAGCAAGGTCCTGCACCTGAGTTGAGGAAAGCTAAATACATAAAAAGGCTGGGTGGAGAATGGATTGAGAGCAGCCCTGAGGAGAAAGACTTGGAGCTGTTGGCTGGTATAAAGTTCAGGATGAGGCTAGAAAGCCAACTGGATGCTGGGCCTCATCAAAAGAAGTGTGACCAGCAGGTCGAGGGAAGTGATTCTTCCTCTCTGCTCTTGTGAGACCCCACCTGCAGTCTTGTCTTTGGTTCCGGGTTCCCACCACAAGAAGGATGTGGACCTCTCTTGTGAGACCTCACTTGGAGTATTGTGTGCAGTTCTGGTGTTCTCAACAATAAGAAGGACATGGGACTGTTGGAACAAGTCCAGAGGAGGGCCACGAGGACAACCAGGGGACTGAAGCACCTCCCTTATGAAGATAGGCTGAGGAAGTTGGGGCTGTTCAGCCTGGAGAAAACTGCGTGGAGACCTCATAGCAGCCCTCCAGTGTCTGAAGTGGGCTTATGAGGGTGCTGGGGAGGGACTCTTTGTTAGGGACTGTGGTGATAGGACAGGGGGTAATAGGTTCAAACTTAAACAGGGGAAGTTTAGATTGGATATGAGGAAGAAGTTCCTTACTGTTGTGGTGGTGAGGCACTGGAATGGGTTGCCCAGGGAAGCTGTGAATGCTCCATCGCTGGCGGTGTTGAAGGCCAGGTTGGACAGAGCCTTGGGTGGCATGGTTTAGTGTGAGGTGTCCCTGCCCATGGCAGGGGGATTGGGTCAAGATGATCTTAAGGTCCTTTCCAACCCTAACTATTCTATGACCTGCTTGAGTGAGTCCAGAGGAGGGCACAAAAATGAGGCTGGAGTTCTTCTGCTATAAAGGCAGGCTGAGAGAGTTTGGCTTCTTCAGACTGGAGAAGAGAAGGCTCCGCGAAGACCTTAGAGCAGCTCCCAGTGCCTAAAGGGACTAAGAAATCTGGAGAGGGACTTTCTACATGTGTATTTAGTGATAGGACAAGGGGAAAACAGCTTTAAACTGACAAGAGGGGAGATGTAGGTTAGCTACTAGGAAGTAATTCTTTACTGTGAGGATGGTGAGGCGCTTCACAGGTTGCCCAGGGGAGCTGTGGCTGCCCCATCCCTGGCAGTGTTAAAGGCCAGGTTGGATGGGGCTTTGAGCAACCTGGTCTAGTGGAAGGTGTCCCTGCCCGTGACAGGAGGGTTGGAAGTAGATGATTCTTTTCGTTACTGTTTTATGTCTGTTGCATACTCAAGATCTGGTGGAAAATTTTTTCCATCTTCGTGTCTCACTGCATGTTAGTGGTGTACTTTATTGTATCATTGTTTGACATTTAGTAGTTACTTTGTGCAAACACCTTTTCCTTCTTTTTCATCTTGGAATTTCTTGCATTTGGTCTGAACTAGCAGTGTGGTGATTCATTGAAGTAATTTCTCACTGGAAAGATTAGAAAAGTTAGAGAATGCATTGTTCTTTTACAGACATAGTAAAAAGAAGAAAGAAAACAAGACCCTCCAGAGGAGAGCCACTTCTTTAGTACCAGATATTTTTGCTCAGTCCTATTACAGTCACTTATGTAATGAAGAACTTGGCATGTGCATAGTAGAGTTTGTGATTGATAGGTCACTGTGTGTGTACTCACAGTGGGACAAGACTGGTGAAAGACCTTACGAGTACATACTGTGAAAGTAATATGATACTAAGTGATTTTTTTTTTTTTTTTAAAGGATTAAGACCTGCTGTTGACTGCAAGTAGGTTGTGGTGATACAAGGCAGACTTTCTGCTCAAACATAAGCAATTCTGAATTTCTTTTACTGTATTTACTGTTTGTTCTATAGTCAAGCTGTAGTCTTCTAGTAATAAGTCTCATTTACTTCTTGGTTTCTGCTACTGTGTTTGGTTTTGGTTTTTTCCCTGTATTGAACACGTTCAGGTATGCATATTTTTTTAAATTTCTTTTGAATGTTGGAGTGTTCAATAACTTGTTTTGTAGGATTTTTTGGCTGTAATGTTAATACTTCCCTGAGCGCCAACAGAAATCTGATATCAGATAAGTCATGATTAATTTAGGATTTGCTTGTTAAATTGGTGTGTTTTTCTTGAAACTGTAATTTCATTAGGTTTCATTGACACATTAATTTCAGGCCTTGACTATACCTCTTATAGACTGACTAGAACTTTCTGGTAGCATTTTGCCTGGTGTGTTCTTTCCCGTACAGAAAATGTATTGGTGAATGAACAGCTTTTTAGTTTGTTAAAGTATGCTGGTTCAGGTGGTTTTATGTGCTCTTTGCTTGGATTGTGCACCTGTATTTCTGGGTTTGGTTGTTTCAGTCTTTAATCATTAGGAGTTCCTTTGAGGTTTTAAGTGCTTGTGTATTTATTTCATAACTGCTAGGAGCATTTAAGTGTAGGATTTTTAACCTTTTTTAATTTATTTTGCATTGTAGCCCTGAACTTTTCACTTAAAAAATAAAATATAAAAAATGTTTAACCCTTAACCCTATCCATCTTTTGCAGAAAGGGAACCTGTTACCCTAAAAAAATGAGGACATCTGTATGTCCTCTCTCACCTTACTCATCCTGTCCTCTTCCTAACCAACCGAACTTCCTTTATTGGGTTTTTTTCCATTACTTAGTGCATGGCAAAGACTTTCTCTTTTAGTGGGTCTGTTTTAAGGATGAAGGTGTTTCAGGGATATTAAAAAAAAAAAAAAAAAGGATGATTCATCTTGATCTTAAGCCTGGCTGAAGAACTTCAGTGTGGTGACTGAAGAGGAGATGGCTTGTCATCATCCATCATTATTTGTGACTAGGGTGATGCTTAGGTCAAACTTGGAGTTCCTCTTTGTCTCCTTACTTTAGAGGATAAAGTTTTGGTAAGGAAAACGAGAAGAAAATCAGAATTAGGTTAACTTTATTAGGAGCTGTCTTGCCTGTGTGTCTCCTGTATTAAGTTTTTGCAGAAACAGTACTCAAGTAAAGTGAAGGTACACGTCTGGATTCTAGATGTTTCTTTCATGGCTTATCCTTATGTTGGTTGTTGTGGTTTAAGCTGTAAATTTCCCTTCTCCCTCCTTCCTCCTCCTCCCCCCCCCCCCCCCGATGGGGGGGAAATGGGGAGAAGAACCGAAGAAAATGTAACTCCCACGGGTTGAGATAAGAACAGTCCAGTAACTAAGATACAATACAAATCACTACTGCCACCACCAATAACAATAATGATGACAAAGTAAATACAAAGGAAGAGGATACAACCGTTTCGCTGCCCGACCGACCCGAGAGACCGCGCAGGAAACCCTAGCGAGAGCCCGCCCCCAAACCACACACTTCCTGGTTCCTCCCCCCTCCATATTCCACATCCTGGGCATGACGTGCTGTGGCATGGAATAACCTCATTGGTCAGCCCAGGTCAGGCGCCCTGTCTCTGCCTCCTCCCTGGCATAGCCTGAGACTAGGAAAAAAAAACGAACCCACGACAATCCACCCCTTATTCCATACCATTCATGTCATGTTCAGGTCCCACATTTTCAATATACCATCACATACATATATATATATATACATCCACATACACACACACACAGATGGAGAGATATAATCCCTTAGTGCATGGACCAATCCCTATGAAGCTGCTGAATCCATCCAGTCCGATATGTCAGGCTCCATCTTTTGTAACAGTCTTTCAGAGCAGGGGAGGCTGTGTGCAGTGTTGGATCTTTGCCTGCTGATGCTGATTGTTCCTTTACTGCAGAACTCGTCTGGCTTCATCAAAGTTTATTCTTTGTTGGGATGGTGGTCTGATGGCCAGTCGCGGATGACTTGAAGACATCTAGTTGATGGGCTATAAAAATATTACATAGCAGGCAACAGCATGCAATTGAGTTCATTGGCTGTTTTCTCCTTAAATCAAATCTCCTTGAGGTACACATCAGACTTCCCCATCTTCCTGCATTACCCACCAAGTATATCCGGGTCCCTGAGCAAAAGCAATCCCATGAGTGGGTTTGCCTTTACCTGAAGCAGGAATAACCCAGACTGTCTTCCCCAGCAAATTCTTTATGTGTATCACAGGAACGTTGTCCCCCTTTACAGTATGTAGAAGTTCTGACTGGGCTGAGCCAGCTCTGTTGGCAGATCCTCTGGTGTTGACCAACCAGGTGGCCTTTAGTAAATGTGTATCCCAATGTTTGAAAGTCCCACCGCCCGTTGCTCTCAGTGGAGTTTTTAACAGCCCATTGTACCATTTGATTTTCCCAGAGGCTGGTGCGTGGTAGGGGGTGTGATATACCCATTCAATGCCATACTCTTTGGCCCAAGTATCTATCAGGCTGTTCCGGAAATGAGTCCCATTGTCTGACTCAATTCTCTCTGGTGTGCCGTGTAGCCACAAAATCTGTTTCTCAAGACCCAGGATAGTGTTCTGGGCAGTGGCGTGGGGCACAGCGTAGTGTTTCCAACGATCCGGTGGTTGCTTCCACCATGGTAAGCACATGACGCTTGCCTTGGCGGGTTGGTGGGAGTGTGATACAATCAATCTGCCAAGCCTCCCAATATTTGTACTTCAGCCATCGTCCTCCATACCAAAGAGGCTTTAACCGCTTAGCCTGCTTAATTTCAGCACATGTTTCACAGTCATGAATAACCTGGGCAATAGTATCCATTGTTAAGTCCACCCCTCGATCACGAGCCCATCTGTATGTTGCATCTCTGCCCTGATGGCCTGAAGTGTCATGGGCCCACCGGGCCAAAAATAATTCACCCTTATGTTGCCAATCTAAGTCCATCTGAGCCTCTTCAATTTTAGCAGCTTGATCCACTTGTTGGTTGTTCTGGTGTTCCTCAGTGGCCCGACTCTTGGGTACATGAGCATCTACATGGTATACCTTGACCACCAGGTTCTGCATCCAAGCAGCGATATCTTGCCACAGTGCAGCAGCCCAGATGGGTTTACCTCTGCGTTGCCAGTTGCTCTGCTTCCATTGCTGCAACCACCCCCACAGGGCATTTGCCACCATCTATGAGTCAGTATAGAGATAAAGTACTGGCCACTTTTCTCGTTCATCAATGTCCAAGGCCAGCTGGATGGCTTTCACTTCTGCAAACTGACTTGATTCACCCTCTCCCTCAGCAGTTTTTGCAGCTTGTCGTTGAGGACTCCATACTGCTGCCTTCCATCTGCGGTGCTTTCCCACAGTGTGACAGGACCCATCAATAAACAAGGCATACTGCTTTTCACTTTCTGACAGTTCATTATATGGTGGGGCCTCTTCAGCACGCATCACTCCTTCCTCCTCGGGTGACCTTCCAAAATCTTTGCCCTCTGGCCAGTCCATGATGACTTCTAGAATTCCCAGACGACTGGGATTTCCTATTCGAGCTCGTTGTGTAATTAATGCGGCCCACTTACTCCATGTAGCATCAGTTGCATGATGTGTAGAGGAGACCCTACCTTTGAACATCCAGCCCAGCACGGGCAACCGAGGTGCCAGGAGGAGCTGTGCTTCAGTGCCAGTCATTTCCGAAGCAGCTCGAACCCCTTCATAGGCTGCCAATATCTCTTTTTCAGTTGGGGTGTAGCTGGCCTCAGATCCTTTGTATCCCCAACTCCAAAAGCCAAGGAGTCGACCTCAAGTTTCCCCTGGAGCTTTCTGCCAGAGGCTCCAGGTAGGACCGTTCTCCCCGGCTGCGGTGTACAGTACATTTTTAACATATGGCCTGGTCTGGGCTGGTCCGAGGGCTACTGCACGAACTATCTCACGTTTAATTTGCTCAAAGGCTTGTTGTTGCTCAGGGCCCCATTTAAAATCATTCTTCTTCCGGGTCACATAATAGAGAGGGCTTACAATCAAACTGTAATTCGGGATGTGCATCCTCCAGAACCCCACAGCACCTAAGAAAGCTTGTGTTTCTTTCTTATTAGTTGGTGGGGACATTGATGTTTTCTTGTTGATCACATCTGTGGGGATCTGGCGGCGTCCATCTTGCCCTTTTATTCCCAAAAATTGAATCTCCTGTGCAGGTCCCTTGACCTTACTCAGTTTTATGGCAAAACCGGCTCTCAACAGGGTTTGGATTATTTTCCTCCCTTTCTCAAAGACTACTTCTGCTGTATCACCCCACACAATGATGTCATCAATGTATTGCAGGTGTTCTGGAGCTTGCCCCAGTTCCAGCGCAGTCTGGATCAGTCCATGGCAGATGGTAGGGCTGTGTTTCCACCCCTGGGGCAGTTGGTTCCAAGTGTATTGGACGCCCCTCCAAGTGAAATCGAACTGTGGCCTGCACTGTGCTGCCAGAGGAATTGAGAAAAAAGCATTGGCAATATCAATCATGACATACCACTTGACTGCCTTTGACTCCAGTTCATACTGAAGCTCTAGCATGTCCGGTACGGCAGCACTCAAGGATGGGGTAACTTCTTTCAGGCCACGATAGTCTACCGTTATAGTCTCCACTCTCCATTAGACTTTCACACTGGCCATATGGGGCTATTAAAGGGTGAGTGGGTCCTACTGATCACTCCTTGACTCTCCAATCTATGGATCAGCTTATGGATGGGAATCAGGGAGTCTCGGTTGGTGCGATACTGCCGCCGGTGCACTGTTGCGGTCGCGACTGGCACTTGTTGTTCTTTGACCTTCAGCAACCCCACAGCAGAAGGATCCTCTGAGAGACCAGGGAAGGTGGGCAGCTGCTCCACTTCCTCTGTCTCCAAAGCAGCAATACCAAAAGCCCATCAGTACCCTTTTGGGTCTTTGAAGTACCCTCTTCTGAGGTAATCTATGCCAAGGATACATGGAGCCTCTGGACCAGTCACAATGAGGTGTTTTTGCCATTCCCTCCCAGTCAGGCTGATTTCAGCCTCCAGTACAGTCAACTCTTGGGATCCTCCTGTCACTCCAGAAACAGAAATAGGTTCCACCCCTTGACAGCTTGATGGCATCAGAGTACACTGTGCACTGGTATCTACTAGAGCCTTATACTTCTGTGGGACTGATGTGCCAGGCCATCTGATCCATACAGTACAGTAAATCCGATTGTCCCCTCCCTCCACCTGGCTGGAGGCAGGGCCCCTCTAGTAGTCATCACATTGGTCACTCACGTCTTGTAGAGATGGATTATTCTTCTTAATCACAGGAGCTGAAGTAAAATCAGCTCTTCCACTTCATCTGGGAACCTGCTCACCAGAGCCTGAAGCTGCAGCCTTCATGGGGTGATCAGACTTGACCTTTGCTCTCCTTTTCAGTTCTCGCACCCACTTCTCCAAAACTGAAGTAGGCTTTCCATCCCACTCCATCATATCTTCTCCATGATCCTGCAGGTAAAACCATAGGGTGGCCCGTGGTGTATACCTTCTATATCTTCTCTCTGGAACAGTGGGACGCCTTCTGTTAATAGCTGAGGCGTGTGTTGGTACACGTGAGGAGCTGGATAGATCGTCTCTCAATTGTTGGAGGTTCTGGGACAGTTTTTCCACAGCTGAGATGTTGGAAGGGGTGAGGTTATCTTCAAACTCTCGGAGTTTATAAATCATTTCATCCACTGTTGGTGGTCTTATACCACTCCAGGTTATTGCTGCCAATGAATGGGCATATGATTGGGGTGCATTCCGTGTAAATTTCTGCCACATGGGTCATGTACATTCGACTTCATCTGGGTCTATGGGTATATCCCCAACATTCAGCTTAGTAATATAGATCATCTCTACAATGGCTGATTCTCTCAGAGACTGGATGCTTTTCTCTAGAGTAGTCCACTTGGCCGAACAACTCATAATATCATCCTTGTATGGAAACCTATCTTTCACAGCTGCCAAGAGCTGCTTCCAAAGGCTGAGGGACTTTTTCTCTCTTGCAATTGCTTTGTCAATTCCCCCTTCCCTGGCAAGTGATCCCAGCTGTTTGGCTTCCCTACCTTCTAGTTCACGACCGTCGGCCCCGTTGTCCCAGCATCGGAGCAGGCAGGTGATGATGTGCTCCCCTGGCTGACGGGTAAAGTGTTTTCGCATATTCCGTAGCTCGGTTGAGGTCCGAGATCGAGAAGTCACCTCTTCCTTTTCTTCTTCTTCTTCTTCATGTGATAATGACTCCTGGTCAGGTGCTGTCCCAGGTAGTGACGTTTCTTCGTCTTGTTTCATCTTTCCTGCCTCTTCTTTGTTTTTCCTCTTGCGTACAGGGGCAACCGATATTGGTATGAGTTGGTCCACTGGTTTAGCTGCGGTGATTATTACTGTGGTTTGGGTAGCCGCCGTACTTGTCACTGGGGTTTGAGTTGTGGCTGTACCTGTCGCTGGTGGTGATGTAGCTGCTGTACTTGGAGCTGGATTAACTGCGCTGTCCATTACTCCGCCCTCAGATCCAGAGATGTTCTTTCCTTTTGAAGATGCTGGACAGTGTTAAACAAGGCTCTGTAAGCATAAGCCAAGCCCCAGCATGTTGCCATGATTTGTCCATCTCTGGTGTGACCGGAATGATCACACACCTCCTTTAAATGTTTTACTAATTTTTCTGGGTTTTGCATTTGTTCATTGGTGAAGTTCCAAAGCACTGGAGGGGCCCACTGGCCTAGATACTTGCCCATACTATCCCACACACCCTGCCACTCATGACTGTCCAGCCTGGGGGAAAATCTCTCGGCCATCCTGGATTGTAGTCTAGCCCCAGACGTGGCCCACACCCCACTCTGCTTAACTCTCCGGACCAGACTAAATAGTTGTGAGTACAACATATTCAGTATGTGTGCCAACATGATAATTCCCGTCACCACCAGCAGGCAGATCTCAAGGGTATCTAAAGGCCCTTCAAAACCTTCAGAATTCTCAAATGGTGTTGTAAACGGCCTGGTGGGGGCGCTGGGAGCACAAAAGAATGTCTCCTTCACAGGCTGACCACCCGAGGAGGTGAAAAGAGACGTGTAATTGCTAAGAACTTCCATTATATACCTCCCAAAGTATAGAGTTGGTGGCCACACTGGAAACACAAACCGGGTCAGTTTCATGGTCACTGAGTCTATTGTATTAAAAATCCGTGCAATACAGTATAATGTAACAAGAACCTTAACCCAAAACCCAGATCTGAAAATCGTTAAGATAAGAAATACTGGCTGTAAGTAAAGTATCATACACTGAACCTGTGAGAACCAGAGCAACAACTTTGAGAGCCAGTAAATCAGCATTGTGACGAGTGGCTATTTTGTCTTTATCTCAACCCTTAAGTGCCCCATGTTGGGTGCCAAAAACTGTAGTGGTTTAAGCCGTAAATTTCCCTTCTCCCTCCTTCCCCCCCCCCCCCCCCCCCGATGGGGGTGAAATGGGGAGAAGAACCAAAGAATATGTAACTCCCACGGGTTGAGATAAGAACAGTCCAGTAACTAAGATACAATACAAATCACTACTGCCACCACCAATAACAATAATAATGACAAAGTAAGTACAAAGGAAGAGGATACAACCGTTTCGCTGCCCGACCGACCCGAGAGACCGCGCAGGAAACCCTAGCGAGAGCCCGCCCCCAAACCACACACTTCCCTGTTCCTCCTCCCCCCTGTATTCCACATCCTGGGCATGATGTGCTGTGGCATGGAATAACCTCATTGGTCAGCCCAGGTCAGGTGACCTGTCTCTGCCTCCTCCCTGGCATAGCCTGAGACTAGGAAAAAAAACCGAACCCATGACATTGGGAAATTCCAGAAATGTATTTTAAAATAAGATCTTGGAATCCCGTCGTGTTTTTTCTCATTATGCTTTAACTTCATACTCTAAATCGTTCTGTTGAGATCTTGGGAATAAGGAGTAGGAAAAATAGATGTGACATGAGTGTGCGTCTGAGACTGATAAATCTTGATGGTAATGATGAAGTTATGATTTTGGCCATCGGACCACAGATGCTATGCCATGCTTGTCCTTTATTTATTAGTGAGGTCACTTCAGTGAATACTGTTAATGGTTTCAAAATGTTAAAGCTACGTATCATATTTGTGTACAGTATTTTTAAGCTAAGTAAAGTGATATTTTGTGCAATCTTTTCCTGCTTAGAAAGTTGACAGGAAAACATTCAGTTGAGTTAGTCCTTGCTTCTAGAATTAGTTTCAGGATCGGCTTTTCATTTAGGAATTAAACAAAGGTCAGTAGCACTCAGGAGCCAGTGTCCTTTGCTCCCTAGGGACTCCTCAGCTCCTCTGAGGCCTAGCTGCGTTTCTGATGTTCAGGTCAGTCTCTTGCTGAAGTGGTTCCATGAAGAGTCAAGCAGTAGGCTGTTAGGTTGGTGTCCTGGGTTCAGCAGTAGCAGTCATTTTTCTCCTTCTCAGTAGCTGGTGCAGTGCTGTGGTTTTGACTTTCAGCCTGGGGACAGTGCTGATAACACCGATGTTTTTAGCTGCTGCTCAGTGATGTTTACTCTGACCAAGGACTTTCTGAGTCTCATGCTCTGCCACGGCGGACGGGAAGCCGGGAGGAAGCAGAGACAGGACACCTGGCCCAAACTGACCAAAGAGGTATTCCATACCACAGCACGTTATGCCCACTATATAAACTGGGGGCAGTCACCTGGAGGGGTTAGATCACTGCTCGGTCAGGCTGGGTATCGGTCGATGGGTGGTGAGCAGTTGTATTCTCTTCCCTTGTTATTTCCCTTATCATTATTATTATTGGTGGTAGCAGTAGTGATTTGTGTTATACCTTAGTTACTGGAGTGTTCTTATCTCAACCCGTGGGAGTTACATTCTTTCGATTCTCCTCCCCATCCCTCAGGGAGTTGGGGGGAACGAAAAAGGGGGGAGTGAGAGAGAGACTGTGTGGCTGACTAGGCTTAAACCACGACAGTTGGCCAAGCCTGCTTGTTCATCATTAGATTTTTCTTTTTATGCTGATGAATGTTAACATGCTAATATGAGCAAGCTTCTGTTTTTAAGATGCTGCCTGCTTTTGACACTTCCTACACTGAGGGGTAACTGTAGCATTCTATTTGTCTTACGTTTCAGAGAATGCACTGGCTTTTTTTCTTTTACGAGTTTTGGAAGGATGAATTGTGCCACCAGCATAGCGAGGTTTAAAAGTATAATTCTAAGCGACACATTATTACTAAGATCTACTTAGATACCATCTCTGTGGAGCTACATGTGTTGAGTCTGTGGTTTTTTGCAATCAGTGTATTTCCCTTTAGCGGTAACCACTAAAAATTACCCTGGGTTCACAGCGTAATTGAAATTTCGAGGCCAGAGGGTGAAGCCATTGACTTCCTCCATAAATGTAAGAGGGCAGTGCTTCTAGTTGAGGAAAAGCAGGTTTTTACTAGTGCTGCAGTGATATTTTGCATACTGTTTGTTTTTGTTGTAAAACGTTTCTTTTATCCTGTGGTTAAGAAATTGAAGGGGTTTAAATTCCAGTGTAAGAAGGAATTAAGTGTCACATCAAGTGTCTTTCAGGCCACAAATAATTGCCTGTTACATACAGACAAACTCAGACACCTGGCTTCTGTGCTTTTGATCGTTCAGACACATTACAGCAATGCTTAATTTTACACAGTTCTTTTCACATTCTGTCTAAAAATAGGTTGTTGTCTGAACTCTGGAAATAAGTGGCGTTTTGGATGTACTCCTTTCTTCAGCATAACATGTTGCTGCTTTTAGCATCTGCCTGGGCTGTACTTCGCTATTTTGAATTTCCTTACTAGATGCTTAGCTAAGCACTAGATGCTGAGGTAGGAACCTGAGCTCCTCACATTCTAAGTGCTGCCCCTAGAGCTATGCCCCATAAAGTGAAGTGCAGCACCACCTTTGCTGTGCCTATGTTTCTTGAATTTGAGCATTTGCTTTCTAGAAAAGCATGCTTTCTTCAGCTCTTCGTTGTTTTTCCTTACAGACATACAGAAAATAAGGAGAGCAGAATTTAACCTATTGGGAAACAAAAGTTGATCAGAAAAAAATAGTTTATTTCTGCCTGTACTCATATAATTTTTTTTTGACAAGAATATGGCTGTAGGCCTTTTCTGACTTAATCATTTTCACTTTCTATCTTTTGGAGTTTTTTTCCTAAGGAATTCACATGAGGATTATAGGCTTGAAATATATTAAAAGCACTGGCCTAGAGTTCTGATGTTTCTTTTATACTTCTGATGAGAAGATCATGATCTTTGCATTTCTGTAGGACAATCTCGGAACGATAATCCTGTAGGATTATGGAGGAAGTTAGAATGAAGTAGAGGATTGGTTTATTATCAGAAAAAAAATAGGCTATGGAATGTAGCTCGTGCAGCAGTAACTGTATGATAAAGAAGCGTAAGGCCATGCAGTTAATGCAGGGCCAGTGTTCTTTAGACAAAAGACATGGTGGAAAGCAAGTGATGTAATGGAGCGCAGAATTCTTGAAGCTGATCTCTGCCATCAGTCTGCCCATCTGTTACTTTTTCTGCAGTTGGCTGATTTTGATCAAATTTCAAGGCAGGAAAAAGGTCTCGGAAATTATGAAGTGCCTGGGAGTTTGCAGCAATTCAGTAGCTAGGTGCAGGAGCAGCCCATGTTAATGCTTCACGCAGAAGGTGAGATGGGGAGCTCTGGTGGCCAGTCAGCACATGCATGGCTGCTGTCTGGCCAAAAAACCTCATTCTTTCCTTGATAGTGGATCTGATGGGTGGAAAGGCGATGAGAGGGAGATACGACATGTATGAGACCAAAGTCAGTTCTACTACTCATGTAGCAACTTGATAAGTTTGTTTCTAAAATAAACCTTAAGCCGCCTTAGAATTCCTGAGCTTGCTGGAAAATACGTTAACTTTTTAAGTCTATTTTCTTCCAAGTCAGTCCACCTTTGGATGAACGGAGGTTTTAGTGAAAAGGCAGAGACTTGCACAATAGTGTGGAAGAACTTTGATGAAATGCACATATTTTATACAACAAAAGATATTGGAAGTTATTAAAGTTAGCCTCAGAACATGTCAGATGACTGTTCTGGTAACACGGTGCAAAGCCAGGCTTGGTCTACGTGGAAAAAAGTGATGGAGAAATTGAAGGAGAATTTGGATTTTTGAATTTCTTCCAATTGCCTAAATTGCCTGGGGAGATTCCTAGGTAGGTAGAGTTTACAGAATTTAATCTTTGAGTTCTTTTTTTAGAAGTAAAGACTAGAGTTTGAAAAATGTATGCTCTGAAAACACAGCATATATAGAAGCAAAGTTATAGGGACTAAACTAAAATGTTATTTTTAAACGTGACATGCAGGGGTATTTGATTTTTCTGTTTGTTTGTCTGAGGGATCTCAGCTTCATCTGAAGGGTTTTATGATGATAAAGTCCATCAAAATTTCTGCCTCTGGCACTTCACAACTTATTCAAATTTGAGGCAATCAGAAGAGAAAGCTAGACATAACAGTCACCAAGCTGTATTAGTTAACAAGCTGTTTTTATTTAACTCTTCTTCACTTAGGAGTGACAAGTGGTGATACTTGTTTCTCTGCTGCGTTCTGTAGCTTGAGTGTGATAGGAGTTCTCTGTACTGCATTATGTTGACTGTAATCAGTACAACAAATTGTCTGACAGCTTTGAAAATCTAACCTGTAGTAGCTTTATTTGGTAGCATATGTTAGCTACTATATTTACACTTTATCTCCCTACAAAAGAAAAGTGGAAGTGCAGATGTGAAGAATGTTGCTCATCAGTAGTCTAATGTCTTTGAATCTGTCTCCTGTCCATGGATCTACAGGAAAAACCTGCTAACGAATGACTCGTTTCCTCCTTGGCAAGCTGTAGGTTTCAAGTCAGTGGTGTTTGCTTAAGGACCCTCTTTTTATATATTCTCTATATACAGGGAGTGGTAATTTTTAAATGTTGTGTTTTTGAAATTTGCTTGAAAGTAGGAGTACTCCTGTAATATTTCACAAGAGTTTGGCTTCAAACTGCAGCAAATGATTTAGTGTTAATGCTTCCAAGTGGCACCTTTCACTGTAGCATTTGTGTAACATTAAAGATGTGCGAGTTCTACTCAAGCTTTAAATTTCTGAGACCACAGGTGGGAAAAGGGGAATTGCATTTGGAAAAGCTCCTGTGAAGAGTACTTTGAGGTCTCTCTTGGTGTGGTGGTGAAGTGGTCAAGGAGAGTGTTCAGTGTGCATGGGCCTTGCCTGCTGGAGTGTAGCTGCCTTCAAGGAGTTTGCTGTAAGAGCTTGGAGCTCCTGCTGCAATGGGAAGCCTCTAGCAAGGTATTAAGGAATGTATCTACTAACTGCATGTAAAGTTCACATACAACTTTTTTTGTCTAGGGTTTTTAGGACGTGAATACCATGACTCTGGCCATTGTCCTAAATTTTATGAGAGCTATTCTAAAGCAAATTTAATGTTTTCATTCTGAAACCTAACACTTTGAAGAACTAGAGCTCAGTGTGAAATTGTGTACCTGTGTTTGAGCCTTTCTGACCCATGGGTTCTTCTTTGTTGGAATGGAAGTAGAATGGACATGTGATGTCTTTTCCTTCTTGATGTGAAAATTGTGTATGCTTAATCATTGTAGCTCTAAAATTCCAGTCTCTTCTGCCTTTTTCATGTTTGCTTGGTTTTTTTTTTCACATGGTTATGTTTGGATCTGTGAATGAATTTAAAATGACAGGATTCTAAAAAGATATAGGGAAGGGTAAGACTGTAGATAAATAGTGCAAAAATACCTTGTGAGCTATGATAACATCATTAAAACCAGTGCTCTGATAGTGCAGATGGCAAAGCTTAAAATTATAGAGATTGACCACCTGCAAGGGTAAGTTACCATATAATATAAACATGGTTTTATTACTCCAGTACCGTGTACAGTACGTCTTCTAGGGATTTACATGTAATCTAGGCACAATTAGTGATGTAGTAGTGATTAGTAGCTGTTGTTTTTCTGAGAACAAATACAGTGATGGGGGTACGTTAAGGTTAGCAATAAGTGTTGCTTGTTTTGATTGGACTTAGAAAAATTACCATGGAAAGAAAGTTCAAATTAAGTTTTGTTGCATTTCCTTTATGAGTGAAGTTACTGTGAAATAACCAGGTGGCTAGCACTAATGTGACTTAAAAGGCATTCAACAAGTATGCTTGTTTTCAGTTTTTCTTGGGTTTGTTTTCTCATTCTCTATTGACATAGGACACTGAGGATAGTGAGAATAAATAAACACCAAAACAAAACTGATAGAGTTGTGTGGACACTGGGTTAGACAAATTTCCATGGAAGCATATGGTCTGTCTTCTGTCATCCAAGAATTTTCAGGTGGAAAGTAAGTGATCTGCTCTTGTGAGACGTTGAGCTGTAGGTAGTAGTTAGGAGGGCTTGAGAGAACTTCCTTATTCTCATGATGCTTGATTTCATTAACACCATACATGTTACAGAAATCCTTAATGGTATCATAGAAGCGTACTTTGCATAACAGAACATATAGCTTTTATTTCTTGTTCATTCCCCACTGAATTTGGACTGTGTATTTCTTAAATGGAACTATGGTAGAGCAGCTTGCTTCCAGTCTCTAAAGATTGACAGCTGCCTTACTAGAGTTCAGTTTAGAGACTTATATCCTTCTTTTTTCCCAGTATATTATTCTTTGTGGAATAACATAAAAAATTACCATTTCCTGTAACTGAAGTTAGTAAAAAGTTAATTCTTATTTGGGTATCTGATCATTCTCTGAAACAAAAGAAGGGATCTGAATCTGAATAGGTCAGATAAGGGGAAGAGAAAATGCATCTTGTATCACATTTTGAACAGAAGCTGGTTAGAATAGGGAAACCCCAGATTAGTCCACTGAAAATGGCTGAGTGTCATGGGTTCAGCAGCAGCAGTCGTTTTTCTCCTTCTTGGTAGCTGGTGCAGCACTGTGTTTTTGATTTTGGGCCTTGGAACAGCGCTGATAACACCAGTGTTTATAGTTACTGTTTGGTAATGTTTTGGTCTGGCCAAGGACTTTCTGAGCCTCATGCTCTGCCAGGGAGGAGGGGGAGCCGGGAGGAAGCAGAGACAGGACACCTGACCCAAACTGACCAAAGAGGTTATTCCATACCACAGCATGTCATGTCCAGGATGTGAAGACAGGAGAGCAGAGACCCGGAAGGGTGTGGTGGTGGACTGGGGGTGCACGGCATGGTCAGGATTTTGGTATTACGGGGGTCGCTGCTGGGGGGTGCACTGGCTGGGTCAGGCTTGGTGAGCAGTTGTATTCTCTTTCTTTGTATTTTCTTGTATTATTACTGGTGGTAGCAGTAATGATTTGTGTTATACCTTAGTTACTAAACTGTTCTTATCTCAACCTGTGGGAGTTGAATTCTTTTGATTCTCCTCCCCATCCCCCTGGGACTGGGGGAAGAAAGAGAGGGGAGTGAGTGAGTGAGTGAGCGACTTTCATGAGTTTTAGAGACTTAAGCCACGACACTGAGGTTAAAATCTAAGCAAATGGGGAGTACTTCAGTTTAACTGGTGGACTGGTAGCTCAAGAGAAAAGGAGTTTTCTTTGTCATGACTCAGACTAACTCTTGACGATCAATATTGCTATCCCATGTCCTTGAAGCAAACAGGATGATAATGAAGTCATCTGAAAGTAGATGCAAGAGGATTTTTGAAGAGTTAGGGAACCAAACTGTTGAGTACCTCACTCTGTGTCAGTCTTTAAATTGCTACTAGAGCAACTCCTTTTATATGACTTAAATATTGTGAAGTTGTTTGCAGGACATGGGAGGGTGGGGTGTTTTACAAAACTAATCACAAAAATACCTTGTTTTATTATTGAGCTTACATGTTGAATAAAAATGAAGAAAAATGTCAGTTAATGCTGATCTTGGTTATTTTCTTTTCCCTTTTCCTCTTACTTTTTGATGGAAGCAGTTGTAAGTCTTGCATGCTTTCTTGTTTTTCTGATACTTGAACTACTAGGAGGATTATAGCACACTGGTATGAATATGATGAACAGCCTGAAATGGTACTGTGCCAGTGTTCTACAGTTGCATTTTTTCTCCCCCTAGGATATCTGTTGTGTTTCTACTTCTGTGAACTGTGTTACATCTTAAAAGGAAGTTAATCTAGGGGGAAGGAAACACTCCAGATTTTTTTTAATATGGAGAGATATTTTTTGTATTTACTGTTTCTTCCTTTTCTTAATGTTCATAGCTTTTTGTAACAATTTCAATGATAGGAAAGAGTTCAGAATGGAAATCGTATTTCAGCCTTTTCCTGCTCTTGACTTAGTTTGTAGGAACTTTTCTCATTGTCAATCCTATGAGGTGAGCAATGGAAATACTCTATTTTTTCAGACATGCTTTTCCTTTTTGTTCTTGCGCAATTCTTAATTTCATGTACTAAAACAAGCCAGATTTCCTCTGGGGCTTCATCATTGTCATTATCAGTCTACATCTTATTGGTAACCTCTGAAATAAATTTCAGTTGTTTTAGAAATTCTTCTTAAATGCTGTGTACAGCTGTGGTTAGGGGTAGCAAAGAGGATTGGGAGGTACCGTAGAAGGCTTCTGCCTCTTACGTGTTTGGGACAACAGGGGTGAATGAAATCTTTTCTTTCCTAGGACTTTGTAACTTCTGATGGAAAGTTGCTTTCCAGATTTGGAAAACAACTCATGTGGAAGAAGGGAGGAACAAATGAAGATGCTGATTGTTGTTTGTGTGTGCGCGTGCTTTTGTTCTATTTCTGAAGCCATTAAAATGTGCAAGGAAGAAAACATTAGTTGCTTGGTGTAGGGTACAGCAAAGCATTTAGTATTACATTGGACAGAAGTGACGCTGAAATTCCTGTCACTGGCTCCAACTGTGCTGAGTTCTTAACAGGATAGATGATGTAATAACGAGGTTTGCCTGTAATGGGACTTTCCTCAGTTCACTTGTGTTCTCAGTCCAGTCATCATTTACTGAAGTACATTTTTCATGCCTGACTCTTGAGAGATACCTTAGAGAGTCATTTCTGTGCATTAGCATATATAAAGATTCACAGTGTCTTCTTACACAGGCGTGTTTTCTAATGGTAGCTTAAGTAGAATTTGCTTAAGAGGGAAAAAAAAGGTTTTCCTTAGTAAAGGGTATACCCTATCAAAGAATTTGGTACTGCAAGTTCTGAATGGTATGTTTTTGGGACACGCTTCAGTAGTGTGCTGACAGTGTGGTTGACCCTTGTGTACAGTTTACATATTTGCTCATGTACAAAAAGGACCTGGAGTCGTTAGGAAATGGAAGCCCTTCCTTTCTGTGAGCAGGAGCTGTGTCTTCTGTTTGGGAAAAAGCTCACTGCTGTTTTTAGATAGAAGCCTAGATATCAGGAGCAGAATTTTAGGAAAATCTTGCCTCTTCTCTACGATTTATCTTTAACCTTCAGGAGTTTGCATACAAGACCGACAGATTCTGACATCTAATAAGGAAGTTGCGTTTCTGACCTGCTTTTACCTTAGTTACCTCAAAAGACTGAGATCCTAAACCTGCAGTTTTTAATCTCAGTAGGCAAACATTAGTCTTTGTGGACAGGCAGTGTTTGAGAGGACATGATGGCTTGGGTAGGCTCTTACTTTTAAGTTAATAAATTGCATAATTAAGCTTCAACTTTATTGTGTTACTGGAATTTTAAGTGGTCTCATCATTATTTTAGGGGGGAAGAAGATTAACCAGTAGAGCTTCAAAACCTGGATGTCATCATCTTTTTTTGGTCAGTCAAAACTTACTGTATGACAAAGAGCTCTTTGGGCAGTTGGACATTGACACCTTTGGAACCTGCTAATGTTGCTGTGCGTGCTCTGTCTTTCTTCAGTTATGCAGTGAGCGCATCTTTAAATGCTGTGTTGACCTTTTTAGACTCCAAATTGAAAATTCAGTGTGGAAGCCTTGCTTTTAAATTTGGAGCAAACTTAATCAAATTTTAAAAAGTTTAAATTGTTTACAGCACATATTGTTTTGGGTTTGGTGTTGCATTAAACTTTTTGAAGGAAGGCATTATGAAATTGAGTGTTGAAGGGAAAAAGGAAACCCCTTTGTTTATTATATGTGTATTTAAGGAGGTTCTATCAGCCTTAAGGAGGTTCCATCTTGTGCACATGCACGAGAGTCTTCTAAGCAAGATCTCCTAAGCCTAGTAGCTATGCTTAGGAGAAATAAATAAGGTCTTCCAAAAAACATGTCAACAGTAAAGGAAGTAGGGTTAGAACAGAGGAGCACTAAGCTTTTGGCATTTGATTTAACGTTGTAGCAGAAGGAGATTGTCTCTTGCAAATGAGAGAGCAATTATCAGGCTAGCTGAAGATAATCAGGAATGGTTTTCAGTAATGGCAGATGAAATTTATAAGCATGCAGGCTGACCTGGAGGAAATTTTTGAGAAAGAGTCAGATTTTAAGCAATAATTGCAACTTACTGTTGAAGGTGCTGCTCTTGCAGCAGTTCCTGAGCTCCTTCTTTTATCTAAGGGACTTCAATAAAGAACCAAGCTTGCAAAGACTTCAGTCCTTACCTCATTTTAAGCCTCTTGAAATACAGAAGCATTTTGATACTGAGTTTTGGTGGCAGCTGTCAGGCCAGGTACTGATTATTTCTGAAAATGTTGTGCTGCTGCTCTGTATTGTTAGTTATGTCTTTATCTGCATGAACTGTGGTCATGCATAATCATTGGCCAAATTGGCCAATTTGGGAAAAAAACCCACCTTTATTTTGGAGTTTCCTTGAAACAGATTTGAAAACAAATGTGAGGAAGTAACAGGTTAATACTGGCTGGTGATTTTATGGGAAGAGTTGCACAAATTCGATTCTTAGGTTTAACTGACTTTTTTATATATTCCACTGTATAGTAGGAGACTTTTAATACACTGTGTTGATTACTTTACTAGGAGTTTGAGGACTTCATAGGGAATTCTGAGTACTGCTTTAGGGATCTTAAAGTAGATACTTGATAATGAAAACAATCACTGCAGAATTGTACTAAAATACTATTTAGGAAGAAACTGGTTGATATTTAGAGCAGGACAGCAGTCTTCTAATTTTCATCTTCTTTCCCTTTTTCCCTCTGCCTTACTTCGTTGATGACAGCATTTTTCCACAGTGCAAATAATACGCAGCAGGCCAGTTATCTAGCTGTGTGTAGGCTGCCCCACATGTTCTGCCAGCATCCCTGCTGCTGGTCCTGCAGGGTGCCAGGTCCTTCCTCATTCCTCATTGCTGTCTTCAAGACTTCTCTGCCTCATTCTGCTCCAGCATCTCTGCAGTAACCCCCTGCTCTGTAAGACCTTCCCAAACATTCTCCGTTTCCAAGATTTCTTAGTCTTGCACAGTTAGGTCTGTTGTGAGGAAGTTTATCTGTTCCACCTAGTAATAGTTGCTAAGCAGGACATTTCTTCTAGCCCCTCATCAGCACAGGCTGCTTCATTGCAGACCATTTAACTTCATGTCGTGATTTAATGCCCAGCTGTAACTCAGAACCACGCAGCCGCTATCTCTCTCCCCCCAACTCCCTAAGGGATGGGGAGGAGAATCGAAAGAATGTAACTCCCACGGGTTGAGATAAGAACACTCCAGTAACTAAGGTATAGCACAAACCACTGCTCCTACCACCAATAATAATAATGATAAGGTAAATAACAAGGGAAGAGAATACAACTGCTCACCACCCATCGACCGATACCCAGCCTGACCGAGCAGTGATTTAACCCTTCTGGGTGGCTGCCCCCAGTTTATATAGCGGGCATAACGTGCTGGGGTGTGGAATACCTCTTTGGTTAGTTTGGGTCAGGTGTCCTGTCTCTGCTTCCTCCTGGCTTCCCGTCCTCCCTGGCAGAGCATGAGACTCAGAGAGTCCTTGGTCAGAGTAAACATTACTGAGCAGCAACTACAAACATCGGTGTTATTAGTGCTGTTTCCAGGCTGAAAGTCAAAACCACAGCACTGCACCAGCTACTGAGAAGAAGAAAAATGACTGCTACTGCTGAACCCAGGACACTTGTACAAGGAGATTTTATTGTTGTTGTATCTCAAGATCTTTTATACCCTTCTTTAAGTGCTTTTTCTGAGGCCCCATCCATTTAGTGCTGTGTTGCACTGGTACTGTTGTTCTCTCTTTTTAGTAATTTTTGTACGGATAATGGAGAATCTCTGCTGTGTGCGTCTTAAAATGAACCAGAATAGATTAGTTGCACGCAACTGTTGGGGAAGTTTGCAGGGCTGCTTACATTGGTGAGAAAGGAACGGGTTGACTTGGTCTCTGACATTTATTCCCAGTGCCTTTGGGATGAGAAAGTAGAACATGATCTTTTGTTTGGTTTGGGTAAAACAGATGAGGCCTTATCTGTTTAATGGTTTCAAAGTTACAAGCTGCTGTTTGGCCATCCCATTTGTTTGACCCTTGTGTACAAGTTTGTTTTATTTCCAGGCTGCTTTTCTGGTGCAGATTAACATTGGAAGTTCTTTTCAATTGTTTGGCTATTACTGAACCTGAGAGTGAATTGGCCACCTGTTCTGTGGCTGTTCCTCAGTCCTTTCTCAAGATAGAAGAGTCATCTTTGCTGGTGTAAACGGAAAGCTGTGTTTCTCATACTTGTCTCATCTCCTGTGTTATCGTTATTCTGCTGTTACTGAAGGAGCGGCTGAGCCTAGGAATGGGGGGACCCTGATGCCTATTTTCTGCAGGACTGTCTCTGCTTGTTTGTTGGCTTCAGGTGAGAAGGTTTGGGTTCCTTCTCTTAGTAGAAAAATGGTTGGTATCTTAAGCACATTTTGAACAAATAGCACATTCCGGTTTTCATGGAATCACAGAATGGTTTGGGTTGAAACGGACCTTGAATACTTCCACGGGTGGGCCATCTAGCCGTCCTCTAGGCAGCCTGTTCCAGTACCTCACCATCCTCACAGTAAAGAGCTGCTTAATATCTAACCTAAATTTGCCCTCTTTCAGTTTAAAGCCATTATGTCTTTAAAATTATTTTGAATTATATGTGTCAGATAAAGCCTTGTGTCTCTCTTTGAAGCATTTATTACTTAATTGTGGTGTTTAAACTGCAGATTATTGTGACTAGACTAATAGTTCATTTAATCATCAGATAAGCTGTGTATGTTTCTGTGGAAACACATTTCCTGTATTTCTGAATTTCACCTTTGAAAGGGAAGAGAGAATACAAGGTAGGCAGTCAAGATGCAGAATATGAGGTGCATGCTGAAATAGGATGGATGGTTGCAGATTGCACTAAAAGAAATATGTAAAGGAAGAAAGAAAATCTTCCAGTATTTCTGCAGGTTTTCAGGGTCCCTCTGGTGTTGCAGAGTTCCATTTCTCTATCAGTAGGGCTGTTGTCCTTTATTACAAAAGGCTGCATTTCTGTGCAATGTTAACAGTGCTCTGCCATTTAAGAACCTGAAGAAGATGAACCCAGACAATTTTTATGAAAACTATGAAGTTCTCCTGATTTTTGACATGTTGCTTGTATTTAAACATGCTCATGCTGTGTTTAAATAGGAATCTTAAGCTTTTGAATCTCATGAGAACACAAAAACCATCATCACAACTGTGCCTAAGCAAGATTAAGATTCATATGATATAAATTACTGCACTAAATTGTGGATATTCGAACTGGTTGCAGCAGCTGCAGAAATAAAGTGGGGGGGAAACAAGCACAGTTTGAGAGTGCCTGTGTTTGCTTTAGTGAGATTTCTTAGGATGTTCTTACTTCCCATTTCTTTTTCCCAAGAGTACATAATTTGGCAGCTTCGGAAGTATTATTTTGAAGAATGTTATGCATTTCTGTCAGTATATCTTGTTGAGTTGACACATAGCTGGGGTGGGAAGGGAGCCTGAACAGGAAGGAAGGTCCTTGTTCCTGAATGTCATTACTGCATAGCTCTCATATCCTCGAGGATCACTGGGACAAAAGCTGAGTCAGGGTACAGCAGCAGTCTGCGCTATAGCAAGACATGGCCCAGTTTAAGATTTTGGACTGCATGATCAATCACAAATGGAGTTTCATATGTAACCTCTATTGTGCGTGGAGTGATCAGGTTTGTTGTTTGCTTGTTCTTGCATATTTTAATATGATGACATAATTTACTATTGGGGGGGGAGGCTCTGGTCAGTCTCTTCTCCCTACCCTCAATCCTATTGAGGATGCAGTGTTAGAAATGTTGCCATTTGCTAAGGAGGTTTTTTGAGTTGTTAAGTATACAAAGAATGCTTTAACTATATCATTGCTTTTTTAACACTTTGAGTACTTTAGGTTGCTTTCTTAGGGTCTTGAACTTTGAGGGCTTTTGCTTTGTGAATTGCACAAAAAGATAAAAATTAATATACAGGAAGAGGAAGATATGCCAGGGTAAACTGCATTGTTAATAAATACAAAGTTGCTATGTTTTCCTGCTTTAAAAGGCCTTAAAGCAATATATTCAAATAATTCAAAATATTTTATCATATATGATTTAAAAAATAGTGTAAGGGGAGATTGTTGCTGGTTTTTTTAACGTACAGGATAAAATGAATTTTGAGAGGATGTTGCTCAGTTCTAAATGTGGACAGAGTTAAGTCTAATTGACTGACTGCAGATGTGAGGGGAAGGAGGGAAGGGGGATGACAGTGGACACATGATACCAAACCCAGAAACCTGCCTGGATTTTGAATGGAAATGTTTTAAAATGAAATCCACTCACTAAAGGATTTGAAGTACTGTATGCAATTGTAATATTACTTTAAAAGTATTATAGGTATTATCTGTGTTTCCCTTGTAACATTCAGCCAGTCTTCTGTGTTGGAAGGGGAAGGTAAGCACTTCTTGCAAGGTTGCCCTGTGAGTGCAGTAACTAGAGGCAGGTGATCCAGAAGTATTCCTACCATGCACAGAAGTCCTTTGAAACAATATGCCATTTAAAATACAAGCAAACCCTGTATGCAGTCTCTCTACTGAAACTTCGTAATCAGGAAAATATGTTGCTGTGTGGTGGTGGTGTTTTTGCTTTTGTGTTTCAGTGTTTTGGTTTGGTTTTTTAATGATGCAAAAGGTGATTCACAATGTCTGGGGGTTTTGAGTCATCTCCTTATCCTTATAGGTTGAAAAAGTCTCCTGTTAGATTTGTGAAAACTCAAGGAATTCTCTGGAAGTCTTAATTTTGCAGGTACTTAACTGTTTCAAAGCTTAATGCATTTTGCTTACACGTATGTCAGAATTCACCTGTATAGGCGAATTCAGTTTGACAGTTGCTTACCATACTACAGAGAAATCAAGAAGAAATAAGAAAAGGCTTTGCTCATGATGTGGGCAGTCTGTAAAGTTTTGAATTAAGTTTGATTATATCTAGAGGGAAGGGAAAGGGGGATTGAAGTGAATGGCTTAAAAAAACCCCAAACAACAAAACCAACCTGCGAAACAACACAAGCGCCCACCCATCCCTACCCCCCAAAGCCATCAAAACCCACTCAAACAGGATTCACATAACCTAAATGCTGTTTCTTACCAAGCTGGAAGGAAACACCGAGTCATAGATCAGTATACTTCAAATTACTTGCATGCTTGAGTTGCTGCTGGTATTTTTGTTTGAAATGAAGCTGAAAGTTTGTTCATGGGATATTACAGTGCAGCTACTCTCTTCCTACCGCAATTGAAATGCCATGGCCAAAGTGGAAGCTGTCAAGCTGGTGACAGATGCGCGCTGCTTTGTTGTAACAGTGTTGCTGTTCACGTTCTCCACTTAACAGCGTCCAGGGTGGTAAGAAGGCAGATGACCTGTGTAGCCTGAGACTAACAGCTCTTTCTCAGGTGTAACCTCAAAGCACAACTCTGTTTTGGCTTGTGGTATCTTTGAATTAGCAGAAGTTATACAGGTTTCTTGGCAATTTCCATTCATCCTGACCCCAGTAAAACATCAGGGGGTAAATTACTGCTTGTCATCTGAGATCTGAGTTAAAGGTTTGCTTTATAGGAAAACATATTTTCTTCTAAGGAGTCATCAGAAATACATAGTAAAGAAGAAAATACGAACTCATGTTACTGAGTGAAAGTCTTAGTTGGCACTTCTTTATGTTTGTTGAATAATTGCTCTTACTTGGATCACAGCTAGTATGCAAAGTTATGTTTCTGAGAGTACAACTCTTGCAAGATGCAGAAGGAGGTACCCCTTCTGTCCTTGTAGTGGTATCCTTTATCAGCCTTTAGCAAGCAGGTGAACTCTCGAGGTTAGTATGTCTTTCCGCCTTGTGGCCATGGTGGGGTATATTAGAGCAAATATGTCTAAAATAATACCACTTCTTCAGATGGTTGGAAAAATTGCTGGTTGATAATATAAAGTAGATGATACAATGGTTTTGGTTTTTGATCGCTGCATCACAAATACCTGCTTTCAACTGTTAAGGTAGGGCACAGTAGACCGTAAGTTGAATATAGGTTGCCTTCTTACCAGCAAAGAGCATACGTAGGTTGTCACTGCTCTTTAAGTGGGCTTTTATTAGTTTGCAGCGAGCAGATCTTCTCATGTGCTGTTCTCATTGGTTCTTTGCTGATCAACAACTGGCTTCCATTTTTTATCTTATTGTTGCATCCTAACCTCTAAAAATAACAGTAACTTTTTTCAGCCCTTGTAAGTACTTAAGTCTTGGATTTCTCAGCTAGAGACAAGTATTCTGCAGAGTTCTGTACACTTAACAGTTGGTCAAATTTCACTGCACAGAGTGGGCCTGACCATTGAAGTTGTTAGGCATGGAGGCACCTTCTCATGAAAGACTGTATTGATGTACTTGAAAGTAAGCTGGTATGTTGTGACAGTATAGCAGCCAAGATCTCTTATTTCTGTTTTTTTTGAGCTTGAGTTCTTTATTGCAGGCTCTGCTTTTTGTGAGGTAGTATTTGCGAATGGGATGTTGCAGCGCAAGCCTGGCTCTCACACTGCCTTCAAGCCCCAGGATGCAGCAGTACCGCAGCAGTTGCTGCACTGCAGCTATTTCTCTCCCTTCAGAGAATCTGACAACATTAAAGAAATCTTTCAGCCTTCCAGATTTGTCACTTGGAGGATGAAATAACAAAGGTGGCTGCATTCCTTCTGAGATATCTGCAGCTGATAATGGTTTTGAAATGTGATATTTATGTTATCTCAGCATGCTCTTACTTCTGTTTATCTGCTGCCTCGGGGAGGGAGGGAGTATGATAAAAATCTTGTCTCTTCATCACACAGTGCAGGGTGTGATGTTTTCAGTTTTATTGAGTAAAAATTTGAGTATATGTAAAATCATTGCAGGAAATAGTTGGTGGCTTTACTCATTGTGGGAATTTACCCTGCAGGAGAAACATTTTGTAATGTTCAGAGGTACAGGGAAGTAACTCAGCAACAGTGAGCAATTCAAGCCAGAGTAGTAGACATGCAAAGATGAGTAGTTATTAAATAAGGAAATAGATTTATATTAAAATAGATTCCTTCTCTCTTCCTACCCCAACCTCCAGACAGAGATACAAATGTAGATGTAGTCAATCTATATGAATCATTTCTACTGACATATTCAGTGCAAACTGTGAGGAAATACACAGGTCATGTGTAACAACATCGTAAGTCAACATTGAAAAGATTCTGGATGTGCAGCTGAACTGAAAATCCTGTGGACAACTTTCTCCTCTCTATCCTCTTAGTGATATTTAATCTCTGGGCATGAAGATTTAAGATATTTGTTTTCAGATTAATGACTTAACAGTCCTTTTTAAAGCATCTTTCTTTGCATTGTAGCTTTGTAAATGAAGTACTTCACTGAAAAAGTTTTGGGTTTTTTTCCCTCTGTTGTATGTACACAATAGATTACAAATGTATGGTTTTGATATACTTTAGCTTGGGTATTTGGATTTGTGGCTTTACGTCTGTGTATGCCATTTTTTTATTTGTACAGACCTCAAGCCTTTTCACGTCTGAGTGAAAGGCTTTCTCTAAGGCTTTTAAAACTTCCAGTGTGTTGATTTGCACGTTATATAATCTGTTCAAATTAAATATCTTGGAACACAGGGCCAGGATTATATTTAAGTGGTGATTTTGTCTGCAGGAGTTTATTAATAGTCTATGTATTAGAAAGTGCTAACACTGAGAAGTTCAGTTGTATATCTAGAGGTTATTTTTGAGGCGGGAAGCTGTCTTTGTAACGTAAAGAATCTTGACACATTTGTCTTCCCGGTTTTGTTGTGGTTTGTATTAAACTTCTGAAGAAGCTTAGGTTTTATATGAATAGTTTCTCTCTTGAGTCAGTTCTTAAAATTCTCCCTATGTGTCCAGGTAAATCTTACGTAAACAGAGGCAGACTCTGGAATACCAACTCACAATAACCGTATTTCTAGAGTGACAGGTTGGATTTTGACATTGAGGGTTAATTCCCTGATGTTCCAAATGTTTCTGTTTGGCTTTGGGCAGGTCAGAGACATTTCTGTTGAACCTAGAAAAAAAATCTTAAGCTTCAATATTGCAGAATTGAATGTTCTTAACAGCTTTAATTACCAGCAGGTATGGTGATGTGTTTATGCAAATGAAGTAGTGTCTCTAAATGGTCTCATTTTCTTGGTTTTTTTTTTTTAGAACAGGAATGAGCATACTCTGTTTATGTTGCAAAGTTATGTAGTTTCAGTACAGGAAGATCAACCTCATACTTATATTTGATAGAGAGCAGGTATAAGGCACTGCTGAGCCTTTAGAGTAAATCCCTTCCTCTGTGTTGTAGCTGCATCATGGCGTAGTCTAATCCAAGCACAGAGGTTTGCAGTGGGGACTGGGTGGCTGTGGAAAAGCGGGTGTTCTTTTGGGTGGTTTGGTCAACTTCAACTCTACAAGGGGCATAGCTGATAATTTTTTGAATCAAGATATAGCCTCTGACTACGGTGGGGAGAAACGGTATGAACAGAGGGAAATGCGTAGGTGGTTTCAAAGCTGACGTGAATTTAAAGCTATGGTTTGTCTGGTTACTGAAACGGGGTCCATGCAGGTTAGGTTTTACACTGTGCAGTGATTTTGGTTTTCTTAATGGATTCTGCAAAACTATTTCACATGTAAATAGGTATGTTATAATAGTCTGGTGAAAGTGTAGTAGAAGCTGTCTGGAAGCTTGTGTGTTTGATAAAGTCCACGTAACTCTAGAAAGCTAAAGAGTGCAAACTTTGTTGAAACTCATTCCTATTCTTGCAATAGTGTACTTAGCTGAGGACACTGGCAGTGTTTCTTACTGTTCTCTCCCTATCTGTAGGGAGCAGAATGGGTCACTGGGCAGGCTGCTTGTATTCTTTGGTCTATCAGAAAGTTCCCATAGGCTGAAAGAAGCAGTGTAAGGCAGTCCTTGACAGGCAGTGAGTGTGCAAACCACTCTTTATCACTCTGTCACGCTGCTGAGAAGGTTCTTTTATCATGCATGGAATAACCTCTAATATTGCTTCAGTGCTGAAGGACAGAAGCATGTTTTTTTCATCTACTGTCTCTGATATTTCAGATTAGACTGTAAGGTGAGGACAAAGCATTTCCTATTCTTAACAAGCAACAACAGAACAAGCAGAGAAGGAAAAGCTTCAATTTAGCTAAATTAAGATCACATGACATCTTGCTGTTATGCTACCAGCCCTGCAGATGTTTCCTTTCTTTCCAGTTTAAGGATGTATGTGTTAAGAGGGGAGGCTTTTGCTAATGAGCCTATAAGAAAACAAGGAAGCTCTCAATTTCTTTTTGTTTTTCATGTTTTTTTCTGACTTAATTTAATACTGTGAACTCCATGTTTATTATGGTGAATACTATATACAAGATAAAAACATTGTGAAAATAGTTTCCATCTCTACTGTGAAGTCTATGGTTTTTACTCTGTTTCTTGGTGCTGCTGTTTGAAATTGGCAGTCAGTCTATGGAGTATAATGCATGATGTAAACTGAGGTGTACTTAATGAGCTTTGAAAAGGATCTTGGTAAAGTAGTATAGTTTCTGGATGTGGACAAGCTACAACAAATATATATGTGTATATATATGCACATACGTAAAAATACAGTATACTTTTTGTGTACATACTTGTATACCATAGATGTTTATCTGGTAGATTAGGATCATTTTAATGAGTTGAAATATGCTAAACTTACTAGTATCCAGTGTTTAAAGGGAGATCTGATAAGTTAGTTTATGTATACTTCTGCATAATTTGAGGATTAGGTGTTAAGTCTGGAAAAGTCCCATTTGAGCTGTGGTGGTGCAGTAGTCATGCCAGACCTATCTTGCTCTTTGTGAAGGCAAGAGTGTGCTGCAAAATGTGCAGATATCAGAACTACAGTATAAGATAGACCAAAGCTTCCCCTGTGTAAAAAAAAAAGCTATTTCAAGTCTAGCCAGACTTAATAGGTTGGGATTCTCCCTACTTCAAAGTAGAAGAATTCTTTCTGACTCCCCTCTGGCCTGGGAAGTTGCATGTTCCCTTCATTGAAGCAAGTGTGTCCAGCAAGACTCAGTTTACAGAGCTAACTGGTGTCACTGTGTTTAATCCAGAGCTAGGTAAACTGAACAATAATAGACACATGGAAGCGACATTTTTGAGATCACCCATTTTCAGACTGTCACGTGTCACTAAATCCTTGAGTAGTTTGCCAGTGTAAAGCCTAATTACTCGTGATGGTAGGACTTGATTTCAGATCAAGAAGATGGGGTTTTCAGGTATAGGCTTTCTCTAACCCTTGACTTTCTGTATTTGAGTTCAGGGAAAGTGCAGTTTAAATGTGTGAGCATTTTAAGGTGAGGGAGGAAAGTAAAGGTCGCTGTAGATAGCCTTCAGCTTTGCTTTTCAGGACTTACGGAGTAGTGATGAGGCTGACAAGAGAACCACTGGCATGCTTTACAGAGCAGCCTGTCATGAGCAGCAGAACACAGTAAGGAAAGTTTTAGCTGTGTATTAAGCTGCACGTGTGGAGGCTTTTATTGTTTGTTTTCTCTCTGTGCCTTGACCTTACTGAGAACTGAAATCCTTTATCTTGAAAATACTGTTTCTCCTTTGGATGGTTGTGTTTACTACAGCAGAGTTACAAAAGTACATGGAAACACGTGTCCCTCTGTCCTTCCACCTCCAAGCCATCTTTGTGGCCTGCATGGTGCACGGTAGTAATGCATGTCTCCCTCCCTGTGCCTCCCAGCCATCTGCTGTGCTGGCGCAGACACTTTGTTTTTGAAAGGTTACAGACATCCCACTTCCTTCATACATTTGGAGTAGTCATGTATTGCTTTCTTGAGCCTTTCTCCTTACCTGGGCTTGGTTTGAGGACACGATTCATGTATTATATTGAATTAGGTTATTCATATCTTAGATGCTTTTCGATGTCTTTGTTGGTGACCTCACCAATCTCTGCTACAGGCAGGGGGCAACTGCCTTTGTTATTGAACTAAAAGAATATTCTAGGCTTGTATTCCATCTGGGTAGGATTCACATTCCTAAAAGGAAGTGGTAGGTTTGCTGTCAGAACCACTGCCTAGCAAATACCTGAATTAATTTTGGTTAGTCTCCCAAAAAGGACCTGTTGCTGTGCCCACCTGTGCTTATTTTAGTGCCATAATGGTGCATTAAAATGATAAAAAGAGGGCTTCTGTGAGGGAGACACCTAGAACTGTGGTCACTCTGTAAAGTGGTGTTCACATCTTTATTGCCTTGCCCTTGTTTTGAAATGTCTTGTGTCTATTAGCAAGACCCATTGATGCTGAGTGAGGGTGAGCTGCTCAGAGACATTCTCGGCTGCTTCTGGCGTCCCAAGGCCTGCCTCATGTGCTACTCAACCGAGGTGTGTAGCACACATGAGAAATAGCATTGTTTGTCCTTGCTGTTAGTGTTATGGTAATCACTATAACTTATTTCTGTTTTCTGGTTGTTTGATATTGAAACTGTTCATTGCAGTAACTTTCCATCTGGAGTCATAAAGGATTTGGATCTTGTTCTTCATCACCTTCAGCTGCAACTGGGAAAATGTTTGGTTGTCTTAGGGAGTCCTAGCAAATGCACTACGTATGCATAACAGCCACTCTGTAAGAGGTGAATGGTGTTCCCTGGTGACTGTTGGAAGTGATGCATTCCCTGAGTTTCAGTGTTGGAGAAGTCTTCCTCTGGAGGCCGAGTTTTCTAACTTCTCTCTGCCCCCTACCTTCATGAAGAGCTGCTGCATTAAAAAGAGTTGTGCTCGCTGCCCTCCCCCCCCCCCAAAAAAAAAAAAAAAAAAAAAGCAGACTGTGACTGTTTTCTGCTGTTAACGATGGCCCCAGAGAGAAGGCCCTGACTGGACCACTTTTATCTGTCTTTCTGAATGCTGTCTACTAATGGTTGTATGTGTGAGGACTTGGGCTCCCTTTACATCTCAGCTCTCTTGTGGTGAGAGTGGATCTGTAGCTGTTTGATCTTCTGAGTTTTGAGGGCTTGTTTTCATCTTCCCATTTTCAGGTGCTTTGTGGTGAGGCAGCCTCCTCTTGATAACTACTGAAAACAGGCTCAGCAGTTACTAGCATTGGGCAACCAAATCGTTCTTGCAGCTTTCTCAAATATATAGCACTGAAGCAGAAAAGATGGAGACAGATAGTGTCTGTCTCTTGCTCCAAGGGCCTTACTACTAGTCAGTAGGTCCAGCACAATCTGTTAGGTGGGATCCATTTCCCTATGGACTGTTCGGCAAAAGAATGGAGCAACACTTAAGAGATATTCTGAGTAGGAAGCAGTTTCCTCTTCTGTGCTTCAGTATGTCTCCGTGCTTCAAACTGCCTGACTCTTCTGTTCAGAATATGCTCTTACAGTGTCATTCTGTACATAGAAGCCTGTTAATCCTGAAAAACTTTCACTACAATCTGCTGGTATGTTATGGTCATGTCTAGTTTTAGTGAAGTACTGTTAATAAAAAGTACATGTCAGCACATAATAAATGTCAGCAGTTACATAGATACACTGTATATTCTGTTGTGTTGTATTATTGTGTAAGTTGTATATTGAGAGCTCAACACATTGGGATAGAGGGAAGCTGTTTTAACATTATAGTGGTTTATTTCTACTCGGCAAAGTTCAGTTTGACATACAGACAGGAGGTGATTACACTTAGCCATGCTCAAGTCATGTTCTTATTTCTGAAAGGTAGACAAGAGAACAGATGTCTTTTCTGATTAAATTAGAACTCACAGGCATGCTTAATGGCAGCGTTTGGACACGGTAAGAATTTAGTTTTAGGAGGGAGTATGTACGCAAGAGTCAGAGGTTACACAGGCAGACTCTTAAAGCAGAATTATTTATTGAAAAAATATTTAAGGCAGAGGCTTTGCATACCGTGTATAGTGTCTTGGTATGTGGAGGGAGAAAGAGCGCAAGAGAAGAAAGTCCTATGGAGTTGATAGAGCACGTAGGTAGATGCAGCTAATTCGTGTTTACTATGTATCTGCCTAAGCCTAAATCTAGACATAAATTAAGCAGTAATTAGTAATTATGTTTTCTAAACCTGTTGCTTGTTTAATGTGAACGGGGTGCCTTGGGGTAGCATGCAAAAGTGAATGCTCTAGTTTGGCACTCAAAATACTGAAATGTGTGGGCTGGTTTGGTAATAAGCTATGCAGGCTAATTGTGGTGTTAGTAAAGGGGCAGGTTCTTCGGTATTATGCACGCATTGCGGCAGATACCTTTGGAGTTTAGCTAAAGTTTCTAACCAAGGCGAGTGCATACAGCAGTTAAAAATTTAATTGATGTCTTTCTCTCATTTTTTTTTTTTGCCTCGCTTCCTTTTTACAAATTCTAAATGCCTTTATTTTTTATAGTGTGAGCTACCATCCGAGATTATATATCTAGGACTTCTAAAGGTTTTCTTTTATCTCACCAATTTGCAGGCTGATTTTTGAACATCGGCATGGGGTTGGAGGTATTGATGATTATACCTTGTAGCTGCCTGGCAAGGACAGAAGATGAGGGAAGGACACTGTCAGTTCATACACTGCCAGGTTGTACTTCCTGCCTCAATTTCTGTCCCCGCCAGCATCCTTCCTGCCTGCTTAGGGGAAGACCACAGGATTTTGTTGAGCATGAAAGTCAGTCAGAAGTTTGAAAAAGTGGATATTTGACATGGAGGCCTGATACTACTGTGTAGTTTTTGGAGTTTCTGCATTCCATTTTAATTATTTTTTTTCCCCTTTTCATAACATATTGCTGAGGCTGAAAGTGATAGAGCTCATTTGTTTTGAGGGGAAGACTGTCGTGGATACCTGAAGGATGGATTTAGTTTAGGTGTCACCTTTGTGTCAGTAGTATCTTTACTTCAACTGGGAATGACCTGCATCTGTATAAGATGTTGTTTGTACATTCCAGTTTGATTTAAAGATGTGAGAAATGTTGTATTTCACCATGGCTTGAGACTGTTCTGGTATGTGATCATAGTGTTTGTCTTTATAAGTGTGACCCATCTGCCTTGAAATACTTGATTTATGAGCTTGAGAACTGAAAGGAAAAGACTCATTTTGCACCTTGTGTGAACAATCTTGCTTTTGAGGTGCTGCTAAGATAAAGCATCAGCTGGCTTTCTCTGGGTGCTGGATATACCTCCCTATACTGCAAATGAGGATAGAGAGATAATGCATCTCAAAGAAAAGTTGTATAACCCCTTTTTTGGCTGTCTTAAATGTCTGTGTGTTTCAGATGTTTCTGAAAGGAAATGTTACAAGCTTTAGGAGCACAGGAGCTGTGTGCTTTGGAGGATTTGTGGTGGTTTTCTATCGTTGGAGAACCAGGGAACCATGTGTTCTCCAATGGATTAAACTTTTACTGTGATTTTTTTTTTTTTATATATGCAGGAGTCCAGGTCTGTAACTGCAGGAGAAAATGGTAAGGGTCAGGGGGACATGCTGTCCTCTAGGTATTCATTTGCTTCTTCATCTTCTGAACTAAAAGGATACTAAAAGAGTCAGTAGCTTTTTAATAACTTTATTTAAAAATCATCAGTGGAAGAACCTGGTTATTACAGAAACAAAGGCTGTTCTGTGGGTAACTTTTTCTCACCATATAAGCAGGATTTTTTTCTCCCTTTCTGTAACTTTAGCCATAAAAGACTTTTTTCCTTCTCTTTTACTTTTTAAAGGACTTTATGCTTTGCCCCATTTAAATAAGATCAGTCTGCTCTAGAAAAACCTTTTTTGTTCAGCATTTATCTGTCTAGCCAAACTGCTATTTCAGGTATCACATTTCTTGGTAGATAGCTGCAGGATGAACACTTGTAAATGCAGCTTAAGCAGGCCCTGCTAGGCACAGGCTGTCTGCAAGCTCTTGTTGAGGTATTAATAGGTATGTCCCCTGGTTGGTCTGGTGGGGTTTTCTTCTTTTTATTTTTAATAGAGGTTTAGGCTCCAGAAAGTAAAGTGTTTGGCCAGCCCTTACATTTACAATGAGATTTACATTTATATGATTTCCTTGTGAAGGTTCTGTGTGGTAAAAAAACACAAACTGTGTAAATATCAGTGGAGGGTAAATCTGGATGCTAGTCCTAAGAGTCTTTAGAAATAATTTTGGACCTGTGCCTGTGCACAGAAAACAAAGATGAAGATGAAAATTGATTATCCACACCAACTTTGAAATGGCTTGAATGATTTATCAAGAATCAATAGTGCAATATATCAATGATTTATTGTGCTTAGTGTTATTCATCTATGAAAACAGTATTCAGAACTCTGAGAATACTTGTTTTTCTGTCTAGATAGTCAAGAATACAGTTCTTTATTGATAGCTTGTATTGCAACTACTTATGACTGTCTCTTAAAGATTTTTAGCATGCTCAATATAGGTTTGTCTGTAAAATGATCAGATGATTAAAAATCAGATGTGATTTGGAGAGCATGCAAATTGGATGTGTTCACCTTTTTAATTTTTTTAGACTGATATAATGGGAAATTAGTGATTGCAGATTTGCTTTTAATTGGAAATAGTATCATTTACAAACATCAGTGCTGTTTACTGAATTTGCATGATTCTTATATTGTGTGTTAAGCTCCCAGTGATTCATGTAGGTCTTCAGGGTGCCATCTGATATTTTTTTCATGGATGTTTTCATTGCTCAGGAAAAAAGGGTTAAATACAATATTGAAAACAAAGTATGCATTTTACAGTGCAGTTAAGCATCTGTTGTATGTCCTTGAAATTGCATATAACAGGAAATGATGCTTTGAGATACTTTGTACAGAAACTTTGTATGAAGAACTCCTCAGGGAAATGATGCTTGAATCATTTTTAGTACCCTGGGATTCTTCAGTCCTTGAACTTGATTGTATGCATTCTGACTTAAATTTTGAGCATTGAATCTGTGGTGAAACAAGCATGCAGATCTTCAGTAAGGAAATGGCAAAATAATCTCTGGTTTGCTCAATTTTATATTAAACGGGAATAAAATAAAAAGTTCATTTTTCATTCTCTTGAAATGGAAATGAGTCTACCCAAAAGACAAATCACCTCTAAGGATATGAGATATGTATGTATTCGGAACTTGATTGCTGTCATTTTTGGCTCTAAAGGAAAACCATGTAGGAACTCTGCCTTCAGTAACACATTCTTGTCAATGCTAAACATCATCTGTTTCTTGCTCGCTGTCTTGAATCCTTGTTTTGTATTCTGTATTTGAAAACTTCCCTTGTTCCCTTCTAAAGCTTCTCTGGCAAGGGATGTTCTGGTGGGTGTGCTGTGCTTGGACGTGTCACAGGGTTACTCAACAGATGTTGACTCTTTACTTCATAATTCAGATTCTTTCTTGTCCATAGTGGTGGTTGAGAGTTGCTGTTACTGAACATGTCTCACATTTATTATTAATATTGGCTTCTTTTGTTGCCCTGTTGGCAGACCTTGCAGGGAATCCAAGGTTGGCATGAAGATAACCTTTCCCTTCTGACACGCTTTTTCAGAAATAATGATTTGATGGGGGAGTACTGTTGTTTATGGATATCTGTTAGTTCAGCAACCTCTGTGAATGCTGAATGTTTACATGAAATGACACGGAAATGAGAGGTTATCTTTTTTTCACCACAATCAAATGCTGCATCTCCCATTTCTCACACTTAGTGAAGTTCTCTGTATGACTGTATTTTGAACTCAGGTTACAGTATTTCTGTATGTAAACATCATTGAACAGTTATACATATTAAAATTACCTTTTAGCCTAATAAGGGCAGAAAAAAAGATGCAAGTATATTGTAGACTTACATTTTTTCAGTACTAAGTGTATTGCTGTTCACATATTTATAACAATAGCTATTTGCTTATTAACATTTTTTGCTGTTGTGTGATACCTGTGTTTGCTCATGATCGTTCAAAACTCTTCCATCAAGCATTGCCTATAAATATTTGAGAGGATAAACAAAAGATTGCAAGGGAATGTTAAATAGATGGGTTGCTGCCTGTCACTTCATGGATGAAATCACTGTTGTATTTTAGGGGCAGATGATATTTTTTTATTCAGAGCTATTTCTTTTGCCAGTTTACTGGGATCAAAATGTTCTTACTGGATTCAGTTTCTGCTCATGTCATGAGATTGAAAGACTGAGAAGGGCCATTTATTTGTGCAGAACTGAAAAAATGCTGTTATGTTTGGAAGCTGAACAGACTGTTGGGGAGCAACTCAAAAACAAACCCCATCCTTAGGCTAAAGGATTATGTGGCTTTCACCTTAATCTTTGCATTGATTGAACTTTAAATTAAAGCACTTCTCTTGGCAGTTCCACAGTTCTTGCTTGTTTTTCTTTGCTCTTCGTCTAATTGGAGAGTCTTCTCAGTTTCTCACTAATACTCTTAAACATAAATTAAGATGATAGATGAGGGCAGACCAGGCTGGGTTTGACCATATGACCATATGTAATGCTGTAAGGGGAGCTGCTTTACATTATACGTTTATTTTGATAAGTGGTCATCAAGGTATGTTGGTTATGGGGAAAAATTGTATTTTTAAGTGCGCATGAATATTTTGGGGGAGAGGGGTTTGTTTGTTTTGAATTACCCAAATTATGACTCTTTGCATATCTTTCTTATTTTAGGCGTCAAAAAACAAAGATGGAAAAGAGCAGAGTGAAGCTGTATCACCATCGGAGGAAGAAGAAACTTTCTCATGGCCTGGTCCCAAAACTGTCCTGCTTAGGAGGACATCTCAGGGTTTTGGCTTCACCTTAAGACACTTCATAGTTTACCCTCCAGAATCTGCAGTTCAGTTTTCTTTTAAAGTAAGTGAAATTAATAAGCACTTCTGTATAGCTTTATTATACTTCTGAGGGTAAAAAATCCAGCATGCTTGAAAGTAAACATATGTATAAATGTGCTTTCACATCTATATCCCATGTGTGTAAGGTGGCTGGGCCACTTACTTCGTTGTGTGATAGATGTGCACTGGTCTGGTCCAGGAAAATAGAGTTGACTGAGTAAGGGTTTTTCTAGTGAGTTCAAATAACATTTGCTCGTTTCAGAATCATCAAGTATGCAAGGTCTCATCAGCTATACTACCTCTCAGTTTTGCTTTTGCTTTTCCACTTTGGTGGAGGAATAGATTCTTACCAAGATGGGGAATGGGTATTGAAACTTCACACTCTTTACAGATAGCTAATAGACTCCTGTCTTTGCAGGAGTCTTTCATTAAAATTGCCCTTTTTGCCTATTCTCTGTGGCTGTAAGATTTCTTTTGAAGTAGAAAAAGCTTTGCAGGACAAAGTTGGCACATTTTTCTAGTTAACTTTATCTCTTCAGTCTGCACTTGAATGCCCAGATTCAGGAGTCACTGAAGCTAACTGAAAGTGAGACTATTAGCAGTATTGGGTGATCCAAGTATTTCTGTCCTTCAACACAGGTTATAGAGAGTCAGCCAAGAGCAATCTCTGGTTGAATTCCAATGAGAAACAGAGGAAGGAGGGTGGGGAAGCCGTAGCTGAGCAGAATAAATTATGTGCACTTGTTAGCATCTCCCAACAACCCTATTCATGCTGAGGGTGAAGATAAACAGCATGAGCAGGATTAATCTCCTTAATTAAGAAGTGGCTGGATAGGTTTCTTCCTGAATGTATCACTAGATCTCTCTGAGGAGGTCAATACCTTTTTCACATGCCAGAAGGAGATAGGCAGAAGGAAGGGCAAGTAATAGAAAAAAGAGAAACGATATGTCAGCCCCTCCCTCCATTTCACACTTGATGGTGTCTGAGAGAGACCTAAACAGTATGTAGTGAGCCTGATACCTGTAAATCCTGAGATGTCTTGGAAGTTCTGTCTCCCTTTTTTTCTGCAAAAGAGAGCTCTTAGTGCCTTTTTTTTTTCCCTATTTCTTCTCCAATATGCCAGAATCTGGTTAATTCATTCCTATTTCTGTCTAGTTTTATTTGAAAGTGAAAATAATGAGATTGTTTAATAGTTGTAATGCCTTTATTAGGTATTCAGATACATCTAAAGATGCTAAGATTCATGTGCACAGAGTGAAATTCACCTCTTGTCAGCCTGAGGCAAAATCTTGATTTCTCTAACCTTTGGTCCCCTACTAGTTTCTCAGAGCCACAGTCCTTTCATTATTCCAAGCGTCAACCTAATGATGGCACCTTCCCTATAGATCTGTGTAGAGGTCTTTTTTACCACAGAGAAGGCTTTGCATTCTAGCTCCTTTCCTTAGACTTCTTGCAAGGCAAGCTTTTTTGTTAATACCCACTCTTGGTTCCAGTTCAGAAACACCGAGTGAAAATTTCTGCTGTGAAAGTTTGGCTCCTGTTGCTTGCAGTTTGTGTGCCTTTGAGAAAGCTGTTGACAGGTCAAGTGGAATCTTTTGGGGAGAAGAGGACAAGACTCCTCACATGGGGGGAACAGTGGGTATCTGTAAGACAGAGAGCATATAATGCTTCTAGACTACCGCATGTGGTAAAGCTCCCACTACAGCTGGATATTCTGTAAGAAGAGGAAGAAAAGCTTCCTACAGGCTGGAGAAGGATGCAGCTTGGAAAGCCACTGAGGTGAATTTTCTGGGAAGCAAAGAATCCTACCCCGAAGGATGTATTGAGTCAAGAAGAGAGGATGTTATACACATCTTTAATTATGCTTATCTTTAATAATCTGTTCTCTGCGTGGCTGTATTTGAGGTCTTGGGGTTTTATTTACTTGTTAAGAAGTTCAGTGTTCTAGTTGTTAGTCTAATAAAACCTGTGTTCAGTTGAAAAGCCTTTTGGTTTTAGTTTCCTGAGGAGCTCACTGCAAGAAAAGGGCTAGGCTGAGAGTTCCAAAATACACTTGTCTTTAATATAGTAACACCTAATAGTACCTGCCTTGAGTTATCTTCAGTACTTCAGGTGATTCTTCAGTTCTGCAGGGAAAGGTGAACATTCCCTTAATATTTCCCAGACTGATGCCACAACTTTCCTTTGATATTCAGTAGGGAGATTGCTGTGAAGCTTTCTCCTCCTGATACTCAGAAGTACAGAGCACCAGATTAACAGAATGAGGATCACTTTTGTGCAGAAGCAAAGTCCAGCTTACTGTCAAACACATGAAATTCTACTTACCTGGTCCATCTCATGGATGATTCTAAATGCTCCAGAACTTCAGCAAGGGTTTCTTGTTTCAGTGCTAATCAAAAAAAACAAACAGTGCTGAACTTTATTATTTGTGATGCTACTGATTTATATCTTATACATTTATATATCTTATACAGATAAGAACTGTTAAAAACCTGAGTAAAGCAGGCGGACTCATGTTAACTGAGAGACTTAGGGTTTGGTGAGGGTCAACCCTAGTTGCAGATATTTCTAGCCTTATGTGTACAAAGCGGACATCTGCCTTTCTTAGACTTCCACTGCTGTCAGTGTGAAACTACAGTTCCTGGTAAGGTAACTATACCAGTGCTCTAACTGGTACTATGGGCTACCTCAGATGTGAAACACAGTTGTGCAACACATTGAATAAGCATGGTGAGTTTCAAGAATAAACTGGATACCTTAATGACAAGGGAACAGTGACCTGCACAACTGCATATGAGGGGCATTCATAAAGCTTTGTTTTTTCCATTTACATCTGACTGGAAAACAGGCCATACTTGGTGTCATTGAAATGATTGAACGTGATTGGGCATAATCAATTCAGAGAAGTATCTACATATTTTAATCCTAAATATCAGTATGCTAGATTTAATTTGCACTATTTATATTTTTATTACATATATTCTATTTTTATACTAGATTTACTTTCATTTAACATTCAGTATGTACATAGCACTGCAGGTCAAGGTCAAATTCAGGGTATTGTGCAAAGTTCTAGTATCTTTTCATGGTTCCTGCACAAAACAGCTAATTAACTACAAATCAGGAGTGTCTTTGTTATTAATTCAATAATTTATAAACGTTATGATAGAGAACACTTATGGAAGAAAGTGTTGTCTGGTAGGTTTGTTGGGAGGGACAGCCCTGTGTGAAAGCGTGAAAGAGGATCTTGGAAACTGTGGTTTAACACATTTCATTTTGGCAGAAGTACTTGGCTATGCTTGTGTAGGGCCACACACTGAACTGGGAATAGCTACATGTTCAGGAATAACCCATTATGTATTCTCCCTGCTTCCCATGCCTCCTTTCCCTTAAGAAAGCGAGTGGGGAGTGCATGGAAGATTTCTCAAGCTGGTGTTGCAAAAAGCTTACATGAAATTATGCTGTTAATAGCAGATGTTTATGAGGATTTGTTAGTCAGCAACACGAGGGTTTTTTGCTTATGAAGTCTGTTCTCCAAGTTCAGCCAGAGAAACAAGAAGACGATAAAAGGAAGCCTTCTCTTTAGGTCTGGAAGCAGCATATACTAACACCTTGCAATGTGTAAGAGGTAAATACAGGAGGGAAAGCTAATTCAAAACATTAGCGTTGTAAAGCATTCCATTTTTAAATGCCTGAGCTCATTGGCTTGATACCATGAAAAAATGATGTTTTGCAGCTGTCTTTTATAACACAGCTTTGCATACCCAGTGATAAACTGATAAACCCACAGCAGTGTTTCATAAATGATGGCATCTCTATATTAGATAAATTTTCAATTCCATCCTTTTTTGTTTATTTATTTTATAGCATCAGACCAGGTAGCCTCCCCTATGCATGACTGCTGTTTTCCAGACTATCGGCTGTAATATTCAAAGTCCTAAAGGTGTCTTTTCACTTGACAGATTGGGTGGAAACTAAAGACATGCAGATGTTAGTTAGCCTTTTTGAACTCTTTGCTGATGATCGGAGTTCAAAACCAGGTGACTGTTATAGGGCTTCAGGAGATAGAGTGATAAATTTTAACAGTATTCATCTACTAGCGTGAAATTTTTACCGAAGTATAGAGCCGACAAAACAAGCTTAAGCTTATACTGTTTGCTGCTGTTACAGTTTGGGTGATTGTGACAATAACGGTGGCTTTGTAAAAGTATAATGAGTACCAGTTAGAATCATAGAATCCTAGAATAGTTAGGGTTGGAAAGGACCTTAAGATCATCAAGCTCCAACCCCCCTGCCATGGGCAGGGCCACTTCTCAATAAACTGTGCCACCCAAGGCTCTGTCCAACCTGGCCTTGAACACCACCAGGGACGGAGCATTCACAACTTCCCTGGGCAACCCATTCCAGTGCCTCACCACCACAACAGTAAAGAATTTCTTCCTCATAGCCAATCTAGACTTCCCCTATTTAAGTTTGAACCCATTACCCCTTGTCCTATCACTACAGTCCCTCATGAAGAGTCCCTCCACAGCATCCCTATAGGCCCCCTTCAGATATTGGAAGGCTGCTATGAGGTCTCCACACAGCCTTCTCTTCTCCAGGCTCAACAGCCCCAACTTTCTCAGCCTATCTTCATACGGGAGGTGCTTCAGTCCCCTGAGCATCCTTGTGGCCCTCCTCTGGACTTGTTCCAACAGTTCCATGTCCTTTTGATGTCGAGGACACCAGAGCTGCACACAATACTCCAAGTGAGGTCTCAGGAGAGCAGAGTAGAGGGGCAGGATCACCTCCTTCAGCCTTCTGGTCATGCTCCTTTTGATGCAGCCCAGGATACGGTTGGCTTTCTGGGCTGCGAGTGCACACTGAAGCCGGCTCATGTTCAGTTTCTCATCAACCAACACCCCCAAGTCCTTCTGGGCAGGGCTGCTCTGAATCTCTTCCCTGCCCAGCCTGTAGCTGTGCCTGGGATTGCTCTGACCCAGCTGTAGGACCTTGCACTTGTCATGGTTAAGCTTCATCAGGTTGGCATCAGCCCACATGACAAACGTCAAGATCCCTCTGGATGGCATTCCTTCCCTCCAGCGTATCAACCGAACCACAGAGCTTGGTGTCATTGGCAAACTTGCTGAGGACGCACTCAATCCCACTCTCTGTGTCGCCAGCAAAGATGTTGAACAAAACCGGTCCCAACACCGATCCCTGAGGGACACCACTCTGTTACTGGTCTCCAGATGGACATTGAGCCATTGAGCACCACTCTTTGCGTGCGGCCATCCAGCCAGTTTTTTACCCACTTGAGTGGTCCACCTATCAAATTGATGTTTCTCTAACTTAGAGACAAGGATGTCATGTGAGACAGTGTCAAACGCTTTGCACAAGTCCAGGTAGATGACATCAACTGCTCTCCCCCTGTCCATCAGTTCCATAGCCCCATCATAGAAGGCCACCAGATTGGTCAGGCAGGATTTCCCCTTAGTGAAGCCATGCTGGCTGTCACCAACCACCTTGTTGTTTTTCATGATGCCTCAGCATGCCTTCCAGGAGAATTTGCTCCAAGATTTTGCCATGCACAGAGGTGAGACTGACTGCTCTGTAGTTCCCCGGCTCATCCATTTTCCCCTTCTAGAAAATGGGGTTATATTTCCCTTTTTCCAGTCATTGGGAACTTCACCAGACTGCCATAATTTTTCAAATATGATGGACAGTGGCTTAGCCACTTCATTTGCCAGCTCCTTCAGGACCCGCGGATGGATTTCGTCAGGTCCCATGGACTTGTGTACGTTCAGGTTCCTAAGATGGTCTCGAACCAGATCTTCTCCTACAGTGGGCCCAGGGTCTTCATTCTCACTGTCCCTGCGTCTGCCTTCCAAGACTTGGGTGGTGTGGATCACAGCATTTGCCAGTGAAGACTGAGGCAAAGAAGTCATTAAGATCCTCAGCCTTCTCCAAGTCCAGGGTATCCAGTTCTCCCGATCGCTTCTGGAGAGGGCCCATGTTGTCAGTAACCTGTCTTTTATTTGCAGTGTACCTATAGAATCCCTTCCTGTTATCCTTAACATCCCTAGCCAAGTTTAATTCTAAGTGGGCCTTAGCTTTCCTAACCTGGTCCCTAGCTTCCCGGACAATCATTCCTGTATTCTTCCCAGGCTGCCTGTCCTTGCTTCTACCTTTTACAAGCCTCTTTTTTCCTTTGAATTTTCCTCAGCAGCTCCTTATCCATGCAAGGAGGTCTCCTGGCCCTCCTGCAGCGATTTCTTCTAGTAGGGATGTATCGCACTTGAGCTTGCAGCAGGTGATCCTTGAATATCAACCAACAGTCTTGGTCCCCCTGCCCTCTAGGGCTATATCCCATGGAACCTTCCTGAGCAGGTTCCTGAAGAGGCCAAAGTCTGCCCTGTTGAAGTCCAGGGCAGTGAGCTTGCTGCACACTCTTCTCACTGCCCTGAGGATCTCGAATTCAACCATCTCATGATTGCTGCAATCAAGACTGCCCTGGAGCGTCACATTTCCGACCAGCCCTTCCCTGTTGGTGAGGGCGAGGTCAGGCATGGCGCCTCTGCTTGTCGGCTCCTCTATTACTTGCAGAAGGAAGTTGTCTTCCACACAATTGAGGAACTTCCTGGATTGCTTGTGCCGAGCCGTACCATCCCTCCAACAGATATCAGGGTGGTTGAAGTCCCCCATGAGAACAAGGGTCTGCGAGCATGGGGCTGTTCCTATCTGTCTGTTGAGCGCTTGATCCACAGAGTCCTCTTGGTCAGGTGGTCTGTAACAGATCCCCACAATAATGTCTCCCATCTCTGTTCTCCCTTTAACCCTGACCCACAAACTCTCTATTGACTGCTCACCTGTCCCCAGAGTTCCATGCTCTTCAGCCTGTGCCTAACATAAACAGCAGCTCCCTTTCCCTGCCTACCAGGCCTGTCTTTCCTAAAGAGCCTGTAACCTTCCTATTCCAACACACCAGTCATAGGAGCCATCCTACTTTGTTACTCCGTGTTTTGGGGTTTTCCTGCGTTGGTTTGGTTTTTTTCCCTTAAAGTTGCCTTTCTGTTGTATCTCATACAAAGGTCCAGCAGGAAGTCTTGCAGGAAATGTATTGCACTTAGGAGAGACTTGTCTCATTTTCATCAATATATTGTTCATATCCAGGTCTTAACTCTCTTTTTTCAAGTCGTCTTCTGTTCAGGTCTTTTTCTCTTGAGTGGCTTGCTCAGATCAGTTTGTATTTGTTTCAGAAACATTTAAGATGAAAAATATAATGATTTGTCTTTAAATGCAGAGAGCTAGAAATTTGCAGTTAATCCATTTAAAGGTAGAAGAAAATATATAGCTGCAAAATAACTTCTGCGAACATCTCCTTGCTCCCCTTTCTTTCAGGATGAAGCTGTTTCAATTAGCTGAGGTGAATTGCTAGAAATACTCACCAAATTATACACATATATTAGTCTAAGAAATTTTATTTAAATTGAAATTTTATTACGCCATGAAAGTTAGAGTTGAGAAAGAAAAAGACATCTTTATGTCCTTAAACAATTAGGGTAGTAGTAGCAAAAGCAAAACAAATTTCGTATTGCAAATTTCAGGAAGCCTGCTCAGAGCTTGCAAAATACTTTGTGTCTCTTGCTTATTGTTTAGTTTTGAATCCTGAGATGATTAAAGTATAACCTCTCCTGCCTGACTTTCGGGGTGGAAACATGCTTGCAGCAACACAAAGTGTAGCATTAGGCTTCATGGCAGTGTTTTGAAGGTTTTGGTATGGTACATTTGTGTCCAGATAACGCTGTCGACATTGTTTCTGTGGGAGAGTTTCCTAAAACTGCTTAGCTGCTTTAAGACGGGTATAACACTGCATTGTCAGAATGAAAACCTTAATTCTGCAAAGTTGAATATTTGTAAAAGTGCAAGGTAGCAGAATGCAGACTTAATCTTGCAACTTCACTGCAAGTCTTCATAGCTGATAGATACCTGTGCATTTTTTTTTTCCATTTATTGAATTTTTAACATGAACTCTTTCTTCTTCCTTAGGATGAAGAGAATGGGAATAGACAAGGTATGTCTTAGTTTTATTCTTTCGCGTATCCAATATGTGGAGCACTTCAGCTGTGTAATACGTTTCAGTAGCTAAGAATTTGAAATGTATGATCACTTCAGTATGACCATCAGGCTCATTGAATTTCATGGCATTGGAGCAAAAGAAAGAAAATACCTGTCTTTTGTCTTCACCTATTTAGTGTAGGTATTTGTTGGACACTTAATTAAAATGCGCTGTATCACTTCTGTGCTGTGTAGATACCACCTTGTCATGTATAAGAAGACAAGAAACCTTTCTAGTACTAAAGTTTCACACTCTTAATTTGATCTGCATGTAAGATCCAGAGTTATCTGTGCAAAATATTATTGTAAAGGATTTGGGTCTTTATGGATATGTTTATGTACAGTGCATTTTAGAGTGCTTGAGAGCAGTCAGTATGAAATTTAAATTCTGTTGCAGCTTACTCTAATAAAAGCAACATGGTAAGTATATAAAACCTTGTGTAGGTTGTGATGGTAAAAATGATCCGCAGAAGTGGTATACAACTGTTCTAAAAACAGAAGTTAAAAAAATGTTATCCCATTAGCTTCATGAGCAGCCCTGCGGGGAAGGACTTGGGGGTGTTGGTTGATGAGAAACTGAACATGAGCCGGCTTCAGTGTGCACTCACAGCCCAGAAAGCCAACCGTATCCTGGGCTGCATCAAAAGGAGCATGACCAGAAGGTTGAAGGAGGTGATCCTGCCCCTCTACTCTGCTCTCCTGAGACCTCACTTGGAGTATTATGTGCAGTTCTGGTGTCCTCAACATCAAAAGGACATGGAGCTGTTGGAACAAGTCCAGAGGAGGGCCACAAGGATGATCAGGGGACTGGAGCACCTCCCGTATGAAGATAGGCTGAGGAAGTTGAGGCTGTTGAGCCTGGAGAAGAGAAGGCTGTGTGGAGACCTCATAGCAGCCTTCCAGTGTCTGAAGGGGGCCTATAGGGATGCTGTGGAGGGACTCTTCATGAGGGACTGTAGTGAGAAGACAAGGGGTAACAGGTTCAAACTTAAATAGGGGAAGTTTAGATTGGCTATGAGGAAGAAATTCTTTACTGTTGTGGTGGTGAGGCACTGGAATGGGTTGCCCAGGGAAGTTGTGAATGCTCCATCCCTGGCAGTGTTCAAGGCCAGGTTGGACAGAGCCTTGGGTGGCACGGTTTATTGAGAGGTGGCCCTGCCCATGGCAGGGGGGTTGGAGCTTGATGATCTTAAGGTCCTTTCCAACCCTAACTATTCTATGATTCTCTGATACTTTCTTTAGTATTTAATAGCACTGATCTAACTTACTTCATCAGTTTCGATATTCTTATGTGCATTTTAAGAGATCCATGAAATATGCTTCAGTGGTGTCAGGTAAGATGTGTGAATAAAATTCTTGCACTTAATTTAGGAGGGATGGAAAAATCACTTATTTTGAGGTTATGCCTGTCCATTGTGTGTTCCATCCTGTCGCCCCTCCTCTCCCCCCCCCCCATAGGTTTCTTCCTCTCACATTGCCTGTGTCTGCTCGCTCTTGATTCATGAGTTAACTTGTTATTAATTTGTGCTACATCTCAGTCCCACATAATTTGAATTTCTCTTTTGTATTTAGCCGTTTTCTCATCCACAGTTCCTTTTGCTGATATCCTACTTTTTCCTTTAAAAAGTGACAAACGTGTTGATTTAAGTAAGGAAATGAGGTTTTCAGGTTGAGAGCCCTGTCGCACTTTCTGTTCTTCCCAGTCTCTCATGATGGTAAGGCACGCAGTGAAGGTGGAATTAGCTGCATATGCAGGTGTAAGGTGCTTCAGTTTGTGATTTGTTGGGCAGTGCTGTGCAATTCATTGAGGACGGGCCTGTTCAAAGGTGGGACCTTTGCTCAGACAGCATAGGGCAAATGCTTGTTTCACTGGTGGGTTACGATTTTCTTTACACTGTAGCGGAGAATGGTACCTGGTTTCAGTATACTTTTAAAAATCTCATTGTTTGGAAGACGGAGAACGTGTCTCAACTTCCATTTCAGGTTTTGAGGGCTTTTTTTTTTGTGTAACTCATCTATTAGAAGCATTCTGGGAAATAATGAATTTGCTTGAACTTCCTTACTTTTCTCTTGGAAGCAGGTGAGTTCGTACATTTCATCCTCTTTTATTCAGCTGTCATCATCTGCTTGTTAAACAATGAGAAGTCAGTATTTTCCTATTCCTCATCACCCCCTATTCATTTCCCAGTCTCGTAACCTCCTTTACGCCTTTTGGCATATAAAAATAAAAAGTGTAATCTTTTAGAAAGGGAAAGGAGTCAATTCTCTGTGCCAAACCAGCATGGAAGATACCATGTGTGGTCTAGAAAAGGTTCTGCAGTATACTTTTCACACAGAGAACAGGGTCAGCTAAAGATACACAAACCCACATTTATATCTAAAATGTTACCCGAGGTCTATTTTTCAGTAGAGGAACAGCAGTAAACAAACATTATATTCAATTTGCTATGAGAGCAGTGCAGGTGGGAGCAAGATTACTGTCTGGAAATTTATGTGTAGCTACTTAAACTATGAATCATAGCTCAACTATTGCTTATTTATAGCAACGTAGTATGTTGTATGCCTTGAAATACAGATTAGAGAGCACAGAGTGCTCTGGGAAGATAACATTCTCATTAGCAGGAGAGAAGGTTGGGCTTGTGCTCCTTCTGGAAAGGGAAGATATGATTTTGAAATGGAATACGTAGGTGTCAGTAGAACGTAACCTGCCAGTTCTGTGTATTATACCTTTCAACATAACAAAATGGGACAAAGTCTGTAAGACATTTTTCTCCAGCATGTAGCCTGATCTTGGGGGGTGGGAGTGAATGGAATGGTGTCTGTTTACATTGCTACAAGTTGTTCCTCTTCCCAAATGAGGTGAGTAGGTAGACTGTGAGGAGAAAATCAGGAAAAGCCCATCTCACTTTTCATGTTCACAAACATCATGTTTATTTAGCAAAAGTGGATATGCAGGAAATTCTGTGAAGGGTTATCACAAGGGTTCTTAAAATAATGAACACTGGAAGATCAGATCGAGCCACTTTGGAGCAGCAAGCAGCTATGTGTTTGGCTGGTGGCTGTGGCTGGAGGGTCCCTTGGTGCTGCTGAAGCGCCGGTTGCTTCCGTAGCTTGAGGAAGAACGTATTGCCGGGCAGGGTGCAGTGCATCTGTCGTGCAGAGGAGCCACCCAGTGGCAGATTTCATGTATTTCAAATTCGGTGAGAAAGCTTGCCTATGGTGTAGCTCTGTCTTAATTAACAATGGAAGTATCTTAATGATGATAATTTTTCTTTTGAAGTTTGTAGATGATAATTTGCTTAATTCACTTGAGCTTTCCTTATGAAGCTAAGGGGATTCGAGCTTTCCATTTTGGTGAAGCAGTGTGTGCCAGTGCAAAGTTGTCTTTATCAATTTGAGTGAAGATTTCTAATTACCTGCACTTTCTGCTTTGCCCTTCTCACAGGTTAAGCTTACCTTTAGAAGCTGAGATTTTTATCAGGTTCGGCATTTGCAGGTTTGAGTAGAATGTGGAGAAGACCATCTCTGTTGCTATTGCCTTTTATTGAAAGCACTCAAATATTTTTTTCAAAGGAGCCGAGTACCTAATTAGGCCTGGAGGGCAGAAGATAAAAGGATGTACTAGGTTTGATGTATTCTAACAGTGAGATAAATATTTTTATCAGGCTTTATGTTCTAGTATAGAATTTTAGGGCAGCTTTCTTAGTGTATATTTAGATAGTGCTCCTGGCTTGCATTAGCCTTGCTTTTGGTAAGCAGTAGGATTTCAAAGCATTTAAATAAAAGGTAATGGAAATTTGTTCAGCTGAGCTCTAAACTGGGAATGAGACAGCAGGGAAATGATGACCCAAAGCAAGTAAAGAAGTGGTGGATCAGGTTGTCAAGCAAAGAAGTTGTTAGGATCTGTGGACAGGAGGCACTTCATGGTCAACTCTTATGACAGAAGGGGACCACCTCAGGTGTATGCATGTAAAAGAATGCTGACAGGACAGTATGATGGGGAGAGCTCCCATGTCTTTTTTGAGGGCCTCTATGAATCCCTTGTGCACTCAAGTAGGCAGCATGGGGAACAAGCAGGAGGAATTGGAGATCTGCATGCAGTTGCAGGTGGGATAGCTTGCAGGAGTTGGCTAGAGTGCTGCAGTGGATGAGGACATGCATGCTCTTTGGGAAAGGGTGGGAGAGCACAGAGGCCAAGTTGCCTTTGTTCTCTGTATAGATATGTAGAGCTCTGGCTTGGGATGCATGGGGAGCCAGCTTATAGTTTATGATCATGATTTGCAAGCAGACCCATGTGGCCAACATTTTGATGGATATGTGCTACAAACCACCTGATCAGGGAAGAAGTAGATGAGGCTTTCTTAAGCAGTGGGAAGCTTCACATATTTCATATTAAAAACTAATATTTCATATTAAAAACTTGCACTGGCAGCGTGTGGTAAGCGGTGCTGGAGAAAGCAACCTCCATTGCCATGCTGTCTCCATGCTATTTCATTGTGCACTTAATATGGTGAATATAGTGTTGTCCTTTAAAGGCTTCCTGAAGCAAAATACACATTTAATACATATCAAATGGGTTGATCATTTCTTGTATCTTGTCCTAAACCATGTTGTTCTTCAAAAATGTTTGGCTTGTGGATCATGATTAAATGCATTGTGAGAAACATATAGAAATAGTTTGAAAGGAATTTCATCTTTCATATGAGAACTACTTTATGTTTAATACAGTGCCTGGAAATCTAGTATAATTATAGTCCAGTATCTATCTTTTTTTAATATGGTATTCTTGCTATTCTCCTATTTCTAAGTAGAAGTATCTATAGCAACTAGCTGCTTATCTTCCAAAAAAAAAATAAAGGCATCTTAGGTATATTGCTCAGGTGTCCTCTTCTGTAGAGACTGAGCGTGCGCTTCCTAATGACACTTCAGACATCTGTTTTCACCAGTGTTTCTGGATTGTTGATTTTTGATCACCAGGCTATTTTTTTAAATGTTTCTAACTATGGATTACTTGGTTGACTAAATAGTTCCAGTTTATGATCTAAGCTCCTTCAGCTCTGTGCAAGTCTGGTTTGATGTTGTAGAGCTGGGTGGAAAAAAAACGAGGAAGAGGGTTTTTTATTCCTTGCTGCCGCTTACATAATGCCTCGAGTATTTGATGTTTCATTTCTTTCAGCAGGCTGATTTCTGTGATGTCGTTTGTGCTCTCCCAGGAGTTAATTTAACCCCATGGTTTTTAACATTATCGTCCATCAGCTCAGTCTGTTACAAAATAAACTAATTGTGCCTGTGATACTGGAACAAGGGAATGAACGTAAAAGCAAGTATTTGGCAAGGTCACAGGTTGCTGGGATGATATGGTCTGAAGTATATTACAGTGGAATTAGGAGAAAGAGACAAGAGGTATGTAACACTAAAGCTTTAGGATAGTGTCACAGTAAATTGTGCCTTTTAACTGCAGTTTTAGTCCACCTTCATTTTTCAACACTACATGTCGAGAGTGTTAGAAGAGGACTTGTTTAAATTTTTCACTGAGGCCAGAACCTGAGGATTTCTTTTTCCCTTAAAATACATCCAGAATGTCCAGCAAAGTAGCCTTCCAAGTTGTCAGATACGTAACATTTCTGAGTGACTCCTGTTGAGTTTACTTCATCTTTGATTTGTCATAAAAATACAAAGAGCTGCGTAAGTGTAATTTCTGTGGATTTACGGGAAGGTCTGTAGGTGCGCTAGAACAGACATAAATTGAATGGTTATGCATTTATCTAAGAACTACAGTAAATCCTCTAGACTGTTCAATCATAGGTTAGTTTTGGACTTGAAAAGGCTTTCTTTTAGGTTTGAGAAAATTGAAAAAACTTGTAATAGTATTGGCAAATAATGCAAATTGAAAATATGGTTTTGAAGAGTGTGTAGTTAAGTTGAAACTATGTTCTATGTTTTCCACTGACAGTGCCAGATTATTTCTCTTTTCTCCCCACCCTGCCATGAAGGTTTTTTTTGAGGTTTTGAGGTTCTGTTAGTCACATGGTTTAAGAGAAGAGTAAGCAAAAGAAGAAATACCATCTTTGAGTTGCCTAATCAAAATGTCAGAAGTGCTCTGAGTAATAACAGAGGGTATTTTTCCTGTATCACAGAGTTGAATGCCAGGTGTTTCTCTGCTAAATGACTCAGCAGTGCTATTTGACTTATTATCGTCCTCTTTTAGAGGCTCATCCTTGGCACTGTATTCTCCTTACTTTTTTTTTTTTAGTTAATTCTTGCTTGACAGTGGGTGCAATGAACTCTGTCAGGGCCAGGCTGGGACCTTTGGGCGTTTTTCTGCAGCTGGTTTGCTAGTGGAGAAGTGCTTACTGTGTATGAAATTCAGTTTGCAGATTATAAAATCCAGGATTGTCTTTAGTTGGACTCCCTCGGTTAAATGTAATCCTGACAGTTTTGTGATTTGTGTTTAATTAAATGAAATCTCTGTTAATAAATTTAGGTACTGCTGTACTGTCAGCCATCTGGTTTTGAGTAGCTGGGGAAATGATTAGCATATTTTTTGATTTAGGGTTCATATAGAACTCACTGTATCTGTATGTACTTGTCCTCCCTTTGCCTAAGAATCCCAAGAATCAGTGCCACTCAGCATTGTTGCATCAGTGGCGTTCAAATGCCATGTCTGTCTGAAAGCATACTTGTAGATCTTCATGTTGAAGAGGAATGTTTCTCCCTCTTGAGTCAAAGATGTACATAAGAGCCTGTCTTAATTTACTAGTTTGAGTTTTTTTCATGGCATTGGTGATTCTTTAATACAAAAATTGCCCTTTTGCTGTCCACTGAGCGTAGGGCCAGGAGTAAAAATACTCTGCTTAAGACTAACAGAACTGTAGCCTTTATTCACTTCCTATGCTGTGAGGATTTCTAAGCACAGATCAGCTGCCCTGGGCAAAAGATTTTTTCTTTTTCCTCTAGGAAGAGAAGAAATGGCATGTTTTTAAGCAGCTGTAAGAGACTCTGTAAGGAAGTACGTGTTGCACTGTCCCCTGCAACACTTGGAGGTTTGTGCTCTTCAGGTCATAAAGAAAGCAATTGCATTTTGGTGTGGGGTTTGGTTAGTTGATTGGTTGGTTTCTTTTGTGAGGCTTTTTCCCTCTTCAAAATGTAAAGTTTCTTTGTCAGAGAGGTGTCCTTTGTGTAGTCTTCATGACTTGGATCTTTTTATCTGACTATATTATATCAGAAGGTTAATAACTAAAGAGAAGTGATGTGTTGCTGTTTTGTAGTGTTTTGGTAGATCTGGTAATATAAATTGTGCCCTGTCATTTGGTTTTCCAGAGTGCTCCATCCCTGGCAGCGTTCAAGGCCAGGTTGGACAGGGCCCTGGGCGACACCGTCTAGTGTGAGGTGTCCGTGTCCATGGCAGGGGGACTGGAACTAGATGATCTTAAGGTCTTTTCCAACCCTAGCCATTCTGTGAATTGCAGAGCAGTATAGTAGTACTGTCTGGTCTGCAGAGAGTAGCTTAAAAACTAGCTCAAGGTTACTGCATTTGGTAATACTAGTTATGTTCCCTATATAGCCTGCTGTATTCCAAACTAGCATTTTAGGGGATTGAGTTAGAATTGGCACCTAGATAAAATTGATTTCTATGTGAAGTTAGGGGAATTAGGAGAAGTTTTGCTGTATATGTATGTAAATTATAAAGTAAATATATGTAAGTACAATATAAATGTTATCAACTCTTAATTTTACCGTTGTTTTGAAAGTAGTGATTTTTTAATATTCCTTTTTATTAAAGAGGAAAAAAATGTTATTGTTAAACACGAATCTTATTTTATTTAACCTGAAAATGGTTATACTGGCTAGGAAAAATTCTGTTGCAGTAAACTGCTTTTCAGTGTATGTCTTGCATTTGATTTAGAAGTTCATGCTTCTTTAGACTACTGTTCCTAATTTCAGTTGCATAGACTAAAGACTCTATTTGATTTCTTACTACCCTTGTTTAAGCCAGTGAGTTTTTGTCTTGAGTCTTCTGTATACTTGGTGATTAATTTTTATTTCCTTATTTGTGATGGTGCTGAATGTCTGAAGTATAATTTCAAATAACAGTTTGCCTGCTCTTAAGTTTTGTTTTTGTTTGAATAGCGTCACTTAAGGGAGTAGTTGTACTGCACAGAATATTTTTGTTGTTCTGTCAGTAAAACTACATTACTGCCTAGACAGTAACTTGAGTTTTACTTTTTCCTGACTGGTGGCCATTTACTCCTGCTGGAGATCTTTCTGTGCTAACAAGACTGATAAAAGAAAAGACAACTTGATCTTTATGGACTGTTTTTCTGTTTCTGGTCAGCTAACTTGTGTACTTAGCAACTTTATACATTTCTGTTTCTTTTACTGCCCTTACGGAAGGCTGCACCTTTGTTTATAGCTACACTTTATGGAGAAATGAAGTAAACATGAAATTCTTTTTCACAGAAGTTGTGCTTTTCATCTCTGCTGCCTCCTTGTGTATGTGAATGTTCCTGGCGGCTCACGCTTTCCCCTGTTTTTTGTGTGTGCGATGTCTTGTTTTTCCCTTGCAGTTGAAGATTTGGGAGAAACTGTCTTACTTCACGCTAGCCTGCAATGTAATGCTCAGTTGTAAAGTTGTTTACAAAAGTAGGGAGCAGGCAAAGTAATACACAGTAGTGAGCACTAGAAAAGCACTGGCAAATAAGACTACATGTCTAAGAGACTAGTAGTATGAGCAGCTTTACTACTTATTGTTGTATCACCTTGCAAGGAATTGCTGACATGCTCCAAAAAATTAGGCCTTTCAGTATTAGAAAGGAAAATTGTGAATCTGGTCTGGTACTATGTAGTGTGGAGCTGGATTACTTAGTGTAAAAGTTTCACTGCGATAATCTGCTTTAGATGGTGGACTTCGGAAGGCGGGGAAGTTTAGGGTCACATTCTGAGCAGCATCTTGCTTTTGCCTGATGATTGGGTGCGAAAAGGACCCAATGGAGACTTAGGCACAATTAAACTGAAGTGTAGCGATTGGTAGATTAAATTACCACATTGTTCATTTTATTTGGAATTTATTTCTGTAATGATTGAGTACACATCTACAAGATTTATTCCCCCTGTGTTGGTCTGAAGAAAGTATTGTTGGCTTATGCTGTCAGAAAATACTGTTTAACTTTGTTTGCATTTCCAACTCAAAATATAAACATACACTTTGAAGCTATGTATTCAAGGAAGTTCATTTATAGGTTACTGATGGGAAAAAGTTTTGGCTTGTACCCAAATATGTAAAAGACCAAGGAGAAATGAAGAACATCTATTAATCTGCTGACTGCTTGGGAGTCATAGCTTTTCTTCTTGTCTTGTATTTGGATGTTACTGAGCTGTAAAATGAACCTGACAATGTAAATAGCACCTTAAACCTTTCATCCCAACTTTTTGCTCCTAAATTGATCTTTATCTTTAGGGTGGAGGTTGGGGGTTCACCTTCTGGGGAAGAAGAATGACTGTTCAATATAGTGTCCTTCGTTTAATGCCTAATTAGCTTTCAGAATCAGGCTACAAGATAGCTGTAAAAACCTGAAACCAGTGCCCATGGTGCTGGAGAACCTCTTGATGTAGCTAACAGGTCGGTCAGAAATCATATGCTTAGGGAAGCCTTCAGTCTCTGGTCTTCATAAATTGGTACAGTTTTCCTCTCTTACCTTGGAAATGGGAAGTATATGAAAGGTATTCTGTGTTGGATGTTGAGCAGGAGTAACCTTATCTGCTTGACCCCTTGCTTTGCATATTCAAGTATGGATAAGGTGTGAAGTAGCAGTTGAGTGTTAAGCAAACTGGCAGTAGGCCAGTAACTTCTTTTTTATTTGATGAATATTTGTGAAGGAAACTGAGGTAGCCCTTTGGTGTTGAGTTATGAGATACTAAGTGTTATAAATGAAGTGTGCCAATGGAGCTGCATTAGTTTTATTTTTCTTGACACTTTTGGGAATTCTTTATCTCTTCACTGAAAGATTGAGTGGCAATACTGGGAAGATGTTTGGTGGTCCTATGGAAGGTCGTGTATCTTGTAAGCAGTTGAAGCAACCTTTTGTTCATGGCATCTGGGTAAATTATGCTTGGATCTTGTCTAAACTTGTTGAAACATTACTGCCTCTCAAAGGATGAGACCCTCTCATGTGTTCAGTGTCTACTTAATTCATCAGATTAAAAATGACAGATGCTAGCTTTGGTTCACAAAGAGCATTTTCTACTTCTTGTAGCTGTGTCCTGCTAATAAAATTTTGAAGTATTTGGGAACTGAGCTGCCAGCTGGAGTTTCTTGATTTATAATTCAGTTGCTTTGGATATAGCAATTACCTGATTTTATCCAATCAACTTTCTGATTGTTCTCTACCAATCTGGACTTATTTTGAGAAGGCCATTTAGAGCCATATGAGTAAGCCATCTTGTTCAACTGTTTTGTGGGAAAATGGCAGGACACTGAGGGTCTGCAGATTGAAGGCAATAGGCTAAAATATATACTTAAAAAATGTGAATCAGAGGGAGGTCTGGTTTTGGGCAATTTATTAAAACTCTTCAAATAATGAGCTTTTTTCCACATGGAAGCTGAATCAAAAATATACCGTAAAAGTATACTGGGAAGGCAAGAATATAGAGGTGATACAGTTTTTAACTGCTGTAGATTAACTTCTACGTTGTGTCTATATGGACACTACATATACTACAGCACATGCAGACATTATAATTTGCTTTGAATTCTACATTGCTTTTTGAATTTTGATAAATCCTCAAGAAATGTTATACTTTATCTTGGAGCATCTGAAAAGCAGCGTTAGAAGATCAGTTTCAGTTCCATGTGGACTATAAGCCAGTGTTATGGGGTTTTTTCCCTTCTAAGGAAAGATGCAAAAATTTGACATTTCAGTTTGCGCTACAAGTTCTTACTCAGCTTATCTGGCTTTATATCTTATGCCAGATAGCAGTCTAGAAGAGGATGCGGTAGTTCTTACTGAATAGTGTAAGCATCAGCATGAGGATGAAGTGAACCCGAAAAATACTACTTACTGGAACACAAGTTTAAGTTTGAGATACCCCTCTCCCCACCCCTCTCCCCATTCTTTTTTTCCCCAGACACTGAAAAGATGTTTAGTATAGTTGCATTTAAGACTCCTAGTCTCTCTTCCTTTCCTCACCCAAATTGATTCTGAGTTTTCAATGTAATGATGAACATGGCAGGGTTGTGTTTCATAACTGTTCTTAAAGTGAAAACATTTGTAATGCAATATAATGGAATGCTGTTAACGACTATACTTTCTTCCTCAGGGAAACAGAGAAACAGACTGGAGCCTATGGATACCATATTTGTTAAACAAGTTAAAGAGGGTGGACCTGCTTTTGAAGCTGGACTGTGCACAGGTACTGCTCTTCTGTAGCACTGATGGCATGCTTGTGTATGTGATGTAAACTATATAATATGGCTTAAGCTTCTACACATAGTTCTATGTTCCTGTTAAACATAGTTCTTTCCTTTAGAAGTACATTGTTCTCCAGTGTTTTTTATTTTCTCAAGCACCATTATGTTCTCTCAGAAATTGCTGTATAAAATATATTAAGGCATTAAAGCCTTAGTGGTTTTGGCTTATTATCTTTTAAAAAATAATAAGTAGTACAAGATAACGTATGTGAGGAGAAAGTGAAAGGGGAAGAAAACAGTACCTGTGAGCTCCTATTTCTTTTGCTTTGTGACAAATTAATAACCGCAAAACATTCAGGTTTTAGTCCTTTAAATGATCCATCCTCCTTAAATCAAGTGGGAACAATCCATGTTTATATCTTATAAAATTTTGTTCACTTTTTTGATTCAATCAAACTGGAAAGGAGTAAACTTTTTTTTTGTGACGTGCCAGGTACTTTGTCACACCCTTACTTAAATGTTGAAGGGAAAAAAAGCTTTGTTACAAATGATAAGTTATGTAGGTGGATACCACCACAAACATGGGTTTCTGTTCTTAAAAATATGGCAAAAGATAGGTTCTATGAAAGGATCGTGGTTGTGTTGATAATGAGATGTTGTTCTTTTCTTTTTTGAAAGCAGTTATTTACGTGCATTTGAGTGGAATAGGTTAATTTTTTTATGTTTCTTCCTAAAGAAATACAAAGGTTCTAGAATGATCAGAGATTTAAAAACAGGGCTGGATCTTCCTTGTACAGAATGAGGCATTTTTCTTTTTTAACTCCTCCTTAAGTAGTTATTCAGGAAAGGGCTTCTTTGGCATCATTTTAATGCTGTTATATAAAGAAATGTTTTGGCTTGATAAAGTGCAGCATATGTTGAAGTTGTACAGAGGAGCCATGTTAATTTTCACTCCGTTCAGCGTTTGCCAAATTGAAAGAGATGAAATCTGTAGATAATACTTTATTTTTAGGCATGGAAGAGATTTTTAGGAGCTGAGGATAAAGAACAGAAAACAAATTTTTAAATTACCAGAATATTATTCTTAAACACATTGCTGGGAGCAGTTATATCTAATTAGGTCATGCCACTGTTTCTTGTTGGAAACTTCAGGGTGAAATATACTGCTATATCTGTGTCTTGAAATCATATTATGAAACACTCAGGGAATAATCAGCCCAGTGGATTGCTTGGCCTCTGATACAGACAGCATATAAATTTCTTACTTTGTAGAATCATCGAATCATCTTTGGGTTGTCTTTTTTTTTTTTTCTTTTTTTAATTCAACTTGGTTTTGTTTCATGGTCACATTAATGGAAATAAAATACTCAAAAAATCATACTAAAATACAGCCAGCCACATTTCCCATGTCTTGATCTTCATGCTGGTTTTTATGTCTCTTAAGAAATCTGGAGAGGGACTTTTTACCAGGGCACGTAATGACAGGACAGGGGGAATGTTTTAATGCTGAAAAAGGATAGATTTAGATTAGACATTAGAAGGAAGCTCTTCACTATGAGGGTATTGAGGCACTGGAACAAGTTGCCCAGATAAATTGTGGCTGCCCTATCCCTGGCAGTGTTCAAGGCCAGGTTGGACCAGGCTTTTCACTGGTCTAGTGAAGGGTGTCCCTGCCCATGGAAAGGGGTTGAAACTGAATGAGCTTTAAAGTCTCTTCAACCCAAACTATTCCATGATTCTGTCTATATGCAAGAATATAAAGAACTAAAATGTGTGTGGAAAGGGAGATGGTATGTGTCCAAATTAATTTCTAGTTTGATCAAAGGTATCTAATGGGCCACCAGATTGATAGACAGCTATTAGAAAAAGCCTTCATGCTTAAGTACCCTTTTTTGAGCTACAGGCACTGGCTTTTCCCTTTATGTACTTCTGAAACTGAGCAAAGTTGTGTTTTTCAGAATCACCTCTTCCCTCTTCTTTCATGTAACCAGTTCTGCACTGTCCCCCACACAAGATTTTTGACAGGTTCATTGGATGTGTACTTCAAGTAGGCTTGTTCCACTGCTGTGTGTAACCTAGTTTGTTTCTTCGAAAAAACCCCAAATCTGCACAAGAATAGATAAGATCGTATGGCCTACTTTACAGATGTTCCTAATTACAGTTTTTAGTGGAAATACTGAATAAAAATCTACATCCATGGGCAAGTTCTGGAACAGCCTGGAAAAGAGCCAGTTTTCAGTTCCAGGGAAGGATCTGGTGTGTTCTGAGGAAGTCTTGCCATAGGACCTAGCTGGACATGGTTCAGAGCTTGTAAATAAGAATATTTTCTGGCACAAACTACAGCATTTTTTGAAAGGATTTACTTTGGTGTTTACTGAGCATTTAAAAATTAACTTTGTATTAATTAAAGTCCAGTTTCTCAGCCTAATTGTGTGAGGTATGTGTGTGGGAGGGATAGAGTTTGCCATCCATCACAGGTGCCTGTCAGTCACGTGGGTTGCTGGCAAGCACTGAATGTTGCCACCAGCCTTTCTTACATCGCTTAAGAAGCAAGACAGAAAACTCTCTGGGAGTTCTTTCAGGTGAAGGAGAGGGTGGTAACAAGTTGATAGAAGTGCATATGTAAACTGGAGCCCTTCAAAATACCCATTCTTTATTTCTCAGAAGGAAGTAGTGCAGAATTGCAGTATTTGCTGCTATTAAAGGAAATGTATAGAGCTACACCTGGCAGTGTTCTGATGTAAAGTTTGGGTTTATTTTGAGGTTAAGTGCTGGAATGAAATGTCTACTTACAATTCATTTAAGAATTAGGCAGGGTTGTTAGTATACGTTGGTATATATCAAAAACTTTATTTAGAAGCCTTTACTTTGAGCCTTTGTATAGCTTACATCTGCTTGTGGTATTCTTTCTGTGAGTTTCTAGGTAGTTCATTTGGAAGGTTAGAATAAAATACCACATCTGAAAATGTTCTGAGAAAAGAGTAGAAACGTGGCATCCTGTGTAAGGTCACACGTTGTTGTATTGTGCATCTTTTGTTTTCTTCTTTTTTTTATTTTGAAAGCTGACTAACCTTGGTTTAATGTATTGGTGATCTTGAATATTGTGAGGTATGGAAGTACAAAATGAAAATGATCAAAAAAAAAATGTCGAGACAAATTAATTGAAGTTAAAACTTTTCCTTTTTCAGGTGACAGAATTATTAAAGTCAATGGAGAAAGTGTTATTGGGAAGACATATTCTCAAGTCATTGCTTTAATACAGAACAGGTAAGATAATGTATTTAATTATTTGCCACATATTTTGTATATTAAGCAGGAAATGACCGCTGACCACAGTGGTTCTGAAACCGCAGACCAATGGTGGTTCTGAAAAAGTCATTGTATTTGTAATTTTCCTGAATACACACTGGTTTACTATTTCTGTTCTCATGTATTTATTGGATGCTGAGAAAGGTCTGAGTATGGGTGTGCTGAATTGTGCCCACAGTCTTTTTATTTCAGTACTTGTCCATTGTTAGCAAATCACACTGAGTATTATAGAGGAAGCTTGTTTAAACTTAAAATAGGAGGATTAAGTAGATGTATACCACATGTGTCAGTTGAAAAACAACAGCAGAAAAATCTATCTTGCTTATGAAATCTGTTAACTAGAAATCAGCGTATCTGGTAAAGAAAAATGTTATGCTAGTGCACGCCTGCAAAACATCTGCCATGCATCTTGGCTTTCCTCTGTTTTGCAGTAAGTGATGAGCCTTGCAGAGTTGAGGAAATGCTAATATTTACTTGCTACTGCAACTCACAAGGGCTTGTTAAATCATGTCCATACATGAATCTGAATAATCCTTTTCATGCCTCATATCTGCCTCCATTTTTAGTTTTCTTGGTGCCAGTTTCTCTTCTATAGCAACAAGTTTCCAGTATAATAATGTGTTACCTAGAAAGAAGATGTATTATGATTAGCATGCAAAAATATTCTCTAAATACATCTCATGTCACATTGTATGTTGAGTAAATCTTCACGCATTACGACTCAGGTATGCTTACAGTTAAAGTAGGAAAATGGAGGTCCTGGTATTACAATTTCAGTGGAGTCTTTATTCAAGATTTCATTCAAAATATATATCCCCACCTTTGGTTTTTTTCCTCCTTTTTTTTTTTTTTTTTTTTTTTTGTACCTGCTCCAAGTTACGACAGCAAGGTACACTGAAATGCTTTTTGTGTCTTTAGTACTTTCTATACAAGAGCTGGAGAGATAGGGTCTGTCTTTTTTTAATAACCTTTACTGGAGTTAACGCTAGTCATGTATTGTTTTTTCATTTTGTATTTGCACAGACAAAACTATTGTACGGTAGTGTATACCCGAGGTACGGGATTTTATTTTACATACCCAACTGGTACCTCAGTCAGTTAAATCAGAGGTTGGGTTGGAAGGGACCCTAAAGATCATCTAGTTCCAACCCCCCTGCCATGGTTGCCCCATCTATAATGGCCTGTGTGGCCAGAGATTCTTAACTGTTGATCTCCTTCTGTATAAAGTTCTCTTTTCAACCCTGTGACTGCACATGGCGAACTGTCCCAGCAGAATGCAACCCCTGCCCACTGTGAATAAAACAGGGGCACCTGAACAAGGCCTTATCAGTGGTTATCTAGTGCAGCCAGGAATGGCATAGTGCACCGCTGCATCTGTCCCTCTAATTTCCATGAGTGCAGAGAAGATGAAGGGATGCCATTGTTAGTTAGGAGAGAAGAACAGTTTGTTGCCTTGAGCCAGATGTGTACATCACAGAAGATGGTAACAAAAGGTCATGTGTATCTTCGAGTGTTTTATGCAGAACATACAGCCATCAGGAAGTCTTCAGCTGGACCTTTTGAGATAAACACATAAATATTAATCCTGATCCATAGGGAGAACTCAGACTCCAGATCAGGTGTATCTTCCTTGTAGGCAATACTTCTTATGTGACTAAAGAATAATCTCTCTAATTCTTTTCTTAAAAATGGTATTTTTATGCTCAGAGCAGTTTGTTCTGCACATGTGCTGCCATTTCCTGGCAAGTAAAATTACATCATGGTGTATACTTCTTTTTTTAGCGTGTTGTTCTTGCATCAGCATACCCATCCTGGGTCAGACTGATGATCTGTTTATGTCCGTATCCTCTCTGGTAATATCCAGAAATGGATTCTTAAGACTGTGAAAACACTGAAACTGTTACAGAGTGATACTTGGTCAGGTAGTACTAGTCTGCTTCCCAGGAGTCCTTGGTTTAGGAACTTGCTGAAGCACAGGTCTTATCTGCATCACTTGATTTAATCGTTCTTGATAGGTTGGTCTTGCACAAGTTCACTTTTGAATGAGCTCTTCATACTGAAAAATACCCATTGACACAGTTCTTGCTGGTTTGTGTCTCAGCAAATTTTCTCTCAAGCACACCTTAGTTTCTTCAGTAGGCTTTATGCAAGCAGCTTGCTGAAAGGCCTTTTGAAAGTCTTGAGTTGTCCATTGAAATATTCTTTATTCATGACTAAAGACTGTTTCATGTATAGTCTCAGTATGTTCTGTGATGGTTTTCTAGACATTTTAATTACTGTATTTTTAATTGCCCTTTCAAACTTATTGCTGGCTGTACGTGCTTATTCTTTTGTCGTTTTTGTGATCATCTTCAGAGCAGTTTTTAAGGATAGAACAAATTTTATCCTCTTATCTCTAAGGAGGGAGATCGCCCCCACACTAACTGTTCAGCTGTTTTGCAGTGAAACTCAGTCTGGACTTAGTGATTTTTGAATTTTATCACTCAATTTCCATAGCTGCTGACTGTTTTTCTAGAAAAGTTGTTCAACTGTAGCTGTTTGTCCTCATTATATAATGCTGCAGGCATCAGAACTTAGCTACCTTAAATGAAATGAATCCCGTAAATTCCAGTGGGGCTTATGATGAAGTATGATTCAGCCATGTTTTGTATGCTCATTAATGTTTCAAGCTGTGTCTAGAATATTATCTGTTTAGCTCTGGTTGCAGATAGCAAAGCAATACTTAAACTGATTACTTCCTCTGGATGGTGAAGGGCGCATCTCAAAAAAGTTGCTGGAAATAACTGTGTCCTGTAAGATTAATTATGAAATCACTGTTAAGTCAGGGTTTCCTACTGTACTTTACCAATAGCTGTTAAGTTTGGTCCATTAAGAATTTATTCTCGTCTGTTTATGTAATCACCTTGGAGTTACGTTGATTATTAATGTAAACTCTGTTAGTTATTTATAGTTCTAAATAAAACAAGAAACATATTCTGATTCCCAGGGTTTTTATTATTATTCTTAACTGTGGGGAATTTGGATGATTAGGTCTGTTCTACTTGTTTCTTCTTGCAAATTCTTCTTGAAATGGTTTGGTTTACTTACAAATGTACAGAGTTCAGCTCTTGAATCTGTTTCATTAATGCAAAATAACACATCAAAAGGTAGTCTTTATGATTAATGCTTTGGTTTCATGACTCTGAGACAATAAATTTAAACTTAACTCTCAAAATGTGCAGTGAAAGTCATTACATCTGTGGGAATTCAGAATACTATTTCTAATATTTTAGTGTAAAAGGCCATTTTGTGTGGTGGTTCTTAATAGCACTTTATAGTTCAGAATTTGCATGTAGTAAATACACCAAAAACATTCTTTAATACTTTTTGTGTCTGATAAAAGAATTGAAAAACACTGAGAGCATGTCGTAAAATATAAAAAAAAGGAAGATCCAAATACTCTCCAGAAGGTTCTGCAAACAAACTGAAATAAAATAGTTATGTATTATTCAAGTAACTGTATTCTTAAAACATTGCTCCTTAGTGGAACCCTTTCCTCTTTGGGGTGGCTACTAAACAAGTGTTAGACTGTGTAAATTGATTTAAACACTTTCTTAAAAAAGGCACAAAATATTTGTATAAGAGACTGGTCTGTTCTGTGTCAAATTATATTCCTTTTTATAAAAAGTACTTGAAGAGGAAAAATATATTTGTTGTATTTGTGACTTCCAAAGTCTTCATCCTGCAGATAAGCATTGATTATTACCATACCATAAGTTGCCTTAATAGGAGTTACACAAACGGCTACCCTCCGTGTGGAAATATCTGAACATTTCATTGGAAATGGCTCGAGCTGCCGTATCTCTTTCATACTCACTGTTTGTTTTACAGCTGATAAATACTTTAATATCCATACAAAGGAGTTTGGGCAGAAGTCAGCTCCTGTTGACGCTACTTTTGAAGAATCATTTTAAACAGCTTTGCTGTTTGTGCATTCAGTGAAAATGGGAAATGCTATTGTAAACGTGCATTAAAAAGTCAATACTTTCGTGTTTCTTAAAATTCAGTATTCTGAAAAAAAAAAATTAAAGGCTTTTGAAAACTTACTTTTTCCTTGCAGTGCATAGGCATAAAAAGAAAAACTTAAATCTATCACTGCTGATCTTTGGTCTTAAAACTAAACTGATTTATGCTGCTTGGAGATTCCCCCTCCCCCCCTCCCCAAATGAATTGTGGTTTAAGAAGATTGTGAAACCAAATACCTTTACTCTGCTATTTTGGAATGCCGCCTTATGTCTGCAGTCGCTAACAAATGGAAAATGAACCACAATATAAACACATTTTTCACATAAGAAAGCATAATAGTCCCATGTTTCACTTGTGAGAAGATGGCTTTCTGCAGAAATCAGTAACTGAAGTCCTTCTCAATGCTTCCACAAACTGTTCTTTGCACTTTGAAGTCAGTGGCCAGTGTCTGTGCTGGTTTTTGTTTTTTCTCAGCATTGAACTGACCAGTACAGATTAGGTAATTTCTAGTCTGATGTATCAGGTTACGTTGTATGCACTTTTTCTTGTGCTGGTACTGGTCATCTTGTTCAAATATTCTTTCTTCTTGTGATGTGTTCTGTGAGATTTTGAAATAACAGTCATAATCTTTCATTTTCTATTTTATAAAGGCTAGTTAAGTCTGTAGAAGCCATCTCTCTTGTAGCTCTTCTTTGTACCTGTTCCAGTTTACAGTTAATGATTGTGAACAGAGTATTCCTCTATCTCAGATGAGATAATGAATTCAGGTGTTCTGTATCCAGTGTTACAAGCATATCCTTCTTTCTTGCTTGTGAAAATAACTTTTTTCTGGTAGATACTAGCTGCAGGTTCTCTATTCTACAATATTTGACTCTGGATAACCGAGTAACATTGTACATTCAGTGTCCAGATTTTGCCTGTATTTAAATTGCATTGATTGAACTATCTGGATTTCTGTATCTTCATGCTGCTCCTGCTTTTGGTTTCAGCAATTCAGACTGACAGGCTCAGCACTTAAAAATAGCTGGTGTTTTTCATCCATATTTCAGATGTCATCTGACTGACTAAATATGTTTAAGTTGACTCTGTTAGGAGGTGATTGGAGTGGAAAGGTGTAAGTCAGTGCTTGCCTTGCTGTTGCTCCACTTTTCGCATGATGTGGCAGTTACAACATTTCCCCAGCAATTTTAAAGTGCTAACAGACTTTATTTTTAAATGGAATAGAGAGAGAACTTTTAACTTGTGCTCACAGATTTGACACCTTGTTTTGTCTGAAAAGCTCCAAATGGCTAATGTACCTTAGGGCTGGAGGAAATAAAACCACCACAAAACCAATAAACAAAATCAAAACTGACAAAGCGTGTTGGCTTAGTACACTGACTTTGCTGAGTACACAGATGTAGTCTTCAGTCAGATTCCTGCTCTACTCATATTTGCAGAGGTTCTTATGGAAACCAGTGTTTTTCTGTTAAGTAATTTGACATTGTAACTTAGTGTGAGAGTTCTTGAATGGGTTTGCTCCATGGAAGTTAATGGATCATCTTTGTAACAATAACTGAAATCTTTTCCAAAAGTTTTCATGTCTTACGGTTGTTTCGTTTTTTTTCCTGTTCTTTCAGTGACAGCATATTGGAACTTAGTGTTATGCCAAAAGACGAGGACATTCTTCAATTGGTATGTTTATGAAACTTACATTCAGACAGTATGTTGACTAAAGAAAAATGTCTTGCTGTTGATTACAAAGTCTCCAAACTGTGCTACCAGCAAATAATTAAAGAGCTAATATTTAACTTTGTCACTCCTTAGATATTCTACTACTTGCTTGACATCCCTTGAAATTTCAGAGGAACCCTAATATAGGGGAGAATACCTTTTGCACGTGACATTTGTAGCTTCTTGTAAAAAAAAAAAGAAATCTTGTTAATAATGTTTGTGGTTTTATTACATTTTTGAGTAGTTTCCTTATGTTAGAAATTATGAATTGGGTCACTTTCTCTAACTAGGTTGTCTAATTCTAAGGGAGTTGGGAATCATTACTAAATCTGAATTAAATAATAACATATGGTGCTTAGAATTAGCTTTTGATAATAACTCGCAAGCTATGCATTTCCAGGAAAGAAGCAGGGGGAATGTGCTGAAAGTTGTTCACAAAATTTCTAATTGGAACTGCTGTAAATATTTTGTTCTGCTGGTGCCTATATGCTCCTCATTTGAGCTGAGGTCCTGAATATATAGTGAGTTAATTAATCTCCTATTTAGTGTCTCTACGTCTAAAAGATCTGTAGATAAAATATGAAGTGTGCAACTTGTGAAAAATCAGAAAAGTACCTAATGTATTGATATGCTCTAGTTTATTTTTAATTGAAAGTATAGGAATGGGGTAGACTTCCTGGTTCATGGTTGGAAAATTGTATTTTGTAATCCACGCAGTATTGTAAGAGTTGACTTTAAATAACATATAAGAAAAGTCTGTGGGTGTCAGTAGCTGTTTTCCAGTATTAAAGGACAAATTAATGGATAAAGACAAAAACCCCAAGAATATCTGTTTTGAGCTGAAGGTGAAGATAGAGTCTAGTATAGGAACTCAGTCAGTTAGGCCAGCAAGCCAAGATATTAGAATAGAAGCGATATTTTGAGAACATTTGATAAAGAAATATTTCAGTAATCCAGCGCAGGGAATGTTGGGGGCAGGGGGTGGTTTTGGTTGCACGAATAAGTGGGAGGGAAAAGCTGTTTGGCAGTGGTAGTTTGGGATTTTTTTTTCCTTTTTTTCTTTTTTTTCCCCTCTGTAATTGGAACTGTGAATAAATAAAAATGTAGGAATACTTCTAAGTTTTAAATTATTTGAATGGCTGTTTGCATCCAATGCAGTCTTGTAGCCATAATAGTTTAAAGGTCTGGGCAAGGCAAGATTCGTAGGTTTAAACTTTGTATTTGACTGGGCAAGAAGCTCTTAGACACATCTTCCTTCTGCTGTTGAAACAACAAGTACAAGCTTCAGGTGAAGTATAGATTGAAAATTATTGGAATTTAAGTTGTCATATCAACGAGTGAGATAACGGTGGCAGAGGAAGAAGTCAGTTGTTGTCTTTGGGCAAGAGAAGGTTATTAGTAAAAAGAAAATAAGGTCATTCTCTTAGAGGAGATTGAGTGGTACAGGAAAGAGAACACGTGTGGGAGTTGGAAAAAAAATGGAGACACGTGTAATTTCCAGGTGTCATTAAAAAAAAACACTTGCTTTTGAATTGTAAGATGTGGTAGAGTTGTGAATTTTGTTTGTGATGCTCCTCTTTTGAAGATAGGAAGCGGATTAGCTGTGAGTGGTGGGTTTTCATTTTGCAAAAGATGCTTTACATTGCTTCTGTAGCTTTGGATGAGTTGTTACTGAGAGTTGTTTGCTGTTGGGTTGGGTTGGGTTGGTGTTTATGATACCACATGAAGGAGATTATGCTCCTGTTTACTATGGAGTGTGTTTTTAGGTATAAGTGGCTTTGTCTTGAAGACTGTCAGTTCCACATGGCATCTGGCAGAGGAAAGCCATGAAGAGACATGTTTTTTGCAGTCCACAAGACTGCGCGTTGCGTGTACTTGGACCTGTTGGAAAGGCTTTGATAGCTGAAGTTTGTTAGTGTGGTTCTGTCACAATCTGAACTTCAGTGTATGTGTTTTCTGGTGTCAGTCTTTGATGGGAGAGTTGCAGCATGTTAATGTACAGGTCATAAAGATGAATTGTATCCTGTAATAGAAGCTGGCAGTTATGGCCTGCAGATTTTCTTTTAGGCCACCAAAAAAGGGGAAAGAGCTTGTAAAACAACAGTTAGCAGTATTTTGAGGCACAGTGCACCACTGTAACTTCAGTCAAATGAAAAATATATGCAATTCTTCTGAAGACTGTGTTTATTAATCTTAAGCCTTCAGATGTTAGAATCTACTGTTCTCATTACATGATTTGGTGAAGAACTTTGCTCTACCCAAAGCTGAACAGTCACGTTTAAAATATTTGTAAAGAGCATAGACTGTTATTCCTTTCAATCCATGTGAAAAGACAGTAACTTTCTGTTTTCAGCTGAGAGACTGCATGGGTTTTTTGTTTGTTTTTTCACTTTTTGTCTTTGTGATTAATGCTGCATTAGCTTTTGTGGAAGTCTCTAAATAAATTATAAACGTCAGAGCAAATTCTTATTCGTGAATGAAGTACAGCTCCTATAAGTGATAACAATCTCTGTAGTGGTAGGGTCAGTGTAAGTGCAAAGTGACCAAAAAATGGGAAGGTGCATTATGCCCTTCTTAATTGAGGGAAACTTCAACTTCTGTTGCTGAAGTTGTGTTGTGTAAGTTGCTATCACTTGTTGTAAACTGTTGATGCTAAATACAGGTATGCTGTAAAAATAGAAGAACTCAAAGCACTACTGCGTATTGTAGTAAAAGTTAATGAAAGGTTTATCTAGTGCAGTGAGAATGAAATAGTTCCATTATATTCAGGAATGATGCTGATTGTGGTGAGTTTTACTGTACTTGGCAGTCTGCTCCATATGGTGATGACTGATTGCTAGGTTAACTACAGAAAGACCACAGTTGCTTGTTTCTATCCTTAGTTTGCTATTTATAAACCTTGAGTTTAGTCTGCAGAAATATCCATATATGTCTGTGAATTTCTTGGTATATTGAATTTCCTGAAAACAGGGGTTTAAATCCATTCATCAATAGTAACAATGAAGTGGCCCAATCCACAGGTCATCGCCCTCTGTGGCATGTGCACAGTGCTTGCTTAGAAGGCAATTACATGTGAAAGCCTACTGTTAGTGTAATCAGTATCGGTCATGTTCATTGGCTGGTGTGATCTTGGAAATGTCACTTTTGGGATGAAGGAGAGGATATTTAAAACATCTCTACCCATGACAAAAACATGAATTCTTGTCAGCTATGATTGTGTTGTGTTTTTTATGCTTCTTGTAGGTTTTAGTACCCCTGACTTCATACAAATGGAAAGACACATTTGGGTTGACTACAAATAGCTCTTAAGTGTATTTAATGGAATTGTTGCTGTTTTATAGTATTTGCATAACAAATTTAATACTAAAAAGTTGTTCAAATTGTGACACTTTTCAGTAATCCAAAAGCTTTTTGTGCTGCGTAGAACTTACTGAATGTAAAGGTGCTCCCTTAAGAGAGAAAATCGAAATTGCTAAGCCAACTTACAGGTAGCCGTGTTCTGATTCTTGTCAGTAGACTTTTCAGTGTCTGATGTGTACATGTTAGGGTGTTCTTCATATGCAGTATTATTTCATGTGGGAATTTGCTTGTTTGCTAATCATTCCTTGTGTATGTAAAGGAGAATATAGCTTCCAAGTCACTGAATTTTAAAGCATCAAGCACTTGAAAATATTAGTCTCTTAAAAATTGCCTCTGTGATATGATCTACACTAGAGCTGTTCATGTGGAAGGTTATTTGTTATGTAGCATATTAATGCTTATCAGGTCTGTTATATGTAAATATATGTAGATATTTATTTGTAAATATGTATATCTACTTTGTGTGTGTGTATAAACACACATGCTACAGGCAAGTTATCCTGATTTTCATCTTTCGTTTTCTGTCACTTCCCTGACTACCAACTCAGAAATTCATCTTTCCTAACTTTTATCCTACCTCCAACAGTTTCACTTTGAATAAGTTTTAAGAATTAATTTCTTTATAGGAATTGCCCTAAAAGGTAGGAGGTTTACTTCTAGTCGTAGGTGGTGTCACTGTACATTTTAGTAGCATGTGAATATGTTGAAACATGCCTTAGCATTCCAGAAGGATCTCTGTAGTTTCATTTACAAAAAGATTTTATTGGGCATTCTGTGAATAATGGAAAATGTGGAAATGAAAGGGGCTGTTTATACATTTTTTATATGTTTAGTTCCCTTTTGCATATCTTTTATTTTACATCTTTCTGTAAAATTACAGGCCTCTGAAACTGTCTGTCACTAACTGAAAGTTGACCATGTTTGAACAGAAATGTTTCTCTTGTCATAGGTAGTAGGGGAACAAAAAAATCCTAGATAGGAATGATCAGGAAAGCAAGTGAAAGTCAGTTGAAGCATCTCTTTTTTTTGCCGTTTTTCCTAGTGAGGTGATGTGGACGTGTTCAGTATGTTGGGGAACTGGGCAGAAGAGTTTGCTGCTTTGCTATTTCTGATACTTACATTTTGTGTGGAATTTCGCAGCTCTCAAGCAGGGCTTAAAGCATTAAATTTTATACAGTAAAATTTCACTGCTATTGATAAGAAAGCGTGTTTGAGTTTTTTTGGTCTTTTTTTTCAGATAACGTTATTTGACCATTTGCTGGATGTCTCTGAGTGAAATGAAACCCCTTGAGCTATATTACTGGCATTCTTGCCAGAGCATACTATAACTGGAAAGTGTTTCCTTTAAGACAGCTGAAAACCTTTTGTAGTGTGCAGTTCCTATACTCATGTTAAATGTGAGAATAGGTTAGGGCTGGGGAGGAGAAACGTAATCAGAAGTCGAAGTGATTGGAGAAGGAAGGAAGAATGCCTCAAGCTCAGACTTGTAAGGTGCTGGGCACATTAGCTTGATTCACCAAAACAATTTTGTGAGTAGTTTGGTTGAAATCAGTGTTATTATTTATCCTCTAGTGAAGTGTAGTGAAGCATGCTCATGCTCAGTGAAGCATATGCCAATGTGTTTTTATGGATTTGGACTAAGAGGTATGGGACATGGTTGGTTAAAGTTCACGAAAGTATGGGGTTTCACTGTGAATCTTACTAAGACATGTCATGGTACGTCAGCTGTCAATTATTCTAACATAAATGGCATAAAACCAAGGGAGGAAAAAATGCAAGCAAAACCCTTAGCCGAATTTTAGAGGGTTAATAAAATACCTTGTAAAAATACCTTGTAAAATGTTTATTTGCTTAAAATTTATTTTCTATATCATACATGAATGTATTACCTTGACAGTTAAACCCTTAATGTGCTAACAGTTATACAAATTCACAGTAAGAAATTAATTCTTTGCCACAGAAGTTTGCAAACGGTGCGAAGAAAACCAGGTTGCAAGGTGGGGAAGAAATTGTACACAGTAACTGGAAACACACTGAGTTCTTTCTGTAAGCGCCGCAGTTTTCTTCTAGTAATTGTTGCAGAGCTGTTATCCATCAAAGCTGTTTATATCACTCTGAATTGTTGTATTTGTATGGTAAGCTTTCCATAACTGCTGTTGTTTTGAGCAGGTGGGAAATTGCTCATAAAACACCATGTTTTCAGTTGTGTTGGACCTCCTGAGTAACTGCCGAGTACCTGACTCCTGTAGGAATTTGAGTGGCTTGGCTGGTGTCTGAATCAGGAATGTTAATGATCTGGATATTAAATTTTTATTTTTAAGGCTCTTTAAAGACTTAAGTTTAAACCCTACCCTAATGGCTTTTTGATGAGTATATCCTCTCTTGCAGTCACTTCCAGATTAAGGTAGTATTTCCACATGCTATATCATTCGAGGAGCTAAAGGGAGAAGAGAGTAATATTTAAACTGTGTTTTGTATATAGTTGCAAAATGTTTAAGTGTCAAAAGAGTGTATGCAAACTAATAAATACATTGGCATGCTTCACGTTTTTTAGTGTCTAAAACCTCTTCTTAAAATCTAACATCACTTTCTAGTTAAAGCAATTAAAAAATAGTTCATAGTAAAAGCTGATGGTGCATCATTCAGTGTGACATTACTCAGAACAGATCCATGCATTTCTTTGTAAGTTGCACTATATTTTTAGGCCTGTGATTGGAATTATGAAGCAAAGATATTTAATATTCTTTGTTACAATGTCACAGCCCCGGTTTATGAACTTTTTCTTGCTTGGAATTAAGTTCAGCTTTGTTTCAGTGACTTCTTGGAAAGTGGGTGGAATGAGCGTGAAAGAACGATACTTCCCTCATCAAAACCTTTTTTCCAGTAACTGTCTAATTCAGAGCTGGCAGTCTGTCTGGATACACCTGCATCATGGAAACACACTCTTTACTGGAGGAAGGGAGAAGAAAGCCTCACTGATCTAATTTTGATCCCTGTGAGAATGCTGGCTTCTGAAAAGATGTACTGTCTGTGACACATTTTGTCAGGAGTTCAGACCTGGTTTTTAAACTCATTTATAGTCTTCAGCTATGATCAGATCACGCTGGTTTTGGAATTCAGCCTTTCTGCTGTCAAAGTCAATGAAGCATTGTTTGTCAGGGGCATGTTTTACAAACACATAAATGCAGTGCATTTTATATTGGTGTAATATGTAGGTATCGCAGATTTTGAACTGTTTTATGAGCTGTATAAATTAGTAATTGTTTTCTGATTGAGGGGTGATCATTTTTGTTTCCCTTGCATGCCAGTTGTCTCTTGCTCTGTTTTCTGGGTCTTCAGCATCTCTTCCATTTATAGATACATATATGTATATTTAATTCTTACAGCCTGTCAAGATCCTAAATAATTATTTGTTTAAAGACTTAGAAATTATTTATCTATGTTCTTCCCCTCCATTTAATGTGCCAGTGGAAACCTGGCTTGATTTTTTACTATGAGTGGAGGAGGAAAAAAATACAAATCACATGAGTAGAGTGTTTCTGCAGTATCATTCCTCTAATTTCAGATGTAGAGCATGAAAGCAGCTGCAGTCAGCTGACAGCTTGTGGTCATGTTCCTATATATGTGGGGAAGGGGCGTGCTGTTTTAAATGCATAATAAAGCCGTTGTTTCGTCACCAGGAAGGCAGGGATGGTAGCAGCCCAGGGGAAATGAGAGACACTAATGTTGCTGTAGTGGAAGGGAAGTCTTGTTGCACAGAGCCAGAGCTCTCTGCAGGCAGCTGTAGGGATGCACCAAGGAAAAATGGCACAAATGTATTTTGCTTTCTGTAAGGGCAGAGGGTAAATGAGAGGAGCAGATGAAAGCCTGGGAGGGTGAGGTTATTTTTTATGCTCTACTGCCCTTTACCTCTCTTGGTACCTTCCAGTGAAATCAGTGTAGTTGTATTTTTAACGTTCTGTATTCAACATCAATGTGACAAGATAATTCTGTCTTTACATCTGTAAGCAGCTTTTACTGTTTTCCTGTTTTCTGCCAGCTGCAGTTTACAAAGGATGTCACAGCACTGGTAAGGAATGTACAGTAGCCATTTCTCTGATGGTTTTGTAAGGCATGTTTTTCTTAAGAATATGAAACAGCAAGTTTCTTGGAAATGAGATAGATAGTCTGAGCTGAATTTTCTTCATAATGCTAATCTTGTAATTTGTGGTTTGTGCCTGCATTATTTGATTGGGTTTCTCTCAGTATGCTTTAATATTTTGCACTTCACTAATGCTCGGTGTAACATTGCAGCACTGTTGTAAATGCCTCGCCCTCCTCTGTACTTTGCTCTGCATTAATTTTATGGCTGCACTTGGGCTTTTATAACCTGTCTACTGTTAAGACAGAGCACATTGATATTCTGGAATTGAGCATGTTATGATTTGGACAGGAAATGCTGTGGTATGATACCACGCCTAAGTGTGTAAAAGCCCTGAGAAATCATTTTGATCTTCCATTGCATTGGTAGGCTGTGCATTGGCTCTTGTATCTCATTATGTTTAAACTGAACGAAGTCATGCTAAAGTTTTTCAATAAGAAGATATTGTTTAAATATGCTGTGTGCTTCTCATTGATTTGTCATTTTGAACGTTCTGTTAATTTCACAATGACAAATGCTGCTTTTTTAAAAGGTAAAATAAGTGTAGTATAACCATTTTTTCTCAGGAGTCGTGCTCTTAATCATAAAGGTGCAAATAAATGCACTAGGGAAATTAACTGGAGATTTTAGTTTGTGTTTTAATACTGTGTGAACAGTAGTGGATATGCATGAATTTTCATACTGCTTGTACCTTAAAATTAAAAATGATAAATATTATATTTTTGCAGCAAGATTTGTGTGCCGTATAGTGGCTGTCTCCTGTAAAATGTAAGATGACTTTATAGGGTGTTGGCTCACAACAAAGATGTTACTGCTTCAACTTACTTGTATGTCTAGGAACAGTAGCTTTTATGTAGAAGACATCTTAGAGGAGTGTGTGTATGTATATTTGTATGTACTTTTCATATGTGCTACATTACGTGAACACGGTTCTTTTGTACACTAAATGAAGAGAGAATTTTCTAGTGCTAGTTGAATTTATTATGCAGCATTTTAACCTGTCAATTGCTGTGAAATTTTTGTTGCCAGCAACATGAAGCTTAAATGGGAAGAATGTGTGGAGCATCATGATAGAAAGCAAAATTAAGGGAGGGAAAAATACTGCGTTGTGTGCTCACAGATTTTGGAAAACTTGCCTCAGTGCCATGCCTGCAGTATTTCCTAGAATGGGTCTTCAGGTTTTGGGTTTTTTTTGTTTTGGTTTTTTTTGTTTGTTTGTTGGTGGGGGGAGAGGGTTTTTAGGGGGAATGTGTGTAATGATCTTGCTTGTTCTGTTTCTGCTCGCTAGGGGGATGGAACGCTATTTTTATCTTTTTAACTAACATTTTATCTAAAATTCCGTGAATTCTGTACCTGTGTTCCCTCTCTTGAAGCTTGGTGGTGCAAGTGGAGAGCTTTTCCATTTCCCTCACTACTGATTACTCACTTAATCTTCTCTCCACAGGCGTATTCCCAAGATGCCTACCTGAAAGGCAACGAAGCCTACAGTGGTAATGCCCACAACATACCTGAACCACCGCCAATATGTTATCCACGCCTGACATCCGCACCTTCTGTGATGGCACAAGCTGGTGACAAGCTATCTTCTGACTTCTCGCTAGGGAAACAGCAAGTCAGTAGACCAGTACGGGCAGTGACGCAGCCAGAGAGGGCCTACAGAATGGAAATACAAGTGCCTCCATCACCAACAGACATTGCAAAATCAAATACAGCCGTGTGCGTTTGCAATGAAACCGTAAGGACTGTTATTGTGCCTTCTGAGAAGGCTGTAGATTTGCCATCCTGTAGAAATAATCATGCTGGTCCATCACACAGGACAGAGGAAGTAAGATACGGCTCGAAAGATCAAACCAGTCTAAAAGCACGAACAACGTCACCACCTTCTTCAGTGTCCACTGCCATTGTACTTCCCCAGACTCAAATAACAAGGCCAGCTGATCCAACTGGAGCACTCAGTAAAGCTTCAAACTATGTAGTATGTCCAGAAGCAATCCCAAGCACTAGAGCTCCTGCTCAAGTCACAGACTCAACCGCAGTCTCTACTAATCATTACAGTTCTCCAACCTCCCACCAGCATATAGACTGGAAGACCTACAAAACTTACAAAGAGTATATTGATAATAGGCGCATGCACATGTATGGCTCCCGAACAATACAGGAAAGGTTGGATAGTTTAAGAGCAGCTTCCCAGAATACAACTGATTATAATCAAGTGGTGCCAAATCGCACTGCTTCTCAGGTACGGCGCAGGAGCACCTCTCACGACAGGGTTCCACAGTCTGTTCAAATCCGGCAGAGAAGTGTATCCCAGGAAAGACTTGAAGATCCTGTGTTGATGAAAGAGTGGCCACGAAGTGCTTCACAAGATACTCTAACTTCACCTTCAGTTAATGCTAGGAACCACAGGGCTCGGTCATGGGATTATCTCAGCAAACAGGGTGAAGTGCTAGAAAATTTCCATTCTGAGAATCTGATTGCAGATACAAATGGAGATAGGAGAAAGACCTACAAGTGGACAGGGTTTACTGAGCAAGATGATCGGCGAGGTATTTATGAGAGATCCAGACAGCATGCGTTTCATATGTCCCTTAGAGGGCAAAATTTCCCTATGGCTCCTAATGCTTGTATTTCAGACAATAGGAGAACAGGTAGTAGAGCTTCTCTGCCTGGTTCTCATTTTCAGAAAGTTGCACCAGATATAAAAATGTTACAGCCTTCTCGAGATTTGCAAACTCCTGGGGGAGTTTCAAAATCTACAACTGTTTCACAGGAGAGATTGTTTCTCACGCCAGCCAGAAGTTCTAAAAGTAGTTCTTTGAAGAACTCTGGTCCCTATGCAGCAAAACCATCATTTCCCCTTAACCAGGGCCTGGATGCTATTGCCGGCAAAGACCAAAGAACAGTAAATCACTTGCATCAGAGTGGTCTGTTAAACCAACAGTCAAGAATCCGAGCAGAAGGTGCCGCAGATCACAAAACAGAAACTGGCAAAACCATCCCACCCTCCTCTCTGTCTCTATCTTCCGCCAAACTTGTTCAGCCAAGTGAGAGTTCAACTACCTCTGACAACATAGATGGTTCCATGAGACAAAAGATTCATGATTTCGAAAGGGAAGATGTCCATGAGCCTGAAACTCTGCAAACAGGTGTTCAAGAAAATGACAAAGACGCTGTTGTCATGCGGGACAAATCACCTTCTGGCCACCAGACTCCGCAGCCTTTGAGGCATCAGTCCTACATTCTTGCTGTAAATGACCAAGAGGCAGCCTCAGACACTACATGTTGGTTACCTAATGATGCTCGGAGAGAAGTCCACATAAAAAGAATAGAAGAAAGGAAAGCATCAGGTTCTAGCCCACCTGGTGATTCACTGGCTTCTATTCCATTTATTGGTGAGTTCAACTATTCAGGTGTACATAAAATGCTTCTCATTGCTAAAGGTGATGGAGAGCAACATGCCAGGTAGCTGACTGCTGTTCCTGTAAACCCTGAGATCGAGGGGCATGGAGGCTCTTTTCTGATCTAGAGTAATACCATGTTGGTAAAACTAAAAATATTGTTCTTTTTTTTAAAAAAAGAAAAGTTCTGCTTTGTCTGGAGTCCTGGATGAGCAGTGTAAAAAAGATACTCTTCCAGAGCTTTCCTTAACTCCCTGGGGAAGTCTGCATTATATAACTGTGTCTGGTTAACACTCCACATAATGCTCTGATGTTATGTATGTGGACAGCTAGCATTTGCAGCACCTTTAAAAATAATTTTACTTCTCTAGTATAAAATGTGTTTAGAACCCAGTAAAAGAGAGAATATGAATGTGAATCTGTAGAAGGGTGATTTGTAAGAAAAAAAAAGTCAGCTGAATGGGTAGGGTAAAAGGTTTCTGAGGTAGATGTGGGATACAGGAAAGCTGTTTCGGGTGAAAGGATAGCAGGAAAATGAAGTGAATTTGCAAGTAACAATGCTAACGTGGGTATGAATTGAAGAGTTTGTGGAAGTGGAATGTGAGAAGGCACAAAGATTTGCTGGTGGGCTCTGACACAAACAGGGTTGGAATTACAGGGAGATTACAGGAAGGGAGCTGAGAGCACTTGTGAGATAATTTAGAAGCAAGGAGGAAATGGAAGAATTGTAAGTAATAGGGGAAAAATAATCCAGTTTTGTATATGTGAAGAACTGGAGTCATCTGCTGAAGAGAACGTGTCAGTGGCGCAGCACTTCTGTTCTACTCAAGTAGTGAAAGCTGAACGTTGTCTTTGCCCTTGTTGAGTTGGATTTTCTTTTGTTGTGGCTGGTTTATCCTTTGGAGTCTTAGCTATCCATGGACCGTTTTCCACAGGGGTTGATTTATATCTGATTATGTGTTCTTGAATTTAGTATAAGTAGTATATGGAAAATACTAAATTTTGATTCTCTAATTCATGTATGTGAAAATCAACTTTTTTTTTCACATTAAGGGAGTTACAGATACATTGTCTTAGCACAATTGTCTTCTGTTGTGGGTCTGCAGCAGTGATGTTTTTCCCCCTAGAATTATCTGTATCATGTGCTACTGCTTTAAAGTAAATATCCAGAATTAGTGCAGAAGGTCTGTGTGCATGGAAGAATGGAAATCATGCAAAAAATAAACTGTGGTGTTTTCAACAGAACTTTGTTAAGATGTAACCGAATTGGTCTCTTAGCTTAGCAGGTTTTATATTGGGTTTTCTTTTTGGAATGGGAGTTGAATGGATTTTCTTTTTTTTTTTTTTTTTTTTTAAATTATTCCTGGATGTGTCAGTGTCTGGTGAAATTTTGGATTTTTCTTTAGACCCTGTTGATCTTTAAGGATTAGTACCGGTTTGTAAGGCATGTCACCTGTCTTTGTGTAAGGTTTTTCAATACAGTGCCAAAAGTCAATGTTGGGCATTTGATTTAAGTTATGTGCAGCATTTATACTCAATCAGAAGTGCTTGCTGCGAGTTTTCTAATCTCATACAACTTAAATGTCTTGTGAAAAGTGGATCAGGATTGTCAAATGCAAGCCTAACCTTTTCTACACAATCTCCCATATTGATTTTGACAAAGATTGGCCATGAACTCTTACTGATGTGGCTTGCTTCCAGCTTTTTAGAGAAATGTGATGATTAAAATTCAAAGACGCCTTAGACATGGCAATTGTACTGCATTCTGGTAGTAGCTGAGCAGTTCAGGAGAGACAATTGCAGCCATGGGTGTAACACTACATGGGATTATGTGAATTCTTACGAGCTTCCATGCTGTAACCTCCTGAATACTCTAGACTTATTAAAAGGTGATGCTGCTAGAGCATGGTCATGGCCTGAGCCAAAGCAGTACGTGTGGCTGAATTCCTAGCAAGAAATTCTTGTGCAGGTACAGGTACTGTGGAAAATACCCACCACAGCTCCACCACTTTGAAGGTGAAATAGCCTTCTCTGAAAACAAGGAGCATCAAATGTCATTAAGAGTGGGCATCTTCTGAAGTTACAATTAATATGTATGATTCCAGATTTGCTCATTCCACTATCATTATGCCTGATTACAACCTCATTTGTTAAAAGGCTTACTAAGTCAGGCAGATAAAACCCTAGATCTACTTTTAAACTCAGTTAAAGGCTATTTAACTCCTCTGAAGGAAAATCACTTGGATTTTTCTGGTTTGTGTTCTGGTTTCATTTTTATCCTGTCTGGTGATTGACAAGGATGTTACTGTGAGTTAAGACTTAGGTGCTGGCAACCTGTCTGCTTCCATTGTTTACATAAACATAATTGGGTTTTGCAGTATTAGGTTTTATTAGGTATGGTTCATTTCATAAATGCACTTCCTGAAGTTATTTGTACATTAGATCTTTGGAGTAGTAGAAAAAAAATGTAAATTTGGGGGTGGTAAATGTCTTCCAAGTTTACATATTATTACCTTTTAAAATACTTTGCGGTGTGTTTATTTTTGTTACCATTTTCTGTTCATTCCAAGTAGTTGATATGGCCAGACCATATTTTGGTAAAAATTCAGCCAGGAACAGCTGGCTTCTGCAGCAGTATTCTGTCATTTGTGCTCTTGAGAACAGCACAACATCAGGATGATTTTAGCTATTTGTAAGTATCATGGTGAACCTGTACCACAAACAGAAATCCAAGCAGAGTTTCCATCAAGCTTGCTTATGGCAGATCCTATAAGGGATTACAGTGGGTTTCTGAAGAATGCTTTTGGACACTAGTCCTTTCACAAAAGGCAGTTTAAAGCGGAGAGATCAAATTTTTGTTTGTATTTGCTTTCAGAAATGAGAGATCTGTTCAAAGCAAACCTAGTAGGTAGGTGTAATATTTTTTATAGGAGAAATAAATGTATTTAAAAAAATTAGGCAAGATACTGTGTGCTCAAAGTCTTCTTCAGGTAAGCAGATGTACTTGGGGGATATGAGGAACCTGACAGTTTTTACACATACACATGCCCTGGTACTGCAGGCTTCAGTGCTTCCCCTGTAGCTACTAAATGCAGTGTGTTGTTAGCTTGGAAAACTGGTGTTTCTATTCCAGGTTCTCTCTGTTTTTTCAAACTATACCAGATAGCCTAATGAAAGGTTATTCCTTTTACCCTGAAACAGTCTCACCTGTTCTCTAGACTAGTAAAAATACCATTGTCAGTGGCTGTATTCCCAAATTGTGGCGTTTAATATGTGGGTTTTTTCAGACTTGTATTTTGTACACAGTTTCTGTGTTAGAGAACAGCAGATGATAAATTTCTGACCTACAGGGTGATTTTGCTTATATTCACCTGCACTGGGATGGAAACTAGGAGGCTACTTAACATCTGAGTAACTGTCGAGAAAAGGTTGATTCAGAATATAGTTATTTTAACACATTTCTTTGATGTCTAGTGTCAGAGCTTTGCAGCTAGCTTGAAACTCTTTTTTTCCTTCTTACGCCATTTATTGTAGAGTAGAAAGCAATTTTTTAGGACCGGATAATCCAACTCCCAGATTTAGTTGAATGAACTACTTGTACGAGTGAAATGGAGAAACTGCTTCAATACTTAACTGGATTGCAGTGTGCCTAGCTGACAGTGCAGTGTTCTTTCTAACTTTGCCAACCTTGGGTTTTCATATGAAAATCAATTTTATATGAGTATGTTTTTAAATACTTGACCTTAAAGAAATATAATCTTGAAGTATTTCTTTTTTTAATCAAACAAGTTTATAGTTGTCAGAGCTTTAGGCGCGCAGTAGCATCAGATAAGTATGCAGACTTCTCCTCAGAGTGTGATCCTGTTTTCGAAAATATCTAGTACATCCGTACCCTAGAAAAATTTTAGGTCACTTCATTGCACTGTTAATTTGTGAATAACTCAGAGAAAATTAGGCAGATAAAAATATTGACCAGACTTCGATAACACCAAAGTGTTGTAAAAATTAGATGAGTGTCCTCTTTCTGGCTGAAACTGATACTTAAGGAAAGGTGTAAGAGCAGGACAAGGATATATGATATTTAATGCTGGTACTTCCTATTCTCCAACAGTTTGCACTTTACAACATCCCTGAGGCAAATGGGATTTTTAAGTGCCCCATAAATTTCTCGATTCTCTTTCATACTACAGTAAAATTTTGCTATCCAATCCCTGTATTGATTTAAATAAAGATTTGCCAGGGATTTAACCACATAGTATTCATTCTTTTTTGTTGAGGAGGAGGGAGAGTGTCTTTTTAAGACCCAAATTTCTGATGCAAATGTTGTATGAGTGACCAGCAGACCATTCACCCTTTCCATGCCACTCATGATTTTCTCTTTTTATTGCTTCTGCCCTTAGCACTGACAAACAACCGTAGTGATTTCTGTGCTAGTGATCAGGCAGATTCTGATTTTCATCTTTAGGAGCCAATCTTCATGATAGTTTTCAAAACCAATTTTTTTTGAGTTTCCATATCTATTTTTCTAGAAACTTCTGTAATAAGTATTTGAGTACTTGTTGATTAACAAATAGGATAAATTTAGCTGGCTTCTAGTAAATTCTGCTTAATTTTTTTTTAATCAAATACTTTAAGTAAATTAAACTACTCTAAACTACCCAGTGTTAGTTAAGCTCTTCAGTTACCTTTATTGTTCATATGAAAGCATTCTTCTTTAATGGTGGAGGCAGGGGCATGTTAAGGGTTCACCTTCCCAGTACCTACCCTTAACTGGTAAGCATGTGCATAATTCAAAGAACTGTTTTTGAAAGTGTAGTGAGTTTACTGCCTTTTAGTGAAGTACGTGCCATACCTTTCCTCTCCTCCCCATACACCTTTATGTCTCTCTCTGAAGGATGCTTAGTCTCTGGTACAGGGGATGACAGTGTGAATGCATACATACTGAATGTATTCTTGAAACTAGAAAATGATACACCTCACAACGCACTGTGAGAAGGATTATGATGGTAGGGATAGAGAAAGGTTAGGGGAAACAACCAGAGACTTCTCACATGCAATAAAGAAACAATTGAAAGAACGTGCTCATTCCATTTTTTCCTTGTGAGAAGAGGTAAGCATCAGGTAGAGAGAAATTCAAGACCTTAAATTTCTGCAGCAGTGATTGTGGCTCATCAGCCCAGGATGTGTGGATACCTTAAGGGCAAATGGTGGCTGCATACACATGGCTGATATGATGTTTTAGGGAAACTTTAATTTTAGTGAAAACTGTTAGCAGTCAAGAGGAATATGAAAATATAATTTTTTTTTTACCAGTTGCTGCCTAGCTATTACAAACCATGAAAACATAAATATAACCTCAGTAGAAATCAGAGCTGACGGATGTTCGTTTTTGAGAGACTGTTGCTTCCATTATTTTAGCAATAGCATTGGCACAGCTTTTAACATGTCATCAGTGTTTCTAAGATAAGCATCAGTCTTATTTTTTTTTTCCAGGGTTTAACAGTGTGGCCTGCCAAATCATTGTTGCTTCAGGCTTGGTTTCTTAGCCAAAGAACAATTTTCAAATCATTGTGGTATTCCGGAGTATAGCAGCCAAAACACGAAATTACAAATTAGCATTTTAAATACCGTTTAAATGCTTTGGGAACAAAAAAATCCTTTTTTTAATTAAAACTTAAAATTTTAAGGCAGTAACTCATAACTTCTAGAAGGTTTCTGATTGAACTGAAACATCATATCTGTTTGCTAATCTGTCATATTTTCAAAGCATAAATCCATCCTTAGTATATCATTATAACTTAAACTAACAATTTCAGATAATAAAGGAATGCTAACAGGGTTCGTCACAAAAAAAGACCCAAACCAGTATGCTGGGTATTGTACTTTGTTATGTTGCAGGGTAGTACTGTGAACAGGAACCTTTAGAATTGCTTTGTATTACTTCACATAGAAAGATAGTTATATATTTGTTTAACACTGCAGTAAGCAAATGACTGTCATAAATAAGGTTTTAAGAACAATTTCACATGAAGAACAAGCCTTTTTCTGTTTGTATGAGACTCAGTATACTAAACATATGATTTATAGGTGTGCATTAGCAAGGGACTGAATTTGATGATTCAGAAGGCTTGTTCCAGTGCTGTGTTTGTGGCTTACAGAAATGAATGTGCTCAGCATGCAGACATGTTTCCATTATTTTCTTTTGGCCCCATGAGGCAAATTACATAAAGTAGACATACGAAGAAGTTTTTGTAAACCCAAGCGGTTCTGTCAATACTTAAAAGCTAACACGCAAACAGAAAGCTTTTTAAAGGTTTTTCTTGAAAAACAGGGTAGCAAGTCATGGTGAACCCAGCAATAGTGTCTCCTCTTTCCAAATCATGTGGTTTAGCCTTGGAAGTCTTCAGTTACTGGCGCTTTTACCTTTGCAGGTTGAGTAATAAATGCAGCGGCTTGTAATTCAAGATCTGCAACAAAGTAGCTGCTGTGGGGTATTTATTAGTCCTTTATGCTATCCTATATGATAGCAGGGTTAGTTCCATGTGGTTTATTTTTGACTGAACAATTAATTTTTGTTTTATTGGTTGTTTCTGTCCTTCTCACTGTGCATAGGTGAAATTGTGTGCGTGTCTTTGTATTTGATTGTCTTCCTGACATGCTTTTAAGAAAAATGGTCTATGTTTGTGTTTGCCTTAAATTCAGCTTCTTTTGAGGTTTATTGGGGATGAGGACCTCAGAGAGAGACCTTTTTTTAGCTGTGTGTAGGTGAAGATCTTCTTCCTACTCCAGTATCCTGTCACCCTCACTCCTTTCTTCCTGAATTCTTCTCACTATTGCCTCTTCCTTGCAGCCTCTCTCTCCCTGCTCTGGTTTCCCTTGCTCTGCCTGTGCTTCATCAGCCTTTGCTTGACCCTTCGTGTCCTGCCTACTGCCAAGGTCAAGGAAGGGAGATGTGGTACACATGGCTGCACTATATAGGAAGTGCTGCCTTATAGCTGGCTAAAACAGACCTAGACGGAAAGGCACAGAAGTGGTATTAGACATAGGACAAGATTTTGAAGATTTCAAATACTGTGTTTAAGAATACTTTAGCAAGGTAGTATGTGTTGTGGTGCAAAGCCTTTTCTGAGGGAAGTTTCCCCCAGTGATGAGAAAATGAAGAGCCTCAGCAGTTGTCTTGTAGATGTCCTGGAATGGGAGTGCTCAGGGACACCTTTAAGCAGCAGAGTGGGGTGAGCTGAGGTCCCCCATGCAGCCACTCTAGGATTGGTGCTGGTGCTGGAGTATGTAAGGAATCTTTGCCAGTTCCATGTAGAACCATTTATTGTGGTAGGACTCTGCCAATTCAGTATTCATTTTATTTTTCTTCCATATTTAAGCACAAATATGATTATTATTTGCCTCCAGCAGTACTGTAAAAGTTACCTAACACCTTTCTAATATCTGCCTCCTTTCCATGTATGATACTCCTTTTTCAGTATGAAGGGGTCTCCTACCATATGGTTTTGATGTGGTTTTACCCAACAAAAGATCAGGGGACTGGAGCACCTCCCGTATGAAGATAGGCTGAGAAAGTTGGGGCTGTTGAGCCTGGAGAAGAGAAGACTGCGTGGAGACCTCATAGCAGCCTTCCAGGATCTGAAGGGGGCCTATAGGGATGCTGGGGAGGGACTCTTCATGAGGGACTGTAGTGATAGGACAAGGGGTAATGGGTTCAAACTTAAACGGGGGAAGTTTAGATTGGCTATGAGGATGAAATTCTTTACTGTGAGGGTGGTGAGGCACTGGAATGGGTTGCCCAAGGAAGTTGTGAATGCTCCATCACTGGCAGTGTTCAAGGCCATGTTGGACAGAGCCTTGGGTGGCATGGTTTAGTGTGAGTTGTCCCTGCCCATGGCAGGGGGGTTGGAACTTGATGATCTTAAGGTCCTTTCCAACCCTAACTATTCTATGATTCTGTGATTATGTACTATGGAGTGCTTGCATAGGCCAAGGATGCAGCATCCGAATGATTGTTGACAGAGGGCTAGAAGTAAGGGAAGTGCCTCTGGAGACCTGCTGCAGGATCTGCTTGTGTCATTGGCATGTCCTGTTGTCAGTAAAGATTTTGTTATAAGAGCTTGATAGTTTTGTGCCTTTTCTTAATATTATAGTTATCCTGTCCAGTGTATGCCACTTGGGGATTTGTATGTTGAGTAGTTTGGGGACGGGGGGGTATGTCTGGAGGTGCATGCTGGCTCAACGTTCTTCACATAAAAAGCAGTTTAAAGCTGGTTTAAGTGTGTGTTTAGTTAATGAAACCATTTCCTTAAAATAAAAAAATCCACAAAACTGAACCCGTAGTCATAACCAGCTTAAATAAACAGGGAACTCTTAAGACCACTCCAGTGCAGCTCAACCAGTACATGTCCGTCCAGTGCAATGAAATTCATCTGAAGGTGCTAAGAGAGTTGGCTGGTATCATTGTAGAAATACTGTTTATTACTTATTCTGCACCTGTCTTGAAGAAGGACAATCCAGTCAATCAGCCTTATCTCAGACCTTGGGGTAATCATGCAATTGGTTCTCTTGGAGCTTATTTCTTAGCACATGATGGAGATGTTTGGAATAGCTAGCATGGATTTACCAAGGGTAAATAGTGCTTCACCAGTGTGATTGCTTTTGTAATGAGATTACTAGATCTGTGAACGAGAGAAGAACACAAGAGGATCAGCAACCTTGACTTCAACAAGGCTTTTGACCTTTTCTGCAATACCATCCTTGTGCCGTAGTCTAGGAAAGAAATGGAGGAAATGGAAATTTTTCTATGGAGGAAAACCAGACCGTCAGGCATAAAGGGTAATAGCTAAGGATTAATATTCTACCTGAATATTGGTTACAAGTGACGTTCTTCAAGGTCCATCGTGTTTTAATATCTTTATCTGTGACCTAGACAGGAGATGAATATGCTCATCAAGTTTGCAGACCACACCGAGTAAGGGGGTGCAGTCAACATTCCCAAAGGCGTATTCAGAATGACACAGCCTAGAGGGGTCGTCTGATAGGAACCTGTTGAAATTGAAGGACAAATGCTAAGTCCTGGAATTTGCTGTTCTCCTGCAGTAGTACTGGCACCTTGGTGGTGGTGAAGGCTAACACCATACTGGTCTACATCAATAAGCACACAGCCAGGATATTGAGGGAAGAGATCATTCCTTTCTGTTTGGCACTTGCTGGACAAAAGCCCTGAGCAGTGTGGTCTGAGTTCAGTACTAACCCTGCTTGGAGGAGGAAGAGGTTGGCCTTGGGGACCTTCTGAAGTTCGCTCCCATCTCAATAATTCTGTGATTCGTTTATATTAAATTTAATGTTTTCAAAATGTGCCCCTTTTTGTGCTCAGGTGATCAGGTGGTTATTTTCACACCTTCATATGTAATCTGGCAAGACTGTTCCAGGAAATTCAGGTATCAACATTAACATTAAACAAAGGCATTAAATATTACATTAATCATTGTAAAATTGTAGAGCATAGTAGGGTATGATACAGATTTGTACTTTTCTTTCAGTGACTTTGGTGTTCATTCCTTTGAATCTTTGGAAGACTGATCAGTACTGCTTCCTCAGTTTCTCATCCACAGAGTGGGGTAGTCTGTCCTCTTTGTCATGCTTTCTCACCTATGTTTTGAAATGTTTCTCAGCTCGGTTTTGAAATCTCTAGTTCTGCCTCTGAGCCTATTAGGGTGAATTTGTTTCTTTGCAGAGTCAGAAAGTTAGTCTTTTTCCAGATAACTTACATTGTGTATGGATGCTCCCTCTCTTTGAAGGTCCCTGATCTCCAGCTGCACTGCAGTATAAATGTACTTTGGTACACAAATTTCTCTTTGCTTTAGCTAGCAAATCAGTTAATGCAAGTTGGAGCTGTGTTGTCTGTGTGTTACAAGTTTGCAAGTGTCTTATTGCCTGTGGTTTTGCATTGAAAGTCTTTTCCTGACAGTCACTACGTGTGGCTGTTGTCCAGTTGCATGCTCATGTTGCACAGATGACAGGCAGCATCTTCCACTTTGCCAGAGATGCTCTGTCACCATGTGCTGGTTCAACATCTGATAGCTGTTCTCTTGGGTTGCTTCATAGACAGCAATGCAAAACAAATGGTACTTGTATCCTTTTCTCAAAACTTTAAATAGTCCTGGAGTCTTTGACCTTTTCGTTACAAATATTTAAAGGGACACCAGAAAACTGAGACGACAGACTGGAAGACATTTTGTGTGGCTTCTCCTCTGGCTCGTTTGTTCTGTACACGTCACCATGTTTCAGACACAGGCATTTTCATTGTTAGGGCTGAACACATCCTTTTACGTGCTGTGCAAGGAGTTTTGAGGCGCAAATGCACTAATTAATCAAGGAAACGGTAAAGGGAGACAAATATTGCAAGCACTAAAAATACAAGGGATACATGTAGTTGTTTGGGTTTTGTTTCTTACTGGACAGCAGCAGTGGAGTTTGCCAGTGCATTAAATTAGTAGGGAGTAACTCATATAGAGTATGTCATAGCTTGCTCTGTAATCACTTCATGTTATGTAAAAGCTTCCCCTTAGTTGACCTTCAACCTCTTTAGGGATTGAACAGTTATTTCCCTCCTGTGCCAATGTCATTTGCAGTTCTTTAAAGCTTGCCTATTTCTAAAACTGCTTTAATTTCGGTTCATCTGGGGGTTAGACTCACTGTGAAGTAATAATTTGAATAGTTATTGTTGCTTTCAAGGACTTGGAAACTGTTTTCCTCAGCTGAATTCTTGGATTTAAGTGTTGTGGGAAATGGTGTTGCCTGTAGTGTTGCCTAACACTCTTGTGTTCAGCACTTGCACAGATTTCTTTCAAGTGCTAGCATTTTTGTAACTTGAGTTGTGGGCTATGACATGTTGAGATAAGTCTGTAACATAAATAACCTAAAGCTGAGCACTTCCAGTTTGTGTGCTATGAACTAATTAATTGTACAGCAAGTGGTTATATTCCTTAGTTGACGTTAGCATAGTTCTTACGGTTTGCTCAAGAAAGCTGAGCAAATGAAAAAAGGGATAGGACAGTGAGCTGCTGTAGTCTTGAAATGGAAATGTGACTGAGGTTTTTCCTATTTCCTGGTTGCTGTAGGGAATAGATCTGTAAATGCTTCTAATTTATTACTGAGGATAATTTTTTTTTAATTACAGTATCACAGGTTTGCCTGTGAGTTCTTTTGCTTTCCCTTTTATTAATGTTTGTAGTTTGCATGTTTTCTTAGGGGTATGTTCAGGGTTTTTTAAACAAAACTTCAAAACTTTAAAAAGTACTGCATTTTCTACGCCATACAATTTAGAGGGGTGCTGTTGCTAAACCTTCCTGCACTTTGTTTACTGCCTTGTTTGAAATGTACATTGCCGAATTTTGATGGTACAAGTGCTGTCTTAACAGAACTGTTAGCGACTGCTGGAAAAGCACAATGCAGCACACGCAGTTGTGTTCGCACAAAGCAAAGAATGAACCTCTGTCCGTTGAGTGTTCATTGATTTCAATAGGCTTTTCAGTAGCTCTGCATATTACAATTCTTAGCACCTAGAATACATTCATATTCATTATGGCAGTGCAGTTCAGCCACTGCTTGTGACTTGATCCCTCTGCTCTCTTCCCTCTTCTCCTGGAGCATGAAGCAGAATTATTTTCCTAGCACTAGTAATGTGTTGCAGAAGAAGTTATGGCTCTTTTCTCAGAGTGATTGGAAATGCATCTTTCAGCTTCCTCCATCTTGTAAGAAATATGTTAAATACTAGAAAGGCTTAAAGCTTTTTGGAATCTTTCATGATGACCCTTGTGGCGGTTGAGACTGTGAGGTGTTGGGCATGTACAGCATGCAATCGTTTATACGAACAATTAGTGGAAGAGCTAATTGGTATGTAGTGGTACCATCTTTTAACAATATGAATACTTGCTGCTTTGTTTCAGTGTACGGGGGGGTTGGGGGATTGGTTCTTTGGATTCTAGATAGCTGTTCGAAATGCTTTTTTTTGTTTTCTTGTAACTTGGCTTTATTATTTGAATGCTCATTTAAACCAAATGGTTTTCAGTAGTCTGACTATATTTTACTGTAAGAAATTGATTATCTGCCTCTTGAGTTTAGACTTACTGATGTATTAATTGTGTTTTTCACTTACGCACATAAACAGAAGTAGTCTACTTGAAAATAGTACAGTGGTTTAGAATATAGTTCCTGTTCTGTTCGCTCATGGCAGAATCTATAATCGGGTATGATTTTCTTTGCTTTTATCTCTATGTGCAAGTAATATCCCTACAAAATGAGATAGGCCCCTCTTTCTTTAGGAGAAAAAAAAAGAGTACATTTGATAGTGTGAGTTAATTGGACCCTTAAATTTGTTTGAAAGACTTCATGTTTAAGATAGCTGATATCCTAGTAATGAGAAGTTCAGACACTTATTTAGTTTGAGCATTAATGCATTTAATATGTTAATATATTACATATTACCTTTGTAGATGAACCGACTAGTCCTAGTATTGACCATGATATTGCACACATTCCTGCTTCTGCTGTCATTTCTGCATCTGCTTCTCAAGCACCAGCTATAGCAACTGTTCCTCCCAGTCCCGCATCTCCAATCCCTTTAATTCGGCGACAGCTTTCACATGATCATGGTGAGCGTTGATTTAATTTTCTTACTCAGGCAACTTTTTCCTTTCATTCTCTGGAGGAATGAAAACTATATACTCTTTATTGCTTGAAAAATATTGCAAAAATGTGATTCAGGTTCCTACATATGCCAAAATTTCAATTTGTTTTAGAATCCATCCGGCCTAGTGTCCTGGATAGCCAGCCTGCTGCAAAAACAGAGAGATCAAAGTCATATGATGAAGGACTGGATGACTACAGAGAAGAGGGGAAATCGTGAGTTGATGAAAAAATAGCAGTTAATTTGGAGATCTCATTTTTGAAGTGTAAAAAATCTCATTTTAACATCTGTTTTTCTCCCAACAGATCCATTAAGCATGTATCTAGTTTAAAGGGGATTAAGGTAGGTAAACATATATATAACAACTCCTAAGAATTACACATCCTGCTGTGACAAGTTGTATGAATTATACACCACCATTATACAAAGTGATGTGTTAAACACAGGCATGAATTTTATTGGAATTGCCACTCATCAAATTGCTTGTGCTGTGTGCATAGCATATTTAAACATGGTCTTTTTTTTTTCTTAGGCTCACCACATTGTCCTTGATTCCATTTTCCTCATCTTCTGTAAACAAAGCGTCCCTAATGCATGCTTTTGTAAAAAAACTAAGGAGAGTCTAAGACTCCTTCTCAGAGTGTTCTTGGGGTGTGTAAGGCCGCTATTGTTGTATGGGAAACTTCAGAGATTGTATTTTTCCCAGGAGAATATTCCTAGGGGCATTTTTAAAATGAGACACATCTTGAATGCAGGGAATGTAGAAAAATGTGTTCAGAAGTACACTGTGGGGTTCTTTCTGTGTTTTCTTTAGGTCCCAGACAGCCAGAAATCTTCAGAAGACTCTGGTTCCCGAAAAGATTCTTCTTCAGAGGTCTTTGGTGATGCCTCCAAGGAAGGATGGCTCCATTTTCGTCAGCTTGTTACAGACAAAGGGAAGGTACCTGTCATGTTTGGGTTTTTTAACCTACTACAAACACTAAGCTGGTAAAACACTTAAGATAAGAAACTTCGAGCCTTCCTGTTGTGCTTTTTTAATAAATTTTTTTGGGATGTGAGCCTCAATAAGACTAGCAAAATTTTAGACCTGTTAAAACATTGACTTCAGTGAATTCCTCAGCTTTTTACAGACTACTTTCTACGTTGTCTTAATTCTGCATTTCAAAGCATCTGTGAAGTAAACTAATTTCTAATGACTAAGTAAGTATTAAGAATCAGTCTCTTGATGATTATAGTTCCTGGTCTTTTTTCCCTCTCTGCTAATTATGAAAAAAGCTGTAATTTTTTCGGATGTTTTGGAGTTGAGTTCCAATTAACCTTCTGCACAAGTGTAGGCTAACACTTACAGAAAACTGGAAGTCAGGAATTGCAGTGGTGTGTAAACGTGAGTCTAAATTGGGCAAGAGTCCACTAAATTTTTTTTCCTGTATTTTTATTAATGCCTCTGTGAAACTCTAGTCACATTCTGTTTCTTACTACTGTCATACATGAACACACTCTTAATGGGCCATCAGGGAGTGCAGGGCAATTCACTCCTCTAATGGAGAGCAATTAGTGAATCCCACTTTCAGGTAGGCTTTCCACAGGCCACTCTTAAGAATGGTAGAGGTAGGGGCTTACTCTGTATTTTTAAAATACAGGTAATTTTTGTAACCCAGAAACATTAGTTCTGACAAGTAAGCAAACTAACACAATTGGTTGATGTTTTTCAGCGAGTTGGTGGAAGCATTCGGCCATGGAAGCAATTGTATGTTGTTCTTCGAGGTCATTCACTTTATTTGTACAAGGATAAAAAGGAGCAAGTGACCCTGTCTGAAGAAGAGCAACCTATAAGCATCAATGCTTGTTTGATAGACATCTCATACTGCGAAACCAAGAGGAAAAATGTATTTAGACTCACCACATCAGACTGCGAGTATCTGTTTCAAGCTGAGGACAGAGATAATATGTTAGCATGGATTAAAGCAATACAAGACAACAGCAACTTAAATGATGAGGTAATTATAATACATAATGCAAAAGCAATAGTTCTTTTAATTAAAAATAGATTGTATTTTCCTGTAATTAGTGCTTCAACAAAAGAAATAATTTGCAATTAAATAATATAGACAAAAATGTGTACAGAAACATACAACAAAATGAGGTGAAAGGCAAGGTAACGGAGTTTAAAAATCCTGACATACTCAAAATCAGAGAACAGACTTTTGAAATAAATGGATTAATGTTGTTGCTGTTTTGGCTAAAGATGCACTTGATCTTAAACTGATCTGTCAAAAATCTCTAATCTTTTTAGAAGATAATTGCAGGTTTAGAACCAGTGTGTTCTGTCTTCAGAACATTGCAAAGTGGTGTGTGCAGGCAGTGGCACAGTATGGCAAGTTTCTTAGTAGTTAAAAAGTGAAACTTTGAAGGATGCCTTTGTCTGTGATTAAATGTTGATACTTCTGTGACTTAAATGTTAAAGCTAATTACAAAAGGCAAACATATACTGTTGTACATAGCATATTGGTATCTGTCCCAGTATTGTCCTCAGTGCATTTTAATTTCAATGATGAGCCACAGAGAAGTATTTTCATATCTATGGTCATGCACATTGCTCAGATGTGAAATAATTATTCAAAGGATAATGGATTAATAAACATGATTAGACAGATGGATAAAAGCATGTCTTTAATCCATGGTCGTTTCACCTCTGTGTGTTGCAGTAATTGGTTATAGAAGTACTGTGTGCACATACGACTGTATTTTTTGGAGTATGAGGGTGTGTTGACTTGCATGTTTGTTTTCTATTTAAACTTTCAATTTAATCAGGTTGTATTGCTATGAAACAAGTCTCTATAGCAGCATTCAATTTGTAGTCACTCACTTCAGTTTTCCTCATGTTTTTTAAATGTTCTCAAGGACTGTTAGATTTTTTTTTAACTGTACTGAAATGTTAATGTGAATGTGGTCTGGTGACAGGAAGAGTTACGTGTATCCTGAAAGTAAAAAATATTTGTTGTGTTTTACAAGACTGTAAAGTAGATCTCAATTTGTTTTATAGGACACTGGTGTCACTAGTAGAGATCTAATTAGTCGAAGGATTAAAGAATACAGTACAATGATGAGGTAGGTGAATTATATACCACTAGTAATTTTTGTAGACTTCTTACCTAGATATTTTTTACAGAACTGTTGTGGTTTAAGCCCAGCTGGCAACCCAGAACTAGGCAGCTGCTCACTCACTCCCCCCCGCCCCTTGAAACATATTATATAATATAGTAATTATATCTTGTTTCAGTTCTTCAAGCAGCAAAACAGAGCCATCTCCCAAAACACCTCGCCAGAGTCTAAGTATCAGACAGACTCTGCTTGGAGCTAAAGCAGAACAGAGGACCCAGAGTCCACATTCTCCTAAGGATGAGTCTGAAAGGAAGCTCCTCACTAAAGGTGTGTATTTCTTTAGTTACTTACAGCCCCTGTGCGAGGCCACCAAGATGTCTTTCTTGGTTTTTCAAACTCATCAATATACAGATGCAAGCCAAGTAGTAACTTTTTTTTTAAGCTGCAGCTATAACCACTCATTTCTTGTAGCTACTTCATTTTGATATTATCTTAGATATACTTGAGGTCTTCTCAGATCCCTGAAGCTTTTTATTGCAGTCCTCTCCCAAGGGGGTTCTAGATTTTTTTTCCTATAGCTGTATGTACTGTTAAGAGTATATTGCAGACATAATGCTTCTTGTGACCAAAACTTCGCCAAGCTTTTGAAATAATTTTGTCTGTAATTCATACTTTTGCCTCCAGATCACTTGGAAGTGACAAAGTAAATTCACATTTCAAATATGCTGTTAAGAAACTGAAGATTTCTACTGAAGTGTTTCAGAAGTAGAGAAGAATGTATTTTTGGTCTTAGTCTTTAAAATACAGACATGAAACTATATTTTTTTTTTTCCCAGAACAAAGTTAATGCCTGCTGGGTTCTTAAAACCTAAGTTCTGATAAGCTGGCACTGCAGACTTAAATCAGTATCTGAACTCCATCAAATAATTTCACAAGCTACCTTTTTTCTCTATCTCCAAATGTATAAATGTATTGTAGACTGTTCGTGTAAGGATGTTGCATGCAAATTAGTGCAACTGGTTGAGCAGTCACTTTTGATGAACCACTTTTGAACAATTCAGTCTTCAATTTAAGCTGCGAGCGAATTCTGGTTTATGTTACCAGCAAATGTCCCTTTGCTCCTGCTGTGCTGCAGATTATGTACCTAAATTGCAGATGTCAAGTAAATATCAAATCCTCTGAAAGAATATTTCCAGAAATAGTTGAATAAGGAGGAAGTACTGCTGTATAGGTGACTTGTAGTATGGGATAAATGGGATTTGACGTTTGCTACATCAGTTATATAGGAGAGGTAAACAGAGCGACTGAACTTTTTATCTGACTTTTGGATGCATAATACTTTTTAAGTGTTTGAGTCCTGTTTGGAATGATTTAGGAGTGACTATAATCTGGTAATTTTTGAGAGTGGTCTGTACTGTGTCCGTGATCATGGCTGTGTGAGCATATGCTCACAGCCATGAGCATGGCTGTATAGTCCATAGGTATTTTGTGCGGAGTTGTGATTAGTAGAGACTTGCTTTACTAAATGTAGATTTTAATGTTTTTTAATTGAATTTGTGCACCCTTAGTCTTAAAGTGATGAAATTCCATGGTTCTGTCAGACTACTTGCTTTTCTAAACCGAGGCGTACAAACGCATCTTTTGAATCACAGAAGAGTAAAAGAGGTGTGTTTAAGGCAGACGAATGTTTAGTTACCTGTTGCAGGAAGCCAGGCCAGTGAAAGAGGCCAAAATGCAGTAGGTGTCACTTGATCTTTGAAAATCTGTTTAAGCTCTATTCACAGTGGGTTTTGTGACTTAGTGTTCTTGTTTTCTTTTTCTGTTTTCTTGTTTGCATTATACTAACAACAAAAAGATGAGACAAGCCCACCAAAGGACAAGGGAACATGGAGAAAAGGCATTCCAAGCATTATGAGGAAGACATTTGAAAAGAAGCCGTCTGCTGTAGGAACATTTGGTGTTAGACTGGATGACTGCCCCCCAGCTCATACCAACAAAGTATGGAAGGATAATTTTGCTTTCCATTGTGATTTTAAAATACTTTTTGTGTGAATAGTTTTAAAATATATATAACTTTGCTTTTCCTTCAGTATATTCCACTGATTGTTGATATATGCTGCAAACTGGTTGAAGAAAGAGGTCTTGAATACACGGGTATTTACAGAGTTCCTGGAAACAATGCTGCCATCTCAAGTATGCAAGAAGAGCTCAACAAAGGAATGACTGACATTGATGTTCATGATGATGTAAGTCTTAGATCACACTATTTCCAGGTTGAACTGCCAAAAACTTCTGGTTGTGTTGTGATTATAGAAATATAAAGCATGTCTGTCCTTCTAAATGTGTAGAAATGGCGAGACTTGAATGTGATAAGCAGTTTGCTGAAGTCGTTCTTCAGAAAGCTCCCAGAACCCCTTTTTACCAATGGTAAGTTGTTTTCGTTATGTTGTTTACATTGTTGATAGCATTTAGGCATTACAGTAGGTCAAGGTGTCTTACAACTTCCAGATGGTTTGAGAGAATATCCAGTGAAATCCTCTAATAAAGGCCCCTTTCCTCCTTAAAGAGCAAGGAGTCATGGTGATTATAGAGCTTAAAAATGAGAGCTGTAAATAGAATTTCTCTGCTGGTGAAAGAATTACGAATTTGAGAAAAAAACCTGAGTAAAATTTGCAATTTTACTGTTGCAATATTCTATGAAAGCTGGTTTTTTTTTTCCCCCATTGTCGTCAAATATGTTATACAGTCTTAATAGGCTGATTCATGACTCGCAAAAGCCATTCACAAATATGTCTCTGTGTGTTACTTGTATTCTTTTGGGAAAGGGGGCTGGGTGGTGGTGGTGATATATATGCATACATATGTATATACACATACCTACATATGTATATATGAGCTCACGTGATTAATTTCTGCTTTCATTAACAGACAAATATGCAGATTTTATAGATGCCAATAGAAAAGAAGATCCTGTTGAGCGTCTGAAAACACTGAAGAGACTGGTAAGCTGAAGTTGTGTGTTGTAGGTGCACTACAAAATCAGCATTAAATGTTTAATATTCTGAATAGTAATTGTTTCTTTCAGATCCATGATTTACCTGAACATCATTATGAGACTCTCAAGTTCCTTTCTGCACACCTGAAGACAGTAGCAGAGAACTCAGAAAAGAACAAGGTATCCAGAAGTATAGTGTTTTATTTCATTCATTAAGCATGGGGTTTATGCAGGATTAGTTTTATTAAAGTGGTAATTTGTTATTGTAGACAAGATTAAGATCTTTGCTATGTTGAGGAGATGTTTGGGTTAGGCTAAGGACTCCTGAAAAATATGCACCTGTTCAGTGTGAATTAAGTTTATGCAAGCTGGTATTAATTCCTGTGTGAATAACTGCCTATATCCTAAATTTATCCTCAAGTCTGTAAATTTCATATAATCCCATCTAGACACCAGTAAGAGTGTGCTTTGGCAGGACGCAGGCGAATGTCTGTGACGTGAATGAACCTGTCATGAATGAGGCTGTCACACCAGCTTCGTGTGAAGTCTGGCTTCCTGGACACTTGAGTAATTTTTGAGGCTAGGACTTGCTGTAATAACTCAAATATTTGATTGCACTGTAGATGGTGGTTTGGCTGGTTTTATGAAAGAAACTTCATTATATAAAGGGTGGTAGTTCACCCTATAGGGTCTTAGCTACTAAGGGTAGCTTTTTGTCATTTCCATGGGGTGGGGAACAGTTTGCGTTAAGTGCTTCTGTGCAGGCTACAATCCTGCAGTAAATGCAAATAATAGTATCCCCTTGTTCTAGCTCTTAGGGGAGGGGTAGCTGAATGCAAAGCTGTGCACAATATGAGTGTGCTTATGGATGTTTACTTAAGGGCAGGTAACATGGTGTCTTGTTACTTGGCTACCAATGTGCAAGGTACGGAAAAAAAATTGATGTGATTAATACAATATACAGGAACCTATGTCCAATCTTAAATCATTTAAAAGATCAGAAAACGCCTCAGTTCATATGAATATGGTAGGTTCCAATATTAGTTCTGCAAACAATACCTTCTAGCTGTAAAATAAAAATGTGTGTATGTGTATATAAAAAATATTTAACAAATTATAACCTGTAGTGGAATTATAGCTGCCATTATAAGGAAGTGTTGGTAGATGTCATTGTTAAGTGTAATGCCTAAAGCAGACATTTTATTTATCATTTTATGGTTTTGGTTTGCTGTATGAAAGTTTAAATAATGTTAAGGTTATAGAGTATATAAGGCTAGATAGGTGAGGTGATACTACAATAGTTTGATTTGTCAAAGGCCATAATTCAAGTCAAAGTAAGCATTAGGGGTTTGTCATGTTTGTGGCTTCCTTCTGGTAAGCACAAGGACCTTGCCTCCTGTATGTTATTGGTCTATCCTATGTCACAACAATAAACTGTGTCTGAGGAGTTAGCAAAAATAGAAGGTAAGTATTCTGTTGATGCTTTCTTGGAATTATTTGTCAGATGTAACATTAAAAGTGAACTAAGTGGATGATTAACATTGTGACATGATCACATAACTCTTGAGTCTGTCTCATGGAATGGGTGAGTTGGGTGTATGATGTTGGTTGCTACCACCTCTTACAAACTGGATGAATTGAATGAGCTCTTTGTCAGTAAACACAACACAGCATTTGATTACCAGCTCAGTTTTGTTGTGTGCCATGTAAATATTTTCAGGAAGAAGAAAAACAGGGAACTACCAATGCCTTTTAATATGAAAAAGTAATCATTTTAAAACACCAGTGTTTCTAAACAAAACAAATAGTCTTTATGGGGGAAAAAAACAAAGTCCTGCTGCAAGTGTGAAGAATATTTCGGAGTTCTTGATTTTTCTGTGCTTGTTGGAGCTATTTACTTGCAATGACTTAAGGAAGGTTGAATTCTGAATTGCAGAAATGTTAGAAGCATGAATTGCAGCTATATGTAGAAGCGAGTGTAATGTAACATGATACCTGAGTCAGTAATGTGTTTTTAAAAACCTTTTCTTTATCCTTACTTAAAATGGCTCTCAGATTTGTTAATAAGTGTTATATTATTATACTTTGCCCATATTATTGTATTTTCTCATTATAAATGTATGATGTGGAAATATTTCATTTCTTAGATGGAACCAAGAAACCTGGCAATAGTGTTTGGTCCAACACTTGTGAGGACATCCGATGATAACATGACACACATGGTTACGCACATGCCAGACCAATATAAAATTGTAGAAACACTCATTCAAAAAGTAAGTGGATGCATTTCATTATTTACAAAATAAGTTCGTACAGAGATCGACCAGCTTTTCTCTCATTGGGCCAGTTTGGATCTGGTATTTATCCGCTCAACTCCAGGATTATCATTTTTAGTAATGTCCGTGTCTGATAGTTCCACATTCGGGTTTTGTGTTTCCTGTGGGGTTTTCACCTTTTTTATTTTAAATTGTAGCATGACTGGTTTTTCACAGAAGATGATGCTGAAGAACCTCTTGTAAGTATTGTTTCATAAATATTTGTGCTCTAATGATCTTAGTTTAGAATCTGCTTCTACTGCCTTTAGAATGTCTTTATATTTCTTATTACATCACTGTATGGTTTGCTCTTCAGAAGCAGTTCTTGCAATGATGATTTTTTTGTTTTAAATGCAAACATTCGTTTTAAAAGCATAAAGCAAAATGGGAAAATAAGAACACATGAGGAAAGTGTGTCCTCAGGTGAATAATGCGGTTTTCTAAATGCTATTGAATGGTAATGAACTATTTGTGAAACGATGATGAAGAGATCTCTGTTTATTAACTATAGACAGCAGTTCAGGAGGAAAACACTGTAGAATCTCAGCCAGTGCCAAACATAGATCATTTGCTCACCAACATTGGAAGGACGGGAGTATCTCCTGGAGACGTATCAGGTAACTGTGCCCGGACAGCGTTAGTCCATAGGCTAGAATAACCTGCCCTGTTACCTCACTGTAACTCTCTCTTCCTATTTTCTTTCACTAATAAACTGGTTTTCTCTTTTTTTTTTTTTTTTTTTTCAAAAGATCATTAACACTTCTTAAAGACTTGAATTGATGATTTATCATGCATGAAATAATTTGGAAAACTTTGTCTAACAGGAATATAATCATTAAAAGATGAGGCTTGCACATACTATTTTATTTATTCACAGTAACCCATGCAATCATCATCGTGAGGTGAAGCAGATATGCTGCTGTAAAGTGGTTTGTTGTGATGGCAGAAAGACTGATCTTCAGTGGTATTTTAATATTGCTCCTTCCCAACGTTAGGAATGCAAAAAAAATGAGTTATGTTTTCTTGTCAAGTGATGGACACTTTAATAAGTATGTTGCAGTATGTCTCTATACTAAAGCTGATTTCCTTCTGTTTATAAATGCCAACCTCTTTTGTGGCTAAGGACAAGCATTGCAGGCTCTTTTTTGGTGACTTTTTCCCTTCTTCCCTTCGCTATACTGTTGCACTAACCCAGCATGTTGAATCGCACAAATGTTACCCCTTCGTCTCTAGCTTTTGTTTCAGTTTTCAGAGGGTTGTCCAGCACTTACTGAAACAGTCACTTTATACTGATGTTGTAACAGGCGAAGTGGGAGGAGTCTATCACACGGTGATGTCATTAGTGGACTCTGTGATGTCACTGATGGACAGCTGGAACTGTAGGAAGAAGGAGGACTGTTGCCCACACTGTAGCTGCCTTGTCTGCAGAACCCCCCGTTTCTTGTAAATGGAAATTAAAAAAAAAAAGGTTGATCTGTGCTGTAAATTTTCTTTCAAGAGTATTTTAAACAGATCAATGCTACTTTTTAAAAGTTTTTCTGCTGTTCTTGTTATCTCTGAAGCAGACCCTGAGGAGAAATAGCATGGTATGGTCTACCAGTCTTTCTAGTCATAAAGCATTAGCCATGTGTCAAAAAGGGGTGTGGCAGGGGGCTCAGCTCTTTCTTCCTAGGGAAAACGTCCCTAAAGGTGGAACACATCCAAGTTTATGTTTTTTAGTCATTGCGCTAGCCCCTTCCTACCCCCTTTGTAATTGTATAATCTTGGGTTTTGCGAGACAGTGAAACTATGGTGTCCATTTTTCATTTCATATTAGCGCTTGTTACAGAAAAGTACAAAACTGGTAGCTGCTGAAATCTAGCCAACTTAAAAAGGCAATTTTGACTATTCGTAGTCAGAGGAGGAGAGAGATGTGTAATTTGGGTCTTACACGCAAAACATGACCTAATTCCTTTAAAACCTCACAAAAAGAATATGACTACGTGAATCATGATTTGTACGTAGGGCAGCCAACAGTACATTCAATTTTGCTTTGTGTATCCTGAATCTCAGGAGAGTACACAGTATGATCTTGAAAAGGTCTCTCAGCTGCGGTTTTGCAGAGGCTATACACTTAAAACATTGAATAAACATTAGTATTTCTTGTTTTTTATTTAGAAGAACAGGGCTCCTTTGCCATTCCTATCATTGAGCTGGTTCTGCCTACAATTCACAGCATCCTTTCATGGCGGTGGCTTTCTGTGGTGCAGCTTGCATCTTTGTGAGCTCTGACTATTCACTCTGTTCTGGTTTTATTTGCTTCACATTTTGTTCTGTGCTTGTCTTTTTCCATAAGTCCAGCATTGTCTGTAGCAACAGCAAAAAAATTGCACAGAACTGAGCAGAATTGTCTTTTTCAATTTTTCCACAGATTCAGCTACTAGTGACTCAGCCAAATCCAAGGTAAATAATTTTGTGAAATGATGTAGTTACAAGCTTCTGAAATCTGTTCGATATTTGCTTGCTTTACTATATCACTTAGGTGCAATACAGAGCTTATGTGGGGTTTTTTTTTTTTTTTACTAAGTGGTAATACTGTTTTCTCGTCAAATAATTTTGAAGTGTTACATTGGAAAAGTATCACTTGTTTGCAGTTAGCTGCATCTGCCAGAGCAGTCAGCTGTACACGTAAGCAGCTTTGTTCCATATTGTTGCAATTGGGAGCTCTTACCTTCTTTCTGCATCTCATTCAGTAGAGATAAATGTGTATAGTATGTTCCCTGTCATTGTTAGCATACTACTTTACCAGACAGTATTTGGTTTTCACTGTTTCACTGAGGAGAAAGTACATGTAGAATTTAGCCTTTCCTTCCTCAGACAGTAGTAGCTCCTCCTCTTATAGGAAGCAATTCCTGTTGCAAAGAAGTCATGCAAAGGTTGTCTTCCTGTAATGGAGCCTGCTTTATTAGTCTGTCAAGAACTGCATAGCTCTGTATATACAAACCAGACTTCATTAAGTTGAAGGGATTCAGGTAAAAAGTGGTATTCTCAGAAAGCAAATTTACTTCTTGAGCAATGTCATGTAGACTACTGAAAGAACATGGAAATATTTCCTGAACAAGACTATCTGCTGTGAAACTCAGGATGTGTTTTTACTAAGCTCAGGCTAACAAATGTTTCTTTGTGATTTCTAATCATGCTCCCTCACTTTCCTTTTTCTTTAACAGGGTTCTTGGGGTTCTGGAAAGGATCAGTATAGCAAGGAACTGCTTGTGTCCTCCATTTTTGCAGCAGCTAGTCGCAAGAGGAAAAAAACAAAAGAGAAACCGCAACCAAGCAGTTCAGAGGATGAGTTGGATAATGTGTTTTTCAAGAAGGAGCTTGCAGAACAATCTCGTGGTGACATGACAAAAGAGGACATAGCTAAAGGGGAATATGAAAGAGAGCGAGACACAGGGAGAAAACAGAGGATGTTTGTCCTGAAGGAAAAAGAGAACAGCTGTAAAAAAGATGTGAATGTTGTAAAGGACGAAAAGAAGTCATTAAAGAAAGAAAGTATCCTGTCGGAGGAACCTTCACTGCCTTACCATGAAAAATGTACAAAATCACTGAATCTCAGCTGTCTGCAAACCACGCAGAAGAATAACCTAAAAATGCCTATTTCACAACCTTCTTCCCAGATTGAGGAGACAGTGTCTGACTCTGGCACTATGCTAAGCACTTCCTCCCAAGCTTCCCAGCACAAATACTCATGCAAAAAAGTAGCCAGCCCTGAAGTTAAACACAAGGAGTTTTTAGCAGCTGATGTCAGTTCCATCACCTCAGATTATTCAACTACTTCATCTACTATGTGTCTAACTGGTTTGGATGCCAGTATGCTGAGCCCCGAGGTACAGTCAGTGACAGAAAGCAAGGGAGAAGATGCCGATGATGAAAGAAGTGAATTGATCAGCGAAGGGCGCCCTATGGAGACGGACAGTGAAAGTGACTTCCCTGTCTTTGCCACCAGTGCTGCTGCTGAAAGGCTGTCCAAGGGGAAAGTTGCAGAAGTGGTAAAGACCAGTCGGAGGAACTCTGAAGAAAGCGAAGTAAGTTGTACTGAGGGAAGTTCAACACCAAAGTCAGAGAGTCGCAGACTTTTTAGCTCACACAAACTTATTGAATGTGATACACTGTCTAGGAGAAAGTCTGCACGGCACAAAACGGACAGTGAGTGTTCAGGGGATGCGAAGAGTGAGAAGGACTTGCCTACTGTGACCAAAATGTTTGACATAATGAAAAAAGGAAGATCAACAAGCAGTTTAGCTACATCAGCCAGAAGTGAAGCTGACAAACAAGAACCTACCTGGAGACTTAAAATTACAGATAGGTTAAAGCTGCGGCTCAAATCATCTGCAGATGACATGTTTGGAGTTGGGAATCAAAAAGCTAACTCTGCAGAGACCACAAAGAGAAAAAACATCAGGCGAAGGCATACGCTTGGAGGACAGAGGGATTTCGCTGAAATAAGTGTCCTGAATGTTTGGAAAGCTCAAGAGCCAAGTCAAAGTAGAGAGAGAGAATCTGAGCTTTCAGCTGTGAATCGGTTGAAGCCCAAATGTCCAGCGCAGGACCTCTCGATCTCAGACTGGCTTGCGCGAGAACGTTTACGCACTAGCACAACTGACCTTAATACGGGTGAAACTGGAAAGCCCAGACTTGAGAACACTAGCTTAGCAGATGCATCAAAGGTAGATCTGCCTTTATCTGCAGAGATGCAGGCAGATGAAGGCAGTTCTTCCAGCAGCTTGACTTTAATTAACAGAACACCACCTTCGGGACCATTTCCACCGCCAGACCAGGTAAATGGTGAAAATTACCAGAACGTGAACAAAAACAACTTCAGCCCAGCAGTTGATGCCCATCCTCATAAACTGTCCGGGGCCCAAGTGGTAAGATCTCGATTCTACCAGTATCTTTGAAATGGGGAGATATGTCCACTACAGCAATTCATTAACTTACTGTTACACTTCCCAGTAACTCTGTGTGTGTGTGTGTATATATATATATATATTTTCCTGTACTGTTGTTGTTATGCAGCCTTCATTTGGGCTGGTTTCATCAATATGCTCTGTGGAACGTCTTCACAGTGCATTACCACAGCCAGAAGAACACTAAAGTTAAAGTATATATATATATATTTTAAGAAAAAGTATATTTGATGGCTGCATACAAATGTTGAACAAAGCATCTGATGCAACATGCTGTGTAGTGTATACATGGTTTTCTGACTGAGAGTTGGCCTGGCATTAGTATGCAGAAAAATTGTTCTTTTGGTTTAGTCACTAACAAGTGCCTCATCATAAATTCATTTGGTTTGTTAGGGTGCCATATTGTTAAATTAGAGAAACTTATTACAAACAAATGAATGCATTTTACTGTTAACAAGTTTCATGACATTTTACAAATGTTAACACAGGTGGCTACAGAGCTTCCATTCCTTAGGCATTCCAGTAAATATTGGAGTTTTATATTTCCAATTTTAATACAGATTTTGAGTTTTATGTGACTTGAATTTTTAATCTTTCTGTAAAATAAGTAACTTAAATGTACATATTACATGTGTATCTTTTCTTCAGATACCAGATTTGATATAAATGTTGTAACATAGGCGTGTAGATAGTGGATACTGGATGGAACTGGTTTCTTTTATCGAGAATATAATTCTGCATGAAGACCTAATGAACCCAAACCTGTATCATGCCTGTGTGCATACCCACTTAAACACTGGAAATAAAATTGTTTTGGTGACTCTTTGCGTGATGTGAATTCATTCTAACAAATGCTTGCAAGGTGCAGTCGGCAGCTGCTCTTGGGATCGCAAAACCGGCTGTTGCTCCTGGGTGAAGGGTGCTTCTCTTTAAAGCCTTTTGTTTGTGGGGGACAGCATTGTGGAGGTTGGCATGTGAGACACACTCATTTGAATAAGTGTTTTCATCTTGATACATAATCTGATTCTAAGGTATGTAGCAAGTTGGTTTATATTTAATATGTGGAGTTTATCCATAAACATGTCTGTGATTGTCACCAGATCATAACAAGGGAGTACCAGCATCTGCCAGTCAAAAGAACACTGTAGGGTGGGTCTTGGACTTTTTATAGTTTTAGCTACGAAGACGAGTTTCTGGCCTAGAACCCTTCTCTGTGTGAACCCTCTACCATTTATATTTTTTTCTTTGTATTTTCTGGCACACCTATTTGAAAACAAAGGAGCTGCTCATCACTTCGGGTATTCCCATGTCTTGCACTGTCACGTGTTAGAGGATTAAACCCATATCGATAATAAGTAAGCAATGAACATCATGATCATATAAAAAAATCATGCATGTGTTCATGAACTGCAAAGAGAAGGAATTAGAGTAGCCAGGATGTGTAGGATGACACCATTTTAAGCCGACTTTGTTTCTTTCCAGAATAGTCACATGCTTTCATTTGCTGTGGTTTTGATCCTTGTGAGAAACCATTATAAAAATGGGCTGTGAAGAAAAGCGTACGGATACAACAACTGAGATTTATGAAAGTTCTCACCACATAATTGTGTGCAGTCTAGTACCAGTTCACATAAAGATGAGTCATGTTGTTGTAGTCTTTTTGCAAATAAAATGTCTTCTTCCCCGCCTCCCCTTCTCCCCAGGCGGACAGGAAGCTGGTGCATTAGCAATGTTTCTGTGTGCAGTGTGAGGAAGGATGGGTATGAGTTGTGAAACACAGACTAATTGATGATGATTTTTGCTGCAGTCCTAATAGTAAAGTGTATTTGAACAAGGCTGCAGTGCCTGAGTACTGCTATTCATCAGCATATCGTATTTACTAGAGGCGTATTTTTTGCCATCATTAGTCTCAAAAGCCTGTTCGTGTGTGCTGAGCATCCACAGCGAGTCACAGGGGTTTTCTCAGTGAAGCAATACACTGAACAGAAGTATGTGCAGGGTCCTGAGGGTCTGTATTCTGATCTGACAGCCATTTTGATGATCAAGTTAATTTTCACTCTGTTGTGGTTTTAGATGACAAATTATTTTAACTCCTGAATCTAGATGCATGGTGGCCAGCTCTTAGGCTTGAGAACATAAACTTTTAATGTATTCAATAGAATAGGGCACAAGATCTTTGGAAAAAATAGGGAACACCCACAAAACATGAATTGTTTTGGCTATCAGAGCTACAGGGACAGATTTCAGGCCTTGGCAGCCTCCATGGTGGTGTGTGCTGCTGCACTGGCAGGATTGAAGCTGCAGAGCAGTTGCAGGAACTGAGAGGGAAGTCAGGGACATCTGAGGGGGTGTAAGAAAAGGGGTCATGGCAGTTGGGACCATTGCTGCCTTGCCTTTGCCATGTACGTCAGGTCTTGGAGGAGATAACGGGGCAGGCAGAGTGGGAGGGAAAGAAGCTCTGGGGAAGCACTTTACTTGAAGAGGAGACGCAGAGAGCAATCTGTCAGGAACATCAGAGAGGAGATGACCAGGCTCCACCTGAAGAAAGTGGCATGTGGCAACGCATCTGAAGCTGGGAAAACAGTGATGCACGTTCTGCTCTTTGGAGACTGCCAAGATTTGGAACCACATTGAAGTCTGGCAATTGAGGTGACAGACATTTTTAGGAGCCGCTGCTATGCTCTGATCTTAGAAGCTGTTTCACACCCTTACCTGTGGGGCTTTTTATTCTGTGTGTATTTGGTTTGGTTTGGGTTGTGAAGGGTTTTGTTTGGGAATTTTTGCTGGAGGTGATGAGGTGGGGGAGTGCAGGCTTGGGTTTTGTTTGTTCTTCCCCTACTCTGGAAGAGAAGGGGGACAGTCTGATGGACACAGGAAAGGAAGTGTGTGTGCACAGTAGCCTGCCCTGGCATGAATACTGTTAGTACCGGGATTTCCTCTGGAACCTGGATCCAGTGGGATGGGCAGCTCCATAGGGTCACAGAGCAGTTGAGGTGGGCAGCGGCCTCAGGATCCCCTGCTCCTGCCCCAGCCCAGGCTGGTGCAGCCAAAGCAAGTCGCTAAGGGCTGGGGCTGGTGGGTTTTGAGTGTCTCCAAGGTTGTCGGGTCCACCACCTCCCTGGGCCGCCTCTGCTGCTGATTTGATCACACTTGCAGTAAAAAGGAGCTTTTTTTTTAATGTTTAAGCAGAATTTCTTAACATTTCCATCTGTGGCCGTGGGTTGGGTTTTGGATTTATACTCATCATCAGGATTCAGACTGGCTCGGAAAGTACTGGTCTGAGGACTGTTTGGAGCTGTGTAGCTGCGAGTTTGTAGAAACAACTCTAAGCTGAGAGCTGATGGGGGAATAATGAAAGGATGAACTGTGGGGGGAGCAATAGTATTTGGATTTTTAAAATGGTTCTAAATGGCAGTTGCCGTTTCTGTGGGGATCGGTGGTGAGATTTGAAATCCCTGTTCTGGGATCTGGTAGCTGGAAGGTGCTGTACAACTGCTTTTTAAGACTAAAGGGCTTGTTATGGTCCCCACTGGTGTCGCTCAGAGCACTGATAATGTGGAATTAACACATGGCCACAGTCCAGACAGTTTCTTAATTTCCTTTGCTCTGCTGGAGAGCTAAAGGAAGATCCTTTTCTGAACTGCCCGTAAGGGTTTCATCCTGTCCACAGCATCTGCAAGAACCTCTCTCCACCTTGTCCAGGCAGGACAAAAAGAGTTTGAAATGTGGCCGCCTCTGCTACAAAAAGCCAGGTCACTGCACCATTCTCATGTAGATGGTAATCGAGCAATTGATTATGCCAGCCTGAGGAAAGAAGGGTGTAGGCTGTTGTGTGTCTGGGAGGGGGAATGACTTCTTGGAACAGACCTGCCACCACTGAAGCAGTGTGTGTACCTGCACCTCACAGTCATGAGACTGTGAGAGTCTGCCTTCACCTGTTGGCAAACCTGTGAGTGTTCAAGCGTGCAGAAGAGCTGCCTCTTAGTGTGCATCAGTTGGATTTTGGCTCTGTACATTTAAAGGCAGAAATGTCTTGCACATCCTTCCTCTTCCCTGCTTTATGTATCCTCTTCCACTCTGCCTTCCCATCCCTGTGGCTTGCCCAACAGAGGGGCTTGGGGCTGTGTTTTGCTGCAGTTCCAGTCAGTCCACCCCCATCCCAGTCACCTCAAACCCAGCGATGGCGCTTGCCCTGCTATAAAGTCATGGGCTGGCTTGGACTAAAAAGGCAGCAGGATGGTCCCACTCACCTTCCAACTCCTCCCACCTCAAAAGGGAGCAGTGAGCTGCTGCACTACTGATTTTTCAGAGCAGTGAAGTCCCACCCTCAGTGAAATAATCTTTAAGTTGCCCAAGAGCTGGTAAAGCTTGATCTTAAGTTGCCCGTGCTGGAGTGCCCTGGTAACAGCAAAGATGGTTATAAGCATGTCCCCTTTTTGAAGGCAGCGGGCTGTAGGGGACACAGTTGGCCTCTTGGCTGCTATAGACTGCTCTGCTGGTGCTGAGCCCACTATTGCAGTGGTAGCTGCAATTGCCCAGTGGCTTTGTCCCTAAGTCAGGCTGCGGTCACCTCCACCAAAACTGCCTCTGCCTAACTGGTTTACAGTGAGAGACTTGGCTCTTTAATCACTGGCCTGTGCTGTTCCTTCTGCTCTCAAGAGATTCACTTACAGACTTGATGATTTTCCTAAATACTCTGCCCAGCATTCAGAAGCATCCTGGTGCTGAGCTACAGCCTGTGTGCAGCCTTCCACTGCCTGTGGGAAGGAAAGCCCAGCACTTACTGTCATTGCCATACAAGCAGGATGGGGAGGGAATGGATAGGCCTGAGTGCGAGTGGCCCCTGCAGCAGTGCCTCCACAATGGGTTAAGAACTGTCTGAGCTGTGGTTTTCCTGGCTGGTAAGACAACACGTGGTGGCTGCTGTAAGACTGTACATGATGCAGTGTAGCTGAGGCCAGGAGTGGGTGTTGTGTCCCTGATGGAGATCTCCGCATCCACCACCACAAGCAGCAATTCACCTGTTGGGTACAGCACTGCCTTGCTGCCTGCTGCGCACCCAGTGGCTGGGCACATTGCTTATACAACTCCTGTCTGCCTCCAAGTTCCAGCAGACGGGGAGGAATGTGCTGTGGAGGCTGAGAGAAGCGGCAGCAGGAGCAGTGCCAGAGCAGCTCCCGTAGGTGTGCAGGGCAGAGTAAGACCATGGCCAAGGGCTGCTGTCAGGGACCCTGCCCAAGTGCACGACGGCTGCTGGGGAGCAGCTTTTGCGGAGCTGCAGAGATCAGGTGTTAGCAAGTTCCTGTTTTTCATTAAGTGTTGGATCCCTGGGCGATGTCAGACTGACGATTTAAGAACAAAACCTTGTATGGCCAAGGATAGAGGTTGAACTGTATTTGGCTGTGTACTGTGAAGGAGATGCCTCCTGGTGCTCTCTGGATTTGCTCTCTGTTGTATGGGGACAGGCAATAGCCCTACCTGGTAACAAGACGTGGCACTGGATCGGGCTGATTCCCTTCAGAGCAAGGGAGTGACATACTCGACACTTGGGAAAGTAGAATGCACACTTGGAAAGTGGGGGGTGTGCAATGTGGCAGAAGCTTTGGGCTGGTTCCTCCTACCTACCTGAGCTGCTCCCATGCCAGGCTTCAGAGCCACCGCTTTCCTGCACCTGGAAGGGCCTGAGAAGTTCGGTTCAGCTGGACAGGGAACTGTTGTCCACCCGGTGGTCCAGTGTGAGCGCTCTGCACTGCGCCTTATGCTTTGCTCCAGCTTTGGAGCCACCCAGCTTGTCTCAGGCTTGACCCAAAGCCTGGCACTGGCTCTGGGTGTATCTGGGGCCATCACTGGCGTGGCTGTGATGGGGCTGGCACTCGGCAGGGCCCTGCTGGAAAGCGGCTGTGTGTTGTGCTAATGAGGGGCAAGTTAACGTTTATGTCTTTTAATTACTCCTGGGATGCTCCATCTGAGGGGATCAGCCTTGAAAGGACACTTTTAAGACACTTCGGTTTCACAAGGAGGAATAAAGCAAATACTTGGAGGTGGAAGAGGTGATGGCTCAGTCAGACAGCCAAGGATTTGGGTGCTTCCAGGGTTTTTTACTAGTTTTCTAACCTGGAGTTCCAGCAATTGGCTTTTGTCCAAGTAAATCTGAAAGACTTCATTTTAAAATTAATACTTATAGGATGGCTTTAATCTAGGGAAAATGAAGTCATTTTCTCTCTTGCTGGTTTAGTGCTCTCAGGCAAACAAACAGCTCAACAGCTAACTGAGACCATTATAGAAGTTACTAGTGACAAAATACAAATACATAAGCATGCAGCCCTTTATTTTTGTAAAGATCTTTGCTTATCATAGTTCTGTATATTACATTATGGTGTTATACAAATAAATTTATTTACAAAACCAGGAGCTATGCAAGCTTCTCGCTTTGTTTTTTTCCTATTTGATTGGTATCCATCTTTTTCAATCCTTCCCCATATATATTTTTAAGCATGCATAAAAATTAACTTTGGTGTGATAAAACTACTCTATGTGCCCAGCCACATACAGTATTTATTTATTTATAGATATTTATAGATATGTACAAAAGTTTGCCAGTATACAGAACAGTACTGAAGTGTACATTTTAAAATCTATGATGCAATACATTAATGGGCTACCAGGTCTCAGTAAAAGAAACTGGAAGGAAAAGGGTGGATTTAGCTAAGGAAGAAGAAAAGAGTAATCAGCAACTACCTCTATGTGTGAAACAATTTATTAGTAGTAGTAGTAGTAGTATTTTTTTCCTTGGCTGGCAAATTCTTAAATATATTCTGAATGGCAGTGCAATAGGTTGAGTTGCCTCATACACACTCAGACCAGTCTGGTTCTGTGTCTTGTGTAGAGGTTTACTGTCCAGCATACTCCTTTCAAATGTACATTACAATAGTATCAAAATGTTTTGGCAAAAAGATCTCGAAAGGAACCATGACATCTGTTGACAAAAATAGAAATCTGTAACAAAGCTAAATAACACCAAAATAAAAGAAAAATAGTTTCAGTTTTACAGTTGTGTATAATCACACTTTAGTATATCTCTGTTCGCTTCTAGTCCCCATAATGAAAAATAGCTTTATACAAAACAACTTACTATATTTTTTCACCCATACATTTCCCCATGCTCGGTACACCGCCGTGCACACGCAGTCAAGCTCACTCACACACCTTCACACGTTACTGTAAGAGGTGCTGCCTACAGGAAGGAAACGCTCTTTTATCATTACAACGGTAACGGAGTTTTCCGAAAAGCTCCACTCTAACCTAGTGTGGTAACTCAGTGTTTAGCATGTGATTAGTATTAAGCCTCCAGCAATACAGCAAAATGGTTACATTCCCTGGTTAATAATATTGGCTGCGGATTCTTTGAACAAAAAGCCTTGGTGAGCTCGCAGGCGGGCTGTGCTCAGCCTTTAGGATGGCTCCTTGGCCGTGGATGGGGCGGACTTGCCGGCATTTCCATTCTGTGCCTTGTAGCTGGTGAAGCTAGGGGTGTGGATTGTCCTGATGCTCTTCATACCTTGGTTGAGGGAAGTGAGAGAGGTAGAGGAGGGGGGGGAGGTAGAGGAGGAAGGAGGGGGAGCCCGGCCGTTCTGAGTCTGTAGTGAGAACGAGGGATGGTGACCTTTCCCTGGGTAAGTGGGGCTCTGGAACTTGGAGGAGCCGTTAGAGACGGAGGGGATGAGGGAGGTAGAGTAGGTTATGCGACCTGTCTGAGGACCGAGAAGGTTAGAGGAAGGAATGGAGGGTTTAGTGGGTGGGTTAAGAGGGTTCGAGCTGTCACCGCTAGAAGCAGGTGCTGAGCTGCTTTTCCCAGAAGTGGGAGAAAAGGCTGGGATCTTAGAAGCAGGTAGGGTAGGGGAAGTAGCCTTATAGTCCCCACCAGCTTTCTTAGCACTTCCATTAGCCTGCAAATAAAGACGGCAGGAGACAGTTTGTCAGAAAGCCAGTAACATGATAAACCAACAGGACCTGGGAAAATAGCCCTACAGAGAGTAAGAATTAACAGTTCAAGGCCTTAGCTAAGTCTTGCTGCCATGGACTGGACCTGGTAGAAAACCCAAAGTGCCCAACGAGGAGTGCATAGAAAGAGATAAAGAGACAACAAAGCATTTGTGAGAAGGTGCAATCTATCAGTTACAGACCGGTCACTACATCGGGCCATGCTTCTGGGTTATTAACATGTGAAGAGACATGTCCGACCGGAGGGTTAATGTGCGTCTACTGCCACCTATTACACCAATGGGTTAGTGTCCAAGGCCTCCCGTAAAGACTTTCTGAACAGAAGCATTCCCAGCTCTCCTAAGGAACCGCCGCATTGACCAAAGGGGTAGTAAACAAGTAGTTGACATCTTAAAATTACAGGTGAATACCACAGTTTAAAACCAAACCAGAAACAAACCAAAAAAAGAGAAAACAAAAGAGCAGCAGGTGTTTTATTGCAGACATGCATGCACAAGCATGGTGAAAAGATCAGTAGATACTGTCATGCCCCCAGGATCCAGGACGTCCAGTTAGACCTCACTCGAAAGTCAGGCATCCGATATTTGGTATAATTTCAGTCAGTTACTGGAGGTTTTAAATAAACAAACAACACCAAATGTCCATCCAAACACGGGTTTAGGGTAAAACTACCTGTCTGTATTGGCGTGGGTCCTGCAGCTTGTGCTGTTTGCCTGCTTTCTCCATGCTTCCTTGCCTACTCTTTGAAGCCATAGGGACCGGCATCCGGCTTGTCTGGGAGGCAGCGCTGGAGCCCTGTGGAAACGAGTGGAGGGGCAGAGAGGGAAGACAAAGAAGGAGCGATCAGAACCTGTGTGCTTGAGGAGGAGACTGCACACCATGCGCCAAAAACAAAGCCACAGTACTACATGCAGGGAAAGTTCAGGAGCTTCACACCGCAGGTGTTAATTCCCAGAATCAAATGGAGAAAACTGCTCAGCTACTGATCAGCCTTGATTCCGTGTCAGTGATGCTTGTCATTTCACACAGCGGATTATTTGGCCCAGCTCCCCGGCATTTGCCCATCACCAATCAGCAGCAAAGATTAAAACCAACAAAATAAAACCAAACAACCAAACCAATGGTCTATTAGCTGTTAGACACCTCGTGGGGAGCCCAAACAAGCCACCTGAAAGGAAGCAAACAAATCACAAGACCCTCGTGTTTAATGGTGATTATTGCAGATTTTAGAAAGCAGCTGGAGGTTTGATTTCTCGGACTAAGGTACCTTACGTGCAGTGGCTGGGATTGACGGAGGGGGCTCTACGCCAGCAAGGCTCTCATCCAGCACTACAAGCTCTCGGGGTGGGGTCTCTGGTACTATCTGGGCAGAGAAGGGGACAGTGCTTCCCTCTGAGCTGAATGTGCTTTCAGGGATAGATTTGGGACTCATTTCACTGATGGTGTTTTCCAGCTGCTTTATGGTCTGCTCAAGGCTGTCTAGTGTTCGGTATGTACTCTGGCGAATTTCATCGGTCCTAGACAAGGACACCGCAGCTCCCGGGGGTCCCTCGTGCTTCCCGGAAGGACTTTTGTCACCGTCCTCGCTCTGAGACCTGGTGATTTCAAATCTCTTGGCTTCCTTGTGCTGCTTCAGGGTCCCATCTTCCTCCTCCTCTTCATAGACCACAACCTGCAAGGTCTTCTTGCCAGTCTTGGTTCCTGTCCGTATCGCCTGCGTTAGAGCAGCAAGCTGCTTTTTAGGGAATTTGAACTTAAACTTTTTCTTGGAATCCTGCCTGCTTCCAAACTGGTCAGCAGAGTCCGAGCTGGCTTCGGGGCTTAGCCCATAGATCTGACGGTATTTGTTGAAATCTGTCTTTGTGCTTTCGTCCTCTGCAGGAGGTTTGGTTTCCATGGAGTCAGAGGAAGACTGAAGGTTAAACACGTACTGCTCATTGAGACCAGGAGCCGCTGAGTACTCTGTGATGGCTTTTCTGTCATTAACTAGTGGCGGTTCTTCCTTCTGGTTTTCAGAGATTTCATGTGCTCCATTTTCTTCCTCCTCCTCTTCCTCTTCTATCTTTTCATCCGTCATCATTTTCTCCAGTTCCTCATCGCACTCCTCAAAGATTGTAGAAAGCCTTTTGTACGCTGACCTAATATCCATGGGTTCATCAAAAATGATGATGACGGGTTTTTTGTCCAGACACACCACTGGCTCTTCACTGTCTGTGCTTTCTGGGGTACCCTTCTCCGACACCACGTCCTTCCTTGCGTCAATGTTCACTGTCTGCACATCTCCCCCTTTCCGGCTCACTATGTCGTGAACTTCCCCGCTTGACAGGACCTGGACGGCTGTTTTGGTAATCATGAAGGCGATGTTTTCTGTGGGTGGGCTGTCTTCACATGGAGAGCTGGCCGGAGGAGAGTCTGCCTCTTCAGTGCTGCTCACACTGTTACTCCTGCACGCTCTGGGTCTTAGCACAACCTGATTGTAGTTGACTGCAGAAGCTTCTTGCTCCTGCGAGGAAGGTTGAGGCCCCGGAGCCTCCTGCGTGTGCCTCATGAGAGGGGCAACGTTGCTGATGGGGATATACTTGCCCATGCTCTGCAAGGCTTCACCCTGCGGCACGTCCTGGTGAGCATCTTGTGAGAGTCTGTAGTTTGGCTTTTGTTTTCCAGTTTCAACAGCTGGGAAATGGGAGCCTATAATATCTTGAGCCCCTCTTCGTTTGTCATCCTCTGGCAAACTGGCGCCAGACAGGCTTGTTTTCATATCCTGAAGGTTTTTCATAGAATAGTCTCTACTGTCTACAAACAAACCCTTGCTAAATGTAGGACTGTCATTCATTGAAAAGCCAATTTTACTGTCATCTGTGCTGGATGAATCAGAACCCAATTCTTCTTCAGTTTTCCCTTCCCTCTTCTCTTTAGGATGGTCACTATCTGTGGGAGATCCTGTTGTAGCCCCATACACCTAAGGGGGAAAGTCGGATTACTCGGTTATTCAGGGCTGTCACCTTTACAGGACTTTTTTCTTTTCCCCCAAAATTAATCACCACATTCTCAGGGGAAGCGCAGACCTCGTGAACTCACCACTCTGTGTACTGCTGCAGAGGCAGGGCTGAAGTTGTCATCCGATTCCTGCCTGTCTTTGGGGCAAAATTCCAGATTCGGGCAGAACAGCTTGTGAAGTTACTGCTCTGTGCTATGCGTGTGGCCAGCACGGGTTGTTACCTAGGGCTTCCGTTTTAAACAAGACCTCCAGAATACGCAAAAGCACACTCATTACCTTATTATTTCCAGCACAGAGCTCCCTTGACCTGTTCACTTCCCAGCTAAAAACCCCCATATCCCTACTCTGTGAAAGATCGAAGTTGGAAAGATTCACAGCATCTGATCAAGATCTGCTGGGACACATCAAAGGGAGGCTGATGTGGAAGGGCTGACAGCAGGGCTCTGCAGCTGGCTAGCTCAGCAGAGAGCCAAATGCAAGAGTCTGGCTGGCCTTGAAAGGAAGTTGTGTACTGGCACAAGCTGATTGTCAAATTCAACACTTTGCTGCTTCTAACGTTGCTCACACCTGAGCAGCAGTGTTCCATCACAGTTAATAGCATCACAGTCTGTGAGTTTACAAATCCTTGCTGCAGCTTTAAAGTACTCCTTCAAAATTACTAGCGGCACCCTCCAGCACCCGTGGAAGTGCAGAATGAAACACTGAGCTATGTTCATCTATAGAAGCAACTCCAAACATCACACAGAGCAGTCATCCACTAGCTCAAAAGTAGTATATTCCCAAAACAGTGACGTCCCCTGGAGATGATGTTTCATAATACCAGGCTTTTCTTTGGGGCTTGGTTTGTCAAGTCATCATCAGGATGAGGGAATGACCTGAAGAGACACCATGCCTATGTATGTATAAGCAAGAGGGGAAACCACAGTTAAAAGATAGCTCACCAAGAAGGAAATGAATCCAGCCTGGAGTGCCCGAAGGCATAAGCCGAAAGTATTACTGCTGACTTTGCTTGAGACTAGAGGCTGACTTCCAACACACAGATTATACTTATATGAGCATTGAGACATGCAGAAGATCAGCCAGGAGGGTCGCTCTCCCAGCTGAGATGAATGAGTGACGGTACAGAAATCCACAGGTTGGCTGGTGCATGCACGCCCCACGCGTACAAAGGTTTAAAAAGCAGAGTTTCTACACCTCGTGTGGTATTTTCTTATGCTGTCTGAGGATTTTACACAGGAAAACTTTACACACAATCAAAATGCAGGAGTGAGAAAGTCAGCAATAGGCCAGAGTCACGCTCCATCCCTACAAAGGCTTACACTAGCAGTAACACGGCTCCAGATACCTTGACATCCCTCGTAGTTCTAAATGAGGAGGAGCCATCACACAAACCAGCCACAAGCAGCGAGGCAGCAGTGGGCAGGCAGACGCTGTCTGCACTTCATGCTGAGAGGTGGGACCAGAGCAAAACACCCGGGCTTGTGATCACCTCAGGCCCAGGCTTGCAAAGCGGTAAACAAACAGCTCCCAGTCCTGTTACATGTCCAAGCTCCCAGAATTAGGCCAGGACATTTAATGACACTTGCTGCCTGTGGATATGCTCACTCAGTGACTGAGTTCCCATTGCTCTGTATCTTTTTTAGCCAGTTTTTTATCCAAGCACCAGTGCATCATCACGTAGGACCACTGTACAACACGATTATTATGATTATTATATGATGATTATTTTAGCAACTGCTGCCATTCTACTAAAAAAATAAAAACAACAAGATCCACTCCATATTTAAAGGCAACAAACACTCTGTCATGTCGGGTGACAAAACCAGATCCCATTAACCTTAGTTTCCTGTACTCCATGTTATTCACATAAATACCAGTTTATGGCAATTACTTGGCAGCACCTTTCACAGACATTTGTGCTGCAGGACGTGCAGTGTTCTGAGCGGTGACCCAGGTTCTCGTGAAACAGTATGATCTTCTCATTCTGACACCAGTGGTAGTGAGGATGAACAGAGATAGATACATTCACGCTTTCTTTCCCTCCATAACGCTGTTTGTTAAACACTCCACAACAAAGCAATTTTTTCCCTTTTACTCATACCCTTGAACTTGCACCCTCTACCAGCCGGGTGTTTACAGCTTTAGACCAAAACTGCTGCTTGGGCAGCTCCAAGCCAAGACCCTGTGTGCAATGCCCTGACCTGGCAGCAGCACCTTCTGGCAGAGATACGGATTTGGATGCTAAAAATATATCAGACACCACCATCTAGGTGTCACCTTGTGCTTTACAACTGCAGTGCCCTGCGCAGATGCAGCTCACTGTGGTTAGGGCAGCTGGGGTTTTCTCTGCCTTGGGGACCTGGCAAAGCCATTTTCTTTCTCCCTGCCTCACCTTCTCTTAAATGAAATTGAAGTGCTATGTCTCCTAAAAAACTCTTGGGAAGCTACTCATGATGCTACATCAGAGAAGGTATTGCTGCTATTTCCCATCTGCAAGCACACACACAATACCTAAAAAATTAAAATGCTGTGCCTACACATTGCCTAAACCCAGCAATGATTCAATTAATTCATTATCTTGAACTTAAAAAAAAGAAGCCTGCAAAGGCAGAAACATCTGTCCTTTTCTTCATCCTGCACGTTGATTGCCCACTAAGACCAATCAATCAACCCAATTGGCAACTCCAGTCCAGACACAGCTGTGAAGTTCACCCCAACTTGGCTCTAGCCCCAGACATGTGGCAACTCTTTTAAATCCCATGACTGAGGAGTGAATATTAGGCATTAACCTTCAGAGGGAGGGCAAATTCAGCCCATTCACCTTGACTCTATCTTCCAATACACTGAATGCGATTTCTCATTATCTAGTAACTATTTAAGGGACCAACAAACAAAATGAAGCAGAAATTCTCTAAAGTGGCTCTTGAGACTGAGAGGCACCAGTAATTCTCCTCAAGACAAGAACATGCCTTAGGAGAGATGCTTCATCATCCATTGCCAAAACAGCACTGGAAGGATGTTCTAAGGAGTATGAGCATCTCTTTGGCAGAAACTTATGGATCCTCTTTTGATTGTGATTTCACAGCATCATATAACTTCATGCAACCATTGTACAATTGCTGACGAGACACATAATGCAGACTAATATAATGTTCTGTATGGGCATTGCTGAGCCATACTGAGATAAAAGGAAGAAAACCACTGGGCAGTGGTGGGTGGGGTTAGAAAGAACAGGACACAAGATATAAGATTAGTTTTGAAGAAAAGAAGGTTATGCCAAGACCGGGTGGCATGTTTACAAATGCCACGTGTTACCTTCTTTTCCTTGTGATGCATTAAAGTCCCAGGCCTTATGTCTTTAACATGTGTATCATTTCTGGACTGTTCAGCATGACTGTTTGAGTTTACATCCATAAAAGAGCACTTCTGGAAAGCCTAGGAAATAAATACTGCAGGTTATCAGGAGACCAAGAGCTTTTACACAGAAATCTCTGGAGATGACTAGCTATAAAGAGAGCATTTGTTTTTAACATTCACAGTTCAATAATACTATCTACAAGCTCATGAAATAATAGAGATTTTAGAGTATCAGACTAAGAGAAACAGGGCATCCCTGCCAATCTGCCAAGGTTGCACTTTAACTCATCACACTGACCTCAATGCTCCCTGCAGGGAGATGAGCTTGATTTCAACTTTTACAGATTAGGAGATGAAGGCATACAGATGTGATACAAACTTATCCAAACCCTGGACTTGTGACAATACCTACTGCCTAGTAGCTGATAATCATGGAAGAGCTACATAACTCCACTTATCCTCACACAAACTCTTATTGAAGACTTTGACCTGGACATGCGTCTTTGCCACAGTCTTCAGTAAAATGCCAGATGCTGACAGTCCCAGCATATGGGCTTCTGGACCATGGTACCCCAGAGCATCCCTTCATCTTGCTATCCACTTTCCATTTCTTTTGGGTTTCTCTATCCAACGGGCTCCCACATCCAGAGAACTATCAGTGCCACCAGTGTGTAGTGATGGCTGCAAGTGTGCATCACTGGCATTTCTGCAGGCCTGTACTGGCATGGTCTGCCTTTGGTGAGATGTACAGGCAGGACATCTCTGCCAGCCAGAGGAATGAGGGAGGAGTGCTTACAGGAGTCAAACACACTGTGACATGCAAGATGATGATATTCTTATACCATGTATTAGGGAAATTATTTAATTCCTGACAACTCTCATTAAATTAATAGCCCTGATTACAGATTAGAATCAGGCCTGTTCTTTAAATATTATACTCATACATATTGCATATTAATGCAAAACCAGAAAAGCAACAATCATGAAAAAAATCCTGTGCAAAAATCAGGGTGTAGCTCCTTCTGATTTTCCATTACATCCTATTTGTATATGCTTACAGACCAGAGTACCTAAGATGACAGGGAGCTATTAGAAAAAGTACTCTCGCTCCTCGTAATACAGGATCATAGAATCATGGACTGATTTGGGTTGGAAAGTACCTTAAGATCATCTGGTTCCAACCCCCCTGCCATAGGCAGGGACACCTCACCATAGACCATGTCTCTCAAGGCTCTGTCCAACCTGGCCTTGAACGCTGCCAGGGATGGAACATTTATCACTCCTTTGGGCAACCTGCTCCAGTACCTCACCACCCTCACAGTAAGGTACAGACTTTCTGCAGCTTAGCCATGTGTGTGATCAGTGATGTGTTTCTGAGTTAGACATGCCAAAGGCGTCCTCAAAGTCCTTCAGACTTTGAGTGATGAAGAATACACTATTTCCCTTGGTAATTTGTTTATTTATCACCTTTGCTTCGCAATATCTATAACAGTGTCCAAATACAGTTCACACTACAGCAGCTCATTACTGATTATCATTATTAGTATGTCCCTTTTCTGCTAGATTAAAAAGGTACTTCCCATGAAGATACCTCCACATTTTAGTCAAATGTCTTCTGAACTTTCACATTCTTAATAGCTTTTTCAAATGGGAGATGCATGAGTACTTAGTCATGAATGCAGCAGCCCAGTGCTGATCTCACTGATCCTGTACTCAGAGATAAAAACACTCCCTGTTCTTACATCTAACCCAAACCAGACACTAACTTGTTACTGCAACTCCTATTTCTTTCCAAGACATGCAGCTGTGGTCTGGCCTTTATTTTGTTGTTCTTCATGTGGACTTTGTATTTCAGTAAATGTATTATTATCATTATGTGATTGCTATCATCTCCCTGCTCTCATACTTTACTAGTTTGAATTAAGCTGATATAAACAGTAAGGATTTGAAACTTATTTCCAGGCTGTTGATGAAAATACAGTGACATTGGGCTGTAGCTGATTCCTATGGGACCTGATTAAATACCTGCACCAAGGGCAGCATTTTCAGAGTCAGACAGCTCTCAATTGTCCTATGATAGGTTTTGGGTTATTTATCCTCTGTGATGCCAGATTTTTATCAGAATGTTGTATGATGTTTGATTAAATGAATGACTTACAAAAAATGTTTGTAGGGAATACAATTCACTTTAAGCAGTCAAACCTGTTGCCTGATCAAAGAGCGTTGTTTGCTTTGACAGATCTGTGTTTGATTACATTGTGTTTGCGAGCATAACTATTTACATCTGGCCTTTAGTTCTTCATTGATCAAATCCCATACCTGATTTTCCATTATCCTGCCTGTGACTGGTATCAGACTCATGAGCCTCTTGCTCCTGGATCAAGTAGTTTGCCCTTTCTAAAAGATGGTACTCCATCAACCTTCTAAAGTATACCTGGTATTTTGGTATTGGTTTAAAAAGAACATTGCTTGTCTCCAAAAGTAGCATAGCTCATTCACTATTGAGCTACCTTAGCTCTGCTCAGCCCCTCCTTTCCAGACCTTGAGCTCCACTTCACTGTCACCAGCTGCAAGGCAGCCAGGTTGCTTTCTGAGAGACAGGAGAGGATGTGACAGCTTCACTGTCCCCAGCTCTCCTGTTGCTCTAGCTATTAACATACAAATAGGGGGATAAGGGTCAAGTGCTGCTCTTGCTCCCTGCAAACCAGCTACCTGAAGGACTGATGGTTGAGAGCTGAGCAAAGGGGCACCCACCACATATAACAGTTACTAGCGCTTAACATCCATTTCTCCCGTGCTGCACAAGCTCCCTAGGCAGCATCAAGCTCTCCTTTTGGCAGGTGGACAGCAGGAATCATCTCCTATCATGATAATGCTTTGAAACACCCCAGCATCAGAAATTATAGCCAGTTAAGCTGATCCACATCTCCTTTCCTCATATAGGCAAGGAAGAGGGAAGGGGGTGCCCCTGGGAGGCTGGAGCTGTCTAACTGGTAGGTAAAATAGTTGGCTTTTACTGCAGCATCACCATCATTGAACTAAATCAGCCTATGTGCTATCAAGAGAAGGACCAGCAAGAAAACACTACTTTTATGCCACTGGCAGAATAATGTACCAGTCACACAACAGCAAACAGCAAATGATTCAATGTTCAAACACTTTGGGAAGCATTGGACCATAGTACAGAACAAGTGAGCACAGCCCTCCAGGAGAAGACCCTGTATTCTCTGTTCCCACCAATGTTAACACAAATGACAAGCTCGCAACACCTGGCATGAAGCAAGAAATGCTAGGCCAGGGGCAGCCACACCAGATACATGCCAATATTTTAATGTCCCACCTATGTGTGTAAGATTCTGCAGTGGCAACCACTGCATTCTTGACCACTCTCTCAGCTCCAGACCCCTTGAACAAAATTTGGGGGGAGCTTACAGAATGTGCACCTCCCACTGCAATAAAGTGACATCAAGCTGAAACTGGCAGACCAAGTTCTGAGCTAGAAATTTTGCCAAGGCCTTGAAGTGATATTAGGTACAAATGATTTCATGTCTTCCTGCCTCCATGGCAGGAGCATTCGAAATAGATGATCCTTAATGTTCTTTCCAACCCAAACCATTCCATGATTCTCTGTGCAGCCGAGAAGGCATACCTGTAATTCTGCCATTATTTTATCTCCTTCTTCTTCCTCTTCATCTTTTGCAGCTGACGCTACAGCATGCCCTGTGCTCCGAGACAATGCCTGATCCTCTTTGGGAGCTTTGGGTTGTGCTATTTGCCCAGTGTCTTCACTGCATTCCTACAAGGGGATGAGAAAGCACAGACAGACAACAGACTTGAGCCCTCCTGATGCAAGCAAATGCATGGAAATTCAACACTACTGCAATTCACCCATTGCAAGGTCCCTCTTCCTTTTAAAAAAGACTGCTACTTCATCAGTTCAAAAGCAACCAGTATTGCTGATGGGATAGGACTGTTCACAGATTAAAAGGCTTCCTAACCTGGACTTCCCTCCACTTCATTCAGAGAACAGAATGGATGGGGAAAGGAAGCCCATATAAAGTAATTCGCATAATTTCTGTTAAAACGCTGACAAATCTGAGCTGATTTTCCCCATCTGTATAAGGCATGCTTTTTATGGTTTTAATCTTCTTACCACTCCAAATGAAAGCAGCCTGTGGCTTCTTCTACAGCTTCTACGCTGCTAGGAGATAAGAGCAGCAAGGCTCCTGTAAACAGAACTGACCAAACTTTACTTGTTCATTTGGCCTAAGAGCAGTTTTTCCTGGTAAGCAGTTTCAGTATCTCTCCAGGATGTAAGCTCTGTCTCAACTTATTTTGTGGTTTGCAGACACAGCCCAAGCCTGGGAATGTGTCTCTCTGCCAGCCACTCATCAACAGTCTGATTGCCTAGAGTCTGAATCACCCAACCTTGCCAGCAGCAGCTTCTTTTCTGGGTGCATAGATGACATCTCCTGATCTCGTTGTGGTTAGTCCTGACCCTGGCAGGTAACTGCGCCGTGGAGGTGGAGGAGGTGGAGACTTGGTCAGCCTGTCATTATCCTGTTCTCCATCGGGAACTTACTTCTGCAAGTAAACACAGCAGCACAAAGTGAGCATAAGTGAAGGAAGAGGGGAAAGTATTCGCATCCCTGCCTCAACTGGAAAGGAGAAGAATGTCTTAAAGGGTCCAGATTCTGAATATATACTGAGTAGAAACACATTTTGGCTTCAAGCGGACCTGCCTCAAGTGAAAGTGAACAGTCCTGCACTCGCACAAAGGAACTGGGTCACTTCACCCAGAAAACCTCAGCAAAACTGTCTTCCATACCGCTGTGGCTCTGTTTCAGCCCTCAGTGTGCATAGCTGAGCACACATTTGTAAATCAGTCCCTTGCAAAGGAAGTATGTAAAATACAGGTCCAGCTGGGTACTTGGTTACGAATAGTGCTCCACAGTCTCCTTTGAAAGCATGGCAACAAACCTAGACACCAAGTGTGGAGGCTGTTCATTGTTGTCAGCAGTTCTGAAGCACCCAGCACACACTTCTGCTCTGCCTGGGAGGTGCTGCCAGCAAATTGCTAAGAGAGGAGCTAAAGAGTTTTGTTCATCCTATAGTTGAACAAAACTAGCTAAGTTCAGACAAAGGCTGAAAGGGAAAATGCGAACACTGCTCTAGAGATGCCACCTCTGAAGTTCATAGTCCTCTTGCCCCTGAGCAGGGCAGGGGAACACCAGGGAGCACTTTCTCCTCTCCTAAGGCAGCATTTATTTTCACTTTACTTACTACTAACTATTCCAGGAATGCACAGTTTTGCCTTTGAATTATCATATAAGAGGTCTACATATATTTTGCTAGCCCGTGAAGATTCAAATACCAAATACAACAGCTGAGGAGAGCCAACCCTTTCTTTCTGAGGAGAGTCTTCCGAGGGAAGACCAGTACCTCAAACTGTCACCTCCCTGCACACACACAGTGCTTCCCATCCAGCCGCCACTTCCTCTTCCCAATGTCACTGAATGGCATTTTTACCAGAAGCAGCATTACCCTGCTTGTGGCCTGTCCATTGGTATTTCTGGTCACAGGCCAAGCATCACACATGGTGACAGCCACCATTTTCACACTGCTGTTTACAATGTCTGTTTTCAAGAGCGAGAGAACGACCTTTCTGCAGCTACTCAGTGTTATATAAACAGCTGGAATGAATATAATCCAGAGCGATAAAACCTCCGGTTTTTGTGATTACCCAGCTGTTCAGGGCTAAGTGTTCCCTCTAGGCAAGTTATTGCATAACTATCCACTCCTGGGCCTGTGTCAGGTTTCTCCAATAGGCTGGCTGTTCCCTGGAGTTGGATGGAGCCCGTGTCTGACCCCGCTTCATCTTTGCTCCCTTCTTAGCTCTAATGTTCTTTGAAGCTGCTTAAGCTTAAAGAAATGCTCTGTTGTATTATCTCCTTCTCTGGTTATCTGGCACTCACTTGCAGGACTGCAAGATGAGTGAAATTCCAGGTGCACTTTACATCAGACCACTTCGGTCAATACACACCACTCCATTTTTTGTAGCATCAGATACATTTCTGCCAGCCCAAGGCAATACCTGCTGCTGTAAAATCAGACTAATTCTCTAAGATGGTGTTTAGCAGACAATGATGTAGGGCCTGTGCGAGTCACTACTGATTTGAATGGGCTTAACTCATTTTCTCACACTTACTAGGTGCAAGTCTGTATGAGAGACATGGAGGCCACAAAGAGAGAATGATTCCTGCCATCTCTTTAACATCTGTGAGGCATTCATCCATCTCCATCTTCAAAAGGGGAAACAAAGGGAGAAACAGGGGCAAGAGAAATTTTCAGTGAGTGTGGCAGGAACACAGGGTATCAAAGTCCTAATCCCCCTCACATCCCCTAGCTGGAGGTATTAAGGAGAAGGTTGTGATGGGGTTTGCTCACAGTCAACGCAATGACATTGGACAAAACTTCAAAGCTACATTCCTGTTTTCTTTACAAAAGAATTAGATTTCCCCAAATCTAAATGGGAAGGAAACAAAAAACCAAAAAACTTTGGAGAAAAAAACTTTAGGAAAAATACCTTATTCTAATGCATTTTTCTTATGGTTGGGTTCTTGTAGCATATATAAAGAGTGAGGAGTAAATGGACATGTACAACTTACTGAGTCCAAGACTACCCAAGAACAAAAAAGTTACTTCATGGAACCTTCTTTGGTGCCAAAGGGCCCAGCACTTCTACGAACAAAATAGGAGTTGTTCATTGCCAGCTGTTCCGCTGAACCGGAACATTCTTCAACACTGAGCTGAAGCGTTCTTCAACAGGCACAGACAGACTGGAATTAACTTCTCCCACCATACAAATTCCTACTTGCACCAAAAGAATCTATCACATCTTAAAAAGCTTCTCAAAATAATAACGCCTGCCTTGAGGCAGCCTTTGTAGTCAGAGAAGCAAACTGTCTTCAATGGAAGCTACTGATCACTCAGCACGTGCAGAATCAGAGCATTCTCACATATGAAGGCAGAAAGAGAGATGAAGGAGCCCAATTTCTCATGTGCATGCTAGAGTCCCCATATTTTTCATTGAATAACCCTGATAAAAAAGATGAGTTGAAGTAAAGACATTAAATAAGTATTTACAGAATCATCTGCAAAATTGCGCAAAGTGAGTAACTTTACATTGTTTTGTCCTCTGCAGGGGAAAAAAAATGAAGTTTCTTAATTGGGTTCTGTTTGGAGAATGGCTTGAGACAACATTCTGGCAACGTGATCTACCTGGGTTCTGCAGAGAAGGCAACGGAGGACTTACTTTGCTAATTTACGGCCAAAATGTCTCACGCACTGTATGAGTACATAGGTGGTCTCTCTTTCCTTATGTTGCACAGTCTTCTAGTCCACAGTACACTGATATTGCAATTTTTATCTTGAACCATTGAAGAGTTGGGTGGCATGGGAGAAATTTAGTCAGATATTAAAGAAAAGTTTTGCTGTTCCCTTATTTATGTTACTATTACAGTGTTCGTTATGCACAACAGAAGGCAAATGTCTCAATCTCATCAAATTTCTCCTTAAATCTGCTGGCTACACACTGTGCAACATTGTATTCTATAAGTGGATTAGTTAACTACACCAGTTAGCTACCAAACTTCTCTATTACTGTGCTCTGCACTTCTAAGATGTCACAGCTCGCTGCACCCATGTGGTGTGCATTTTCAGCCACTTTTCATGCCACACAGACATTATAGAAGACAACTGTGTTGACTGATAGACAGCAACCTGGCTGAACCCTGCCAGAACTCTCAAATTATTTTACGAGGGTCAACAGAGATTTATTTTTAATATATTTGTTGTGAAACATCCAAGGGACCACGATTTGCCAATGTTAAAGATGCGCCCGGACCAAAATGCTGGATCTGGAAAAAACCCTCTGAATCCTATATGAATTTCTGTGCACAAGCCGCAGGGCTTTGTTTTTCAGCTATAGTTACAACTTTGGCATGCCAATGCCTTGGCTGCAGCAGTGAAACTCTGGCCTCCGCAGCTCCAGAAGGACACAGAGGAGTCAGAGAAGAGCAACTGAAACCAGCCAAGGGAGGAAGCAGCTGGCATAGATGGAGGGACCACAAAGGCTGCAAGTTGGAAGCTTGGAGTCTGTGGGGCAGGCTGAGACCTCCAGGATATGATCAAGGTTATTCACTGCCTTCATGATTTTATAAAGGGAATGCAAAGCTGTTATTTGCCAAATTGCAGAGTATTAGAACTCTGGGGAGCTCAATGAAGCTGCCTTAAAACTAACTGATCAGTTTAAAATAGATGAAAGAAAGCTCCTACACAAGATGGGGAGCTTGCTGCCACAGCAGTGGGGATGCAAATGGTATAAGCAGGTATAGAGGAATAAAGGAATAAAAGGTCCATAATGGATATGAAAAGGAGGAGGTTGCGATATTCCCCTTAATACCAACTGGGAATGCTGGGGGAGTACATTCCAGACGGTGGCCTTCCTGGTTGCAATTGCCGACTTCTACTGTTGCTCTACCCACACAATGCAAGTGAGTCTTTTCTTTTTAAGGAGATTCTTACGTATCCAGAGATGGCTTTTTCTCAGCCTTTGCTTCCTCATGCTAAACAAAACTAGTTCTTTCTTTTTCGTTCCCCAGAGATGATGGTTTCTTAGAGCTCTGGTCATTATCATCACTGTCCTCTTGACTCCCTCCTCCCTCCTATTTGTTCGGTCTTCCTTGAAGTCCAGAACATCGAATCTGGGAATTTCTACAGAAGAGTTCACCACTTCTGAGCAGAAACACGCTGTCTTGTAGATATTCCTGTTCATCTCATTATGTTTGCTTTTCTTTTTCCTAGAGGGTCACAGCCTGACTCACATTCAACTTCAAACTCAGTGTATCTGTGAAGAGCCAGAATGCTTACTGTGAATGTTGCTCTCATTCATTCCTACATATCTATCCACTTCCTCAAGAGAACTCTGCTATGTAGCATCACAGGTCATTTTCAGACCTCTGAGGAACTAATTCAAAACATTGGTTCTATTTATAGTTTAAGACTATGAAGTTAACAAGGATCATTAAGGTCAAATAGTCTGGTTTTCCACTTAACGTGGGTTCAATGACTTCTATAAGCAGGTCTTGATTCATGCACACAGCTTGGTCCTGAGCAGCCCTTCAGAAAGAAACACAGTGTTGCTTAAAGATCTGAAGTGGCAGAGAATCCCACATGTTCAAAATTAAACTTTAGAGATTAGTTACTCTGAATGTTAAAATTTGACAGCTAACTTTTAATGTGGCTTTTTCTAGCTTCAGCGTTCAGTTGCTGGAACTTGGAACATTTACTGCAACGTTAAAAGGCCTCCTTACCCTCAGAAACCTCAGATGTGTCTTGATCTTCTTTTGATAACAAATCTGCCTATAAAAAGAGTTTTTTAGGTTTCTGATGGTAAGATCATCCGTGCTCAATCTTTTTGTGGTTCTTTCCAGAGCTCTCTGTAATGCTAAACTTTTAAGTGCATAACTGAACCCAGTATATTAGATACAGATATAGTATAGTATCTCTGTCAAAAGCAAAGTGTACTCTTAGTCTCCTGCTAATGAGGAGTCTTTATCTCCAGAGGACAAATTCTCTCTCAGTTGCAATATGAAGAAATACGTCTTCAGCTGGTTACCCACACCGGCATCTGCAAAATCACTGCAACCTGTCCATGGAACCTGCCTTATTCCTCAGAAGCATACTCACAGCTACAGTCAAGAACACAGAAATCTGTAATCTGAAACCATTCTAGAAAGTAGGAAAAATATAACATCTTTCTAGATATGCAATTCTTTAGCATCATTCATTCTAGCGAACCTTACCTGAGACATCTAGCTTTTCCAAAGCATCCCCTTTTGGCAGGGCTGCTGGCTGTGGAGGCATCTCCAGGTTAGGAATTGACTTCATTATATTGGCCTGGGCCTCTTCCAAGAGCTTTTCAAATTCCTTTCCATTATAGTGATCGAGGTTTTGTCTTTTCTCTTCCCATTTCTTTTCAGCTTTCTAGACAAAAAAAAATAGTAAAACATCCCTTTATTTCTCTGATTCCTCTTGTGATGACTTATTTTAAAAAGAAATTAAAAAATCCATATGGAAACATTCCAGGTAAATACAGATAGATTCTTACAGTTATAGTCAGCAACCAGACGAAATATATTAACATTAATTGTACACTGGATCTGACTTCCATTATACTAAATATGGCACATACACATGACTGACAGTGGCCACTGCTCACTAAAAGAACAAAGGCAAAATTTAAATCTGGGTCACTCTCTTACTATATCACACTGGTGATTAAAGTGCATGTCTGTAGTAAGACATGAGAGTTCATTTGTGGATTTTCTCAACGCCTCTCTGTGTGTGAAACCACCAGAACTTCACACTCTTTCATTTTAACCTCTCCATAATGAAGGATATGAAGATTTCAAGAATGAATGAAATCCACGGATGCATGCGTTGCCAGAAATAAGGTATTCTGAAAAAGATTTTTATTTTCTAATTTTTTTATAAAGGTTACTTAAAAAACACAGTTACTCATTTTGATTGCGTGTTATTACCCTGTTGCATTTAAGATCAGAGGATATCTTCGGAAGTGTACAGCGTAGTGAGGGGCACCCCCAGAAAGCATTTTAAAAATCCCACCTGCAGTCTCAAGAATGAGACTGGGAGCTCAGACCCAAAGAGAGGACAACTGTTTGAGTGGAATACACTGTACCTCAATTGACACAGCTCGGTTCCTGGTACTTGCACTATGAATTTCCTCAATGAAAAGACTTTGCATGGTGGTGCCATTGACAGAGACCTGTGGTGCTGGTGTGGTTGGTGTGGGCTGGGATCCTGTTGCAGGCTCTTGCAGGGGAGCTGGTGGGGCGGCTGAGGGGTGGCCAGCTGCTGGCACACCTTCACTGTGGCTGGCTGCAGTGGGTGAGCCCTGGGCATGGTTGACCAGTGCTGAGGAGTGCTGAGACTGATGGATGACAACAGGCGAGCTCTGCACATGATGGACCGTCATTGTCGAGAAGGGGATGACTTCTGACTTGACCGATGACACCTGAGACTCTGATGTGAGGTTTTGCTGTGAATGTCCCTGGGCATGCTTGAACTCCTCCTGGTTTTTCAGAGCGTCAGCTGCAGTGGTCTTTTCCATAGCAGAGTGTTGCACGGCTTGGGATGGATCCACACCCCGCAGCAGTCCTTCTGTAACATGTCTGCCCAGCCGAATTGAGCACAACAGCAGGACACGTGGTTAGCAGACAGACAAGTCATGAGCAATAATTAACAATAAACTTTTGCAAGGGAAAATCACCTGTATCAAAAATATCCAAATGGTGGTTTTTCTCCCTGATCCTCTCAGTTGTGTGACTTTATAGCTTTCTCTCAGTCAGACACTCAAGAGTTTTAAAGAGGCCACTCTAATTAGGATGTTTGTGCCTTCTGAAATGTTTACAGACCTTCATGGATGTACTAGCACGTTTTGACCAAACCATGAGTCACAGTGGGTTATTTTAGAGGGATAATGGAAATCAGGTGACTTAAAGTTTATATGCTGCATGTAGCTAACAACATGCTCCTGGACTATTAGCACAGAAAGTAGAACATGAGGTAGCAGTCTGCCAATTGTCAAAACAAAGCCTTCAAATGATACTTCATGAAGGTCTTGTCTGTCGAGAGTTTGCAGTAGGATGAGCTGAGGATGTAGTCAACTATTTCTGGCAGCTAGCTGTGAAATGACTGAGCTTCAAGTCGTAGCTAGCGAACAGATGCCATCAGTTTTTCCATTACTGAAACAGACTTTATGAGGCTTAATACATAATTTCACTGCAAAAAAAATTACTTTTGGTAAAGCTTTGGCATGCATAATTTATTGGGTTGTTTTCTTCTTTCCAAACAGGGCGAGAAAGGAAATAACTGCAGTAATTTTTAAGAAAATGAAGCTAACATGAAAGGATATAGATGTTTATCTACATGGAAAAATAAATGATGGCTCTTGTAAGACCTGTTACACAAACCATTTTATCCATCTGCCAGTACTGGCAAATCCATTTTACATACGCTCCAGGATATATGGAAACAATGACAATCCTACATTCCTTAGAATAATGCTTATGACTTACATTTTCTTGTAATTGAAGTAAACTTGCGACCACCACCACTGACAGTTTGGCCTGATCCACTGGTTTTGAGTACAAAATTAATCCAATGCCTATTGCTTCATATAAATCAGCAGTCATTTGTTGCTCATATATTCTGACAAACATAGCTAAACACTGGCTTTTAGTGGACTCAAATGTTATCTAACATTTCAACTTTGATGCATACCTTGTAAAGAACAGAATAAAGAATCTGCATGAATTCAAAAGTGTATTGAAAAATGTTTCTTTCTTTCAGAAGGTTTAGGATATCTTTATCCCTTTAGAATCTTTTCTTCTTTTATTTCTTACTGTTACATTTTTGGGATGCGTGTTTCAGTCTCAGGGAATATTTGTGTTAGCTTCGATTGCGGTGAAGACCTACAGTTCATTAGCTCACACATGGGACTGATGCCACCCTGCAGGCTTTCCCATGCAGGTACTTCCCAAATCTGGAAGTCTTGAGTTCAGAGGGAGCTAGTTATGACTGAAAATCATAAGACATTGATGACTGGGCCTCTTGGTCAGAACAGAACCACTCCACAGAGCACAGGAAAGACTAGTTTGATTTCCTTTGAGAGGGTTCTAGAAAGAGTCTATAAAATACTACAAGGAAATTGCCTGATAAGAGGGGGAGAACTGAAGCCCAGAAGCTGTTTTAGCACTGCTTGAGGAAATTCTTTATCTTTGAGGAAGGAAAAAACCAAACCAAAAATCTCACCTCCTGAGCACGGTGAGGATATCGGTCATGCTGCGCACACGTTTCAGCAAGCTGTCAAGCTTGTGTGGTTCTTCCTTTAGGAACCTCACGGCTTCTACCTCAATCCGGAGGATTGCACGCATTTTATTCTGCAATGTTGGGAACTCTCCTGCAAAGACAACACCTGTGAAGCTCAAGAGGAAGCAATAAAAGCCCTGAAGAGAAATGGATGATGGGGTATATGTCAAATACTGGAATGTCTTCCTCCCTCCAGGAGCCATAAACCAAGCTCCTTAATTCCCACTTTATATCTTTTTGGGAGTTAATGCTCCCAGATCAAATGCAAAAAACTGTTCACAGCCACTGTGGTTAAAAGAAAAGAACCAAAAGTAAAAAGGAGAAGTACACACCTTTCAGGGTGGCAACAGCTTCTCCCACTTGACGCAAAAGAAAGGCTCCATCTTCAACATCTTTCAGTGTAACTGCTTTGCTGGAAGCACTGGAGTCCTTCTTCAGGTCCTCAACAAATGCCTCCAGCTCACTGGCAAAACAAAAAAGGTGGACATAAAATGTAAGCAGGGCTTTCACATTACAGTCAAATATATGTAAATGAAAGGACTAAACTAATCCAGAAACCTCAACTACGGCATCTTTGAATCTCCCACCACAGGCTGAAAAAACAGCAGGGTACCACGAGAGGAAATGAGGATGCTGGACACTCACAGCATAGGAACAAGCTAACTGATAGGTTTCTCCGATAGGCTGAAGATGTGCAGTGCATATTGACCTTAAGGCAGCTGTGCTATAAAGGGCGGGGGGTGTGGTGAGACCCATCTAACAGCCAGACCTCTGCGGATACAAATCCTGGAAGGGTACAGACACACTCTACCACTACATCCTGGCATTTTCTCATTGCTGTTGACATGTAAAGAAATGTCCAACAGTGAAGTAAGAACCCCAAACCTGGCACTAATGGCCCCTTGATGCAACCTTGTTTATCTGCAGGGTCCTCTTAGACAGGATAAAGGGTCCCGTTACCAAAAATAGACAGACTGAAACAGCAAGTGTACATTGTGTGCAGTTCTCACTCATCATTAGGATTTAAGAATTAATCGCTTCAAATGTGTTTTTCCAAACAGTGCTGTCCCATCCATCCTTCCTCCAACTCCATTTGGTGCTTCCTCGTCACCTTTCACAATATTTTTTCCATGCTTCCATATTTATGTAAATTTTCACAATCCTTCAGACACTTAAACTTTATTTTTGTTTAGGGGAGCCACTTTTTTTCCATTTAGAGCTGGGACCACATTGCTTTAGCTGGATTTTCCACACAGAAGCTTAAAAATTGCTCAAAAAACCCTGAAATGCATTATGTGCAACTATACAAACATCCATGCAAATACCTCAAAAGGATCATAGAGTCATAGAATGGTTTGGGTTCGAAGGGACGTTCATTCAGTTCCAACCCCCTGCCATGGGCAAGGACACCTTCCACTAGATCAGGCTGCTCCAAGCCCCATCCAACCTGGCCTTGAACACTCTCAGGGACGGGGCAGCCACAGCTTCTCTGGGCAACCTGTGCCAGGGCCTCACCAGCCTCAGTGAAGGTTTTTTTCTAATATCTATCCTAAATCTCCTTCTTTCAGTTTAAAGCCATTTCCCCTTGTCCTGTCCCTACATGCCCTTGTAAAAAGTCCTCCTCCATGTTTCTTATCATCTCTTGAACATACATTCTAAGAGAAATTCACCTCTATTAAGATAGATACCAAATTTACTGACAGGAATATTCTGAGAAGTCTGATTAATTGCATGGTAGAAAGCAATGCAAAGCAAAGTCTGAATTGACAAACTGGCTGCTCATTTTAACCTATTTTGGGGCCTTGTTTCTTGCATCCACTTATGTAGCAGTTTTACTATTGCTGTAAGAGAACAAAACTATGGGCTGACTGCCTGAAAACGGGTAGGGGAAGATTGCCTCCTGCACCAACTGCAGGCCTTGAATTTCCTTGTATTTCCCTTGTACCAGCACTGCCATGAAGATCCAGCAGAAAATTACTTATTTTCAGCCAGGTCACTTCCTAGATCTATCTCACTGAACAGGTGACTTATGGGGGAAAAAGAGAGGAGTAGGTGGGCAGTAACAGGAGAAAAAGGAGAAAATCCCCTGCAGCACAACTTTAAATTAGGTCAATTTAAAGTGGAACCAGAGTCACACAGAGCAATAGCAATACACTCGTACTTCTGATATACAGAAAACCAAAACCAGTATTAGGATCCAAACATCAAGTGCACGCAGCAAAGAGTTCGTTTCAATCCAAAGACTAAGGACTTTAGAAATTATAACAAAAGTTTTGAATTAAGAATCATAAGTTTCTTCTGAACAGATCACAGAGAAGTGGAGGTAAATGATCCTGTTCCCATTTAAATCCAGTTCTAAGACTCTGCCTTGAGAAAGCTGAGGGAGTCAACATTTCCACTAGCACAAGCATACTTGCAGGAAACAATCCAATGGACCACACGATGGCAGCAAGAGAACGTTTCTCAAGGTATTTTCCTAGTGGAAGAAGTTGCGATAATGCAGATTGCTGTCTCTGTGCCTGCCTTTACAATAAAGGCACAGATACACCAGGCAACCAAAAAGATAAGGGCAGGAGCTTAAACTTGCTCATGGATGGAAGGAAGAAAAAGGAACACACACAGAATAATGCTATGATGGTTTAGTAGGTTTCTGATTGTTGGACATACAGGGATAAAGGGAAGACTTTCAGGTAGCTGACAAGGGCTTTCTTTCCCCTTTGTTATTTGCACAGAAACAGAAAGGTCATCATAAAGCCCCTTGAATTCCACACAGTGATGCTATCAAACAAGCCAACTGATCCTGAAATTACTCAGGGGATAACATATTACACTGCCTCCTGTGGTTAACTGCAAGGGAAAAGAAACTTCAGTCTTCAGAAGCTGAAGTCTCAAACAGATCCAGCAGTCTCCAGCATTTCTTTTCCATCACTGGGGAAGCAATTTGGCTTTATAGATTGGACTGAGCAAACTCAATTAACAAGAAACTCACATTTACGCAGTTTCAGAAGGCTAATACAAGATAAATGACTTTTCTGCATCTGTGTTATACCCAGCGGAGCCAAGGCAAACTCTTATGCTGAGATCTTTCTTCAGGCAAAAAAGCATCAGAGGATGTGTCTCAGACTGCAGTATCAGTAGAACAGGTTATAAAACAAACTGACAAAATTAATAGTAACAAATCACCCAGGCCAGATGGTATGTGCCCCGGAGTTCAATAGCAGCTTAAGGGTGAAGCAGTTGAACTATTAAGCATCTAAATTCCTGATTAAAATTGCTTTGGCACCAGAATAGTGGAAAGTGTCAGGGATGATGCAAACACATTTTTTAAAAGGGGATGGGACTATCCAGGGAACTGTACCCTGGTGAGACTGACACCTAGACTGGTGCAATTGATAGACACCAAAATAAAGAATAAATAGTAAAGAATTAGTGGACCAATGGATAAATATCTCGTGTTCGGGAGTAATGAATGTGATTTGTGTAAAGCAGAAGTAAGTCTCACAAATCCACAAGGAAACAACAAGAGCGTAGGGACAAGCTATAGCCCAAAAGGCTTCCAGCAAGGTACCTGAGCAAAAGATTTCAAGAAAATGAAGTTGCCATAGGACAAGATAAAAATTGTCTCATGAATAAAGTACTGGAAGTAAAGGGAAAGGATCAGTGAACAGCTTACTCAGTGAATGTAGTTTGCCGGTGAGTTCCACAGGGATTGGTGCTAAGGCTGGTGCTTTTCAACATATCATAAATTATTTAGAAAAAAGGATGAATAGTATAGTAGAAAGATCTCAAAAGAATATTACATTATTCAGGGGAATAAAAATGCAAGGTGACTGCAGAAGGCTGCAGATGGACCATCTGATACTAACTGACCAGGAAAAAGCCAAAGATTAAATTAACTCCTAATAAAGTAAAACAATGCTCATGACAAGAGGAGAAATAAAACGAAACCCAAACCCACCTGAAACCAACAAGCTCCCCAAACCCTAAGTTATTATACACAGTAATGAACTTTGAACTGATAAGCACCCTTTGTGAGTGAGATGTTGGATTTGTAATGGGAAGCTAATGTGGAACAGGACAGGGAGGCCATTGCATGAAGGCATGGTGTGTCCGTATCCAATATAGCTGTTGCAGGCTCTGCTCTCCCTATCCCCATCTCACAAATGTGCCCTAGAATTAGAAAGGGCATAGAGAAAGGCAACAGGATGACAAAATTTATAGAAAGGCTTCTACAAGAGGAGTAACTAAGCAGACTATGACTTCTTAGGCTGAAAAAGGCATGAGTGGCAGAAAAGAGAGTGGAAAAGGAGTGGAGGAGCTTCTATAACATCATGATCAGCATGGTGAGAGTGCATGATTCTCCTGTGCATGATTTAAGAGATTGGGGATTGATTGACAGGTGAAATATTCAAAAACAAACAAAAAAAGATTCTTTCTACCTGAGAAAAGGATTACTCTACAGAATTCATTGTGCCTAGATGCCATAGACAACAAAGTTTACATGCATTTTTACAAATGCATAAGAACATGAAAAGTAAACAATCCATGTAGAGGTTTTGCATATAAAGATGCCATCTCTGACTTGGAAAATCCCTGAGCTGCAAGTCATTAAAAGCAAGCAGATGCGCTCTGAGCCACGTTCTTATATCTTTTTCCAAGTATCTGCTACTAGTGGCTCGCTAACACTACCAACTGGGGTTTTGTTTTTACGGAGTTATTCTTTTACAGTTACTCTTCTAAAAAAGTCTGACACTTTTCCTAACAAAATATAAATTGTAACTTCATATGGATCATATCCAATTAGACAATACTGGCTATAATTTAAATTACTATGCTTATAAAACCCCCTCTATTACAATGCTTACAATAATCTACAATCTACAATACAGTAGTCATACCCGCCCCTCACAACATAAATACTTCATTAGTCAATGTGTCATACCATCATCTGTCCTTGGTCTGGTAGATTCTAAGGCTAGTATCTACAACACCAAAAGCATTATATGCCATCTCTAATGTTGAACTGAACAACTAGATAGAGAAAAACCCTACCCGGTTAATTCTGAGTGTTTATTTCAAGGTACAAGAATGCATAAACACCACGTGTAACTGTGTTACCCAGATTTCATTAGGTATCTCGGAACTGTAACCCTGCTACAGCTGTGATGCACGTGGGCATACTTCTGTAGAAACCAACGAATGGTGCTCCACAGCAAACTTGCTCTGAAATGCACACTGACACTTCTGCTGTTTACAACATGAAACCACCAGTATTCTTATTTCTTTATTTCCCAGCCACAATCTTCAGAATAGCAGAAAGGAGAACTTTTAAAGCTGAGATTTATCACTTCAGAGTAGTAAACACACTTTTGTAAGTACTGCAGAAATCCTTAGGCTGTCCTGTCCTGCATGAGGCCAATCTACTGATTCAGTTGCAGGATTTAGAAAAGGTCAAGAGGGCAACAGTTGAAATTCTAAGAAATGGCACATTTTTTGCCCTGTTGCTTCGCATTTGTTTGCATATCTGCACCAGGATTAGCTTAAATGAAAGTGCCTATATAGAATGTTGATCTTTTTCAGTGACATTCGATATTTAATTTTGTGGTGCATGCTCTTCGTTATTAACAGCCATCAGCTGCTGAACTGATATTGTCAGTTGTTGTCAGATGTGACGCTGGGCTCTGATCCCTCAAACACGCAAATGTATGACAAAGAAGTCTTGCTGGACATCACTGATGGATTTTTTTTTGTGATTTTATGGTTATTTCTAGCATGTCTCCAGAAGGGTTGAACTAACATTTACAGCCCATGAATGAACTAAGTAAGATGTCTTCCTGTAACATTAACAAATGAAGCTGCACAGAAGCAGCAGAAACTCTGTGAACAGAAAAAATTCCAAACACTGATAAAACAGAACCATACTGCAATCAAAGTCATATCCTAAATGAACAGCTGTAACAACTATTGCCATGTGCACTTGACCTCACTCAGTATCCATTTTATGAGGCAATGCTATAAACAGCCATCACACAAACTGTTCTTTCCAGAGAGAACAAACAATCTAGAAGCTAAGCAACAAGGTACACAGGAATAAGATGATGAACAGGAGGGTAATTACTTAAGACTATAACACAATGTTATTTAAGACTTCAAATCAGATGAGAGGATTATATACACTAGCATGGACTGTTACTGCACATTCAACTTCTCTTCATAGAAAACAGACTCCCTTAGTAACAGTCTACTTTGGTTTTACAGATGCATCATTTTTATTACAAATCTTATTAATCTGACAACACATTGATCATCAGGAAAGATTTACACTCCTTAGCTGTCAAGAACTGTACCCTTATGACTCTTCCATCATTGTTTCCAGTGAGAAACTGACTAGAAAGTTTCTCCCTATTATGGAGCAATTCCTCAGATGTGAACTACATTCAGTAATGAGAAATAATTAGCTATATAGCATCTTCCAAATGTGAGTGCTAGAACTAGTTAAATTGCTTATTGATTTCAGCTTCATCTTGCCTCTTGTGGACTCTGAACATGGACTAAAATAGACAACTGGATTCCATCAGCAGACCCAAGTTTCTTGGGAAAAGGTCTTACAAATGACATACACAGGAATAAAGAGCCTTTACAAAATAACAAATAAAAAGGAAAGTATTTTTATCTACAGTTAAGTGTATGGAAATCCCAGTAAGTAAATTTGAGATGGAGACTGGCGCTGCTAACTGCAATTAAACTTAAATCCTCTATTTATGAGCTTTCCCTACCTTTTCTTTGTAACAGCCAAAGTACTTATTATTGAAATCTGATTTTCCTACTTAAAGCGAAACTCGTTACCTTCCTTTGCATCCATTTGTTCACGAGGAAATTCCTCCCTCCTTCCCTAAAGCACAATATACATAAAGCTGAAGGTGAGAGCTAGAGCAGGGGGAGGCTTTCAGAAGACAGAGGTAGTCGTGGTTCTTATACCCCTGCTACAGGGGACTTTTGAGGAGGTTTCAACAGGTAGGACTTACCTAGTGGCTGTGCTAAGGAGGACTCTCAGGCAGGATCAGTGATTGTACAACATATACAAAGTTTTACAGTCAGCATGAGTGCAAGGAAACACATCTAAACCAGCATATGCAGGTGCAGTTTCACTGAAGACAGTGGTGAAAGTTACTACTTTATGGAAAAAAGAGCCAGGCAAAAGCAACAAATTGTAAGAGTTTTCTCAACCCACCATAACTTCTTTACTATCTTTTCTTCCTCGTTGAGGTATTTCTGCCTCTCTTGTTCCACCAGGTTGCGCTGTCGTTGCACAGGATCTTCCAGCCTCTTCACAGTTTCAATCATTTTGCCATTGATTTCCATCTCTGCTTTCTTCACCATTGCCCTCAGCATCTCCTGGTTCTGCAGCTGTTGCACAAAAGAAATCAACTTCAATTTTTCCTGTTTGACTGACATCCCTGGCAACAGAATACATTGCAGATGTGGAAATAGTTTGGGATAAACACAACCCTACTGTGGCAGAGTTTTTACCTTCTTATTTCCCTCTTAACTTTACTTATAAACATTATTCCGTGGGGCAGTGTTGGAGGTGAGAAAAACCTAAATCTGGTTAACTTCTAATGTATATGTCTAATTTGTAATGTATATATCTAACTTCAAGTTGCAAACTGATGACCAAAAGATGCTGGGATCAGTACACCACCTTAAGTGTGTAACTTCTGCAAGGTTTGTGGGCTCTTTAGTTTGCTCAGTCCAGCATGAATCAAGAATTAATCACAACTCACGAGAATGGCGGAAGCCTGACTTCCACTCTGTGTGTATTTCGTAAGCCTATGCATCGCACTGCCCATACGTGCCTAGTGGATAATCCCACACATTAATGTCAAGGCTGGAATGCACTGCTGTTCTCAGAATAGAATATCTCAGTCTCTCAAGTGGCAGAGGAAGGATTGTGCCATCCGGTGTAATTTGGTACAGACACACAGCTCATCTGCAACACATAAAACCTCCTGCACCCACCAAAAAAAAACCCTTTATAATATGGTAATTTTCCTGAGAACTGTAAAAGTCACACCTTCTTCCTTAACTTAGCCTTACATTAAGCACCTAAAGCATTGATTTTCTTACTGATATGAAGTTTGCAGAGCAAAACACAGCTAAGAAAGCAAAAACTAGACTGTGTGCTTTTGTGGGTAGCCCTAGAGAAGCTATGCCCCACACTCACACAAACCAAAGCGTGGTAAGTCTAGTCACAGCTTTAGGATATAGGCAACACAACTCTGTTAGCCCAGCAGCCATCTCACACTGTAAGTTTTTAAAAAACACCTGTGTCAACTGGGAGATGGAGTTCCAGTTTTAAAACTAGCAATTGAACTGCCAGCTGTCTTCCGAACATCCAGGCTTAACAGCCAAACCACATAGAACAAGCAAAGCAAAACCACTGCCTAACAGGAAGAACAGGAATCACAAAAATGTGTTGCCTGCAAGACAGTATAATGCAAAGTGACTTCTTTTTAAGTCAATTTAAGAGAATTCATGGGATTCAGAGAAAGAAAAAAAGAAAGAAAAAAAGCCTTTGCCGAGGTCATGCTTTCCAATCAGTGTGGGAATTGGAGGAACAAGCTTAACTCTCCCCTCCCAACCCTTCAGTCCTTGTGTCTCCCAACTCTTCAGTCCTTGATGCTCCCAACTCTTCAGTCCTTGTGCCTGACTCTGCCTTCACCAGTGACACAAGTGCAATGAGAGGGAGGGTGACACTTCACTGAAGTGTAGGAGTGGGGCTGAACTGTGACAAGCAGGAGGTGTTAGCTCAAAACTCTGCTGAAGATAAGTGTTAGCTGTTAGGGAAAAAAATTAAGCTGGAAAACATTTGAAACAGCACAGATCTATAAACATTGTCAGCTGCTTTATACCAGACTGGATTCTTTTGAAGACAGTGCATATGTGTATTTTTTTCACTATGGGATTAATGTTTGGATTTGATAAATTAAAAGTTCTTCCAGCAGGGCCAGCACAGCTGAGACACACATCTCTTTCACTGTGCCATATTTTCAGGAAGGAAATTATAAATGAATGAATGAATGAGTGAATGAGCATGTAACACTTCAGTCATACAGTTAATTCATAGCTTTTTAAAAAGTGGGGAAATTTGACACAGGGAAGTGGCTTGGGATATGTGAAACAACTGATCTGAGGTCAGTGAGAAGGAGCCAGTTTTAATTCTCAGATGTCCAGAAGGTAAGTCTCTATGTTTCTCAGCTAGTAACTGACTCTCAGTAATACCAAAATTAAGTATATGCGAGTGTCTGAGGTTAGGCAATTGCAGGTACAATTCTTTTCCCCCAATTATGAAGGTATATAGGGGAATAAACTGCATTTACTGTAGTGACATCTACAGCTAAGGTGCTTGTCACTTCCATTTATGGAGTGCTTGAACAGTATTAGAAAGTTTCAGTCATAAAAGTTCATCCATTTCTGATTACAAGGTTAGGGAATAAAAAAAACAGCTCTGCAGTATTTCAGAAAGCTTGTATGATGAGGACTCCCAAACCTCAATGTCTGGAGTGAGCTCTTGAAGTCTGGGAAATGACTCATCTTGGAATCAAAGAGATGTTTTTGCCATTTCTGTGAAAATTCATGCAACACTTGGCTAATTCTGGAAAACCTGGTTTTGTTCATGCTTGGGGACAGAAGAACATGAGAAGGAAGAGGTACAGATGGTTACAGAGAGAGAAGAGAAGGAACCAGAGGAGTAACCGTGAGTTTAAGCAGGGCAGAGTCACCAGCCAAAGGACATCATAAGGCAGGGCAAACATAACACAGGAGCAGAGGGGAAGAGCTGGCTGAGGAATAGGAGGCAGTCTCTGGCCACTATAGGACATTAACCTCCACATTCTGGAATTGAACTTGATTCTTACCTTTCTTCTGCCAGCAGGTATCAGATCTCACACCCCCTGGCAAAGTGCACACCCCATTTCTCCCTCAGACCACCTCTACCGGTTACTCTACCACCACTAACAGAAGAAGTTTTATGGATCTGCTAAAGTTATCCTGGTTCCACAGAGTAGAATTTTTTGTACTGCAACTTTGCTTAAAAACAAGCCAAATAAACAATCTTAGACACTCAGACTTGAAAAGAAACTTCATTGAAAGTCTTCAAGTTCCAAAGTCAAGTGCCCAAAGGTAAGGAAAAGCAATGCAGACTTTCCTGTTAGCCACCAAATGGCAATTTCTTGCTAATTAGAGTTGACTTGTAACTGCAAGCAGCAATCAAACAGAAAGAAAAGTCACATGCTTATTTAGATTTCTAGCATCCTCCTCTACATTCATTACCCTTGGCTCTCACTCCCAGCCTCACCAATGCCTCCAGATAACTACCTTGTCCCTCTTCTTTGTCTACTGCTTCAGCCATTATCTATTACTGCTCTCTCACATGTACCCCAGCTCTGCCTCTGGCGCCCACTTCAAGAATAATCTGAACCAGTTTAGATGACTCTGAACCAGTTATTATCTATGAGACCTGAAACTGGGAAATCAAGTATTAGTTCAGAGTCTTGATTCTCATTAGGAGACAAGTATGACCTGTCCAGTGGGAGCAGGACCTGTCCTGCTGGGAGAGGCTTCTTGGCCACCCACCTCCCCACACACAGCAGCACACAGCCACAAACAGGAACTGACTGCCTGCAGCTCAGCATCTCTGTAGAATCTGATTATCTAATTCCTAAATTTGCTACCATACACAGATTAAATGAAGTCTCACCAATTCTATAATACAGCTCAAAATATATTTGAATTTCTAATTCAAAGTTACACTTGAGGCCGAGCATCATATACTATCATGACAGTATTGTTATTATATTTTCCATCCTTTTCACAGCACTCATTTCCCTACAAATAATACATTAAGCGAAGAAAAAGCATGCATGTATACACATTCCTAATGCTGAACCTGAATCATGTCTAACTGCTTTCCCTTAAAATGTGTTCAATTAAGGAAAGGAAGGAATAGACGAAAAAAGCATCCAATGTACATATAAGCTAATGATCTATACCATAAACATGAGCTCTAAGCTTAGGTTCAAGCCTACCACTAAGAGTTCTCTTTATCTGGGAGTGCAGAAAGAACAACTCATCATGGACTCCTGTCTTAACAACAACAAATGCATCTGGGACACAGATCTCTCTGTCAATGAGAAAAACTCCATGGCACCATGAAACTAGTCTTTCTTGAGTATCTCTGAAAATGACAGCATTTAAGGAAGATGCTAGTGAAGTAGCAAGAAGCATATCTAACCTCTAGCAACAGCCACGATGCAGATGTCTATATTTTAAGAATGTCTGGTGAAAATCCAACCACAGAATAAAACAGTCTTAACTGCCTGCTTGCATCCGGTAGCATACACATTCAACTGGAATGTGAATCAATACATCTGGATCAATTGCTGCTGGATATAGTTCAAAAGGGGGTTTTGCCAGAACAGACAAAGGCTACATGAATGAACGGGTGTTTTCCATCATGTGTTTCTTTGATTCTATTAAGCAAATGAGTAAGAACTTAAAGTGGTAACATGAAGTGAAAATTGAACCACAGAGAGTATTCAATATAGTTTTATGTCCTATTCTGGTTTCTTAGTTATCTTGCCAACTTTTTGCCTGTGCAGTCATCTCTAAGTTCTTCGGAAGTGTTTCTTTTAGTCTGTCAATGTATGAAAAATTCACACAAACAGGAACAAACTGACTGCCAACCCAGGAGAAACAGTGAAAGCGAAAAATAGGAAGTAGTCACACATAGTATGCAAACAACCCAGAAGAACAGAAAACTACTTTTCTCTTTTACTTCAAGTTATTTTCCAAACACACAGCACAAAATGTTTTCATTAGAAGCGCGATATCTCGTCACTCTTCAGTTTAAAATACCAGCTGTGTCACCTACTGCACTACAAACTGGGAGCTCTTTTCAAAATACTTTCACCATTTCAGGAAAGCCATGATAAAAACTCACTCTCGGGAATGTAATTTGTATGCAATATACTAAAGTTTCCCTTGAGCTACAGGTTCTTCCATCCGACTATGACAAATCTGCCCACTTCCTACTGGTACAATGCATCAAATTTGCTATCATTTCTGAAATAAGGGAAGCCAGCCAGAGTTAATTAACACACTCGGGATACGTCCTTTTTTCCTTCTCAATACTTCCTTGGCAGCATTGATTTATGTAGACGGTACAAGTTTTTTCACTCTTGTGTCCTATAATGCTGTATCTGATCAAAAGCAAGGTTACCACCCCAGGCAGGGCCTGGAGACAAGCTGCAGCTGGGGAAATGCCACCTCCTTGGTGAGCAGGCCCTGTGAGAATGATGTGCACTGCCTCCAGCCCAGCACTGCCATCTCCATCCCACCTTAGGAAGCCACATGCTAAGCACAGCTGGTGGCCAGGTGTCTGAGGTACCTCTGCATTTGGCACATGGGGTTACAGAAGGACAGAGGGGCTGCAGTGGTTTGCAGCACAAAAGCGTAAGAATATGCATTTATACATAAAGTGCCAGGGCAGAGGTCCCAAACCAGAGTCTTGAAATTAGATGGGGACCATGATGGAGGGCACGTAGGCAGCATTGCTGAGAAGAGCTTTTGAAAGACGCATTTTCTATAGGAACATACTCATTATAAGCTGAAAATGTAAACACATGGGTGTTGCATCACCGGCAGAGGTCACCTCGCTGACACAACTGCTTGCTCTGAATGCCTTTCGCCACCTCTTCATTACCAGAAAACAGCGCAGGACCTTGTCACAGCATCTTCAGCCTTGGCCACATTTTCTTTACCCTGATGTTTACCTCACCCTTCTGCTCCCTTGCCCTGTTAGTGGTTCATGGTTTGATTTCCTTTTGCTAAAGAAGCGATGGCAAAATGTGCTCTGAATTTTGACATGTATTATCATTATTCGGTTTAAAAATTTATCAGCAAATCAAAGGCGACTGACACAGTACCACTCCCATCTTCAAAACCACCTGGTTGTAAAAGCAGTAGCTGCAGCCCTACAGTACCAAACATGTGACTTCACTTTCCAGGCAAGAAGTATTGGCAGAATATTAAAGTTTCCCCTGCTGTCCACTTTGTCTTACAAGAAATTGCTTTACCTCCTTCTGCATCTTCTGAGCTATTCAGTTTCCAATTAAGTGAAGGGCTGAAGACCTGTACAGCTGCATATGCTTATTTTCACAGTGTCTAACACAAACAGCATATATTTACATTTGCAGCATAATGGTACGTGTCAGCAGAACATTTTGGTTAACTCATCATCGTTCTTGTTTCTTGCAGATTTTGAGAGGTTGGTGTGTATTAGGAAGGTACTGGTAAAATTTGAATATAAGTAAGGCACAACCTTACTTTTATTCAAATATACAAAACCTTTGCAGCAACTTCTGAAATATCTTTTTTCCTTGCTCCTTAAGTTGGCTATTCTTCTGGATTCTGTAAATACAGGACTCAAGCTCTGGTTTAAGGCACATCTACTGATCCTTAGCTACATTCCGGCTTCCTGACATCAAAGCTGTTTATTTGGGAACTTTAAAACTGTCTCAATAGTAAACAGTATGGAACAAGAACATGGCTCTTCCAACATGTTTATACAGCACATAACACAGCAGTGTCCAAACTGTAATCACAGACTTGATATTATTGTAATATAAATACTGTTTAATGTCTAGAGTCATCAGAAAAGCCAGAAAGTAAGAGTTTTTATCAATATCTGAGCAGCAATAGTTAAACTGAACTAATTCTCATACTTCAAGGACTATGTAAGTGATGTATGCTACAGCAGAATATACTTTTGTGTCTGTAATACTTGGGTCCTCTCTTTGCTTAGAATTCTGCTACTGAGAATCACTTGTACATATGGAGGAGCAGGGGAAAGGGAGAGAGAATGAGGGAGGAAAAGGGCATTTGCTGACAATTACCCAGATAGATATACCTGTAGCTGCTTCATCTGATGTAGCTGCTGCCGCAGATCCGACACGTTGCGTTTCATCCCATGCAGGCTGACTTGCATTGATAGGGTTCCAGCAGGGTGATGGATGACAGCAGACTCCACAGTTGCCAATGCATTCTTCCCACCAGGTATGTTAGCAGCACCTACAATAAGCAGCAGCACAGGCTGAGCTCACCAGCAGAGAAGGTATAAACATGATCTGTCCTCTGCCTATCGAACTCACATGTATTTCACACAGATGGGCAAGAGAAGTAAATTATAGCTGCCAATGACCAGTATTATTGGCAGGGGACTGGCACCTCCTTATCCATTATATTTTGAGGAAGACTCTAAAATATCAGAGTGGTACTGTGCTGGAGCCTCAGCCATACCTGAGGACTGCATTACTACAGGACTGCTTCCTACCACATGTAGTGGAGATGGGATAATAAACCGTAACTGCAGATTACAGAAAACAGCAGCAAAACAAACTGGCGCTGAAAGTAGTTTCAAGGTTGTCCTCTCAGGAGGCATGCAGGACCAAGTTGATACACATTCCCAGGAGTCCTGAAGTGTGTATTTGTTGATTAAGCATCACTGGAGAGAGATTCAGACAAATTGCCAAGTGTGGGGAAAAGTTTTCTATAGAGAATCTTGCTTTACTGCTTGAATTACAGTTGTGTTACTGCTATCAGGTGTCTCCAACTGCTACTGTGTAAAACCAGAAGAGAAATGAAACAACCGTGAGGCAAAGAACTGCTCTCCAGCCGTGTTGCCTCCACCTATTCCCTTTAGTCTGCCATTTATTCAGGACTGTGTTTACAAAGGAATACAGCATAACACAAGGAAGTGAGCTCAGCCATACTCTGAGAGTAACTATCAGTATGCTCACAAGACTTTCTTCATTAAATAATTCTGATCCTCTACAAAGCATCAAGGTCAAGCTTGTTCTTTTCAGTCTCAAGTAACTGGGAAGAAGCTTTATTTACAGAGTACAAGCAAATTCCAGCTCATCAGTTGATAGTCAAGCTACAGCTTCTTCTAGCAATTTGCACTTACATGCCTATATGTGTCCCTTCCCCTTCCTACCACCAACAGGGAAAATGACAGACTGTTGGTAGGACGCACTTAATTTTCTAAGTCCAGGACTATGTTGATCACAGTGCCAGGTCCACACTGTTCCTTGGGCTCAGATGGCTGCCACTCCATGAACTACTGCATTATCAGCCCCTCATTGCAAGAAAGACCCTGACGCGCTGGAGCATGTCCAAAGAAGAGCAACAAAGCTGATGAAGGACCTGGAGCACAAGCCTTATGAGAAGTGGCTGAGGGAAGTGAGGCTGTGTAGCCTGGAGAAAAGGAGGCTCACGGGAGACCTTATTGCTGTCTACAACTACCTAAAAGGAGGTAGTGAGGAGAGTGTCAGTCTCTTCTCCCAAGTAACAAGTGACAGGACAAGAGGAAATGGTCTCCAGTTGTGCCAGGGAAGGCTTAGAATGGATACTAGGAAAAATTTCTTCCCCAAAAGGGTTATCCAGCATTGGAACAGGCTGCTCAGGGAAGCGGTTTAGTCACCACCCCTGGAGGTATTCAAAAGACGTACAGACAGGGTGCTTAGGGCCATGGTTTATTGGTGGACTTGGCAGTGTTAGGTTTGTGGTTGGACTTCATGATCTTAAAGGTCTTTCAAACCTACATGATTCTATAATTCTGTTCTATGATTATGTCATTCACACTTCATTTCCTTCCTGCTCTATGAATAAAACAAAGAAATCTGAGGAAGCAGAATATACCTCATCAGTGGATCTCCACAGGGATCTTGGTTATCGTTTGTTCCCACAAGCACTCATTCTATCAAGTTCAACAAACTCAAACAGAAACTACTGTTGCGAGCCTGTCTTTGCCTGCTGAAGGCAAATTTTCAGCGCTCCAAAGGGCATGTCATGTTTTTCTGGCTGGAATAAGTATGAACCCATGAGGGATCCCTACCCTCTCAACACTAGTTGTCTTTTTAACCAGTAAAATCTCCAAACATGCCCATAAATACAGCTCAGAATAAAACCACGTTGTTATTCCTTTGCCAGTAGGTGTGGATACCTCAAATATAGCCTTTGCACAATTCATCTGGGGGAAGCATTTTCAAAGGATGGAAGATACACCTGATTTTTTATTTAAAAATGGGCCAAAAGGTTTCTGAAGAGTCATGTTTCTTGCTTTACCTACATCTGCAGTTCCTGTCAGTAAAAGCACAGGCCCCTCTGGCTGCACCCATGCTACATATGGGGTGCCATGCCATAGGCTACCAGGGACTTGCTCAAACAAAAAGCTGTTCTAAGGCTGGTGCTAGCTGTTGTAATGCTATACCTTACCCAAACGTGCTCCAGCTAGATCTACTCGGTGCTTCAACAACGGCACCTTTCATTTCACTGCTGAGCAAGCTGCTGCACATTTTTGCTATACTTCAGTGTGATTCAATGCTCTCTTGACTTTCAAAGAGCTGCTTAACAGAAAGCGACACTCAAGAAATAAACAGTCCTTGTTCACTGCCATTCTGTACCCACTCCATGCTTCAGTCTAATATATGCTAATACTTGTCTGTCTACATGTACGCTGCAGTCTTTCCTACAGTCAAGTATCTGTTTCCCTCCCACATGCACTATTTTTTGCGTTTTTTTTAAAGAAAAGGATATTTAGTTCATAAACCCTACAGACAGAAACCCCCAGAGAGTCTGAAAAATGTGGATAAGCCTCCAGGAGTTCTCATCTCCAGCCACAAATCCAGACTATTTTTGAAAGCACATCTACCTTTCTGCTATTTTTTGCCTCAAGCAAAAGCTCCAAAACCTCAGTCCCCGACCCTGTGATGATGCAGCCAAGGCATGAATCAGTCCCCGCCAGTCTCTTCTCCCATGCTGGACCCCAGTCAATTCACATATTTTCTCAGGAAGGGGTGCCTGCTTTCCTCTTAGTGTAGATGGACTGTGATCTGCTTCTGTAAGCAATAAATGTCTCTGACTCCTTACAAAGCAGCTTTCCTCCTCTTTTGTTGCCTTGGCCACCTATTCTCACCATTAGGTACTCTCCACTGCCACAGAGACCCTGCTGCAGAGCGTGCTCAGAGCCTGTGAAGCATGACATGGGACTCTTGAGGGTGTGAAACACCACCACAGTTACCGAGTGAGCATGGGAGCGCAGTAAGGATCAGCAGCCGATTTCTCAGAGATACATATTTTCATCAAAAAGGAATAAAATGGCAGCTGAATGAGGGGTTGCTTCATCTAGCAAGTACTGCTTGCTTTTGGAAATAGTTCCAGACTGTAGCTTTGTGATTAGATGTGTGGCCAGATGTACTGAAGGGAAAGAAACAGCACTGGCTCTCAGGTTTTTAAATAAGCCCTTGCTGGAGCTAGGTATGGGGGCTTGAATGCAGAAACCCTCCATAACTCCCTAATACTTTGGACAAAAACCAAATGATAACTTTTTTTTTCTCTTTTACAAAGGCTAATGAACTGAACTGACATTTCTAAAGCACAAATAGAATTGATGTACAAAAGGGGGAATGGTTTGCTATTTGCCCAGGCTCAGGAAGGTATGGAACACAACTTCCACTCCCTGACACTTGACCTTTGCTATGGTTGCAAAGACTGCTCTCCTTCTGTTTTCCACATTTTATTTTTCTTTCTAAAATGTTAAGGTTTTATTTTGAGCAGGCTAGAAAAAAGGCCATCAGAAGATACCCAGCAATGTTTCTTCACAAATTATTCATATCCTTATCAAAGAACCACATTTCCAAGCATCGTCTGGGGAAAACACCTCACAGTTATTTAGTTCTCTCTCCATCCAGTTAGAATCCACTAAGCAAATAGGTAAATGCAATGTTAATGTTGCAATTCCATCATTAACAATCTGTGATGGCCAGGCACTAAAGCACCCTTAAAAGAATAAAATATTCTCTCTCTATATATATATATAAATTGAGGAACTTCAGGTCATTGATTCAGAATGGAATCAGGATCATGTTTTACCTGTAAACACTGGCAGAGTTCAAAGACTGGTGTGATCTGTCTTTGAACCTGAGATAAGCAAGTAGATATGGATGATGTTTTTAATTTACAGATCATCACAGCAAGAGCCATGCATGTGAAAAAAACACACAGATATGCAGAGATGATAAGATAGCTCATAATGACCAAGGAATCAAATCCAGGCCCTACATGTGCAATACTTCTCCCCACTGCCATTTCCCTCTCTGGGTTTGTACTTATGGTGTTACTGCAGAAAGACATACTCCTTGATGCCTTTTCAGGAAGTACTGAAATTCCCTCCTTTCTCTTCCAACCGGATATCACCTAGCGAAGAACTATTGCTCTTTTGTTTTTTTTTTTTTTGGTAATCCAAGATACAACAGATCTTATTTTAATCAATGAATCCAGGATTTAATATATCAATCTCACCACTTGATGAACAAGTATATGACAGAAAAGAGACTGAGCATTTCTCAGCACATTTGTTAGTAACCTCAAGGAGACTCTTTCTAGTACGGTTTGGGTTTAGAGTCACATGCCATTCTTATGTGAAGAGTCATAGAATCCTAGAATAGTTAGGGCTGGAAAGGACCTTAAGATCACCTAGTTCCAACCCCCCTGCCATGGGCAGGGACACCTTGCACTAAACCATGACACCCAAGGCTCTGTCCAACCTGGCCTTGAACACCACCAGCGATGGAGCATTCACAACTTCCCTGGGCAACCAATCCCAGTGCCTCACCACCCTTACAGTAAAGAATTTCTTCCTTATATCCTATCTAAACTTCCCCTGTTTAAGTTTGAACCCGTTACCCCTTGTCCTATCACTACAGTCCCTAATGAATAGTCCATCCCCAGCATCTCTATAGGCCCCCTTCAGATATTGGAAGGCTGCTATGAGGTCTCCACACAGCCTTCTCTTCTCCAGGCTGAATAGCCCCAACTTTCTCATCCTATCCCTTGTGTTAAAAGCCATTCACTTTTGATGAACTGAAGAAGGTTATAAGGATTCAGTCATGGGATTTATCCTAACATTAGTAGAAGAGACACAGCCAATCTTTGAAAGCTTACTGCTCTTTGAACCCACCCCCTATGAAAGAACTGAGCCTAAAGCAATAAAACATAAGAAATACAAACACAATAGTTAGAGGCTCTTTTTCTGCAGTGAAAAAGTATTTTTATTTAGGCTCCTTAATATTTGAGGCTAAAGAATCCACTACAGACTAGCAAAGCAAAAACATGTTAAATACAACAACTTGGTTTATATGAAAACCAGAGTATTCGCAATATGGCTATTTAAAGTTATCTAGGATGTAGAAATGTTGGTTTCTTTCCCTTCCAAAGTGAGCTAGTTCTCTATTTTTTGTCTCCTATCATTGGAACACATACTATAAAATACAATGTTGGTTCAACATTGATGAGCCAATTTTATCCTGCACAGATGTTTTATTGTTCAGGATGTGAAGCTATTCACATCTCTGCTTACCAGTGCTCTAGAAAGGACTGCTCAATCAACATTTTGTACTACTTTTTCTTTCAAATAGACTTTGAAATTGCTAAAACTGGTATCTCAGTTGTAAGAGCACAGTTGTAAAGAGCAATTGTATACTAAGGGAGTCAACAGTCTACATGGCTATACTTAATAAGGATTGGGGTGAATTGAAGAACAAAACAGCAGTCGGCAGGAGCATTTTTAGATGCCGCTGACACATTTAAACCCAAGCATATTTACAAAAAAGGAGAAACGTTATGTAGTATATTCTGGCAGACTGCCTAATTTTCAAGTTATCAGGGACTGCTTCGACTTACTAAATTCAAAAGCAAGTGCAAAAGCAAAATATTCTATTATACAGAACTATTCTATTATGCAGCAGCCTTTGGTAATAGCCTATGTGCGTTACAATGCTGTAGTGTATTAGGGTCAGCATCACACCTTGTTTCCCTTTAATAAAAAGGCAGTTTAATCTGGTGGCTGAGTCATGCTGGAAAGACTAGGATTTAGGCTTGCAGATGCAGGAGTTACAGCTATACTTTCTAGCACTGATAGGGATCCTTGCAGATGAGAGGCTGCATTGCTTGCCCCCACTGCCCTATCCCCATCACCCAAGTGATCAGAAAGGCATCTGTTGTGTAACCTGAATGCTGGTATCCTTACTCACATGCTGGATATGGGCATGGTCATGTGACAAAGTCAATGTCTCTGTCAGTACGTGACAGATGCTGATCTAGTCTTTGATAGTAAATTACATGCCCCACTCTCTGCTCCCCATGCTTGGACATGCAGCTGTTAGATGTAATTTTGCCATTTCAGGGACGTGTGTTCAGCCATACAGTAATGTAGTGAGTGAGGAATCTTTAACAACAGTGGCAAGAAATGGTTGCTGGTCAGATGAACCAGCATTCTGTTCTGATGGGCTGGGCATGACTTCCACACTGTGGAAATCCCACCTTTGCTTTGTGCAGGCAAATCACTGGATAATTTAGGTTGAAAGAGACAGCTGGAAGTTATCTGGCCCAAACTCACAGCAGGGCACTCTTAGATCAGAACCTTCAACTCAGTGTCCCCCACAAAGTATTCATCTGAATTAGTACAAACACAATGTAAATGTCAAACAGCAATACAATACAAAGAGGAACACAAGGCATTGTGTGTGCAGGATTTGATGGTTTCATAGGTACTTTGTATGAGACGAGACCTGTGTGAGTAGGGAATACCATAAATTCTTAGTGTATAATGACACTGAAATAGGGGAAGTCTAAGAGCATTTTGCAGCTGTTTTGAAAAAATGATGGACTTCTCAGTAAGTTGTCAGAAACTGATGAATTACAACTTCTTTCTTCACAGTCTTAAGTATTGCTCTCCCCATCTAGGGGCCAGCAGGAAGGGAAGAGCTGGAGCAGGACCAGAGAGTGGCTTGGAAGAAAAGCTCCAGTACCAGGATTTTAGCGTTTTCTCTCTTGTATATACTTGATAGTTTCCAGGTCTGGTTTGATTTCTGTCAGCTAGGAGGACATACTGCAATTCCAGATGAACAGGAATCCTGAATGTGAACTAACAGCTCCAACAGAAAAGCTAGTTAAGAGCATAATAGGTTTGCTAATAAATGTGTGTGGTTTACTACCTGCCAGCACAGACCTCTCTGTGGGAACAGCATTACCAGGAAGTAGGGAACTGCCTTTATTTGCATTCAATGCATGGCAAAGGGTGAAAAGAAGGCATACAAACACACACACACCCTGCAGACATCTCCAGCAGCAGCCCATACACAAAGAGCTCCAACCACATGGAGATCTTTTTTCACAACAGCCTTAACTCCATCTTTTAAACACTTAACAGCTCTCCAAGTGGGAATCTAAAATAAGACCAGCTCATATTGGCTTCATAATTGATGCTTGCTCAGAAAAGTTTAGGCACAGGCTAACAATTAGCAACAGATCAATACGGCTTAATTAGAGAAAGTGCTATCTTGCTGACTGCTAAATTACTTAATGTCATTACATCTGTAGCACCCTACCGACAGAAGAACTTTAGAGAAAAGTTCAGATGACCAGAATAGGAATGAAATATTTAGCCTTCCACAGCAATCTGGATACATCTGAGGTTAATGACAGACACATACTATAGATGGGATGAGTCACTGGAAAATTCACCACATACAGAGACTGTACCTCATTTAAACCATCCAGTGCAGGTGTGAAATACATTCCACAGACCACCTCAACCTGTCAGAAACTCCTCTCTTAACAAAGATGTGATCAACTCCCATATCCTGAACTTCAGCTTCAGTTCTGACACTACAGCAAAAGGAATTTAAGTAAATTTGACATTTCTATAAGGGATGCTAGTAATGTTAGAGAGGAAGAATGTGCAAGTTAGAAGTGAATTATCTTACCTGCAGCGTCAGTGCTGCTCTTGCTGGACACAATTTTCATCATAATCTTCTCACTAAGTAATAAAAAGAAAAATCATAATTTTAACATACTAACAATGAAACTGTAATGAAGTTTATAATCAGCAAATTAAATGGCCTTGTCTAGCATTTATATTTTTGACTTAAATCACCAGTAGCTTGTCAGTTGCTTTTTCTTTTTTTTACAATCAGCTTTTAATGCAAGTTAAGCAAGGAATGGAGTATAGGCAGTAGAAAGCACACAGATGTAGCTACATTCATTCATTTTAACACAAAGAAGAGTAATGCAGTTAATCTCCATCTATCATTTGGCATATTCTTCCCTCTCTGCCTAGCATTCTCATGGGGATGATAAAGATATTTAAACATGATTGAGCATTACGGATTTTCTTACTATTACAGTCAAATATGATTTTTGTTGATTGATTACTAAAATCATTACAGAGAAACAGATTTAATGAATTCTTTTTTTACCTAGAAGCATCTTTGCTATTACTTGTATTTGGCCCTTTAAAAAGCGCAGACTGAACAAGACCAGTTAAACTGGCAATCTGTTTCTCCATGGCTTGTATCCTCTCTCTGTAAGACAAGAGAACCGTTTGTTAAAGCCAGGTATATTTGCTTTCAGACTTGTTTTTCTAGGTGAATGATTACCACAGGATTGGAAAGACACTACAGAGCTTGTGCAAAGGCCCAAGGATACCAGTTTGCATATACCTTGTTGCAGCAGCTTACCACATCTTGGTTTGGACAGCTTTTGCATGGTAACAGACAGAAAAAAAGGTATCTGCCTTGTTAAAAAAGAACAAAACAAACAACCACCCATGTAATAAACTTCTAATGATCTCACAAGACAGGCATCTAAAACAATCAGTTAATGCCTCTTGGAACTAGTGAAAATAATCTTTTTCTGCATTGCATGTATTTTTTCTTTTGCATACACCAGGAGAATAGTTCTGTCTGCATATAAGGTTTCAGGATTAAAGACTATAACACTTCTTCTTGTTACTATTTTTACTTTCCCCAAACCCAGGACTTTTGTCTGCAAAGCATTTAATCTGCCCAAGCTGACTACTTCTGAGGCCAAATCCTTTGCACCTGACATCACAACTGTCTGCCTTGGAAAGGACAGAAATGTGACATACAGGCACAGGATACCAAATGCAGACTGTACAGCAACATTATAATAAAATAGATTTCTTTCATGCACATATCCTGAAAAATTCATAAAAGGAAGAAGAAAGAAAGAAGAACTGTAATAGGTATGATCAGTGTTTTCCATAGGTACCAAAGGTCACGAAACAACAATGCCTATTTTGGATAGGAAGGCTAACATTTGTGTGTTTATCTGTTAACATAAATGCATATATCAGTCAAGTACCAGGTGACTTCCTCAATGGGGTCCAAAACAGCCTTTTGCTCACACAAGTGCCTACTTCCACATGCCAGTATGTCAATGGCACACAGCCACACATCAGTATGGGACATCAGACAGGACCTTCTGAAAATGCATCCCTATACTGGCAGCAGTTAAGTGACTGAGGAGACATACAAAAGCAAATCCTAAGAGTGGGCTGTGAATTTGGAAGATGACTCAGAACAAAACTTCTCAAAGAGCAAGCGACTAAGACCAGCAGCGACGACTGATGAAAGAAAATGGGACAGACACACGCAGCCCCAGACTCAGCCTGCTGCAGGGGCCATCCGTCACCACTGCAGCATCCTGGGCACACGGTAGCAGCTGAACTCTGGCGACCCAGCTCCAGTTGAATGCCAATCAGTAAGGGCCATATAAACTCAAAAGCAGGTACCAATACCAGGCAAAAGCAAGCTGACATGGTATAAAGCAAGTAACCAGCCCAGCCTGCAGTCAGCCAGATTATCAAGGCTAATTATTTCATTCACATTCAGAGATTCAAACAGAGCTTTGCTGAGATAGCGCGGAGATACCATAGCCAGGAGAGACTCTGAGACACTGACACATCGTGAAAACAGGCAACAAAACAAGTAATGAGATGCTAATAGACACAAGGAGGGAAGAAATGAGTGCTCAGTCAGTTCCCAGCCAGCAGACATGTTCTTACTGCAATTTGACACAGCGGGAGCATCTTACTTTCCTGTCTTCATGTTGAAAGGTATTTTGAATGGTGGTGAGAAGACTAGTGAATCTGACCTAATTCATTTCAAACCGAGAAATACGTTACAGAATTTCCATTGTCATAAGCTTTAAAATAAGACACTGGTTCAGGCTACAGTAAGCTTTGGAACAAAAACAGGTACTAAAAGCCTAGGATAAATACATTCTAACAAACTTTAATGCAGCATTTTTGACACTTAATAATGAAAACCTTTTACTTCCCAGATAATCATCACAAAACCTTCCTGGAAATAGTCTCAATTGGAAGTCTATCTGTTTTACTAATTCCTAAATGTGATGTTTTTTCCATCCCACATTTGATAATCTGGAAACAATTTTCTGCTTCAAAAGAGATCATGGCAACACAAAGCTGATCTTGTCCTTTGCCATGAAATCTAGGAAAATATGTTGCTAAGAGGGAGAGGGATGTTCCAGAGATAGAAGATGATGAAAAACAAATGAAATACTGGAATCAATTGCACAGAACACATGATCTTTCATATGGTAAAAGCATTAAGAATGTGAAGAATCTACATGTGCTCTGGAGTTACTCTTTTAAAGACAAGGCAGGATTTTCCTGCAGTCGTTCCACTGTAATACCCAGGCTTGTTATGGCCATCAGCACCAAACATCTCAAAAACAGGTGTCTGAAAAGGAGGCACTTTTTAGGCATTAAATCAAACGACCTGATTTTGAGAGACCTGGCAACCTGACTGGTGGCGGTGGGAGGCAGTGTGCTCCAGCACTGGCACGCAGGGACACAGCCAGCCTGGCAGCAGGGCTGTGTTTGGGGCTGATGTGTCTGAACGCTAGTGGCTCAGTCATGCCACCCGTCACATAGGGCAGGGACAGATTCTGCAGCTGCCTCCTTCCCCTTGGCCTCCCTGTGAAAGGCTGGAGCAACTTCTGCTCCAATGGGAGACAATGAATATTTTCTTCATCTTGTGCCAGGCTGGGGTCCATCAGGGATGCTGATACTGTCATGACAGTTGTATGTTTTTTGTTCTCAGCACGGTATTCTCTACTTCTCATTGTGCTCCCAAGTGGAGAGGGAAGGTGGGAGGAACAGCCTGCCCCGCCGTCCCTTCCTGTAACGGGTGGCATGGGGCAGACTGGCACTCCAGTGGCATGGGGCAGGGCAGGGTTCCCAGGGCACAGGACAGGTTGGCACTTTAGTGACACAGGGCAGGCTGGAACATTGCGCACTAGGACAGAGGGTCAGGCAGAACAAAATGCAGGGCAGCATGTGAAGGCCAAACCCTGTCTCTGTTTCCAGATTGATTTCCCAGATAATCCGCATCTCTCTACCACCCAGGAAGAGCAGGGAGGGTCTGCTGTACAACAGTTGGGGAAAAAATGGCTATTTTATCAGCCTGAGCACAGAAAGGCATTGTTTCACATTGTTTTCCTGTGAATACTGGGAGAGTCACAGGTTGTAGCATGGTAGGGGAGGTAAAGAGTGTGCAAGGTCAGAAGCAACTCCCAGCTCTAGCTGGCCCCTTTGTCAGCCTTGGCTTCAGCTTGTGATAGACCTTGACCAGCAAAGCAGGCAAATACCAGCCTGCTCTCCCTAGCAGCCTGATCCACAGCTCCAGGTCTGGGTACATCCAGGGCCCTGTACTAGCATCTCACTCCCCAGATTCAGCAGAAGCAAAGTAATCCCTTTGTTTCTCCAGGGACTGTGCACTGAGGCCTTAAATTTCATCACCAGATTTCTTCCTCAGAGCTTCACTGAGGTTTCATGTCATTCCCTCTACTGCAGTTAACTGGGAGTAGTCCCAAGCAGAAAACAGGATGCTGCTGAATTGGTACCCACTTCTTACAGCAATGCTATTAAAGCATGACTTGCATGTTCCTTCGATTTCCTAGGGATATCTTTAATATTCACATCACTGAAAAGATACTTCATACAGACACAAACTAGAACTGGGCTGTGTAACCATTTGTGTTCTTGTCTGACCCTATGCTGTGCCACAGAAGACTGGCACTATGAACTAACTGGCACACTACTCTGGAGAAAGATTTTCGGTGACTTTATATTTTATAGTTAAACGCTGAGTGAAGCCTGTATAGTAATCAAAAAGAGGGTCAGAGACAGGAAAAAAAACAACATTTATTTCTACATTACCCTATGAGAGACACATTTCATTTCCTAATTTTTCTATCTCACTGGGAAAAGAAAGCAAACAGGAGTTTCCCAATGGCTTCCCTAGAATCAAGTGAAAGCGTCACAGTCAGACTTTACCCCAAAGTCCCCCAAAACAGCAGAGTATATATCCTGGAAGTGTGTGATGCAAAGACCAGCAGAACTCTTCTGTTCTCTGCTCTCCTCCCAGGTGGGTGGGAGTGAATACTTCAGTCTTCTAAAGATAAGGTTAAACTCAAATTTTCTACAGCTTGAAGCTAAAGGGAAAAGGAAAGCTCTGAACCACTGCCAGCTGTGATACTACTTGACAACTACTACCCAGGAGCCTGCATCTCATCTTCTACAAACAGTTCCCCCAACAGAAGCCAAAGTACAGTTTACCTTTCTTCCACCCTCCACCGGTCATTTGCATTCATCTTTTTCTGCCTCTTCAGAACATTCAACATCTTTCACAAAGGAAAATGCAACTTTGGCCTTGTACATCTGCAAAGTCCACTTCTCTTATACAATTCTCAGTGCATTCTGATGGAGTCTCCCACAGTTCGTGGCTTTACAGAGCACGACCATTTTTTCTAATGCACAGGGAGCCCATCCATACTTCTACATATCAAACAGTAAAGTGGTTTGTGATGATATTCAATACTGAATAACCTACATGTTGCCATTACCCTTTAGTCTTGAACTGCAAGCCACAAGCTATAAATGTGTTCACATTTTTTGCTCAGATCTACTATCATCTTTTCTCACTAATATGGCTTTATGCCACATTAGAAGAAGAGGAAAAAGTTGTGTTCAGGCAGAAGAGAATCACAGTACACTCTTGAAATGCTTTTGGAGGAAGAACATCCTGTTAGAGCTATCTTGCTACTCTAAGGACAGAATTTGAGTGAGTAGCAGCATTTATTATATACATATTTAGCACTATCAAATAACCTAGAATTTTTTAACACGTTTTAAATGCAAAGGATGTAAGTTAAATGGCATTTAATTTAATGCACTTTTGGATAAACAGCTTCTTTTCCAGTTTATCAACATTTAAACATCTACTTTGCCTGTAGTAACTGCCAGAACTGTCTACTATAAGTTATATAAATGGGCCATCAAAAAATATGATAGTAAATTCCTATTGAAACAACTCATGCTCACTCACAAAAATTTACTCACCCTTCCCGTAAACCTCTGTTTTAAGGGTTGATGACCCCTCAAAGATGAACAACTTCTAATATTTTTGTGCATATGAATACTAACATACTTAATTTTTTTTAATCTCCGTGAACTTGTATCTTCTCACTGTTCTAAAAGAGCTTTACGTGGAACTCTTCTGGTAAATGATTTAATGTAAGAATTTATTCAATGCTTTATATGGCAGAAATAGCTACCTTGAAATTACCTGAGGTAAAACAGATACAAGAAAGAATTATATGAAGCAATTAAAACCCTCTCAACTGCAGCTTAAATAACAGGCCTGACAGCCTGGCTTCTGCAATGTAAAATTAAAATGGGAATCTCCAAAAGAAGAGATTGGAAATACCGGGGTTTATCTTTTGTTCACCCAAATCTGCCACAGTTAACATGCCGAAGGTAAGTGACCTATTTTCTTCAACAAAACCAGGATACGGTCAAAGAGAGGTCTGGTCTGCTGTAAGTACTTGACATACTTCTGATAAAATACACATATATCCCTCTTCGGTCCCAGACTGGTAAAACTGAAGGAGAATTAACAGGGAAAGAGAGATTCAGTTTAACTTCTGGCATTGTAACTGTCCATTTTAATCTTCTCTCTGATCTATACTTAAACTATGCATTGTCCTGAGGTTGTGCCAGTGCTACTTTAAGGTAGTTTCCATTAAGTGATGGCACAAGAGATGTTTTCAGCGCTCTCAACACACCCCATCAGGGACTGAAGGAACAGCAGTGCTGAGATGATGGGTTTGGTGATTGCAGGGTCCTCGACCCACTCCTGAATGAGTCAGCATGGAGAGTCTGTTATCAAGTGCACAAATGCAAAAGACGTCCCTCCAGTATTCCCAAGCCTATGAGATACTCAACATTCCCTTTTGCTGCTGCTCCACACCTGACACTCTCTGCATGCAGGCTGACTGAACACACCAGTCACTTTCTGTGGCCTGATGTTTAGGCTCATTGCACAGTCATCAGCAACTGGACAATGCGCATGACAGAGCAGCATATGCCTCATGCCTTAAAGAGGATGAATTCAGCCCCATCTCTCCAATCCCAAGGGGTAACGGGTTCAAACTTAAACAGGGGAAGTTTAGATTGGATATGAGGAAGAAATTCTTTACTGTAAGGGTGGTGAGGCACTGGAACTGTTGCCCAAGGAAGCTGTGAATGCTCCATTGCTGGCGGTGTTCAAGGCCAGGTTGGACAGAGCCTTGGGCGGCACGGTTTAGTGTGAGGTGTCGTTGCCCATGGCAGGGGGGCTGGAACTAGATGATCTCAAAGTCCTTTCCAACCCTAACTGTTCTGTGATTCTATGATTCTTACAGAAGCAAACCTAGCTGTACTGCTTATAGGTGTAAACTGTATCCCATTCACAACAAGTATAGGATACCTTTCTGCCATTATATATGTCACTTTTCAGGAGTTCAAAACAACCTCTTCCTGCTGAAGCAGAAAAAGAGCACCTCAGCCTGAATACTGTTAGTGTTCCTTGTTCAGTTAGTACAACCTCAACAGTATTTACTTTCAAAGTTTATGAAATTATTACAAAGCTAAAATAAGGCTTAGAGCATTTTGTGCCTGTAGAACTCAAACCCAAGTCCTCATATTGCAGCAGTTAGAAAGCACACCAATTTGCATTAATTGCTTTGGTATTTACAACTAGTTTTTGAAAGTCACACTTTCTCAAAGTTAAAAAAAATTACAACCTATAATAGCAGCTTTCAAGAATTATTATTTTCAGTGACATGTGGCTAATGCACTCCATGCTGAATTTTAAGGTCTTGTATTTATTTGGAAATGTAATTATGCAAATGCTATTTTCATCACTGTAAATAAATTCTGGGTCCAGGACTAAAACACCTGGTGCAAAGCTCCTCTTAAGGAGCTGCAGAACTATCTGTACAGTTGCTCTTTATATATTCACACACAGCCTTGTGCATATCTGAGTGAACAGATGAGATGCCCAGAGGGGAGAAAGACACAGATTGGAAAGTTGTTTGTGTCCTCCCTTATTTTCAATCCCCTAACATAAAATTTGTAAAATTTTTGATCTGAAGCTATCTCTTGGATTCAAATTGGCAAATCATAGAATCACCTGGTTTGGAAAAGACCTTTAAGATCATCAAGTCCAACTGTTGCCCCAGGACTACCAAGTCCACCACTAAACCATACCACTAAGGCCCTCATCTACAGGCCCGTACAGGTTTAGTGGTGGATATATAGCCCAAATATAGCACAAATTATTTAAATATAGTTCAAATTATTTCCTAGTTATAAAAAAGAAAGCTTGAAATGAAATTTCAGGCACCTACACCTATTTCTTTGAAATAAATACATACAAATCAGGTCCCACTAACCCTAGATTGTAATATGACCTAACTCATGCTCTTGTGCCAACATAACCATCAAGCTCTAAGTCTGTAATTTTTGTGAATGTCTGATTTTGTTCTGTCCTCCATTTTCTTCCCACCAGGGGACCTCACAACACATTCATTTTTCTGGCCAAGCATGGTCAGAGGTGGTTGACTGCTGAGCAAGTTGCTCAGGTGGAAGGGAAGTTTGAGGGCTATATGAAACTCCGTATCTCAACAGTGGTTACAGCAGGCAGCAGTTACCTTTGGCCTCTGTGAGCTCAGTATTTTCCAGCTATTCATCTTCACTTCCCTAAAGAGCTCTATAAAAGTTAACAGCACAAACAATATGCTAGAGATTAGTTAGTGCAACTCATACAAATACAGAGCAACAGACTGGCAGCGTAATGATTTTTCTCTCCTAGGGCCGGGTCGGGGGCAGAAGCAGCCTTCACAGACCTTTGAGTAAATCTGGTCCTTAAAGAAACAGGAGAGATCACTGTCATCATTGTCAGTGCATAAAAGTTAACAACAGTCAGGTCACCAACTATTTGTGATGCTGGAAAAATCACTGGGAACAGCATTCATGTTTCAATTTCTTCCCTGGCACAGAGTCCTCTTCTCAGCAGTTTCCCTTCAAGGAATACTATTATAAACAACTGTCCTATTTTTATGCAAATTCATGTTTTACAGGAGATAAGACAGTAATGATAAATTCTTCCCATTTCCTAACAGTAGATGAGAAAAACTCCACTCCATAAAGAACCAAAATTGTAATATCAGAGTGTCATTCTTAAAGGGGGTAAAATATATTCCCTTATTAGCAGGAACAGTACGTCATTTGTTCTTGCAACATGATCTGGTTGTCTGGAAAGAAAACCCCTAGTTAATAATTTTATTTTATTATATTTTTTCCAACGACTGAAATTTACACAAATGAAAATAACCAGGGATTCATCATGGCTTGACAATACTTTCAGATTAATATCGAGCAGTGTTGCACCTCCTCTAAATTACTAACTACCTTGTCAGATGGCTAATAAACGCTGCAGTCCACTGCAGCAACCTCCTACACATTACATTGTCCCCTGGGTGCTAAACGAGAGAAGATGTATGGTTTAGGAACATTTCTCATTGCACAAATTAAGCCCCAGCTCTGCCTTACCTTGTCTCCTTGTCCTTGGGCATTGCAGGTGACCCGTAGCCAAAAGCCTGCTTGTCAACCGGAGAGGGCACCACCTCAGCCATGCCTGGGTGGCCAAGGGTGCTCCGTGCTTTTGCATCCACAAACACAGGTGGTCCTGGCTCCTTTTTGAAGGACTGGCGGCTGGGGGAAGACCTGTCAGGCTGGATGGTGTGGGGGGGAATGTGAGCGCTATGGTGAGGGTGAATATCAATCATTCTCATGTCAGCCACCCTGTGGGGTGAGGCAGGAGGTGTTTTAGAGCCAAGAGTGGGCAAATGGCTCTCCGCGTACTTCCGTGACTTTTGTCTGTACAAGGACTGCTCCAGCATTTCAGGCTGCATAGAGGGGTTGCAGTAAGTGCTTGATGATCTCATGGCACTGCGATGGTAGGCTACAATGTGATCGGGGACATCAAGGGGGTGTCCGGTGTGGGGTGCAGCCAAACTCATCCTCCCCTCGTGAAACAAGTAGGGGTCACCGTACAGACCTTCATTTCGGATCAGGGCAAGGTTTTTGTTACTCATGTCCTCGTCTGGCTTCACATCCCGTCTCTCCAAAATTGCGCTTGGGCTGGGAGATATTGAGCGCGAGGCTGGCACGCTGGAGAGCCGGTCCCTGGGGATGGTGGCATTGCCTGGCACACCCATGGGTCGGCCCCCACCATAGGGAATCCTGGATGGAGAGGGAGGCATGGAGTGGGGTACCGGGGTGGAGGGCGGAGAGCTGGGCATCACGTGTGGAGGATGCGTGGCAGATCCAGGGCGAGAAGTATTTGGGCCATCTCGGCCCATATAAGCAATTTCTCTCTGCATCTAGAAAGAAAAGGAAAAAGGTATGAGATATAATATTGCTGAATGTGTAAAACATGATGTGGGTTGCGACAACCTTGACATCTACAGAAAAAAAAAAATTGAAAGAAAACAAACTCTCAAGACCAAATAATTTTCCATCTGCATAAGTAAAATACTTTGAGACCTCAGTGCCAAAGAAAAAAAATAGCAACTATAAAAAGCAATAAAATGGGCTGCATGTTAAAGGAATATAAGAGTTTTAAAAATGCTTTTATTTACACAAATACCATTCTATCCTAACCTGATATTCATAGGTACCGAAGCTGAAGTCATGGGCTTCAGTGCCAAGGCCTTCTAAGTACATGTAACCAGTGACAAATTGAAACAGTTTATTGGTCAAACACACAAGCTAGAGTTCACTGATTCCAAAGCAGGAAGAAAATGCTGATGCTCTGGTATCACAAACACACTTGAAATTCCTAGACAAGAAAAATAAATATTACAACTAATTAGCCATTTGCTTCAGTGCAGGATGTAGCCTTTTACTAATAACTTGATGTAGTCTTTGTTACACAAAGCACAGATCAATACACAAACCTTTACTGATGGCAACACAGGTTGCATGAAAATGGTTTGACCCTATACTACATGTGCTGTGGGTTTCCTTCATCGCAAAGATAACAGTGCTTCAAAGAGTTTCCAAAGCACACACTCAGAAAGTCACTGAACATTTTATCATAGTTTTCTAAGAAGCAGCAGTAACTGCCAGCAGTAAGGAATGAGCAAACGAGGAAAACAAAGGGAAAACTTCCATACTGACATTACTGCTTTGTTAATAGAGGCCTTGGCAAAATTCTGCAATGCATACATGTGCTTCTGAGTCTGCAGCATCTCATCCTGCTCAGCAACGACCTCTCTAGATGGCTAAACACTAATGGGTGCCCATGAGAGACAGGAGAAATTCTTCCTCTGGCAAGCATCGTGCCTGCTCTGGTGCCATTAGGATAAGGTGGATAAAAAGGGAGATGGAAAAGTCAGCTGGGTTCCATCAACTACATATGAAAAAAAAAGAATAAAATCACAGCTACTAAAACTTGTGTTGGCAATTTCAGCTTCCCTCTCCATCACTGCCAGGGGATTGTAGAAAACTGAGCATCACCAAGCTCTACTATGCATTCCTAAAGTTATAGAATACACACTAATGTGCAAGTGGAAGCTGCTGTCCTGAAGTCTTCACCATCTTTCTCTCGCTCCTCGCTTTGACTGGAGCTTGTGCCTGGGTTCACTGCAGTTACAGTGATCCATGGCTGATGAAGCAAGAAATTATGCTCTATTCCTGCCTCACCACAGGTTTTTCCACTGCTAAGGGAATTGAGATGATGGTGTATAAACAATAGCTGTTCTGATCACAGCAGTCTCTGCACTTGGGAATTAAAAATGACGTTCCCCAGGGCAAGAGATCAACAATCTGGAGTATCAGGTATCAGAAAGAAGAAAGGAGATAACCTGATTATGGCAGCAGCAATAATAAATAAGTGCAACAGAATAAAGGAGCGTGCTGGGATGGGTTGCAAATGAGGCAGACAAAAGTCATTGAGCCAAAGGGGAACGCAGGATTTTTGTTTCTCATTTGCATAGAGAATTACTGTAGTCTTGAATTTAAAATAGAATATAACTAGACAGTATCAATAAAATTATAGTGGGTATTCAACATAGTTTTCTGTAGGCTTGAAGAAACACTGCAATATACTGAGCTGTACTGCACAGTCAGACTCTGGACCTGGGCAGAAAGACTCCTACTGACTTGAGCAGCTTTGGGACTGTGACTCCAGGGATAGGCAGTGGCAGATGTTTTGCACAGACAGACGGGCCTAGACAAAGAAAATCTTCCCTGGTTTCTGCTGGACAAGCTATTCCATGCCCTGTTCAGTTGCTTCAGCTGAAGCTACAACAGATGCAAAAGTATCTGGGACAGAAATCAGTCATATGAGATATGTTGGGTTGTAGTGGGAGGAAAATTCCAATGTTACTTTGTAGAGAGGAGAATATTTCCATGGAAGCTTTGAAAGCAACAGGTTTAACTTCCCCTAGCTTCTGGACTTCATATTCCCATATATGCTTATACATTTCTCGTAAATCAAAGAAATCTGTCAAAGAAAAATTCCTATTTTCCACCTTAACATACTGCCATACGTTGAGATGGAAATGAGGAATTCAAATATAGGTCTGGGCTATTGCTCAAAGTTCTGTGTCTAAGTACTGCTGTGTATATAATGCTTTTGCTTTAAAATAGCACTTGGAGTACAGTGCCTGAATCAAGACCCCATCGGGCTGGGCAGACAACCCTTTCCTGAACAGTTCACTTTCTATTTTAAGCCATGACTCAGCCCCCAGGTGTAGCGTGCAGAAGGAAGGAGCAGTTGAAGCCATAGAGTCCAGGGTGCCCAGAAGCAGGTGCAGGGACCTGGGCTGGTGACTGGGAGTCAGGCACCTTTACTGCTGCATTACAGTGCCTTTTGCCTCCTTGTTGATATTTTCTCTCTTCTCCAAAATCTCCAGATTCTTCACTGATGGCAACTTTAAAAATGTGAATGATGTCTTTTCTTGCCTCTCACCTATAAATCTTCTGTGTGATATTCCTGGCGCACTGCTCTCCCTCAAATGTACCCCACTTTTTGTGCTGATTTTCTTCTCCAGTTCTCCACCACAAAACCTCCACACTGGCCAATGAAAACATGCACTCTCATATGCAGGATGTCTTCAGCCACATGCTCTTGGAATTCAACTGCATGATTCAGGAACAGAGAACAGGATATTTGGCTTATCTGAGCCTCTAAATATGAGGTAATATCACAGCTAATTGCTTTGAGGCAAAAGGAAGAAGATTTTTTAGTGCAGTCACAGGATCATGTGCTTTCTGACTGCAATGTAATGCATTTCCCTGAGGGTGTGGTCTTCTTTAGCACACAGTTCTTCGTTGTTCTTACTACCTATAGGCTTTACATCCTTGAAGTGAAAACTTGTCATCTTAATCCTTTAGATTAAAATATGGGAAATAGCTAGCAACAATTTCTGCATAAAACATTTGAAGTAAAAAGACACTGCTAAGAATCTTTTGCTTTCTTTTTTAAACAGAGCAACAGAGACACTGAAGAATATCTCTATATACACTATAGAGTGAACATCATATAAAACCAATTCTGTTCTTTATTTCAAAACTAGTTGGCATACTCAAAAACTTGCTATATTTTTAATGTGATTATGTGCAGAAAGGTAGCAAATCAGCTATCCATCCACCCAAATGGATGACCTTACAAAGAGTCTTTCTTCTGGCAGCTCACATAAAGGGTGAGCAGACCCAGTGTCTCTGCACAGACCAGAATACAAAGCTTGTGGCAGCTCCCAGCCTCTTGAATAGGACTGTTACCCTGAAAGAAGGAGAGAGCTGAGGTTTCACAAGCCTTACAGATACCAAATAGCAAACTGCTATACACTGGTTCATCAGCTGCTGATTTCTGCAGTTCAACCCAGTCTTCCATCCATCATCACGACTAATACAATACTACGCTGGTCTTTATTCTAAATTTGTTACAGCTCATGGCCTGCCCCAACATGGGCGTCTCACAATGGAAAAAAACATCCTTACTTCTTTTTCTCCAGCTGCCTTCAGCACATCATTTGCACCTGTGGCACACATCAGACAGGGCACACATTGTCATGCCTGCAGGCACATCAGGGCAAGGCCAGCACTAAGCCTACACTGATTCAGCGGCTCCACACCAACACTTCACCTCACCATGCAGCTGGATACTAGAAGTACAGCCTGACTTGTGCCATTATCTGCTAAATATAGGCAAAATGTAGGCAAAGGGAAAAGTAGGACAGGGTTTCTGACCTGGCAGCCCTTCCCATCACTCTCCCAGGCCTCCTTGACATCAATAGAGAACACAGCAACTGGCTTTGACCCAAAGATTTCAGCCTGCCAAAATACCTACAAGGAGCATGTTCCCAAGATAGAACTTATCCAAGCACCCTCTTGGAGACACCCTGGAGTTCCCAGCAGACTCCATTAATCACCTCTCAGGCATGTGACGGTATTACTTTTCTTACTTTCCCATTGACACCCTGAATTTCCCTGAAGAAACTGCTCCTATGCTCCTCAGGCTGGCTCACCCAACAGTAAACAGACAGCCGCAAAGAATTTTATTGAGCTCTTGGAAAGTCTTTGATCTAAAAGCTACAGAAACACTAAGTACTGATGCAATATAGATAAATTCAAGTATCTGTAAAGTGACCTTTCATGGAAATTGCTCAGCAGAAGAAAATCCTCAGAGAAAGAAGGCAATCCTTCACTTTTCTAATCAGCAAAGATTTCATTAAAGAACCCCAAATCCAATAACAATACAACTCATTAGTGTGCTCTTTCCTCATAAAACCAAAAATTGACAGCTTCACCGTAGTAGTTGTCCAAAACCCTCAGCTTAATCAGTAGTTGCACTATGTGATATCGTTTCTTTCATACCTGATCTTTCACTAAGGTGCGGTTTGGACAGCTGAAAGCACAAATCCTTTTTTTTGCAAAAACCCAGTTGGAATATTTCTAAAATAATATAATTTTCAATAATAAATAGTGCATTTCAAAATTATAGAATTAGTAAACAGTCTGAAAGGATTTTTTTTAAGTATCTGTACCATGACTATATGTCTGAATCCAAATCCTTATACTATCAGACATTGACATTGCTATTGACAGGTTCCTCCAGCTGCCCAAAGCCATACTTGAAAACTGCAAACACATTAGTATAATTTTAGCTTTTTCTGGTCAGGAACGTTCAAATGAAGAATTCTTTCAGCAGACAGTGTTAATCCAAAAGATCTAAAACATTTGGTAAAAAAATCAGTTAAGACAGATGTTGAAAAAAACCCAACAATCCACCCAGCAGATTTCAGTCAAATACTGACATTTCTTATCTGACATCCTTGAAGTGCTGTAGAGCTTTGGCTTTCCACATTCATAGACCTGGGACAACTCAGATTTTGCCCTTGAGTAGGGACCCCAATTCCTCCATGGTCTCTTCAGCAGAATGAGTACTTGGTAATTTTGGGCTGATCTTCTAGACCAAATAGGAAGACATGCTAGTGGTTTCAATGTCCATTTCTCCTCAGCAGTGGACCAGAAATTTATTCAGCAATTTTGGCTAAGAATGCATCTTCTGATGCTCAAAAGAGAGAGCTGAGACCATGAAACAGCTAACCTAGGCTGGGACGGAGACCTGGCCTCAGCTCAGTCTGGCTCTGCAGTACAAGGCTGTAAGTGCTGCCAGGGTTCACAATTATTTTTCATTATGGGAACCACACGCTGGTAAAATAAAACTTATTTAAAATGTTCAAACTTCCCATGAATGGGAACTCTAAGACCCAGCTAGCTGTTCTTAAGATGTCCCAAATACTTCCATTGTTTTTCCTGCATAATTTTCCAGACAAGGACTTGCAGCACTCCCCGAGAAATCTCTACACTTATTATAATTAAATTCCCACTCTTAGCAGGCATCTAGGTTTCAGTTCTTTAGCTCCTTTTGCACAGTTCACAGTTTTGGTATATGCCCAGCTGTAAAATCTCAGTATTGTGGTGAAAGAAGAGTTGAGCTAAAAACTCAGAACATCAATGAAACTAATTTTCTGGTTCTAGTGACTGATTACACCAGAACAGAATACCTAATTGCACATATATGGATATGGCAAGAAAATCACCAGAGGTTTTTTCTTCCATTTACGCTCAATTCTATGTTTGCTTTTCTTCCCTTGATCAACAACGCTGCTATCAGACAACATGTTTTTTAGAATGAACCTGTGATGATAAATGGTGTCGAATCCATGCAGACTTCCAATTTCTATGTTCACAATCTTTTTCTTTTTTTTTTGCCAGGCTCAGCTGGCTAGAAGCTGACATGGACAAAACAGGAGAACCAGAAGATGATGTTCACTGTTCTAGAAGGTGGAATTTAGAGCACATAAACATGACCCCCTAGAAAGAAGGCATCCTCGGCGAACCACATTCAGGTGTTGTTACCACGCTACTCAACATCAATGCGACATCCATTCTCCATACATTTCTGCCAGTTGTGAAGGTGTACACAAAGGTTATGGCATAAGCACTATTTCATCTTCAAGAGCAGAATTTTTAGGATACCATACTGTAATTGCCACAGAGCATCAAATGCATTCTTAACATTACTGTCCCTTATTTTATATCTATATCTTTCTTCAGTGTACACTTGTGCATGAACCCAGTCCCTACAGCAATACAAATGTTTTACCTCAAGGTATTTTACATGTCTCAGTATGTCCTTTTATATCCCTGACTACATATAAACTTAATTCCTACCATATCCTAAAGTTCCCATGGGGAAAACAAAGAATACCTAGTCCACTTTTTACAGAATGTAAAACAGATCCGTAAAATATTAAGTAACCACAAAACAAATTTAATGGTAATATCAAAAATCATGTTTGATTGCTTCACCTTGCCTTTAAGTCAATGTGCATGCTTAAGATGGATCATGCAAACAAAGAGAAGGGAGAGTTTCAAACCAAATAATACATAGTCTGCTTTTTCAGGCATAATTTCTTCATCTATCCTGATGCTACTCTGAGTACTCGTTTCTACAATTAAGAACACCAGCAATCTTATTACACTCTCAGACAACATTGTTACCTACGGACAAATAAAGCAATCTTTGTTAAGATTTTTTTGCTCTGAAACAATTAAAGGCACTTACTGTTACTTAAGGAAATCGCTTGTATAGCTACAGCAGTGAGATGAACATTTGGTTCCACTTCTAATAAAGCACTTTCTGTTTTCAGCCTTGAATCCAAATCCTCAGCCTATGGTATAATATTTTGTATATCCACGCCTTCTGGGAAAAGGTTTTGAAACTGTAAAAATGCTCCTTGTTCCCTCTGCTCACAACAGGGGCAGGCCATCTTGCTTTAACCGGTCATCTAAGTAACGCTGCTTCAATAGACTGAAGTACTTTTCCACATGACAAGCCTGCAATTTCTCCTCCCCTTCAAAATTAGTCACTAAATAACCTCCTTGGCATGTCACCCAGTCACAAACTGTGCAACACTATGTGATTCAATTGCTCAACCATTTTTTAATGTGTGCCCATAAGATGTATAGAAAGAGACTCACATCATAGAATAAAGCACAAGAGAGACTCACAAAGGGGAAAGCCATAAATAAAACAATGAGTAACCTCTGTTTAGGTAAAAGAGTGCATTTCAAAGGCAACAACATGAAACACATACATTTTAATTCCCCAACAGGTGAAGAACTCCAATTATCTAGAAAACCCAGTACATACAATTCTAGGAGAAAAAGAAAATACAGCACTTATAAACTTAGAAGCTTATTTCATATTCAGATTTGGTAGAAGGAAGTGCAAGCCCCTCCCATGGAGGAGGCTGTCTACTCATTAACAAAGTACCTGAGCTGCTTAGCTAACCTGATCTTTGGGGCCCCTATAAATCAATTTCATAGTTGTCTTTGCAGCACACCACACTAGACGTGATGATTTTATTTTGTTTTAAAAGGGTACAGTAGAGAAGGCAAATGTAAAAAAAAAAAATTAGAACAGAAAGGATGCTTCCCTCCCTTCCATCCCCTCACCTCAAAATATCATAGTATATAGAAAATGTCTTCTTAAAAATACAGTATTCACAGTCTTAAAGAGGTGGCACTTAAACATCACAGGGAACAAACCTCATTATATGAGCAAACCAGTAGTTATCTTCTGGTTGGGGAGTGGAGGGGTAGTGGTTTTTGCTGTTGTTTTGTGGGTTGTTTTTTTGGTTTTTTTCACTTGTTTTTGGTTTTATGTGAGAAAAAAATGTTTATATCATAATGACTGGCATTCAGAAGAATCAAAACATGATTTAAGCACATGACCATGAGCTAATACTGCTGTAAAGAACCAGTTATAATGGGACCTTACTGGAGTAACATTTCTGTATCACAGTACTGCTTTCAGTCCCTCAGCCATTAGTGAGGGAGGCACCATTCACTTCCACCACAGAAGGGCAACCTGGCACAAAGGAGGTAAGTAACAGGTGAAAGATCAGAGCAGATCTGGTAGCCAGAAGTAAAAATCTAGGTGTTCCAACCCTTACTGTACCCAGCCCAACAGCGGAGAAGTCCTCCAGCTCTGTAGACAGCTGCTGTGCATTCTCATTTGTAATGTACATTGTAAATTTATATGCCATTATTGGTCTTGACCAGAACTTCATGAAATGATATGTAGTATAATATAAACAGCCTTTTCGGAAATGTGAAAAATACTCATTTTGTCTTAAATGTCTAGTTTTCAGTTTTTAGTTTTCAGTAAAATATTTTCAAATATTATTTTTATTAAATACTTGCATTAGAACTATAATAAAGTATTATTATAGCACAGAAACAATGTTAAACCTATTTATTTTTATTTCAAATTTAATTGGTCAAGACTTGTTTCTTGCTGCATAGGAGTAAAGCAGTATTTACCATTGAAGCATCTGGTTTACATTTGGCAGGTCTAACTAACCAGTCAAGCATCCCCTTTTAATGAATGGATGTATATACTTGACCTAGTTAAAAGCTGCTTAGGTATGCAGACTCAAAAACATCAAGAGTAAGAAATACAAGCAAATTATCCCAGTACACTTTTATGCCACACATGCTTTCCAACAGTTTCAGAGTACATTCTTCCATCTATGTTCTTCTTTACAAGCTAACAAACCTTCAGTGAGAAATCACATTATTATGCTAATATGCAGGATAAAAAAACCACTATATTTCATTGCAGTTTCTCTGCAATGAATTGCAAGCTGGTAGGATGCACATTTTCAGTAATTGGACTCTAGCATGATAAAGTATATCCCAGAACATCAGACACACTATAACTAGTTCTCCATACATCTGGCACTATATGCAAGAGTCTTCAAGTACGTCTGATGCATATGAAAAGTTTTTCATTAGTGGAATGAATCTTCTTTTAATTTTAAAATACATCAGGCACAACATCATAAATATTACACAGATATATCATTACCAAGGGTGTAATTTAACTTGTAGGTTCTAACAATGCATACAAACCATTCAAGCATCACTTTCCATTTCAATTACTTTATCAGAGCCCCCAAGCGCAGCCTAACTTGCCATGTATTATCCCATGTTTAATTACTTGCCATATATTTGTTTATAACATACTGTACAGAACAAGAGTTCCTTTCCAGTTTAGCCCCTGTAGAAACAAAGGGCATGCCCCTAAGAGGCATGGCACCCTATGCTTACATGAGATCAAGCCTGGAAGTTTAGGTTAGCTTATTACTTTAAAATAAACGTTAATGTCTATGTTAATGGTAGGCCCAAGTTACCACTGAGCTAAGTTGCCACTCACCCTACTTTCTTCTTTGTTATTAACAATCTTGATCTGTTGGACCTTTCCATCAGTTTGCCCTGTCACATTAATTTTTTTTTTCTTCCATTTTTGTTTACTTCTTCCATTTTTAAGCAGAAAAAATGTTAGAGACACAACAGCAGTAAACCATACAATTATAAAGACACGGAATATTTTGAAGTTTACTGTGGGGTATACACATGTGGCACAGATGTAACTTACTGCTTGACTGCTGATCAAAATTCTTCCTGTCCCTGATAACAGCTCTTTTGGTTCCTATCCCCTTAATAATATTTTAATGGATGGAAATAATTAAGCAGTTAATGTCTTGTACTGCTGTAAACAACCATTTCCTTGACAGAAAACAGGGAAGCACTTACAGGCTGGATTGCTAGTCACTAACCCAGCACTTTGTTTCATTCTTAGCACTGTGGAGCAAAGCTTGTGATGGAGGCAATGGGGTTTTGCTTAAATGCAACAAGTTAGCTCAGCCCAGCAGAATCCAAATTGAAAGACAGTTTACTTATGATGGCTTTTACAGCTGTATTACAAAAGAAGCATTTCTCCTGCTTTAGTTTAGGTCGGGGTTTGTTTTTTTGGGGCAGGTTTTTTTATTCCTTTTTGCCAAGGAAGCTCACATGCCACCCCACCAGCTCTATAGCCAACCCAGCTTCTAATTCTGATCCAAGAAACTAACAGTTTAGGAGGACAAACACCTGTGTATGGACTCACTATGCACGATCTCCCAAATCTGCAGTCTCTGATACAGAAGACTCCTGAAGGTACCTGGAGAACCACCATCAGCATCTTTCTGTCATCTGCTTAGGCAAGCGCCATGACTGAAACCTCTTAGCGTGTCTACCTCCTTTGTGCAGTAAAAGGAGAGATACCAACCCTTAGCTTTACCTTCAGACATTCAGTAGAGGAAGAAAAAAGTGGTCATATCCAATCCTGAACCCTGAGGTTCAGAACACAGACCCCCAAGTTGCTGTCCTTCACAAAGGCACTGAGGTGACACACACTAGCACCCAGCCAGGCTGTGCTGGTGCCACGCTGCACTCCGCATTGTTTTTCACAACCACGAATAACTCTTTCAAATTGGCCTCAACTTTCCCACATCAGCTCCCCAGCCCACTGCCTGTATTTATTATACCTACAAGATGTGTGTGGTGTTTCTCTGAAGACCGAAAATCCTACAGAAGCTCTTTGAATTTGAGAGGCCAAGCTAAACAAACAGGAAGGGAACAGAACAGCTCTGGCTGCCTGACATATGGGATTTGAGATTATGTACAGACTACACTATCTTCTCCTAAACATACACATTGTTTGTTATGCCCTGTTTACTGATTCCAAAGGCAAGCCGCGAAACCAATATGCCTTGGTGTAGACATAAGTGCCATAAGGTTCTCTTATACTGATTCCAAGCTCCCTAGTTCTTAAAAAAAAATGCAAACAAACAAAAAGGCCTCCCACACCCCAGAGCACATAACTACTAGCTAGAGTGAACCACTATAAAGGGGACAGGCAGCTCTACAGCTTCACTGCTGGCAAAGCAGCACATTCAGTAGAGCAGCTGGAGCTTGCAGTGTGAAGCAGCCTATATGTGAAGCCTTTGAACCAGCCCACAAGTGAGCATCTAAGCTCCAAGAGAACAATGCTTCATTGTAACATGTAGATTACATTATGTATACATGCATACATACATGTTTTGTACACCAGCACCACATTTTTGGTCTATCCTTTGGTGATGGCAGACCAACATAATCAGGATTTTTAGATTTTTGAGGATCTCAAAAATTAAAGGCAAGCAAATACAAGTGGGAAATCCTGTGCTGGAAACTCCATAAGCCTCTCAAAATTTATTTTAAGTTTACAAGAGCAAATATAGCCAAATCTCACTGGAGCTGCATGAAGAAGGTTCTGCAAAACTGAGCTATTACGTCAGGTCTGCAGTCTGTCTCTCTACCCTGTAATTTAAACCTCATGCTTCTCCCTCATTTCTGTACTGATTTAAACAAAGATTTTCCTAGCTATAGGAAAGTATCACAGCATGTATCACAGGCATATAGGCATTAAGCACCTCTCAAAAGATAAGACAGCACTATTAGTTGCTCTGTAGTGAGGATTTGTCTCATCTAATACTGCATTAAAAGACAATCAGCCAGGCACCCTCCAGAGTCAGCTCATTCCCTCTACAACCAGGTAGGACAAGGTGCCCTTTGGCTTTCCCAGCCTCTTGCCACTGACTCCAGTGGGCAGCAATTTCTACCCTAAGCTTATAAGGATCAAACTTTTTTCCAGATTCTCTCTAGTGATCTTGCTTGTTTCTCTTTTCATTTAGCTCACTCTCTGCTCTGTTCTTCATCCTATTTTTTCCTCTTTTTTTCTTCTTTTTAAGTGAAGCTGAGTTACTGTAACTAGAAGGGATAATGGTAGCTTGGTGGATCCAGCCTGGCCTGGGGTTTCTGTTCGACTGAGCTAAGAATTAAGAGTCTCTAGCCTGAAGCTGGTAAAAAATACTGTTCTTCAACAGACCAATATAGAAGCTCTCCTCTTCCTCCCATTAGCACTTTTACTTCTGCCAAAATTTTTTAAAGCCTAAATGTAGAGGACTGAGTTTGCAGCATGAACTTTTCCTTCTCAAGTCCCCAGGTAATGCAGAAATATTAATTAAAATAGCAAGAGTCATATGCTGCAAACATTAACTAATACACAACTCATGACTTGGACTCGGTGATCTTGAAGGTCTTTTCTAACCTAAATGATTCTATGATTCCATGACACTGGGAAGAGATGGGTAGGTAAAGAAGAATTACACGAGAAGGTAATAGAGAATTCTGAGTGTAAAACTACGCAAGAAAGAGGAAAAAAGACAAAGCAAAAAGGGAATGAGACAAGGTGAAGGACAGTAATAACAGTTCGTGACAGAGGCCAGAAATGAAAGAGAGATTGGAGATGAAGTGCTGAGAACTAAACATGGAAATAAGAAAGGGATAATAAATAATAAAGAAAAAAAACCCAACTAAAATAGGAGACCTAAACTAGGAGGTGAGGTACTGATGGGATAAAAGGGGGGTTAAAGAGACTGTAGCATATGAAGAGATATTCAACAACAACAAAAAAAATCAATGAAAGAATGAGCAAACAGAATGAAAATGGGAAAACAAACTAATGCAATTTTTCCTTAAGACTAACCAATTTTGCAATAGTTCTTGTAATTACAATGCTGTAGTCTATCATAGCAAGCGTGGGAGAGTGATAGAGGAAGAATGGAAGGAGAAGAGGGAAGGAGAAAATACATCCAACATAAACTTTAGTTTGTTTTAACATTCTGAGGCTTTGTGGGGGTTTTGGCAAGGGTGGTCAGAACATGAGGATGGCTTTTAGGAAAGAAGTGAGCAGAACATTTCAGGTAAATGCCAGTTGAAGTAACTTGTGAATGCTTGAGCGGAAAGAAGCTATGACCATCACTTGTCCTCGCAATCTGCTCTCATATTCAAAACAAGGATATTTGAGATGCACTTTAAAGTGACAAACGCCTTTTGAAACCTAGCACTTAGTTCAGCCATTCCCACTGAAGATGTAGTTAACGTTCAAAACAGCTTCATATCCTTCAGACACTGCTGCAAATAACAGCTTTTCACAAGTCAGGCTTTACTGCACCATCTCTGAGACTCAACATGCAGTGGGATTGAGTGCTGAAAGAGAATGCTGAGGTGGCTCTCGCCCTCTGTACATTAGTGTGGGACAACAAAAATTCTGGTTTGATGAAATCACCACCAACCTCTGACAAGTGATGAGACATGTCATATGTATGTGCATGCACATGTGCACACAGCTTTTACTTCTCAGTAAACATTTTCCTGTATCAATTCCATTATGTTATCAATGCCCTGACCACAGACTTCTGACCCCAAGCGCACCTGCGCAGCAAGGGCTCTTTGTCCATCATAATGTCCAAAAGTTCTTCCCATTCTTAGTCCAAGACCCCCTTTTTTCAGGTGTAAACCAAGAATACAACAGAAAGATAAGGGGAAAGCAATATTACATCTCTTGCCTTAAAATGTTGAGCTTATAACATGCATCAGCTTAAATCTAGCTAGAGGAGCAGGCTTTATATTTGGACTAGCCTAGTTACACCTGTACTGAAGCTGTTGACACTCCCTAGGTGACAGTCGACACTCCCTAGGTGACGCTGTCAGAGACTGGCCGTCAATGAGACAACTTCAGTGACATGCCTGGTGAACTTTGCTTGGAAAGGAAGGGAGTATAAAGCCATGTAGAGCCTGACCCAGAGAAGTCCCATGAGAGCTTCCAGCCTAGCCACACTTCAGGCATTCTGAGCAAAATGATGCATGAGATGCAACACATTTTGCATTGGCCTTATTGAAATCACAGCGTGTCTGTGTGGTTTACTCCTCCAGCAACATTTCATTATTTGAGCTATCAGCCTGCTACCAGTCTGTATTACTTCATTCCTGGTTGGAAATATGGGAAACATCTAGATCAGTGAACAGGCACTCATTTCTGCATATTTATCAGTGTACTTCATTTCGTACAAACAAATGGAATGTGAGAGTTTAAAAAAAAAGTTAAAATTATCCAACTAAGCAGAGAGAAGTTAATAAATCGCTCATGATTGATTCTCCTATGCTCCTTTAGTGTACTCCCCAGACAGAATAGCATGGTGAGTACACTAAGAAACCTCTTGGCATTTCAGCCAAGATTTTTCAGGGTGTTATCACAAATTACAAAAATATAAACACACTGAAACATAACACATTTCAATCCTAAAAAGGTTGGATTTACATAATTACATCATTGGTTTGCCAACATCCACATTTATCTCATCAGTATAGTATGGCCCACCCATCCCATAAGCTATTAGACTGTTTAGACTGAACATATAAAAGCTGTTACTGATTTTTTTTAAAGTTAAATTATGACACCCCTCACAACTAGTGCTGCATTCTAACCAACTCTTTCTTTTGCTTTCAAACTGTTTATTTCTTTTGTGTTTCCACAGCTGCTTTTTAGGTAGAATTTCCTTAGAACAAACAGGAGTTGTGTAATTCATGAAGATGTGGCAAGCATTTCTTCTCCTCTCCCCATTCTCCTTGAAGAGATCAAGCACATCACATACATAACAGACAGCCACCACCAAAGCAGGAAGCCAAACCCTTCAGACAAGTCTCAGTTTCAGTGCTTCCTCAGGGCATCGCTGAACTGATGGGGTCATCCCTGTTGGGTTTTTTTTTTCCCAAAAAAGGAATAGTTTCAAATACATACAGTTCTGTACAGATCAGCACATTTATTTGGTTTAAATATGCTGTATATCAGATTTCTGTTCTTAAGAAAAAGAAATATTGTTAGTAACTGCACTCATAAATCAAAATAAATGCATGGCTTTCTGACTAACTACTCGTCTCTTATTTCTGTTCCATAGTTGTATCTCTTCACACTGCACTGAAGCCAAATAAAACTGAATAAATTTATATGGTTAAATGAGCACAAAGGAGAGCATAACCCTTCATTTCATCTGGCATTAACAAACAACTGAGTCAAAATACAATTTCTACTACAGATACATGGAATAGGATAGGATGTAAACAATATAAAAATGTTATAAAACAGAGCTGATAGTTAAAAGACCTAAGAAGTTTGTTTACACCTGATGCCTGCTGTATCGTGTTTCTTCCAATATGAGGACATAGCAAATCAGAAGAAATAAGCTGCTGTGCTGAGTTTAGGAGTCAGCAGTATCAGTAGGAGAAATGGTCACAGAAGCCTTATATACAGCTGAATTTTGCAATGCAAATGTCCAAGCTGCACAACATCTCACAGCTATAAGGCCCAGCAGTAATTGCAGTTTTAAGTACATCTTTTGCAAGGTTAGAAGTGCTATCAGAGCCTCAATTAAGAGCCATCTTAGATCACAAACTTCTTTCTATACTGTTTCAGCCCTATGTTTTCATTTTACTTCCTTCTATCAAAACCAAAAAAATACACAAATTGGTCAGTGTGGCTGAAGTGAACAACACAGTTTACCAAGGTCAAGATATCTATAGTAAATACTGAGAGATAGTGGGACTAGCCCTTTACCCAACACACCCTGTGGGTCTTTGCACTTAGTCACATGAAGATCTAATTTGCAATGATGTAAGAAAGGCATATATTCACACAAAAAATAATTTCAGCATCACGTCATTTCTCATGGAGTCCTGTTGCCTGCTGGTATTTGCAACTGTCTTGCTTTTGCCAGCTGAGGCTTTTTTTAACTCTCAATCTTAACATGTATCCAAGAAAAGATATTTTTACTGCTTATATTTTCAGAAGTCTGATTAGTTTTCCAGAGCCCTTATTAGAAAAAGTACAATCCAACATGGAGAAGAATCAAGGTCCTCAGATATGTAGCTGTGTTTTCCCAGACATCAAGTACTGGTTAACTCTTCTTTATTAAAAGGAAGATAGGGACAGAATTAATTTTCTTTAGCATTCATTAGTCTTATCCAAGGGCAAGTAACTAATAATGTACTGAAGACTTGGTGGAAAGCAGAGGATTTGGGTTCTGATTTTACATTGTGGATATGTAAAAAATTTCTTGGGAAAGCTAAGGTCCCGAATGACAAACAGATGGCAGGTTTGAAGCAAACAAAATCAAACCCATGGCTTCTAACTTGGGTTCTAGGAACTGTGGTATCAAAACCTTCACTTGCACAAAGTGATTTTTAACCCCTGTTTGAGTAACAGCTCATTTGGAATACTAACTAGAAGTCATAAAGCTTGGATGGACTTTGGCTTACGGAACTCCGGCAGTTCAGATAAGCTACCTAGTTTACGAAGGAGGCAATGGAGGACATCCCCTCCTAATAAAGGAGGTCACAGCCATGAGCATTTTTATCATCTGTCAGCATGTTTAAGGAGCTCTGGCAACATCTGACTCTGCCAGCTACTTAGGAATTTCAAGTAAACAGCCAAATTAGTGCAAATTGTTCTACTAAAAGGAAGGGCAGTGAAGGAAAAAAAGGAGCAAAACTTCTAAAGAACTGGAACAAGGAAACATTATGTAAAAGGAGGTGGAGTAAGGATAAAACCAGAAAATAGCAGACAACAAAAATGGACTCAAATCCAATCCTTATGTTGTTATTCAGGGCAAGCTACCACTGAAAGCAGTGAAAACTTTGCTTGAGAACCTCAGACTGACTGAGAGATAAGAATTCTAATTTTAATGAAGGGCAGAAAAGACCTTCACACAAGACAGATCACGTGTTGCTATTAAGTAACTTCATCAGCTCCAGGGCAAGCTCTAAGCAAACCTCAACAGGAGAGGCAGGTTAGCTTGAATACAGGCCTGTTACTGGGAAATAAAGAACCCGCTCCCTAAAAATTCCACTAAAACAATTGCATTGTGGTTGCAAGTTGATCTGTTTCCACAGACGAAACTCTGGGAGTTTCCAGGTAACTGGTTTGTGCTATCTACCAAATGACACTCCTCTTACACTAACTGTAAGATTACTGCATGGGTGAGGCAAGCTCATGCTCCTTAGACGGTTCAGTATCAAGAACACGACACTTTCTTTCAATGGCCAGCTTGGTATAAACTTAAAATCCATCCTTATTATTTGAATATTTTTTAAAAGATATGTTTTAAAATGTTGGTATAGTAATAGGATCTATATAGTTAAATTCCTAACACACAATGTTTGTGAAATAAGTATAATACACCAAAGCACATAGCCATCATTATAAAAAAGCCACAACCAGTGTAACACAAGCGTAATCCAAGTGTAACACAGGATCTGCATCTTTAAACAGACCGAGTTTTTGCCAGGAAACATTTGAGATTTATATATTGGTTTATGTGTAGCTAAAATAAAAAAAAAAAAAAAAGATTCTTTTCCTTAAAACTCTATCCACTTTCCCAGTAACTTTAAACAGGAATAGGTATTGTATATCAAAGGACATATGAATGAAAGAGCACAGGTACATTTACAGTCTTTCATCACAGTCTGATTTGATGCAGCTACTTCTCAGTGTCTGCAACTTTATAGTTGTATAAATAATTGGCAACTACTGACAACCCCTTCACAGCAGAAGTACTAAAAATCAGTAAAAAAAAAAAAACAAAAACAAAACCCAGAGTATCAGAAACTTCTTTTATATATTTTTTTTCAAATCTCAGTAAGATTTGTAGTGGCAAATTGGAAAATAACTGTTTAATACATGAACTAGACATAAAATCCGAGAGTAGAGTTTGGTGATTTAAAGAGCAATTAAACATTTATTTTCTCATATGGCTCAAGGAAGAAGAAAGAATTTTCATTGTTCTGATTTAAATTCCCAGTTTATATGAAAATATCTTTTAATTTGGGGGAAAAGAAAAACCCACAAAATAAAAAAGAAAAGGAGTCAGATATCTTTCATTACTTATAAGCATCATCTTACCTTACATGTCTTGCTAAGTTCCGTTTCTAGATGGCTTTGGCAGGTATTTTAATTCAGAATTAATTTCAGCAATACATGCCATTATATCTTCTCTTTGAAATAAACTGCTTTTTCTCTTTTCCTCAGACAAAGTATGTGGGCTAAAAGAGCGGCAGCGTCTCTGTTCAAGAGATTTCATGGACACTCAGAGGCTTGCTTTCTACAGTATGAAAGTTAAATCTGAGTAAGGAAGGCATTTTTCCTGTCCCGGAAACCAGTATAACCAAAACCAATGCTGAGCTAATGAGAAATGTTTCTTCCATGTGTTCTGTTTGGCAGACACTGCAAGTCATATCAAGGAAACACGTGATGTTTATAAATACAATATGGCTCATGTTGTCATAACCCCTCAATGACAAAAAGAGCATTAGAAAAAGCAGACAGCAAAACAGCAGGAAAGATGAGATTTGTATCATTTGGAAGGTATCTTATCAGATAATAGAGGTATTAGCGTTTGCTTTTTCTTTTTTTCTTTTCCTTCCCAAAAGAAAACAAAGTTTTATAGTAATAGGATCAGTAAGGCAAACACATGGCAACTTATATAAATGCTTTCCTATAGGCATCCTAGCATTGAAATCCATTTACTAAATTTATTGCTTGAATTCTTTTCCAATAAATACTTTTGTTCTAAATACCTCTACATAGTTCAAGGAGCTGTTATATTTTTCTAGCCATAGTATGCAATGAACAAATGTAATTCTGGCAGCATTTGCAGCTTTGTGTTTATTGATGTTAAGATCACAATCCCATGAAAAGAAGTTAGTTAAACATCTCAAAGAAGCTGGATGTATGTTTACAGCTACCTTAAGAACACAGAAGGATGATCCTACTTTTATTATCTCTATCTTTCCTGTAAGCCAGCTCCGAATTTCAGGGTCCTTGAATTCTTTAAATAGTTAGGGAGCTGTTTGAGGGGTTTTAGCACTTGTACGGTTTTTTTAAGTTCACAAATTTCAACTAACTCTAGAGTGCTAAAATATTAGCAACCTGCTAGCCAGGCACTTTCAGGGGCAAAATGAAAAGATGCTGTTGTGCAATTTCATTAATAAAAGCTATTCAGCTCAACAGCTTATCCAACTTATCAAATGTTTGTCTTATTTTATTGTATAACTCATCTTAACTCATCTCCTCTCACCTTGGCAGCCGAAACCCCTATTGCTGCCAGGAACATCATCGCCTTCTTGCCATTCTAACTCTCAGAAAATGTGGTTTCCAGGTACCCCCGCCCCTCCAACTCAGCTCTGACTCAACTTGCCCTAATTGTTTTGACTGGAGAAACAGTCACTAAAAAAGTCCAAATCACCCCAAAAGTGCAGCTTGATACAACAGCAGCCACAACAAGCATTTTTTGGATATTCTGGCCTCGCCCACCACCAAAGGCCTGGGACAAAGCACTGACCTGGCACGGTCTAGTGCAACTCAGGGAATCGAGCAAAACCATGGTGGGTCTAGGACATTTTAAAACAAAGTGTAACCCACAGACTTCAGGGCAGGTGATTGGGAAGAGAAAGACTGCCAAGCAAAATAGCCACTGGCTTGTTATAAAGTAAAAATTCCCTCACGATTCTCAAAACTGCCAGACAGATGAAGCCCAAAAACTACTTGCATAAACCAACATTATTAGTATCCAACTGTGCCATTAGGAACGCAGACAAGCTGCAGTGACAGAAGGTGGAGATTATAATTTAGGTTTCTTCCCATTTTAGCCACTCCATAAAAGTTGGGTCTAGGGAATGAGGACAGAAAATAGGCTGTGCACATTTGGTGGGGGGTTCACTTCCACTTGGAGTCACCAGGGGCTCACAGCAACAGCCCAGGATAAAAGGAGCTGTGACACTTTCAAAGGAATTCAATTCATTCAGCAACATACAAAATCCACTGTCAATTCTTTAGTGTCGTCTACTGATTTCAATGTATACACCATCCTGAATTTGAGAAGATGGGCAACCTGGACCCTGCACCTAGTAAGTCTGAGAAAGCCTCTTCCCCTTCAAGTCTATGTATATCACAAATCACATTAATTCTAATGGTACAGACCAGCATGGCTGTGTACATGCATTTACACTGGAATTCAAAACAATACCGGAGACAATAAAAATATCATATAAACATTTGGATATAAGACAGTATTTTGTCAAAAGAAAGCACTGTTGTACAGAGAGCTAGAAAGTGCTGTAAATATTACAAGCTCAGGCAAAGGAATAAATGGAATGCAGCAACATGAAGATACATTTTTCAAAGAAAACCAACTGCTACAGATTTTCAGCATTCATTTTGGGAAAGGTGTAACAAAAAACAGAAGAGCACAAACACAAATATTCAGGGAGATGGCACTATGTGGCTACTACTTCTTGCTTGACCACCATTCAGCATGGCTGACCTGTCAAATAAACCATGTTCTTCAAGATATAAACGGCCATGGCACAGTATCAGTAAGCAAGTAAGGAACTCTGAAGAATCCTATCTGAAGAGAAACTGTTCTTAAGAGCTTGCTTAGACTGAGCAAAATCCCTTTTTTCAAACACAACCGATTCAGAAAAACGCACGAAACAGAAGACCAAAAAATCAGAATTAATGGACATGAAAGCTGAGCGGTTTGATAGGTGATCTGAAACTCACAGATCCCACATTCCTCTTGCACATTCTGAGTCTTCTTGTCCATATGGATAATACTTAATACTTCAAGTGTTACTGCCAATCCTTATACAGGTCTCACATCTGTTTGGTAGTTAAAACAGGTGTCCAAGCTGGCAGCTAACATTATTTTCTGAGATTATTTTGGGTCTGTTACATGGAAATGATTATAAATCACATGGATAGAAGCCTGAACATCATCAAACCCAGGAATAAAGGTTCCAAAGGGATAAGAAGGCAAACAGTAGAAAAATCTGCAAAGGCAAAACTTTTCCAAACCTCAAAAAACCAAAGCTGTAACTCACATATGGCAGGAGATACAAACACACTCACAGCATCAGCATGGAAAAATGTACTTACAACAGTTAACTCATCATATTCTAAATAGTGTTCTTTCAACCAGTCTAACAATAAACTGCTTTCCTGTAGGTGTTTTGAAACGGTTAATCATGATGCAGAACAGAGTTACTCCTTACTTCCCACTGTAGTGAACTTAGCACTCATAGATCACATGAAATTAAAGATCATCAATTTACCCAATGCAAAGATACATAAACACAAAAGGAGGGATGAGAAGCAAAGGATTTTCCACAGCATTTCAGGCACTGTGCAATACCAATACATAAAATGTACATGTTTCTCACTGTCCTCACATTTCCATCCCCTTTAATCTGATTTACTAAGGAAAAAGTTATAGATAATCCATCTGCTTATTGGTGGCTGCCTCCCCTCACCTACTAAACTGTGAATCTGCAGGCAAATTTGAACCAGATTTAATCAAAGTGTAGAAACCATTAGACTACTATGTCCCTACCAAGAGATTTGTGAGAAGACCCTATAGTACTTCTGCCGAATAAAAAAGTTGCAGTGTGTGCTCCAGCTTTCTAGACACTGGAGGATGAGCATCAGAGAGAGCATTATTACAACTCTCTACTTTGGAAGAGGCACAGTTAGGATCCAAGTGTTGCTGCAAAGGAAGAATCCAACCAGAAGACGCATCCTTAGACAAACAGGTTTCATTATTTCCAGAGCTCAAGAAATCACTTGTTTCCACGCTCATAACTTTGAAGAACAGAAGTTCACACAGATCAAAGGGAAGATTTTTTGCATGTTTCTCCACAAAGTCCCTGTGAACGTCCTGGCTCTGATTTCAACTCTCAGACCAGAAAGACTAGAAATTTGCCAATGCAAAGGAAAGGCCATATGAGAAAATAACTGTTATGTTGGAGGCACAAAAATTCAAAATGGCATCTTTGGTATTTCAGCAGGGCAAAATACAGTATTTTACCATGAAACCACCACTTCTGCCAAGGTAATCACTGTGTCACCATTATTTCTGAGTTATGACCAAAGGGAGATAACTCAGTCACAATCAGGAGATGTCAAGTGCGTGTATCTGTTGTACAACATATATTTTAAAATGAGAAATGGAGATTATTACAGTTTTTGCACAGAAACATCACCTGTGTTTAAAACAACTCTGTTAGGCAGTAAATGCCTGGCAGAGGGCCAAAGAAGTAATCTTTACTTTTGAATGTATGTAGCTAAAACAGTAATTAACCATATCTGAAAACAGGTCTAGAGAGCACAAATAAAGCCGCAGTAGCTATATTCAGCATCTACTGTGCACTGAATAAGAACAGTACAGCATAACTTTATAAAGCCACAGTGACATAGTTACATGAGTTAATGTCATAATGCATATTAATATTATTCCATGCCTTCAAATATGAACGAGATGCATTGGCTACACCCTATTATTGCTACAGGAATATAACCATAACTGAAGAATTTCAGGACCTTAAAGAAGACACTTAAAGCTACCATCGAATCACAGCTTCTCTAGGCAACCTGTGCCAGTGCCTCACCACCATCACAGTAATGAATTTCTTCCTATTATCTAATTGAAATCTACTCTCCTACAGTTTAAAGCCATTACCTATCCCACCTAGACCTATCACTACATGCCCTCATAAAAAGCCTCTCTACAGAAATCTTGTAGGCCCCTCAAGGTACTGGAAGGCTGCTATAAGATCTTGAAGCCCTGTCTTCTCAAGGCTGAACAGCCCCAGCCCTTTCAGCCTTTCTTCATAGCAGAGGTATTCCAGCCCTCTGATCAGATTTGTGGCCCTCCTCTGGACTTGCTCTAACAGGTTCAGGACCTTCTTAGGTTGAGGGCCCCAGAACTGAACACACTAATCTAGGTGGGATCTCAAGAGAGTGGAATAGAGGGGAAGAATTACCTCCCTTGGTCCTTTTGATGCTGCCCAGGTATGGTTGGCTTTCTGTGCTGCAATCACAAACTTTTGGCTTATGTCAACTTTTTTTGTCAACCAACACTCCCAAGTCCTCCCCATCACAGATGTTCTCAATCCAGTCTCTGCTCAGCCTTTTTATGTGCTTGGGATTGCCCTGACCCAGGTGCAGGACATTCATTACACTTGGCCTTGTTGAATTTCATGAGGTTAGCACTGTCCCACCACCTGAGGCTGTCAAGGTCCCTCTGAATGACATCCCTTCCCTCCAGTGTGCTGACTGCACCAAAAACTTGCTGAGGGCGCACTTGATCCCACTGTCCATGTCACTGACAAAGATGTTAAACAGCACTGGTCTCAGTACTGACCCCTGAGGAGCACCGGTTGTCATTGATCTCCATTTGGACATCGAGCTAATGACCACAACTGTTTGAGCGTGAGGATCCAGCCAATTCCTTACCCACCTACCACATCAGCCATTTGAAACATGTCTATTTGCTCTCTACTGTTGTGTGTGCAACAGTACAAACGATCAAGTAATTAGATTTCTGACCTATCAAAAGGACATTTCATAATTGAAGTACATAAATGAGAAGTGGTTGAGAATAGTGCCTGTAAATAAACTATTGCAATCTTTCTAAAATAATGAGGACCTAACTGTTGAGACAGCAGAAGTGCTTACATGAAATATTAATAATAAAGCAGTGAGACATGCTCAGAATTGATAACGGAACCAAGAAGCAAATCAACAATTAAGCAAATCACTTCACAGGAAATTTTCTGCTCAGTTGAATCAGCTCTGGAGCACACATAAAAGTTACAAAGCAGGAAGGACAGTAGTGGTAATCCCTTCTGGCCCCATCATGCTGATTTGGTTGTACCATTTCCTGGGTACAGACCTAGGATGGGTGGGGAGAAGATGAGGTTGTTTAATCTCACCACCACCGCCTTGCTGCAACATCAGCTGTGGGTAACACACTGGAAGAGGTGCTGCACCTCCTGTCCTCTTGGCATCAAGGTGGGAGATAACAGTCCAGCGAAAGACTGGGACAGTGACAGAGAGAAACCGAGTATGCTTCAAATGTTTTCTGTATAGTCTCCCAATACAAAATGTTTACTTGAAAAAGCAAATATACTAGTCTTTGTTCAGTACAGGTTGCAAATCTTAGAAAAAGGCAAAACCATTTACAGCACAATGGATATTTATCAGAATTTCCTATTTGAAACTATAATTTACAACGTGTTTCAACAGACTCCAAGTACATCTATCTGCTCAGCTACTGCAAACCAGTTCTTGCTGAAGCCTTGCTGGAGTGAACTAACACCATGCTATACTTCACCATAAAAGGTTTGAAAACACGAAATAAGAAGTTGTATAAACTACAAGCACTGTCTGTATCTGGAATAAGTAATTAAAAGCTATGCTTTGATTCACATGCTTTAATCATTGTAAAAGAGAACAAAAAAAGTTGATGCTCAGGGCAAGTAATCGGAAAAAGCAAAGCAGTTAAGAAATATTACAGTAAGCATTATCAATTCCCTCTTTTGTATATGTATCATACATATATCCTTGACTTTATGATTTGTTGTGTACATACTACAGTTAAGAATTTAATAATTTAGCATAAAAGCTAGTGGAAAGAGAAGTACAAACTCAGTACTGGTACTTACCCTTATATCTCCATTTACAGCTCTTGAAGTGTGATTAAATGCATGTGCAGGATCTTTGTTGTAAACTTTAAGGAAAGATCGGTCTTGAATATTCCTGGAATCAAAAGAATCAGCAATGATAACAGATGAAAGTAGTTTTATTAACTTTGTTGCCCAAAAGATTCAGGTAACAGACAAACAGTAGGTCTGCAGCCGACCTATAAGAAAACCTAAATGCCATAACTTGGACACACACAAACAAAAGCCTACTTTGATTTTCTTTCCCACGGGAAGTATCATTCTTATGCTACAACTCCACACCCATAAAAATTAGATACTGTTAAGTTTCTTTCAAGATCCTGCCATAGAGCAAAACACTTTGAAGACAATAGAACTTCAACATTTACACAGCGCTCAAAAGGATTTAGTTAATATTTACATGTTTTATTGTGCACTCAGCCTACGTGAATTTTTGCTATTCTAAGAAGCAAAATATCAAAAGAAAAGCAGTCTTCCTAACTGCAGTTATTCTTGAGGCAATTCTAATTATCAGCTTGTTCACAAACCTGAAAAAAATGCACAAAAGCTAAAAATTCAGTAGCAAATAAATCCTTCCTCTAAACTTTATCTATAATAAAGACAGGTCTTAAGGGAAAAAAAAAGGAATTACAAACACAAATAAACAAGCAAAAGTTTTAATGCAAGCTACCACACAAATGGTTTAGATGGAAAGCCAGAAAATAGTATTTGTGTTTTATTAGGATCTAAGACTTTGCCACTGATTAGCAAATTTTTCAGCTACTAGGAAATGGTCAGATGACAGTAGTTTTCTGTTTTGTTTCAAAACCTACCTTCCAATAATTTTACCGTTTAGACACTTGCACTGAGTCCTGCTGATTTCTTGTTCATGTTTAATCAGTAGCAAATCCAATCTACACTCACATTCTTTCAAAGCTATGATTCCTTTCATTTCCCAATAGTGATCTCTAGAGAATTTACTTACACATGTGACAGAATTCCTTTCCTCCAGGTGCAGCTACAAGTCTAGTGAACTGATCTTAATCACTGGGATTATCATTTAAAAATGAAGGAAAAGATTCTTGGGCAGGTCTAATTTCTTTCTTACAATGTCATATTACAATCAGTGATTGCTTTGAATGGGTAGCTAGTCAGAACTTGTGCTGCTGTGTAGATGTCAAGTAGTTATTAAATAAACCCCACAGCATAAGAGACAGATCAGCGCCTTCTGTTTAAGAACTGTAGGGCTGATGAGAAGTTTAGCATTTATGAGCGCTTTCTTGTAGGCTGCACAGGAAAATAGCTACCTTGCGGCAAGTTCAAGTTCTTCCATTATTTATGGTAACACAAACTGTTTTCCATCTTGCAAACGTGACCCTTTTGCTTTGAGACTTGCATTGGGAGTCTCAGGTACCATTTTCTGTCTCAGACTTGGAAATACTTTCCTTTCAGTACAAAGCAAGACCTCTCATCTTCAGTTAAAGAAGCAGTACATTACTCATTTAAATAAATTGTATCTGTTCTCTTTTCTGTCTGACAGCTATGAGATGGTACCTCAACTAACTGAAGTTTGTTTTAAAAGCATTCTCCATAAATATTTCTTGCAGAAACATGACACTTTAAAGCAAAACATTGCTGCAAGGCGAAGCACCAAAATACCAGGTATTTGATCTCTGAGGTGAATTCTATTTCACCTCATGTTGCTATTCCAAGATAAATACTGCTGATAACAGGTATATATTACTGTACTTTTATTATTACTATTATTTGCATTACTGTAGCTCCCAGATGTCCTTGGCATGTTCAAAAGCCTCATTGATCTGTGTGTGCTGTAAAAACACGCCAGGAATACCACCTCTTCACCAGCTTACAAGGTGAATAGAAGACAAAATAGACAACAGGATAGCTGCAGAAAGATAAGGGAACAAAAAAGAAATGAGAATCCCATAGTGTTTACAGCCAGAGGAGCAATAAACAGATTGTGGGACCACAGACATGCTCTGAGTAGGCAGTGCAACACAGGGAGAGGGAAGGAGACCAATGCAGTGGCTTTGCGGATGTCTGTGGAGGACACCTTCCAAGTGTATTAGAGGGCTGCCCAAGAGAAAGCTTGAAGGCACTTGTTTGAAAATTAAAGATATCTAGAATAAAAGTTGGCATTATTTGCCAAGTGGAAGCAGATGCCACTTGGTACTGAATAAGAAATTAAAAATGGCATTGGAGAGGGCTTGGAGGAGCCTTCATAATGAAGACAAGTAGTTTATATTTAATGAGATGGAAAAGATACAGCCAGAGGACAAATGAAAAGAAAAAGCATGTGAAACAGTCTGCTTGTGAAACTAGGAGAATCATCCTTGTTGCTTCATCTGAATGGGTGAGAGTGAACAAGATTACCTGTGTCAGCTGCTCAGAAGACCACTATAGCAGTTGCTATTAAAAAGCTGATGAAGTTACTGAGTGTTTTCTTCACTATGTGGTTAGGAAAGGAAAGGCTACACCATAGGGATGTTACAGAGAAAAAGTCTGATATCTACACTGGATGTAGAGACTTGAACCACTTTAAGAAAAGGACCAGTTTATGGGCTTAAGTAGAAAGATAGTGCTTTGTCCGCAAGGATTAAAAATGCAAAAAAAATAAAAGGGAAAGGACTGTGATGGCCTAATGAAGGAGAACATGAGCTAGGTGGAAACTAATCATCCATGAGACTATATAAAGAGAAGACTAAGATATTAGTTTGGACAGAAGAGGTAGGATCCATGTCATCCAACTACAGACATTTTCTGGGATTTCCTTAGTGAGAAGGGTAGCAGAACCGAAGAAGAGAATTTTGTTATGGAGGAAGTCAGCTGGGTCACGGGATTTCCTCTAGAAATGCTCTACAATACAGGCATAGGAACAGAGGAAGCAGATGTTGAGACTGAGCCAGGTCTGAGGTTGGCAGAGTGACGACTGCAATGAGAGCAAGAGAAAAAAGGGTGGAACGGTATTAAGATAATCAACAACCATATTCTTGGGGGCAGGGAGGAGATGAAGTTGTAAACTTAGTCTGAAACTCAGGGGCAGATGGAGGGATAAAGTGAGACACAAGGAGCTGATGGGCCAGATGATGGTTGGCAACGATGCAATTTGGCAACAGAGAAATAGTAACCCTCATCTTGATTCAATCTTTTGATCTGATCTTGTGAACAGACTGATGTATAAGAAACTTGAGTACATGATGAATGATGGTGATACAAAAGAATCAGATGGGTTTTAACATAGGTATTACAGTGGCCAAACAGAGGTGTGGGGGTCTGCAAAGTAAGGAAGATAAAAAACAGAAACTGAAACAGGTTGGCTAATGATTAGACACTAGATAGCCTGAGGACAGCAAGGCAGAGGTGAGAAAATAGGGCTCAGTACTGTTCAAAGACTGAGGAATGGGAGAATTGGAAGCGTCAAGGCTAGAAAAGCTCCAGCTTGCTCTTTTGACGACAAGGTATGGAGAAGTACCTCAGCCATAGGATCTCCAAGAAGAAACAGGGCAGCAGAGGACAGTACACTTCTTTTACTTTCACATCATTTTTTTGCACTAGTGGAAGACTGGGAGAGAAGAAACACCTTTCTGCTTTCTCCTTCATCTTATGCTCCCCTGTCCAATTCTTTTTAACATGTAACTTCTTATGAAAAGGATGGCACAAAGGACTAGCATATTTCCTTGCACAGATTTATAGAGTGCAACATGTCTGAGGTGTGCCTGAGAGCTTTGTTGCGTGTGACTTGGGACTTTCTAGGGACTCTGAGAACTTGGTCCTTCTGCTCGTAGAGCACAGACATCAGGACTGAAGGAACCTGGTTAATTAAGCAGCTGCACTCCCACAGAATAAAAGATAGAAATTTACTCCCAGATGCTAGTCAGATTGTTTACTGACCAAACTCTGAATTCATGAAGGGAAGTGACTGCATTAGTTGCTACATCCTGACATAAAACAGGAAGGTGGTGGGGCTGCTGCAACAGGGGTCACCAGTGCCACACATCTTTGGCAGAGCTAGATGGTGCATAGTTGGCATTCTTGTGAGGACATTGGTGACATTCATGCTTGTAGCTTCAGGCTCACAAGGATCAGGCTTTGCCCTACCAGCAAAGAAAAAGAACAGGTTTTCTGTAATTGCTTATTTTGTGCTCCATATTTTAAATATCTGTGTCTCAGTTAAAATTCATAAAATATTAAATACGTGAACCTGTTTGTACTTATAAGAATATTTGAACAAGGTACTCCATTTATCAATGCCTTGTGCAACAGATATTGCACCTACAGCTGATGGCAATTTCAGACCAGACCTCCCATATTACTCAGATACCACTGAACATGCCTTTATGTGTCAGGCCTCTCTCTGTCAGATACTTATCAACTCCACTCCTTTTTATTCTGCAAGTGCACTACAGAAAAAAACACCCCAAACCCAACAGCTGTAATTCTATGTCTACTTACCTCACATCACACAGTTCATAGTATATGTTTCTGCTCTCATCCTTGATGTAAATGGCCACACTGGGTGATTCCAGCATTTTCATCGATAGCTGCTGGGGGAAGGCACTTACAAAAAGGGCACGAATTGTATCTGTGCTTGTGATTTCATTCGGCATCCTCAACTGCTTTGTTTCATCTCCATACTGAAGATATAAAACACCTACAAGCAAAATATGATAGCACGTTACATATTCTTAAGTGCACACTAATGATCTGGGTTTCAAAGTCCATGTGGAACACTGACCAAGCCCATGAGAAGAGAAAAATCAACTCACATTCTTTACTCATAAATCATATACAACATTTGCCTTTTCAACACACTACTGGCATAGAGCACAGAACAGTGATATGGCTGTACCTTGATAAATATGCTTGCCCAGTACTGCACTTTGCTGGGAAGCCTGTTCTTCAGTTAAATAAATCTGAAGTTTACCTTAAGAAGGCTAAGGGAAAAAATACAGATCCCAAATACATCAAGTTTGCTCTGCAGTGGAAGGTGTTAATAAATCACAAGGTACTTTTCTTTAAAGCAGCTGAGGAAGAACTTTATTCTATTATAGCAACCAGTTTTCCTTAAACATAAATTGCACATTTTAGCCTACCACCCAACAACACCCCCCAAAACTAGATTTCTGTTTTAGCACAAGGAATTTTATATTCACAAAATTCAATTTGCATTATCTCTGAAAGCACACTGTGCTCTTTCTGAGCCATCTCAGGGATGTCTCTGTACAGCACTGTATTGTGCCAGGAAGAAAGACCTTCACTCTTTTGCTATCTGTAGGAATTGGAGCAGCCACTTCTACAGTGGTGTAAAAAACCAAGGAAATGGCAGATCACAGAATCACAGGATGGCTGAGGGTGGAAGGATGCTCTGGAGGTCATCTGGTCCAAGCTTCCCACTCAAGCAGGGACACTGACAGCCACTTGCAAAGGACTGTGTCCAGACAGCTTCTGAGTATCCCCAAGGAAGGAGACCCTACAACCTCTCTGGGAAACCTGTGCCAGTGCCTGGTCACCCTCACAGTGAAGAAGTGTTTCTGAATGTTGAGAGGAAACCTTACATATTCCAGTTGGCCCTCATTGCCTTTGGTCCTGTCTCAGGGCATCATTGAAAACAGCCAGTTGTCTTTGCACCCTTCCTTCAGGTGCTTTCATACATTGACTGAGATCCCTTCTCTTGAGCCTTCTTTCCTTTAGGTTGAACCATCCCTGCTCTCTCAGCTTCTCCTCTTCGCAGCGATATTCCAACCAAGTTAATCATCCTTGTGGCCTTTCGGTGGACTCTCTCCTGTATGTCCATGTCTCTCTTCTACCAAGAAGCCCAGAACTGGACACAGCACTCCATGTGTGGCCTTACCAGTGCTGAGTAGAGGGAAAGGATCACCTCCCTCAACCTCCTGGCAAAACTTTATCTAATGCAGCCGAAGATACCACTGTCCTTTGATAAAATGGCACATTGCTTAGTGTCCACCAGGATCCCTACATTCCTTTCTGCCAAGCTGCTTTCCAACTTGGTTGCCACCAGTATACATTGGCACATCCACTTTGCAGACATTTAGCAGCCCAGAATAAGATGGAAGAGAAAGCATGTAGAAAAGACAGAAAAAATACTACTGAAGTTTGTGTTTCCACCAGCTGTTTGAGAGGTACAACCAGAGACAAATGGCTCAAGAGCTATCTAGCCATTGGAAAGCATTCAGAAAACAAAAACAATATCAGATCTGCCCAAGAATTAGTTATTACAGAAATACCTATACTGAATTCTGGCAGTTTTATCCCACCCTGAATTGGATGTTGGATGTTGCTAGTCACACAATGGTAGAAGGACAGCACTTAGGCTGAATTAACTGCTGAAGTCTTTATTACATTTTCAGGCAGACTTTGGAGCATGAGCAGTTTCTGCACTGCCACGCCTTTGCATCTATCAATAATCAACAATGGTAGGCTAAAACTAGGCAGAGTATTTTACATATGCACCATATGATGTTCCCTGAGGGTCAGAGAACCCTAACCCTCCCTTCCAAAACAGACAGGAGGTTTGAGAATAAAAGGTTCATCACCAAATCTCATCAAATCACAAAACTTAGATGGTAAGTCTGTGATTCTCACTTGAAAGTCACCAGCAATGGGATGGGCAGCTCATGCTGCTGAGACACAAGCACTGAGCAAAAGGGACGGGAAAAGCTAAGGTCCTAGAATATAAAGGCATTTAATGAAAAAAAGGCATTTTAATTTAAAATGAGCCCTCTTTCACCTTAGACTTAAGCATTTTTGCCCTGTGCTATCCATAACTGCTGGAGAGGAATGAGCACCTTCATAGTCAGATGTTCCTACAATCAGTGGGTAGATAATTGAGCTTGTGCTTAGGAAAGGAAGATGTTGATTTTTCTGAATAGTAAACAGACTACTTAACATTACCTATTATTTGTTATTAGGCTGCTTTTATAAAGTGGAGCTGTTAACATCATTTCTCTACTATTATCAAGAGCTGACAGTTCTTCTTTCCTTAAGATTGCAATCAGACCTTTAATGAATTCTACTCCAAACTTCCATTTTATTTTGGCTGGAAAACTTGTTGCAGACCAAAACGTGACTAGTTTCCTTTCAGAGACTGAGGAGAATTTTCCTACAAATTTTATTTTTAATGCCATTATTTAACAAGTTCCAACTATTTTTCCTTTTTTTTTTTTTTTTCAATTTGACATAATTTATTTATTTATTTCTTCTGGGTAAAATTGGCTTTTTAGTGCTCATTCAAATATCCTATGCAGCTGAATACTCATTAAAATTCAGAAACTAACTACATTTGTAGTAAAAAAATTAAGTATGCATGGTTTAAATGATTGCACTTATTTTACTTTTCCAAGATGTGCAAAACCATATTAATTTTTTATGATAGCTGTCAGTTCCTTGGAAGAACGTATGGAACCTTCCATATATTGACATTTGAAACCTTTTTGGGTTAAATGGCAAAAAACGATTTTTTGGCTAAAATTACAGACTTTGAATATCAGTTTTACAGTTGTGTGTGACTCTTTTCTGCCCAGTTTAAAAATTACTGTGGAATGCAGAAAATGTTCTTTTTGCATTTCAGGCTACTAAAAACATGCTGAATATTGAGCTACTTGAAGCCATTAATAAAAAAGAAACAGTAGAGTTGAAAAATGTTCCCTATACAGAAATCTAAATCATTTCAGGACAGTTTTGATTCTGCCTGTCCTCCAATACTCCCACAAAATATTGATCCAAAACAAAATTACGGTTGTCTTTGGGTCTTGGATTTTTGAAGCAAATATTCATGTTATCCAAAAAGACCATGCCTTAAAACAGACAGCTTTAACATAGAACTCAGAGAAATACTTTGGCTACAGTCCCACGGTAGAGGAAAATGACATTTTCAAATACATAATAAATTCTTTTTTCCTTACTCTCCCTTAAATCACATGCCCTTAAAAAAACTACTGCCTTTCCTCGAGTTGTTTATCTGTATCATGATACAGCAATGCTTTAGGGCATTTCCTATTTGACAAAACTAACTGCTCACTTCTAAAAATCCTGTTTCAGCATGGCAGAATAAAGAGACTCAAAATCCATTATTTTAAGTCATTGACATTATTTTTCTCCCACACATTGCCTGACTGAAACTCTGAACACCAGCAATAGCCACAGGCCCAACTTCATGGAAGCTGCTGGAGCTCTGAGGTTTGTTTCACCTTCAGTTGAAAAATTACTCCCTTGGAGAATTAAAGCAAGAAGAAATAGAATGTAACTCAGGCATAGCTTTTGTTAGGGCACAGTACATATGCCAGCAAAGCTCCTGGAAAGAAAGTTAAGCACAATAGATGTTAATATCTCCAAGCACCCTAAAGTCCCTCTTGCACTTATGCTTCTGTTATAATGGGTTTACCTGAAACATGAAGATTTTGCCAAGTTTTATAAACCAAAAAGCACACAGGACTGCAAAATGCCCTGCTGCCCTTGGAGGACAGATACAAAGATCAGTGTGAACAAGGAAACTGCACTATGCAACTGTTTTGAAAGGGCAAGTCAGACAACACTGCGGCTACCACTTCTAGCTGCCCCTAGATAATCCCAGCCCTGGCCTTTTCAACAGCTACAAGGCAAACTGCAGTGTTAAGCCTTCCCCTTCATCATACTGGTGTAACTTAGTTCCAGCAACAGCTCTGGAATTTCTGTTCATTCTTCACCCATCGGCAAGAGGTCATGGTATTAAACACAGGCCATAGAAGAAAACATTTACATGGAAGCCAGGCCTTAGAAACTTAAACCTCTTTACAAATTGCTTCACAACAGTCCTGTCAGCAGAAAGGTATGTTTTATAGTAGGGGAAATTAAACACCTGAGAGGTGAAAGGACATGTTCAAAGAAAGGTTTACAAGCATAAACCCCAGATCTGACGATGGTCATACGAACACACCACATGATCACCCTTTTCTTCCCTGCATATAAAGCTCTTTCAAACCCAAAAGACTTTCTGCTCCCCTTTTACCAAGGCTCAGTGACAGAAGGACTTGGAAAAATATTTTGCCATTTCTCTCAGGGATGGTCAACATGAAATGAAACACAGTGCAATGAAAGATGAACTGTTAACCTGACTTATATCGGCGATGTCTCCTGCACAAGCTGAACACATCAGTGCTAGGTTTAGAGGGTGCCCAGAGCAGCCATCCTGCACCTTTAGCCCAGCCAACACAGCTCTGAGGACTGCCTATGCTGCTACTGCAGCTCACACAGATGCACCAGATGCATGGCAAGGCGCTCAGCTCAGATACTGCCACTGGGCTGTAAAACACACTTAACAGCCAAGGATGTGCCCAAACGGTGTAACAGTGAACCATACCTGAACTCACAGGGTCAAGGCTGGCTTTACAGCAAGGAGCTGCATAATCAAAATGGCTCAATACTATACTCATACAGGTAAGATCATAACTCCTTAATCATAACTGGTAAAGGTTTATTCCTTATTGCAAAAGCTAATGTTACACAGGTGGCATGACACCACCCAGTTCATATCTCTCAGCACCTCCGTCTAATATATGGTACTGATCTAACCCTGACTAAGCACTGTGTTATCATGGTTATGTTGCTAACAACGACCTCAGTGTTGGGCAGCTTAGATGCTTAGAAGAGCTTTAATCACAACTTGCTTTTATGTACAGAACATGAATTACCCTTACAAACTGGTTATCTAAGAAAAAAAAAATATGGAGCACACAACGGCAAAGAAAAGCTAAATATGTGATAAATCAAGAACAAGTTAACAAACATGACTTAGTCATCTCCTGTGACCTTTACAAACATCAGTCAATCCTCTCATACAATGAAGTTCAAATGGAAAAACACTGGTACTCACAAATTCTCCCATATTTTTTTTTCTCAAGAATGAAGAAGAGAGAACTGAGGCAGAGGAGTTAAATAACTCCTCAATGTTATAAAAGAAAATACATTCCAAGCTTAAACTGGAGTTCATGAATTTCTTTCCTGTGAAGCTACAGGACACTCCCCTCACAGGCAAGACATCTTACAAATGTTTGAATGGACAAATCTTACTAAGATTTGACAACACCTTAATCCATGGGCACCCATCTGAAGGAAAGTATTAACCTGTGATAATACCTGTATTCGGCTCATGTTGGATGCTTAGGTGCTGCAGCATTGAAACCTCCCCACAGAACCAGAAATCACTGGCATCATCAAAGCACTGCTACTCGCTACTCTCTTCCAACATAGCCACTCTATGTACCCTCTGGAAATTTCATGTCCAATTTGAAAATTTCAAGTAATTAATAAAGCTGGTTGGACTACAGCAATCAAAACCCTGGATGCATTGGAAGCCGTGGAATTTCTTCAAATCAAAGGTGCAAACCTAGGTATAGCTAAAATGGGGGGGATGAGGAGGGAGGAGGGAGGTATATGTACAGGAGACCTTCAGACCTTGTTGGGTTAATAATAACATAAAAAAAAAGTATACTAGGAATTAGTAGAGCATATATAAGGAATGGAAAATTAGATAAACTAGCAAAGAAAGCTGTATCTTAAGGTGAAAAAATACAGAGTACCTGGTGAGGAAACTAAGTGAGAACTGCCCAAAATCAAGCTGATCTGTGTTTTGTAAAGTAAATTAGATAATACAATATTGAGTCAGAGGTTGGTAAAATTGTCATTAAACTTGTTTCACTCTTTACCTAACCATCAGTTAACTGTATCTTTTGGAGATGATGGACAATGTTTGCCTTTTCATGCTCGTTTAGCTTGACCTTCTACTATATGCCCATTGAGCAACAAGCTCCATCTGCATTATCCCTTTCACTGAGGTCAGCAGCAATGCTAGCAAGCAAAAGTGAAAAAATGCCCCCTTGTTTCTTCCTCATATTTACATTGGATCATTAGTTGAGACTTACATCAGTTTCAAAAACTAAGGATAATTTTTAAAATCTTGAAAGCAATTTTTTTGGGGATACTTACGGATAATCCAGAGGGAATCACAATAAAAACTGCCAAACATTTCCATAAAATCCTGTTTACAAATTTACTTTTTTTTTAAATAAAAATCCTTCCAATTTGTCTTTGATTATTATTTGACAGAAGTGTAATACATGAGATTGTAAGGACGGCATAGGGTCATATTGTTCCCCAGCCATCAGGTAAAGAGATAACACATAGGTGGTATCACCAAATCCTGCAAAAGTTTTGCAGACATAAGTTTATTACAGTGACAACTCTTGCAGTGTGGAAGAAATTCCTGAATATGAATTTCTTACTTTACACATCCTCAAAACTTGACTCTCCTATTTTGCCAAATGCATTTTCAACTAATCTGAGGTCATTGCCATGATCCTTGTGGTATTTCTGTCCTGAAGCTCTCATAATAGCTTCCATTAGTTACTCCTTGCTGACAATCTGTCCTCCACATTCAGAAAATGTCCTTAGCTGTCTTCAAATACCAAGGAGAATAAAAAAGTAGATCTTGTAGTGAAATAAAAACAATTACTTATTTTATATAATCTTCTTCCAGAATAGCCTGAAGGATTTTGCTCAAGGTATTAAGTTGTTTGGTAACAATTTCAGTAAGAACAGGAACTGCTTCACTTAGTCCAGTTCTATAACTTAGTGCTATTTTGTCCTTTTCTGCTATTTACAGCAACTTGCTGTAATGCTGCAGCAGATTTATTACCTAATGAGAAAAACACACGAAAAATTCAGTAATCACACAAAATTTCTACAAAAGCATTATGAGAAATAAAGATTTTTAACTGTCACTCAAATAGTAGCACTCTTCTACAGACTTACACATTCAACTGGCTAAGAAGAAAAATCAAAACCAAAAAGAAAATGGACAACTTATTTTTACTTCAAGAAAAACTGGTATTTGTCCTATCTGATTGCAGATAAAGCCAGTTAAAGGACCTATTGCCAAACCCCAGCTTTGTCCATACACCAATGTCAGCAAGTCCATCACATGTAGAGTTACTTCAATCATCTGAGTCTGAGGCAACATTTCAGTTTAACCTAGCTCCCTGGATGTGGTCTGGCAGGGTGACTATTGCACAATAATTGCATAAAACCCCTTGGTCTTGCCAGAGTAGGCCAAATGACCAGCAAGATGACCTTTTCATATCCCTAACTGACAAAATGATGCCAGTAAATGTGGAAGAACACAAAAATCCTATGGTGCTTTACGACAAAATATAAAAAAGACAACTGAACTATTCAGTGAGATGAACTAGAAATTTCATGAGCCACAGCTGCTTTTCAGACAGAGGCCCCATAGGCTCTGCCATGATGCATTTACTCTGGTTTGCATTCACCAATTCACCTTGTTGTCACACCCTGAGTCTTTTCTGCAAAGCTGCTCCAAAGCCAGTCTGTCCATGCTGAAGGCCTGCATTTGCCTCTGTGAAGCTTCAGGAAGTTCCCACTAGCTCATTCCCCTGGCTCACTGAGGTCCCTGTGAATGGCTGTCTAACCCTCCAGCGTACTGAAAGCTCTCCCAAACTAGTGTCAGACTTGCCCCTGATGATAGTTTGTTCCATCCCAACAGCCAGGTAGCTGATGTTAAAAAGTACTGGCCTCTGAGGAAAAAAAACAGCTGAAAAACAGCTGCCAGTTAGACTTCAAAGCATTGAAGTCACCTTGAAGGCTACTGGTATCAACCCTGTATGGCTACAAGGAGATTATGAGACATGCGAAATTGCCCTTATACCCACAGGTGGGCTGCGCATCACAGAAGGTAATTGGGTAGAAGCAATGGTACAAAGTACCTGTCTTTTATGAAACACTTGAGTAGTTAAATATTTATCCAGAAGGGCTTCCATCTTGAGAGTTGCTCAGACCATTTTCCCTATTGTCTCAAGAGAGTACCCTAATCAGCCCGCTATCAAGTCTCTGATAAAATGATTAGTCTCTAATCCTGTATAAATTTGGCAACTTCATGGCCAAAAACACAAAAGAGAGAGAGAATGAAAACAAAAACAGGAGATGGCCTTAGTATTTCCCTCTGAGAACAGAAACCTGAACTCAGGCCCAGCATAGTGACTATGCATTAGGATCACTGTGTAAGTATATAAACAATATTGGAAGCAATAACTACATCCAAGAGCTGCTCTCAGGGACTTGCTGTCAGCACTGGCAGCAAATCCTAAACTGTGCTGAGGGACAGGCTAGCACTATGCTTAGCCAAAATCCTGCACTTCTTGCAATGCATGTAATTGCAATACACTTCTTAATTTGCATGCCCATGTGCAAATGGAAGGGTCTGGTGTTTGTGTGCCTTACTATATGAGAGGTAGACTTAGAAATTTTACCTAATGTGAAAATTAGATCAAATTTGCCCAAGTGATGGCTCCTGTGCCAGATATGACCCATGGGACAACTCCATCTGGCTTCCTACCTTTCCTCTGAAGGGTAGTTTGGCCTGCATAAGCTATTTCAGCTGCCAAATCCCTCTTCCAGCTGACAACAAATGCTGAAAGCCCAAATTGCTGCTGCTAAATCAGGGTAAGTGGTGATAGAGCAAGATGAAGACATTGCACCTTCTGTGTGGGCATGATTTGGGGTAGAGGAAAGCCACTGCCACCCTGATGTAGCTTTATTCAGTTTATCAGTTTGGACCCTAATTACTCTACCTCTCCCTTTATCTTCACCACTTTTCATTCTGGTTTGTCCACGTCACAAGGCCCTACAACAGGAAAATTTTCTTAGGAGTGTATTACCCAACACAGTGAGGTCCTGGTTTTAGCGGAGGTCCTTTAGTATTACTGCAGTGCAAATAAAAGAAAGACTGCACTCGAAAACCATTTAACAGATATAGCAGTGACAGATACAGACTTGCACAGCTAATGGTTTTATTTAGTACACTGCACATCTACTCCAGTATCACTGCAATGAACTCACTGAATCCATGCTGACATGGCCTGTTGCAATGGAGTCAAATTCAGCACCAGTGTGACACAGCATCATATATTGCTTACCAGCTTTTTTGTGGCAGACTGAATGTGCTTCTCCTGAGAAAGTATGTACTAAATAAGACCTTGCTTCCTGGAAGCATTCTTTTTTTTCAGGTACACATAAGAGATTCTCTTATAGGAGGAAGAATCTGTTAGGTAAACAATAACAGAGCGCATGAGTGCTAGCCTGGGAAGGCCTGTCTTTCCCTCTTCCTGTCTTTCACAAACCATGTAGGGACAATAAATGAAACAGAAAAAAAACACTCAGCACTATGATATGTCAATATGATTGTTTACCTTCTTGTGCTCTTCTGATGCAAAATATCTCAGGTAAGAGTTGTGGTGTTTTTTCTTTCCAAGTCCAGAAACTTCAGCTATAATTTGAGGAGAATTCCTGGACAGGAAAATTGCTGGTACCTTAGTATATTATAATTTCCTAGGGTCTGTGTTTCAATTCAATAATCGGAAATAGTTGTTTCAGGCTGTTTTTCCTATAGGCCTGCCAGCCAATGTTAATGTATCTGACCATGACAGCAAATATGTATGTGATGGTTTTGCATGTTGGCTGCTTTGCATACACTGTAAAAAGACAAGATAGGGAAAATTTCTCTAAGATGACTGAATACATTAAAGCTATACTCAGCTTTACTTGAAATGCAGTTCCCAGGGAGTTCCTCTCCCATGAATTAAACTGAAGATCATGCCCTAAGGAATCAGAGAGGGCAGTGCCACTGGTAAGAAATCACAAGCTTCTCTTCTAAGTCTATGGCCATTTACACATCTGCCTGGTTTAACATACGTATTTTAATTTCCAGCTCATAAATAGTAAATAACAATTAATTACCACCATTATAATATATGAACCTACCTTTAGCATTTATATTTTTCTGTGTAAGTCTTACAGTACATTGCATACATATGTACAGGGAGTTATTTCTACCACTGGGTGACTACAACCAAGTCACTATCTCTCTCTGCAATTCTTCCTATGTGTAAGATTGTAACTACAGCCCTGACTTTCTTTTTAACCTGCCAGAAATGCTACGGAAGTTCCAGGTGTTACTACTATACTCAGTAATAGCATTTCCATGGAAGGTGGCAATAAACTAATTTATGAGACACTAAAATCTCCGCCTGCTAAAACTTGGAGCTGGAGTGTTAACGAATAATATTCAGAATACTCCATGATTAAGACTCTCCTCATACTAATCCTTAAGCATTTGTGCAACTTTGCTCATGCAAGTAAATCCTCCAAAGGCAAACCAAATGCAGATGTTGGCAGGAGCAGACATCTCTGCAGAGGCCTTTCCACGCCACCTAATTTAAGGCACAGGTTTACCAGCAAGGAGTCTTGTCACCCGCTGCTCCTTATCCATCTGGACTGGAGTGGCTGGGCATCCTGGCTGGGACACCCCAAGAAGGTGCTTGTAACACTCAAGCCATAAAGCTCCATCCTCCTCAATGACTTCTCAAACCCAAATCCTTTTGTGTTTATAGAAATCCTTCCTTGTACCATATTCTACCTTAATCAAACCCTACATTAAGTACAGCTCGATCCTGTGGGAGCCCCTACAGCTGTTACTGCAATCAGAGGCTGTGATTGTACCCTACCCTTCAGAGCTGTGGCTGATCACATCAACTGCCCTACCATAGAAGATGCCAGTGCCTGCTCTTAGAAAGGATCAGGCCCATCATTTGTACAGATGTGCCATATTAGAAACTACAAGTGAAAACATCTGCCAGTCTTCATTTCGTCCTAGAGGTACCAGGGCAGTGACAACAGTGAGCTGCAAGGCAGGCACAGGTTAGCTGCTGGCATAACCTTGCTGGGTGCTTGTCAGGTTCTGCTTCCTCCAGGCAAATTGCAAGTGAAGTTTGTCAAAAGCTTTTGAGCACTTTCCAGATTGCAGCTGATTCACACTCTGACAGTTTTGGTAGATAATTCTTTTCCCACAGTTATCAGGCTGGAAAACCTCCCAGCTTTCAAATAGATATTTTAAAATACATTTAATTTTCTCTTGCACAGTGAATTAATTTACTTTAATATTCTGCTTTGTCTACAGGCTGCAGATTGATGAGACAAGTGCTGATTTCTGATGGACCTCTTAGCCAGAAAAGACTTTCATTTTGAAAGCTGTAGCTGAAATTTTAAATGGGCCCACAACTGGAATTCTGCTTTCTGGGTAGACTCCACATGAATACTCTGTCCCATTAGATTAGTCAGAATACCATGTCATATAAGATTAGTCCTGACTGACAAATCATGATGTTGGGGTAGCCAAAATGCATTACCACTATTCCTTTTCAGGCTCCATGTTAAATCAGACCACAATTTAAAAACTGACTGACTCATACATAGTAAAACAGGAACCTACAGAAGAAACAGAATTTAAAAAAGAAAACATCAGGTTTCTAGAAGAATGACGTTGAGACATTAAATACAGAATTTATAAAAATGCACGCAAGTCGGTCATTTTCCTCACTGAAAATATGTTGGCTGAGAATCAAAACATAATTAGTATTTAAATTAGATTAAATTAAAAAATTAATAGAGATAGAAAGGAAGGTGATTATATGCAGCTCATTTATAACCATGTGAACAGAAATATTTTCATGACGCTTTTAAAATTGAAGTTACAAACAGTTTCTTAAAAATAAACACTCCCCTTGTATTTCTGGAAGTAAAAACAATTCCAACAGGGCCACAGTCTGCAAAAAAGTCTCAAAAGTAAAATTTCAGGACGTTGCTTGTGATGGTGTCAGAACACAGTGGCAGAACAGACTGAAAAGGACATGACTGTAACAGAAATTCTTTGAAGATAATAGTTTAAAACTGAACTATTTTAGAATAATTTTTAGACTATATTTCAAAACAAACTATTTGCTATTAATAGTTCCTGGAACAACTTGAAAATGACAGACTGTAGGGTGGTAACAACATGTTACCTCCTTTTTGGCTAGCATGATGATCCCTTAAGCCACACACATAGCTGTGACCCCTCTTGCAATACAGGATAGAAAAGGCTTATTTTGCTTCAGTTTCAAATCTAAAAACTCTGAAGTGCTTCATATTACATTGCTTCCTTTTTTTTTTGTTTCCCCACTGCATTTTGCTTGTCCATGCTGCAATAAGCCAGGGTCTTGTCTCTAGCGTATGAAAGACAGGCTGAGATAAGGTGCCTTGCAGGGGTCTGAAATCCCGATCATTAAATAAAACAGTACACCTTCATGCGACCATCCTCCATTAGGAGCTTGACAACACATCTCAGTGTATGCAACAGATGCTTAAAAAAGGGGATTTAAGAGTGGACTACTTAACAGTAAACTTCTGATCCTCCCCCTCATCTCAGCAAAGATACTGAAAAAAACTGGGAAAAGTGCAAAGAAGGGCAACAATGATAATCAAATGTCCAGGATGGGTTCTAGATGAGGAACAAATGATTACAGCAGCACTTCTCAGCCTGGAGAAGAGATGACCTGAGGGAAATGACAGGCCTACAAAATCAGATATGGCCCAGGGGTAACAGATAGCAATCAAATGTTTGCTGTCACATTCCAACACAATGACAAGGGGGCACAACTTAGAGCAGATAAGCAAACACAAAACAAAACAAGAGGGAAGTGATGGTTGAGCAATAAACCAACTGAAACTTGCTGTCAAAGTCACAGATGTACTGTTGCAGATGCAAAAAATTTACATGGGTTCAAAAGGAAACTGAACAAATACCTGGAGGAGATATCTCTTGACACTTGCTATACAGGCAGAAACCGTAACCAGAAAATCCCCAAGCTGAAGATAGCTTGAAGCTGGGAGAGTACTTGGGGAAAGGATCATAAGTACATACCATATTTACCTTGTTCTTACTCTTGCCTAGACTAGCTGCTTATGGTTTCTCTTGGAGACAAAATACGGGACCAGGTGGACCCCTGGTCTAATCTAATATGGCCCTTCCCATGTTCCTGTTACCAGGTTTATTCCCAGTGATGAGCACTTCAGTGTTTTTCAGAAACAGGGCTGTCGTATTCTTTTCAGATGTACACACTGACAGTGAGAAAGCTGTTTATAGTTCAGCTTTCGGGGGAGAAAACACGGCACAAAGCACTGGTGCACAGCAGGCCACACACACCCCCCTCCCCCCCTTGATGCCAACAAAAAGCTTCCTGAAAGCTGTTTATCAATTCTCAGCTCACATCCTAAGCAGAAGTTCAGAGCTGAGATACCCTGCCTGGCCTGGGGTAATCACTGGATGTCAGCTGAAACCCACGTGGTGAGGCTGGACTATGAGTTTCGCAAGAACCTGAAAAGGCCCAATACACTTGACATCACATTGAAGCAAATACATTTTTTTCCAGGATATTTCAGGTAAAGTAAGCCACTCTGAGGACACCCTAGCATACAGGCAGACATGAATCCTCTCTGTGTATAGTAAACATATATGTGCTAGATGCTTCTTCTTAAAAACACCTCTAAAACAAAGAGACTTGTCCAGGTTGGAGTCTTCAAAATTTCTCCCCAGTAAAGCCTGACATATTGGTAGCCCAACAGGCTTTGGGAGGGCAGCAGTGCCACTCCATGAGCTGACACAGGCAGGGGTCTGTCCCTTGTCCCTAGTCCCACTTGTTCTGCACCTGCCAGCTGTGAGGGCAGCAGGGACCCCTTCCAGCCCTGTTTTCTTCTCATTCGTTGTGTTTGTCAGATACCATAATGCTCTTGATAGAAACTGTCTTACAGTGTTGAGGAACGAGTAAACCATTGTGACAAGCTTACAAGCATGGTATGATTTACAGCCCAGCCTTCGGTTTATGTTAGAAGATGAGTCTACAGAAAAGCAGCATTTCACTTTCTTACGTCCAAGCAAAAACCTGCCTTCCTCAGCAATTCGCATGTGACTTCTGGTACCTTCTCACAGCAGTTTAACTGCCCTCTGGTGTCTTTCCTCAAGAAAACAGCCTTTACTTGTATCATCCATCAGCTGAGAGCAGAGTCTCCAGGACAAAATCCACCATCATAAAAGGAGCTCTGGTTCACAGCTGGGCTTAATTCAATCCTGAGATATGGGAAGAATGCAGGAAGCAGAGACGTCCACCTGTGCTGGTATATCACTCATGTCAACATGCAGATGGAATGGCCTTGCCCTGAAGTAAAGGGCAACTCTGCCAACATATCTATTCAAATCCTCTGCCTGGAAAGCTACTGCCATGTAAATACCAAAACTTTTCGCTAAGAGCTGGATCTGTCAGGCATAATATCTAGGTTTCTTCCCACTGGGTCTGGCTTTGAGGAGATGATAAAGTCAAAAAGCCTGTGTCTCCTGTCTGAAAATGAGTCTGAAATGCGTAATCTTGTATTAAGTTCACTGCCACATAGCGTGCAGGCTCGGCAAAAAGTACTTGCAATATTGGGTGTTAACTATTAGTCAGCATTTCACGTCAGAGTCTGCATCTTCCTCCTTGTCTACCATGTTCCCAGCACACTTTCACATCTTCTGAAAATAATTTTGCCATTCCCCCAAGTTACCCAACAGCCCATACTGAGGTCATTTCCAAACAACAACCTGACATTAGAAATAATGTGCTACCAAAGCCTTTATTTTTTTAACTGCAAACTATTTTAAAACTATCTTAAATGCACCAATGGAAAATGCAGGCTAGGAGCAGAGAGGAAAAGGACTGAAGTAGGGTCTTACCCAGTGATCTTTCCTTGGTTTGGTTTGCTGACCGCACTACAGGAAGACTTGCTCGTGTGCGGCTGCCCCTCGAAAAGGGGGTTGGAGAATCACCTTCAGACATGGCCTCTAAGGAATCAACAGATGCTTCAGAGAGATGCTCTGTCTGGTCACCCAAATTGGGCTGCGGGCTCTGGGATGGTTTGGGGCTTCTTGTCTGCAAAACAGAGTATTTCATTATTCGTCTACTGAAACCATAATACGGGGAGGGGGGAGAGCACAAAGGAAGAAGTCCAAACTTCTTAAAAAATGGGTATGCTGAAGGTCACTTCTGTGTAGGTTATTTAGGAAAACAGTGTTATTGGGTATTCTGCTACAGTTTTTATGGTTGCACATCCACATTGCAAATCCTGTTGCTAACAAGACCCTGAGGATAAGGCATACACTGACGAGATACATGGCAATGTCATTCTTTGCTGCTCAGACAACCATTATAGCGTAGGCATGTCCACACACACATGCTCTTCTGTTGACAAGTCTACTAAGAAAAATCCTCTGAAGAGACATGGTGATGTAACTGTAAGCTATCAATCTCTCTATATTCTGCTGTTCAATCTATGAAAGGTACAGGTCATGCAGCAAAGCCAAAACAGCCATCCAACCTTGCTAGCTGAAATCACAAACAGCTAATTTACCTTTTCTTTCATCAGCATAGATCAGAAATGTCTGCAATTCACTGACCAAGTTAATTGTGATTTTTACTGGGTAGTCATACTAGTAAATTGCTAAACACAGTATCTGGAAAAAAACAGCTGTGTCAGGAGGGAAGAGAAATGGTTTCATTCATGCACTTCTACTGACACTCCATTGCAAGATCTGCCTCATAAAAACACACTCAACAGGACATACGACATCCTGAACATTTTTCTTATTAGCTGCAAGTGGCATTCTAAGTGCTTTCTACAAAGAGGGGTTGCTTTAAGAAGTATACTCAATACTGCTTGGTGAAACTCCCTCAACCTCATTTTACTATTACTTTGGAAGAATAATTTTCCAGTCTCTCAAGGAAACTGTATCACAACAAACTGGGACAGACAGTGTACAAGTAGAAATTGAAAGCAAAGCAAGCTTGCTCTGTCCCAATACCAGTACGTGAAAGTTATAAAGGCCTATAATCAGCACTAGGCATAAGATATCATAAAGCATATATACTTTCCTCTTCCCTATCATTGAAAGTCAGATGTTCGTATGTTAAAAATCCCCTGTATTAAAATCAGCTTCAAGCTCTAGGTTTGAAGATGCTGTCAAGCTCCAGAAAAGATTTAACTTCCTTCTAGAAAGCCAAGATGACTTATCTTGCAGACATCTGGTAGCTTCAGTGGTTTTTCAAGTGAAATGAGATGAGCTCATTTCAGCAATAGCATTCACTACATAATATTTCCTATGTGACCTTGAATGTATGAAGAACTTTAACTTCTATTAGATTTTAATTAGCTGGCTGTAGATGCCTGTTGTTGCCAAGTTGTGCTGTTGTGCACAAACTACAATAAATTAGAAATGCCTCACAAGAAAACTAAATCCTCCAGAACTTTTCACTTTTGAAATGCTAATTTTAAAATACTGGGTATTATCCAGTGTCCCACAGTGAAGTTGTTCAAGAGCATTGAATTTTTGCAGGACTTAAAGCTAACAGCATTTATTCTCAGCAAACTAAAGTATGCTTTGAAGTGCCTTTGACATGGTCAGCACTATCCTGCAGGTTGTAAATACAGGGACTTGTGCCTGAAAACTTACAGAGGTGACAAGTGACCTGCAAACACAGAGAAAGAATTTGATTAGTCAGTACTTCTTGATGCAACTTCTCAAAATGGCATGGGAACCATCAGTGCTGAAGTATTTTATTTACACAGGCTTATAACTGAAGTACTACCAAGCCATTACAGCTTTGTATTTCCTTGTACTGATTAATAACTTACCTGTATGTATCCATTAATAGGGAGCTAGATGGCACACAATTCTCACTTTGTAGAAAACTATAACTAAACCCAAAAGAAAATGAAAAAAAAGCAACAAAATCAACCCTCAAAAGGTCTTTAACTCCAGGGTTTGCTGGGAAGTGGACTGCTTTTGTTTCTGTAAGAAAACAACTATTTGATATATGAATCGAGCTTACTTTGCTTTGTTTTTGCGTATTTTTGTTTCTGTCATTGGAATCCCCAGATGTCATTTAAGACATGCACTTGCACATATATGGTTTACCAACACATATGAACAGCTTCATACTTACACAGTAAGGGGATGTTTCATTACCACAAGCAATGGACACAGCTTTAGCTGTGCAGCTGCCCAGTGTGTCCTGTCAATGCACAGATGCAGCCAACCTCAACAATGTTGTATTTCTTTGGCTGTCCCTGGGACAATTTTTTAGGACCTAGCACACAGCATCTCAGGTCCCCTGGACGATAATGCTGTAATTACTGTGTCTAAATGTATTGCGTCTGGCTGAGATGGAGTTAGTTATCCCCATAGCAGCCCTCATAGTGCCTTGCTTTGTATTTTGCTAGAAAGGTGTTGATAACACACCAGTGTTCCATCATCACCCCCTCACCAGTAGGCTGGGGGTGGGAAAGATCTTGGGAGGGGACGTAGCTAGGACGACTGACCCAAGCTGATGAAAAGGATATTCCATACCCTATGATATCCGCTCAGCAATAAAAGCTACGGTGGGGTGGCTTTCGATATTATGTTTATCTTCTGAAGCAACCGTTATGCATACTGAAACCCTATTTCCTGGGAAGTGTCTGGACATCACCTGCTGATGAGAAATAGACCATAAATATTTTGTTTTCCTTTGCTTTGGCACATGACCTGCTTTTGCTTTATTAAACTGCCTTTGTCTTGATCCACAAGCTTTTTTCCATTGTATTTTCTAATCCCCACTGCTCTGCTGAGGACGAGAGTGATAGAGAAGCTTGGTGGGTAACTGGTATCCTGCCAAGGTCATTCCACCACACGAAAGACCTCTTTTGGCAGCCCTCATTCCCCCAAAAGCTGCGGCCCCAAAAGGCATACCAGAGCTGTCTGTGGCAAGACAGAGTTACATCGTGGATTCTGCTTAGACGTGAACACCAGCCCTCCTCTTGCCATACACCAGTGCAAATCCATAGTGGTTTCACTCTAGTAAGTGAGGTAATACAAATGTAAAACCAATACAAACTATTAATGAGGTCCACCATATATACGCACACTGTTTATGAAAGGCTTCAAGCTATTTGCCATGCTCAACTCTAGATGTTGCATTTCAGGACTAATTCTGTATTTGGAACAGATTCTAAAAAAATCCTCAAACACAGAATCAATGGCTATTTGAGTAACTGAAAGATATGAAAACATTCTGATAGGAAAGAATTTTTATTATTGGCAGTGAGCAGTAGGCTTGATGCTACTTAACAATCAGGTGCATTCCTAGGCAGGACTTCTTGCGAAAACCAGCCCACGAAGGGAGGAGAGGACACGCAACATTTGTGGAGCTATAATCTAAAAGGACTTGTAAAGATAACTGACAAAAGCAGGGCCAAAACCTTCAGTATTATCCAACCCTTGTAATAATTATTCAGCATGTGGATTCCAACATCAAATAAGACAAATAAGACAGAAAGCAAATAAATACTTCATAAGTTATACCATATGTATTTTTCCATAGAATGTTCACAAGCATATGCAAAAAAATATTCAAAAGCTTAAAATAATATTTCAGGAAGTGTCCCTTTAAGTACTTTTCAGGAACTAGCACACAGTAGAAGCATTTACAAAACAACAGTTCACCATATAGCCCATGTTTCAGCACCCAACAGAAAGCAAGAGTTGATGTAATGAGTTGATGCAACACTCTGTAATGAGAGTTACAGTGTAAACTGCTGCTGCAAGAGTCAGGATTGCATAAATCAAAGGAAAGCAATGAACAGGACATCACTGTGCCTGGGTGATAGCCTTTTTAATGAATCTACTAGCAAAGGGCAAAAACCATAACACCTAGCAGAGAAGAAACCTCAAGACATGCCCACTAAGGAGTATCACTATCCAAAATTAAAACATTTGTAAATAGATACGCAACACAGGCACACAAACCCAAGGAAATACCAGCACTTTCCAAGCCACATCTCTGGGATAAATGCAGTAAACAGAAGAAGGTTCAGAACTAGGCAGCAGGACTCTCTCTTTTCCCCTGTGCCAGTACTAGTCAACTTCCAACAGCACAACTTCCTCAGTCAGCCATGGACTTTTCCCCTCCATAGGCTAGGAGACATACCCTTACATGTTTTCTTTGTGCAACTGACTTATTTTTCAGCCAGTTGAGTAGATCTGAACTCCTTTAAGGGTTTCTCTGATAAAACATCTTGCCTATGGGTAAGTAGCTAAGCAGAAAGGAAAGGCCAAAATAAGGATGATCAATTCTGGTGAAAACTTACAGTAAGTACATAGTGTTTCTACATCACTATTTTACTTAGGATATACTATTTTATTTACAAGGATATTGATTCTTGTAATTTTTTCAGGGTACATAATTAAATATAACAAATTGAGGTAGCCATTACAGAAAATCCAGAGTTTCCCAACAACTCTCGGGATTTGAAAAAGAATTAAAACTGTGGTTAATCATGCCTCATGACTGATGTCTGTCAGTCTGTCAAAGTATGCATTTTTAATGTATCTACTTTATTTCTTTCATTGACTCATTAAAAAACAATTAATGAGGTTTGTGCTGGCTCATGTTCATGGTCCCTCTGGATGACACCCCTTCCCTCCAGTGCATTGACCACACAATGGTCAATGTGTGGTCAACACGGCTTGGTGTCATCAGCAAACCTGTTGAGGGTGCACTCAATCCCACTGTCCATGTCACCAACAAAGACATTAAATGGTACCAGTCCCAGTACTGACCACTAAGGAACACCACTTGTCCCCCATCTCCACTTGCACCTTGAGCTGTTGACCACAACTCTTTGAGTGTGACCATCCAGCCAACTCCTTATGCCCCAAGTGGTCCATACATCAAATCCTCACTAATCTCTCTCTTTTGCTCTACCCGGTTTCATAGCTCTGCTCTTCATAATATCCTTCTATGCTCATTTCCAATTATTTTCCATACTAATCCATGTAACTGAAACATTTTTTTTCCTTCTTTTCCTTTTTAAAAAATCTCTCCTGCTAATTTGCTTCACACATTTTCATAGACAAAAAAGAGCTAGAAAAAAATCCCATGACCTGAAGAAGGATTTAATTTCATCTTTTAATCAATTCACACTTTTTATTCCCTGTCTCCAGGAACTGCCTTTGCCTTTATCTTGACAGAAGCTTATCTCTTCAGGAGTAGAATCTTATCATACATCTTCAAAGTTGCTAGCACTGCAAGTGTACAACTGGTAAACAAGACCATCAGAAAATAACAGTGCCAGTAAAATAACCCTTTCCAATCATGTGCTCTGAATAATATGCTTAGCATAAGAGGAAAAAAAAAACAACAAACACCTTTTGAGAATCTTCCTGACATTTCAAATATAGAAGAAAAATTTAAAGAAAAGTGGAAACCTGCTTTTCTTGGCCTTCAAAGTAAACTATCTGTCCTGCGAGTTGTGCTGAAGGTGGCCAAGGATACGTGACAGACTGCAAATATGCACATGAGCAGGCTGGTTTTAATGTATAATGAGTTTATTAATTCTGATACTTTGTCATACACAAGCTCTTATTACTGCGACAACAATGTCGCTTCCTCACATTTGTGCCAGATCCAAATTCTGGTTCATTGAAGGAAGGATCTGCTTTTCCACAGGTTTTCCAAAGATCTTCCAAAGAGTCTTTGGGGTCCCATATTAACACAGCTACAGGGTTTTACTTGTCTGGACATGCTATTAGTGACATATTGCTGCCACATTTTCTCATTTTTAAGCATTTATTGTACCAATGTTTTATTGTAACAAGCATTTTCTCAGAAAAGAGAAATATGCCTGTATAAAATAAAGTTCATATTACATCTGTGCAATGGATGCATTTGGATACTTTCCCTCACTGGGGGAGCTGGAAGTGGAAAGATGATTCAGCAGCTGAATGTGACATAAAACCATCTTTCACAACAAGCTCACTTTTCTCTGTGTGTTATTTCACCACTAGGAGATGCAAAAATCTATGGCATCTTCCTTTCAGACACCATCAGTTGGAAATGGTACCATGCCAGGGGCAGACAGCATTCCAGCTTCTGTACTCTCAAGAGCTGAAGGGAGCAACTGCCCACTCGCCAATGTGCAGACTCTGTAGGAGTTAGTTACATAGCAGTTAGTTATACTATCCTGGTGTGGGCTCATGGCCTAGTGATGTCTGGCTTTTTTTCCTGTATAGCAAACACGTTCCACTGCTTTCTGTTGAATCAATGACAACACGTTACAAAGCTAGTCCTTGCTCACAAGTACTCCCAGTTTGGTGGCAACATTAATTTCTACAATATGAATGGGTGGAAGTCTTTCCTCCTTGACAATGAGCGACACAGTGCCTGAGTCACAGCTGCCCACCATCCCTAGCACTTGGTGGGCAACCAAGGTACCTCACTTGCCTGCAGCCTTCCTCACTTTGAGGCACATTCTGCATTGGATGTTGCTCAAGCTCTCCCTTGGCTGCGGCATTACCAGCCTCCTCCTGCCACTGGCGAACCTGAGGAAAGCCTGAGCTCACCATACTCACCACAGGAGTAATGCAAGCAGAGCACAAATCCCAGAGCCCTTCCCAGGCCACCTGCAGCACAGTTAATTAAGCAAAGCGATGAAGTCAGTGTACATGAACCCGAGGTACAGCCCCAGGGCAGATCTTGCTCTGAGGAAGAAAGAAAACATACCCTGCAGAATTTTCCCAAGGAAGGTAAAAGAAAGCCTTCCCCTTCCCTCTCACTGTGAAGGACGAGAAGGAGGGGAAGATAACTTAGCCAGTGGCACTAGCTGCCACAGGAAGGTGCTGCATTAAAACCTGGTAGTGCTCAGGCACAGCCATGCATTACCGGAGCCCATCGCTATGGTGGCGTTAGGATACCACGCTGAGTGGTTATTTTACTCAATTCTATGAATTTATCTGAGAGCAAAACTCTCTGCTTATGACAGGATCTTTATCATTACTCTTCATATTCGCTGATGCCGATCCCAGTTTCTTTCGCCTAGTGGAAAAAACCATGTCTAATGATGTGTCAGAATTTATCTGCCGTATTTTTAGGTTGGAATGACAGACAAATCATCCCAAAAATCTGCAAGTTTTCCCAGGAGCCTTGCTAGCTCCTGTTGGTGACCAGCTGCAAGCTCCCAGCTGTGGCAAGCCGCCAAAACCCATTTCTTTTAATCCTGAGTGCTGCGAATCACCAAGCAGAACATTCACAGGCTGCCTGCCGACTCCTGCTCGCCCTTCGCAGGACTTGCTCTTCAGCAGAGTGATCCCCAGAGTTAGCAGAAAAAGTTTTTCATGAACCTCTGTTACAAATGTCTGACATGAAGGAACACTTTCAAGCTCTGGTTTCTAACTGCAAGCGCCCAGATAAACTGTTTTTCAGGGAAGCTGTGTGTTTACAGTAAAGATATTCATTAGAAGCAATAAAAGCTGTGGGTGCTCAGCAGTTCTACTCCTGGACCTCTTATTCAGACGTTAAATTGCAGGAACTTGCATTTGAAAATGTTGCCCTAAGGAACTCAGCAGCCCGTCTAAGAGCAGCTTAATTGGTCCAGACAAGTCCAGACTGAAATATGCAACATGCTGTGGCATCTGCTTGGAACACGCGAAGTATCAGAAAAACCTAAGCCATCCAAGCTAAAGTGTAAAACTATTTCTCAGCATGTTTCTGTCCAAATCCAAGGTTTCCTCCTTCGAAAAATGCCAGCCTGGGATTTTAGAGTAGAAACTGAAGTAAAAGAACAGACAAAAGCAACAGTCACCACTGGTAGAAAGCAAAAATCACACTTGAATGAAGGAAACCTTTCATTTTAAAATAAAAGCATACAATTGTCTGCTTTATTCTAACGCTTTGTGATATGAAGTATTTATTTGAATGTGATAGCCAAATTTAAAAAATGACTGATCACCTCCCTGCGTTTGCACACAAATGCTTCTGTGGCTCCATCAATTTTGATCACAGCAAAATTTGTTCTTTCACAGTCTCTGTCATATCCTTGCATCATAGGTTCAGTTTATTATTACTTTGGATAAATAAGTTATCCATAAATTCCAGTCTGGACATCAACATTTGTCTTAATTAGTCTTAATTAAAATCTTACGGCAGTTTCAGTTGGAAGCTATTTCTCTTTTTCCTCCCAAAAATCCTACTGTGAAGCATTCATGAGCCAGCATGACCCCTTGTTCCATCCGGAAGATGGCTGCGTTTCATCAGCAGCGGGTGAGGTAACTCCTACCTACAATAATCCCCCAAACCATCATGAGAACTCTGAAGATTAAAAGGGATGATTTAAACAAAAATCGTCATTATGCTGATTAAAGGGGAAAGATCTTTACATGCTTAAAACCACATGCAAAAAAGAGGGGGAGGGGGAAATAAATGTAAGTGTGTATATATATACCAGATGCCTAAATGTACCTAGGGGATAGTGTGTTCAGATTCAAAAAACCGATTATCTACCCATCCCTGTTCTCCCACACATGTCCCTAAGGAAAATAGGAGGAGTCTGTTTTTGTGGTGTCTGTTTCCCAAAGCAAAGGAAGGCGATGCAGCAGCCCTGGAAAAACCTGTTTTTCTGTTTCTACAAGCTGAGAAGGAGCTTACTTACTAGAAGGAGTTAACATACTTCTTTAAAAACAACCGAAAGAAACCAAATTGCCATCAACATGGAGCAGGCTGGTGAGTGGGAGCGGGGACTGCAGGGCAGGGTGTGTGCTGCCCTCGTTGTGGACCAGCCCTGGCAGCCTCCAGCAAGAACAAACACCGGGGATAAGCAAGCGGGAGGCAGAGCTGCCGCGGGCAGCAACACACACCCACACCGGTGACTTATTTTTAGCCCCTACTCATGGAAGTAAACGTGTGACGAACCACTTATCAGAGCTCCTTGCTCTGGCACCCAGGGAGTTTGGGGTGTGCTGCATGAGAGGTGCTGCGGGAGAGAGGAGCCTCGCCTGCTCTTCTCTTCCAGCTCATCACCATGGCCTTTTCACTTCTCTTTCCCTCCCTCTAGGCCATCAATCACCCTGGCAAAGGAGGGAGAAGCTCCTTTGCTTTTCCCTTGCTGCTCTCCACACCTCTGCCTCTCCCTGTGGTCGGCATGTTTATTGGCCTACTTAAATCATGGAAGTGGAAACAAAACAGGTTGGGAAGCGACAAATCAGGTGCAAATAAGCCACTGTGCACTCTGCATGCTCCAATGCCTCATTCGGTGCTCACAGCACATGTTACCTGAGTGCTCTTGTGATTGTGCTTTTGACTGCAGTAGAAACCATGAAGACGCACCTTTTAAGTATGTATCTAAAAGGCACGTGCACATGCGCTGTCTGAGAGGGCAAAAAAAGTAGCTGTAGTAGACATGTATTCTATATGGCATTATAGAAATGGAAGAGGAGCTCAATAGGAAGAAATGTGAGATACAGGTGCAGGGTGTATATATATCATTTTGCAAGTTGCAGAACTAAGCTTTTATAATATGCCAAATTAAAAAAAGTATTTCCTGCTATGCTCATGGAACTGCCTTAGCTTTGCAGCAAGACTTCTTACCCCTTAAACCAGTTTCAAGAATGTATAAATACATAAAGTTAGAATTGAGACAACTGGTAGGGATCATATATTTATCTAGGCCCTCCCACTGAATTTTGGTGGATTTCAAATCACCTAAGACAAGAGTGTGAACCTGACATCTGTCATGCCATTAAAGAAAAGTCAGAATTAAAAAAAACGTCAAAGGATGCACATGCATCACACTCCCATATGCAACTAATCCACATCAATGACACTTTGCTGCTGTGAAATACAAAGGGAAGAAACATGCAGATCCATATTTATTTGAGAACGCTAGTCGTGAAGCAAGACACACACAACTAAAGGGTAACAAACTCAATTCACAGCAGAATGCAGAAAAAAGAAAGTACAGTACTAACTCTCTGAGAGGATTCAATTTTCATCAAGTACCTTTGAATGTCAAGTTCTGAATGAAGGGAGACCAACATGCATTGCAAAACCTGTGGATCAAAGAGAGAAAAGAAGGGAAGGGGGAAGAGATAATTGTTAACAAGAAAAGAAAAAAGGAGAACAATAAAAATTAAAAGATAATAACCTGAAATAATAATACTGAAAGTATACAGATAGAGAGGGAGAGGAGATGGGGAGAAGAGGGAAAGGCACTGAAAAATGGTGAAAGTAAGGCACATTGCCAGGGAACAATATGCTCTATCAATACGTAATATGCAGTATTCTCAGGACCCTTGCTGGACTCAGTTCAGATGTGCTTCATCTGATGGTGTGTCAAAGAAATAAAGAATGTTCTTCTAAGACAAGAGTTAATGGCAGAGAGTTGAGCCACACAGATTCAAATATGTATCTAGCAACCATATCTGACAATAAATGGCAAAATACGCATTCTTCCTAAGAAATGATACAACTTTTGGCTGGGGTTAGTAGCAGCCATTACATTTCTGTGTTGGTTTCACACTTACTACACTGACATGGAATCTTTCAAGCAGAACTTGGAAATACTGCATGACTCTTGATTAACCACAACTTTAAAAAGAATAAAAGATAAACTATGGTATGATTAAAAGGTAGACTCCAATCACATCTCTCTCTACTATTCTACATCTGATCTTACAGCATACACAATGTATGCTAACAGGAGTTTAAGTGCCAAAAAAGCCCAAACAGCTTTTCCCTCCAACACATAAGTGAGATGCAAATTGGAGAGGAAATTGCCTACTGCTCTTTGAGTCCTTATAGGTGGAGGTCCTATACATTTGCCTGTGGGGCAGAGGTGGGGGTAAAAGAGTTTTTGTATAGCGCTCTAAACAACCTTCTCTGAGCAATCAATTCCTCCTTCAGCCAGTCAGACTCCTACAACTGTTGCTGCCCTGTTCAAAGCATGCAGCTATTCATACCAGGCAAAGAAATCCAACTGCTTTGATAACAAGGACAACATTGTTTAAGAATCTTATTTAGCAAGTCATTATAATGCCAACATCATAATTAAGAGAATAATTCAAAGAATCTTCTGAATTTTACAAACTCAGAGAATATGAGCATATGAGAGCTGATTTTGGGGACAAGATAAGCAACATATAAGTATGCTGTGATTTTTCATTTTTTTGCCAATTGGATACTTTAGAAGGGCAGTACCATTTTATTTAAAGAGAACAATAGATCATTTTTCTCCCTATGATAAATGCATCATTTAGAATTGTTCAAGTTAAATGTGATTTTTACGAATAAGCTATTTATGCAAACACAGTACAAATTAAATGCAGCCTTCCGGCAACAACTGGATGAATTTCAATTCCAAACCACAAAGACAAAACAGTCTGTTGCTAATGTCTCAGTAATATTGAAACTGTATTAGGGTTTTTCATGTTTTTATAATGTCACCACCCCACACATGCAAACCTGAGAATTAAACTATTCTCCTGATTAAGAAGAAAAAAGTTATGGATTCTTTAACAACTAAATCCCACCTCAATGGCAAATACATGAAACTTGTAAAGGAAAAAAATCATACCGCATGTTTGCTTGACGTTCTGGCATCATTATACATCAAGACCATGCTTTGGAAGGGACACTAGTGAATTGCAAGGAAAACCAATCATACATGGGGGTCTTCCAGGAAAGTTGCTGCTCCAGTCTCCAGTGGGTAGTTCCCCAGAGTGGAAGGACTGATCTTACTCCTGATCCTATGGAAAGGAATTCTAATCCATTTTTACAAGAAGTAAGCAGAGAATCCTATGACCAGGACTAGTAGGGTCCTGGCTCCAGCTAGGTAGAGGAGAGGGACAACAGGGTGTACAGGACTATGTGGATAAGGGCCAGGCACATCAGTCCCACAGGAGTATAATAAGGCTCTAGTAGACACTGGTGCACAGTGTATCCTAATGCCATCAAGTGACAGAGACCATTTGCATTTCTGGACTGACAGGAGAATCCCAACAACTAATGGTATTGGAGGCTGAAATCAGCCTGACTGGGAAGGAGTGACAGAAATACCCTACTTTCTCTGGCCCACAGGCTCCATGTGTCCTTGGCATAGACTAACTCAGGAAAGGGCATTTCAGGGGCCCAAAAGGGTACTGGTGGGCTTTCTTTCTAAATGCCTTAAAGATGGAGAAAATTAAGCAGCTGTCTATCTTACCTGATCTCTCAGAGGACCCTTCTATCATGGGGCTGCTGAAGGTCAATGAACAATAAGTGTCAATCACTACCACAACAGCGCACTGGCATCAGTATTCCTTAAAGGCATTGCATAGGATCAACTTGAGCTAGTTTACTCAAACTCAGTCATCACATGGGGAATTAAAACTGCGTCACTTTTTTCTGGACTTTTCTACTCCTAAAGGAAGTGAATCATCAATTCTTACCTAAGGGTGGGTAAGGAAATGAGGATGCTTGACAAAACCAGAAATACTTGCCACCCTCAATCCAGTGAAAATGTTGTCTGCATTCTTACCTCTCCCCCTCCTCTTATCATAGCATTGTATTTAGTTTCATTTTAAAGCAAGTAGATAGATTAATATTTGCAGTTAAAATATATAAAACTAGTCCACCTAGATCCAGAAGACGAGTTGATCTGAAACGATATGGACGCGATGCAGGATTCAGAATTCACATTCTCTGAATAAACACTGTCTTACAGGAAAAAACAAACCATACAAATTCAGGAACATAAGAGTAGCAGGTTCACAGACTCCTACATAAAGTAGCACAAAGAGGCAAACAAGGCTGCCACAGCATTATATAGCAAACTTTGGATTACCTAAAGAAGATCAGACATACCAATATGGGAGAAATATAATCAACACCATTACTGCAGACCATGTAAAGTCCTTATTATGAATGAAATTTGAAGACATTTGGGTCTGAATCCAAATCTGAAGCATGGCTTCCTTTGAAACTTTCCAAAATATTTCTAAACTTTCTATATTCCTTTCCAAATTCAATGCCACACTGATACCTTTATCAGCACTCTGATGACCTCAAGAGTATGTAAAGAGGGAAACCAGTAATGATCTATTTCTTCTTTTCCTCCTAGATTGAGGGGAATATCATTTTCTTTCCATCTGCGGGCATACATGTGGATATATATAGTCCACAATGATGGGAAATGAGTTCAAGGAGAGCTTTGCCATTTCCAAATGCAGCAAGGTCTGCAATCTCACCCACCCCAGGGACAGATTCCTGGGACAACCCCCAGTCTCCTGCTTCCCTTGCCAACTCCGTAATTGTTCCAGAAAGGTGAGGCATTGGGGCAAATACTGGCATGAGGGGAGAAACAGGATGTTGGAACAAATCCCACAGGAGATTAAAAAAACCCAGACTTCAATTACTGAGAAATAAAGAGCTGTAGAGTGCAGAAAACATGCTCTGAGCAACCTCTGCTGGCCAGCAGATAGGATCCCATGCCTCCTCCTGAATGGAGTTGTACAGAGCCTGCAATTTCATTCCCATATATGAGAGTGCAGCTCCTTAGATGAATGAACATTACCTGACTTGCTTGAACAGCACGAGGACAACCTATAAAAGGTGGACCTGTCCCAGTGAGCTGGAAGAATGCAGCAATTTCTACAGTCTGTTACCAAATACCCTTAGAACAGAGAGGCCTGTGTTGAAACTAGTGTTAAGACTTCATGAGTTGTGAAAGCATGTAGCCGGAAGACAAGAGGTACCAACTTGTCCATGTTTGATTGGCATTCCAGGAAACAGATTAATGAAGGCAGGTAGACATTTAAAGGTAACATGGAGAAAATCAACAAGACACCAGAAGTTATTTCCCTTGGCAAAAAGTGGAAAAAAGCTAGAGGCCAAGGAGGAGAGTGGAAATGAGGTCTGGGAAATGGTGCACAGCTAATGGAATGGTTGCAGAGCCTCGCTAATGGCAAGTATGAGCAGGATGGGGTGTTACATGAAATAAAACGAATTTCAGGAGCCACTCTTTACTGTAGGGAGAAAGGTACCAGAGACAAAGGAAAAACCTGTCAAAAATGTTGCTTTTGAACTTTAAGCCTAAACAGAGTCAATGGTGGCCCTGGAAAAAAGGTGTAGAAAGCTAAGAGTCATAGGAGGAAAGTAAAGTTGCCAGGAATGACCTGAATGTCAGTCATAAGAATAGTCTGGTGAATACCACTTATAAGGTAGTACCCAAAGGATTAGCATGAAGTAATTTAGGGAGGACAAGGATTAATATCTCGGGGCTGGCTGACTCATTATCCCAGGGCCTTCAAAACAAGGGTGAATGAACTGTAAGTCTGCCTTGTGGGATCTGCTTGCTAAGCAGATCAAAGGAAAGTACTCACCATTTTAAACAGGATTGGGCCTGTTGAACATTAAAGTTCTAATTCTCCAAAGGAAAAAGCAGATGCTTGAGACAGTTGTGTTGATGATTTAGTAGGAGATATCCGTCCCCCTAAGTCAGTCTGAAATAATGTCACAGAAGGGTGTTAGGAGTGCAATGTGCTCCCACTGCAGGAACTGCTGTTCTTGCTGGCAGTGATAATACACGCCAAAGTGCCTTTTCAGTGAGGTACTGGCATGCTGAGAAAGTGGAGAAATAAAGGAGCAGGTTAAGCTTTCCTCTTTCTTGCAGTCTGTGTAATATGTGCTTGATTTATGCTTCTGATGGATTTCAAAAGGAAAGTCCTTACGAAGTCAGAATACATTAAACACATTACATTTATCATGTGTCACCCAGGAAGATGACACAGCTGCTGAGATAAGAAGTGGCTAAAATCAGAAAAATGCATAGGTATAGTATGAAGCAAAGCCAGATTAGCCAGGACATTATGATGCCAATTAGCGTTCCCTAGGTTTACAGTCTCTGGGTGAGATCCTGCAGAGACATGCAATCAGCTGAAGGGAAACGATAATGAAAACACAAAGGGCTAGAGATAAGTATGTAGATGATGATATACAACTAAACGAGATGCTGATTCATAAGTCCTCTTAAATAGCTTGAAACTGAAGGAAGGAAATGAGGATCAACTGCCTACTTCCTGTGCACAATGGTTTTGTGGGGAGGATGTGAAAAAGTGATGTTTCTCAACAATGCTGGGATGGGAAAGACAGGATGGTAACTCAGTTGGGTTCAGGCCAAAGAGGTTCTTCCAACAGAAATTTTAAGTACATAAGTATTTGCAAAAGAAGGGAAAGGGTCAAGTCTTTTATCACATGAAAAGACAGTCAATGTACAGGATCAACTGCCAAGGAATCTGCAAGGCAGCATTTAAGTAACTGAGGAAAAAAGATGGCCAATGACAAAAGGAAGCATGGAAACAAAAAAGACCAGTGAAATGTAAACCAGGAATGCAGTCAGAGAGATGAGAACAAAGGAAGGGCTCTGCACAAAACATTAGGTCTTCTTATGTTTCAGGATTTACGTTTTCCAGCACACTATACATCTACAGCATCCCTCACACTGTGTATGTTCTTTGGCTCCAACTCACTGAACATTGTAGCTGAAAATGACACGTTGTAACTTGGCCAACTTTTTTTTCTTAAATTACCAACCAGCAAAAAAGTGTAGAAGAGTCTTCTCTTCATTATTGTTTGGTTTTAATCGGTTTTTGTCAAAAACTCATAAAAACTTGTGTTTCATTTAATTTTAGTGACGATTAAAGCCAATATTTTATATAATTTCATATAGTATTTAATAAACAATAAAATTGAACAACTAGAATGAGATGATTTTTAAAACGTTTCTCGAATAGAGCTCATATTCCAAATCACACATTTTTAGAGATATAAAATAGTTACACCTTTAAAGTAAAAAAGTGTCCTGTATTCAAGAGGTTCAGAAGTTCTCCAGGGTCAGATAGCCTTTCCCCTTTTTTCTGTCTCTCCACCCACCTACAGATGCTATGTTGAAGCTCCATATTTTTGCGCTGTCTCAACAGAAAGAAATATTACATACATACTCCGCATGTAATATAAAGGAAAAATATAACTTCTTGTTCAATTTAGATGACTTGTGACTTTAGGGGGGTTTAAGCAAGATCCTGCAGGGTATTGTGTATTTCAGTCTTGGATCTGTCATCGGATTTTGCTTAAAAGTTTATAATTAGGCACATAATTAAGAATAATCATATAAGAAGTCCATGAGACTATGTTCATTACGGAAGTTAGGCATGAACTGATCATTTGGTTGTTCTTGGGCCCTAACACCTACAGTGGTGAGAGTTCATCAGACTCTTCGTTTTCCACGTTTCACATAAAAGTAACCAAGAAAGTAAATCATTCTTGCTTTTTTATGATTTGTCTGCCCCTGCTACAGTATTTAAGTATCACTGTGCAATCCAGCATGCAAACTCAGACTGGTTGGTGCAGGTTGGAGAGAAAATGATGGTTGGATCTAATTTCTCTACGGTAATCTGGACCTGATTTGAACCTGTGAATCTGAACCTGTACCGCTCTTCCATGATGCAAAATTCTGTACGCAGAAAGCCTACAGGCATGGAAAACTGAAATAACATTGGCTGAGGATCTCAAAGGTGGTTGCCTAATGAGGCGTACAAGTTTACAAGGAGGTACCTCACTGCGCCACCTACTAATTCTGGCCACATTTGCAGGGAATATAGCAATTTTGAATTAGTGGTTCAACTAGGACTTTCCAGTCATTGACATGTAATATCTGAAATATCTCTCAGTTTAAATATGGATTAAGACACTAAGTTTTACTCAGTGGCAAGAATACTGTCTACCATTTTTCTGTATTTATCCCACAGGTAGAAACAGGGACAATTGGACAAAAACAGTATCTTTGTTTCCAATAGTTTGTCTCTCCTATTATTCATTCCCTTCCTCCTGTTGTTATAATCCTTTCTTGGAATCACAATATATTGCTGAAGATAAACAACAAAAAACTATTATGAATCTTTATAAAGGAATAAAAGAGCAATGATGACCTAAGAAGGGAGAGATTTTCATGAGCTGTCTCCAGTATTTTGAAAAGTAAGAAAGAATAATAGAGAAAATATGATGTTTAAAGAATATAGCTGTTCCTCTCTCTCATTTTTCTGTATTTTACTCTCAATTTTATTTAAACAACTGCCTGACCTGGTTATTAGCACAGTAACCATCACTGAAAAGCAAAGTATGGTGTATATAATGACGACTGATGGTGTACTGTGAACAATAACCTCTGAAGTGCAGAAAAATGCATAGCCTTGTTATCTTCCATCACTCAGATTTAATTGCAATACTGCTTTTATAAGTTTTTTCTTTTAGATATCATTTGATCTTTGCTATTGATTAAATTCACCTTATTTTCTAGGCTGTGATTATCTCATCCAATTACATCTCAGAAAAGCTACTCAAAGCAATCAAAATTTAAATTCATTCCTACTCAAAATGAGAAGGTTACAGAAGTTGCTCCAACACGCTGAAAGAGAAAAAAAGAATAACATTATGTGGTAATTACTCAGAAGACAGCATAAGCAGAAGTGTGCCTGTATGTTCATTTTGTTCCACCTTTCTGCTGTGTTTCTCCATAAGACAAAACAACATTCATGGTCAGGCCTTCTAACAACTCAAACTCCAAAATTCCAAATGTTGGAAACTGCAAGTCTCTGCCAAGAATCACCATTTTAACTACTTCCCTAGACATCTTTAGGAAAGCAGTTGTGCATTATAGTACCTGTCTATGTCAGGATGCTAGGGGACTGCACCCAGTAGCCTGTTTTTGCACTCAGTCCTTATGGAAGGCTGTAAAGTACTTAATTCAAGTGCCTCAATAGGCCTTATATCTTTGGGGAAAAAAAAGGGTCATAGAGCAGCAAGTGTAGAGAACACCCATTAAGGTGTCATCTGGGTAAAACAAATAAATGCAAAATTGTAATGGCAACCCTATTCCTTGGTGAGTGTTCTCTTACCAATTACTTCCTGATATACTAAAGCGGTCTCAGAAAACTTCCATTCATCAGAATTCCTTTGACCACAGAGAAATGGGTGAATAAATTTGGTTATGTTCACTGTTCACTTTAAACTGTATACAGTAGTAATCTTCCAAAGTTGCTCTAATCCCCCCCAATCCAATATCTTGAGAAAAAAAACATAAATCTTAAAATCCCAAAGTTTTGTTTAAGGAGGCCTTCAAAGATGTCCAATATAGCTTTCTGTATTCTGAGAGTTATCAAGGTTTGGTTCTTATTTCAGTCCTTATAAAATCACTCTTCCTGTTGTCCTGGCCCAGCATATACAACAGAATTTATGGTATCTGTCTACCTTACAAGGCTTCTGCAGTAACTAACTCATGAACAGTTTCCAGCACACTTCAGGGAAAACTGCTATAGAAAAGTATCATATCTAAACACCACAGTAAGTTTGCTCTTAACCTCTTGTAAGGATCAGAGTTTCAGTGCAGTAGTGAGGTTTTTGTTAACCATAGTCTCCTAGATTTTCTCTTAGAACACCTAAAACTTTGAACTACAACATCAAACATAAAAAGTCTACCTCTCTTATTATTAACTGAATTTATTACCTTCCACCCTTTCTTAAACACATACCTGTCATCTGCACAATTACAAGAAAGATATGAGCTCAGAAATGCCTTTGTGCAGCTTATACCAGCTTACACTTGAATAGTTATACAGTAATTAGAGTGGAATTCAGCTGAATAAGTCAGTCATTATCTCATAATATCATTTATCTCATATTAGTGACATAGAGAAATATTAGAGTAAATATAATGCTATACACAGTGAGATTCTGCAAGGTCCTGAGTGAATCCTGGTTTTGACACAATCAGATAAAACTGCTGTTTTTCTAGCAGCTACTTAATGCCAGCTGACATTAGGTTATGGAAAATTATCTTGACATCACTATTGCAAAATAACACTAAGTTTTCATTGATAAAGAAATAATAATGTTTATTTCAATTTCAGATTTATACACAGTGATATAAAAATCTTACATATCATTCAAATACCCTTATTTCAATGTGTTTTATTGCATACTGTAAAACCTACTTCTTAAAATTATCTACTCACATTTAAGGAGAACAATGTAAAACCAGTAATAAACAAACCATAATATCAGTTTATTAATCAGAAATGTCAGTTCAAATATATCCCATTTGGAAACAATAGACGGATGCTACTGGTTTATAAGCCTTACAGAGCAGGAATAGAGCTAGAGTTGGATTTCAAGAGCTGATGTCATCACAGTTCACAAGCCAGCACAGGGCTTTAAAACAGAACTGAATCTACAGCATATAAAATGTTTTCCAACTTGTAAGGGGTCCAGGCCCCAAGCCAGTGGATAATAACTTGCAATATAGTTTAGGGGTTTTCAGAGGAGAAACTGGGGGAGAAGACATAACACATTCATGCAGAAAGGAATGTGCAATTCCATGTTCTTATGTGCTACAAGACAGATGTCTTTCTAAAATCTTGTTTTCTTGTATTGAACATGTCCTCTTTTCAAATGCTTAAATATTTTCCAAGTTGGGATATTTACTTTTTAACATCTTTGTTCATCGAAAATCTTTCTTTGTAGTTACAGTGCTAGCACCACTCCAAACTGACAAAGTATCAAAAATTCAGAGAAAACAAGCCTAATATAAGCCAATAGATACCTTTTCTGGTATCAGAGGGAGATGCAGTGAAAAGAGTACGCACATTTGTATTTCTCTTTGTTGATTTACTTTCCTTTTACCACATTTGTATTAGTATTCTTAGAACTGTTGAAAATTTATCAAATCAAAGGTTAAAAACTTTGAAATGAAGTAAGCTTTAGCAGACAAAACCAGATGAGCAGTAGTTTCTTCTGCTCTTGCATGAACATTCAATGACCTCATATTCCTCTGTGCCCTTCCCTCCCCTAAATACAGAAAAACACAATATTATCTGTTCAAACAAAAAAAAGACACACACAAATATTTGAAAAAGCTGTGTCTCAGTCCTTCCTAACTACATGTCACAGTCTTTACTAGCCAATAAATACTGTAGCAAGAACATGATGTAGGTTCATACTTGGGCATTATCTATGTGCCTAGTCACTGAAACTATTGTGAGCACATGCATCTCATGATTTACAGGTATGCACACAAAAGGAATCCTGCCTCCACAGAAGCTCATGGAATGTATTTTGCTACAGGCATTAAAAGGAGGCCAGAATGTCATCCCTGCAGTGTTACCCTCTTTTAATGCCTCTAAGCCTTAAAAATGTATTTGAAAGATTCAAAATGAAGAAAGAATAGGTTCTAACATATGGTTCCTTCAAGAATTTTCTGAGAATAATTAACTTTCCAACAGTTGATTCTGTAGGAAATGACTCAGAAAGCAAAACATACTGGCAGTGATCCTTTTTATACGTATCTGAACATGGGTGAAGGTGCCTAACCTTGTGAAAATGGATGTTAACAGACTGCAGACATTTCATGGTAGTTTTTGCCTGCTCTGTCATATTGTTATCTTGGAAACTAGAAAATGATTCCTGTTTTGGCTATGGAGCAATACTTACATTCTTTTTTTTTTTTTGGTCTTTGTTCCTCATTATTCACTTGCCTGTTTTTATCGGATAGAAATACGTCTTTATTCTCCAAACAGGAGTGAAATGCATGTTCTTTATTTCCAAATATCAAGACCTCCTATTCTTTGATGTAAGTATTAGTAAGGAAAATTCTGTACATGGTAGGTTACAGCACCTAAGCATGCATTGTAGAGGTACTTCTTTTCCTTTCAGTATCCTTAAAAGATTACCTTCCGGCTTGCAACTTGCATCAATTCTTACTGAGAGAGATGATAACCCTGAGATATACTCAGCAGTGCTATACACTCAACATGCTGTTCACAACATAAACTGATAACACAGGTGTAGTTGGTCTCATGAATAATCTCCAGGTTGACTAGAAAACATAGTTATTATTCCCATCCACACAGAAAGGAGAAGCAAAATGGTTTATGTTACAGATAATAGGTGCATGGCTATTCCATATTACAGGATCTTCCAGCAGGTTGCTGCAGAAGAGAAGCAGAGGATTTTTTTGATTTTTTTTTAAATACTGAAGGTTCTGGGCAAAAGAAATTCAAAACTGAAGAGATACTCTGGTCTGAGTAACTCAACACGGAATACTAAGGTCTTACAAAGACATGAAAATATTCTGGACTCCTATTCACATTAACTACGTTACCCTAATATCCTTTTAACTCTCTTAAATGAGTTCCCATCACCAGTCATTTTCTCTAGTTACTGAAATTCCCAGAAGCATCATTATTTCTCTGTTTCCAAAAATCAAACAGAAAACCGAATCTGACAATGAAGGTGGATTAAGGAGAACTCTGTGAAAGCAGATGTTAAAGGGAGTTCACTGAAGGTTAGGTAGTGTAAGAAAGCCAAACGGAAAAAAAAAATCTAGCAGATGATCATATTGGCTCTGACATGCATTGACTGAGCTTTCAGTTCTGCTTATCTCAGGAACTGAATAAATGGCTAGTAATTTTGATAGCATCCAATAAGGTAAGGGAGTAAGTTGTACAACACTGCTGAAAGAAATAAATTTTTGTTTCGTTTTTCTGAAGGAACACTGAAGTTTAAAAAGAAATGATCATTTGATTATTTCAGAAACTATCAATAAATAATATCATGTCATATATCTTTGTGCCAGAGCTTTAACAGGAAAAAGCAGGGCATAGCAAAAGGACCTAGCAGCAATACCTAGATGCCTCTTCTGATTCACTGGTGTAATTCAAGAAAGTTTTGGTTTCATAGTCCGCTTTGGGATATGAACAGAGACACTGTTTGTTGATTTTTTTAATTAACTGTTTTGATTCCTTTGTAATATCTATGACTTCATCAGTTTCATTTAAATCTGCCTGTCAAGAAAATTGAAAGCTTTTAGGAAAATTCTCAGGGAGAATTTTAGGTTTTAAATGGTACTAATTGTAAGGACAGCATTTGCTGAATTTCAGAACTCAAGGGTGTGAATTTTAAATGCATGTGGCCACTTGTTTGGAGAACACGGAGCTAAGTCAGTATCAGATTATACGATTTATAAATGAAGGGTTTAAAATGCTACAAAAAATACTTTTTCATTAAAAAGAGAGCCTTCTCTAGGAAAGGTTTGACTGATAAGGGCACAGCTCCCCAGCAGTATCACTTATATTGAAGATTGCTAATATAACTTCTGTGTAGAAGGAAGACTGAAATTGTTCTACCAAGAGAAATGAGAGAAAGGCAGGCAGTTGAATAACACAGGTTAAAAAAATGTAAGTAAAGAATGCTAATTTGGAAAGACACTATCCCATCATGAGCCCTTTCAATTCAGTTAACAAACTCCTGTTTACATGAAATTAGATAATGGCAAAGTTGGAACAAAAACAATTCTGAAAGTGGGCAACTCTGTGCCTTAGAAAATACTGGACAAATAATGATAATGTATGGCCTAGAATGAATCCATATTAGATAGGATTTAAAAGGGGATGGGGGGAGAGAGAAACACAAAATAGTACTTACCCTTCGAAAACTTTTCTCTGAGGAACTATGATAGATACCAGCTGATTAAAGTCTGCAACACCAGCTACACTATTTATTGTTCAAGGTCTGAGAAAGGTGTATTAACATGTTCCAAGTAACACGTAAAACACTTTGCAAACTCCTGTTACTTTGTCCAGTGTATATCCCAAGCCAGTAAGCAAACAAACAAAAAAGCCCCTACTGAATGTTAACCTTCACAAGAAGAACCCTTCTTAGATAAGCTCTCAAACTCCAGACCACGTATTAATAGATGGGATACGCCTGATTTTGGCTGCAGGGATGATGAAGGCAAGTAGCTATCAGCCACTTTGAACATCCTCAGCTCCTTGAAGTGGAAGCCATAAAAGCCATGTTATGGCTCAGATAAGTTAGGGTGGCTACAGAACTTTCCTAAATTACCTCACACTGGGAAGTTTGAAGGAGGCTATAAGCAGTGGGGAAACACAGCTCCAGCCATACACTCTTTACCTACCTGGTGCTGCCTATAGAGCTGCATATGTTTAAAACTGTAGGCAAATCTCCAAGCAGCAGTTTTTGCTAGCTCTCAAGATACTCAATTCATGTTAGCACAGGGCAGATCATGAAGCAATACAAGAACCACAGCGCAGCGCAGCACAGCTGTGTCCACATCGCAGCAGCTCATCCAGTCATGGTCCCTGTGATGACATCTCCTCAATTGCACTTGCATGTATTGCTTGCATCAAATACTGCAATTACTTATATGGGAAAATACTGTATGAAATAGATTTACCTTCATTTAATTCACATGCAAGAAGAAAAGGCAGTCTCATGTCAAGAATCAGGTCTGTCCTTTCTCCACACTGCCACAAACCATTCACGGGCCACAGCTAAGAACATCTGACAAACCATATTTAGCCTTCACATATGCATTATCAGCTACCTGCTATTTACTGAGTGTTTTCAATGTTTGCCCTTTTGGATAAAACAAATAATAATGTAGCACTTAAAAAGTGCAATCACAACATATTATAATGTTTGAAAAATTCTTCTATGCATCTGTTGTCTTCTATAGTCAAAACCACTGGCAACACAAGAAAGGGAAACGCAGTAACTGTGCAAACTTAAAAATCTTTATGGTGGGTATGCAGAGTGGGATCAGGGAGGGTAACTCTTCGTTTGGGTGGCATAATTTGCAAAGACTGTTTTCTTTGCCAAAAGGGGGTCTTTTACTTCTTTGTCATGGGAAATGAAATAGCAACAGAAGTTAACTGATGAAGACTTGCAGAAAATGCTATGCAAATTGCTGCAAGTACAGTCACAACCTACCACCTTAAAGTGCTGTGTTCCTAATGCCTGAATCTGCTATTTCACAACATCTTGTATTCACAGTAAAACACATTGCCAAATTGTAGCTCTCCATTTTCTCTGAATTCTTTCCAGACCAGGCTTAACTCATTAGAACTAAGAAAATGCCCAGAGGCAATTTAGATATCCTCTGTCTATTGGAAAAATAGAAGCCTCACAAAAAATTTTGTATCAGTGTGCTGCTGGGGAAAAAAAAATGTAGGAGGCAGAAATGGAATAAAGTCCTTCTAGATATCCTTGGAGTTGAAAATTGGCTAATTCAAAGAATAATTTCTAAAGCAACAGAACATACTTCATCTCTTTTCCAATGACTCTTTTCTGGTTAATAAATATGGCCCCTTAGCAAGTACTACAGCTTTCTAAAGGCACTGCAGATTCAAAAAAGAAAAAAAAAAGGAATTTTAGTAAAGTTACTGGCAAAAGAAACACATTTCAGTATGAAGTATAAAATGTTTGCCAAGTATGTTTCAGGCTATCGTTCCTTTTCTTGATTCTCTTATGTTAACTGGAGTTGTTCAAAAAAGCACACAAAAAGCTTGTTGTGAAGTGTACATCTTGCTGGAAGGAAGAAGTCAGCTATTCATATAGTTGAACTTGGTGGTACAGAGCTAATACAACATCTAAAGCACTAATGCTGTATTGCTATAAACTGCAAACAAAAGCTTGAAGGTCTGAAAATAAGTAGCTTTAACAGTTTGGCTTTTAAAACAAGAGTCACCAAAATGGTGTTAGCTATCAATTATTAGTTTGATGCCCCAGGGAATAAAAGAAATTATGTGGACTGTTACCCGCCTTTACTTTGAATTTTCAGTTACTGTTTTGTTACTGACGAAGAGGTCTTACACTAATATACCTTAATTTACTTTCTAAATAAAGCATGCAGATCCCATCATACTATTTACACTTCAGCTGTAACTGCTTGCCTTATCAAGGACCAAACAAGACAGGCCCAATCTGGCAATAAATATTCAGATCTTAGAGAAGAAAAAAACCAACTGCTTACTATTTTCTAAATCAGATATTAGGTAGTAACAACAATGTACAAAAAAACAGAGACATGTTTTGGTTCTCAAATATTGTCAAGCAGTCATATTCTGCTAGCCTAACTCATGTTGAGCAGTGATTAACACAGTAAATCTCTCTGAATTTCATGCACTGAAAACAAACAAACAAAAACAAAGTCAGAGTGCTCACAAGAGATGATCCAACTACTTTCAAGTAGGTGGAGGCACAGCTGGTGGTGTCAGATGTTTTAGGGGATTTCTGCATATTTTGTCTTCACAAATTTTATATCTATATTTTCATCATTCATTGCTACCTTCATACCCCCCCCCCCCCCGGTAGTTATTAGGGCCATGTCTTATTCCTGCAATACCATGAAGACATGCAAAGTAAAAATGTCACGTGCATTCACTGGCTGTCCATTCTCATAGACCACTGTGATAAGGAGAGAGGCATGCCACGGTAAGTAGCTCAGTGGCAACCAGCATGTAAAAAGTACCCTAATTTTCACAGCAAATTGCTATTTTCTCTAAGGATTTGCTTTTGCTGGTTAATGATGCCCCCATACCAGCTTTCACACTGAAATATATTGGATATATTTCAACATCCAATGTTAAACACTTAGCAATACTCCGTTATCACTCTGATGGCATGTGGCATATCATACGAGCAAGGTGTCCAGGGAAGGGGATGCCCTTAAAAACTTTATGCCTATTGCTGAATGTACGTGGAGTCATATATAGCAGTTATACAAAGAGCAATCTCAGCTAATTCTGCCTGGCAAGCTCTACCAGATGTGGTTGTGAGGAGGCCCCCTGATTTGTAACTTTCAAAAGATGAAACAGATACCGAACACTGTTAAAAATGTTGCTGAAATACTTCAGATCTTTAGCACAGCTGAATTATTCAGCACTGTGTCCCTCAAAACGGTCTGAAACCTTCCATGTTTATACAAAACCAGATACCCCTTCAGGCAAAGAGCGCTCCACATTTCAAAGCAAAGTCAAATACCAAAAAGTTATTCATTTGGAACCACAACGAAAGTCCAGGCGTGTTACTGAGCAGACTTCACTGAAGGCTCTAATGATCTAATCAGGATTACTTAATTGCATTTGGCTTTGAAACCAAAGCACTGCACCCAAAAAAGAGAGAAAAGAGAGGGTTGTCCTGCAGTACAGTAGCAGCTCCCAGCTGTAAGAGGAACTATGTGAAAAAGGATCCACACAGCCCACAGATAACTCCTAGCAGAGACTCAGTTGCCATAACAAGATCATATGGAATTGCAAACACAAACAACGTGCCTATTTTTGGAAGTAGGCTTGATCTATTGCACATGTGGGGATCTGAACACCTTCTGAGAGAGAGAAAATGATGAGGTTATGAGCATTTGCACAGCAATTTGTATAAAAGCTCAGAAAACTCATGAATAATAATCTGGTCTAACCTTTCAGTAATCACTTTCTTCCTGCTGTATAAAAACGTATTATTTGAAAACCATCATCACTGCTATCTTTTTTTTCCATGCTCCCTCTTCTCCAATATGTATCTGACAATTACATTGCAACCGCACTCTGAAGGAAGACCTGAAGACCACTTTTGAAAATTCTCTTTGTAAATCCGTAAACAAAAAAGAAATATAAAAACCCTGCAGGCCAAACAGCCCCTTCTATTGATTAAAGTAGAAAGTAATGCTGCCTTTATATTAACTCAAAGGGTTGAACAGTTCTTTGTTCACAAGACTATTTCTCCAGTCTGCTGCCCTATTATCGGAAAGTTTCCATCTGCAAGTATGGCAGAAAAACAGAAAAGCGAGTATCCCACAAACTGTTATTATACATTTTCTAATTATTTAAATAGGAGAAAGTTAGAAATGCTTGCATTCCTCCTGAAAATTAAAACACACAAACGAAGATAAAGAGGAACCCACTAGTCTGGACCCAAGCAATGGGGCTAATCCAAATTAATTTCTGTTAGAATAAAGCACATCCTACAAAAAACCCAACCAACCAACCAAAACTCACCTTGATTTAAAAAAAAAAAAAGAGAGAGAAAGAGAAAAAGAAAAGTCAGTGCTAGAGAACTCCTCACACCCCTTAGCTACCTATTCCTGTGGATAGTTTTCCTCATGTGAAAACAGAGACTCCAAACAGCATGCATCTTTGTCTTGATTTCCAGATGTTTGGATCATGACTAAAGGTGGGAACTCCCACTTACTCTGATGAATAATCTCCTCAGGCTATTAACTAGAAGGCTTTTCTGGGTCTCCACCATTCAACACTATTTTTGAACTGGGGAATAATACCTTCAATTCTAGTCAGGTAAACAGTCCTCCTAGCATTACTCAAGAGTTCCCTGCTTCTACTCCCTGTTCCAAGGCCATGAAGGCTGTCTTACTTCAAGTCATATAGGGAGGTCACAGCTGATTGAATATACAATGATAGCTCTCAATTTCTTCTGAAGTCAATGCCTTGCACCTGAGTCTTCAGCATCTTGCACTGCCCATGTTCTGTGCTCCTGGGTATACATCTTGACCCTTGGCACTGAAAATTGCATTATTGCTTTGAGTTGAGACAATCAGTCGATGGAGACAATTTTGTAATGAGAACCTTCTTCTTGCTGACTACTTCCCCATCTTGTACCACCTGTAAATTTCCCCCACTAGCTGATTTTACAGTTTTCCTCCAGCAGAAACCCCAGTGGATATCACAGGCTATCATGAGCAAAACTTCCCATAACTGCTGGGCACATTGGAAATAAGCGTGACCAGTCAGGAAAACTAAGCAGAGTTGATCACATCTTCTCCATTGTGTGCAAATTTTCTGGAATACAATCAATATTGAAACAGTCCCTTTATTCTCAGTGGTCGACTAATAAAATTATGTGAAAATTATTATGTCTCTATCATGAAAAACCCCTAAACACATAGGCTGTAAGAAGAAAACTCCCTAAACTGAACAGTAGAGTGTATAAGTAAAATACTCAGACTAGATACAATGAGTACAAGACTAACTCAGAGAATGGAGCATAACTCTGTCCCTTAAAAATAGAAAAAAGTAAAAAAAAAAGAAAAAAAAATAAAACAGTTCAGGTCTGGGAATACTGCTAAAATAAAATAAGTCTGTAAGTGCATGTGCACACATATTCAGATAATAGATTCAGTACCTGCTTGTTGGCCCATTAAAGACAGAGGTTTTACTGGCAGAATACAAAACCACTGACAAAACATAAACATATAAACCCTCAGTCCCAAAGCTGGAATGGCTGCTTTTGACACCCTAAGTGCCAAACACTTTGAATTCACGTGCATGCGGAGTATGGTGACACACATGAGACCTTCCTGTGGGAATTTTATACATAGACATGGTCCTCACAGATCTGTCTGTTCAGCATATTGCTATATTTATACATAGAAGTCTGTACTAATCAATTAGTGTACATAATGATGTGTGACTGCATTAATACCTACCCTCCTTTTTTTTTTAGTTTTCACTTGTGTATCATCTCTGACAGGCACCTCACTTTGAGCTTTATACCTTAGTTCCTTTGCCGCAACCATCAACAAGAAAATGTCTCCCTGCTGAACTAGAAAAATATTAATAGACAAAGTTTCTTGACCAAAGAAACTTTAGCCTCTTGACAGATATTGTCTGCCTGCTGTTGAACTCAGCTACATAAGAAGATGGATCATTAAGCATCAATCCGTATCTGAGTTTATAATGATCTCTTTTTTACCTCGATGCAGAGCAGGTCAAGTACTATCTTTTTTAACCTATTCCAGAAAAAATAATGAATGGGGAAGAAAAAAGAACTACTGAAAGTTTCTGAATAGAACTTTCTGGTTCAGATCAACATTTGAAAATCATTCCCAGCTGTTAAATCTGAATTCTTAATTGTACACAAGAGGTTGGGGAGAAAATAATCAGCAGATGCAGCTACAGTTTGTTATATCTGTGATTATCTATTCTATACATGATTTACGGTTTTCAGCCATTTTTGGAGAGACAGGCACCAAATTTATTCTTCCAATACTGCTATCTGTGCACAAGTGTTTAATTATAGGCTCCTTCACATTTTCTATGGAATAATTCTTGAGTGCAGAATGTTATATTTCAATTCCTGGAGCTTATACTGTCAGAGAACAGGGAAAAAAAGTACGTATCAGGAATCTGTGGTGGCAAATTCCAAGATGCTAGAAGCTCAGACCCATTCCCTGTGCTCTTCTGTCCCCTAACACCTGCTTTCCCCAGAACTCAAGCAACCTAGCCATAAAGAAAAAAAACCCAAAACATTAAAAAAACAAAAGAAAGAAAGAAATGCCTGGGGACAAGAGGACGGGATGGGATGGGGGTTGTCTCTTCTTTTTTCCATCACCTTACATATTCCATCTGCATACCCTAGGTCTCAGACAAATCTGTAAAAATTACACTCTACATGTGCTCCAACATGTTGGTCGAGGGAAGCGAGTTTACAAAGAATTCAAGCCTGAACACTTCTTCATTTGCAGCCTTTAATCATAATGTCTTCCAAGCACATTAACCTGGATAGCAGGAATAGCATGATGCTTCCAGGTGTGCTGAAGTGCACCAGGGTCTCCTCATGTCTGGTGAAGCCTGCATGCAGACGGGGGGGTGATGGTGTGGACTTTCAAGCTCACAAATGTGTTTACAATTTTTTGTATAGGTCTATCACACTTTCATGTCAGAGGCAAGAAAAATGGATATTTAACCCAGTAAATTGTGTTGCTCCACAACACAGAAGCCATTACAATATGGATGAGATCTGGAATCTATTAAAAGACATAATGGAAAATAAAAGCTAAACACATAAATAACTCATCCACTTGGAATTTCTTTTAAAAATATTGAAAGGCATTAGATGCAACCAAGATTAAGTGTCTGTAAAGTATATTTTTAAAAGACACATTTTTTTCACCAAGGCATATGAGAACAAAGCAGCATCTAAAACCTCAACAAAGAGAAGCTTTATTACTTTTGCCTAGAAATTTTAGGCTCCAGCCTTAATTCACTTTGTTCCTCATGGCTGTGGTTGGAAACTGTAGCAGTTTACTTGGCATGCACTTTATCTATTCTGGCAAAATATTCACTGAGGGCTAAAGATGCCCACAGACTGCAACAGTGAACCTTTCAAACCCAAGGACTAAATATTTCAAGGATACACTGAGTACACGTTGGATCGTGGGAGTTCCTCCTCAATGACTAAATATCATGTATTATTCAAGACAAGGTCTCTTTAAAACAGATGGGTCAGTGGTATGGAAATATTTCTTCATACACTGAAAACTTCTGACCATTAACCATAAACATGCAATGAAAATTAGTTCCAGCATGCTGTATTTTATGCAAGAGAACCTATGTCTCATAAAACACTTAAAAAATACTTCTCCTGTTAAATTATTCTAATGGTCACTTAGCTATCTTTTGAAAGCCATCAGAATGAAAAATGTAAATATACATGAATTATGTATTTGTACTATGGCGCTGATTCAATTAAACCTTTAGCAATGTACTTTAGATGAAACAGCTACATCTGGAGAGCAGATGAAGCAAGCTGAAATTATTTTTTTAAGTTAAAATCCTAATTAAAAAAGCATATATTCAGTAGAAATACATCTTTTGGTAAATACACCTTTGTTCTTCCGTGAACTGTGGAGTATTTCTCTGATCACATACACATTCTAGGAGCACTACCCTAAGGCAGGAATCTATCGGACTACTTAAATAACCACAATATATAAGCTCCCCCAAAGGCACTTTGTAATAATTTATAGTTCTAACATTTCCAGACTACACAGAGGTGGTGGGTTAACATACCAACAGAGCTCTGGACTTCAGACATTTAAAATAAACACTGGGTAACGACACTGTGGCATGGCAGTGACTACAAGCATGGAAAAGGCCACACAGCAAGCGGCATTCCCTTCTGCAAATGCTCAGGCACTGTTTGAAGAGAACGTGCCTCAGAACAACTCTGTTAATTACACTTAAAAACTAAAAAAAAATTAGGAAACTTATGGTGGTGGATGTACAGCAGGGAGGCACAGTAAACAGAAAGTCCGTAGCCAAAATGCGTATTACTGTCTTCATATTAATAGTTTCCTGTAGCTGTGGATCACCAGCTATCTGGGCAGCAGAAGGCAGGATGCCAACCTGGCGCCCAACATGAGGGCTGCACCTAACACCAGACCTGCCCAGCCATGGGACTTGACTGCGGGGTGAGGACATGGGCTCAGTCAGGGCAGTAATTTCAGATGTTTGATGGGAGCCTGGTTTCTAGACCTCTAGAGATTAATGCATGCTCAGAAGAAAAAAAAAGAACAAAACCAAAAACAAACAAACAAAAAAAAACCAACAACAACCCCCCCTCCCCCCCAAAAAAAAACCACAAAAAATCCCACAAAAAACCAGCCCCAAAATAATAATTAAAAAAGCTTTTCCCCTTCTCTTAGCAAATGGGAAATTTGAAAATTCAGCCTGGGGGCAATACCAGGTGACTGGGAAAGGTAAAAGCACCTCTGCAAGTACAAATGAGAACAAAAGAACAAAACACACACAGAGTAAATGGGACAACCTGCTTCCCTGGAGATGCATAGCATCTGCCCTAACAAAAGTCCCCAAAGTTCCTAAAATAATCATTTTTTTTGAAGTAACAACTTGGTGAGCTTTTCCTACTAGCACAAAAGTTTCCATGATGCAGGTCCCATGCTGAAATTTGACCCAAGCCCCATATCTTTACAGTGGAGAGAAAAAGAAGCCACAAGACTGAGCAAGACCTGTGAAGTACTTAATGTCTGTTCTTCACCATAAAAGATGCTTTAGTAGACTTGACAGGACTTCTAAAGTTTGGAGAGCATCTATCTACGAGGGTCTGACAATTCTCAGATTCACTCCCAGTGAGGACATGGAGGTGTTGTAGGAGCACAGGCACTGGAGCACAGCAGGATCTACTGATCAGGGAATGCTAGGTTAAAGGAGTGTCAGGAGTGAACCATAGGAGACAGAACAGTCACTGAGAACAAACTTCTAAGTGCACACTTGGAAGTCTTTATCTTCTGTTCTTTGATCTTATTTTTCAAAAAGGAAAAAAAAATTATAGTTTCACAACCCTAACAGTTGCTCTATAAATAATGAGATAAAAGGAGAATTTGTAACAATAAGCACTTAAACATTTGCCTCACAAGTTATTACTGAGGAGCCATAGAACTATGAGTGCAGCATGTCTGGACACCAGCAGTAGTATCCTGCTCTGTGTGCCAAGTAACACAGATCTATTGCGTGATCCAATTCATGCTGCCATGGTGTATTTCATGTGCTGGTAAGAGACTACCAACTGACACAGGACCTGTCCTAAACCCACGTATGACCCCTACACATAAGGAAGCATGTTCAGAACAACATAACGATGGAGCGACATTAAGTATAAAACATTTATTCTTCTGAGCAGCCCAAGAAGAATGAGCTAATAGATCGTGGACTCAGTAAAACTAGCTTCAGTACAGGTACAGCAACATCCTGACTGCTGAAAAATTTGCTCCTCAGTTTTTCCAGTTCAAAATTAAACAGTACCTCCTCACTCTTTAGAGATATTGTAGAACTTCAATTCTTTATTGGCTGTGACAACTGTCAAAAACCTTAGGGAAATCATAAATTACATTACTGATTATATGACTGGTGATATGCTTTACCATCAGTTAAATAGCTTTGCTTAGTAATATAGACAGATTTAGCAATGTAAAGAGCTAATTAAAAAGCTAAATAAAGGACTAAATAAGTTGAGTTTTTTCCCTCTTCCATAATTAAGTTCAGGAAATTTGGGAGACCTTTGCCAGTTCTGCCACTTACAAATGACAATCTTTAAGATAATGGCTTAAAAAGGCAAACCAACAACAGACCACAGACTCCCAATGCTATGCTACAATCAATGAATACAATGTATGAAGAGAATTCAAAGTAGGAATGCAGGAAAGCAGCATTACTCCTCTACATGGCTCTGACAGGACGATTAAAAAAAAAATCAAAGTTAGTTCTGGTGTGTATGTTTCAAAAGTAATGTTGAAAAGCTTCAGCACATTCAGAAAAAAGAAAAAAAATCTGAATTATGGAAGATGCCAGAGATGGTATCTCTACAGGCTTTATCCAAAAGAATACGAAAAAGTGACTTTATCATGTAATATTCATACGTACACTTTAATGCAGAAGACAAAAGCACATGAGACAGGAAGATTAAGTTATTACAGCAATCAGATTGGCCCTAAAATGTACAGGTGTACATTTTTTAATATTAGATTATGCTTCCGGAGGTGAAACTGACTTCAGTTGATGGAAAGAACTGGGACATCAGCAGGTCAAAAATCAGAGGAGCAAGATTAGCTTTCATTTGTATTATTAAAGAGAGCTTTAAGAACTGAAATTTGCTCATTATACTTTTTGTTGTTACTTATTACTAGTTCTGGTCGCCATAAGTATGAAAAAAAAAAAAAAGACAATCATGCTGGAAAAGGTACAGGATTTAGTGGTTTGCAACAATTTAACTAAGGTGTTCAGTAAGAAATGGATGGAGGTCGAAGTTATTTGTGTTTTTCAAGTACATTGTCTAATGCAAATTAAAGGTATTGAATAACAGCTTTTAGCAATATGAAAGTATTACTTCTGACTATGTTCACATTCCACTGAGCATAGTCAGAAGAAAATACATTGCAAAGAATGATGCTAAGTCAGCTGCCTATTGGTCAGGATATGGGTTTTGTCATGATCATGATTTGACATGCACGGCTGTATCAACCTTCTCAACTGGTATCAGGGCACCACCTTTCTGGCTGAATTTGGTTTCAGCAAGAACTAGTAACACATGGAAAAAAGTATTTAATGAAAGCTCCAAATTCGTGCAATTTCTCTTCAATTCACAGCCACTAAGAACCCTCCTAACTAGTAAGTCTCAGCAGCTTTCTACTGTAAAACAAGGCCCTGCACAGGTTTGAATTGGGTTTTGTGATGCAAGATTATACTGAATCTCATGTTAATGGAAATGTCAAAGTGAAGCTGAACAGGTATTTCCTTTGCATCTGCATCATGCAAAGAAGCCTCTGCAAACAGAGCAAAAAAAGAACTAAAGCCTGGTTATATTTGAAATCAGCCGGGCACTGATGAGACAAAGAAATTAGTTTTGAATGTAGATGTCTAAAGTTATCTGTGTTTTAACAGCTTTGTGGCTGCAAATCGCATTATCTTGTTTCTGTTCCAGTGGCTGCATCATTAACAGAAAAAAATCCTTAGACCTAGTCCTGTCTCCTGGCAAAAAAGACAGTGCCACCTGCAAATATGTAATTAAAGCAAATGCCACTCAACTGGACACAATAATCATCCACCCAACCTCCACTTCAGTAAAGAAACTGAAAGGAAAAAAAATGCTTGTTGGGAAAACCACATTTTCACTTTTTTAGATGACCTACATAGTGAGAACCACAGAAAGCATAATTTGGCTTGTTCTGTCCCCTACATCACTCCAGTAAAACTGAGTTGGTTTAAATCAGTAATACTGTAGAAGTCTGACTGGAGTCAGTGACTGTATGAAGTCATGTCTGACAGCAGTTTTCTCTAGCAGACTATCCTGCATGAAAAAGTGATGGGGAATCAGCAGAGTTCAGTGCTGAAAGGTCAAAAATAATGATTACTGTGTAAGCAACATCGCTCACAAATATTTGTATCCATCATATACACTGTGTTTAATTGGTCTGTTGATATGCCTTGCCTTCAGTTTTATAAGCTTTCAGTCTCACTCTACAACAGCCTCAATGAGAACAATAAATCTACAAGCAACCCAGCTCTTGTAATCCTGCCAACAACAGTACCGCTTAGCTCCAGATACATCAATGTGTAATTGCCACAAATATATATTTGTTTTTATCATCACTGGCAGTGCACAGTTCTATCACCGTCTATGTAACAGGCGGCTAAAACAGACAGCCATGAGAAACCCTGGAGCTGACTCAGCTGTTCTAAGGAACTCAACACAGAAATTTCCAGATCATTGTACATCCTGCCTGCTGGGGTCCTACAGAGAAGATAAAGGGAGTGAAAATGTTAGAGATTTACGTGTTTTAGCTCACCCGTTGCTAACAACCCAAAACCACCTTATTTGAGTTTCAAAACTAACTTGAATTTCTTTTTACAGTCCCCTAAAAATGCTCCAATGGCAGTTCATGTACAGCAAATTGCAACCTCACAAGTCTTCTCTCTCATGGAGCTTTGAGACCCAAAAGAGTGGGGTCTATGGCTCTCCTCACTCTGCTGGGATACTGGAATCTTGACCACAGAGGATTATGGGTGAACATCTGGCCATGACCACAATATTTTATGCCCTTTGGAAATTTAATTTAGTGGAGCTTTGTAGATTGAGTCCTGGTTCCTGTTCCAATGCTACAGGCAGATCCAGAAATCAGGAGGAGGGAAGCTGGCTGCAAAAACCAGCTTGCAGAGAAGCCACAAGAGGTGAGACAGGAGGCATCCATGCACACCCAGAATGATTCTGAGAAGTGAGGAGGAAAGTACAACACACAGGATGTGCAGTACTCCAGTGAACTTAAGATAGCCAGGTTCAAGCACTTTAAAAAAGATACAAGTTTAAAAATACCCCTGGAACTGCCTATATATACAGCAGAGACCACATGCAAACCATGCTGTTCAAAGCCCTGGGAGGCAATAGCTACTGAATTTAGCAATAAAGAAGCCGCAAACAACTGATGTTGCTCATCTTGCTGTATTAAAATACATAGAACGCATTACTGGTTAGAGACCCAATAACAGTATTTTCCTGATACAGCACTTTTTAACAAATTTTTCAGAACTGAAGAGGCAAACCAATACGTGATCACAGCTGCTTCAGAAATATGCAAGCTGCTTATGGTTAAATATTTCCCCAGTAATTGAACAGCACAAAGAAAAAGGTAAGACTGATTGTCACTCTAGATGATCAGAAGCACCATTTCCTGTTTATTTAAAGCTGTGCATTTTAACAAGTGCTACTCTCTGAATGAGGAAAGAAGAGTATTATTTAGGTCCTGCCTTCAATCAACATGCTTAGCCAGCCAGGTGTACAGGGTCCTTCTGAGGCAGCAACAGGGTACTCCGCAGAGCTGGCCAGAGAAGCAGGAGAGCAGTACAAAAGCATTTCACTTGGAAACAGGAACCAGGGTAAGTACCTTCCAGAATGAAGGTACTTACAACTTCTTTTCTTCTGAACCTACTTAATCACTATCACACACCACAGTATTTGGAAAATAGCTTTTTTAGAGCGCCTGGTCTGCCACACACGATCTCTCCGTGTACTCCCCATCTCCCAAATTATTTTGATTCACAAGTCAGTATTTTTCTTATTACAGGCTCCCACATGCCAGTGTGGTATCAAAGGAAAGACACTTTGTTTCTGCAACATCACTGGACTTACCATTTTCAGCACTGACAAAACGTTTGTTTTAAAAGAAGTTTCTGTACCTCACCTTTTTTTTACGTTCAAGAAAGTTCTACTGTTGCTATTAGCAAGCTGGGATACATAGACTCTAAAGAGTCTAACAGTAGAATCTAAAGAGACTCCAAAGAGTCTAACAGTAGAATCCAATGTTTTTAAACTAGAACTGCAATTTATAAATTAAATAACTAAATATTCTGTTACTTTACTTTTCCAGACTGTCATGATTCCTGATTCCTGCTTCAACTATCCTACATGGGCATCCCCCACAGTACAAACTAAAAACACAGATCCCTTTGAAGTCAAAAGCATGGGATAGTTAACAAAATGTTGCAAGTATGGCTAGTAGCTATGCAGATTTGTAATCAAGAAATACACTGAGCCAAAAATTTTAAGTGAAACATTCTGGGAAAAATTAATAGGAAAAATAACAGTACCAGTAAGCAGAAAATACCAGACTCTATCTGCAGCACTGACACCACCATCACTGCCCAAGTTATCAACACCAGTTAATGCCCAAATCCTCCTAATGCCAGAAGCCATCTCTTGCTTCCCCAGTGCACTCAAGCCCTGGGCAGCTCCTGGGAGGGAAGTGGGGAGATTTTCACTGGCTACAAAGTAATTAAAAGCCCAAACTAAAAATCATAAGCCTCATAGACACTGCTGAACAACAGACATCGTAAGAGCACGAAGAGAGAAGTAACAACTGCCTTGACTAAAAAGCAAGTTAATGGCCACTGAAATCAGTGACCTGCCCAGGTCACTGGGACATTTCATGGCTCACAGGTTGGCTCACAGGGTTGAGCTGTCCCTTGCCTCAGTGAGGCCAGAATTTCACCTCATCACGACCCTTGCTTATCTGTTAATCATTTCTCTCTCTTACTTTCGGAAATAAATGAGACATGCTGAGAAAAGTAGCATAACGAAGTGATGACTGTGTATCTTTTCCAGCATCAGCATTTTATTAGAGTGGGTTTGTTTGCCAGCTTATTTTTACAGGAGCTCAAGAGGCCTGACTGCATTTTTGAGAGCTTGTGCTCTGCTCCAGTTTTTGATGACAAAATGCCAAAGTTGAACATGCAATGCCAAACATTCCAGAAACCTTCAGCATAATAGCTGCTTTAAATGATGTCTTACTTTTCCTGCTCTGCGAGGCACAGAGAGTAGCAAAAATGTTCTTTTCTTTAATGCAATAAGACACGGTAATGGTAGAGAGTTACCACTTCAACATGGGAAAGTAAACAAGCTGACTAGCCCAGCTCTTCAATTCCATCTTTTGCAAGGCTATATCAATTCACACATCTTACCTTTCAAGTAGATTAGCATATACTGTGTATAGAGCGTGTCACAAATCGACCCCCTAATCCATATATATACACGGATTTATTTCCTATGCTATGTCATTAATTATTTGTAAAACACTGAATTGTGTTTCCCCAAAATAAATTGCTTAAAATAGACAGAAAATCACTGTAAAATTAGTATGTCAAATAGGAATTGAGAAATGGCAACAAAACCTCTTCTGAATGAGGCCAAAATAAAACCAAAAATGTTGAAATATAATGTATTTGTCCTGCACTGTTAGGGGTGGTCCCCAGTTGGGGATTAGGTTTCATTGCACAAGGTGCTGTACATAGATGTTGCACATCTTGAAGAAGACTTCAAAAGCCACTCCAGAGCTACAATAATAAAAATGTATGGTCAAAGAGAAAATGTGAATATAGAAAAAGGTTGCAAGAACAAAAATATACCTACCACTATGGACAGTTCAGTAAAGCAGCAATTAACATACCGGCTGCCCAGTCACTCGTGAGCACTGTACAGGCAACATGATAGACCTGAGTTACCAAGAACAATTGGAAAGAGGGTGTGTAACCAACTTTGAGGAGATCCTAATAAGAAATGGGAAGAAGTATGTGGGAGTTTGAAAATGCTGATATAGCTTAGGGACTGTCAGCACATCTCTCCCACAACTGTCAGTACAAATGGTTTAATGAAGCACAATGATTCACAGTAAAACAATGTAAATGCTTCTGAATCTGAAATGAAGTGCGCCAAACCCAACTAAATGAAGGTAGTTATGGAACGACCCACAATGCTGTGCCCCACAAAACCTTCATGAGCTAAGATATTCGTTGAAAGACTAACTCATCAAAAGAAACTCATCAAAATCCACTGCATGTCTTTCTAATGGCTGCCCTGTATTAAGTCACCCACTTAAAGGAAGTTTTAATGAGCCACTTCATTCCTCCAAACCAATGTATCTACATTTTTTTTAAGTTATCAAAATTGCTACCAAATCAGGATGCAAATTTTGCATTTAAGTGCAACTGGGAAAAAAAAATGGATGCAAGTGGAGTCATCAGTTAGAAATGGCAAACTGTAGGAAACGAACAAGTTTGAGTCTGTTTGGACAGAGGGATACCTGGGTGATAAAATACATTAAAATATTCTACTTTGTGCAATAGTTTTCACTTAAATGATGTCCTTTTTCCTTTTTAAAAAAAAAAAAAAAGAAGAAGAAAAAAGCAAGCAAAGAAACAGAAGTAACTCCTATTGTTTGACATCCTGTATATTGCAAATGAGAATACCTACACCTCTCTAATCCCTCTTGCTCACAAATCTGCATCCCCACATACCAGAAATTCATCATCTTCTCAATTTGTAGCCAGACAAGGCAAATGCTGTTTTTCTCCAAAATCTACAGTTTGTCCACTTCAATAATTGAGATGCACCAGCTTCCAGATTCCTAAATTGAGAACTAACAAATGCTACCTAGAAGGACATGGAGATGTTGGAACAAGTCCAACAGAGGGCCATGAGGATGATCAGGGGACTGTAGCACCTCCCATATGAAGATAGGCTGAGAAAGTTGAGGCTGTTCAGCCTGGAGAAGAGAAGGCTGCGTGGAGACCTCATAGCAGCCTTCCAGTATCTGAAGGGGGCCTATAGGGATGCTGGGGAGGGCCTCTTCATTACAGACTGTAGTGATAGGACAAGGGGCAATGGGGGTTAAAGCTTAAACAGGGGAAGTTTAGATTGGATATAAGGAAGAAATTCTTTACTGTAAGGGTGGTGAGGCACTGGAATGGGTTGCCCAGAGAAGCTGTGAATGCTCCATCCCTGGCAGTGTTCAAGGCTGGGTTGGACAGAGCCTTGGGTGGCATAGTTTAGTGTGAGGTGTCCCTGCCCATGGCAGGGGGGTTGGAACTAGATGATCTTAAGGTCCTTTCCAACCCTGACTATTCTATGATTCTGTGACTGCCTGAAGGTTGAACAAGGTGCGTGTTACTACTTGATACCCTTACATAAGCACCTTCAAAGAATACTCACAGTCCCAGGGCAAAAGGAAGGCAAGTTCTGATACATATTGACATGTGTAAAAAACTAATTTATAAATGAACATAAGCACATATATGAAGCATATGAGCTGCAGTCACAGTGTGTTCCAAAGACCTATAAAGAGTAATTTCTTAAGGCAGGTACACAATACAAAGAACATGTTGCAATCAATTTTACGTTATTAATTTTGTTTTATGGGACAGTTCAACATGTTCAGTTAGTCAGTTTCAGTATGGAATTCAAAGAAGGCACAAGATCAGTACAAAGAGCTCACTATTGCAGTACGATTGAGTTAGGAAGTTCTTAAGCAGATTGTATGATTATGAATCACTCAACAGAAAAATCCACATAGATGATGAGCTGTTCTAGGCAAGTAAGTTGTATGTATTTTTTTAATCAAATAGGTTTAAACTATTTTACAATAGCCTCTTTTTCCTTCTATCCCCCCCGCAATAGAAACAGATGATGATGATTATATCCAAGATTTGTTATTCAAGTTCTAATTCGTTGATGATAACATACAAAATCCTTCCTAAATTATGGCCAAGAAAAACAGCCTTGCCCACTTAACAATGCAAGGCATTACTTCACACGTCTGGAGGAATCACAGAGCTTCTGCTTCTGTAGTTCTTTCAGTTCCTTTATGGTAGCATATCCAGCTATGCAGTATCTTGTCTATTTTTATAAAGCTTTTGTAAAGCTTTTCAAAGTTATTTGCACTCCTTTCTTGTCAATTTTTAAGTACCTTTGTTCTCGATGCTCAAACAATTACTAAAATCTGTTTTCCAATTAGCTTTAGAACCCAAATCTGTTACTTTGCAAGGCTTAAAAGTGGCACAAACTTCCTATGAATTTGTCTTTTTTCTCTGCATAAATTTTCAAACAATCCCATATCAGAGATCAAGAAGTTTCCTATTTTCAATTAGGTTCTTCTTGCTTTTTGTAAAGCCTATTTGGCATACTGAGATGCTTAAAGCAAGTCCTATAGTACATAAAAGCTTTATTTATGGCATCCACAACCATCTGAGAGCACCTATATATTAAAAGTAGACAGGGACAAAGATATTTAAATAGGTTATGCCACCTTATCCATGTTGTTAACTAAGTTTAAACTAAAATTCACCATACACAGTTCTGGAAAGCTTATATGTTATTTATACACTGTGATTATTTTTGCAGTATGCTGACACTACAAAGTAGTAGTGTAACACTACTTATTAGTGTAACCCGTACACTGTAAGTGTACACTGTAAGACAGTTTTATGCTGCAAAGGCTCCTGTTGGTTTACTCCACAGTTTGACTTGATAGAAATGTAGTTTCATGCTGGAAACTCAACAGAAACATTGCAAGACTCTTCGGATAGATGGCTCTGTGCTTGTGCTAGTGACTCTGGAACACAACACTACTGCAAAGGTCCCTACACATCTGGATGCTTTCAGTGAAAACTCACTGACTAATGCACAAAACATGATTACAGGGTTTTACATGAAAACAAGATTAATGCAGAAGTCACAGGGAATAGTGATCTACAAATTCCCTCTGCAGCGGTTATTGTGTAAAATTTAAGTATATAGTCAATTTGCAATGACTTGTATCTACATCAGCTTCTGCCTGTGGTCAGTCTACTCCAAATATGGCATACGGGACATCAGATCATGAACAGGGATATACTTTAAAATGAACTTACCTCAGGGGCATAGTGGGTGCTAAATAGTGTTTTTCACTTCCAGGCTTACCAGCTTCTACAGAAGAACTGCTGCAGTTCATTGCCAAAAATTCCTGCCTTGCAGGTAATATCCATATTGGTCACAGAACACCCAAGTCCAACTTTTTTCTGTTTGTTTTTTTTTTTTTACACTGTTTGATTGCAAATAAGATAACTTTACTGGAGATAACAAATACAGAACTGACTGCCAGCACCAGCAGCTGAAACCAATGAGGAGCTGAAGGTTGATTAATAGAACTGTAGAATGGTTTAGGTTGGAAGGAACCTCAAAGATCACCTAGTTTCAACCCCTCCTGCCACAGGCAGGGACACCCTCCACTAGGTTACTCCAGCCCTGTCCACCCTGGCCTCAAATATTGCCAGGCATGGGGCAACCTCAACTTCTCTAGGCAACCTGTTCCAGTGCCTTACCAGCCTCACAGTAAAAAGCTTCTTGCTAATATCTAATCTAAATCTCCCCTCTTTCAGATTAAAGCCATTCCCCCTTGTCCTGTCACTACATGCCCTTGTAAAAGGTCCCTCTCAAGATTTCTTGTAGGCCCTTTTAGGTTCTGGAAGGCTGTTACAAGGTCTCCCCAGAGCCTTCTCTTCTCCAGGCTGAACAAGTCCACCCCTCTCAGTCTGTCTTCATCGGAAGGATGCTCCAGCCCTTTGATTATCAGTTAGGCAAACCTCAGACACGACAAGAGCCACAACCACGTGCAGCTTCCAGGAAGACAACTGGTGAGCCACGTTCGACTAGGTCATCTTTCTTTCACAGACAATAACAATGTTTTATTCTTCCCAGAAATATGACAAGAGTAAACTTGAATGGTTTTCCTTCCAAGGCAAACAAGAGACATGCCTCTTCTCTAACACACATTAGTATAAAAAGAAAATGCTCTTGATAATAACCATGTGGAGATAACTCACCTCATTATTACCAGGGCTTTGTCATTTCAAGACTTCTCATTTCCTTAGAATATCAAAGTAGGTAAAATATAAAAGGTCCATTTGTGTAGCACAGCAGTGGTTAATGTTCACTATGGAAGTTGGAAGTAATCCCTCTTTTGCTGTAGTCTACACGCTGCTGCAGTAATTGGCTAAAAGGCTCCTGGCTACTCTTCCTGTGGAAAATAAATTATTCCACTCATATCTGCAGGGCAGAAACAGTTAATGTGGAGAACAGTGCCCATTTCTCTTTGGGCTTGGTGGGGTTTTTTTGTGTGTGTGCCTAAAATAAAATAGACATTAAATAATGAACAGAAAGGAAGACCTTCGAGGTCTGATCTCTGAGCAGTCCCCAGTGCATTTGCTGTCCATGAAACCTGTCTGCAGCCTTCCAAGGAACATTTCACTTCTTACCTGTACTGAAAAGGAAGGTATCTCTTATTCAGATATCAGCTCAGTGTCTCCCTCTTTCTCCTTGCACCTTACAGAAAAACACATATGCTTAATTTCAAGAAACCTGCCTAACAACCATGGTACAATAATACTGGTGCCTTTAAAGATAAACACATGTTCAGGAGCTGCAAAATGAGTTCTTTAGATAAGACCAGGATAAAATGCAGAATGAAATAAAGAAGTTGCTAAAACCTTCACAACAATAAAAGGGAGTAGTCAGCAGATTAGTAGCCAGTCATACGCTTCTTGAACACCCACAAATACTTTAAAGGCAATGAGAATATGAGTACACATATTACAACATATGGCAATAAAGGGAATAAAAGAAGGTGCAGACAGAACATACACCGTATTTTTTTCCCAGCTCATACTCCCTGGCTTTAAGCTACAGCTACACCAACAGAATACTAGATATTTTGCATCAATCAAATGGCAATAATTGAGCACAAAATATGTAAAATATATATATTTGGAGTATTTATGCAGGTTTCCATATTGGTTTATATCTCCAAAGATAGTAAAAGAATTACCATTTATATATGGTAATATAATATGTAATAATAAAAATTAATTTTCTTCAAGAAATAAGTCTTCTAAGTTTTACTGCTACAGACTAATAATTACTACCTAACTTGTGAACTATTTTCCCTTTGCTTGCTTCCATCAGCTGAAGTGCAAATGAAACTCAGATACCTTTTGCAAAGAACAGAAAAACTTGCAAATAAATTGTTATTGATTTGCCATCAATAGACAGACACCTCTTAAATAAATGTAATCAGCCACTTTGGTAAAGATCGCGTTGCCACCATTCAGTGGAAGGTGAAGAAGGCACATGAGCTGCTGGGGGGAGGAGGGAAGAGTTCCGCAAAGTACACAACTCTGAAGCTTGTTTTGCTGTTCGTTTGTGTTCTTCGTCCCCTAACCCCTCCTCACTTACCCACCACAACAGTGTGAAACCCAGCCATGCTCCTGCTGAGGAAGGAAAGACCCCTGTTTTGGTCAGTCCGGAGTAACATATGTGCTGCATGCAGTCAGCTGCTGATAGTGCTGCCTCCCGCTTCCTTCCCAAGGTGGGTTTGGGGCAGTGTAGGGTGCTCACTTGGGGTTGTCCCCTCTGCCCAGTGACCTTTAGGATAGCTGTTCTCCTTTCAAACTTTAATAACATTGTCAAAATGGTTTTGCAGACAAAAAGAAACATAATCAATCACATAAGCTTGTTCCTCCTATGATAGGAGTCTAGAAACCAAATAAGCCAGTGCACCTGATGAGGCTGTATACTGCAGGCAAGTCAGTAAAAAACAGCAAAGTGGCTTCAGCAGGAACATGAAAAAAGGAGGAGGCTGATGCTGACAGAGAAATCCAGCTGACTGTGTTCAGTATTGTCCCAGGAGCTGACCGTATCACCCACGGCAGGGGAGTGGAGAAAACAGGAAATCCCAAACTACTTACTTTGCTAGTAAACTAAGACTCTAAGCACATTACCAAAGAAATCCTGGATCTACTGAATTCAAGAGGTGCTATGACATTAATGTCAATGCACTTACAATTTCACCATCGTCTGCACTATGACACCAGCATGACATCTGTTATTACAGCCTGGATTATAGGGTTTCATTGGGTGTACTGGATTTCACTTAATTTTTAAAGTCTGATTTAAATATAACCAATAAATTGTGACTCTGTATTAAGTTTCCATGAATTTTAGTTCATGGCGTAGCATTTTGGCACAGGACTGCGGACTTAACTCACTCTAATTAGGTGCACAGCACTCTCATTTACTTAAATGAGATTTACCCAGTGTCTCCCGGGAGACAAGTGAAACAAATGGTTATCTTGTATCTGAATAAATATTTCTGCTATTAGTAGAAGAGTTTCAGCAGTGACTCCTGCAAGGGAGGCAGGGCAAAGATGAAGGATTACATCCTGAAATAATCTAAGGCTGAAGACATATTTACTGGCTCAGCTGATCTAACAGCTCTATGCAGCTGGAAGGCAGTGGGGACTCGTCAGTTCTCCTGCCCTCATCCCAACCACATATCACCCTCTCCTTCCCTATGCAAAGGTGGAACAATTTGCTTCTCCTCTCACTCCCCAGCACCAAGGTTAATTTTCTGCTGTTGCAGTGAGTCCTTAACCAGCATGTGGGAAAATAGGAAAAGAAGGATAGTGGGTTGTTAGATCAGTATAGACATAACACACGATTTTATCATTAGCCTTGCTGCTGGAAAAAATTAATGGAAACAGCTGGTTTATTGGACAAATGGCTGGTCCAAGGTCACAAAAGAAGAATCCAGTGGCCCTGGATACCCTCATCTCTCAATTGGCACTTACATGCTTCATTCAAGCCTGTGCTTTCCTCCTTCAACAGATACATTTTCACAGCCATTTGCCTTTAAGAAAGTAAAATCCGGAGAGATCTCATTTCCTCAGCTAAATGCCATTACCACCGGCATTCATGGTATTCCTTATATCAAGCACAGACAGAGCCACTGGGAGCTACATCCCACCTCTTGGCTCTTCCAGCTGCCAGCTCCACTTGCCCTGTCCCCACCTGCCAACCTCTACCCTGGTCTTGGCGGCAACCTCCACCTCTGCTCCCTATTTGAGGGCTGCACAGCACCCTGCAGACCAAGGTGCATTATCCAGGCATGTGCACAAGGGCGACAGATGCAAATGATAAAGCTGAAAGGAATCCAATATCTCATGCTTTGCAGCAGAAGTTAATAGCTGAGAAAAGAATATAATAATATGGTACAGGCACATAAACTTGATGGAAAATTCACCTAAAACCACCTGTAAAACTGTTTTGTTAGTGATTTTCCCTATCAGCGTTATCTGCACAAATTTATGGGTTGAAGTGTTCCCAACAGCAAATACAAATGCTGAGGGAAAACACTGTCTCTAAGCTTTTATGCCAAATCCAGCCTATAATTAAGTAAGCATAGTTTTGACAGCTGAATTACAAGACTCTGTAAATTCCCCAGATTGTATTTCAGATCGGGACTGATCAAAAACATGAGCAGTATTCATGAAGGTGTGTGAACTCCTGCCCTGCTCAGGCAGCTGAGCCCCATGCCAACACCAGCACTTTGGTGGTGGCACTGGCTGGTAGGGCAACATGGCCCTTCAAAACTTGCTTCAGAGGCAAATTGAGTTTTGAGGCAGAAGGTTTCCCAAAATGACCTCTTGAAAACTGTGATGGCTTTTTCACCATCCAGCCCTATCCTCTCAATAATTCAGTCACGTATTTACTAAGGAGGATGGCATCAGGACGGCTCAGCTGTAACTGCCATAACAGCACAGAGGCATAACGACTTATGCTGGATTGTCACGTCCATTCCTTGCAGGCAATCGGGCATAGGAGGTGATTGATTTTTGGAAGCAAACTCTTTGCTCACACTGCTCCAGAACAGCATTCCAGTGAGAGCCTCTTGCCTAAATTCACCCAAGCAAACACATACCAGCTGGCCTTACACCAACATTATCCTTTAACCAGGCCCTTTGAGTCCCTCTTTTCCTTCCATCTAATAAATTTACAATCAAATGCATCCCATATCAAGAAGGAATACCATTTTCTCAAGATAAGCTGCTTGTTCCCCCTCAGCCCATGAGTTATCCATGAGTTACCAAGATGGCCTGAGTGTCATAGAATCATAGAATAGTTAGGGCTGGAAAGGACCTTAAGATCATCTAGTTCCAACCCCCCTGCCATGGGCAGGGACAACTCACACTAAACCATGCCCCCCAAGGCTATGTCCAACCCGGCCTTCAACACCACCAGCAATGGAGCATTCACATCTTCCATGGAAAACCCATTCCAGTGCCTCACCACCCTTACACTGAAGAACTTCTTCCTCATATCCAATCTAAACTTCCCCTGTTTAAGCTTTAATCCCCATTACCCCTTGTCCTATCACTGCAGTCCCTAATGAAGAGTCCCTCCACAGCATCCTTACAGGCCCCCTTCATATACTGGAAGGCTGCTATGAGGTCTCCCCACAGCCTTCTCTTCTCCAGGCTGAACAGCCCCAACTTTCTCAGCCTATCTTCATATGAGAGGTGCTCCAGTCCCCTGATCATCCTCGTGGCCCTCCTTTGGACTTGTTCCAACAGTTCCATGTCCTTTTTATGTTGAGGACACCAGAACTGCACACAATACTCCAAGTGAGGTCTCAGGAGAGCAGAGTAGAGGAGCAGGATCCCTATCTCTCTGGGGTGATCTCTCTCATTAAAGTGGATAGCTAAGTTAGGAAACGGGACCCATCACCACGAGCGAAAGAAGCCCCAATACTGAAGGCAGGCAGGAGTGCAGATGTCAGCAGGGCCCCAGCCTGGACCAGACTGAAAGCAGCATAGCTGCTTGTCCCAGCTGCTAAGCAGAAAAGATCATGCTGATGTTTTCCCTGATGTTTGCTTAGTGTCCATTCCTGACTCACAGATATTCATCACAGGTGAAGGACTTTCCCTGAGCTATCACCTTAAGGCCAACATGAAAAAATATATTGCTTTCTCTTCTTTCCATGTAGCTACCATGGGTTCATATACCCTTCAGGATATATTTTCCCCAGCCTTCAAGTCTAGCACTACCATGAAACTGTCTATTATTTGTTGGTAGCTGCTTGGGAAAGCTCTGGGCCACACCACTATTCAGACTGAATTTGAATGCTGTTTCTGTTTCAATAGATGGATAAAATTATGAGTATGGTCCAAATCCAACATTGGTCTTCCCATGAAATTAATGAACTCTGGACCAGCATTATGTTAAATTCCAGTGTGAAAGGTATTTTCTGTTTCAGTTTCAGCATTTGATTAAAGGCTGATTATATATTAACACAAGAGATGTTGACATTTAAAAAAACGCCGCTGTAATTGCATCAATTTACATTCTAAATACAATTATCCAAATGAGCAAACTGTAGCATTAATCTGTTAGCTGCTACTACTAACCAGCAACTGTAATCTGACCTATTAATCAATTACCTAGACAAAGGTAGAATAGTCTCGAGTTTCAATTATACACAAGAAAGTTCCATTTCAAACAATCAATTTATATGCAAGTCAAAGTTGCACTGCAGGCATGAAAGAGTATAATATTTTGGATAATTGGTTTTAGGAAAAAATATAAATTACAAAAATATCTCCAAAAGAAAGTGTCTTTAATTGCATATAAAGTAGTTTATGATTATTTCCTGTAATTAAAGCCACGATTTGCTGGGACTAAGCCTTTCTGCAGATGAGTAAGGTATTTTTGATTCACAGAGTCCTCACTAAACCAGAAAAGCAGAGTAGTTGCTCTATTTAAATGCACAATCATAGACTTGGCTTTTCATGCATTATTTAAATACAACCCAAATGAAATTACAAGCTTTTGTGTAAGATCTGAAAGGGCCGTGACAAGGCTGACCAGCTCATTTCTTTCTTGCCACACCACTGGCCCTGGTCAGAAACCCCAGGTTTACCCTGGGTCTTGCTCCAATACCGTGCGGTCCCTCCAGCAGGAGATGGAAAGGGCTCTCCATACCCCTGGAGGTGATTATCTCATGGAGCTAGCTCTGCTCATGTCATGGTGCTCCCCTGGGTTGTAGAGCACCCCCAGCTCCTGCCTTTACTGCCACTTCCTCAGAGTCCTTGGCTAAGTCCACAAACTGCCTAGCCTTTGTCTTGGCATTTTTAACAGTCATTACAGGCCACCCACCTTTCTCCTGGGATACTCGCAAGGTGAGTTAGCTTCTTAAATTTGGTTATAGAGGATACTTTGTGGAGATATGAAGGAAATGGCCCCGGAGGAGATAAGTGAGATGTATTTTTTGCTAGTGTGGAGCAGTCTAAGACAGTGGGCAAGCGTCTCTGTGGCCACCAGATACTAATATGTTTGAGGACTTGCCTAGTTTGAAGGCAGAACTCCCTCCTTCATTCTACCTGCTTCCAAGATCATGGGTAATTGATGGCCTGTTTTATACTCTTAACACAGATTTACTCGTTAGACTTAAGCTGAGATCTTTAAATTTAAGTTGTACTTCAGTCTCTAAAGAAAACCGTGAATAAGAACCTTCTACTTCTTTCCACCTAATGCCTTCAGTGTTCTGGTATTCCTCTTCATTTCCACATGGTCCATGACAGGCTAAAGCAGATTTAAGCCAATTCTGTGATCTTTTAGTGAATGAGAACCCTAAAAGAGGAGGAAGTGACCTTACTGTGTTCTCTGCCTAGCATCCTCCCAAACCTCATGTCACTATATCAGGGACACAGTGAACCTGCCTGCTATGCAGATCCACTGTCCCAAGCACAGCTGCACAAGAGTAGATCTTAAAATTTAAACACCAGAGGCAGGACACAATATCTTGAACACTGTATCTATGAGAGAGAGAGATCCACTTCCACTTCCAGTCACCTTTGTGGCAAGTGAGAGTGCCTTCCCTCAGGTCTGCATCAGCATTGGAGCATCTCTACAAAACTGGAAACCAAGATGCTTGATTCTCACTCAGCAATACTGTCCTGCTTTACAGTTAGGAAGAGTCACCAAATTTGCTCTTTAAAAGACCAGTATTTTTCCAGAGTAAGGAATACCAACGACAGGACGAGATACGCGGACAAACAGGACAGGACCAGCAAATACAGCCACTTCCACCAGATCTGAGTCTCAAGAAAGTGAAATGCAAAGTTCCCTGCCACAGGCCTGAGTGACAGAGCTTGCCTTACTGCTGTACTAATCATCCCGATTTGTACTTCTTGCTGCACATATCGTCACTTCAGTGTCTGTGCCCTTCCTCGGATGAAAGCACTGCTCTGGAAAAGCTCCTGGCAAAAGCTGCAGAAGAGAGGAAATGGGGGTGCTCACACCAGGGCAGGGAGGCACTGACCTGTCACTCTGGCATGCAGGTCTGATAATCAGATGTGACATGAATAATGCAGGGCACAGTTTTGTAACCACTGCTCAGCACTGCACCAAAGGCAGCCAGTGAAACAATACCTTATGTATAACTCAGTTTCTGACTCGCCTTTTATTTCCACCCTGCAGTTATAGACTTTTTGTTTCCAACTTCAGCAGATAACGAAGAAGTTTACTCTCCTTATATACAGCTGTGCACTGCTGTGGATCACAGAAACACACAGAAGCATGTCCAGGCCTCTCTTTGATCAAATCATCCTACTTCATATTTACACCTTGCAAACTGCAAAGCTAGTGAAGCCACAGGACATGGGGTGATTTCACCTTGCAAATGCTCAGAGGCACAAGGACAAAGACAAAATTTGGGAGCTGCCTGAGGAGCTAGATGTCGACACACACAGTGCAGCCAAGCTGTTTTTCTGCTGCTAGGAAAGGATTAAATATAACTTGTTTTAACCACAGATTCTATTTGAAGGCTCATGTTTTTCCTGAAAAGTTTGGGGTTGTATTTGCTGTGTACAATGGTTACACTTCACAGGGAATGCATTTATGGCATTTCCTACTGCTCAGAGGAGGAATTTCCCTTTGTGCAGTGAAGTATTCCAGTCTAAGTTGCATCCTCTATTTTCTTTATTACAAAGACTTTTCCATGAATAAAGTCTGTTACAAAAATAGGTAAAAAACTTTCAGAACCCTCTTTCTATACAATTTAATGTATCAATTACTGTATTTCTTTCTTGTGCCATTTTTCCCCCAAGCCTTGTTCCCCAGAGACCTGCTACTCCAGAAATGTTATATGGCCAAGGGACTGGGCCAAGGGACTGGTCTGAGCCTTACTCTCTTAGTGAGGAGCCAGGAATTAAGATAGGCAGCCTGTCCCTGTCCTCTACTCCTCTCTTTCTCCCAGAGGTACTATGTTCAGGATGACTGACCCACAAAGAGCAGGTCACAGGGCACCTTTGTCCTCAGGTCTGGAGGAAGAAAGCAGTTTTAAACCTGGGTGTCTTTTTATTTGTGCCCTCTGAGCCTAGCTTTCTGTTCAAAACACTCCTCACTCCATGCCACTGAATTTGTTAAACTTTATCTGTCTTAGCCCTTCCTTCTATGAAGAGCTTTATGGTTTATACAGTGGGAGAGGTGTGTTGACGTAAGTGACGGCCAGGCAGCCAGGCTACACAGTTAAAGGCTGCAGCCATTGATGAGGAGGAAGCTTCAGGTCCACATGGCTCCGAAAGGTCTTGCAAAAAGACACGTGGAAGAATGTACAACCTTCTTTGTGCTCGTCTAGAAACCGGAAATACCCCTGCCTCACTGGAGACATGAGGAGCAAGTCTTCCTTCTTTCTGTTAATCTAATAAAAGCTAGCCAGAAGAATGCTGCTGTTCCCAAGGGTGAGATTGGTGCATTAGTGTTGGTGGTCAGTGCTGGAAATAACAGGAAGCATGCACGAAGAGTGCACTTAAATAGCAACATTCATAAGAGCTTGGACAAGATTTCCAAGACCCAGAATAGGAATGGGTTATTTTCATTTTTTAAAATTAATGAGTTTTTTCTTTCTTTCTCACATCTTACTACACCTCCTCTATAAATCTCACCAAAGCCTTCTTTGGTTGAGATTTCTTCTGAGGCAATCTCAGGAAAAAGCAGCTCTGGAGTTAGAAAGCATCAGGTCAAGATTATCGTGGTGGCAAGAAAGGGACAGTAAATGTGTTCAACAACAGATTCTGTTTTCAAGCTTCAGTTCAAAGAAACCATGTGAGGCTGACATCAAGAGCCAACTTTGCATGTAGCTTATTACGTCCAAGCAGCAAGCAACAATTTAAACACAGCTGAAAACTGTCCACCTCTACATGTAATTACATGCAATCAAAACAGGACAGAATTATGATCTAACTAAACTAAGCTATATACCAACTACTGTCAATTTTACATAGTTTCGTACTTTTTGAAGGTTTGACACAATGTCCTTGACTTCTAAGAGCGAAAGCCCTTACTTACTCCCTGCTGGTCACAAAACCTCCAGGAAAGGAAACCAGAAAGGCACTTGGCCACAGAACCTCAAAAGCAGCTCAAACACACTACTCTTCCTCATTCTCCAGGCTTAAAAATCAGCTGTCCCAGGCGAAGTTTTACAACACAGGCCATGAAAAATGAATTTATTCTGTCTGCTCTTCAGCCAGAATAATTTCTCAGGATTTAAAGTCCACATGCTGCTCTTATCAACCACTATCAAAGGCAGATTTAGTTCAGCAATAAGTCCATAGAAAGAAAGAGATCACTGGTTACAACCAGATACTTTGCTGAGTTCATTTTGATTTTGATGACCTCCTCAATTTGATTTCAACCAAAGAAACATACAGTGACAAAGTGCTGAAAAGCAGGACAGAGGCACTAAGGGCATGTCCTAGCAAAAAAGATAAACAAGTATCCAAATGTATACATAGCTTGCATGTGGATAACAGGATTACTGAACAGTCAGAGTATTTAGACAAACTATGCTACAAAATAAGTTTTCTATTGTGTATGTATGCATTTTTAGTGGAGAAACAGAATTCAGACAATTGAATCCTTTTAGCACAAAAAATATACATTAGGTAATGTCAACTTACTCTAAATTGAATTTGTAATTACTTCTGTAAATACAGTCCCCTTTCTAGAACTGCACCAAGACACCTTCTCTTTCAAAAGATGTCAACAAAGGAAAACTGATTTACAACTACTGGGTTACGTATTACTGCTGTGGATTTACAGTTATGTTTTCTTCTGAAAACAAAAGAAAATCCAACAAATCCAACAAGAGAAGAAGTACTGACGAAATGTACAACAAATACCTGAAAGAGTATAAATAAACTGAAATAAAAAGGAAATTTTTCTCTAAGCTTCCTAAGGATTCCATTTACCACGTGCACAATTTTTACAAGACAAAATATAAATTATTAGCCAGCAGTGTTTCTCTAAAGGCAACAGCAGCTATGTATAGTAAAGCATAAGTTTAATAGTATGGCCAACTTTAACTTACGTTCTTCTGCTGCTCTGACCTGCTCTAGCCTTCCGACATTCACAATTCACAAGTTCAAGCTCAACTTAGAAGGACAAAGTCAAAGGTCATATGTAAAATGATATAAGCTGCATGTCACTAAGTAGGCAAGAGTGTGACATAAGGATGGATGGGACCGGAAAAATTTTAGCTATACCTTCCTGCCTCCCACTCCTCTGACTTTCACATTGGAACACTGCAAAATGGCTGAATGCAAACAGGTTTTGATTTGTATCACAGATAAACTACTGAAAAAAAGGAAAAACTGCTTCTCTGGTTGCCCAGAAAGGTGGTAGATGCCCATCCCTTGAGAAATTTGAGGCCAGGCAGGAGGAGGTTCTGGACAACTTGATCTAGTTCAAGATGTCCCTTGTCATTGCAGGGGGAGGTTGGACTAGATGAACTTTGAAGGTCCCTTCCAACCCAAACTATTCTATGATTCTGTATTGCTTGTATATGCAAGTATGTTACTTCACAATGTTCTCAAGTACCTACATCATGGGGAGAACTCAATAAATGTTTGTAATAATTTTTGCTTTTATATACAGACACATATAACAGATAATATAGAGCATAATTATATATATTATATATATAAAAAGTTTTTATATGAGCATGTAGTACACTTTAATGAGTTATTTTACATTAAGGATTTCTAAAGGTCAAAAGGTCTATGTATAACCATGGTTGTTATCTGGTCTTTATGTAGCTTTTCAGTGAGTTATCTGCCCAGTTTAAGAATACTTATATATTCTTATCTGGATTATATTAGAATAAACAGAAGTGCAACCAGTCCCTGGTCAACAAACACATCTAGCAGAAACCACTATGACTATAAATAATCGTCTTTCATTGCAAGCAGCTGTTTACTAATAAACAACAACATGAGAGGCTCTTGAAGGAAAAGCCATAGGAGAAAAAAAAAAAGGTAGTTTAATTGAAACAAAACCCAAGCAAACATAAAGACATGTAACTAAAAGCACTTCTGAACTGAAACCATAAGTCTTTCTGGCATCCTTCCCGGCTACTATTTGATTCTATGCCCCGTGTGACATTTTATATATCCTCATGTTTGAACTACCCAACCATATTTTGTTTCTTCCTCCTACTGGTTTTTGAACTGCAGCCATAGTGGTGTCACTATATAAAGGAAATGTACCATTCCACAGCACTTTATTCTTTCTATTTGTAACCTGATTGATGCAGCTGTTTAAAAACTGTAATTTATCTAAAAGATCCTCAGGTATCTCAATATTTTCCATGAAAAAGGACAGGATCCTGCAGTAAGAATTCTGAATTTTGAACTGAGTTTTGCAGCCCTTGTGTTGCCCTGTAGCACCTGTAGTTTTGTCAGCCTTGACCCCAAGTTCTGAAAATTGTTATTACCCTAATTAAGTAGCATTATGACAGTACCCACTATATATTAAGTGCTGGGCAAACAAGAAGTCAGGCATCTTCCCCGCAGAGCTCAAACTTTAAGAAAAATAAGGACAGCAATGCATTAACTCTACTAATTATAATTTTTTAGCAAACAAAACTATGTAAACACTGATCTTCGCTAATGCTAACACAGGACACCTAAGTTGCAGATTCCCACAGCTGAGCTTGTCACTCTGAGTTCCCTTAAAAATCAATGGGCATTTTTAAAACACGTCATCTGATCCATTTTAGATAGCTCCTTCAGGATGAGTACTGAATAGTAGATTCCACTCCCTAAGGGGAGCCTCTATTAATTAGTGAGATTGCTTGAGCTATGTGTTAGTCCACTAAGATGCCATGGCACACACTGATCTCACAGAGGAATGTGCCAGTCGGCAAGAGGGATTTGAAGGCTGAAAATCTTAAGGGACAAACTTATTCAAGCAGCTTGTTCAGGGCTTAACGGGTGCATAAAAGAAAGTGGAAGAAGCAAACAGAGGAACGTGTTGCAAAACAAAGGAAAAAGTATAATGAAGTGTGTAATAGTAAATGATCTCTCACAATTAGTTTTCTGGAAATAATACTTGGAAACGGAACTGAGAATTTCAGAGAAATGCCTAGTGCTACACCCTGTCCACAAAGAGAAGGCAACAGAAATCCAGCAGGAAATAGTTCATATTTTACTAAGCCACCCCTGTAAAAGCAAAAAACGAAGCCAAACCAAATGTTCACAAATATCTAAATTACCTCAACATACTCAGCTTAAGCAAGACATCAATGCTCTGAACTTACTGTGTGCTGCTCTGCTATCTGGGGGTCATTCATGTCCTGCAAATCCCAAAGAAGTGTTTAACTAACTCCAAGCTTCTCATCTTGTAAAAAAATGTATCAGTGTCACCCTTCTTCTTTTGATTGTCCCTCCTGAGCGCACGTACACAACTGTCCAAAAGGATCAAGTTTCATCTTGCTAAGCCATTTCAGTTGTGATGGATCCCATACTTCAGTCTATAAACAGCCATAGGTACATGATTACTTATGAACTGGTATATTTCCTAACCAACATCATTAAAATACAAGGCAGGTCACTGAACTTGGAAAATACTAAGAAATTCTCTAGAGTGTAACATCTGGTATAAAGGAGGAGAAAAACACTGTTTTCAAGTGCAAGACATGTAAGAACTGGAGGCTAAACCAAAACCTATTAATCTATCTCCACCCCCATGTTCAAAATGAAAAACAGAAAAAATACCCTTTGGTACTTCACATTAGGATGACAAATATCTGAGATGTCTCCCATCTGGTTTGCTTGCTTTTTTTTAATAAAAAAAGCAAAATCACACGGTCCTTTTTTCCTGCTTTCCATAGTTTTCAGATCTGTTAGTTTCCAAGATGTTTATACTGTTCTTATCCCATTTTATTTGCATGCCTGTCAAATTTAACTACTCTGCTTCAGTGAACCAGTACCTGAGATTTTCAGATTATCATGACCAAACTTAGACAAATCACAGATCTGGCTAAATATAGGGAGCTGAGTGGGGAGGTAACTACCTCTGTGCTTCTGTAATAAACTCTTGACCTCCCTGGTGCAACTGTGAGTAGGCCACAGGCTTTCTAAGCTACTGCTATCCCTGGGAAGCTACCAGTAGCCATGGATGACCAGATGGAGACAGCCCTGGCCATGACCCCTCCACCTCATCCTGCAGTACAGCCACAAGAGAACTGTGTAGAGTTGGACATACTGGCTTTAAATTATCTGGTGATTTCCTTCCACTGGAGAAATTCCTGCCATCCAGTCAAAGCTTATGGCTTATCTGCCTGGTGGGAGGCATGACTTCCAGTGCTTCTCTCACACAGGCATGTTTGGAAGTACCCTTAACCCTCACTGCTCAAAACCTACTGTACACACTATCAAGACTTACCTACTGATCTTGGATAAACAGCTAAGACAAAAATTATCTTTCCTGGGGAAAGGAAGTGTTTGAAGATGGCTGGTGCACACCTTTCTGTCTAAACACATCTCTGTTGTTGTGCCCACAGCCCTTTGCTCTCGTGAGACCTCAATTGGAGTATTGTGCGCAGTTCTGGTGTCCTCAACATCAAAAGCACATTGAACTGTCGGAACAAATGCAGAGGAGGGCCCCAAGGATGATCAGGGGACTGGAGCACCTCCTGTATGAAGATAGGCTGAGCAAGTTGGGGCTGTTCAGCCTGGAGAAGAGAAGGCTGCGTGGAGACCTCAGAGCAGCCTTCCAGTATATGAAAGGGGGCCTATAAGGATTCTGGGGAGGGGAGGGACTTTTCATTAGGGACTGTAGTGAGAGGACAAGGGGTAATGGGGATTAAAGCTTAAACAGGGGAAGTTTAGATTGGATATGAGGAAGAAGTTCTTTAGTGTAAGGGTGGTGAGGCACTGGAATGGGTTGCCCAGGGAAGTTGTGAATGCTCCATCGCTGGCAGTGTTCAAGGCTGGGTTGGACAGAGCCTTGGGTGACATGGTTTAGTGTGAGTTGTCCCTGCCCATGGCAGGAGGGTTGGAACTAGATGATCTTAAGGTCCTTTCCAGCCCTGAACTGTTCTATGATTCTAATGTTGACCTTTGGCTCAGCTCTGTCTGAATGAGATTTTGCTCCATTTCTCCTTTTATTTAGCAGAGAAAGCCTTCATGCTAGGGCCCATCAGCTGAAAGAGTACTAGTTCACTTTACAAGACTTAAAATAGCATCTGTATTAGACGCTACTGTTCCTACATATTTAAATCAAACATAATGCTGATCACAACCCTTAAGAAACATAAAAATGCTACTAAAATCCTTGTGTGACAATACCAAATTCTCTGTGATTCATATGACTTAAAGCTCTAAATTTTGGATATGGACTGCAAACCAAGGCAGAAAACGGATTTTAATATTTGCTTTTGTTTTTCTAACATGATGGCTGCCTTATAAACAAACACAACTTATTATAATACAGATCTCTAAAATTCTCCACCAGTTGTAGGTCTGGTGGAATATGACCTGGCTTTTTTTTAAGATACCAAGTGACATTTTGATGTTCATTTTAATTCAGGACTCTGAGTTTCCTCAACTTTCAGTGAAGAAAACAATTAAAAGTAGACACATTCTAAGATTTGTTTCCCACAATTGAGATTTCTTTCTGCACAGTTGAGTAAATAATGTCTCTCCATTCAGGTAAAATATGATGACATAAGTTAACTTCAATAGTAGAACTCTGTAACTGCTCTTCAGGCTCTTGCCAACTTTCCAGGCAAGCAGCTGGAAAGTTATTTCAATCTTATTAGAAAGAGGACTATATTTTCAAGATCTCAAGTAAAATGCTTCACTCTTGTGACACAACAGCACACAGACATTCCTTCACATAACATTTTCAGTATTTGAAAGCATTACTTTATGAACTTTAAAAGTGGCATGAACTCGCAATTTCCTCATCTTGGAGTCTTATTATCCAAATAGCATTACGCTGTGCAAAACGCTCCACTGGCAGCAACCATCGATATGTTCCCTTAGCATAAACAGAGGGCAAAAATCGCCTCGTCTTCAAGCCTGAATACAAGAGGCCTCCACAAGTATGTCGTGGGAGAAAGCTTTCCCCTGGGAAAGGTCACACAGTGATACCACTGACCCTGGTTACTGGCATGGGATGGCTGAGGGACGCCAAAGGTCACTGCTGCCTGGCTGCACTTGGCTTGATAGCACAGGTCCACAGGCTGCCCCCACCACTTTGTCAGGCTCATCTGTGCTCTCACAGCCATCCCTCCCCTTCCCAGGCTCTCTACCCTCATCACATCAAGGGGAGGCAGCAATCCTTTGAAATGTTATGAAGGAAATAGTTTAAATGCACCATTTCTATGTGGAAAAGAGACTGCATTAATTCAAATATACAATGTGCTTGCATTTCAGAGAAAAATTGGGTAGCACACATTCAATCATTGGCCTCACTGCAATGCTCCGTGGCAGGAGAGAGCCATGCAAGCCAAGCACATGTCCTGGAGGGAAAAGGTGCACCACATTCAACACTAATACCTTCAAACCATGGAGAAATGGCCAGAAGCCTCCAGAGAGGATGAAACTGAGGCTTCACCAAGAGGTGGAAACAAAGCACAGAGTGTGTATTTGTGAAGAGGATGATTAGTGAGATTGTGGTGGGTCTGTAACAGCAACAGAGTAAAGCGGATGGAGGAAAAAACAATTTTAGCACCAGCATGCTTTCCAAGGAGCTTTACAACCTCAGTCCCTCTGCCTCATGCTGGTTAACATGTAATCTTAAAGGTCTTCCGTAAGTTTAGTGTTATTCATAGTACTTATATAGCACCAATAATCCACAGCCTGAGAATAGCAGGCAGAAATGACGACAACCCAGGTAAAGCAGCAGAAAGCAATGGAAGCACATTTTTCACCAGTCACAAAGAAGCTCTGCATACAGCCTGGAGACTTCATAGAAAACAGGGCCCAAACTCAGGAAAGTACAGACAGAGAAAACCAGGACTACATAACATATGACAGAGTACATTTTGGTGTGGGTTTAATTTTTTCAGTAAGTAATTTGTTGACTCCATCACCCACATCTTACAGGTGTGTCACAGCTGTTAGCAAAGCTCAAAAAGCCTGTGCCAAATAATATTCAGCCCCATCGAGAACTCTAATAAAAAGTCACTGACTCATTAGCACTTTATCTGGACACTTTTGTTTTCCTTTAAATTATTTCTTTCATGTCAGATGGAGAATTGAAACACTTCTAATAAAACCTGACATGTACATTAGACTTCTGTTTTACATAATAAAACATTCACTCCTTTTAAAGGGATGAATTACTGCTTGAAATTAACATTACAGGGAATTGGACATGGTTACATATGAAGAAATGTTTTCAATCAAAAATATCTGGAAAACTTTCATCTTTAGAAAACTTCAATTCAAAAGGTGCTTCTTTTTATGGCAGCCCAAGGAATGACATTCTGGTAGTAGAACTGAAGAGACTTAGTTTAACAAAGTATTTACCATGTTTGTGAATGAACTCCTGTGTTCTTAGTTCTTGACCAATCTTTTTAGATGTGGCAAACTTTTCATCTGAAACTGATCCAAATTTGCATAGTCTATATATTGAAGTAGATACTCCTCATGAAAAGACGTACTTTCAAAGCTTCCCAGTATTTCTGCTTTCGGCTGAGAAAAAAATTCCTTCACAGCATTTCATATTTCAGAAATTCTGCTTCCAAGGCCAGGAAGTACCATTAAAACAAAGACCCAAACCATCCCATCTCTCCTATGTCAACACCAGCAAAAGAGCCTGGAGATGAACTCCTCTGAATATTTTGCAGGGCCAGTGCAGCAGTGAGACTGCAAACCTCTGTGGGGGCACCCACACAAACTTTGAAGGTCCACCACTGAGGCACTGGGAAAATCTAGTTGTTCTGCTCATTACTGTCAAGCTTGCAGAGTTTAATGCAATCAGAGGGTATTTATGAATGCAGACCCTCTAGACTACATCAACTATAAACTGGATTGAGACAAGGTTTTTTTTTCTTACGTTATGTTTTGTTACAAATCTGGTTTTGCTCAAAACAGAACCAAGATCTGAGAAGGAAAGAAAGGCATTAGAGAGAGAAAGCAGGTCTGGACAGCAACTTTACAACTGACGATACCACCAATTTATCCCTCACTTGACTGGAAATTACAAATAATAAAAAACCTTCAAATTTTGCGGATGGTTTCAATAAAGAAAGTTTTAAAAGAAAAAAGTATATTCACATGTAAATGTATTTTAAAGTAGATATGATTCAGATGATCTCTGGAACCATTAGTCCAAACCCCACCCTATCCATGCAGTGAAGTGACGGTCCCCGTACCTGCCTCCAGTTGGGCTACACACAACCAAATCAGAGACTCATTTCCCACAGACATACAAACCTCCTGTACATCGTTCAGTGCATCCATCTCAGCTACTAGAATTAAGCTCCTCACCACCAGTAGCTTTGTGCAGCACTCCCTTAGTCACTGGGTTCACAATGCTCCTCTCCTGCTACAGTCAGCTCAGCAGCAGAGCAGGAGCTCCCTTAGCCCCTGTTAAAATTGTACATGCCTTTCAGCAAGATCCATACTACACCTCAAGCCTACCCCGCTACATACACAATACAATGCTTCCCATCCTTTTTTTACACACTGCTATAAGAGCATATCAAGAATTATTTTCTGCTTACATATTTACTGTATTACTTTAGCAAACATAGCATTTTCCCTTTTCTTGTCCTAACAGTAGCTCCTCATTACCAGACTGCTTCTTTGTTCTCATTCTCCCTCAGAAAACTCATTCTGATTTCTGTCACCTTCTTCCATTCAGACTCCCATTTCTCAGTCTGCTGTGCCAACTAATAACTGTCAACTTGTTGCTATGTCCCATTTTCAGGTACACATCTATGCGTTGTTGAACACTGCTCCAGTGAAGGGGTTTCTTTGTCTCTTCCTTATCCCACCATGCCTCAAAATAATTTGGCTGTGGGTCATTTCTTGTTTGCTCAGGGTGTATTGTAGTTTTTTCCATGGTCAGAAAAATTCACTGTCATCAGATTCATTACTTACAAGTGATGGTACATGAAGCAATGGGGGACTTTGGTGGTATCTTAAAAAGTAACAATTTCAGGGTGGACCAATCCTGAGATCTCTTAATATCGCCAAAGCTTTTACTGATGTAAGAAAGAATTTTCCCAAGAAATATCTGAGGAGAAATTCAAAGTTTTAATCAAAGAAGAAAATTCATCTGAATTAAAGGCATCTTAAATCTAGGAAAATTTTGAGGCAGTTATCACTCAGGCCCTTCTTGTGCTTGTTTATGATAGCTATATACTGGTACCCTGACTGGGATACCAAGAAAATATATATTATTATTCTTACTATAAACGGTAAATTCTATTTACCCTAACTCTACCCTAATTCTATTCACTCTGATTCTTTTCTTATAGCATTTCACTTACAATTTTTATCTGTAACTTAAATTTTCAAGTAAGCTAAATTTCTAAATACTAAAGCCATTTATTTTCTATTTCTGAAACAGCTCATTCTTGTTACAGGGCTATATTCAAAAGCAGCTGGGTCAAATTCAGTTCTTTATGAACAGTCCTTGAAACATTAAAATTGCATGAATAGCCAAGAGCCTCAGTTGCATAACCAAGGCAAAGGAGGAGCCAATAAATCTCTGCCAGTTAGCCCTATTCATGAGTAACTTTTGTTTGACTAAAGCATATCAGCTAGAAAAGCAGCCTGTCATAGTTCGAAGATTTAGAGAGATGAAGAACCTCTTGCTTCCCTTGATAATTTGTCAGAATGATGAATCATTTCTACTGTGAAAAATGTTGTGCATTACTCCTGATCTCAATCTGCCCAACTCTCTAGCTATAACCTTTAGTTTGTGTTATGATTTTTACTGCCGTTCTAAAGAACCAATATAAAACCAGTATATTTTCTCCTGCTTCAAGAGACTTACATTTTTAAATTAAGGAGGCTCTTTATTTTGATAGGGTCAATAGATTAAAAAAAAAAAATCATGGTTCTCAGAAAGAAATAGCTTCATCAGATCTCAAACTATTCTGGCTGACTTTCTTCTGCAGCGGTTCAACATCCCTTCAATAAATTAAGCCTGAAACTACAGCAAGCATTCTTGTCACAGTGTGGAGCTGAAGATAAGGCTATTGTTGAGTCCTAACCACTACCTTCCTGGAAGATAACTCCCTCTCTTTTCATGAGTGTGTTGCACTAAGAACTTGCAGTTCAAAAGACCCCTAAATCCCTTCCAGACTTACCTCTTTCCAGGGTACAGCTGACCCTGTTCCTGGAAATTCCATCTGGAGAAGTGGTGGAATCTTCTTCACAAGGAATACTCAAGATAGCTGATGGGGTGTGGATAACCTAATCTAAGACTCAGTTTTTCAGATGCTGTCCAGAGGCCCTTTCCAAGTTAGGCTGTGCTATGACACATGATCACACACTTGATCAAATGTAGTTCATTCATCCTCCATTAAATTTTCCAGAGCTAAGGCAGAAGTTTACAAAGGTATTTGGTCTTGTAGGTTTGTAATGCCACTGTTAGTTCTCTCAATTCCAACTTGGTATCTTCTTTTAAGGTCTTATGTGTGAAAAGTTGGACCCATGTAAGATTGCAGTATATACTGAACACTTACCTTAGATACATCATGTATTTACACTTTGTCATAATCATTAACTGACTCTACTCTTTACCACCATAAAGTGACTCTGCGGGCTGCTGCGTGCTCCTGCACCACCAGAAGTAGATTCAGTTATGCAGGAACTGCGCCCAGGTAATATGCTTACCTGCACACAAACATGCGCACAGTGTTCCTAAGATGGTTACTTGGGTCTAACAGTTCATGACTTCTGGCTTCATCTCTCAGCCCAAAGGATATATTTACACATCTGACTAAAATCTTTTCTCATCTGTTGTATTTGTAATTTTCTTTGTATAATCACTATTCTAGCACTTGTCTCTTTTCACATCTTTAAAGAATTGCTTGCCAACCTTTTTTGTGTATTTTAATGATGAAGGGCTCAGGAAACAAAAGGTAATCTCATATTAAAATACAACCTCACAAGTCTCTGAGGTTGTGATAGGCTCTGATTTTGTAACAAGATACTGCGTACCCAATGGAACAATATGTCAAATTTCTATGCAAAAGATTGTAATGCAACTGTTGGCAGCTAATCGCAATGAATTTCTTCACCAAAGTCCAGATCCTAGTAAAAAGCTACATTTCTGTGAAAGCTGCCTTTTAACATATTCCCAACAACTCTTTCGAAAGGTGACCACATTTAACATTATTCGATGTAGAAAATTTTAGCTTCTAGCTATATTTACCTCCTCCCAACTGAACTTACTGCACTACAAATTCACAAAAAATATAAAATAAGGCTGACCAACCAAATTGGAAGTCTTGTTAAACTCAAGTGGGCAAACCAGGACTTCTGCAGCAATCCACAAATTTTTTCAAATGTTACATGTCATCTACTTTTCCCTCTGCTAGTCCCAAGGGGCAGCAAGTCTCAAGGCACCCTGATCATTCTCCTTAAAACTTCTGCAGGGAAATATCTAAACAATGGGTTTTCCCTGCCTGTGTCTACAAGTAAATCACGTTCTGTCAGTTTTCCAGGAGGAGGTGTAGAAACTATGCTGGTACCACTGACCAGCTATTTCCCAGAAGTAATCCAATGCCAGATGACCTGTTCCAATGGTCGAGCCATGCTGGATGCTAACACACCCATAGCTCCCCTACAAGGGGCTGAAGTTGGAAGGAATGTGTACCTTTCTGCTATTTAATTCTTAAGATAATTTCCTGGATGTTACAATAATCTTCTCTCTTCAGCTATCAAGACACTGATCACTAGGAACTGCTACTCTTTCTGTAAAGGTCACCGCACTCTGCAAATGATTTGTGGCAGCCTGCAATGCAGCAGGGAAGGCAAAAAAATACCCTGCAAAAGAAAAAAAAGCAAAATAACCGCATCATGGTTTGCTTTCACTTTGTTTACCTAACACTGTGGCTGAACAAAACTGAGATGTTTCTTGGCCTGTGAAATAGTTTGTGCAAGTCGTTTAGACAATGAGCTTGTTCTTAATGGTTGGATTAATTCAAACTTTCAGCACAAAACTGCTTAGATTAAGACCGCATTGCTTTCATGTGAAGTAGCACAGCAATGTGCAGAGAGACAAATACAGGTTTTGTCCTGTTCACTTTCAGCCTGCTAATTATGAAAAAGGGGGAGAAAGGCCCTGTTACACGGCCTGTGATTTTATCCCTTTATCCTTTCTGACCAGCACAGTCTGGCAGGAAAGAAATAGCTCCACTGATAAGAAGGAATATCTCCCTCTCTTTTAAGGGAAGGTATAGTAGCTGTTCTCCTTTAAGTTGAACAGAGCACACAGTACAATATTTACTTAAGAAATTTACCAATATGATGTATTATTAACTTGTTTCAATCGTGTCTTTTGGGATTTCTGAGGAAAATTGCAACTCCAACAATGCCTCCATATCTCAGCATCCCTTACTTTTAAGCAGCACACTTTGGACCCACAGAAGCAAGTTACAATCATATTATCAGTCAAAAAATACTGCTGAAAACCAGCACTTTTATTAACAGTTTAATCAGACGCTTCTGAAATCATCTACAATGAACAGCAGTTAACCCAAACACCCATCTGGGATGGTGAAGTCAGTTTGACATTTGTATATTCCTACTTACTGAAACCTTCCAAGAGGAAGAGCTTAGTTATTACACACCATCTGCCTTTGACACATATTTACATGAGCATTTAGAAAAGGCAGTGGGGAGAAAACTGCCTTTATTGCACTATTAGTGCTGACAACCAACTTCACTTCCATAGAGGATATTTGAGCATCATGCCTAATGGATGTCTGAAGCAAGGGCTTAGATGAGAAGGCAACTGGTTAATCCTCCTCTTAGATGAGAACAAAGTGACAGGAGAGATAAGAGAAATCACACAGGCTGTGGGGCTGGCAGATTTGTTCTTTGCAGTGCTTCTTGGTGCCTGAACTGATAAACGATCAAATAGCAGAGCTATGGTTATGACAGCTTACCTGTCTGTTATTAACAAGAAAATTGGAAATTCTCCCTTTCTTTGTGAACCCAGGCAGTCTAGTCATGTAAAAGACAAACCATGTGTTTTTACTGAGCACAACATCACAATATACTGTTAATCCTGCAGTCTGTGCTGGTCATTAGTTTTCAAAAGGATTTTAACAGCTCTACTTTTAAGTGCAACACCCAACACACTCAGAACTGACTCAAGCCAAAACATTTTCTGTAGCTAATCAAGGCCTTTCTTCCCCACAAAACTCTTATTCAACTACCCCTCCCTCTAAGATTTCAGATAAAATAACTTCATTCTGCCTATTGCAACAGGATGCTGACAGACTCGGCTACTTGACTGAATTTGGGTGAACAAATGCAGGTGATTTTGTGGGTTGGCAGAGATATCAATATGAAATCAGGCGGGCTGTTCTAGTGAAATAAGCGGTCATCAGTGTATAAGCTTATGTTTCCAAACACAGGTCCTTGCCATATATTGAGGTAAGTAAAACCAGATCATCACCCTCGTCTCCACTGAAACTATTTGAGGGCAGAGTTAACATTTTGAAATGATGACTGCATTTTAAAAGACCTCTGAAAGATCACAGAACCCAGACATTCTAGAAAGTTTTCAAACCACAGGGAAGATAAGCCATAAAGAAAGCAGCAGTGGCTAGACAAACCTTACTTGAAAGGCTTGATAACTTCTGTCTGATTGCTTTTTTTCAGAGGAAGTTATAAGTTAGAAAAGCTATTCTGCCCTCAAAATCCTAAAATTAAAGAGAGAAAGAAAGACAATGAGAAAAGCATAGACTTTTTGGCAGTATCCAGGGAAGTTTGACAAGCAGCAGCAGAAAGCACAGATCAAAAGAACAAATAAGCTCTTTCATTGTAGAAAATACCTAGAATTCCATGTTTATCTTACCACAATAAGCTACTAAATGGTTATCTAAGCTGCCCTTGTTTTGCCAGGCAACTCAATACATCTGTAGGTTTTACCCTGCATTAGTTTTAGTCTGGTGTGTTTAAAATGCTACACAGCAAGTAAATCTAATCTAAAAGGTTATACATCTCCTCAGGAAAAAGAGTCTTTACAGAGAGCGATCACCTTCAACAGAAAAACTTTTTGGTATAAACTCAGAATTACTTGCCCCAGTTCATACATTGTAAACCACATAGCTGTGATATATCACAAAAAGTTTAGCCCCTTCTTCCTCTAGTAACATGTTGCTAGTAGTTGTGAGAAATCCAAAGAAGTACAGTGAAAAAACCCCTAACCTAACACAAGAACCCTCTCACAAGTACCTAAGTACTTGTGAACTTTTTAAAGATTTATTTCCTTAGCTCTTGTTTCAGAAACTATCAAAAGTTTCCGTAACTTCCAAGCTGGCTTTTCCTGTATATCACAGTCACAAAGAAATCTGTCTAATATAAGTGGAAGTATTCTGGGCAAAATAACATCTCTGAGACAGGTTTAAGTCATGCAGAAACAAGACTGAACTTGCGAGTTCACAGTTGCTTTAAAACAAAGCAATACCTGCTGTCACAGCACGAGGAAAAAAAGATATCTCAAACCTAAAACACAACAGCAGAGGCAAGAGAAAACATATGGGAAAAAGTAGCTTGCTCATCTTCACTGTCCAAATACGTTCAGAGTAGAAGTCTACTGTTCTCTAACCCTTCAATTCCGAAGAGGCCCACAAAGTAGCAGTTACTCCAGACTCCTGGAAGACTTCCAGTAAACAGATTAAACCTTACATATAAACACCCTCTATAATTAGAGAAGAAAGCATCTTGGGTTTTGGACAGCACATGACAAATTTCGAAACCATGAGATGAAATTAATTTGTATTTTAGCATGGTTCAGGGGAAATCTTTCTTCTGCAGACTGTCAGTCTCCCTCTCAAGAAGTTTGATAACTACTGTAGTAACCTAAAGTTTTTTGCACCTGTCAAAACTAACCTAGAAACATGGATAGACAGACAACAGGATGATGATAATGAACACTTCAGAACATTCCTTCTTAAAGGGAGCAGTCTTTTGGGGTTAAAAAAAGTGATCCATCTAAAAGATTCCACCAACTTACACAAGCACAATAAAGGAAAGCCCTGACTTTTCCTCAGAGCTGTACCTGGCTTGCAGAAGAGGTGCCAGAGGAGCAGCAAAGAGCTGAGAGGCTCCTTTTTCTTCTTGGTTGTGCCACAGGAGCACAACTCGTTACCTCCTTCTCAAAATCCATCCCCTTTGTAGCAGACTGCCACCAGCAAGGAATGACAGGATCAGGAACAGCATGAATCCCTCTTCTTCCCGGCGTAGATTTTCTATAAGTGTGCATACGCAGCGGAGCCTCAACTGATGGGAAATTTTGTAACACATCCGGGTGTACGAATGATTCATATATAAAAAAATACTGGTTTCTCATGGTTGCATGCTTGCATACAGGTGGGGATTGAACAAATACACATTTGCACATAAGCTAGAACTACCTTTTTGTGACAGGATTAATACCCAAGGTGATGATTTAGCAACGAAGAAAGAGGGTAAAACATGCACAATAAAAAGACAAGCGCAAGAAGCCCAAAGTAATACAAATAGTTACTACCATGGTGAAACCTGTTGTGGAATCAAGCTACAGCAACAACCAAGTATCATACATGACCTACACAACAGTTCTCTTTACTGAAAGCTATTCACTGGCCTCAGGAAGAAACCTGACTCCCACTTGCAGCAGGGTCCCAGGCTTGCTAGGGGATTAACCCAGTTGTTCAGGATGGGATTAGAACGCTGTGTCCAGGAGCCCTGCCTGCGCAGCAGTGCCCATCAGCTGCCTTGTGCAAGAGAGCTGTACGAGTTTAGCGTGCCAGGGAGCAGCACCAGCAGGTGCCTGCAGGACCTGCCCGTGCGGGAAGTGCCAACAGCAATGTCCGGTGCACAGAACACTTGGTAAAAATAAAGCAGGAGGGAAGTACACATGAGCCAGGAATGAAATACTTGCAACTGATACCAGAGGAAGAGCACATTGGCCAGACAACCTGCACAGGGCTCGAGCCAACTGCACTCCGGTCAGTAGAAACAGCTCCACTGATATCAATACCCATGCTATGAGAGCCAAGACAAACACTGTGATCTGCGCCTCCTCGCTCCATCCCACCCCACCTTCTTGCGACGTTCAGAAGGGATAGGTTCTCCACTGACTCCCAGACAGCTTTTGATGCTGTTTCTATCACGTTTTCATTTAAATTCTCCAGTGACAGACACCATACTAATTGTCTGTGGTAAAACAGAGAGAGTCCCTGGGTTACACAGCACAGAAACCCTCCTCAGCCCCACTCACCCGCACAGGAGCATGCAGAAGACACCAACCTGCCTGTACCCCCAGTGATGATTTAGTATTAGGCAAAGAAGATGTCAGATTGGTTTAGCAACTGAAAAACAATTGAAACAATGGGGATTCTTGATAAAAAAACCCAACACTGCCAGCCATCACTGACAAATCAGAGTTCTTGAGATACCACAGTGATTCCAGTCTAAAAACAGGAATATTGAGGTTCTCCATAACCATGGGTAGTAGATGTTTGCTTAACTTTATATTTTTAATGCAAAGCTATTAAGCAATTTTAATACAAAATAGCATTTTTAAAAATAGAGAATGCATGACATACATAATGAAAGAGTTAAATTAGCACACAACATCTGTGAAGGTTTGGAGTGGTTTGGGCCTTTTTTCTTTTTCAGAAGACTTGTAGAGAAAATATAACCTAGAACAAGAAATTACTGAAATTATAATTTCTCTGAAAACAAAACAGAACAACCCAAAACAAAACCAGAGAAGAAAATAGTTTTTAAAGATCTATATTTTATTAATGTCCTAGCTGTTCACATACACATGTTTAATGGAAGTGTTTATGTTACGTGTATATTTTTTAATTATCTTTTTACTTTATGCTAAATAATTCTTCCTTCCAAACAATATTTACGGTTATTTAAACCAACCAACCAATGTTCTACCATTATTATTTATTGAGCCAATGGGAAAAAAGTGACATTTCTTCTTTCTTACTCTAATCAAAGTCAAATATTTGTTCCTTCTGTGAGTAATTTATTACTAATTACAACAGTCTGATGTATGGTATTTCGTGTTACTAAAAATAGGGCTACAAATGAATAAATGCAGCTAAAATTATGCTTTCAAAGCACAGTGCACAAAAGCCCAAAGCTCATACATAGACATTGACAGCAGGTCTGTTTCCAGACTTTAGACACCCACATACCCACAAAATAGGTGCGAATTGGAAAAACCTCTACTTATTCATCTAGCAGTAAATGTATCTGCAAGTGAATATATCATGTAAAATTTAAAATCAGGTTCAACTTATCTCAAATACAAACCATGTTTTAACTCTTTTGTTTTTCACTGTTTACTTCTTCTTGCTGCCTTTCTCCTTCCTTGGAAGACTGACAAGTTCCTCCAGAATGAAAAAAATCTTAGCTTCGATTGAAATGGAATTACAGTTAATTTTTCTATTTTGAATGAAATCAATTCAAGAGCATGGAGACAGTCTATTAAATGTATATGTAAGAAATGTAAACCCCTTAGAGGCTGAAATATTCTTAAAACCTAGCTGAACCCTGGAATTTACAGTCATGAGATGTCAACATAGTCAAGAATTTAGCAATCCAAAACCGAACTGGACATCATGCAGGTATCAAGCAGATCCAGTCTTACAACTAATAAGAACACATTTTTGGAAGATAAAATAAGTCTCAAAATGTGGGAGAGAATAATCTGTGCCTATGAAAGATCAGCACACACACGATATACATGGCCAGTTATCCGACATCCACTTCCTGAGAGGTTGTTAGAACATCCCTAATAATCCATGGCAGAAGCCATGGTGAAGAATATATTATTGGACTTCTTGGATTTCAGACAGAACCTATTCAAACAGCTTCTCTATTCATTTCTTTAACAACTAATTTTGATTTTTAGGTTACTTTTTTTTTTTTTCTTAGTGAAATGCACCTATGGCAGTGTATTAAACAGCAAGTCAAAAACCTTTCCTAAACTTAAACAAATGGCAAAGCTCAGTGCTTACTAAGGCAGCAATCTCCTAGTGAGTGAATGGAATCACTATAACCCACAACAAAAGAGACCACGCAAAATGAAGCAGTACAAAAGGCACTAATGACAAAATCCCCACAAAACCAAAAAAAGACCCTTCAAAACAATCTCAACAAACCAGAAGGCCCTGTGTTGGCTTGATGTGTCAAGATGCAAAACCTAATACCCTCAGGTTCTGAATCTACTGAACTGGTACAACTACCATGACTGGGTGAATGTTGAAAATGCACATCTCAGCAGCTGCTGTCAGAGTCACAGGTGTTGGCTGCAATTCTAACAATACCACTGTTTCTCCTGGTGCACTCAACTCATTTGAAGAAAAAAGGAAATTAGAATATACGTTCATAAGCAATTTGCTTGTCTTATTTACTCTTATTCTCTCATTTGAGCCCAAAAAAGAGATTTAAATCCCAGGGATTATGGTTAAACCAAGGCAGTTAATCAGGCGACTTTGGTGTAATCTGCTTTGTCAGAGAATCAACTGAAAAATGCTGTCATGCTGCAGCAATGGTCCAGAGGTGCATTTACTTTGCTAATGATTGACATAAATATGCGCTCCCCTCCCAAGTGACAATGTGCAAAAACCACAAAAATGTTCCCAGTGGGAAGCTAACAGGACTGTTCAGAAGAAAAGAGAACAATCCAAGCACATTCACAACCATTTGCATGGAAATTATCTTGAGACAGCAAATATTCATCACTATTGAGACTAATCACATTACTATTGAGGCTACAGAAGAAACCTCTGACCAACAACCGGAGAAACTATACTGCAACCTCAGCTATAATATCAGCAGGACTTTTGCCCTCACCCAAGACCTCTGTGATGTCCATCTGTCAAAAAAGTGATCCTCACACCTTCTGTGATACACCTCCAGAATTACAGACAAGAGTGAACATCTGCTCAAAAACAATATGGCCAAAGATGACTGTAGACTATGGCTTCATCTTCACTTCAGTCACAAACTTCTTGTGTGCTCCTAAGTGAATAAAGGGCTTGAAATAAACTTTGAAGTCACTGACAAGCCCCATTTAATATGGTGCTTTGAGGATGTCTCCCAGGTTGTTCACCCTTGAGCTGGGCATGAAGCATAACATAGCAAACTGAGGTGCTTTGGTTTAAAAAGTAGAGTTGGAAGAGAAAGCAGTGGCAAGGCACCCTTCATACAACAATCTACTTCTGCAGGATATATAAAGGAGGAGAAGATTCAGCTTTCTGGTTACTTAAGCCTGAAGGAAGTTCTCCATCTCTGGGCAAAGGATCTTGATAACAAGGCTAAAACAATACCAGAGGCCAAGGTTCTCTCAATCACTGACTCCCGAAATGTTGCTGCCAAGAATGGAGCACAAGGTCCTCATGGCCAGGGAAAGCATGAAGAAAAGAGCTCAATTCTGCAGCCCTGTTATAAAATCCATTTCACAGCTGACCTCAGGGGCTAACCACAAGGCTACACAGACAGAATTCTGCAACACATCATTGCCCAGTGGCTTGACTTTCAAGAGGAAAATGTAGTATTTGCCTATCCCATCAGGTATTAGGCACAGGTTCAGGGGAGATGAGGTGGCTCTGCCCACAGCGGTGGTCACTGCCAAGCCACTGCGTAGGATGTGGGCTCTCCACCACCCCTTAAGGAGCTAGTCCTGCAATGAACCCATCCACCAAATAAGACCCCAATGACTGCTTTAGTGGAGTTTTTGGTAGTCTTATATAGAAGCAACCCAGAAAGCACCAGGACTAAACCGAGTATGAGCAAAAACACGTGTATAAATGCCTTAGGATATTTTTGAATAGAAAAGCTAAAGTTTCTGAAACCTAAGCAATCTCAAGTGTCTACAATAACTGGGAGAGGTTTCCACACGAAACTCTTAAATGCAGCTGCCTGAACTGTGCTTTAAGGGATACCTAAGTCCTAGATTCTTTATTGGATCTAATCATAAGTACTAAAACAAGATTGCTGCGGGCATTTATTCAGTCAATTGAAACAAACGATTCAAAAAATTAAGTTAGAAAAATATACGCACAAAATTTATATGAACAAAGGTAAGCATGTAACAACCACCCGGGACTTCTGAGTTACAAACAATACATGCTATTTAAAGTGCAGAGGCATTACCACAGAAGAAAACTTACTAATCCTGTCGGGCAAAGTAACTGCACTGGTGTGTGGTTTGCATGGGGGGAGGGAAGGAAAAAGAAAAGGAATTGCTTTATTAGCCTTTTTGCAGCTTTGTTTTGTTTGCTTTTTCAAAAGAACAGCTTTTTTGTTGCTTTCAAATGATAGATATAAATGAAGGAACTTACATTTAGCAAAGCAAGTATTACCACTCCACTTAAACTCCCCTTACTCCCAGAGATACATATTAAACTACTAGCCCTAAGGTATCTTAATACTTTGCCTTACTTTTTTGAACTAAAGAGTAAAATTGAAAGACTTTCCACATTCTACCAGGAATACTCTTCTTCCTCAATATTTTCACTTCTAAAGAATACAAAGTAAATCAACTTTGCTAATGAACTAGCTCTTTGTTCATTTATCTATCAAGCTATTTATGAATATCTCGCAATCACAGCATTATCTGGGGGCTAAAGAGCATGTTTCAACCCAAAACAAATGGACATGTCATCTCATGTCCTTCCATAAACAAAAGCCAAAGGTTTGGAAACCAGCAAAGATTTAAGCTTGAAATCAAGTTTCGTATGTTCATTTTCATAGCTTTTCTTATATGCTTTTAACGCCTTAAAATAAGAACAGTTGCCCTTAACATACAGCAGCACTGGAAAGCAATAAATTGTTGTACCAGATGGTACATGAGACAGGGGACACGTGTGGATGCTGGGGGGAGAGAGGGGCATTCTTCCTTTCCTGAACATGCAAAGTGCTCTCTTGGGCTTATAAAGACTAAGGGGGGATCTTCCATCTTGTTTGGGCAGGGAGGTAGTACCCATCAGTGGAGAAGAGGCAGGAACTCACAAAAATATTTTTAAACAACTTCTGAAACTTATTTTCTCTCTCTGAACAAATACCTACAGCCTATGCTGACACAACAGCAAGTTCTAACTGTATGACACTGACCTCTGAGATAAAAATAGGCACTTTTTGATGACACATTATATACAGCTGAACCCAGGACAACAGCAGCAGTATGTGAACCAAGTAGTAATTCAACAAAATGGATTTCCTAAACCAGAAAAATCTGCATCAACATATATCCAGATTAAAATCATGTTCTTCAAAGGAACTGTGTACATTTTAAAATCAAATGTAATTTTTTAACTCTGTTTTTTAACTGGTACAGACCACAAAAGTATTTGCACAATATTAACACTCAATCAATTTCTCTCTCTATGGCATCAACCAGCAACAGTGTAATGAGCACAAAATAGTTCATTTGACACTGTCATCTATATGTATTCTAACTAATTCTAAATAATTAATGCTCAGACTTTGGGAGAAAGGTTAAAATGAATTCTAAAATATTCCCATTACTAGCTTAGTTTCAAGATACAAGTAGGAGTAAAAGCAAAAGAGCTGCAACCAAAGAATATTAGTCACCAATTTCTTCCCTTAATACTCCTTTCAATCCATTCACTTTATTAATCAATATGTGTTCCAAAAAGGGTTTATTTAACCTTGTCCAATCAAGCAATGCAGAATATCAGAAAACCTTTAAACCCTGGGGTTTTACCTGGAATTAAATAATGTGCTTACCATATTCTGCAGCCTCCTCATGCCCTAAATCCTACTGAGGATTTACACTGAGCTGAAGTTTCTCTCAAGTTTACACTTCTCAGGCGGCTTTAGGCAGAACCTAAGATTTTTCTCCTTTCACATTTTTAAGCTCAGACATTAACTACTGTAAGTACCCACTCCTTCCTAGTAGATCTAACCCTTTTCATACTGAGTGACTTGAGCCAAATAAACTTTGTAGCCCTAAATCTGCATCCCCTTATCCTACCACAGCAGTGCCAGCGGGGGGGCTATCCTTTACCTACTGATGTTAACTTGGTCGGTTGTGATTGATGTAAGCACGAAAGTGGCTGCAGCTAAGAACCCAGGGATTTTACTCTCTCTCCAGGGGGACTGAAAATATCCCCCTTTGTTTATAGCTAAAAAAACCTTTAAAAGTCTCAATAGCCTTTCTGCTGCTGGACTGTTACCTCCAAATGTATTTACCCTTTACTAATATATTTTTACCCAAGAAAAAAATCTATTAAGAAATGCCCCAGCATTACCTTATGATATCAAAGCACATACAGTCATTTTAACCAACTGATATTACAATCCATTAAAAAAAGCTTTGGCATTTTTGCAGATATCAAATCCTGGAATGAATGCTGTTGTAATTTTAGGGTTCTATTTGAACAGTTAAAAGAGAGACATCTGGCAATAATCTACCAATAAATACAGTGTCTCCATTCTTAGTTTCTCCTCCAAAACACTACCTAGGACATTTTTGCAGCATGATTCATATAATCAACATAATACATTACAATGTCTTTCAAATAATTCTGAATTCTCAGCTCATTCAATAAAGAACTCATTTTCGAAAGAGAAAAGGGAACATGCCATGCAGAAACCTTGCTTTATTGACTCAGCCCTGCTGCCAAAGGAACAACGTGGTGAAGCAAACTCCACAATTTCAAAAGCGTTTTTTTTTACAGCGGGGGCAGAGACAGAAAAAGGCTTATTTACCGAAATGTGAGATTCCACAGGTGAGGCCAGAGACATCTGAAATCCTCTTCCTTTAGTTCCAAAAGTTCTACTTTATGGTGAAGCCTGTAATAATCCTTTCAAGCTGCCAGGTAAAACGCACGCCATATCTCAGCCCTATTTTCTTTCACCCTTTCGCAGCGTAACTTTGTTATTTGCATAAAGCTTAGCTCTGGCCTATGGGACTTTCTGAACATCTACATGTTAGATTAGCTGTCTTGACATGCTTTATCAAGCATGACATCATGGATCTCCATGGTAACCTTAACCACACCTGCCCAGATGCCAGAGTTACCTGTCATGTTTAGACCAAACTGAACAAAACAAGAAACCCTCAACCACCATTTTCTAGGCACTCAGCCCTGCACAGGCACCGGAAGGGTGGTTGTTTTTATAAATTGATGGAAATTGGATTCCATTTGCCAACAAATTTGTTCTTCACAGAGCACTGGCTGAACCACTAGAGCTGTTCCCGACCCTTCCACATGTCCCAGAGCATTTCCTAGTCAAACAACAACAAAAGCAAGCTGTGGCAAACACCTTCCAGCTCATTTTCTAAAAGGCACGCTCATAAGCTCCGGCTCTGAGAAACTTCTATACACTCATTTTTTCTCTCTGCCCCTCAGAAAGCTTCTTATTTTTTTTAGTGAGGTGACTTGTAAAACAGGTTCATGGCAGGGACTACCCCCATCCCATGGCCAGGTTAGTATTTTAACCTCTTAATTGCTAACTCTTTTTCATCCTTGCTTTAGCACTTGTTCGTGCTTTTTCCCTCTCTGCTGACGGGAGTCAAACCTTCTAAGCAGCTGACCATGTCCTGCCATGAGCTCAGCAGCAGATGATCACACCACCTCAAACTTCAGCAGACTGGTTTTCTCCTTGCTTTCTTTTTTTTCTGACTTTCCTGGGGATTACATTAGTGCTTTGCTTTCATTAATGCAGACTAGACAGGCTTGGCAGAGGCAAGGTATTCAAATCTCCTGCCGAAACTTGCATTACCTATAAAAAAGGATTTAGTTCCTTGGCTTTCTGCCTATCTTCAGGGCTCTTTTGCAGGGTGGAAAACCTGCAGTGTGAGGCTGTGGGTCGCAGAGCTGTGGCCATGGGGTGCTGCATTCCCCTGTGGGTGTTTTGGGGTTCACAAGGCATGGCACGCCTGCACCTCCCCAGCTGCTGCAAATTCACGCCCCAGTTTACCACACAGACCAGCTCAGCTGCAGGTTATTTGCCTTGTGGCAGTATCCCAAAGCTTTTGTGCAAATAAAGACAGCCCCTGTCTCTGTGAGCTTACCTTTACAAAGTAAGATATCACAAACAGGGCAACAAAGCTGCAGGGTGGAGGAGGGATGATCTGTGTGCACAGCTGGGAGGTTTCAGGTCACCACGTTAGTTAGCCATCAGTAATCCCTGATGGCATTTTACCTGGCCATGATTGTACTTCTGATTTGTGGCAGGTTATCAAGAGTAGAAATGGGTCCTCAGGAGTCATATTCAGGGAGGGATTTATCTGAATAAATGAAGCCCGGAGGAAACCATTAATATATAGTGCAAGATACGGACAGCATTCAGAGTGGACCTTGCTGGTGGAGGTTGATACAGTATGATCTGACAACACCAAGTATTTTTTCTGGATGTTTATTTTCCTCAAATCAGGGGGTCAGTTTGCCATACTCAGATACTGATGGTTAAAACAGTGGAGAGAAGAAAGTCCAAAAAAGAGGCAATTACCAAACAATCTTGATTTTCTGGGTAATTTTTGAGGTTTATGGACCTGATAGGGTTTAAAGCAACATGGAAGACAAATTATACGATAACCAAGGGGCTACCTCCTGACTGCAAATAATGGGATGTTTTATGTTTGAGGAGTACCATTTGACACAGAGATTAGAAAATGGCGTTGCATTACTTTCTATCCTTGATAGATCACCCAGAGTGGGGAAATTCCCACCATGGATAATGTTGCCACTTCCCAGATACTGGAGCAGCTGAGAAATAAGAAGAGAGGAAAAGAACCTAGAAAATAAATCATGACATTTTAATTCATGTTGTCCCATACATCTTAAAGATTTTGTGAAACATGGTGGGATGGCTCCTATGACTGGAATGTTGGAATAGAAGGTTACAGGCTCTTTAGGAAAGACAGGCCCGGCAGGCAGGAAGGGGGAGTTGATGTTTATGTTAGGGATAGGCTGCAGAGTATGGAACTCTGTCTGGGGACAGGTGAGCAGTCAATAGAGAGTTTGTGGGTCAGGGTCAAAGGGAGAACAGAGATGGGAGACATTATTGTGGGGATCTGTTACAGACCACCTGACCAAGAGGACTCTGTGGATGAAGCACTCTATAGACAGATAGGAACAGCCCCATGCTCCCAGGCCCTTGTTCTCATGGAGGACTTCAACCACCCTGATATCTGTTGGAGGGACAGTACAGCCCGGCACAAGCAATCCAGGAGGTTCCTCGATTGCGTGGAAGACAACTTCCTTCTGCAAGTAATAGAGGAGCCGACAAGCAGAGGTGCCATGCTTGACCTCATCCTCACCAACAGGGAAGGGCTGGTTGGAAATGTGACGCTCCAGGGCAGCCTTGATTGCAGCGATCATGAGATAGTTGAATTCGAGATCCTCAGGACACTGAGAAGAGCATGCAGCAAGCTCACTGCCCTGGACTTCAACAGAGCAGACTTTGGCCTCTTCAGGAACCTGATCAGGAAGGTTCCATGGGATATAGCCCTAGAGGGCAGGGGGGCCAAGACTGTTGGTTGATATTCAAGGATCACCTGCTGCAAGCTCAGGAGCGATACATCCCTACTAGAAGGAAGTGCTGCAGGAGGGCCAGGAGACCTCCTTGCATGGATAAGGAGCTGCTGAGGAAAATTCAAAGGAAAAAAGAGGCTTATAAAAGGTGGAAGCAAGGACAGGAAGCCTGGGAAGAATACAGGGATGTTGTCCGGGAAGCTAGGGACCAGGTTAGGAAAGCTAAGGCCCACTTAGAATTAAACTTGGCTAGGGATGTGAAAGATAACAGGAAGGGATTCTATAGGTACATTGCAAATAAAAGACAGGTTACTGACAACATGGGCCCTCTCCAGAAGCTATCAGGAGAACTGGCTACCCTGGACTTGGAGAAGGCTGAGGATCTTAATGACTTCTTTGCCTCAGTCTTCACCGGCAAATGCTGTGACCACACCACCCAAGTCGTGGAAGGCAGACACAGGGATACTGAGAACGAAGACCCTGGGCCCACTGTAGGAGAGGATCTGGTTCGTGATCATCTTAAGAACCTGAACGCATACAAGTCCATGGGACCTGATGAAATCCATCCGCGGGTCCTGAAGGAGCTGCAAATGAAGTGGCTAAGCCATAGTCCATCATATTTGAAAAATCATGGCAGTCTGGTGAAGTTCCTGATGACTGGAAAAAGGGAAATAAAACCCCCATTTTCAAGAAGGGGAAAATGGATGAGCCAGGGAACTACAGACCAGTCAGTCTCACCTCTGTGCATGGCAAAATCTTGGAGCGGATTCTCCTGGAAAGCATGCTGAGGCACATGAAAAACAACAAGGTGGTTGGTGACAGCCAGCATGGCTTCACTAAGGGGAAATCCTGCCTGACCAATCTGGTGGCCTTCTATGATGGGGCTAGAGAACTGAGAGACAGTGGTAGAGCAGTTGATGTCATCTACCTGGACTTGTGCAAAGCATTCGACACTGTCCCACATGACATCATTGTCTCTAAGTTGGAGAGACATCAATTTGATAGGTGGACCACTTGGTGGATAAAGAACTGTCTGGATGGCTGCATGCAAAGAGTAGTGCTCAATGGCTCAGTGTCCAGCTGGAGACCAGTAATGAGTGGTATCCCTCAGGGATGGGTGTTGGGACCGGTCTTGTTCAACACCTTTGTCAGTGACAGGGACAGTGGGATTGAGTGCGCCCTCAGCAAGTTTGCCGATGACACCAAGCTGTGTGGTTCGGTTGATATGCTCGAGGGAAGGAATGCCATCCAGAGGGACCTTGACACGCTTGTGAGGTGGGCTGATGCCAACCTGATGAAGTTTAACCATGACAAGTGCAAGGTCCTACACCTGGGTCAGAGCAGCCCTGTAGAGAAGGACTTGAGGGTGTTGGTAAATGAAAAAATGAACATGAGCCAGCTGCAGTGTGCACTCACAGCCCAGAAAGCCAACCGTATCCTGGGCTGCATCAAAAGCAGAGTGACCAGCAGGTCGAGGGAGGTGATCCTGCCCCTCTACTCTGCTCTCCTGAGACCTCACTTGGAGTACTGTGTGCAGTTCTGGTGTCCTCAACATCAAAAGGACATGGAACTGTTGGAACAAGTCCAGAGGAGGGCCACGAGGATGATCAGGGGACTGGAGCACCTCCCCTATGAAGATAGGATGAGAAAGTTGGGGCTGTTCAGCCTGGAGAAGAGAAGGCTGTGTAGAGACCTCATAGCAGCCTTCCAGTATCTGAAGGGGGGCTATAGGGAAGCTGGGGAGGGACTCTTCATGAGGGACTGTAGTGATAGGACAAGGGGTAACGGGTTCAAACTTAAACAGGGGAAGTTTAGATTGGATATGAGGAAGTTCTTTACTGTGAGGGTGGTGAGGCACTGGAATGGGTTGCCCAGGGAAGTTGTGAATGCTCCATTGCTGGCGGTGTTCAAGGCCAGGTTGGACAGAACCTTGGGTGGCATGGTTTAGTGTGAGTTGTCTCTGCCCATGGCAGGGGGGTTGGAACTAGATGATCTTAAGGTCCTTTCCAACCCTAACTATTCTAGGATTCCATCTATGTCATATACTCTACATACCTACTCTATAATACTGTTACACATATGTATATGCATGTATGCTAAACATATATATATGCCCTAAGCAAAATTATATTATGGTCTTATTCATGGAGCAGCTAAGTTAGCATGCATTATACATACAGATAAATACATATGCACGCATATAGCTGTGTATATGTATATATACACAATAGTTTGTGTATCAATACACAGAGATGTATAAACACAAACACATTCACAAAATAGAGAACGTGTGTGAACCTGTAGACACAATTGGTAGGAAGACCCCCTCTGAACTGTAATGCCATGACCATAATAATCTTACTTCATCTGATGAGCCAGACTGCTGATACATTACATTTCAACTAAGAGAATTTCTTACAATCAACTGGTATAACTTTTTTCTGCATGGTTTTGACATGGCTTCTATTCAGTTTATATCTTTTTTGGGTTTTTTTTTAAGATACATTGAATGGATGGAGTCTCCAGTTTTTTCCATTCCCAAGAAAGATAGTTTGATGCTCTAGCAGTAAAGTTTTTTTTTCCTTGAATTATAAAAAACCTCATTATATACAGCATACATGTCTAATCATCAAAAAATAGAAGCAGGAGACATTCGCATGAATTTTACCCTCAATAAATTAGCAAGGATGACACATTTTAAACAAATAGCAGGAACAGTTACTGCATTCCTTCTGTAATTTATTGCCTTCAGAAAAGGCTCAAATTACAAAATGTGTAGGGTGTAATGCTGTAGGCTGTTCAAACTGGGTTTGCAATGTCTGCAACACTGGAACTAAATATTTACATGACTCTAAAAGATCTAATCTCTGGATTTCCCCCCTCTCCCACCCCTTTTATTTAATTTGTATGCTATCTTTATCCACCACCCAGCACATTCCACACAGTCACTAAAGTTCATGGAAGAGATAAGTGGAGAGAAAAAAAAAGTTACAAAAAAATAAAATCAGACTTTCAAAGGAAAGGAGGAAAACTGTTTAAGGAATAGATCATCCTTGTTAGAGCAAAAGTCTTGCAGCAATTTTAGTTGGATACATATGGATTCTAGCTGTTGTGTTCCAAGGCAGTGATAGCACCTGGGATCACTACAAACCCTGTCAAATAGAAGTTGTAGTGGGGGAGTCACCAAATGACAATCTTTCGAAACCTGTAAGAGCGGTCTTACCTGCAAAGGTTTGGAAGGCTTCAAAAGAGGCTAGAAATTCAGTAAGAACTCCCATAACACGGTGCAATATTTTTCTAACTTGTTTTCATCCCCTGCTTACAATTATTTTGTTGTTAGTGCTGAAATAACTATAAAGCACTAAGGAAAAAGATTATAAAAGGTTTTATGTCAATCATTTGTTAAATAGGGAATAACAGACACAAGATTTTTTGAGCCTGAACTCTGAATTCTGCTGGTTGATTGAAAAAAATGAATTATGGAGTAGAAGGTAGATTGTGAAGATGAACAGATTAAACTCTAACGTTGAACCCAAAACCAGAGCCAGGAGTTAGGTGGTGAAGAGATCCTCGCATGGCATTCCCTGAATTCAGAAGGTCAGTGTGATGGCAGCCTTCACCTGCTCTGAGAAATACATCAGTGCGTCACATCTCCTCCAACCCTACAACTACTTTTGCTGCTGAAAAGCAATTGCAAGCAGGCAAGAAACCACCTTAACGTACGCTGCTGACAGACCAATGTGGATGTCAAAACAACTTGGAGGAGGCAGATACCTGTGGACAAGTCTGTTCTGTTTGTATTAAAAGACTCAAAGACAGAAAAGAAAGCAAATGAAAGGGTAACAGAGCCAGCTAAAGCACACAGACACACTCTACAGATATTTTCTTTTCTCCTGGGCAGTGGTGCTAATACTGAAAGTGTAACAGAAGTTAACAGCTGTTCCATATTTTCCCTTCAGCTGTGAAAAGTAGATGGAGACCCATATACTAAGATCAAGAGTCTCCCTTCACCCCTTTCTCAGTGTATTCTCTAAAAGAAATTAAAAACCTCTTCAAAAATGTCAGTTTCAACAAACAACTCCAAGGCAATATTGAATAGTTTCATTTTTATTATTGTTTCTTTGAATTTCAGGGGAGCAACTGAATCTTTGGCTGCACCAAAGAAAAAAAAATCTATTTAATGCTTTGCTACATTCTCACCTTTTGTAACGAGGTAACACTTGATTTTGCAGGAGTTATAAGGACTGTTTAACAAAAAGCAAGATATGAATTTGACTTTCATACCTGATCTCTCAGTCTCTCCTGGTGTCCCATTATTGCTGTAGCATGGTGGGGATATTTCTGTTTCAGATGTTCAAGAAAAGCCTCTCTCTTCCTGTCCATTTCCGAGGTTTGCATTCCCAGTATTTCTTTGGAACTGCGAGGGCCACCTACTGTATGTCTTCGAGGGATGTTGCGGGTGGACTTCGAATTAGAAGAAGTGTGACTGTTTGCGGTCGAAAGGAGCTCTTTAGATCGGAGACATTCTGCATCGTCTAGTGATGTAACATGCAAATTGGTTTTTGCCTTGTCTGAAACAAACAAACAAACCCAAACAGTGTATTATAAGAACTTAATCTCAGCATTCACATTTGTAAGAAATTATAATTATTGATGTAAAAGCTAGGTTCTTTTAAAAGTCTAGTAGCATTCAATGGCATAGTTCTGCATCATTAAGCATATATACATGTTGTAAGAAGTGGCCTGGAAATAATCGCTTATATAAGCTATGCACAGTACTTATACACTTTTAACACACAACTGCAGTATTACCTTACAGAAAAGTGAGCATCATTACAGTAGATGATCGGTTTATATCATCTTTACCACTATGTGACTTGAAAAGAAGATCTGACAGGGTCCTTATTCCCTGACCTTTAAAATCTACAGGATGCTCTCTAAGAGAAGAAACAGGTTTGTTCAATAGGCTCCAAGACACTTAATGGCCCTGTAACTAGTATCCTTAAGGATATCAACTGATAAAATTACTCTGACATAGCAGATTTGTAATCCTTAATCTTTTTTCAGTGTGTTTTCAACATGCTCGGAAACACCTATGAAATAATAAGATGGTTTTCCAGGCCTTTTTTTCCTGATTTCTGACTGCGGTCTGGTTTTAAATTTCATGGATCTCCCTTGGATTTTATACGTCTCAGGACAGCAGGCTGGAAAATACTACATCACTTTTTCAATACGCCATTTCTTAAGAAGCGGAATAAAAACAAGGTCTGTGTGATATAAAAAGAAAGGGGGAAAAAAGAAGAAAAAAAGAAACCCAGATAAATTTTACAACTTTAAAATCTACTTTAAGACCAAAGACCATGATGACATTTGTGAAGAGATAGGCAGACAGGGAGGGTATGTAAGTACTGGCTTATCTGCAGGTAACTGTGTAACAGGAACCCTCTGGTGCATGAAAAAGTGTAGTCTGGAGCCTTGTTACCCAATACCTTTGAAAAAAATCTCTCACTCCTTTGTCAGGAAAGGAAAAAAAAAAAGAAAGAAGCATTGAAAAGGCCTCTCCAATTCTGATGTGGCCTTCCCCATCTTTCCCAAGCAGCGTCACACATCCCTGGAAGTGTTAACCCTTTACAGCACCTCCCCAGGAGCAGGAAGCTCCTTCCACTACGTGTTTTTAATGCATCTCTATTTCTCTCCCTCTGACACTTTTTGCCTCACAGCCCTTTATCCTCCCACCAACTGACTCCCCTGCGTGCTGCCATTTATATGGCACTGCTGTTGGGAAACAGGCACCTACTCACTTCTTTTTATGGTTCAGTCAGTCAGTTTGACACCCTGCCTACCACTTGCCTCAGGATTTTATGCTGAGGATTTTTCAGCTTTCTGGTGTGCATTGTCAATTGCCTGCCAAGTCTCACGGAACTTCAAGCCCTGGTAATAAAGTAAAGCCTCTATCAGTGAAGCTGCTGGTAAGATGTCCCACCAACTCACATGGGGAGCCAGTTCTCTTGGATTTCCCAGAAATGGGCCCTGGAAGGTCCTCCAAAGCCTTTGCATCTTTCTGTAAACTCCCTGTAATGCTCAAGGACTCCAAAATACCAATAACACCCCCCCTCCGTCCACAATCATGGAAACCTATGCTGAATGCATAACCAGACGCAGGAGCCCAGATTACAGGTGGTACCACCCTTCGATGAGCACAGATCCAGGCACAACTTTGGAAACAGGGTTGGTTCAAGGGGAAGTATTACTCTCACATAGATTCAAAATGCCATCTGTGATCTCTGCAGCTCCTTCTAAGACCTTCTTAGAAGCACAACCCTGGCTAAACCTTAAGAGCAGCAGCCTCACATGTATGCATACACACATATACACATTCGCACACTCAACTTTTCCAAGGACAACTCAATTAAAAAGCACCCAACCTCACCGATTCCTGAAAATTCAGAGCACCGGCTGCTAGATACACTCAGGTTGTTTGAGAAAAGTGACAAAAAGGAGAGTTTTGCTTGTAAGCAGTCAAACTGATTTCTGAAAGCTGCATGGTCCTTTTAAAGGAAGTTACAGAGGAGGAAAAAGAGGTGGGATGGGGCTGGCCGGAATTTACCATCTTTAATTTGTTGCATCAAAAGCCCAGAGGTTATATTCCTGAGGCAGCCGGAACAAAGGCAGCAGACATAAATAAGGGATTTCCTTGGCGCTGGAGGTAGTCAGCATGAGCGTGGGTGACTGACTGCAGCAATTTGGTATAAACCCTTAAAGTATAGTCACAGAGGCAGTTTCAATCACTGAATTGGTGGCAGGTACTTCCTCAAGAAGGCAGGTAAACCTACACTGACAAACACAACTGAGAGCTCATGAATGTGTATTTCAGGTCCTAAATCTCTCTCATGTAAAGCCTTTCCCTACTCTGCACTTCAGTCATTTCAACAGTTTAAGAAAGCTAATTTTTTGGAACATAAAGAGACACATTAAGTAAAGTGTTTTACCACTATTTGTTATTGGGTGAAACCTTGAGAAGGAATCAAAAATAATATATTTTTCTTGTACTATATGAGAAAGATCAACAAATTCTCTTATTTTTCTTTCATATATTTGGAAAATACTGTATAAATAGTAGTGAAAAGAAAGGAATGTAAACTATGCAAACTAATTGCTAGTCTTGCCAGTGCGCTGACCTGGGCATTCAGCAGGATCCGGCTGCGATCGGGCTGCGTTACAGCGCACAGCAGCACATGACTTTCTTTGCAAACCAAACTCACTGTGTTTGAAGGTCTTTCCCCTTGTAATTGCTGAAAAAAATCTTCCTTGGACACCTCCTAGAAAGGAGCAAGTGACTTTGATGAGGAGGTTGAAAGCTGGGATGGTGAAACCCCTGCTGCGTAGCTTGGGGCATATAAGCTCCGCAGCTGCTGTGTGTGCCACGGTGCTAAAGCAGGGAGAAACTTGAGAGAAGTTTCTTGGATCCTGGAGTTGCTTAATAACAATGTGGGCAAACTTTCCATATCTTCCAAGTGAAGATAATAGGCCTAGAAAATCAATCCTCACAGATAACTGTGAAATGTGTGAAGGATCATGCGATGGGTCCCAGAAGAGGGCTAAGAGCAGCAAAAGGATAAATTATGCAAGCACCTTCCTTGTAAAAGGAGTAAAGAGAAGCCAATGGAAAACACATAGGTGTGAGATAAGTTTGTCTCTTTCTTTCCCTCCCTCATATTCAGAAGCTAAAAGCTGAAGGTCTTTCCATCAATGAAGTAGCAAGTCTAGAGGGCAACAAAAAGCAAGACGTGCTAACTGGCAGGGGAGGGTTTCAGTTATCCCAAGCTTGAGTAACTCTTACACTTGAGCTACTTCTCTGATCTGAAAACAGATTTCAGGATTTCTTAATGTCACCAATTACTACAGTGGACACAGCTACAGGGAAGGCCAAGGTCTGCAGAGTAGAAGTGGTATGCCTGGGATTATCAGGAAGATTATCATGAAGGATTAATTGCTGTGAGCTAGAAATTCAAAGAAAAAAAAAGAAGAAAAGAAGAAAGTCCTCCAACACGTCCTGGTATGCAATTCTTCTAAGTCACACCCTCCATGAAGCCTACAAAGGTCAGGAAAGTCATTTTGCTTCATTATTTTAAATGTTGTGAAGACTTTAGTAGCCCTGTTTTGCAACCCAGGTGACATGAGAGAAGAACACTGTCAGAATAATTTCAGAAAGGAACAAGTATGGACTTGGCCCATACTGATACTATGAAACTGAGCCCTGAAGCAAACCACATCCAATACTTCAAGTTAAAAAAAATAATATAATTTTAACAGCATGCATCAAACCCATCTCTGTTATATTTATGCTAGCAGTAAATTTGAGATTATTTGGAATCTTTCTAATTTACTCCACTGCCTTTACAATTGGCTCTTTTTCTAAGGAACTCTCTAATGTAAATGCTGGATATGGGCCAAAACTACTACATTTGATCATGAGCTTTCAGCATTCAAACTTCAATCATAGGATCGGTCTGGTCAGACATCTGTTGTTCCAGCTCTACAAGTATCTCAGGCATCTTCATACAGCCTATACAGAAGAAATGCTACTGAAGGCTTTTTTTCCCCTGCCTATTCAGACACATGAAGATTTCCATCCCACCGAGCATAAACATATACAGACACAGATGCACGTGACTCACACTGCCCAGGATTTTAACTTGTAGAAAACGATTCAATACGGCATCAAGCAATTAATGAACCCCCAGGTAAAAAAAAAAAAAAGAAGGGTACTTTTTTTCTTCCAAGTTCTCTACGCACTATTTTCTGGTATTACACACCTGTAAACTTGTGTGATTTCTTTTAAGACCGCATGTGCAACCATGCACTACTCGTTTTAAAGCAGCACAGTCACAACTTTTTCTGAAGTGCCTGTAAGGAATACAGTGCACATGAACTGGGAATGTCCACAGGTGCTCTGCAACTACTGTAACAGATACAGATTCGATCAGGCGTTCAGCATGCTACCTGAACGTCGTGCTCCACGTAGAATTCACCAGGAAATAGTTTCTATTCACTTTTAGTCAAAACATATAGTGCCACAGTGACTGTACAACCGCCCCACAGCTGCCCTGACTTGAAAACCAGCTCATCACGGCTTGGCTTCAAACCAAACCCAACGGGTTTCATTCACACCGAGTACACTAACCCTGTGACAATCTGCCGCCAATCTCCCCCTTTCGAAAGTCACCCCGAGGAAAAGATGAGCTCAAACCCACTTTTGTGAAAGAGGAGCTGTTTCTCTGCCATAGAAGAAGCCGGCAGCGCACTTAAAGGGGACGAGACTTTCTTTCCCCATCCCCACGGGAGCAGCACCCCGCGCCCTTGGGCAGGGTCCAGTCTCTGCGACAGCGGTGTAGCGTGCTCCCGGCTTTAGAGGTTAGACACTAATCTCTATAAAGAGAAAGTTAAGCTCTCACAGTCGGAGAATTAGGGCTATCTGCGGAGCCACAAGCACAAGAAAGGCATGCTTTTTTTCAGTCCTTTTCCATGCAGTCTGCCTTCAGTTATAACAAGCAGCAATGAGGGGTCCGTCTAAGAGCAACTCCATCTTTGCCTGATTCTCTTACTTACCCTTCATCTGCCTGCTGTCTGCTGAGCAAGCCCGGCACAGCTCAAGTTTCTGGCTTTCCTTTTCCTCCATTGTCCCTGCCTACCGCCCGGGCTCCCCTCTCCAACTTGGAAGGCGCAGCGCCGGGGCTGTCAGCACCGGTCCCGGGGAGGAGAAGCGGAGCTCTGCCTTCCCCGGCGCCCCGGCGCACGCCGCGGAGCGGGACCGGGCTCCGGGGCAGTGTGAACGGCGGCAGCGGGCGGGCAGTGAGCCCCCCCCGGGCCGGGGCCCCAGCAGGTGATGGGCTTTCCTGCCGGCTCGCCCCTAGCCGGCTCGCTTCCCGCTGCAGCCGCAGAGCCTTATGAAAGGCAACATTTCAAACGTGATTACAGGCCTGAGTCTCTGCTGGAATCCGAATCCATAGCCTTTTAAATCTCTGTCATGGGACAAAAGGCTTTCCACCGAGTATTTTTTTAAGCTCGTAACCACCAAGCCCACAAACATTCCTGATAAATGCTCCTCTGTCTGTTTTAGAGTCTAGTTTAAAAGTAATTCATTATATAAGCACTTTGAGGTTTTGTTTTCTGTTGAATTCTTTCAGGCTGCTCAGAGAATGAATCAGGGTAGAAAAAAAAAAAGAATCAAGATACAGGAATTCAACTTTAGTGAAGCCAATAAAAATGAATGGTAGCAAGATGTAAGAAGGGACTTGGGTTAAGAGGGATTTTGAAGCCTCAGTAGCAAAGCATATAGAAACATATAACTAATTCTCTTTTGGCAGATCAGAGGCCAGAAGCCTGCACAAGTTCCAATAGATCCACCGGGCTGCAAGGCAGAAAAATAATGTGGCTGAGAAGAATGAGATCAACTCCCACAGATTCCACCAGATGCCACATGTGTTGATTTAGTGGAGAATATCAGACCAAATTAGTCTATCAAAATCATAACTCAGAGCCAGAGATGATGGAACAAACTGAGTGTTGAGTTACAGCACCAAGAACAGAAAGTTTATCCACAGACAACTTCTGAATTAGGTTAAGAACAGAGCATAACTGGGATATAAGTAAAAATGTGCAATTTCTCATTTAAATCAACCCTGTACTGCAACACCAGATAACAGTTAGTATCTAGGATGTCTTTTTAAACAGACCTAGCATAATGTGATCCTCCAAGCTGCCTTCAACTCTGACTTCAATATAACATCAGCTAAATTGCCTGCAATGACCTCTCAACTATCCAGTCCAGACAGGCTAGGAAAATTCCCCTACATTTCCTTCTACATTTCTATCTGGCAGAAATGTCATCCTGTCTACTTAGATTATTGAATGGAGAAAAGGTTTGTGTGTATATAAATACAATACAGAAGCTCAAGAAGAATCCTCCTGCCCCAATCCTCCCCCTTCCAGACAGAAAACCCATTTGAGTAAATTACAACTAACAAATGACAAACAAAGAAAACTATTGTTTGTTATATCATACATACCTATTCTTTCGCACTTAAGAGATATTTATTTTCATTTTTAGCAATTAATTTTATATGGTCTTGAAGCCTGGCAAAGGTCCCAGAAATCTGGCATGGAAAACACAGAAAAGATGAAAATGCAATCTAAACATTAGCAGTGCTATTTAAGGCCTGCAGTACAGTGCTCCCAACAGAATACTCCTATATTTGTCCTGCAATATAAAAAAGAACCAGCGTGATACACATAGTATTTAGAATAGTGTTTTTACTGGCCTTGGGTTACTCCTGCTCCTTCTGATTGTGGACTATTTTAGAAGTGATGGCCAGCCATCCCACTAATCTGATGTTGCCTTTTGTGATATGGAGGAATGTGCCTTTAACACTGAGGTTTTCCAGAGTCCAGACAAGCATGACAGGCCTCTTGCAATTTATATTCACAGCCAGCTGGAAGGAGGAGAGGGCTCTTACAGGAATAGTGATCACTGAACACCACTAACTTCAAGAAATGTAAAATAGCTCAAAAACCCCGATGGGAAAAGAAAGCCAGTGCAGTTGCCTGGAGTAGCAACATGAAAGCTGTACCAAAACATCACCTGTATGCAGGGCTCAGAAACTGAGTTAGGAAACTAAGGGCATTTAAAAATACCTTGTCCTGAAATAACACAATTAAAAGCACAAAACATACTTGCCTACAAATGCCTAAAAGGAAGGTGATTTTTCAGCCTTGTGCAATACCAGAGCTCATTCTGGAGACCAGTACAGTTTGTAGCCAGATCAAAGTCAGTGTACTCTAGCCCCTTAGGAGTCTTTAACTCCATTCATGGTGGTGGCCAAAAAAAAAGAAGAAAACCACAAAAAAAAAACCCTACAACAAAGCCTTAGAAAATTAGTTTAAGGAAAACAAATAATTAAAATTAAAGTACCTACTAGCACCATTAGTTTCCACAGCCAACAGCACAAGACAGAGAGTTGGTCTCTTGGACTCCCCACGGCCAAGTCCGAGCGAGCACATGCTCCTTGGGATAGTGCCAACTGCGTCTGAAACTGTTGCTTTCATGGAAACAAGATGTTCTCACTGCTAAGACTAACACTAAATCGCATTGCTGATGCTGCTAAGGGGCCTCAGCAACATGGACCCCCAAAATGCAGAGATGAGATTGCTTATTTGGCGCAGAAGTGTGACTTGAAAACTGGGTGTGACACCCAGTTAGAACATCTGTGGATACAGAAGTAGTTTCTTGAACAGGACTGAGCACTGGCAAAAGGTGAGGCTAAACATGCCACGCTTCAGTATCACCAAAATCAAACAAAACAAAAGAGCCCACCCAGCCTCAGAGGAAATATAATCACCTCTGTGGCTGCTCAGGACAGGGGACAGTTGGGACAACAAGTTCTCAAAAGCATGTCCTCACTTTAAGGGAAAAGTCCTTGGTCACAGATGGGATTTAATTAATATATGTAATAATGCTATTCTTAAGAGGTTACCTAAGTCTGTTTAAAAGAATTAGTGAAATTTGTTTAGCAGCTGAGAAACTGGAGACAGCCAGCACCTTATACTGTTAGGCTCAAATAAAGAGCTCCCCAACACAGACACTGGGATGAATCACTAACGACAAGTTAAATAAACTTGAGTAACAAGTTCACAGAATGCAATCAGCATTTGTTTATCTGCAGGATCAACAATAACAGTGGTTCCTTTTAATTAGTCTGCTCAAATCTGGACCCATCAATATCAAAACAATGCATGGAGAATAACTGCTAACAGGTTATGCTGTTTTAATTGTGTTTAAAATTAATGTCCCAGAGCAACTTAAACACTTCTGGGTTTAGTGTGTATGTAAAAGGAACAATTAACAAATACTGGCTACGCTCAATTAGTCAAACTTATACAACAATGACTTCATGGTTCCAGCAATTATTCATAACGAAAAACCTGGGAAGTTAATTATTAATAGTTAAATCAGAAGAAGCATCCTGTAATTAAAGACTTGTCTCAATATCCATGTGAAATCATGTAGCCACTGAGAAAAACCTCATGAATGCTCTCTGCAGGAACCAAACTGACACTGTCTACCCTACTGTAATCCAGATACAAATATTAGACCTGATGTGGTGAGGCAGAAGCCTGAGAGGAATTCCAAGCACTCAAGCAGGTCACACTGTGGCACTACCATTACTGCAGCTACAGACTGCTTGGGTCTGCCCTGTAAGAGAGCAGCACCAAGAGGATGCTCTAGCGGGTCAGGAAACATCCCTCCACACCAGGGAGTTGCAGGTGGCCATTCACAACCAACAGGTCAGATCTGAAATGGAGAAAGTAACTTCAATTGTAGAAAAACAGCACCTAGGGTGGCGAAACTGATTTCCACCTCCACCAGCAGAGAGCAGCTTCAGTGTTGCAATTCACTGAGTGTATCTCTGTTCTCAGTTCACTGCCATCCTTGGAGTGGTCTCTCAATGCTTAAAACTAAAGTAGACTCCTAAAAGAAAAGGGCCGTTCAGACAGTACATTATCAAAGATGATATAATACTAGCCACTAGCTTGTACAAGCAAAATGAGAAAAACTCTCGCTGCAGGTAGATCTGTGGGGAAAGAGGTTTACACTCTTAAAATTGATTGTGTACTATTTGATATTGTACAACAAGGAATCAGAGGGGTTTTTAATATGTGGAGGGGGGGCTTTATGATCATTTGGTTTCATCTGTTTAGTAAGGGATTTCAATGAACTGGGTCCTATTTCTAATGCAAGGTCAGTGGTTAAACTAAGCCATGGTTAAAGGCAAACATCTGAATTTTATTTTAAAATTTATGATGACAAACAATCTAATACAACCTCTGGGATTATTTATCATTAAATTACCTTTGCTTCTACAAAATCTGTGGAGAGCTCCAATATTCATAGTCCATGCCTTCAAGTTCAGCTAAGAACTCTCATACACACGAAGAAAAATTAGCCCAAGGAGTGAAATGGTAACACTGCAGCTGAAGCAAGAGATAAAATTGAGTATGAGCTTCTCTACAAGTCTCCACAAGAGAACTTCAGTGTGTCTTGTTAGACCTACAAGCTTTAGCTCTTCAGAAGAGTTCAGAGACTGAGTGGTGCCAAGAGCCACCACCAGTTTTAATCACTAAAACAGCTATTAAAAAGAGTCACTAAGAGGTTGAACACATATTCAGGCAGTAGAGGCATTCAACTTTCTAATTCAATTTCACATGGAGCTCTGGAGTATAGGTGTAATCACCTGCCACTTGTCATCACTGAGCTGTGAGGTACGAAGAAGTGTCCCAGCTCACCTCCAGCCAACAAGCACTGCCGTTAAATGCCTCACACACCTCCACTTAACAGAGTATCCTTCATTCACTCCAGAAGACATTTTGCTCAAGCTCACAAGTCTCACATCTGGACATCTACATCATGTTAAATAGGTCAGGTCTTCTGTTTTCCAAGTTTTATTCTTGTTCCCTTCCTCCCCAAGTTTTTGAATAAGTGAAAAGGTCTGAATGCAGTAAACACCTGTGCATGTCCTAAATCAAACTGAGAAAAAGGACTACATTCATTGCAAAGAAGCTCTAACATTCAAGTGGGGAGGAAAAAAGAAAGGCAATTCTTCTCTTCCATAACTTTATCTTCCTCTCTAATTTGGGACAATCCCAACAAAGCTAACTCTAGATACACTTTAACATGACTTCTCTATCTAATGTTAATATTACCATATTGCCACCAGCACAGCCAACTTAGGCTGTGGCATGCTACAGCTCCTCCTTATGCTTATCAGCCTGGCCAGCCCTCCACACATGAAACTTCCCATGCTGGATCACCTATGGTAAGCAATGAGATCTGCATGCAAACACAGAAATAGAAAATATAAACATCTGTTTTTGTAAGGTACCAAAGAAATCAATGTGAAAGGAAAATGTGCTTTACATCACAGAAATTTCTATCACTAGAGTTTGATTAAATAAAAAGCAATATGTGGGTGGGAAGGAACAGTGTAGGGAATTGTTTCTGGGGGAGGTGGAAGAGAGGGAGTGGAGAAGGTCACTTTCAAGTCCATCTGCTCTACATCCAAATTTTATTTCTCCCCAGTGTAAAGCATTTTGGTTTTGATAAGTTCCCTTTTGGATGAATTCACTCAAACAGAGCTCTGGTGAGGGCTTGAATTCAAACTGGTCCAACCTTTTAGCGGCACCAGAACAACAGACTTAATGCCTGACACACTGACTATTGCAGGTTTCACAGATGTCTGCAGGATCTGGTTGTAAATGTACAAGGCGGCATGCTTTAGTGATCAAAGATATCCAGGGTTGCTCTCTGCAAAGTACAATTATACTTTAAAAGAATCATGAGAGATCCTTTATTTCAGCTTGGTTACCAAGTATACATGGATTTTATAAGATTGTCAGGTAACTGCTTGAATTAATATGAAATACAAAGTGTACTTTGATGGAGCCTTAGTCCAGAAATAATATAATAGTTTAAGTTACATTGTGATCACTGTAACTACTTACTTATCAACTGTCAATTCTGATAAATATTCTACCACAAAATAATAGTTTAAATAAAGTCATTAGTAAATAATGACTAGAAATTAATACAATCATACCAGTATTGTCAACCCACAGCATTCAGACCATGATGATAGTCTTCTTGAAAGTTACTTTTGGGGGAATATTATTCATTTTATTCATCTCTGGGCCATACACAATCATATATTTGACTTTTCTCCACAATGTCACTGGCAAGAACTATGTATTTTTCTGAGCCTCAGACTAAAATCACAGGAGAGGTCAGCACCAGTATGACCTAATATATTGAGCATTTTTAATTGCTCTTACTACAGCTTGTCTCCTGCCACAAAAGCAGTACTACACAGAAAATGACAATCTAAATGTCTGAAAAGAGATAAGGATAAGCAGAATAAATTTTTACAGCTTTGTTTCCATGTGGAGCTGATTTCTAACTCAGCATGGATAGTCACAGGTTGCAGCTTGTAAAGCTTTTGTTTCTACTCCTTGTAGAGCACCAGTTCCCAAAGGCATATGTAAGAGCACAAGGGTAGTGTAGAACTTCCTCTCCAACAGTTTATATGTCCCCTTCCTTCAAAAGTGCCTCTCTGACCTTCCCAGACCACACTGATGCTATCATTAAGACAGCTGATTAGTAAGAAAGCAATCAGAGCTGACAGCAGTGGCACTCCTGTTCTTTCTCAGGCCTACCCAATCTGTTCTGCCGGGGTGCACACTTATTAATTCACTCTTCAGTATCAAGGATTTCATAGCTTTAGGGCAACAGGGACCATCTGATTATCTTGTCTGACTTCCCATCTATCACAAACCATTAAATTTGATGTGGGGTCCTCACACAAAAGCCAAACACTTAAATGAGGTGGAGATGACATTACTGATCTCAAGAGACCAGTGTTGCATCTGCACTAGCATTTGTTTCAAACCCCACCACACGTGCAGAGATCTGCCCAGATGATCAGCATAAGAAACTGAAGGACAACAAGCTCCAAATTGACTTAACCCTGAGAAAAGTTCTTTGCCTTTAATTTGCCAGGTGAGAAATCCACTTGAAAAAAAAACCCAAACTATCCTAACCTCAAAGCTGTGGTGCACACATCCAGTCAGTGTCTCCAGCACAGTCAGTCTCTTATGCATAAAAAAGAACTGAAAGGAGGAAGAAAAACACCTTGAAACATACCTAGCACAGTGTACATGGAGGGGGGCAAATCCACCTGAATGCTGCAGATTACCAGCTAAAAGTTGATTACAATCATTGTCTTTAACACAGAGCTGCCAGAGATACAAGCATTTGGGGCCATTTTAGCACAGAGGCCCACAAAGGTGGCTAATGGAGCTGACAGCACAGACACACCACATCCACCAGCAGCAGGACTGCCACGACCCTCCACCCTGCAACAACCACCACCATAAATACAGGCTTTCTTCCTGCACCTGGGCTAGCATGGCTTTGCAAATATACTCATTTCACAACCATGTTATAGTTAATTGACTGATGTTTGGTTACCTGCAGTGCTAAGAAATTGCTTCCTATTTCTTCAGGGTAGAGTTGACTTAACTTCTATTTCCAGCAGAGTAATTCCTCCTTTGTCAACCAGGCACATCAGTGCTGTAGGACCTGTGCTCGGCAAGAAAGCCACTTCACAACCTCCTCCTCAACCATTCACATCAGCTGGGCTCCTGAAGATCTGTATTTTATCTCAGTCTTGGTTTTCATCTTGGTAAACAACTCTTTGCCTCTCAATTTTCTTTCTAGTATGCCAGTCGTCTCCCTGCAGTACAGCTAGCAGGATTATCAGAGCCTATTCTTCTGAGCTTAATATGCTAACAGTAAAAAAGGGTACGTGACCTAACTTTACCTCTGAGAACACCAGCGCAGCTGGATGCTGCATAACAGCAGGGAGCCCCCAGGGAAAGGGATGTAAGGCTGGAGCACACACCCCCCCCCCAGCCGGGACAGGCAGCCTGTGGCCACAGCTACCTCCTCAGAAAAAGGAACAGGGTGCTTTGGTTTGGCAAGGGCAAAATGTCCCAAGCACTGAGTGAGCTGCAATGTCATGACTCTGGTGTCATATCCTATTTCTCCTACAAGCAGAAGTCTGCTCTGTCGGTACAACACTACTGCAGAAGATAAAAAGGGAGAGAAAGTAACAATGATCCATCTCATCAGGCTCCAAGAAGCACACAGAATTGCCTGGGGTGAAGGCAAGCATAAGCAACATCAGCACAGAAAGGTGTTATATAAGGTTTAAGCTTATTCAGAGGTAGAGCCTCTGTCTCTCTAATGAGTAAATACATGACCCAAGACAACTTAATTCCAACTGTTTTGTATTTCTTTCAAAAACTTTTCAAACAATGTGATGACTCACAGGTGAGCTTTCCACTGACAGCATACAATGACATCATATTAGTTATCTCCCTTTACAAACTGCAAGACTGCACTGGGATAGACAAATACGACTCACAATACAGCACACACCTTTACATGTGGCATAGCTGAGGAGAGGGAACAGACAGTGACAATGACAGGTTCTATTCACTCCAAAGGAAAAGGTTATTAAACACTAATTGGTAACATATGTTTACTGCATACACATATATCATAATACTCTGATTTCCAAGACTCATCTGCAAAAGTATAACTTTGAAATTTATTCCACTTTACTCACAATTTTCATACTATTGCCTTAAACTTTCATAATTAACACAACAAGGTCTGATGACAAATTCACTTTTCTCTCCTTTTCTGCTTTTTGCTGCCATTAAAAGATGGTACTTCAAGACTGCTGCTGGAATGATACCTAAACCCCTTTGCCAGTTGGAGAAACTTCTGGGCAGCTGGAAAGAAAGAAGTAGCGAAATCTCTTTGAGACAAGATGACAATATTACTTATATGCCCCCATTTTAGTTTTATAAGCTCGTATAAATCCTCTCTCATAGCAGAGAGTAACGCAGGAATGCCCTTGGAAGAGGGCATTGGATAAGCAAAAGATGAGTTTGAAGCCCATGAGTAGTATTCTTTCAATACTTTTAGTCTGCTTTTTTGCAAGGAGTCTTGCTGCAAGAGTGCAAATCAAGAGCAGCTGAATCCTGGTAGAGAAGCTCTAGCCAGAGCTTTCCTCTATTCAGGACTATGGGAGGAAACCAAAGTGAAGAAGATGGTCTGAGGAACGGAAATTAGGACAGAGGGCTTTACAGGCCTGCCATCATTTGAAACATTTATATCAACCCTGAATAGTTTTCAAAAGAAGTGCCTAAATGCAATCAGGAAATACAGGTTGAATACCACAATTAAGCGGTAAAATGCTCCAGGCAGTAATTATCTACCACTTTCTTTTCTCAGCCATCAAAAAAGGTAATTTGTTTCTTTTCCCTATCCTGCAAGTAAAAGACTGGGTGGTCTTCTGACTTTAAGAGCCTGAGAAATATTCCTCTGTAGGCCAAGGCCACACCGAGCCTCCAGGGCATCATGAGGTCCTTTTCAACCCTGTCTTACACTGTACTTGATTTTAGTCACAGACATTAAGACTGTGGCAGCGCTTTGCAAATCATCACTAAATACCTTTTCTTCATAGCTCCATGCAAATCTCAGAAGTGTTTCCAAGACATGAATAAAGCCTTGGTTGTTGAAAAGTAGCACGTTTTCAGTTCCTCAGCTGTCTTCATCAGCATGGGACTGTCATGCTGCAGGGATTCTTTATTTGGTTAAAGGCTAATTCCTCTTCATCTTTTGGTTGTCACCAGTTGTAAGAATACAGCAGCTTTATTCTATATATGATAAGTAACTGTGAATTCTGAGGGGGTGACATCTCAATAAAATATAAACATAAAAACTTGGCCCCTTGCAGACAGCTTTAAATCATTCACCTTCTATTTTTTTAAATAAAACAGCTAATATATTGCTACACATTCAGACTTTAAAAAATTAACTAAAAAATTTTGTATCTTTGGCCCCTTCTTCAATAACATACATCTGATAATACCTATGCTCAAAGCCAGCCATTTAAAGTCTAAGTTGTTTGCGTACTAAAAATCCTAAGTCATAGTGTTCAGTGTTGCAATTCAGCTTCCTTGCAAAAGGAAGCTAGGAGAAAATGAGGCAGGAACCAGGCTGAAAAGCTTTCTGAAAGCTGCAGCTGCAGCCAACAGCTGAAATTTAAAATCAGACATTGTTTTCTCTCCTCATCTTGTGGGCTCTGCCACAGTTTTCAATAAACCACAAATTCAGCCACAGAGGCACTATCACTTGTAATTTTCTTTTGCTGATGGAGCTAAAATAAGAACCAGAAAATCTTCCCCCTGACTTCAGAAAGCAGCATATGTCACTCTGCAACAGACTCTTGACACATTCCATGCGGACAATGTGTTAGGCAAGTAGCAAACCCCAAATGTGGTCCGGTGAAATTAATAATTTCATGTTGCAGAGAGAACCTCAAACACAAGATCATATGGGTTGGGGAAAGCAGAAGCAAGAACTGCATTTCCATTTCCCAAACCAGTGGGCTGGCATGTGATAGCCAGCAGATACGGTTCCCCTGGATTTCCACAGAACATGTAGCAACATCCCTTGGTAAAGAAACAAAGAGAGAAGAAACTCCTATTGACAAAAATAATTGAATAAAGATATTAAAGATGCTATAGGAACAAAAGCCAAATTCCCCAGGGGATGGAGATTACCAATGACATCACAGAGAAAGCATTGGTCCAGGCAGCCCTCAACATTAGTGAGGTGGAAAAGAGGGCCTAAGTGCAGTGGCAGAGCTTCCTGAGAGCATTACAATATTCAGTGAAGACGAAGGCTGATTATGAAGAAGAAACTTCACAAGATTCGCTGACTAGCTGGTAAAGTGACAGATGAAATCTCATGTAGATAAATGTAAAGTGATGTACATTAACTTTGAACAGACTATTACCACTCAAAAAGACAGTTTGAAGTTATAACCATTTTATGAAAATTTAAGCTCAGTGCTCATTAGTGATTAAAAAAACAAACAGATGTTAGAAAATGCTAGGAAAAGAATAGTGAACAAGACAGATAATATCATTATGCTACCGTACAAACCCACAGCCTACCCACATTTTCAATATTGCATGCAGTTTTAATTCACTCCAGGTCAAAAAAGATATAGCAGAAAAAGAAATGTTAAGAAAAAGGCAGCATGGATGATCAAAGTTATGCAACAGTTTCTGTACAAGGAACAACTAAATTATGTAGGAGTCTCCATTCTGAAAACAGATGACTCAAACATCTGTTTGAGATCTATAAACATGAGAGAGAGAGAAGCTGAATAGGAAAAGACTGTTCATTGTCTCTCTCAATACAGACTGTAGGGTCATCAAACGAAACAGGTAGGCTAATGACTCAAAACCACATAGATGTGAATATTAATTTTACAGATCACTATGGAAGTGCTGGTAAGCTGGGGAACTTCTTGCTAAGACATTGCAGTTGCTGAGTTTAAAAAAAGTTTAAAAAATAAAAGAACAAGTTAATGGGAAAAAAATCCATTAACCACTGTTAAAAAAGGGATATAATCCTTGTTTTATTTAAAGTAATGTCCTAATCATATATTGCTGGGATCTGGGAGGATAATCCAGAAGTATCACTATGTACTCTCCCTGATCTTGTATTCTTCCCTAGGTAACCATCATTTAGAGACAGGCTGATGGGCTGGACCTCTGGTCTGACCTGCTACAACTGCTCTTACACTTGACAAAGTATGAGAAGCTCTAATGCTGACAGTAACATTTTGTCATACATGATAAACATAAAGAAATAGAAGCAATTACATTACAACAGAAAAATAACAAGCCCAGATGTAATCAAAACACTGCTGTGTAGTGAGAATCATACAGAAATCTCTTCCTGGAGCAAGGATATGGGAGAGAATGAATGGCATACAATATGTTAAGTCATATCATCTCATCTATTGTAAAAATGGCCTTAAACATTTGTCTACACAGGGAAGTTAGTGTAGTGAAATCTAAAGAATGACTTTACAGTGTTTCAGCTATTCCACAGAGTTGGCAGACAATGCAGGGTAAATCTTACATGGCAACAGCATCTAAAGCTCTGGCTACCACCAAGTGTCAGAATGCTATTAAACCTTTTGTGCTGGGGATCTGTACAGCTTTGGGGGCTGAGATCATCTTTTCTCCCTTATTAATCCCCATTACCGAGATGCCACACTGGAGGACTTTAGGTGCCATGACTCAGGCTGAAGCAGAGAGCAGCACCAAGCCTCCCTCACCCTTCCCCATCCTTCTGTAATACAGGATAGACAGTAACGACAGGTAAGGCTGTGCAGATCAGTGCATCAGTGCATGGTACTCCACAGTGTAGTACTGGGATCTGGCAGCAGCAGGATCTTTCGCAATTTAGAAGCAGGAAATCTGAATATGTGCTCACACTAACACACAACCTCCCCATGAAGGCACCATGATGTCACATGTTTTATCCTTGTAGTTCTTTGGAAATTTGCTTTTTCTATTTCCTTACCTTGCTGTGGGTGTTTAACCACCTCCCTGCTTTCCTATTCCAAGAAAACAGGAGAGCCTTCTTTTTTTTTTTCTTTTAGTCAAGAGATTTTTCAAGGGCATGGAATAATACACCTTTTATTAAGCAGCTATGCACAGTAAGAAACTTTTTACTAGCAATTTCTCAAGGAATGTTATGACTGGCTGACTTGAAAGAGGCCTATCCAGAATCTCATTAGTTTCAAGTACTTCAGAAACAGTTCTTACTGAATTATCAAACTTCCAGAAAAGTAATGGCAGTTTAGATTATGTACTTCTGTGTTAACTGCAGAAACATATCAGACTAGTAACGAGTGTTGTGCACTTGGAGATACCACAGGAACAGGGAGCTGCTGGGATATGTTGGAGAAGACTCTCCATAAACATTTTATTTGCATGATTAAATACTGTTTTTCAAAGTGATGCACATATGACATGATATACAGTGATGTACCTCAGAAACTCTTGACCCAGAAAATCTGAAGTGGTTAAAAGAAAACACAAAACACAAAAGCTTCATGGGTGTGGAGTACATACTGTTCACAACACCTTGCATAAGCAGTCTTTGCACACCGGTGTTTAGACAGAGCAGCCAAATCCGTTCTGTGTTGCCGACAAAGGCCCCTGCATACAAACTTGCAAAGGTGGCTGCAGGCTGGCAGAAGCACGCTTGTTCTAGAGCTGGTTTATCTGCAGTATTGACACTGCAAGTAAGTACAAATCGGAGTGCTACTTTCTAGCTGATGGGACTTCTCCTTAGATACCACCAAAGAATCCCAGAGCTTCCTTCTTCTGACGGGAAGGCAGCCTGCCAGACCTCATCAAGCCTCAGCTATAAAAGTACAAAAATACGTCAAACTACTGTCAGCTATGTACCTAGGTGAAACAGGAACCTACTGAAGGTTACTCATCCCACTCAATCTAGACACCTACTATAGGATGGGGTGAATTAGTTTCCTGAGATGCCTCTCTGAAACTGGAAAGCAGCATACACATTATTCTAAATGCCCAGTGCCTGTAAGGCCAGTGTTACAGGAGATGACTCTCACACACAGGCAAAGCAGAACACAGACTGTTCAGAGGGCAGCTCTCCACTGGAGGCAGTGGTGGTCTCTTGAAAACATCTGCACATAGGTTTTTTCGGATTATATCACATTTCCTGAAACAGTTCTGAAAATAAAATATTTTTTATTTCGAAAAACATGTACTGTCTACACATGGAAATACCTTATAATACTCTTTAGCATTTCCACAACGCTTTAGACAGTGTGTGAATCCCATGTAGACTGTTTTCCTCAAGAGCCAAGCATATATTTAATCCTAAATTTTACAGTTGGGTTCCTCATTCTCTCTATGAAGACTTTCCTATTTCTATTTTTGCCCAGCACTTTCTGTCATACTGTTTTGCTGCCAGCAGACTAGACAATCAGTTTCTTGAACACGTCTCTCTTGAAACAAAACCATTCAGCTCTGATCATATTCTAAGGAGACTCTCACCATCATAAAATGCTGTTTTACAAGGCTAAGGACTGTCTTTCCTTTGCACTACATTTCTGTTTGCAATTCCATACCAGATGGAGTTGTTGCATGACTCCTGGCCAGGCTTTGAAAACCAAAGCATGAATCCTGCTCTTAAACTTCTGTCCATAACACTTCATGAGTGGTTGCTGTGGCTGTGCCAGAAGAGTTGCAAACAGCACTTCCTTCTACACTTTGACCCCAATCCATGTAGACACATCGCGGCATCCACACCGGGCTCTGCTGAGCAGTGCCAGGATCTCAGGTCTGTGCAACATATGGCACCACACACAGAAGGTAACACTTCTTCCTCTCACGCAAACACACACACACACACTGTGACTGCCTGCTTAGCTCTTTCTTCTCTCATCTTTTGGCTTTTCTTCAACATATTTTGCTGACAACTTATCTTACTTTGCTGCATATAGCCCCTTTTATTCCCCCACAAAATACAGGAATAAAAACTATGGCAGTATGCAAAAGGTTGAGGTTTCAAAGCTGATAGCAGCTGAACAGAATGGATAGTTGGACTGTTGAGAGGCAGCGAGCTGGGCTGGGGGTTTACAACAGCCAGAGGTTGTTCAGCTACAGTGTGACTACCTACAGGGAGCATAGAGCAGCCACCTCCTGCAGGCATTGAAGATGCTGTCCCTTAAAGCACACAGACCAGCAGAAGGAGAGGGAAATCGCTTCCTGTCTTTAATCATAGAATCACAGAATAGTTAGGGTTGGAAAGGACCTTAAGATCATCTAGTTCCAACCCCTCTGCCATGGGCAGGGACATCTCCCACTAAACCATGTTACCCAAGGCTGTGCCCAACCTGGCCTTCAACACCGCCAGTGATGGAGCATTCACAACTTCCCTGGGGAGCCCATTCCAATGCTTCACCAGCCTTACAGTAAAGAATTTCTTCCTCATATCCAATCTAAACTTCCCCTGTTTAAGTTTGAACACGTTACCCCTTGTCCTATCACTACAGTCCCTAATGAAGAGTCCATCCCCAGCATCCCTAGAGGCCCCCTTCAGATACTGGAAGGCTGCTATGAGGTCTCCACGCAGCCTTCTCTTCTCCAGGCTCAACAGCCCCAACTTTCTCAGCCTATCTTTATATGGGAGGTGCTCCAGTCCCCTGATCATCCTTGTGGCTCTCCTCTGGACTTGTTCCAACAGTTCCAAGTCCTTTTTATGTTGAGGACACGGCTTGTCCTAGCTTTTCACTTTGTGGTCATCAGACGGCTATGCTCAATGTTCTGCCAATGAAATACATGCAATTTTTGCAAAACTAAACAAACAGTTTCTTACCATGGAAAGTCCCAAAGCACTGAGAAAATAGGTTGATCTCCACCCATTGTCTGTTTCAAAACTTCCTTTGCAGCTTCATGTTACAGCCCTCTAATGAAAGTGTGGGGAAATAAAATGAACAGAGAAACCAGACTTTGCCAATAGAGATATTAACAACATGCAAACCACTTTTCTTTTTCTAAGATTTATTTTTCTTTTTTAAGATGTTTTTAAAATAATTTGCCTCTCATCCTCAGTGAAACAAAATGAGCTCCAAAAGAAGAATATATAGAAGCATGTCCTGTGCACTCCCAATGTCTGGTAATGGCGGGAGCTGTGCCATAGCCAGTGGGCAGTCTTCTCCTCCCAGGTAATTAAGGAAAGTGCTGTGCACAAACACAAGCCTGAAGTCACATCATAGCAAATTGCAAACGGAAGATGTCCGTCTAAGAGAAAAGTCCAAAAACTTTATCAGGCCAGGATAAGAAAAGTTAAAGTTATCTTAGATGCTGTTTGGGAAACCTCAAACTGTGATCTTCTGGTTCTCCATGAGGAAGGCATGAAACAAAATCTCTGGTGCTGCCTCTAAGACCTTATTTGTTCTCAGGGGAAAGTCTCAGATATCTGGCTTTCACCACAGCCCCAAAACTGGCTAGACCACAAGAGAATCTGCAGCAAGCCAACATAATTAGACCGATTAACCACTTAAACTCTACTTAAGATCTCAAAATAGGTCTTCAGTGGAAGAGAGTACATTTTACAGTTTAAAAACTCACGACACTTATTTTTGTAAGTTACACTGATGATGTATGTAGGCATGCACACTTGACACTTTGTTCACTCACTGCAATGTCATCAGTACGAACTGCTAAGTTCTGAAGAAAAACTAAACTTTTATAATTGCATTTTAGTTGCTGGAGTTGGTGTCTGGTTGGTGATAAAAACAGAACAAAACATAAACCCACCAAATACCAGCTGTGATGCTGGAAGAATTCTGAATTGCTCATATAAAATACCTGCACATGGGACATTCTGCATTACTTCGTAACATTACTGCATTTTTTTTCAGGGATGGGGCTAGATTTAGACCCCAAGAAAATATTAGCATTGAATATGAAAAAAAAAAAATACCAATGAATTTATAGCTGATATAGCAAAAAAAAAAAAAAAGAAAAAAAAAGAAAAAAATATTAAACTTGGCAAAATCTTTACATATATTAGATAAAAGTCTTAGAAAACAGATGCTCCTTCTTACCAGCAGCCAAGATCTTCTAATAGCCCTACGACTTGTTAATCAACTAACATATGGTACTGCTTTAGGAAAACACACCATTCTGATTTTGCATTTACATGGTCTGTTTCCTACAGAACTATTGTCAAGATTTAGCCATTATACTATAACCTAGTAATCTTTATCCTTATACCTTAAATTAATCAATAAGCACAGAAATAGAGAATTGATTTAAATCTAAACAGTAAGCAAAACTAATTTTCACATTGTTTCCAATGATGGATGAATTTCCTCATATAATGATGAACCTCACCAGTCTGTAAAAAAATCACTGTTTGCTGCAAAACTACAACCTAAACAGTCTGATGACTTTGACTTAAAGCCCCTGAAAACTTAATACCTTAAGTGTTCTGGGCAAAACTAAACTGTCAAGACAAAAGTTAATGTGGCTTCGTAATATCTGCAAAAGGTGGTTTCCACATATGCATAACTTTACCAATGTGTTTTAACTTCTTACTTCCTTACTGTCTCCTAAAAAGACACCATAATTTTCTTACAGACAATGTACTTCTAAACACATATTAGGTTAAAGAAAAAAAGGTAATTAAGGTTTCTTTTTTAATGGACTCTGTGCACTTATGTAAGTTGTAAACCAGTACTGCTTTGCTGCCCTACTCTTTCTCAGCCGGCCACTGGCTTCATTTACCCATACTACCAATACTATTAAACCCAATGGTTTTGCACTGCAGACAAGTAGGGTTTGGCTGCTGTGGTTCTTTCTGCAGTGCCACTGCACCTCTGCAACCCTGTGTGTGCCAGCCCTGGCAAGTGTCCATTAAAGCTGTGGGGTATCAGGTGCTGCAAGCTTTGCAGCAAGCAGCATGAGTATTTTGGTGTGTCACCCCATAGACATGGTGACATCCAAATAGCTGCAGTCACAGTGCGGAAGGGAACAACTGTCTTTGCCCAGACTTGGAAACTGCAAGCAAGAACAATGAGATTTGGTAAAGAAAGTCTATAAAGCAATAAAACTTGTGGAGAAAGCTTGGGGGGGTGGGCATTTCTGATTTATGTTTGCTATTTAAACTAAAGATAGGCAGTTTTGAATATATATGGCCTATACAGATTCTGCCTTTTTTTGAGGCCTTTAGGAGGGCTTGGGTTTTGGCTAGTTTTTAACAACAGACACAGATGTAGCACAGTTTAAAAAGTACTTTCAAAGTACTGTCATATTAGAAGCTTGTTTAGGAGTACAAAAAGAATTGCCTTACTATGCCACTTCTCAACACTCGGAATGACAATGGATGCAGTTCTATTTAAAAGAAGAGATAACTGGAAAATTTCTGAATGCCTGAAACATACTGAAAGCACCCAACATTTACAGACAAATTACCAATTTTCTTTCAGGATTTCCAAAGGCAGGATAAAAATGAAAGTAAAGCACACCAATTCCAGAAATTTATCTAAGTTACAATGCAAAAGTTGAAATCTGAGCTCTCACTTCCAAGAAATACAAAGGCCCAAAGTTAGAGCATGAGAAAGTGATGTAAGAAAAGCAAAATAAAGAAAGTAAAGCAACCTTTAGTTACTTGACAGGTTTCAAAAACTTTATGAATTGGTATAGATAGGCTGGAAACGATCTGACATTCTCAATTTAGTCATGAGTAAACTTCGAGTTATCCCATATATACACCTGTACGCACCAACACACAAAGCTACACCTTTGTGTTTCACAGCATATCTCTGTTTCTCTATATTGCTCACCATCAATTAAATTATAAACTCTACCAAGAGGTGCAAGACTTTCCTGTACAGCATGTGGTATAACAACAGCCTATGGAATTCTGGTATGGGCTTCAAGCTACTACTCATAATGAAATAAATGATACTTCTTTAAAATGGATTGCAGAAATCCTCCCTCAGTTAAGTACTTAATTTTCATTGAAAAGTAGCAATAATCTTGAGTTGATGCATGAATGAAATTTAATTGATAGTTTCACATCTTGGTGTGCGCATCTCACGGACATCTGTAAGAAATCCAGAGCAGGTGATACTGCCTGTGGGAGATAAAAGTGAGACAAATTCTCCACCTGGCCAAATCCCAAAGCAGAACATAGGATGGGACAAGACACTCAATGCTCGAATGTGCCTCTTCTTGAAAGCTAGCATGTACGTGACAGGGGCAGTGTATGAGGGTGGCACACCTGGGTGTACAAGCAGCTTCACAAGCAAACTGATTTCACACCTGCAGCAACATTTTTGGCCTGAAAAGGGTTGCAAAGAATAAAAAGAATACCTTGGCAGATTACCTGGTGGAAGATGTTTCTTCCATCTCCAGGTTTTGGGTTTTGTTTGTTTGGTTGGTTTTGTTTTGGGTTTTCTTAATGAATTATTTTCTTTTTAATTTTGCTGCCCTTTTTAAGAAAGTCCCTCATTTGCTTAACAAACCCCAGCTCCTAGGGCAGAAAAAAAGAGAACAAATGTGGATTTTCAACTGTTTCAGACTTATGGGGTGCACAGCCCCTTTGGCGTTTGTCTACCAGCTCCTACAAGAAGCCCATAAGCAGCAGGGGGATTTCCAGCCACTGGAATAAAGACAAGTTCCCGAGGAGCAATCAGGGAGGGATGGACCCTGCCTGACATGGCTGAGAGCCTGTGCTTTGCCTCACTTCACGCAAGCTGCCTCCTCACCGAGCCAGCTCCCTGAGGGATGAGCAGGGGCAAGGGGACTTGAGCACAAAGGCTCTCATCTCTCCTCCATAACCAAGTCTCCCGCCCACAGCCTGCAGTGCCGCCTGCTTCCCGCATGACAGCACGGGCTTCGGGACAGAAGTACAGAATTAGGTATTCCTTCAACACCTCTTTACTTTCAATTAAAGTGAAGGAGAAATGCATCTAGACAAACACTCATTCTAATATGCTCACTCAGAATATCTAGCTCTGCCTTGAGGGGTGTCTGGACGGCCTTGCTATTGATATTTAAACAAAGCCCTTAATTGTAAATTGTTGATGGAAGTATCCTAAAGCAACCTGAAACACCTGAAAAGGTAAGAACATTACAGATGCATAGATGGGTAACATTACCTCTCTCTCTTAATCCAAGCTCCTGGATAACGAAATGCACTGCTAATGTCTTCCTCAGAGGTACCTCACCAGTTTAGGCTGATGCTTTGTCATACAAAGAGTAGCTGATCTGCTATTGTTTTCTTTTCTAACCGAACATTTCACACTTGCTGTATCACTAAATTAGTATCTACAGAGTTCAAAACAATACACAATACCCACTGTTTCCCTCACCTCTTAACAAAAAAGATAAACCATACTATGCAATACAGAAAATGAAATTTGCAGATAATAACAAGATGTATCAAATCAAAACTTCATATAAATTTTTAACTTACTGAACTATTCTCCTCCTCCAGCAAAGCGCTCTGCACCAGCTATTAGCAACAAGAAGGGTATTTCCTCCTCCTCAGACTATTCTTGAAATAGATTGCAATAAGTCTTCCTTTCCAACCTCAGCCTTCAACAGCTCAAGGAAGCAACTCTCAATCTACAGGCAGGAAGAACCTCACGACCTTAAAAAAAAACCAAAACCCAAACAACCAACCCCCTCCCCAAATTTTAGCTACCACTTTAATAAAGGTCAACACAGCCATTTAAGAAAGAAGATCTCTGTGAACTCTTTTAAAAGACTTCCTAATGCAGAAAACGAAATCACAGCATAATGCTTACTTGCCTTGCCTTTCAAGTCCGGAAAGCTCTTTGTTAAGATCACTTACAGCAAGGAAACAAGTTTTCACTCGCTCTGCATGTGTATTTTTATAAGCCCATCTTGTAAATAAACCAGTGACACTTTATGGAGGTCAATAGTGGACAGATTGCTTTTGGTGTGAATGTTAAATGAAATTTTCTACATCAGCCCCACATAGCCTGGCAAGACGCGGGAATTCACATGATATGATAGGGCAAACAGTCAGAAAAAACCACCAACAACAAAAAGGCTCAGGTGGTAACAGTCTCCTGACAACTTTACTCCAAGCAGCTATCATTAGTAGGAAAGGAAAAGGCAAAATATTTACCAAGCGGCTGTATAAATGTGCACTGCACTGTATGGAATAATCTGTTTTGAAGACCTCAATTAAATGGAAGCCAAATCAATAGCTAAACCATATGCTAGATCTTGAGATCAGCACTGTCTACAGCAATGATAAAAGGTGGGCATTAGCCCACTTATCAGACTGCTGAGTTCAGTGACTGAGAAAATAGAGGGGTCCTCCATTTGGGGTTTGGATTTTTGTTTTGTTTTTTTAGACAGTGTTCTCTGTCTCTTCTTCATTTCCTCATCCTGGACCAGACCTCTTCATTTCTTCAAGGCTGAGGAATGGGGCTTTGTACAACAGCTCATGAGATTCCCTCTTAGAGTTCCCTCTGTATCAAGGAATTTTGGCAAAGAGAGGCTGGTGCTGCAGTCCTAGCTAAAGCAGCCTCAGCATCGCTTACAGTCTGAAGACGGGTGGACGGCCAGAATTGTCCCTGTGTAGTCCATGCTTTTGCCTTGGGATTTGACAATTTAGCTTGAAAGCTCTGCTGCGCTATGAGCACTTCAGCCTTGACACAGCCTTCCCAGGAGTCTTCTATGGAGACTGGGGACAAAAAAGTTCTCCACCAGAGTGGAGAACCATTGCCCTGGATGGCCAATCACATGTGTCCTCAATATATCATACCACTCTTAGATCTGCCATCTTAGCAAGGTTTGGGTTGGAAGGGACCTTAATGATCATCAAACTGCAACCCCCTTTCCATGGGCAGGGACACCTTCCACTAGACCATGTTGCTCTTATCTTTTTTCAACCTTGCTATAGACTTGAGAAACAGAAAAAACATGATCTAACCAGAAGAATTGTAACAGCATGACAGAATCATCACCTTCAATAAAAAGCAAGAGGCAAAGAAAGTCCTTCCTGAGGACATACCTTACCCTGCCCCAAATCAATTTAGGACAATCTGATCCATGATGAGGAAGACCAAAGTGCTCTGGACTTCTCTATGGAGGTTTCATTGGCTGCATTCAGGAGCCCAGGCTGGTCATTCAGGCATTGAAGTTAGATGACCAAAAGTCATCTTTTAGAATAACAGACTGAACTATAATTAATCTGGGACTCAAAGCCTCAATGTAACAAAATGGCTTTTCACAATAGAAAAATGCAAATTATGGGCAGATGCTCCATCAGTGCAAAAGAATGATCACAAACTGAAAACAGAAACTTGGGCAAAAAAAGCATGCAGGAAATCCAAAAAGAACAGTGTTGGGGTCAACGTGACAAAGGAAAAGAGCTGAAATTGAAAGACACTCTCTATTGGGAAAAGTATGAAGAAACACAGGAAAAATATTTCCACAAGTTATTTGGCAAAGAAATCCCCCATTAGGAAGCAGGGAAATAAAATTAAGCATGCTTCTGGGAGAAACGCAGAGGGAGGCGTTAGACGGCTCATGGCTACCTGCCACTGATTAGCAGTGAGTGCTCCTACCATATAGGCAGAATATACTGAATATACTGAAATTCTGTCTTGGGAAAGCATGTGACAATACCTTAATTAACACTGGCAATGCTCGCACCTCCCAAAATGTCAATAACATTTGTTACAGACCTATTCAGTTGATGGTAATTTTTATTTCATATGAGAATATGGAGTGCCGTCTCAGACTAATTATGTTTCCATACCAAAATCCAGGTTCATCTAACTGCCAGACTAAGTGCGAACAGATGCTATCTTGATTTCACATTTAAAATCCAAGACCATGGTTTCCAAAGTAAGGTCCCTGTCTACGTAGGGTCTGTTGCTGGTTACTCAGGACTCTACAAAATTTCAATCTTACTTTACAATGCCCAGGAAGTATCTCTGGGGAGTAAAGAGAGTGCAGTTATCCTTCCTAACCCATGGAATTTGCCTATGATTGGAAGAGAGATGGAAGGAGGGTAATGGAGGGACCTAGTAATGGGCTGCATCCACAGTTTGCATGAAATTGCTATTTAGTGATGAATGCAGTTTCCGCAAAGCTCTTTATCATATCCTCATTTTATTCATCATGTTATCTATGATTATGAAGTTACAGAAGATTTGTTTGCTGCTGCTAATGCTTTATTTTGTTTTAATTAAAACCATTACTGACTGTAGCCACTCCTATCAGTCGCTCTGGAGACAGCTAGGATGTAGGCGGGGAGAAGCAGCCATTGCCAGTCCCATACACAGCAGCTCAAATGGAGAATCAAAGTTTCATCCCAGTTCTTCCAGAAACTTGGTGTGTCCCTGTTTTGCCTTAATTCATTTCTAAAAAGTACTGGTGTAACCTCTGACAAACGGCTAGAGCAGCGCCTGCGTGTTTAGCCATAGCTGCTACAGAAGTATCCTTTTGTAACCTTGCACATCTCAAGAACTGTCCCTTGAACAGCCCACTGTGACGCATTTCATAAGGGTCCTCTGCAGGGGCAACATGCCAGCATCACTGGGGAGACTTTTTTCAATGATGCAGATAATGCCTTTACCTCAGTTACACCATTTATTAGTTTATTAGTTATGCTAATATTAATGCTTATAACTAATGCTTTTATTTCTGGGTTTGACAGTCCTTAGGACACGGAGAGCAAAATTTTTGTACTGATTTAATTCCATCTTCCAGATAACCTGCCTATGCTGGACTGTCTGGCATCACAAGAGGCAGGTAGTAGATCTGATGCTGAAGGCATTACTGGGAGCTATAGACTCATTATAACAAAGGCTTCTGAGTGTCAGTGACAACATTCACTCCTGTGTCCTCAAACGGAGGTTTCTAAGATTAGAAGCCTTTTACAGTCATTTAACTTAAATTCCTGCTCTCAGCTGGGTGTGTCCCTGCAACAAAGGACAAAGTACACCCACTATTAGCTCACACAGGAGCTGCACAGCACTTGGAATACTTTTGAGCAAGAAAGGAATGAAAAAACTTGTAACTTAAGAGCCCACTAGAATAGAATAAAGAGAACTCCATCAGTGGGTTCAAGAGCAAGCAAAAGCCAAATGCTGCTTTAGACTGGTGATAGCTGAAGTAGAACAAAATATCAGAGAGACAGGAGACAGGGAAGTTGGTTCATTAAAACACAATAAAATGAAAATTCATTACAGTGAAAAAGAAGAGCATCCCTCTAAAGTCTACAAGACTACTGGAGGATATTTCTGCAATATAATTGTTTTACTGTGTTAATATACCTTATTAAAAATAAGGAACATTGACTATCATCAGGATGAAGCTCAGTAGTAAATGTATGACCCTGTAATACAAATTACAGATAAAGAAGTGACTACTGAAACTTCTGTAAAATGCATGTGCGCTTTCTCTCAGAGGAGGCACTCAGAGCTATGGGGAGTTTTGAAACGTGAGGGACAAGTTGAATGCATAGGACACCAGACTATCCTACCTAGCCAGCTGCAAAAGCAAATCTGGGTTGATATGTTGTTATTATTATTACATGGAAGTTTGCAGTGCTGTTACACACATGCTAAAAGTGTTGCAAGTATTTAATGCTCAAAACCATGAATTTACCTTGTGTGTGCACTAAAATACATGGCTCCCTTTGTGCTGTCTTCTTTTGCCTCTACTACAAAATTGAGAAAAAAGAAAAGACTGCTCTAAATAGAAATATATTATCAGAGTTTGGAAGCAGACCTCAGAGAAAGCAACTCACATCTTGAAGGGAGCAAAATCCAACTAGTAAGAAGTGAAGGAAGAAGCAGACACAAACATCTAAAAATAGAAAGTCCAGTAGGAAGTTTCCCTACAGAGATTTAATCTGCTATTGTACTCAGATCCTGGCATTACGAGTTCAAATCTACAAGAAGCTATCATCTTTAATACATCATCTCCTTCCTACCGTTCTTTAAAGCAAAGAAGCTGATTAAACATCCTGCCACACTCCGGTAACCTTAACAGCACATTTCTTCATTTTGCACTGTAAAAGGTCAGTCACATGTTAAATTGCTCTTCTTAGTGTGAAATTTACACTCAGCACAGGAGTAAGTCAATAAGGGTTGCACTTCAGTCTTTCCAACAAACCAAGCACTAACAAGTAGATTGCATTTCATTTCAGAGAGATGTTAAAAATTCAACTATTTCTCACTCTTTTGAAAAGTCTGAGTTTTACATTTGCTTAGTGAAGTTCCAGATTAACTAGTGTGGGAAGTATTTTGCTAGCATGAGTATCTCTCAAAGCACTAGAAAAGCAAACACCATCACCCTTCTCTTGCAAAGCAAGTAAGAATCTTTAAGGTTATGGCTTTATATAATGGCTTTATATATTTTTATATAGTTCCTTAAAATGTAAGTTCAAAGTCCAGAAAAAAGTTTCAAAGCTTTTAATGAAAATTAGAAAACCAACAATACAAATCTAAAAATGTTAAACATTTAGCAAGTGTTGCCATTTATTTTCTTTAAGACCTGGTATTTCCCCATACACACCTCTATGAACAGCTGAACTACTGACTGGAAGAAGGTAACACAACTGCCAAAATCCTGTTTCAAAAAAATGTATGACTTGTTTTTGTATTTTACGGGAAATACAGCTGTGGGATCTCTGAAGAGCAGTTTTTGAGATCCTTGCTGTTGCCTGACAGCTTTTGTGCTTTTAGGTACCTGTTGAAGTTGGTGGGAAAATATGCTTGTCTTTTAAAAGCACAATTTTGGAGCTTTTGCTGGATATTACTTTCCACGCGGGACATCAAGGGATGTCTCTTTTAACCACCATCCTTTTAACCACTTCCCTCTCATCCTCATGAAAATAAAACCACACAAGTCACTTCTCCAGACTGTCATGACAACACATGGAGTCAAAAAACCAGAGGGGAATGGGGGAGGGTATTTCCAAAGATTTCCCAACACAGAGAAGCAGGCTGGCCACAGCCACTTCCACCCTCACAGTACAGCAGATGTTTCAAGTGGTAAAGGTAAATGCTCTTTGCAGAGCAGGAATGCTACAATTCTGGCTAAGGAAAGGAGCGATGGACCAAACAGTTTTCCAATATGCCCCTTAAGAATGAAAACCAATCTGTTTTTTGAGTTGGAGACCAGCAAATCTGTGAGTGTGACTGCACACTACTGCTGTCTGGGACAACAAGGGGTTGGACTGGACACAGAAGTCCTCCCTCCAGCTGTGGACTCCTAAACAAAAGCAAGATGCCAGCACTCCAGAGCAGCCTTAAGGCCAGGCACACAGACTCAGGAGCTCCAGCAGCCCCGGGCACCATCCCTCCGGCCTAGGAGGGACGCAGCTGCAAAACCTGCCCCAGGGCTGCGAGGCATTCTGCATTGCTACATGTCAGGTGTTCTGTAGATTAAAGGTATGGCATATTTTGCAATATCACCAAGGTCACCAAATACAACCTGTAGTGTAATAGTGATTAGTGGACATCCATGCTCTGAGTTTCACAGAATTTGTCAAATGAAAACAAAAGGCTGACCTTCACAGTAACTTCCTTAGTTTTATGTACCTAAAGTACAGCGACCTGGATGAGTAAATGGATGGTCTCCATACCACACTGGAGTACATTAGCTGCGCTCTTGTACCTACATTGCAAGTTTATCCAAAACCTTTAAACTACCCTCCCCCTTCCCTTCTCATTAGGCTTTAAAACAATATTAGGTACCATGCTTTGGTGCACAGTCGGATTGTCCCTTTGGAATATGTGACAATAAGAAAAGGACAGGCAATTATTTACAGCTACCCACACTTAAGTGCACACAGAACTCCTGATTACAGAGCAAGCGTAAACCCCATCCTCACAGGATGAAAAGGCAATATACCACCATCTGAATACACAATGTACTTACTGCTTTTGGTATTTGCATTTGCTAAACTTTGAATCTAATAATACAACATTAATATTCTATTAATACAATGCTTAGATAGAATTTCCGTTCTTTTTCTTTAATATACAAAGAAAACAATTCTGTATTGTGAAAGAACTGGCCAAGATACTGCTGGAGCATCAAATCCCTTATTATTTCTCAAAATGATGCACAGAACTCCTAGTGTACTGCCTCACTGCATTTCATGCTGTGCAACACACACACCCACTGCCCAAAGAAACTGGGCACACACATACCAAGCACAAGGGTGATGGTGCAGATTGACAGCACCCCTGGTAACTCCCCCACAGGATGAGAATGGAGAGGGTCTACAAGAGCCCATCAAAGGGCAACCACCCTTCCAGAGGTAAGAAATGAAGCAAACTAGCCACGTAAGAGAGAAGCAGCTTTGCAGGAGTCACCTGCACAAGTAGGGCCAACCTAACCAATGCAGCTTGTCCCCACCCAGCACCACAATGGTTTTCTGCAATGGAGGAGCTTCAACATGGAAGAGAAATTAGATTACTATTTTTTTAAATTCCGGGCTCCCAAGACACAAGCCATGGTTTAATGAACTTTAACCTGGCATAAGGTGGCAATGCCACTGTGAGAAGGCATCTCTTCCTCCCTCAACCACTCAATTCCTATCCCTGTCCCCAGAAGCTTCTGCACAGCCACACACAGAACTGTGACAGCTCAGGGACGTGACCCTGCTGAAATTGTTCTTATTTTTTAAAGGTTAATTAAAAAAAAAAAACACCACAAAACCAAAACCCAACACCCCCCCCCCCCCAAAAAAAAAAAACCAAACAAAAAAAACCCAAAAAAAGCAAACTAAAAAAACCAAACCCAAGGCAACAGCAACAACAAAACTGAACAACTCATCTCTTTTTCTGTTGCTTTTTTTTGGGTTACTGGTTTCACTGAAAAATATAAGTCACACTAAGACTCTATTAGAAAGAAGGAAATGATTAATTGCAAATTGGGTTAAATACTAAAATAGTGAATTGTTAAAAATATTATCCCCTATACTTTATTGGAAAGCTAACTGCAATTTTCTCCACCAGTTCCACTGGCAATGTGAATATTTTTAATGCTTTTAAAGTTAATTTAAATTTTCTTTGATATTGCACCTGTTGGGACACTTAGTAGGTGTGCTGAATGTAAGGCAGCACAGCAGATAATTACTTTGCTCTACTTGGCAGATGTAGCCTATAGGTATGCTGGTCTCGCTACATCCAATCTCATCTAATCTCAAAAGCAAAGTGGTCCTGAACATGCTCAATTCTGAGTTAGAGCTTCTACTCACCACAAAAATGCAACCACTTCTGGTGCACCATACGGCAGCAGTCCTGTGTCAACAACACTGTACAATAGTTTTTCAGAAGAAGAATGAAGAACAAGTTCTCTGCTTGAAACCAAAGAGAGTTTTATCTTACAAAAGTATGCAACACATAACTACCCAAACCGGAACGAAGACAGGACATCAGCACTCAAGTGTTATGGGAACTTAAGTGGTGAAGGATCAGGGATTCAATCTGATGTCCAAGCAAAATGCCAGTTATAGTATGCACAATGGCATCAGACAGACACTACAGTTTTGCTGAGAAACTATTAATCTAATGTTATGGAAGCAAAATATTCAGCTACAAGATTCCATTATACTTGGAGCCTTTGACCCTGGTTTATCCTGGAGTTCAAGCCCTGATAATCTATGTGCTTGAATCTCATCTTGGTGGATAATGGAAAATTCTGCTCCATTTCCTCTGGGACTTCATGCTCATTAGTCACAGCATACCAATTAAAAGCTTTGTTAGAAAACCAGAGGAATGTGACACAGCACATGTACAAACCAGGAAGCTTCATTCACATATAACATGGATGAATGGCTCTGTATGGAAAGCCAAGCATCGCATTAGTAGGTCGTGTGCATCAGCATGCAAGATCAACAAAAGAAGTTCAAGAATTTTTAACTCAGCACTCTCAGTAAGCAGCGGATTTTCACTTTGAACAATGAGAGTTACAGTATTTTGTACAGCCCTCACCTTTCTCAGCAAAGGTAATATAAAATGTTTTAAAGTTATGTTTTCTTGCATTGTTACTTTGACAGTCATCTAGTAGGAATTCCTAAACATCAGTACTAGCTACTGACCAGATTCTTTTCCTAACCAGCAGCAGAGGTGAAGTTGGGCTTAGCACCCTGGCAAGCTACTCATGAACTAGAATAACAGCCATTTTCAAAAGGGATTATTGCCACTATGAACCACTGTCAAGTATCTGTAACAGCAATTCTCAATTAAGGAAAGAATAGGACTCAGCGTCTGCACTCTGATCATGCAGTTAATAACTGACTCCACCTCAATCAAAACTGAAGTGGGATTTAGCATGCGGATTTATTTTTGCAACAGCTCTTGTAACCATTATATGTTAAATCATTTATTATAGAACTTGAAAAATAATGGTCAGCTATAGCTGTAAAAAAATCAATTTGTTACATTTTATTAACCCTTAGTTCTATTCCAGCATTTTCCCAGTGAGCAAGCTGCTCCCAGGAGGTTTTAGGGTTAACAACTCCCATCAACAGTATGCCATAAACCCAGCAGAGGCAATAGCTCTACTTTTCAACTTATATTTTCATTCCTACATTTCAAATGCAGCATAATGGTGATGTTTAGCATATTTCTTATATTATAGACAGACTACTTTGTAAAATAGTCCATCTGTGACAGGGATAATGTCATTATGAAAACTGCAGCATGAGCAATGCATCACAGAGGAGAAGACATTTTTGAAGGATAAGAGGATCTTACAGCCACTTCGAAAAACCTTTAGGGAGGGACTGGGACACGCTGCAGCAAAGTCCTTGTCAAGGGCGGCAGACCCTCTTTGCCTCCACCATCCCTGCAACCCCTCATGCCCCAGTGAAGCCCTTGCACATCATCTGCCCCTGTCTGGCACTTCCCTACTCCTACCCATCTCTGTCATTGCTCAGAAAATTCTCTCAAGGAATCCATCCAGTGAAAAACTAACCTAGTAATACAGACACAGAAATAAATCCTTGGGTGACTAGCTCTCAGCTGGACCTTACTAATGCAAAGTCACTGGCTAGATGACAACAGTCCCCACTTAACCAGTTCCAATAGCAACATGTGGATGGGGGTCCCATTTGCACACACACAGCTATGGCAACTCCTGTGCCCTGATGGAGACCACAACTCTTCCCTGCACAGAATCTGGCTGAAAACTCTGTGTTTTCCTGCCCTTCTGCTCGCCAGCACATCCCTACATCCTTTACCTTCAGTGATGGCAACCCGCCTAATGGAGCTGTGAACCAAGGTGGTGGCCACATCCACAGCACTGTGGCAGTCCCCAGTCTGCCCCAGGGATCTGGATCCTCGGAAGAGACAGGGACAGCCCCTGCCCCATATCATCCCAGCACAGTGCCAGGAGGCAACTGGGTGAAGGAGGGGAGAAGTAGTCTTTTGCTTCTGTCCTGTCTTCAGCAGTAGCAGTAATTTTTCTCCTTGGTAGCTGGTGCAGTGCTGTGTTTTTGACTTTCGGCCTGGGAACAGCACTGATAACACTAGTGTTTTCAGTTACTGTTTAGAATATTTAGGCTGACCAAGGACTTTCTGAGACTCATGCTCTGCCAGGGAAGAGGGGAAGGTGGGAGGAAGCAGAGACAGGACACTTGACCCAAACTAGCCAAAGAGGTATTCCATACCATAGCATGTCATGCCCAGGATGTAAAAGACGAGGGGCAGAGACCCAGAAGGGTGGAGGTTCGCAGCTGGGTCAGGCTTGGTATTGGTGGTGAGTGGTTGTATTCTCTTTCCTTGTATTTCCCTTGTCATTATTATTTCTGGTGGTAGCAGCAGTGATTTGTGTTATACCTTAGTTACTGAACTGTTCTTATCTCAACCTGTGGGAGTTGCATTCTTTCGATTCTCCTTCCCATCCTCCTGGGAGCTGGGGGGAAGAAAGAGGGTGGAGTGAGTGAGCAAACTGCGTGATTTACGGCTTAAACCACAACAGCTTCCTAACCTCAGCATCACCAAAAATTGTTGGCTAAGGGCACTGGTCCCATCAAGCTTAGGAAAATTCAAACTTTTCTCTGAAAAGCTTCCTCTTACAGAAATCTTAACTGGATCTCCTTTTATTATACCTACAAGTAATTGTGGCTGAATTTGGGAGCCCTTAAACTGAATAATTTGCTAGTATTTTAGGCAGAAAATGTCCTCTTGGGCAAACCCCACACAGTTTAAGAATCCCTGCTGTCAGGAGCAGTGGCACTGTGGTGCCTTGCAGAAGGAGTGGGCTCAGCTGGTCTTAGGGAACTTCTCTGGCTGGGCTGACACTATGTTCACCACCACAGATCACAGCCCCACCACATCACAGGCTCTGCCTACCTATGCTGTGTTACACATGACAGACACCAGGGAGAATCTCTTGTCAACTTGTGAAGAGGATGGCATCTCCTTCCTCCTCAGGTGTCAGAGGAATGGTATGCAGCAAAGCCATTGACAATTCAAAGGAAAGCTAAGCAAAGTAAAATGCATTGACAAGACGGGTCCTTCTTCTCCAGACCTGCCTAGCCACAAATGACTCTCTTAGAAAGGCTGTGGTTTTCCTTACATTTAGATCTGGTATGAAGCTACTCAATGGTGTATTTAGTGAAGGTAGAAAGACAACATGAAAAATGAAATGACAAATAGCTAGTTTCTTTGCATGAATTCAAACAAAGGGATTAAAGCTGCTCAGATCTCCTATTTTTTCTGTCAGTTTTCACGGAGCTTTTATCACAAATCCACATCCTCCTTGGGAGATGTGGGGAGGAAAGAACAGAAGCTCCTGAAAATACACTGCGGTATTTTGAACCTAAAGAGCTAAAAAGTCCTTGAATGAAGCACATCCCTGTCCCCTTCCCCAGTGAAACCCAACATAAATTTTGAACTCTTCATTTGCTTTTTGGATTTTGAGCATTACAGTTACAGGAAGGCAATATTTCCAAAATTATGTAACTCTAATTATTCTTTTTTCCTGAAGTCAAAGGTTTAAATCCACTTTTAGGATTCCAGGAGCCCAGGAGCTGGAACACCAAGAAAATCAAAACCTAGAAAAAGACATGAGATTTTTTTTCTGTCAACACTGAAGATGCCTTACTTAAAGCAATACATTTACGGGTTCACAGTCATACTAAAGTAAATTAATAAGAAAGTAAAAAAAAATATTTCCTTGCCCAAATGCCTGTTACTTTGAATCAGTCTGATGGCTGCTAACACACCATGCAAATGTTAAGTAGCTGCAGGAAGGCAATTTTCTCTTAATGTTCACTAGGACAGGTCACACACAGTAACTCTCTAAAGCAAAGTATCTGCTCTTTTATGACTCTATATTTTCATGTTACCTTTCTACTTTGTGTTTGATGGATACAGCTGCAAGTAAAAATAAGATCATTATCTTCAGATAGCTGTAGTCTCATTCAATGACACGTTAAACAGATTCTCATTTAAAATGGAATTTTATTTTTGTTCAAGCCAAAATAACAAAAAACCTACTACAAGTATGTGCCTATCCCTCTAATCATCTACTTAATAAAAAGTGGAAAGAAATTACTCACAAATGAGTGGAACAGAGCCTCAGGATAAAATACTCTGGTTCAGATACCTGCTTATAGCCCATACAAAAAATTTTACTAGTGAAAAAATAAGAACACATGTATCTAGATAGGTTGAACTAACTTAGCCATTTTCATCATCAGAAAGGTGGAAATAAGTTTCAGTACACAAAACATAAATAAACTAATGAATCGGTAAAATAATTCTTCCTGTACAGGGAAAGTATTTCACATTTTATTTACAGCAACAAAAGTGCAAAGAAAAGTACTTACTTGCAATTTTCTTGTTAAAACAATCCACAGTTTCCAGTTAGTAAACAAATACAAAGCACCTGAGAGTTACTCTGTGACTTTTTTTCCTTAGGGGGTAGTGAAATCTTTTGAACTTCTTCACTTTATGTTTCTCATCATATCCCATTCTAGCTGAAGAAAAATATTTTTTAAAAAAGCTTTTATTTAAAATATATATCTTTCTAAAGCATAAAAATTTAACCTAACAGAATCTCCCTGAGCCTTTGAACAGGTCCCTTGTACTCCTAGTGACATTTATTGTCACCTCATTATTGTCAGCTCATGGTATGTTACAGCAGGGTGAAGTCATCTGAAGCAAAATGAACCAGGCTCTGAAGCTGGGTGTGCTAAAGGATTTCCTGCTGCAGCCTCCCTGCTGAGGCATAGATTCAAAGGGTGAGGAACTGACTTGCTCGGGGATGTCCGTTTGCAGGCATCCATAGCATGAGTGCAGCAATGAAGGGGTGCTACTGCTGTCCTGGTGTGCCATCCCCCAGTCCTATATGAAGCACATCTCTAATGCTAAAGGAACATTTTCTACCTTCTAATGTTTTTCACATTTGGAAATCAGCAATTTTTCTGATCACATTTCATTTTATAAAAACACATAAAAGTATTGCACCTGGAGTCTGTGCTTAGCTGTTTGTTTCTCTTTTTCCTGTCTACAGTTATCTGTCCTTCCCCTCTATCCTTATCTAAGATAAGCAGCTTCAGTTTACACATGCAGTACCTTGCAAAAGCATGATCTGGAAAATTGATTCTTGAAAGGATTCATATTTTTTTCCCTTCCATCACAAATATGTTTCTCCTCCTGGTGACAACATGTTACACTTCACGAACAGAAGGGGCACTGCCTGCTCTGGCATAAGGGAGCATTTCTCTTCCGTGCAAAGAAAGCTGCACACAGCCCAGCACAGGAATAACTCTAATCGCCACACTAACATGGTTTGTCATATTGATGTGGCTGAAAGTAAACAAAACAATTCCTCTTACCAAAAAAAAAAAAAAGAAAAGGCTTCTGCAGGCATTGTCATACTTTCAGGGAGAGCTATTTCTGTTCTGCAGTCACTGCAATACCAGCCTGGCCATTGGAAAATGAAGGAAATTTCTACCACTCATTTTGACTTGCTTTTAAATACTTTTCCTTTATGTTTTGCACAGCACTGAAATTACATGCAAAGCCTTGTCCTTCAAATACCTTACGCAAACCACGGGGAAAAACCTCTCCTTGCCTGCCTTTCAATTCTTGGCGCAGTGCAATGGAACCCCTTCCAAGGAGGGCTCCCATGCTTCTGTCCTGCAGGAGTTCGTTCTGCTATCCCATACCAGCATCCTACTATATGCAAGAATCAGCAATTTTCCTCTTGAGGACTCAGATAAATCCTCCCATTCTAGTTTTTTCAAAGGTTTCTTTCCTACCACAGGGCTCCCATGTCACACACATGCTCCTCTGCTTCTTGATTGCCCAGACCAGGGCCACAGAGAAAACCCATCCAGCCATTTGGATCACTCCCAAGAACAACCAACTTTACATTATGCAACTGGAGGTAAAAAAATGGGCAAACCTCCCTCCCTTTATTTTAAGAAAGATGTGATCTTCTGGCCTCCACAGCACTGAGCCTGATTGCTTTATTTTTGTAGCTACCAAATTGGCCATCAAAGTTTTCACTTCCAGGACCATGTTCACTCATTCTCAGTGCATTCAAACACAGTGAGTGGTCCATACCACAAAGCAATACAGGGTAAACATTAATGACAGAAAGAAAAACATGAAAAGAAAATGGGTGAAACAGCAAAAACTGAAGCCAGACACAGTTCTGCAGCAAGGGGAAAAAAAACCTTTTACAATGGGGAGAATAAAAGGTGAGAAAGCTGAAGGAATAGAGGCAAGGTAAGAGAGTAAGATGAACTAAAGCTAAGAGAAAGAAACACATGACAACAGTGAAGAAAAATAAGAATTTTTAATCTTGAATACAACACAAACTTTGACAATCTGTGATATGTGCAACCACAAATTTTATTATACAAACCTATTTTCACAGAGTGATGCTGAACTGGATACTCCACTGATACTGTATTCTACTCTTGAGGCTCACTTGTTCGGTGCTAAGACTATGTAAGACATAAATAGCAAGTAGGCAAAATGGGTAAGCTGTAAATCCAGATATAAAAGACAGGAACTGACTTTGCTTATGTTGACGAATGTATTACCCAAAGAAAAGTTATATAACTTCATCATTGCTTAAATAAACAAGCCAATAGCAAAGCTGGCTGCTACAGTTTGCTAAAGCAGGATCCCCGTCTCTATTTATAAATTCCAAAAAGGAAATCGAAATCTTTAGATGTCATTTCTCCATTGCTTTAGGGGGCTTTGAAAACAAAAAATGGAACATGCAACTTGAACTGTCCCACTTTCAAAGTTGGAGCTATGTGGTACATCTCCCCATACTGACTACTCTCCCAAGTAAAAACTTGCAATCTCTCTCAGTAATTAAAGCAAAGAGAAGATTTAAGCTTTGATAATGGTTGGCGAATTTCAAATAGTTTGGATAAGCAACCCCCAAAAGTTCAAAGTGAATATTCAGATTTTGTTGTGCAGCATGGTCTGCAAATTGAGGATAGAAATCTCCGATGATAACTATCTTAGATCTCCTCTAAGATCCTCCACATGCCCTAGTTATGTCTAAGTAGGAAATAACCCAAAATCAGCAACATATTTATTTATAAAATGCACAGATGTCTGAATTTTCAAAACGAAAATATTGGGAAAATATAGTCACTTTAAAATCCCAAACTTCCAAATAGTCCAGCTTCATATTGGACACATTCCCACACCACCTAGATCTCTTAATTAGTTTATCATCTGTAACTCTCAAAATAGGCAGTCTCCCACCTGCAGCAGTTTCCACAGGTGATACATCATTGCCTACCAGAGAAAATCCTCCCCATGCTTGCACCCACTGGTGACCCTGCAGAAAGACTGAGCATAGCATGAATCAAGGACAATGGTAGACAAAGTTCTGCATCTCTCCAGGGGCTGAGTGCTCGCCTGGGGCCCTACACAAGATTCCCATCTCAGCTACCCCATCATAACTGAGCTGAAAGCAATGCAACTGCATTGACATAGCCAAAACCTTAAAAGGCAACTATGTGTGAAGAAGAACTACCCATCTGCAGAGAAAATGCCAGGATAGAAGGAGCATGGAAGGGTGAGGAGCTTATGGCTGGCTTTTGCCCAGTGGTAACCATCACAAACACCACCCTCCAGCAGGAATGAAAACACTCTTCTAAACAAGACTACAGGCAACAGCCTAACATTTTCCTGGGATTCATTTATTCACCCAGCTCACTAAGTCTGTGTAAATTATCATCATTTACTTGAAAAGAATTGGAAAAGAACCCCAAACAAGCAAAACACTTAACCCAAAATACTCTAGTCCCAGGAAAACATCACTGTATTCTTATCTTTACCCTTAGAAGGCTTCCACCATATATCACCTCCAAGGATAAGCATTTGGCAGAGGCAGAAAGCACACAGCATGCCATCAAAGTTAAAAGATTTGGTTTTGCTCTCATAGTTACGACTTACACATTTCACAAAATCAACAAACAATTTACGCTATTTCAGATATGGGTCTTCTCCATCTCAATGGGACTTAATTCCTCCAAGCTGAAAAAGGAAGCCCAAAAAAACTTGAATAAGTGACATTATACAAAACATACCCTTAGGCTGCCAATATTTTTCTGTGCAATGAAGCAAAGACTGCATTATTGAGCTAGACCAAACGCCATTTCCAGCAGAAACCTTTCCTTCTTTGCTGTCATGAGGAGGATTACATTACACAGCACTGCAGTAAACCCATTTATTCCATTCTATTTTTTAAATCAGGCTATAAAAATAATCAGCTCAACTACTCATACTAATCATAGAAATATTAATACAAGACATTAACTACTCTTTTGCTGTGATATTTTCTTCTCTATGCTAAATATGGGGGCCATAAAGTTTATGCTTCCCATAAGTTGCAAGAAATTTTGTTTTACTGCAGAAAGCTAACATCAAGAATAATTACAGTTATAAACATACAGCAAAATACAGTCACACGTGGCATCTATCAAGGTTTTATGTGAAAAATTTAGCACAATGCCAGCTGCAGTACGGTTTTGCTTTTTTCAGATGTACAGTGTAAAAATCACTTTTACCAAATTGAAGAAGAAAAAATAATAATAACAAAGAGAAAAACAAAAAAAAAACCCTTAGAAACACCAATACTCTTTAACAAAACTCTCCACATAGTAAAAAAGGGCCAAATAAGGATTAGCCTCCCCAGACAAACAAAACTGTTTAAAAAACGATTTCTATGTGTATTTCTTGGAGACATCAGAAATACAGGTAGTTTTTCTCCCTTCTGAATCCAAAGCACATGAATTTCTTAGCCTACAAGAGCATCACCATGCTACCTTTACCAGTACTATTTTTAACAGTCTTCCCTCCCCATCTTCCCTGGGCCTCTTTTTATTGGGAAGAGAAACCCTGTTTATTACCATATCCGCTCCCTGTAGGCACTACATCATCTACAATTTTTTAATGAATTAACACAGCTTCTTTTAAAAATTAGTCAGGTGCCTTGTCCCACCATGCTTCATAATTGGAAGCTGCCTATATTTCCACCCCATGGATTCTCAAGATCAGTTCGTAATTACTTCTTTTTTGTGCTACTATTATCTTTTATGTACAAATCCTCCTGTGTGTGAGACAGCAATTGTATTTCCTCACAATTTTCTTTTCTAGAGAGTGAGACAAAGCAAAGATTTTAATCTTGCTTCATAAAACAGTCTCTCAGTTCCGCAAGGCATTTTAGAAACCTGCCTTGGAAACTAATCCAATTTGAATTTATGTTTTTTAAGTACATATGATCACAATTTTCTGTATAACACCTTACACATACCTTACTCAAAAGTGCATCAAGGCTTCCTTGCATTGGAAACATAGTTCCTAACACTGAGATGTTAGATGATCCATACTACAATCCAATCTATTTTCCACAAATATATCACTCTGATACCTCAATTATCTTGGGATTAGCACTCCAGTGTCTGTCCAGTCCTCTCCCCACAACCCTGGTAGAAGTCCCCAGGTGCATGACCCTCTACTTCTGACAGCAGCCTCTCATCCCACATGCACTATTTTTCTAATTAATGTGTTCATCCCATTTCTTGTACATGAAACTCCAGTCTTCACCATAATCCTTCTGACAACTTGTATCATCAAGATTTTTTTTTTTTTCCCCCCCAGTATCGTTGCTTTTGTGGTACAATCAGTAATGGAAACATTATGTTAAGCTGATCCCATAGTCAGTCCTTAGCAACTCCTTTAGTGACCTCCAACCCACTCTCCAGCTCCGATTTTGCCTCTAGGTAATTTTTTTATCCTCTTTTCTTTCCTACAACTCATTCTTAATTCCTGTATTAGCAAATCTCTATATAGCAGATGACAAACACGGTATTTTGTTGAAGTCCATATGGATTTGATATATGATTACTTCTTTTGTTTGGAGAATTAGCTTAGCTATCTCCTCAATTAAGGACATCTGCTTAGTCAGGCATGACCTTCTTGTGGAGAACCTACACGATGTTTTAACTCATTTATCTTGTTTTGTGTCATTTGCTTATTCTTTCCATGAAACTTTTTTGTAAGAGACTTGTATACAATTGAGATCATACTAATGTTCTTTAACTTAGCCATTTTTCTCCAATTTAAGTACTAGTTTTTATTCCCCCAGGTCATGCCAATTCCCAATGTGATATATTTATTAAAAGTACTTGCTGTTGGAATTGCAATTATATTATGCAAGTTCTTGGATGTGGATAATATGGTCTCTTCTGATTTAAACAATTACATAATTAAAGTTTTGCTTCCCCCTGGAGGTGAGAATTTCCATTTCTGCATAATCATTCCTATTAGCTGCCCTGCATATGTCCCAGGTTCAATAGCATTATTAAAATATGAGGAATGCTACCTATTAAATCTAAAAACTGTCCATTTACATCACTGCTAAGGTCAAAACTTTAATCTTTTTACACTGACTGTATTTCCATTATTATATTTTATAATTTTTATTAAAACAAACCAAACTTGCATCTCAGGTGAATTCTTGGAAATTTACAATTCATTCCCATTTTTTCTGATTTTTAAGGTACAGTTCTCTGTACTGGTCAATCTCTTTTCCATTCCTAGCATACTCCTTGCTTATCCCTAATATTATTTTTAGTGCGATCATTTAGCCACTGTAATATGGGGAGCATTTTTACAATGTAGATTAATCATACACTTGTATTAATTCCCGCAGTTTTTTGAACCTTTGACTAAAGGTGACATTCATGCCTGCTTTATATAGTAGTCCTTGCACTTTTTATTCCAGATCATTTAACTACTGTCTGCAATTTCTCAAACATTTGTCCTTTGGAAGCCTTACAAACCTATGGCTGTTTCTCAGCCATTCTCTGCCTTACTAAGGATGTCCTTATTCCCATCCACCTTTGGCTTCCTGTGACACTGCTTCGGTAGAGCTTTTATCTTAGTTTTTCTTCCAGATTTTTTTTTTAATTATTATTACAGGAGGATCTATTTTATCCCATCTTCCCTTTCTCAAAGCTTTATGCCTTTAATGTGCACAGACACCCAACCAAATCCACTTGCCACTACAAGCCTTCCTGGACGTATGGATAACATTCCATGTTTTGGATAACACCTTTTTTCCCTTCAGCACAGACAGCCCTCAGGTTTCCGTGCACCTTCCTGGATCCTTAAATTAATGCACCAACACTTCCACGATTCACAATGACCTCACCCAAACTCCCAGCCAGCTGAGGTGGAATCCTTTCACTGACTGTATCTTTACATCACAATTTTTATCAGCAGTGGGACTTGGGTTTTTTTTCCATGCTAGCTATCTCCTAATAACATTGTTCCTTTATCCATGTCTGTAGTCTCATTTATCCAATTTTCTCTGTGGCCTCAAGGCTTGCATAGGCATCACTTGGGTCTTGCACTTTCTCCTATATCCCATTTCATCAGTTTAAAACTATTCTCATCAATCCCATAAAATGAGGAAGCTGCATATTGTGCACCCACTGATAATAACTTTATTTTGTTACTAACATAGAATACTGAAACAGCACAAAACTTTCTTTATTGCACAGTTCATTTCACAAGCTTCTCATGTCTTCGTACTCTTTCTCTAGAGGCTGACAGATCTACTAGAGATTATCTCAGCTTTCACCTGTACCATTCCCCATCTTTTTCCTGTCACTCTTGATCTACTCCAACACGAGTCTAACAATATCACTCCTCACTCAAAATAGTGTTTGTAAGAACTTTCCCCACTCCCTTCTGGTTTCTTTTCAGATTCAGGTATCTTACACCCTTATACGCAGAAATTTTTTTTGCTATCTGGATCCCCTTTAATGTTCCCATCTGCACTCTGCAGGAAATCCACAATGATCACAATCTAAAACCAACATGTGCCAACATGTGCATTTTTTAATGCCTCACATTCCAGGTTCCTCAAACAGGGGCTAAAAAAAAGGAAATGTATACTGCCTGATTCCAGGTATCATTTCTGCTTTTCTGAAGCAGTCGCATTTTCTACTATATAGTATACAAAGAAGAATTCCTTTCAGATTTCCAAGCCATTTTGATCAACTGAACTAAAAATACAAATTCTTGCATCCACTTGGGCTTGTATCTCCTAAGAGCAATGGCTTCGGCATGAACTCAATTATATTCAAATATGTTCTATATTTAAATATGCTGACAAAATCTACATTATACCAATGAAATCAAACATAACAGTACGAAAAAAAAAAGCACTGGAAGTTTTTAATACGAAATTTCTTCTTGCTAATTGCACAGTCAAGTACACCATCACAGTGAATGTAACCATGTGTTTTTCAGTTTTGCTTTGATACCGTGTTAAGAACTTCCTGTGATTCTTCCTGAGCCTTAAAGTATCTGGCATTTTTCCTCAAGCTTAAACACATAAGCTGTGCAATTTTACTAAATAACAGCTTCCTTTCAATATTACTATTTAACCTTTTTCTCATTGTCTTTAAAGTAGGCTTCTGGATATCATGTAAGTAGCACATGTACGGTATTCTCAAGTAGAAATACCAAAACCTCAAAACCAGAGAGCAAATAATGAAGAACCCAATATGTATGTATTTAAAAAACATCATAATTCTTAAACTGCTGAATAATTCTGGTGTCTATTTTGAATAGCTTTTGCACGCTTTAAGTTGGCAGCTCTCACTGAATTTTCCTGTGAAATATGTCTAAATAGTTCACCTTTTCATACATTTTGCTAACGTGAGTTTATGCTTAACTTAACCCCACCCTGATTCAATTCCCAGACATTTATACCTTTACTAAAGATGATTCATTCCACATTGAACACCAGACTTTGGGCAGACCTTTAGAGCCCTGCAAGAGTCAGAAGAAAAACAACTCCAATTGCGTAGATGAGGAATTAAGTTTGGATGTAACACAGATTGCTCAACTGGGATGCACAATGAGGGCTGCCATCCAACTGACCTTTTAAAAAGGATTCTCTATTCCTTTAAGCATTTTTTTTCTGTATTCTTCTAAACACAAGCAACCAAACAATGTTTGATTCTTGGGAGGTTTAACGCTGCATACAGATATAAGAAACACTGAAATGCTGTGAGTGCCTACACCAGTACCGCAGGTGCCTATATAGGTTCAGAACATCCACTTCAATGAAAACAGTGGAGCTCATCAGCTCCTCTTCCAGACACCCTGACACCCCACATCTCAGCTTCATAGCAACCTGCTCCATATGCATACTAAGACCAACCAGAAATATTATTTTAGCAAATCCCTGTAGCTCCCACTTCTGATTTTCATTTGAGTTTTGAAGAAGATAGGATAAACCTAACCCATCCAAGAAGGAAGCAGTCTTCATAGCATATGTTTCTCTAATGCTCTGCTCTAGTCCAAGGAGCAGCTCTGAAGGAAAACTACTGCTCTCCTTGATGGCCCTGGGAGAAGCATTTTATCTTTGGATGAAAGTGAAACAGAGAGCCCACAAGATATATAACACACAACCAATGTATTTATGAGGCCTACATGACTTTCTCATTGAAGTGAAATTGTATTTTAGCTTATAATTAAACTGCCCATTGCCTTCCAAGGCAAAACTCTATTCTCAAGATGCTCATCATAAAGTCCTATATCTACAATGACTTTCTACAGGCATTAAACAAAAGTTTAGTTTCATTTAATGAGTTACAAATTTTGGTTTGCTACTTTGCTATTATCAGACTAGGGGACACACACAGGGAAATACCTTCTGAAATGACTTTTAAGGGAGTAGATATTTACAATGAGAAAACTTTCAAGAAACCAAAAGACTGTCTTTAGATGCATTATTCTGAATTGCCCAGATACAAAATTTATAAGGCATCTTTCACCATACTATAAATACCAGAACATAGCATAGTGGGGATGAACACACTCCTTCCAAATATCTATTTATTTTAAAGTCAGCATTATAAGATTTGTTAAGTGAACTCAGGGAGACTGAATACCCATGTTATTTAGCTGGAGCAGTTTTTAAAAGATGAAAGGAACATTCTCCAGGATGCCTCACAAGACGCAATTCCTTTAAAAAATGACATGTCTAGCTTTAATAAGTGCGCACATTACTTTATATAAACTGCAGAAACAGTCAAAAGGTTTTCTTTGGAGCCAAACATATTGGAAAGAGGGTGAAAGAAATAACAGAACCTTTAAAAGGTAACACTCACTTTGCTATATTAATAGGAAATCTTTCATAATAGACAGCCATACTTTTAGATTAACCAAGCTGCAATTTTAAAAACTAATGTTAGAGACAATAAATACACCCTAAGCCAGACAGTGCTCTATTATTGTGACACTTCAAGAATGCTGATATGTTGCTGGTTAATGTTATTTACTGTCATTATATACACACCTGCTAGACACATCCAACACAGAATTAGTACCCTTATCATAGCTCAGTCTTGCAGCTCATCAATTGCCCAGATGAGACTGTGGCAAGATGGACAGGCTGCAAACATAACTCACTGCTTCCCACCGGACACAACGCAGAAATGAGCCCGTGCATCTTCCATCTTCTGAAATGGGTGCATCAGAAGGTACCTGGGTGAGAAAACATCTCCCCAGTTCCCAATATCACAGGGTGGCTGAAATGGTGCTAATTACACACAACAACTGGTGCTCAGGCTGCCAGCTAATGACAAATGAAGGGTACCCCAATTCATGGATAGGCGAAGCTGAGAGCAAAGCCAGATGAATGAGGAATTGCGTTACTTCTATGCTGTAGAACCATTTTTTTTTAAGGCTAGGAAGAAATCATAATACTTGTTTGCTATCAAGCAAAGCCTAAGGACTGTGTTGCCTGTATACTGAGTCAAAAAATTATCCTGGCTAGTGGATAGATGAGTAAACATTTGAACTACCTGCTGCAAGTCATTCTTCACACACCAAGATACATTAAAAAAATGAAATCCACTTATCTACTAATGATTTTCCAGCCCATTGCTGAGGCGACTGTCTCGAGAGGGGACGCCTGCAGCGCCTGATCGGGGGAAGGCTGGGCGTCCAGGAGCTTCAACTCGGAGCAGCAACAGGCACCGAGGGAGCCTCAAGTCCTCGACAGGGCCTGCCCTGACTGGTTAAAAACGTGCTCCAGGGAGCGCGGCAAACCGGGTGGGTTCGAGGCAGTGCGCGGCAGTTCACACGGGCAGTTTGAGCGGGATGGTGAGCACTCACCGTATGATCAAGGTCCGGTCTGCAAGCCCTGCTCTGGCTGCCCCAGCGGTGGCCAGTGTAGGCACCCAGACAGAGCCAAAGGGAAGGGAGGCTGCAGTGCAGAGCTTGAGGTGCAGAGAGCCCTGCACTGTTCTCCTGAGAGGAGGGTGTGCAATGGGCCAGGCTGCACTCGGTGCTCCCTGGGGAAGGTCCTCCTGCAGCAGGTGGCTGAGCTGCGGGACGCTGTTACAAGGCTGAAAGGTGTCCGGGTAGCTGAGAGGGAGCAGCACTCCTTGCTCCAGGACCAGACTGTGCAGGGGCCTCAAGTGACTACTGTTGCTCATGCAGGAAAGGAGGCCGCTAACCCAGGAAGATGGGAATCAGTAACAGAAAAATACAACAGAAAAACGAGGAAGAGAACAATTAAAAGCAAGGGGCTTCCTCCTAAATCTGTTGTCCCCACCCAGAACCGCTTTGCTGTCCTGCAGGGGGCTGATGAGGAACCGCACTCGCACCATGAACAACGAGCTGATGCACCGGTAAAGAAGATCACTACTGGTGCTGCCAGGAAAAAGCGGCGGGCTGCAGTAGTAGGGGACTCTACTCTGAAAGGAACAGAGGCACCCATCTGTCGGCCTGACCCAGGCTCAAGGGAGGTGTGTTGCCTACCAGGGGCTCGGATCAGGGATGTTGCAGAGAAGCTGCCTGCTCTAGTCAGTCCCACTGACTATTACCCACATCTAGTGATCCATGTGGATGCTACTGATATAGATAGCAGTAGCCCAGAGAATATAAAGAAGGACTACAGAGCTCTGGGAGAGGTGGTTAGGGGCTCTGGAGCTCAGATTGTCTTTTTGTCAATTCTCCAGGATACAGGGCAGGACCTTAAAAAGGCTAGGAGGATTGCCCACGTTAATAAATGGTTAGAAGAGTGGTGCCATAGTCAGGGGTTTGGGTACCTTGAACACGGGACTCAATTTAGTAGGCCAGGTCTACTAGGGGCTGGTGGAGCTGGTCTGACAAAGGGAAGAGTGGATTTGGTAGGAGGCTTGCCAGACTCATCAAGGATGCTTTAAACTAGATGTGTTGGGGGAAGGGGGCATCATTCCATCCCAACACACCCAGGCAGTTGCCAGCACCTATAGTAAACATTCAGAGCAATGTAGAGATATTCCAGCTGCTCCAGCAAATGAGCCAGCTTCAATTGGAGCTCGGCTCAGATGCCTCTATACAAATGTCCATAGCATGGGGAACAAACAACAGGAATTAGAGATGTGTGCACGTCTACGGGGGTATGATATCATAGGCATCACAGAAACATGGTGGGATGGCTCCTATGACTGGAATGTTGGAATAGAAGGTTACAGGCTCTTTAGGAAAGACAGGCCTGGCAGGAGGGGAGGGGGAGTTGATGTTTATGTTAGGGATAGGCTGGAGAGTATGGAACTCTGTCTGGGGACAGGTGAGCAGTCAACAGAGAATTTGTGGGTCAGGGTCAAAGGGAGAACAGAGATGGGAGACATTATTGTGGGGATCTGTTACAGACCACCTGACCAAGAGGACTCTGTGGATGAAGCACACTATAGACAGATAGGAACAGCCCCATGCTCCCAGGCCCTTATTCTCATGGAGGACTTCAACCACCCTGATATCTGTTGGAGGGATGGTACGTCCCGGCACAAGCAATCCAGGAAGTACCTCAATTGTGTGGAAGACAACTTACTTCTGCAAGTAATAGAGGAGCCGACAAGCAGAGGTGCCATGCTTGACCTCATCCTCACCAACAGGGAAGGGCTGGTTGGAAATGTGACGCTCCAGGGCAGCCTTGATTGCAGCGATCATGAGATGGTTGAATTCGAGATCCTCAGGACACTGAGAAGAGCATGCAGCAAGCTCACTGCCCTGGACTTCAAGAGAGCAGACTTTGGCCTCTTCAGGAACCTGTTCAGGAGGGTTCCATGGGATATAGCCCTAGAGGGCAGGGGGGCCCAAGACTGTTGGTTGATATTCAAGGATCACCTGCTGCAAGCTCAGGAGCGATACATCCCTACTAGAAGGAAGTGCTGCAGGAGGGCCAGAAGACCTCCTTGGATGGATAAGGAGCTGCTGAGGAAAATTCAAAGGAAAAAAGAGGCTTATAAAAGGTGGAAGCAAGGACAGGAAGCCTGGGAAGAATACAGGGATGTTGTCCGGGAAGCTAGGGACCAGGTTAGGAAAGCTGAGGCCCACTTAGAATTAAACTTGGCTAGGGATGTTAAGGATAATAGGAAGGGATTCTATAGATACATTGCAAAGACAAGACAGATTAGGGACAACACAGGCTCCCTCCAGAAGCTATCAGGAGAATTGTCTACCCTGGATTTGGAGAAGACTGAGGATCTTAATGACATCTTTGCCTCAGTCTTCACTGGCAAATGCTGTGACCACACCACCCAAGTCGTGGAAGGCAGACGCAGGGATACTGAGAATGAAGACCCTGGGCCCACTGTAGGAGAAGATCTGGCTCGAGACCATCTTAGGAACCTGAACGTACACAAGTCCATGGGACCTGATGAAATCCATCCGCGGGTCCTGAAGGAGCTGCAAATGAAGTTGCTAAGCCACTGTCCATCATATTTGAAAAATCATGGCAGTCAGGTGAAGTTCCCAATGACTGGAAAAAGGGAAATAAAACCCCATTTTCAAGAAGGGGAAAATGGATGAGCCAGGGAACTACAGAGCAGTCAGTCTCACCTCTGTGCCGGGAAAAATCTTGGAGCGGATTCCCCTGGAAAGCATGCTGAGGCACATGAAAAACAACAAGGTGGTTGGTGACAGCCAGCATGGCTTCACTAAGGGGAAATCCTGCCTGACCAATCTGGTGGCCTTCTATGATGGGGCTAGAGAACTGAGAGACAGTGGTAGAGCAGTTGATGTCATCTACCTGGACTTGTGCAAAGCATTCGACACTGTCCCACATGACATCATTGTCTCTAAGTTGGAGAGACATCAATTTGATAGGTGGACCACTTGGTGGATAAAGAACTGGCTGGATGGCTGCATGCAAAGAGTTGTGCTCAATGGCTCAGTGTCCAGCTGGAGACCAGTAATGAGTGGTATCCCTCAGAGATCGATGTTGGGATTGGTCTTGTTCAACACCTTTGTCAGTGACAGGGACAGTGGGATTGAGTGTGCCCTCAGCAAGTTTGCTGATGACACCAAGCTGTGAGGTTTGGTTGATATGCTCGAGGGAAGGAATGCCATCCAGAGGGACCTTGACACGCTTGTGAGGTGGGCTGATGTCAACCTGATGAAGTTTAACCATGACAAGTGCAAGGTCCTACACCTGGGTCAGAGCAATCCCAGGCACAGCTAGAGGTTGGGTAGAGAAGACATTCAGAGCAGCCCTGAGGAGAAGGACTTGGGTGTGTTGGTCAATGAGAAAATGAACATGAGCCGGCTGCAGTGTGCGCTCACAGACCAGAAAGCCAACCGTATCCTGGGCTGCATCAAAAGCAGCGTCACCAGCAGGTCGAGGGAGGTGATCCTGCCCCTCTGCTCTGCTCTCCTGAGACCTCACTTGGAGTACTGTGTGCAGTTCTGGTGTCCTCAACATCAAAAGGATATGGAACTGTTGGAACAAGTCCAGAGGAGGGCCATGAGGATGATCAGGGGACTGGAGCACCTCCCATGTGAAGATAGGCTGAGAAAGTTGGGACTGTTCAGCCTGGAGAAGAGAAGGCTGCGTGGAGACCTCATAGCAGCCTTCCAGTATCTGAAGGGGGCCTATAGGGATGCTGGGGAGGGACTCTTCATTAGGGATTGTAGTGATAGGACAAGGGGTAATGGATTCAAACTTAAACAAGGGAAGTTTAGATTGGATTTAAGGAAAAAATTCTTTACTGTGAGGGTGGTGAGGCACTGGAATGGGTTGCCCAGGGACATTGTGAATGCTCCATTGCTGGCAGCGTTCAAGGCCGGGTTGGACAGAGCCTTGGATGGCATGGTTTAGTGGGAGGTGTCCCTGCCCATGGCAGGGTGGTTGGAACTAGATGATCTTAAGGTCCTTTCCAACTCTAACTATTCTATGATTCTATGACTCTCTGACACTGTCTGCAGGTCAGCCCTTTCTACCGTCATCACATACCTTCATGGCAGCTACAGCAAACATATGTATGGAAGGTGATTTAAAGTGTAAGTGGATCTGTACTTAATGTTTTTTAAGCAAGCATACAGGTGAAAATGAGAAATGAACTTACTCAAAACCTTTTTAGAGGGTTAAGAAACTCTCTTTAAATAGTCCTGTCACAATCTAAGGATCTTTCATCTCATATATTAGCTTCTTTAATGATGCAAGAATATCTAGTCCCATCAGCTGGTTACATTTCCTTACTGCTCTGAGATATGATGTGCCTCCTGAAGAGATAAGTACACTTGGGCAAACTTCCTCTTGTATCTCTCCAGAACACTGGCTGGGAAACTACTGAACATATAAGCTCATCGGCCACACATGCTATCAGCACCATTTTAAAACGATCAGTAACTGTTGGGTTTGGCTTTCAAATATGCAGCATGACAAGGCTTCTGCTTGAAAGATGACATCTTATCAGAATTATTATATGTAATAAATATATAGATTATATAGGACATAAAGATATGAACTGCTACATGCCACGGAGCGGCACAGAAGAACTCCAACTGTTATGGATATAGCTTAAGTGAATGTATTGACAAGCATTACACAACTTCTTGAGGAAGATAAAAGATCAGCTGGTGTTAGGACTGCATATTAAAACACACAGTGATCAATGGCAAAAATTAAGGCTGCGCCTGCTATGTACTACCAGTATTTTCACAGAGGGCTTGGAAAAATCTTCACCCTGTCTTCTGCAGTACGACTTGTGTTTATGGACAGAAAAGAGATTAAAGAAATCCAAACCAGCGCTTCTAGTTGCAACATACCGTGTGAAATTTAACTCCTGTGTTGCTACTGAGAGGAAAATACAGAAATCATTATTAAACTACTATGCAGTTCACCTACGTGGATCCTTGTGGGCCAGCTGTGATGGAGCGATGTTCTGTACCATGCACCAGGGAAGTAGCCTGGAACTTCCCACATTTTCCTCTCTGAAGGTTTGGGCTTTGCACTGGTAGAAACTTCCCTCTTTTCACAAAGGATGATTTTCTGCATTTCCAGTGATTATTTGACTAAAAAAATGCAGTCCATTCTGACTTCTTGAAAAATTACAGTTTTCATGCAAGGCTGGACCGGAATTACTAAATAAAGAAGATGACTACAGACCACCATTTTTATCTGTGGATGCACAGTATAGATTTAGCACGGGTAAAAGGAGAGATCAAGGCTATTGCCACTGTTCCCCAATCCTTGAAACAGGAGGATATTACTTAATAAAGCTCCTGGATGATTTCAGGGAGTAGCTCCCTAACAAACTGGATGAGAGAGCAGCCCCTAATACCCTCAGAACAAGCAGCAAGATCAGCATTATGTTCAAGGAGGCTGTGTCAGTAAGGCACCCAAGGGGATTTTGTGCATCTAGGAATACCACTGAAATCTTTAATTTACACTGCATTAAAATAACTTGCCAGTCAAAAAGGAAGGAATTGTTTTGTCCTCTACAAACTATACAGCTAACTAGCAGCAGCTGCCCTGATGCCAAGTATGACAATTCCCTAATTTTGCCAGTTATGAAGAGAGGCATGGTAGTGGGTTATTTACAATCCCTCTCCAGAACTGTGTCAGAATTTTCTAGCAAAGACTAGTTTACTTGTAAGAGTGTGGAAAACAAGCCAAAGATATTTAGGTAAGTTAAACTTCTCTTTGCTATGCTTTTAATTATATTAGGACATAGCAGCATTTGAACAGAGATAGTTTTCATGGAGAAACACCTGTATGACTGATAAGTCTCTGTACTCCTCTAAAAATACAAAACTAGCTTACTTGGCACCAGTATTGTTTGCACTTCTATTTACATGCAGTGATACAATATCAGATTGATTATATTAAAAAAACCCCAAACAATCAAACAACACACTCCAAAGAGAATAAGGTTCATTTAAATACATTTCCTTAGGCAATGAGAAAACAGTATTTCATTTTTCAGGCAAAAACAAGTCACTGGCTTAACTTTATCTTCACATTATGAAAACCTGTTAATGTGATTTCTTGATTAAGTATGCAACCATTCTGCAAACTTCCAAGAAGAAAATAGTGACCTTTCTGTATTTATCTTTGAGATAGAAAACTCAAGATTATAAAGAAAAGAATATTTTCAATATCTAAGATTCTGTTCCAAACCTATTTCAGTGCCCTCCATTTACCTATTACTTCAATTGTGTTATAAGGAGGATCAACATAGCAGAAGCTTTCCAGAGCAGCACAAAAAGGAGGAGTGCAAACTCACTGTACCCTGTGAACCTTTGACTTTGTGGGTGTCGTACTCATTCAAGAATCAAGTTGAGCTGTCATAACTCATGTAGCTTGCACATAAGATAATAAGCCTCTTAGCTTGGGATAATCTGCATTCAGTGGATATGCAAAATCAAGTCTGTTTACACATCACAAGTGTTCAGGAAAATAGTTTCCTCTCTGCTTTATTAAGCAGTGCATGGAGCATCCACTTGCTTTGTTACTTACGTATTTTACAGCTATGTATTTTGCGCTTAGTCATCAGCAAGTAACTTCCAGTTATACTGCTTCTCCACTTAAAACCACCTCCTGACCAGCTAACTCCAATCTGATATTTACATTGCTATTACCACTGTGCCCCCCAGAAACTTTCATGGGAATTGCATGTGTTTACCTCATCGGTAGGGGGATGTCTTATGTAGAGGTACACTCCGCATCATGCATAAGTGTTACACAGGGAAATAAAGGATGGTTTTGGTGCCATAATGATCTATTTTAACCATCATTCAAGGCAGCATACCATAAACCATATTCTTGATCCTGAAGGGCTTCTGAGGTTTTGCAGATGTATCTTTTCATGTCAGTAGTCTGATTTGCCCAAAAGCTTCAGTCTTTCCCATATCAAACCTCTTGTCCAACCATGGACAATGCAAAACACTGCAGAACTCAAGGCATGAGCTACAGAGCTCTATGAAGGAAGAGTTCAGTGAGCACCACTGAAGTCAAGGGTGGCATTCAAAGTGATACCTCAGCTTGAAAACAAGCTTGAAGAAAAGGAAGCATAATTACTTGAACTGCGATCAAATGGTAATATAAGACCTAAATCAGCAGCACAGAGATAAGCTTGATCACATGTATACACTATAACAATGGGAAACAGAGGAAGGTGGTAGATGAGCCTCAGTTAATTACAAATAGTGTGCACATGGTCAGTACAAAAAGCAAATGTCAAAGTCAGAGGTGTAGGCTGGAAAATATCTAAGTGTAACATGGGAGTTTATTTGCCATGAACCGAATGCATAATTTTAACACTGCCTAGAACAGCCAGCACATGGATGAGGTCATATATCATGCCCTCATAGTTTCATTGAGAAACCTGTGTCACTAAATAATAACTGATAGAGCAACACAGGGCTTGCTGTGTTGGAAACATCTTTAGGAGAACTAGACTTTGGTCTCAAACTGCTGGATTAATTTTAACCCCTTTAGGTGCTGTTTGATCACCCACACCAGTGCAATGCTTGATATTTATCCCCTGACCCAATGAAATTGAGATTTGAAAGAGAGACAGGTCCTAATCACTGGACACAGGCAACCATATGTAATGGGACAGAGGGAGCACCTCAAGCCAGGCAGAACATAATATCCAAAAGATAAATCTGCAGTGTCAAAAGGAGGCAATGCATGTTTCAGGTCCTAACTGCCAGCTATAGGGTTATGGCCAAGATGCAGCCAGGCAGGATAGCTATTTTCAAAGCTTGCATGTTAGCCAGGCAGTGCCTGCACCTCACACAGCAAAGGCTGCAGCTACCTCTTCTCTGGCTAAACCTGCTTTCCCGCATCTTCCAACAAAAGGTGCAAAAAAGTTTGACTTCAAACAACTGAATTGAATCTATTGCCCATCTTGATACTGCAGATGAATCTGAGTTTTGGAAGTCAGAAAGCTGAAGATATCTTTCTCCAAGGTTTACACTGCTCAGGAAGCTCCTCATATGTCCAAACTGCAGCAAAGACGTTATCCTGTTCACAAACTCAAAGTATCAGGCTCAAGATAAATGTTATCTAAACCAGGGTACAAGTACAGCCTATGTCAGTAGGAGGTGGCTATCATAAAACAGACGTTCCCCAGTAATAGTACAACTTTGCCTGTTCTTAGATATCTCTGTATTAATACCCTGTGCATTCCAGACGTTTTGATTTTTCACGTATTTGCAGCTTTGCCTTTTTCTTTTTTTTTTCTTTTTTGAAGCAGCATTAATGACTGCTTCATTTTTTTTCAGAGAAAGAAAATAATGTGAAATCATGACTGCACCCTAACTCTTCTCCCTTTGCTCAAAATGAGCATCAGGCTTGGGTGACTTCGTTATTGCATAAATGCCTTAGTAGTCAGGGGAAAAGCAAAGAAAAGATGGATCCATTACTCAATGGGAAAAGACAGTTTTTAAAAAATGGCATGGGGAAAGCAGAATTTTGAATGCCTTTCTCATATCAGACAGACTTCACTAAGAGGATCAGCACTGACCATGCATCTTTTGTAATTAATAACAGCAACAAAATCTAAATAGAGAAGGCATGAAATGAGACAGGGTGCTGGATCTCATGAATCTTTTCCTAGGACACTCCAACAACTAACTGATGAAAATATCTGTGTTCTTAATATTTATCTGAATTCACTCATAAAAGGTGAAATACCAGATTTGAAAAGGGACAATGTTGTGTCTGCCCTTAAAATACATGAAGGGATTTAGGAATTAAGATCAGCTAGGATGATCATCTTTCAAGGGCAGGGAGAAACCCTCTAAATGCCTAGAAGACTTGAAAGACGATTACCAGCAAAAATGGCTCTACGAGTTAATCAGAAGCTTAAAACATTACCATGCCATTGTGCAGAACAATGTACTTGCACTAGGATTTACAAACATTTGTCTGCAAGAAATGTAATATAATCCTTTCACTGCACTCAGTGCTGGAATACCATCTGGAAATCCTATTTCAGAGGAGGACACGAGCTAACCTGAGAGACTCCAGAGGGTAACAAGTGGACCTTTCAGGAGCTCAGTATATTGACGCTTCCATTAGCATCACTGTTTGTGTATGGATATCGAGGCCTGTTTTCACCAAGAGACTTCTGAGTCCACTAAGATTCCTCAGAATCCAAGTTCTGGGAAAGATCATACAAAGAAAACTGTTTCAAAGTGAATGCTTTGACTGAAAGACTACTAACATCTCCCAGAGGAGCTGAGCTGAAAAGTTCTGACCCTGCCTCATACCAGTTTCTAACAGCCACCCACTGCTGTGAAGCTGCTTGGGTAATCCTACCACACCACAAGCACCCTAAACCAAAGACACTTCTACATTTTACACGTTGCTTTTCAAAACCATGCAGTAGGGCTTCAAGTAATGCTGGAAATTTGGATTAAATAAAGTTCTATCGGTCTCATCACTCAACCAGTGGGCATGAGTAACAACAGAAGACAGGAGCTGACTTTCAGGCTAGAATACTACAGTCCGTTTACCAAAAAAGAAAAAATACACAAGCATATTAAATACAAGGGATATTAAATATATGGCCATTGCTATTCCTTCTTATCAAATCTGCATGTTGTTCTTTCCGCTTCCATACAAGAATGTCTTAACTGTAGAACAATTCCTGTATTGATATCATACAAATAAACTTAGTAATATTGAACTTACAAGGTAACATTTTACTAGAATATCCACATTAAATAAAGGCATAAATCTGAAAGATTCAACTAGAAACTCTAGCTCTTATTTTCATAACAGGACATTCAAAATTTATACATGTTATATTTACAGGGTCAATTTTGGACAGAAAAGAATTGCTTTGCAGAAACAACTGGACTTGATGGGGTTTTGACAGTGGGACTAATATTTCTGAGCCTTCTCATTCAAATTTTGCAAAATTAGTTCAGATTTACATGCTACTGTTTGACTGGCATCTACTGAAACCTCTAATATCAAAATACTATGGTTCCAATTCAGACAAGGCACTTAGATATTGCACTATACTGTCAAACTGCTATAATTTTGCATATACATAAAAAGTTATATACTCTATATAAAATATAGTCTTACATTCTACATATGGCAAAGTGATATTGGTAAGTTACGTTACGGAACAAGGATTTATTAATGAGGAATACTTAAGTGTCAGCTGTTCATTTCCTTTATTTATTCTAAGCTTCAAAACCTCTGACTGATTTCAGGGAGGCATAAAGAAAAAATCAGTCTTCAAAAAAATTATACCTAATTTCCCCCAAAATAGTGGCCTTTCCAAAATCCCCTCATCTAGGTGATTTAGGGTTTTATTGAGTTGGGGAAGGGGAATTGGTGGAGTGTTTTTCCCATCCCCTATTATTAGACCTTATAGTATAAGAAATGGAAGAGCCTGAGCTTCCCAAGGCAATGCATAGTATTCTTTTTCCAATCCTGCCAGGTCCCAAAGGAAGAGACTTCAAAGTGGGTATACTTCTGCAATTGAAAAATAGTTCTGCAAGCAGTGCAACTACTGTAATTTGGTTTCCAATACATTTTTTTTTCCTGTGATTGACTACTGACTTTGTAAACTGAATTATACTTTGGGTGCAGCATGCATTCAGCTTCAAAAAGTTCCCATCAGAATTCATGCAATCTCTTCCACACTCTGAATTTGCCTCCCTAGTGAATTGTTTGAGCTGTGAACTACAACCTGAGCTTGTCCCTGGGGTACGGCTTTCATGAGGTCTCACCCACATGTGAACCCTCTGATGTTTAAGAAGAGTTGAGCACACGCTGCAGCTTTTCACTGAATATGATATTAATCAGGTCTTCCTTCTCCATCCAGCCAGCAATTTTCCACAAAATTATAGAAAAATATAGACATGTACTATTTGACAGGTACAGAACAGAGTAGCCTATACAGCATACAGTGTATACCATATATCATAGAAATGCAGTATTTTTGAGACGCTTACCTCTCCATCATAATTGCACAAATTCAGATAATGGGTAGAAAGGTTACTGATGAAAGCAAGCCTGCCAGAGTGTTTTGACATGACCAATTTTTGCAGGAAATCATGCTTAAAAAAAAGCTAGTGTATACTTCATGCTTGGGTCTGAGTCATGATCTCACAGCAAATAAGAACAGAAGTTGGCCTATCATTCCTTACCTAAACAAATGTCCAGACATTCAGTTTTCAATAACCATAACTCCAATTTATATACTGCATAATCTTAATTGGAAGGAAGCATGTTCGGTTGCCCTATTCATCCTCCAGGTGAAGTCATACATCAACCGCTACAGGAATAAATGCACACAGGCAATGAAAGAATGTCTATTGTCTCATCCCTGTTTCTACAATGCAACTATAAATTCCAAGTTATTTTAATAATATTATTTTCCATCTTGAAAAGTTTTTATATAGATCGCTTTTGTATTTTGATGTCTAATGGTCCATGTTATTTCTTCATTTCTAATACTAATATACCAAAATGAAATCATATATTTCTTATCAATTTGCAAAGTTATCTCTCAAGCTTAAAATTTTGAAGAGCTACCTATATTAGGATGAACACATATGTTACCAAGCCTAGTTTCATTACAGTTTTTCAGACTACTCCACAAGACAGCAAAATTTACAATTTTTTTATATTTTTTTTTTTAATTTTATTTTGAGGTCACAGTAAAAACTCTGTACTTTAAAAGCAAAACCAGTAAAAATATATATTGGCAGTAAAGAAGACAACTAGCATTAAATTTGTAAGATAATGAACACTTACATATACAAGTACTTGTAAGATCCACGTTCTCTGTCTTGATGAACATTAAACAGTTTCAGAGGAAACAAAAATACTGTAGGCTAAATACAAACATTCTTTGCTTTGCTATTCTTTTAATAATGGACTTCCTTGGAAGACTAACCAGTAATCTTACATGTGTTCTGTATTTGTAGGTATATCTCTGTCAGGAAATGCTGTGAAATTGAAGTTCCTGACAGATAAAGTTCTTGGCCTTAAACATTCCATAGCTATTATTTGAATGCCAAAAAGAATAGCTTCCAAACTTTGCCCATGATTTAATAGCTTTTTATTTAAAAACCATAACAAGCTTCGAGATAATTAGCAATACACAGATGGATCACAGTCGTTGTTAAGCTGGAGTTTGTCATAAAAATAAAATGGGGGAAATATAATTAATTCCACTTTCTATGGCGCTTTTATTGCTTGTTTTGCATGAAGAGGCCATAGATATGAATCCCACTATATCCCTAAAGTCCTTTGGCCCCTATCTAATAACTAGGGATGGGAGAAACAGGTTTCGTCTAGTTTTGGATCCAACTGAATATGAGACCAAGAATTTAAGTATAAAGGTATTGGTCTTGCATTCCAATTACCATAGTTTGCAAAGTAAAGTGCAGAGAAGAAACCAGGGAGTAAAATCTAATGGAAAAAAACAGAGTGAAAAATAAAGTGAAACGATGTGAAGCCAAATAAAGCAAATATCAAAACTCAATAAAATGGGACAGAGAAAGGAAATTGAAGAGACAGTCATTAGTATATTCTCGGCTTTTCTTGGAGGAAAGCATGGGTGACAGAAATTCATAAAGCTCTCCTATCAATAACACATCCCAGAAGTAAAAAAATCATATTTTAAGTGATTCAGTCTTGAAAGAGAGAATGAAAAATGAAAGGTTTACCTATCTCAATTTTTTTCAAACCAGCAAATCCAGAAATGATGTTGACTTTGCAAAGATAGCCACTTTCCAGATGGGAAATGCCAAAACTCAGACTGTCTCACCCCACATGCACATGCACTGTGCCTTTCCCTACCTGCACACCCCCCATCTTTGATAAAGGTCATTCCCTTGCTCTCTGCACAAAATGAAGAGGGCTCATTTCACACACATGGAGCCAGATGCCTCATCTTAACTATTCTGGATGTGGACATAGAGTTTACATACCACATGCATGTCAGGCCTTGATCTGAAGACCAAGCAACAAATTTTGTACCCCGTGCCTCAGTAGTCCTCATCACTGTATTAAAGTAAAATATTTGTGAAGTGCCATTCTCATAACAGTCCCTATAAACTAAGAATCTTATTCTTCTCCTTCTACCCTTTTTAGCAAGATGAGAAGCTAGCATCCAGAGGAATTATGGTCAATGGTGTTCATTAAATTCAGGTGAAGGGTAGAAGTTAAATACAAGATGACCTTCTTGAGTCCTTTGTATTATACAGTACTTCATGCAATAAAACTACAGCTGACATTGACTGCAGTAACTCTTCTGTGTGTACAGCGCTGCAAATCAGAACCCATTGTCTCAGACTTGCGCATCCAAAAACTAAACCAAAAAGCACATCCACACAGCCAGTACCCCACTGCAAAAGTCGAGGCAGTATGTAAAATACCTGTGGCAGAGAGAAATCCACTCCAGCCTTTAATGGCTTTACCTATAAAGACTAGTTTTCTCTCTGCCACAAGCTGCCCCCCTGTTTATACAATCCAACTTATCAGTTAAGCACAACTCATCCATGTGCAATGCATGGCAGGAATCCTGTGGAAAAAAAAACCAACCCAACATAGAATAGTAATTAAAATGAGTTATCATGCTTTACAGTCCCATTAAAACTGTAACTGCAATTTTGGATTCCCTATCTGTTAAGCACTGAGCTTTCCTGGATTACTGTCTGTTGACATCATTCATGCATGTAATATCTTTGGTTTTAATTTAAAATAACTTGAAAGAAGCCAGAAATGCCATCATGTTGCTCATGAAGACATGTAAAGCTCACTAATAGGAACTAGTCCAGCAGTCATAGGTTGATCTCTTGTGCACAGAGCAGGATTTTAACACAGACACACAGGGCCGCGGGGTTTCACTGACACTGCATGACAACAGATGAAGGTTGGTCAAACAGAACACAAAATGTTGTTCAGGACCCCACTTCCTACCTGACAGAGCCTCATGCTCCCACTTCCCCAATCCAGCCCCTCTAACCCACTTGTTCCTAAAATCCACTCCTCCTTTGCCATTTTTTCCTCCTCCAAGCCCCAATCCTCTTCCATGGGAGCTCTCAACCTCCCCTCACTATGCTCCCTGTTTCAGCCATCACATTCAGTTGGTACGTGTCCTCTGGCACCTCTCCCACTTTCCCTCTTTTCCTTTACACGACAACATGAGCACCTTCAGTTGCTGCTCACACTAAACCTCAGCTCCTAGGCACTGCCCTGCAGCTCCTGTACCCTTCACTGCTTCTTTTGCCTTCTGACATCCCTGCTGCCCTTTCACCATCCAGCTCTTCAACTGCTTCTCACAAAGCATCTTCCAAATCACTTTGGCCAGCGCTTGGACTACACTGGGGGCCATCCATCCAGTCCCATTTTCAGAGAAAAGCCACACATTCTGCATTGCCTTTACCCTTACATATCCCTTCAAAAATGCTAACAGTTGGTCTTCAACATGCCCTGCAAAAACAACTCACAGTAACATCCTGCCTAATGTACACAAATCACCTCAATGCAGAAAGCCAGTGCATACCAGGCATTAATTCATGCACCAGAAAACAGTAAGCGCAATGCTATAAATACTAAAAGCACATGCCAGGCTGCAGCTCTACTGACAGCCACTAGGTTTTTCTTTCAAAGAAATCTCACCTAAAACACTAAGTGATGAGTGCAACCTTCGCTTTTAGTTGCAAAGCACTGTATAGCCCAAAAACATTTAAATAAAACAAGTAAAAGCAGGCCCCCAAGAGATCCACAAAAATCACATCCCTTAAACAGGCACACTTGCTATTCTGTAAATCCTACCTAACTTCTTTTTCTCAAGGCACCAAATAAATGAAAGATCACAAAGGAGTATGAACTATTGCTTAAAACCCCTTAACTTGGTGAAAAAAAAACAGTTACAAGGCGTTCAAATTTTAATGCATTCAAATTTTAAGAACTTGACTGGGAAACATCATTTACTATGGCATCAGTAAATACTTGGTTAGAGGGCAGAAAAATTATAAACCTGCTTTTGGGGGGTGAGAATAAAGGTTTTAATTTCTTGCATATTTCACAAGATCAAAAATGAGTTTCCACATTACATCCCTAAATACGTTCAGTGAGTGAGCTGAGAAGTTTAAGCCCTCCCACATCCAGTTCTTCTATTTGCTCTCTTCTGCCTTTAATAAAGTGCTTCAGACCCAGTTTCCTTTGTAGAAACAAACAGATCATCCATCTCCCTGAGTAAGATTAGGTGTCATCACTTCTCTCTTCTTTGTGAAATAATAAAAGTCATATTGCAGGGAAAAAAAAATTCTTTTAAACCTTATTCAGCCAGGAATAAAAACTGCGACCTTGGGTGCCATGCGCGTGAAATGAAAATATACAGTTTTGAGTTACAAAGATCTACAGTTTACACTTCTTTTTCCTATGGATTTAGGACAGAGGGGTAGCAATTTCTATTTGAGATTGAAAGGATTCTGCTTCTCATTCATATTTAAATAGAAAACCTATTAAATGTTCAATTAGAATACTACTACTTTTATTTCCAAATAGAATGGCAACTTAGCCTCATTTTTCACCATGCAGATCAAATGGCTACTTTTAAATGCAGTTGTAAGGACTACCGTAACAAAAACTAAGTTAAAAAGATGCAATGGCAATAATGTTCCTGCAACCCATTGCTCAACAGATCACTGAAAGTAGATTATAATCTTATATTATCCTCCACATTTGTTTGCATGCTGAAAGCTTAGAAGCCTTTCCAAATACACTCGATCTGTTTAGTTTTTATACAAGAAATCACTGCTGCCTTTTAAGGACCCATGAACAGGAGTTTTACTTGCGAGGTTGAATGAGATTCTGTGCCTGCACTGGTATCTATTTTCTCACGTTATTTAATCTTTCTCATGCTTGCTAATAATTTCAAATAACCATTTTAAATAAAGCTTCACGATACAGGGTCACATATAGACTGTAAAAGATTGAGATTTACCACTTTGACAGCTCAACATTTTTAGCTTGTATACAGCAATCAGCCACAAATGAACAACAAAAATGTTTTGAGTCTTTCTATTTTCAAAACAAATGCTTTATGTACCGGAATCTGTCATTTAGAAACAATACACACACACATATACACACATACACACCCCTTATTCTACAATAATTGATGTCTGGGTTTATTAAAAAGACAGTTATTGTAAATGCATTTGATTATTCCTTTTGCAGCATGAAATAACTGGTTACCTTTCAGGAAAGGAGCCCTCCGTGGCACAAGCCCTTCTGTGATTTCCACCTGCTCTTGCTGATGCTGTTTAACCAGGTTTCCTTCACTGCCAGCTCTCAGAATCTTTTCACCTAGCCTAATTTTTCGTGATCGGCTGTTAAAATCTTCTTTCCTAGACAAAGGCGATTTAGGAGCTGTATTAGCTGACAGAGGTCGAGCCAAGCGAGAGGGTTTGGACATTCTGCCTATGCAGGAATGTACCTGCTCCAAAAGCAATGTCTAAAAAAATCCTACCCAGCTCACTTTCCAGCGGAGGCTGGGGAGTTTGTGTGTGCAGTGCAGCTGGATGTGAAGTGCTGTGCTGCCAGTCCGATCAGTTTTAAACACCAGGCGTTGGGTGGTCACGCAGACAGTTTCCTGGACCTGTGGAATGTAAATGTGTGCTGGGATAAAACAGATGACTCTGCTCTGGTGCTGAGCCCCAACTGTGTTGTGGGGGGCAGCTGCTCTTCCAGGGACTGTCTCAAGCTCCTGGCATGCACTGGCAAGGCACCCAGCAGCACCAGAGCAGAAGGGGAATGCCCCACCTACGCAGGTACAACATGAAAAACCACCCAGGAGAGGTTATCTTCGCATGTGGGACCTTCCCACATTCCTCTCCCAACCCTCTCTCTCAAGCAAACACCCTCTTGTTTTAGCAAATTTCTTCACTGTCCACCAAAACTGCACCACTTCAGCGCTATACAGTAAATGCCAGATGTCAAGAATACATTCATCTTTCAGTTAAGCATGGTGCGAGCTCAAATCGAATTAAATGATGCATATTCTCCTACCATTGTATTTTCTAATTCACCAAAACAAATGAAGGTTTGACAGTGAACATCATCTCTTTTTTGAAAAATGGCCCAAATCCTTCATTATTAACTTACGTTGCTTAGGAAATGACACTGCACAGAACATTAGACTTTCCTCTTTCACTAGCACATATGTACCTAAAAAAACCTGGCTTCTTGCCCACTGCAGATAAGCATATTCTTTACTGACTTTCCAAAGAAAAAATTCCTGACCTCAGGCCATATTATTTCAAACCTCTGTTCCTGGGTGCTCTTCTTTGAAAATGCTTAGGCAAAGGCTGCCTAACTTTCCCTGCCAACCTTGCACTTGTGAGTGCTGCCAAGATGCAGAGTATTTGGTCACATAAAAAGAAAATTCCATTCACCATAATTTTGCAAACAACTCCTAAAGAAAAAATAAACATGGTGTAAACCAGAGAAAACATCACAGCTACAGTTACAGGAAAATCTTCATGCTGAATTTTAAAATGCATTCCTCAATATCCCAGGCAACCACTATGCTACATCAGTAACAATATGAATAACCATTTTATTTCAAAGCTAGAACAAACATAAGCAAATCAATATTACTAGAGCTAAAGTACTAATAGTTATTTAGGAGAAATGCTTAACAAGCAAAAAGACAGGAAAACATGTCTAAATTATTACAGACATCGCTCATTTTCTGAAATGGCAATTGTGCAATGCAGTAAAGTATTTTTGCATGCTATTTCCATATTTTTTTCAAGAGTCCCATTAAAGAGGTAATTGTTTATGCTTCCTCGATAAAGCATATTGCCTATTGCTTTTTTGCCCCATCGAGAATGGAACAGATTAAGCGCAGTACAGCAAGCTTTGCTATGATAGTGATAATATTGTGCATATTATTTTATCAAGACAGCAGGAGCTCTAAGTGAGTGGGAAGACTTCAGCTCTCAAGGAGGGACTATGATGGACAGAAGAGTAACCCTGGGCTGATTAGCAGTGCCCAGGCACAGCAGGTCATGCGGAAGAAGATGGAGAATAGAAACAGGAATGAAACAAGAAGATGAATGGAGAGTTAACCACGTAACTGGAGTGAGGAATGACTGAAAAAGGAAGAGAGAAAGTGAAAGCCAATCGGTATGTGACAGCTCAGTTGTACTGAGCCTAAGAAGTATACTATCATTCCCTCTAAAGATCTGTTTTGCAGTTAGTTTGAAGATCTTCCACTATGATTTCTTTAGCAAACACAAATGCTCTGTGCTTAAGTGTTTTTAAGCAAAGACAATAATGCCTCCAATGCTACACAGATATATACTAATTTTTCCAAATGCAGGACAACTGTGATATAAAACTCAGCTCTGACTGACAACGTAAATAATGGTGTTTCGGTTTCAACTCAATACTGCTAAGGAGAAATCCTACTGAGTTTACTGCACATTGCACATTCACCCAAACTGAGCACCCTTAGCACAAGGTGCTATTGGAAAGAGCAGCTCCATCTGTGAAGCAGTAACCTAACCAGGCAGTCACATTATCCATAAATTTAAAATTATTTAATTTCTAATCAAAGCAAGGACATCATGGATTCAAGTTTTTTCTAAGGCTCTCTCTTACAGCAACACAGCAACAAGAGATGGGGAAAAGAGAGACGATATAAATCTGCTTCTGATAAGAAAGGCATGGGCCCTATATCTTGTCTATTTGGTTATCAATGGGACACTTCTATACTGTGAGGCAGCAGCAACATCCTGATCAACATTCATTTTTCACAAGAAAGAAGCTCTTTATCTCTCAACAGAGACACAGCCATGCAAACATGGGGTGAGCCAAACACATTCCTCAAACATGGGAAATTCCCAGAATACTCTGAAGATGACCACTTTCAATAGTATCTCAGTTCCTGAATAGCAACCAGGTACCTAAAGGCATCATGTCATGTGAGGAGAGGCTGAGAGAGCTGAGGGAAGAGAGGACACAGGAGCATCTGTTGTGGTTTAAGCCCAGCTGGTAACCCAGTACCAAGTAGCCACTCGCTAACTCCCCCCTCTTCCTCTATCAGCTCCCGCAGGGATGGGGAGGAGACTTGAAAGAATGTAACTCCCACAGGTTGAGATCAGAACACTCCAGTAACTAAGGTATAACACAAACCACTGCTGCTACCACCAATAATAATAATGACAAGGGAAGTAACAAGGGAAGAGAATACAACCGCTCACCACCCACTGACTGATACCCAGCCTGACCCAAGCAGTGATCTAACCCTTCCAGGTGACTGCCCCTGATTTATATAGTGGGCATGATACGCTGTGGTATGGAATACCTCTTTGGTTAGTTTGGGTCAGGTGTCCTGTCTCTGCTTCCTCCTGGTTTCCCCTCCTCCCTGGCAGAGCATGAGTCTCAGAAAGTCCTTGGTCAGGCTAAACATTCTAAGCAGCAGCTAAAAACATTGGTGTTATCAGCACTGTTCTGAGGCTGAAAGTCAAAAACACAGCACTGCACCAGCTACTAAGAAGGAGAAAAATGACTGCTGCTGCTGAACCCAGGACAGCTTGGGTATCCATGTGAATAAATATCTGATGTGGGGATGAACAGGTATGGAGCCAGGCTCTTCTCAGTGATGCCCAGCAACAGGACAAGAGGCAATGGGCACAAATTGAAATACAGGAAACATGAAGAACATAAGTAAAATCTGTTATATGTTGAAGGTGTTCAGACACTGGCATAGGTTGATCAGAGAGGTCATGAAGTCTCCATCCTTGGAGATAATACCCAACCAGGCATGACCCTGACCAGCCTGCTGTAGCTGAGCCTGCATGAGCTGGTGGTTGGACTAAATGATCGCCAGAAGCACCTTCCCACCCCAAATTTTCTGTGATTCTGTATTATCAAATACACTCAGAGCCTGTTTATAATCTGGAAGCTTAAGTATCTTTATCTCTGTCCAGCAGTAGAGGCCCAACCTTTTTTCTCCAAAGTCCTAGCAATTAAACTATCCCATGCCTGATTGCTGTTCCTGGGAGGATTTGCTTCCTTTCTGATCATTAGTCCCTTTTAGCCTCTCGTATTTTGTGGGACAGTGTTCCCCAAAATGTCATCTGTGTTTATTTTAAAGGCTCTGAGATGTGAAGCTGGTGATTCCTGCTATAAGCATTGAACCTCTCAAAAGACCCCAAAAAAACCCAACCCAGGTTGCTTAGCTGATTGTGTTTCTGACTGGATGTAGATAGAGGAAATCACTCATGGGATGAACCAGCTGAGAGCATGCTGCCCAGGGGTGCTGTCAGCTCCCCATCACCTGCACCCCAACTGCAGGGGTCCTCTCCCCACCCCAACTCCCCTGAAGCCCTGGGCTCCCCTTGCCCAGCTGCAGAGCAGGTCCCTCCCTGCCACCCCGCCCCCTCCACCACAGGCTCCTAATGAAGCTCCCCAGGCAGCAAGTCTTTCATCAGCTCTCAGGCTTTCTGAAGCCCCAAGGTACTCTTTTGCAATGCTGAAAAGAAACCCATAAAACAAAATAACAACAAACCAAAAGCCCAAAACAAACACAACCCCTTTTCCCTTAGATTCCAGATAGCCAGCTTCAGCTAGGTAGAGACATCATATTGATGTAACATACCATTAAGAAAAAAGCAGTTCTGTTTGTCAGGTTTTGTGAAGTGCTGTGGGAAGTTTTCTAGTGCTTTGGGTCAGCGAATAAACTCTGTCACTGCTTCACACAGCAGAAGTTAATATTAAGAGACCAACAGTGCAGTCTATGCTTTTGAAGAATCACATATATGTAAACAAGTAATATTTTTAGAATGCCATACACTTTCCACTGTTTAAATCAATGTTCTATTAGTTTCAAAACTAGACTCCTCTTTCCTGCCAAGAAAATAAATTACTGGTGAAATATGACAACAAGAATTTGTTAAGATTTAGCTAACAGAAGGCTTTTTTACCACAGCATATTAAATAGGTTATTATGCCTCTATTAAGTAACGTTTGTGCCCCCCAGGATAAAAGAAACATGACTGGAGATGTTATTAATCCAAACAAAGCATTTGCAAAGCTTGAAATTTCCTTTTTTGGGCACCCATGAAGTTCTAGTTTACATTCACACATAAAGAGCCGAGGAGGGGAGAGGATCCTTCACATGAGAGACGGGAAAAATTAGTAGTTGATGCCGCCTGGTTTAGGATGGGGTGTTTTCTCAGACTCATCAAACCCTCCCCCATATTTTGTCTTGCAACTATCTAAAGAGAGAAAGGCACGTATATACAAATATTTCAACTCCAGCAAACTGTTTCTAAACTACTGAGAGGCAACAACTATTACACCAGTAAATGGAAGTTACAGGTGCAGGAGTTAAAACTGTAAATTAACGAAGTCTTCTCTTTACAAAATTAAGCAAGGAACCAGATGGCATAATATTTTCAGTATGAAATGAAAAATTAATGCATAGGCACCAATGGAACAAGATCAGTGATGAAACAATTTCAGATGCAAGTCATAGATAGTATGTAATTGGATAAAAAAAGTTTAGTGCTTCAGAGAGGTAGATTTTCTAGTAACTGAAGCATGCAAAATTAGTGACAAGTTAATTTTGCAGATGTTAAAGCTGTCATAGAACAATGTGCCAGTGCTTTATTTTTCCATATATGATTTCTGAAATAGCTGCATAATACCCAAAGTTCTTCATGTTTGATATATTGAGATCCATTTTAAAACATTTCCCACAAACCTAAAAACATTCTTCCTGGAAAATAAACCATGCAAAAGGAACCTAGTCAGTCATTCAATGACAGGTAAAACTCCCAACAGAAAGCAAGCTGTTATTATGGCAAGTCCTGTTAGTCTTTAATAAGGTTTTAAAAAGAAAAGACTGTTAAGGGTCCTGCTGTAATATAATAGCTGCCTAGCAGATGCTATAATTAAAGCAGAGTTGTCTCTGCTTTAGGAAACCCTGTTCCAGAGATTTACTACTCAGCCATAAAAATTTAATCTCAGCTCCAAGACTAAAAAAAAAAGTCAAAATCAGAAAAAAACCCTTCAGGTCTAGTTTAATTCTTTTTCTTCAAGTTTTAGAAAATTAAACCATAGCAAAACCTTTCTTAAAGGTAGAAGACTTCACAGTTGTGGAATCTGAACACCTTATTCTGCCCCAAAACCAGAAATACCGTCAGTGAGGGCAGAATGAATTTTCGTTATTATCCTTTCACTTCTGCATCTTGTATTTGGCTTTGATTCGAGACCTTCAAAGTTTGGAATTTGCCTGAGACCACAGGTCCGTGGCCTACTTAATAAAGTGTTTACCCATATTGAACTATACCATGGTTACAGTTTTTCTGAAGCAGTATAGTTACAGCACTACTGTCCTTCATCTGGTGATGCTCTGTCCTCAGGGCTTTTCTGATGACTGCACTTGGCTCCCTTCCCCACCTGAAGAATTATAGGATCCTAAATACACCTGCATACATGCAACTACATCTACCCATGGATGGATGGTGCAGAAGAACAAAGCAGCAGGACACTGCATGCAAACGCAGCCAGTAACATTGAACTGTTTGCTGAGATTGTTGCTGAGATTTCCAATTGGTGCCAACTGTGAATGCAGTCTGGTACATCATCCTGATGAGATGATGTTAATCGCTAAGCAATTCCAGAAGGAGAAATCAGGTGTGAGCAGCTGCCCATGAAATTCATACTGCAAAAAAAAAAATGTATTTTTTACATTACATTTTTCTGTAAATCAACCATTCACAGAAGAATACAAAATACAATTATTTCTTCCATATGTAAACTATTACTAAACACTACCAGTGTTCTGTGATTTGGCTATTCTTAGTGCCATACCAGTTGGCTGTAATGACTAAAAGAGGTAAAATTTATACAGTCTTGGTTCAAAGTTGTTCTACTTCTTCCGGTGTTTTAATCAAACCCAATAAGAACTTAGGATTAATACATTCTTAAAGGAATTCCCCTTAGCAGTAAAGGACAGCAGATCATTTACATTATTATTTCATTGTTATATAGTATATGAAAACTGCCTTTCACATCTGCAGTTATTTCACATTAGATTCTCAAACGTTTTAAAGACAGACCCCAAAATATATTTTTTTGAATTTACAGCATCTGTAGCTTTTTGATGAAAAAGTGTCCAAGTTCCAAAATTTCTTCTGAAATTATTGAAGTGAAACTATGTCTGGCTTAGTCTTTAATGCCACTATGAAAAGGAGAGGGAGAGAAACAACATGAAACACTACACTGACATTTTACTCTGGAGAAAATGTTAGTTTTAGATGTTAGTTGCTAGTTTGTTTTAGCATAACTGCAGCCTTCTCTATGTTTTTGCATCATCTTTTTCAAATGACCACCTCTTAATAGAATAATAACCTTTTTAAGAGCTCTTACACTCTAACTAAATACAACATGGAGAGCTTAAAGTTTTACAGAAGATAAAATAAGCATTAGAGGAAATCAGCTCATACAATGGTTTGAATGAAACCTTGGAATGAAGAGAAGAGGAAACAGGTAGGAAGCAAGAGCAGACTGGATATACCAGGAGACAAATGCAATCCTTGACTGACAGAATCCTGCCCATATGGGCAATGTGAAGACAAACAATTTTCATTGATTCAATATTCCTCTTTTATCCCGAAGTTCTATATCACATGGAAAAAAATGAAAGTAAGTAAAAGAAGTAACTGAAGGGAGAGAAACCTTTGGGTGTGAAGGTAATCCACTCAGACCCCGCATGAAGAATTTTAACCATTCCTCATCCAGTGAAGTCCCATCAATAACACTGCTGAATGGGTGCTGCAATTGATGCTTTCCTACTGAGGAGCCAAATTGCAAAGAAAAAAGAGGACAATGGGAAGATAAAGGTCATCCTCTGAAGACGATGGTGAGAAGGAATAGCTGTCTGGGGCAGCCATAGCTCTGGCACTCTTGGCTGGGCTATCACAGTTTTTTTCACCACAGATCTTGGATGTAAAGAAAAACCTCCAGAACTCTATGGAAATTGGATGCCAAATAAGCAGATACAAAACACTCTTTATAATAAGATACTACAATAACAACTCAGACCAGAATTCATTTTGAGGCTTTTTTTTTTTAAAAAAAAAAAAAAAAGAAAGCAAAAATAATTAGCCAGAGTCACTATCTAAACTGAGAACAAGCACAGAAAAAGAATGTAGTACCAGCCCAGTGTCCTTTTCTTGGGAGCAGCTCTGAAAGTGATTGTTCAGCCAACAACAGAACAAAAATGTATTTGTCTATTTGTGAGAGGCAATTTTTTTTTCAGAGACCCATTAATGTGTACTTCAAGAAATTACTCTGGTTTTCTGTGATTTTGTGCTTTTTCAGTGTTTGGGAAGAGACAAAGCAAGAAAATGTGACAGCTGTATTTTCTGCTGTATTATTCATGTGTGGTTTTGACCACCACAAAAAAAAAGTCTTTTTTTCTGTAAGTCCCATTTAAGATGTGTATCATCATGCAAGCTTCACTTTTTGCACAGTGCTGCTTAAGTCAATACAACATACATGATGCACAAGGTTCTCTGTCAAAATTGCGAGTGGTGTTGAATTTGATACCTTCTGTCACTCCTGTCCTTACAGCACCATAACAAGTGCCCCATAATGCTGACCGCGCAGATTTGAGCCAAATGTCTACAGTCAGCTGCTGTCTGAGCAACTCTGGAGAGATTAACATGTTTGTTAAAACAACAATAAAGAATTCTGCAACTCAATTTATTTGTGTTTATATAGCTATATATGATAGCTCAGGTAATTTGAGTTTACCATTACTCCTTTAAAAAGCCCATGCAGTGCATCCTCACGTGTTCAAGCCATCTGGAAAGATATTTCTTGGTTTCAATCTACCCATACTTGTAGAGACTAAATGTTCTGAAATCTGGAGATATTATGCAGATGACTTAATATTCTGCTTTTCATATTTGATGATTCATTACCTTATTTACATAAGTGCCAACAAATGGTCCCAATTACTAGCACTGAAGTCTGAAAAGGCTGCAGCATAGAGCATGCTATAGGAATGCAGCAACTGCTGTTTTCTTTATCTCTGGCATGTATTTGGGGAGGTGCCCAGGTTACTCTAATGGCTCCTCCAGCCTCCATCATTAGGTATTGCTCTTCAGGAACATAAAGGGAAAATCCAATACAGTCATCAAACCACAGACAGTAGTGGATGGCAATGAAGCAAAGAAAGCTGAAACAGTAGTCTTTCCAGACAAGAAAACCCTTGAAAAGAACAAATAATACTACCGTTAAACCATAAGGGCCTATGAAGTACGTTATTACAACCTCAAACTATTTTCTGAATGGAAAACTAAACTAGTGACCATGCCAAGCATAATATATAAGCATAAAATCTTCTCTGAAAAAAAGCTCAGTGGCCATTTGTGAAGACAGGTTAGCATAAGTTAAAATAAAGAGGACACTGCATGACTAACATTTCTGCCTAGGACCATGAAGGAAATTGGTAAACGATGTTCTGAGTGCATACTTCAATATCCCAAAAAAGCAGATTATTTAGTACGCTCTACCATCCAGCATTTTGTGATCTGGCTCTTCTTGATGCTATATCGGTTGGCTGTAATGACTAAAAGAGCTTAAAATGTACAGTCTCAGTCCAAAGTTATTTAATTTGTACCAATGTGTTAATGAAAGAAAATAAAAATTTAACTTCAATACGTTCTTCATTAATCTTAAAGTGCTAAAATAAAAATGATGCTATAAGGACTACTACATAAAGAGTAGACAGACACATGTACTAAAAAAACCACATATAAAACAAGAGAAACAGAAAGAAAATAGGCAAAAAGAATGGGAAGGAGGATGGTAACTCCCCTCCAGTAAGCCCTCCTGAGTTGTTAGGCACCAGTCTGTTATCAGGGAGGCTTCAGCAAGTCTGACCTGAATTCCCTGCACTGAAATACAACCACCAGTTCTACCATGTTATTATATGAACCATAAACAGAATAATTCAGAAGTTATTAAAAATTAATGTTATAAATTCTGACAGCAACCCTTCATGACGTCCCTCATTTTAACAGCCTTTAAAATGCCTTTCAGTGAAATGGTCTGTATTGGGGGAAGTCTGGAATAACTTGGGTCACAAAAATCAGGTTTTTCAGCTCAAGACTCCTTCAAAGAAGGATCTGAGTAACTTCCATATTTAACATTCAAATTAAACTGATCTTTTCCATCTCTACTGGCCTTTAAAGACTAGTTTCTAAATTATTTACTCCCACATCAAGTTCTGCAAATGAGAATTAAAATAGTTTCCAGATAAAGCAGAAAACTAAAGAAAACTATTGCCGCCTTCTTTACGTATAACAACTCTGCAATGCTAACAGACACTGAACATAGTAAAAATGGAGGCAATGACCAGAAAGCTAGCTTCAAGCAAGTAACCCTTCCAGGACTAAAGATTAGACCTGAATACATCTTTCACATATGGTGATGTCTTCAACTGAATCAAATAATCCATTCTCAGTCACTTGCCGAGGTTGTATAACTCACATCTTAATAATTTTGAAGAGCAATGCTATAAAACAGCAGAAAAAAAGAAAAATATTTCTTTAATTGACAATGGTTTGGAACACTTTCTGCCTAAACTTTTCTCTTCAAGCTTCCCAACAAGTTTCTATAGCACAAACAAATTAGCCATCTTTTTCCATTAGCAGCAACTACCTCCGTTGCTCTATTCTTTAGCTAATAAGATCACAGTCACTTAGCCCTTAGAAACACCAATTTCATTCAAGTGATTAAATCCATCCATTTAGGGTTCTACACTCAAACATAATTGTACAGGTAATTTTGTTTTGGCATAGCCTAATCACATAACAAGAGTCTGGTCCAGATTCAGGTTTTAATCCTACACTTTCCAAGTACATTATGGCATACTTAAATTATCTTACAGTAGCTGTTATATTACACATCAGCCTTGGTCCCATCTCTATCTCAGCCACCAGATTCTGCAGTTGGAGTTGCTCCTTTGGTTGTTATTTCTATTTATTTGATTGGGCATCAAGTTTTACTGTGCTAAATACACTACAAAGCCCATCAAAAGGAAGCTTTGCACTTTGCAGGGTGATGTCACCCCCCAAGAGCACATGAAACATGATGGTGAGGAAGCCTGGTGGGTATCTGCGCAGAGCAGTCCATGGGACAGTCTGGGAAGCTGCTGGTGGTAAAGAGGCAATCTGGGCAGAGAAAAGGGTAAAGCAGCAAAAAAGGCAAAAGTCAGAATGAAAGAAGGAGGGGGGAAATTCTGCCAGTTATCATGGCTGTACAACATTAGGCATATTTTCAAGTAGGAGAGAATATACGATGTTGCTACAGAAAAGGACTCTGGAAATGCAAGAGAGATGTCCATCTGCCCGCTCTCATGATTGCAAGGAGTTGTCCTGGGCATTTTCCTCGTGGAGCAGCTTCAAACTTTTCTCCTTTCGAAATGCCTGACAGTGTTAAGGAAGAGGAACCCTTCACCCCTCTATCCCTGATAGAGTGCAGCCCTGAACAACCCTCAGAACCAGTCCAGGTCAGCACAAAATTCACTTAAAACCATGCCCAGTCAACCCACAAATGTTATCCCCAAAGCCTCCTCGTCCACAGTTGTGATTACCATCCATTATTTCCAGAAAGTTTATAATTTCATAATCTTTATATTTTGGTTACAATGGAAAGAAAAAAAAAAGAAGAAGAAGAAAAAAGTCAAATTTCAGCATGGTTCTAATGGACACAGAAAATCTGCAAAGCACAAATCTCAGCCTGGCTCTGTGAGAGGTAAAAGGAAAAAACCCCAACCAACACTCTGAAACTTTATTTAAGACATTTTTCTTTATAGCTAATATTACTGATGAATCAAAGTGTGTTATTTTACCCATGGTCCATAAAACCCTATTAAAATCATAAATATACCAGTTAGACTTCAGGGAACTGTACTGTTTTACTCATTTCTAGAAAATATACGCTATCGATGAGGAAAAACTTTCCTAGCAATACAATGACAGAGTGGCAGGCTGAAGCGATGGTGTACTTCAGGATGATTTGTTCAGCAAAAACAACAGGTGCAGCTGGCTTTTTCCAGCCATAAGTCTTTCCACTCGCAAGCTAATAGTAGGTTGCCAAGTCAATGTATGCCTCTGTAGTTTGTATTACACAGAAGGCATTTTTTTAGTTTCATAATTGTCACAGAAGTTTAATTTTAGCTGAATGAACAATTCAAAGAACAGTTAATTAAACTCTCAAAAGATAGCTTTTATTAATTTAGGGGGAAAAATGCCCATTCCATTCACAGAACAGCAATTAGGAGAAAAGATAAATCAATACATTTGCATTTATCAATTACTGTTATTCACCAAGCAGAATCTGGGAACTTTGATAGAGAATCTTCAATTCCTTCAGTACTTAATTACAACTCATTAACTTTTCATTAACTTCAAGCTTAGTAAAAAGCAACAGCAAGTCTTTGATGGTACCAGGGTTAGCAGTGTCCCATGTTAGATATATTCTTTGTTTTGGGGAAGTTATTCGTGTTTAGCCAGTTTTGCCGTTGCTGTATCACAGCAACACATCAATCAATGCTAAGAAAATACCTCAGGACTCTTCATTTAAATTGATTCTATGTATACTTTAAAGCTTTGAAGTAACTTTTAAGATAACGCATAACACCACTTGGACTCTTACAGAAAGGATTGTGAACTGTGAAAAATACGTGAAGATTATTCAGGAATGCTTGCGCTGGAAATTTGCAGCCAACATCCCCCCATCCCAGCTGTAAAAAGTTTTGGGACACGGGTGGAAGTTGTGCAGGAGAGCTTGCAAGAACCTGGGATGCTAAAGACACAGAGGAGAAGTGAATTTGAACGCCTACTGAAGGGCAGAGCACTGACTAGAGTTACAGGAAAACCTTCATCTAGAAAAACCTCCTGCTGAGAGCAGGGCAGCTGTGAAGTTTGACCAGCTTGCTCCAGCCTTGGAAACCTCCACAGATGAAGCATGCACAAGCTCCAGGGAAAACTCTGCAGCTGCTTCAGCCTCCTTGAAGTGAACAAGGTTTTCCTTATGTCCACTCGGAGCCATCCTCGTTTCAATTTCTGCCTGTTGTCTCTTGGTTGCTCACCACATACTGTTGCAAGCAGCAGTCACCTCCTCACTGTGACCTGAAAGGTACCCCAGTCTGGCTAAGCCAGACCAGCTTCTGCACCCTTTCCACCCGGGGCAACTATTCTAAGCCCCCACCATCTAGGTGGCCCTCTGGTTTATGGGTGTGTTTCCTGTGCTGGAGGGCCCAAAACTGTATAGTGTCTAGACAAGGTTTAATAAGTGCTAAGTAGAAGGCAGTGACTCCCCCTCTCAACCGTGGGGTTGTGCCCTTTCCATGGGACCTAGAGCGCTGCTGTCCCTTGCTGTCACCATGGCCTGGGGTTCTGTGGGGTGGCTCACCCCTCCCAGGAGCAGGACTTGGTGGCTATCAGTCCTGAATCTCATGAGGCTCCTCTTGGGCACATCCCTCTGGTCTGTTCTAATCCCTCTGGATGGCAGCTCTGCCCCTAAGGTTCTCCCAGCTAGGTGTCCTTTCCAAACTCAATGAGGGTGTTCTCTGTCACCTCCTCTAGGTACCTGGTGGATCAGTAAAACACAAGTACCACCTGGACCCCAGCAGGACCATACTGCCACTAGCCACCGGGAAGAGCACAGCGTTAACCACCACCCACTGTTGTTTTGTGCACCCAGACAACGACACAGCCTAGGCACAAAAATACTGTGGGGAGACAATGCAGGAAGCCTAGCTAACGTCAAGATAAATGGTGTTCACATCTATGCCCTCGTCATAGCAGTAGTTCTGCTAAGGAAGACAGTGGGTTGGTCAGGCATAAATATCTGCCTTTGTATTGGGTACAGACCTCAACAAAATGAGCAAAAACCTATCTCCTATGGTAATGACAGGTAGATATGAAAAATGGGGGAAACAATGAAAAATCAGGCCAAGCAAAGATTTTTTTTGTTATGTTTTTCTTTTCCAAAAGCGTGTGCACATTGTTACTATTGATTTTCGTAGGACAAAAATTCCACCTGAACAAAAAGTTCTGAAATGGACAAGTAGAAGCATATAGAGAAACCACTTTTTCATTTAGACATCTGACTCAGTTATGATTATGAAACTTTTTCCTTTAAACTAAAGGTGACACTAGAAATCAGTCTTAAATGCAGCTTTCACAATAATCAGCACAAAAGCTGTAGGAGATGGAGAGAGTGGATGTAGGAGTCAGTGCTACCCAGAACCAGCTCTTCACACAGTGCTACATATTTTCAGAGACATTTCAAGGCTAGAGTGTAAACTTAAATAGACAAAGAGGAAGTTAATTTTAAGCAGTAAAAAAAAGCTCAAATCCTCTTAATAAGAGAATAAACTATTTTAGCTATATTAATTTGAGATAATTCTTTTCCTTCTTTGATGCTGCACCTGATATAACTCCTGTCTACGTTAAGTGAGAGCCTTATGCACTCTGAGTAGTTCACAGTTTAAAAAAAGTAGAAAATTTTGCAAACCATATAAAAAATAAGGCTGTACTTAAACTAACCTGACATGACAGTATTCTTACTTTTCTGAAGTCAGGTTTTCCATTATTTATGGACTTATTTAAATGCATTTCAAAAATATTTGAAAATGAGACCTTTACTATTGGAGGAAAGAATCCTTTTACACAACTTCTCCTAGACCAGGATCAGATACCAGCTGACAGTTTTGTGCATTTGTGGCTCTGGCGTTATCAGAGGATAAGATACGTTTTTAAGCTGCTGATGTGATCTGAGCTGTTCCAACTTCCTTCTTATATGCATGAGCGTGAGAAAAAAATAAATGCTATTAAAAAGAAAACAGCTATTACCCAGAACCCATAAAATGTGTAAATTTAAAATTGAACTTAAACATATTAAATTAGCCACAGTTTCTGTACTATGTGGAATATTTTTTCCACAAAACCACAAGAATCTTTTTTAAAACAGTAGTTCTCTACAGAATTTATTCAAGAGCTATTCTTATTTCGCCAGCAGCATGGAAGAACAAGTGCTTTGAACCATTGTATGTTCAGTGGTTAGACTGTCCACATTTTACAAATGCCTTGTTTAACTATGTATAAGAAGATTTCAAAGCATACGTATCTTTTACTAATGTCAGATATACACCTATATAATGCGGTAAGATATGATTACCATTAAATCTTTACCAAAAAAGAAGGAAAATAATCATGAGCAAGTGGAGCTTATTTACTTATTTCTCAAATTAAACGCAAGCCTGACATGTATCGTCAAATTCCCTACCTTGGATCTGACCACAACCATCAGATGTGGCTGAACAATTGCACTCAAGACTTGAGGTCCATTGGAGCAGGAAGGAGGGTTATAGTCCCCTCATTCAGAGGGTAACATCTGAATGACAAACCAGTACATATGCACACTGTTGCTTTGTAAACATGAAGTTTTACATTACACATACAGCGTAAATGTTGACTGCTGAAAAGTAAGATCTGGTCTTCTCCTTCCTCCAAGCCAGACCCAAGACCTTGCATCCAACCTTGAAAGCAAGCCACAAAACATTAAATTCCTCTCTGGGTGGCCATGCTCCCACCAGCCTGGCTGGTTTAACTGATGTATCCTGAATCCACATGTGCACTAGATACAACACAAGGGAAGATGAAGTACTACTGAGCTAGGGGCAATAGGACCCCTGTTTTCTCCATGGCCTGTAGTTTCATCAAATCAGATACAATGCCAGACTGTTCCCTAAGTCAACCTTAAACAATCAGTAAATGCTTTACACCATTATTTTAAACCTCTCACAAACCATACACCTTTCTCTGTATAGGAATGGCCTATGAGGAGCTGCTAAGGATTTTGGGTTTGTCCAGTTTGGAGAAAAGAAGGCTGAGGGGTGATCTCACTGCTCTTTACAGTTTCCAGAGGAGGGGAAGTAGAGAGGGAGGTGCTGACTTCTTCCCCAAGCAATCAGATGTATGGGAATGGTCTAAAGCTGTGCCAGGGGAGGTTTAGAGTGGACATTAGGAACCATTTCTTTGCCGAGAGAGCAGTCAAACACTGGAACAGGCTTCCTAAGGAGGACTCGGTTAATGCCTCATGCCTTTCAGTGTTTGAGATGTATTTGGACAATGCTTTTAACAACATGCTTTAACTTTTGATGATCCCTGAAGTGGTCAGGCAGTTGGACTAGATCACCACTGCAGGTCCCCTCCAACTAAAAATATTTTATTCTGTTACACACAGACACCAGTCTTTCTTCAAACTTTTAAACTCTGCAGCAAATTGAAGATCATTCAAGACTATAAGGAAAACATACGGTAAAGGTAACAATATATTATTATGAACACTGTATTAATTCAGTCTCATTTATTCCTATGCAGCAACACACATTTGCACAAATATGCAGTGTCACAGAATTTGGATCTGGTTTGTGGCATTACACACAAAACTTTGCACAAAACCTCTGTGCCTGTGAGATTTTTATTCTGTTATTCGGATGCTAGCAAATAATACACAGACAGAAGCAAACCGCTGGATGTTTGCATGGAATACATATTTACCAGTCACCCCAATAGAATATACAATGCTGTAATTGTGACTACATCTATGAGCCAGATTTGTACTTTGGGGGGGTGAGCTGAAGTACATGTATTCCTCTGACATGTGTCACCTTCTTCAGATTTTTACTTCCCCTGCTATTCACAAGTCCAAGGCAGACAGAAGAGCATTAGGCTCCTGCCACAGGTTTGCAGACTGTTTTCAGTGCCATCAGGGCAGCAGCGGACCAGCAACATCTGGTGTGTGCAACCATTTGTTGTGCACCCTTTACTTTTTTACCAGATCACTAGGAGTAACATTGACAAAAACACTCCACAAGTTTAGCATCACAACTTTTGACAAGAATATTGCCACTGTTTCACAATGAACTGTCATAGAGGCCACGCTGACAAACTGGAGCAAGACTCAGCTCCTATGAGCTGTCCCCAGGATTAAGTTTCCCCATTACAGCTGTCTCCAATCTCAAAGACTGCATTTCCTTTTTCAGCATTATTAATCTTACGAGAAATGATAATTTTCCTCGTGGTTTGACATATTCCACGTGGCTACTCAGCAACATTTCACATAGATGGTCATTTAAACCTTTTTTCATAATAAATGCCATATGGGAAGAATGGAGATACAGGTGATGTTCTGTTTGAGCCAAACTAATGCTACTTTAATTCCAGCCCTCTGATGCAAACAGGACTGAACATACCCTATCAGCTTACCATTCTCATCGACTACACTGCTCGTGTGGAGGTCTGGTCTGTGGTACTGTGGAGGATGGATGAGTCCCAACACAGCATCACTACTAAAAACCTGTAGCCAGATACATTCAAGTAATGGCCTATCAACTTCCCAGATAGGCAAGAATTTTCAAGCAAGTGAAAGTTGCTTGAGCTGGTACAAGCAGAAGAAAGAACTAAATTTCTTTAGGCGTTCCAAAAGAAAGAAGAAGTAAAGACTGTCAAGGAAAGGAGAGGAATACCTCCCCGGGGCAGCACTTATTTCATTAACATGGGCTCAAATTCTGCAATCTCAGCAAATGCACTGTTTACTTCAAGGCTTCTTGCTTGATACCTATCATTTCTAGATAGCACCGTATTTGTTTTATTTCAGAAATTCCAGAAGTCACGATGCAATTCATGTATTATACAAAAAATAAAAGGAAAACAATTTACATCTAAATACAATTCAATGCTTTTTGCTTACTAAACAATTTAAAGAAAGACTCCAGAGACTGAAGCTTCCTAAAAGATAACACCAGCTAAAACTGGAAGATTTCTTGCTACAGCAGACAGGCAGAACAAAAAGGAGGGCAAGGAAGCAGAAGTAATATGAAACATTTCAAAACTTGAAGGAAACAAAAACTGCAAGTTAGCGGCAAGGGTTAGAAGTCCAGGAGGCTGTCAAGGAACACCAATTGATTTAATTTTCCTCATGGGTAAATAATGAAAAAATAAAATTTCCAGAGAAAGGAAAGCAAATGTATCATTCTATATACAGAATGAAATGGGCATAACAAGGACTGAGTTTTTACTACTTGATGCAATCAGCTCAAATTGCTTGTCTGCCACATCTTCTGATTGTCCAGAAAGTTTCTTTAAAAAAAATCAAACATCACCTGCTATTTCTTACTTATGCCTATGAAGCGCACAGAAATCTAAGATAATGACAAAGACGCCATAAATCAGGTAAAGGTGTCAGCATGGTCCGTTATTTTCTCCAGGAATTTCACATAATGTTTTGTTAATTAACAAAAATTACAACTCACCCTTAGTCCAAGATTCTCATCTAACTGCTCAGTTATAATCCTGAAGTCAAATAAAGGCTTTCTTCCCAAGCTCCACAGCCTTTAAAGTGCCTTGTCTCAAGAATGATTGAAGTTGTTATCCTTAGTATCATGAGTATGTTCATGACACACTGCTTAGGACACCCTACTCAACAATGGTTCAGATATGCATCGTGTATTGACAGGTCTTTGTTTTCATACCACGTAATTGGCTGGGATACCTTTTCCATCTGTTTGACTGTTTTTTAAGGAATAAGGATGAAAACCTGATCCAAGTTAAGACATCATGACTTTGCAAAACCTTGACATTTTCTGAAGTAACTGAACAGGAACTGAAATACAATCAAGAAAACGGAGATGTTCTGCCTCTCAACACAGTGCTTCACACTGGGCAGATTACAAAGGTGCCAAGAAAACAGTCAAAAGCTATGGTGCTCTGTGAGTTGTTGAGACAGTCTCAGCTCTTCCTCAGATGGCTGTTAGCACGAACTGAGACTCCCTGAGCTCCTGATTTAAACAATTAGATCTTGAATGCAATCTGATTCAAAGCCCATATGGAACCTCCTGACTTATTCCCACTAGGGTTGACTCAGGTCAGTCTTCATCAACTTAAAATCTAGCTTAAATCACAAGCGAAAAATGCCTCATGTTTCGTCTACTGAAATGGTATCTGATTTTCAGGACCCTCAAATCTGATTAAGAGTAGATTCTTGTAAAATGACATTAGGAATCCAAAATACAAATCCTAGAAAATAATTTAAACAGCAACTGAAATTAAAATATTAGCAAAGCAAAAAATAACTTACTTTAAAAAAAAAAGCCTCCTTATTTTCTTTCTTCTTTTTACAAATCAGCAGCTCTCACCAATAATGTTGTCACTGCTGAGTTATTGCCAGAAGTCACAGCTTGAGGGTGAAATCTGCTTGTATTACCCACACTCAAATATTACAATATTTGTAATAGCACAGGTACCCCACAAAGGGGTTTGCCTGCTTCTATGTTTATTTTGCAGATAAGAAACACTTTCTACATATTGCATTGGGATCAAAAAGATTATAAGGAGCCCAGTTTGGCACTGGTTTGCAGCCTCTCTAACTTAAAGTCAGTTAAAAAGCCCAGGGAAAACCAGCAGGGGGTCATGGTAGGATTTCAAGTCTCCTCTGAGAACATGCAGCTGATCTTGCAGTAGCCAAATCACAAAGGAAGCACAGGAATAAAATACTGGCTTAATGGGCAACGTGATGCAGTGCAATACATTATTGCAGACACTATGATTCTCTGCCCCTTCTTACTGTAACAGAGTAATGCCCACGTAAAATACCAAGTTAAATAATGAGATCTGACAAACGTGGGCACTCAGTGCCCCTTAGTTTCCTTGATCTCAGTCTCCTTAGGAATAGCTTGGCTCCTTCCAGCCTCATTTTACTCCCTTTTCCTCTGTTTCACTTGACAGAGACTGGAGAGAGTCACAGACACCCACAGATCCTACCTAATACCCCTGCAGATCCTCAGATAAGAATAAGCTGTGGGGCTCCACCACGGAGGTTTGGTTAATTAACCCTTTCCTTACGGCACCAGCCCCAAGGCTCATGCACTCTGTCACAGACACTCACGGTAGATTTAAAAGGTCGCTTAACACTCAACTCCCAGTGACCTCAAAGGAATCTTCAAATACTTATTGTTTCTGACAGGTCATGTATTTAGATTGATAAACACAGTCCTGTCAGATGAAAAAGAAGGAGTTTCTATTTTCATTTCAGTTTGAAAGAATGAAAAGCATTCAGCATTTCTTGGTGCCAAGCTTAGGCACTCCAATTCTAAACTCTGGCTAAAATGCTCATTAAAGTGATCAATGTCACCTTATCTTTTCCACCCAGACAGCTCCTTTGGTATCTGTCTTTAGATCTTTACCTTCTTAACAAGTGTTTGTATTCAGACTAATTTTGTATTCATTATCTCCTCTCCATCAGGTGACTTACTCAGTTTAGTTTTGTCCTACCTATATGAGACAATTTTTGAAATACAATGACTGTATATGATCTGTTGCTGAAGAAAAGACTAAAGACCAACATGAAAAAAAAATGCTAAATCTGAAAAATAATATTTAACTGAACGAAACAACCTGAAATAGACAAATTATGTTGTTACAGAAAACACCTTCCTATTGCAATGTCACAGACAGGTGATTTTTGCCATTTAATTTTTTATTTTCTTTTTTAACAATGTGAAATGCTTTATATGGGGGGGGGAGGACGGGGGGTGTTGCAGATACGCTTAGCTAAAGTAATTGCCAGAACCAGACTGGCATTCACAGTGTGAGTGCTCCAATAAGTTTGCACACAGTGGGATAAATTCAGCTGTAAACTAATGACTAAAAAATTAAACAAACCAATTAATTTAGATGATGATGATTACATTTATTAAGAGCCTGTGAGTAGCACTGAAAAATCCATTGCACTGCACTGACACTACCTAAAGCCCGTAGTGATGCTCTGCAGTCATCTGCAGTCACAGTATGGTGTCCCAAAGTCATCTCAGACGTACAGGAAAATAAAAAGTTACAGAGTAATGTCCTTCTCTCTATCAGGACACTAATGGAGTGTGAACTATATCAAATGAGCACAAGGAAGAACATTTGCTGCAAATTTTACTCAACAGCAGTTCAAGCTATCATACATCAGGAAATGAAAATAAGAGGTGAAGAGTACATACTTTATTATTTCAACAACCTACTGTACTAATGGAATAAAACCTTTCTTCATAAAAAGACATTAGTCTATGCTGACCGTACACTTTCTCTCTCCCCAGGAATGAACTGATACACAGCTGAGTCTACTTCAGTACCTAGAAAATGAATTGTCAGTTGGAAACAACTAATATTCTTCTACTATATTTCACAGACTTGTTTTACAGCTCCTATTTTATGACCTGCAGGTTAAAACCAGGCTCCTACAGTATGTGAGAATTTTTTGTTCTATGACCTTGAACAGTACAGAAGTTATCAGACATTTTTTGTCAAACTTTCATAACATCTGCAGCTACAGTATATGTCTATCCTATCTTTCAGGAATACAGACTGATGCTATTGAGCAGCTTGACATACCAGTTAAAAGGCAGCAAAGTAAATACACTTCAGAAAGAAAAAAATAAAGGTAGTAATAAGGAACGGGTGTTCAGATTTATCAACTCACAATGCAACATGTGTTACGTGTATGGGCTTGGGTGTAAGATCATTGGACTTTCACTTACATCACCTTAAGTTCGTTGTTCAAAAGGCTGATGGAAATATTTCTGGATTACACACAGTTGCTGAAATTTTTCAGTAAAGTAAAACTCCTACAGCTGTACAAATATTATGGAAGTATATGTTACGTACAGACTTTGTTTCTTTTTCTCATGCGGACTTTCAGACCACCAGAGGACTCTGAGTTTCTACAACTCTAGAGTCAGACCAACAGCATTTCATGCACGGATGAGAATTCAGGTTTAAGGATCCCTTTCTAATTTGGGCTAGGCAAATAGTTCTTGTTCCTCCCTTTATGACAAATATAAATAAGGTTGCATGCAGACATACTGTGCAAAGCTCAGGTTAGGGACAACCACTATGAAGGAGCATCAAAGTTTTATCAGTGGTTCTGTATCAGGAGAATTGCTTCCATATAGCATCCATCTACACTGTAACAGACATAGTGTTTTATCAACTTGTCCCTTCTCCAAATCCCCTTTTGATTTCTCTCCTTTCTATCTTTCTCTCCTTTACCACAAGAACTAAAATACCCTGATTTTTTCTAAATAACTTGAACCTGTTATTCCCTACTGCTTCTTCCTCCTATCCCACTCCACTTTGTGCAGTGCACTCCCACTCCCCTCAGCAAGCCCAGGTTTTCCTCTCCACCTGCAGTAGCTGCTGTACAACATGGCACTGAAGAAAATGCCTGTCCCCACGTGTGCAGTCTGTCCTTGTTTTAATTTTTAGAGAGGAATTACATAAAAGCAGGGAAGTTAGCTAAAAGAAAACCTAGGAGAGCAATTAAAAGATTAAAATAATTGCATGTGCCAGGACACTCTATGAAGATACCATACAAGAAAGGCACAGCTATAAGCACAGCGTGAGAGTAAAAAAAAAGCAAACCCAAACCCAAACCCAAACCAAAGCAGTCTATTAAGTCTCCCCAGTCCTCCATTTCCAAAAGACATTATGAGGAGAGAGCAAAAAAGGCTATCAAACATGAAAAATATTCTAAAAACATACCACGTCCACAAAGGAAAACAGAGCTCATGAGCAGGAAAGGAAAAGATTATGTGAGCCTCAGCAGACCAATATAGGGAGTAAGTAAAGCAAAGTCATTATACTTAATGGACATTTTTAAAAGACACGAAGTATTATGAAACAAATGAGGAAACAAAAGAAAGCTTCACTCTATAATAAAGTGATGCCAAGTATCAAAAGCCATTGCATCAAAACAACCAAAGCAAATAGAAAAATCCCAAGCTATTTAGATTTTTAAAAAAGCCATTAACAAAAATAATTTGCAGTCTGTTCCACAAGCAACAAAACAGTATTAAGACATAAAGAATGCAAAATAAAAAATGACACATTGAACAAAGGAGCAAACATTGAAAGCAAGCATTTAGTAACCTCTCCTAATCAGGCTCTAAGAGCTCTGGTATTTTGTGAAATGTTTGAAATACTCACTGACCTACTTAGGATGTTCACAACCAATTTAAAAGAAAAAAAACCCTGAAGTCTAGGAGCTGCTCAGTAAAGCCAGTGATTCCCTCTCCATTTAGTGCTGTGATAACTTTGAAAAGTACTGCTTTCCCTGCAAACGCTATCTTACTGACACACTACTACTAATGATTCGGGTTCCAAATTAATCTTAAATATCCTGCTTCTGCCAAAATGTAATCACCTTCAAGCCACAGAGTGCTGCGCTGCTAAAAGCTTACATCAGCATCAGGCAGTTCAGGGCACAAGTCGGTCTGTCCTGGCGCCTCTCCCTGGGGACACCCAGCAAATGGTATTAGCCAGCGGTGCTCGGGAAGTGTCAGCCGGCCAAAGTGGTACCCTCAAAATCTGAAGGCTGTCCACATACCTCCAAAGGTTAGGCCATCCTGGCCTAAGTTGCCAGCTAGGCAAGCAGCCAACCCATGAATTCAAGGTGCAGGCTCCATGTTCACAAGCAAGCTTGCATTTCATGCTGTCCTTTTGTGCCCCTCTCTGTGACGCCGCCGTTCTGTTCCCTCAAGCAGCTGCTCACAGGGTAGCAAGGAGTCAGTCAGACCTGGCGCTCCGGCCCCCCGCAGACCAGTGCAATGCAGGGATTGTGGCACTGGCAGAAAACTCACAAAAGCAGCAAAGTCAATTTTGAGCTCTACTGATTTCTATATTTTGCCTTTAGGTCAGGTCTGCATCTCTAAAAATAAGTTCCTAACCTCTATCAGGTGAAGGTTTCTAACAGCAGCACCAAAAAGAACCACCACCGAATGTGTGTTACCTAAACTGATGAAAATGAACTCAAAACCTTTCCAATAATGTCAAAGAGAAAGTTTAGAGGACAACTGAAGGAAGAAATAGCCTGACATTCTGCAGGGCAGAAACCCGCTGGGGATTCTGAAATTAGTTAGGTAACACACACCATCTTCTGCAGCTAAAAATTAAGACTAACATCTTCAAAACCAAGATATTGAAAGAAGCAGTTATCAGAGTATTTGGTTCTACAAAAAAGAAATACTATTTTGATAGCAAGGAAAATTACAACAGCTCTAACAAGAAAGTAAACACTCCTGCTGTCTTCCTGGGTAGATGATGCTGAAGCAGTGGATTAAAACATACAAGAAGTTATCTACTATGTGTTTTTTGGTTGTGGGTTTTTTTTTTTCCTAGGAAAATACAACCACAGGGATTCATCTCTGCAGCTTCAGCACAAGACAGAAGCTGGCTTCACTGAGCTGGGTGCCTACAGATGCATGGGCTACTGCCCTGCAGAGGATGCAATCGAAATACAGGAGATCATCCCCCAAAATACCAGTATAACACAGAAGTGACAGACAGACACACGTTATACTACTAGGTTGTTATTAGGATGAGAATCCAACATTTTGATTATGCATGCTGAAAAAAAAAAAACCAAAACACCCCAACAAACAAACCAGAAGTGGCCTGGCCTAATTTGAGGACCACATCTCTTTTGACTCACTACACAGCACACATTTGCCTGGAGCACTGACAAGTGTCCTCAGGACAAAGCCTGAAGCAACTAAGGCCAGAGCAGAAGCAGGTTCTGGCAGCCAAAACATCTCATCAAAAATGTGTGCAAACCACAATTTATCCTCTCCAAATATATTTTAAGCAGCAACTTTTAAATAATGGACTTCCTTTACTGCAACAAACCCTATTAAAATCTGAGATACGGGTTTCATCCACACGACTACGCAATGCTTATCCAGGTGTCATCATACACAATAGCACAGAGACTGCTGTACCACCAGCAGCATGACAATGCAATGTTTTCCACTCTTCCATTTAATTTTGCTTTATGCTGGAGAATGACCAAAGATAGCAAAATCCTAAATAGGCACAAAATATTTTCTGATCACGAGCTCTAGAAGGTGGGACTGTCACTCCTTGCTTGCCTCCACAGGTTGTACCCAGCTCCCAGGTTAATGCCATTATGCACCAGGGTCCAGTACAATGCAGACTCATGCAGTAGGGTTTGGTTTATGCTCAGTACTTGAAAAATGAAGAAGAGAAATTCCCAAGTCAGCTGTTCCCCATTTCCCAGGGGGGCTCTCGTGGCCTTTTTAGAGCTGCATGTGGCCTTGTACTGAAGCAAAACTGGGAAAAGCTCCTGCAAAGGGGGCAGCAGGAGGCTGCAGCCCCAGGGAGCTCTTATAAGCGACAATTGAGTAAAACCACCCGATCAAATCAAGGACACTTTTATTGTAACGTCATTAAAATCCCTGGGCTATGGTAGGGGCTGCTTCTGTATATGGGCACAGAATGCAGTAAAGAGGAACGTTAATTAATTATTTGAAACATGAGTGATTGTGCTGCCAGACTCTGCACGCTTTAAAGCTTACCTACAACAACCTTGTAACTCCCAAGAGCAAGTTTCATGCAGGCATTTCCTCTCTTAAGTCTGAAATCAGCTTCAGAAACCATTTTAGGGTTAACAAAGACATAGGCTTTTTGTATGAAGTTCCAATCAAGACTGGTATGGTTTTTTATTGGACATGCTTTGAATGCTGAAGATCGACTGTTTGCTCCAAAGATGTTGCCCTTTGTACTAGGCTGTAAATTATAGGGAAAAGAACAGGAGTAAGAGACTGTCAGGATCTTACCGTGAGTCAGGAGCAGTACCAAAAGCAGATCTTGTATCTTCTACCTCCTGACCAAAGCTCGTTCATTAAAAATATTGACTATTTAAATATGTGAACGTTATGAGTACCTTACAGTTGCAAATACTTTTGCCCATATTCAGAGAATTTTCATTTAATGTGACTTTCAATGGTTGAATAGGTAAGATGTCATATTGGGCATAAAAATAATGAACTTATGTGTAATGTTTTTCAGCCGCTATAAAAATAAACTTCCCTGACTCTACCTAATGTTCCTACAACTTTCTCCTCTCTCAAAATCCGCATAGCAAAATAGGTATAAATTTGTGCAATAACAAGTTTGATCTTGTGAGACACTGAGCTTTAGAGTGTAAGATAAAACCCAGCATTTTAAGTTGATCATAGAAATGAAAGCACTAGGGGAACAAAAAACCTAGAGCTTTTTCACTTATGGCTAAATATTTAGCTTTCTTAATTTTAAGAAAACCTTAATTGAATAGACTTAAGCAAAGTATCAATAAAATAAAGTAACTACCTTATGACTGAGGTATTGCATTTGATTGCAACTCTCCAGTTCCTTATTCAGATATAAGTAAACCATCTGCATTTAAGCAAATGGTGAGACAAGGAAGCACAAAATTAAATACACGCTTTTGTACAGAAGTAAATTTAGTTCTGCTTTGCAGCTAAGCAATGTTGACCTTGATGGCAAGTAATAATAGCAAGAAGGAAATCTTTTGTATAAATGTTTGCACAATGACCAGTTAGAACCGGGCTAGTGGGGGGCAGCTTGACAATAGGACTTTCCAAACCTAAAGTTCAGCCAAAGAACAAAATGATGAAGATGAAGATGATGAAGAAACGACTACCAGGGGTCCCAAAGACCACAAGCACGTTGTTGCGCTCATGCGAAAATAGGCGTAAACCTATGTAAAGTACTTCTGGGAAATGTTATGAATATGCATGTCATTTACTGGAAATATGATGAATATGTATGTTAAACAACAATATAATCACAGCCTGGTTGATGCTGGGACAAGACATGTTAGGAAGAGATATCCCCCGTGTCTCCCAGCGCTGCAAGAAAGAATACCTGCTTGCCAACTTAAACTGTGTTGGCAAGTTCTTGGTGAGTTCTTCAAATCAATGGTTTTGAGCCTCTAAACAAAGAAGATACAAATCTCTATGTGGAAATATTGTGATATGTGTAATTGAATTCAAACCTGCTCCTCTTTTCACTTACACAGGCAACATGGTTTATTCCAGCAGCTGCAGCCTGCCTCCCACTGCATGAATGAAATTCTGAATTTACTGCAGATGATGGGGCAAGGGAGAATCCCTGGGATAAAGATGGGAACAAATGACTGATGCCAGAATAAATAATCTTGGCTGCAGTGCATTTCATGCCCTCTGAGGCCAGGGCAGAGGGCTGTGCTGGGGGCTGAGGACTGTGCTGGCAGCCCATGCACAGTGCAGGAGCCCAGCCTCAAGCATCAGAGATCAGGGCAGCCCAAACCGGGGTCTGCTGCCAACCCACCACATCAGCTCGGGCACTTGAAATTACAGGGTTTCTCCTCTGGAAAAGGAGAGCATAGCCATAGGAGAGCATAGCATTTGCATTTGATAGCAAACACCTATCAAAGCAAGCAGGGGTTTGGCTTGTTTTATAATTAGCCACTCTTTGAAGCCTTTCTGAGATCTGGAATGTGAAAAATAAGCCTAGTGGCCTGAACACCACAACTGAAGTTGCCAAAAACCATACGAAAGCATATATACCTTGAGCTATTTATCACACTGGCTGCCATGCACATACACATTTATAAAATACACTTCATACACACACACACACACACACAGAGACCATGTCAAAAGCAACTCAGTCCTCAAATAGCTTATTTACAGCCACATGTCAAACTGAATTACCCAAGTAACATAATGTTTAAAAAATGTAAATGCGTGTCTTCCACATTAGCAGGGATATTTTGAAACAAGTTTTGTCTCAGTCATTCTTCTCTACATTCAATCAGCAAACATCTGTATGTGTTACCGGAATATTCTGTAATGAAAATTTGAGTATTTTTCTTGTTGAGTTGGATGAAAAATATAAAGCACAAAAAAAGGCCAAATGATATACAATAACTGCTGAGTTTTGACATCAGGCAGGAAATATAAATAAGGAAAGATGGCATAATTGTTATTTCACAGCTGCCAATAATTCATAGACATTAACAGTTCGAAATAGAACAACATTTGGTGGAAACTCATTTTATGGGGTCTGTAGTGACCTATGAAAATTCTTATTTTTACTGTATTGCAAAGGGTTTCAAATCCTGCTTTCCAAGGAAAACTTCACATCTCTCAGCAGAACCCATATTGCCGCCTAGTATTTCTGTCAGAATATTTATTAACCATGATAACCTTCATAATACACTGAAGCCTACTACTTTTAGTTTCCAGTATTCCAGTGCATTTAGTTTGGCTTTCTCCAATGATCCTGTTTTTCTAGTTTTACTTATTTTTTTCTTGTCCCAACACCATAAAGTGCTTACTTTTCATAAATGTTAAATCCAATGCTCATGTATGCTTATTATGAATGACATCCTAGACGCTTGTTTGCCTACTTGCTGGTCTTTTTTTAAGTGGACACTTTACAGACAAGTAAACATGACATACCAATTCAGCAAGTTTTCCAGTCACTTTCATCCTTTATTTTAAATCATATTCCAGCTTTTGTACCAGGTTCCTATTTTGTGAGATGTGTTGAATTAGATACCACAATTGCAAGTGGCCCATAAAATTACAGAGATAACAGAGAATACCTTTGCAGCTAGTAGTAATTCTTTTGTTAGGAGACTGAATGAAGAAATTAATTCACATTAAGCTTTCAAGAAAGAAGAGAGATTGGTATTGCAACATCCAGATTCTGCCTCAGCATAAGGGAAACAGTCAGAAACAAGCCTGATAGAAGGGAAAACAAAACCCAGGTGCAGAGGCAGGGATAAGAATATGTCTGTTGAAGAACTGTGTTTACTCATTGACCAGCTCCAGCGGGGCAGACTGGAGAGGATGTAAGCATCGAGACACAAATTTCTCTCACTATTCTAATAATTGTAGTATTTTTTTTACTTCTTTAACAAATAATTCCGCATTTCATTTTAAGCCACAAGCAGGAAAGAACCACTAAAACAAGCACTTCTAAATACTGCTGCTGACAGCAGCTGTGTCCTAGAAGAATTTGGCACCTTTAGCTCTCCAGACAAGTTTACACTTTTTTTGACTTACCGAGGTCATCTTAACACCCTTCAATTTTGTAGGCACTTGATCTTGTCATCAGGGAAAGGCATATCACAAAGCGAACACTGTGTGGACCCTTCAGCTGCGCTGCTGTTCTGCCCTGCAACACACTGGACCTAATAATCCAGGAAATTTCCTTTCTAGCCTATGGTACTTGTCCAGCAGCACCCAAGTATTGGAACTGCAAAAACAGCAGTATACTAACACAAATGTCACATTACTCAACTTATTTTTTAAAAGCCAAAACTGAGATAGGAATCCCAGAGAGCCTGTCAGTGTAACTTTATGAAATATGCACAGTAATTATATTACAGTCTCACTGATTTCTGAATCATTTATTCTGTAAATCTGAATAAGCACAGTTTCTGGATACAAAGGTTAAATGTAATGACTGTTTTCCTGACAAATACTAAAATTGATACACCCCAATAACATTCTTTAAAGAGTAACATCACCACTGAAATTTGTAGAGCAACGCACAGCTGTACAGCATTTAGGAGTTTATTTGTATCTTTTCCAGGCCAACGCGCAAGTTTAATGTTACTGGAATTGCATTACATTTCTTTGATTTAAAATTCATAAAACAAAACCAAAACAAATTAAGGCTCAAAAAATCAAAAAGCTTTTTACCAGCATTTCTGTTATTAGTCCATAGTATCTACAAGATGGAAATTGATCCTTTTTCAGCTGTCTTTCAAAGAGCCAGCTACAACACTGGTATTCAAATACAGTATTAAGAACGAGGGATTGAATCTGTTAGCAATATCAATGCCACCCTTCATTTCACAATTTAAAAACAGAAACACCAGGCAATAATTAGAATTCACCAACATGCATACATATACATGATGCTGGAAGGAACCTGAAAATTGTTTCCCTAGGAAGTTCCATTCCACCAAACCAAAGACTTGAACAATTTGCTTGCTTATAATGAAATCAGCCTCTCTCCAGTTACGGTGAAGCAGCATTGCCAGAAATTGGGAAATTGGCTCATTTATGGGTTCATGCAAAAGGATCCAAAACAGTGAACTACTAGGACCGACTTGCCCCAAGCATGAAGCTGTGCATTTCCTAAGCCTCTGCATCATCCAACTTTTGCTACCTTAATTCAGATGAGAAGAACTGCTTCAGTCTTTGTTGAGCCACTGCCACATTTCTCAGAAATGCACCCTTAGTGGTACAATGGCTCTACATGCTCTACAACTCAGTGTCCAAGTGAGGGGGAGCTCTTTTGAACCAGTAAGCTAATATGTATGTACCTGCACAGCAATGCTACACCCTGAGATGAACACACTGTGTCCTAACGAAAAACAAACCAAAACAAAACCAAACAAATTGCAGTAACAGGGTTTTTTGCTCTTCGTATGGCCTGTTTTGAGAATTTCTCCATGGTAACTTGCTTTTCCTCTCTCGGTCAATATGATACATCATGTTTCAATTCACCAGATGTTTCCTCTTATTCTTTTCTCTAAGATTCATTATTTATTCTACATTAATGTGTACTGCATTGCATCTGCCATCTGTTAACCTCTGCATATAAAATATCAAAATCTTTTTATACTTATCTGCAACATCCCTCAGAACTTACTGCTTCTTTTACCTCATCTGCCTTTTAGGGATAAAGCCTGGAACTGCTGCCCAGACTGGGGAGGCCCTATCCATGCAAGCAATCAGATGTGCTCACACCAGCCCCAAGGACATCTTGTCATTACTGAGAATTCCAAACCTGCCCACTAAGGACAGCATTACTTTCATGCTTACCTTCATTATTTCTCAGCCAAAATGAAATGGAGAAGCACAGCTGTGAGAAACACTCATATATGTCAGAACTGCCAATACAATAGGAATACAAATAGCATTAATGTCTAGATTGATAGCATACCTGAACATTTCTGGCTTATTTTAAAAACCTCTCACGTTGTGGCTTGTCTGAATTCTGAGTTTCATGAACCTAAAGCGAGCTAAAGGAACGGATTTGTACTCTGATACTTATTAAATGTAAAATAAAGAAGCATTCCTGGCGGCAGAGAATGGTACAGAACTACTCTTCCACTGATTTCTGAGTACCCTAATCACTTAAGTCCTAAAGCACTTCATTGAGAGGAGGTGGGTTGAAATTCTGCCAGGAAAAGAAAAGCATTTCACTAAAATCTAACTTCCAGTGCAAGCACTTTATCACTGTGTTCATGAAGTGATAGTTAAGATGTTTCATCTATCTGGACTTTTGGGGTGGTGGGGAAGAGTAACAGTGGGATGGTGGGCAATACTCATGACATCTCCATGTTATGTTTGTTCTAAGTGTCAGCTAGGAAGACAACCACACTGATAGTGGGCTTCCAGAAACCTGACACTAACCTTCCAACTCATCAACTTTATTAATGAGCTTGCTCTGCAGCTCTTCAGCTTGTAAGGTCTAACTTTAAATGCAGGAGATCTTCAAAGGCTGAACAGCAGCCTCTCATTAGGAAAGACAGCCCTACAACTACCTCCTGCTTCTTTCCAGACCTGCAGAGGGTCTCCAGTCTTTGTGTGGCACTTAATATGAGCACACCCCATAGCTTCATGAAGTCAAACATAATGAGAAAGAGATTACCACCCCCTGCTACTATAATTAGAGCCACTTTATGCTTCTCCCAAGAGGATCCAGCACCAGGGAACAGTCAGTGAGTTCCCTGGCTGAAGAAAACCATGCAATGCAGAGAAAGCCAGCAGGTTTCCTGACATCATGGTGGCATCACCAGGACCAGCAATGGGATAGGAACTGCAGTCTTCAAGTAGACCTAGGAGATCTGGTTGCTCACAGCCCTCAGGAACATAATTCCATCTTTGGCTTGAAACCATGACTGTGTATCCCTTGGTAAGAGGTGAGAAACTCCAGAGAAGAGTTTCTCCACAGCAATCCCACACAGTAGAATCCCCCCGATAAAATATAAGGTTTGAGCTTGTTGCATTTTGGTGAGTGAAAACAAAATCTGTGCATTATGTCAAAGGATAAGATCTCAAAGCAAATTCCAAATGTTATCCTGCTACTTTTCATGAGACCTTCTGTTATATACATGATTAATCAGAACCTAGGTTCACAACACAAAAAACAGGGAAAAGAAATGACACTAAATACGTCTTAGTATAGGAGGAAGAGTATTGACACTAAAGACCAGAACTAACATAAGTGGTGAAATATATCTATTCTTGGGTGCTGTGGTCTAAGCCTCCAAGCCACGCAGTTTTTCTCACTCACTCACTCACTCACTCACTCACTGACCTCTCTTTCTTCCCCCAGTCCCAGGGGCATGGGGAGGCAAATCGAAAGAATGCAACTCCCACAGGATGAGATAAGAACAGTTTAGTAACTAAGGTATAACACAAATCACTACTGCTACCACCAATAATGATACAAGAGAAATACAAGGAAAGAGAATACAACTGCTCACCAAGCCCAACCCAGCCAGTGCACCCCCAACAGCGAACTCTCCAGTGCACCACCACACCCTTCCAGGTCTCTGCTCTCCATTTTCACATCCTGGACATGACGTGCTGTGGTATGGAATAACCTCTTTGGTCAGTTTGGGTCAGGTGTCCTGTCTCTGCTTCCTCCCAGCTTCCCCTCCTCCCTGGCATAGCATGAGGCTCAGAAAGTCCTTGGCCAGACCAAAACATTGCCAAGCAGTAACTATAAACACTGGTGTTATCAGCGCTGTTCCAAGGCCCAAAATCAAAAACACAGCGCTGCACCAGCCACCAAGAAGGAGAAAAATGACTGCTACTGCTGAACCCAGGACATTGGGAGATATAAGGTTTATCTCCTAAGCAATCAGGCATAAAAGTCTGCATAAAAACGTGTAACAGACAGATACAACAATCTATAGACATTTCTATCACCAACCACAGCACTTCGTCTCTTTCCAAACAGAATCTGGGAAAAAGTCTATCTATCAACCTTCCAAAATAATCTATTAACCAATGAGATGAAGGCAAGCACCCATATTTCTTCTCGTCCGATTCACTGAATGCTCCATGTCAATTGAAGACACTGGATAAAATAGAAGTTTGAAGTTTGTCACTGAAATTAAACTACATTTCAACCATCGGCTGCAAAGAACGAATGATTAAATTAGTACTTAATTTCAAGCCATGCTATAAACCTCTTCACATTATCAGAAAATGAGCATAATGTAGAAAAAGCCTCTTTTCACTAAGTAATATTATATGCAATTTTCAAAAAATTGAATCTCTAGAGAAGCTAATGTCTTCCTCCCTATTTCTCCACTAAATGAAAATTAAGCCTGCAGTTTCACCTAGGTATCTGAATTTGTTTAGCTGCAATTTTGTACCCTTCAGGTAAAAATAATCGATAAATAAATAAATAAATAAATACAGGCACAACTTGTTTGTCCCAAGAGAGAAGCCACCCAATTGTCCCAGATGCCAGCCACATGCCCCTGTGCTGTCCTCTTCTCCTGCGTAGCTGGGGGGAGAGGGGCAAAACATGGCTAGGGTTCAGGTTCAAAGTAACTATGAAGGGAGGAAAAAAATGACTGGAGCAGGATTACCTCTCAACATCTAAGAGTGTTTGTTTAGAGCTGTCTAGTCCAAAACAACACAATACTTTCTTTATCAAAGATGCATAACCAGTTTTAACATACCTACCAACCCACCTCAGCAGACATCTTTCTGGCATATAACCTTTGAGCCTCTCAGTCTCTCCAAAAGCAATCCTGCACAATTACATTTAGAGAGACATGAGATTTATGTTGGGGGTGCAATACCTGAGTAGAAAGAGAAACATGTGCAGACTGCTTCTGAAAAACTTCAGATAGAAGCAACTATAGACAGAAGCTCTTTCCAACCTGGAAAGCAAATCCAGAGGCATAGGTTCTCCTTCTACCTTCTATCAGCACAAAAAGGGAGACAATTGCAAAGGTCTAGGTCCCTAAAATGAGGAAGGGCCCCTCAGTTACAGTGCAAATGTTGAGGGAATCTATCATTAGATTAATATAGAGTGTAACCTTTCAAATGGAGTATTCAGGAGAAGAGTACTGCAGCATCATCAGTAACTGTGGAACAGTAACGGTTGAACACTGTTATGAGATAACCACTTATTATTTATAAAAAATAATTCTCTTCTGCCTGGAAAGCAGCAGTTGCTTTCTTTTCCTTTAGAAGAAGCAGAATATTAGACAAGCTAAAACTATGTTAATGCTGTAGTGGAACGTTTATGGTTTAATTGCTATGCTAAGAAACATAAAAGACAGTTGCTAAAGCAGCTTTATCTCTGTTGTGGTCTTGTATAATTTTACACCTCTGCTTTCCCTCTTGGGTGTAACCTGATGGAGGATAGGTTAGGTTGGGCTAGTATTTGTACTACTGGATGCATGCAGGGCAAAAACATGCACACAGAGAACCTGACCCAAATTTGCAATGGAACATGACTTCAATATTTCTTGAATTGTTATGATTTTTAACTGGGTAACCTTAAAGTTGCATGAGTGCAATTTCCTGCATTAAAATATGCAGTCATTTAAAACAACACATCTTCTTGTAAACATCATCATTTTTATTATTCCTCAGGCAACCCATCCCTCTCAGCCTTCAAGCATCAACATCTAACAATGAGCATTGGTTTTGACTTATTCCTTGTTTTGCTTTGTTCCATGTTCAGATTCATCATTACATGAGCATTTAGCCCCAGGAGACCATCTCAGCCCTACATCCATTTAGTTATGGTCTACAAGAACTTGTAAAGCCTTGCCTAGCATGCAAGGGAACGTAGTACTTATCCTATGTAAGTTCAAGGGAGAAAAAGAGAATTCTCTTATTTCTCGCATTTCTTCAGTCATGATCTACAACTTGCACCAAACATTTAAAATGAACTAAGACAAGAGCCATTATAAAAAATGTCATAAATTTTAAAAGGTTATATCATACTTATGATCATAGATTATAATATATAACTATAGCTGCACATGATTAAAAAAATTAATTTCTAATACCTGTTTCTTAACATCTTAGACAACACCAACAGTAACACCTGGGCATCACAAAATTGCATTTACAAATGTATTTGAGGCTTTTCAGAAGATGAAGCTTATAAATAAAAGTCTTTGTTCCTTTCATTGTCTCATTTTGTTCACCTTTTGGAAACTCGCATTTCTCATCTTGAGTAGAACAGACCCGCTGAAATGTACATGAATGCAGACTGAGGCCATAACACATGATGTTTATGAGGGTTTTTTTTCCAGTGTTTATACATAATTTGAGAGCAGGGAGGGGGGCAGGAATGCAAAAGCAGGGAATAACCCAGCCATAACACACCTGGGCTTAGAAGAGTACTGGGTAAAGATGTAATTTTGTCACCAAAGCTTTCAGTGGAAGATATCACCACATTGACAACCTTCTAGTACCATAAAACTGCCCTTTAAATTGGCATGATTTAGCAGGAGAAGTAGGGAATTATGTACAAGATGGGGTAGCAAGGACAGAGTTGCCACTTCACAGGTCCACAGGAGTTTCATACATTTTCTCATCTCTTTGCTATCCATCAGTTCATAGGACATTGCCATGACCTGCTAAGTAAAAGCACAGCAGTTCTAGAGATGTACCTCAGTTCATCACACATGCATTGCCACAAAAGGCACAGCATGCTATGCAAAACCATTAACAGTAGCTCTTGCCCAGTTAGATTAAGTCCAGAAGTTACTTCAGAGTGAGTCCAAGTTTACAGTACAGTATGTGTATAAATATATATGTCAGTTTACATGGTGCCTTTTTTACAGCACAATTTATAGAGCAGTAATATCTATTTATTGTTGGATAAATCACTGGATTTGAATGCAGTGACATACAAACAGGCCAAGAGAAGAGTATTTTTACAAGGAAAAGACATCTTTCCAAAACCATTGCCTTTTGGGTGTAAATCACATTTTCAGAAGGAGAACAGGGATACTGCAAGAGCTCCCTCAAATGAGATTTAATGGGATGGTATCATCTATCATGGAGAACACAAAAAAGCACAATGGGGAAAAGACAGACCTTTGGAAGCAACATTGAATAGTTTAGCCAGCTGATTTATAAATACTGACACAATATAATAATCCTTTTCCAGCACACTTCATACACGCCTTGCCCCACATTATTGCAGCCTTCATGTTCCCAGTCCCCTCCATGCCCCCACTGCAGAAATATTTAATCAAGAAAAACCCTGCAGCTCATTTTCTCCCATCTCTTGGGTCAAACCACTGCCACCTTCAAACACTTTGACTTGTCTCATTATCCTTATCAAGATAAAGTTGTTACTTCTCAGAGATGGAGGCGCAAGTGGCAAATCAAGACAAGTATGCCTGCCCCATCTCCCAGCCCTGTGAGCTGGCTGCCTCTGGACTCTCATCTTGGCAGCCAGCTTGGTCCCACCCTGTGACAAGACTAATGCAGTTAAGACACATGAGATGGCTGGGTGCCCCTGGGTGACAAGGGAAGGCACTGCTGGAGTGACAAACAATAGCTTTGTTTTTTGCGGCACAAGCTCTGGAAACCACCTCAAACTAAATCAGAGGCACCAACGGGATCTAGACTGGCTGGTTTTCCTCCAAGTTTTGTAACTTGTTTAGCTTGTTTTGTCCACATGCAATCATTAATTATTTATTATATATAGACTGTCAAATATGGGGTCTTTGTGGATAAAAAAGGGTTTTGTACTGCTGACTGACCTACATTCCCATGAATAAAGTTTCTCTTCCTTTCAAGTTCATTGTGGTTAGAGAAAATACCCACAAAGTGTACTGTGTTTGGGGAAATAAATTGAACTGATTCTCTATTCCAATACAGTTGGCAATCTTTTCTGAGGTCGTTTTTACACAGGCGTTTTACTAAATTTTCAATTTAGTTCAAAAGTGAAGGCCATTATTTGTTGAGGAATTCCCTTCATAATTTGAATTCAAATAATCTAATAGAGTGGAAGAATAAATAATGGTGGCTACAATTTAAGGCACCTAAAGAAAAAAGTATGCAGCAGGACCAGCAAAGCGGGATGTCAGTAAACAGCCAAGAGAGTGGAACTTGACCAGCCCAAGGAAGCTGCCCATGCTACTGCTGCGCTGCTCAGACAGGAACTGTCTCTCCATCCACAGACACAGTGCTCCGATACTGCCAGGGCATCTTTTGTAGCCTGTCAACACAGCTAGCAGTTTCTGACCTGTGAAGTTAAAAATATCCCTGTCCTGAAACAAACGACTTCATTTGGCTTTTTGAAATGCAGAAGTGGGAGGTTTGCTCTTAATGAGCAATCTTCAGTACCAAGAGAGTTTTTCCAAAGCATGACTCACTATATGCTACTTTTGAAAGCATCAAGATAGAAATTCAGAATATTAACTTAATATTCTTGTTTACTGAACTCTGGGATAAGGTTTGTAAAGTGGATTTTTTTTTGTTTTCTGGTTTACTATTGTTTTATATTTTGAAATACTAGAATATTTGTTAAACATAATACATTTCTACCCTGATCTACTACTAATCAACCCTACCTACATCATATTGTTCATACCTAATACAAAAATGCACATCCTAAGAGTGATCTGATCATCGGGATCCACTATTTCAACTCATACATTTTCAATTTAGGTGACTCTTTGGGCACTATATCCAAGTATCATTCCAAAATCTGATGTCTTGGACATTCACTAATATGTATATTTCAGTATGTTATAAATGTTTCACAATTGAAAAAGGAATTTTACAGCAAGTAAATTTAACCTCAATTGGAAAATTCTTTTTTATTTGAGTGAATCACAAAATAAGTAACTTTGAATGGTTGTACTACACTCACCATTAGCTGTTGAACAAGCAAGGAGGCACACACACTTCATTTCTCTCTTTGAAGTTGGTTTTAATGTCTGTGGGCATCAGTGCAGGAAAATGAAAAGCATCTGCAAAGCAGGAACAGCCACTCTCTGCTGCCACTTCTCTCCTTCTTCTAATTTAAAAAAAATGTGCTAACTCTACTCACTCCTTTACTTGTCATGACCTGGGCAAGGAAGTCCTGGTAAGGCTGCCCTCATATGACAAAGATGTAGTCAATAACGGGAAATGCAATTAACTTTCCTGGACATTGCCTGCATACACTGCTGAGAACAGGACAAAAGACAAAACAGGCTGTGCACAATTCCAGTGATGTCCATTCATCAGAGCTGGTATTCACTCAACAGAAAAACCCTTTTTCCCATCTTGCCATTTTCACCTTTCACTTCTTTCCCACACATACATATAATAACATGCTCAAGGCCAAGAAACAAGACATAACCAACCCCTTCCTTGACAGACATCAAGAGAAGCTAGAAGTATCAGCTCCGAAATGCCTCCAAGATGCGCCTCACTTGACTATCCCCTGCATTTTAAAAGAATGAAAAATCCTATTTAAGAAAACTCTAGATAGCACCAGTTGAAGCATCCAGTTATTTCAGCTTTCAATGAGAAGAGGTGTGAGTGATGATCAGTAACTTGACAATGGGAGAGGGGAAGCCACAAAGTCACCGCATGCTAAGAGCCCTCCAGGGAGCCTGGAGGTAGAAGAAAGACAATGTGCCAAGGAAATAAAATACAGGGGTGAAATTTTAAACCTACTTAAGTTGTAGGACAGACATAACTCACTCATTATCCAAAACTACCTAATCTTCTAGGCACTCAAACTCAATAGGTGACTCCTTACGTTTCTAGGAGAAGTTCCCTGTGCATTAACCTTAATTACCCACACATATGCTTATGATAGATAGGCATCTGCTGATCAGCTGTGCTCCAAGACATGCAGACTCCAGCAAACAGCTTAAGTCATTTAAAAACGCTGAAAAATGAGATGTGGCCAAGGTTGCAGTAGTGGCAGCAATGACGGAAGCACATGTAAGCATTTTGCACTTTCAATCATTTGATAAGCATTTTTAAAAACAAGAACTGTCTTGGAAACAGCAACCAGATGGCTAAACACTCCAATCCCTACCTTGGAGCCTGGTTCCAGCTTCATTTCCTCCATGACTGCTGGAGCTCATGGCTGCAGCGTGAAACCAACTCAAAGAGCAGAAAATGCTTACAACTTCACTCTCCCTTGGCTGAGATGCTTGCACAAGACACAGCAGGTAGGCATTCGTGTAAGTTAAACTGCATGGATCACTCCCCTCAGGTATCTGTGCTCCTTATACAGCTGACATATCAAGGTGAACACCTAAGGCAAGAAGGCAAGATTGCCCATTGCACGTCTCCAGAGATGTAGGTCTCCAACAGCTGCTCTGGGAATGCAAGTAGTTATGCTTGGCTGGATAGGAGTGGATAACCCTCCTTGAATAGCATCTAAAATTTTGGTGAGGCAATTCCTAGATAAGACACCTAAATAAGAGATTAGATACCATCCCACAGGATGCCCATACAGCCCCAGGAGAATCAAGTCATAACAGTTGTGCCTCACATATTTTAACTTTTAGCTAGTTTAACATCTGGAACAGATGTTAGAGTTATTTATCCCTGCTCACACAAAATAAATGTGTGCTGTATCGTAACTGTCTTGTGGGGAAATAAATTAATGTTAATATGTATTATTAAATGTAGAATAAAGCTGAGGGTTTCTGAAATACTTTAGCCACAAAAACTGACTGCTTACATTCTTTTCTAGGCCACTGAGGTATTAATAATCCCATAAACATAAAGCATTGATTTTTTTATTATTTTTTTTTTTACTGCAGATTTTGGACTGAGTTTTCAGAGCAAAAGTATACAATTAGTTAATTCAACCAAGATTTTTTCATTCCTACGGAAAATGAGATATATAACTACAAAATGCTGTGAAAAGAGGAAAGTAAAATTGTTTAGTTTTTTATTCTCCCTCCCTCCATCCCACCAGGAAACAGAAAACCAACAACTTAGTTTAACTAGTGGACATAATCTAAAAGAGGACAAGTGAGGCAATGTAGACATATCAAAATAACAGCTCATGCCTTCATACCTGAATTTCAAATTTTATGTTGAATGTGTAATTTACAAATGTCAATCTTAAAATCCAACAAACAAAATGCCCCCACCTAAATAAGACAAAAAGCCCAAGAAAACACTTTCCAAAATACTCATTTTTTCACCTTGTGTCTATATGCCTAAGTGTATAACTAAGTCAGTTTAAATCACTACCTGAACTAGTTCATCACATACCCAGTTTACACATAGTACAGAAAGTCACTTATTAACAACACTTTTCACATGGCAGCCAGCCACAAACCCTTCATCATATGTAACTCAGATGCTGAATAATAGTTTTTTTAAATAAGGAGCTAACATGAAACTCTAAAGCATCAAAACAACTTACAAAATGATTAGCTATTATAAAAGCTAATCTATTATCAGTAAATAGTGGATTGTTTGGTTGGGTTTTTTAAAATCCCACCATTCAACTCAGTATATAGAAGGCATTCCCACCTGCTTCTTCAGGTGGAAGTCCGGATCTGCTCCTTCATTTGCCGGGAAAACCACAATTACATAGTGCCTATTAGGACAGAGTTTAGCTTCAAAGAAGGATGTGATTGATTCTAATGCTGGGCATTATTGCACCTGGCTTCTCCATACCTAGTGAAGATGCCTAAGGTCACTTTACAGCAAGGGAGGAAACTCAACATGTGAAGAGCAGAATGCGCAGACACCAGCATGTTCAATGGGAACAAGTTTAAGCTTGCAGATGGGAGACAAGAGGAGAAAGGAGAAGCTTACACCAGCCTTTTCTCTTGTGCACACCTGCTATTTCATCTGTAATGATACCTTTCCACTACCACAAAACCCCAGATCACAACTGGTGGAGGCAGGTTCAAATATCCTCCTCTGTCAGGTCCAGACTGAACCCACAGCCCAAAACAACCAGACCAAGGTTTCACCAGCACTCTGTGGGAAGTGCTGACAGTGTCTCTTTGTGAATTAGTTACACTCTGCACCAAATAATCAAATACTTCCTGAGATATGGAGAGAAAGAGTGACGCTGAAAGCTTAGCCGTTTCCAATATCTACCCAAGAAGAAAGAGGTCTTGCTTTCAATTTCTGCTAATATTTGTTTTATAAAACACCTTAAGAAACCCACATCCCACAAATTTATAAGCGAACAGTCCTGCTAAATTTGCATAAAGTGGGAATGATGACTGAAGGACAACTAAAAATATCAAGGAAGCATTTCTCCCATGCAATAGTATGCATTATTTGCAACAATTTTATCTGCAGCATATTGAGAGCAAATCCTAGGGAAAGAGAGACAAGGATGTTTTGTCCTAGGTATAGATAAACAAAGGCTTTTGCTAAAAAGAAAAAAAAAAAAAGGAGTTGCTATAAAATAAAATGAGTTATAGCTTCATCTCCTGTTTAATCTCCTTTACTCTGCTGGTGGACTTTCTATAACCCTAATGCAAGTGAGGAATTACTGCAGGTCCACTGTGCCTCAGGAACTGCATTGATGAGGCATGAGCTCACTACAGGACATTAATATATTTTACTCCTTTTATATTTATTTTATGTTGCAATCTTTTATGCCTCATTACATTTATTTACAAATGTTTTCCAAATCTGAAGATTAATACATTACAAATATTTGTATCCTTATATTAAATACATACTTAAACACAACAAAGAAGAACCTTAGCACTGGAAAATGCAGACAGAATCAGTTACAGTAATTAAAGTATAATCTCAGCCGCAATGGAAAATACTATTTACACACTTCATTGAGCTGCAGCTCTATTTTATATGTTAAAAGACAGACAGACATACAGGACCAATCTTCAAAAGATGCTAAATGGTTCAGCTCCATTTATGCCACCTGTCAGACTCAGAGACTGGCCCAGGCAATTTGACTCATAAAATTAAAATGTGTAAAATATTTGAACAGGCAGATGCAAGGTGTAATTTTATCCACTAAATGGCATTTATCTCCTAGTGTTCTCAATCAAAATGAGGTAGGGGTGTGTGTGTGTTACAATCCAAAGTTAAAAGGGTAAAAAAATCCTCCTTTCATCTGACAGCAGAGTGAATCCTGCTTATTAACACAGATAATGTTGGGGTCTCTTCCAAGGAACCAGCCATGTTTTTGCAACGCTGCTTTCCTGCGAGGCTCAGCATCAAGCAGCTTCACCACAGGACATCAGGGATAAAAAAATTCCCCCAGAATCATTGATAAAGTTCTCACCAGCCCCAGATGTTCATGATGAGAATTTAACTCAATTCAAAGAGGTCTTAAGAACTCAAATTTGAAGAGTTTTCAACCACTTGGTCCCTGATGCTCCAAGTTACTTGATGCTTTTAATTTAAGTATGCTTTTACTTCACATTGGTGAACACTTCATATGACTTCAACTTCTGCTACCTGATTTTAGCCTCCTGGCAGGCTAGCATCAGATAAGACACGAACTACTGTGAGATGTTATTTTTTCATTGTATAAAATAATTTCACACTACTTTCTGAGAAAAAGTAACAGAATAGTTGCTAGTCCTTGTAATTCACACAAATAAGTGACATTTGCTATATGAGAAGAGCACTTAACTCTAGATGTCTAACTTTGAAAGAAAAACATATCCAAGATCCTGACCCAGTGAGCTTTTAAAATTTTCTTAGCTTTGAAGGAAAGTGGTGGAAGAGAATAAATGTTATGTTCTTAAACACTTGCTAAACCAGGCTTACCTGATAAAATTTACTATCTTTACTATCAGAACTGTTATGGCCATCAGTAACAGCAGAACTGAGATCTCAAATTACCACCTTCGGCCGATTGTGCCAAAATATAGACAACTAGTGACCCATTTAGAGCATTTCAGAGCTGCATTTAATAAAGCTGTGCTACTGCTAGGGAGCCTTTCTACATAAAGATTTATGGGAATCATGAAACCTCATGCCATCTTTTTACATCCATTATCCAAAGCCATTTTTCCCTTTCCTGGAAATTAGATAAGCAGCAGACCTATATGGACAGGGCTGCCAGCATAGACTACAAGAAGTTGCACACAATTGATGCATACGACTGAACTGATGCTGCTATTCCTCCTCTCATCCCCCCCTTTTTTAAGGGACTTTTTTCTGAAACTGTTTTGCAAAACCAAGTCAGCAAGGTGTAAAGGTGAATAGCTGGTACCTATATTCCAACTGATTCATTAATAACATAAACTAAGTATCAACCCAGTCATGAAGTACTTTCTGAAACTTACGAGCACTTCAAGAGCAGACTAGAGAAAAACCATTAATCTTTGCAGAATGCGTCTCCACACACTATGTTCTTCTACAGTTGCAGCAGGAATTTTAACTGAATTCTGCTGTTGTAGTGATATTAATCATATTTTTAAAAAAATATATAAATAATATAGTTACAGATAAAGACACAGACATAGATATATAGCCCCAGCGTGCCAAGCAGTCATCACATGAGACTACCAAATCTGGTCAAATACTTCCAAAGAAGTACAAAGCACTTTAACTTCAAATCTAGGGCTTTCTTGAAAGACTTATTCTGAATTATCAACTAATCAGAGGGTTTTATCTTCAAAAAGTAAAATAGCAGCTGTCCACCACTGTCTGAACTTTTTGAACTGCTTCATACTCACATATGTAAGAGATACAAATATTTGCTTCCTATAAGCCTAGGAGATACTGAGTTGTACTTCAAAGAAAGTAAGAAGTTTTTACTTTATTTACAAATGAGCTTTTATCCTTTGCATTAGAAACAAAAAGGGCACGAAAATAATTATAAACAATGTTTGCTCAATAAGAATGGTCAGGTCCTAAGAACAAAAATGTGAGAATGCCTAAGGCCTAAAAAAACAAAAGGTGAATTAGACTTGCTCAGTAACCCAAGTGTTTCTTGAAGGTAGAGAGCACTAACAACAATGATCAGTGCCTATAGTATTTTATTTGTCCCCTAACATCTGAGCAAAGAAAATCCAATGCAAGAAAAAAAACAGGTCAGATCCTCTGTTTCTTCTCTCCCAAAACACCATATGCACCCTCACTCACTGACTGGTTTCTAATCTCCTCCTCATTACCAGAGAAAAACCTGCAGATGGGAAGTTCACGGCAGCCACGTTTAGCAGAAGGGCTCAGAGTTAGCTGAAGGGTTTTTTTTATCTGAGGAAATTCTCTTCCAATTCCTCTCCCCACCTCCTTTTTATTGCCTGCAACCTCTTTCAAGTCCCTGTTTGGATACTTCTCCTCCATGTTTTCCTTATGCCCTCCAGACTGTGATCAAAGGCCCTGCTGTATCCCCTTTGTAGGCAGGAGTCATTGCTCCTCTCTGTTGCTGCTGACAGCAATGACCAGGGATGCCCCTGCAGCGCTGAGGAGGCAGCAGGAAAGCTGAGGAGAGAGGAAACAATGCACTATTATTAAAAAACTTCTGAAAAATAATGCATGTTTTAGATACCACTACTATTCTTCCCCTAGCCTCACTACATGTATTCATAAAAGTCAACAATACTGTCATCAGGTAACTCCTGGAAATGGTCTACAGAGCAAGATCTTCTGCTAAAGCTAAGGACAGTGTAAATAATAATTATAAAGAAGAGTTTTGCTGCTTCTCTGGATGCATTCTATCTGTTGGCACATTCAAATAGCACATTGTTAAACACAGCCTTAAAAGTTCATTTTTGCTCCTGCTGCTTGCTGTGCCTTTGCCTGCTGGCACATAGCAGCTCCCTAATTTTACATTCGAAGCTGGTCTGTGGTACTGGAGCTCAGCTCAAGAGGAGGTGGCTTGGCAAGCAGTCTGCCTTGCTGCCGAAACTGGGGTAGCTCCCTAGCGAGAAGAGAGAAGAACAAAGGAGCCTGTAATGCTACAAGAGGACTACAAGGAAACACAGGAAGGAGCTCATTCTTGTTTGAAAACAAACAAAAAGATCTAATCAAAGCACTGAATTAACATTATTAATCAGTTTCTTTGCTGCAGCTTAGCAGTCAGATCAGCAACAGAAACAGACCCCAAGAGGTGCATGCAATATAGCATCTTGCACAATACCCCAAATACATAGAACTTACCAGCGCTACTTTGTGCTTCTTTTGGAAACAGAAAAATAACAGCTATCACTTAGACTTTCAAGAGAGCATAAATAACTCGTGTCCAAACTCCACAAAGTTTCAATGAAGTTAACTGCCTTACTTCTCTTGAGGCTTCTCCAGCCTACACAGTTACTCAAACACTTCCTGAAGGTTAGACAAATCATTAAGATAAATGAGGTCCAGACTCTGAAGTACTCAGAAAAAAATATAATCATTAATATATTTAGCTGTGCCTAAAGATACCGAAAACAAATTACCTGCTGAAATTCAGAGCTGAAGTGGAAGCTCTACATATTTTGTACTCACATGTTGGGGGCTTCACAGGCAGAAGGATGCACCACAAAGTTGCTGCTGACCACATCACCTATTAATCAATCAGATTTGTGCGAGAATGACAAACTATCCAGTGAGATGCAAAGTTCCTGAGGCTGCATTTTGTCTTTTTCCTCAGCAAAAGAGGATGAATAACTCTGTAAAAACCTGTCGTTCCCCCCTTCCTGTTTCTACCACCACCGTTAGGACTTTGCAAATGAAGTCTCAGTGGGCATAGATTTAATCTCCACTGGACATTTGCTTTATTTCCCTGACTGTCCTTACAAAGCAGACATAGTGAAAGTGACTGCTGACTCCTCTGTCTGAGCATTAGCACCCAGGCACCAGCGACCAGATCAACAGACACGAGTTATGCACCAACAAACTATTGTGCCACTTCCAGCATGAGGCCACTTAAACTGCATCTGCTAATCCCATGGTTTTGCATGCCTAACCAAGACAAAGCAGGCAAGGCTGCCTCTATATACCCCCTTTCCCTTTAGATATAAAGGAGACTTTCCTGATGTAACCCCAGGGATTTGAGTCTGTTGTGCAGCTTCATTTGACACTGTCTTGTTTGTCCTACTGAGAAAATCACTGCTTACAATGCACCAAATATACTTCCCCCGTGCATAAGTACAAGGGAGATTAAAAAAACCTAAAATGGTGAAAATATTCTGTCATCCCTATTGAATAAGGGCTTCCAGTGCTGCACAGAAAGCATTGCTGGTGAGGATGACTTCCCTTGCACTCCCTCCCCTGGACATTCCTGACAGCTAGGACATATTAAACATTTTAAATTATTAAAACCTCCAGGCACCCTGCAGACAATCCATGCTGCCTCCATACCTCACAGGTCATACCCTTTAAATCCGTAACAAAGGCCGGTAATTTCTCAATGAAGATATTCCAAATATCCAGTAAAAATGAAAGATTGTGGAATGGCATCCAAAATGCTCCTTGTCCTCTGGGAGGCAAGGTCAGCACGGGCCTTCCCTCAATAAACACACTGTGCTTTCATAATTCTCATTTATGTCAGTCTGTATGAAATCAGCTGCTTACTAGATTTAAACCCCACATTTCATCTTAACCAAAAACGTAAGTGGGGCTGAGACAGCAAATGCTAAGGCACTCATAGATCACAACATATGCAGGTTTTATTATTAGAATGCTCAAAGATAAAGAACTGAAATAACCTGTTACACTATCAACATGAATTAAGTGTCCAAACTCAGTTTCTAGATGCTACATGGAAGCACACACTCACCAAGTACAGTGTCCTAGTTTCCCTGACATGCCGATATTCAGGGGATATCTATATTCACATATAAAGCAATGAAATGGGACTATTTTAAAGTGCAGGGCTTTGGATGATTTTTAGTAAGATTACTCAGTCACACTGTAATAGGGCATCAAAATAATGGGAACTTGCAGAAAGCTGGAGCAGGGGCATGATTTTGAGGCATGAGGCTGTACACACATAGCCACAAACGTATCTGTGAATTAAATCTAATTTACACGAGACCCTGCTCATGCAAAGTAAATACTTAAAATACTCTAAAAATAACTTGCTGTAGTGGATAATGTTGAGAAAGGTAAAGAGGTTTGTTCAGCTAAGGTTCTCTTTTCCTCTTCCTTACAAACTAATACAACTTGTACCTTGCCATGGAGGAAGTTTACAGAAGACAAGTCCAAAGGGTAACAAAAAGACAGAGGGAGTGAAGGGGCACCCTTACCCAGCTAGTGCCTCACAGTGGCACAAAGCAGCAGGAGTCAGGCAACCTCATGAGAGGATTAATCCTGGCTGTAGCCCTCCACTTTCCTCCCTCTCTGAAGTGCGTGGCCATGCACAGAGGATAATCATAGGAGCAGGCATCAAAAAATTTAACAAATGGCATCAGTTCCATCGCTGTATCACAGAAGAGTGATATCACCATGCAAGTTTGTCAGACTTCGTGTATCTCAGATGAACTGGCACAGAGAAAGGGAGACGTGGTGTTTACATGTCAGTCTGGGAAGAGAGGAAGGCAAAGGTATTTCTAAAGAACAAGACAGCAACAACTGGCTAACACACATTTGCAGCATCAGGAACTAGAAGGTGGAAATAACAGTGATGCACGGTTTGGCACTGAGCAAAAATTAGTTGAATGGTTCATGGAAATAATGTGCATACGTACACACTTGCCAGTTGCATCCAAATGTGGTTTTGCAGGATCATCCTACTTTCAAAGCATTTTGGCCTTTACTGAAACTTTTCCATATTCTAGGCTATCCTTACATAAACTGTAAATCTGTAGATGGCTTTGTGCATTCCAAGCTATTATTTTCACTCACTTCTTGAATAATAAGTCAATGCTGGCGGAAATTTATCATTTAACAAGCTGTTTATTAGTGAGAGGTTATCAAGGCTGATTAATTTTAAAAACTTCCCAGTCCAGTTTAATTACATCAAGCAGAGGAACTGAAGTGGCCTCAATGCATGTAAAATACTCTGGGGGATCATAAATATAGTGTAAGAATATTAATAAAATTCTTTAAAATTGGTACACATATGCCATGCACACTGAGTCACACTACTATTAGTTATGATTCGATAGGATCCATAAAGTGATTGGTATTTTCTAAATATAAATAGACAACCATACCCTCATAAAAAGCATACGTGCACTGACCCCCCCCAAAAAAAAATGGAAACAGAAGGAAAAAGCAGACGAGATAAATAACCAGGTATGATAAGAAATCATTACATTTCTACTTCGTCACTCTTACATACTTCAATACTCAATAAATGGTATTTAAAACGTACAGTAGACTGGTCCGTGTATCTACATGAGCTGCTTCTTAATTACAAAGGGGAGGCCCCTTTTTCCCATACTAAGACAACATCTGTTGGAAACAGCTGGAGAAAAACTGCCAGATTCACCAGGGGGCTAACACTAAGGAAAGTGGGATCCCAAACCATAGGAGCAGTGCAGTTTAAAGCATCAGTGTCCAGTAGTGCCAACGTCATCTAGGTGATATTATCAAGGCATGCATAACACTGGCAAAGTATTCTTCACCCTCTTCTGATGAGGCAACAGATACATTGTTCTGTGTAGAAAAACCGCTTGAGAAGCCAAAGAAATGGAGATTTCTTCAGCCTACTTGAAGGCTTTAAGAATCCAGATGACAGGTCTCAAAACACAGCAGCTTGGTGATTCTAGCAAATTCTGTGCAAAAAAGCACAGGGTGAAGGGATGAAAAAAAAAGAACATAAAACAAAACCAGAGGCAGGAGGAGGTATTTCAAACACAGATTCCCCAAATCACTACAGCCCCAAATACCAAAGTGGTTGAGATATCAAAGTTCTGGGACTGGGAAAAACTGGTGCTCAAGTTGTTTGGTGGTATGGATAGAGAGGTTTTCTACATTCATGCATTGTACAACCACTAACAGGATCCTGGACAAATATGAACTTCAAACCAGTTATTTTTAACTGGAATACTACACATGACTGCAGAGACAGTGACTGGGAAAGTCTTAAACCTACCCAATACACAGTGATCACTCACTAGATGAGTGCTTGTTACCTATACATCGCAGCTAATTATATTCCCCACATTTCCTGACATACTGTCGTGGTTCAGCTGGTGGTTCTGACATACTCTTCCCAGGCTGAAAGTCAAAAACACAGCACTGCACCAGCTACTAAGAAGGAAAATAATGACTGCTCCTGCTGAACCCAGGACACATACTTTTTGAACAAGCATGCTAATAGTAAATATTAGGCTCCTCTCACCCTCAGTGAAGACAAGCAAGCACATTGTCAGTAGACTCCTGTACATTTTCTATACAGGAATCTGCAGACTAGAAGGAGGAGGAGCTGAAAACCACAGACTTAAAGCAATGGGGAAAAAGCAGATGTGAACCTCTTGTGATGAAGGAAAGAGTAGTAAGAAGTTGCTTAAGATGGCACTAAGACTCAGAACTGCTATTCAAATCTCAGTTTCCTGATCAGCATTACAGTAAAGATAAATATCTAGTGGCATACGTATAATGACTGTCACGATTTTGTAGAAATTTGTTTTTAAAAGTTGTCTTAAAAAATTAACAAAAAATGCATAAAAAACTCATTGAAGACTGACAATATAACCGGTTTTGCAGCTAATTCCAATCTAGAGTTCAGGTAGATGAAATATTATCTGGCTTTTGCTTATCTGATGGCTCCCTCTCACTGGAGCGCATCAGAACCAATTGCATTATTTACACTCAGTAGTAAGAATCAAAGTCTGAAATGTCTTCTATAGCAGAGATAAAAGAACAGAGCACAGACATAATCCATCACACAAGTGAAACACAATAAAGCTCCAACCCTAGGCAGGACATCTGTCTGCTGTGCTGCAGCATGAAGCTTCCAAAGCCTCCAAAGTCTTTGAAGACTGATGTGGTAATTCAGTTTGATGAAAAGTACCATATTTAATTTCTTATACAGCAGACAAAGTGAGTTTATATTTCAGTTTTGGTTTCTAAACGTTTAATCATGAAACATCTGAATCAGCAAAACAAGGAGGACTGTTCACTACATCAACATGCTTTCTTTTTTGTTTCCATAATATTTAATAAGGAGCACATTTATGAATCCTCTCTGTGGATTTCAGTCTCTTTGTGGAATTCAGACCAGAAGTGAGGACACTGAGAAAAATTTTAATGCAAAGGGATGAGCTATTCAAAGGATTCCAAAACTTCTTCCCTACAGACACCACTTGATGGGCAGAGCATCAAGCTGGGCAACACCCAAGTAGATCCCTGCCTCCCCATCTGCAACGCAGGGCTGGCACAAACTCACATGCAAAAGCTTCAAAGGTTTCAAGGGGCAAGGGCTCATTAGGGGACATCTCATCTTTGCATGTGTGTAGGGACAGGAAGAGGGAAGGGAGGCTGGCAACACAGATCTTCAGTCCATACTCCTCTTTTGCAAGCACGATGTAAACAGATTACAAAAGAGTGTTCCTTTGTGCTAAGTGCTATTTGGGAAATGAGCAATACTTCAACCGGTTTCACTTGTTGGCAAATAGCTCCACTGTCTAATGAAAGATCCTTTTTTATTACAGTATGCCAAATAGATCACACACAGCAGAGATGGGTAAAAAAGTTTAAACAGGTTTTTCCTGATCCAGTTTTCTATATCACAAGCAAACAAAGGCAAACCACAACCTGAACTATTTTTGGGGGAAAAAAGGGAATGATTTCTAACATAGTAACAACATCAGCTTCAGCCAGTTAAGTATTGCCTTTAACAACACATCATAAAACTGCGTATCTATAAAATATTTCTTAAATATCAGAGAGCAGACACTGCAATAAATACTGATGGCAGGGGTGTGTTGCTATAGGAAAATATCTGGCTTGTCAATTAATACCATAATAATAGACAGCAACACTTCAACACAGCTTTCTGAGACTCTTCTCGTTATATTCCTTTAGAGATCTGTATCCAGATAGGGTACAGATAACTCATACAGAAATCTGCTGAATTTTCGGGCAGCGATAGTAGACATGCCACAAGGTCTCCATTACTGGTATACAGTATAATGGTTTGTTTTGTCAAGTATTTAATGTGGTGGCAGCAGGAAATTTTGGACTGCAGGTGCTTACATCAATGGAACGTATACAAATACACCCTAGAAGAGCAGCAACTTTCTAAGAGCAAGGTATCGTTTTAAAATTATCTGCCCACATAAATTTGATGGTCTCCCCTATGCACAGTATAGTCCTCCTGAAAACGTGCTTCCTGAAACATGTGCATCCTGAAAAAGCATCTTTTAACAAGCTTTAAAAAAACCCAAACAATTATTAACAATGCAAAAACCAGGAAATGATTTAGAAATATATCAAATCTCATTAAGTATGCTCTTAAGTTTTATGCTGTTGGTTTACACTTACAGCACCAAACGTACCCTTTCTGCTCTGCAAAGGAGCCTGAAGGGCACCAGATTTGTCTATCACAGAGGCTAGCAAGCGAACTCATTTCCACTGAGCACAAGCTGTGCTGAAGCTCTCTAGCTTGCTCTCTCTGCTACCCTCTAGTGAGCAAGCAAAAGTAAACGATGATATTCAAGCGCCTTTGCATAAGGACAATGTTAATCAATTCAGTTTTCCAGTTTCAGCGTGAAGTACAGACCTCTGTCAATATCACTTCTGGCAATTATTTTTCCTGACTTTTTCACTCCATAATTTGAGACACATAAGACTGTAAAATGCATTTTAAAAATCATTTTTATTGAGAGGTAATTGGACTAGTTGACCTTAAGATCTTTCTCTAAATTCCACACCTTTTTCCTCCCAGTGATAAGCATTGTTTAGTGACCTACAGCATTTAGTTCTTTTAAATTGTAACTTGCTTTGCACTATTATGTTTTGTTCACAATGGGGGACTACTTGTTTTTCTTTTACAGGGAATACTGAGGATGGGGGATGCCAGGGAGATCTGAGCACTGGAGAAACTTACAGAATTCACAGTATTTTGGTATCCACCATGAGATACAAGAAATGGGAATTTCATTCTAACTACTCAAGAAAAGCAACATTCAGGACATATTGTGAAGGTTACTACACTATTACTGTTTGCTGTTCCTCTACACCATTTCTAGCTCCTTTCCTGCCCCTTTCTGAGGATTAAACAGATGGTAAACAGAAGCTAATGCCAGTGTAACTTACCATCTGGCTAATAGATGCACTTTTGCATAGGCTCATTAGCATGCTTGTTCCATCCCAAATCCTCCATAACAGTTTTGTCTCCGTCTGTATCATCTTCGTAACATAGTTAATAAATGCAAAATGCATATACGAAGTTGCAGTCCATGTGGAACATAATCACAGTTTTTAACTAACCAAAACATCAGAAGTGGGACTAGACCCAACCCTCCTTAGCATCAGCTGCATTTGCTGCCTACTCCACTTTTTGATTATGATTTTATTCTGCTTGAATGTTTGTCTCTAATTTACAGCTGGTTCATTGTTTACCTGCGACGCACTCTGTAACAAAAAAACAAACGCTACCTTAATCTTTATTATCTTTGTATTACTTAGAGGGAAAGGCAAATCATCAAAAAAAAAGCATTAAAACCTCAGCTTATTTGAGGTATACCTTGGCTGGCCTTGACAATTACAATTACCTTCAGGTGCCTGAAAGCAAGAAGAATGACAACGCTAATTTTAGTCTATTCGGTAGCATTAGAGCAATTCATCAAGAACAGGATTTTTTTCTCCTTGACCAATCCTGTCACCCTGTAATAACACTGGTCAAAAAGTTCAAAACTTGTGTTATTTAAGTGCACTGAATTACTGCTCAGATTCAACAGTGTCACAGCAGGCTAATGGACAGAAAACCACAATGACAAATAAAAATACACACAGGCTAGACTGAAAATGGGATTATCAACAGCCAAGTGGAAGTCAAGAACACCAGCACTGTGCATTGTGCTAATTCAGGATACACTAGTGTCTCTCCTCGGGTATTTGTGAACCATCAACTTTAAATGAAAATGGTAAATATTCAGAGGAGGGAAAAGTCTACTAATGTTCACTAATATGTTATCTATGAGCATTTAAATATAATTAGAGCAATTACTTAGGAGTGTGAAACTCTTTGGTTAAATCCAGGGTGAAAGGCAGAAAAACATGCCTGCACAGGAGGAGGATCCCTCAGCAATACAAGCACTGCCTGCTCTACGGCCAGTCACTGCTCCACACAGCAGCTGTGGTTCACACATACAGCTTTTCAGCCATTGCAGATCTAAGATTAGTCTAAATTGCCTACTAAGGTTTGAAAGAAAAGAAGCAACCAGCAGAAGACAGACAAGATTATCACTGAACTGAAATGAAACATTAGATTTTTGTTGGTTTAGGCAGCCACATAACTTGGAACTAATGGAAAGAGAAGCAAAGAGCAGAAAGAAAATCAGTGTGCAAGCAGCAGTGAAGAAGAAGAAAGCAAGCAAGCAAGAAAAGAAAAACAACAATGAATGGAAATTAGTAGAGAGAAGGGAGAATCCAGAGGTGCACAGAAGAAAACATTGGTTGCACTAGCCAACAAGAATAAGGTTGGAAGTCTAGATATGCCCAGTAATTTTCAAGGGATGTCATTTCAAATACATCAAGGATACTCTGCAAACAACTTCTTTATCCAGATTCATGCAGATGCAAATACAGCTTACAAGCAGTTTTCAGAGAGCTAACCTTACTTAGAAAATTTTCTTTGGCAAAAATGCTGATATGGACATCAACACAATCTATGAACATAACTCCTACCCACCCACCAGTGAGTTTACCACTTCAGTACCAGTCTGGCAGGTTTTCCCTCAGTTGGCAACAATATCACTAGTCTTTTATACTTGCACATTGAGTTGAAAGCATAGTAGTTCAGTTTAACACTAATGAGTTACTAGAAGGAATTTAAGAAAGCTTTTTAAAAAAGAGAAGTCTATAGAGATTTACGCTGACTTTGAAGAGAGGTGGCTAATTCACATTGCTTTCCACAATATGACCCTCAGTTTCAAGAGACAGTATTTTTGTCATAGGTGCTTAGCACCACACAGGCTTTGACCTTAGCCATCTAAGTTTCAGAATTCCTATCTGATCCACCAGCAAAATGCTTCAGCTTTTAATGCTGCTCTCAAGGCAACAATAATACATTGCTTAATCCCACATTGGACAAATTCCACACTTCAGCAGCAAGCTTGGATCCAAGCAGAATTTCAATTGTCAGCCTCCATTAAAAAAAAAAAAAGGGTATTTCTGGCCTCTTTTGCAATACCAACAATTTATGTTCCCACAGCTCTTTTCCAGTCCTTTGTGATTTTACATCTGATTTGTGCCTCATGGCTATTGGCCTTACATGGTTCTTCAGAAGAAAATGACAGACAGCAGCATGAAAGGGATGGTTGAGTTGAAGGATCTATTTTCTCAACTCCAGACTGCAATTCTGTTCCAGCAAGCTCCCATCCATAAGCATCGTTCCATACCTAACATGGCAGTGTTCATACATAATGCCCACTGCCATGTCTAAGGCTGATGAAGAGAAACCTCCCAAAGACCTGAAACCCAAACCCCAAGAATTCTGCATACAAGACCATTAACTGCAAAAGAGCTAAGCTATCCAAAGTAACTACTGTTTGGGCTTGCTGTCATAAATATAGTGTACCTCTCTGAGCATTACTAACCTGGACCCATTAAAGGTATTTACCAAATAAAATACTGTGATAGGGGCAGTGCCTACAAAACAATCCTTCCAATAGCTGCTGATGTGTAGTTGATATTGGATCATGCACAATTCCAAGGTCTTCACTAGGGACCAAGAACTTTTAGGTCAACAAGTTTAATTAATTGGCACATGTCCACGAGATAAAATTCAAGAAGGGTACAGCTTGGATATATTATAGTCATACTGGAACATTTTGACATGCCCATCCCAGGTGGGGATTAGAACAAAGGGGATAATTATTACCTCATTAGAATACAATGTTATGCTATTATAGTCTGCAGTTAGCCTGATAATACTACAGACGTAAACCAACCATCCACTCAATTATTTCAACGCTTACAGAATACAGAGAAGATGAAAGTTTTGAAGATTTTCTAGAACCAAGACTCATCTCAGTGGAAAAATCCACTTTTTTTTTTTTCTTCAGCAGCACTCCAAATCAGGATTGACAAAAGAGGGGTTGTCTGGGGCAAAAATTATAAGCAATTAAAGAGGATTTCAGATAAATTAAAGTACTGTGTGCAGTAAAAGTGAAGTTTTTCTTTCAGGTGGTTTCAGCTTCAAGGTACATACACTCAAAATAAAAAAAGTCAATACAAATACAGGAAAATGCAACCTTGCAACTGGTGGTTTCTGTGTAACAGGGCACTGCTGCTGTCTCCCTCCTAACTGCTCCCCCAGCAATCATAGAATCATAGAATAGATAGGGTTGGAAAGGACCTTAAGATCGTCTAGTTCCAGTTCCCCTGTCACTGGGCAGGGACAACTCGCACTAAACCATGCCATCCAAGGCTCTGTCCAACCCGGCCTTGAACACCGCCAGGCAATGGAGGTGTCCTGGGCAACGTCCACAATGTCCCTGGGCAACCCATTACAGTGCCTCACCACCCTTATAGTAAAGAATTTCTTCCTCATATCCAATCTAAACTTCCCCTGTTTAAGTTTGAATCCGTTACCCCTTGTCCTGTCACTACAGTCCCTAATGAAAAGTCCCTCCCCAGCATCCCTATAGGCCCCCTTCAGATACTGGAAGGCTGCTATGAGGTCTCCACGCAGCCTTCTCTTCTCCAGGCTGAACAGCCCCAACTTTCTCAGCCTATCTTCATACGGGAGGTGCTCCAGTCCCCTGATCATCCTCGGGGCCCTCCTCTGGACTTGTTCCAACAGTTCCATGTCCTTTTTGATGTTGAGGACACCAGAACTGCACACAATACTCCAAGTGAGGTCTCACAAGAGCAGAGTAGAGGGGCAGGATCACCTCCCTTGACCTGCTGGTCAAGCTCCTTTTGATACAGCCCAGGATACGGTTGGCCTTCTGGGCTGCAAGCGCACACTGCAGCTGGCTCATGTTCATTTTCTCATCAATCAACACCCCCAAGTCCTTCTCCGCAGGGCTGCTCTGAATCTCTTCCCTAATCAAAAAAAATCCAAAGCATCACTGAATTTTCCAGGAGGGAAGCATAATTTTGACTAAATGGTATTATCCAGAACAGCTGCATGAAAAAAACCCTGATCACTTTCTCCAAAGCTATTCCTGTGGCAATGCCAAGAAGCATGCCATGCTGTTTTGTCAGACAACTCTACTACAACCTTTGACTCCCTGCCTTATGCTTCAACAGCATCCTCCATTAGAGCAAACAGAAAGCATGCTGTCTACCTTTTGCTTAGTTCATTCCCAGCCTGCTTCTTCCATCAAGGGCAAAATTACCTAAGACATCTGGAAAGATTAAGATTATCCATTTGCAAAGGGAAGTCTGGTGGTTCTTTCCATCTAACTCCTTCAAAACAGTATATGAACCCTTAATTGTTTCTCTTTTCAAGGATTCCAAGTTTTTTGTTTTACAATAAGCCAAATTCAGAACCACTCCAGACAGAAGACTTGCCAAAAGTAACATCCACAGACTGACTGAAAAACATGCACCACCCACCAGGACTGGTGCACTGCCTGCCCAGAGCCAGCCCCAGATACTGCCACCCAAAACCAGTGTGACAGGCCTGGCGATAACCTAACTTCTGTCACTCGAAACCATAACCTCTCCTAGATCGAAATCCTGAGTTAGCTCAATACCTCAGAAGTCACCAACTACTGCAGAAGAAATCATGGAATGGTTTGGGTTGGAAGGGAAATTAAGGATCATCTAGTTCCAAACCCCCTGCCAAGAAGGGACACCTTCCACTAGACCAGGTTGCTGAAAGCCCCATCCAACCTGGCCTTAAACACTTTCAGGGATGGGGCAGCCACAGCTTCTCTGGGCAACCTGTGCCAGTGCCTCACTACCCTCACAGTGAGGAACTTCTTCCTAACGGCTCATCTAAATCTCTCCTCTTTCAGTTTAAAGCCACCCCCCTTGTCCTGTCACTATATGTCTTTGTAAAAAGTCCCTCTCCAGATTTCTTGTAGGACCCCTTCAGGTACTGGAAAGCTGTTTTAAGGTCTTCCTTGGAACCTTCTCTTCTCCAGGCTGAAGAAGCCCAGCTCTCAGCCTGAATTCATAGCAGAGGTGCTCCAGTCCTCTGATTATCTTAGTGGCCCTGCTCTGGACTTGCCTGAATAGGTCCATGTCTCTCTTGTGTTGGGGTCTCAGAGCTGAACTGCAGTACTGCAGGCGGGATCTCACAACAGCAGAGTAGAGAGGGAGAATCACTTCCCTCAACCTGGCTGCTTGGACAATTTCTCTGTATTCCTCCCAGGCTACCTGTCCTTGCTTCCATGCTCTGTAGCCTTCCTTTTTGTGTTTGACATTGTCAGGAGCTCCTCGTTCATCTACACTGGCCTCCGGTGTTCTTGCTTGACTTCCTCTTCATCACGATGCATCACTCCTGAGCTTGGAGGTGGTGATCCTTGAATATTAACCAGCTTTCTTGGGTCCCTCTTCACTCCAGGACTTTATCCCATGGTATTTTACCAAGCAGATCCCTCAAGAGGCCAAAGTCTGCTCTCCTGAGGTCCATGTTAGTGAGCTTGTCATGTGCTCTCCTTGCCACCCTAAGGATCTCAAACTCCACCATTTTGTGATCACTGCAGCCAAGCCTTAAGCTTCTCATTCCCCACCAGCCCCTCTGTGTTGGTGAGAACAAGGTCCGGCATAACACCTCACTGGCTCCTCTATCACTTGGAGAAAGACATTATCGTCACTGCATTCCAGGGATCTCCCTGATTGCTTATGCTCTGCTGTGTTGTCCCTTCAACAGGCATCAGGGTGGTGGAAGCCCCGCCACAAGGACCAAAGCTTGAGAACATGAGGCTGCTTCTAGCTGTCTGTAGAGGGCCTCATCTGCTCAGGTCTTCCTGTTCAGGTGGCCTGTAGCAGACACCCACCATAATGTCACTTGCCCTTGTCCACCCTTTAATCCTGGCCTGTAAATTCTTGCTTGGCTCCTCATCCATTCCTAGGCGGAGCTCCATACACTCCAGGTGATCACTGACATGGAAGGTGATACTCCCTTCCTTGTCTCTCCTGCTTGTCCTTCCTGGATAGCCTGCATCCTTCCATTCCAACACTGGTCATAGGAGCCATTCCATCACTGTGTGCACAGAGGCATTTAAGCTGGGTCCCCAGTGAAGCTGGCTTACTGGGTGGAGTGGCTGGGATTCCCATGTGCTGCCCTTTAGCTGCTCTCCTGCTGACCTGTGATCCCTCTCCAGGCTCAGGGTATCCATTGCTGGCACTGCCATCAAACTGGTATGACTGCGATAGATTGAGGTTCCCACATCCTCCAGTAACTTTACTTTAAAGATCTCTTCACCAGTTTGGCAAACCTATGACCAAATACTGCAATTTCTTCTCTCCACAAGCCATTACTATTCAGGTATTTATCCTGTAGCAGCAATGGCTTATCTGGTGCAGATAAATCTCTATATCTCCTCTGATTTAAAAAGGAGAGTCAGATGGATTTTGCCATACAGCTCCTCCTGTATTTTAAGTAAGCCCAGAAAAGTCTTCTGCTCTCAGACTGGTGCGTACTGGTACAAAACTACATCCTTCCCTGGCAACATAAGCCTCCAACCCTGTACACTGCTATTACCTATAGCCTTGTAGGAAATAAGAGGAGTTATGAGTAGTTTTGCTGCCTATCAACAATTTAAAGTGTTAGCAAACATCTTCGTTCCACTACCTTTGCCTACATTTATTGAGAAGAGTATCCAATTGTCCCAGATTGCTACCAACCACCACCGGCATTTCAGAAGATAAAGCTAACCTTAACCATGACTATGCTCAAAACACCATGCACTTACCATCACTTTCCAAATGTTACTCTCGGAGATATCCTAAGAGAAGCTTCACAGCTCTTATCAGCCAGAATTCAAAGAAGGGAGAGAACAACAGCATGAAGCATGCACAGGCACGTTATGGGAGGAAGCAGAGACACTCCTTCTTGCCTCACCAGGATGTAGCAACTTCCAGTGACTACAGCCCGGCCCCTTCACCAAACTGGTTTGTGCATTGAAGGGTATGTCAGGAAATTAGAGACACATTCATACGCTTCCGTTGTGGCTACATGCTTACATGTATTTTTTTGCTAATACATATGATCAGAAAATACACACTGCATGGTTTTTTTGTTACACAGGTGTAAATAAAACGTCATGAATATATAACTAAGTAACTTTTTTCTCCACCCACTCAGCCTTTTGCAGGCTGAAAATATATGCTGTTAATGCATGGCTCCTCCACAACAGTATTTATCCTGAAAAAATCCTTAGAACAATACATGTTCAAACCACTCGGAAAAGGAAAATTTAAGCTTATATTAGGAGCAGAAAAATGTAAAGGCAGTTTATATGGCATGATAGAAAATTCTTTATAATGAATCCACAGACAACTCCTTCAATAATGATAATTTAAAAAAAATCACATCTCTTGATCTTCATTGTTTATAATGAGGTTTGGTTAATACGCAGATTTTAATTAGTATAAGTCAGGATAAGACAACTGTGAAGACAACTTTTTAGCTCAACAATACTATCCCTTGGATGACTAATTCAGTTTCAAAAACTAAGGAGTTTTTGAACTCAGTTCCTACAGCAAAATGTGGAAACTCTTCTCCTGACCTCTACCAGGGCAGGATGCCACCCTGATCTCCTGCACCACCACTGCACTGACCAAAATCCTCATCCTTGCTCTTTTTTTTTTGCACATAAAATAGACTGAAAGCACAGAGAAACTGAAAACACAACCACCCAGGAAGAACGTCTGCAGTGATTGCTGGGATACTGCACTTTGCAGTGCAGTGATTATAGGGATGACAGAAGTTTGCTGTGGTCAGAGACAAACTACAGATCACTTAGAAATCGCCAGCAGTGATTTCCAAGTGTGGTGCTGTACGTAGGAGACTTGCAGTATTCAGATAATACTGAAACCTACACAGATTATACTGGCACTACCAGATAGCTACAATAGCTCTCCCTCCCCTGGTCTGTGCCTCTTGCCGTATAATATATCACCTCACTTCTAGGGTGATGTAACACCCCAGTTACACCCACTTCTGGGGTGATGGGAGGGTAACAGGAAAGTCTCCAAGGACAGAGCCCCATGCACCAATCTGGGATTCTGTGTTTTTGTCCTCGAGTTCTATACAGTTCTAAACAGGTACTCCTCTATGTAGAGATCAGCACCCTTTCCTTCTTTTAAGATTGGTTCCAAGTATGCAACACTCAGCACAAAATCCGGAGTTGGCAAAATCCATAATCTGTGCAATTCCACTCACAGCAGGGTCTTGCAAGTATCCTCCACCACTTATTCTGGCTGACACTGTACATCTCTGTTCCTTCCCTCTTCCTAGATATGAAAGGAATTAAGCCTTTGGAAAATAGCAAGTGATTTACATGCATTATTAATATCTCTTGGTATAACAGTATTCAGTATGTTACTTTTTGTTGCTTCACATCAATCACAGTCTCATAGATTTCAGAGGAATATTTGCCCACTCACTGTGGTAAGCCAAATGTTACAAAAGGAAATTCTGCTCATTCCTTGACTGAAATTAATTATGCTTTTATAAGTATATAGTCTGGTGGATCACGGATATTTCAGAATAAATTGAGTATAAAAAAATCATTATAGGCTACGTTTTCTACGCAGCACTGGCAAATTCTACATACAATTTCTATCATCAATGATAAGGATGAATAAAAATTATTCCAATCGGAAACAATAAAAAAGCTCAAAACCCTTTCACAGTATTTCTCATAAATGCAGTCATGTTACTTATAACATTATGTATCACAGAATGATTTGGATTGGAAGGGACCTTAAATATCATCCAGTTCCAACCCCCTTGACATGGGCAGTGACACCTTCCACTAGACCAGGCTGCTCAAAGCCCCATCCAACCTGGCCTTGAACACTGCCAGGGATGAGCAGCCACAGCTTCTCTGGGCAACCTGTGCCAGTGCCTCACCACCTTCATAGTGAAGAACTTTTTCCTAATAGCTAACCTAAATCTTCCCTCTGTCAGGTTAAAGCCATTCCCCTTGTCCTATCACTACATGCCCTTGTAAAAAGTCCCTCTCCAGATTTCTTGTAGGCTCCTTTATGTACTGGAAAACTGTTATATAGTGTCTCCCCCCTTGAGATTTCCCTTCTCCAGGCTGAATAAGCTCAGCTCTCTCAGCCTGTCTTCATACAAGAGGTGCTCCAGCCCTCTGATCACCTTTTTGGCCTCCTCTGGACTACCTCCAACAGGTCCTCATCCCTCTTGTGTTGGGGTTTCAGAGCTGAATGCAAGACTCCAAGTGAGGTCTCACAAGAGCAGAGCAGAGGGACGGGATCACTTCCTTCAACCTGCTGGTCACATTCCTTTTGTTGCACCAGGATATGGTCGGCATTCTGGGCTGCGAGTGCGCACTGTCAGCTCATGTTGAGCTTCTCATCAACCAAGACCCCAAGTCCTGACTAGCACCCTTCTCAAAAATTTGCCCAAATTTTTTTACATTTTTAGGGTACTTCTTTCAAAACCTGTAATTAAAACTTGTTTGTCATTTTCTCCATCCTTTCAAAATTCAAACATACCAGCTTCTAACTCCATTTAGTACAAACTTAGTACCAATGCATGGTTTATTTTAGCTCTGTGTGCCCCACTTTCAAACAAAAAGCCTCTAATCAGATTAAAAGGAAAAAAAAAATCAACCAAATAGAACAACTCACTTGGGCATCTTAGAAGATCATTTCATATCCATGAAAAAGTTTGCCTGGGACTTACAGCTCTAATACTGAGGAAATACCATATTGGCCACAAGAGCCTGTGGTTTACTTTGGCCATGGGATAATGGAAAAAGCAGAACAATAAATAAATGGTCATTTGTCTCCACTTTCACCAGAGTTGTATAGCATGTTAAAACAATGTCAGCCTGAACTGTGTAAACCTTCATCCCTCAAAAATTATGAATAGCTTCTCTGTACTGGAATGTTTCACTAATTCCTGCTAAGTGATCTGCAAGGCTGAGTAGAAAACCAGAAATACCTTCTCTGTTCCACATATAAGGATCACCACCTTTTTCAGTTACCTTAGGAACCAGCTATGAGAGAGGATCAGAATGGGCAGTGGCCTCTGTAAGGCTTATTAAGACATGTGCTGCACTGGTTTAGTTCTATTACCAGAAAACAAAATCAAAACAACAACAAAAAAAGGCAAAAAAAAAAAAAAAAAGAAAAAAAAAGAAACAAGCAAAACAACCCACATTTGTCCCAGGGACTACACATACCTAACAGCAATGTGATTAGTCTTTGCTGTGAAAATGTCACAATCACTCAGATCTGTCCAAATGACAAAAAGAGAAATAACTATTAGAAATCAGAGGACTTGAAATTATTTCTAAGAACATCTGTATTTAAACTCCAGAATAGCTAAACCATAAAACATGTGTTTAATACTAGTAAGCTCTGCAATCAAATGACACTTAATTCCTTAGACATAGACCTACTTACCACCTAACAAGCCTTTAGCACTAATACATTAAAATCGAACTTACACTCTCAAAAGCCAGTACAAGGAAATATGAAAGGAAATACGAAAGGAAATACAAAGAAATGCTTACAGGACATAAGGCAACTTTAACCCATGTATCAAGATTATACTTCAGGAATGCTACTCAAGACAAACACCCGTTTCTGGGTTTGGGCAAACACTTGAGGGGTTGAAGGCACACCTGACGACTTTGCCTACCAGTACCACTGGGTGTTGCTGTGGAAGTCTCATCTGTCCCACCATTCCTCCTGAGATATGCTGACCTTCTTCTTGGCTGTATGTCTCAAGTCAGACACAAAAATTGCTCTATGTGACTATCTTAAACATTTCACCTCAGTTGATGCTAATCATGTCATGGGAGACTCAAAGGGGAAGAAAATGAGTGTGAGGATTTGTCTGAGCACAGTAAATGTTCTTCCTTCTGCTCTCCCCAACTCCTGCACACGCAAATTACTCCCACTTACAGCTTTCCTGTTTCAGTGGAAATCAGAGGTGACACTTGAATTAAGCTGCTTTCCGTCAACGTCTGCTTAACCTACTCACACCCAGTCTGCTACACAGCATCTAAGGCAGCCTGTATTGACAATGAACTCTTGAGCAGTCTTAGCAAAGTTTTTTCTTGCCATACAATCATTCATAAGATAAATGTTAGGTGAGCAGGTGTTGAATGACTGCCTTCAAGTGTTTCCAGCTTAAAAACCTGCATGGGAGGGGAGCATCTTTTTAATAACACAGAATCTAAAATTTAGAGAGTAATAACCATTCAGACAAGATCTTTATCTTCTGCAATGATTCAATAGCTCCTTGCTGCAACTGACTGGAAGTTAACCATCAAATGAATTCAATTTTAATGTCACAGTACATATTTTTCCATTGCTCCCAGACATCAGTTCACCATCATACTGAAAAAAATAAGAATGCAATTTATAACTAGGGAATTGATTAAGACACCTTCATATGACCTCACCACTCACATCACTTATCAGTAAAGCCAGAGTACCAATTCACATATTGTTTTTTCACCTAAAATTCTGCCTACACAAATATTTTAACCTTTCCCTAAAGACCCAGCCTCTCTGCTGCCTGCAGTAGGGCTTCAAAATTCAGTCATAACAAAGCCTTGACCTTAGATGTATGCCTTCTGTCATGTTGTGACATTTCCATCTAGGTTCTGGGAGCCATAAACCTTTACAAACCATCACTTGCCTTCTCAAAATAAAATACTAGAAGCATTTTTGGCATGACTGAACACAAATCCCTTCCCTCAGTCATGCCTTGCCACCTCCCCTCTCCAGGGAGATCCAGTCCAAACTCACCCTGGCAGCTGATCCCACTTTCCAAAGGACGAAAGAGGCCAACAAATGGGATGTTCCTACAAAACTTAAACAGCCCACGTCAGTATTGAAGAAGCAGCTTCTTACCAAAGGAGGGCAGAGGAAGGAGCGGAATCAATATAGGTCAGAAAATTTCCATCTCCCACATCATCTTCACTGCGTGCAACTACTCACTTTTCCCTAAGCTGCAAGCTCCAAGGTGCTGTCACCAAGACATTGGGTTTGAAGTTCCAGAACTTCATGCCTCATAATGGCTCCCAGCTCAGGCAGGGATAGGACTGTCAGAGCCCTGTTCTTACCTCCACCCACATTTTAAAGTCCAACTTTTCCTTATTGGAAGTTAATACCTGATTCAGAAAGTAGGATTCTTTCAAAAGTGCCAGAAAGTTTATTCATATCTAGCTACAGTTTTATGAACTTCAAATTCAAAAGTTGGATCTAATTTCAACATTAATTACCTGAATATTCAGCCAAATTGCTTCCCTGCTCCCAAGTCAGAGGGTAAAAAACCAGGCTGATGCATCTCAAGGTTTGCAAACATAATTGCTTTGGCATCCATAGCTGTGAAGTACTGACAGCTCTTCATAATATCCAGTCTGCTTGAATATTCAAAAGTTAGACTTCAGGGATCACTTGAATTGATGCAGTTTTCCCCTTTTTCTTTTTTTTTCTTTTTTTTTTAATAGGTTTAGCTCTTTTATACAGTAAACTGGACTTGACGCATACTTTCCTCTTCTAACAGTGACAGATTTTGAGATGGAAAAAACATACATGAACACACAGCTATCTATCTCATCACAAAAACATTATTACAAACTCAAAACAGGCAACAAAACTCGGATACAGGAAGAAGGTTAATGTTTAGTTTCAACTGTTTTTCTAAAAACCTTTAAGTTCAGTGCCATTCCTTAAATATAATTTCTCTACTTTCCAAAACAGCTATCAGTGGTGCTCTCCCCTTCTTTAACTAGCAGTTACCCATGAACTATGAGAACACAAAATGCACTCAGCATAATTTGATTAGGATTCTGATTTATATTTCTGTTAGCAAATATTCCTACATTAAAAATTTATTAAACCATCATTCATCCATTTGTAAGCAATTTCAGACAGTCATGAGCACAACATCTCTTTTTCAGCAGCAAAAGCTGCAGTGGTTGACAAGCACATAAAAATGGACTTTTTGTGTACACCTACTCTAAGTTTCTGCCTCAGGGAAGGAAGAATGAGCAGTTTTCCTCTGCCCAGATACATACTGTGAACAGTGCAACTGTCTGACAATTTTGGCAGGTATAATTTGCTAAGAAAAGTAAAAGCCAACTGGAATACCTTAAAAGAAATCACAGGGTTGTTTCAGAAGAAAACTTCCCAGTATTCTATAGGAAATTCTCACGGCAACACCCTAAGTATTTATTTCTTTTTTAATTCAAGTTCTAGACAATTAGCATCTCCTCTTCCACTTCCTTGCCCCTGACTGGCTAAAACACCACTTCTTTTCCTTAGCCTGCACTACACCCACTTAACAAAGCGGTGGGTGCCTAAGCGTTCAAGCACTTGACATGTTAAAATTGTTTTTTAACAGCTTAGTTTACAACTGAATGCCTGTAATTTCCTAACATGTCCTGAGGCAGTTTCCTAAACTGTGTCATTATCCCGACAAGTGTTCAGGGATAGGGCTAAGCAAGGTTCAGAATCTTATCTACAGTGCTCCTTCGGGGCTCTTAAAGAGTCTTCCTAGTTACTTGGGTGCTTAATATGAATGGGGGTAAAATGCTTTTGTATTATTTTTTTTTGGCATTATCTTTCCACCGTATATTTTCCACAACTAACGAAGTCATTGCCCATTTTAGTATGTACAAATATTAATTTACAATTAATACATACAAAAATATGTACAAATTTTAATATGTACAAATACTTTTTATTGCCTCTTTTGAATCTTCTCAAAATGTTCTATCATTAATTTCATAACACCTTCTTCCAAAAGGCTCTTCTCCCTTATAGTATGCTTAACCTTTCTAACACTCTGCGTCCACTAAATTTTATAAGATTATTGTAAAACATTTCAGAAATGAAAAAAAGAAATAAAAAAGTACGTTTTGTCACATTAATTACATGTCTCACTGTTTCAGTACGGGGAAGAAATCTGCAATCACAAAAAAAGCCATACACTGGGGTTTTTTTCTTCCCCTCCTTGAAAATCCAGATGCAGAACTACTTTGAACATCTGGGCAGCAAAGGGAACTGGATGTTTTTATGTAGTACAAGTAGCTCAGCAGGGTTATTTTGCCTTCTTTTTTATCTTTTTCATATACTGATAAAAATGGGGATTGCTTCTTCAACATATCGTACTGAACACTAAAAAGGAGGAAAAAAGAAAACTGGATCCTGCTTCTGCTTTTGACGGATTTGTGTATTTATTTGAAAATAACAGGATGAACCACAGCTGTTGGACAGACTCACTGTACTTGGGAGAGAGTCTGGCCATTCAACATGAAGATCTGTAAAATTACTGAAAATTACAATCAGGAGATAATTTGGGGTTAAAATGCTCACAGAAATTAAAGTACTGCTTTGAAAGACTTCTCCAGTAACAGGTGTTCTAGTCTATTTCTTGGTTACATCAGTGTGATTATGCAGCACGCACCCTCATCCACACTTTTGGCTATTTATGCTTTCAAGGCAGTGCACAACCATCAAACACTTGAACCTTCTCTACTGATGTATAGCCTGAATATGTCATAGGATGACTATGCCAAACAGGTCAATCAAGGTAACAGAAGAAATATATTCAAGGGCATATTGCATCTCCTATGGAGCCCGATTTGAAAGACTTGCTGTAGCTCCCAGAAAAGCATTCTCTTCAGACAAGGGTTAGCATTGATTTTTCTGAGTGGGTTCTGACTTTGTGTGAAGCCAGCTACCAGGGATGCCTCTGGGTGGCTGGTATGGAGGTCCTCTGGTCCTCCACAGCAAGCACGGGCTGGTGATGTCCTGGAAAAACTGCTCAGAGCTGGAGCCAAGCAGATGACCTACGCTATGGGGTTTCTATGTAGTGGTGCCGTGAAGTCCATAAACACAGAAATCCTGCATGAGTAATATCTGTTCTTCTCCAAAAGCTGTCAATAAGCACATGACAATCTCCCATTCAAGAAATCTGTTTCCTGTGTTTATTGGCTACCTTTGATAACAAAGACGCTTCTGTAACTTTGCAACATGTCAAAAACAGAAGACTGAGCTGGATTCCAGTCAGCCACAAGCCGAATTAACATCCAAATCCTATCTAGCTCCAAAAAGCATCAGTGTAATCTTAATCTATAAATTCCATGGCCATGTTTGATTTGCAAAACTGAAACACATCCTTCACCACACTTTTAAACCCATTGATAACAATAAAATCTAAGACTAACTGAGAATTAACATTAGTTCCCTAGGTGCAGTGCAGAATCCCATTTATATTCTTCTTTCTGATTGTAAGAAACACAAATAACAAGACATAATAAATAAAATGGAAGATGAAATAGGGATTCTAGCCCTCGACAGCCACATTTTTTTCTTCATGGAAGATTACTTCTGGCACATTTAACTTAACAAAACAGTAGGAATAAAAGAAATACTATTCCTATAAATTTAGTGATAATGCATCATATTCAGTAGAAGACAGGTCGAGTAATAGAGACACCTGGTAGTAAGACAAATTAGGCTTTTCTACACTTCATGCTTTGACAATATTTAACTTAAGACAGGTTACTCTTCTTGACTACATGTCAAAACTAGCTATAGCTAACATCATTCAAGAGTTAACTGTGTGGTTCTGAAAATTAAATTATGAAATTTAGGGGTTTTTTTTCATTTGTGTTCTAGAATGATTTTTCCATTAAAACATGCTGTTAATTCAAAGTGGACATTGATTAAATATTAATGCAGTTCTGTAAAGCCATTAAAAAATTACAAACCTAGAAACAAAATGTTAATGCTCACAAAATAGACTAAAATATCCCCTTGAGACAGAAATCTACAATTATATGCACTATAACTACCAGAATAGTATCACTTCTTTTCAGGAAATTATAGATTAAATGAAATTTGTCCAAATAGGGTTTTTTACATCCAATTGTTTTTCTTAGCCATCTGTATAGTAGAAGAGTCTAATGTTACTTATTCTTCAACATTTTCATCTTCAATTCTATTTAGAAGGTAACAACTTAATGCACTACAGGAGGACTTTTTGACCTAATTAATAGGACTAGTAAGCTTTAACATTTTTCTCCCCAGTTATTTGTTTCACAGCAGGAGTGCAATCAATTTTTTTCCTGTTGGTAGACGGATCTATATTTCTGTCTTCCATGTAAATGTTCTTAAATATTAGCAATGATCTAGCAACTGATTAACTGTATTTATTTATTTATTTATCACCTTGAACTATTAAATAAATGGAAAGAAGAAAAAATAAACAAACTATAACTGTTAAAGGCTCCTGGAAAGTACTCAGTGAGGAAAGCATTGACAACCACTGACATGAACCTCCAGCACAAAAATAATTAACACTGGCCAGCAATGAAAGCCATAGGCAAATAATTACTGACAAGCAGAGAAATTAGTGAGAGAAATAAGCCCCCTTGTCATTTAGCACAAGCACTAGAACAGCTTCCCAGCTGCAGGGCTTCTCAGAGCCCTCTATCCTGAGCACTGGAGAAATTCCCAAATGGAGACTTGTTCCATAACTTTCCCTGCAGAGTCCAGTGCAGGAGGCATTGTCCAGCTCATTCACTGGGGAGCTCATTCAAGGCAGGGAGCACAACAACGCAACAGGCTTTACAGCAAAGGATTCAGTTGATACATTGGAGGGAAGGGATACCATCCAGAGGGACCTTGACACGCTTGTGAGGTGGGCTGATGCCAACCTGATGAAGTTTAACCATGACAAGTGCAAGGTCCTACACCTGGGTCAGAGCAATCCCAGGCACAGCTACAGGTTGGGCAGAGAAGAGATTCAGAGCAGCCCCGCAGAGAAGGACTTGGGGGTGTTGATTGATGAGAAACTGAACATGAGCCGGCTGCAGTGTGCGTTCGCAGCCCAGAAAGCCAACCGTATCCTGGGCTGCATCAAAAGGAGCATGACCAGCAGGTCGAGGGAGGTGATCCTGCCCTCTGCTCTCCTGAGACCTCACTTGGAGTATTGTGTGCAGTTCTGGTGTCCTCAGCATCAAAAGGACATGGAACTGTTGGAACAAGCCCAGAGGAGGGCCCCGAGGATGATCAGGGGACTGGAGCACCTCCCCTATGAAGATAGGATGAGAAAGTTGGGGCTGTTCAGCCTGGAGAAGAGAAGGCTGCGTGGAGACCTCATAGCAGCCTTCCAGTATCTGAAGGGGGCCTATAGGGATGCTGAGGAGGGACTCTTCATTAGGGATTCTAGTGACAGGACAAGGGGTAACAGGTTCAAACTTAAACAGGGGAAGTTTAGATTGGATATGAGGAAGAAATTCTTTACTATAAGGGTGGTGAGGCACTGGAATGGGTTGTCCAGGGATGTTGTGAATGCTCCATCACTGGCGGTGTTCAAGGCCAGGTTGGGCATAGCCTTGGTTGGCACGATTTAGTGTGAGGTGTCCCTGCCCATGACAGGGGAACTGGAACTAGACGATCTTAAGGTCCTTTCCAACCCTAACTATTCTATGATTCTATGATTTCTTTTCAGATATCCATGCAATATATTTGCTCAGAAATCTTTTCTTCTGTGCTTCTCCTGCAGACGAAGCATGTGAAAATAAAAATAGGAGAAATGATCCTGCAAAGAATACATGTAGAGCCCCCGGCTATTACAGGCAGTGGAGTCACCAGGCACAACCTAAGCTGCCACGTGGAGACAACAGACAGCATAAATCACCTTCACTCCCTACTTACAGTAAATCACTTTCACCCTTCTTGATCTCCCACAAATTTGTTTTGCAAAACCGGAGCTATCCAACAAGTAATCTAATCTGAGCAAGCTGAGGAACAGGCATACCTGCATGCATAAATAGCTCTCTCCAGAAAAGCAATCCAACTTATACTTTTTGCTCATTAGTCTTGCACAGACTGATCAGCTCCCAGACAATTATTGAATGTGGTAAAAAAGCCCAGGAAGTTAGAATAATGGTAAAGCTTCTTATGCCCATTGTTGAGGTCAAAAATATTTCTGTGTGTCACAGAACTACTGACTGATGCCAATACAGCTTGTAGCTAACCATCCTTGAAACATTTACTGGGCTAAACTTTCAGCATAATGATTTTATATATGCATTAAGCAAGACGTTGTAACAGTTCATCACAAGCTTCTTTCTGCTTCATAAAAGAATGTGAAACACAGGAAATGAGAAGTCAATTGCTTTTCTCTCCCTAGATGAAAGTGTGCGACACCAAGGTTGTATAACAAATGCACAAGATTCATTCCCTATAAATCAGCATCTACAGATTCACAATTTGTGTATTCCCTGAAGTGGCAGAAAGGTGTGATATGTTTCGAGGTAACATATATTGAATTTGAAAATCAGTCTAAAATGTGCTATTAACAGGGACATCCAGATACTCACCTTCAGAAGGACTTCATGCTTTTGAGTTTCTTCCTCAAACTCTCCACTCTCTCATCATTAAACATGGACATTTTAACTGTAATTTATTACAAAACAAAAGCACCTACTAAACAAAACAACTCTTCCATGAATATCCGTGTTGAAAACAAATCTCCCTTTGTTAGAACATGCAGGTCTCACTAGGCTTTGCCAGTTTGAAGACATCCAAACAGAGCTTTTCAAAGTTCTCTAGGCCAGTAGCAGTTCCTAAGTTACTGGGAACCCCCCACCTGGATGTTTCAGAATTCAATGCATAGACGCTGCAGCCAGGGGAATCACAGGCCAGCGGCCAGAGCTCTGCTAGAAATTAGCGTCGCCACATGAAAGCAACACTCTCAGTTTCAAATTCAGGTGGCAATTTTAGAAATTAAGTAATTTTAAATCTATAGCAAGAGGTGCCCAATAAAAGCTAAGCATGAGCTTATATTACATGCTCAGAAGGGACTAATAAATGCTTCAAAATGTAACTTTAAGACAGGAACCTTCCAACACCAGATTAAAATTCCCAGAGCACAGCCAACTTACTGCCTGCGGTCTGGGACATGAAGCCACAGCCAGCCTTGACAAACGCAATACCAGAACGCACTGGAAGCGGAAGGCTCTTGAGCCTTTTGAGACCAAACTGCTCTATGTTTTGATAGACCTTTTCCATCCTGCAGATGCTCACAACAGACTCCAAGACATCACAATATGCAAAACAGAGATTAATTTAGCTTTCAATGGGGAAAGGCAGGTGGTTGCATCAGGCGGGAAAAGCCATGTTTTTATAAACACTGCTACAATATGTTTGTACACATAAAAGTGTTTACACCTGGGTTTGTGCGACAGTGATTTGAGACAGGCAGAAGCAAGCCTCTTAGTTTGCAGAGATTTTGACGCAAGTCAGAAGAAAGCTCCATTTACTGATTACTATCAAGTTCTTCAAAAAAGAAACAGATTTTCATCTCTGTTTTGTGACAGAAGAAATAGGTAGTACACAGGAAAATGCAGCTTAGCTCAGCTTTACAAGAACTAAATTGCAGGTCTGTTGTTGACATTATCAGAGGAAAAAATAAGCCACTCTTAGAAAATCCATGGGATTAACACTATTATTTTGTAAGAAATTAGATTAATAACTCTCAGGAACTAAGCTCTGTTTCTAACAGGAAGAAACATGAAAAAGAACCTCCCTCCCTTATGTTCTCACCCCACTAAATCCCGGACTCTCCAGAAGGTGACAATTCCAGACCAGCGTACAAGTTCAGGTACTTAAATCAAAGTACAGGCAGCTTCATATCCATCAAGCTGCTGCATTTTGATGCCTGTGGTTAGCACATTTTCCCCAACACTAATTTTCTTCATAAAGTTCTGTGCAGAAAATGCATGGCAAACAGAAAACTCTCTTGGAAGTACAACTCTTATTTGAAGAAAGAAAATGTAGCCCACAGAAATGCTGCCAGGTGAATTTGTATATATATACACATATATACATGTATATATGTATGTGTATATGTATACACACATTGTATATACACACACATATATACGTATATATATGTGTATATGTATACACACATATATATATAAGTTGCGTGTGTATATATATATACTTTTTTATATTTTTTTATTTTTAAGCAAAAATATTTGAAACTTACAGTCAGGGTTTTTCTTTCTCCTGGTGACAGGACTCAAAATCCTCTAGTTTAGAGAGAAAAGGAGTAAAAATATTTTTTCCATTTCAGAAATCAGAAGGATGTCACAGTATAAGTGCAAGTTTCTATCCCCTTGTTGTCCCCACATCCCTCAATCGTAACATCTGTTTTCACCACAGTGTCCTGCAGATTTTCTGCTGCATCCAGTCTGTACAAGATTCCTTCCTCGTCTAAAAGTTGTTCTTTTCTTCAAGCTATTCTCTATACACAGACTCTGGGTTACAGCTGGGTTTGTTTTCTACAAATGAATTCTGCTACTGTTAAGGGAACAGACATCAGTTGTTATTTGGAGAAAAAACAACTTGCAATTATGACTTTATTTTTCATATTTGTCCTTCCAGTCTCAGCTTGAGCTGTTCAGAGCAGAAGGGACTCTTCTTCAAAACAAAATCCAAATTTGAAGATGGATACAAATTACTATAACATCTACGCGTGTGGGAGTCCTCATCATTATTTCTCTACCAGTAGTGCACACCACTGCAGAACATGTCTATGGGTATGTCCAGAAGATTATGCTTACTACAGCTTCCACCACTTCAGGCAGGTCTCAGTTTTAGTAATTACTTTCTCGTGAATGCCATTCCTGCAAGCCAGTGTCTTCTCCCCCAACATCAGAAAGTTGCACCTTCTAATATGTGCTGGCAGACATCAATATGCAGACCCCACAAGTCGGTACCCCTTGGCCATCAGACATATTCTTGGCTTAGAGTTTATTAAAACAGCTTTTTAAACCCAAAGACAGTATAAAAGCCCTGCTCAGTAAATTATATTTCATGGTTTGGAAATAGTTAACACCTTTACTGTTGAATTAATGGTTTTCTTCTCTTGGTTTTCTCTACATGAGTCACCTTCATGCTAGCCATATAAAAAAGCTTAATATAGAGCTGTATAAAGGTGGGTTCATCTTTCTCTGGACTACACACACAGGTAGATAAAGTTCAGACTTAACAACAAAGCCACTCTGTAATGTGGAGTCCAATATGACCGTACCCTGACATCAGAAGAGACTATCAGGACCATCTCAAGCAGCCAACACGTCCAGCCAAGAGAAGGTCACAAACTGCCCACTTACACACTGAACTCAGAGCATATGCATAACCCCACTCTATGCCAAACCCAGGACCTAAAAAATGCTACAAGTCTGAGCTACAGCAGTCAGGAGGAAGAACCAAAGGTGTCACTAGAGAAGAACATTACCAGTGGTGGGAATTTCTTAAGTTAAAATGCTCAGGAGATGTTAAATGATAAACCATAATCCACATTCCAAAGCAGAACTAAGTAAATTTGAAAAAAATCAGTAATTCCTAGATTATAACATCTAGTCTTAGACTGAGTTTAAGTTCCACTGCTCACTTTTTCTCCGCATAAAGCTATCAGCTATCATTACTACCTTTGCAATTGCTGCCAAGTACCACTGTCTGTATAAGTCTGCAACCATTGCATCCAAGAAGACAACAAAACAATCATTCAAAAAAGAGATAACCTCCTAAAGCCAGATGCGAATGGTCTCCATTGCTGCTGGCTAGAGGCTCTATGCTTGAATCAGAGGCTAGCCAAAAAAAACCCAAACAATTAACCCAGCCCACAAATCCTGTCCTAATAACGCATGTCCCACATGCAAGCAAAGATTTCTGAAGTATATGCACAGATACAAAGGTATTTCCTTGCTCATATACATGCAGCCAGAAGGCAGGACTGCACACAAATGTTGGATATGATGGCAGGGCTTGACAAACCTGTTGTGATGGGGGGCACCTGTCTGGCGACAGGACAGGAGAGTGATTTGACACAGTAACCCCCAAATGCCTCAAGGGGCTACCTGTCTTCTCAAGCCAGAACACTGAGGTCATTGCATTGTGCATTTCCAGCATGGTCCTACTTTGGCAGGGAGCAAGAGAGAAAATGCTGCAGTTACACACTGTGCGCAAGCAGGGCAATTCATTCATTTCAGCTCAGTCAGCTTTTTTCGTATTTCTGGCATTTGTCAAGGAATGGAGATATTGATCTATATCCTTTTTATTTGGCAAAAATTCACTTGTGGTCATACAGAACATTCTTGCTTAATGCTTAGCTAATAAAATGCACATATACTGTCATCAAAAGAAATAAAGCTGTATGTCAAATCAGCAACAGATACCTAAGCTATTTTTCAGACCACAGGCAACTCTATACACTTACCTTAATAGTTTTGGAGGAATAAACTGTACATTAATGGAAAAGCTGAAGATACATGAAGAGAAACTATAGTGCTAAGAAAAAAAGCATGAATAAGGCTATTACTGATCTACAGCCATCAAGTGCCCATCCTGCATCTCCTGTAATGCACAAAGTAGAGCAGTCCAGATTCAGTCACTTCCCTTTTTCCCACAAATTGAATACATTATATTTTTTGTCTCCACACACTGCTTATGAGAAAATGAAATTTTCAGAAAAAATTCAAAGTCAAACTATACTTCAACTTTTGCCCCAAATTTCAGGAGGATGTGGAGGGAACAAAGTGTTTTCAGGCTTTACAGTAAGCGGCCCATCTTATAAATTCCAACAGCAACACAGACTGAAAAAACCCACCTTTACAGGTGAAAAGCATATCAGAAATGCTTCACAAAATTCAGAATGTTAATTCCTTTCTTTTAGTTAAAGAACAAAAATTCCATTATTACATAAGAAAATGTGATTTTTTTTTTTTTCTAATCATATCATTATAGCTATCCCTGTGGCAGGATAACCTACTAGATGATGTAATGAAACAACCTTCAATTTGTGCTCTCTGCCTATGGAGTAAACAATACGACTCCTCGCATAAAATCCACATCTAGTTAAGAAGCCTACATACTGAAAAGTACTTAGCTATCATTTTGAGCCAGAAACCCAGCAACAGTTTCATTAAAATCACCTGATTTAATATTCCTGATGAAATAAGATTCCCCTAAGTATTTTTGTGAGAAAACAACACGCTGCATGTTGCCAGCTGTCCTGAGTTATTACACTTGAGCCTTAGCCACTGATTGCCACACAGCAGTAAGCCAATCTACACAACTACTGCTGTATACACGTCAGCATTCCTCTGGTGTAAGAAAAACTGCTTGAATACTTTGTAGGAATTAGCACAGGATATCGGAAGATACAGCATGGCCAACACCTACCCAAAATTCACAGGGTTTTAAAGACCACAGGCTCTAACCTTCTGCCTGGCCCCTCTCCCAGTCCCTATCTTTTCCCGTTTATATTTGCTCATGAGGGCTTCAACAAGGTTCAATGTTAATGGTCGAATGTTAATGGTAAATATTCATCAGTAGGTTCCCTCTTCTGGAGTTATGAGCCATCAGAAGTGTTTTTTAAGGAGGCGGAATAAAATTCTATCATTAATCTGTGTGGCATTTTATATATAGCAGCTGAGGGAAAGCAGATTCACAATCTCCACAGACTCTCATACTCTCAAATCTCTGGATTCCTTCAGGTCTTTGACCTAACACTGCCAATGCAAAAAGCTTCCACTAGATGGTGTGGGATATGTGGGACATGTAACTATCTAAATTATTAATAAATATAAATATATAGTATTTCCCTGAGTTTCAGTTGCATTTCTCTTCCCTTCCAATAGAGAGAATCAGTTTATAGGGAAACCAAAACACATAGCTTACAAAGCATTAATTCAACCCAGGATGTATGCACGCTAGTTTTTCTGAGAGAGGAGAAGCAGCAACTCTAAAATCCTACTATCCAGTGAATTACCTTACAATTTAAAAATACTGGTTTAAAGAAAAAGAAATAAATCAGGCATTCCAGGAAAAAAAACCCAAACCAAACCAAAACAACACAAAAACGTGAGAAGCCTCTCTTTTATTTTCTCAGTCTTTTAAAACGGGAGAGAAAAAACTAGGAAGTCCAAGTGAATGCAAAAAAACCCTACGGTTTGGTCAGCCCCATTCAGCCTACATATGAAGTGCTATTCTTTTTGAAGCTGTGACTATGAAAAGACAGCTTCTTAATCAGGAATCTTCTACAAGGGACCCAATGTGACAAATTCAGTTTCTCTGGCCCTCATCTGTGTCAGCACGGCACAGCACAGTGCTTCATCCCTGTCCTCAGAGCCTTGACAGCATAAGCTAAGGAAGGGGTGAGGAAATTAATTATCAGAACCACTACACCTATTTCAGTACTTATTCTTCTGTACAAATTAGTCTCAGACGATCTACACAGTTACCACTGGGGACCTGACAAGACTCAGGTATGATACAATTGCTAATTAAAACATAATTCCTTCAGAAATGTTTGTGTTATTGAGTGAGAAGGAATGAACTCAGCTTGACTCCTGGATCACTGAATGAATTTGCACTGTGTGGAATAAATAATTAAAAAGAGAAAAAACATAATCCTCACTTATTTTTAACCTAGGCACATAGTAAAATAGAAGCCATTAAGACACAACAGCCATTAAATCCTACTGACATTTTTAGGCAATTTTCAATGCCAAATAGCATGTTAAGCATTGCTGAAATATTTGAAGCAAGCACACATGATCTAAAGCAGAAACAGATTTATTCCCCTCTGACTAATGATCAGAAACAACTGAATAAATTAAAAGTGGCACAAAATACCACACAACAAAATACTACTGAGCATGTTCAACACCACAGGGAGAAACTGGAAAAGTCCATGTGGGCCATGGAAAAAGCATGAAATCTGGGGCAAGAGGGAAGGGAGCAGGCAGAACCAGTGGATCAGAAGGGACTTTGGCACCTTCTGGCACGACCCAGAGAAAGCTCTCCCTGCAAACAGACAAACAAAGTAAAATAGGTATAGCTGCGAATGATCAGAGGATTTTTATAGGTTTTAAATTTGGCTTCACCTCTTATGGCCATCTTCTGAATGGCAGGCAGTTACAAGGATAGCCCACTCTGAAAGACGTTGTTACAGGAAGCTCCCATTCAATTAGGCTGACTTGCTGACTCCAGATTCCCTTCCGGCCCATGGATGGCTAACAAAGTGGGTTTTTTTCCAAGAAAAGTGAAGTGTACAGACATAATGTGCTTCCATTCTCTCATAAGAGACTAGCCCACAACTTCACAGACATCTCACCATCCAAGAAACTCGATTTCTCAATTCTTCCAGAAAGCAAGTAATCTAATACCTCCTATATTCCAGATATAAAAAGTAAATTCACAAGGAAATGGAAAAGGAACAAGTAACCACCTGGGAATGAAAAGACAGTCAAAAGATAGGATTGCTTTTGAGACAGCCAGCGATCACCAATTAAAAGGACCAGGCAAGAAAGGAAAAAATAAAGGGAAGAGGCAGAACAGTACCAAACAAGAAAAAAAAACCTGAAAGCAAATGGAAAAATAAGAGAGAGTGTGCTGTGAGAAGGGCATACATGTTTTGAAATTTCTTTCCAATGCTTGGCACCGAGGATATTCATTACCATCTAAGACAAAAAAAAGAATAATTATCTCATAAAGACTGCAACAAAGTGCAAAGAAAATCTGCTCAATTCAAGGGACTTGTATAATTCAGTAAAAATACAATATAAAACTAATGTTGGAACAAGCACACTTATTTAAAAACTACTCCTTCCCACTCCACAAACAAAAATGATGGTTATGTAAGGAAAAAAGGGCAAAAAACGTCAGAAGAAGAAAAAAAAATAGTTCAAGTAAATAAAGCTTAAATGTGATGAAAGGAAATACAGTTTAAGAAAGTCAAGCACTGAACATTCTTATTTTACAACATTAAAAATGTGAAACAAAATTAGGGTGATTGATACACTACTACATAAGACTGATAATGCAACATATTACTTCTAAAGAGTAACAAACTGCAGTTATACCTTCCAAACTTGAAAGCACAGAAAGCACTGAATTCAGTGTAAGTATGAATTACGTAAGCATTTGGCTATTTTCTATTATAAAACCACATGAAAATATCATTACTGTATACTCATGATGTGAATAGAACAGCCTTTCCAATTCTTTTATGATTGTTAGGAAATACTTCCTTGCAATTAAACTAATTGACCTCTTCTTTCTATGGAAGAGTTGTTAAGAAAGTAATTTTCACAGTATTCCTCTCCTGTTACTGTCTCTTGTTCTTCGGTTTTATTTCTTTTTGGGTGGAGCTCTTCCTTTTCCCTGCCTTATTTCCTTTGGTTTCTCAACTCTCTTGCTCTTGAGTGCCCTGAGCTCTGTTTTCTCCTTCCTCAGATGGTTATTTTTCCCTCGCAGTTTCTCCAGCAAGGTGCCCAGCCTTTACAAGCACTTCCTTAGGAATATGATAACAGCTTCGTATTTTAGAATTACTTGGGAACTATATTTGAGGGTATTTCATTATTACTTTATAGCTCAATGCCAAGCAAGTCAGTTACAGACTCAAATGAAGAGGTCATTCAGCCATATTTTTAAACATTCATTTACAAGACAGTGATACTTATGAAGCCAGGTTATCTGTCAGCAAATCCACAGAATTACTTTATCAGGAGTTCTTAACAACTGTCTAGAGTTGGTGATTCTATACATTTTTAGAATTAACTATTATAAAACAGGTAGCTAAGAAAAAAATAAAAGCTACTTGCTTATCCCCCTTCAACAAAAGCCCTGTGGGAAGAGTTTGAGTAGTGCTCTCAAAAATCACTATTAACTTCCACAAGTAAATTTCAAAGAAGGGGGAAGAAAGGAGAGGGAAAGGAAAAAAGACATTTCCTAATAAACTGGGTTTGCATTACTACAGGCATCATCCATATCTACCTCAGGAGGGGCTGATGTAATACAGTCATCCTTGAGAGCCCGTGACAGTAAGAAAACCACCTCTCTCCTGCTGCACAGGATTGTGGCACGCAGCTGTTAGGCACTGGCTACGAGAGGAGCATCCTAAAAAGACAACTACAAGTGGCTTTATGGCTGCCACTTCTGTTATAAAGTGTGCTAATAGGGAAATTCAGGAACAGTAACCACTATTCTTACCTTCTTCTGTGGTATTCTATACTGTATATCAAGTTTAACTTGTCCTTACTTCTATCAAAGCCAATATACAGCCCTCTAAAGGGATTCTTCTGTGTCCCTGTGTCCCGGACTCTTGCTCCCTTCATAGGGACATCAATTACAGCGAACTTCTCACTATTGTAGCTACAGGGTCAACTCTGCCTGGATCTTTAGCTTCAGTTAATCACAATTATCCCTAAAAATGCATAGTGGTTTGCCTGTGAAAAACAGAAGTAGATGCATTTCTATTTTTAAGAAAGTCATGTATTAAAAAAATGAGAAGTAAGATGACCTCACAGGGTAACCTATGACCTGCTTTTAGTGGAAACTGCGTCTTTTAGGGACAGACTCTGACACCATGGCTGCAGCAAAAGCAGAGGGCAACCTCCAAACCAGAACAAACACTGAACTGGCACATAAGCAGCAATAGAGGGCCAAGGACTCCTGGGTGAATTGATTTTCAGATAAGAATTAAAGGACACTGAGAACAAAAGAGATTATTACAGTGATTACATGATACATTGGAGATTCACAACAGCCAAGAGATGTAATATAGCTTGGTACAACATGGGGAAGAGAAGTATAAGAGATTAGGGAGCAGAATAAATAGAGCTGTAGACACAAGTATTAAAAATCAGGAGGGGTTTAAATCTTATGCATAAATCGATACAGGATTTAATTACCTGAAAATATTATGTCACAGACTTCTTGCAATATGTTATGAGAAGATATAAACACCTAAAATCAATTAGTGCTAATAAAATCTACTCAGTTCTTGATACACCAAAAGAAAACATATCCAGAGGAATATGGCTGATGCAGAAAGGAAAAAACAGCAGACTTGTTCAACATTAATCTGGAGCATTTAAATGCATCATGCCAGCCTGTGGAGCAGGGCGGCAGCACCTCACTAAGTCCTTTCTCTCTGGACTAGTTTGGGGCAGGACCCACCTGTCTGAAGCCAGTGGAGCCTTGTACACACAGGTCTAGCACCTTTATCTCCCAAATAGGTTGACCTCTTGGTGACTGGGAACAATTAGTCAGCTGCAGGGGCCAGTGCTGGTGGTTTCAGGCTGTACTGAGCCCTAACCAGCTGCTGATGCTCACACATATGCCCTGGTCCTGCTTACTAGTCCAGCTGTAGTCTACAGGACCGATTTCCAGTCTGAGGCAACACTAAGCTGTAACTCACAATGTGATTTGTCTTGCTGATGCCTGGGTAAGCCTTGAGGGTGCCACAGCACCAAGACAATTATGACAACTGGATAAAGAACAACTCACTAAGCAAGCATGGTGCCTGTTTATTTCCAGCACCATATTTAGCCCCTTTTAATTTATTTGCCAAGTTTCGAATTACAAGTACTTACAGTTTTTGCCCTTGGCACTCTCACTACAAAGCTACCCCCCAATATTATCTTTTAAGATATTTTTTTCAATTTCTATTTTAAAATGTCACTCAAATACAATGCTTTGTTCTCCAAAATGTCTCCCTTGGCTTCAGATATGCATTCCAGATATGTACTATTTCTAAGCAGGGGCATGGGGGAAGGACACATCTATATTCAAGCAGCACAGTACAACAAACTTAGATAAACTGAGGAATCTGATTAATGTAGTATGTTCTTTCCAAAACCAAAACCTTACTTACATGCATGTTTGTACTTATCTTTCCATTCATTTTAACTTGCAAGAACTCAATCCAAGCCTATTTACTAGAGCCAGCTATTTTAATGGTCTCATTACTTACCCAAACCCACATCTCAACAAGCTTGGGGAAGCTGCCAAAGGATTTGGCTGAACCTCTTAAAAGGCCTCAGAACAAATGGTAGCTATCATTTTATTTTCTATCTCAGTGATATCAAAGTCTGGTTGGATTTTCCAGTTCTGGATGATTAAAGAATATGAGCAAGTTACTGCTTTCCACCCATCATTAACAAGAAGATCGTAATTGCTTGTACCCACAGGCATTACCGGTACAATATGAACCCTGGTACCTCCAGGCTCAAACCCTGGAATTCGTGGCAAATCAAAAAAACCCTGGGATATATTCAAACACCAGGGCACTTGCTGTCTGTTACCTTCCTGAAACTTTAAAAGAGTTCCAACCTATTAACTTCGCAGCCAGCTAGGACACTGGTGGTTTTCCACCACAGCAGCTGAGTGGAGGCATCTAGTCCAGCTCACCACGGTACAGAAGAGTGGCAATGAAAGCCAGAGAGCCCTAGAATGAGCTCCCTCAGAGTTTGAGCTCATTTTCCTGACACCTGAAGTTGACTGGTGTAGTTTCAGAGAAGACTGCAAAAAATCAGGCTTTTGAGCAGACAAATGAGAACAACAGAATTTCTCCAGGAAACCCAGGATGGGATGCTTCTGAGGTAAAAGATCTTCTTTAATACCTGCTTTCATTAGAGAGCTGTTTTGCAGTTACTGTATTTCAGCAGAGGATGAGCCCCATCCTGACCTTCAACTGAGACAAACTGTCTCAGTCATTTACTCAAGGCATAAAAATAACATTAGAAGTCAGAAGAATACGAGAATAAGGTTCGAGCTGTTTGACAGTATCAATTTGCTCCAGTTCTGCTTTTAGAAAATAGTAATCTTCACTTAATCACACTAAAAAGGAGTCCAACCTAGGAGAAGTTTGGCCTATAAGCTTTATTCTGGGACTTGTCTAAAAGAAAGCCTGATCTGTACCGCATGACTCCTGGCAGCCTTCTCTTTCCCAGCCCTTTTGTTTTATTTCTATCACTTCTGATGTGCTAGTTAACAAAGCACTGCAATAATAATAAGCAAAACACAATGTGGGATGGGAGAGAACAACAACAAGAGTCAATAAGAAATCCATGCATAAGGCAGGGCGTAGCTGAAAGAGAGCAGGAAGATTAGGAATAATCCAAGACACACAGACTGGTAATTCTCCCGAGATGATTTCTACAACCAAATTTCTCCTTCACCTCTGAGCAGTATTTCAGCTGACAGCTTTCAAACTGCTTGAGACTTCAAACTTTTCCTCTTTTCCCGTTACCTGAGAAAAATTACATTTCTGTGGTCCTACATGTGATCTTCTACAACATTACTATGACGCCAGATGCTCATTTCTGGAAGACCAAGAGAGAGATTCTGTTAAACATTAAACCAATTAGATGGTCTAAAAAAATCTTTCATGCATTATATGGGTAGGAGTTTCTCTTACTTCAAGTGGTACTCACCATAACAAAGAAACACAGCTCTACACAACAGTGGCTACACATTGAGGGGAGCCCCAGCTCTTCTCTGCCAGCCAAGGAGCCAGAAATGGGCTCCCAGCAGGGACAAGCCCGAGTGAAATAAAAAGTCCACTGTTTCCTCCCAGATTTCCTATAACACCCCAGCAAGTCATCCTGACTACAAGTAACTTGCAGTTACTCTTCAGGAGCATGGAAAGCACTCCATCACCAGGACGCATCAAGACTATGTAGAGCCAGCTGAGAGTAGAGGTGGCACATCTGGAGTTCCAGTTCTCACATGCATGCAACTGAACATGCCACAAAAGTAAATACAAATGGAGGTTACAGCATTAGGGAAAGAGAGGATAAATTAACTCTCTGTGCAGAGACAACCATTTAAAGAGCTGCAATTCTACAAGAGGTCTCCTTTTTTTCAGTGGAACATGTTGAAGGTGGCTCTCCCGCACCTCACCTTCCTCACCAAATAGCGAATGGCTGCCCAGGATTTACTACTCCAGTCTTTATTACAGTGAAAATCAAATTCATCCTTCTTAACACAAATCAACAGCTAAAGATATTACCCCAACAATATTCTCAAATTCCCACCAGTTTCCAGCTCAGGTTTCATGACCTGTTACACAGGCATCTCACCAACTATGCCGCAGGTCTCTTGCATATTTATCAACTATTCATGTTCCAAGTAATGTTAACCCCTAAAAAAAGAAAATTACTAATATTTACACTTTTTGTTCCCAGGGTGCCTTCAGCCATTTGGCTAGAATTCAGATTTTGAATTTACTGCTTACTTGCAAGGTGTTTTCCTATCATGCTCCTATATTAGGCTGCTGGCTCCTATCAACTCATAAATTTGTCTCTACCTTTTTAGTATTTTTTGCACATCTTGTCTTAGCAAAGGTTCAAAAGTTTGTGAGCATAACGCTACTTATCTCTCTGCTCACTGAAAAGCCTTATGACAGATAACGTCAAGAAATTTAATACAATTATGACAACTAAATTACACAGCACTGCATAGATCTTGTAAGGTTGCAGTAAACATTAGGAGTAATTAACTGTTCTTAACAGGTTTACACATACATAGCCCCAAACCTGAACTGCTAAGTATGTCAGTAATTTTTGTAGGGACTCAGACTGAATTACTTCATGGCAGGATGTTACTCAGTTTGCTTATTGTTTTCCTAATAGATTACAATTGATTCTCTGCTCGTCATCGAGGACCTTATAGAAGCCTTCTGCATAGAACTACAAGCCAACCTTTCCCTCTCTGCCCCATCGAAGTCCTGCAGCAAACTCATAGAGCCACACTTCTAAAATAACTTTTCTTGGAAAAGATCCAAATGTGGAGGGGAGCAAGCACAAGGTTAGAGCCTGTACCTGGAAGAAGTTATTTTGTTGTAATCAAGGGTGGAACATGCCATGTGGAACAAAGGTATTTTCAGTGCATATAGAAATGCACACCAATGCATGAGAAAACAGGATGGCAGAAAACCTCGCACCATTTAATGGACAGCAATTTACCTGCACAGATATTGTGAAATGTCCTCAATTTACAAAAATGAGTATGTGAACGAATTTGCAAAACTGAATAGGTGAATAGAATTTACTCATAAAAACAGACTGGCTGTCTCCACTGGACTTCCTTCAGTAAATGCAGAAGGATAATACATGCAGAACTGCATCCTAATCAACATTGCTTTTACTTCCTGGTTCTTGCAAGGGATCTGTGCAAGGATACTGAACAAACAATACCACCAAAAAAAATCCTAATTTAAACAGTGAACATGTTCAAGTGCCTCTGCTGATAATTCCCTATAACTAAATTCTCCTTTTTACACTGGGCTAAAAGACAAACACTTCAGTTGACACAGAATATTTATTTTCAAATTAAGTTCCAAGCTAATCTGTACCCTCCTAGTGCTTGTATCTCCAAAACCCTGTGAGTGACATGCCAGACAGACTTATGCTGGTAACAGCTGAGTGGTTTCCAATTTACACACCTTCAGAAATTACCATCAGCGTGTACAAATGTGCTGGTGCTTGCTGGTGATGTAACTTCGTAAATAGCATCCTTTAGTACAGGCCAAATAATTACAAGTATCAATTTAAAAAAAAAAACAAACAAAAAACCCTAATCAATCAACTCTCCTAGGATATATATAAAAAAATGCTATTTATTGTCTCTCATTAATCAAGCTGTCACAGCTCTGCATTTTTAAAGTGTACTGGGTTTGCATGGCAAAGTTTTGGGGAGGGGGAGTGCAACAGGGCTGGCTTTTGTGAGAAGCTGCTAGAAGCTTCCCCCATGTCTGATAGAACAAACGTCTCCAAGATGTACTCACCGTTGGCCAAGGCTGATCGCATCAGCGATGGTGGTCGTGCCTCTGGGGTAACACAGTTAAGATGGGGAAAAAGAAAACTGCACAACTGCAGCCGGAGAGAGGAGTGAGAACATGGGAGAGGAACAGCTCTGCAGACACCAAGGTCAGTGCAGAAGGAGGGGAGGAGGTGCTCCAGGCGCTGGAGCAGAGATTCCCCCGCAGTCCATGGTGCAAATCATGGTGAGGCAGGCTGTGCCCATGCAGCTCATGGATATCCATGGTGGAGCAGATCTCCACCTGCAACCATGGAGGTCCACAGTGGAGCACATCTCCACCTGCAGCCCAGGAAGGACCCCACGCTGGAGCAGGTGAGTGCCAAAGGAGGCTCTGACCACATGAGAAGCCCGCGCTGGAGCAGGTTTGCTGCAGGACTTGTGACCTCACAGGGGACCCACGCTGGAGCAGCCTGTTCCTGAGGGACTGCACCCATGGAAGGGACCCACGTGGGAGGCAGAGGCAATGTGTGATGAACTGACCACAACTCCCATTCCCCATCCCCCTACATCACTGTGGGAGAGGAGGTAGAGAATTCAGGACTAAAGTTGGGTTCAGTAAGAAGGGAGGGGTGGGGGGAAGGCATTCTGAAGATCACTTCTCATTACCCTACTCTGATTTGATCAGTAATAAATTAAATTGTATTTTTACCACAGGTCTGTTTTGCCCATGATGGTAATTGTGGAGTGATCTCTCCCTCTCCTTATCTCAACCCATGAGCCTTTCATGCTCTTTTCTCTCACCTGTCCACCTGAGGAGGGGCAGTGATAGAGCAGCTTTGGTGGGCACCTGGCATCCAGCCAGGGTCAACCTCCCGCATGAAAAAAGTCCAGACATTTTACTGGGAAAATGCTGTGACAGGGTGTTTGCCCCAACATTGAAGTTACACAGAAGCCTTAAAGAAAAGGGAACAAAAAAACCCACAGAAATGTTCCAAGTAACTTTAAATTTGTTATATTCCTTCCTAGAATAGCAACTATTATAATCATGGTTCGGATATATGGAAAGACGGGGCAGTAATCACTCTTACATACATTCTCAACAACAAGATGGAAAACCACTGTCACAAATGTGCTTCCCCATTCACACAAAGAAACTGTGGATAATCATCAGGTAAAAAGCCTTTTCAGCAGTGTAAATACAAATAGTAAGTTTTAAATGACTTCATACAATTCTATGATTACTAGAGCAACAGTTTCAAGAAAGATAAATAAGACCTTGGGTGAGTTAAAACACATTTTATCTCATCAAGCTACTACTGAGGAAAGCAACGTTCATTAAAATAATGCATTCATCTTAAAGCAGAGCATGCACAGGCGTACTTGCAACAGTGACAGAAGTGCTCCTAGTTTGACTGAAATAAGGAAACACCATGACTGAGCACTCAGTACCTACCCAGTGAAACTACTACCACAGCAAAAACTACTGAATGTCAGAAAAAGATCAAGTGCTAAAGCCACGTGCTTACATACAGCTCTGAAGGGAGTACTTAAAATAGTACTCAAAAAATCTGGAAATATCAAAAATTAAAAAAAAGCACTCAGTGCATGTAATACAGACCATTAAAAAAGACAGCACGTACACTAGGATGAACTAAAATGTCTCTAAATGGGAAATCTAATGATTTTCAAGTCAGAGGCAAACAACATCCCAAAGGAAAGCAATTGTTCTGTGTGGAAAGTGATGGAAACAATTATCAGTGGCAGAGTCTTGGCCCTCCAGCGTAGGATGTGTTCTGCTCTTGCTCTTGGCAGTCGACTCAGCTACTCAAAGGATTAAAGACACAGGAAAAGACAATACTCCAGCACCAGGCAGACATTTCTGGGTTAGTAAATGGAGCAATTTGTTCTGTGATCACAACGGCAGCCAGTGTCAGCAGAAACTTAGTTTCATACTACAGACAGCAGCTGGCCCTTCATCTGCAAATTAAGCGGTCTGAAAGACATTGCTTACCACTAAATCTCATTTGAAATGGCTCATCCTTTACCTTTCTCCATGGAAATACTACCCAATTGAAGGCACAGTCCAGTGCTTCTCAGGACACTGCTGGGTGTGGATATAACCATCTCTCTTTACCCTGACTCAAACAGCTGCTCTAGAGCTGCTGACAGAAACTGCCCTGGTATTCTGCCTCCCTGGCCCCTAACCACCAGCAGTTCCTCCAAACACAGCCCTGAGCTCCATCTCCACCATCTATCTCCCATTGTAAAAACAAAACACAAATAAAAAAGCCACCCACAGGGCTTCCCTTCCTCTCAAGCTGTTCAAGCACCTCTACTTTAGAATACTAAAGAATACAGGTTCTTTTTTTTCTCCAGAAAGTTGTGCATGCCCTATTCCTGGAAGTGCTCATGGCCAGGTTGGATGGGGTTTTGATCAACCTGGTTTAGTGGAAGGTGTCCCTGCCCATGGCAGGGGGTTGGAACGACATGATCTTCAAGATCCCTTCCAATCCAAGCTATTCTATAATTCTATGAAAATCTTTCCAACCCATCTTTAAACAGAACCAAATGCTGCATTCACATATCAATATACATATTTCCACTGGCTTTGAATTAGAGTATTGATACCAGAAAACTAAGCATAAACATGCCAACTGATCTGTGTCTTTCCAAATTAAAGCTTGTTCTTTTTATGCTTTGAAAAGTTAAATCCTTTGTTTGGGATGGAAAGGTTGCTCGACCCTATGGCACCTCATGCTTGGCCTAACTATGCTTCCACAAGATCCATCTTCATAAGTTTTTACGGACTTTTTTTTCAAAGCATGTGAAGAGAGTGCTGAAAGTTTCAGATGTTCTCAGGTTGTGTGATATGGTTAGTTGTTCATCAAATTCCAACTTGAAGTATAAAAGAAGGAAGACTTACAGAGCGCTCCGGATGTGCACAATGATGGAAGTTTCTGATCAATGTAAGGAGCTAGCAAGCAGTTTCATTCAAGTTATTAGCACATCCTGGATCACACGCACCATCTCCCTCGGCCATTCTTGTACCCCCTCCTGCCCTCACAGTGCTCTTAAGTAACACAGATGTTCCTATGAATCCCACCAGAAGTTTGTTATACACAGTTAATTATTTGCAACATCTGGTAACACAATACTCATCTGAAGTCAGCCACTGACAGCCAAGGTCAGAGCAATGACAAAGCCATCAGCCTCTGCAACACATGAGCTGCTTCTGCCTCACTTCTTCAGTGGGTGGATGAGTCCTGCCTATGTTCACACAACAGCTTTGTTCTGGTGTTGTCTACAGAAACAGGAATTCACTTTAAAAGGGAGACATCAGTTTTACTGCTGACAACTGAGTCATTTTACCAACAATATTCCTCCCCCCTTCCCATTTTTTTTTCTTCATTTTCTGTTTTGAAAACCAGGATGATCAAATGATCAGGCAGAAAATCTGCCCAAAATCAGCATCTGTGCAGTCACACTTGGGGAGAGAGCAAGCACTATGCCAAGCAGAAAACAGCTGAAGCAAGGAAGTTAGAGCAAGTTAAGCAGAGTACGCCAGCCAGGGTGATCCAGCCGAAGCACTACTTTGCAGCCAACTGCATTCAGAAGGAAAGCTACAGCAAGGACCTATAGAAGCATGACTTAGAGCCAAAGGATGAAGAACATCATGCTGAAAGACAGGATTAGAGGAAATACAAACATCACAAGATTAGGTGTGCAGGCTCTAAATGTCAACATATTCCGATGAAAGAACTGCAGCATGCCTGGATCTACAAGGGCCCATCAACCCTCCTCACCACCATCTCCTGTTGGTGCCAACTTTTCCCAGCACTTCCCCAAAAGCAGGAAGCTCCTTCCTCTGTTTTTTAATATATCTCTGTTTCTCACCATATGCCAATTTTTCCACTCGCAGCCCTTTATCCTCTCAGTGACTGACTCCCCCACATGTTGCCATTTTTGCAGCACTGCTGTTTGGAAACAGGCACCTACTCACTTCCTTTCATCAGTCAGTCAGTTTGACACCCTGCCTACCGCTTGCCTCAGGCTTTTATGCTGAGGATTTTTCAGCTTTCTGGTGTGCGTTGTCAATTGCCTGGCGGGTCCCACGTAACATAAGCCCCAATAAAAAAGCCACAGCTGGTGTGAAGTCCCACCAATTCACACAAGGAAGCCCTTTTCTGGGGTTTCACAACAGGACTGGGCTCTGGAAGGTCCTCGAAGACTTTGCATCTTTCTGTAAGCTCTTTATAATGCTCAAGGACTCCAAAATATCAACACCCCCTTCTCATTCACGTTCATGGAAACCTGTATCAGAAGCAGATCTAAACACAGGAGCCCACACTACAGGTGGCACCATGCTCTGATGAGTACAGATCCAGGCATGACTTTGGAAACAGGTCTGGTTCATGGAGAAATTTTGCTCTCATGCAGATCCAAAATGTTATCTGTGATCTCTGCAGCACTGGAGAAAGAGCACAACCCAGCTGTTGAAGGGCAGTATGGATCCAGATCAGTATGTAGTAGCCTTACATGCTACTTTATATGCTTTTGCACCCCTGAGGAACTGGCAGAACAAAATATAGAATCCTGTTGACTTCAAAGTGAGGTTTCTTTTCTCCATCTTCCTTCTTTCTGTGGTCCTTTAGAGAAGAGCAAGACCAAAAACCACATACAGCATAGAGCTGAAAACATTCACCTCATTTTGAGGAGGATGTTCCTAGAAGCACAATCCTAGCTGAACCTTCACAGTAACAGCCTCACATGTACGTAGGTATATACAAACAAACCACACAGTTGCAGTAGCTGAACTGGTGGAAGGCACTTCTTCAAGAAGGCAGATAGACCTACGCTGAGAAACACAGCTGAGAGCTCATGAGTGTTTATTTTTGGTCCGAAATCTCTCTCATGAAAAGCCTTTCCATATTTCAGTAGTTTAATAAATATCTAATGATATGAAGCACCAAAAGATGTATCAAGTTAAGAATATTTCAGAATATGTTGTAACACCTTCATCAGTCTGTTTTGTACAGGCCACATCATATGCATGAAACCAAAAATCCTTCTCCCTTGTTACCCACACTCACAATGCAAATACAATATCCAAAAACACCCTTCTGCTTTTACAGTGTGGGGCCCTAAAATACTGGCCATACCTCAAATGTCGCCCAAACGGCGCTAGCCTCTATAAAGTCACCAATGGCCACTAATCTACACAGAAGTGGTCACTAGCCGTAAATCTTGCATTAGTTCACTCAAACCTCATTCCATTTTTTTAGGGGGTTCATACCATTCACATGAAGTTGTATGGCTCCAAACATGTCAAATGGCTAACTACTAATAGAAATTGTACACCAAAAAAACCCCTTATTTTATCTTCTGAGCTTTCTGAGAGTAGGACATCATTTATATGAATCTTGCATGTAACCAAACAGATTAAATGCAATTTTTATCTGATATATGTGCATTTAATGTAGAATCCTTCAAAAACGTGAGCACGTATTTCAAAGCAAAAGAAATAGTCTTTCTTTCTTTTCTGTCAGAATCATATTAAAACTCAAGCAAAATGAAAAAAGGATACCTATTACCACTTTTACCCTATTTTTTAGAATGTATCAAATAAAAAAGGAAAACATTATTTCTATGCTTAAGCTCACAAATAGGCTTAATGCACTAAGAAGCGGAGGGAAGCTTAGTTTGTTTGCTTTTAGCAGTAGCTCATTCCAGTGAAAATATCTTCTACTCTGCAAACTCAGAAACCTAGGCTTACATATTTAAGTACTAATCCCATATGGGAAAGCCACCTACAGATACATTGATGTATAACCAAATTCTCCTTCCAAGTAACAGAATTTAAGTTTACTTCTATAAAAGTTCTGTATAAAAAGTGAGTTTACAAACATATATACATACCTATAGGCATGAGATCAGACCTTGTATACACTGGGCAAACAAGAACTCTAGCTGCTACAAAATTGATTGATAAAGGCAAAAATGAATAAAACCTAAAAATGTTACCTTAAAATAACTTCATTCAAAAATTATTTCCGAGTTAGGGCACTTCATGCAAACACAACTGAAGTACAGTAGCAGCCAAAACCCAAAGTGTTTTATGAATCTCTCCAAGTCTTTGCATATATTTCTAACTTCTTATTGTAAAGGTCAAAAAGCAGTAGCAAATTCCTTCAGCCAAGGTTGAAGTAATTTGTGCACCAACTTACCTGCTTTACATATAAGATACTGTACTCGCATACAGAATATGCAGTTTATTTTTGGATCTAGTTTACTTAGCAGTCAGGCCCAAAGGTACCTAAAATAAGTACTTAAATCAAAACTGTATTTAGGAATCTATCTGAACACCACTAGATTTCCAGATAGTGTGGGCCATGCAGAGTTCCCACTAAAGCCAAAGAAGTTGCAAAGCCTAATACGTTTTGAACAAAACCACGGACACGTAATAAGATGTACTCACATAGTCCTGAAATAAAAGAAAAAATGAACCAGATCCCAAGATTTAGAAGCAGATTGCAATTAACCATTTTGTTGTAGGTACAAGTGTCACTAAAGTAATAGAAACTCCAAAATCTCTTGGATTAAACTCAGATTTCTCCCTTCAAGAAAAAGCACATGTGCTTTGTATGGGAGATAATTTCCAACATTTTATAGAATATTTTAGGCATCACTTCCTTCTTAAACAAAAAAATCACTGCTGAAAACTGCCTTTTCTCACACTTAATAGACAAAAGCATATTTAGAACTATGCACCATAAAAAGTCTTACAGTCAGAAGAAAAAAAACCAAACCAAACACATTAGAAGCTCTGGGAAAAAATAAGGTACTTAAGAATAGATTGTAAGTTGTTTAGGTTCCAGGTACCATTAAATATGAGTAAGCTCACAATCATTCATGTATTTTAGAACAGACTATTGCAGAATTCCCTGTGGAAACAGAAAAGCTATAGACACCACCTGCTTCCACTCACAATCCATCCTTCCCAGCCCCATATTCTCTCTCATGCACTAGCAGAAAAAGCCATTTAATGTGTGCCTGCATGACTTTAAAAATGTGAGAAAAATCAAATATTCAGGGGAAAGAGGATTTTTAAGTGCCGTTGAACTCTTACGAGGTGAAAAAGAAAGAGGAGCTATCTTTTAAAATAACAGCAATTTACTGATAGAAAAAGAAGCATTTCAGATAGATGCTAATTTTAAATCCACCAGTTTTAAAAATTGTTAAATATGTGCAAACACATTGTTTCTGCTGTACCTAGAGAAAACAAAGAAAATTCATGAGACTATATTCAAGGTGGTACAGTCCATAAACTGTTTTGGATCTGCTGCTATGTTCCCAGATTTAGTAAGGATTGTTACTCTTCATATTTGCATATAAGCAGGCAGAAATCTCCAAACTTCTACACACGCTTGGGTAGTGTTCAGATAATACAGATGAGCTCAGAAACGGTGACTAGTTTTCTACCAAAGACTTCAAATTACACAAGAATTTGTCTCCTAATGAGTGACCAATGGATTTTCTTTCCTTTATTTACTTTGCTAATATGAGTGACCTCACTAATAAATACCTTTACCCACCCCCGCTACTACTTTAACCGTCAAGTGGCATAATTTCTCAACTTTAGAAAAAGCAACAGAAGTAGAATAGTTGAATCTTTTAAAAGATTTAGTAAAAAAAAAAAAAACAAAAAACACCTTTTTCAGAAAAGACCTTTTAAAAAAAAAAAAATCTTTAAAAAGATCCTGGTAAAATCCTTTTTTATGCAGAAATGGCTACAACTTTTAAAAAGTTTCAAAGATTCAAAGATGCATTTTTACAGAAGGAAAAAGTTTAAGATGCCTTGTAAACCTGTCATTTATTTAATTAGGTATGTCCCGAGGTCTCCAATATTAAAGCAATGAACTGGAGTCAATGACAGAATACTTCCTTAGGTGATTATTTAAAGATCGGTAGGTCTTATGTCTGGACCTCTCTCTTGTTATAAATGTTTTTATGGAGTTCATTACCAACCTTACTTTAGGCAGTTAAGAAAATGAAGAGTCAGCACTGACACTGAGAGAGCTGTATGTGGTAAAGGACATCCTGGAGACCCTTCACACACTTCTCAATTGTATTTGATTTACACCAGAGATCATCTACTACACGCGCTTCCTTTAAAGCACACTAAATACTAGTAAATTAAGGTAAAACTAGACATTTACAAAAAGTCTAGCAACTAGTCCTATAACTGTCATATGCTCTTAGCTGCCAGATTTTATGCCTTTTGCTCACAGTTCTTTTACCACAGAGAACCCTTAGCCCAGCTACAGCATGTGCTCAGGCAATACTGAGCATCTGACAAGCTGTTCTGAGAAGAGGCTGCTAAGTTTTGAGCAATAAACAGCTAATGTCTGAATAGCACTACCAAATCACATTTAAGGCACTCTAAATCATTGTCATGGGGTTCCAGCGGCTTCACTCCTCTACTTCTTCTGAGGCTCTCCTCATTTTAAGACCAACTATTTCCAGGTGTGCCACATGAGAACAACAGAGACCTGACTGTGAAACTTGATATCACAGAGATTGCAGAATTCTGGAGAACTCTTACCTTTTTCAAGGGGAACTCACATTTGATCCTGAAAAAAATTACACATAAAGTAATTTAGAGATGTCCCAGAAGATTAAAAAAGGAACAGAAAGCATTTTTACTCAAAACAGTTAACACAAAATGCAAAGAAAATATAGGATCCTATGAAATTTAAATAATGTGCTTTCAAGTTTGCCACAGAGCTGTAGAGAAAAGTCATAAGCTAGGAAGAGTTGCAACTCCTCTTTTGGCAGGAAGACTAGAGCAGGGAGTTCTCTGCAATGAGCCAGAAGCACTCTGAAGCAGGGAGCTCTGTGGCTGCCTCCACAGCTACTTGTATCTGCTTTGCCTTTTGAGCACACCACCACCACTGCCAATCACAGAAATAGTTTCTGAAATGTGAATATGGGTGCTCTGAAAACTGGGCTGAGACGAGTAACTCATTTTGCAGACCTCTAGCTAGTTATTCAAATGTTAATGGTCTTTAGCCACTACAGCCAAGACTGAATTTAAATGAAAGTCCTAAGAGAGAATAATACCATTTCCTTACTACCTATCTCATCAGCCATCTAATGCTTCCCAAAGTACTAAACATTTTCAAGTGCAGATATTGCTATACCTTTGACTGTTGCTATGCAACACTAGGTCTTATATTTTCTAGAAAGATGTGAAGAAAATTGGACTCCTGATCCTTAGCTTAACTACTATTACTCACCGCCATATCTGCTATACACAATTTGGATTAATACTCATTGAGGAAACCAGGTTATAGTCTTCAACAATTTACTTTTAGAATCTGGGCTCTGCTCCAGTGTATTTTCCCCCCTCATTTAATATTTAATTCTTTTTTGAACATGACCTGCCCTGCAATTTTAAGAGAAACCATCCAAGTTCTTCATTTAGCTATATTATAGCCATTTCGCTTCAGAATTGCTCCCACAGCGGTATCAGGAATGTCTTAAGTATAATTATGTTTTATGGCTATGAAAGTTCGTATTGCTGGAATGCAAGAGGACTAAAAGTACAGAGCACACACAAGGGTCATAACACAGCCCTTCTCATACCTATAGAAGAAGGCATCCCACCCCATAAACAACCTCCTCCTCCCACCCAACTCCTCATCTTCAGGCGTTCTGGGACAATGAATCACCATATTAATCAGCATAACTTTCAGAAATAACAGCAGGATTTTTTTTTCTTGCTGAGACCAATTATTTGCTCCTCGGTAGACATGCAGACATTTTTAGTAACACTTCTGGATAATCAGCTTTATCAGCCAGATGTTATACTTTTTGGAACAAGAGACATGGGCTGTTTGTTTCACCACAAACTGGGGTAATCCATTTTGATAAGAATTTAATTCACAGTTAATACACATTTTTGGCATCTGGTTTTATATGAACGGATTGCACAGAGAAATCAGGTCAAGATCTGTTCTCAGTAAGAAGACCGACAGATCTAGTGGCGAACTCCTGTCACTGCATGTCAGTGTGGAAGTTGGCTAACCAGAAGTTGTCCTGCGCCCCAGCAAGACATATCACGTTACATGTGCCCCTCACCAATGCATTTCAAAAAGGGAGGAAAGGGACAACACTGGTAAATTCCCTCCCGTTTCACTTGGTAAAACACATTGACAGCAGTCCTTCACACTGTGACATCAGCTATGCTTCCTTAATACACAGGCTTTGTAGTACCTAGAAAAGATTAGTAACAAGAAATAATTATAAGACTGATACGGTTTCACATAAAAGCACACTTCTTTTTTATTATTATTAACAGTTTTAGTGTAGTAGCTTCTTTTTATCAAAAAATAATCTCCTGACCAAGATCATTGAAAGTTCCAAGAATTGCACAATTTTTATATTGTATTTACAGTAACTTCCAGAGCAATTTTCAGCAAATCAGTTCACCTTGTTTCTCTCCAAACTCACACTAGGCCTTTCTTTATCATATTAGAAAGCTTGTAAGTGAAACTGTCTTTGGGAAAACATCATTTCAGAATACATACTTAGAGTTCAAACTGCAGACAGATTTTGAGAACATGATCAAAACTGTATGATTCTATGATTCTATGACCAGATCTCAAAATACTGACTTTGAGATTTAGCATGTGGAGGGTGCAAGACTACAAAACTGAGTATGTCACAGAAGATTATTTTATCCTTTCAATAATAATACACTTGATACATGTTCTACTTTCTATTTACCTTATTTTATAGTACCTGAAACAGATAATATAAAAGCAGTTATGAATCTAATACAAAAAGGATATTTTCCTGCACATCTCAACTATTTTCTAAGACAGCTTCTGCTGGAGTCACAACTACAATGAGAAGAAACAAAAATTGTTTCCCATCAAGTAAGAAAAAACTGTTCCTGTTAATGCAGTTTCATCATACAAAGCTCTTTATTCACTGGAAATTAGTCAGGTTCCCAAGTTACAAAATAAGCAGACAAAACAGTATGCATATGCTGCTTATTGAGTTTGAACAGAGTTGGAAAAAATTTATTGGAAAAACAGCATGACCCAAGAAAAAGATGACTCATGGTTAGAGAAGGAAATTCAGAAGGATTTTTGTTTGATCTTAGAGATTTTATCCTTCACAGTGCACATCATTATGTTTTCCTGCAATAATGACAAAGGCAAAGGATTACTGGCATTTGAAGAACTCAGGCTGCATCTCCCACAATCGTGAGATTTGGAGATAGGTTTGTAGATAACAACACAAGACAATCAGACAAAATCTCAACAGCTATGAAAAATCAACCAAAACATTTCACAATTTGTGGGAATGGCCCCACACAGCCATTCCCAGCATCCACCTGCACTTCATGCAATGCTCTTTTATGACCAGAGTCCATTACCATTTCATATAGTGGTAAGTGGACTTCATCACCACCTCTCCCTCTGTGGGTCCCATGCAACAAGCCAGCTCTCTTTTCAAGTTCCCATTAACCAACAGAAAAGCATGAAGGCACATGTCCTTTATGTTGCATTTGGGAACAGCAGAGGAGATCAGAAGGAAAAGATAAAATAAAAGAAGAAAGAAAGAAAGAAAGAAAGGAAGAAAGGAAGGAAAGGAAGGAAAGGAAGGAAAGGAAGGAAGGAAGGAAGGAAAGGAAAGGACAAAGCCAGGAAAACAGGAGGCCTGCAAAGTCTGTCATTGACTACATTCAAACAATGCAAGATGCAGAACATTAGAAGGTCAAAAAATAAAAAACCAAACCCAAAACTCCTGCAGACTGAATCCAAGTGTTCAGTTCCACTAAGAACCAGTTTTGGCTGACACCGCTATTTCAGCAGACTTACATCAGGATAAAAAGAGCCTAGACAGTTCAGTGCCTCTCGCTAGTGATCTGCACTTTCTTCTTTCTTCCTTTTTTTTTTTTCCCCAAATGCAGAAGTAGGAATTTTTTTCTAGTTTAAGACGTAACTTTCATTGCATAGAGGGCACCATTCAGATTCTTTTTTTTTTTTTGATGAAGCATGAATAGAAACATTTGAAAGAAAACCAGCAAAAAATGTAAATGGCATTGCAGAATAGTGTTAAGAAAATCACTGAGAGAAAAAGTCTCTTAAACCACCATTAATTACCAAACTTAAATACTCTATGACAGCAGGTGACATAACCTAAATCTGGATTTCTGTACCTGCATTCCAACCAAGGAAGCAGTGCTGGTTTTATGTGAGAACTATTAGAACAGGAGTTTGGAGCTCCCATCAGCACCCAAGACACAGCATACATTAGAAGGAGGGCAGAAAGGTTCCTCTTATACTCAGTCTCACTTCATACTGCCTTTGTTTGGAAGGAAGCTAGTCCGTACCGCACTTTGAAGGACATTGCAATGAATGCGCACTTCATTGCTAATGTGAAATTTAGCCAGCTAATGCGAAATTTCAGACATCAGATTTATTACTTCCTGCATTTGTTAGTTTTACAGTAAAATAGCAGCAAGTCATCTTTAATAACTTCTGGCATCTGATGAAAGTACAACAATTTGGAACCCTCCAAAAACTTTTAAAATACATTAATATATTGTAAGAGCAGAAAATAATCTCATAAAAAAATGAAATGCAATGTACAGCTCTGACAACATAAATCTACAAGTTAAAACTGCAGAAGAGATGAATGGGGGGGTTACACTTTTTTTAAGGAAGCCTTCTGGCAATCTTTCAGCAGCTACAAAAGGACAAGGACCATTTTAATCCATCTATTTTAGCATTCTCTGAATACCACAGAAAGCCTCTAATAATTTGTGCAACTGGTAATTATTCCATCTTTCTATTAGCCTGCAAAATGCCCCCAAAGCATGGCATATCCTTCTGTGGGGCACAGCAGTAAATTAGTCCTCAAAGTCAAGCCCTCAGCAAAACAGCTCTACTACTTCACAGACATTAAGGCCAGAAAGGACTATTCAATCACCTAGTCCCATCACTTGCATTTCACAAAACATCACATTTCTCCCTCAATTCCACTTCAACCCCAGTGACTCTTCAAGATGCTTTAGAAAATGTTTGTCCTACAGGTTAAATGCCTGTACTGCAAAGACAGCACTGATGCTGTAAGGTGATAGAGGACTGACAGGCTATGACCAGAATCACAGCACATGGCCGAGATACCAGCATACCTAATTAGGAGGATCAAAGCAAATTCCCTATGAAATCCAAATCACATGACCACATCAGAGAGAAATACCGTATCTTCCCAAAAGAGTGCTCTTTGTGCAACTTTCAAGCTTTGACTGCCTCTCAGAACACCTTCTTTACTGCCAAGAAGAACTGTAGCTTCTGAGAAGGGCAAAAATAACCCAGACAGAAACCCAGCCCAAATATATTTGGCCAATGGCATCTCAGCCGTATTAAATCCCAACTTGGGCAGCTCAATACACATAGCAAGATTCACTCACAAGGCACAGAATGCAGAGCTGAGAGGGATATAAGCACATTTGTGGAAACACAAGCAGTTCTGTTTTCTCCATGGCCATCAGAGAACAGGAGGATGCACAGTCTCAGATCACAGCCCACAGAGCAATTCACTGCTCTTGAAAGGAGGGCCACAGCTACTGAGCTCACAGTGCCATGCTTAGCAGTGATTGCAAGAAAATAACTAAATAAGAAAATCAGGGATACCTATGAAAGTACTTTTATGGACTCACCTAAGGATTAATTGTGATTTAAAACAGATAAAATCTAAAAAGTTAAACAACTCTAAACTAAAGAGCACACTTACTCAAAGATTATAAAACAATTATTATTTCCTGGCATTTAATGTACTCCTCAAAAAAAGTCATTAAAAAAAAGAAAAAAGAAAAATGACAAATAAGTAGCGCCTGCAGCTCTGCTTCAGAAAGCTGAATGGAAATCAGTTCACTGATTTTTCTTAATCAGAATAAACATGCTTTTTCCATCAGACTGTTCCCTCTTTTATTCCACGCTTCACACAGTATTACAGTGACTATCACTTCTGCTGAATGAAAAAACAATCCAGGATATTATCATTGGGAAATTAAAAGACAAAAAAATAAAATAAAATAAACCTTCAGTCTCTAACATATCTTTGTTTGCTGCTTTAGGTGCTGTTCAAATGCCCCCAGACATCCTGCTCTCTCCATTTGCTTTCCTTCAATTGACAAGGCAATTTAGCCCAATTTGACTAACAGTCTATACAGGATCTTCTTCCACTATCTATTCACTTTCCTCATTTACTGGGGCTCTTGGACATAAACCAAACATGCAACATACTGTTTTCTCTTAATACTGTTCCTTCCCTCAGTCTTTGCCAGTTCTCCCAGCATAGTGAGCATGTAGCATTACAGCTACAGAGCACTTTAATATTTGCTGTATTATAGCAAAGAATAATACCATGGAATATTCTTTCTACCACATCCATATTCACAACTCCCATGCCTGTGTACATTCCTCATTCTCCTTTCCAAATTGCAGCTGGAGGAAGGCAGAAAGGTAACAGCTTTGTATTCCAAAGAGAAATGAGCATACACAGCACACTGCTAGGATCAGCATAGTAAATTGGCTGGGAAAGGACAGGCAGATACCAGAACAGCCCTGCACTTCTTGTGTGTCCTTAGTTTGGCGTAAGCAGAAGCAGCCTGTTTCATGCCAGGCTGTGCATATGCTGTAACAGGAGCAGCAATTAAGTCTCCTTTCTCCATTCCTGCCTCTCTGGGCAGTGTTAGAAGTGCCTTGTAGCTCCTGACAATGAAAATATGTGAGATTCAGAGGCATCTGCCATGCCTGCCCTGCAGCCTAAGGCTGCATATGGTCAAAGTATGATAGGTAACTACCATCACTCCTGGTAGCACCTGCTGGGTGTTACCACACCAATGCTACTGCCACACATCAGGGACCAACACATAGCAGCAGATGCCACAGGGTAACCTCCATGTCAGGAAAATCCCAGCATCTCCATGTATCACCAAAGATAGCTCAACAGTGCCTCAACTCCCCCCTTCTACAGGAGGGCTTCATTGTCCTACATACCTTCACACAGTACACACACACATATTCACCCCCCTCCCCGTTTCTGTATATTGATACCCTATACCCCCATCTTGTGGGCCTGAACAGCTCTAACAGTTAGAGAAATATTTTAATGTAGATGGGGGGAGGAGAAGGGTAGAAAATTAAAAAAACAACAACACACACTGCCCATTGAGAATGAATGGAAGGAGGTGATCCTGCCCCTCTGCTCTGCTCTCATGAGACCTCACTTGGAGTATTGTGTGCAGTTCTGGTGTCCTCAACATCAAAATGACATGGAACTATTGGAACAAGTCCAGAGGAGGGCCACGAGGATGATCAGGGGACTGGAGCACCTCCCGTATGAAGATAGGCTGAGAAAGTTGGGGCTGTTCAGCCTGGAGAAGAGAAGGCTGCGTGGAGACCTCAGAGCAGCCTTCCAGTATATGAAGGGGGCCCATAGGGATGCTGGGGAGGGACTCTTCATGAGGGATTCTAGTGATAGGACAAGGGGTAATAGGTTCAAACTTAAACAGGGGAAGTTTAGATTGGATATAGGGAAGAAGTTCTTTACTGTGAGGGTGGTGAGGCACTGGAATGGGTTCCCCAGGGAAGTTGTGAATGCTCCATCCCTGGCAGTGTTCAAGGCCAGGTTGGACAGAGCCTTGGGTGACATGGTTTAGTGTGAGGTGTCTCTGCCCATGACAGGGGGTTGGAGCTAGATGATCTTAAGGCCCTTTTCAACCCTAACTATTCTCTTATTCTATATCCCAGTCATCAGAGGGATGCAAAGAGACACTCTATTGTGAGCTTTGGAGGCCAGATGCTTTTTGGATAGAAGATACTTCTGATTTTGCAAGGTCTGAGAAAGGAAAATTAAATATTTAATATTTAAAAAAAAGTTCAATGCCACAAAAGATTTTCATCTTTTAATCCAGAACTTTTTCCTGCACTTTTCAATCAGTTTAAATAAAATTGCTTTGAATTTTATATTGTAGCTAATTGATACTAACAAAAATTCCCTTTTGCTGCCAATGTACAAAAAAAAGTCTAAATGCCTGTTCTCACATCAAAAATGGTACAAGTATGCAAGAACTAGATTATAAAAAACCCAACAAATCCCACTATAGACAGTCACCCTGTCACTCCCAACCGAGTGTAGCCAATTTGTGGCAATTAGCACATTGGGCATAGCATAGTTCATCTGGCTGCCTACTGGGCTGCCAAAGAAATTCTGGGTGGTGGTTTGCCTTAGAGCTTATCAGCAGTGCTGACAAGGGATGCTGGCGCATCAGCAAACACCTTCTAAAACATGCAGCAGCTTGGCTGCTGTTTCTACCTGTCAGCCACTTTTCAGTGAGCTGTTATCAGCAGGGAGAACACTTAATCACAGCTCTCCAACAGCTAATATTAAAGGGGAGTGCAGGATGACTTCTGACACATTAAAGTCAGATGAAGTTATCACCCTTTCCCTCATGGCCACACAGTTCCCAGACCAGCGTGGGATAATTTTAATCCATTGCTGTAAGATAACCAGGTTTTGTTTCCCCCCATTTCAATTGCCTTTTGCACGAAAGGCTGGGGCTTAGCCAAGAATGAGCTTGAAAATTTTGGCTTGCTAATGCAGGATCTGATTCCCCAATCCATAGTTTAACTTACACTGAATACTTACTACATGGGTATCCTTATAAAACACATTAGAGATGTAAAATTTCTAAGTACCACCATTCTGAAAAATATTCAGGATATTATTTACTTAGTAGCTAAAAACTGCTCTTGGATACATCAAATACCCCTTACCCCAGAAAGATCTTAAATGTAACGTGTATTATGGAGAAATTAAAATGAGAGATGTGGTCTTTCAGTGGCTGTGGTCTTCAAATGCCTTTTAACTGATTTTTAAAAATATTTCAATTTGCTCCTTTAGAAAAAGAAAACACCCACCTCTAAACTTGACCTAAAATTCCTTTTCCTTCAAGAACTTCACAGAAATTTATGACAGAAAAAAACGCCTGTGAATTTCTACCCTTTTCCTTCCTTCACAACTCCTATGTCAAGACTAAACCTGATCTTCTCTCCAAACACCATTTTTCCACTAATATGTTCAAGAAATTACTGCCTCAACAGCCTGACAAAGGCACCCTTGAGAGGTGTGAATGACTACAGATGGGGAGCTGGGTTCAAACTCTTTGATAAATCTGTCTGAGCAAGAAGACCCAAAGAGATGCACAAAACTGCAAAATTCATTTTCTTCTTGAATCCATTAGCAGATCTGAATAAATGAGTTTTGACAAAACCAGCACATTTTCGCTGACCACAAAAAACAAAAAGAAATAGAACATCAAAACACGATCTAAAGGCATTCCTGGAGCTGTATGGAAATAAAATAACTTCTTACAGCAGTGTTTGCACCATCGCACTGGATTGGCAGAAAGCTACAGGTACGTTTTCAAATCACAGCACCCATACTCTCTGAATTCAGTAGCTTCACTGCTCAGCATAAACACTGTCAACAGCATGCCAAGGATGTGACTAAAGGATGAGGGTCCATGTGGGGTCCATGTGTAACGCTGGCAAGTGGGGCCATGCCAGCATTACAGCTCCTGCCTGGGGTTGATCTCTGCATCCTGCAGCAGCATTGTCAGGTTCAGCTGCCCTTATATCCTACAGTCCTCCCAAAGCCAACAGCACTTTGCTTTGATTTGTTAGCAGTGAAGCCAAAGGAGATGGAGGACGCTATTCTATCCTGGCAGAAGCCAAGCCTTTCCAATTATCTCATCCTCAACAAAACCCAACATGCATTTGTTACACAACTGACCACGGATAGTACTACAGCAGTGATGACTAACCTGGACAGCTGTGACTTCTGCTTACTATGTAGAACCAAAGAATTGTTATGAAAAACAGCACAGCAGCTCAACATGTACAACCACCCCAAAAAGAAGCAAGATTAACTTTAAATAAGACTAAATATTTAAACAAATGTAATACTGAAACAATGGAACAGATAATAAGCAAAACTGAATGTATGCTAACATATACACGTATAAACTCATGCCACACTGTGCCTCGACATTGCACCCAGAGCTCTTCAATTCTTATTGATTTTATTTGGCAGCTATGTCACACAGAAAGCAACACACACAAACTCGGGAACCCTCCAAGACGGCATTTCATCAAAATAAAAAGAATACATTAAGTCTAACCAGAGTTAGTGTGCTCCCTTTGACACAAAACAAGGTATGTTGCTGTGGGACAGACCACAGCAGGCACTGGCACATGGTTCAGTTGGAAGATGAAGACATAGAAACTCAGGTCTGTGCAACCAGGTCCTGACACAGAGCAGAGGCAGCAGCTGGGCACCACTCCTGCCAGGGCAGGGGGCTGAGCTCCAGACCGCTGCACATGCCACGACATTTCACTTGTGTGCAAGCCCGTAGCTTACAGGAGCAAAAGGAGGACACTGACTTGTTCTTTTAGCTGCCAAACATAAGAGCTGTGCAGTGTGAATATTTACATGCACACAATTCCTACCCATCATTGGGGGATCCTGAGCACATAGCACCTGTCCTTGTGGAGTGTGCTATAGGGCACCAAGTGTCCAGGATATGGACTTCCCTTTCCCCGGGGCATTGCATTAGCACATATGTACCCCACTAGGACAAGGGATGGGACAGGGAGGCCTCTTGTTCCAGGTAGTGCTCCAGTGATCACAGCCCAGCTCCTGGAACAGAGCAGTTACTGATGCCAAAGGATGCACCATCAAGTGAGACCCTCTAGCCCAGCTCTACATGAGCTTTCCCAAGGTGAGAAACCACAGTTCAAGCTCTTCTGTGACCAGGACAGAGAACAGATTTGAAATTGGAACTCTTCCCTCCAATATTCTACAAATCAAGCTAAGGACATCCTCTGTCTTCAGGTCAGTGAAATGACATGCAGTAAAAGGAATCATTTTTAAAGCACATCAATACAATAGCTGTGGAACAGTATCACCAATGCTTCAGAAAAACAGCCCACACCAATATTCACATCTTTTATTCATATATTTTAGTGAGACTAAAAGCTCTTATACTTTAAGATTCACATAAGATACAATGTTGGATATGCATGAGATGAAGACTGCAAGGGTTCTTACTGTTCTCAGGTTCCTGGATATAATGAAAAAGATTGATGGGCTCTGGAAGAAGCCTCCCTATGCACGCAGTGCTATTTCAAGGTTTTTCACATCTTCTTTTGGTCTAGATCATTTGACTAAAGAGACAGAAGAGAGAGTTACCCGGGTGGGCAGTTTTAAAGCTGTTTGCTGTGACTATAAAATTATCTTTTCTTTTTTCCTAATTCATTTTGCATTCATGCGAGAGACAGAACACCACTAAAAAAAGTACTAACATAATGGTGGTGGTGAAGTAGGATGGCTCACTTAAACCGAACTACATATTCACCAATCAGGCAAAAGATTTTTGTTTGTCTTTTCTTGTATTTGCATAGCAAGTGCTGCCTCTTTGGGCATAAAACTCACCTCAAAGCACTGCACAAAGCATGTCGCTGCTTTCTGCCTCAGATAGCAATACAAACCAGCACCACACAGCAGAAAGGAGGCTCTCAGCTGCAAGACTCCATGTGATGCTGATGACCTTCCTGTCCACGATCATCTTCCTGCTTTTTGGAACATAAGGAGGTAGCAATTGTTTAGTTATCAAAATACCTCTTCAGGTTTCTGTAATCTATTTTTAAACATTGGATGGACCTAAGACAGGACCTGAAGCACTTAATGATTTTGCATCTATATATTGGGATGTGTCTGAGCTAGATTCAATATTTTTCAGCTGTATTTGAGTTTCCTACTACAAACCATTGAAAAAGGTGCTAGCTGTAGATGAAGTAGTTAGAATAACCCCAGAAAGGATTTCTGCTGTCTGAAAGAAGGCTCAATGTGATTTTGAGTGAACAAACATTATAAAAATGTTTTAAATAGTGTGCTGGGATACTCAGGTCCAAGCTGCATGCATGAGGTACACACAACCCCTAGGAATTTCAATTATCAGCCATAGATTACTGTATCTTTGCCAAGCATGCAAGCAGCCCCAAGTTTTACTTATCCACTGCAGTTAATTAATTTGATGAAGCTGATTCAATGATTCTGGGATTCTGAGAGAATGAGTCCTGAATAAAGTCAGACAGTTACAACTTCACCTAGGTAAAACACACAAAAGAGTAGTAGACAGAAATAACTTATAGCGAGTTTGGTGGTGTTTTTTTTTGGTATCACCTGAAGTACCATTAAATGATGGAAAGCTGGCATCATGTATTAATAGGGTTGTTAATTTAAGAATGTTGCTAGACTGCACGCGTAACAGAAAACACTTGTCCATAAACATAGCACTGTAAATATTATTTTATTTTGAATGAGGTTCCGGCAATACTAACCCATGATTTCCACTTTAGTATTGAATCTTTTCTATACAGAACCCCTTGTTAACACTCACAAACTGCACCTAAGATGCTCATAAATACCTATTAGGAGACAACACCTTGCAGAAAAAGCACATAAAAGCCATGCTTCAGAAATTAGTATAATTTCTTGTGAGCCTGCAGATAGAATTTAAGCTACTGATTTTGACCTCTGATGATCGCTATTGTGCACAATAGCATTAGCAGACGTATTCATGCTACAGCACTCCACCAAGACAAACGGTTCCCAGTGCAGTGTTTCCCCTGTTCTCACAGCACACATTTCTCACCCTGCCTGCCAGAATCCAGATTTGTTTTAGTTACAAGACCATCTGCTTTTTGAAAGACTTTTTTTTTTTTTTTGATGACAGATGGATGAGGTTCAAATTCTCGTTGTAACCAGCAATGAATTTTTACAATTCATTGTCTATGCTGCTTACTGTCTTGCTTTAATTACCTGAAAGAAAGAAGTCTCATGGGGGAGAGTCTTCCAAATGCATTAAATTTTTAACCAAAATAAGCATATAAAATACGTTTCTGACGCTTTAACTACAAATAGTTTAGCTCCAGGTCTGTAACCTAGGTTACAAACTGTCTAGCTCCAGGTTCTGTAATCCTGTATTGGCTCAGGTTTCTCTTTCATATCCCAGAATAAAGGGATGTGGAAGCAAAGGGAGTACTTTAACGGGCTATCTACAGAGTTATAAGCATCATATTTTTCCCCCCAGAGCCTCACAATATCATCTGGCTCTTTTAGAGTCTTAGTTCTTTAAGACTGGTGTTTGCAGAAGAGCTACGCTTACTTTTTAAAAGCTCACAAAAAAACCCCAAAAAACTTCTAGCCCTTAATATTTAAGGAATAAAAACTTTAAAGTTTGGTAGACAGATTTATGGGGTTTTGCTTAAATTCTGTCATATTTTAAGAACCTCTCAATTTTATTTCATATTTAATACCCTTTTTGGAGTGAAAAGCTTGGAATAGCAAACAAACCTCCATGATACCACTAAAATATATTAAAAGGGTCCCCACTAATACCATGCTGCCAGGCTGGCAAGCCTTGATCAGCAAGCCATAAATTATACATCCACTAACCATGAGCACTCTGCTACATATTTCAGGAGGAGGGAGGCGTTGGGAAGTGTGTCACTGAGAATAGTGCGATTTGGAGGCACCATCCCTGACCACAGCTGTATCAGGTTGACAACCTGGCTCCAAACCAACATCATTACATTGCTCGCAGTCTCAGAGCTTTACTTACTGGTCCATGGTCAGGGACTGTGATTAACCACCAGCCCCTGCGCCACCACAGCTCCCCTGCCAGGCATGCACAGAGCCCCAAAATGGGATGCACTCATGGGTTAGGGAAAGCTTCAGGCATTTGAAGAGCCCCATCTTGCCCAATCCACTATAACAGGAGACCTAAGCTGTGTGTGAAAGGGGGTTGAAAGGGAGAAGAGCCAAAGAACAAATAATTGAGCAAAATGCTAAACACTCCTCTAGTTTGCATCCCTACATTATGCCGCAGACTCATACCATCTGTGCACATATTTCACAGTGAACTACATGTCATGTTTATATAAATTTCTTAACAGCAAGTAAGTGCTGCCTGTACAGCTGCAGGCACCAGCCTCACCATGCGCCTCCCATGCCCCACAGCCGTTGTGCCAGCCTTGCAAACATGCACGTCTATACCTCAAACCAGGCACAGACGCTACAGAAAAATCAAGCCCAGATTAACAACACTTGGAATCTCTGTCCTTTATTGTTTGTTCACTATGGAGCTTTTGTAGGCTTCAGTCTTGGTTTCAATGAAGGGACTGTTTCAAGAAAAGGAGAAAAAAAAAAGACAGAGGAAAGGAGAAACTCCATGGAGTAAGGGAAAGCCTGACAGCAGATATAGAAATTTAATCCAAGCAAAAAAATCCAAAATCTATCAGGTTTTTTGTTCCAGTTGCTTCTTGATTTCCTAGAAAAACCAAAAGCAGATGCTTTGGTTTACTCTTCCCATAGTACTTTTTAGCGTGCCTTCATCTACTTCCTGATGTTATTCCCATTTTCCCTTCTCATTTACTAATAAAAAGAATGAAAGATCACAGATAATATAGACAGGGAGAAGCGGCAGAGAGCCAAGGCATTTTTCATCATGCTATTAATAATTTTCAAGACAAAGTCCCTACTAACCATGATGTCCTCTGAGAGTAAATATAAGAACCTATTCCTCAAAATCAGTACAATCTAGATGCTGCCTGTTTGGGGTTGGGGTTTTGGTTGATTTTTTCAATAAGACCAAAAAAACCCCAAAACCCAGAACATCCTATACCCAGGAAAACACATTTTATTTACACAAGTATTTTCTATCACAGCCATGTTGGTTGTTCCACATTCACATGAACTTCATTGTACTCTGGAGCTACGACTATATATTTCACATATTCTTTTTAAACCTTGATTAATTTAACAGAAAAAAAGTAGGCCAGAAGGAAGCTCTGTATTGAAGATATTTCTCCTGAAGTCACATCAGATCCAAAGTAGCCATGATTCTATATCACAGGAGCAATTTATTTAAAATTAAGAGAGCAATAAAAGCAGTATAAAGTATTTGAACAGCACTGACAAACTTCACTGCTGTAACACTTTCCCCATGTTATAAGGCTCATAACCAAAATTCCAGCACTGAAGCTTTTTTTCTCTTTTTGAACACCTGGGATATTCCAAAAGTTAATTTTAAAAGAAATCAGTCAGTAACGTCTATGGGTGTTAACCTGCTGCATTTTACAACATAGTGTCTGCCTGTACATCACTTTGCTCCGCCTGTACCTAAGTGGCACTGACAGGCCTGCATTCCACTCCTTCCACTCCACCAGCTATTATAAAAAAAAAAGTTGATAAGTAATATCTCCCCCTACTACATTAAAAGGCCAAATAGATGCTTCAGCAGACATCTCAGCAATGGCCCACTTCATGCCAAAAACTGAAAGACTCCCAGCCACCCTCAGAGGTTAAGAGATGCTACTGACCATTACCAAGCTGAGGCCACCAAAGAGAGCTTCAGCAGCTTCATGGCAGGTTCCCAGGCCCTCCTGAAAACTAGAAAGGTGTAGGAGTAATTCAGGACCAGAGGCAGGGGAAAGGCTTAGGAGTAGGAAAACCAACCAAATAAAACCCAGAGATAAACTGGTGTGCTGACATAAAACTGGGAGGGAGCTTTGAGGGAGAATGAAAAGAATCATTTATTGTGTTAATGCTGCCCAAGTCATGCCCACAGCAAGTGCTGAGCCCTCTCAGGAAAACATAATGGTAGATAGTCTCTTTACTGGGATTTCATGGGAAGACAAAGCATTTCCACAGACTTCCTCAGGAGGAGTCAGCAGATCCATCATCTCAGACAGCCGATAAATTTAAGTCTCCAATTAAAATAGATATCTTCTTGTTCTTACCAAAAAGGTACTAGAGCAATGCTGAGGGCTACAGAACCAAGTCGACAGTGCTACATAAATCTGCTCCAGCATGGAAAAGGAGGAACATCGGGTCTCTTTATCACAGCTATGTCCAACATGTCAGGATCCAGGAGATCTTAACAGCTGCATCTTGGAGCATAAAACAGTGTAAAAAGGATCTTGCAGTACTTATATTTTAGAGACCATCTGTTTCTTTTAAGACTTTGCAGTCTTCAGAAGAATCATTTTGCAGATTTTATAAAAATAGATATACATATAAAAAAAAGCGGCAGCAGAGATAGGGAAACGCTCTCAGTGCCGAGCCTCTTGACTTGCCAGGTCTGAGAAGGAATCCAGACAGGCTGACCAAGTAAATATGTTAGCACATATATATATTTTTTTCTTTTTTTTTTTTCTTAATAGGGTAGAGCTTAAAAGATTTACAAATTGAGCATCTGTTGAGGGTGAATTTCCTCATGAAGTGATTGCATTGTATGGAAGAATATCTGCAACACAAGTACCCCACCTCAGGATGGGCAAAGTTTACAGTCATCCCAAAAAGGAAGGAAGGAAATTAATAAAAGGAGGAAAGGGCTGATAGAGAAATGCCATATGACTAGGATATTCCCCCTGAATGTTAATCAAAGGTGAAAGCAGAGAAGAAATGTGGAATCCACACACCCCCCCCAAACACACACAAAAGATCAAGGAGATAAAACGGTCCTGAGAGCAACACACTGGCAAAGGCAAAATCTGTAACATAAGAGAATTCTGACTCAAATAACTGAAAGTGAATATCCTATATCAGGTACAACAGTTTTGCTTATTCACACAGGAGCAGGAAATGCAAATGCATTATGCATAATGTCAAGGAAAGCCCATTTCCAAGTTGGGCACTTGCAATACAAACACCCAGTATGAATATGTATACAGAGATAAGGACTCAGAAAGAAAACCTGAAATGAAAATACCATGTGACCCAGGAATATGTGTGCACACACACTCCTCACTGCCCCCAGAAAAAACAGCAGTGAAAACAAAAGTGCCTTTTGAATGTGCAAGTTCAGTAAGGGATGAGCATTTAATGCAACTAACCAAATATATGTAGTGAATATCCATAGAATCATAGAATGGTTTGGGTTGGAAAGGACCTTAAGATCATCTAGTTCCAACCCCCCCGCCACAGGCAGGGACATCTCACACAACACCCTGTTGCCCAAGACTCAGGTAAGAGCAATAAACAACAATAAACAGTCACGAGATTCTCTTTAACCTCCTCCTTTTTAGATGATTCTCCAAGTATAAGTCTGGGAGCAATGGAGTGTACTGTAGTGACAGACTGATGAAGGTTGAGCTGCTTCAACAGCCTTCACCCCAATACCCAGCTACCACAGTGGCTTCTTTTCGGCTCCTAAAAAATCACTGTACTGGGCTGGAGCAAAACTCCAGCGCAGTACTGGGAATCCATGCAGGTTTGGTCGAGGCTGGAGAACAGCCCTGTGCTACAGCACAGTCCTACCCATAACTGTTTCCATTTTGAGATAGGCTGCCTAGAATCGACCTATTTCATTTGGTATAACCAAACTGTTAAAAAGAGTTATTTGCATAACAAGAATCACCCTGCAGTGAATGCCAGTTACTGTATGTGAATTAACCAACCCCCAAAAAAATCTACTGTTGGAAACTTGTTCATACATAAAAGCACCATTAAAAACCATATAAAGTATATTTCTAACCTATATTTCTAACCCAACCTATTCCAAATTAAACAAATGAAGCAAATTATCAACTGTGGAAAGAGCTAAAAAAAAATAATTTGAAAAATATGTGCTTCAAGCAGACACTAAATGTTGGAGTGGCACTAAGCAGATTTACAGAGGAAGATTGAGACACCACCTTCACAACCCCACTTCAAAGTTTTCCTGTCTCCCAGCTTGAGTTAATGTCAAGATCCCAAACGGGAGGTCACTTGCAAGTACTAAGCCTACTTTAAAAGAGTAGTACTTCAGATTCACAGAAGGTGCCAAGGTGCCTTACAGAGGCTCAAGGCCTGGCCCTCAGAATTTAAACTCAGTCTGTCTGAAGGCAGACAATAATGAATGCAAAGCATGAACAGAAACAACTTCAAACATTTGAGCTAACAGGGGTGGCTCTGTCTCATGAAACCTGGTGACAAGGTAACTCCACTAATCAGATCTCAAGATGAGAAAAGCAGGGGTTGCTGCCACCACACGCCCAAGAGGCAAGTTAGAGCTCAATCCCTCCAAGGGCAGAGAACAAGCATGGTCCTCATGTTTCTTTCCTGAACAGGACATGATCAGAAGTTAAAGTGACTGTTACGAGCATGTTGGTGGTGCTCTGCTGACAATGATTTCACAAGCAGCTTCACAGCAACATGGGTGACAATTCACATTGCTTCACAGCAACAGTAATCACCCATCACTGCTGCAAGTCTTCCCAAAGCAGCTTCTCCAATGCACCATCCCTCAGGCAGCAGAATAACAGGCCATGGTTAGTGCTATCAATATCTACCAAAGTGATTTGTATTAGCCCTGGTCGTGCTCACAGACCTGTCACCTATGCAGTCTCCATTCCAGGGGAAGGCAGGACACTAGACTCAACAGGCTTCCCTCCAAGTCAATGGGTCTCTAGACAGGAAAGCCTCTCCCTCTCAATCATCTTCTGAACAAGACGATGGGACAAGGTGAGAAATAACTGGTTAACAGCATCACTTTGAAAGATGATTTCCTGAGGTTCTGACCAATTTTCAAAATCAGCAGCATCTTCCCCCAGTAATTCAGACACTGACAATGGATGTCAGCCATTGCATAAATGAGCCGGCACTTGCTAAAACCACTACAGTAGTAAACTAAAAATACAGTATTTGGCCTTAGGGAGTTCAGAGAATCAAAATGCATTCTTGTCAGAGTCTAAATTAAATTCAAAGGGCATCAGTCCATCAGTAATATACAAGTTTCTTAAATCAATAGGTCTGAGGAACTGCCCCAGCATCAGTCTGCATTAGCTACATAAAACCAGATAATTTCTTCTCAGCTCTGCCTGGTGCATTCAGTCCCCAGACTGTCCAAGAGGATTCAGCCAGACTGTTCTTCACCATACAAAACCAAGAGACAGTATTACTTTATTTCAGATACGTCTCTCTTTATGCCTGTACACACAGTTACAGCAAATTATCAGATGCCAATCAGTACTTCAACTGTCCTCTCCCTTGGACATCCAGCCCAGTTGGATTAATTCCTAGAGATTCCCCTTAGACCCATGGACCTTCTTGCCAGGGCTATTAGGAAAAGGATCCAAGTCCAGAAGTCCACAAGTCCTGTCTACAGCGGATAACCCTTACCCATGAGCCCATAATCACTGACACAAATATCTAGATTTTTTCCCGAAGATGGTCATAAGCAGTGTTTGCTCCACAAGACTCCCTAGCAGACATACTGATCTATACACTGATAAAATCAAAGAACAGCCTAATTCCAATACAGGCACTGAAAACAGCCAAATGCCTTTCTTAGAGGATCATACAGGAAGTCCCAGCCATTCACCACACCTCGGTTTTGCAAGAGGGAACTAATTCGACTGGTGTGCCACATAGATAGGAATTATTCCATAACAGGTAACATCACCTAACAAATTTTAGCAACATATGGAAGATGTTATGGAGCTTATAGTGTGTGAAGGAAATCAACACTGCTCATGGTGGAAAAACCCCAACAATATCTTCCCAGAAACTTGTTATTTTTAAAAGAGGGGAGCAAGAATATGTTTCAGATGCACCTTCTATAACCTACCTTACCCATGCCAATGCTTACCTTTTGTATAAAAAAAGGACAATGAAGAGAAAACTCACATCTTAGTGAGCATCTCTAAGAATTATTAACTCTGCCTCTCTATCCTCCCCCTCCATCCAACATATAACTACCATAACCACCATAAGTGTCTTCCAAGCACATCAGAAATAAAAGAAAATACCCATGCATCCATCACTACCCAGCAGACCTTCTTCCAACGTACACAAAACCAGGAGATCATGATAAGGCATGCAAGAAGGGGCTGATGACAGCAGCCCATGTCACCGGGTTTTTCACAGCTACCACTGTGTCTGAACACAGGAGCGATGTGGGCAGGCAGTGTTTTACGCACTGGGGACAAGGTTTCACTTACCCAGCTCCCTATAGGGGAGCGCCACACTCCAGCGAGGCGGCCGGGTACCTCTGCCATGGGGCATGCCGGAGCATCACAGTACTGGCGGCTGCTGGCAAGCTGCGGCTTCAGGGAAACCTAAAACAGGAGAGATGCAAGTCAAGAGTGAATGTGCCAAAGCCCCTTTCAAAAGCAACACTGACAGCCTCCCACAGACATCTGCGGCATTGCCACAGCTGAAAACCCTGCAAGCAACACATCATCAAGGTTGACTAACCAAAACATTGTTTGTTAGAATGCAATTAAAGCTGGAAGTATGAGCAATTTAACAGCTATACACACCAGAAAATATTGCAATGATCTCAAAACCAAATATTTTTAGCCCAGTAGTGATGCCCTGCAGCAGTTGTTAGCAAACTGATGACCTAACTTTTAAAGTATCAGCTGCCGTTCAGTGTCTCATCACATCGCAGAGTTGCCATATTCCTGAAAAAAATGTGAGCTCCCAGTATTTGTAATACTTTCAGCTTTATTTCACCAATACCTGTTTGCAAGCTTCGTCCATTTGTAAGTTACTTTTAGACATTACAAATAAAACATTATCTCTAGAAGCAAGAAAGCTAAAAAGAACCATAACGTTAGGTCCAATCGTTCAAGAATAACAGTATGAGTTTGAAGATTAACTACGCTATTAATGAGATCTGGGTTCCAGGTCACTGAAATAATGAGCATTATAAAAATTACACCAAACAATCTGTGAATCTACCAGAAGGCTGAGATATAATTAAGCAATTTGCCCTTTAACTTGCATCTGACAGTAGTTTAAGTGACATTTCCCAAACCTAAGGCCAACAGTCCATATTTATAAAGTCTTACAGGTTGATAATCACAGCCTATGCTCTCTCAAAACTCTAAACCAGAAAGTAATGTTAAGAACACTGCTGAACAGCAAGCAACCACTGGTCACAACTGAAAACCTTTGGCTTCATCAGCGAGTCTCAAACTACCCAAAAAGCAGAAGGCAGAATCCAAGGGCCTCTGCCTCTCCTTGCTTCAGTTTCCCAGCAAAAGGGCATGGCACTGGAGAGATGCTTTGATACTGCCTCCAACATCCACACATAGATGCACAAGAGGCATTTTTCAGAATAAACCTACAGAATCCATTAATAAGAACAACATATTCACATTTAGGATTAAAAGGGCTGAGGTACCTGAACACATACAGGTGAGTGAGCCAGGAGAAGGAAGAGAAGCCAGAGAGGTTTGCTGGGTTTATGTTTTCTGAATTGAGAATGGCAACACTGCCTATTTACATCTGACTGCAGTCTACACAACCACAACTGGCATAATCAAAATACTTTGTACAGGATATACGTGATTAAGTCAGCTTAATTTTCATATAAACTTGGAAAATAATTACTGTTTAGAAAAAAATAAAATCGTATAAAATATCCTTTATCCAAAGATTTCTGTAGTTTCAGGAGAACACAGTTCATTCTTCATACAAAACCAGAAGTGGCTAAATTGCTCAAACATAAAAGATAACTCAAATTCAGCTACCAAGTTGTGCCCAGCAACTCTAATAATTGCATACAGAACACAAACATGCTTTGTTGAGAACTCATAATATCTAATCAGCTATAATTGTAAATTTTATTTTCCATTTGTAAATTACCAAGGGAGATAACTAGAGAACAGGGGATGTAAAATAATATTCTAGCTGGGGATATTTTGTTAACACATAAGCCTCTACCCACCCCTTCCCTAATGCCTGCAAGGCTCTTCTGCTTTTGAACTTATTTTAATTGTTAGCTTTTCTTTGAAGGTATTTCAACTATAACGCAAGCAATGCTCTAATGAATTCTCAGTTCTGTGATATTTTTCCCAAACCGTTCTTTTATATAAAAATTTGGACACTAAGATGTACTTTCCATGATTGTGCATCTCTGTTTCTGAGGAATGTCAATATTCTCATCAGGTGAGAGGTTTCAGAGGTCCTAAACTTCAAAGAAAGAAAAAAATATTAAAAAAAAAATACACCTTCTCTGGGTTTGACGTTTTCTTACATGAACCCGTTTTGGCACTTAACTCACGGCTCCCTTCTCCCCTCTCTAGTTCCTGACCTGTCCTGCTAAACTGCGCAGCTCCACCAGCAAGCAGAGCTCTCTGGAGCCGGGGGAGGATGCTTGCAGGGTCCACCTGGTAGCACAGCCCAGCCTGCACCACAGCAATGTACTTCACACCTCTCCCTTAGAAAGCGCACCCTTTGGGCAAGCAGATTTGATAGTTTGCATTCCTCTCCAAACTTGCCTCTGCCACCACTTATTTTTCAGATGCACAAGTAGTTACTGCCATCCTGAACTCTCAAAACACCACCAAGAGCTGCACTAAAGACACTGACACGCTGAGTACCTCAGCAGAAAGCAATGGCAGTCGCCTCATGCTTAAAGCATCCAGACACCACAGCTCCTTCTGCTTAAGGGACACTTCTGACATTGTCCCAGGCCATGCCTTCCCTATGATAGCATCTGACTACATTTTGCTACCAATTACAGTCCCACTTTGACAAGGACCCTTCCAGAAGGGCACAGACAGCGGGCAGTACAACTTACGCCTTTGTCTCTTACCCCAGCAATGACAGGCAGACCTTTCAGTGAAGGAAAACTACTGTCAGCTACATCTATAAGCTGAACTATCCAAAACTAAATATAATTTAAAAGGGGTATAATGTAAAAAGAACCACCAAAGGATTCCAGCCTGTCTTATGAACAGATATGTTTTTTAAATAAGCTTAAATGTGCTTCTTCAAAGCCAGCAGTCAATGGAACCAATATTCCACTTTTACCAGCCCCACTGCAAAAGCCACACCAAGCCCCCTGAAAATGCAAAGACAAAGCCAGAAATTCCCTGCATTCTGCAGCACTCTGATAAATAATATATAGGTGAGTGGAAGAATTCAGCCATAATTAGCAACCACGTTGACCCAAGTAGTTATCTTGTGTTTTTTAAAATAAAAAAGCAAGCATTTCCAGGTTGCAGAAAAAGCAGCAACAAAAGGTCATTCCTCGGAAAACAGCAGCTGACAACTTTATACAATAAATAATACTATTTTATAGTAACAAGTACAACACCCACAACATGGTAAACTTAACATATTAACACTGACAGAAATTATCTCTGTTCTCTATTAATCTGCATTCTTTACAGATGGTTATTCATGAAAATTAAGCATGAAGCTGAAAGGTTATCTATGGCCATATTAGCAAACATCTGCTTGCAATTCTGATTCCATGTTTGCATGCTATTCTTGGAAAAGCAACCATATTTGAGAAGTACCAGATGTGACCAAGTGTTCCTAATCGTAAAATATTCTTTTTAGCAAGATAAAAGTTCAGTGAAAAAGCCAGGCCAGGAAAGAAATCATATTCTCTGAACACAGCAACTGCCTTATGCCACTGCTGCTGAATACTCCAGGGGAAAAGTGCTTCTGAAGAGGAAAAATAGTGTTTTATTTGGTGTGCCACTACAGATAATTACTCTTCATTTTTAAATATGAAACATGCAAAGGAATAAACATGAACTCAGTTTCAACTTTAAAGCAGAGAAGTTCTGCATTACATGAACTGAACCACCTATTTACTCTCCGGCAGGGGGACTGACATGGTACCTTTCAACCTCCAGTGGCAGGAGCTCAAGCAGCCTCCCACAAACTGACTTGAGGGATCTTGACTTGCTCCCCAAATGACCTCAGCAAGATCTCTCACTATCCACAAGAAGGAAGAAGCAGTTAACTGTGGGCTGGGAAGGTGTTGCAGACAGCAGGCCTGTCTAGACATATGAGGGAATTAATTTAGGACCGAGGAGGGAAGGGTTAATTCTTTCACAGAGTCTCGCTACACTTAACCTAGTTCCTAAACATTATATATATATACATACATATAAAAATAATGTTTCTGCACCTTCAAAATATTTGTTCATTATGTTTGATAGCTACTCTCTTTGAACGAATAGGACTGTTAAACCTGGACTGAAAATCTGCAAAGTATCAGTATGTTTCTATTACAATACAAGATTAAATATGTACTCGTATAGCTCTTTTTAACATACAGATACACACACAAATTTAGAAGTCTATGTATATTCTGTTTATAAACTACAATGGACTTCTGTCTTTGCAGAGACAGTCTGAAATTAAAGAAAAAAAAGAGAAAGTTGAAATGAAATACTGGAGTGAAGGATTACAAGCTCATCCACCAACACTTGTCAGTCTGATTTGGGGACTTCTTCAAAAGAGGCTCATTTTAAATAAAGCAACCTGCGTAAGGAAGAAAAATAAACCCAAAACCCACCCACACATCCATCCCCTCTTTGCCTCCCCAACAGTTCTACCGGGTTTGAGAATCATTCTTCCGATGAGCCCCTGTGCAAAATGCTGAGCAATGCACTTGATTTACATCCCTAATAATTGTTCCGAGGAACACAATACCACGTAAAGATTCAACTTTGGGAAGCTCAGCTTCCCCCAGTACTATAAGATGAGAAAATGTTGCACTGCCAAGCCTATCTTCAGCCTGCAGTTATGCTAGTTTTTTGTTGTCTTGTTTTCTGGGGGAGCTTAGCGGTTGTTTGGTTTTTTGTCGGTGGGGTTTTGTTGGGATTTTTTTGTGGGGGTGGTTTGGGTTTTGGGGGGAGTTTTGGTTGGGCTTTTTTGTTTGTTTCTTTGTTTTGGTGTGGGTTTTTTTTTGAACTAGCTCATGGATTTAATTTAATCCCAGGCTGATTAAATGGCAACGCCCGTAACATGTAAAGTAAAACTACAGGCGGCAAAGCCCTGCATTGTTCGTTGATGCTGCTCATACATTCTTTTATGTGAGGAACACTGATCACCACAAATCCTGAATATTAAAAAGGCATGAATTATCTCTATCTACAGAAAAAGGAGTTTGATCTGGAAGACTACTGTTTCTTAAAGTGTCTTCTTAGATCTTTTTCATGTTCTAACAGCTTGGGATATTCACTGAATACACAATTCATATTTTGAAGGTATCCTCTATGACATGGCTCCTTGAGCTGGAGCTTCGAGACCACGAAGTATAAGCCTCACAATGAAATTGGGTGAAATTCTGTATTCTGAAGCTCTATTTTTTGCTCTTTTGCCCCATTAGTTCACATGATTCTTTTAAAACTTAGATTAAGAATCCCAAAAGGGAGCATGCCAGTGCTTCACACAAAGCTCTGGAAGGTGCAAGGGTTTGACTATGGCAGCTGGCAGATCCCCACAAGGTGGCACCCCCAAGTGTCCCAGCCATCACCTCCCACCCTGCTTTTCCCAGATCTGGAACAGGAGTTAAGTCTGAGCCTGCTGCAGACTTCTGTTTCGGTAAGCCAGACCTGCAGAATATTCCTCACCACCACCACAACAGGCAAGGGAAAAGAAAATAAAGTAAAAATTATAAGTAAAAATTATTATCTTTGCTTCCTATTCACTTAAGCACAGGAATTCACACAAGGGGCAAATGGTGCAAGAACCTGCCACTGCACATACTAAGAGGTCTGAGAACTGCCCTGAGAGAAGGAGGCTCTGCTGAGGGGAGAGTTATGTCACATTAAAATATACAAAATTTAAGTAATTGAATCGCACAGTACAATGTAAATTGGGAAGAGCCTGTTTCCCCTCCCATGCATGGGCCAAGCTGAGGTGATGCCTGCAGCCACGGAACAAAATGCAGGGCACTCCTTGAGCTACCTCTGCAGGAAGGCTTGAGGACTTTTCCTGGGACAAACAGAGGCAATGTGATTATGAAATGCAGAAACAGACACAGGAGCAATGGAGCAAAGGCAGAGGAATAGGAACACCAGGAGTCATCCATTTAATGCAAAAGAACAAGCTGAAATTCTTCCAAGTCTCTTCAGCAATGATGCATGATTCTATAAACAAAAGTAGCTCTTAACAAACATTCCACTTGAAATTAATACCTCCAAATGGAAGAGAAAAGCAGAACAGCTTCTGTTTTGGATATATGAAAGCATCCAAATGCTGCTCCTTACACACCTCTACACCCTTGACATCATTTCAGGTGTAAACTAAGGGGTCTAACAACCCAGGAAAAAGAGCAAATCACATACACACTCATACAACCAGTGTGTATGTAGCTGCTGTGCACAAGAACATCTGCATTTAGCTATGGTGCCTTGAAATCATAAATTTAATGAAGAAAAGAACTGCTTTCAGCCATCAGATAAGCTATAAAGCTATTATCAATTTACACTGTAAACCGAACACTGCCAAGTACCACTATATCATAAGAATACTTAGAATTATAGAATAGTTAGGGTTGGAAAGGACCTTAAGATCACCTAGTTCCAACCCCCTGCCATGGGCAGAGACACCTCACACTAAACCATGTCACCCAAGGCTCTGTCCAACCTGGCTTTGAACACTGCCAGGGATGGAGCATTCACAACTTCCCTGGGCAACCCATTCCAGTGCCTCATCACCCTTACAGTAAAGAATTTCTTCCTCATATCCAATCTAAACTTCCCCTGTTTAAGTTTAAACCCATTACCCCTTGTCCTATCACTACAGTCCCTAATGAAGAGTCCCTCCCCAGCATCCCTATAGCCCCCCTTCAGATACTGGAAGGCTGCTACGAGGTCTCTACACAGCCTTCTCTTCTCCAGGCTGAACAGCCCCAACTTTTTCACCCTATCTTCTTGTTGGATAAGTGCATGGTAAAATCCAAAGAAAAAGCATATATACTTAGTGAAGCTGAGCAAAAGGACAGGACACCATACGCTTGCTGCAGACACCTTAAAACACTTCACAAAGCTGTCAGATGGATCACTCCTACTTTTGCAAATGTGGAACCTGAGTCATAGGAAGAACATAACTCACAAAGCTCTCCAGTCAGCAGCAGGGGACAGTCAAGTTTCTCTTACCCAGTGCTCAATCCACTAGGTAACACTTACTAAATCAAAGTTTTTGTTTCATGTCTTCAAGTATGTCTCAGAATAATTTGATTAGACACTGGTCTCAGGTCATATTGACAGTGTAACCTAAAATACATAAAGACTACATTCTTCTGCTCCTGTAGACGTTAGCATATCCTGAATAAACTCCCCAGCATTACCTGGACCACTATTTTTTGCACAGCTCTCAAATGAAGGTATGTCAGAAAACACTTGGAATGCTTTCTGCCATCATACTGGTGCTTTCATTTCAGCAGCACCTCTAAAGACAGGACAGTGGAAACAAACTATGGACTACGGTTTAGTGGGAGGTGCCCTGCCCATGGCAGGGGGGTTGGAACTACATGATCCTAAGGTCCTTTCCAGCCCTAACTATTCTACAATTCTACCATTCCCTCCCTCTTTATCTACCATGCTATATTCAGAGCATATGTAGATGTAAAGCAGTAAAAGCCTGGAAGCAAGTCTTCCTGCCAGTGCTCTTATTATTGTCAGTACTGGCAGAACTACACTGCTGCTGCCACAACAGCAACAGGTTTCCAAAGAAACGGAAGTGTATACAAGGATGTTTTACACACCCAAACAGAAAATCTTCTTTCTAATTCCCTCTAGCTTCAGACAAAAGCAGCAAACCCTAAATCAACACAATTCATGAGCACACAGGGACAGGCAGAGGCAGATGCCACGGTTTTGCCTGCAGTGGAAAATTTTATGATTAAAAAGTTTATGTTGGTATAAATCCACTGTGAAGAATCAGCAGAGGATCTGAGCATTCCGTGTTGATGATGTAGCATGGGACACTGAAAAATTCAAATCTTACCTGCAAATGCTGTTGCTCCAACACTGAAATGCACATAACAGTACATTACTGAAGAAGAAGAGAACAGCTTGCTGAAAGACAGCTACTTCTATTTTATAAAAAGATGACAAGTAATACATTATTAAGCAAAGTCATTAAAATTTTATCACAACTGTAATACCATTTCTTGTAACTAAAAATAAAAAAAAATGAAAGCTAATAGCTGTTTCTTGATTAAAAAAAACACAAGTATTAATACTAAAAATGCTAGTAGTAAAAAGGAAATGTTGAAAGAAATTCATAACTGAACAAAAATCAGTTACTGCTCTCTTCCAGTAACCTACAGAAAAGCTGTTAATCTCAATATTCAGGATTCTACACAGCAGGGTTGGGTTGCGAAATAATCCTTTTAAAGTTGAGTTTCAGTAACTGACAAAGGCAAGTGTTAGCTAAATTCTATTTATGGCATTCAACCAAATATCAAATAAAGTTTTCCTGGCTGTGTTTCAGTCATCCCTATTCACAGCTCAGAGTACTTTTATAAAATGTAGGCAGGCAGTATAAAACCTGTGTCTTGTTTGTATCCAATTTTATACATCTCAAAGAGGGAACAACGTTATTCAGTAATTGTCACCTCGAGAAATGGGCCAGTAATGACTTACTGAACAGTCTGTCCTGTGCAGTTGTAAACTCCAGACACAAACCTGAGAACTCACAAGACACTTCTCAAACACCACAGTGGGCAAGGCAGAGCAACTAAGGACAGACAGGACTGCACGGATGCGAACGTAACAGGGCACCGCCCCGCTAAATGGCTAACCACTTCAGCAACATATTTGAAAGGCTCTTCCACGTATAAGCAGTAGTATGTAGAGATGCACATTTCTCTCATAAACAACCCAAAATGGGAGGAGGGCTGAGAAAAGTAAATAAAAATCAATCTGTTCACAATACCTTAAGAATGACAAAAGAAATAAGTCCAATGTTGCCATGTTTTAAATCTTCCAGCATGCAGGAAGCCAAGCTAAGCCTGTGTTTGGAAAGAATCCAAATATGATAGGTATGAAAAATTCAATTAAGGAATTCAAACAACCTCATTTTGCCATACAACATAACGGCATTTCTTTATTTCTGCTTCTATACTAAACTGAATCTTAAGGTTTTCTCTCCCTCTTCATATACCGTCACTACAAAGACTTCATTTCGCAAATGCTCAAAGAAACCCCAACACAGGATGACCAGAAAATATTAACAATAGCTGTTTATCAATCCTTTAAAATATTGCTAGTGTTTCAGAATCAAAGTTCATCAGAAGCAGAGAAGCAGTCAGACCCTCCAGTCAGTTATGCTGGTTCCCGATTTGCAATGCACCATCCCAGCTCAGAGGCACACAGAAGCCCGCCTGACCCCCAGTTTATTACTGTCTGAGAACAGCACTTCTCAGCCTTCTCAGGTATGCACGCATTTTCCCAGTTGAGTTATTTTTGCCATCTCTTCCATTTGCTGTAGAACAAGAAATGCAACACGTGCAATGAAAAAATGTATGCGCTTTTCCTGTCAAGGCTATACCACGATATTTGACATGAAGAATAAAAGCGTACAGGTATTCAGACACACCTTCAATACATTGCAGCCCCTCTTGGATTCAGTATTTTTTTAATAAACCTGGATGTAGAGGGTCTGTTCATGAGACTTGACAGGTCCTAGTAACTCCTAGTGTGTTGTCTACCATCTTGAGCCTGCAAACTCTTCATGCTTCCCTTCCTTTACTCAACTTAGTAACTGGGACTAACATTAACCGTACTGCCCTTTTTGAAATAAATCAACCCAAATGCGCATACAAAGTAGTTATGTAGTAAAAAAATCACTGGTGTGTAAAACCTAAAACCTTGCAGCTAGGTGTTCTGTGGTTGAATATCATATGCAGTATTCAAATGCAGCAAAGGTAGCTGTTCATTGTAGGCAGATAGTAGTGAAAACCTGTGATTTAAGCAGTTCATCAAATGTTGGGTACTAAATCTGAACTGATTGTGTGATTAATTTTGCTAATACATCCATTTTGAACAATTGCAATGTATTAGGTGTGTACTAATAAAGCTGGATTTTTGCTCTGTAGCAAATACAGTTGGAACTTCTTATTAATTCTTCCCTTCTCCCCCTGATTTTGCTTTACGCATCTGAGTAACTGTAAAACTGTGAGACTTTATGGAATTCAGTAGCAACAAGAAAAAAGATTTTAGTCTCTTAAATAGCTCTTTTGTCATAAGAATGTTGTATAGTCAGACCTCAATTTTTCTCTGTGCTTAAATGTTAAATGATGTTAATCTGCTTGTGTTTACTGAGGATTATTGATGCAACACATGGGGTTTGGTGATTTCTTTTTTTCCTTTTCATACCAGATCTTTTTTCTTTCTATGATCCAAGGGATAACTTCAGTAAGACAGTAACGGAATTATCAAAGGGATGGAACAGAAACTTTATAGACAATACTAAGAGCCTGCTTTTGGATTTGAACTTTAAAAGCAGTACTAGCAATTTTTAGGAATAGAAGTAATACTTAGATTCTCTTTGTATTAATACTTAGACTCTTTTTGTTGCCCATAGAGTATGCCACACTATCCAAGCATTGCTGAGTGTTACATGAGGAGCAGACTGTGTACATCTGCCTGTTGCCACTGTTCCAACTGCCCCCGAACTTTCTGGGTTGAGTCAACTGAGGTGGATTCCACCTGAAGCTCCTTAAATTCTATGTCAGCCTTGTAGACGTCTGTTTCTACTTTGAATCTTGTAAGTTTATTAGCTTTAAAAACAAGACTATGGAATACATTGTTGCATGATGATTATGTATGCTGCTGGAGGGAATATTCTGAATTCACAGCTTTTCACACTGTAGCGTGAGTATTCCAGTGACAGAGCTGTTTAAATAGATCCATTTCCTTGCCATCTGTTCTCACCCATATACTGTTCTCTAAATTGTCCTAATACAATTGTTTTTTGTGTTTGCAAGACAAATGGGATTGGGAAACCAGTCTGAATTTTTTTGTATGATTTTCTGACATTGTTCTGCTCCTTGGTCTAGTTTACTGTGCAGCTGCACAAGTAGTGGTGTTAAGTCCAAGAAGAGCTTGTAAAGGACTGGGATTAAATGGTGGAGAAGGTAGCGGATGAGGTAGAACTACTAATTGCCTGTCATGGAAATAAATGCTCCTCATGTTGTGCCTTCTGTTGCATTTGTTGTGCCTGTGCTTGTGCTGAGATCAGGAAAGCCAGGCTTCCTACAGGGAAGAAACCTGCTGGTTTCTTGGGGCTTGTTGAGGGAATCTGTTTTTGGAGCTTGGGAAGCTGGGCAGGATGCTGCAGCACCTCTCCTGCTGCAGCTGTGGATGGAAGAATGTCAGACTATGTTCCTGCCTTAGGTTCTCTAATGCTTAATTAGAGAATACCAAGTTGGAAACAATCTCAAGGATCATTTGGTCTAACTTTTTGTGTTATGACCTGGATAAGATGTCCCAGCACCCTGTCCAGATGAATCCTACAAATGTCCCATGTTGGGGAGTCCACTTTCCTGTGCTGATTATTCCAATGGCTGACTGTTTTCAGTGTGAAAAGTTTTTCGTCTAATGTCCAACCAGAATCTCCTCAAGAATAACTTGTACTCGTAATGCTTGTCTGAGTGTAAATGTGTGGTGCGGATCAAAGATGAGGGGAAATTAAGAGGAATTAAGTAAGCCTTTTCTTTAGTTCTAAGTCTAGTTGGGTTCTTTTGTTGTCATTTTTACTTGTTTTGATTCTCTATGTAGTTCTATGAAAGTTGTAGGGCTTGGGTGTTTTTTTTTTTGTTTTTGTGGGTTTTTTTGGGTTTTTTTTGGTTTTTTTTTTTTTTGTGTTTGGTTTTTTTTTTTTGTTATCTATTAGAGAATATCCATACATTGCCCAGTTCTCTTGTCCCATTTAAATTTAGATCTTCAAAGAACCCATAACTGGAGAGAATGTATTTGAATCCCCTGTATGGATTTGAATATTGCAATGAAGAGCCTGAATTCGATTTAAGTGGGATCTCAGCATGAGCATGGGAAGTGTCCGAGTAGCCAACACCCACCTTAGTCTTTCTGTTTTTGGCTCGCCACATTCTTCTTTGATACAAGGTTACGCTACTCTGGATCACTTTTGTTCTGGAAAGTTCTTTGTGCAGTTTTGATACTTGCTCCAATAGAGATCTGAGAATCTTTCGAATATGAAAATATTAAGTCAAGAGTACTTGTGCTTCAGTTCAGGGTCTGCATATTTGAAATCTATTACGGCTGTTTATAAGGGGAATCCTAGGGTACTGCTGTGTAATATAGTCAAGAAGTAGATTTATTTTTTTTGCCACTTTTTTTAGGTTATAGGTTAAGATTTTTAAATTTTTATCAAGTATCTGATCTTTATTTGCGAGTTTTCAACAGCATAGTTAATTTTTGGTGCTTGTTGACTATAAATTATTGTCAGCCTGGAGCCTTCATCTGATTTTTGCACTGGTACACAGATTACTTAGTTTTATGTGGAAATGTATTTCTTTTGAGTTGGAGAAAATGAAAGGGAAGCAATGCTTACGTTTATACAAGAAGGCAATGGCCTGAATTGATTGGAAATTTAGATATGCTGATAAACCCTAGCAGGAATTGAAGAGTGTCCAAAGCGCAGGTGAAGTAAGGTATGTGACTGTGTCTCTGCAGTTCATCACGTTTGTTACCTTCTCTGTGTTTATGTAAAGAGCAAACTGATGAGGTTGAACATTCAGACAAGTTTTGGTTTTCTCATTAGCAAGTACAGCAATTATTTTAGTAACTGACTGAATTGAATTCTCAGATCTAACTTAACTATGTTGTAGTGGCATATTCTAATGGGCACATAGTAGAATCTTAAGTAACCACTATTTCCAAAAGCATGCAATGCTTGAAATGTAAATGCTCAACATCAGATATGTTATTAAGTTGTATAGTTCTGAGTGATCTCTATGGTGAATATCACCACACCAGACTTAAAGGAACTTTTTCATTATTTACATAAAAATGCTCTGAAGAATCCTTCTCCAGTTCCTCTGATTACTTGTCCCTCCAGCAGCTGAGCAAGTTTTACAGTTGCTTTGTAAATAATTGGAAAGAATTTCAGCTCACCTTACAAAGTTTATAAAACTAATGCAAAATGCCAAAGTAATGCAAAGTTTTGATACTAAAAGTAGATCTGAGTTGCAGTGAAGCTCATACTGTTTGGCAAACAAAGGGAAGATGGATATCAGCTCCTATTAATGCCCAGACAAGATGAAGCATATAGGAGAAAGAGATTTAAAGACAGTAATAAAAAGTTTTCAGTGTTGGAGTTGCAACCCCATTCAGAAAAAGTGACATTACAAACCAGTTCTCTTGCTGACTAGAGGCCTGATTATTTTTCTTTTTTAATGGATTCACCCAGCAGAAGCATCTGTACATTTTGATAGTAGCACTACAAAATGATTGTGGGATAATAACCTGCAGAATTCAGTAGCTTCTATTAACTATGATAGTTTCTGTTTTCTTGTGCATAGGGGAACGTGACCCACTAATGTGTCTATTAACTGATAGTGGTCATGCAAACCGCTTTGTAAAGTGGAGCAGGAAGATGTGAGTTGTAAGTGACAATCTGCCTCTGTTAAAGATTACATTCCACTTCCCTCAGTGCTTGTCCTTGGGCAGTGTTGATGGCAGCAGTGGCTCTTGAGCTGCAGGTTGTAGCAGAGCTCATGCCAAGCAGCACTGTGCATCTATACATTTGAACAGCGCAAGTACCACTATTAACGTGTGTCTCACAGTATGGATATATCTACCTTTGCAGTGAGGTTCCTTTGTATATATGTGTATATATGCTTAACTATTTGTAGTATAATAGGAGTATGTAGAATTAGTTCTCTTGAGTTTTGATCAGTTTTTGAATTCAGCAAGAAATTCCACAATCCAATTGTACACTTGGTGAAGAAATATTCCTTAAAGTTTACTCTCTCTTAAGTTTAGTATTAGGAATGAGAAGGTCTCCTAATTTAAAAAAATTGAGTATGTTTGTGTTTCTTGGGGATGGGGAAGGTGGCTTAGCTTGGAATATGTATTCCTGTTAAAACAGGTTTACTGAGGATCTTATAACAATTACAGTTGCTAATAGTCTTGGTTATATCTTGTAACTGAATGATACAGACCCCAGGAATCATCTGATTTAGGTTAAAGTTCTGAAAACAGTGAGATGTCCCAAATTGCACAGGGTGTGGGAGAGGAACAGGGTGAGTACTTCTAGAGAAAGTGCCAGCTTTCAGTCACACAGTCATTGAGATTGGCAGGGACCTCCTGAGATCACCTAATCCAGCCTCCCTCTTCCTCCCACTCTGCCAAGCTGTGCCAGCTAGAGCAGTTTGCCTGGGACCACATCCAGCTGGGTTTTGACTGTCTTTGCGGAAGGAGGTTCCACAACCTTTCTGGGCAACCTGTGCTGGTGTTTGGCTGCCTTCATGGTTAAAATTACTGCTGTGGAATTTACTGTGTTGTAATCGGTGCCCACTGCCTCTTGTTCTGTTACTGGGCACTGCTGAGAAGAGCCCTTTGTTCCCTCCCATTGGGTATTTTCTACGCATGGATAAGATCTCCCTGAGACCTTCTCTATTTCAGGCTGAACAGCCCCAGCCCTCTCAGCCTGTTCTTGTGTGAAAGATGCTTCAGGCCCTTCATCTTCATGGCCATAAATGCATGTCAGTTTGTGATTTCTGAGCAGCTTTTGCTATTGCTGGGAAATTTATGAGTTCCCACATCAGAATTTCTTATTTCTAGTGTTACTTTGCAGACATTTTCTTACTGGGGCACTAAGTCATTTTTTTCCTCTGAAATATAGTGGTTCATTTTCCTATACACTGAGATTTTGTATCCTATTATCAGTTTTGCGGAGGCTGTCTACCATGTTCAGAGCCTACTGGGCGATGTGACTGCCATGCTGCTCCCCTAAGAAAGAGAGTTACACTTGTTTATCAAGAGTGCATTCCTTTGAAAGCGACTTTCTGGGCATTCCTGGAGGTCTGTACTCCGGGCACACTCAGCATGTTCAGCAGTTTTAAATGACTCTTTGCATTTGTTAGTGATTAAGAACTTCCATCATCTCTTGCTTGTAAGTATATTTGTGTGAGTATGATCAGTGCCCTTCCTTAGCCTGTGTGTTCATTTCATTTGGGAGTAAATCTTGTATCAAATTCATATCTGAATTCTAGACAGCACCTTCCGCCTCACCTTGAAAACTGAACTGCACTGTAATGGAATTGCTCTTTAATAAGATGGGGAAATAATATGAGGGGATTATATTGTCTGGAGTAAATTTAAGTACTCCTTGCCATACAGGTATTTCAATACATTAAGACAATAGCAAAAGAATTCATTTAGGAAGACTGCTACCTTTCTGCCCCTGGGTCAAGGAATCAGCAGGCTTTATTTTTGCTGAATTCACCTTTTGGACATAGAGGAAAGACAGCTGAAGTACTCTGGGCACTTGAAACAAACAGTGGGATACTAGTTATCTGTTGAAGAAACTGAATACAAGGGGTTTTTTTTCCCTTAGAAGTCAATAAGTAAAGACAACTTAATGGAGCCGAAGAGATCTGTAAGTATAGCTACATATGACTTTTGAGAAGCTGGTCATAGCAAAATCTAATAGCTCAGTTTACTGGGAAGTGGGGTGGGATAGACCTAGACAAAGGATGTTGGAATCCTCAAAAGCTTTTGACAGGTACACTGTATCCATCCAGCTATAATCTTTGTCTGCATGCTTGCCAATTATCTCCACAAACTCTAACACTCAGCGGACTTATCTTTTATCATATTGTCTTTCCTTGAATCGATGTCAAGCTTTAGCATATACAAAATATTGCATAGTTTAACTGTAGATACCAAACTGAAGAAGACTTGAATGAATGTGAGAGGAGGAAAATCATGAATGGTATATAGCACAGATAAATAGGCTGTGCTTATTTATTTCCATGACTTCAGAGATAAGAGACACCCAATGCAATGATTAGGCGGCAATTTAAAATGAAAGACAGATTTTTCCTTTTTTTTTTTTTCCTTCTGTGCACCATTTAATTGTGGAAACAATTGACAGATGTTTTGGGTGGTAAAAGGATAAACAGTTCAAGAAGCTGTTAGATTGGCAGAGGATATACCTATTTAGGGAAGCCTGTGTGCTAGGAAGTTAGTCTATAGCTGACAGTCGGACTTCGGAAGGTGTTATAATAGAAATGCTCTTTTAAACTTTCTGGTTCTTGTAAGCCTTTCCTTGTAGTTTGCTGCTATCAGAAAAGATGTGGGCTAATCAAATATTTAGCTTGATTTGTTATGACTATCCTTAAGTTTCACATAACTTGGCAGTTCCAGAGCAGTTACACTACTGATTCTTTCATTGCTGTCTCCTTCCAATTCTAGTGGGGCTTTAGCTCTGTGCCACAGAAAGGAATCTTTTATCCATGTTTTGCCTTCAATTAATTGGCTGAGGTTCCCTCTTCTCTCCCAAGAGCCATTTGTGAACATATTTGGAGAAGAACTTGCTTAATAGTTTCAAAATCTGTTTTTACATTAAATTTTCATCTTTTATTTCTATGAGGAATTCCTTCCGGGTGCAGTATTTATCATTCAGGTTTGCCTGTGGTTGAGAATGCACCTCATTAGTTGCCTCTGTCTTTACCTGCAGTCTAATGGAGGCTTGGTGTGTATGTTAGAATGGAGATCTTTTAGATCTTGCTTGTTAGAATAGAGATCTTTTAGAGCCTAAGGTGGAACTATACATGACACATGCTTCTGTTATATCATTCAGGGTTGCTAAAAAGGACGTTATTTATAATCTTTCTTTTTTTTTTTTTTTTTTAATTTCTGGCATGATGTGCTCAGAGTAGCTGCTGTTAGTGCTGAATGTGACAGAAAGCTGAGCAGGCAATCTGGGACTCATGCTCAGTGCTCCAAGATGCCTTGTGACTGTATGAAATGTGTGTTAAGCATCCAGGCTGTCTCTGGTTACTTTCAGTGCTTTCTAACATGGATGAAGTTCTACCCCTATTCTGGGATCTTGTAATACCAAAGAGACAAACTGTGTGATACAAGAGTCTCAGACTCCCGCACTTTCACACAACATGTCTTTCATGTACGTGATCAGTCAGTTTATTAGAAGTGACATTACAGATGTCAGGCTTTCAGCAGAGCTTTCTTTTAACTGTGCCAAGGAATATTGTTTGTCAAACATTACTTCATGTTTGCTTTTAAAAGTTATGTTCATCATCAAACGCAGTTGAATTATAATGAGAAATTCAAATTATGGCAGGAAGCATAAATTTCAGTTTGGGGAATGATGAAAGAAAATACCTTTTAATATCAGTATCTTATAAAAATGAGACTGGTGTGATGATGCATTGTAAGCTTGATGCTAGATATCACGCTAGGAGTTACTAGGACCTGTCAAGTCTCATGAACAGACCCTCTACATCCAGGTTTATTAAAAAAATACTGAATCCAAGAGGGGCTGCAATGTATTGAAGGTGTGTCTGAGTACCTGTACGCTTTTATTCTTCATGTCAAATATTGTGGTATAGCCTTGACAGGAAAAGCGCATACATTTTTTCATTGCACGTGTTGCATTTCTTGTTCTACAGCAAATGGAAGAGATGGCAAAAATAACTCAACTGGGAAAATGCATGCATACCTGAGAAGGCTGAGAAGTGCTGTTCTCAGACAGTAATAAACTGGGGGTCAGGCGGGCTTCTGTGTGCCTCTGAGCTGGGATGGTGCATTGCAAATCGGGAACCAGCATAACTGACTGGAGGGTCTGACTGCTTCTCTGCTTCTGATGAACTTTGATTCTGAAACACTAGCAATATTTTAAAGGATTGATAAACAGCTATTGTTGATATTTTCTGGTCATCCTGTGTTGGGGTTTCTTTGAGCATTTGCGAAATGAAGTCTTTGTAGTGACGGTATATGAAGAGGGAGAGAAAACCTTAAGATTCAATTCAGTATAGAAGCAGAAATAAAGAAATGCCGTTATGTTGTATGGCAAAATGAGGTTGTTTGAATTCCTTAATTGAATTTTTCATACCTATCATATTTGGATTCTTTCCAAACACAGGCTTAGCTTGGCTTCCTGCATGCTGGAAGATTTAAAACATGGCAACATTGGACTTATTTCTTTTGTCATTCTTAAGGTATTGTGAACAGATTGATTTTCATTTACTTTTCTCAGCTCTCCTCCCATTTTGGGTTGTTTATGAGAGAAATGTGCATCTCTAAATACTACTGCTTATACGTGGAAGAGCCTTTCAAATATGTTGCTGAAGTGGTTAGCCATTTAGCGGGGCGGTGCCCTGTTACGTTCGCATCCGTGCAGTCCTGTCTGTCCTTAGTTGCTCTGCCTTGCCCACTGTGGTGTTTGAGAAGTGTCTTGTGAGTTCTCAGGTTTGTGTCTGGAGTTTACAACTGCACAGGACGGACTGTTCAGTAAGTCATTACTGGCCCATTTCTCGAGGTGACAATTACTGAATAACGTTGTTCCCTCTTTCTGAGAAACCTTTGCCAAAGTCCTCTTGCATTAGAGAACAAGACATGAAGTTGAACATGTGCAAAAAAGGGGGTTCCCTTCAGGGGGATGGGCAACAGAACCCCATTCAGGGTCGTCTCCAACTAGCACAGTCCACCAAAGAAGGGAAAGAGTAAACAAGATTTGCGCTTTAAATATTTACATCACAGTAGTTCATATCTTTCAATCTTAATTTTCAGCTTACTTGGTGCCCTTTACAGATATTTGCTCAGAATTGGTTAAATGTCAGCCACAAAAATAAAGCTCGGAAGAAAAAAAGTAAAACTTGATCATTCTTTAAAAGTTTCCATCAACTCCCAAAGTCCACTGCAGGCCGTCAGTCTGCGTAAGAAAGAGACTCTTGTTCCTGCCCTGCACACGACATCCCACATAACCTTTAAAACTCCGTTGGATACATAAAATAGCATTGATCCCAGTGCGCTGGGAAACAAGGCCCTGAGAATAAGAGATCTCAGCCATAGATGCCCTGCTGAGGACAAATCCCGCCTTGTCCTCTCTGCCACAGGCAGTGGGGGGGGGGGGGGGGGTGTCTCCCTCCCGTGGTCCAGGCAACCTTCAGCAGCAGCCCAGCCTGCTCCAATTGCTCTTTTGCCTTGGTGCAAAAATCACGACTTCAAGAAGGGGATGAGGGTGCTGAATTCCTCCCTGTGCCACAGAACTCATGCCCCAACTTCCATGTAGCCTAACCCTCCCAGCAGAAGTATTCCATTTCTCATCTCAGTCCTACTGAAAACATGAGCAGGGTTTGCACTTTCGTAGGCAAAAAACTTAAAAGAGTTAATTGCTGTGCCAGATGGTATACCAGGTCAGATGGGGCTTTGAGCAAACTGGTCTAGTGGAAGGTGCTCCTGCCCATGGCAGGGGGGTTGGAACCGGATGATCTTTAAGGTCCCTTCCAACCCTAACAATTCTATGAATGGTCCAAGTTATTATGAATGATATAAAGCACTCAGAGGTCTGGTCTTTATTGAGCAATCCAGAGACCAAGCTCTGTGCCAGAGATCATAAAAGGAATCCCATAAAAGAACTGGTTACAGGACTCGCATTATGAAATTAGAAAAGTACAGTAATAGGATCTTAATACCTACCCATGGAGACACTTGGTTTAAAAAGAAAATTTGTAACATTTTGCATAAATGAGACAGCACCTTGAAACAAGTAAAACATAAAAATGTGCACCTACCAATAAACCTGCACTAACAAGTAACAAAGGAAGGCACAGCGACCTTTGTCAGGGAGACACAGAAGAAACATTTCTCGTGTTAAGGAAACGCTTTTTTCTTAAACAGAATTACCGTGCTCACTCCATCATTTGGAAACTTTTAGATGTTATATTGCCATTTCAGTAATAACATCAGAAACTAATAAATGGTCATGGGTTGTTAGACACTGAAACAATACTCCAGTCAAACATTCCAGTGCATGCTGGTGCTCTGTTAACATTAAAGCAAACATCAAAAGGAAGAATCTCTCCACGTAGACTCCCTCCGAGTTTTTGTCCTCCAGTTTTCCCTCAGTGAGCTCCATCCATTAGAGCTAAAAGAGGAGCTCAGGCACAAGGCTGCATGCAATCTCTGCCTTTCAACAGCTGTGTCATTTGGCTGCTTTGAGGATAGTTAATGATGCTTATTAGCATGCTGACAGCTGATGTATCCATCATTAATACCGTTAGTGAATAGAGCAGCAGTTAAAAACTAACAGTAACACAGAATAAGCTGAGAGACTGCATCTGCAGACAGTGAACTCCATCGAGCTCAATGGCATTAGCACTCATCAATCCATTTTCCTCATCATTGCCATCACATTAAAGAAAAAAAAAAAAAAAAAAAGGCTTTTATGCTTCATGCTTTCTTGCCCCCATGAATGTTGAAGTTTGTTCATCCAACTGCAGCCCTCCACAACTTAAGACACTAGGATACAGGAGCTGTGGGTTTAAACCCACATCTAGGCTGAGGAATTGCTGAATGTCTTTTCCATTTTCATGCCAAGTGAACTGCTAACAAGGGGCTGAAGAGTAGCAACTCCTTAAATCACCACTCACATGATTGCTACTACAGAAGAATTGCTAGTTTAAAGGCAGCAACATACAAGCTAACCTGAACACTACTGGAAGGGTTTTCAACAAACCGGTTTGTCTTTGACCTAAGATGACCTGAACTATTCATAACCAGGTCCAAAGTTTCCAAGGAGCAGAGGTAGATCAACAAACTAAATGTTGGCTTTTCTAGCTACACAACACAAAGCAACAAAGTTTTAGGAACTACGTCCTGATCTCAGCTTCACATACTGCTTTGCAAATGCTAGACTTCGGACTTCTTGCACGCCCTATAGCTGGCATTGTCTCAGATGCCTAAGCTCCACACATGGCATTTCCTCACTCCGCACTTCCTACCCCAGAAAGTGGGTTTTAGCTTGGATTCTGAGACACCCAACTTCTCTGCATGCAAAAGAAACAGCCCAAGCATATAGGTAAAACACCTTAGTCAGGGACCTGACACACTTTCTTCTAAAATCAAACTGCAAAGCTTCCTGTTAAGCAACACAAACAATGAAGGAAAGATTTAATACAGAAGCACACACCAGCCATACAGGTTGGAGAAATACATAACCCATAAAGCTGTTTCCACTGTAAGGACAGTCAAATAGCAGCACAGGTTGCCCTGAGAGGTTGTGCAGGCTCCATCCTTGGACTTTTTCAAGACATGATTCGATCAAGCCCTGAGCAGCTTGGTTTGATACCACAGCTACCCCTGCCGTGAGCATGGGGCTGCTCTAGACATCTTCTGAAGTTCTTTCCAGCCTGATTTATCCCATGAGTCCTTACAATACATGCCACAACATGTTATGCAGTTGGACCTTGATGTTAGTCTAGCCTCTGGAAGGTATTATCATGAAGTTAAACACAGTTTAGTAAAAACTGATTGCATGAATGAGACCTTGCATTTTATCACTTTTAAAGTTCCAATCTGGCATCAGCTAGTCTTTGTTATTGGGAGGAGGCAACGCAAATAATATTGAAAATACAATCAACTAGATACTTCTGTTCTCCAATATGATTTCTGAAGCAAGGTGCTTGAAAAATATTTATGTATAGAATGTACTGCCTTCATCCACATTTTGCTTAACCCCAAAATAAAATAATGAACTGTTCCTACTGGAAAACAACCAGATAGTAGACCACAACTCTTTTCTTTTTAAGAACAGAAAGAGATTATCATATGCAATGAGTCATGAAACCATGAGCTAGATTTTGTGATAAACATTAACTTTGCTAAATAAAATAAAAAAAAAAAAGATACTGCATTCATTTAAAGTCCCATATTAGGGAAACAATGTTGCCTTTTTATGGCTATCTATTACATATAGCTGAATCTCAATAATCAATTGTAATTCAGCACCATATCATCTATTTATATCCGCTGTTCTCAGCCAACTGCAGATTACTGCACGCTCTTGAAAAGTTTGGCCAGGATTTCAGCATAGCTGGCAAATGCAAGCTGGCAAGCTTTTAGCCAATTAAAGTCTTTAGAATGACTATACCACCACATGCAAGACTGCTAGAAATGGGACTGGACAAAGTACAAATATGATGCAGTCATGCTCATAATACTATATAATATTTAAGCATGACTCCTTTGCACTTCAGTTTTGCTTTGCTGATATTTCAGTAGCGTACTACAGCTATCCCATCATTCCTTAAACTCAAGACATTTAAGTATTAGCTCCATGTTCCAATTACATTAGAAGAGGATTATCCATACGAAAACATGGTTTATTAGAATAAACGTGACAATGGAAAGCTTTTCTTCACTAAATGCATAATACATGTTCAGCCAAAGTACTAATTGCATACTCTACGACTAAGTAACAAATACATATAATCCATCCTTATGGATTTCAAAATAAAGGCAAAAGAAGTCTGCACAAGTTTTTCTAGCAAACATTTCCAAGTAACCTCCATACAAAGTCAGAGCAATAAAGGACAGAAAGTATTTCCTAATCACAGAATTTAGACTCTTGCCAGACAGAATGCAGTTTCCAAGGTAGGATTCGTTGTTACTAAAGCAATACTCAGTCTCAACTATCTTCACAATCCATATTCCAAGTACGTGATCCCAGAAGAACCCTGTAGCTTTTCCCCGTTGGCATTCTAATATACAACAACATAATGCTCAACTCTGACATGTTTGTAAAGGGTCTCCTATCATTCTATTTTATGCAATACTGTAAGAAAAAGTTGGTTTAAAAAGGAAATAGTAAGGCGAAGATGAGAAAAAGTTAATACGCTACGTTTCACTTTTAAGAACCTTCCTAAGATGAAAAGCTATACACAGTTTCTAAAACAATTAGCAAATGCCTGATTATAAGCAGTCTTGCATATTATGCTGTACATTATACCCAAGTTATGCAGCAAGACTGGATTTGTGCAATACAGCTTCAATGAATTCTAAGGAAAGGACAGAATAAGGTAGCGACATTAACTATGCAGTAACATTTCACAGCCTGTAACATTTTTTAAAACTCTAAGAACAAATCACAAACTGTAAATAATAAATACATTTTTCGTTTGTTTCCCAGAAAGTCTCCTGTGAGACTTGGGACTCCAGCTAAAGAGAGGTCTATCTGAATTGCATATCCAGCTATGTGAACAGAGAGATGACCAGTATCAGCTGGGTCAGTCCTAACATCACGCCAGGAGACAAAAAGAGCAGGAGGGATGTATGCATGTTAGGATCCATGTTGTCCAGAACTCCTAAATCTGACAAAACTAAGTTGCATTCTACCAGAATTAAGGGGCCCTTTAGCCAGCACTGTAAGCAGGGCTTCCTGCTCCGTCCTTGTAAAGGAAGGTTCCATGAGCACAACACTAGAATCCTGTTTTGGGATAGAGGATATAGGAAAAATTAATGAAAGGGAAGCACCAGGCAGGCAGCTGAAGAGTAAAGCTCCAACTTCTGTTGAGTTTGAGCAGCAGAGAGATGTATATGGCATCTTAGCAATAAGCGAACCCCAGAAGTTTTTGTGGTGGTGGGTTTTGTTTGTTTTAAGTTGAATCCTTCATCAAATACTCAGCCCCAGTGACAAAGCTTGTAAGGACTCCTCCAAAATTCCACCTCAAGGAATCAGACATCTTTTCTAGCAATACTGACTGAGCACTGGCACAGAGTGCCCAGAGAGGCTTTAGAGTCTCCATCCTTGGAGATTCTCAAAAGCCACCTGGACAACCAGGTCTAGATAAGTCTGCTTGAACAAGGAGGTTGACCAAGATGACCCTCCAGAGGTTCCCTGCCAACCTCAACTGTCCTGCAGTGCACTCAACCAAACTCCTACTGACTTCCTCAAAAGCGCCATTTCATGTCTCACCATGCTCAAAGAAGGGACATAGAAGAGTAACAGCTTCCCCTGCAGCTCTTAAGATCTACAAACTGATTTAGTCAGTCATGTATAAAAAGAAAAAAGAAAATCACACACATACAGATTTAACTTTAGAAAGGGGCAGTTTGGACCCCAAGGTAGAAAGATGCAGAATACTACAGGAGGAAGGAAGAGATATAAGGAATATTTGTATAGTAAGAAACACAAAAGCTACACTGTATTAAAACAAACCACCCATGGACAATAAGATTTTACGTACTTACCATTGAATTGTACAAAGTCAAATACAGTATCAAGTGATTTGGAGATACTCCAATGATTCACTGAAGGGTTTCCTGAGACGTTTTCAATGGGGAATTAAAGGAGGATTTTATCCCCTTCCCCTATCCAAGAAAATTGGAAGAGAAGGAATAACAACTGGTCATTTTAATATCCCCTTAAGAAAAAATAAACACACACACCCCATTACCATCATGGGATATTTCTGGAGGGGCAACTGCACTGTCCCAACCTGCCACAGAACCTGTTTCTTTTCCTGGCATGGCCCACCTCCCTGGCACAAATAATATTATTACCCCAAGATCTGGCCCATATATCTCAGTGTTTTCCTTGATTTTTGTATATGTTTAAAGTTACTTCATTTCATGCTGGCTTGGAAAACTACAGTTCCATTACTTAATTAATTCTGAGGCATCCAAGAATATAGCCAATTCCAGCTTATATTACATGAAAAATGGAATAAACACTATTATTCAACTATGTCAAGGGAAAAAAAAAATAGGAGCAGTCTTGCATATTTAAACTATGTATACAAGTTCCCAGACATCTTTAGTAAATCCAGATCTACAAACAGAAATCTAGAGAGACTTACAGATAAACTTAATGTCAAGTATCATATGCAGGTCTTCACTGGATCAAGACCAAGAACCTCACCTTTTTCAGTCAGAAGGATTAAGATGTTTGCTATGACAGAAGAATATCCCTTTACACCACAATATGTTCAAGGAAAGGCAATTTAATTTTTGCAGGATTAAAAAGTCAGTGATGCCTAGCTGGAAAGCACGCTTTTGGAAGAGGCCCAAAGGCCCAAGTAATTGCAATGGACTGGAAGGCCTTCACCACCAGGTCAGGAATTTACTTTCCAGTCAGGCTGTTTATGGGGGCAGCAGTTACCACCAACTGCCCTTCAAATGCACAAGTTGCCAGTTTGTGTACCAACACGCTTGGGTGCAAGCATGTACACATAGCATGACAAACCAGTCCCATGACTGTTTCAGCACACAAGCCCAGGACTGAGGTAGTGTACAAGATCAGTTAATAAGTTACCAGAAGTGGACCAAGATAACTAAGCTGGGTCTGCAATACAATTGCTCTCTACAGGCTTGAGCTTCTGTCCACCACAACAATGTCAAATGCAGAATCAGCATAAGTAATGGCAAGTAAAAAATAACGTTTCATCCTCCAGCAGATTGTTAACTCATTACAATTTGATATAAGCAATGGGTTGAATAGAAAAAGAAAGTGCACATTTTTCCTCTTTCCCTGCCAGCTAACATTAGTTCCACCCCACTTTCCCAGTTATTTTTTCAGTTCCCTCCCTCTTAGCTTGCTCTGTGTCCTCTGCTTCTTGTTTCAGTGCTTCGTCCTTTTTCTTAGTCCTAGACTTGCCACCCATACTCTTTCTCCTCATTGCCTTCTTCACTGCTTCTAATTTAACTTCTAATAGTCCTCTGTAAACACTAACTGATTAATCAAGGTAATTACAAAAATAAGCAAGTCTTATCTTTAATACTTCTGTATCTATAAAACAACCTTTAAGTACTGAACTTCTCAGTATATGCATAATTTTTTTTCATATGCACGTAAGAATACCAAGCACGATAAGGACACAATAGTGAAATAAGTGAAAATTCAATCATGGCTGAGAGTTAGAACAGGAACTAGAATTAAACATCCTCATTTTCTACCCTGAGTGAAAGACAAGCTTCAAAATCATTAACTGTCTCCCTTTGCTTACAGCAAGAGGTCACAGCAAATGTCAAACACAAGAGAGCTGTTCAATTAAGGGCAACCTTACAAAATCCAAAGTGCTACCAACAGCAGCCTAGACGTCATCCTTGCCCCAACAAAACCACTGCCCAGGCAGCAGCTATTACACAAGACTCCACACTAAAAAGCTGCCAAGCTTTAACCTTCAGTGAAGAGAAACAAATTTATTCTCTCAAGAAACAATTCTGCTGTATCAGAGTATTGACTTCCTGGGGAATAAGTCAGAAAAAAAGGCAAGCTAACTTTCCCCACCTCTTCCTATAGCCTAAACTAAAAGCTACATATATGGAGTAGTAACACAGTAATTTATCAGAAAGCAATAAACAGGAGATTGCTGTTGCAAATAGAGAAAGGAGGTAGAGAGTAAGTTAGATGTTCTGAATAGCTATATGGTTAAAAAAAACAAACAAACACAAACCCTACGATGACTAGGAATACAAAGGCAAATTGGGGAGGGGGGAGAGAGGATACAACATGGGACATATCCCAGAAAGAAGAAAAAAGTAAATGTAGTAGCTCTCTTTAAATGGCAGCTTTATCATTGTACATTGAATGCTTTAGAAAAGAGAGCCAGTCTAAACTATAGCAAATTGTCAAAACAGTTTTAGAATAATTCCTCTGCCATACAGGAAAAATCCCAGTATATAATTCCAGGCAGAGAAGCATTAAAAATACTCAGTACTAAACCCCCTCATCTAATTTAGCAGTGATCTGTAGATAAAAGTTCTCCACAGCCCACTAGCCTGAAGTACATTACATAATTTATAACTTTGGGCCTGTGGACATCAGTCAGAGCTCCAGGCATGCACAGTGTGAAGTCACTGCGAGCTGCAGAGTTCCGCACTATTAACGCTGCACCCTGGACACTGCACATACAACAAGACCAGCTGCGTGCACAGAACTTCCGGCATGCATTAGCTCAGGTATTTTCAAAGGAATTCGAGATTAGGTCATATTTCTTGGTAAACATACAGTTAAGGCAAAAGAAGTTGTTATATATAGTCACAGTTCTTCTAGTTTGGTCCTTGTATATAAACATCATTCTTGGAGAGCTAGATGATACAGACTTCTGTGCACTGCATACTCACTGCACTTGGCTCCATGCAGTTCACAAGGTCAGAATAAAAAATAAATAAATAAAGCTTTGATTTTCACCTCTAAACTTGCAGAAAGTCAGCTTACTGGAAGTCTGCAAGATGACGTCTTAATGTTTGATATTATGCAATACTTTAATAGCCTAGTTATGCTTTCACAGTAAGAAAAAGCTACTGTCCACATAGCCATTCAAGCAACCAGAGCTACGCAAATGATGAGCTAGTAATGTCCCTGGGTAGTACAAAATGCTCATCTGCAGAGGTCCAAACAAGTATCTTGAAGATGTCAGGACAGAGAAAGAACAAGAAATGAAAGCGAATTAAGAATGACTCATTTTAAACGGCAGCACAAAAATAAAACACTAAAGATGACATTTAATATTCTGAGAAACTTGCACCACCATGCTGACCGATGCTGCATGCAGAGGCTGAGCTCTGCCAAACACAGACAAGCCAAATTCGGCTATTCTTGAAGTTAACAATAGTTTTGCTTTGAACTCCAGAAGCAGCAGAAAAAGTTAGCCCTCAGCTGACAGCAAATCATACCTCAGAGCACACACATGGGCAAAGAGACCGGCAAACCATCCCACCAAGCCTCGCCCACCCTCCCGCCGTCCCTGCGAGAGGGGCAGCGAGCTGGGGCTGGAGTCCGGCACCGGGTGCACCCAGACAAGCACCGGTCCCTCCCTTAAGGCTCAAGGGAAAAGCTTCCGACTCAAACTGCACGTTCATAAAAGACTGTTGTTTTTTTTCTCCTGCAAAGAGCACATTAATTCTGTTGTGGAAACCTTCCTACAGTCAACATATACACATTCTCTTCCCCCTCCCCCCTCACATTTTTTGAGGAAAACTCATCTTTCGTGGTACTCCATGTTTACAAATAAGTAACTTCTAAGTTTGACATACTCGCAAGTTCACTTACAAGCAGAAGACACTCAGAGGTCCGCGCAGGGACGGCCAGGGAACCCGAAGGATGCTGCGCTGCCGAACACCCCAGCCCGACCCCCGGAGCACCCCCCGCGCCAAGCTGCCCGGTTCGCTCCCGGGGGCGGCTGCCGGTGCCACTCCGGCCCGGGCATCCCTCCCACCCCTCGCGTTTGGTACCGGTGCCGGACGGCGAGGGCAGAGCGCCGGCAAAGGGGCGCACTCCCAGCGCCGACCCCCGCCCCGCTCAGCCCCACCTGCCCGCGGCGCGGCCGCCCCAAGGTCACCCGGTCCCCCAGAGAGGCAAACTTGGGGTACCACTCACTTCCGCGGAGCAGAGCGCAGCGCCGGCACGCAGCCGCCGCGGAGAGCCGGGGGGGCGGCGCGGAGCCTCCACCGGCTGCAGCGCGCAAGGCGGGCTGCGCGCTCCCTCCTTCTCCGCCTCCTTCTCCCTCTCCCCCCGACGACTTTCACTTCACCTGCAGGCAGCCCGGCTGCGGCGGGGCGAGTGGCTCCGCAGCTCTCCGCGGGACTGCAGTCCCTGCCGCAGCGCCCTCCCCGCCCCACGGGGGGAGCCAGCCGGGCTGGCGGGGCGGGCCGCACCGCGCCGACCAGCCCTGAGGCCGCTAGTCCCGCCGGGGGAAGGAGTGAGCCCCTGCTCGGAGCGTAGCCACAGCCCCTGGGGGAGAACACAGGGAGGACCTTTGGGGTAGCGAGGTCTGCCCCAAGCTCCTCCGCGAGTGCGGAGGCAGCGCGGACCCGCGCTGCGCACCCCCTCGAGATCCTTTCCCCGAAGCGGCTGCTTGCCTGGAGCTACTGGATAAGGATTGCCCCCGTGCTGTCAATCACCTCCCCGGTGAGGGGCTATAAATATTTATTAGGCATCCTAATAGCTGCATCAAGCTAAGCGGAGCATTTTGTTCGTGTGGCTCTTCTGACTCAAACCTCCAAAACCACCCCTACAAGTGCTTCATTTAAAGTTGTTCCCTCACTCCGCACCAGGGAAGGGCTCTCCTGCCCCTGCCAGGTGCAGAGGTTTGGTAGCAAAGCATCAGCAAATGCCCCACTACCTGAAACCTTCCTTCCTCCTTTTTAAGGGCAGCTGAATACTTACTGGCTTGAGTGGTTTCCATCAGAATATATCCATCAGCAGGGAGGTTGACCAACTTCTGCTGTGGGAACATTACATGAGTAGACATGTTTGAACTACCTGGGCTTTTGTGCTCTATAATCAATCTATGAAAAATGTCTTAAGCAAAATCTGAATGCGCAAGGAGCCCTGAAATAAGAAGTTAATCTCGGATGCTATTAACTGTGTCTAGAAAATGAGGATAAGAAATGACAAACTTTCTACAACTGCATACATGTTTAAAAAACACCAACTGGGTCTCTCAGTAAAAAACGTGTATGGATGAAAAATCCTAAATTTCCTCCTTACAAAAATGACCCTTGTTGCTTGATGGCATATAACCACACTGGTAGGAGCTTCCCCAAGCTTTTGATACCTCCTGGAACAGCTGCCATCTTTGTAAATTCGGCAGATAAGCAAAATTCTAGAGGTTAGAGCAAGAAAGATCAAGGCAAACAACATCAGAAAACCCTGATTACAAAGGCACAAGCTTTCCTTGGTTTGTTTCAATGGAGGATGGTGGGTTTATTTTGCAGGTGATCTTTAACATGGAATCGACTAGTAACACAGTTTTGGTTTCTGGTTTTCTGCACCTCCTGTTCCCACTCAGCTGACCCTTCTGTCAGGAAGTGAACAGGCTGAGCCTGATGGCAGAGTCAAGGTCTCCTGCAGGCTCTCAGGATGCTTCCACGCCTTCTCAAATGGGGGGACTGAAGGTCCCACTCCTACACAGTGACTGGTCCAGAGAAAATTACTTTATCTTATAGGAAAATCCCAGTGATGTCAACCAGATTTAGTACAAGACCAAGTCCCTCTGTCTGTTGGCCTAACAAGCAAGTTACTACCCAGAGCCTTGTTAACATCTATGGGCAACAACTAATTTATACCAGTGGAAACTGAATGGAAGAAATCGTAGTCTGGGTTTAATTAAAACCCCTTATTAATCAATTTAAAATGATTTTAAGAAAATAAACTCCTGGTCTTCTCTAAATTCTTGTGAAATACCTTATATTAAAATACTGCATTTCCATCTGCAGACAGGTACTAATTTTAAATGTACTCCTATTGAGGTAAATAATAATTTTTCCTGCAGTCAGAATAAGGGTCTTAGAGATGCTAAAAATACCATCTTCCCCATTCAGTGGAATTTTTCTAAAGGAATGTTTTTTCAAATTTTCTTTTATGCAAAGATATCATTTGATAACCATTTGCTGTTATGTACAGGTTCTGTAATGGTTAAAAAACAGCAAGGTACTGGTTGATATGCAGCTGTATTGAGTCTAGCTGAGATAGGGTTGAATTTTCTCCGTAGCAGCCCCTCATAGTGCAGTGCTAGAAAGGTGTTGACAACACACCAGTGTTTTGGCTGAACACAGATGAGCAGTGGTGGCACATCATCAAGGCTGTTTCCCCCCTCAATAATAGGGTGGGGATGGGCAAGATCCCCTCTTGGGAGTGGACACAGCCGTGTCAGCAGACCCAAGGTGACTAAAGGGATATTCCATACCATATGACATCTGCTCAGCAATAAAAGCTAAGAGAAAGGAGGAGGAAGGGTGGGCATTTGTTAACTACAACATTTGTCTTCCAGAGCAACTGTCAGATGTGCTGAAGCCCTGCTTCCCAGGAAGTGGCTGGACGTGGCCTGCTGATGGGAAGTAGAGAATAAAATGGTTTTTTTCCTGTGCTTCCATGCATAGTTTTTGCTTTTGCTTTATTAAAGTGCCTTTATCTTGACCCATAAGGGTTTTTTCCATCTTATTTTCTCCCCACTGTCCTGCTGAGGAGGAGAGTGGTAGAGTGGCTTGGTGGGCACCTGGCATCAGCCAAGGTCCATCCACTACTGCAGCTATTCAAAAGTGGAAAGCAGTAAGCAAAATGTTGAGTTGGCTGAAGATATTCCATTCTAAGAAGAAGGTTTACTTTTTAAAATATATTTTGTATTGTTACAGGGATCTTGTGAGGGTGTGTTGTGCTTCACTAAGTATCCCATTTACAAGGAAGTTCTTATTCCCAATCGCACCATGAGAAATGAAGGGAATTTCTGTAGATGTGATATCCATAGAACTTCGGCATTCACAGTCTTTATTGCTCTATTGTATTCCTGAGACAAACATGAGCTTGCTTTAAGTTACCTTTACATCTAAAACTGTTCATCCTAAGTACAACATACCTAAATAATCCCTTTTGTTTTCCAAGAATCAAGTAGAGATGGGGAGCATTCAAAAACAACCAAACACCAAAAAATAAATCCTTCCCCAAGGTTTTATTGCATTAGAGAAAGGAAGAAAACTCTCACACAACATCTTCATTCTTTCTTTCATCTGTGCCTCACCTTCTGTTCTTCTGTAAAGGAATATCTATCTAACTTGTGCGAATGGGGACCAAGCACATTTGCTTGGTCTCTGGGTCTGTGCAGTGATGTTCATGCTGGGCAATGAAGTATTTCAGGATACCTGAATTGATTAAATATAGGATTGCGCTGCTGCAGAATTACTTAGGAAGGTGCAGTTCCCTGAAAGCGCTGTTCACAGCAACACAGAGCCACTGCAACAGAACCAAACCTCCAGGGAGGCTGCGAACTTGCAGTTCGGCTTCTGAGCCAAATTCATCCCCTTTGCAGCACAACCTGGCATCCACTTCAATGAGGGATTCATTTAGACTTTTACATTTTCCATGGCTATAGCGTGCACTTGTTTTCATTTCTTTCTTATGGAATGATCTTTAGAAATTTTGTATATTTCCCTGGATTTAATTCAGATCTCCAGGCAGGCAGCTCTACAGAAAAAAACATCCTTCAGAACTTTCTGCATTTGAAAAGAAAGGAATACTGCAGGACACGGTCTCATTCTGGCAACACTCTCCCTGTCTTGGAGCACACAATCCTCTTTGGAACTACAAGCAGCAGGGGGGAAATTGTTTTTTAGAGAAATTAAGAAAATACACTCAAAATATTTAGGTTTATCAAAGGGTATCACAGGCTTTTGTAATAGTATGTAGCAAAAGCACTCAGCCCATTTCAACAATATTTTAAAGCAAGAGAAAGGTCTCAAAACCTCTCAAATTATCTCAAAAATAATTAAATTCCTATGAAAATCAACTGCTTGATTGTCCACACCCACTTCAAGACAGGCAGGATCCAGATAATTCCTCTCCAGTGCAGCAGCTTTTTCCATAGTGACTTTTCCCTGAGCTACAAGTTATTCTGGAGCACTAACACTTTCCAGAACAGCTCTGTGACCTGCTGGAAAATGCAAGGTCAAGTCTGTGGCAAGTGCCCGGATCTGGGTTTGTAAACAAAGTGTTCTCCATGTCAGCTGAATGGACAGACGTAGACTCCAGGCTGGGGAATCAGAGGAGCATTTCCAGCTCTAGTGCCATTATGATCAATATCTCTTACATAGGTGTTTGCCACGGGCTCCTGGTTCTCCTCTAATTCCAAATCTGCATTTTTCTCTGCTTCTGCTGGAGAAAGCTCCTAACTAAATATTTAATTTCAACACCAAATGGCCTTCTTGTATCCCTCAAAGAAATTAAAATCCTCTTTGCCTTCCCGCACCCCAAGTATTCCCTTGGTTTTACTTGAGCCAAAAGAGAGCCAATTGACTTGTCTGCCCATTTTGGTGCTGAAGTGGGGCAAGGCCGTTTTCTGTCTTTCCCAGCAATTCAGTTTTACTCACTATTTACAGTTTAATTTATTTGCAGGTTTTCTATGCACTGTTGAAGAAGACCAGGCTTTTTGATGCTATGTAACCTTGGAATCATCTAGTTTTGAACAAAATATATTGAAGAATATATTAGAAAATAAAAGCACACATAAAAAACAAGTTTTAGGTTTTAACTCTATGCTGGACTATGCCCACTGAAATTACATTAAAATGCTGAAAGTTCTAACAGTTTAATAAAATGGAAATGAACAATGACACATCAGTGTTAGCTGGAAGGCAATCCAAATATCTTTAATTCTTTTTCCAGCTAAGTCAAACATTCTGCTGCTGGCTTCAGTAGAAGTTCACACGCAACTGAGAGGAGAAAAGTAATAAGAGGAATATGTTGGACAATGAACCAGAATTTCTTGTAGGACATTGAAAGCTCCTGTATACAACAAATGCTGCATCCTTGTCTCCACTAGCAATTCCTGGCATGTAGCCTAGTTAGATGCCACTGAAGCATTGCTGGCCACACTCTTGCAGCAGCAATGGACCAGGAACTGTACTGCAGTGTAGGCAAGATACTGGAGTGAACGAAAAGTGTGTATGTGTACATGTTTAGTTTATGTTTGTCATTTATATGTCTGCTGCCAAGGAAGGAAGGGCAGCTAAACACTCAATGTAAAACAAGCTTGTGAAGAGCAGTGTAAAAAAAGGAAGCTCACTCTCTCCTTACCTCCACAACAGGAACTAAGAAAATTTCCAGAACTGTCAGATTTCTGCTGTCAGATTTCCTCCTGGCAAAAGAACCATATATTTTAGCCATGGGGTTTTAACCATGCACAACTTTTGGTAGGAAGCTAAAATCACTTTTAACCATTTTATTTTCAGTTGTTTGATTTGAGAGGGCTGAGTAAAGTTGTAGATAATTCTTAACATGTTCTGAAGATTACTAGAGCCTGAGTTGTAATAGTGACCCTACAAGGGTCTCATAGGGATCTCACAAGGGTAGAAAACCTCCTGACTGAGGATAGAACAATTTCCTTGCAAAGAGAAACTAAGAGGAACAGAAGTCTCCAGTTTGGAGAAGGTATAAAGTTATTAAAATCATGAATAATACAGAGATAGAAAATAAGAACTCATTATTTGCTCTCCCTCATAAGTCAAGATCTCTAGTTTATCTAGTTTATCTGAAATTATCCAACTTCAAGTTTAAAATAACTAAATGGAAGCACTCAGTAAGACAATGTCTGACTCTGAAATACAAATGTTTTCAAAAATCAATTAGTTTTTTACAATCAATGTCCAATCAGGTCTGTTTAATAGAGTGCTGTGGATGCAATGTTTGGCATACAAGTCCCTGAACTGACAGAAATCAGTTACATTTTTGCGTACACTTACTTTCTTCATAGTGACCTGTGTCTGGTAACCGTTAGAGACAGTACACTGAGTGAGGTGGACCTTTGTTCTCATCCAGTGTGATTGCTCTTACTTTGTGATTAAGCAGTTTCCTTCAAAATGGAAGCACCTGTGATAAAATTGGTGTTGTCTTTTTTTGTCGTATAGAAACCTATGACAGACACATTAGAGATAAAATGATGGGCTTATATATTTATTTCTAGATTTATAGAGTATTCTGGTTTATATTTCAAGTAACTGAGCTAATGCTCTGCAGCAAACACCTGAAGATGGAGAGCCATCATGAAAACATAATATCAACACTTAGACCTTCCAGAAAACAAACTCCTGTAAACCTGGTTAATGGTACGAGCTTCATTTTATATATTCAATGATGAACTACCGATAAACATATCAGAGTAGTTTATGAATACTGACAGTACCTGCTTGGTTTATAGGGATCATTATTTCCAAAAGGCTAAAGAGAACATGAAGTGTGTCAAGACTGCATATATATGATTACTGTTCAAAATAAAGTACTAAAACTATGTTTCTACATAATTCACACACAAAGCCAAGACAACATGCTGTCTTTTGAATGCTGACAGTGATGATGTGATTCAAAGCTAAATAAATGTAGATTACACATCCATAACAAATAGTAACATGTTGAAGTAGCTCAGAAGGTTCTGAGCAGAAAATGTCTCTTAAATTGTATTCATGCCTGGAGCTAGAGGGGAAACACTACATAGGCAGGGCTTGAGCTCAATAACTATACTGTATTGTATTGGTCTGCAATTTATACTGGATCTTAGATTTCTTTGAACCATAGAAATCAGTAAATTTAGTGATTCCTGGAGAACTGCACAGGCATGCTTGGTTAACATCCCTGCCCAACAACACACCATTTGAAACCAAAAGGCAGCTAACAAACCATCTGTAAACTTTCAACAAAGGCCATGTTTTGCACTGCTTAGAATATCCACTCTAGAACTTACTACATGATAAAAATTTATCAGGATCCAAATGAGACATTTTCTCCAGTTGAAAGCTGCAGCAGCATGCTGTGGGAGAGGAAACAGAGGAAACCTTTCCCACTATCAGGACCTCTAGCAGTTTCACATGCCCAGCTCTTTTGCCAAGGCTTCCAGGTCACCTGGCAAACCAAATCATTTTGCCAAGACTGGAGAAGTGTTTGCCATCTGGAATAGCTCTCTGTGCACACAAGGTTTCATGGAAACACTGTACAGCAACGTTCTTTTTGAACAGTAGAGGTTACTAGGTTTCTCAAAGCAAACTGCTGACACACAAGCTGCTTTTTTATTGTCTTTTAAGCCTCACCTTATTTGTCTTGCCCTACAACAATTGCTATGGATAAATAAATAATACTGTGACCTAGACAGGTATCCTTTAAGCACCACTGATCTCAACCCTGCTGAAATCACAATGATGAACTTGAGTGCTGGCACTATTGAAATGTTGTGCAGGCTTCCAGAGGCAGCTAATGCAGACTCAAGTTTTGGCCACACCACGTCATTATATTTATGTATTTTCACAGGAGAGCAGGCTAAGATGGAAAATCTAAGAGGAAGATAAAGCCATTTGAAAAAAGTAAATAGTGTTTTTAGTAAACAGGAAAGTGCTGTAACTCAGTGGTTTTAAGATGGCTGACTTGTAATTTCAATAGTCCATTAGCAAGAAGTTTTTAGAGACATGTTTTTCCTCTTTGATCTGTAGAGTTATTAGAACATACCAGAACTGTATGAAAGAATGCTGCACACAAGGAAATAAGAATAGCTAATGCAAAATATTGAATTAATCTTTTATTGCAGCAAGTGAGACATTTATTTAAATGATGCCATCCAGACAGTACCCTTCTTAGTCTGAGAATGTAAATTGTCTTTCATATACTTGTTGAAGGTATACGAAAGCTGTATAGTCTTTGTTTTTAAATTGCAACATGCTGACTGCCTAAAGAAGAAAACAAACTAATCTGAGGTCAAATAAGAAATTACAGAAGAAAGGATATGTGAAAACGTTTCCTAAATTCCTTTATTTCAAGATTACAGACAGGCTGCACTATTTTGATTATGCTCAAGGACTTGAAAAGCATGAAGCAAGGAGTATGGTGTGCTATGTAAAATGAAGAGCAGAGGCACAGCAATTGCTCGTGTCCTCTGGGTGCAGGATGAAATTCACTGTTACGTGCATCAATCATCCTTTGCTAGAGGGCCTTCTGAGAGGTACTACATAGCTTAATACAAAGGAGAGAGACATAACTATTTGTCTACTTGTTTATGTTTTGTAGGCTTATGGAGTGTCTTGCAAGGGATAGAATTCACTGCACTGTCCTACTGTTTTGATTGCAAATTCACCTTGCTGTTGTCTATGGTAGCACTCTGCTGTTTGAAATCCTCTCCAGACAGATTGATACTCATTGCTATACCATGCATTGCAAATTCAGTCTAATGTTCTTTTGAGACTACTAAAAATCATGCAAATGGTTTATTTCTTTAGAATTTTGGAACCTGCTAAATTACTTGGATGCTACCACAGTGACTTTTCCCCTAAAAATATTTATTATACAATTGAAAGGAAGAAAAAACATAACACAACCAGAGATGATGTTCTTACAGTAAACCCTAAAAAATCCCAGTCTGTCCAAATCCTGTTGCTTATCCACTACTTAGTCTGAAAAGAGCTGCTAGTAAGGCAAACATTTGTTCCAAGCACAGAGTCCCTGAAAACTCAGGTCCATAGGTCCTTACTCATCCTGGCTAAGAAGAACTTGCTCAACTGGAACTTCTATAAATACAGACAGCTTTTGCTCAAGGTCTGAGGCAGGTAAAAAACAGGAAAGCAGTGGCTACATATAGGTGATAACTGCTATTAAAATGTTCTGTGCCTAATAGATATCACTGGTGTAAAAGCTTCAGTATCAAAGCTGTAATTGCTATCGTCGATAGAATACCTTCAGTTCTTCATTACTGTCATCACACATTTTGGTGGAAACTTAAGCCCTAGCCATCTTTGTATCATCACTGGGGAGCAGTGGGTCCAGGACGGTTATTTCTAATTCTATGGGACACATAACAGTGAAATCCAGTCTTGCATGCAATTCCTTCACAGCTGCAAGTGTGCCAAATGGCCTGCAGGAAGACCTATAACTGAATATTCAAAATTCACATGATACTGCTTCCTTTCTCTGTACAATACCAGCAAACCAACAATAAACAATTGAAAAGTTGTACCATTAATGCACTTACCTCTGAAAATCAAAACCCGTTTTTAGGTCACTTTTGTCCCAACATTAAGCACATAAAATTACAAATTCTTTACACTTATAGAATATTTTGGGAAATTATACACTGGTGAAAGCTTTGCTTTCATTTTAGCTCAGACACAAGTTGCTGTATTTTTCCAGTTTCTGTTCCTTTTACTCATCTATTCTCTGTCCTAACTTGGTAATTTGTTTAACTTTTATTAATATAGTTTATATATTAATATTATAGTTTATTAATATGGGCTTAGCTTTTTTGTGGCTTAATATGACAGAACAACCAGGTAAAATAAATATGTCTTTAAATTCATGTCTTATCAGCTTTCCTTATTAAGCCTCCATCTAGTTTCTCCATTTATTATACCAACAGATTCATACATACTTTAAAATATAGAATTTAAAGCTATTATAGAAATTGTTTAGGCAAAGTTCATTTTGGGATAATATCCAGCAATATTTGAAGACGCTGGAAATGGAACTTGAGTCTATAACATTAAAATAACGAATATTTATTACAACCTAGAATTCATTAAAAATGCACAAGTTTTTGCTGACCATAATTCTATTTGTGGTATAAATCAACAAAACAAGTAGTTACTGCAGTCTATGCAGGTATCCAAATGTTGGCTGTTCAGTTAGGGTAGGGAGGCCAGCCATCATTTGACACCATATCTTCTAGGCTCCCCTAAGTAGTTGAAACCCCGTTTGTTATCCAACTGTCTCTGATTTAAAACCTGACAATTTTATCATGATACCAGCCAACATCATGCATGTTGGTATTTTTCCTGTGGTGGGCAATGTCCCTAACATGACAGATGAGCACTTTATTTCACAGGCTTTGCAAAGCAACATTCAGGCAGCAAAGCTTCACTGACCCTACTGACTTGGAATGTATTTCAGCCAATTATGTAAAAGCTGAATGTCTTTGCCAACTCCGTTACCCATCCAGCTCTTTCTGTAATCAGATTATAAAATTTTATATGGTTTCTGCACTGGCCACTTTTGGATTTGAGCTCACAGAGCGAAATTCAGGGATTTTTCTTTTTCTTTCCAGCCATATAAAAACATCAATATCCTGAGAATGTATCATAAAGAGTAAGAAGATTCATTTGAGGACAGTACTAAGATGAATACCACCCTTGAGATGTGCCAGTGTTTATTAATAATAGGCTAGTTTCAAGCACTGAATATATTTTCTGGTGACATAAAGTGCCTCAGCAGAAGGCTGCTGCTATGCAGAGCAGCCTAGGCCTGGCAGCCTATCATCAGAGAAGGTGAAAAGATGGATCAGGCTGGTTAGATGTGGCACCTCTCCCCAGCCATCAGGAGACACATTAATATAGCGTTTCCAAATTACTTGCAGATTCTGTTACTTTAGTCCAATATTTCCAATGTGGATTATCAATTTAACTGATTTTTTAGATAATGAAGCCTAATTTTTTGAAGGGCTAGGCACCCAAAACATTACTTGAAATCAATGGGTTATGGGAGTGTCCTTAGTTCCTCTGTAAATTAAGTCCAATATTAAATGCAGATGTAAAACCAGTGGCACATAATTAGTTTGAGAGTGCTTCCAAAGAAGCCAATGACTGTAGTTTTACTGATGCTAATGGGTGTGAATCAAGCTCCCTATCAGAAGTAGGTCCATTCATAAAACAATGAGCAGTTCCCATCTCATTTAAGGCTGCTCTGTAATTCATTCTTGCACCTTACCATGTACTGCCTCTATTGAGGAGACTTTCTGAAATTTTCTACATAAAGACTTGTTCATACTAAGCTGTTCCTGCTTACTTTTGCAAAGAGATAACAAAGCTATACGTTTCTTAATAAACAACTGCTGAATATGTTTAGCATGCAGTGTTCTTGCTCTGAGATCCACTCTGGTTATACTGAAAAACAGGACTATGTTATCAAGGTAAACTGGAAAGTCATTAAGAACTGTCAAAAGTTTCAGCCAGAGTTAAATGTAAAGTACATTGGCAACATCTTATATGAAATGTACCACAAGACACGAGCATATTTCATCTGCTGCCTTAGCCCTTGCTTACCAGCCTGCACCAGCCCCAGCAGGAAAAGATGATACACGTTTCAAAGGGATCTAATGTGGTTTTCTCACATTCCTCCTAAGCTACATGCTTTAGGAGCAAAGCGTGGAATTTAACTCTTGCGTTTGGAAAGGACATATTTCTATTAGTGTCCTAGAAGTTCATATTTACATAGAAAAAGTATTTTAGGGTCCAGTTGAGTTGTGATAATGAAAATGTTTGAAATTTATGTTTCATATATTCAGAAATTCGAACTACACCAAAGAATAGTAGCAATCACTTTGGGGCTGTAAAATAATCATATCAAAGCTTTATCTAATTCCTTGTTACAGAGAAGTAGTCTTTCCTTTATGTCTGAGCAGAGTTGGACAGGTGCTATGATTGTTCAGGAGAAACTTGGGGTCTCGGAGGCAGGAGCAAAAATCTCCCTTTCAGAGGATTGCTGAAGCTCCTGTTAGAGTCAGTTATCCAGCCTTCATGAAAAAACAACCAATGGGAAACTACTAGTGAGGGATTGTGCTCCTGCGTTTTGTCATGTCCTGAGCAAAGGCAAATTTATCCTGGTCCTTGAAGCACTTACTGCAGAACATCACAGCAGTGTAAGGAGCTTATCTGTGGCTTGCGACTGGTCTGAACAAGGATAAAAATGGTAGCAGTTTTCCTCAGCTCCAAAGTGTGGTGTTGTTAAGTCTGAGAAAGCATTACACATTCACAGCTTGACTGCTGCGTAGTTTCCACAGGAAGCTCACACACGGTGCTTCAGCACGGTAAGAAGCTGGATAGGATATCAACTATTTGTATGACACAGCACACACTTTTTGCAGCCCGCTGTGCTGATGCATGCCATGCTGCCCTGGCTAGGCATGCCCAAAGTCTCCAACTCTCCCTCAGACTACCACAGAAACCTCCAACAGCAACTATTGTGCCTGAAGCTACAACACATCTTTTGGTCCCTTCTCAGGACCCCGTGAGCTGTTTCTTCTGCTTTTCGCCTCCCCACCAAACCACCACACACATCCCAAAAAAATGAACAAACAAAAAACCCCAATGCTCCTCAAAAAAAACCTCCCCTCCAAAAAAACAACAATCACCCCCTCAACCCCACCGAAACCTTCACACCCCCAGAAAAAAGAAGCCCCAAAATTCATATGCACACAAAACCCAAAAATCCAACACACACACACACCCCAAAAAAAAACAACAAAGAAACAAAAAAAATCCCCAAAACATATATTTCCAGCAGCAGCAAATGCATCTTCTCACTCATCTACCACCACTGGTCTCAGGGGAACCCCTTTCTCTAGTTAATGCTGAGACCTAGTCACACAACCTGTTCGTCTTATCAGGAAGGTATCTCTTAGTTATAGCAAACACATCATTTGCTTGAATAAGCCATCCTCATTAGCATTTGCAGTTTTCTTTTTTTTTCTTTTTTTCACCATTTGATTTCCCTTTTTTTTTTTTTTTTACTCTTCTGGGTTATCTTTAGTTTACTCAAGTTAATTCAAGAACCTAAATGACTTCAGATCTTACAGCCCAATAGCTTTGCCTCATTTCAAAGAATAAATTCAGGAGAGAGAAAAATCAGACAATGAGGCATAGAATCATAGAATCATAGAATAGATAGGGCTGGAAAGGACCTTAAGATCATCTAGTTCCACCCCCCCTGCCATGGGCAGGGACACCTTGCACTAAACCATGTCACCCAAGGCTCTGTCCAACCTGGCCTTGAACACCACCAGCGATGGAGTATTCACAACTTCCCTGCGCAACCCATTCCAGTGCCTCACCACCCTCACAGTAAAGAATTTCTTCCTCATATCCAATCTAAACTTCCCCTGTTTAAGTTTGAACCCGTTACCCCTTGTCCTATCACTACAGTCCCTCATGAAGAGTCCCTCCCCAGCATCCCTATAGCCCCCCCTTCAGATACTGGAAGGCTGCTATGAGGTCTCCACACAGCCTTCTCTTCTCCAGGCTGAACAGCCCCAACTTTCTCAGCCTATCTTCATACGGGAGGTGCTCCAGTCCCCTGATCATCCTCGTGGCCCTCCTCTGCATTTGTTCCAACAGTTCAATGTGCTTTTTATGTTGAGGACATCAGAACTATACACAATACTCCAAGTGAGGTCTCATGAGAGCAGAGTAGAGGGGCAGGATCACCTCCCTCGACCTGCTGGTCACGCTCCTTTTGATGCAGCTCAGGATACAGTTGACTTTCTGGGCTGCGAGCGCACACTGCAGCCGGCTCATGTTCATTTTTTCGTCAACCAACACCCCCAAGTCCTTCTCCGCAGGGCTGCTCTGAATCTCTTCTCTGCCCAACCTGTAGCTGTGCCTGGGATTGCTCCAACCCAGGTGTAGGACCTTGCACTTGGCATGGTTAAACTTCATCAGGTTGGCATCAGCCCACCTCACAAGCATGTCAAGGTCCCTCTGGATGGCATTCCTTCCCTCCAGCGTATGAACCAAACCACACAGCTTGGTGTCATCAACAAACTTCCTGGGGGCGCACTCGATCCCACTGTCCATGTTACCAACAAAGATGTTGAACAAGATCGGTCCCAACTCTGATCCCTGAGGGATACCACTCGTTACTGGTCTCCAGCTGGACAATGATCCATTGACCACAACTCTTTGCGTGCGGCCATCCAGCCAGTTCTTTATCCACCGAGTGGTCCACCTATCAAATTGATGTCTCTCTAACTTAGAGACAAGAATGTCATGTGAGACAGTGTCAAACACTTGGCACAAGTCCAGGTAGATGACATCAACTGCTCTACCCCTGTCCATCAGTTCCATAGCCCCAACATAGAAGGCCACCAGATTGGTCAGGCAGGATTTCCCCTCAGTGAAGCCATGCTGGCATGTGTGAATGTTCCTTTTTACAGAGAAAATAAATACATCTTCTTCTCATGGATCTATGCATTAAGACAGACTCATTTTAAAGTGTCTCTTTAGACTTTAAGAATATTTAATACCAGGTAATTCAGACATCTTTATATAATGCAAGAATCTGGTTAACGTTAACATTCATGCAGTGATGACAGAAATACTCTCTGTGTTATGATTTTTTTAAACACCTGATCTGTAAATACTCAGACTCTTTGGGTTGGAAGAATGTTAGTACCTGTATTTAAAGGATTTGATCTTTCACTTATCTTCAATTTGGAGAAAAGGGGAAAGGAAAGTCATTGTGAACTTCCCAGTCTCAAGAGACATGACTCAGACATTGTCCTAGCACTTTCCCTGGTGGCACAGGCATAGAGGAAAAGCAGGTATCACCTTTCTTCTGTTGGCAGCTGAAAGCTCCATTTCTGAATAGTGTGAGGGGGAAAAAATCCCTGTCTTGAGTAATATGCAGCTGCAACTTTGTTGTATTGATCAGTCATACAAAACACATACGGCAAAAAAAGTATTGGTGCACTGGGAAAACTGAATTTCTGTTAAAAGAAAACTGAGGTTATAGTTCACAATGTACTGAGGTTTCATGGGAGACTGAACAGTACAGGAATCTGAGAAACAACTGGAGTGTAAGGTACATTTTAGAAATATCTAGCCTGACATTGCTGGAATAAGACGATCAGCAGCCCTGTTTCTGGCAAATTCTCTTTGCAGGGTTTCAACAAGAATAACCATGCAAGTCCATGTCTTTTTCTTGAGAAGACAGCATATCTATTTACGGCAGCTGAAAACTCTGACTTAGAGGCATCTTGCCTTTCCGCCCACTGGGTTTTGTTATTGATACCTCAGTGCTCATTCCCACATAGTCTTGCTTCACCATTTGCTGGCTTAATATCCAGCATTTCAAAAAGACAAACTCCTGCCCCAAAATTATGCCATAGAATATGCCTCAGGATTAAAGAGCTCTAGCTCTAACAACTGTATTCCCCAGCTTTTCTAGTTCATGGTACAAAACCAGATCTTCAGAAGAGCTCCCTGTCTACAGCACCTTTTTTCTCCATTGAATCCCCGCCCCTCTCCCCAGACTCGTGTTTATGTAAGACAAGCCATGAAACAATTAACAACAGTTACCAATTTGCCGGGTGACTTCACACTACTTCATGTAAAACTGACCAAATCCCTTCTATGGCACTGATTTACCTGAAACCAATACTGGAAGAATATTAAATGTTAAAAACCCCAGTGCTCTCCAAACAAGATTAAGTAACGCAGCTCTACTTTCAGCGGCCATCCTTTGTAGGTTGTTTACAGAGAAACTTGTTGGTTATATAATCTGTCAACGAGACGTCTGCTTTTTTCCCATAAATTTAATTAGGTTTTGATAGATTCATCAGTTTTCATCTAGATGACTTTTTGTGAATTCTAATTGGTTCCTGCTGTGGCTTGGCAGCCACATAACTGATCATATGCCTATTTAATCCACTCATGGGATATTTAACAAATTGTTAGCTATTTTACTGTGCACTGAAGTGTAACTTTGCCAATTTTTTTTTCCTGTCATGCCACTGGGGCTATTATGACAGTCCATTATGAGATTTATTTTCTGAAATAAATGTGAAGTGTTGCAAAAACAACAATACATCATAATCTTCACCCAAAATATAGTAAGGTCAAGTGACGTCTCTAAGCTTGCACACGCAGAACACTAATACCTTTCTTTCCAATCTGTGGACAGTAGTTTGCCTTTTCTGACATTAATGTACTAAGTAAGACATATTGCAGTGAAATAGTTACATGATAATTCATTTTATCCTTCTAAAATAAGCACCTAATTGGTAAAGAGAAAAAGTAATAGGCCTATTTATCAGATGTTTAGGCTTGTCTACCTGGGGAAATAGCCTGGAATACTTATTGCATAATAACTCCTCAGGTGGACATTCTCAGTCCATACTGAAAGTATCTTTGTGTGTTTAGCTTAATCCACACTTTGGAATGAGTATAGACTGTATGTTGCACTTTAAATTCGTCCCCTAAATTTATTCTGCAATAACTCCCCCACATAGACAAATTCTTAATGAAAGTCACTTAAAGAGTTTAGCAAAATAGCTGCAAAGCTTGGCCCTTCTTTTATGCAATAAGATGCTTTGCCCTCCTTCCCACAATGCGGCTTGTTGGGTAGGACTAGAGGAGATACTTCAGAATGTGGAAAGAAGTTTCCAATATGAGTATCTGAGGTACAGGTCTGTATGCTCCCTCTTTTCCCCTAACTGCCCAAATCATTTAGCTTACGTGGTGTTTTCTGTGTTTGGTTGGTTGGTTTGTGGGCTTTGATTTTTTTCATGGGACATAGAAGGAATACACATTATGCTATGGAATTTATGGTACTTCTCCTACTTTTCATAGTGCAAGGTGAGCTGCTTGGGTGCTTGGTCTGTAGAACAGTCCTGCAATACTTAAGCTCTCTACTGGAGACATGGCACTCACTCTTCCTTCTCTTGGCACAGAGGCTGAACTGATGAAGACAATGGTTTCTGGTCAGACCTGTCGGTGTGAAACATTTCTCTCTCTCTAAATTGAATATCATTGTAATGATGCCTATAAAGTGGTGTGAAATTTTGAAAGACAAATATGGTAAACGTGAAAATATAATAAATCACCTCTCTTAGCAGAAACACCAAGTTTTCTCAAAACCTGAAAACTTCAATGTGCCACAATTCACATATCAGGCATTTAAAATCCATAACTCAGATATCAGAAAACAAGACGAAGCAGACCTGCCAATATGCTAGTCCAGAAACTACCCAAACTATTATTATTAAACTTTGCTAGAATTCACATGTCATAGGAGACATACAGCAGCTTCTGAATATCCACATTTTCTTAACAGACTGTAGCAAGTGCAGTAAAGCACTGCCAAATCAAACCATTAGGGATGACAGACCCCAGCAGATTAAGTCATGATGGCAAGGTCAGTGGGATGTGAAACATGGCTAATGATGCCATGCCCTTGTCAGCTTGCATTGGCTAAACATGTTAAGGTTTACCAGCAAGCCCTATGGCTTAGTGTGTGTTGCTAAAGAGAATTTCAACCTGAAATAGGTCAACATGAGCAGAATACAAATGCTTGCACCTCAAAGACTGTTGGTGAAAGTCTAGCACTGATGAAGCAAGTGGAAGCTTGGCCAATGACCTCTGTGAGGCCAGGATTTTGTCCTTTGGCTCTTACAGATATGACATTCAATTAAATCCCTTTTCTTACATTCTGTAGATAGGTTTTCATCATATGTCATAAGACATTTGTAGATTGTAAACTGGGTAGCAGGGAACAGCATCTCATTAATGATCTGTTCAGATCCCAGGTTAATGGGACCGCAGTCCTTCTGAGCCCACCTCACACACACTGAAGAGCAAAGCAATGAAAGAAATCTCACCTGCAGTGCAAGAATGATCATGCTGTAGGAATCGGCTAATTTAGCCGTCTGAAAATGGCTGCACAGGGTGCTCTCTGCAGACAAGCAGAGTGGCATGGTAAGTCTGGAGGGAGCCACCACCAGCTTTCCCCTGTCAGAAGGCATTACGATGAGCAGGGGCTCAGCAGGAGATGTCTCCTAACAGACACAGAGCCACTCTGACAGTTGGCACTCCAGGAGTCAGCCAAGGATTTCCAAAGGGAAAAGGGGCACTAAGAGAGGGGCTGGAAAACAAGCCAAAGTGAAAGTGAGCAGCATCTCTTTGAGAGACAGAGATCAGAGGTGTGTCTCATGCTTTAAATAAGCAACTGACCTTGAAGCTCTGTCTGCCTCACTGAGGTGGATTGTGTTTCATACCAGTTCGGTTTGCTTTTGAATCAACATTCAACAATAAACACTAAAGCTACTTTCTTCAAACAGGTTTTGTTTGTTGTGGGGTTTTTTGACTGCTAGGCACAGGCATTGCTAGGCTTACCAGTTGAACAAAGCAAAAATACTCCCCCATAGCCAGGGTTACAAAGGCAAAGGAGCAAACATGCTCACCCGTAAAAGGCAATCAGCAGAGATTCTCAGGACATAGAGAACTATGTCTGAAATGTTGTGCAGGCAGTATCTCATCCCCACCCATCATTTCATAGAAACACAGGTCTCCCAAGCTCTGCTTTGCACATCTGAGGGCAGCCAAAGGGAAAGAGTAAAGACAGTATGTTTAACCATTCTTCAGTGCATTCTGTTGTTACGCATTTCCAAGCACACCCCTAAGCGTTTCCAAATTCATTTTTAGAAGTATTTTAACTCAAAACCCTTGAAGTTCAACAGAATACCAATGACCAGTGGCTATGAAAAAGTTAGAAATCTCACCCTGACACTCAGATTCATGCTTAGTTTCCCATGCAGTTATTTTGGGGTTTTTAATTGCAGATACACATTGTTTGATTGCAACATGGGTAAGTATTTAAATTACACTTAATTATTTACATTGCAGGCATTTGCTTAATAAAAAAATTGGTTTATTGTTTTCTCCTACTAATGAAGTAAATAAAACCAGATGGGAGGAGATGCAATTTACTCATTCTAAAAATGTAGGGGCCAAAGTCTTAGATACATTTAGGCAACTAAAACTAAAGAATTATAATGAAATTTTTAAGTGCCCAGCAGGCTAGATGTCTTACTTCTGCTAATGTCAATGATGGTTTTACTCTCAAACTGCCTAAAGAATGCCAATCTGAAAGATAAGAAACAGAGTATTATTAGTGTCAATGCTAGAAAATGTTAATGCAGGTGATATCGCAACAAATGAAATCAGACACGGACAAGCAGGTTTTAGAGAAGGATAATCATACATTGAACAAGAATTTGTGTCCTTAATAATTCTAGAAGTGCACAATATCTCTAATAATAGGTGTTTAAGAGACACTACATGAAATACAGTGACCTCAAAAAATAGTAAGAATTAGGTAGGAGTAATAATCCTCTAGTGAGGAGACAGGTGATGTCAATCAGAAAAAAATCAACAGTAAAAAAAGGAGTGTAATAAGAGTGCAAAGTAACAAGTTTGTGTGTTATTGCCAAAGCTTTTGCGGCTGCCCATGGACAGACCCATGAGGCAGCCCTGGGCAAAGGACACTGAAGTTCCTGGGGCTGAAATACAAAGACCTGTATTTTGCTACTGACTTAACCTTCCTCCCACTTTCTGCGCACACACAGGTAAACCTCCAAAGCCAAGAGTAAGAAGGAAGATGACATGTTTCAACAAGAAGACCAACTTTGGCAAAATTAAAATTATTGTGAGTAGCCATAAGCAAATAGGAAGTTCTGGTTAATTTACTTACATTGTGAGCAACAAGGAAGACACAGGAATAAAGTATGGACAGGGAAAGTTTCTGGGAATATGCACATTTCAGGTAAGATAAAAAGTACCATAGAAACCTTCTGTTAACATGAACAAAGATGAAGCAATATGACAACAGAGGATTATTTCTATCAGCAGGCAGAACAAAGTGTGACCAGCTACAACATGGTCTTAATACAGAACAAAAGCAAAGAAATTATTTCAATTCACAATGTCCTGTATATCAGAAGTTGATCAGAGTGTCAAAGTTACACACGTAGAAATACATAAACAAACAATGGGGATACTAATGACCAGAAGTAGTCACACTGACCAGGGACTGGGCAAGTAGCAAACCAGAAGTATGTGAGGTTCAACAGCAAATACCAGCCAGAAGCCAACACGGGGTGAAAAAGAGTCTGCAGAAGAACAACAAAGCAACAAATTGGCATAGGCATAAAGTGAGTTGCAAATCAGTCAGGCATAAGCAGATGAATGGAAAGACATCTGCACAGTTTTATTCAGCTAAAGAAAAAGAATTCTAAAATGCTGCTTTTGTGCATTTTATATTGAAATCTACTTTCCATCCAGAAGCACAATCCTTGGCACAATCACAAGGAAAAAGGTATCTAGTTATTTAGCACATACTAATGTGTTAGAGAAAATGTAAAAATGTTACAGAAAAAAAGCCGGTTATGGAATGCAACTGCTGAAATAAATATGCATGTAGGGCCAAGAATGTAACAAATTTGGCATGAAAGTATATTCAGTTGTAAATCCATATGTGTGCATGATTATGAAAATCAATAAGAATTTTCCTTTCTTTACTGAAGTATAAATACAAAAAAAGATCAAAATGAATGCCTTCAGCAAAGTTCCCTTGTTCCTGGTTTCAGGTCAGTAAAAAAGAGTTTGAAGAACAGTTTTCAGGGGGCATAAAAACCAAATAATTAATGATTTCTTCAAACACATCAGGAGCAGGAAGCTATAGAGTTTGTAGACCCATTAATTGATCAAAGTACAAAAGGAGCTCTCAGAGAAGATAAAGCAGAGGAGGAAAATTAAATTATTTTTGTGCAGCCTTGAAGGAGTTTAGGGAAATTTCTGGGCTGGAACCTTTCTTCGTACATCAGAGGGGATGTGTCAGAGGAACTAGTTCAGAGCTCGTTCATGTCATGGGTTCAGCAGCAGCAGTCATTTTTTCTCCTTCTTGGTAGCTGGTGCAGCGTTGTGTTTTTGATTTTGGGCCTGGAACAGCGCTGATAACACCAGTGTTTTCAGTTACTGTTTGGTAGTGTTTTGTCTGGCCAAGGACTTTCTGAGCCTCCCTCATGCCAGGGAGGAAGGGGAGCCAGGAGGAAGCAGAGACAGGACACCTGACCCAAATTGACCAAAGAGGTGATTCCATACCACAGCACGTTATGTCCAGGATGTGAAAACGGAGAGCGGAGCCCCCAAGGGTGTGGTGGTGGACTGGGGGTGCACAGCATGGTCAGGTTTTTGGTACTGGGGGTTTCGCTGCTGGGGGGTGCACTGGCTGGGTCGGGCTTGGTGAGCAGTTGTATTCTTTTTCCTTGTATTTCTCTTCTATTATTATTGATGGTAGCAGTAGTGATTTGTGTTATACTTTAGTTACTAAACTGTTCTTATCTCAACCTGTGCGAGTTGCATTCTTTTGATTTTCCTCCCCATCCCCCTGGGACTGGGGGAGTGAGTAAAACTGCGTGAGTTATTAGCCTGGGTGAGGGTTAAACCACGACAGTTCATTAGAAGAATCTGTAGAAGAAATTGTCAAAATTAAGGTAACAAATTGTCAGGCCCAGATGATTTAAAAACTGACCTACTAAAGGAAGCTACAAGGCATTTAGAGCTGACATTGCACTGCACGGATGGAGAGTGGTGAAGATCATGACAAATGTTTAGCAGTTGCAAGGTATATCTGGACAGCTACAATCTAGGAGCTGTAGCACCTACTATTTTGACAACTGTGTCAGGAGAACTGGTAGGAACTAAAGCAGCAAATATTGGGAAAGCATAGTACCCTGGAGAAGTAGCTTTCAAAAAGGGAAGCTGTGCTTTGTAAACCAGGCAGTTACTTGAGAAGAAGAGACCTAGTTAAGGACATTGGCACAAAACCACAAAAGAATGGCTGTGCTGAGTTTGCTCAGAATCCTGTCTCCAAAGTGAAGGTCTGGGAAAAAGAAGACAACCAGGGCAGAAATACGTGATGTTCCTGGTGAGTACTCTTCGGACTTTCAATTGTTTTGACTTTCATGAACTCCTCAGGCAGCCTTTATTTCTATGTATTTAGTAACCTTCAATAGATTTGCCATCTGTGAACAAGCCCGGTCTGCCCCTTGAATCCACAAATACTACCTACATTATGTGCAGCAATGAGTTTTGAAACTTAACTACACATTGCATGAAGAATCACCTGACATTTTTTGTTCTAAGTGTGTCTTCTAGCAGCATACTTCAGCATCCTCCAGCATCCTCCAGTTCATGCACAAGAAGAGACAGTGAATGAACACTTCCCACGCCATTCTGCACGTAAAAATTGAGATTAAATCTCTTGGGATCCCTGAAAAGCATTTGACAACATCCTTCATCAAAAACTCTGCAAAAAACCTGTGCAACAACAGGATAGGAAAGGAACTCCTTTTGGGGGGAAAATTAGGAGGTAAAGTTTAGCAAATGACGGATAGGGATAAACTACCAATTTTCTCAATACAGGGAAGGTACCAGTAGAGTCTTACTGAGGCATGTGATAGGTCTGCCCTGTTCAACATACTTCTAACTTATCTGGGAAAAGAGGTGAATAGTAAGATGCCAATGTTTTCTGTTGATAAGAATTCATTCAGTGTTATCATTAAAAAAAAAAGAACTGCAGGAAGCAGACTGACTGGATGATTAAGTGGCAGATGAAACTCAAAGTAGATAAATGTAAAGTAGCATGCATGAGAAAAACAATACTAACTTTACGTGCACAATAACAGTCTTTGAATGAGTGTTATCATTCAGGAATAAGATCTTGGAAATCTAATTGACAGTCTATGAAATTGTCAGATCAATGCTCAGGAGTAATTAAAAAAGCAAACTGAATACTAAGAATTGTTAGGAAATGAAAAGAGAAGGGAGAATGTCATCCCACACTGCATAGATGTGGGACACCCACACATTGAATACTGTGGGCAGTTCTGGTCCACCCATCTCCAAACTGTGTAGCAGATCTGAAAAAGGAGTTCAGAGATGAAGTATCAGGATGAGAAAGGTATCAAATGGCTTCTGCATCAGAAGAAATTAAATAGATTAGGCTTTTTCAGTCTGAAAAGAGATGACAGAACAAGGCTACAAGAAAGGTCTATGAAACCACAAGTGCATAGGGAACATAAATAAGGACCCTGTGTTCATTGTGTTTTCTAATGCAAGAACCAGAAAGTATCAAAGTTGGAAGATGGCAAATTCAAAACAAATAGAAGAAATAAGAGTCATCTCTGTTTTCCCATGGGCTTTCACCAGAGTTTCCCTGGCTTTAGAGAGTGATTAGTCAAACCAGGGTAAGAAAAAAAAAAGAATCCCTCCAGCTCTATGAAATATGAAGACAAAATATGTAGCCCCGGAAGCATGGGTCACCAGAAGCTGAGATATTATGGCTTCCCTGGCTTTGTACACACCCCAGTGAATCACCAGTTTGCTGCTACAAGAGATCATTGTTGCTTTAAGATAATGGATTGAATAAATATTTTGGCTGCACAGGCTTAGACTTTCTTACGTGCTTAATCAATACACTTCAGCTTCTAAGATTGACAGCTAATAACATACTTCCAATTTTTGTTCAAATAAGGTAAATCTATTTGGTATGGGACACACAGTGAGACAATGACACTTTGACTGTAAAAAGGATTATATTTTTTCCAGTGGCACTTTAATGTTTCACACCTGAAAGCTGTAAGATCTGCTGTGAGAGAAATAGGTGAACAGATTGATACAGGAGCAGTACTTCAACAGACCTAACCATAGCATGTCTTCAAGTCTTCACAGCAGCTGAACATGGCCAATTGTGTTGACTCCAGCATGCTGATTTAGGTACAAACGAAGTTCATCTCAGCACAAGACTCCTCAGTTTTAACTAAATTGAACACTGAGATGGTAGTTTGCTAGTTTGAGTCTTGATTTACCACTTTGCAGAAACCTCAGACTGCCAGTTACAGAGCTCAGAGTTTGAAGCTTGCTTTGTATCTACTGAGTTCCAACAGATCAGGACTCCTGCGCTCACAGGAGGCTGGCACAAGCATGCGTGTGCATGCACACACCCATTACCCAGCCAGGAAGGCACGGTCAACCAGGCTGCTACCCATCTGCTCCTAGAGGGGCAGAGAGCACCTCCCCACTGCCTGATCTCCCTGCTGGGAAGCCCCTCAGGGTGGGTAGAACTTCTGAATGTATTCACTGGATATCTAGAGAACCTTCTTAACCCTAACTGCATGGCGAGGTGTGCAGCCCATGAAATTGTCATCAGCCAGATTCCAGACAGAATTTAAAGCACAGACCTGCTCTAAGCAGTATGTGCCAAGTCATCCTGCCTCACTTCTCCAGGCAGGTTTGACAAACCAAGGACCGTACTCGTCACAGAGACGGCATTGTTTCGAGTTTTCAAGGATACAGTGCTCCAGCAGTTCCAATTACCTTCAGCTACGGTTATCAGTCTTAAGTACTCTGAAAATGAGATCCTTGAGGGCTTGATTTTGGTTAGTTGAAGTCAGCTAAAAATGCTCAGCCCATTTATCCCATCAGTAGGAAAAGACACTGGAGTGGTTATAAACTGAAAGGAAATTTTGCCCGAGCTTTCTGCTAGCATTTTCGCAAACTTCCCAAGCAGGAATTTCAGAATTCAAACAACTAGTTGTCCAGAACTGGCAGTACAGAAAGTCTCACAGAAAAACAAAATAATACAAGAAATCTCAACGTGTCCTTTGCCAGAGAATTGAAAAACATCCTGCAAATTTTTCTGACATGTTTTTGAACTTGCATTTTACTCTATGAATTGATGTTACACTGTGACCCTTTACTGGGCCATTTGCAAATAGGAAGATTGTCACATCAAATCATTATGAAGTATAGCCACATTTACATTCCAATTTTAGTCTGCATTTCTCTGGTGAGGCAGACAAAATAAGAGTTTTTTTAATTGAAGTGATCCCCCGAATGCTAATGAATACTTGATTAGGTTAGGACATTTTCATAATTCTGATGTTCATATTTTGCCGACAAAAATGCCAAGGAGACAGCTCACCTCCTGTGATATTCTCCTGTTTATTGAAGGAAGCACACAGGGAATTGTATTCTTTTTTTAAACTACAAAGATTGTTTCGCTTGTCCAGAGATTGACAGAAGGTGGCAGGACAAAATAGAAGTGAGAAAAGTTAGCACATTTTTATGCTCACGTTTTTACTTACCGGTAGAGTATTTTTCTGAGAGCACAGGCTGTGTTGGACTTAGAAAGCAGAAACATGTAGTTTGCTCATTTCTGCAGTGGCATAAAGTCGGCGTTCTTTTCTTTATGGAACAGACTTCACGATAAACAGAAAATGTGAAGGTTTTTCAGTGCAGTGTTTTGCCTTTACCACGTGACAGACATTTTCAGCAGAAACACAGTCATTAGGCCGAATGTTCCCTCGTGCATTCTATGCAGTAATGTACACTCATGAGGCACGGAACACAGTACAGCACGAGAATGAGGGCTTGTGCTCTGGCTTTGCAGAGGTACAAGTGATTACCCACCACAAGCAGTAGATGAGAACTCATCTGGTGCGTTCTGCCTTCTAAATGGCACAGCTGATTCAATCTGAACTGTTCCTTCTGCCGTACCCCTCATTTCTCCACCATGGCACTGATGGATTAACTCCTCTCCAGAATCCAAGGTGTCTAACCAAAGATGCAATATTAGCATTCAACGCAAATATGCATTGAAGAATCCCTAAGAGTGATGAAATGCAAATAATATGCAAGTAACTTATTCTCCAGAATTTGTCAAGACAACAACCATGTCCACAGCAGATGGCATCCAGAGATGAAACAGAGAAAAATCAGGCACCCAGCAGAGGGAAGCAAGTTGGTGACGCCAGAGCTGTCTTGAGCAATGTGGGCTTGTGAGCATCAGGACAGGAGACCTCCAATACAGGGACAAACTCCTGCAGCCCCAGCATGATCTCTCTGTCAGCCTTTGAACAAAAGAAACAGCCGCACTATCAGCCTGTTTAGAGAGAGAATGATCCTTAAATTCTGTTTCAGATATTTTGAAATAGAGCAGTCATGAAAAATATTTTTCTTTGTTTCAGCATTTTCAAATCAAACTTTGGGAGTGTAACAATTTTAAAAATGAAATGGCAAACAAAAGCAGAATGTTTTATGCCAATATTATGACTATTTTAAATGTTGATTGGAAACTAACATGGAAATAGGCGTGGAGTAGGAATACCAGTTGTGAGGACAGCATAAGCACATCTGAATAAACAAGAGCTGACACAGAATCTTCACTCAATTTTGTAACCACAGTGTTACAGATTCAGAAAGCTGAGATCTTTCTCTTTTTCATGTCCTGGAAGTAGAAGTCATAAAAGTCCCCAGACAGATGCTATTTCACTTTCCCACAACTAAAGGACAAATGAATCTTTGAGGAAAGGCCTGCCTCTCAAACTGCCAGCTACCAATGCGACTGGCATAGAAGCTCCCCTGAGATTTAAATGTGTATCCAACAAGATTCTGTTATCTGTGCCGACACAGCATTTAGGTGGCTGCTGATACTATATATAGGTTTTCAGCTGTCAGAATAGCCTCACCTACAAAAGGGAAAAAAAAAACTTTTCCAGGATTAGCCTTTTATTTAGTCTTCAAGATATGGCAATGTGGAAAATGTAAAATGCTTTGCTTCCTTACTTAACAAGTCATCATTTGCATTAAAACAAGCAGAGTACTTAACATTTTACCAACAGAGAAGCATGCTGGAACAAGGTATCCCAATAGCAAACCATTCTCAGCAGAGGAAGGACTTTATGGCATCAGCAGGTTCAGCTGCTAGCTACTCAGAGACCTTAACAAATATTTGCAATGCATTGTAGGTAATTAAGTGTTGAGGGGCTCATTTTGGAGAGCAAAGCCTGCTTATTCTGTGCCTTGAAAATATGCTCATAACAATGACAGGGCTTTTTTTAGTTCTAGCTTCATGTTATCATTAAGTGCAAGGTTATATCACACTTCAATTGATTAAGTGCAGATTGCCCCAGTAGACAGATTTGATTATGTTGCAAGTATGAGCTTGGGGAGAGTAATTAGTAGTTTCACCCTCATTCTGCATCTCCAGTTCCACATTTGGATTATGAGCAGAGCCTTTCAGGTTCCTTAATTTATTTTCACAAGATATCACAGGTCCACAGCTGTTTGGCAGCAGACACAGAAGAAAGTGCATTTGTGAAACATTTTAAGCCGTTAATAATTGAGGCATTTCTTGGTTTTGGTGACACCCATCCTTATTCAACTTATCTGCAGTCATAGTCAGCAATAGCTGTGGAAGAAAAGGAGCAAAGATGGCTAAACTGTTTAGGCAGCAGCATTAATGCCAACTGATTGCCTTCTTCACCTGTTCACTGTTTTCTATTTAAACTTGTCAGGTGGCTAGCAAAGCACTCAGGAAACTTTACATCTCACCAGTCATGATTTTCACAACACAGTTTTTTTGTTCCTGACTTTCATTCTTTTTTTTCTTGCAGGGATGCAGGCACAAAATCAGATTCTGAATTGTATGCTAACTTGAAGTTAATGAGAGGTAAGAATAGACGCTAATATCCCAAATAGCTCTATAAAGAAAATTTCAGTGCCCAATATCCAGTAATGCACAGTATAGATGCAACTTAAAATGTTGAAAGGGAAAAAAAGCATTTAAATACTTTTACAAGAGAAACGTGACCATAAATAGCCCCCCAAAAGGACCAAAGATTTGGTAGGGAGAATTGCTGACCAAACTACAATATGTATAATTATTAAGTAGCTTACTAACCTCATTAAATGTACTTAAATGCCACAGGTGGAGTGGCAAAGTGAAATACATTTAATGTGGTACTACAATAGCATGTCACCCTCTGCCAGTATTTTCTTCCAACATGTTTGGTGTTTTGAGTGCAGAACTTTGGGTCATTTCCATATTTCCCAGGCAACAACTCCTACCTGACCTGCAACAGTGATCTATCTTGACTGAGCTGTAGCCTCACCAGTCTTCTGGATTTGGAACATCTACATTCATAGAAAAACCTCTTTCTAATGATTGCTTAAAATATAGAAGCACATATTTGTTTCAGAAATCTCTTTCCTGAATGTGATTTGTCTTTATGGAAAACATAAGTTGGAAATCACAAAACAGATTTGGATATTATTTAAAAGCATTCTTGTTCAAAAAAGTTATGTTGGCAATGTGCCACAACCCTAATTACTGCAGAGAAATTAGCAAATAATTATACACAAATAAATGAAGCTAATCAAGGTTATTAGCGCATTTGGTAGTCAGTCATTTCATTTGCTTTAGGCTATGTTACAGCATTGGTATGGGAGAATCTGCTAAAGGAAATAAAATAACAGAACTTTATTATGTGAGTATCCAACATTTCTATAAACATTTCAAATGTAGTGTTGAATCAGAGTTAACTACTCAATATCACACTGGATTGGCTCTGGTAATGTATATTACCTATATTATGGGAATGGTTTTATATGGAAGGTGGGGTTGACAGTCCAATATATGCTATTTTCCAGTTTCTTCTAGAAGTGTGTCTACACAGTTAAAGGACATTTCTATGCCAGCCTTTTGCTTCGGGTTGTATTTGTTACTGGGGCTGTCTGGTTTGAGTGTTGCTGCCTAAATGTTTCTGTCATTTCAGGGAGCAAGACTTGGAAAAATCTGTTGGTTTATCAGTGTTAAAAAGTCTGATGGCAGAAGAGACAAATCTGGCACTACCATGTTTTGACACAATGGCTGATTCCTGCTTCTGAGCCACACTTTTTCTGCCCTGTGATTGATCTACCCAAATTTTGCCAGTTTTTCGACTTCTGAGTTGAAAAACTGGCTTGTTCATGTTGGGTGGAGACTTCTGTTTTCTCAGCAGTTTCCAAGAATTTCCTTTTCTCTGGTGTTGCTCAAGGTGCTCCAGCAACTGAGAGGGCACTGTCCCCTTGATGTGACTCATAGCCTCCAGGACACCCAGCCAAGGCAGATTTGTCTTTCATGGGTGTTTTGGGCTCAGCTGCTTCTCAGTGCTGTAGCAGAGATGTCTCAAAGGCCAAAAGAAGAAGAAATAGAGAATGAAGATCCTGGGAAGGCTGAGGTTCAGCAGAGGAAGAGAAAGGTATATTGGTTGCCCAGATGGATTGTGGCTGAACCAGACAGAAAAGCAGCTCACTGCCCAGAAAAGCCCCAGGAGCACAGGAAAGGTGGCAGCAGCAGCAGGGGGTGATGCCAAGGGGCAGGTGGCATGCATGTCTCTCCCAATGAAGCTGTCTACATTCTGCTGGTTCACTGTTGGAGTCTTGTCCCCGGGGACAATAGGTGCTGGTAAGGTTAAGATTGGACTTTAATCAGTGCCAGTGTGCTGGCGTGGTGAACAGAGGTGTCCAGATATTAATCCTGCTGACACTCACTGATTTGCTTACCACAAATACCCACTCATTTAATTGCTCTCAAAAGATTCACTCTCCCCATCTGTAGGACCAGGTTCTAGGTGACTGTGGTTCAAGAGAATGACAGCAGGATTTAAATATGCATACTTAGAAGCACAATAAAAATGTTAGACTTTCAGACTTTATTGCAATTCTCATACACACACATACTTAGCTCTTATTTAAGGACTGTCTCTCTTGTTATATCAATACTAATATGTTAAACAGTTCAAGGGAGTATTCCCAGGCACTGGAGCTATCAGAGTTGCCTCCAGCTAAAGGCTGGCCTGTGCCAGCTCTGGCTCTCAAACCACCCCTAGAAACATACTGGGAGTTAGCACAGCCTGGGTTCTTTCCTATCAGACAGGTCAGATGTGATGCTTTACCCCAAGGCATGGGGTAATTTAGCAGAGACATGGGCCATTCCACAGCAGCTGGTTGATGAGTTAAGATGTAGTTTTTATGTGATACTGCAGTCAAATTTGTGTTCCCCATTCCTCATGCTTAGTGGAGATTTTTTTTTTTATGGATTATTTTTAATGTACAGTAAGTTTTAGAAGAGAAACAATTCCACTGGTTAATTTTTATCAGATTTCCTCAGCTCTGCTTAACCTCCTAGAAGCTAGCTCAGACTGAGCATCTTCAAAAACTTCTCACAGGTATTAGCATGCAAGAGCATGCTATATTAGTGCTATATCATACAGTTCCAGAATGGTGTCATCCTCATAGTAGTAAATGTATTACTTATTATAATGTCTTCTATTTTTTCTAAGATTGGGTCAAATCACTGTAATAATTGTAAATAATTGTGATGCTCACTTTTATCTTTGTAGGTTGGGTCCTTCTACCCCTGACTCAAGTCCACACTCAGAAGATCCTCATTCATTTGCTTTTGAGAACTCTGAATTCATTCATCATTGATTGATTGACTCATTCATTCATTCAGACATGTTCTCATGAGCTCAGCCCTTGTTATGTTCCTCTACTTTTTTTCAGTGTGGTACAACTTCAGGTATTGAAATACTGAAATATTGAATATTACTTCTCTCCTGGGAAATAAGAAAGACTTCACTGTATCGTTTATGGATTAAAAATGACAGAGGACCCACTGTTTTCATAGTCAGCAGTCACCAGTGGAATGTTTCTAATATGTTGCAGATATGGAATGGCAAGATGAGAACTCACTTGGAGTATTGTGTACAGTTCTGGTGTCCTCAACATCAAAAGGACATGGAACAAGTCCAGAGGAGGGCCACAAGGATGATCAGGGAGCTGGAGCACCTCCTGTATGAAAACAGGCTGAGAAATTTGGGGCTGTTCAGCCTGGAGAAGAGAAGGTTGCGTGGAGACCTCATAGCAGCCTTCCACTATCTGAAGAAGGCTTATAAGGATGTTCGGGAGGGACTCTTCATTAGGGGCTGTAGTGATAGGACAAGGGGTAATGGGTTCAAACTTAAACAGGGGAAGTTTAGATTGGATATGAGGAAGAAGTTCTTTAGTGTAAGGGTGGTGAGGCACTGGAATGGGTTGCCCAGGGAAGCTATGAATGCTCCATCACTGGCAGTGTTCAAGCCCGGGTTGGACAGAGCCTTGGATGGCATGGTTTAGTGGGAGGTGTCCCTGCCCATGGGAGGGGGGTTGGGACTTGATGATCTTAAGGTCCTTTCCAACCCTAACTATTCTACAATTCTATTGTGTGATTCTTCCAGATATTAAAGCATTTCATCCCTGTGACTTTTTAAATTTATTTTACCTCATTATTTTATTCATTAAATTTTCAGTTGTTGCTGGATTTAAAAGATTGATGATGTGTGTCAACATTACCATTCAATGATATTTTCTTTTTTCATTCATCAGACTTTTCAGAAAAATCTTTTTCTATATTTATCTCTCCTTGTCAGTTTGAAGAAACCTGAATGTTTGATTTTATATATATTTCCAGCAGAAATCACAAGTTAAAAACATATTGCCAAATACAAGAAGAACAGGATGTCTTGTGCTTACTACATAAGACAGGACCGCAATTGTATGTGGGGTTCTTATTTTTTATATTTCTCCTCTTTCTAGCCACAGTTGATAAGTTATATACAATTAAATACATTTATATAGCAGATTTATTAGACATGCTTAAATTCTAAATAGTTGCCTTATACAACTAGAAAAATGCTACAGTAACAACAAAGTAGAGTAACTACTCAGAGCATCTTCGAATCCTTGAAAAGGAGTATTATTTACAACAACTGCCAGATTAATTACTGTAACAGACCACCACGCCTACATATGTCAAAAGAATGTGTATTTTTAAATCAAACCAAATGGCTGTACAGGCTATTAGGATTATTTTATGATGCTGCTATAGTTGAGACAACATCTCACAACTTAGAGTTATATGCCTAATAATGATCTGCTTTGTTTAATATCTATTTTCAGTACTTTTGTGTGGCCTTCCTATTTTCTAGTTTAAATCAGTGGCAATGTGCTTGTTTTAGCAGAGAGGCTCTGCTCCATAGCATTGTTTGTGCAGACTGTGCAATGTTACCCACTAAGTGTTTACTATATGGGGCACTAAAACTCAGATTTATGCTGCATCTTTAGAGGTGGTAGTCAGCTGCAGTTGCTATTACAACAATTCAATTTTTGTATAATACACAGTAAGCCTCCGTTGAGAATGGTTTTATACTCATTTAATGCACTCCATATGCTGAAAGAAATAGTTTGAGATTAAAAGAGGTTTATGGTAGACGCTTGCTAAACTTCTTGTTTTCATTCAGAAACCCCAGAGGCCTGTAATAGCCTGGTGTCAGCATCATACCTCAGCTTCTGGGGCTGGCTGCCATCTCTGTTCTCTATCACATACAAATCTGCACAGGGGTTGTGCAGGACAAAAGAGATGAAAAGTCACCATCCAGCCTTGTCTGGACCACTGCTTCTCACATCTTTGCCTCTCCCACCTGCTGTCCTATCCATCTCATGTGTTTCTCATGTTATTTTCTCTCCTGGCTTCAGTTTTGGACTATTTGATATTAAAAACTGCAATGGAGAAACTTCTGCTCTGATACTCCTGCTCTTTCTTTTATACTGGCATCTTTATTTTATATATTATGTGCAAATATGGCTCTATGCCATCTTTCTTGCCCATAGACCTCCAATTTGTCTCATTTTTTTCTGTAACTTAATAATGTGTTTGGCAGAAAAAGCATATAGATTATCTGTGAAATTCTTAAAGGAGAGAAGCCAAACAAAATCATAGGTATAGATGGACTCAGTATCTCAATGACTGACTTCAGAAAATCAAAAGGCAGTCAACATTTAGGGACCTTGACACGCTTGTGAGGTGGGCTGATGCCAACCTGGTGAAGTTTAACCATGACAAGTGCAAAGCCCTACACCTGGGTCGGAGCAATCCCAGGCACAGCTACAGCTTGGGCAGAGAAGAGATTCAGAGCAGCCCTGCAGAGAAGGACTTGGGGGTGTTGGTCTATGAAAAAATGAACATGGCCAGAAAGCCAACCATATCCTGGGCTGCATCAAAAGGAGCGTGACCAGCAGGTCGAGGGAGGTGATCCTGCCCTCTGCTCTCCTGAGACCTCACTTGGAGTATTGTGTACAGTTCTGATGTCCTCAACATAAAAAGGACATGGAAGTGTTGGAACAAGTCCAGAGGAGGGCCACAAGGATGATCAGGGAGCTGGACCACCTCCTGTATGAAGATAGGCTGAGAAAGTTGGGGCTGTTCAGCCTGGAGAAGAGAAGGCTGCGTGGAGACCTCACAGCAGCCTTCCAGGATCTGAAGGGGGGCTACAGGGATGCTGGGGAGGGTCTCTTCATTAGGGGCTGTAGTGATAGGACAAGGGGTAATGGGTTCAAACTTCAACAGGGGAAGTTCAGATTGGATATGAGGAAGAAATTCTTTACTGTGAGGGTGGTGAGGCACTGAAATGGGTTGCCCAAGGAAATTGTGAATGCTCCATCACTGGTGGTGTTCAAGGCCAGGTTGGACAGATCCCCGGGTGACATGGTTTAGTGCAAGGTGTCCCTGCCCATGGCAGGAGGGTTGGAACTGGATGATCTTAAGGTCCTTTCCAACCCTATCTATTCTATGATCCTGTGATTCTATGTCCTTGTACACAGGAGGATAAACGCATTCCTATGTTGGGCAGATAGATATAGAACTGTGTATCCAACTGTCATGGGTTCAGCAGCAGCAGTCATTTTTTCTCCTTCTTGGTAGCTGGTGCAGCGCTGTGTTTTTGACTTTTGGCCTGGGAACAGCGCTGATAACACCGATGTTTCAGTTACTGCTTCGAATGTTTTGGTCTGACCAAAGACGTTCTGAGTCTCACGCTCTGCCAGGGAGGAGGGGAAGCCGGGAGGAAGCAGAGACAGGACACCTGACCCAAACTGACCAAAGAGGTATTCCATACCACAGCACGTCGTGCCCAGGATGTAAAAATGGAGGACAGAGACCCAGAAGGGTGGGGGTTCACTGCTTGTTCGGGCTGGGTATAGGTGGTGAGCAGTTGTATTCTCTTTCCTTGTATTTCTCTTCTCATTGTTATTATTGGTGGTAGCAGCAGTGGTTTGTGTTATACCTTAGTTACTGGAGTGTTCTTATCTCAACCTGTGGGAGTTGCATTCTTTCAGTTCTCCACCCCAACCCCCCGGGAGCTGGGGGGAAGAAAGAAGGGGGAGAGAGTGAGTGAACTGTGTGAATTATAGTGGCTTAAACTACGACACCAACTTATAAAACTACACAGTTTCTCATGTGCGTGACTATGTGTAATTTACAGGCAGGGACAGTAGCAAAGAGGTTTGTGAAGCAGTTTTTGTTCCCAGAAGAAGGGAATTGTGTGTGCTGATGGAGCAGCTTGGCTAAGAGCAACTTCATCTAGGACAGACCACAAGAAGCAGAGCAATATAAAGTTCTCCAAACCAAGAGAGAGCAGTACCACCTCTAACTGTGCAGCATACATTCAGATTTTAGTTCCCAGTACAATAAACAATTGATGGCTAACATTGCACAGGCTGCACCACCGTGCTCTGCAGCAGGGCCTGTCTACGATAATACCAATAGACACTAATTTATAGTAGAAAATATGAAGGTCACACCAAATTACCTCATATTATATATTAAGCAAAATAATGCACTGACAGCCACTGAAATACTGGAAGCAGCCTTGTTCAAGAGGAATCTGGCTGCAGCATCGCAGGAACCTCAGAGCTTAGACACCAAAGATTTATGAGAACCAGAAATGAAAATTGCAGTAGACAAGTCACGTAGTGATTTGGACATAATTAAAGATTTCAGAGTAGCGGCTGGTGCAGGTCTGGGTAGAGCAACTCACAGCCCATCAGACGATGATGAGAGAAAATCAGACAGCGCCAAAGCTGACTCAAGGTATCTGCCTGGAGAATGAAGTAGAAGGCTGATTTAAGGGAAGTGAGAGTCATGTTGAGAATCAAACCATCAAAAAGAGTGTTTAAGTTAGGAGGAAGATCCTTCAGACAGTGAGCAAGGTTTTGTTATACGCTGGTAAGTGAGACAGTGAAGAGCAGAGGGAGGGCTTGGTTGAAGAGAGGCACAACTGTGCTGTTCAAGACAGTTGGAGTGATACGTTTGGAGACTGCTCTGAGCAACATTAAATTGAACGACATGCCCCAGAGACAATGAACCTCAGTGGAAAAGCCTGGATGTAACTCACTTAGAAAAATAGTGTGCCAATAAATACATGTTCCAGGAAGAAACTACATTACCACCAAATTAACTTATGTGAAATTTGTCAAGTTAAAGGCCTCAGTGTTACTGGTCTTACCATATGTTTGTAATTTTTTTCCCTTCAGAGCAGCTGGTATTTTCCTAGTATGTTCAGGTCATGCCCCTATTGTCTAACTATGACTAACAACATGAAACATTTCCCAACCCAACAAAGTCTGAAAGCTATTTCTTAACTAGCCGCACATTGTTTCATTTCTCTTCCTTTGTTCTTCCAGTGCCGTTCAGAAAAGTGTGCACTCCGTTTATGAAATAAACCCCTCTTTAAACAATTTGTCTTCCTTTTTATTTTATTTTTAAGCTTAATCACTTTGCTGGGAATGAAACTGTGAATTGAAGCATTACTATCAATGTTTTGCAGAGAAAGTAAAGTATGTGAGAAGAAAAGGGTTACAGCGGGTGTTGCTGCTGAAACAGCGCTGGAAAGGCCAGACAGCCTCTCTACAGCTATGTGGGCTTTTGGCTGCTGCAGTTAATAAACAAGGATCTGACAGGCTGGCATGACTGCTCCTTCCCTCTTGTCAAGAAGCTGCTGTGCACTATCATCAGTGAGTGGGAAGAAAATGTGAAGTTTATCCTGCAGCGGAGGGAAATCACTGAGCAGTAAAAATGGGGATAGGTCAGTAATGCAGAGTGAGAGAGGTGGATCATTTTATAAAGCAGGTGGTGTCAGGCTGCACACATTCTGAATACGACCAAAGCAAAATTATACATCTGGAAAGAAAAAAGGCATCTTGTAGTATGCATTAATATTCTCTGGAAAAAGCCCTGCAGGGAACATTGTGTATAATCGACTGAACATCAGGTCCCAGTTACACAGTGTCATCTGAAGTGCCACTGTGATTTTGGATTGACAAACGCATACACACATACTTGTGAGTCTGTGCAAGTCTTTGACGGGAATATGAAGTTTATTCCTTGTCTAGACACATTTGAAGGGTCTGTACAGCTCTCTCCCCAGCCAAATAGAAGTTATGTGGTGGATACAGTCCAGAAGTTGTGCTGCATCTGAAAGGTTTGAGCATACCTGTCCATGACAAATCTCATGAACCCCCAAGCTGGAAATTACTTCCCTGTGCCCTGTAAATGCATACGGGGTTGAAAGACACCTGAAATGGCAAACCTGACAAAGCCAGAGGTGGTGCAGTTTACCTGAATGTTGTGCTAAGTGGAACCACCACTGCTATCACCCTGCTGCAAGGCCTGGAATTGCTGCAACTCTGAAACCTCCCTTCCAGGGAGGCAATGGTGTTTCCATCCCACTGCCTGCCCCTGGGGCATGTTGTGGAATTCTCATCTCCCCTGAGCCAACAAACCCTGGCAAGAGGTATAGTCAGGTTTTAAAGAACTGACGCCTTGTCTTACAGAAAATCGATGGAGCCGGTCCTCCTCAATCACTTAGATAACCTGCTTATTCTTGGGATTTTTGTCTGAATGACACTCCTAAATCCCTCACTGGATCTAGCTGCCACTGATTTGGGGTTTGCTGTTTCACACTCATTATTCCCGTACAGACTGGAAGACAGGCTGGTCCCCATCAGGGGAGCACTGAGGGTGTAGTTTCCCATGCCCACTTCTCCCCCTCTCCTTCATCCTCCCTACAAAGCCAAAAAGTTTCTGGGAGTGGCAGAGCTCAGGACAAACACTCCCACACCGAGAAGCATGCTGTGGAGCCGCAGCCCCCAGGCAGCTCCAGGCTTCCCTCCCGTCAGTGTCCGGAGCAGTGCACACCAGAGCGGATGGCACTGCCAGCAGTGGTCTCCAGCACTCCCTTCGTCTCTCGCTGCTGGCTGTGCGGGCAGCTGGAGCCCAGCTGTCCCACTCCAACCTTGAAAACAGGCAGCACAGCAAGCGCTGAGCTTCGATTCAGACCACACAGGCAGTAATCTGGAAATGACACATCTCTTTCTGGATCCAGCCCTTCAGCAAGAGAGAGAAAAAAATCCCTCTCCTCGGCCAGGCTCAGCCTCAACTTGGTGTTTGGCTGCATTGCATTCAACATGATAGCAAACATCCGATTGAATTCCTCTTCCCATCTGGGCCGTTCCTGTGGTTTCCCTGTCCCAGCTGACATTTCCTTCCTCTGCCACTTCACAAGGAATTCTTATAGTCCTTTCTGCATGTTTTTCAGAATTAACAAGAATTAACAAGAATTAACAAGCACCTGTCTCCGAACTCTGTCTGTAACTATCTTTCAGCTTAATAAGCCCAGTGTTTCCAGCACCCGATTTAGGGGAAAGTTAAATAGAAACATGATATACCAGAAGCTTAAGGTACTACACAGGAATTACAAATGCTAAATGGGTAAGTAAGTCTGTAATTGAAGGCAAGGCATATTCTCTTTGCTAATGCTCTGGGGATTATTTGAACATCTCAACCATCAGGAAACACTAAAGACATAATACTCAAAGTTTTTTCTCCTCTCTAGAGAAGAGCTCTGCTTTTTTAGACTGTATGCTAAAAACATACATAGAATGAGGGTGAACTATTTTTTAAGATTGCTCTGAAAGCATATTTTGGTAATCCATCTGAGAATCTAGGATTTATATTTTTTGGGGGGGGGAGGAGGGGTTTGGAATGCTGCATAGTCTGAGCATCTGGAAGTTATATTTAGAGAGCTAATAGATACATGAACATACAGAAAACTTGTGCAACATGGCATCAGAGAATGGCCAATGACTACAAAGGCTTCAGGAATGCAGCACAGAAAAGAAAGGTGACTGTGGTTTCTAACCTGCAAGATTAGCAATAAGGATTTAGTGACCTGGATGTTCTTGAAACCATTAGATGAGAATACAGACAAAATGAAAGATGCTTTGACTATAGTTCCCATTTAGAAAACCCTAAAATTAGCTACAGCATATCTCAGATGCTGTGTGTATCTTATAGATGACTGAGCAGGTCTGTAATTAACTTCAGTTCTTTGAGTGCAAAAGGACATGTGGTTGATTATCATCCAGGACCAAAAATGCAGCACTGTCATGGATATACAGATGTAAAATGCTCCATGCTAATTCTAGTTCAGTTATACAGTGCAATATTTGGATACATTTCTCAATCTTGGAAAATACTATATTTAAGACCAGATTATGATATTACAATACACTGGATAAAAGTGTTCTGGGGAACAAAAGCTAGCCGCAAGTGCTGAAGACACAGAGCAAAGCCCACTGTCAGAGCCAGGAGTTCCCATTCATGCTCCTGATCCCAACACAAGAATATTTTGGGGAATCTTCTCAAACCATCGCTGCCTAATGGCTACAAAGTGATACTAGGCACACCCTGCTGTCAATCTGACAAGCACCATTCAAACACCTGATGAGCTGGACAGTCCCTAAAAAGGTGCCCAGCAGGAAAAGTGGCTTGAAACAGCCTCAGCAGAGACCTGGAGCAGCCCTCTGACAAGAACAGTCTAAGGGAAGGATTTAACTCCTTGTTATTAGGTAACTCTGACATTTTTACTAGATTTTTTACCAAAAATAAAATAATACTTCTTTAGCAAAAGAGACAAAACACTGAGGTTTCAATTCAGTTTGCTCAGCTCAGTCCCATTAAATCGCACATAGTCGCTAAGGTTCACAACTCTTTAAGCACAGAAATCGTATCTCGTTTATATTACCACTAGGTGGCCCAAAATCAAAGAGAAAATACACCACTGCTCAACCTATGATGAGAATAAACACACGTCATTTAAAGACTACTGCGTGCTGCCTCGTAATTCCAAATTTTCAATAAATTGTCAAGCTTCCCCAGCTTGGTGGTATATATTCCTCTAAGAGAGCAGAGCTGTCATAGCCTCAGACATATTACAGCTCTTAAAGACAGACGTTGCCTGTGAATCTGTGGGAGAGCAACTTCCAAGTGAATAATTTGTATCTTTATCCTTCTTAAGATCAATTACTACTGAGTGAAGTCACCAGCTGACAAAGCAACAGAGGATGTTCAAAAGCCTCTAAAAGCAGCTTTAGCCCCACATTATATTTTAATTTATTTTAACAAATCATCTGAACAAGTAACTTTTGTTTCATAGTGATTACCCTTATTTATAACTGTTAGCAGTTATGACTTGCAGTCTAACTTTCTCTTATATGTTGCTTTAGATTAAGGACAAAGCTTGCAAATCAAACTCGTCCTTACTTGAAGGTAACTTACCAATAGGCAAGACTCCTGGGTATAGGTATATATCTGCAATCAATCAAACCTGCTGGCTTAACAGCACTTTGCTCTTTCCAGGTCAAGTAAAATAAATAGAAAGGACAGTTTCTATAGAACTTCAAGAGACAGATTATGTTATCTGCTGCCTTACAGTCAGCCATTATCCTACCACTGACTTATGAATTGCCTCCTATTGAAGATGATGGAACTTGTTAAACAGGAGGGTGTCAGAGAGAGAGAGAGAGGGAGAGACACATAGAAAGGATTTCCACTATTCGAATGCCTCAAGTGTTGTATGCAAATCTCCCATTTCTTACATGAAGCAAGACGGGTAATGAACCATAATGAATACCTAGTCATAGTGGTCCTTGCATTTCCCACACAAATAAAAACCTTTCACAGAAGCTGTAATCTGGGCAGTTAAAATACACCTGGACAATAAGCATGTTGTCATGTGGTCATTCACTGATGAAGATTTTGATATCCATATGTGCTCATCATAGCCATAACTGAGAATTACTGATAGAGAGGAGTCTCCCAGGGAATAATATGAAGGCTGATACCAGAATTCCACCTACACAGTCTTCTGTGGCACCTCTAAAAAAAGTACAGCATGTGCATCTTTTGTCTGCCTTTCCTGTTTGACCAGGCATGCTCAAAACTAGGGCTCACTATCACACCTTGGGCTTTGAAAAGAGAAAGATCCAGGTTCTCATACTAAAGTGGTAGAAGGAGCTTGCCTTTTCCTTCCTACAGAGAAAGACCTTCAGAAAGCAGCAATGCTGACATGAAGGAAACATCCAGAATAACACCCCTCCGTACAGTTGGAGGCATCTGTCTGTTAAATCAGATAGATACACCTTTAAAATCTTTACAAGTGCCTTGCAAGTTGCCCTACGGGGGCAACACCCTGCTTTCTAACCAAGCTGTCATCACGATGCACACCAGCTTCACCCGTCCCCAGGTTCAGAGGCATGGCATGCTCACATACTCTGGGTCCTAGAACAAAGCTTCTGCCAAAAAACATCCCAGATGGCTCTGAATACAGTACCCTGCTTAGCAGCAGAGATTACCAGCAAGAAGGTAGGAATGGCTCTTACTTCAGGGGTGCTGAGCCATCACCACAAATGCCAAAGCCTTTCTTTGGCATTTTTAAGAGTGAACTGCATCACTGCCAAAATGCAATGGAACTTAAACTCCACCGTACAGCAAGTCCTGTACCAATCTCATGAGAGGCAATTGCAGACCTTGTGCAAACCTGTTACAACAGGGAATAAGCTGCAAGATGTAGCAACTTACTACAACAAGTGAAAAAAGCCCATAGATATTTATTTTACTAGTGTTTAAGTGCCCTTTGCAACAGTTCTTGATGGGGATGTCCCTGGCTGACCCCAGGTCCACAGAAACATGTATGGGGCATCCTGGGCTAAAGACAAAAGGGGCATGCAGGAGAACCATACATCCTCCACACAATGGCTCTTTTTTTTTTTTTGTTTCCAGCATATCCATTCAAAAACTCTAACTTTTTCAGTAGTATCTTGATAACAAATAACATATGTTGTTCTTGTTTTGTAAGATATTGTTGTCTTGAACTTCCATTGTGTTAAATGTGCACACACGTTTGCTATTCATTTTGTTTGTCCACCAGCTGTTGGAACTGCTGTTGCTTGATGGCCCATCTTGTTTCAATGCACTGCATACTAGTGCATTGCTCTGCACCATGCACCTGGTGCAGAGTCCACTTTAAGGTCCCTTGCCTGATTTTCAAAGCCCTCCATGTCTGCTTCTGCTACAATAACAAATGATTTGCTCCCTTTGTGGAGGGAAAGAAACCCACCACATTATTTTGTAGCTCAGTAGGAGCAAAGTTGTGACCAGAAAAGGCTGAACCTTCAGAGAAGCCAAAACAAGTCCAAAACAAAGTAAAAATTGCCACTACCTGCGCCAAATCCAATCCAAATGGAATACAAAATGCTCTCACTACTGAAGCTGACTCCCAGCACCACCTACGGCACAGTAGGAACAAAAGAGCAAAGAAAAGGCTGGAGGATTAGTTTAGGCAAAGATAGTTTGAAGGCTTAGCTGGAATTAATAGTTGCAGGGGTAAGTCATAACCTCCAGCATTTTGTGTGATGACTGGTTGATTTAGATCTGCTTCTGGTAAGCTTCTTTGTGCCCTTCTCATGAGCGTTAGAGGTAGATGCATGGAAAGGAAATACCCTGCCATAGGCCTGACTCATCTAGGAAAGAAAAGTGCTTTAGCTGATGGCTCCTCAGCCTGGTATCAAACCGGTCACAGTTTCCCACGTTCAGCTGCCTGTCCTGCCGGCGGCGCCGGCAGCCTGCACACGGCGGGGTGTCTGCTCTGCCGGAAGGGACAGAGCGCCCTGATGCAATCCTCAATGCCCTCCCACTCTGAGGAAGGGGAGTGAATGTATATTCAGCAGCAAAGAGTGAGAAAAAGGTACGCGAAAATACAGTTCGTGTCTGACAATCAGGGTTGGTTTTTTCTCGTTTCAAAGAGAAAGAGCAAGCAGGCATTTACGGTCTTCATTTTCTGAAGAGGGGAATGTCTGTTCCTACAGTGCCACCTTCAGTTCTTTCTTGCTTATTGTCTCAATTTTACCTAATCTCTCAATTTTCTAACACCTACTACTATTTCTGTTAGTGAAAGACTAGACAAAAGCATTCGTGTGCATTTCTCTTTGGTAGTAACTTCTATCATTAAAATACAACACTCTTCAGATCCAGGAGGTAATTATTGAACATTTCTCAACAGCGTTAATTGTCTCTCTTGCACATTCTGGACTGACGAGGCAACCAGTTGTTTGCTGAGAAGGTAATGGGCAAGTAGGAGTAGGGAGGGGTATATCGAGCTGGTTTGTTGCTAAGAAGGCGGGTTTTTTCCCAAACAAATCTGGTAGCTCGGTGTATGCCATACATAAGATATGAATCTGAATGTCTATAGGGATAATAAGAATGAGCATAAGCAATAACAAATACAGGTTCTTCTGTCAGAGAATCAAACAACAGAGTTATAAAACAATCATGACAAGCATAAAGTCATGTCGGTTACACTGGCGAAGTCCCCTGCAGCTTGACCATTCTCTGAATAAACTTATCCTCTGTACTAATAAATTTTACACCCAGATAATTCAGTGCAAGCATAGTATTGTTTTGTTAACAAAAGCAGAAATAGAATCTACAAGGAATGTCAAATGCATATTATTTTCTGTAATCCAAGCTTTTTTTATATGGGGATGTCTAATCAATAATCAATAGCTATTTTAAGTCAAAGAAGTACCACATTAACATTTCCAGGATATAAATCTGTGTCACACTCTTCTCCACATCACATGCTACAAAAAGGATCTGCAATAACTTCTTGGAAGACAGATTTTCTTCATTAAAGTTCATTAAAGCACCACAGGCACATTTACATCAGCACCTGTACTGTGCTCACAGGGTCTTGTCCCCGGGTGTTGAAGTTGATATTGCATGGTCACTGGCACCACTGCTAATTAGAACACTAATTTCAGTATCCCAGGGTGAGTCCTGCCCAAAGTGTTTATCACTTGGCAACACATGTTCCATGATTCAGTTCATGAGGAAGCTGTGAAGATCCAGTTGCAGCACAGATAAAGGAAGAGTCTCACCTTTCTCATCTCCCAAGGGGTGTGTGCTGCCAAGTGTGCGTGCTGAGTGCCTCTGCTATAACTATAGTCCAGGGAGAGACTAAGCCTGAGATGAACACAGCAAGAGGGAAAGTACTGGTTGCTGCCCATCCTGGCCACGGGGAATCCAGTGGGGGCTTAGCCAGTAAGGCTTTGGTTGCTTCAAACTTAGGCAAGCTCTGGTGAAGCACTGAGACTATCTGGGAATACAGAGGTCCAGGTAAGTGAAGGAAAGGCTCTTTCCCTGCTTTTGCTACTGGCAATCATGAACAAAGAGAAGCAGGGCCACTTAAGTAAAGTTACATGGTAGGTCACGTAGAAAACATTTCCTTTGCTGATAGTGCCAAAAGTACTGTAGGATAGGAGATCCCAAGGACACTTTGTGCTGCTTTGTATTAAAACATCTGGGGTATTTGGGAAGTATGGTAAAGGCCTGAAATGTGCATCTGAACTCCAGCTTGGAATGCCTTCCTGGATCTGTCTCTGGAAACAATCACAGAATCATAGAATGGCTTGTGTTGGAAGGGACCTTAAGATCATGTAGTTCCAAACCCCCTGCCACGGGGCAGGGACACCTTCCACTAGACCAGGTTGCTCAAAGCTCTGCCCCAGCCTGGCCTTGAACACTTCCAGGGATGGGGCAATCTGATAAAGCAGTACACATATGGCCAGCGAGACCATGATTTCAAACTTCATGTAGGTGGGTTTTTTTCCTAGCTAATAAATTAATGTCTTAGTTGTCTCCTGCCTTGAAGCTAGCATAGTTATGTGCATGTACAAAATGAAGGTGACACACTGTAATTTCTATTTACTAGCATTTTATGTCTGCACTACCCAACATAAGTGGTTGAAAAAGGTTTCTGTTGCTGTTAGTTCAAACCTTAATGCAACTGCATTAAAGCCATCTTCTAATGGACTGAAACACTGAAGTATTTATTTTAACTTAAAACATTTAGAAGCTCAATGAAGAAAGGGAAGCACTTCCCCTCAATGTGGCACATACTACCAGAAGAGCTGCTGATGCTCAGTTGTTTCCTTCCAGCAGCAAGAGCCAAGGCATCAGGTGAGACAGCCTCAACACACATCTGTAATACCTGTATTTCAATCCCTATCATAGTTTCTCAAGTGCACTGTTATATCTCATTGTGCTGAAAGGAAATTACTTCACATGGATTCTACTGATGATTGCATGAAAAAGTTATGATTTTTTGCCTGCCAATAAAACAGGACTCTCCCATGACTGCTACCAGTATGTTCCACACTCAGGGTGCGGCTCCTGAAAAGTGCTTCTATCACCTCCTTCCAGAGGAGTGACCTTTCTCTTCATTCGCCTCTCTACATCATAAAATAGAACAGACTTTTTCTTTGTTTCCATCTCCAAAGTATGTCATCAAAAGAGCCACATATTTGCTATGGAAGTGAAGATCTGTTCCAATATTTTTATCTCAAACATCAAATTAACAAAGCGTCACTCATAGATGGCATTGGGTGCAAACTATTTTAAGACCATATTTAGAAAAGGGATTAAAGTGTCTTGTTCAGCTGCTTTAAGGCTCTCTCATTGATAATTTCACTTTGCACTTCTTCTGCCAAGTACATTCTGAACTCTGCAGTACAAAACCTCTGCCTGCTAACTGACATGGCATTTGTGCTTCAGATTAATATCCTCCCAAATGTCTTTCTGACAATACGCTAATGAGCCAACCAGAACAACCTTGCCTGGGAGGAAATTAATAAAACATGAATTGGAGAGCCAGTCTATAAACAGAAATTGCTCAGATTGTATAGCTAGTCTGTCACAGTATTAGTGAAGTGCATCCATTTCCTGCCGGAGACATTCATCTACCTTCAACCCAGCCCACTCACATCTTGGAACAGTGACTCTGTCTCTCAGAAATACATTATAGGTTTTCACATTTTCTGTGATTCTAACATCTTCTGAGATTATATATTTCAGTACTATCTCATGCTGACATATCTAGAAGGAAAAATCTATCCACACTACTTTGGGAAAGGTGGAAATGCCATATTTGTGGGTTAAAAACCATATCAGACACATCAGATCTGACCCACTGGCTGCAGCACCCATGTGCCACACAGATGGCCTGAACATGAGCTGTGAACCCCACATGTGTCCAGCCCCCCAGTCCACACACACTACTGACAGGCAGCCCCTGCCTGTGCACATGTCGGGGTAGATTAAACTAGGCTATTGCACCTCACACATACCAGCTGCCTGTGGGGGGATCCACCATCACTCCCAGCTTTTACATTAATATTGGAAGGGCTTCGGAAAAGGTTGCATCAGTGAAGAGGTACAGGCTTGCTGCTACCAGCTGAAGCACTGTGGCCTCTGGCACAACGCTATAGCAGTTCTGACCCACTGTTCAAAAATGTCCTTTCTGACCTCAAACTCTTCTCAATAGAGTAACCAAAAGAGTTATCATTATATACTGCCTGACTGACAACATACCTGATGTGATCTGCTCATAGTTCTTTTTCAGATGTACAGCTTCTGTCCCCATTTCAATATTTGCTATCAAAAAAGGAATGTCTGCTATTAGTTCCAAAGAACAAAACCGATCATCTGAAGCAGGTTGGTTGCTTGGGATTTTTTTCTTTTCTTGGGGGGTAGGAAGGTGTCATGGTTTAAGCCCAGCAGTAACTCATGCAGTCACTCTCTCACTCCCCCTCCTTCCTTCACACCCCCCACCTCCACCCCCCCATCTCAGAGGGATGGGGAGGAGAATTGAAAGAATGTAACTCCCACGGGTTGAGATAAGAACAGTCCAGTAACTAAGGTATAACACAAACCACTGCTGCTACCACCAATAACAATAATGACAAGGGAAGTAACAAGGGAAGAGAATACAACCACTCACCACCCACCAACCGATACCCAGCCTGACCGAGCAGTGATCTAACCCTTTCAGGTAACTGCCTCCAGTTTATATACTGGGCATGACGTACTGTGGTATGGAATACCTCTTTGGTCAGTTTGGGTCAGGTGTCCTGCCTCTGCTTCCTCTCACCTTCCCCTCCTCCGTGGCAGAGCATGAGACTCAGAAAGTCCTTGGTCAGACTAAACATTACTGAACAGTAACTAAAAACATCGGTGTTATCAGCGCTGTTTCCAGGCTGAAAGTCAAAAACACAGCACTGCACCAGCTACTATGAAAGAGAAAAATGACTGCTACTGCTGAACCCAGGACAGAAGGTTAGGACATGGTGGGAGAACAGAAGCCAAATGTTATTTTCTTAATTCCTCAGTGAAAAGCAAAGTGAGCGAAGTGAGCACAGGCAAATCCATTTAAGCACAAAGGCAAGGCATCCTAGGAGAGCGCGAACCAGAGCTTATGTAAGAGACATTACACACCTCATTACGGAATTCTAAATATTTGACAAGGCAAAGCCTGTTGAGAGCTGTAAATAAAGCGTGAAGGTAGGCACTCCAGGGCAAAAAATGAGAACAAGCAGATACCAAAAAGATAAAAAGGTGAATTTAAGCTCCTTCATCTAAAGTCCTTAAAAACACTCTAGAGGTCTTGAGGTGACATCCTGTTCATTCAGCAGAGCAAGTGACAAGCACAGGGCAAACCTGATTGCTCAGTGTAGAAAACACACTGCAGTAGAACAATTACCTCGGTATGCTAAGTGTCATTGTGGAACATAAAGCTATCTGGCTGGGGTTTAAATGAGTGCAAGAAGAATTTATTAGCATTTTTATGGAGACTAAACCTGTTCTTGTTTTATAATTTAGCAGCAAGGTGATATTGATACACAAAGATCTGATGAATGGAAGTGTCTCATCGTTGAATCTCGTTTGTGCAAGGCTGCTAAATCAGGCTGTGAGGTCCTTACTCCTGTGAGCAGGTCTGCTCACTTTGATGGGATAGCAAAGATCTGCATCTCTTCAGGTTTTATAGAAATTCAAAGTTCACAAAACACAGCTACCTCAGTGAGGAGACAGCTGTGCACTCAAGAATAGCGCACTTACACCCTTGCTACAGGCTGGTGTTGCCATTCTCAAAGACATCACAAACAGTTCCTAATCTCACAAAATGTAATTGAAGCTGGGTTTTGGCAGAGAATAGCTGAAAACTCAGCTCAAGGGCACTTTTTGAAGATGAAGGGCTCAACAAATGCCCCTGGCTTGCAAAATTCAAACCTGCTGCAATGTAATACGAGCAACAATTTTTAAGTACTGACAAGGAACAAATAACTGATGAAACTGCCTGTCATTACTGGTAGAGAAAATAGTCCATATCTTTGCTTGTAGTAGAGCTTTTGATATTCGTTTTTAAAATGTACATGTTTGTCCAGCAGAACATAACTTAGCATTTGATTTCTATACCAATCACAGCATCAGACAACAGATCACTAGTGGTAAAACAGCACAGTGTAAGACACCACACAGATTTGCCTTATTGCAGCAATTTTACATTACGTTCACCTAGCTAATACATTGGGAGCATTAGCAACCTAGTATTTCTCTTGTTTTGCTCAGGACTGTAATCCTTACAGGAGAACGAAATGAGTACATGCTGCAGAGATTGCTTTGTCCTCCTCTCAAGGTAAAAGAATAGCCATAAAAAGTCTCATCCCATGATGGGGTCAGAAGGCCACATAGCAAGGGGAGAAGGTTTCCCCAAAAAGACACTTTCTCAGGTCTCAGCAGCAACTGCATGTAAAAGGCTTGACTATAGTTTAGTCATGTAACAGCTGGCAGTTTAGAAGGGGGGACTATCTCTTTATTCCCTGCTATACCACCACCTACAGTCAAGCTTTGCTACGAGACTCTGTATACAGTATTTCTCTTGGGGCAGAGCATCAGACATATCAGCTCCACAAATTATGACAATGCTAGAAATCAGCCACATATGTAGTATTTGTGTAAGAGCCCAAAGACACAAAGCTGAATCTGCAAGTCATTCCCTATGGGCAGCCAGACACCCTTCTCCTAGTTCGGCATTATCCCCCCTCAGGTTTTGAAGACCAGAGCTCCCAGTCCCAGGGCCTCATCCACAGCATTCAAGTGCAGATATATTACATCTTTGCACAGTGGCATAACCATCTGCTCTCATTTGTTATGAGTTCCTTTCCTAAATGTTTTTCTGATTCAATTTTGCCTTTGACTCTTGACAGCTATTGAACTGATGCCTTCAGGAAACTATTCGCAATAACTCATATGCCTCTTTCTGAGTGGTACTAGGGAATTAAATCCCTTACTGACTATGCTTGTACTTAGAGGTATAGTTTTATTCTTGTATGCATTACCTTATAATTATTGACATTGAATTTCATGTGCCATTTCATTAATCAGTCAGCTCTGCAAATCTGCTCAGCTAATTCAAGATCAGACTGTTCTAAGAAAATATTCTGGTTTATCATCCACATTACTGTCACTCATTTCATTATTCATGTCTTCTTGCCGTATCCTTTATGTCTCAAATGGCATAATCGTAAGCCCAAATTCCAGGCTATAAGACACAAATAACCTCCTATTTGCTCCAACATACCGTCATGAAAAACCTAAACATGAAGCAGGCTCTGTCAGAGTCCTCCCCTAAAAGCTGTATGTCCTAAATACTCCCCCACCTTATGCACTATACCTACCCTTCATGATGTGTCTTCTTGCAGGCTGTGAAACTGCCCTTCTCTTCTGGGTGTGGTGTAAAATGGGGGAGGACAGTGGGTTGAGCTGAGGATCAGAGCTCTCATCATCATACATTAAAACTACACCCATGAAACTTTCTACCAGCAGCATCTGAGACAGTGGCAAACCTGGCCCAGGACAGATGCATAGCATCAGTGAAAGAGAGAGGAGCGTGAAAGAGAGGGGAGTACATCATTCTGGCTGTCCCTGTGTCTCTGCTTAGGGATCTCTTTGGTATCAGGTCCTTGTTTTGTTGTCTTCACCTGTTGGTGAAAACAAGGATCCATGGCAAGAGCCTCCTTACAAATGGGAAAGTTGCTCCTTCAGTCTCCCATCGTCTTTTCAATTGCTTCTACCAATGCCCTTGGTATGGATGTCAGACTTCTTAGTCTGTAATTTTCAGATTATTCTTCAAACCCTTTTTTAACGACTGGTGACGCATTTACATCCTTCTATTTTTTTCATCAGGTAGTCCTCAGTTGTGGTTCCATAGTTTCATACCAGAATACTCCTTCTGCATGAATTTGTTCTGGTGTTGAGAACTGGTGAGGTTCAGTTTACTGGTTTATTCTGATCAGAGTTTCTCATACTCATCTCTTGCAAAAAAAGTACCTCAGTGGGAGCCTCACTGACCTCTTCTGTAACCAGCGCTATCAGAAACACATCATTTAGCTCTGCTGCATGGTTCTGTCTTCATAGAGTGCCTTTTCTACACCTTTATCATGTATTGGCATGGGTGTCTTTCTGGTCAGCTTCCTCCTTTTATGTTTTGGAAAAGGTTTCATAGAAGCTTTCGCACCCTTATCAGGTTGCCCCTCTAAACCATCTCTGGTAGTGTGACACCCGCCACAGTTTATGATCTTTTCTATTTTCATTGTTCAGATAAAATTTCCACTTTTTAAAAGATGCCTTTGGTATCATTTAGTAGTTCCCACTGCCTTGATGTTTGACCATGCCAACGTTTTGTTTTCCTTCCAGTCCTTTAAAAAATCTTCTCTGGTAGGTGGTATATATTTTCTCCATGCTCCTAAAATAGTGTTCTGAAGCAGTGTCCATGCTGCCAACACACATTTTCCTGGTTTATTTAATCTTCCGGTTTTCTACATGCTATCTCACTGATTTATTGCAGCTCTGCTTTCCAAAAATCCTAAGTCAGCTGCACATATCATCTCAGATTTTTGTTGTTCAAGAATAGAAAAGCTACACTCACTTGAAATACCATCTTCTCGTGGGAATGACCCCAGCTACACAGGCTCTTATGAGAGGATTATTGTGAAGCCAATGGACTAGCATGAGAAAGGGCTGTGAGGAGCAGAACCCTGTAAACTTTAAGCCAAATAGAAAAATAAGATTTTTTTTTATATTGCTCTTTTGTGCCCTTGTTGCCTGCCTACCTTCTGCTTGATTTTGGGTATTTACACACCAGAATAATCATTTGCATCTAAATGGCATAAATTAGGCATAGCCTTGTTATCCAACCTTATGGAATATTCATTCTTCAAGGAATTGTAATTAAAAAATTGCTATATCAAAGAAAGAAATTTGTAATTAAGAATGAAATTTAACCTCCTTTTAAAGAGTAAAGCTGCTTTCCATATACTTATGAAAGTTGTGTCTACTACACAGCACCCTGAATTGCTTTTCTCAAATAGCTATTTAAACAGCTGCATTAATTATCATCTCCTCAGGATTCAGAAACTTGCTGTGGACTGGGAGAGAAGGTTTAATCAGGCCACTCTTTCACTCCTGTGACTCTTTTCCTAACCTGCATGAAGGCAGCTGCCGTCTGAGCTGTTGTACAAATAGAGGGTAGCAACATCCTACAGAAGAACATGAGTTGTAGAAATACTCATTTTTGCCTGTTGGGTTCTGACTGTAGGAACCATACTTGTCAAAGGTAAAACACAACTTTCATCTCCCAAGTCTGAGGGAGTGAGTGGCTGAGGATATATGTGAAGCCCCATGCCCTGATGTCCCAGGTGACTGTAGTGGGAAGGAGGTGAGGTGCAGCTCATGTCCCCTTTGGCCCATGACTTTGCCGCCTTCCAGTGGAAATCCAGACTTTGCAGAGGGACAATTCACACTTGTGTCTCCATTCATTGGGATGCTGGGACATGCTGGGGCATACAGGTAGTCCTAGGAGATACAAGACCTTCTCAGGTACCAGGCTTTTAACCTAAATTGAGCCCAGGATCAAAGATAGGTTGTGGCTGCTCTACTTCATTTCACAGTGCTACAGCACAGACTGGGAACATCACCCACCCAGTGCACAGCAAAAGGAGCCCAACATTCTGATCCACCATCTTGCACCCAGCATGGGGTACATGTCCCTGTGGGGAGATCAGAGGTCATGCCAGCAGCTAGAGGACACCCACAGAGCCTTTGTGTTACAAGTGGTCCTGAAATGGTCCTTAGTGAGGAGACACACTGCCTCCTCCGGGTCAATAAACCCTGAATATGTGAACCCCTGTGCAAACTCCTGGTTTTCTTCTTACTTGTAAGTACTTTTTGTACTTCTTACACTTTTGGTGTAATTATAAAGTTATTTGTCTGAAATAAGAGAAAGCAGAAACAGATAAGCCAGAAGAACTGAAAAAGGACTTTGTCTTTATAAATCTTAATTGACCTTTCCTCCATGCGGCTAATGGCTCCCATGGATTTTGTGGTGTGTTGTTGGTTTTGGGGGTTTTGTGAGCTGTCCTTCATGAGGGTCTTATTCTCTTATGGTTTCTGCAGAAGCAGAGTCAAATCCTGTATGCTGGCTCCTGTTTTCCTTCAGAAAAGAAAATCTGAAATAGCAGCTAATGCCTCACTGACCAAGAACAGCAACCAGCAAATTCCTCCTCTTATTTCAACATTAACATGTCCAAACCAGAGCAACCACCACAAAAGCAAGTACATAGATCTAACTGTATAGAAGAAGTCTGTTTCTTTTTTCGTAGATGTGTTAAGGTGGCTCACATTAACCAGATGTATGGCTCCCATCAGCTGCAACATGATTGATTTTCAGGTGTCTGAGTCAGGTTCCCAAGTGTCCCCATGATTCTGGACTTCGGTTTGCAGTGACACCTGCAATTCGAAAAGGAAGTGGTTTTAGTTGCTCACAAGGCAATATCAAGACCACACCAAAGGACATTACAGAAAACATCACTGCAATCCTGCAACTCTCTCATGTCCCTCTCATGAAGGTTTTAGGTTTTTTCTGTTGAAATTTATCTCAGACTTCTGCAGAGATAAAAATGGGAGACAACATTACCAGGAGCTGGTGATTTTGTGCCGTTTAAGATCTAAGTAGAGCCGAAAATAAAAGTTTATGATTTAAGTGTCAGCTCAACCTTTACCACTAAGTCCTTAATGCAGCACTAAAATGACCCTATGGGGGAAGAAAGAAAACCCCACTATCACAGAATTGAAGAGGTTTGATCTCTCCCAATGTACAAAACATGACAGAAGTTTAATCCTGGATGTATTTCAAACAAGAATGAAGAGCACAAATTGCTCAGCAAAGCTCATAAACCAAGGTTGAGTAAGAAGCCTAGCAACCATGAGCTGTTTTAACATGTTCATCCTGAAAATTTCCTCAGCAACTGTATTCGCCCCACTAATAAAGGTATTAAGTATGCCCTGAGAAGATACTTCCAGTTTTAATCACATTTTCATGGTCATGCTGCAGGTAGACTGTCAGGCGTTTTTAAGATTAAGCTGGTTTTGCACTTCAGATCTATGTGACTATGGGAATGACACACAGTACAACTACAACACTGTGGCCCTACCTTTTCCAGAATCAAATCAATTGGACAACAAGTCATATGTTCAAAGGTTGTAAATATGAATCTCAGTAAGCAATTCACACAATTCAAAATTCAATAGAAAAGAATTACCTTGTGCTCAAAACTTAAAGGCATGTCCCAATAAGTTAAAATGTAATATTTCTGTTTAGAAATTTCACCCAACTTTTGCTTTCTGTGGCCATCCAGTGCTTCACTAGCTCTGACAGGAATTCTGAATACAAAATATTAGCAACAAATTATAAAAGAAAACCCAGCAGAGAAAAAGGAAATGATAAGTCAGTCTGTGTACAATTTCTTCACTACCTAGAATAGTAAAAGCAGCTCTTTAACACCTCATCTGATTATCTGACCATGATGTTGTATAGAACTGGTCTATGCAAATAAATATTCAGTATTTATGTTTCTTTGCAATTTGGCATTTTCAGGGATATTTGCAGCACTTCTGGAGAATAAGGGAATTTATTCCACATGCATACATGTGATTATATTATTTTGAAACTTTATGCAGTTATCCTACACTTGCCTTTCCTTTCTCATCCAGCTTACTCCTCACTAAATGAATGAGAGAAGAGAAATATACCCATAGAGTTTTATTCTAAAGACGTCTTCACAAAGGAGATCTTGCATATGTTTCTTCGTCTAGCTGAGTACAGCTTCTTCTGCTGATGAAAAATCCCTTAATTGACTTCATTCAAATCACCCCAGGTGGGTGATTAAAAGATTGATTAGGGATTTGTCCCCTGCCTGTCAAGTCTGACTAGAGCTCTCTTAGATTAATAGTGTATCTCTCCCTGAGCTTGAAATGATAATGCACTGTTTGATTGACTGAAGTGTCCCTGGGTCAAATCAAATAGGACAAATGGATGCTACAGAACATCTCTCTGGTTGACGTACAACATTAGCCATTAGCTACTTTTCAATGCACAATATATTCATCTTACCTTTACTGCCCTACAGCATTCCATGACCACTGAATCAGAGAAAGAAAATCTCTAGAAGTGGGGAAATGAGAAGGGAGGAAAGAAAGTAATCCACAAAAAAAAAGAAAAAAGAATTTATTAACACTTGCTTACCCTCCAAAAACCAATTTTCTTCTGGAAAGATTTTTCTCTAAACACCCACTAGGTTTCTGCCCTTCCCATGCAAGTTTGGCATCTTTAACTAGCAGTTCCTGTCAGGACCTCATGCAAGGTCATAACCTTGCACACCCTTCTGTTCATCTAAACCTTTCTGGGAATAACACATTTGAAACTAATGTTGTTCCTTTATTGCCTAGAATCCAAAACAGGATATTGCAACAGCAGGGAAGGTGGGAGGTTGGTGGGATTAATCTGAGCAAAATGTTTCAAAGGCCTTCTCCCAGGAGGAGATTCCCACCTATCTGATACCTACCTTCTGGGCTGAGGCAATATGATGCCTGTTCCCCAAATGAAAAACTAGTAAATGCTGGAAAAAATGCCTCTATTAAGTGAAGGCAATCAAAAAGTGGAATAAAAATACTCCTCAACAGGAGACATCTCTCAAATTATTTCAGTTGGTGAAAAGGGTTTGGTGTCAGAAAAGATGCTACAGTGGTCTTTATGGAGGGTACCATGGGCTTCAGTATCAAAGACAATTGTAGAGATTTCCAGGTTCCAGTGAAACAAAAGTCCCCAGAAGTTGAAAAGATGAATTGAGCGGAGGGTGTTTGTTTGAAGGAAAAACAACATAAACAGCACCACAGCAAATTCATAGGGAATTGTAATCAAATGAAAGCTGAGGGCACTGAGTTTGCTGGTGGCTGACAGGTGAAGCAGACCTGGATGCATTTCTTAGAGAGAAAGAGGTGTGGATGTGAAGTGCCAGTGCAGCAGCTGGTTCTCAAGAGTAGCTGAAGAATGATGAGCATTAGAGAAAATCCATTGCTGAGCCTCAGACTCTGGTAAATGCTTTTTTCCCTCCCCAGAAAGCAGGCCTGGCTGACTGGTCTACAGAAAGCCACAGCTCATTTTTTGCAGAAATCACTGTTACAATCTGAGCCATCTTGATCCCCTATTCAGCTGAACTGACCTCCCTTGTGCTTGGATCATTGCTCATCTGCAGCTCTGTCGAGAGACAAGCTAAGTTCTTTCTCATAGGAATTTCTGAAATACAGCCAGCCATCACTGACCTTTCTATTAAAAAAAAACATTAAACTTGATTCTCAGGCTAAGTACTTCTTGAGAAGGATATGCAAACTGCACATTTCTCAGGGAAGTGGCCTCAAATAAAAACATGTATTTTAACATCTGTCACTTGAGGATCCATCTCCTGGAATGGAAAGGTGTTCAGACCAGTGTCTTGATGCCTAAACACTCAGGTGGTGATTATTGTACAAGTTTTCTGGTATTGTCTCATTACTGAAATATGAAATGAGGCAAAATAAGTGATTGCAATAACAAATAATGCGACAGCCTGCACAGGACATCTAGCGGGACATCACAAGTTGCCCTCTCACAGCTGCCATCAGAGGGAGCAGGACAAACAGCATCCAGCTCTGCTGGATGAGAAAGCCCACTCCAACACTCACCCCATCCCACCCCTCATAATAGAGCACACAACAGTCTTGGAAAACGCCAGTAAGTAGGGAGGCTGCCAAATCAAGGCATTCTAAGGAACAAATAATCATTGAAAACAAGAAGAGATTTCTTTTCCATCATTCATTTCCTACTGGTTTGCCCTGCTTTCTAGAGCAGCCATTCTCTGCCCATAGGGTGACAGAGCACAGCTCCACTGCTGGGAGAGGCAATAAAGGACAGGACAATGAGTGGGGGTGGGATTTCTATCACTGTAACCAGATCCTGATAATACTTCAGGAGTGCACACAAGAATATACATAGCACTGCTTGCAATATCAGGAGTTGTGTTGCAACACTTGAACCTGTGTTACAACCTCCATTTCTTGTCTCATCTGTTATGAACTGAAGCCACTGTAAGAGCCTGGGAATCCTGAAGCATTTCAGCAGTTGAGGAAATACAGTGAAGCTGCTTTTCTTTGCAAGGAGGGTAACTGATCAAGTTTTATAAACACTATAGTATTTTTGCTTTTAATGCTAACTTCTTTGTTTAAAGCGAGCTGGCATTAAATGCAGTGCAAATAGTTCACACACAACAACTGCTGATCAGCTGAAAGTCTTAAGAATATTAGCTTTAGAAGGGTCTTCTTAACACAAATTGTCTTAATGCCCTGTAACTCTTAAATTCACAAGAGTCCAGGTAAAATGCCTCTCTTTCAACATGAATTTATGGCTTTCTCTCTGTTCTAATTAAAACATACTTAGTGTCTAGTACGTTCTGCTAGTACTTTTGTAAAGGCAGATATGAAAAGTAAAATTATTAATGACTAATGACTGACATTTCCCCCTTTCCACCCAATTAGCAAAGTTTCCACTCATTTGTTCAATTTAGCCTAATGGTACCCAGACCTAAGACCATTAAGTAATACAGATAAAACAAGGAGGCACAATGTGCTGCAGCTTATTAAAGAGCATATTACATTACCCTAAAAGCTCTTAACTTTAATAGGCCTTGAATGTTCCATTAAAAAATTAACTAAATAGTAATTTTTTAATTCTGTGGATTTTACATACAATGCTTACTGCTTTATTCAGCATTCAAGAATACCCAGAAATAAAGCCTCTGCAGTATCTGAATGACTCTAGAAGCAGGCTTCTTAAGCATGACGATAAAGCAGTGATAAATAGCTAATAACGCTGGCAATGTAACAATTTACCTTCTTGTGCAGATGGAATCACTACTTTGTAGAAGAAAAATGTTTCCTCCTAGATCTTCCTGAATTCAAGTTCTCTATTTACTGATTTATTTTGATTCTCTTTCTTACTTGCATGTTTGTGTTTCAAGGGGGAAGTGACTGGCTGAATCTGAGAGACAGACCTTAGTTTTCTTAACATTAATTCATTATGCAGCACTTCTGTGTGTCTGCAGTGGCCTTTTGTTTAAACAGCTTAGTTAGAGAGACCTTTAATGGTAATATCAATTTATTTGTGTGGGGTTTATAGTGTCTTAAATTATAATACTGTTACAATAAAAATGACATTTTACAAAGAATTTCTATCCTATTTCAAATTTATTTCTCCTTTATCCAACATTCCCTCCAGGCTGAGAGAGACCTTCAAGATAAAGGTTAATGCTGACATTTATGGTTCAAATGTTTTGTTTGTATTTGCCCATAACCGCATAAAAGCAAACAAATCTCATTTCCATATACACTTCATAGCAACAACAGTTTTCACCAGCACTTTGTACAGAGAAGACAAATGTTTTCTTGTTATTGCTCAAAAAATGGTGAAGATAATGAGCTGAGCAACCGTTTGAGCAGAGGCAGATTGCAGAGCTCTCACTGCATTATGCAAGCTTTGAAAATGTAACTGAGTTACCAAAGATCACATTAAGTTGTCATACATATTACTCGCCTCTCACAGTATCGCTGATTATTGAAGTATTTTGCATGGATGTAATCTTTTACGATGCACTTTTTAAATTCCCTCATAAACTCATTGACTTTAAACTCCAAATCATAATTTTGGTTGTTAGTGATGCAACAAAACATTCGGCCACATTAAAGAGAACAGCCCAAAACCATTCTCCATCAAGATTCATATACAATATGCTTTGTTCATTTTCTGTTTCCTGTTCAAAATCCAGTAAATAAAAAAAAAAAACCTATTTATTTTAAATCATACGTTACCTTTAACACCCTTACTTTCTGTAATCAGACCCTTATGATGACTCCTGTGCACACATTAGAATAAGCTTTATTATCAGATTAGTATTTCATCCTTGTTCAGTTTGCAAATATGCACAAGCTTCAATTCAGAGTCCTCTAAATTGATCAGACATGTCAAAACCTCATTTATTCCACCAGGATTAGCCTCCCTTGATATGCAAGCACAATTAAAAACATTAATGAATTAATTATTTTTTTTATGGTTAGCTTTGGTCCAACTTCCTTTTGGTGGTAAATGTGATCATTAGATCACTTCTGGCAGCTTTAAGAAAAACTTGATAAGAAGCAAGTTTAATTCACAAAGCAGTCACTATTATACTTTCATTGAACAGCGTCCAGCATGTGGTTGACCTGCTCAATCCAACACAAGACTGGCTTCAGCCAATCATGGCTTTCCCAGCAGCAACATCAATCATCATCGAAGAGAGCGCCAGAAGAGGAGGCTGTATCATTTCCCCTGGGTTTGCTGCTACTCTTCTTTCTTTTCTTCCGCTCACCTCAGTTATAGTGCTTGGATTGACTGTTTGTCTGCTGTGACAAGGGCAGCCAGGCAAGGGAATACCATCCCCAGCTACTCCTCCAACTGCTCTGCACTGCCCACAGTCACCCAGCTCAGCCTACAATAGGATTGCTACATTGTGCACTGGACCTGGAGAATGCTGTTTCTGCTTCCCACTGCCCCACTGGACCCACTGTGGTTGCGCTTCTGCAGATGATCCAGGCACCACACTCACAGTGTTCGCAGCCACCCTGCTTTTTGCCAGCCCCAGTACAAGAACCCTACCCAGAGCTGGGCATCTGGGTGGTCAGTGTGCAGGTTCCAAAGGGCCCTGACAGCTCATCCATCCCCAGGGTCTGGGGACAATAGCCCCATGGAGCTCAGGAACCCCACCAAGCAGCCAAACAGCTACAGTACAGCCATGAGCACAAACAATGAGCACCATCTTCAGCACAAAGGGCAGAGCCACTCTTCAAGTTGCCTCACCATGGGCATGGCTACTCTGGCCAGCAACGGGATGGGCTAGACTGGGCTGGGATGCAGCAGATGAAGCAAGCCTGAACACAGAAAAGAAAACAGCAAAGAAGTAAGAGGAGGAAAAGCCTTCACAGCAGTTGTCGTGGTTTAAGACAAAAGTATTGTACACAAAAGATTTGCCTGTCCACAGGTTTGTCTAAACCTTTTCCTATTGTTTGGGTTTCAGCCAATATTGCCTTTCTGTTCGATCTATTGCACCACCACCCCTGCAGTACAGCCACTGCCACCGCTGCCCTTGCAGTACTGCTGCCACCATGGTATCACTTTGCTTTCAGGATTGTTTCCTTCCCTTCTCTCTCTTCTCCGCCAATTCTAGTACGAGACTTGCCTTTAGGCTGAACATTTTCTCCATCATTAATTCTTCACATTATTCCACATTAAGCTTTAGTTGCATGAAGACTTTACACGTTATTTTTATAACGGCATAGAAAGCATGCTCACCTATATCCCTCACAAAGTCAGATCTCATGCCGTTGCTGCAGTTTATGCTGGAAATCCTGAGCTACTCTCTTTTGACAGGGAGACACTGGCGTTTTCCTTTGGAAACAGAGTTAAAACCATTAGGCCACCGCTACACTAGTAAATGTAAGAGTTCGAGGCTTATCCTGTGGTCTTGAGATTGACGGACATGGCCCCGATCATATGTTTTATAGGAAAGCAGAGTGGTCCTTCCTGTTGGGAACAGTCCCCAAGCTGAGCTCTGGACAGGATTCAAGAATTTGGGGAAAAAGTGCCAGTGAGCACAGGCCAAAACTGCGCCAGGAACTGACCTAACAGTATGATTATTAGCCCAGGCTTAGATCCTGGCATTATTTAGCTTACTAGTGCAGCTGCAGCCTGAAAGACCTACAGAATCTACCTAATGCAGTACTGGGCAGCTAAATTTTGCAACTATTTTGTAACATTATCTTGACCAAAAGTTGAAAAAGAATTCTCTTTCAGCCATTCTTATCAGATGCATGTAACTTACATTTCACTATGCATTCTTTAATTTTTTTCTTTAAAAAGAAGAAAGAACTTCCTGTTCAAAAAAAAAAAAAAAGCTTTTTTCTCAAAAAGTTCTAAATGGGAGCATAGAAAAAGAAACTTTCAGCAGAGAAGCCAAAGGCCCCAACCCCAACTTCTGAAGCATGGACAGCACAGATACTGAAGCCCCAATACACTTTTTGGATGCACAATTTGAGTTCATGTTACAAACTTACAAGCCCTGTTGGAAACCCACTAGCCTTTTGCTGAAGCTCAGAGGTTAGCTGGCTAAAATACAATTTACTGCTGGATCCTTTGTACTCAATAAGGTATGAGAAATTCAGGTGAATCATTACTTACTAGTCATGCAGGATACATTTTGACTCATGATAAAGCAGCAGACAGGAAGGATTTTTAAGATGAACCTTGAGAAAAATATCAGATCTGGCAAAATGAAAGATCATATGAAGCTTGTATTTCGTTAAAGAAAAAAAAAAAAAAAGAAAGTTAAAGAAACGTAATGTTATTCCTGAACTTGTAATTGCTGTCAACAGTGTATTTTGACCTATAGAATCATAGAATCATAGAATAGTTAGGGTTGGAAAGGACCTTAAGATCATCTAGTTCCAACCCCTCTGCCATGGGCAGGGACGCTTCACACTAAACCATGTCACCCAAGCCTCTGTCCAACCCAGCCTTGAACATTGCCAGCGATGGAGCCTTCACAATTTCCCTGGGCAACCCACTGCAGTGCCTCACCACCCTTACAGTAAAGAATTTCTTCCTTATATCCAATCTAAACTTCCCCTGTTTAAGTTTGAACCCGTTACCCCTTGTCCTATCGCTACAGTTCCTAATGAAGAGTCCCTCCCCAGCATCCTATGATAAGCACCTGAGTGTTTGCACATGTGTATTTATCTTTGTGGATATATATATAAAGCTGGTACTTTGACTAAGCTCTTAATTTCAGTATTCTGATCTACTCATAACATCATCAAGCTTCATCCATCTTCAAAACAATTTATTTTGCATTTGTGCAAGATCTCTGAAGCACAGACTGACTTTTTATCTGTTGATACAGCGCTTAACACACTTTTTGTCAGGAGCTCCTACATGTAATTACTCTACATAGTATGCATAGGCATGTAAAACACCAATTTTTTTGAGGTTGTGTTTAGGCATACATCTACACTTCCCTGTAGCTCTTGATGAACTCTGTTGCTAAACTCAAGTTATGGAAAACTGTTCCCATGTGATATCTACCATTCAGATCAGGCCTACACCTACTCTGGTAGGTCCAATATTCCTGCAGAGTTTGTATTTGTCTTCACAAAGAGAAAGATACACTTGCAAAATAAAAGGTATTCAGGAAGACCAGTGGTTTGAATAATTTTTTCTTGGAAATATCCCTCTGAAAACTGGATGGATCCTGCAGTTCCTGTAGCATATGCAGTTTTGGTTTCCAGGTTGAAGCCAAACAACTTGTACAGTTCAAAGAAACCCCAGTGGATGTTAATGAGATCAGGTGTAGAAATGCAACCTTCTATAACTACATAGTTTTGGAGATGGCAAGTCAAATATCAGAGGGGCCCTGTGAAATCCAAATAATGCAGTAGGAAGACTGGGGAGTTACCCTGACCCATCAGAAGATCACAAAGAACTGCAAAGCCTGTGCTGTTCAGTTCCTGAAAGCTTCAGCACACCCTGAGCATCTATAAAGTGACATATTCTTGTGCAGTAAGGAACAGAAGTATTTTAAACTACCAGGATTAAGAATATGCAAGGAAGAAAGTGGACTTTTCCAAGCCTTGACTATGAGTATACCACAAGAGACCAAAGCACGAAGCATGAGGAATTCAAGCTCTATTCAAGCGCTATTTTGCCACTGATGCTTTCTCTTTCACCAAATGGAATTTCTCAATTCTTATTCCAGCCTGCAGGCAAACTGCACTTTAAATTTCGACCTGACTCTGAAGCTGATTAGAGGTTTTTTGGGGAAAAAAATAAAATTCTGCACTTCTGCAAACTCAAGAGATGCTGAGGAACAGGTTATTATAATATTCTCTCTTCTGATCCTCTCTTCCCTGCTGCAAGTAAACTGTTGTTAGAGCATATTCAGAAAGACACATCTGTAGTAACAGACTCAACATTCACTGTTTTCCTTATCTTTTAATAAAATTTTACAGTATAATCCTCGCCTAATGACTTGTACTAACACGGATTGAAAACAAAAGCTGACATGTGTTCACCATGCTGCAAGACTATCATTCAAGCAGTAAGACCTTCAGACAGGAATCCCTGTGACAAGGATATAACCTTGACTTCTGACTTTAATTTCCAGCATAATTTAGATAGAGAAAGAAAACATCAGCAAGAGCAAGAAAGCGGAATATGCGGCTCTGGTGTGTTGTCTGAAGGTTTCCTTTGGCACTTCCACTAGGAAACTTCATGGCAAAGTTGTATCCTTTGTGCTGTTGTCATTTCTCTTTCAACCCAGGAGTGTCTGTGGTTCTTTGCACTTACATGCTCCACTAGGCAACAGTGACACTTACAGAAGAACATCTTTCACTTTGAGACAAACTACAGGAAAGATCCAGAAGAATTATTAGCTCATGAATGAGCTGACTTGCATCTTACTTGGAAGCAGACAGCCTGTTCCACCTACGTTGGCCTAGACCCAAAGTTACCCAGACTTCAATACTAAGAGGAGCTGGAGTGAAAAGCTCAGGTGTAACAGATGTAAACCCAAAAAATAGTAGAAGACAAGACATTGGAAGAAATCTAAGAAATACATTTCACCTCCAGTGCTGAGCACAGTCTGTGTTCAAATATTAATCATAGATGCACCAAACCGCTAACCATGTGCTTTTATTTAACATCCCTTTTAGTCGTCAGCTGCACGATGTTTCACTTGAATGCGTTGCTGGTTAAACCTTTCTTATCTTTCCATTTGTACTGATTTCTGGTTTGGATTTTCAGTGCTCATTAATGCCCATCTACTGTATCACTCAATGTAAAATATTCCACTTTACTAATGCTAGTTACATTATCCTTTTACATCAAACAACAATTATCTCTACCACTGTCATTTGATTTTAACTTCTATGACTGCAACAGTGTTTAACAAGTTCTTGCTGCTTTTTGTAACTAGTCCTAAGAAAATGATCACTGACAAAATCTAGAACAGAGAACTCAAGTAGGATAACTTTGGCCGTTTATTGCTGCTACTAATTACCCTAACCTTCTTATCATAATTACTTATTGGCCTACTTACCCAGTTATCCTAACCTCACAGCCTTGACTTCCGCTACACCCAGGATTTAGTGCTAGTAAAGCTTAAGTCTTTGTTACTGACACTATGTACAACATAAAAATAAAACAATAGTAAGGAGTAATTAAAACAATACCATCCTTTTGGTAGCCATTTCCTTGGCAGTAGTTGTTACCACCATGAATGTTCAAGGGCATGAGAAAGGGAGAGTCTATGGAAGAGGAAAATCTTGATAAACCAACAGATAGAGGGGGGGGAAATCTTGCAGGTGTGCAAGCCTTTCTTCAAACAGTGCAGTGATATTCAAAGCTAAATACAAGCTGAAGAAGTTCCTCTGAGTTTAGTCAGGTGTGATAATCATCTGAGAGAAAAGGTCTGGAGTCTCCAGGACAGTGTTAGCAAGGCTAGGTGGTGAAATGTTTATCTCCTGCAGGGAAATGGGAGCAACAGCTCATTTATTGCCTGTGGAACTTGAGGAAAAGCTTTTTCTCTATTTACATTGATAGTTGTAGTTCCTCATCTGAAGCTTTAGTTTCATTCTTTCAATAGGCTTTCTTGCTAAGGCCTGAGAGGTCCGAGTCTGCAGGGGCTGAAGGTTTGAAATGCTGATAATGGGCACCTGGGAGCTCCTGTGCACTACAGCACTGTCTGTTCTGAGCACGTGTTGCACAGCTTCACCCATGCAGTTTCCCTGCGGATATGTGGTGTATGGGGTGAGATACAAGACATTCAAAGGGTGCCACGCACGGCCAAATAAAGGTGCAAGGGAACCCATGGTGTACTGCCCATTGCTTGGGGCATGGTTGCAAGAGAAGGGGTTACCAAACAGACCAACCCAACAATTTTCTTAGCTGTGAGTAGTCAGGTATGCTTAACCTTAATTCTTGCTCTTCCTTCCACATGTCAGTTTATAGCTACTGTAGGAGAGACAATATCAGGCACTGCTAATCCATACTCAGAATCAGTGCAGCTAGCCCTCTATTCTTATTCTTCAAAAAGGGGATGGAGTATCTCAGCTGTCACAGCCATGGAGGTGTGCTACTGGTGGCTTTTTTTCCTGAGGCATAGTCTGTATTATTCACTGCGGGTATTTCTGTTTTCCTAATGGCAAGTTAAGTGACACAGGAGTGTTTGAAGCTGAAAGGGTTATTCTTAGAAAGACTGGAAAAATTCCTGGAAAAGATTTTTTTTATATATTTAAGTTTATAAACCTTAAATTATTTTCTGAACAGGTTCCAAGCTACCAAGAGTGTGCAATTGTTTTCTATTGAAACCATAGCTCTGAAAAATGCAGTGATTCAGAGTTTTGTTATGGGGCAAAACGTTCTTTACATTGTGGAACTGAATATTGAAAATGTTGAGCTTAGATACCACTCGGGTTCAAGAGCTCAGCTGTGCTCTTCAAACAGGTTAATTTTCTTCAAAGCAATTGCTGTTGCAATAACTATTTTGCATGCACTGCCACAATGACTGCATTATCCATACACATTTATCCATCATGAGAGAAATGGAGTTGCTTGGTCTCAACTATATAAATGAGAAGCTTAAAAACCTTACAATGTAATTTTTACATTACAAACAGTACAAAAAGCGCAATGTCATACAGCTTTTAGCAATTCATGACCTTTAAGAATAACACCATACATATGGCATTAAAAGCACTCTATTCAGTAAAAGTCTCTTTAATTACGGTACAATTGAAAATAACTTCAAAAACGTTTTCTGTGTAGGTTCCAATTTTTGTTGAAATAAACCTTGTACTTAAAAATAGCTTAGCAGATCACTGGCTTTTTTCAATGTGTTATAAACCTAAACTTTGATTTCCTCCCTCTCTAGCAGCAACAGTAGGTGCTCCCAGTGTGTTTATAATAGGTGTTCTGGGTGTGTTTAGGAATTCTGGCATCAATAATGCTTTCTACATCAGCCAAAACCACATCTACTCATAAGGTTAGAAAAAGCACACCCACATACGTATATCTTTGCAAATCAAGCAGTGTAACACCTTAGATTGCTAGTGGTTTAAAACTTAGTCATTAAGAGAGGTTTCTAATCCTCTAATAATGCTCCCTTCAAACTGTAATGTTAATCTCTTTAAGAAGCTACGGAATTCCTCCATCATAAGCATCTGTTTGTAGTGACATATGTAACAAATTAAGACTGTGTCTCTTTTCAAGACTAGTGAACTTTTCTGGCATACTAACTGAAAGCAACAAAAAAGGAAGGTAATGAATTTAGCCAAAAGCACACTTAGCTCACACTGGCTGTTACAACTGAGGTAGACTTCTGCTTGAGTAAAACCTGTGAGGAACTGCAAAGAGTAATGAAACACTAATCACATCACAAACAACGTAACTATTGTTCTCATTCCCATTATTCAGGTGTCTGATTCATTTATTTACAGGTTCAGCACTGTAAGGAACAAAAGTTCTGAACACTGGAGAAGTAAGCACAAATTATTATTATTATTACAGTGCTACACAATCATGTGCATGACACTTATTTACAGTGGATGGATTTTTCTGCAGGGTTGAAATAGTAGAGTATCACAGTATTCCAATATATATATGTGCCAGTAGAACTGGTACAGTCAATGGTACACAGTACAACTCACTTTTCTCGTTCTATTTTTAAATGCATTTCTGTTGAAGATTATTTATTCACCTACTGCTTGAGAGATGAACATATGATGTAATGCTATTTTCGTACAAAACTGTTTATCCAGTTATGTAAGACAAAAAAGACTTAATCTCATCTGTCAGTGGAATGTAACATACTGAAGGTTTTAATCTTATGTTTTTTGAAGGCATTAGAAAGATGCGGCTGCAATAAACAACACAAGTTTAGGGACAAAAAGCTTTGTGAACATGTATAGAGGTAGAGATAAAATCTTTCATACAGCAAATTAAAACAAATTAGTGATATGAAATAGCCTAAGAGGAGGGAATTTATTTTGCAAGTTATTATTAATCAAGAGCTGGCACGGTGTTCTGCCTTGGCCAAAGTACAAACAGCATTACTGGTCCTACCAGGGCCGTATGCACACAGAAACAGATGGCGAGTCTCAGCCTTTTTGAAGTTGCGAACTTCACTGAAACAAATGTGGCTCTAATGGTAACTATATGAAATTTATGTATTTCTTTTAATGGAAATTGTGTCAGGGATATCACCCTGTTCAAATGCAAAACTAGCGTTACAATGTGATGCTCATTAAGGGATTTTAATTGTTATGTATTTGAACATCAGATACTTCTTTTGGCTTTTATAAAGACTGATTTCAGCAGAACAGTTAGTAACTAGATCTATTGTGTGAGGCTTCTGTTTAATCTGCAAATACTTATAGATGCATAAGTAAATAAATGTTATATTTTAGCATACAAATAGACATATGCCCATGTACCTACTCAAAAACAAATGCAAAGCAAATTTGCCAGAAAAAGGTTACAGCCTAAAGGAAAACACTGAAAGGAGCTTAACAGAATGGAAAACTAGAAATGCCAAATGTTTCAATCACGTCTATCATGAATTAGCAATTTAGAAGCCGAGAAAAACAAGGAAAAATAAAGTGCATGTATCAAATCCACCATGACTCATAGCAGCTCTATTGTACTTTTTGTTGTTTATAAAGCCTGTTAGTTCTAGCTCCTGGCAAGCTGTGAGAAAGTTGTTCCTTGCATCTCTGATACGCAGAAATTAAGCAAGAGCAACTGTATGACTGTTGGAGACCAGGGCCACCAATGAAGCTGTGGATAAAGTGGTGCGACTGCAGGGACTTTAACTTACAGCTCTCATTCAGGGTGACAGTTTTGCAGGGTGACATATGAAATGCAAAGCCTCCTTGCCTGTGCAGCAGGACAGAGCTCAGTTTTGCCAGGGCCTGTGCAAAACCCTGACCCCAGCAGCCCTTCTGCTCTGCCTTGCCCTAATCCCTGCCCTCCACAGCCTCTCTGCTGACAGCTCCAGGATTACAGTACATTGTAAATTAGGTCCAAGAAGGGGTGCAAGGTGGCAGTTGAGACCTTCGAGTCCCAAGGATTGGTAAATCGGGTAACTCATATCAGCTTGGGGTTGGAAATGAGTGGTTGCCATGTAATTTCCTCTCCTCTCCACCGGAATTGCTGAGAAGTGGTTTATGTTACTTATAACTGCTATACCATTTTCTTGCTTGCAGTTACCATGGCTTCCTATTAAATGGCAATTCAGCTATATATGGAATTTTTATATGTTTGTAATATAGTATCTTTAACTCTCTCCTGGGGCTACATACTGCTCATACAATTACCGCAGCTTGGTATTGCAAGACTGTTGCCTGGCACAAAATAAGAATACCTTGAAATCTAGTCCATAGAGTTAAACCCCTGAAGGGCTGATCTGTGCCCCAGAGGCCTTGATGCCAAACCTCACCAGGGTGCCCAGGACCTTGTATGTGCGCCAGAGGAGGCAGCAAAACAATCCTGTGGCTCAGAATCCTACTAAACTCTTTCAGGGACCTGCTTTTTCCTTCTACCTAATGAGCACTGTGCTGCCATTGCAATGTTGCTGACCCTGCTGAGCTTGGCAGGGTGTCCCCACACAGCACTGTCTTGCAGGGCAGACATACTCCAGAAGACTAGCAGAGTAATTTTCTTTCTTTGTCTCACTGAGCAGCACAGGAGGAAGAAAATTCAGGAAATGGCATTTCAAATACTGGGCAGGTGATGATGCCAACCTTATGTACAGCTGTGGCTATTATATTCTCTTCTTGAAGGATCTTCTTTCCAGAACCTGTGTAAACAGACTCTGCATTTAGTTCCCCATCTGCAATAACTAGAGGCAAAGGCTGCTGTCTCAGGAAGCGACAGGTACAGGATTTTGATGGAATGACCTGGCCCATCAGCACAGTAGCCAAGAACCCAAATAAGCTCTATTTTCATTCTTTTTCCCTCTAAGAAATTAAATCTGTAAATTTAGAATAAAGTACGTAAGAATGAGAAATGTCAGATTTTTATGACATTGCATTCATGTAATATTTCCTGTTCAGAATTCCTTTACTGTGCATCAAATTTAACACTTACTTAAAAAGTCTATAAAGGTGGAATTGATACTTCTTTGCAAATTTATTTTTCAGAGCTATGTGCTTGAATTACACAGGTAAAGTTTGTGAAATTGAAAACAACACGTAAATCAAATCTTGTCAGATGTAAAATTCCTAAAATGTATTTTGGACTTGACTCTCAAGAGCCAAAATCTCTCTTCCTATTTAATCCTCTGGGTGGGAAAAGGTAATGTTTTGCAAAAATGTGAAAAGCTTTATTTTTTTGCCAAGGAAATAAAGGCAAATTTATAAGTGAGATGCAAAACCCACAGGTCAGACCACTGAAAAGCAAGGCTTCCCTGCACGCTGCACTTTAATCTCAGATAGATACATCACTTTGATTTTTGTTGGCACAGTCCTGATTCTCTCTCAGAGCCTTTAGCAATTGCATAAGCATGTACTCAATATGAGGAATATTAGCAAGAATAAGGCTCTCTAAAGAAGGCTTTCAGTCTGAAATGATTCTCTCCTCTCCTTTCTGGCTTTAATAGTATTCATTATCACTAGAAACAATCCCAAACATGCCCTCCCTATGCTAATGGAGTAAACACCTAAAGTTTACTGAGGGGTTTAAAAACATAATAGTGATAGTAAATAGAAACAAATACCCAAACAGCAGATTAATCTGGATCCAGGGTGGAATTTGGTAGAAAACCTGATTGCATCCCACTGAAGATCTCCATTTGATGCAAGTATCTGTAGCATTTCTAGGGCTGTAAAATGCCTCCATGGCTAGCTATAAACTCCTAGTAATACATTTACAGTTTGGGGGGAGGAGAGAGGGAGGGAATTAAATATAACTGGCTTGGCGCGGATGTGAAGATTATTATCTTGACAGATTTTAAGTGAGTAGTGGGAGAGAACTGATTCCGTGTTCCAGTGATGTATAATTTCTTTTTCCTCACGCTTCATACTAGACAGGAGTGATATATGACACCATTAGGAGAACCAACAAGGTATGCTGGAGCACAGGTTTCCCTACACACTGACAGTATCTACTTCTTGTCTACCTTTCGATCAATATCAAGTGACTGAAAGAGATTTGATACAGCTGCTGGCTTGTTAGAGCTTAATCCAGAGAGCCCTGAGATAAAGCTCAGAGGCTTGAGGAAGCACCAGAAGTCTTAGCAGAGATTAACTCAATCCGTTGACTGAAGTAGAGCAACTACTATTACCTATTTGGTCTCACGGCTAGAAGCCTAGCTGGCAGAGTGATTTCCACAGATGTTAAGGCTGAGGCCACTGCCAAGGTTTGTGTTGTACAACCTGTCTCTAGGACGATGGATGCCATGGCTCCTTTCAAACAGTGCCTACCTGGAGCAGTATCTTTTGTCACCTGAGAACGGGCCTAGTGCAATACTTCATGTGTGCTTTTAGGTAACTACAACAACAAAAAACTTTTCTATGGTATTTACTCTATTGCTGTTTACTCACCAAGTAACATGGCAGAAATTCAAAGGGGAATCCAAGAAGCTCCATTGACCCACCAAGCTCAGGGCTCGCTGGCTCCACTCCTTCAAGCTGTCCTGTCCCAGCCAATGAGCCAGCAGATGCCAGTCTGGGATGCCAGCTCTTGAGGAGCATGTGCCTGAGTGCTTCCAGTGATGGACAGCATTGCCAGAAAGAATCTGGGTCAAGCCAGCCCAAGGAAATCTGAGGTCTTCCAGGACACACAGCTGCCCAGATAAATGCTGTAATTGCCTGGTGATTCTTGCATGCAATCAAAGTGTGTTTCAAGTACATATTGCAACTTTAAGTGTGAGCATACAGCTAATAATGTGGCATACAATCTGCATCAGTTAGGTGGTGGTCTAGTCTAGTCATGCATCTCTGCCAAGTTTCTTACTTAAAATTATGGAGATTTTTGTGATAAAAATATAAACCTAAGTAAGTGTCACTGAGCTTTTGGACACTGGTTAATGCAGGAGATGGTGGTGGTGTTAGCCAGAAAAAGTTCATGTATGGGCAAGCAAGTGCTAGTCAGTTCAGGAATCACATTGTCCCCTCATTCCCACACACCAAGCCTGCCAAGGTTAAAGAAAAATGTTATCCTATGTGTTAATTATCACTCAACTGATAATTTGAAGGACTCCCAGGAGTAAATACAGCAGGAGATTTGTTGTGACAATACCATGCAGGATAGAACAGTTTGAGAATTATTGCAATTCCATGAGTCATTTTAGGCAATATTTTGTTTTGAAAGATTATGTACTTTTGGGTTTTTATGTTGAAGCAATTTCAGTGTGACAATAAAATGTTTTGAAGAACATATGTACTATGGTATCAGAGCAGCCCCCCTTTGCAGTAATACATCTGGTGAAGCTTTCCACAATAATTATTTCTTATTAAAAGATTCTTTAACTTACCCAGCAGAGCCCAGATTTGTTCTATTTGTCCATTTTGCAACATGTTTGTCTCTGGCCAGAGCTATATAAAACCCTTCTACAAGGAGAGGAAACTGGCTACACAGATGCTATCAGCTACATAGAATCATAGAATCACAGAATAGTTAGGGTTGGAAAGGACCTTAAGATCATCTAGTTCCAACCCCCCTGACATGGGCAGGGACACCTCACTATAAACCATGTCACCCAAGGCTCTGTCCAACCTGGCCTTCAACACTGTCAGTGATGGAGCATTCACAACTTCCCTGGGCAACCCATTCCAGTGCCTCACCACCACAACAGTAAAGAACATCCTTATATCCAATCTGAACTTCCCCTGTTTAAGTTTGAACCCATTACCCCTTGTCCTATCACTACAGTCCCTAATGAAGAGTCCCTCCCCAGCATCCCTATAGATCCCCTTCAGATACTGGAAGGCTGCTATGAGGTCTCCACACAGTCTTCTCTTCTCCAGGCTGAACAGCCCCAACTTTCTCAGCCTATCAAATAACTGATTTTTTTATGTGTATTATTATTTGATAGAATTTCTAGCCATTTCAGATGTTACAGGGCCTCTTCAAAGCTACTGCTGTAAAATACTAGCTGAAAAATGGAAATCTACTAGGAATCACGTTCACACAAATGTTTTACATGAATTATTGTATCATTTGGAGTACTGTGTGCAGTTCTGGTGTCCTCAACATCAAAAGGACATGGAACTGTTGGAACAAGTCCAGAGGAGGGCCACGAGGATGATCAGGGGATTGGAGCACCTCCCGTATGAAGATAGGCTGAGAAAGTTGGGGCTGTTCAGCCTGGAGAAGAGAAGGTTGCGTGGAGACCTCAGAGCAGCCTTCCAGTATCTGAAGGGGGCCTACAGGGATGCTGGGGAGGAACTCTTCATTAGGGGCTGTAGTGATAGGACAAGGGGTAATGGGTTCAAACTTAAAGAGGGGAAGTTTAGATTGGATATGAGGAAGAAGTTCTTTACTGTAAGGATGGTGAGGCACTGGAATGGGTTGCCCAGGGAAGCTGTGAATGCTCCATCGCTGGCGGTGTTCAAGGCCAGGTTGGACAGAGCCTTGGGTGGCATGGTTTAATGGGGGCTGTCCCTGCCCATGGGAGGGGGGTTGGAACTGGATGATCTTAAGGTTCTTTCCAACCCTAACTATTCGATGATTCTATGAATCTATGGTTGTGAGTATATACAAAAGGACAGCTACCTAATTGAGAAAACATTCATAAATATTTACTTCCTGATAAGTAAGATAAGGCACATGCCAAAAAGAAAATTAAATGGAGGATAAGTTTTCAGATACCTGCCAAGTGTGTGCTGTTAGTAATACTGCTTCCATCAAGGTCCCAGTGGGATTGCAGCTTTGTTGTACTAAATGCTCCACAGTATAAAAGACAGTTGTTTAACCAAGGAAACTTCTTATTCACCATTTATTTATGGGTATAAATCTGATTTAAGGATCTTATTCTACACGTATTCAACCTACGAGTTCAGGAAGGATGCAGGCCACATAAACAAACATTCCTTAACTAAAGCCAAGGACAAGGGGTAATGGGTTCAAACTTAAACAGGGGAAGTTTAGATTGGATATGAGGAAGAAATTCTTTACTGTTGTGGTGGTGAGGCACTGGAATGGGTTGCCCAGGGAAGTTGTGAATGCTCCATCGCTGGTGGTGTTCAAGGCTGGGTTGGACATAGCCTTGGATGGCATGGTTTAGTGGGAGGTGTCCCTGCCCATGGGAGGGGGGATGGAACTAGATGATTGTAAGGTCCTTTCCAACCCTAAGAATTCTATGATTCTATGATTTCTTTCACTAGATAATATGCATGGTAGAAACTAAATGACAAAAAAGCAATTATTTCCTGGCTCCTTATAGTAGAACATTATTTTATTTTTTAATCTACCAGTGTTAGTGGTCTCCTGTGTCTCCATTCTCAGTTTAGCAAAAATGTAACATGAGATGACATTTTTTATTGAGAAATAATAAACACAACTACATTAAAGCTTTTAGATCAGCAGTTACAGTGCTGATCTATAAACCGACACAACCATCTTTTAGAGCAAAACAAGTCCTTTCACAACTGCTTCACTTTGGGCAACACCTCTCCCTCCCTTATACATAAACAACAAACAAGCTGTCAACTCCTGAACTCATTCAAATGTCTCATTTAATTAGGTTGCGGTTTATAGCATAACTAGTTTCAAAGGTCAAACTTGAATGGGCAAATAACGGACAATCAACAAAAATTAAAATGGAAAGAAATTAAAAGATTGCAGGTATGGTTTGCAGGAGTTGTGTTGCTAGTTAATGAGACAATACTTTTGTCATCACTCCTACCTTAAACTCCAGAAGTCAGTCCCTGTGAGTAATCCACTAATCCAGTGGAGCTGAAGTGTGGTAGGAAAGCAAACAACTCATATAAACATGTCAACTAAAGGCTTAATTGCTTATTCAAAGCTCAATCTTTAAGTCACATGTGACAGGCAATTTAAATATAAAATATACTGTATGATTTATTTACAAAAGGGGTACATTTTGACCACTGGCCCTCTCTCAAAACAATTCAAGCAAGCTCAGTTGGAGTTCCAAAGATCATGTGATTTCTGAAAGCAGCCATCTAAACATAAGTACGGCACCAGCGATGGGAAGAAGTATTACTCTTAGCCATATTAGGTTAAATTGACAGAACTCACAAGGTTCCAAATCCCACACAGAGATCCAAACCCATGGCTTTTCTTGCCCAGAAACACTGGTGAGTTGTATAGCTGAAAAATGAAATTCTACACTTAGCAAAAAATAATTCCATGCAGGAAAAATGCTGGATCCTTGTACCCGTGAAAATAATATGGTCTAAATAATGAAATTATGGATTAATTAAAAAAGAATTTAAAAAGTTTGTCAATCTTTCTTAGAGTCTCAAAAAGTTGCTATCAAGTGCTTGATGTGATCTTTAAAATTATGTTGGTCCTTGTAGCCATTTTGATATTCAATCATGCTTTAGCTCATTGATACTTAGGAAAAAAAAGGCAAGATAAATACCGCATCTTTGTCTGTGAAATTCTTTTCATTTTTGTCTGAGACAAAGTGTTGCATCCCTTCTTCCATTTGCAGCCTCCCAAAACTTGGCAAGATAATAACTTTGCAGCTAAACATCAATGAGCAGTAACAGTGAACCTGATGCACACTGTCACCAAACCAGCAGCACAGACCCACTGCCCACCACAGCAAGTCCAGATCTCCCCTGCCTGGGATGTGGGTGAACACAGGAGATGAAAGGATAGAAGACAACCTGAGCTCCTTCACAACCATCTCCCAGCTTCAGCTTTCCCCCCAGCTACCCTCCCCTCCTGCAGTAGTCTTCTTCACTGCAGATACCACTCTTTCGCACCTTAACCGTGCTATAGCGCTGAAGGTTCACACTCTCAACCATGCCTTGTAGTAAGGATACAACAGTTTTGTTTTCTACAACTTCCAGTAAAAACAGTAGGAAATAAAATATGCATTAGAAGCATAATGGTATTAAAATGCACACTAAAAATGCAGGAAATGCCAAATTTAAGATCACACAAGAAAGATCAGTTCTACGCGTGTTTGTGCATCGTGCTACTGCAATTGCACACTCAGAGTTTCTCCAAAGAAACCTTGATCTTACTCAGTAATTAGGAGAAATGTATGAGGATACAGAATAATAACCACCCATGCAACAGAAACCTGGAACTTGCCAGTGGTTTGGTTCTATCAATCAGTTTGAAGTCCAAATACCAGGAATAGGTTTTCTTGTATAAAAAATGATTTTAAATGCTAACACCAGCAAAAAATGACTGAAGTACAGTGTATTGCTGCATTGCTATACCTTCCTATCCATTTATACTACAAACTTGCTTTTAAAAAAGACAGACTGTAAATTAAAACTTAACAGGAAATAAGAACTTCAACATTTTTCAACTAAAATGCATATGTACATGTTACAAATCAGCCTGTACACTAGTAAAAAGTTCACAGTTTAAATTCTTCTACTTCTTTGAAGTAAGTCCTGACGGCTACAGAATTGTATTTGCCAGACTCGATGTCCTTTCAAACGGTTACTCACAACCTTTCTGCAGGCTGCATACTTTCATATAACCATGCCCTTCAGTAAAAAGGACAATCTTTTCAACATCAAAGCTGAGGCTTTTTTCATTTGGCACCATTTTTGCAACACATCCCAGTAACACTTATCAATGCATATCAATAAACTGTTAAATACATATGAAAGAGTATAAGCAAAAAACAGTTAATGCCAGGTACTTGTCCCTGTTGTGAGGTATCTGTCATCATGTTCTGCTTAGATTCAGAAGCCTTGTATGTGCACACTGACAAACCACTAAACCAAAATTAGAATTTTAACTTCAAAAATCCTATCAATTAATCCTGACATCATAAAAGCCAAATCAGAAGAAATACTTGAATGCACATGGTTTTTTACATGCATAAGGAGTACTGAAATATACCTTTATTTACAAGTGACATCAACGTAGCAGATTTATCTTGTGCACTGTGTAGTGCACCAGCCAAGTACAACAGGAAATATAAACCCAATAGCTGGCACTAAGGCAACTTTTATGCATCTTAAATAAATCACTAAGCACAGAGTCACCCACTGAACTTTCTGAAAGAAAACCATTGACTGAGATGAAGAAAGACACTTACACAAATCTTCCTTTTCCCACTTGCCCACCTTATTTTGGGATGCATTCATTGTACATACAAACCAATTCAGTTCTTGCAAACCTTACGTTGTGCAGTAGAGGCTGTTCAATACACAGGAAAATTCTAACATATCCATTGCACATTTAGTGACAGAATGCCATAGTCTTGGCAACCTAAGAAACTTCTGAAATAAAGCATCAACTAATTCACAATTGTATTATAAAACACAAGCAAAGATGCTCAGTCCAGAATTAAAGCATTTTCTACTTGACTTAAAGGATCATACAACCAAATATTGAAAATCTAGCTCTCCTTTTCACTTACTGTTAATAATAAAGGGCCTGTTGGCCAAAGTCCCCAGACAGGTCTAAGGATTAGCTGTGTTATGCAAGTGATTAGCCGAGGTTAAAATAATCAGGAACTGAAATTATGAGCAAGAATGACATTTGTCATTTCCTTGTTACTGGAATCGTTGAGGAGTCAAGGAAAAGTTGTACTTGGGCCAAGTGACAGTGTTGCAACCAGCTCTGTAAAGTTTTGTCCACATTAGGGTCACTGCCTCTATAGATGAACTACTCCATAGAATTGCCGCTATTGCTACTCAGGCAAGACGCTGGCTTGCATGTAGACGCAAGTGTCTCAGCTAAACTTTAAACACCAGAGCTATAAAAAAAAGTTTTCATTTTCCATGTGCCTGAAACATCTGACATGCCATTTTTGTCATTTCCTTTCAGAATAGACACAGTATGTAATGCAAGCTGCAAAAACAAGTGTGCTGACAGATGTTTCAGCAGTATATCCTCAATGTTTTCACAAACTAGTTCAACAAGTAACCTAGTTTCTTTAAATTCCTTAAAGTTATCCACATGTCCCTGTGACTTCAGGCAGTAGCATCAAAATTGTTAATGAACCCCATGGGAACTTATCCCATGGTTCTGCACTGCTCATTCTTAACATTATTGTTGGTATTTTAGTGTAAAATATATCTCTCAGAGTGAACACTATGCAGTACCAATCCTTCTTTGCTTTGCTTACTCTACGAGGGTTTCTAAGGTTTGTGTGGCAAAACACAATCAAAATTTGTAAACACAAGTCATGTACCTGAAAATCGTCATTTTAAAAGACCTGAAAGATTAAAAAAAAAAACTTTTTCAAAACAAAGTTTGGGATATTCACAGCTTTGAATGAAATCATCATCTCCAACCCAAAAGGTAAGGAAGTGGATACAAAGTTTTTAATCAGTCAAGCACATCAATGATATTTAGTGATGTTGTATTAGTATTTTTGTGCTTACAGACACCTAATTGTTTTTTCTCAACTACCTCTGTCCTTATGAACACCCATATCTGCATCTTCACCTTGCTCTCACCTCAGAACTCAGCTTTCCAGAGATTCAGTAAAGATAGTGGACTAGCAAGAGTGAGTTTTGCCAGCTTTGACCTTTAAGGAAACAACATGATTGTGTTTGAAGAAAACTGGGGGAAAATACAGCCTGTATTTACCAGTATTTTGGAAATAACACAGTAAACTTCTTTAAGTCTACCCTTTCCATCACATACACCAGCACCAAAATAAACACAATCCTGCCGCTCCACAGCATGACTGTGCTCAATTAAGACTGCTGCATTTCAGCTATTTAGTTCATTTTTAATCCTAATTTTAACCCAGTACCATTCTGTCATTTTAGGGTGTCCTTGCAGTATTTTGAGATCAGGGGTAGACTTGTAACTGCATGCATGCACACACACACACCAAGGTCTATCAACTTTCACTCCCCTTGCAAGATGGAAATGCCTTGCAAGAGACATATTTCCCTGTAAATTACCTCTATTCAAGTAATGTGAGGAGGGCTGTGAGGTGTAAGTGGTGACAGGGGAAATCTCAAATTTGGAGCTGCAGAATGGACATTCCCAACTACCGCAGTCCAAGCCCAAGTATACACAGCCCCCCAGAGAGCTGGTCCATCACAACCACTGGTATTACCAGTGCAGGTACCACATTTAAGAACTCTCCTCCTAAGGCAAATTAATATATAAAAAATATTTCCTACAAGCAGAGATATGCCAAGATCTGTAATCTTACAGACATTCAATTTTTCTTAAATGCTTGCACTTCTTTCACATATTCACAGACACCAGAATTATCAGTGGTTCACATTTGTGTAGTACTATGCCCTTCTTCCCCTCTTAATTGGGGAAACTATGGCAGAGAAACTAAGTAACGGGTCTTGGGAATGCAACTGCAGTTCTTTACCACACCAGGAATGGAAAGGGTGGAAAAAAAGATCACAAGTAAAATTACATTCTTTATTCATTCCATTTTAGCTATGAATATTCCTATTATACAAATACAGTATAAATTCCAAAATCACAATATATTACAAAATAAAAAAAAGTACAAACTGCATTACTTAATAAATATATCTAACAAGTTAATTAGAAAGTAGAAGACAGAGTTCAGACTGGAAACATTCAAATGTTTGACCCAGCAAACCATACAAACCTCAATTTAAATACTTTTTTTTCCCCTCCTTTTAAACCATTGTGTCGAACAAACACCATTCCTGATTTATTAGAAAATAACGCCAGGTGAACAAAATGTTGTGATCAGATAATGAGTTGTTGGTGCAACACCAGTGCCAGAAAAGAAGCAGGGCTTATACAAAAGACATCATAACCCCAGAAACAAGAACACAAACACCGAGGTGCAGCCAAGGCAATTACTGCCAAAGTGGGAGACTATTATCTAGTCACAACATTCTATTACAAGTTAATTTTCTGTTATTACAGATAACTAATATAAATGGAGCAGCGGGTAAGCCAACTAGGCAACAAGAGGCCAGTTTACTCAAAACAGTAATTAAATACAGAAGAGTCAATTGCTCCCCGTACTGTTCATGTGTAGCTGCATTCCAACTGGCTCAAAGGACCTGTTCTGCGCTCCAGGCAGAGAATGCAACTGTTCTGAAAAGCAATCTGTTCATACTTTGCTGCACTTCTGCAGAAAACATTAAGTTTTGCAAGAAAATACCCACAATTATTCATCATTAGGGAGGGTTAGTTTGACATCAACTTCATTTGGTAAAAATATAAGGTTTATGGGTAAAAAACACAGCAAAAAATAGCTGTTACATCATAAGCCTTATTTACAAAAACAGTTTACAAACGTTTTTGGCTGTACAGCTGAAAGCCAGATACTAATGTTAGGTGTAGAAGATGGAGGTAACAGTTTAAAAATATTGTGCAAAAAAATACATTCTGATAGAAAATAGACAGTGGGGAAACACAAACATATGCGGAAAATCTGCTTGCAAATAATCCGAGGCTGTATTTTTACAACAGAATATTACAACACATTTGCATTTATCCCCCCACAATCTACAGTCTTTCTCAGTCTGGGGTGCTGCTGCTGCTGCTTCATTAAGGATTAAGGCATCGCCATCACAGCCAGCACACTTCCCATCTGTCTCAGTTCCTGCAGCAAAGCTCCCAGCCTGCATTCCAGGGGGTCTCAAGAGCAGGCATTCTGCTCAATGTACATCTTGGACAAGGACACCGCCATGGACTTGGCCAGCTCCTCATCCCGCCTGCGCTGTACCTGAGTCTGTCTGCACCAGGCCTCGTACTCTGGGTTGGGGCACATGCGGTCCAGTACAGCATCATAGTGCCCATTGCTAAGCCAGCTCAGCCAGATACTGGGCCGTGTTGGGTCCTCGGGCCCCAGGTAGTGGACCATGGTGGAAACAGTGGGGCTCTCGGGCCGGCCGCCTGTGGTGAGGTGGATGTTCACATTCAGCATCTGCCCCATGGCCAACAGCTCCGGGTAGCCGGCCCAGGCCCCGTCTTGAGCAGCGGCGATGAGGAACTCTCCCACGTCGCCCTCGATGATAGGGCTGAAGTGATCCAGGTGGTCCGCGATGTAGTGCACGGTCTGCTCGCGGAGCTCGCTGTGGAGCCGCTGGTCCCCGTACACCGCCTTGCAGACGGCGCGGTACAGGCAGTTCCCGTCGGGGATGATGTGGAAACGGAACCGGCCCTTCTGTCTCAGGTATTTGTCTTGCTTCTCCACCTCGGCCAGGTACAGCGCCAGCTTCTCGCTGCGCTCCGGCCTGCCCCCCGGCACCCTGCGCACATCGGGATCCGCTCTGCCCGCCTCCTCTTCTTCCCGGGCCGTGGGGCCGGCGGCAGGCCGCGCGGGGCTGCGGCTCCGCCCCGCGGGGACACAACCGGGGGTCAGCCCAGGCTGGGCGCCGGCGGCCACCGCCTGCAGCGCCTGACAGTGCTCGCTGAAGCGCAGGCTGCGGTTGCTGGGCTCCTCGGCGGGCGGCGGCAGCGCGGCGGCTTCGCCGTTTCCCCCGACCTGCCGCATGCTCTCCAGGATGCCCTCCAGCCAGGCCCGGCTGCGCGGGGAGGCCGGGACCAGCTCGCCGGGGGACTCGGCTCGCTGCACGATGCGTATGGGCACGATGCGCTCCAGCGGCCGCCGGCGGCTGACAGTGACAGACGCGCAGGTGCTGTACTGCGGGCCGCCCGCCGGCCGGCTGCCCGGGCCCGCCGCGGGGCCGCTCGGCATCACCTCCAGGCAGGAGGAGAACGCGGGCATGGCGGCGGCGGCGCTACTGCTGCTGCTTCCCCCACCGGGAACGAAGCCGTCCTTAGCGGAGCTCTCGGCGGCCGGATTCGGACCCGCGGCGGCGGCGCTCGGTGCCTCCGCGGAAGGGGGTCCCGGCGATAAGGAGACCTTGAAGACACCGGAGCTCGAAGAGGCCGCGGCGGCTGCTGTGGCTGTTGCGCCCGCCGGGTAATGGGTGATCACCGAGCTGTAGAGCTGCATCCTCTGCTCCCCGCGGGCGGCGCTTTATAGGCGGCGCCGTCGGGGCCGGGGCGGGGATCGGCGGCGGGGGCCGCGCCGGGGCTGTCGGACAGGATGAGCTGCCCGGGTAAAAATAAACAAGGGCATCACCCCCACCAGTCCCCCCGCCACCGCCCCGCCTCTGCGCGCCCAGCTGCCGGCTGCGCCCCGCGGACACGGCAATTCCGACTGCGCCACTGCCGATCGCCCAAGCCCGGCCCCACCCCCTCCGCACCGCCCGGGCGCTTCTGGAAGCTGCTGGAGGCCGGGGGCGGGGCCGCGCCGTGTTTACCTCAGGGACAAGGCACGTTGGAATGTGCAGGAGGTGGAGTTGAGTGGTGTGGTGTCATCGGGTCCAGCCCCTTGCCGGAAGGGGACGCGGTAGGGGCGGGGCGGTTCGTCCCTCAGCGCCGCCGGGCGTGAGGGGGCTGCCCCTCCGTGGGGCTCCCTGCGCTGTCCTCGGGGAGGGGCGAGCGGTGTGCAGTAGACTTGACGCTGTTCAGCGTGGGCTGGGCTGAGCTCTTGGTGTGGTGCCGGCTTCGCCTCTCTGCTTCAGCCCCGGTGCCGGGGCAGCGATGCTCCGCGGCTGTGGCGGCTCGGGCAGGCCGGTGAGAAAGGGTGCTTCTGTCTGAGGAGTGCTCAGGGCGGAAATGCCTGCAGTCCCGTGCGGGGATTCGGCATGTCACTGCTGCTGCGCCGGGCTGGGCACTGGCTGTGACATCGTGTGGTAACGGGAAGTGTTGAGGAGACTTCAAAGAGGGAACAGTGCGCCGGGTGCGCTCGGGAGCCGACCTGGGAAATGCCACAGGAGGCAGTGAAAGCAGCTTTTCATGAAACAGTTCGTCAGCCAAGCAGTTTGGGTTTTAGACTCGCCGCTTGATATTTAGACTTGACCATCAAGTATAAGTTTTTGGAGATGTTCTACCTATGTTTTTGATGCTGTGTTGCATCCGTGTTACTGCTGAATGATGCTTCTGCCAACATATAATCAGCGTCATGATTCATAATTTGTAGTTAGGGTAAGAATAATATTCATTAGTTTTCTGACACAAGCTGCTATTTGTCCACCTGCAGCCCTACTTCAGAAGATAGTAGTGCATGCATACATAAAGAGTATGATGTAAATCATCACATAATAACAGGAGACACCAAATTTAAAATATAGGTCTTATAAAGAGCATTGATAATTGGTTCGTTAATACCTATAGTGTCTTCAAAATAAGCCATGTCTTTTAGCCTTAGCTGTGATATAAATAAAGTAATATCAAACCCTTTGTCAATGAACGATGACATCATCTGTACACACTGGATTTGATGATGTTCTGGCAGGCATGATGTTTCTTGCTGACCAAGGAACATCAGTTTATACTATGACCAAATGCTAACACATTCCTACCAAATGAAAATACAGTGTATTGATATAATTTCAAAGTTATAGTTAAAAATAATTAAAGAATTCTGGATTTCATCCCACAGTCTCAGATATCTTTGGAAAGCTTTAGTAATCCAAACAGATTTCAGAACTTAAAAAAAAAAAAACCTCTGTATGGATATTCTCACCTCTATATGGATATTCTGAAAAAAAAAATTCCTTATTCCATATATGTTAGTTAAAAAGATGTAACTAAGAAGATCACTTGCAAAAGGCTGCAGAGTCAAAAGCAATTGCTTCTTTGGAGCCTTGGTTTTCCTTTGATCCATGTCCAGGGGTGTATTTTCCATCTTCAATTTCTGCAGCTGATTCCAGGTCTCCCAGGAGCACAATATGAAATTCCATTCTCTTTACATAGAAAACATGTTCTGATCCCTTCTGCTAACTCGCATATTGAAGGAAAAATGCTGAAATCCTTCATGCTAAAAACTATGGATATTTATGGGAACAGTTTTCACATCCACATTTATTCTGGATAAAACACAGCAGCTAATTCCATGTATTATTGGGATCCTCTTGATAAAAACTTACAAGGTCACTATATATCCCAAATCAGTGCCTTCAGAGTTGAAATGCAAGAGATGCATCGGACATGAATCAAAGCCCAGAAGTCCTGACTTACCTGCTGCAGCCAGAAAGTTGATATCTTCAGAACAAATGGTGATGGGCATTAGGCAGGAACGTTTCTGGCAGCCTCTTACAGGGGGATAAGAGATTACAACTGCTCTGAAATTAGAGAGTGACTGACTCTTGCATTTCAGAATGTTCAGAACTTTGTTATAAATATAGCTTGCAAGATCAGTCAGAGAGTATTTCTGGACTAATCGCTGCATGGAGAGGAATATGTATTGATCAGAGAGCGGTAAATTGAAAACTTCCCTCCTTGAAGCAAAGGCTTGGAGCAAAGGAAAGATTCTTGTCTAGTTTTGCTTCTTAGTCAAAACCTGATAAGGTATTCCCAAGTTAAAATGTGGTCTAATGTATTGATACATAATTTAATGTAAAATCAGTGGAAGTTACCCCCTCCTAGAGAGTTCTCAATGTGCCAGTAGCTGTTCATTGTGAGTTTGTTCATTGTTGTAATAAAGATGTACACTACTCCATGCCCACCAGCCTTTCTGCCTTCATTTTGTAGTTATAAAAGGTGTTTCTGGGGTTTTGTTTAGTGAATTGCTCTGTCTGCTAGTAAGTGTCATAGCAGAGTACAGGGTGATGGGTTTAAAGTCTTAAATAGTCTAAAAGTGGGAGGAGAGGCAACTCTTTCTGTTAGAGAACAGTAAATGGAGCCAGCAGAATAAGAGTGCTTCTGTCTCAAGTGAGTACTGTGTTTTGAATATTCAGTACCACAGTTTTCTTTCTTCTAGGATATTACAGAAACTCCCACTAATGACTGTTCTGCCTCTCCAAAACCACAGGTTATTTGGAACAGTGGTACATTAACAGCTGGGCAGCTGTTTAGTTCTGACTGATGGTTACAATGAGGTACAATGCTTGTGGTGCTTCGTTTGAGGAAAGAAACAGATTTCTTATGTATACCCAAATTACCATCATGTTAGTATTCTGATGCTCTACTCTAGCATAGTCTGGAGAAAAAACTTGTTTATCCCTGAGCAAAAATCCAAGGAGTATCTTGAAATACACACTATATGCACCAGCAGTTTTTAGCAATGGTAGCAGATAGATTGTTCTTTTGTTCTCTTTTCATTTATAAACAGATGGTTTTCAGTTAAAATGCACATAGTAAGCTTGCTAATAAGGTTAAAATGATCAAAATCTGTTACTAGGTAATTGACAGACACAACAAACATTTCTGTCACTGTCTTAATGTTAATAGTATACGACTTTGGACATGCTTATTACCTCCCATGTGAAGTAAATGGAAAGAGAAGCTCACAGTGGTGTGGTTTACCTGTGCTGTTATTAAATACTGACAATGTAGTGCAACCAGTATTTTCCATAACTGAGCACCCAGAGTTAGTCACACATACTTGGCCCAGGGGGAATGCAGTCTCTGGGTGATCAACGACAAAAATTCCATAGAACCGCTGCAGTACAATCATCTCATGGTTGGTTTTCAGCTTTCATACTAGGAGGTACCAGAAATCAGCACTTACTAAAAGGTAATTTTCTTACATGTCTGGTTTCTGGTTTTAATAATCATGTCCTAAACTGTGGTCTGCTCCAGAGAGGAATGATCAATACAGTTCTGGTGTAAAAGAAATTGCAAAGCAGAATTTGAATATCTTCAATGGAAGAGTATCTAAAAAATCAGGGGGCATGTGGATGTGCCTTAGTGCCTTTTGCTACCAGAAGACGGGGTTTTGCTGTTTCTGTGAGCTGCATATAAAGCTGGAGCTAATTCCAGGGAAAAACAAACAAACAAACAAAAAACAACAAAACAAACTTTGCTTTAGTGTGGCCTGTATCAAACAGGCCACAGAGATTGACTGCTTGCAGAATATTCCTGCATGTGCCACTTCTGCCACTGTGGCCTGCATGTTGTGGCCTCACAGGCACTACTGGGGTATGGAAAGCGGGAACACAGTATGGAGATGCCTTTTCACTGTCCTCCTGGGCCTAATGATCCTGGGCTTCTGGTTCACTCATTATAGGGTAATGTACAGCCCTTTGCTAATACAGAATAGATCTCGAACCAGCCTTTGTAGTAATAAACATCTCCTGTAGTTAAAGTTTCTCCTGACAAGAGTGTTATCACTGGTTACGCTGCACATTCCAGGAATTGTTTGGATTGTTTAGAAGGCAACCCATGATCACAAGAACAGCTGTGGAACAACAGTGGTATTCACTGACGTAAAACTACATGCCTGAGAGTGGAACTATGTTTAATTTTAATGTGTAGTAGATACATGACTGACATGGAAGGAACAAATTAATTACATCACCAGGAACATTTGTTAGTGAAGAAGGGAGGAGAAGTTAGCTTTAATGATGTATTGAATGACACGAAATACATATAAGCTGGAACTTACATGTAGAAGGAACCTCCTGAATCATCAGTTTTATCCTCTGATGCCTGCAGGTGATCATATCAATCATATAATTATATCATATCATGTATCGTATCATATCACATCCTTTCATAAAATTACCAAGTTGCAGGTAACTTATTGAGGGTATAGTTAACGAACATGTAAAGATGTGAAAAGCCAAGAGCAAAAAGAACCAGTTCTGCTCTTTCCCACTCCCAGTCTCTTTTTTCTTCTCCACATGCTAGCTACTTTGTGGTGGCTTAAGTGTTGGTATTAACTAGACCACCTACTTTCTTCAACCCTAAATATACCACTAACGTGAAAAGTGAAAGTGTATCCACAATTACTTCCGAGGTGTCAATACGCTGTGTAAAGCAAGGGCTGTGTCTCAGAGAGCTTTGCCTCACAATTTGTTGTTCAGCTTCTGCTGCACTGTCATGTTAAAATCTTATTAAAATCTTATTCACTGTATGGGTGCACTAGTCATTACAGAGGTAACCCATGCGATGAAATCATGTGGCAAGAGCTCGTGGAAAAAGGGCTGTTGGTGGTAAATATAGACATTTGCTCATATCTCAATGTCTCGGGCGGTATCCCACTTGATAAGTGAGTCTCTAAATGTGAGTGATGACGCAGGTCATGTCTCTCATTTCTACTCAGAAGTGTGGATGGCATTTGTGGTGGTCATTGTGCATAGAGCCTTAAGATGCTACCAGGGAAAGAAAAAAAAGAAAAGGGATCTACAATGCTGTTTTCCCTGGAAAAAAAGAAAAACAGTAGTAATAACATGATGTAAACAAGCTTTACAATGTGCATGACACTTAGGGTCATCTTCTCTATTTTAATAAATGTTACAAGTATTTGCAATGTCTATATTTTGTTATCAGTTACAGGAAATCAAATAGTCATCTTCTCTCCCTTTCATGTTGGTTAATGGCAAGCTTAGGGTTGAGGAACGTATGTATTTTAGCTAATGCCAAAAGCAGAACAGAGTTCTGACAAGGGCAGACTGTGAAGGAGGTAGGAGAAGTGGGTAATACAGAAATACCAGAAGCAGGAAGCCACCACTCACAATTACAGGAAATATTATTAATAGATTAATCCTGATAAAAAGTGTAAGCATAAAGTAGCTGTGGTAGAAAAGAAGGTGCAATACTCTCTACTCTTGAAGTGAAATAATACCCTGCTGAGGTAGCAAGTAGCCAGAACTTCTATGTGTGGCCTCACAACAGAAAGATTTTGGAAACACACTGATTCAGTGGAAGTATCATCCCCTCTATCTTCCACAACCATGCAATGCACACCTTTCCCAACCTTTCTGCCATCAGTAAGCAGCAAAAGGAGGAACCATTACTTCACACAGGGAGCTGAGCATTGCAGAAAACCACGTTTCATCATTCATGCTTTGAGAGTCATGGAATACCATGTAATTGCATAAACTAACTTTGTTGTTCCACTGCCGAGTCCTTCCTGTGGGAAAGGGCTGTGGTTATTTGCTACATAACCAGCTCCTCAAGTCGCGTCCTAGCTCTGACGAAATGTAGAGAGAGAACTTACCTCATCACAATTAAAAACGTGTTTTGTTTCCATCTGTGCTACACAGAGCTAACTGTTACAGCAAGGTCAGATCACAGCTATTTAGCTCCTCCATCTAACAATAAAAATTAATACAGGTAGGGCCATGAGAGAGGAGGCATGACATCCTGACTGATGTCCTAGTGTAAATAATTAAGCATTTCCTAACCTAATTTACCATACTTAAATGTACGCTATGGAATTATTATTCTGATTTGACATTTTCAAAGTTCTAAAGTGGCAAGAGATGATTTAAAAGGGCATTTATAACAATGAGCCTAAATCTAAAGTAATTTTCACTGGAAGAAATCAGGAACAGCTACAGTCCAGTTAGCGGATTTATACTGGTAGCTACAATCAGAATGGACTCTTAACTTAGTTTAGTTATCCTGAAATACAAAGTAGTGTTCCTGATGCTTTGAGTAGCTATAGAAATTTTAAAATAATATTTTAGCAATTTTCAGTATGTGAGAGTTTTCTCTCTTGAAGTACTTCAGAGAGTTTCAGTACTTAAGCACAACTGAAACATTAAAATTGTTATAAAGCATCAGTTGTAAGAGTTACATTATCCGTGCATGAAAAATATAAAGTCTTCAACTTGTTATTTATATGCAAGCACAATTTTATGAAAATTAAGCTTTAATCAATTAGTAATTCAGAGTAGGAAACCCAAACATGATCAGTTTACTATCAGACCTGGGCTCTTCAACTTAAAGAGAGGTTTTTGCACACATCTATCTGAATTTGATATAAAGTTACTATACGGAATTAGCATATCTGATCTTTCTAAGGGAGTGATTACTGAAGATAATTTAGAGGAATTGTTACACTGAAAGAAACCAGTGTAGTTCTCAAAGATCCATCTTGGGACTGACTTTAGTATTTTCATTAATTACACTGGCACTCTAGTGTGCTACTGATGTTTGTTAACGACTCTGAGCTGAGCAGCATTTTTACAATAAAGAAGATTTTTGAAATATTATATGGGTAACTTCTGAAGACTAGAAACGGACTTGCTTATGTGACTAGATGAAATTCAACAGTGGAAAAATGAAAGAGCATCCACTTGGTGGTAGGTCAATATTGCTGTTATTAGCAGAATCTCATCTGCAGAAAACCATCAGGACAGGTGAAAGAACCACACATGCTATTCAGCTGCAGAATCACTGTAGTTTCTGATGTGACGTACCTTTCAAAACCACAAGTAGAATCATAGAACACAGCAGGTGAGAATGTATCCAAAGTAAGTATTTGTTATAGAAAGGACTTGTAAGAAGTAAGTGTTTCTTATAGAGAAGACTTGTAAGACTTCATCTGGAATATTGTATGCATTTCTGGTCAACATCACTTAAGGATGTTGAATTTTCACTGGAATATGAGCAAAGGGGAATTAAAATGAACTGGGCACTGGTGACTGTCTAACAAGAGGAGACTAACTGTTCTTGGCTTGTGTTATCTAATGAAGGTTGAGAAGGGATGTCTATAAATACATCAGATGAAATATAGGGAGTGAGAAGGGCTCATTAAGTTAAAGGACAGTGTTGGCTAAAAAGAAACTGTCAGTGAATAAATTTAGTGTTGACTCACACCATTGGCTTTCAGATATGACATAATTGCAAATAATTTTGTGAAAGGATCCTAGTAACAATATACTTGCAGCAGCATGGTGAAATCAGGATGGCCTATGAATGTGAAGACCGTTATGGCTTAATGATAACTGCAGGGCAAAGGCCTTGATCTTAATGTGCGATCATATCCCGTCCACTTCTTTGTTCCATTTATCTCTGTTCCTGGGGGTTTATGATCTGTCATTCTCTCCCTGCAAATACAGCTCTCTTCTGAAAATGCTGCTACACTTTTTTCTTCCATATTGTCCAAGGAATTAGTCTAATTAGTTTAAACAAAGAGCATCTCTCTCTTACAAAGTTTGCTGCTGCTTTACCAGACTTGCAGAGGGATCTGAAAGTGCCTGAAGATCTGTTTTTTCCAACAAAGCCAGTGAGAATAAAATAGATACATTGTATTTCTCAGGTTAACAAACATGGCTCAGATAACAAGGAAAAATAGGAAATGTGTATGGTTTTAATTGTCATACTTGCATTGGACCCACTCTAACTTAGAAAATTGTTTCTCTGTAATACAGGACTAAGAGATTTGGGGTTGTTAGAAGAATATCAAGAACTGTTAGCACATGCACCTGGTTACCTTGGACACTCTGTTAGAAATTAATGAACCAACATTACCTCTTGACTTCAGCGGAAGGAGACAGAATGTGTAAAATGACCACAGTTAGAATCTGAAGCAAAAACCTGCGATAGCTGGAAGGGAAGAAGAGGAGCTTTATTGTGTGTTGCCAGATCCATTCTGTCACTAAAACTTAACATTTACAGGCCAAAGAGATGAACAGATACATCACAAAGAGCCACAGAAGCTTTGTTCCATTCTAACATAATGTACCCTGAATACTGTATCATGTTTTAAAAAGATAGTATGTGCAACTGTAAACATCAGAGGTCAAGTTCATCTAAAGCGAGCAGTGGCAACAAAACAGCAGTGCTGATGCAGAAGCCCAGTTTCTCGCTTGTGGTGCCACAGCATTCCCTGCACAGAAAGCAGAAGGCCCAGCCAGTGATACAGCAACACTCCTGGAGAGACAGGACATAAACCAGAGGCAAACAGGATCTCATTTTCAAAGATGATAACTAAACTCATTTTGCAAAGTTAAAACCAGTATTTTATTATGCCATAAATACTATTCCTTAAGATTTGGCACTAGTACCATTCCAAATCCATTTTCGGTAGCTCCTACCTGGGTTAAAATATCATAAAATCCATTTCAGGGAATTTGGGAATTTGGTGAATGAAGACTATAAACAACTAACTTTTGATCGTTATCTCAAATGAGATAACAATAGCCATCAATAGCCATCCTTGCTCAGGCAAGACAGCAAAGATGTTTCTAAATAAACAAGATTATTATAACTGGAGTAGGTCATCGGGGTGTGAGGCACCAAGCTACTTAACATAAAGACAGAAGTTAGAATAGTCACAACCTGACTGTAATCAAAACCAAGAAAACAACCAACACGGGATGAAATATATCATAAACAGAAATGTTTATTTTTTTCAGTGTTTTTCAGTGCTCAGAAATAAATGTGAATCTTCTGGTCAGTTCCTCTACTGGATACAACTTGTTCCTTTCATGTGTATCAAAGCAATATATGGGATTAAGAGAGCAAGTTTTCTGAACCTGTAATTTGATTCCTACACGTCATAAAAGCTTTGATGTAATTCTGCGGCAGCTTTTGCCATTTCATGCTACAGCTTATGTTAATAAATGTTTTTGGTGCATCCAGTGGCAAATTGGACTTTTTCCCAAACCAAAATACACTCTTCTCTGCATTATTACAGTTGGAATGTGACCTAAAATATAGGGTTTACAAATGGTCTTTTTAAGCCAATTAACAATTTCTGCCTTTCACTCAATTACCTTTACTACTTTTCTAACTGAAAAATAACACCTGAGAAGAACACCTGGGTTACAAATATCAGTTTAAAATATTACTCAGCATGTGACTTTTTGTATTCATTTAAGTAACATTTGTGCACTATTATAAAGACATTGCTGCAGAAAAGGACAATTAATAAAATCATTTTTATTCTTCAAAATAAATGCACTTTTTCCTATAAGCTACATGAATCCCTGATTTTGTAGATTCACAGACATTGAAGTGGTTTTCTCAATGCTAATCACTCCAAATACTACAAATGGTGATTTATTCATTTGAGTAAAGGAATCCCCAAATCTGTAACCTGCTCCATAAAAATTATGTATCACAAGGAACAGACATAGCTGTTAATCTTAGCAAAATTCAACTCCATTAGAAGCAGTCACCTTCTTTAAAAATCCTTAGCTTCTAGTAGATAAATCATTATTTTGTTTCTATATGTACTGAGTTGTGCCACATTGATGTGATGTTTGATATTAAATGCTTGCTACCTCTCCAGTTGTAGCTTGAGCTCAAGAAAAGTTGAACTGATTTTTAGTGTAAATACTAGTAACTATTGAGGACAAAGAGCACAACATATAAAATATAGAATCACAGAATCATAGAATGGTTAGGATTAGAAAGGACCTTAACAGCATCTAGTTCCTACCCCCCTGCCACGGGCAGAGATGCCTCACACTACACCATGTCACCTAAGGCTCTGTCCAACCTGGCCTTGAACACTGCCAGGGATGGAGCACTCACAACCTCCATTCCAGTGCCTCACCACCCTTACAGTAAAGAATTTATTCCTTATAGCCAAACCAAACATCCCTTCTTTAAGTTTAAACCCATTACCCCTTGTTCTATCACTACAGTCCCTAATGAAAAGTCCCTCCCCAGCATCCTTATAGGCCCCCTTCAGATACTGAAAGGCTCAAAACCTAATTAATAACTTTATAACTTTTCCAGGCAGCCCATACTCTCTGATGGACTTCTGTTCAGGAAGAGTTATAAGAAAATAATGCATAGCTTTTGGTCATCACACTACTGTCTCCTAATGTGAAAACTAGAATGTCAAAGCCTAGCTGGGTTACTACAATGAAAGCAAACAGGCCACTCATAATGGCTTATGTTTGACATCACCTTCTTCTAGCTTGCAGTCATGAACTGCTTAAGATTTTTTCTTCTTCTACCTCCAGCACCTCAGCCACTATTTCCTCCACATTTTCTGCTCATTCTTATGTAGCTTAAAAAGCGCATCTGAACATCTCACCTCAGTTTTCAGACTGGAGGGAAAGGTGGATGAAGTTCAGGGATGGTCTATGTGTGGTGGGAATCGCTGCATTTGGGTGCCACGTTACACGAAGCATTCTCTTTGAACTTTACGTGCAGAAAATGTTCCTTAACGCTGTAATGATTTACCATGAGTGCATGATCTCTCCTCAAGTAACTGCTCTCCAGTGAGGCTCTGACCATTTCTATTTTCAACTTAACAGCACTTTCAGCTTCAATAGGAAGCCTGATGCTTGTGAGGTTGGGTGAAAGCGGGGAGGGTTCCTACAGTAGACTAATGCGTGCCGAATAAGAGAAACACCTACGAGGGACTGGCTCTGCCTGTGGGGCAACAGCTGAGTGGTGGCAAAGGGGTAAACGCAAGAAAAGCCTTCTGCCTCCCGGAGATGGGAAGCTCGAGTTGGACGAACTCGCTCCCCGAGGGGAGGTTTCCGCCGCCAACCAGACGGTGCGGGTTGCTCCCGCCGAGCCGCTGAACGCCACAGCGTCCATGGGGGCCATGGCGGAGCCCCTACATCAGACCCCAGGGGAAGGTGCCACAGAGCGCCCTTGACGCGGCAGCAGAACGCACCCCGACACCGCCCGCCCCGGCGCCACACGTCACTTCCTGTCCCCCGCTTGCGGAAGTGTCGGCGTCGCCGGCACTCCGGCGGGCGCTGCGTGCGGGGCTTACTGGTTTCCATGGCAGCGGCCGCGGCTTGGCGGCCCGGCCGGTTGTGAGCGTCCCGCCGGGGGGGCAGGCCGCGGCCCTGGGCCCTCCCCCGGCCCCGCAGGCGCTGCCGTGATGCTGGGGGAGCCGGAGGCCGAGCACCCGTGGGGAGCGCCTGCGGCGGGCTGCTGTGTAAAGCCTGGCTTGGATGGGGACAGTTGCGTTCCGTGGAGATCCCGCCTGGTTTTACAGCTGCAGGGTCCGAAGGCGGTTCCCGGTCGGTCTGGAGTGACACCAGATGTTGCCAACGGGGCTCCGATTCGTGGTGCTTTGAACGCGAAACCAGACACGTCCTGAATTTTGCTCTTGGTAATGCTCCTGGGACGGTTGCACACTGAGCTTTCGCCTAATTAGCTGATTTACCTATTTAAGAACGTTCTCTGTGTTTTGCTACGGTTCTAGGGACTGACAAGGGTAAGACGGCATCTTGTATGCTCTTCTGCTTTGAGAGAATCTGCTTGTGCTGTGATTGAAAGTAATCTCTTTGTGCACTAAATTAAATGTAGCCCATGGTAATTCAGACTTTTTGGCTGAGCTGTGCATCTTACAGGGAAGCCTTACAGCTGGGTACGAAACTGCTTCAGTGAGGAGTTTCACACAGAATCATGGAATGGTTTGGGTTGAAAGATCATCCACTTCCACACCCCCACCATCATGGGCAGGGACACCTTCCACTAGACCAGGTTGCTCGAAGCCCCATCCAAGCTGAGTTTGAATATTTCCAGGGATGGGGTATTTGTGCCCTGAGTAACCCATTTCAGTGTCTCACCACCAAGTAAAGAATTTCTTCCGTATATACAGTTTAAATCTACCCTCTTAACAGTTTAAGTGATTACCTCTTGTCCTGTCACAACCGGCCCTATTAAAAAGTCTGTCCCCATCTTTCTTACAAGTCCCCTTTAGGTATTGGAAGGCTGCTATGAGATCTCCACGCAGCCTCCTCTTCTCCATGCTGAACAGCCCCAACCCTCTCAGCCTGTCTTCATATGGGAGGTGCTCCAGTCTCCTGGTCATCTTTGTGGCTTCCTCTGGGCTTGCTCTAACATCTCAATGTCCTTCTTATGTTGAAGACACCAGATGTGCACACAGTACTGGAAGTGGGGTCTCCCAACAGCAGAGTAGAGGGACAGGATCACCTCCTTGTACTTGCTGGTCACGCTGCTTTTGATGGAGCCCAGGATACAGTTGGCTTTCTGGGCTGCGAGTACTTGGAATACATCTAAAAGTCTGCAAAATAAAGAGGCCTTCAGAGCACCCCTGTCTGAATGGTATTTGCCCAGTTGCAATGACCTGTTAATGAGGTAGAGCTGGGCAAGAATTTTCTGGCACCATCTATTTCTAGCAGAAAGGAATTTAAACAGAGTCAAATGTTATGTTTTTAACAATCTGATGTTGCAGTGTTTTCTTTAAAATGCAACAATATTAACTGTCTTTTAGACTATGGGTATAGTATCAAAGTAATCAAATCCAGTGAGACAGAAAATCTAACTCCTAGCCAAATCTACAGTCCAGGATTTCTGGACTAATATATTTTTCTACAGAACAATGAAAATAGCCTATTTACTGCAGAGCACAATCTTTTCTTTAGCATTTTCTTTTATGTTCCTTAACATAATGTTTAGTGTTGGTTAACTTTTTGTTAATTGTTATTTGAATAAAAAGTCTTCATGAAACAAACATAAAAAACCTGTTAATGTGTTTTATTACACTCTTTTAAATTCCTCTCTGACTTAAAAAAGTCAGACAAGTGAAATGATAAAAAGTATATGCACTTTGCCTCTTAATTTCTATTTTAACAAAAGACTTAGCTTAATGCAAGTAGTGTAATATTGCAAGTAATTTTTGTTTCAATTCTGCCTGGTTTTGCAGGCCTTTCAGGTGGTTTAAAAACAAGGATATTGCAGCAGTGGTCATGCTAAGCAAACAGGTATCAAAGAAATACTAGAATTAAAGGAGCTAGCAATTGCTATGCAAGGTAATAAATTAGGAAAGTATCATAACAGAGCCTTCCTTATGCTATAGAACATGTACTTTCATTACTGACATCTTTGCTTTGTGTAATTCTTGAGGAATCTGTTTTGGCTTCTGTCTTCATATACCTATTTCAGCTAAATTATATAAATTTGTGTTTTCAAAAGAGAATAATATACAAGTATTGATAGATGAATTAGAGACTGGATTACTTGGTTAGCTGAATCAGAAAAAATATGTCGGGATTATCATTGCTTAATGCAATGTTAAGAAGAAGGCACCATGCATTCTGCTTAACGTAAATACCGTAGCAATTTGTGGTGGAAGATGGGTTCCTGTAAAGTCCTGCAGAGGAAGATCTGTCCCATTAAACTGAGGGGGGTTTATGTATTCCTTTGCTGTGTAAGAAATTATAAAGGAAGGTGCTTTGGAATATGAAATAATGTGTCGGAAAAGGTTGATTTCCTATGGGAAAAAAAAAAAAAAAAAGCACAACCCCACTTTTGTTTTTAGTTCTTAGATGGCATATAAAGAGATAAGAACTAAAATGAAATGCTTTTGATACAAATTTTAGATGCAATATCTCATTCTATCTCACATCTCTGAAAGATTTCAGAGTATTTTGCTCATCTGAGCCAGTGTCAAGCAGAATGCATTTCCTTTAGTACTTCCTCTGTCACTTCTTGCTAAAAATGCACATATTTTTTATTCTTTTTACCATGAAATACTTTAAGAGTGTTGAATTAGGGTTTATAAATAATTTTTTATCATTCCTGGGTGTACATTTTAATATCTGTATTGATATATATGTGTGGGTCTCCTTTGCAGAATCTGACTAGTTACCATCTGGCACATACTTGAATGTTCCTAAGTTAGTTAATTTTTAAGAAAACTAAATATCTTTCCTGCATAAATATTCTCTGCCTGTCAAATATTGAATACAAATATGTTTAAAATATGCAATACTGAGGTTTGGAGGATGAGGGCTTAGTTTAACAGAGAACACTGTAATCTAGAAAAAAGGTATATTTAAATGAAGGGTCAGTTCTCATTATGCTTTCCTTGCCTGTGACTAGTGAAATACGTGCTTAATGTTGTATATTCAGATCTTCTATTCAGGAGTAACAGTTTTCTTAATGTCAGTTTGAAATTTTTATCATCCACAGGAGTGATGTAATGGAGTGGTGCTTACAACAAACATTGCAAAGATGTCATTGATACTTCTGACATGGCAATATATGTTTGTTTTGGCGCCTTTTTATAATTTATGCTTTGCTCTGCAAAAGTAGTTATAGTTTTCTTCATATAATTAATTTCATCAGACAACATTATGGTTCAATATTTCTTATTTTCATTGTAGAAGGCTCCCCAAGACTTTGTTTAACAGTCAGATTTGTTATCTGGGGAGAGAATCAGCTCACAGATTAAAACCCTGACATTTAGATGTCTTGTGGGCATATTTTTGTCCAAACAGGGCATCTGAACTTCCCATATCATGAGTGCAGATCTGTCTTTGTAGTCAGTGGAGATGTCTAAAAACATGTTACTTGGCCTCTGTCTCTGATTTCAGAAAAGGATAAGTTTTCCTTAGCCTTCCACCATGTCTGTCAGCCCTGCATAAGAGGTCTTTCATACCTCATCTGACAGTAAACCATGTGTGCATGAACAACTGAATCAAGTTCCATTGACTTCATTGCCTGTAACAGAAACTTACTCACCTGGTTCTTATGTAGACACCTAAATATAGGTGGTTTACTTTGCAGATAGAAACTCCCACTGACAGCCTAAGATGTATAAGTCATAGATATGAAGCTGTGAGCTCTGACATGTAGAGACTCATGCCAAAGTGACTGTTGTAGACCAAAGAGGATACCATAGGGTGTGAAAGTGCATTAGAGGCTTGTTAAGGTGAGTGAATCTAGCCATCAGCATCTCAAACAGAGTACTAGATTAGTTGTACTTTTCTTTTGACTAGCTTACTTTATATATGAAAATAAATAATACTAAGATTTTAATTTTTAGCTTGTTCACTGCAGCAAGACTTGCTCATCTACAAAAGCACCATTCAAGCACAATATGAAGAAAAAATTGAAGAGCAGGCTTCAAATCTTTGTAAATGCATGAATAATTGACTAACAGACGCCACGTTTTTACAGTGCATGCTCCATTTGCATGTGGCAGAAGAAAGATGAAATTTAGGTTCCATACTTTATAATTTGGATTATTTTTACTATACCAGTTGCATCCTGAACTCGTTAATAAGAAAGTTTGTGACATAGTTTATGCAGTTTTGCATACTCAAGTATAGTTTTAGATGAGTAACATCATAGTAAAACATAAATGAGATATGTTTATAGATACCAGTGGAAGAAAGCAAAAATTGCACTTTTTGATTTCTTGACAAGTGAAAAACCATTGACCACAAAATGCTCAAGCAGTGTAGGATTAGACCCAGTGCACTCAGTACTTAACTTTTCCATATTATGGAGGGTAGTCAATCAAATGAACATGCTAATTCACAGCAAATAAAAGGAACTTACTTTAATTGACAGTCTGTGATTGGGCCTGTTAGGAGGCAGAACTGTAGTAAATAATTCACATAAAATGCTGTTTGGTTCAATAAAAAATGAAAATGTCTTGAAAATTTGGTAATTGAGCTCTTAGGCTACCCTACAGAGAATGATGACCAATCCTGGGCACTCCAGGTGGCTTTCTACTGCCCTCTAGGGACTATGCCGCAAACTTTCTTCTTAAAGAGTTCAGGCTGTAATTGGTACAGTAAAAATAATCCAATTTAGAAAATATGGAACCTAAATTTCATCTTTCTTCCCCACATTCAAATGAAGCATGTGGGTTTTTACTTCTTGACAAATAAAGCCAATACTAAAAAGAAGTAGAAAAATACTGAATTACTTGGATAGTTAGGAAAGTTATTGGGTAAAAATATTTAGCTAAAATTATTCTATTGTTGTTTTTACATAGCAAAGTCAAATGGAGATATATAGTGGAAATTGTGTAGAGTATTTTAACAGCATCTATTGTCTAATACAGTATATAGAAAATCATAGAGAATCCTGAAAGGAGAAAGGAATGTGTTTTTGCAGAATGAATGATCTCCTGGACATCTGAAGGGACAGAAGAACAGGTGCACTTGTGAATGAGTTCAAACCAGCATTAATCATGTGGATGTTTAAAAGAATAGGATAGAGAAATGTGAAGCAAAGAAGAAAAGTCCACAGAAAAGATATGGGGAACTGTGAGGCTGAGGAATTTTAATAAGACGTGAGAGGAGATCAGAATGCTGAAAACACTGAGCAAGTGACAGAAGATGATATGCATTTCAAGAATGTTGCATAGCTTGAAGTGTGTAGTTGGAAGGCAAAAGTGAGGCTTTAACAGTGAAGGAAAGGATAGCTACTCTAAAGAAAGAAACTACAGGATTTATTAAGAAGACAGCAGTGAGAGTAAATATTTTAATTTTTTACTTTTGTTCTTTTTCATTCCTGGATAATGATATGTAGCATTATCATTTGAAGCTCCAAAACCAAGTGTAAAATGGGGGGGGGTTCATAAGAATTATGGAATCTTCCTAGCAAACACTGTAATGTTTTAAGCAGAGTTGGTTTTAAAGAGTGCTGTAGGCTATATAGACTATTTGAAAAAAAATATATGTTTCTTTTCAAAATTGCATAGTGAAGCACTCCTGTTGGGAAATAGTCATTACAGAGAAAAATTTAGAGAGTAACAGCTATCTCTTGTAACACTTCATCAATAATGTGGACATGTTTATGATGCAGCTGTGCTGACCTTGCTTTCTTGATAGTCAAGGCAGAGGAATAGGTATTTTTTAGGACACAGTTCATCTGATCAATTTTAGATACCCAATTAAGGGTGAACTGAGTTGTCCTCTATACTCGTCTGAGTTCGAACTTAATCTCCCCAAACTATTAGGAAAGTGAAGTGTGACTAGCTAAAATGTGAATGTCTACATGTAACCATGAACTGCTGTATAGGTCATCTGAAATGATTCACACTTCATTTGTGTATGAAAAGTTTTCTTTCCCAAGTTCAGTTCATGTCATGACTCCATGGTAAAAATGCCTATGGATTTCATGGTGTGAATGGTAGCAGTATTTTCACCCTAGGATTGCAGGGTCAGGTTCTTTTTGCTTTCTCTTTGGAAGATCTTGCGTTACTCTCGTACTCGTCTGGTCCAGCTTCAGCAGCCAGGTGGGGATTCACTCTGTCCCAGGCATGTGTATACCTTTGTAGGTCGGGGCTCTGAGGAAAGAGCTGAGTTTGAATCCACTGTGGCTGAGGAAAGAATTGAATCCTACTTTCTTTCACTTCCTCAGCAAGTGCTGTAAATATTAATGTATTAAACAGGAGAGTTATTTTTGCTAATATTTATATTTTAAAGATGTTGACCAATGTTTAATCACCTAGTCTTGGAAAGGAAACTATCTAGATACCCCTGAAGAAGAGCTCAAACACACTTCTGAGCTTAGTGTTTCCTAATAGCCAGCTGTAGGCGGTACACCACCTTGGAGAGACCTTTCTGTATAATGGGAGGCCACACATGTTGTTTTAGTTTGAACGTCTTATTTTTCATTTTTTACTACATCAGAAGTAAATCACCCATCGTAGGTGCTCATTTTTATCCATTGATGCAATTTAAACAATTTGCTTGTGCAATCGAGAAGGTGCACAAATAAATGCCCATAATGCAAAGTTAACATTTTAGTAGTTTATTCTGTTCTACTTCTTATTCTTATTTTACTTCTTACATGTTTTAAATACATTCTTTAAAGTTTTAAAGTATATAGGAGGTGCAGTTTCTTTCCAAATTTCCTTTTTCTTGTGTGTGCTGTGCTTTAATTTTTTAGTATTATAGTTTATATATAAGATATAGCACAGTTTTTTGTTTAAGCACTTGAAATGTCAGATACAGTAAAATTTTCTTTTCAAACAGAACTCTCAAATGTAAAATATGCATTATGATGTGTTCAAATTACAAAAAATATTTTGCAGCTTTCAAAAAGAGAGAAAACTGCAGGAAAAAAAAAGGAAAAAAGGACTAAAATGGCATGTTTTTATAGGAGATCATAAACTCATTGTCCAGATGTGGAAATCTTTGAATACATTCAACAAAGTATATTTCTAATGTGATTAATTTTATAGGAACATAAGGTTGGGAGGGTACTAGAATGCTATTTGGGATTATCCTATGCTATTGTAAGTATTTTGACTAAAATAATTTGTAGTACTCAGTGTCACACAAATTTATATCATTGATAGTCTGATCACGACTTGGTAGTTGTATACCCCCCCCAAATACAGACACAAATACCCAGTTATAATGGCTAAGAACTGTCTTATTCTTCAGTCTGTTGTGTTCAAATGGGAAATATAATTGTCTCATATGTCCGTACCTCATCTTTGTATGCTTCTGTAAAGAAACACCTCAGTCTCCTTTCCTCCAAACTAGACAAGCCCAAAGTCCTCAGCCACTCCTCGCAGGACATTTCTTCCAGCCCTGTCATCAGCTTTGTTGTCCTCTTCAGGAAGCATTTGAGTACCTTCACATCTTTCTTGAATTGTGGGACCTGGAACAACACACAGTAGTCAAGGCCAAGGTGAATGATAAGTTAATAACTAATGCCGTAAGTATGTGAATACATTTATGTATTCAAACAGGGTAGAGTTTATGAACATAGAGGAAATATTTCAAAAACTTGATTTACGCTGGTAAGGAAACTCATTGAGTCTTAAAATCTAAACACAATAATACAAACAAAAAAGCTAAAGTCCTTAAAAGAAAAAAAAGTGTTATGTGACCTCATGTGTCTTATAGCCAAGGAAGAGAGCAGCTTTTACTAAAGTCATGTTTTAGTTTCATGGCAAGGTGACATTAGTAAATTATAGAAATTAAAGCAACATATAACAAGTGTGGGAAGAGGGAAAAAATACAGCAGTTAATATAATTAGAAGGTTTTGAAGGACAGGTTGGGCAGGGAAGAGATTCAGAGTAGCCCTGCGGAGAAGGACTTGGGGGTGTTGGTCGATGAGAAAATGAGCATGAGCCGGCTTCAGTGTGCGCTCACAGCCCAGAAAGCCAACCGTATCCTGGGCTGCATCAAAAGGAGTGTGACCAGCAGGTCGAGGGAGGTGATCCTGCCCCTCTACTCTGCTCTTGTGAGACCTCATTTGGACTATTGTGTGCAGTTCTGGTGTCCTCAACATAAAAAGGACATGGAACTGTTGGAAGAAATCCAGAGGAGGGCCACGAGGATGATCAGGGGATTGGAGCACCTCCCGTATGAAGATAGGCTGAGAAAGTTGGGGCTGTTGAGCCTGGAGAAGAGAAGGCTGCGTGGAGACCTCATAGCAGCCTTCCAGTATCTGAAGGGGGCCTACAGGGATGCTGGAGAGGGACTGTAGTGATAGGACAAGGGGTAACGTGTTCAAACTTAAACAGGGGAAGTTTATATTGGATATAAGGAAGAAGCTCTTTACTGTTGTGGTGGTGAGGCACTGGAATGGGTTGCCCAGGGAAGTTGTGAATGCTCCATCGCTGGCGGTGTTGAAGGCCAGGCCAGACAAAGCCTTGGGTGACATGGTTTAGTGTGAGGTGTCCCTGCCCATGTCAGGGGGGTTGGAACTGGATGATCTTAGGTTCCTTTCCAACCCTAACTATTCTATGATTCTATGATTCTATGATGTAAAATGAACAATGTATCGAATAAAGAACTATAAATGGTGCCATTACAAACAAAATAATCTTAGTGTATTGGGAGCAAAGGAACTGTCTGCAACTGAATGAGCTTACTCTTACATAAAAATTGTAGAATCGTTAGGGATGTGAAAATCCTGGGGGCAATTTCAAAAAGATGTTCTGTCTGTAGGAGGAGGCAGAACAAGGTGCTTGTATTGCAGGTTAACAAGTACTTTATGATTTATTAACCTCAGAAAGGTTTTTACATGTTCGCAGAGAGCACCTATTCTAGATGAGGAAACCCAGATAGCTTAGATCCAGGGATCCCGCAGATGCTGCTGCCCTGTTTGTGTTAGATATGTTAACATAATGGAAAACTTAATATGGGGTTTCTTAATCAGCACTAAAGGCTTTATACAAAATGCTTTTCAATAAAGCTGATTTCATTGTTTCAGTAGAATACAGTGGTACATGTCAAGTCAAGACTTGCAATGTGTTTGTTTTAGTAGCACTGTTTAAAATATAGTATTCGGTATGCTATAGTAAAGTATGTCATGCCTTAAAATTCAGATTTTTGATCTTCCATTAAGGGATAGGAAGCTCATAAAAGGCTTTAGTTTCAGACCTCAGGTTGAGGTAGGCACACATGGATGAGGCCTTTTACCTAAAGGGCAAAACCAGGAAGCACAGCAGTGAAGTTTTCTCTTCAATTCAAGTGCTTCTGTCAAAGTTACCTTAATTACATAGACTGTGGAATTTGTAGAGTAAATACCTACTGTTGCCATTTGTCCTTTTAACTCCAGTAGGGTGGGATGCTATCCAGATCCTACACTTTGCATAATTTATGAACCAAAGACATTTTCCTTTGGCTAAGCTCCTGTTCAACAATGAAAGATTTCAAAAGCCGCCTGTAAATGAGTAACCAACATTGTATAGGTCTTGTTTGTTTGCTTGTTTGTTTAATAAAGTTCCGTAATAATTAATAAAGGTTCCACATCATTCATCAGTGACCTGGCATCAAACTACAACACTGCCGATTAAACTTGTAGGCAATACAGAGTGCTAGGTAAGTAATGACAGCACATGGCAGTTGTAGCAACCTGTTGTAAACTGGGTCCGCTGAAAATTGTGAGTTAGACCTCTAGAAGCAAGGAATGTAGCGCATACCTATAGAGTTATCACCAGGAATATACTTGGCAAGTGAACACAGACTCCTAGTTCTCAACATTTTTTAAAAGGGCTGATGTAATTCTTCAGTCATTAGGTAAGTGTAAGGAGATATTTGATCTCTGGAACTGAAAGCTTGTGAGTACTGGCCCTAGTTAGGGACCAGCACCGTTAGGGAACTGAACAAGAAAAACAAGAACATTTTTAAGAACTGAAAAGCATGCCCTAAGTTGAAAACCTCAGCTTTAATCTGTTAATTACAGAATCTGAATACCATGCCAAGAAGAGGACTTTGGGATATTTGCCCAGGGTTTGGGGTTTATACAGCATTCCCTTAAGAGGTGCTGTACATGACAACTTCAATCTCTCTCCAGGTCACAAGAAGCATTCTAACAACAGTTAACAAAAATTCTCTGATTGATCTTTGTGTCTTTCTGAGCAGATGAGAAAAGGGAAAGTAGAGAAGGCTGGTTGCAATATGCAATATCAAATTGGCTGGCTAACCCTTCATCCTTAGGCTTCACTTCAGGGACTGCTTCAGAATCTGTGCAATCTTTAGCTGATCCATGCAGCAAAAAATTGTCATCACCACCTTCTTCTCCAAGAGGTCTGCATTTAAACAAAACAGAAACATCTGCTGTTCTGTCAAGGAGTTTGCAATGAAATGACTGTTTTCCCCCCAAAGCTGTGCTGTCTTTAATCTTCTTTTCCAGCTCTGACGTTCCTTGAAAAGGTAAATGGAGCTATTTAGGCCAGTAACAATTTGTCAGTCCCTTCTGGGCCGTTGCCTACATTCTGTTACATTTTAAAGGCCTCCATAGATGACAAAATCAAATACAGCAGTTACAAGACGAAACCTCTGGGAGAATGCTTGCTTGATAGAGCATATTGTCAAAGGAATAATGGCATCTAGATCTCCTGAAATCTTCAAGACTGGAAGCTCTTGTGGAAAATATGCATTAGCTAAACTGAAGATGCCGGTGTAATAACAGGTGACTGAGAAGTAAAGCCTTGTATTTGACCAGTAGCCATACTAGGGGTTCGCATGTTCAACCTTAAACTGCATTTATTTGAAAGATACAGCTATAAACTGTGAAAAAAATAAAATTATGTATATACTGATGTAGCACATTATGGATAATAACAATAAATGTAAATAAATATCAAAATGGTTATTCCCCTTGCAACTCAAAACTGGCGGATTTGTAAATGACTGTTTTTCATGCCAGCTTGTACAATTGCACCCCCTCGTGGTGTGCATAATGCAGACTTTAAACGCCAAAAGTACAGTTTAGAGACGGAAAGGTATTTAGTAATTTGGATGACAGGTTTTCAATAATGGATTTGTTTTCAAGGCGAATTTCCAGTAAATCAACAACAGCAACAGCTTCAGTTTATAATTTTAACTAGAATATGCTCAAATACTTTCTTTATTCATGTCACAGGAGAGCATTAGTAATTTGCATCATATTTCTTTGCAATAAGAGTGCAAAAATCATAACTGTTATTCAAAAGGCCAATTGATTATTTTGAGCGTATGTTAAATACTGCAGGGTATCAAAGACAAATGTGTTTTTCTCAACTGCATAATAAATAGCTATATTTTCTCACCTTTACCTGTTTGGCTAAAATACTATAAGTGGATGAATCTAGTTGAAGTTTGTTATATTGCAAATTATGTATGCGTATCTGTCTAGTATTACTAGAAAAGTGATCCTAAGAGTCTACAATACAAAACCTCAGCAAATATATAGTAGAATTTATTATGGCTAAAATATGCATATTTTCACTTAAATTAATAAAACTGATAGAATGAAGGCAATAAAACAAGAAAGGTGAGAAATGCTGAAGCCTCCTACAAAAGCTGTGTTAAAACTGCCTTCCAACCTCCAGCCCTTTTTTCTTACAACTTAGAAGTTCCCCAGTCTAAGCAAGCCAAACGCTACCGCTGTGGGCAGATGGTAGAGAGAACATTGCTACAAAACCTGCCACTCAAAGTGTAACAGATGACTGTAGCTACAGAAAACTGTCCCTTTGTTCATTTTGCTAATGAGTGTCCTCATTGCAGCAGGAGACTGAATAGTTAATTACTTGCAGTTCTTGGGTTCAGCAGATGGTGGAGCTAGAGCTAAAGGTTATCTGAGTAATGGGCAAAGCGCAAGTTTGTGAAGAAAATGGCTTTTGTGGGTTTTCCATCCTTTCCTTAAGACAGTAACAGATTATGGTTACACTTATAGCTGGGATGCCATTTAAAACACAGCCACAGGATTAATTAAAACCTTTCTGCTTATGGAAAGGTTCTTCTTTGAACATCAGCTGTTGATGCTCAAATACAGCCAGAGCAAAGGAGCAAATGCTTAAGCCTATTAAGAGCTGTAACAGTTATTTAAAAGGTCTTTTGAAATTCTGAGTTGGTTTTGCAGTGGTTTAGAGTTGAGCACCGCCAGAGCAGAGTGTTAGCTAATTAGTTAAATATTGCATGTGCTGTTGCCTTAGCACTGCTGTTTTCCCCAGAGTGCGCTCAGCTGTCTGCAGGGTTTGGTAAAAGTTTTCAATAAAGCACACACTCATCAGTAATTACCTCAGAGGATTAGTTTCAAATCTGTTACTGCATAAAGACTGTTTAGAAGTCAATACTCTGCAAGTATTTCATTAGAATGTATTAAAAAAATTCATTATTAAAAGTAACATTTTTGTTAATCATATTTGGTCTTTATGCAAACTGCTACTCTTTCTTCAGTAAATGAAGGGGAACCACAAACTAGTATGAATTACTTTCCAAAGCACTTGCGTTTTATTTACATGATTTTTTTATGCAACCTGTGAAAACTTTGTGGCTAAAACTTTACATGCATTGATAATTTGCTCTGGTAACTTGGAAATCAAAGATGCCTTTTTTGAGGAAAAACAACTAGTTATGGACTAAATTTTACTCATCAATACATTATAGTTTAAGCTTATGTGACATTTGAAAACCTCAGAATTTTACTTTCGAAGACCTTTAACATTTTTATTTTGAAGTAATTTTTAAAAAAGAGTTCATGTTTTTTACCAAACAATATCCTAAATTTTCCTTAGCAAGCAAAGCGAGTGCTGCCTGACTCTTCTCTTTTGTGTTAATATTTTAAATGGTTTTGGGAGTTAGTTAATATTCTGGTATTACTATAAAGATCTGTGCCAGCTCTGAAGGCTTTTCTATAATTTTAAAAGAAATATGTGGCAGTAAAATCTAGACAGCCATAAGACAATATATTCAAATGTTTTCAATAGCTTTGAGACCAACAAGAAAAAAAGAGTAGCTGTCCCAATAAGCTTCAGTTGCATAAGAAGTCTTTTCCATAATGGATGTGGCAAGATTTAAACAAAGGACGCGCATAATAAAAATGTAAATGAGTTTGCTTTACTAAAACTATAACTTTAAAGTCTTTTGTTGCATGTTATCCTGGAACCTTCTTACAAGGTAATCACTGTTTGCATAGAGATTTAAACCGTAGTCTTCAATAGCATTAAACCCCTGCACGGTCTATGTGTGACAGGCATGCAAAGCCATGTTAATGTTCAGAATATGAATTGCCTCTGGGTGGCTCCGACACCAAGTAGAAAACCAACTGTGTTGATATCAGAAGGCCTGATGGACTCCATGCGGCTCCCAGCCTGAAAACTTCACCACTTTGACATGTGATGTGCTCCTCATGACACTGGCAGCACTGTCACTGAGAAATGGCACAAAGGCAACAAGCCCCCCTCCTTAGCCATGCACTTTGCAACCCCCTGGTGTTGCCTGTCCACAGTCTCTCCTGCCTGCCTAGTTACGGACAGCACTTCATAAACACGGGGGGAAGTGTGGGTGGATAGGCCCCAGCTGCCTTCCTGGACACAGCCTCCATAATAAATTGACCTGAATGATGAGGGCACACAAACAGTATGATATGCATTATTCCTGTCAATAAAATGTCCCCATGTGTTATGGTCTTTGTATATAATGTACTGCAGCCTTTCTTCTAGCGGGGACCTATTTAGAGTCTCGACTTTTTTCTATTCATAATATGACTCTGTAATAGAATTCAGAAATTATATGATACTGTGTTGTATAATATTACACCAGTGCAGCATATTTAAATCCCTGATTCCTTACTTATAAATTCAAGGCATCGCAATCTTTCAGGTTGTCTTTGAAGATGATGACCATGAAAAAATTAATGCTTGAAAAAGAGAATGAGTATTTCAAAGAAGAGGTTTTTAAACTGCACAATGAGATTTCTCATCTCAAAAATGCTCTGAAATGCTCTGAAAAGGAAAAATTCCTATTAGGTAAAACTTTAAATTGATGTTAGAGCAAGGATGGTTAGTTTATGTGCAGCATGTAAGAAGTGTCACTAAAGTCAGGATTGTTAACACACTTCAGAAGGATGGTGACTTACATCTGGAGTGTGTTTTTTTTCTGGTATTGAATGCTAATTTTCTATGTATTTGTAGAGAAATTCATACATATTTATTCTAATTTTAATGCATATATTTACATATTTTTAATTTATGACAAAGGAATATTTGCAGAGGCTTTTGAGACTTCTAATACTGCCTAGCAATGTGGCTAGAGTTCATATTTTGTGACAGATACATGCTGTAAACTTACTGAAATACAGAAGTGTCTTGTGTTAATAGTTATATTTTTAAATGATGCTCTACTACGTTATTTTAAGGGAACTGTATTAAAAGCAAATCTCTCTCTAGAGCAGTGTTTCAGCTTCCACAAAGTATCTGAATGTGCATTTCTTCATATATTTAGTTTTGTGTTTCTGTGAAAGTTTCTAACAAAATCAGTTTCTCTCCAATAAGATGTTACTACTTTTGATGCCTGTGCTATATTACAGTTCTTTAAAGGAGGTTTTTTCCTGTTAAGTACAATGTACAGTCTTTACCTGCAGGTTACTTCTCATATTCTCATTTCACTTGTTGCCAGAGTAAAATATTTAATGGAGGACTGGAAACTACAGCAATAGAGTAGAATCTGGCTGTTTAGCTTTGTTATGTTTGCATAGATTAGACCTGGTATCACCTTTAGCAGTAGCAAGATGAATTTGACACAGATGATATTCCCAATTCCTGATTCAATGGTGCTTCCTATCTTTTGGTAGTTTTGTATGAGCTATAAAGAACCACCTGCTAAACCACTTTGTATTGGCTGTGACTAACAGCAAGGATGTCCAGAGTAAGTATTAATGAAAAGCTGTGGGTACTCAGTCACACTTGGCTCTTGAACTTACTTTTTCATCTCTATCTGACCAGCCGGCTGAACAGCAGGAAGAAGGCTGTGAATGTCAAGGGCAGTGGCGAAGGTCACAGTTCTGCAGGACTCTCATCCCTGGTGCATTCCACTGTGTTTAGAGACTGACCTGAAGGAAACATTTTGAATACATTAATGTAGGCATGTCATTTCATGGGTTTTCTCTTTTCCCTCTTGTTTCCAGATAAGCAAGTTCAAAGAATGTGATCAAAAATGGAAACAGATGAGCAAACTCCTCAAAGGGTGCTGTATTTTTTACTTTTATTACCTATGCTCTTGGCAGAACAGTAACGAGCTTGGGCTGTTGGTATAGTCGCAGTAATGGCTGACTTTACCTTGAATTATGTTACATTTTGCTTTATGGTAGTATAACTCACTCTAGAGGAATAATGAATTGGTATTCCTTTAATGAGTATCATGATCGTGATTTTCTCATCCTGCCATATTTCATAATGTTGTTAAGACACTGTGAAAATTCTGAACCTCAATAAACTACAGTAAAATGATTGAATGCTTTTATAAAAAAAGTAACACATTTACTTCAAAAAAGGTAAGCTTTTGAAGGCAGGGAAAGATTTGTGTAGGTGAATAGCCAGTAACTTCAAAAAAGAAAGTGGTTATTTTTTGTAACTTATGACTTGTTACATATTCCACTATTTCTGTGGATAGAGCTGTTAGTGTTCATGAATTATTATTTATATGCTCTCTGAGCAAAACAATAACTGACCAAGGTATGAAAGTCGATGGTTTAAAAAACTTTCCAGCACCAATGTTTGTTAATAACTAAGTGATCTCAGCAAAAGATTGACAGCTCTCAGTGTTTTCCCAGTATAACATCTAGATATCTTTCCAGTGGCCTTCCTACCTTGTGATAGTTCTCGAAGGACTTTTTTCTACTGTGTATAGTTCTCATTCTGAACATTAAGAAATAGACATAGGACTTCTGCTTGTAAAAAATATCCCTTCAGTAAAACATTCCAAAATGTATTGTAGATACCTCACTTCGTTGTGGTGAGGTATAAGGGAAATAGTGATACTTCTATATGCTAATTCCATGATCACTAAATTCTCATGCAAATTCATATTTTTAAAACAATATTGTGGGGACTGAGGCATTGGATTTCTAAAATCATTCCTTTCATTGCCTTTCCTTGTGGCCTCAGATGTATCTCTTTTCTGTGACCAAGTTTTGCACTCTGAAAACAGTGATACCTACTCATCTTTACAGGAGCATTGAAAGGGTAAGTTAAGAAATCCAAAATCAGAAGTGGCATATTAACTGGTCTGTCTAATGCACTAGCCTATAAAAGAAGGGATGTGTCTTCTGTTAGTTTTTCTCTTTTTATATTTAGGTCTGACAGCGCTCAGGAATCCCACTTAGGTTTCCACTCTCGGTTATGCTGGAAAGAAAGGGCCAGTCATCCGTTCCTGTACTGAACATTTCTTCTTAGTTCAGTTTGCAAAGTCCAAAGAATGTTTTTTATAGTACTTTTTTTCATCCTGTCACACGCAGGAAATTTTTTTTGAAAACTTACTCTGTATTTTCCTTTCTTTCCCTTCATCTCCACACAATGGAAGATGTTACATCTAGTATCTTCCTACAGATATGACCTCGGTCTGTGGATTTGAGCAGCAGCATAGGAACTCTTTTCTGTATGCCTCTCACATGACTTGGAAGCACTACATTTGTCTAAACTTGGGTCACACACCTTCCTCCCAATCCACCTCCAGTACAGTTACCCATACAGATAGCCATTTGCAGTCACTGCACCGTGTGTCAAGTGAGCTAAACTGTAAGACTGAAGTGCTGTGAGAAATCTTTGGAGCAGTCCTTCCTTTCTCACCACAATTCTGATAATGAATCTAATTATATTTCTATTCCTAAAAGAAAAACTACAATTCTGGAAAATTCGCTACATTGATTCAAGTTTCTGACTATCCCCCTCTCCCCCACCTCTTTGCTGAAGTATCTTTGCACTGAAAGATATTCTCTTGATAACCAGGATGTGCAGAAATTCTTCTCCAGTTAAAAACCTTTGATCTTTAAAAAGAGGAGCAGAGCATGAAAGCGCACGCTGCTGTAGTGCCCAGCAGCTGGACATTTCACTCCAGAAATGGAGTTCACAAAGCTGGTACAGTATCCAATAAACAGTGCATACAGAAAAGTTAACACTTAAGACCAGGATTCACAGCAAACACAATCAATACTAAGTAATGATGAAACATGTTGGAAGCACTGTCTCTTACCTGGACTAACTAGAAATTACCAGTTGATTTCTTGTTGGTGGGACTTGGAGCCTGGGTCTTCCCCGTGTGCCCAGACAGCCGAGCTGTACACTAGCTGTGGGGAATTGCCTCTCTAATTTCTCTTAAAGCACCGTAAGAGATGGCAAGGACTGAGTTTTTCATAAGTACTGGAGCACTTGCCCAGGGTTCTGATCAGTGAACTTGAGGACCTTTGAACCCATAGCTCCATATGCCAATGACTTAACTGCTAGATTACACTGTGTTCTGGTGGGAAAATATTCTCTTTAAAGCTGGATACAAGGAGAGCAAGTACAGAAGAGCCATAATACCTGGGCTATATGTTATGATACTCAGCATAGAGGAAGGGACTTTTCTATGGATTTGTTCTTTCTTTCTTTACATTTTTTCTGTGTATTTTTGCTTGGGGTTTAGGGGGAGAGTATTTTGTGTATTGTTTGCTCGTAATTCATAGTCTAATGTAAAATGCATAAATGATGTAGCAAGTCAAAACACAACGTTGTCCCTTTCTCATGCAGTCACAGCCTTGGTATGTCATCAAGCTCATGCATGAGTATTTTGTATCTAGTCTTATGAATTTCATATTCTTTGTGTCCAATGGCACAGCTTGAACAGAGCTGGTGGCTTATTCTCATCATAGAGGAGTAGTTAGGCTACTTTTCCATGACTTGAGATATTGTAATCAAGCCCCATAGAACTCGCAGTGGTATACAATGTCAGCTGCCCTGATTTGTGGCTGAGCATTCTAGTATCTAGGTTATTATGCTGAAGGGGAGCATTTCTCCATTTTTATGAAAGAAGAAGAATGTCAGTCTTGTACTCAACATTGTCTGGCTTTAAATATGTTCAAAATGCAAATTTGGTGAGTAGCAAACTCTGCTCCTGGTGACACTGAGAAATATAGATGTTTAACTTACACGTCCCAAGTGACAGTACCTCTGACAGAAGTGCCAGAGAGCTCAAACCCAGCAGAACCAAGGAAGTTTTGCCATGCAATGTAACTGTTTCAGGGTGTTTTATTCTGAAACTTCTAAGAATTCTTAAAGAATTGTGCTTTTAGGCACAGCCCTTTGTCCTTGATGAGGCAAGATGTGTAATTTGCCTGACAATGTTTGTCTCATGTGGATGATATAGATGCCTCCTGATCTTTCTACAGATTTACAACACGACAGTGCAGTTGCAGTTCCAAACTTCCACTGCTGTTTGACTGTAACAGCTTTCCACAAATATCCACTTTTCTGAGGGTTTAAGTCATTAAGTCTCTGTTTCTAATTTTTTCATCATCTTCCCATCTCCTGTGACATCACACTCTACTCTGCTTGTGTCAAAAGAACTTCATCTGTGTGACTCTTGTGACATTATTAAACTCCACATCAAAGTATCTGTCTCTAAGGGAACATGTCTACCCGTTACCGATCATAATACAAAAATATGTGTCTGTTCACATGTAGTCTCTTGATCAGGGAGACTGTACTTAGAAAATCCTTTCTGCTTGCAATACAAAATCCAGCATCAATTCTCATATGTTTATATTTATTTGATTGAAATTCATGAACAAATGAAGGCAGAACTTCAAACTGAAACGCCTTTAGTTAAAAATCTAGGAAGATTCATATACATTGTTTTATGTAAATCATCAGTTATTGCAAATGTAATAAAATATGCAAAACCCTTTAAATATACCATAGAATGAATAAACTTGGGGTTTAAGTACGAAAGTCACTTTACATTTAAAAAAAAGGTAGCAAAAATGCTTTACAGTCTTATTTTGTTCTTACAGTATATTTTATAGATGTCAACAATGTTACTAGAAAGATTTTATTTTAAAACTATTTTTTTTTAGGAGGGCTTGGAAAATATTTAATAAATGCAACATTATCTGAAAGGATTTGCTGCTGCTGTTTACAAATGTCATAGTCAATGATGCAGAGTTTTGTCTTCAAATATTTTTGTATTCTGCATTAGTCTCATAAGAACACTGCCTTTTATTTTCTTTTTACATGATCCAGGAACTTTCCAGACGGCTGGTCCTTTATTTTACCATTTGACTTTTTTTTCCTCCTAGCCTGATTTCGTACCGGCTTTCACACTGATCACCACTAGTATGTCTTTGTTACAGTAAACTGACTGGGTTTATTATAATAAAAAATAAAACACAGCTTGACTTGCAATCTAAATGTGCTGGAAAAGAATATGATACTGTTTCGAAGAGAAAAGGTTGTGAATAGAAAATCAGTACCACTTCAGTTATTTAAACATTTGCTTTTCTGCAGCTTGTCAAACTTTGTGCCAAGTCATAGCTGCTTTACTTTGTTTTGTTAATCTCAGCACCATGTGTCTTGGGCTTTTTTAATAGGGGGCCAATCCTGCAGCCCTTACTCAGTTTTCAGTTTCAGTGCGGCTGGGTAAATACTATAGGACTGCATCTTTTGAAAATCAGAGGAAAGAAAAAGCCAAAACCAAAACCAAAATTTAGTGTTATAAAGTAGGTCTTTGAAATCAGTTTGTGAAAATTAAAGGAACTACAAAATATTGCCTACTAAAAAAATGTTAATCAGTGCCTTCAAAATGAAAATGGTTGCTAATTCATATCATGTTTTAAGAAAATTTCTTTAACGTGAAGATGTAAGCAGGACTGGTTTGGAATTAGGAAACTGTAAGTAAAAGATTCTAAAATTCGATTGTCTAAATTTTGGCCAGAGTCTAGACTTTGCTCTTTCAAGGAAAAGCTTTGGGGATAAAAATGTGCCACCGGAGAATCCTTAAATACTTAATACTTAAGCTAATACTTAAACTTACACTCTGATTTGTGTATTTACCAAAAGTATTTGAAGGCATTATGGTAAGATGATATAACTGAGGGTTGATTTGGCTTCATAGTCTGTTTCTGAACTGATGCATAGCATGAAGACAGCTCAGACAGACTTCTGGATCATAGCTGAAGCACCTAGAATTTTTTTTAAATCACAAATTGAATTGTGATAGTTCTAGAAATCCCAGTGGGACCTTTAACATCAAAGCTTAAGTAATCAGGTTTGCGATATCCTTAATGTATGCAAACAAATCTATGCATTAGAAAGCTTTTATTAATTCAGGAGATAAATAAGTTTTCCCTCCCCTCCTAACTCTAAAATCAATCACACAGGTACCAAATATCTAGAACATATCTGGGAGGCTGATTCTAAGGTCTTTAAGTGCCCAAAACCACAGGGAGTATGCATCGCAACTAATTGTGAATTGTGATCACTAACCTGCATTGTGCATTGTGATCACTAACCTAACATTACTTAGCACTATTTAGCAGCTTTTTGTGGCAATATCTTTTCACTGCATTTTATCAAACAATTTGGTATTAAGTACAAAAGAAATACAGCAGTAGGGCAGGTAAGTAAGGTAAGTCAGAGCAGTAAAGTGCACACTGAATGGGAAATTACATTGAAAGTGGAATGTTTAACCTCTAGTACATAGCAGGGAAGGAGTAGACTTGGTGACAACTCAAATGCTTTGCTCATTGAGACTTCTTGTTGGTACTCTGAGTGCATACAAATGTGGAAATGAAAGATGGGCAAGCAAGGGAATAAAATCACCCTGAGTACACAGTGCTGAAGAGAAAAAGGAATCAACACTGAATATAAAGAGTAATTTATAAGTAAGGTTGAACCTGAAAATATAAATCCAAAGACATATGATTGGAACAAAGCATTTGTGCTCTCACAAGATCTTTTTGAAGTTTTAACAAGTTTTTAAGGCAACTTCATGAAGGTTGTTACATAAATGTAATATTTTCTGCAATTTTCATGCAGTTTGGTGAATTTTTATTTTCTGACAATAAGAATGCTAGTGGTACAAAATGACATTTCCTAACAGTTTAAATTTTGGGAAACGTAACAATGTTAGATGAAAACAAGAAATTACAAAACAGAGTCGGTAGTAGAATAGTAAAACTTGAATTAATAGTAAAAACCTGGAATAAATATTAGGAAGAAAAATATAAATTGATTAAACATTCCGCTTTTGTCATCTTTAATGATTCAATCAATATTCAGTTTCATCTCATTGTCTAAACAATATTGTTGCATTTCCATCATTCCAGTAATATAAATTTCTGAGCAATGCTGAGCAGTAACACAGAAGCAACAGGCTTTGTTAAAACTCAGTACAAGCCAAGGTCTTGCTGTCACTTTCTAATGTTGTTGACAGTCCCAGCTTATTTCAATAGAGTTTTCAAAGAAAAAGTGTAAGTATTTTTCTGTCGAGTTATTATGTCCCCAGATGGTGAGCTGAAAGGAAGTTTTTCATGGTCATAGATCAAAGTGTGAATACAATTAGCTTTAAATCTCCAAAAAGTCATATGCCTTTTGAAAATAATACCATTTACAGATAGCCTCTTAGTTTCTCATTTTAATACAATTTTTCAAGAAACCATAATGCTGGTGAATATTAGGCTTTTTCCAAATTTTAGGCCTGTAGTTTCGTTTGTATTTCTTGGTGGTTCCTTTTAGCAGCGGAAGATAAAGAGAGAAGCTGCCAAGTCAAAAATGCAAAGTGTCCTGGGTGTGGTATGGAAAAAAGTTTGCAATTCACTTTATTTCTGAAGTAAAATACAGATTTATTAGCTAATATTGCAAAGTTCTGTGCTTGTGTTATACCTCTGTGTATTTTTAGTCTTGTTTATCATGTTCCACTTGTTTCTCTTAAACTTATGTTTGTGTTTTAACAGTAATGAAACACTTTCCTTACACTGTACTAAGTAACAGTCTACTTTCACAGCAGCTATACTTTGTTAAACAACATTTTTTCCCCATTTAACCTAAATGGAGTTAAGTAACATCACTACTAGACTAGGGCCTTATCTTCTACTCTCTACCCCTTTGAACTGAAACACGTACTCAGTGTTCCCTGCCCTTTAATCTAGAGAGAATGAGCATGGCCGATCAAAGGATGTGATGTCTAACAGCTGTAATTATTAGGTAAGCCTAAATCTGGGTTTGTTCAGCTGAAATCAATTCAATTGACAAGGTAGGAGTCTGATGGAAGAAATCCCTTTATTACTGTTGTACCTCATAAATAGCTAAAAATACAAGAAAACCTCACACAAACATTCAAACATTTAAACAATAGACACCATACAAAATACTAATTTTGTCCACAGGCAGCAATGTTTTACCAAAAAAATACAATTATATCAATCCCAGAGACAGAAAACCAGGATGCTTGTGGTTTGACATAATACCTACATATCTCAAGACTAAAAGCAGCACAAATTCTGCCTTAAGCATATGTCATAGTATAGCAGGAGACCAACAGCTTACTATGCTACAACAGTGTCTTCACATAGCAAGTTTAAAGAAAAAGGTAGTCCAGGTATTGAATAGACTTATTTCCGAAGCTTAAACTGAGAATCATATTTATCCACATGTGAAAAATATTTCCTGTGCTTCATCAAGATTAACTAAGTAGGATGTGATCCTGAAGGAACTGTGGAAATAGAATATAAAATGCTGTTAGGGCATTTGGGTAAAGCTGGCATCTGAGTTAGCAACTATCAGGAAAATCCTACAGTGGATTCCTAAGTGACACTAGGAGGCTCTTGAGAAATGACTGAGGTGCCTGACATGGAGGTCCTCTGGTTCCTCTGTGGTTCTATAGCTAATATGAGGCATGGTTGGTTATTCTTGCAAACATATGCACTTAAGTTGTCCCAGCCTTCAAGGAACAATATATGCATTATAATTATATACAGCTGAAGGAAATCTGACAAACAGCTGAAAATATATAAAGAGATATTACTGCATCGCAGCTGTCAGTACTTCAGATATTACGAAATCACTGAATTCTCTTGAAAATAAGGATTGTTGCAAAACAAGAAATGTTACTGGAATATAGAGGAGTCTGCAAATAAAGTATACATGACTACATCAACTTAATTTTAAAATGGTTTTAATGCTTAGTGTCATTTTCAAAAGCCCGTAGTGACCTATCTCCCAAACACTCTAAAATATGCCCAGCATCAAGTGAACGTACTAACTCCACAAAGCAGTGAAAAATTCAAGGAATTTATTTGTCCTTCATGAAACTCTAGTTTCATTTAAAATATCATTGGAGTGGATTCCAGTGGCTGTGGCCTAACTGATTTTATGAGAAAATTATATGTCCTTGTGTTATTCTTAATTGTTTAGGGAATGACTCTCCGTTTATGCTTTCCTTTTTTCATACTGAACGATCAAAACCACTTTTTTGATTTATGGAGAGAAAGTATGGTCTGCTTTACATAAGTCATCCTCTCTTTCCAAAGACTTACTCTTGTAATCCCTTCTGTACACTTGCCAACTTTAGAATCCTTTAGACAAAGAACATGCGAGACTAATAAGGGAAAATCTTAACCTTTTAATAACATTTTAAGATTTTCCTTTAAAATTTGTGCTTTCTTCCTTCATAAGAATGATTATCACTTAGGAATCTGTGGCCAATTTCCATTAGGTACGTGAACTATTTAAAAACTCGCTCTACCAGGAGGTTCCTAAATCTGACCATAATCAAATAAAAATGTAGTTTGTCAACTGTACCTACTACTACAGCCTGTCATTTACCAGAAGTGTGGGGACAGTTAAGCTGTGTGGATTTCTTCTGCTATGAACTATATTTCATAGAATCATAGAATCATAGAATAGTTAGGGTTGGAAAGGACCTTAAGATCACCTAGTTCCAACCCCCCTGCCATGGGCAGGGACACCTCCCACTAAACCATGCCACCCAAGGCTCTGTCATTTTAGAAAATAATTACCTGTAAAATGTATATTTATGTTTGTGGACATTCTTTAACTTTTGCAGAATATTTTTATGATATCAAAATAAATGTAGTGAACCTATATAAGAAGAAAGAATTTTTTTTAATTTTTTTAATAATTTAATTAATTTTTTAATTGCTTTATTATCTTTGGAGTTATATAGAATTTAGGTTTCACAATGCTTTATATGAGTAAAGGGTTGATGGTATCTCTGCTCTTCCAAAACCTTCAAATAATAGGAAAAAAGAAGTCAGTGCTTAGAAGTTAATATCTAAATCAACGTATTAATCAGTCTCACTTTTTGAAGCTGGACTTCCTTCAACAGTTATTTGACATATCCTATTAATCACAGTTAGATTTGGAAATCTATGGCATGTGGTGAGAACAAGCCATATGCTGGGATAAACCGAACTGAAACACATCTAGTTTAGCTGAAATATGTGTGATGTTTGAAAGTGGCATTTGATTGTATTAAAAAATTAGTATACTGTTAGTAATTGTACTGCTTTGACACTTACCCAAATCTCTACTTGCCCTAATGATTTAATAATTGCATTATTAATATTAATAATACAGTAAAATCTCAGAGACAACATGAAATTTCAATCTCAGTATCAACAATACAAAATTTCAACAGAAATTCAGCCCCTATACTACCTTCAAAACCTTTTCTTCCTCTTTCATGATAGATCTTTCTATCTCTTTCATTCTATTACAATTTGGTAAAATAAGAATTTCAGTTTTCCACTATTCCATTATGTATAATTTTTGTGAGCTTTTTCCCCTCTTGCTTTTTTAAGTATTCCGTGAATTTTCCTGTTATAATTATGTCAAAAATCTGCTCTCCATTGACCAAGTCTGTACATGTCTGAATATACCTGAGGAACTCCAACCTGGACTAGTGGAAGATGTCCCTGCTCATCGTAGGGGACTTGAAAGTATATGGGCTTTAAGGTACTTTCCAACCCAAACCACGCTATAATTCTATGAACTGAAGGAGCCCTTCATTATAGTTCTGCCTTTAAAATGACCTGGCCTAGTTCTTCTCGTGTTAGAAATATTTTGAGGAGTTTGAAACACAGGTTTGGTTTTTCTGCATTCCTTTAATACCTGATTCTCTCATCTATCATTATCCTTTGCTGTATACTATTTTAGACCAATTTGCTGCTGCTATTTCCCAATCTTTTTCTTTCTATTAGCTGAATTTCTAAGAATCCCATCAGTAACAACCAGAGTTCTGTTATGTTATTAGTGCTCATACTATTGTTCTTTCTAATGCCTACAACCCTTCTTAATTCCTATTATCAAAGATAATAGGATTTTGACCTGGTGAATTAAAAATCAGTTTATTGGAACTGTGTGATTTTGTATTGATACTGGTCAATACTGTTTTGATCTTGCAAGAGAATGCATGAATCCTTCTCCTGCACCCTTCTAAAAAGAGCAAAGAGTATTTATTCCTTTCAGTCTCTTAAACAAGAAGATAAATGCACAGACCTGGCCACCACACAGGGGACATGAGGATGTCCAGGCCTAACCTGACATCCTTCCCATAGCTCTACAGTCCTGGGAGGATGGTTCCTCTCGGAAACCACATAGGCTTTGGCACAGCCTGAAGTGCTTTCAAGATACAATCTGCTGTTAATGAGTAAAACACTAAGTGATACTGTAAGGTTCTGCTGCATAGCCTTTCTAATTTTGAATGTGAGTTTGAAGAAGCACACAATAGCACATTCAATAAAGCTCAACTGCTTTTCAATTACTATCCAATTACTATTAAGTACACATATGGTGTTAGCTGATATTTTACTCGGTGTTTGTACTGTAGCAGATTTGGTTGTGTAATTTTGTTTTGTAGATCGAGCACCAGACACTTGCATTCACCTCTAGAAATTTTTATGTATCCAGATAGGGATTATATCTACGCTGGAAAGTCCATTTTGTTACAGATCAAGATTTTGTAAATAACAGGATATCTGTTTATTCTCTGTTTCAGTGGTAGCTGGTGACTGCATATAGCACTGTAGATTAAATTGGACATGTATACAAGAAGAAATTTATTATTCTCTGTTTATTACAGAAGCAGGAGGCTAGAGGTGGGAAAGTATATTAGATCATTCTAACTAGTCCCATCAATGGGGAAGATTTTTCTTATTGAGTGGTTTTCATTCTTTTCTTCATTTAAAGCAAATAATTCATATCCAGTATCATGATGGAAAGGGTATAATTGAGCAGAAATAACGTTACAGGTAATAAAATTGTCACAGTTCCCCTGACATCCGTTTCACAGCCTCATGTCACTTGCCCAATTTCATTCTGTTTTCTAACTACCTTAAATTCATCCCTTAACTCCTAATAATTAGTACATTTTGAATGGTTTAATTCCTCAGGATTTTTGAAATTCCCCAACATGGAAGATTTCCGGTCAGGTCACAGTATCTGATATTTATGACACTTTTACATTAGGTGTAAAATGAAAACCTAGTCCAACCCTCTGAACACGTCTATAAAGCCACTGTAACTTCATCCATATCCGGGCTTTCATGGCTGTTCAGCAAACAGTGTTTAGTTTTAGAACCTTTGGGGCAATTAGGAGTCTTGTCAAGGGTGAAATCTAATCATGTTTCAAAATGCAATAGTAACATTTTTAGTAATATAAGTCACTTTATGTACTAAGCAGGATACACTGTATTTCAAACTTTCATCTTTTAAGATGGAAGTGAGATTGGGAGAAGGGGAAGATGTTACCAAAAGACTAGTTGCAGAATGCTTTCTCCTACTGGGTAAATTAGAGTTCCAGTGTCTGAAAGCTAAGTGTGCTTGAGCAATGGATGAAAAGCTTAGTGAACATGAAGAATTGCAGTTATTGGATTCTGGCCATGCTTAATTTGCTAAAAAATGAAGTATGTTTTTGATTACATATCTGAAAGGTTTTCCCTGAAATGCAATCCTTATAATCACCATGCTAATATGCAACATCCCAAGTTACACTATAGAGGAGCTCAACTTCCTGACCAAAGTTAAATTTGGGAGTCCTGTTCAGTAGGATTCTTATTTTTATTTCCAGACTTTATTTGCAAAGTGTAAATCAACGTTCAGTTCTTTTACATTGCCTGAGGTACTGAGGTGTTGTAACCATGCTGAAACACTAGCTAAGCAATTACTTCCTCTGCCAAATAATGTGGTTAGAATTCACCTGTACTAAGAGGTGTATCAAGAAAACTTATGTAATGAAATCTGGTATTTTTGCAAAGTGTTCATTTGCAAATGACATGCTCTTGTAATTCCTATTACATAAAAGCTCATATAAAGAGATAAATATATAGTTATGTGCTGGGAACACTTCATTAATGACACAGGGAAAGGATTTCCTGTAGAACAGATGGTCTTCGTAGTGTTAACCAAACTGCTCATCTAAACCAGCATTGTCTGGAACCTAATGCCCTCAGGCAAGGATCCGACCCAGTTGTGGAGAGGCACCATGCAATCACAACAGATGGTCATGTGTTGAGGCAGTCCAAAGACCATGCATATGTACCAAGGGTGTTTGTTGAGAGTTAAACCTCACGGTGGAGAATAGTCAGTAGGCTTATGGCTATGGGCTGTCCTAATCTGAACAACATCAATGTAAAAAAACGAAGGCATATGAGAACTTCAACCGAGTGGAAGGAAGAAAGCAATAGTTTCTTAGCCCTTCACCTGAGTTTCATTGGATAGATCAATAGGAGGCAGAAACTTGTTTCATTAACTTCAGCTTAAAGAGGGTATAAAATTAAGTCCATCATTCTGCAATGAGTTGAATGAGTGACAGTAATAAATACATTTCCAGCTTTTGAAAAGCAAAAATTTAAATGTACTTATGGTTGTTGCATTAGTGGTTAGTGTCTCTTATCACTTTTATATATAAATCTCAATAAAATCTTAAATGAGGCCTGGCTGAGGTTTTAAAGCTGAAAGATATGAAATGCAGTTTAGATGGCAAGGGCTTTTCTGATCAAGAGATTGAACAAGATTCCTGTATTGAAATTATGCTTCAATCAGCTGGAGCTGCTCTTGAAAAGGAGGAAGAATCTCAATTATCTTCAAAAGTTGAATTTTAAACCAGTTTATGATTGCTTTCCACATTTGCAAGGAGATTTGCTCTTCTTTTCAGCCAGGAAATTGTTACCATTATGCTAACGTAATAGTAGCAATAGACATTTATGGAGTAGCTTTATACCAGGACCTTACAGATTTTTTCATGACATTTCTACAAGAGAAATAGGAATCAGCTTCCCAGAAGGGAGAATGAAGATCCAGTCATGCAGGCTGTGTCTAATCTGTATGGTATGGATGTTCCGTGAGCACCTGCATGGGTACTTCCATCCAATCAGGAGTCATAGAGACTGGAAATGTGCCACAGCTCCCTTCTAGTCTGTGTATCTGGAATTTCATCTTGCATTTGACATGGGACTAATTTAAGTCAGGGCATCAGCACAAAAGCAAAGATTAGGAAGCATTCATGGATCTCAGTATGGACAATCATCAAAATCAGAGTTAGGTCTGAGTCAGGAGTTCTGTTCATTGTTCTAATCACTTGACCATATGCTTTTCACAAACTGCTGGTTTTGCCATAGGGAATTTGTGATGATTGGCCTTGACTCCTCATCCATTTAATGCAATGGCGACTTCACCCTTGCTATCACTAAAATGAAGTTCAGACAGCTATACATAGGACAAGACTGCATTTAATTATCCACAGTCCTGGTTTTATTATAGTTGCCAAAATTTTGCCTGTCACAATCCTTAGAAACAAAACCAAAAAGGTGAGCTGACTTCGAACTACTGAGTTACGCTATAAAACCTTTACATTTTTAACAGGATGCTGGAACTATCTGAAGACCCAGTCATGAAAACTCATCCCAAGGGTAGCGCTGTATATGAGCAAAACATCGTGTTTGGTTTTGCATAGCTGGCAAAAAAAAATAAAGAATGTTTTACTTACTTTCAGGTAACATACGTAGTACCTGAGCAGCAAGCTGCTGACAGGTCCCTGGCTGCTGGAAAAGGTCAGGAAAGGCAAACCACTGAAAAGTAGTGGCCAAAACTGTTAAGATGTGCTTTGGAGAGTTTTGAGAATCCTCTGTCTCTTAAATAAATGTAACTACTTCTCTTGATACTTGTTTTTTCCTGCCTTAGAAAGGAAGCAGAGCAAAGTAAAGAGAAATCCCAGATTCTACAGATCAGGGTTAGTGTTATTGCATTGATAAAATACTGCAGGCCTATAGATTTTGCAAATTATATGATATAGATATATACACTATTCAGTTACGTAGCTGTTAGCATTTGTAATAGCTAGGTTTAGAATGTTGGAATTAAATATTAATGGACTGAATAATATATTGTTAACCTAATAATGACAAACGCTTCAGACAATTTTGTACAATTGTGTTAATAGTGCTTAGAGTTCCTAGAAATAAAACTTGGTTTGTGTGTTGTTAGACTACATTTTCTTTAATGTCTTTCTTATGGCAGTCTTGAATGAGCTTTTAAGCTGTTAATACTCTTTTTTGGCTGTTTGCTTCTTTTTGTCTTCTTTCCTAATGCCCCTCTTTCCCAGAATTGTTTTTCATCTCCTATTTCATACTTTAACATTTTCTGTCACTACACTTTCTCTATCCCAGAATCACAGTCATTGCTTTCTTCTGTTGTTCATGTGATGGCAGTTCTCCTTTATGCAGTTTTCTCCTCTCCTCTGTCCATCCTCTCCAGAATCTTCACTTTCCTTCTCTATATCCTGAAACATTTGGCTGAAAAATGCTGATTGTCCAAACGTACAAATTCATTTGAACCATTAAATGTAATGAACTAGCGAAAGAGCATGGAGGCTCCCATGGAGCTCTGCTCAGTCATAGAGACTTGCTGGGAACTGTAGTGCTTCTATGTCACGCAGCTCCAGCACAGCTACTCAGGACACAGCTTTCTGATTTGCCATGAATATGCAACTGGGATTGAAGACCTTGTAAAGCTATGAATTCCCCTGGTCTAAACCTGGTTCTACTCTTGCTTGTTGAAAAAGCCTTATGCCATTTCTTGGGCAAGCTAGCACTTGGACAGCCAGACGTGCTAGGACTAAATCTACTACTGACAAGTAATTTTTAATGGTAGTAGATACATTTGTCCTTGGGTCTTGGTTCTCTATCAGCCTTGTTGTGTCTATTGCTTCGCTTATAGTCTTTTTCTGGATAGAGCAAGCAATCCCTCAGGACAAAACCTTAGAGCAGTTCTGATGCTGGTTTGTTCCCTATAGGCAGTGCAGATGAGATAGCATGCCCACGTAACTCCAGGCCGTATCTTAGAACATGCAACGTAGTGTGTTTGACACCATGCTATAAAAAACCCTCTCTCATAGGCCATAACATAGTCCAAAGCTATTTTGGGCTGAAAACTACAAAGACTGTCTAAAATCCACGTATGTGCTCCATGGGACCCAACCTGGCACATGATGAATGCAACCAGTACACTCTGGAGGTCACTAGTACTGAGCAGTATGGAGAAGTTGTGCAGCATGTCTTGTGCCTATGATTTTCTCCCTGCAGCAAAATACTTCAGTAGTGCATATCTTACATAGTGCATGTCTTACATAGTGCACTCAGACTGAATTCCACAGCAGGCAAATAAGGTACAAAACCTCAGTAGCCTCCATTCTAACAAGGGTTATCAGAGCTTCAGAGTGCCTACAGTGAGCCCAGGAACTACAGTCCGAAGGCTCTGGGACAAGATATAGAAGCTGTAGAGGCTGCAACCACAAGCTAGCTTGCATGTGAGTGTTGCCTGGAATGACAGAATAGTAGAGTCCTAGCAGGTGTTAAATGAATTTAGTATGTTGGTAGTGGTATCTTTGTTAATGCTGTAGGCATAAATCAGACAAACTTTAACTTTGAGTTTATAGAGTCCTGAAGGAATCTATTTAATCATATAAACACTGTATTTAATTCTTTCCAAGTCTTTTTTCCCCAAAAAAAACAAGTTTAATGTAAATTCATCTGAACTAATAGCAAGTTTTGAAGAACAAAATTTCCCACCAACAGCACATTCTACTGTACTTCAGACAGTTTTTTTCCTGTCTATTTTTATCTCCACAACACCAATCAAAGGTGTGGAAATTCAGTTATTCCCATCCTACAAATAGTGAACTGCGATGAAGGTACGCCCATTGCACAGGAAACTCGCTGTATTGTACATCATGCTTGTTTATTTTGATACAATATCTCTGAGGTCAACGGATAGTTGCTCATTAAGTTCAGCATTCATTGAAAAAGGCCCCAAGTTATCTTCTCACCTGAAAATGGTGACAATACGCTATGCTGACAATATAATGACAGTGTTATCAGTGTTTTCAGTCATAATGCAAGTCTCCATTGAATAATAAAATTCTATTATTCTTACTAGGTCTACTTTAATGAGGATATACTGTGTTACCTGAATAGGTAGGTACTGGAGGATATTTTAACAGAGACCATTAAAATTACTTGTTTAAATAAGAGATTGATTTGTCATTTTATATATAGCTAATTGTTATAGCATCGTAGAAACAGAGTCATTTTGATGAAAAGCCAATTAAGGTGAGATATGAATAGACTATAGAAACACAGAATCATAGAATGGTTTGTGTTGCAAAGGACCTTAAGATCATCTGGTTCCAACCCCTCTGCCATGGGCAGGAACACCTCACGCCCGAGGCTCTGTCCAACCTGACCTTGAACTTTTGATTCTTTTTTTCTTGCTAGTTTATTAAGAACCGCACCAGTTATTTTTTCCTGACAGTATTGCTATCTGGGCAGCAGACATTTGCTTTGAATGTGGCCTGAATCTTGTTATAATTTTATTATAATCATATCTAAAAAAAAAATAAAAGAAAACTATAAAATATATGAGCCCTCTTCTGGCCAGAATATCTTCTATGTGTCTTATGAAATCATCAAATACTGTGTGGGCTGGTGAATGGAGTGTCTGAAAAATACCCAGGGAACATGAAGCATAAATTTGTCTAGTTAGCACTTCTAATGTCAGTTCTATTTCATTTTTCATAACAATCAAATTAAGTTTGCCTTGACATCTTTCTTAATTTACTGTTTGTAGCCAAAATGCCTATGAAGTTCTGGGTTTGGAACCAGATACAAACAGGACATAGAACTCCAAAATTTCTAATAACATCATCCATGCTGCTGTAATTGCCATGAGAAGTTCTAATTAATGTAAAATGGGTTTTGTGGAGATCTTCATTATGATACAGGGTTTTTACTTTAAAATCTTTATATATAGCAAGGATTTGAGCCATATAGGACCAAACGTGACAGACAGTCAGAGGTGCCTTTTAAGGTGTTACCGAACTGGACATAAACTCTGTGGTGATTTTGAGGAAGAAGAGATGACATTTCATTGCCAGTTATCACACATTCCTCACAAATTCAAGGGAAAATGACCTAAACCATCCAAACTACATATTCTTATTTAAGAAAAACTTTTATCACCTGAGACAATAATTTTCATCTTCTGTGATTTTTTTTTGCTTCTCTCCATTAAAAAGGTCTATTGCTGCAGTGCAATACCTTTCTTTGTAAAGAAAGAGAAAAAAATTTACAGCTGTTCAAATTACCCCATGAACTGGGCCTTGAGAAATTAGGCAGTGTTATTCACTAATTAGAGAAAATATCAGCACTCTATGGCTGAAGTGATAGTAAATTTATAGATAGGAAAAGGATGGTGTTTTAAATTCAAAGTGTGTATTCTACTCCTCACAGCTTTTTCCAGTACATAAGGTGTGTCACTTTACTCATACTTCTAACGTAATGGCATTTAAATGTACATATATCCCATGAGTTGCTGAACGCTTACTGATTATTTGTCCTAATTTTGCTGATTGATAGTATTTGCTTAATTATTTCCCCTGAGGCCTGAGAAAAATACAAAAAAGTAGCACTTTTTTTTTCTGAAACTGGCTATTTTAAGCTGCACTGCAGAGTATTGGCTGCAATATCTTAACCTTACTCTGTATCACAGTGTTTGCTGCACTTGTGTAAAGTTATCTATTTATGACTCAGTTATATATATTTATGTTGAAAAAATGCAAACTATAACACATCTGTTAATATTTTTCTGTTTAATGTGGTCTTATATTTTTGTTTTCTGCTATTTTTATTTCTGCTTATCACTATCTTTTCAGTAGTACGGAAGCAGATTAAAATTGGAGTGTATTCCTTAATTCTTGCTCTATTACACTGTATCTGTTTTTCTCCTCAAAAACATAACATACATTCACACTTCAAAAGAAATGCCATATTAACAAATGTACATGATGTTCATTGTTATAGTGCATTTCATCATTGCATCCTTGATATAAAATCTCAAAGGACTCTTTGCAAACAGTCACTCTAGAATAAACAGAATTAAAGACTTCTAGTACCTACAGAAATTATCCTATAAAAATTATATGCACATGAATCACACAGGAGTTTACAGAAAACATGTCAGAGAAGAGGCCAAGATTAGTGAATTTAATGAGGAGAGAAAAAGCCAAACCTCACATTCATTACTGGTGAGATCATGCAAGTTTCTCATTTTCAAAATGTGAATGAATGCAAATATTAACTGGCCAAACAATGGGTAATAATCCACAGATTGATTGATTTCTTTAAATGAGAGGAATTCAGCTGCAGTGTTTTTTGATCAGCCTTCAATGTTATTTTAAATGGAAGCATCTCCTTCCATTAAGATTAAGAGAAGATTATCCACTGATGGTGAAAGTGCTCTGAACTTGAATTCACCTGATCGATTAACAATCATATGAGATAGGTTGAGGCCACACAGAACTAATATGCTCCATCTATATTTAAGTCTCTTATATTTACAACTCTCAAGTGAATATCAATCATATGTCTGCTTCATCATAGTTATTTTGATATTTTGGAAAGTCAATTTCAGTTTTTGATTATGTATTGTAACTCTTTAAGAATGACACAGGCTGAATGTACGTTAATTTAATGTAACAATCTTTTCAGTCTGCATGCGATTAAGCATAAGATGTTTCTTAGAAAAAACCTGTAACGCCAGTCACTACCACTTAAATAAAGATCTGCTTGCAAAGACAAGGCAACTGTTTTGTTTTATTTTATTTAATGCTTTATTTCGATCAAAAGAAACCCTTCTAATACAACAAGGCACAGAAGCCAGCTCCTGCCATACAACAGTGAAAATTATGAAATGGTAAATCCAAGAGGGGCAGATTGTCAAAGCTGGATATGCTCAGCTGCATGCAGCACAATCTTGTGTACATAGTTTGTGTCTACAAATAGCATGTAAATTGTGCCTTTGCTAGGTAAACAGAGCATCTATCTGGAGTGTATGAATGAGCCCTAATGATAATGTTTTCAATCAATTTGTGAATTCAAACTCAGACTGTAGGTTGCTTCTTGTAACTACATGATAGAAGGCAAAGAGATCAGGTTTGGCATATTACTCTGTCTGTGGCCTACTCACATTTTTAAGTCCTAGCTCAGCAACGACAGCCACCCCTAAAGAGCCATTGATTCTTCTCTTATGCAAGTGGGTGCAGCAGGCCACAGTGAAATTAGGGTCCTTCTTTCTTTACAGGGAAGTTAAATAGAGGAAGATGCATTCTAGTCTAAGTGTAGGACTAGCACAGTCTGCTTACTCCCTGGATCAGGGGAGAGGGCTTCATAAAAATTCTGAGTCCTTTGGGATTTAATTTAAATGCTCTAGACGTCAGACAGGTCTTCAGTCAATCCTTTGGATGGGCATGGGTTAGCACAACTTCACATTGTCTCTATCTCTGCCCATTTAGACATTCACTACACTGTGCTTGGAAGGATTTAAGCAAATTGTTTTTGCAAAGCAGAATTGAGAGATAAATGCTTGAAATTCATTTATTGCACAGCATTTGCCTTAAACAGAAGAATTACTTTTATTTTCTTCAAATGTAGTTGTATATATTGTCCCCTTTTGTGCTGTTCTGACAGCATAGAAGGAATTGCATGGAGAATGAACAAAGGTGGAGCTTGTCAAATTGAAATAATTTTGAGTTGACTATCACTAGCATAATTAATGTTCAAACAGAAGTACTTTCCATTGATTTATTTCCCTGATTAAATTCATATATACAATTGCGCTGTAAATATACTCAACTCTCAATGTAAAAGGTGTACTATTCAGGTATGGTCAAATTAAAATATAGTCCCCTAATTTAAGAATGATCATACATTTGTGGTAATTCCACATTCAATTAGAGTTAACGAAATGTTAGATCCTTTTTAACATCATTTATTAATGTTGATTTCATACCATAGAATCATAGAATGCTTTGGGTTGAAAAGAACCTTAAGGATCATCTAGTTCCAATCCCCACCCCTGCTGCCATGGGCAGGGACACCTTCTGCTGAAACCTGGACTCACAACTTCAGGGATGAGGCAGACACAGTTCTCTGAGCAGTCTGTGAAGTGTCTCACCACCCTCACAATAAAGAAATTCTTCCTAGTAGCCCACCTAAATCCCTCATCTGTCAGTTTAAAGCCATTCCCCCTTGTTCTGTCACTACTTGCCCTTGTCAAAAGCCCCTCTCCAGCTTTTTTGTAGCCCACTTAGGCAGTGGAAGCTGCTCTAAGGTATCCCCGGAGCCTCCTTCTCTCCAGGCTGAACAAACCCAATTCTCTCAGCCTGTCTTCATAGGAGAGGTGCTCCAGTCCTCTCATCTTCCTTGTGAGCTTCCTTTGAACATGCTCCAACAGGCACTCATCCGTATTGTGTTGGTGGTCCCAGAGGCAAATGCAATAATGTTTCTTACTTATTATTTTATATGTCTTAAGCTACACTTTCTTGAAATATTTTTAGTATATGATTAGCATGTTACACACAGGTGGCTTGTCCTGTTTGTGTTGACAATGATACAAGAAACATGAAGGGATTCAGAGCTAGGTTATATTTGCATTCAAATTTACTCTGTAACTTCTTCGAGGTTTTTGTTGGGGGTTTTGTTGGGTTTTTTTCCTTAAAATAAATATTTATGTATTTATCATTATAATAATGATTTTTGCCAGTTTTGTGAAGCATAGGATAAGTCTTTTATATATCCAAGAGTCAACATTTATCATTTGCATAATGTGTCCTGGGTTCAGCAGCAGCAGCCATTTTTCTCCTTCCTAGTAGCTGGTGCAGTGCTGTGGTTTTGACTTTCAGCCTGGAAACAGCGCTGATAACACCGATGTCTGTAGTTGCTGCTCAGTAATGTTTACTCTGACCAAGGACTTTCTGAGTCTCATGCTCTGCCAGGGAGGAGGGGAAGCTGGGAGGAAGCAGAGACAGGACACCTGACCCAAACTAACCAAAGAGGTATTCCATACCACAGCACGTCATGCCCGCTGTATAAACTGGGGGCAGTCACCTGGAAGGGTTAGATCACTGCTCGGTCTGTCTGGGTGGTGAGCGGTTGTATTCTCTTCCCTTGTTACTTCCCTTGTCATTATTATTATTGGTGGTAGCAGCAGTGGTTTGTGTTATACCTTAGTTACTGGAGTGTTCTTATCTCAACCTGTGGGAGTTACATTCTTTGATTCTCCTCCCCATCCCTCCAGGAGTGGGGGGAGGAAGGGGCAGGAGTGAGAGAGAGACTGCATGGTTTTCTGAGTTACAGCTGAGCTTGAACCACAACAGCTCTTTTTGGTGCCCAACAGTGGGGCCCGAAGGGTTGAGATAACAACAGATCTGACCAGAGTGTGTCTAATCATATTTGTGAGAAGCACTCATTTTTTCGGATTAATAGTCACTCCTCACAATGCTGATTTATTGGCTCTCAAAGTTGTTGCTCTTGATCTCACAGTTTCAGCATGTCATACCTTACTTACAGCCGGTATTTGCTGTGTTAGTGTTTATCAGGTGGGGGCCTTGGGCTAAGGTTCTTGTTTCATTGCACTTTATGGTAATGACTTGTAATACAATAGGCTGATCATGAAACTGATCTGGCTTGTGTTCCCAGTGTGGTCACCACCTCTATACTTTGGCGAGGTATATAATAGAAGTACTGAGCAATTACACATCTTTTTAACCCTTCTTGGGTGGTCAACCCATGAAGGAGACATTCTTTTATCACCGCCCCCATCAGACCATTTACAGCATCATGAGTGCTGAAGGTTTTGAATAGCCTTTAGGTACCCTTGACACCTGCCTGCTGGTTGTGATGGGGATCACCATGTTGGTGATCATAGAGAACACATACAGAGTGTGTTTTACCCACGACCATTTCATCTGATCTTCAGAGTTAAGCAGAGTTGGGTTTGGGCCTTGTCTAGGGTTAGATGATGATTTAGGAGGACCAAGAGATTTTCCCCAAGGCTGGACAGTCATGAGGGGCAGGGTGTGTGGGACAGTATGAGCGAGCATCTAGGCCAGTGGGCCCCTCCAGTGCTTTGGAACTTCACCACTGAACAAGTGCAAAATCAAAAAAAATTAGTAAAACTCTTAAATGAGGTGTGCTGTCATTCTGGTCTTACCAAGGATGGGCAAATCATGGCAACGTGCTGGGGCTTGGCCTGTGCTTACAGAGCCCTGTTCAACACTATCCAGCACCTTCAAAAGGAAAAAAATGTCCCTGGATCTGATGGCAAAGCAACAGACAGCACAGCTACTCCAGCTCCAAGCACAGCAGCTACACCAGCCCCAGCGACAAGTACAGCAGCTACTCAAACTTCGATCACAACAGACAGTGCAGCTATTCCAACTCCAAGTACAGCAGCTACACTGGCCCCAGTGACAAGTGCAACAGCCACTCAAACTTCGACCGCAACAGACAGTGCAGCTACTCCAGCTCCAAGCACAGCAGCTACGCCAACCCCAGCGACAAGTACAGCAGCTAGCCAAACCCCAACAACAAATACTGCAACCACATTGACCACAGTGATAATCACTGCAGCTAAACCAGAGGAGCAATTCATACCAATATCGGTTGCCCCTGTACACAAGGGGAAAAGCAAAAGACAAGAAAGATGAAGGAACAGGATGAAGGAGCAATGGCAATGGCAATGCACTTACCACCTGGGACAGCATCTGATCAGGAGTCATCATCACATGGAAGAAGAAGAAGAAGGAGAAGGAGAAGGAGAAGGAGAAGGAGAAGGAGAAGAAGAAAGAAGGAGAAGGAGAAGAAGAAAGAAGAAGAAGGAGAAGGAGAAGAAAGAAGAAGAAGAAGAAGGAGAAGGAGAAGTAGAAGGACAAGAAGGAGAAGGAGAAGGAGAAGGAGAAGGAGAAGGAGAAGGAGAAGGAGAAGGAGAAGGAGAAGGAGAAGGAGAAGGAGATGGAGAAGAAGGAGAAGGAGAAGAAGGAGAAGGAGAAGGAGAAAGAAGAAGAAGAAGAAGAGGAGGAAGAAGAGGAAGAAGAGGAAGAAGAAGAAGAAGAAGAAGAGGAAGAGGAAGAAGAACAAGAAGAAGAAGAAGATGAAGAGGAAGAAGAAGAAGAAGAGGAAGAAGAAGATGAAGAAGAAGAAGAAGAAATGAATTCTCAACCTTGGACCTCAACAAAGCTACAAAATATGATTTTACCTGTCAACCAGGGGAGCACATCATCACCTTGTTGCTCCGATGCTGGGACAATGGGGCTGATGGTCACGAATTAGAAGGTAGGGAAGCCAAGCAGCTGGGATCACTTGCTAGGGAAGGGGGATCTCACAAAGCAATTGCAAGAGAGAAACAGTCCCTCAGCCTTTGGAAGCAGCTCTTGGCAGCTATGAAAGAAAGGTTTCCATACAAGGACAATGTTATGAGTCGTTTGGCCAAGTGGACTACTCTAGAGAAAGGCATCCAGTCTCTGAGGGAATCAGCCATCGTAGAGATGATCTATCACATCAAGCCGATAACGGGGACGTACCAATAGATCCAGATGAAGATGAATGTACATGACCCATGCGGCAGATATTAACACGGAATGCACCATCATCATATGCCCATTCATTGGTAACAGTAACCTGGAATGACATAGTACCACTAACAGTGGATGAAATGATTTATAAACTCCGAGAGTTCAAAGACACTCACACCCTTTCCATCAGTTTCAGCTGTGGATTAACTGTCCCAGGAGCTCAAACAATTGAGAGATGATCTATCTGATCTATCCAGCTCCTCACATGTAACCAACCCATATCTCAGCTATTAACAAAAGGCGTCCTACTGCTCGAGAGAGAAGATATAGAAGGCATACGCCACGGGCCACCCTATGGTTTTACCTGTGGGATCACAGAGAAGACATGACAAAGTAGGATGGAAAACCTACCTCAGCTCTAGAGGAATGGGTGCGTAAATTGAAGAGGAGAACAAAGGTCAAGGATGATCATCCCATGAAAGCTGCAGCTTCGGTCTCTGTCGAGCAGATTCCCAGATGAAGTGGAAGAAGCTGATTTTACTTCAGCTCCTGTGATTAAGAAGAATAATCCCTTTCTACAAGACTTGAGTGTCCAACGTCATGATGACAATTAGAGGGGCCCTGCCTCCAGCCAGGTGGAAGTAGGGGGCAATCAGATTTACTGGACTGTGTGGATCAGATGGCCTGGCACATCAGTCCCACAGAAGGATAAGGCTCTAGTAGGTACTGGTGCACAGTGTACCCTGATGCCATCAATCTCTCAAGGGGTGGAACCCATTTCTGTTTCTGGAGTGACAGGAGGATCCCAAGAGTTGACTGTACTGGAGGCTGAAATCAGCCTGACTGGGAGGGAATGGCAAAACACCCCATTGTGACTGGTCCAGAGGCTCCATGGTATCCTCGGCATAGACTACCTCAGGAGAGGGTACTTCAAAGACCCAAAAGGGTACCAATGGGCTTTTGGTATTGCTGCTTTGGAGACAGAGGAAATTGAGCAGCTGTCCACCTTACCTGGTCTCTCAGAGGATCCTTCTGCTGTGGGGTTGCTGAAGGCCAAAGAACAACAAGTGCCAATCACGACCACAGCAGTGCACCAGCGGCAATATCGTACCAAACGACACTCCCTGATTCCCATCCATAAGCTGATCCGTAGACTGGAGAGTCAAGGAGTGATCAGTAGGACCCACTCACCCTTTAATAGCCCCATATGGCCAGTGCGAAAGTCTAACAGAGAGTGAAGCCTAACGATAGACTATCATGGCCTGAACGAAGTCACACCACCCTTGAGTGCTGCCGTACCGGACATGTTAGAACTTCAGTATGAACTGGAGTCAAAGGCAGCCAAGTGCTATGCCATGATTGATGCTGCCAATGCTTTTTTCTCAATTCCTCTAGCAGCACAGTGCAGGCCACAGTTCGATTTCACTTGGAGGGGCGTCCAATACATTTGGAACCAACTGCCCCAGGGGTGGAAACACAGCCCTACCATCTGCCATGGACTGATCCAGACTGCACTGGAGCTGGGGCAAGCTCCAGAACACCTGCAATGCATTGATGACATTATCGTGTGGGGCAATACAGTGGAAGAAGTCTTTGAGAAAGGGAGGAAAATAATCCAAATCCTGCTTGAGAGCCGGTTTTGCCATTAAACAGAGTAAGGTCAAGGGACCTGCACAGGAGATTCAATTTTTGGGAATAAAAGGGCAAGATGGACGTCACCTGACCCCCACAGATGTGATCAACAAGAAAACATCAATGTCCCCACCAACTAATAAGAAAGAAACACAAGCTTTCTTGGGTGCTGTGGGGTTCTGGAGGATGCACATCCCGAATTACAGTTTGATTGTAAGCCCTCTCTATTATGTGACCCGGAAGAAGAATGATTTTAAATGGGGCCCTGAGCAACAACAAGCCTTTGAGCAAATTAAACATGAGATAGTTCGTGCAGTAGCCCTCGGACCAGTCCGGACTGGGCCAGATGTTAAAAATGTACTGTACACCGCAGCTGGGGAGAACGGTCCTACCTGGAGCCTCTGGCAGAAAGCTCCAGGGGAAACTCGAGGTCGACCCCTCGGCTTTTGGAGTCGGGGATACAAAGGATCTGAGGCCAGCTACACCCCAACTGAAAAAGAGATATTGGCAGCCTATGAAGGGGTTCGAGCTGCTTATTATTTATATATTTTATACTTTATTTATAAGTACTTTATCTCTATACTGACTCATGGATGGTGGCAAATGCCCTGTGAGGGTGGTTGCAACAATGGAAGCAGAACAACTGGCAATGCAGAGGTAAACCCATCTGGGCTGCTGCACTGTGGCAAGACATCGCTGCTTGGATGCAGAACCTGGTGGTGAAGGTACACCACATGGATGCTCATGTACCCAAGAGTCGGGCCACTGAGGAACACCAGAACAACCAACAAGTGGATCAAGCTGCTAAGATTGAAGTGGCTCAGATGGACTTAGATTGGCAACATAAGGGTGAATTATTTTTGGCTCGGTGGGCCCACAACACTTCAGGCCATCAGGGCAGAGATGCAACATACAGATGGGCTCGTGATCGAGGGGTGGACTTAACAATGGACACTACTGCCCAGGTTATTCACAACTGTGAAACGTGCTGAAATTAAGCAAGCCAAATGGTTAAAGCCTCTTTGGTATGGAGGACGATGCCTGAAGTACAAATATGGAGAGGCTTGGCAGATTGATTATATCACACTCCCACCAACCCGCCAAGGCAAGCGTCATGTGCTTACCATGGTGGAAGCAACCACTGGATGGTTGGAAACATACGCTGTGCCCCACGCCACTGCCCGAAACACTATCCTGGGTCTTGAGAAACAGATTTTGTGGCAACACGGCACACCAGAGAGAATTGAGTCAGACAATGGGACTCATTTCCGGAACAGCCTGATAGACATTTGGGCCAAAGAGCATGGCACTGAGTGGGTATATCACATCCCCTACCATGCACCAGCCTCTGGGAAAATCAAACGGTACAATGGGCTGTTAAAAACTCCACTGAGAGCAATGGGCGGTGAGACTTTCAAACATTGGGATACACATTTACCAAAGGCCACCTGGTTGGTCAACACCAGAGGATCTGCCAACAGAGCTGGCTCAGCCCAGTCAGAACTTCTACATACTGTAGAGGGGGACAACGTTCCTGTGGTGCACATAAAGAATTTGCTGGGGAAGACAGTCTGGGTTATTCCTGCTTCAGGTAAAGGCAAACCCATTAGTGGGATTGCTTTTGCTCCGGGACCCAGATATACTTGGTGGGTAATGTGGGAAGATGGGAAGTCCGATGTGTACCTCAAGGGGATTTGATTTTAGGGGAAAACAGCCAAAGAACTCAGTTGTATGCTCTTGCCTTCTAGGTAGCACTTTTATAGCCCACCAACTAGATGTCTTCAGGTCACCAGTGACTGGCCCTGACTTCCCTCTGACCATCATCCCAACAAAGAATGAACTTTGATGAAACCAGACAAGTTCTGAAGTAAAGGAACGATTAGCATCAGCAGGCAAAGATCCAGCACTGCACACAGCCTCTTCTGCTCTGAAAGACTGTTACAAAAGATGGAGACCAACATCATGGACAGGATGGACTCAGCAGCTTTATAGGGATTGGTCCAGGCCCAGGCACTAAGGAATGATCTCTCTCTATCTCTCTCTCTCTGTGGATATATATATATGTATATATATGAGATAAGAGTGATGGTATATCGAAAATGTGGGATCTGAGCATGATGTGAGTGGTATGGAATAAGGGGTGGATACTGTCCTGGATTCAGCAGTAGTAGTCATTGCTTCTCCTTCTTAGTAGCTGGTGCAGCTCTGTGTTTTTGACTTCCAACCTGGAAATAGTGCTGATAACACCGATGTTTTCAGTTGCTGCTCAATAATGTTTATTCTGACCAAGGACTTTCTGAGTCTCATGTTCTGCCACGGAGGAGGAGAAGCTGGGAGGAAGCAGAGACAGGACACCTGACCCAAACTGACCAAAGAGGTATTCCATACCACAGCACGTCATGCCCAGTATATAAATTAGGGGGCAGTTACCTGGAAGGGTTAGATCACTGCTCAGGGTGGGCTGGGTATTGGTCGGTGGGTGGTGAGCAGTTGTATTTTCTTCCCTTGTTATTTCCCTTATTATTATTATTGGTGGTAGCAGCAGTGGTTTGTGTTATACCTTAGTTACTGGAGTGTTCTTATCTCAACCTGTGGGAGTTACATTCTTTGATTCTCCTCCCCATCCCTCTGGGAGCAGGGTGGAAGGAAAGGGGGGGTGGGGAGTGAGAGAGAGTCTGAATGGTTTTCTGAGTTACAGCTGGGCTTAATCCATGACATAATGGAAGATTGTTTCAATTGGACAGTTTCATAATGTCAGACAATGACTTTCTGCCAGCATATACCAAATTTCACGTTTCTCTACAATATGAATTATGATTATTTACATACATTTTATATTATTGTTAATTACCGAAATATTTAACATGTCCAATTTTTCCACAGTTTTTTGTTTTCAAAACAATAACAAGTATTGTTTTGAAACATGCAATAACAAGTATTTGTGAGAAGCATGACAGCTTCAGTTTTAAAGCCAGCTGCAATATTACAATAATAATAATAATTAGGTGGCTGCTATTGTAACCATCTGCATAGAAACTGATGTAGCATTATCTCAGTGGTTAGAAAGGCCAGTGTAAGCCTGATTCATCCAGTCCTAAAATAAATGGGAAGACCAAGATGGTCTAAATTAGAAATGAGGGGGTTTCTAAAGTTATGAGCACCACCAGTTGCTTAACTTGTAAGAGTTTGGTTTGTCTTGCTCCCGTTTAGGCCTAGTAGCTCAACCTCAGTGGGTAGATTTTCAGATTACTCCAGGGGATGGAAAATTCTATGCACAGTTTGTGAGCGCATATGGAATCTTTATGAGAAATATATCTCACACAACTGGGGTTATGGTTTGAAATTTCATTATGTAATGTCATGTGAACAAAGAAGCCTATATGATACTATTATTTATAACAAAAAATGACAGGGATCCAGGGGCTAACATAGCACCTGAAGTGTCATTACTTCTTCCCAACTAATTTTATTTTATAACCTGGTGTTTGCTGGATCTTAATCCCCTAAAGATAAACCAGTTTAATGTCTTCAAAAGTATAAATTTAATGGTACACTCTAATTGTCTGCTTCGTGGAGAAATTTGAATATTGATTATCTTCAGTAAGCCCATTATTCTGGCTATGGACAAGGACATCTTTGAAATTAAATGAAACAATATGCTGTATGGTAAGAGCTTGTTATAACTTAGGTATCTATCTTGTGAAAATAATTGCATCAAAAGCACACTAAGATCTAGCATGCTTACGGTAACAAGAAGAAATAAATTTTACTGGCTTACTGCATGGGAGTGTACAGATAGAATAAAGAAGATAGCTAATTTTACTTTATGAATTACACAGATCTTTGACTTGGGGCATGAATCAGTCACTACATGTACAAATGCAACCTGTGACAAACAGACTTGCTGCAGAAATAAGTTCAGTCAAAAATGCTTACTGGCAGGTAATCACCAAAAGCAAAATGACAGGTGGGGAAAAAATACATTTAAGTAAAAGCTAATGAAGAATAAGGTATTGTTCAGGTTGCTATAGGTAATTACAGAAAAGATACCAAGGTTACAAAAATAATGAGCTTTCCATGTTAACCATCAATTCACATAAAGTTAATAAAGAACAATTTTCAGTCAAAAGCATCCTGAAGTGTCTCTTTTCAACTCTCTAAACAACTCTCTGCAAACAGCAAAGGATTAATCGGCTTTCAGATGCTTCTCTCAGAAAAAAACATGAAAATACCTTAACAATTCTTTTAAAAAGTGAAATTATTTTAAAGGAATATTAGACGCTTAAGTGCTTAAAATTAAGGGTATTAATAGTCTACATAGTACACTAGTGTGTTTGTTTCTAACAGCACTTGAATTCACTGTATCCATGATTACATGACTTTCTTTAAATTCAAACTGCTGGTCAGAAACACATGTAGAAATAGACAGAGATAAAGATGTACAGAAACACAGACTTGCTTGTATATATTTGCCTGAAATATATAAAAAAAATATATCTGTAAATATGCATGCAAAAATTAAAATCCTCATGTTCTATCCTGCAAAAGGGGTATGTATGAAACAATTACAGTTCTCTATATTCAATGGAAATATTTCTGCTAATTTTGATTAAAATTTAGTCAGGGCCTAAAATAGTCTTACAAGAATTAAGGCCATATTAGGTTTGAATTAAATACTAGTAGCTGAAATATCTCTCTGAGGGGTTTCTTCAGGTAACCTGCTAGAACACACAAGGTGACCAACTAGGGCAGGGGATGAACTGATCCCGCTTTTCATAGGATCCACTTCTGGCATGATAGCAGTCTAGAACATAGGATGTTAATATGCCTTGCTCTGGGTTTTTTTGTTTAAAGAAGCAAACTATTTTTCCACCAGTAGTAGTGGGAAATGTTCCTGTAACCTGAATTCTTTCACTGGAAAATGCTTCTATGGTTTGAGAAATTTTGGGTTTCTACAAACCCAAGGACTGCTTTTCTTTGATGTTGTACTGTGGTTTGTTTTCAGCACTTTCGAAAGGAAGAGGAAAAAAGGCATTAGTTAGCCAAACAAGAATATTCACTGCAACATCAATTTTACTGAAAGGAAAATATTCCCTGAACTAAAGAAAATTATTAAAAGCAAAGTTCTTGATTAATTTCCTTTAAAGCAGCCTAACCCTATATTGAAAACTGTGACTCAATAGAAGATTCCTCCAGCCTATAGTGGTGCTTCGTCTTCTGCATTGAGCTTGATATCTTTCTCATTAATAGTTCATTAGAGTGTAGGGTATAATGTCTACATGCATAATTGAAGCTATACAGAAATAATTGTTCTAATTACCAGTGCTATATAATATCATTCCTGTTACAGACCCATACCACTGGGTGATATCTGCCCTAGAGGTTCTCCTCAGAAAGTATATGTGATATTCGGAAGGAATCCTTGATATTTTCAATGACTCTTCTGACCTGCAAAGTATCTTCTTGACAACTGAGATGTTCGGTGTAGAATATTCTATAGAAACCAACCTCATGTGTGCTTCCATAGCCAAGTGAATTATTAGAAGTTATCCAGTCTATTTGGCCTTATGGATTTTCTGTTTTGTACTGCCTGCATCCTGTTTTGTCATGAATACTGTGGTGGAATGAACAAGGCAAGAGGAACTAAGAAAATCAGCAATTTTTAAAGAAGCGAAAAAGAAACTTTCTTGCCTCTACCCAATTTGAATATTGACCTGCCTAGCTTTGATTGCAAGACACAGTTGCAAAATGTTTTACCTTTCCTCTGTCATGGTATTATTGCCACAGGCTTTCTGTGAAGATTTGGAACATGCAGCTGTCATAGCATGTACAGATGGAACTTAAGTGGTGTACGACTTCTTTGCAACATGACTGATTTCTATCTATGTTATGTTATTGATGAAGTAGTGATACATGATGCTGCTAATGGGCAGACAATCTAAGAGTCCTTATTTGGTATTGGCTACATGAGTTTTCCCTGGGTGTATGGACTTTTAGGAGGTGCACTGCCTGAAGTCACAACCCATATGAATCTATGCATATAAATAAGCACACACCAAAAGAATGAAGTTATCAGTAACTGTCTTCAGTTTAATTTCTTCCATGTGTGTGTGCAGGTCCCTGTTGTCCAGCCTGCCCTCCTACCTCACCTTCTCAGTTCCTCTGAAGACTTTAAAACCAAAACAAAACAAAAATTCACAAGCAGAATGTTTTTTCCCAGACCTTAGGATACACATGAGCTGAGGATGAGGAAAGAAAAGCCTTCCCTACATTCCCAGTCTTGAGTTCCTAGGCTTGTATGTCTTCAGTAATGGGGAGAGAGCTAATCTTAACCAACAACAGCAATAAATAAGTACCAGTCAGAAAACAGGGGTTATTGAAATAAGATTTTCAAGCTGCTAAACACAGTAGATAGTCTCTCCAAAACTGGGCAAGCATTCACTCTTCCCAGAATAGAAGGAATTTGCTTGATTCGCTTCAAATCATCTGCTCAGATATTCAGGGTGAAAAACTCTGATAAGTTCTAAACTGAAAACACTTCTGAGGAATCACGGTTGGAACACTGCTACCCCAGTGCAAGAAGGAATTGTCTATATAGTACTAACGTAATTGATCTTAAAGTTATCAGGTTTATGTCAAGAATAACAAGCTAGAATTTCTTTTTCAAGACACTGAAGCCCTATAACTAGTGCAAACAGAAAGAAAGGCTTCAGGTAAGTGATTCCTATTTAAAATATCCTTGAATGATTTTATTGCAAGCTATGAACTTATAGAAAAATTATTGACATCAGCTCATAATTTTCACTTAGTGAAAAGAATGTGAATTGCTTTCTTAAAATGGTGCAATGCATCATTTCGAGGACACTGACAAACTGTATGGAGTGAGAGCTATGTTGGTGTTCCACATCAAAGCATCACCGAAATCATCTCTTGGTCACATCCACAGTCCTATGGACAAATCCAGTGAACTGCATATACTGAGGCAGAATAAACTGCAGTAAATCTCAAGTGAGTTCATGGTTTGGAACTTTTTCAGCTTGGAAAATTGTTCTTAAAACAAGAAGATGACACAATATTTTAATGCATAGTTTTTTCTGTGAATAAGTTTGCTGGCATTTAATAAGATACACAATTATTCAAGCAAAGACATGAAAAAACAGGGGTGTAGGAATGTATGATAATAAAAATCAAGAAAATTTTAGGAAGTGAACTGTTTCTTTTTTCTATTTTTCAAGTTCCTGAATTTGGGATTCAAGTGCTGCATCACTTCCTCCAGCTGTCTACCTCCACACAGAAGCTTAATAATACAACAGAATTTATAGAGAAAATACTTTTCCACTTTATTAGTTTCAATATAGATTCTGATTTCCCCACAAATATATGTTTATTTTAAGTTTATGACGTCCAACGTTAAGCCTTTTTAAAGGTAAATGAGAAAATCGTGTTCTAGTTTAACGTCACACAAAACAAAATGGTTTATAAGTGCTTAGGAGACCTATTAAACCTCATTGTCCTAGACAGGATCTAGCTCATGCATCTGCCCCCACCTTACCTATAGCCTTTTCTTTATCAAATAGAGCTTTTTGATTTCTTTGCTACCTTTGTAAAGTATTTTCGGGCATAAGCAGTAAGTCCAGCCCTGCTGGTCACACATCCCCGTGTGTAAGGCTCTTCTGCAGAGGGGCTGGTTCCAGTTTCGGGGAAGTGATCGCTTGGTATTGTGCACGAATAAAGTGAGTTGCCAGCTGTAGGTATCAGGCAGTTACGCAGACTGTTCCTGCGCAGTTAACCTCCCACCCCTTCAGAAGGTGTGTGTGAGGGAAGATGCCAGGTCTACCCTGTTGCTGGGGGGGGGGGGGGGGGGGGGGGGGGAGGTGGAAAACGTGTTGGTTCCATGTACGTCTGAAACTCCATTGCTCTTCTAATGTGCGCACTGAACGGTAAGGCACTGGCGAGTTAGTGTGAATGTACGACGCACATCCATGAGTCATTAAAGGCAGGGGCTACTGAAGGCAACCACTGGTGACACGTTAGTGGGCTCCGACTGTCCGAGGGGAAGAAACACCCGTACACTGGGAAGGTCCCCGCTTCAGGCCGCTGCCCCCCGCTCCGCCGCTCAGCGCCCCGGACACGCTTCGCGCCCCGACTCTCCCGGCCCCATCCGACGGGACCCGAGAGGCGCCATCCCGTTGTCACAGAGCCAGGGCAGGGAGCGATCTCTGACCCTCGACGTGCCCAGGCATGGTCTGAGCTCCTGAGGAGGCTGCCCGACTACCTTGGCAGAGGGACAGTAGCTCACGGCTTGGGCGACCTTTCCCTTTCCAGCTCTCCCGATGGACAGCAGTACTGCGGCCGTGTGATGGGATTCGCTGAATGCTCTTTCCAAACCCATACCTTGCTTCTCTCTGGCCTCGCTCCTCCGTGGGAGCGGGGAGCCGCCCCCACCGCCGCCCCTCCAGGTAAACCCCCCACCGCTTCAGCTCGCTCACACCAAAATGCCTTTTCATGTGGACTAGGCTATAAAGTTGAGTGGTTTTTCTGGGCTTTTTCTTCACTTCAGTCTCAGATTAACGTGCTAGCACAGAGGAATACCGGGAATGTATAAACTGAATCATTAAAAAAAATAGGCATATAATAACTTGGAAACATTAGGGCAGGAAATAGTGAAAAACTGATTCTTGAGGCACTTCCCAAAGCTGGGGGAACCTGCCCAGGGCCCAGGATCCTTCAGGCGTTTAATGAAGTGCCAGAGCTCCACTGGGATCAGTCATCCCTTTACAGGACAACCCATAAAATAGCCGTAACGCCATCCCCTCAGGGCCAGCCGGATAATTACCCATTAGTTATGGGTAGAAAACTCGAAACATTCGTAAACCAGATTTCACTTAAAATTGGAACTGTCATTAAGGAACGATGATCCCCTTTGGGAATGGCAGAGGGAAGTGTGCGACACCGCGGGGTGAAGTTTTGCCACAATATTTACCCTCTTCCTTGTTTCAAACTGATAAAACCGAGCAGCTACAAACATCTATGCTTGCCATTGTACAGCATCCACCGCTGCTGGTTCTTATGTACTCAGGGAGAGTTTTCTCACAGTCCGGTGTTTGCATCTATTGACTTTGTAATCTGTAGACAGACTCTTAATGAGCAGAAAAGACAAGGATCTCTGAGATAAACCCTTGGAGTAACAGTGAGCCTTTACACCTTGTCAGTAAGAGAAAGCTCAAACACAAGTATCTGATTTACAGAAGTAACACAACTTATTTGGGTAGATTACATTGTTTCTGTTTCAAATTGCTCTGTCAATCGGGAAAGAAGAGGTTAAGAGGTCATATTGGTTTTTTTAAAAGAAAAGTGCTTGAAAGGGCTCTTTCAAGGGATTTTTCATAAACTTCAACCCCGTACGTAATTACTTGTTTGTGATGCTGCATACGCTCTGCTTTGCCTGTCAAATGTGCTGGGTTTATGAAACGTTGTTTCACAACCCCCCTCAAGCAGTCGGGAGCAGGATCACCCCCTACACGCGAACTGGAGCGCAGTGATTTGCCCCACACGGCAGCTGCTGACAGGTCTCCATCACATCTTCATTTCAAGTTTGAGCTTTTTTTTTTTCCCCTGTTGGGTGAGGCTTTGTTGTTGCTTTGAACCGCTTTACTAGAGAGGGCACAGAAAACGCCACACGGGCTTTTTAAGGAGGAGCGAGGTCAAGGTTGAGAGTCGTGTGCATTGAAATCTTTCAAACCGGTGACTGCCCAGCAAAGAGATGGGGAGGAGAGGGGTTAGGGATTAAAACGTCGAGGCAAAAGTCCCCTTGGCCGCAGTGGTGCTGAACTCTTGAGTGTGGAGATTGGAAAGGGACACCCGCCCCCCCCCCCCCCCGAACCTGCGGGAGGCACTGGGTGCCCGCCGTGGGGCTGCGGGGACCCTCGTCACTCCTCCCGGCTCCCCAGGAGTGCTCTGCCCGCCCAGGCACCGCTGCCCTCGGGTGCAACCCCAAGGCGAGCACGCGTGTCCGACGCCTCAGGCAGAGGCCAGAGGAGGCGGCGCCGGGGCCGGTGCTCCCGGGAGAAGCGACTCTGCGGCGTGTGGCACGGGCACGGTCCCCATCACGGGTGGACCGTCCGGGCACCCCGGAGGCCCGGTCGGTTGCTGTGTCCTCTGCCCGCCGAGCCTCTGCTTCCCCGAGGAGCTGCGCTCCCCGGCAGCCGGCAAGGGGAATAAATTACAGACCCGCGTTTAATGTTAGTGACTCTTTAAATGGAATTTTTCATTCAAAGTTTGTCATTAAAATAGAAAGGCCCTTTGGTTGTGACCATACAAGCATACTAAATTGTATATGTTTGCGATACTGAATGAATCTTGCCCATATGCTGCAGCTGCAAGGCTACATGAATGAAGCATTTACCAAATCAGGCCCACCACATTAAACAGAAAAACAATCTTTATTCATGGTAACTTATCAGTTTCAATTAATCAATCTCAACAATAGAAATTCTGATGTGTTCAAGCAACTTGAAAGCAATAGGTCATCTCCAGGGCAGCCATGTTGTGTCTTTGTGCCGACAGTTTCACACAAAGCAACATCCCCAATAAATGTACATCCCCACACACAGATGTGTGCCTGTATGTGCACAAACACCCGCAGTCCGCCGTGTACACGAACGGCTTCGCGTCGAAGTGTTTCTCTTTTTGTCATACAAAAAGGAATTGTTTTCCAGTATTTTATTTTTTTAAAAAAAAAAAAAAAAAAAAAAAAGCTCCGCAAGTTTAAACAAAAGAAAAGAAATTTCCATTGGATGACCATCCTTTCAGTTTCTCTGCTGCTATGTGAATAGCATTGTGCAAACCATTCCAATGGTATTGAAAAGGGGTAACCATTGGCTTGATTTGGTTACACGGTTTCGTAAAGAGCTCCCTCCCACTGCCTTAGGGTCTGTGAAAGGTCCGTGACCTGTTTAGAACTGCCGAGTGAAATGTCATGTCGCCCCTCCCAAATGGGAGTATCTGCATTCATTTGATCAGTATAAAAAATGATTGGGGATGGCGAGATCAGGGCTTTTGAATTGCAATTTATAGCAGTTTACAAAAATGCACATTGTTGGAAAAGAAAACATGGAAGTGTTTCTTTCGAAATTGCATTACCTGTGAAATGTCATTAGTCTTTTTAGGATAGCGCATCCTATTTTTTATGATCTCAGAGTTAAGCAGACTTAAAGAGAAAAAGTCGAGTGTTGGCTTGAGGCCGAGTGCTGAGGTTTGCCCTCGGCTGTTGGAGGAAACGTTTACCCGTCCCCCCCCGTCCCCCGTCCCCCCCCAGGCCGTGTTTCTGTCATCACTCGGCGGTACCGGGTATTTCACGAGGTCTCGCCGGTTTAGCGAAACGACACAAGGCTGTGGCTTCCCGGGTGGGTGGTTTGTTCATGTTCGGGTCTCAGCATCCTCCTACCTCCCGCCGAGCGCTTTGACCACCGCCGCCTTGTCCGGAGACGGATGCACTGAACGCTTAATTTGTTACTCGTGCAATTGTCCGCCGCCGCCGCGCACGGGAGAAAAAAAAAGGCAGGAGGAGAAATCCCGAAGCAATAGGGAACGATTATACTTACGTTAAACTGTCCGCCTTTGAATTTGTCCCCTCTCGCACACATTTTCCCCTGGGGGGCTGCGCCCGTTAGTGGGCAAACCCGGCCCTTGGGTACGCACCAGTGCCTGCCGGCGGCCCGACGGGACAAGGTGTGGGGCAACCCTGGAAGAGGTGCGGGACGGAGAAAAAAGCTGGGGAGGGAAAAGCGGCGGGGAACGTTCGAGGAGGACGTGTGAGAGACAAAAACCGGGGTGAAGGTGTCCCCGATCTGCCCGGGATGGCGGGAGCCCTTGGCTAGGGCTCGGGTCCCGAGGGAGAGCAGTGCGGCTGCCGGCGAGGCCGGCAGACGGGGCGGGCTGCCCGGGGCCGCTTCTCCTTCCGCAGGTGCTGGGACAGAGGGCGAAGCTGACCCCCATCACCTCCCCCCTCTCCAAGCAGGTACCCCGCTGCCAGCAGCCGAAGAGATGGTGTCTGGGTCTGCAAGAGCGCCCTGCCCTGTGAGCCAGGCGCCCCCCAGCCTCGGCCAAGGGTACGGGTCTCCCTGGGGCAATCCTCCCTCGCCTGAACTGTGTGTGGAGGAGCTGAACGCTGGAGAGGAAACCTCAATAAACTATGCCCATGCCTCATCGGCAGCCTCCGGAGCGGCGCTGCCGCGGGGAGCCCAGGCCGGCTCGCAGGCATGGGGGGCTGAGGGGGCCACGCCTGTCCTTGTGCCCTCCCGGGATGATCTGGACCACGGGGCGAGGGGAGCTGAGGTGCCATCGCCAACTGCCTGACGAAAGTTTGACTCTGTTTCCCGACACGCGCTCGCTGGGTGCAGCGGAGATGCGCTTTGTAGCTGTCGCCAGAGGCTGAAACGTTTAAACGGGGCAGATAAATTATTAGGAGCAAAAGCCTTGAGCGGCTTAATTGGGAAAAGCAGCCCGGTTCCAACCAATGTCCGTACAATTGCACACTGCAGTCCACCATTATTCGAGCTTCATCTACTATGCACTATGTACCACCGTCTCCAAAGGATTGTTGCCCTAGAAACTTGTTTTAAATCTCCAGCTATATATCAACACCTTGTTTTAGCAGTCCTTGGCTGAATTACAGTTACACAGTTTGGCGCTTCTTTCAAATTTCCTCCCATCAGTTTGGCCAAAGAAAGGAATTTTTCTCCTTTAGAAATGAATTGGCTTAATTAGTAAGTAGATTAATGGCAATTGCTGGTGAGTTGGTTTCCAGCAGAGTTTCACCAGAGAGGGTTAATCGGAGTCAGGTCTGGAATCTTTCCCAGAACTGGCTGCCAGCCATTTCCGTCAACCAATCAACCCCGTAAACAAACGCGCCATCCGCTCAAACGGGGCTAACGCCGGGGCTCGTCCTGCGCTGGGCCCCGGCCCCGCCGTCCCGAGTGAACCCGGCGCCGCCGGGCCCGGCCGCTGCCCCAAAAGCTTGGAAGCGTCTCCCCGGCACGAAGAGATTTGTTGGGCTCCTCGGAGTTCAGTAACACGGAACCTGGTGGTTTTCTCCCCTAAACAGCTAAGTGGAGGCAAAGCCAATTGACGGGACGGGACGAGCCCAAACTCTTTCCCAAAGCCACCGGGCAAAGAAGAAAACCCTCGCCATTGACTTTGACATCTTTTTCAGCCTTGCCACTTATTTTTTTCTTTCCCTACGCCGATAAACCTCATGCATACTTCGGCTCGCAGCTGCATTAGCCTTGCCAAAAAAAAAAAAAAAAAAAAAAGGGAAAAAAAGGGAAAAAAAAAAAATCCCTGCTGAGAAATGCATATAATAGGAAAAACAGATCGGCTGGACAGCGGCGTAATTAATGCCAGCGAGGGCTGGGGCCGGTTCCATAGTTTGTCTTTTGAGGATATCAAGACGAGACCTGGTGAAAAATGACGCATGCTTTAGCATCTCAGAGAGCCGGCGGCCAGCGGCGCTCCCCCCGCCGCCCCTCCGCCTCTTTTAACTCCGTGCCTCGGAACAAAGGGGTCGGCAGAACTAGCTAGGGTGTAATGAGTCCTGTGTCCCTAGCACATTAAGTGCATCATGGAAACATATTGTATCGAAATAGTTTGGAGGAGAATACTGGGGATGAAAGAGAAAGGGTGCTTTGATCAGCTCCCTGGGGTCCTGAGTGCGCGCAGACCGACTTGCAAGGACTTATTCAGCTCCAGCGAGACACACTTACAACGCCATTCAAAGAAATTTGCATATCTGTAATTTATCACATTTGTCCCCAACATTTTTGCAAGGTAAATAAAAGTTGGCTGAATAAAAAATATCAATCATCACGCAGCGAGGGCGAGCGGGAGAAGGGCGAAGCGTTTCTTTCACCAGGCTCCGTTTGCAAAACTTATGCTCGACGCGGGGTAAAACCCACCCCGGAGGCTTTTTTGCACTTGCTTTCAAGCTGGCGACAGCGCGTGTGTCCGCGGCCGGAGCTCCGCGCCCCGGTGCGGCCCGTACGGCCCCGCAGGGCCCGGAGCTCCGGCACTCCGCACCCTACCGCGCAGCACCGCGCAGCGCCCGGTCCCTTCGGGTCGCTTTCCGGCCCCCGCAAGCCCCGGCAGAAGCGCCGGGCAAAGCCCAAAGGGGAAATGGGGAAAGGGGGAGGTAAAAATGTAACGTCGGGGAGGGCCCCGGCCGGGCCCTGTACGGCTTCTACCGGCGGCGGCCGCACTACCACCGGCATCTTTAACTTGACCTTGGCGAGGGCTCCGCACCCTCGCCTCATCTGTCACCCGCGCCCGGTGACAGTGACGCATTTCGCGGCATTGTCGGGGCAGGGCACGGGGAAAGCCGTCGGGACGGGACGGGACAGAACGGGACGGGACGGGCTGGGGTGGCAGCGAAGCGGACGCAGTGCCTCCGGGCAGTGGAGGGCAACAAAAGTGGTAGCAAGAAGCCTGTGAGGATAATTCCGCGACAGGCTGGTCCCGGTCCCCCCAGTAGGAAGGTCATGGCTGCGGGCTGCGCTCCACAAAGGGGGCCCAGCGCTCCGCGCATCATCGGCCCCAACCGACCGCACCGTCGGGGCGCGCCCTCCTCTCCTCAAGCCGGCAGGCACGACCGGTCGTGACACGTCCCGAGGGCTCCGCGCTTTATCCCACCCAAAACTCTGCCAGCCCGAAGCCACCGGCGGCGAGTGGGCACCGTCGGGGCTGCCCGAGCCACGCTGAGGCTCCTCCGGAGCTCTCCCTTACAACCGCACGTCGCCCCAAGTTACTTCTCCCCTCTGCAGCAGGGATCAGCTCCTGGCGGCCTCCCCCGGGTGGGAACCGGCGCCGTTGGGGGTGACCGTCTTGCCCCGGGGGCGTCTCCCCCCCCCCCCCCCCCCCCCGCGGCATCCACGGAGGTGCCTTCCGCTGCTGAGTAGGATAGAGGCTCTCGCCCGGGACATCTCTTTCCCGAGGCCAGAGCACGAGATGCCAGGGCGGTAAGCGGCCGAACCGAAAAGTCCCGGGCCCCCGGCGCACGCCGGGGTAAGGATATCCGTCGGGGCGCCCAGCGGTGACATTTCCCACAACGAGGAGACACCACCACCCGCCCAGCTGGTGCGGAGTTCCGCCGTCCAGGCCTGCCCTTCGCCCGGCCCTGCCACCGCGCCCCGCGGCGGCAGAGCCCTCGGGGCCCAGTCGGAACGGGGACCGGCGCCTTTCGCCCGCCCGTGCGACCCCTCCGCCCTGACTCTCCTTGCGGGAGGGGGGCAGCCTCCTCCCAGCAGGGCCGCGGCTCGTGCCTCGGCGCTCCAAGCAGGGAGTCCGGGAAGGCGAGGGTCGGGGGAGACCGGGGCAGCAGCGGACCGTCCAGGTGGGGCAGGGCACGGCTGGGCAGGGCGGCCGGAGCCTCTCGCTGTCCCCCGCTGCCCCGCGGGGAGCCCAGAGCAAGGGGGGAGCAGCGGGGCCGTGCCTCCCCTGCCGTTTCCAAGCTGCTCGGCTTTACAGGTTGCGCAGAGCAGGTGCACGGAGAGAGCGGGGGGCCGCGAGGGGCCGTAGCGGCGGGCGGAGGCTGGGGGAGCGGGGGCCGTGGAGAGGAGAGGGGGCGGTCTTTCCAGGGGGCCCCCCTCAGGGGCCGGCTCTGCGCCGTCCGGGCAGGCTCCGCGCCCGCGACTGGAGAGCCGAACGCTGCCTCCAACCCTGCGCTTTCGCCCCAGGGGCCTTCCGGGAGGGAGCCCTGCTCTTCTCGGCGGGGCCGTCTCCAGACGGGGCTCGGCGACGCGGCGCGGAGGCTCCTCGTGGGGCACACCCCGGGGCCTCCCCCGGCGCGGCAGCCGCGCAGGGGCGGCGCCACCCTCGTTCCCGGGAGCGCTCGGTAGTCGGGCCCCCTCTTGGAGACCTCCATGCGTAACGCGGACCGCCGGGACGGGAGAGCCCCGCCGCCGTCGCCCTCTGCCCCTCGCCGGAGCCCCGACGGCAGCGGGTCGGCCGCGGGATCCGTGGCCGGGAGCCTCCCCCGGCTTGGGGCTGCCCCGCCCGACTCCTCCCGGCGGCGGCGGCGGCGGGGGGAGCGGCGGGGAGCGGCGGAGCGCACGCGCGCCCGCGCGGGGTCCGTCCCCGCGGCGAGGCGCGCGGCGTCGCGGAGCCCGGCAGCGGCGCGGGGCCGAGGCGCGGGCGGGCGCGGGGCCGCCCGAGCGGGGGGTGAGCGGCGGCGGCTGTGGGGGTCGGACCCCCCTCAGTGCCCGCCGGGGCGGCCCCCGGGAGCGGCGGCGGCGGCGGAGGCGCGCTCGTCCCCGCCGGGCGGTCTCCGGCGAGGGCAGCGGCGTCCGGGCGCGCCTGGTCTGCAGCCGGAGCCATTCATCCGCCGCCCCTTTGTTCGCCCTGAGAGTAACGCTGTGAATTAAAAGAAATGACAATATTTCGTATCTGCTCGGCCGGGCAGGAGAAGGGCCCTTGAGCCTGGCAAAAATCAGGCGGATCATTCATCGTGCCACCCCGCACCTGTGGGCTTGGCATTGAAAACCCCTCGGACCTCTTCCTATTCAACTTAATTATTCCCCCAAGGCGCACAATGGTTGAAATGGAGCAGGTTGGAGTCTGTTTATTGGTCGTAAATGTTTTTCTGAAGATCTTCTGAATCTCATTGTTAGCTCGTTGTTTGAGGCTGCCCTCTTTCTTTCAGACGAGAGTAGCCTTGGACTTTTCAATTTTCAATCGTAACATCTGCTTAATCGTACGGATCAAAATATGGAGACACAAAACATATGTAATGGTTGATTTGTTAAATCCTGGTAATGAGTTATTAACAAGGGAAAACAATGGGGCAGGATGGTGAGAGCCTTATGGTAACAGAGTCACTTTATGTAACGCCTGACGTTTCCCTTCTTGATAAATGGAACTAAGGTCTGAGCGCCAGGTGATAGCAAGAAAATCAATGTCTTTAGGGGCCGGCCCCGAGACTTTTTTTCTATGTGAAAAATTAGGAGACATAAAATTTAATTGGCTGATCAGGGGAAAGCAGTGGTCTTAAGTTTAATTGCCAGTAGGCTTAGCGAGGGAGACAAAACAAGATTTGGGCCTGTTTGTTTGCTTGCATCCCAGCGCCGCGTCCAAGTGTATCGTTGAAAATGTGTTTTATTATAACACATGTCATGCTTTACAGTTCCCATATTGTGTAAAGACAATAGTTAATGGTACATTAAAGACAAGCAAACCATGCCAACACGTCTTGGACACATTGTAAGGGCCTCTCTCTTTGCTCGCTTTAGGCAGCTGCAGTCCAGGACCCAGAAGCACAAAAAGAACAAGTTTGAAATACCAGGTGCATCCGAGAGAACCACGACAGGGATTGATATGTTATAGCCCAGGACATGAACCTAGCAATAAAGATATCATTGCGATTGTTTGCGGCTTCCACGCCATGTAAAGCCGGAGGCGCCGGGGCAGGCTGCTTGCTGGCGGCGGAGGCTCGGCCGCCCCGAGCTCCCCCGGCGCCCTCCGCCAAACCCGAGCACCTGTTGCCCAGACCCCGGCCCCGCCGTGGGAACCGCCTCCCGCCCGCGCTTCCAGGTCCCTGCACCGCGGCTAGCTGCGGAGTTATTTAGGGCCGTTCCCACCGGCTGTGGGATGCTGTGGAAAGCGGGAGGGAGCTTTACCGGGGGACACTCAACTGGTGTTTGTTCGACCTCGCAGCTGGCACTCGGTGCCAGCGAGGGGTGCGTGCATGAAGGAGGGGGTGAGAGCCCGGGACGGGGCAGCCTCTCTCCCCGCGCCCGGCCGCCGGCAGATGAGCGGCCCTGGGAACGGCGGCGGGACCGGTTCACAGCGCCGGGCAGCCCCCGCCTGCGCCCGGCTTTCCGAGGGGCCCCGCTCTCACTCCCAGTCCCGTGTGGGCCCGTGGGCCGACGAAGCGGTCCTCCCGGTTCGGCAGGGGGGTACGGTGCGGGCTCTCTCGTTATATTTCTTTATATATATATATATATTTAATGAGGGCTTGCCCGTTCTGCACAACAAAGATGTCTTTTCACCTGGTGCCTCACGGGTGATGCTGCCACGGGAGCACAGCATCATCCCGCACGGCCAGAGCCCGCACCACCCTCCCGGCAGCCCGCGGGAACCAGGCCGCCTGCGAGCGCCTCCAACATCCCCCGCACCACTCGGGGCTGGGGATTCCCTCTCCCACTTTTGTTCTCTCCAGCCCCACTTTGCAGCCCCCGCGGGGATGCGGGGAGGGGGGCTGAGGGGCAGAGGGCTGGGCCCGAGCGGGCCTCACCCGTCCCCTCGGGGCGCCGTCGGGGCAGTGGGGCGGCCCCTGCGGGAGCCGGTGTATGGCGTCAGGCGGAAGGCCGTGGCTCCGGGAGCGGGACAGTGGCCCAGGGGTTGGCGGGGAGCGGCTGCCCGTGGCGGGCAGGAGGGAACAGCGCTGGAAGGTGCAGCCATCCCCACCACCGCCCCGATGACGGCCACGGGAAGCAGCGGGAAGAGGCGGCAGGCCCCGGGGCTGCGTGGCTGCCGGTCACGCCTGCGCCGCGCTGGTCCTCAACGCACCGAGCAGTGCTCCCCCCCAGAAAACTACCGCGGAAGCCCCGAGCCGGACTTGCGGGAGTGGCCGGTCCCGCCGCGTCCCTCCGGCCAGGACCCGCGCAGCCGCCTCCTCCTGCCCCGTGCGGCGGGATCTCGTCGGAGGAACGCGGTGCTGGGGTGAATGGATGATGAGTCAGTCAAAAGGAGCTGTCAGTCTCTTTGAAGGCTGCGTTTAAAGGGACTTGCCAAGTCAAGACGGGAGAGTGACAAGATAGAGACCCTGGTGTTTTACATGCGAAGGCCGGCTCTTCCGCTTCATCTGCACCATACTAAAGGATGTGTTGAAGCATTGAATCACAAAAAAAGTGGCACGCCGAAGAAAAGGTGCCACATAACAATGATTGTAGTGTTTTAATTGTGGGGGACCGCATCACCAGAGCCAATTGAGACGGACGGGGCTATACACAGAAGGAAACGGTGCAACACTTCCATAACTTATAATTAAGCCGAAGTCAGCCTAACATTTGACTTTCTAATGAGTGTAATGAGATTACATGCCTGATGGAAGCATTTGTGCAAAAGCGACTTTCTGTGTTTAATGAGGTCCTAATACAGGACAAGATCGAATTATAGGTCGGCTCTTTTTCTCCCTCAAAGGGCTCCGTTTAAGTTCAACGACACCGGTGCCGCCCGCCTCCTGTCCGCCGCAGGACGGGGCGAGGTTTCAGCCGGGCTCGCATGGAAAATGGGCAAAGAAATAAGCAAAGCTCCCCCCCAGCCCCCTCCCCGGCCGAGCCTCGGTCTGTTTTTGTGGGTAAGTAGCTCCTCTAATTGCTATTGGAATAGATCCATGCCATCCGCGCTAGGGAACTAAATGTGTCTAACTAGGTTAATGCAATTAGCATGCATGCAACATATTGCTCCCACTTCGCGGCAGCTTTGAAAAAAAAAAACAAACCCAACCGAGAGGGAGAGATGTTCAGTATGTGATGGGTAATAATTATGTCTTGGCTCACCCGGGCCGTTCCCACCCGCCCGGGCACGCCGCGGGGACAGCTCTGCTCCGGCCGGCGGCCGGGCCGGGCATCTGGGGCTCTCCCGGGAGCCGAGCCGTCGGGGCTGAGCCGCGGGTGCCACGGGAAAATCAGCACCTGCGGCGCCGGGCTGAGCCCGACGCCCAGCCCCGGGCAGCCCCCCCGCCCCCTCTCCTTGCCGCCGGGCAGGTGCAGCCCCCCCAACACATACACACACACACCCCCCAGCAGCGGGGTACGAGGGGCTGTGGCTACAGGAGCAACTCTGCCACTAGTTGCTGGGGACAGCCCAGCCTCGCACGCGCAGAGGCCAAGCCTACTCCCCCTCTTTACCCTTCCGCCCCGGCACTTTTGGGAAGAGCTTTGTCCGGCTGCGGTTGCGCGCCCATCCCCGTGGCGGTGGGCAGGGGTACAAGACAGCGGCGGGGTGAAGAGGAGTGTCACACCCTCGCAAGGTTGGTGTTTGGGGACTCGGGTCTTTCAGCTGGAAGCTACAAGCAGAGAGCAAAAGCACTGAAAGGAGGGGACCTCCTAGAGATAGACAAAGACATCAGTTGGAAGCACTTCACGAGAGGACGTCAAAAGAGGTGGAGAGAGAGGGTAGGTCTCCCCCGCCCGTCCCCGGCCCTCCCGGCTGTATAAGAGGAGCCAGAGCTGGCGATGGGGGCAGAGCGGAGCCGGCTGGGGCTGCCTCCAGGCTCCGCATAGCCCGGGCTCACCCCGCCTACCCGGGAATCGGGACGGGTGCTTACGGACGGGCTTCCCTCGGGATGCGGCGGGACTCCCGGCAGCCGCTTCCCGCAAACACACTGCTCCACAAGGTACAGTCTGGTTTATTATTAACAAACACAGGAACAGTCCACGTGCGGCAATAAATTATTTTCACAAGTTCTGGCAATTTTTTTGCTTTTCCCCCCCAAAAAAGGTGCTGGTGGAATAAACCTATTGCATATCTTAAAAAAAAATCAGGATAAATTATATAAATTATATATTCAAAACAGACGATTCTATATCATTATCACTACTCCGTAATAAATAGATAAATAAAGCTGATTGCCCTTAGAGTCTGAATCTTAAATTACATTTACAATATAAGTCTTTACATACAGCATGTACAGGGCGGGCTGGGGCCACCCGTTTGGTGCCTCACGCCACGAAGTCATAGGGAGGCTCGTTCTCGATATCGTTGAGGGAGGGTTTGCTGTTCACCTTCCGCGGGTCCTCGGGGGTCCACACTTTGGCTGTCCGGATGATGTTTTGCTCCTTGAGTTGCTTTTCATCAGTCCACGACAGCGAGTGACCGGCCAGAGGGGGGAGTCCGTAGTCGGGGTCGCTAGGGGAGGGAGATCCTGGGGGACAGAGAGAGAAAGGCAGGGGGTTATTGCTGGGGACGGGATTCCTGTGGAGCGCCAAGCCGGGCTGAGCCGGGCCGGGCTGTGCCGTACGGGGCCGTGCCAGGCCGCCACTTACTTGTGCCGCGGTGGCAGATGATGATTTTCTTGGGCTGGCTGGGGCTCTCACTGCTGGCGGTGCGCAGCGGCAGGTCGGACTGCACCAGCTCGCTGAGGAAGTTGATGTAGCCGATGGCCAGGCGGAGTGTGTCCACCTTGGAGAGCCGCTTCTCGTAGGGGAGGGTGGGGATGTGCGAGCGCAGCCCCTCGAAGGCGTCGTTGATGGACTGCATTCGCCGCCGCTCCCGCACGTTGGCGGCCTGCCGGAGCTGCTGCAACTCCGCCTCAGAGCGCACTCCTCCGCCGCCTCTTGGCTGAGCCCAGAGCCTGAAGCCGCCCCGCAGGGGACAGCAGCGCCGCGCCCGCCGCCCCGCAGCACTCGTAGGCGAAGCCGGGCGAGCCGGGCGACGGCGGGAAGGCGGCGGCCGGCGGCGGGCAGCGGTAGCCGCCCTCGAGGTCGCCGCCGTCGCGGTAGTACTCCTGCAGCTGCCGGCTGAGGAAGTCCACGTCCTGCTCCAGCAGACCGTCGGTTGTCAGCGAGTCCCGCGAGGGCTGCTCGGGAAAGAAATCCTCCTCGTCGAAATAGGGGGGTGAGGAGAAGGAGTCCAGCCCCCCGGCGAAGTGCTCCAGCAGCACCGTCTCCATGCTGCTCCCGGCCTCGGCAGGGACGGGCCACGACGGGGCGGGCGGCCAGCCCCGCCGGGAAGCGCCTGCAGCCGCTCCTGCCGGCCCGCTCGCAGAGCCGCCCTGGGGGCGGCGGGGCCCCCGCCCCTGCCCGTGCCCGTGCCCGTGCCTGTGCCCTGCCCTCTCCGCCCCTGGGTGGCCGGGAGGCCGGGCCGCTGCCGCCGCTCTCCGGGGAGGAGGCCGGAGCCGGCTGGCGCGGCGGGCCGGCACGCGAGGAGTCTTATAACGACATCCCCGGGCGCGTGCCGCTGACCGCCGCCGACAGCCAATCAGCGCCAGCAGAGGGGGTGGACGGGCGGGGGGGGATGGACAGGCCCCCCCCGTCGGGGCGACACCCGCAGCGCTCCCGCCGGCCGAGGGGCGGCGCCGCGGAGGGGACTGGGGGGGGGGGGAAGGCGGGAGCTGATGGTGACCCCCGAAGGTGCTCCCCGCCCTGTCCTGCCCGGCCTCTTCCGGCCCCACCGCTCGAGTACGCACTTGGAGCCCGCGAAGCAGTTCAGGCTGGTCCTCCCCACACGTCGAGGCTCTCAGCCCCTGTCCACCCGACGGCCCATCCCACAAGCCACAGGCTGACCGCGCGAGTTGGCAGCGGGAGGATTAGTGCCCGCTCCTGACGCCAGGAGGGGTCACAACCGCGGATCGTCCCTTTCCCCCAGGCCCGCCAGCCCCTGCCGTCGGCAGAGCCGCTGTCGGAGCGGGCATCGGGTGGATGGATGGCGCAGGGTTTGAAAGGCTGACAGATATATCGTAACATCGAGCAAAGTCATGTCAGCTCCTTGAGCCGACCGTGCGGCGGATGTTGACCCACCTTGCTTTCGCTTTCCCACTTCCACTCCCTCTCGGGAGGAGCACGTTTGGTGGAGGCTCTGTTAATAATTCCCCAACTGACTCTCACTGATTAAAGCCCTAAAAATTCTCACTGGGGTGAAATGGATTACCCGGCAGATTAGGGGAGGATTATCTCTGTCATTAGCGCTGCGGTAGTTTGTCCGACAGAGGCTGTCGGGGTTTATCGAAAGTGACTTTTCAGTGTGCCACCAGCAGCACCGAGATCAAACCCCGAGTGGAAACGCACCCCGCTCTATCAGCAGAGAAGGACAGGGCCAGCTCCGGGAAAGTAATAAATGACTCGACTTCAAAGCCGCTGACAACACCGTGATAACGGCGGGGAAACGCGTGAGTCAAGGGAGGGAACAAAGAGCTTTGCAAGAACCAGGTCTTGGGAAGTCCTGCCTGCAGACGGACCACGCGAAAAAACGAGAAGGGAGGGAGGAAACCTTCGCCCGACGCCAGGACGCTTTGCGGGGGGACCGCTGCCACCGTCCCGGGACGGCGGAAATGAGGGTGTCCCCCATCGAGGGGCAGCTGCGACGGCGAAGTGGCTCCCCATTCACTTCCAGGGAGCGGGACTGGGGACCCGGGGTGGGGACGAGGGGAAGAGGCGGAGGCTGCCGGTCCGGGAAACACCAGCAGCAGTTGCCTGCTGCGGGCATCATTGCCCGGTACCCTCCGCGGCGCTCGCAGAGTTCAGCACCGCTGCCGGCGGTCGAAGAGCCTCTCTCCTATTACCCTGCGCTTACGGCTCCGCTGCCTACCCTTGTCAGGAGTCCCGCTGGGCTTCACACTCCCGTCGACTGTGAACCCAGCCAGTTAAGAGACCTGAGAAGGGCTCCAGGGCTACATCCTGCTCTCAACCGGGGCAGCTGCGAGGCCGGACCAGGCTTTATCCGGTCTGGTCCTGAAAACGCCCATAATGGAGCCTGCACAAGTTCCCAGGACAATCTGTGCGGCTGATTCACCTTCCTCAGGGTTAAAGAAACTGGTGCTCCCCCATGTATGTAAAGTTCGAACCTCTCCCGTTTCTCACGATTTTCCGCGTGGCTGGACTCCTGTTTCCTTTCACGGCCGCTGTCCCTTAACCTCGCACCACGCACCGCTGGCAAGAGCCCGGCTTCTGCATGCTCCACACCCCTCCAGCCACAGTGCTGCGGCTGCCCCCGTGGCCCCCTCTGCCCCACAGTCTCGTGAGTGCCACAGAACACGTGCAATAATCCTTTCCCTAGGTCCCCTGGGCTGTGATCGTGTTCCCGTAGGCAAGAGGCGCTGCCAGCATCCCGGGCGGCCAGGGCACACGGCTGGCTCCAGCCCAGCCCGCTGCCCACCGGCACTCCCAGCGCTTCCAGCGGCGCTCCCTATGGACAGCTCCGAGCGGCACGAAGCCCTCGCAGCTTGGCAGAGGCATCGCTGCGAGCGGCCCCTGTGGCCGGCGAGTCCCGGAACCCCCAGCCCAGCCCCAGTCTGTCCCACAGCCGCGCTGCGCAGCCCCTAATCCGTGCCACCAACCGGCAGCCTGTCACCGGTCTTGTGCAGAGCCCGGGACGGGGGGAGAGGAGCCCTACCCGCGTCCTTCCCGTCCTCGCTGGCTCAGCTGTGGCACACCGTGCGTGATGGCCCGGCCCTTCCCCGCCGCTTCCCGCACTCCGTGTCCGGAAGGAGCGGACACGCTGGGGCACGCCTGCAGTTGGAGAGCCCAGCTCCTTCCCTTCCCACCTGGCACGGCCCTACCTGAGACAGTGCAGCCAGCGGATGAACGCTATGGTATCCTAGAGAGGAGCACAGGTGTAAACTTGTGCACACAAGTGTAAACTGTGCTCCTCTCTGATCCATGTCATTCCTAACCCGAAACACACGGAAAAGAAGAAAGCAAAACCTGAAATACTAACAACGCTGAAGTGATTTTTTGGGGCATTTCCTGGCCACAGAGCTGCCTCTGTTCTCTCTCCCGCATGCCCAAGGAGTCATCACCCACGGGATTGTGAGTCCTTGCTCCTGCCACACTCCGGCTGGAGCAGGGAATTCAAAGCCGATAAGCAAACCATTTCGAGTGGCCCCAGTCACCATCACATCCACTCGAGATCCACACTCACACATGCACACAAACACACCACCGCTGACTCACGGCCTGCCTTGAAGCATTTCCCCTGGGTCAGATAGGCCAAGCACTATCAGATCCAGAGAGGAGCATCCTCCAAAACAGGCTTTTCTCCCCCATGGCCTCTGCTACCAGCCTTCTCCCTAGTGCAGCTTCTTGACCCTGGTCTGTCCTTGTCCCTAAGAGTGAGGCAGGTGTCAGGGCCTTTCTCCTTAATGAGGAGAAAGTGAGGCATCTTCCCGGTGGCCCTCTGAAGGCTTTAGATTCATAGAATCATAGAATGGTTCGGTTGGAAGGGGCCTTAAATATCATATAGTTCCACCTCCCCTGCCACAGGCAGGGACATCTTCTGCTAGAACAGGTTGCTCAAAGCCGCATCCAACCTGGTCTTGAACACTGCCAGGGATGGGGCAGCCACAGCTTCTCTGGGCAACCTGTGCCAGTGCCTCACCACCCTCACAGTAGAAAAATTCTTCCTCATATCTAATCTAAATTTCGCCTCTGACAGTTTCAAGCCATTCCCCCTTGTTCTGTCACTACGCCCCTTTGTAAAAAGTCCCTATCCAGATTTCTTGTGGTTCCTTTAGGAACTTGAAGGCTGCTATAAAGTCTCTTCAGAGCCTTCTCTTCTCCAGGCTGAACAAGCCCACCTCTCAGCCTGTTTTCATAGCAAAGGTGCTCCAGCCCTCCTGATCCTGTTCGTAGCCTCCTCTGAACTCTGATCCTGTTGGTGGCCTCCTCTGGACTCGCTTGAGCAGGTCCACACATCTGTCGTGCTGGGGCTCCAGAGCTGGACACAGTATTACAGGAGAGGTCTCACGAAAGACGAGTTGAGGAGCAGAACCACCTACCTCGACCTGCTGGCCATGCTCTTTTTGACGCCCTCCACTATACAGCTGGCTTTCTGGCCTGCAAGCTAGGGGTGATGAGGAAGGAGAAGCAGTCTCTCTGCTGTTGATCTGAGGACAAAGTCCCCAGAGACGCTGGGGGTGCCCAGCACATTTTCAATGCCCGGAAGCCTGTCTCACTTCCCCAGGGCCGGCGGTCCTGCTTTGCTCTGGTGCACAGCTGGGATGATCCCCGCAGCGCTAGGCAGTGAATGTCACACTATGGAGGTGGCACGACAACAGCGGCCCACAAAACAAAGGCAGGTGACCTGGGCAGCTGGTCTGTGCGGTCTCTCCATCCCTGAGAGGTAGCTTCCGTCGGGACCGACAGACATTTCCGCGGAGCCGTTGCGGTATCTGGTTTCGCGGCGCCGCCCGGCAGCTCCAAATGATGGGAGCGCACTGCTTGGGGGAATCTGAGGGGTACTTCGGCAACCTACTGTATCCAAACTGTTGGAGACTCGGAGCCTGTCTTGAAACCTTTCAGTACCTAGCAGATCTTTGGTAAACTGGCGAGCAGCGCCCCGGGCGAGGTGAGCGATGCATGGGGCTGGTCTCGGACAGCTCCTCTTCCCCTCGCCGGGCGCGCTGGCGCTCTGTGTGTGCGCAGGGCTGAGAAGCCAGTGTATGGAATATCGCTGCGCTGCTCCCCGGAGCGCAGTGCCCGCGGAGACACTCGGCTCTGGAGCATAAGAAGTGTTTCCCTCACAGCCCTCGCCGCTGCGACAATGACGGCTTTAAAGACGAACAGTTCCAGTTCTGTACATCTGTCTGTGAGCAATGAGCAATGACCGTCCCCGAAGGAACTGTCCAAGGAGCAGGAAGGCACCTCCCGGGTTGCCTAAGAGGTTACGAAAAAGAAACTTGCGAAAACCAAGAGCCGGTACCTGCGCAGCCCGGACCACGGCAACACACCTGGACCAGCACCATCTGTGTCGCAAACGCCCTTCTTTCAATATTTGTCCTGTCCGGGTGTTTCACCCGGCTCCCTCTTGCCTACCAGCGCGCTCACGGGAACGGCACCTTCCTGAGCCACTTTCCACCAAAGCAAATGCGTGATCCGCGCCTGATACCTCGTTATTTTCATTCATCGAGGGCAGGAACTGGTAGGGGAGACGCCAAGGGGCACACCGCCTTTCTCCACAGCCAGTGACCACACAAAAGTTCCTCTGGCAGCCAACTTCACGGGGAATCGCTGAAGGTCCATAGATAGGGCGGGACAGTTGGGACGGGGAGAGAGGGCGCGTACCGAAATTCAGTGGCTCACCGAGGGACCCGGAGCACCCGGGCTTGCCAAGCCCTCTAACCCTGCCTCAGTCGAGGTGCTCAGCCCTGTACCCGCCTAGCCCGAGAAGCATGAGACTTCAGTGAGGGCTGGAGCCCGACCCTGGCTCGGGAAGGCGGCAAAGATCTCCCCGGGCAAGGGGTCCCGCAGTACAGCTGGGAAGCCACAGCGGCTCTGCTGTTCTAGGGCAAGAAGAGCGCCCGCCCGGCCGGTGCCCATCCCTTCCCTCTGACAAGTTTCATCTCAGGGGTCTCCCTGTGCCGGAGCGGAGCCGGGCAGCAGGAGCAGTCCCTCGCCCCGCAGGGGCTGCAAAGCGCACACGACACCTGGCGATGCTCTGCGTGGGTCGTGGAAGAATACTGTCTCTGAACATCCAACACTCGCGGGGCTGAGCGCGGAGGCCCATACTAGAGGGCTTCGCACCCCCTTGGGTCTGCCCCGATTCCCACAAATCCCTTTTTTTACCCGCACACCCATGGCCGGCAGGGATGTCTTAGCGGCGGGCGGGACGTCGAGCGGCTCTCTCCCGGCACCCCGCAGGAACAGGCGACAGAGCGCTGCTCCCCAGCCCCTCCGCCGGGGTACAAACCCCGCGGTGAGAAGCAGCAGCGCTCGTCCTCGGTGCCTTTCCGCGCCCGCGGAGCCCCCGGGGGTGCTGCGTGGGGAGCGCGGCCTCGCTCTGGCCCCTAGCCGGACAAGGCAGTGTGTCCCTCCAGCGCCCCTGAGCCCCCACTCCCGCTGCCTCCCGGCTCCGGCTTCCACTTTCGACTACGTTTAGCCCTGAACAGAGATGGGAACCGGATAAAAGGTGACGTTAAGTAAGAAGCAGGGAGGTCCGAGGTGGAGAGGAGCCACAGGCCCCCACCCTGCAAGGCGCCTTTCAGTACAGGACCTCGAGAAGTAGCTCCAAACCCTGTGATAATCCAGAACAATGAAATCTGCTAGTTATACCTAAGGTAACACCCCGGTTCCATAAGGTCCTCAGGTGTGTTGGGTTTCCTATCTAGGCCTAAAATCCAGCTCCCACTCTTATGTTACCAGCATATATTTCCTAGGTCCTATTGATCCAACGCCATGAAGCCACAGGAATGGAAATATAAGCCAGGAGAGACCCCCCTTCCTCCGTAGATCCAATATTCTTCTCAAATCCTCATCTCTGCACTGTCAGTGTTCGGTTAAAGAGGAGAACTCGGGTCCATAAAGCTACAGTGGGGCAAATACCGAGTATGGCTACTTTTTTCTCAAGATTATAAAACTCAGCAGCTCACCTATACGAATTCCTTGGTGTACTGCACTCGCTCAGAGATGTAATGTTCGATGCAGAAAGGAAGCAAGAGGCTTTTAAAAGACTGGACCAGAGCTGGTCTCAGGTCTTTTTACCATTGAAAGCATAATTTAACCTAAGCTTTGCCCAGTGCAACCTTGGGGGATCTTGTGTTTCCTGGTAATAAACTTTCGACACCTTTTCTTCTCTGCAGGCAAGGGAGGAGACCCTCAGCACCTCACTGGGGTGTCAGGGTGTTCCCACTACATGCTTGACAGAGGGCAAGTCGGCGCGGTGCCAGATCCTGCAGCACGAAAACCGCTGTGCAGAGACGTCTGCGGGAGCTCTTTTGCACCCCGAGGGCCACCAAAGCCCCACAGCACTCCCCGGCCCCTAGAGGCTGGTGCCCTGGACCAGTGCGGAAGTCTCGGAGCAGGGCCTAGCCCAGGGGGGCTCAGGAACGGGACTAGCCGCCGAGTCCCGGCCGCGGCGACCCCACCCCTTCCCCAGCCGCCACGTGAGGCCCATAAATAAGGCGGGGAGAAAGGCTTCCCCCCCCTCCCGGCATTGCTACGGGAGCGAGCGCTGCGCGGCGGGGAGGCAGTTCCACAAAGACGGTGTGGCAGCCCCGGGCCCTCACACGTCCTGCCGACGAGGAGGCACCTGCAGCCGGGGTCGGCCCGGCTGCGCGCCCTCCCCTCCGCGCTGGTACCTGGGCGCTGGGCTGGTAATGCACCATAAAACCCCTCCTTTCAGGCTCTTTCAAGCCGAGATCGCGGAGGTCACCATGTCTACAAACCCCCCTCTGTCAGTCGCTCGGCCTGGGGTGCCAGCGCGGCAAGCTGGAGAGCAGGCACAGCCCATGGGAATCCCAACACTTGTGCCGCCGGCTCCCCCGGCCCGCCCTTCCGCCCTTCCCCCTCTCCCCCGCCCCGAGAAGCCGCTGAATGTAACAAATGAGCTGCAATCGATCTGCAGGCACGGAGGAAAATCAAATTATATGGTGCGGTTGGGCGGCCGCGGTCGGCAAAAGGTGCGGAGAGCGGCAGGCGAGCTGCTGGCTTTCCTGCGCCTCAGCGCTCGGCGCGGAGCGGACGGGCTGACAGCCCAGCCTAGCCCCAGCTTCGCTTCTACCCAGCCCGGGTCTGCTCGGCTTCTCCCCGGCTCCATGGCCTGAACTGCACAGGGCGGGCCGAGATGGGAAGCCTCTGGCTCGCCCCGGTCCCGCCTGAGCACGGGTTTTCCAGCCGGTCCCTACATGCCCCGAGGCACCCTACGACCTTCCTGTCTCGCTGCTGACCTGCGCGCAGGTTGCGCGGCGTGGGGAAGCGCGGCCACCTATGGCAAAGCACCTGGGGAGACGCCAGCAAAGATCAAAGATCTTTCCTCCCCTTCTGGTGCCGCTTTCAGGTCTCCTCCCCGAGTTCCTTTCCCGGGCCTGAGGCTGGCGAAGGGAAGCAACCCCGCCACGGCACCGGCGCCGCCGGGCTTGTCCCGCGCATGCAGAGCCCCGGGCTCGCTCAGGCACTCGGCAGCGCGGCCGGACAGCACCTGCCGCAGCCGCGGGCTGTGTGCGAGCAGGGGTCTTGTACCTGCGCCCTTTCTCTCCCCCAGCCGCGCGAGGGGCAAGGCTCCTCTTGGGAACCCCCGCGCAAGGCCGGCGGTTGCCTGCGGTCCATGGGAATCTGGCCACTTGCGCCGGGCGCAGCCGGGAGGGGGCTGTGCTTCCTTTACAAAAAGAGACACAATTAAGCAAAATGCTCAATGAACATTATAAATGATGTGCAATCGCCTCGCAGATTGCCTAGCAAATCAAATTATATGGTTGCTCACGGATGATTTCCATGTGCTTTAAAACGCAAACAGGTACTTTCTGATTTGAGGGGGGGGTGGGGTGTGTGTTGGTGGGTATTTTTTTCCTAAACAAGAAGAAAAAGAAAGCACAGCGCTTTAAACATTGCGGAGCAATGCCACACGCTGAAAGGCGGCTGTGTGAATATTCACGTTCTCCTTTGTTCGTCCCTGAATTTCACAATAGCCCTGGGAGGGCACGTCCACTGCACTCTTGTAAATTTACCAATCCTTGACTAAAACCGCCAGGCATCTGCTTGGCAAAGCACAAAGCTGCCTACGTTTCCACGAAGAATTTACTGTTTCATCAGCTTCTAAATTGCTCCACAACAGAAGGGCTCGAAGCTAGTATCATTGAAGTCAACGGAGATGACCGGGTTTGTGGCTCCGCAGGCTGCGCAAGCTGCAGGGCTGCGGCTGTCGCCCTGCTTCTCTGGCGGGAGCGGTTCAGGTGCGAGCTGGGCGGCCGTGCCGTGCCTGCTGGGCTAGCCGAGGCTGCCCGGCACTGCTAGGCCCGGGCTGCGGAACTCGGAGGGAAAGGCAGCCACAGTGCAGGGTGGGGGATGCCGGGCAAATGATGGTTGTCCTGGACGGGGAGGACGCAGGAGCTCCTATAGGGCATGGCAGTGGAATAAACTGGCAACAAACCTGACCGGCCCCGACAAGGAACTGTCTCCTAAACGGGCAGTGACCACTCCAGAAGGTGCGGGCTGCCCGGGTCCCTCGGTGGCATCCCGGGCGAGCCCTGCCCGGGGCCGCCCTCCCGTCCTCCGAGGCACCGGATGCGGGGTGTGCCTGCACGCTCTCCCTTGGGGGACTGGTAAGCCAGGCCACTGGAGGGGAGCAGTGTGTGAAAAGCACGTTTGATAAGGAGTCCTTTACTTTCCAATGCATAAAACCATTCATGGGGAGGGGGAATCGTTCTTTGAGACCAGGTCCTGATCCAGAGCATCGCTCACTTGAAAACCCACACCGGACGGTCATGGTAACCGAGGGAGGGCTGGCTGGAACAAGGCAAAGCAGATGACTGCTCATGAGGCTCTACCCACACGCCGGGCAGCTTAAAAAGAGCCACAAGGCTTCCCAGCATCAGCGGGCAGAAGGCACTGCCACTCGGTTTGAATGGTTTTTACTCCGAACAACTTCCTACAACTGAGAGGCCCATCCCAATGGATAACAGGGCACTTTTTTATTTCAGTAAGCAACCACGTTACATCATCTTTTCCATAAATGTATGCAGCTCTAGATTAAATAGAAATAAGGTTTTTCTAGTCATTGTTCTTTTTTTTGGTGGGTTAGAGGCTCCTTCTGTTTTCTCTCCTCCCTTGATTTCCTCCTCCCTGGTTTATGCCCGTTTGCTCTTGTGAGTGCAGGCTCCCACAAAAGGTGTCAGACTCCACAGGATTTTCCCTTAGGCTTATATACATAGTTACCCAGGAGATGGATGACTGTGGAAAATGCTTTTCCTTGGAGAATGCCGCCGGTATTTGCCTTTCTGCCAAAACTCCTCATGTTGTACTTTGCGTGGGTTGTATTTGCCTTTTTCATGGCCATGTTCCTTCCGTGGCTCATGAACACTTTGTCATTAACTACTGCCCCAAGGTCTTTTTCCTTCTCTACCTGGCAAGGGCTTCCAAGGCTACAGCACATGTTCTTACTATGTGTCCCAAATATACGACCTCCTATTGCTGGATTTCATTCCTTGCTTGGCACTGTGGCACTCGCAGTCCTAAGCTTCCTTCTGATTACTTTTCAAGCCCTCTCCATGTTGCGATGTCCACCCTGCTCCATGACAGTGTCAGATGTTGTTAGCAGAGTCCTTTTGTTCTAAAACTGTTAATGAAAATTTTCCATTGAGTCTGTAAGAGCAAAGAGAGTACTATCTTGGGCCATGGCATAAGTCCATCCAATTTCTTCATCCACATGTGCCAGTGGAAAAAGCTCAGGGACTTCTTTTGCCAGAGATTGCTTCTGTGTATCTAAAAGCTCTTGATACATTTCTCTCTCTTCCATGAATTTGTCTAATGGCTTTTAGAACTAAAGCAGCAAGTTGATGTATTAAAACTATTAGATACTATTTAGTAGAGATGAGTTTTAAATTAACGATTCCTGTCTTGGAAGAAGTTGTAAGATTTAGAGATGCAGGTAAAACCAGAGTCTTAAAAGCATGTTAGGGGTCCACATTCCACAAGAATCTCTCCTCAGCTACCATGTAACCCCACAAACGTCTCTCCTGAGGAGACACCCTACCATAGCTGGTGTTTTGTTGAATAGTCTTGACTGTAATACGATGTGAAAACTATCTCAATGATTTTTAACTAGGAAGAGCTGACCTGCCATAGTTATTCAGTTGTTCCAGGGGAGATCCCTCAACCCCCACTTCTCAGTGCCATTAGGTTTTTCTCCAGCCCAGAGTTAGACATCTTACATGTTTTGGTTCCTTGCTGAGCCCGCTGGCTCACTCTTGTGTTCTTTGTTGATCAGCCACCTCTCACCATACCAGGAGCCTTGGGGCTGGGTGCCCAGCACCTACATTTAGGCATTGCAAAACCACACCTTCTCCATCCATTTAGCCCTGAGGCTTTTATCTTTGTGGCAAATTATTAACCTAGTCAGGGACATGAAAAACATCTACACAAGGAGATGCTGCATGTTCTTTGGAAGTTGTCCACACATGGAAAGTACTGTTTTACCTAGGCTTATAGCTCTTCTCCTAAGTTCACCTTAAATAGGCATGGGAGAGCACTGTTCATTCCACTCTATGAGAACCTTTCTCACAGTGAGGATTGTTTTCATGCCTCCTCTCAATGAGTTCTTCCTGAGATGAAGAAAATCCATATCCCTTCAGTGTGTCCTTTTTAAACATAATGTTTTGTGTTGTTCTCTGCTAATTTCCCTGTAGCTTTTCTTCAAGTGTATTGTCCCAAACTGGACACTGTGCTTAGGCTAAGCTTCACCACTGCCAAGTAGAGCAGAATAATTACCTCAGAGTTGTACCCAAGACAGTGGTGCTAATATATCCCCAAATGACATTTGTTTTCTTCTGTATAGGTTTTATCCCACTTTACCCAGCACATAGTTCACAACAGCCAGTTGATCCATTTCTGCACTATTGCTGCCATATCAGCTACTCCCCAATTCACAAACCACACATTTGGATCTGGTTTTTGTCCCAAGACTGCATTTTGTACTTGTCTTTATTACAGTGCAGCTTATTGATTTCAGGCAAGCTCTCCAATCTGTGAAGATCAATGTGAGTCCTGATCTTGTTCTCCAAATCAACCTCTCCCAGCCAGTGCTCTCTGGAGTTGAATTAAGTACTCTCTTTTCCAGCAGCCTATTTATTTTTGAAAACACTGGGGCCACAACAGACGCCTGCAAGACCCCACTTGGCAAATCCAACTTTGACAGTGAACATGCAGATGAGTGCTTTAGTACGCTTCAAACATTATGTGCTCACTCTAATCCTGATTTCATTTAGGTCTCATCACACAGTTTGGTTTATAAGAGGAGTAAGGCTTTTGATACTAACAAAGTTGAGATATATCACATCTATCTCTTTATACCCTTGTCTAGTCAGTCCTTCAAATAAGGACACAGAATTAATTTGAAGTGGTATGTTCTTTATTAATCCATGTTGATATGTTCTACTGCTTTCTTATCGCTTATGTGCTTACAAATTGATTAATAATTGACTCTCATTACCATGGTTACGCTGATGGATTTATACTTCCCAGGATCCTCTTCTTTGCTCTTTTTTTTTTTTTGGGGACTTGTAAACACATGCCTCTGGAATCAATGTCCTCAAGCAAGTCACAACTGAGTTGTCATTGCCTCTAACTTTAGCTGGTTAAAAGCTGCACATTAATTAGAAAGGGATTCAGTTCCTTACACACAGTTTAGTATCATGTTAAGTACTGTATAGTATCATATATATTTCTTGGGACTTGCAGATATGAGACAGGACCCACAGGAGTCCTCCACGTTTCTGGAAGCTCAGCTGGAGCCTCCTTGTAGGCTATTCACGTGGGATACCTGAGAGCATCTAAAAAGGGATAAAGCATCTATATCTATGTTAAAGTAACTACACCCCTAAGTATAAGGTGTTAATTAATAGTCAAGGAAGAAAAGATGGGTGTACCAGCTTGTGTGGTTTTGTTGATTGAGAGGAATCCAGGGTTTTGTAGCTCAGCTGTATCTATTAAGTGCAGAATCCAGCCTTTCACTCACTTGCAGGTGGTGTGAGGATAACCACATGGAAGCTTGCAGGGCACTCTGGTCTGTGATAACAGAGCTGCATGCACCCAAGGCAGAAAGTCTGGATGCACTATGTAGTGCAGATGGCAATATTGGAAGTTTACCTGAGCTGCCCACATCCCTGAGCTGTATTAAGACTTTCCTCCAGATCTACAGACAGAACACTCATGGCAAAACACATCTAGAACAGCAAAAAAATGCAGTAAATAAAGAAAATATCAAAGATCACATCAGATGAAAATTGCTTCTGTTTTGTTACTGAAACGTTCAAGACCTCTTCTGACATAGCAAGTCCCAAAGGTACATGAGGTAAATCCACTGCACACATACATTCATGTTCTTCTGATGTACAAGATGATAAATTGTAGGTGAACAAATGAATGACATAAGGTACTGGTGGGGAAGGGGTAGCTTGAGCAAGCAGCTTCTCCTCCATCTATGCCTTGATTTGCAAGCTGTCAGAAATACATAGAAATCATTCCACTGCCAGTAGCTTACAGGCTGTTTGATTTAATCCATGTGCCCATCGGCTTTCCCATCAACAGGGCCCACAGGGAGTTACCATATAATAGTTCACATCCAAATGAGCACCTGCAGTTTCCCGCCCCAGCATGAGGACTGAACCTGAATCACCATAGGCCACCTGTCCCTGCTCACCACTGCAATGTGCAGTAGAGGGATTTAGCCCTTATTTGTAGCCTTTTGTCTGCTGCCTCGTTGTTTGGGTGGGGCTGCACCTGTTCATGGTGAGTGGGAATCCCTTAATTGTAGCTGCGGGGCTGGGCAGTGAGGGCTGGCCCTGCACACTGGCGCACAAAGGCTTAGGGGAACACGTGTGAATGCGGTGCCCTCTTTATGCCATGCCAGCCTTCACTGCAAATCCTCCACAGGTCTTCACGACTCAGTTCCTGCATTCCCAGGGCTTCTGCCTGGTATCTCACACACCAGACTGTCCTTTCATTGCAGGACAGAGATGCTGTATCCCTGTATTTTGGATTATTGGGGTCTGCAGTTGCTTAGGTATAGCACTTGAGGGACAATAATACATTTTAAGGTGTACTTTTGGTTATAGAATCATCAGTTCTTTCCTGTTGTCAAATGCAAACCAAGTTTACTTAGTGAACATATCCCTATTGATTTGAAGCGTTGTGTTACTAGTGATAGCTTGAGCCACAGGTTGTACAATACACTCCACTGAATCCTCAGAGCTGATGGGACCCTCGATGTCTTCCCTTCCTGCAGAAGCCCATTCCATGTCACTTCAGCAAGTGCTTCATTCCCAATTTCCCCTACCCTGTCCTTGACACCTCATCTCCTGGATATCATCATCTCTTGCTCCCTCTTCTCCCTCCCTACCTGAGCTTTGCCTCTCTTAATTTCCAGTCAAGTGTTACTGTCCCCCACCAAAATGCCATCAGAGAAGACACAGACAACACATCTGGCCTACACCTTTTAAGTTGAGAGGCCAATGCCACAGAGACCTCTCAAGACCACAAACAAATTTGTGCTACACCTCTCACTCCCAGGCTGAAGTGTGATTTGTTCATGAGGAAACTACAGAATCGTAGAAAGTTTAGGTTGGAAGGGACCTGTAAAGATCATCTAGTCCAACCCCCCTGCAATGAGACATCTTCAACCAGATCTGGTTACTATGGTGTACCTGGAAGCCAAAATCGACCAAGCTTCTGTAAAAGTGAACACAGACATCCCCCAAACCCACAGCACCACTGTTTGTTCCGCCTTTTCCCAGGCCAGCTCCCCAGCTCCTACTACTTTTGGTGACTCCTCACGGGAGAAGCCAGCCAGGCGGGCGCCGTTAGGGCCCGGCCTCGGGGCTCTGCCGCCATCTTGTGACCGCGCGAGGGATGGCACTGACAAGGACCGGCCCTGAACCCCCGACCGGGGCCTGCGTGTCCGCCAGCCCGGCCCCGGGGCCCGCCGGGCAGCAGCCGGGCAGTTTGGTGAGCCCCCATCGGTGCTGACCAGGTGTTACGACCTGCCGCTGCCACCCCGTCCCTTTCCACAGCTCACCAATACGGGTTAAACTAACCCCACCAAAAACCAGGCTCACCAAGGCACAGCAATGCCTGAAACATTGCAGTAAGACTAAAACACCTCTGAAAATGGCAGAAAAGTGCTTTCTTGCTTATTCTTGTTCACAACAGTGCATCCCATTTGCTGTGCTGCTGCCTTGGTGGCTTGCGGGTTTCTGGCTGTGAACCACCATGGTGGATGTTCCTCAGCCCACCTTGACTCAGTGTGAAGACTGAAGTGGGTACCAGATAATGAATGCTGAGTCCCTTCCATGAATAGCTCCTGTGAAGAGAATTAAAAGGGGGCTAAAGCTGCTGTCTCCTTCATCTCGCTGCTGCAGAGCACAGCACCTGTATACCCCTCTCTTCCCCTTGGTCCTTGGCAGCATGCAGAAGAGGGACCCTGCACCCCCATACCTTCTCTGAACCTGTTGTAATAGCTGTGAGGATAACCAGGGTTGAGAGCCAGCTGTTGTTGTGTTTATGTGACAAATGAGAGGTTCAGATGTAGGATTGATAGCAATTAGATTGCCACCTGCTATCGCTCTAATCCATATCCCAGATTTTTAATTGTGTGTGTGTGGGGGGGGGGGGGAGGTAGGGAGGCTGTTGGCATATGAATACATAAGGATTATCTTAAAAGACACAAAGCGTTAGGATTGCATCCCAGTCATCACGAGTAGGGGTGCCCATTTTTTAGTTTTAGCCTCTACTGTGAATTTGGGTCTCACTTTTGAACAGTTTAGTCCTGAGCTTTCTAGGACTTCTGTACTCTAAACTTCCATCCATTATTTTATTCATAATTTATTTTATTTATTTATTTAAGCAAATTCAGACAATTTCACTTTAGGCTTAGCCAGCTCTTTCCAGTTTGGCTTCCTGACAACCTTCTGCTGTCAAGTGCCCTGTATTCATTTGCATTGTGTCTGATTTTCAGCAGGTCCCTATCTGAGGCCTGTTCCTCCTGGCTGTTACCCAGGTGAGCATTCCTGCTGCAGCCAGAGTGATAATAGCTGTCAGTAATCGGTACTTCCACAGGTTTGCAGGGTCAGGGCTTGCTTCTTCCCCCCTTTGGATAGAGCTAATCTGCTTTCAATTCACACGTCTTCAGAAAAGAGTACACCAAGAAATCTGAAAGGTTTTCCATCAGGTTCCACAAAGGGATATGCTTGAGAGAAACATGTTGATTTTGTTAGAGAGACAGACAAAATAGACTATGATTTGCATAAGGAGCTACTGAGAGGGAAATTGAATGAGAGGTCGAGGGAAGGGTTTTGATTGACTTCAAAGGGTATTGGATCAGATCCATGTGGAGCATCTGCAACTTCCTTTGATGCATCAGCAAACTGGAGATAACAAGGCTCTCCTTTCCATACATTTCCTACCTAAGGCATTGTGTGGAGAAAGGCTTTGAGACTGGCAATGGCACAAGCCAGCCTTAGAGAAAGTAGGACCGTGTAATCTATTTGGGAGAAGCTGTTTTTTGTCGGTGATTTAAGGCTTCAGCACGGTTGAAAGCAAACGTACCCTAGAGGTCACTGCAGAGCAGCCAGTTGAGGTGCCCTGTGTTCTGGGGAGAACTGCCAAAATACTCTGGAAAATTAAATATTTTTAAAAAAATGCATTTTGAGATGACTCTGAGTAGTCACTCAGCAGTGTGACTCTACTACTGGTAGTGATACTACCACTCTGAGTAGACCATCACTCTCCAAAACCACACAACCATATGTCATACCTCCACAGAGCAAGATCCCAAAACTGTACAGAGCCACTGCTGTGTTTTCTGCAGGCTGGAAAGTCATAACAAGTACAGATGAAAACCTCTGATCAGCTGTACTTATCTGTGGAGAGGTGCTTAGTGGGCTTAGTTAAAGACTCGGCATGGGCAGAGAGGAGGAGTTTTACTGCGTCTCTTGGAGGAGTTCATCAGTTTTAGGCAATTTTTTCTTTTTATTTGCAATTTCTGCCTATTCTTGAGGCAGGTGTAGAGTAAGAAGGTGAAATCTTGAAGAAAAGAAGGTAATTGGCACAACGGTAATAGAAATAAGAATAGCAACAGGCCCAAAATAATAAGCCATTGCAAGCATTTCTACAGTCCTTTTCATCTGCGGATGTCAAACAATTTGCAAGAGCTAAAAAAGTTCTCTCAGCAGTGCTCATACATCAGAAATATGCAGTTTCTTTCACCTATTGCTTAACTGCTGTCACCCCTGAATTAGGACAGAGAAGCTGTTCATTGCTCAAGGCGATGACGCCTTGCAATTTAGGGTGTGAGAGGCTAACTCAAATGGTAAGACAAGGCAGCATTTAGAGTCTAGAGTTGGCCAGGCTACTGCTTTACAAAAAGAGCCATGGATCTTTAACACCAAGTGATCAGGCCCTCAGTTTGATGTCTCAGCTGATAAAACAGGAAAGGTGAAAGCAGGGGCAGAACCAATCTTTTAACAGCTGGCTATAGGAGAAGACAAATTTGTAAACTGAAAGAGGGACAAAGGAAAAACATTTACCCCCTGCTTTTAATAGGGATTCATTCATAAAAGTAAAGAGAAGGCTACAAGGTCATAGAAAGTTACATGTGATCCGGTTTTGGAAAATGCCCTTCTTACAGACCAGGCGCAGAGGCAGAGGCTACTGGGGCTATTGCCAAGGAGAAGTGTCTTGGAGGCCCTTTTTTAACTTCTCTGGGGGCCTAAGGAGTCTCCAGCTAGACATAGTGTACATGACAAGGTTTAATGACCTTTGTTCATAATGGGCCCAAGCGTGAATACCCAAGTGCACTGAGGAGAGGCCCAGGACTAAGAGGTAATGGAAAGCCTGAAACAGGGAGGGAACATTTTCTGGATTGGGAATAGGGTCATTCCTGGGGCAGTGAATGTGTGAGGGTTCATTTTGCACCTGGTATTCTGATTAACAGTGAGGTCAATCTCCTGAACTTCCCAAACATGAACACCTGCTTCTAGCTCTGCTCAGATCCTAGCTCTTCACAGAGCTTTTTCCGTCAGTAATCCAAGAAAATGCATAGGCATCCCATGGCTCTGTTAGAACTGTCCCCAAGAGACTGTCACATGAGGGAGGATTGATCTCAGCTCCCTCATCCCTGAGAGTTCACAGTCAGCTCTTTTGCTACTGTCCTCTGCATGCTTTCAGTCCCACATGCTTCTGTGTTCCCATCCTTCAGTGCTGACTCCTTCTGCAAAGGAAAACACAAATTCTGGTTGTCCATCTTTGACTCCAGTACCTTGTGTTGCCTTTAGTCTCTTTCCTAACAGCTGTGCGAAATACTTTGCTATTCTTTCCTGTTCCTCCCTCCTATCACAAGATGTCTGGATCCATCTTCTGATCTTCCAGAAATGACACCTGAGCAAAGATGACCTGGCTGTGGTCCGCATTTCTACATCCCATCCCATCACAGTCTTTGTTTCCAGAACCAAGCAGGTTACTCAAGCATCCTGATGACTTTTCTATTTTCTTTTTCCTAATTTCTGTGGCAGCTTCTCTGTCCCTAATAGGTTCTTCTGGAAGTCACTTTGTAAATGGTGTCAAACCACGTACACAAAGGAGGTGAGCTGGATGAGCACAGCTGATGCCTGCTCTCCCAGCCTCTCCAGACCCTGCAGGGCAGATCTTCACAGCCACCTCCAGCATGTGCAGGTAGCTGCTGTATCAGATGTGGGCACAGGACTATGTGCAGGTTGAAGGAGGTGATCCCACCCCTCTACTCTGCTCTCATGAGACCTCACTTGGAGTATTGTGTGCAGTTCTGGTGTCCTCAACATCAGAAGGACATGGAACTGTTGGAACAAGTCCAGAGGAGGGCCATGAGGATGATCAGGACACTGGAGCACCTCCCGTATAAGATAGGATGAGAAAGTTGGGGCTGTTCAGCCTGGAGAAGAGAAGGCTGCATGGAGACCTCATAGCAGCCTTCCAGTATCTGAAGCGGGCTTATAAGGATGCTGTGGAGGGACTCTTCATTAGGGACTGTAGTGATAGGACAAGGGGTAATGGGTTCAAACTTAAATAGGGGAAGTTTAGTTTGGATATAAGGAGGAAGTTCTTTACTGTGAGGGTGGTGAGGTGCTGGAATGGGTTGCCCAGGGAAGCTGTGAATGCTCCATCCCTGGCGGTGTTGAAGGCCAGGTTGGACAGAGCCTTGGGTGACATGGTTTAGTGTGAGGTGTCCCTGCCCGTGGCAGGGGTGTTGGAACTAGATGAATCTTAATGTCATTTCCAGCCCTAACTATTCTAGGATTCTATGATTTTATCTCTCTGGCACGGAGAAGTGCCCTGGGTGTGTGGAATTAGGAGAGTTCAGGCACAAGGTGAGGGAGAATGCAATAAATAAAGCTAGAGCCTGAGGGATATTACAAAGGGATTTCTGAGGAGGAGCGGGAAAGGATACCACAGAGCAAAGAAAAAACCAGAAAAATAACAAAAGAGAAGACAGTAAAAGGGAGTGCAATAATGGGCATGAATTTCTCTTTCTTCTGCCCCATGGCAAGCTGCCAATCCCTTCCACACACATTCCTCGGCGCTGCTAAAACCAGTCCCCATGGACACACCTGCCTTGAGACAAATTCTTTTAGTCTTGAAAAAATCTGGGCACTTCTTCAATAAAGAGCTTTGCTTTTAAACTACTCTGCCTTTGTGAATTTTGGCAGCAGCTCACACTTGGAGAGCTTTTGAGAACCCTTTTCTGTAATCAGATTCCCTGGCCCCAGGGGACTGTGGGCGAGTCACTTCCCACAGCTGTCCCTCAGCTTCCTATTCTGTGACATGTGGCTCACCACTACGTCAAAGGGCTGGAGTTAGGCATCATTTATGTGTAAAGAGCTGTGAAATCCATGAGGTTGATGGGGTGCTGAGCATTACACCACACACTGTGAGGGTAGTGTTACCACAGCTCATCACTTGTGTATAGCAGGAGGTCGGACAGGCACAGGAGTATGGTTTAAAGCATTTCACTGCCAAGAGCGTAAAGTCATTAGGAGGCAGTTCAGTTGTATGGTGACAGAGCCCATTTCTTCTACACAGTAGGTCTGAGGTTGAACACTAGAAAATACAAACAAGCTTAGGAGTACTAGCCAAGTCCTCACCATCTTGTTCAGAACTGGAAAAAAAGCAAAACCCAAACAAAGACTTTCTGTTCCTTCTCATGCAGGCTGCCTCCTGGGCCGCCTCATACTGAGATGTTCTGGGCTGGCAAAATCTTATTTTTGGTCTGAGAAACATCTCTCCTCTTCGATCAGAATCAGGTTGTCAACAGACTTACAACAGAATCCAAATGATTTGCAACATGGTGAAACGGAAAAGGGCATCCCTACAGTTCTGTGGATATGTGGCTAAAATAATGGGCATCACGATTTCTGGTGAAAGGAATGTAAAGCTGCTAGTAAGGTAAGAGCAACCTGCTCCTTCTTCCCTATCTTCTCTCTGTGCTCACAAAGGAAGCCATGCTGTCTTCCAGGAGAAGAAGTCACTGTTAGCAAGCTGCCTTGCATTACTTCTATGTGAAGCTGTCTTAGGAACGTGAAGAACACTGGTTCATTTTAGGCTGCATGGCAACATGCAACACAGCGAGAGAATACTGTGGCCTAATTCCCAACCAAGCCCATACCACCTTTGCTCTGAGAAAGAGGTCAAGTATTGTTGTTTATGTGCCAAAGTTGCCCTAGCTGGCTTAGCTTCAGTTTTAATACCACAGCTGGAAAAAAACACACGCTAATTATACCTCCTCTGTTTTGATAGTCCACCCCCCTACCAAGCAATCAAGTACCAAAACAAGTTTTAGAAAAGCCAGAGTGTGAAGATAGGAACACTGTTAGGAGCCATGCAGAATCTAATTCTGGCTTGGATGCAATTTTAATTTGTGGTCGTGAGCAAGTCAGTCAAATTCTTTTCATCAAATCTTCCTTCAGTAAAATCCAGAATAATTACTTGTCTTGTAGAGATGCTGTGAAAACTAAGAAAGTCTTTAAATAATTTATTTAAGATGTTAAAGCCTCTTAAGAATTATGTAGAAACCTCAATTAAGATTTCTAAAAAGGTTATTTGAAACCACAGTAGAATAAAAAAGTATCATCACTGGAACTAATTAATGAAATAACAATGTTGAAAAACTTCTCTGATGTGAACAATACAACATAAATCTGCAGTTGCCTGGCAGACTACAGACAGCTCAGAGAAGCAACTGCCATTTTGAGCATTTGCTATGGTGGAACAAAGTCAGTGCAGGTACACGTGGAAAGCCTTGTAGGCTATGATATTCTTTAGTAGTGTCTTCCATTATTATTGGTCTTTATTATTCTTTATAACACTTTGGGCCTTTAGCTGGGGTCTGTCCTGGTGTGGTTGGTACCACAGACACAGAAGATAATGAAATTCCCTGCCCCAAAGAGCTTACAGTCAGAGGTCCTGAATGTCTAGCAGTCTACATCACACAAGGATGAAACGATGAACATGAACAACTCTGTTTATAGATGTAAAACTAGCGTCCATAAATGAATCATCATGGGAGATAAGCTCAAATACATGATGAGAAATGTCATGGGGATTCCCCTGGCAGATGCATGAAGCACAAGGCAACAGTGGCATCATTAAGGCTGCTGTAACTGTCAGAGTACACCAAATGTGCTGTATGTGCATACTGAGAGATGCAAATTTCAGGAAGGAGGCCTGGAAGAGGCAGGGTAACTAAGTGGCCTTGCACAATCTTAGATGGATCTCCTCTTTGGTTTTGGTAGCCCAAGAAGGAGCACAAATGTATTTGAAGAAAACTTGACCTTAATTTTACAAAGGCAGACATTACTGGCAGGGCACAGGCCAGTACCATCAGCACATCTGAGAAAAAATACAAGGTGGGACCAAGCTGTGATATCTTACAAGTGAAATATAGAAGTTCAAGCTGATACATAGAGAATAAAAAGCCAGCAGAGGGAATGGTTAAACCAAAGACACAGACAGCCTGTAATTTTATACATGCAGATCTTGGTGCATCCTCAGAATTACTTGTTAGCCTAAGAATAGTAATGCTCAGCTTGAGAGATGATTAACTTGAACTCAAACGAGCATGGCACTTCCCCACACCTTGCACTGTAAGACAAACAATAGAAAAGGCTGTCAAAGATGCCATTTTATAAAGGACTACTGAGGAGTAACCCATTTGATCCATGTAATTTTTCACAACTGATAATGTAATAAGAAGATGGTTCTGTTAAGAAACCTCTGCCTTATTCCCACCACAGTACTCAAGACTGCTGTGAAAACAGTTCCAGGCACTGTCTGATACAGCAGAGAATGTGAGAATCAGACATTGAAAAAAAAGGCACCACAAGAGCTAATTGAAGAAGGTTATACCATTTCCTCCACACATTCTTCCCTTACCTACCCACCCCTCCCTTTTCCTCTGCTGAGTCCTGCATAATTCATTTATATGCCTGTGTTTTAATAGAAGAGGTGCAAGCTGCTGCAGTGGAGAGGGCTGGGAGTGGTAAGAGAGCTTCTGTTGATTTTAGCTTTTATTCCAAATTGATTACTAGCCATGCTTGCAAAGGAAATTATTTCCCCTGTTCCTCTACCGATATATACACATGGGTATGTACAGACATCTAAACACTTTTAGATTTACAGTGAGGTGTAAGGGGCAGGATATTCAAATACGTCTCCGTATAGCTACTACAAACTGTGGGATACACCACCACACTGAAAGATGATGTGCCACTACTCTGATTTTACAGACGTGGTGAAAGCCAAACCCTCCTCTTTCCCCAATTTTCTTTTGAAAAAGCAGAATAAGGTTGTTTAGCTCAGTGTCTGGTTTCTGTGGGGAGTGGAGTTGTGCTTTATGCTGTCCACTTGGTGACATCAGTGTAGTGCAATTCAGGTGCTATCCCTGAAGATGAGAGTCTGTTCATATGATTACATATCTGTAATTAACAGTGCGCAAGCCAAACTGGGGCCTTAACAGGACTATTTCCTCAGGTCATCTTCTTGTACAAAGTGAAGAGGCACTAGCTGCTGCTTAGACCAAACATCTCCAGTTGCATAAAGTGACGTTTAAGGCATAAATGTGTTCTTTGCTCAGGCAAGCTTCCTCTGTCAGTAGTAGCTACTAACTTGCCAGTTCACTAAGAGCAGGTTTCATCAATCACGTACATCCAAGGTACTAAACTGAGTGTGGTTTGCACACATCTGTGTGTGGATACTTGTTTTGTCAGTGAATGAAGGTGTATCAGGATATGGTGGATACGTGAATTCAGAGCGTGTGAGAACAGTAATTTCTGTACAGCCTGTGAAGACTCTTGGGTGCAGAGACCTGAGCAGGCTGGGCACACATACCCCGGTCAGAACAGGCAGGTGATAGCAATAGGTGATGCAAGGGCATCTCTGCATGGCAGAGCATGATGCAGCACAGGCACAGCAGGCAGCATGTGGCTGCCACTAACAGACACCTCTGATGACAGTGTGACCATCACCATTTATGACACTACATAAAACCAGTAGCAGCAAGTATCTGCTTCATGCCTCTGGTGGCCTTTGTGCTGTTCTGGTTTAGGTTGGCTACATAGGAGGGCAATGGCCCTCATATGTTGTTTTTACAAGTTATGAAATTGTAGAGTTCTCCTGTAGAAAGTATAGGAGAATGAAAAGCCACAGAGCTCCAAGACAGAAGTAGCAAAGGCAAATTCAGTGGAATAGAGGTCTATTTTCTGAAGACATTTAAACAGTTTTAAGACTACACTAGTAAATGAACACACCCTTTTTATTACTGAGGCAACCAAAGTGGGGAGAATGGAAACAGCCTGTTATAGGTAAAGTCAAATGAGATGTTGCCTAGTAACTCTCAGCAGGGAAGCATTTAAATCCAGCCACTTTAGTGAAGCTGATGTTCTGACTCAGAGATTATTTTCTCTGGAAAAAACATGAAAGCGGGAAAGCTCAGTAACAAACATACAATTTATTTTCCTGTTACAGCAAACCATGGTAACAACGCTTGGGAGAATACAGAATTATTTACAAACTTGCACAGATAAGGACAAGGTATGTTTTCAACAAAAGCATCACTTTATTGAACATGTTTTTTGATGCTGATCCCTGCCCCTCTCCCCGCACAGTCAATCTCACATTCATTTTTATTTTGGGGTTCTGAAGTACGCAAGTGATAACAGAAGTGTGGCTATATTACACAGATTGTTACATTATTATCATATTATTCTGTTAGAGGAAGTTCCTGGAGCAAACCCTACTTCAGCTATTGGACACAGAATCAAAGCCATTGATTTTAAAGAAGAAAGGCTCTGTGCCTTCACTGGTTCCATTGCCTGGAATAGTTTTAATTAGGCCCTCCTTCTGCTTTTATGGGGTCATGGAAAAGTTACTTGGCTTGGTTAAAGGCCTCTCACATCAGGAGAAAAAATCCTACCTCAAACCTTGTTTGGGGATTCATGTTATTTTTACTTCCCTTTAGAAGGATATGATGATTTTACAGAAGTAAAACCTTTGGCTTTTGTACATCTGTCTTCCTGGGTGCCACAACTACTGTTCAGCATCAGCAAAATCAGGTTCAGGAGAGTACTTCATTTCAGCAGCCTCAGTGCAGTTCATATTGAAAATTATGAACGTGAACTATTGCATAGATCTTTTATTTTTAATTAAAAAAATACAATAAGCAGATTAACATTTACATCACACTAATCATGACAAAGCAGACTGCCAAAAATTTAACACAAAAATACGTATTTTATCAACACTCAGCTGGAAAGCAAAGCTGCAGTGGCATAAAAATTTTGAGTTCTATATTAAAAGCGTGAGTTTTTCACAAGCCTGTTGTATAAGCAGTAAAATGATGTTGTATAAGCAGTAAAATGATGTTCTATAAGCCACACAGATCCACTTCTCATTGGCCAGAGCCTGGTCTGAAGTTTAACGAAACACTGTTGATACAGAATCTCTGCCCAGAAGGTGGGGGACCATCCTCAAACACATGGCCTAGATGGGCATCACACTGCAACAGAAATGATGTACCATTATTACCACTGCAATTATGGATTGACTTGGTACCAACTTGAATTAAGAAACTTGTATGATGAATTCACTGTTGAGTTATGCTGGTCTTGCGGAGAGATCAGAACTACATCCTGGAGTAATTACCTCTTGTCAGAGGGCGAATATCTGCCCACAGATAAGCAGAGCCCAGAAGAGGAAGTTGAAAGGTACTAATGACAGAAAGCATAGGAAATAAATGGGAGGATTTAGACATCTCAATATATAATGAAAACGTCAAGTTAATTGAGGCAGTCACTGTAGGGCCTTCTCACAGGTCAGCTAGGATTTCCTCCCCAAAATTACTGATGGGAAGAAATAGGACTGAGAATAGCTATCAGTGGCTCATTATATAATGGAAAGGTTATCTTCAGCTGGGGTTCTTGAAAGCTGGGTGCTGAATATTCCTGCAAACATGAACTCTGCAGCAGATGCTTGTTACATTTGCAGATAATACCTAATCCTGTTAGAATAGGCTGCAAGCACACTGGAGGGCAGTGTTAGCAATATTAACAGTTTGGAAAAACAAGCAAAAAAAACCCCAAACCCAAAAGCCTAAGATGCAATTCATTCAACTAAATTGCATACTTTTATACCTTAACAAAAGTAATAAATAGCACAGGTTTAGGGTTGGAAATAAATGGTCATGGGTAGCAGTTCTTTGGAAGACAACCTGGGTATTACAGCAAGTCCTAAAAGAAGTATGGGTCATGGGCTGTGGAATGGTAAGGGTGTAAGATCAGGAACACTGTAACACACCTACACAGCCTCTGATGCAGGCTAGACACAACTGCAGTGCTATGTCCAGGTCTGCACTGTACTCAAGAAGGAAAAGGATCAATTGGAAGGACTGCAAAATACAGCAACAAGATGGTTAACACTAAAAAACACTGCATAAAAAGAACTAGGCTTTTCTAGTCTAGAAAAGAGATGGTTGAGGGAGTCAAAATAGCTACTCAAAATAGAAGGGTGGCTTCTGTGGAATAAGAGAACCCATAAAAGATAGCTGTGAAGATATAGGGCACAACCGCTGTTGTGCAGGGCAAACAGTAGTAAGTTTCAATGGCTGTGGTGTCTCCATCACTGCATATTTTAAGAACAGCTTCAGCAAACATTTACAAGGACTGAATTAGGAAGAACTGCCCCTGCAATGGAGCAAAATGGGCTAAATCTCAGAGTCCCTTCTACTGTGTGTTTTTTCGTCCTGCAGTTCACCTGAGGTCATCTGAATATGTTTTCTGTCTGAACTCCAGCCCTTGCCTGTACTTAAACAACTGCTCTCCCTAGTCACATCATTTCTTCAACCCAAACCAACTGCCTATACTTGATACTTCAAACTACTCATGTGTTTGAACAGTTGCAGTGATAGTCACTATTACTAATAGTAATTCTCACTATTGTATTTAGGTAGATTCATTCATGGGCACAAAGAAAATTTATCTGTTAAGATGTGGTGGGTCTTTCAGTATCACCTCCAAAATAAACATACCTGTTTGCAGACAACTTCAGTTCTAGTTGATCCCAATGAGTTATCTGGTCGTCTCATAATATTAGCATTGCTTTCATCTCTGCCACAGGTACCATAAGCCTCAGAAAACGATGGCCATCCAGTCCCAGAACTGAATTTCTTTTCTGAGCTATAGGGGAAATCAGATCTTCTTCTTAATAAATAACAGACATGTTACCAAAAAATCTGATTTTTATCAGAACATTGGATTTTTTCCATCGTCCCTGTCTTGTACTGCTATTAATATTATTTGGCACAGTACAAATTTTCTCACTGGCATCAAACTGTGCTGGAAGCTTTTTTCCAAAGGGAATTCTCAATCAGTCCACAACATGAGCTTTTGCTTTGCTGTCTCTGTTTCACTGACAGACCGACATTCTATAAAGCCTGAAAAAAGCTTTTTCCAACAACTGAGGCACTTGTGGGTGCCTCCTGTTAACATCCAGGATTACCAACCCTGTTTAGTTGCATATTAAAACCTAGAGTATGTTGGAAAATACTGATCAGAAAATACCTTTGTGATCTAGCATACAGAAATGAGATAATCCCCCCTGTTTAAAGTTGCGCAAGCTTCGATAGCAGGAAGTACTTTCTCCTAGTGAGGAGTGACCTAGTGTGAGTTACAGTGAGAAATGAAAACAGACTCACATACTCCTGGGGTAAGTGGTCTGGAGACCCAGCACGACCGTTTCCTCCTCATTTTCCATGGTTTATCCCATTTCACAAACCCAATGCTCTTACTGGCATCTAGTGGTGGATGGAGACACCAACACCAGCAGCATTTTTTTCTGTTATCGGGGTGAGTCCATTAGTTAACACAGAATTTAAAGCAAAAATATCTAGTACAGATCACGGATATTTTGGTGGGATGTTAATACAGTGGAGAAAAATCTTACTTGCAGTGCCTTTTAGAAAGACAAGATAAACAGCTGAGCAAAAAGCTTAAAAAAATCCAACCCAAAGAACAGGGCATGCTTGAGCATGTGTTTTATAATTAACTGTACAGGGCTGTCTTTGAGCAATGTAACCGTGGAAATAAAGGAGAATTTGCAAATACAGAACGACCAAAGGCTAATTTTTGTGGGGACCGTTGCTCAGTCCTTTACATCAATCCATAAAGACCCACGAGAAATGCTCTTCTATCTCCTCCGTTCCTTAAACTGCGGAGAAATAGGACACTGCACAGAAGCAGGCTGCACTGGAGCAAATGCAATTTGCAGACTCTGTGTTTGTGTGAGAAGTTATTTACGGCTTGAAGCCTATTTCGTTCTAGCCAAAAAAGGCTCCCTGCCTCCCCTTGCTACAAAACCACACCAACACTGCCTATCAGCCAGAGTCCCAAAGAATAACCTGGGGGAACACAAATATCTGTACATGGCTCCTGAGTTTCCTGGACATGTACCTGCACTGGTTCTTTCTCATTTTCAAAATATTTCAATCAGAACTCTTTTGACACAGGGACCCTTCTGCTTATTCATATACAGGTACAAGGATCCTCTCTGAAACCATGTAGAGTCAAGGAAGGTCTTTAACACTATGTGGGTTTTGCATCTGATCCTGACTGACTCCGTACCCTTACATGCCACTCACAATACTTCAGTTTATTGTAGAGGTTTTCCACTGCTAAAGGATCAATCTTGTGAACTGTTAAACTAGCTCTCAACAGAAATGGTCTCTGTGTGGTTTTACTAACAGTAATATCACTTAGATTCCCTAATAGAAACATTTTAGTACCCAAAAATATTACTGTTCGAGATCATATTTGCCCTTTGAAGTATTTCACCACTTAATTTATGGATAAATGGACTTTCCCTAAACATATGCATTAGATTACCCTTCGACACACCATTCCTCCAGCACATGTCATTTACTTTGATCCCTATTTCAGTCGTCCTGGACGGAATCCAGATAATTCTAAAAAGTGCTTTTTGCTGTATGAATCTCAGCCGTAGGTTTATGGTTCGCTGAAGGTTTGAGTTTTCATTAAAGCACCACAATTTGCTATCTATAAAGGTTAGTGGTTTGTTCCATGTATTTCCAACTCTTTCAAATGAGTATTTGGTAGCAGAAGGTAATAAATTCTGGTATAAATACATACATACACATGTATACTTTGAAAGAAAGGAGGGAATGCTTCATGTTTACCTGTAGTTAATGATCTAATGCATCTGGAAAAGAAAGTGCATTTTTTAATGCACTAGGAAATAAACGTGACGAATGAATCTCTTATCAGATACCATCTTCCCCTCATATTTAGTGTCCTCCACAACACAATAAATTCATGGAAAATATATTTTCAGGCAATTTTGCAGATTTAGTAATTTTCAATTTTCTTTTTTTATTTTTAAATTATTTATTTTTCTGTAAGTTTGTGGGAGGTTTAATTTCTCTGTATCAACCTGTAAGGCTCAGCATTATTTTATGCTTTAAACAGAAGTGCCAATATTCTCTGAGAGTGGACACTGCAAAAAGCAGCCTGACTGGTGATATTGTTGTCTTGTTATTAGTTTAGCAGCAGAAGCGATTCCTTCCAGTGCTCATCTCTCTTCATGTTGGCCTGTCAATATCTGTTGTCTCATATAAAGGAAACCTAAATTGAAGGAACATTTGAGGGAACTGAAGGAACTCTTGCACAGCTTAATAATTTAAAATTCCTCTCATTTATCTGAATTTTCCACAGGTATTTTTAGATTTTGCATTTGTCTTCAGAATATTCTGCAATGAGTTCTAGGTTCTGAAGTAAATGTACTTACAGGCATTTATTATCAAACCTCTACAGAAAAAGAGACATTTAAGCAAATGTTCATTTGCATAACAATAGCTTTCTGTACTTTGCCAAAGGATAACTAACAGTTCACAATTATCAGCCTCCCATTTTACCACTTAACTGCTTAGTTTAGGTTTATTTTTAATACAGCCATTACCTTTTCTCCCCTTTCTTACTGTCCAGATCTCTTGTTCCTCAGCTTCCCATTGAAGTTCTGATCTGTGATGCATCCTTTAAAGTCTTCATAAAAATGGGCTTATCAGCCATATTCCATTGAACTCTCAGCTAGGGATAAATAAAGGCTATTTTCTAGATCAAAAATATGAGGAACTGTCTTTTCTGGTTCAGTTCCAGAGAACAGAATGCCCCCTGAATATCCTACTGCGAGGCATTCTATTTCTTTTTACTTAGACTTTAATGAAGTTGCAAAATATATAGTATTGTAAAGAGCACAGAGGTTAACAGCACAGCTGTTTACAGACAGGTTTTAAATAGCAAATGTAACCAAAAAGGCAAAAATAGTGGAATTTAATTTAGGAAGCAAGAAGGGGGTGGAGGTGAAGAGAAGATCTCAGCTCCAGTACGAGGGAGCCAGCAGTAAGAACATAACAGCTAGACTAAAGCAGATCAAAAGTCTCTCTAGCCCAGCAGCATAAGTGGCAGAAGACAGCTGTGGAAGAGCACGAGAACAGAGCAAACATACAGTGATACTCACACATAAATACATTTATTTTGTGGCAGCTTGCGGCTTAGGGACCTCTTAAACAGAGAATTATAATCAATCAAAAAGGACAGTGTGTGTGGCAGGAGAAAAAGGCAGACCTTAAAGTACCAACTATTGCCTGCTGGCCACTGGAGACCCTCATATGCTCGAGAAAAGTGCCTATCTTGTACCTGTATCACCACAGGTATGCTGGAAATCGTGTACATAGCACTCTGGCACCAAAGGATGGTTCTTCTGACCTAGGCTTCCCATTCCTCTCATGAAAAGATACTGCTCCTCCTGTCATAGTTTGGGACATTTTAAGGATGCTGTGAAATCTAAAGGGTGTTACCTGAACAGTGGGGCATTGCAGCACACACAGCAGTATATTCCTGATTCTGTGTTATCCAGATAGATCCCACTAAATGGCTTTTAAAAAAGGAAGAAAAAAAGGGAAGTTAATAATGTAGGTCTTTAAAACTCACCATCTGGAACAAGCATGTAGTAATCAGATTCAAAACAGGAGAAAAACCATAAAAAGAAGGCTTCACAGGGGGGCTTTGAAGAACAAACATTAGCAGCCTAAAGAAATGAACGGGAGGATGCCTTTGGTTTAATAGTGAAGACAACCCCCCTGCCCCCAGAAACTTCGAGAGCAGTCAGATGCATAAATCACCTAGGTACCAGGGCCAGAGTCATGGCCTCCGAGGAATTTGTGAAATGTGCAGCATTCTAAAGACCAGGGCTCTGCTGTGGAGTACCACGACTTCAAAGTAGCTCTACAAAGGGACTCTCTCTTCCCTGCATGGTCTGGAATTGGGATCCTTATTTTATAGATGAGAATTTTGGCATGGCTCATGTGATTTAATCTCATGGTACATGCTCCACGCATGCAGAAGCCCTGGCTTTGGACTGGGTACACCCACAATTCTACCTGGCCTCCATCACAGAAAGAAGCAAAGCATGGGGAGACAAGGTGGCTTGTGACCTGGCACATAAGGGATAACCCAGCTCCTGAATGGAGTGCTATATATAAGATTGTCATGGCTAATCTACATATGGTCTAAAAAGAAGGGACTACAGGACCAAAGTGTGATCTTCTCCCTCTGCTCTGGAGAGGTCTCCACTACTGCCACACAGACGGCTACGCTGGCAATAGAGCATCCCAGAGGAAAAATCCCACCAAAATATGAAAAGAACGTAGAATAGTTTTTTTATCCTCAAACCAGTCTGGATCAGAACAGAATCCACCCAATTCAGTACACTGAGTCTACCTTTCACCCATGGGAAGGCAGAGGAAGCAACTGAGTGGTGACAGCTCCCCAAAGCAGGTTTTTCTCTGCCCAGCAGGCAGAGGAGGTGGCTTAACCTTGGACAGCATTAATGCTTTTGCTTACCGGCTCAGTTCCTTTTTGTCTTGTAACATAGAATTGCTCCGGAGTCAATTTCTTTTTCCAGTCTGTAGCAGCAGTTGCTTCAGCTTGTTTAGTCAGAGAGCCTGAGCCTTCAGTTGGATACAGAAAGATAATTCACATTAATTTTAAAACCATTTCAGCTTAGACTCTGTTCATGCTGTCCATCATCACCTCAATCCTCCCAGAGTTTCTATGGCTACAGACAGAGCATAGGAAGGCGGTTCTGAGACATAAGAGCAGGGGTGAGTGCATGACTTTGCATCTGCTTTCTATGCTGTGTGCAACACAAGGAGAGCAGCTCTAGCACACCACCTGAGAAGGCTCTGATCGGAAATGGGCACCCAAGGTACAATCCACCTGGTCAGCACAGCCCTCTGTGCTGGCTTAGGACAACTGCTGGTATGCTGGTGCTCCTTCCTCCTCCCTGGGTATCACTGAAAGCTTTGGTAGTTTGCCTCTTGGAAACGCTCAGACACCACAACTAATGCTCATTTATGGGCTGTCAAAAGCTAGCAACTTCCACAGGCCTCTGTGAAGTGGTGATAAGAAGCACTGGAAGAAAGAAACACCTACAGCCCAAAAGAAACAGGGCCACAGTTCTGAAGGACACACAAATAGAGAGCATAATCCCATAATGGTGCAAAACCTCCAGCAATACCTCCTATGAATCACATAATCATAGAATGTTTAGGATTGGAAAAGACCTTAAGATCATCTAGTTCCTACCCCCCTGCCATGGGCAGGGACACCTCACCCTAGACCATGTTGCCCAAGGGTCTGTTCAGCCTGGCCTTGAACACTTCCAGGGATGGAGCACTTTCCACTTCTTTGGGCAACCCGTTCCAGTGCCTCACCACCCTCACAGTAAAGAACTTTTTCCTTATATTTAATCTGAACTTCCCCTGGGTAAGTTTAAACCTATTACCCGTTATCCTGTCTCTAGTTCCTGATGAAGAATCCCTCTCTCCATCCCTGTCGGCCCCCTTCAGATACTGGAAGGCTGCTATGAGGTCTCCACACAGCCTTCTCTTCTCCAGGCTCAACAGCGTGTGAGTCGGTACACACCACAAGAACATTTATGGTGGTATGGGATTGAAAAAGAATTAACAGACTGCCTGAAAAACAATGACTACAACAGTTTAATTCCTTCCTAATCATAAGTGTGAGGTGGGGAACTACCTCCACACTTACTGCTCATCAGCATAGGATCCTTGGGAAAAAAAACCATCCCGAGACTCCATGCTTGCCTGGAGTCATCTTTTGCAATGCAGAGGTGATACTGGGGGAGGGGAAGGAAACTTACAATCACAGTTTAACTATAAACACCTATAGTTTAGCCTGCCAGTTCAGGAGAAATACCTACAACAGGCTGACCTAGCCCTTTCCCATCAGGTGCAGGACACCAGGGCTGGGGATACCCTCCCATCGCAGCGCAGCTCCTGCCCTTTCCCCCCATCTCCCTATGCTCCGGGCAGAGGGTACCTGTGCCACCGCGGGTGCTGCTGCTACTGCAGCTTCCTCTATGGAGGAGGAAGAGGAGGCGGCAGCTCCCGAGCATCCCCCGGAGAGCAGGAAACGCCATAGCGGTGGGGCGGGACCGGGAGAGACGCCGGACGCGACCCGTGGGTCGCGTCCGGCGTCTCTCCCGGTCCCGCCCCACCGCTTTCTGTGCCTATTCCGTGCGTTCAACCCGAGCAATTGCCCTTTACGAGTAAAGCACCCCCTTAAACACCAATGCAGCATTTGCAGGTACAGGTTTCGATCGCTTCTTTAAGAGCTCGGCTTACAATGCAGCACAATCCTGTCGAGGCATTTGCTTGCAGCTGCTCTAAGTTGGTTTTAAGGGGAACAAGCCTTGTGTTTACACGCTAAAGTGCTCTTAAAATGAATCTTGTAGGCATTGCGCTTAGTTGTATTGATTGAGAACGTGGTGTGATTCACAGTCACAGCTGCTTTGGCTTGGTCTATAAATATAGCTGTAATAAGGCACGTGGTTTAGTTTGGGGTCCTGGCCTTAAAAGGTAGACCTAAACGCAAGGCAGTTTTCCAGGTTAAGCCTTAATGCTGTTGTCTGGGTTTTTTCCCTGATAGCTCCGTTTCTGATTTGGAATTAGGTCATTACTGAATGATGTGGAAGGAACTGTTTTGATTGCACTGGAAAACAAAGCTAATAATGGTGTTTAAAACAAAATTACTTTCTTTTTAGTCTAATTCGTCTAGTCTGATTTTAAAATGAAAGCAAAAAATAGTGTTGTGTGATCGATCAGTCCTGTGTATACACACCCTTACTGAGCCGTCCTCATGCCTATGACTGAGTTCAGTGGCAGCTGAGGACATCCAGCACAGCATATAATCAGTACTACAGCTGTAATAAAATCCTCTGCTTGGATCCACAAACCCATGCACCAGAAGACAGATAGCAGCAAAGCTTGTAGGTGGTTGCATTCGCTGTTTGCAGCGGCAGGAACATGCAGCTGATTAGTGGCTTTGTCCTATATAAATAGGGACAGTGGAGTGAAGCCAGAGTACCCTGATAATAACCCTGGGGATGTGATAGTGCCTGTGAGTCCTCCCGACCATGGTTCAAGGTGGTAGGAGAGCAGTGGTGCTGGGCAGGGAGGAGGTGGCTTTGTCTGAGCTCACAGTGCTGGCAGAGGGCTTCTATCAGTCATTTAGCCATGGCTTAGGAGGGAATCGGAACATGTTAGGGAGCCTCTTTTGAGGAGAGACCCAATCTGACACTCCCCAGTTCTGGCAAATGGCTTAGGCCTGGAAAGCTGCTGGCAGGGGATGGTGTCGCTCCCAGTGCTCATTGCCACTGTCTCTGGTTCAGCCTTGGAAGAGTGGCATTTCCATCCTGTTCCTCCTGGCCTTGATCTCAGGCAGTGGTTGCTGCTGAGGAGGGCAGGTAGTCAATGGAGATCTCCCTGAAGTATCTGGGAAATGAAGGTGGGTGAGAGAAAGTGATTAGTCCTGAAACTTGCATGTTTTAATGTAATTGACATTGATTTAACAGGCACTTTTTTGAAGAAAAAAATCCAATAAAGAACCATCAATATCTTCCTTGCAGCTCCCTGTTGCTGCTGTATCCCAAAATGCAGCGGTTTTGAGGCAGTGGGAGCTGAACTCAGGTCTGCTGCTATGCCATCTTCTTTGGGCTCTGAAGGAGGGGGCTGGTGCCTGGACTGTGCACGCAGGGGAGCAGCAGGCAGCAGAAGGCATTAGGCTTGCGGTCCTCTCTGTTGTCCAGTTTACTGCAAGACACTCCTCGATTAAAATGAGCACAGTAGTGGAAGAGGCAGATCCCGTTCACCCCAACAGCTGTGATCCGCATTGGAGGTGGTGCACCAGCAGACCAGGTCCTCCATTCTTCCCTCCAACAGAAGCCTGACCTGCAGTCCTCTGAACCTGCGTGACAGGTCTTCCTCAAGCAGAAAACGACCCCTGCCTGGATGCATTTCATTTTTCACATCTTTGGTGCTGAAAAACAAAATCATTGTCCTGTCATGCCTCTAATATCGCTTCCCATGGTTACAGCACATATCAAGCCTCGTAGCTAGGCAGAGAACCATCCTGCATCTCTCCCCATAGACTGTTATAAAAGCCAATTAGGCTGTTACTTAATTTTCCTCCTTTTTCCTTCCCTCATGCACAAGGGGAAGCAGTTCAAAAGTCTCCCCTAGCTACATTATGTAAATTTCCAAGTAGATTCCCCCTGAATAGTAATTCAGTGGGTTTATTGTTAAAAACATCACCTGGCTCCATCCAGCACAGGCACAAGCTGCATCCAGGGAAGGGTCACTCATCAAAAGCACAGTGTCATATTAGGGGTGTGTAGATGGGGGAGAAGCTCCTCAGTTCCTCTTGTAACATTACTCTGTGCCGAGGCAGCAGCAGCAGCATCATCATGTGTATTGGTGGGTGAAGGCAAGAAGAGAAGGGAAGCAGTCACGGTCCAGGCTATCCTGCTAATATTTATTCGGGCTCTAACCATTTCTCAGCTCAGGCTCTGTGCTGACTGACAGCTTTGGGGACAAGCAGAGCATCACATAATGCTTACCCTGGCAGATACTGAGCAGTCAGCCAGGAAACAGTGAGGTGCAGAAATCAAATGAACCCTTGTTCAAATGCAAACCTCTGCTTAAGCAGCCTTCGTTAATAAAGCCCCTGGACCTTACTACATGCAGAGGAAACACTGAAATACTGGTGTTTGTATTTTATATGAGCTTGTATGCAATCAGGTTTCCTCTGCTCATTTTGTCATATGTAATGTATGTCCCTTCCTATGTAATGTTCCGCTGAAACATATGGGGGCTCAGTGTACAAGAATTTATCTCAGACCTGTCCTGTGTAGTGGCACTGTGTGCCCATGTCCCTGGAGAATGGAGGAAAGGGGACTAGCATGAGCATGTATTTCGGTGGGTAGGTTGTATCTGTGGCAGGCTCTATTTTCCCCACAGAAATCTTCACTTCTTACGTAGGAGATGATGACAGGAACTCCACATCCTTCCACAGCAGAGTCTTCCCTCTCCTCTAACAGACCTGATACAAGCTCCACAGCTAGTTTGTACCTGCTCAGATGTTTTGAAACTCTGAGGATGGAGATACTGTTTCCATATGGCAGTGCTACCCAAAGATACGTGGTGATGCTCCAGTGCTGAATTGCAGTAGTGGAAAGAGATTTCAGCAAAAACGATTAATAGCAGAATCTTGGAAAAGGATCCTGCTGGTTTCCAGAGGTGCAGAGAGCCTTAACACAGATCTGAACCTCCATGAAGCTGACCCATGGGTTCTGCTGAGATTCATTTGCGGAATAGCCTGATATGATTCGGTTCAAAGATGTCCTCAGAAACAATGAACACACAACTTCTTGCCTTGTTTGCTTTATGATTGAATATCTCTTTTTGCTAATTGTAAGCTATAGGATACCTAATTACCTGACCTCTGTTTTTAGCATAAAGAATAGGTCGTAACTGGGGACTAGCTTAAGCAGGAACCTTCTGCTAGAGCCTAAGGTTAGGATTTGAATATAATATGGTAGCAAAAGAGACGGAGGGGAGGGGAAGGAGGGGAGGGGAGGAGAGAAGAGGAAAGGAGAGGAGAGGAATTAGTTACAGTTGGAAGGGACCTACAGGTTTGGTCCACTGTGACAAATGCTTTGAGTTTGATTGACCAAATGCTGTCCATAGGTCCTGTCCAGCATAAACTATTCTAGGATTCTAATGCTTTGAGAAATTTATTGCAAAATGAGTGAAGACGTGAATTCAAAATAAAATGGATATTTTGCAATCACTCCTTGATAGAAAGCTCTATTCTGCAACCAGGTTGCCTGTTCAGCTAAATTTCGTCCACTTGGAAAAGCAGGTACACACTCTGGGATGGAGTGAGTGTATCTGTAGGGGCAGCTGTTGGGAAGCAACATCTCCAGGCTTCTCCCCTGGATTGCCCCATGCATTCCCTGTATCATACCATGAAGTTTCTTGAGCCACATAGACAGTAATAATACATTCCCCAAACTTGTGTGTGATTTTTAACCCTTGTACCTCAAGGTAGTGAAGAACTGGGCTGGTTCTTCTTCCACCCAGTACCCAGAGCCTGAGCAAAGCTTTGAATGAACAGTTATTTGGCAGCAACCACAGCAGCAGCAGCTTTCTGTAGGTTATCTTAATGGATTTATCTCCCTGAACTAAGCCCTGACCATCTGTTCTAGCCTCTAATTACAAATGCAGAAAAAGCTAATTCACTATTGCATCATAAAAAAGTAAAATATAAATGATTTAAGAGTGGGGTATGTCATGCTTCACTCTGTCTGGGGGAAATTGCTCTCCCTTCTGCAGACTTCCCTGGTAACAGAGTTTGCCTCCTTCCCAGCAAATGGCAGTTCCTGAGGAGCAGGACTCACCAGAGCAGGTTTTATTCCCTCTCATTCATCTGAGATGTATTTTTATAATTTGGGATTCGCATAAATGCAGTTATGAACCTTCTTGCCTTCTCTCTTAGGTGACCCCCCAAAGATTTATATTTAATGCATTTTCTAATCAGGAAAAGCCTGAAGTCATGCTCCTTAAAAATCCCCCCCCAAATTCTGCATTCCCTCCATATCACTTTTGCTGTGATACAGGCATGATGGCAGTTGCCCACTGGTTTCCTGCTGGTAACCCATCTTCACTGTGGTGCTCTTGGTTTAGAAGAGAGGAGAAAAGTATGAGGCTGAGTGCATGCCCTGCTTCTTATGAATGACCTGTCTCATGGCTGGACAGGGAGGCTGGATTTGCCTCTTGATTTCACTTGGGTAAGCATTATGGAGGAATGAACAGGACTGTTGGTGAAGTAGATGGATGGGGGGAGATGGGGAAATGTATCAAAATGCATTTGGCACCTGGGTTTTTGGAGGCTTTTTAGTGTTTCAGCAGCAATCTAAAACCAGACTGTGATTTCCATATGTTATTTGAAAAATAAGAAACATGTAGTACAGTGGAAGCAGTACAAAAGACCACTCAAAAAGTTGCCCGAGGGATTTGCATGTGAACAGTGTGCAGTTCTGCTTTGCATAGTGTGATTTGCCTGCCTCTTAACTCATTCTTTTAGCAGCACTTCAGGATTTGGTTATAATTCTTGGTCTCCACCATGCTCACCTGGGAGAAACTGGCATGCTGCTCTCAGGGCATGAGCCGGTTTTCCATTTCATGACTGATGGAGTGCCTGGTGGTACCCTGGCCCAGCAGTCCCCACTCCTGCAGCAATGGGAGATGGGGTTTTCTTTTCAGGGGCCATCTGAGCAGCTCTGGGTGAGCAAAAACTCCTACTCCAGCATCATGTCATGCAAGGACTGGCCAGATCTGCAGGGACAGCTTACCTCTGTGGCAGCTCTAGGTTTAGGAGCCTTTTGAAAGACAGAAGTGTACCAAGTTGAAGCTGGTGCTGTAAGTGTTCTGGTCCCTACTTGCTATGTAAGAAGAGGGTAGAAAGGATCAGAGCTGGCTCTGTGTTTTGCACAGACCTCTTGTTTCCACACCATACTGACATTCATCTAGCAGGGAGAAACAACAGTAAGACCAGGTATTACTAGCTTGTTTGTTAGCATGCACTGCTTTAATTCTGTAGTGGCAAGCAAAGACACTTTCCCCAATACCTAATGTTCAATGGCATTTCAGTACCAAAACTGAGCCCAGGCCTGCCTGAAGTTTGTGCTCCTGTTTGCTCCTGGATTTCTGTGGTCAATGAATACACTGCAAGTAGCAACAACACACTGAATTGATGGTGGTCCCTTTCTTATCTTTCCCTTATCCCATGCTAGCAAAGGTGACAGAATGATCCCTGTGTAAATAACTGCAGATTTCTGGCCAGAGGTTTTGCCCTGGAGAAGCCTCCCTGGCCATCAGAGCAGTGTACTCCTCGCCACACCTAACGCTGCATCCTGAACTCCCCCTGCATTTCATGTTGTTCGTATTTTAGAAGCATACCACATCCTACACAGCGCTTGGCTTGTGGAGACTGCCATTTCCAACGCAACATGTGTCCCAGTGCTGCAAAGCCCTTGTCCCTGTTGATTCCTGACACTAGGCTGTCTGGTCATTGGAAATTCCTGAAGGAATTTAGTACCTGAACAGCTCTAAGCTCATCCAGTGTTTGGTCTTAAGGCCCCTGCTTTTTTTGGTTTGTTTTTTGTGTGTGTGTGTGTTTAAACATACCGAAGGACCAGCCCGTGATGGTTTAGCTCTCTTTTTGGCAGTGCAGCTTCCTGTTAATACCAGGTGGAGCTAGGATTAAACTCACTCAATGTAGGCCTTTTCTGCTCCTCACACCACCCCACTGGTGAGGAAGTTGGGGGTTCACAGGAAGCTGGGAGGGGGCACAGTCAGGATGGCTGACCCCAGCTGACCACAGGAATATTCCATACTATATGGCATCAGGCTATATGAAGCTGGGGGAAGAAGAAGGAAGTGGAGGGTGTTTGGAGTGATGGTGTTTGTCTTCCCAAGTAACCGTTATGTGCTTTCCTGGAGATGGCTGAACACCTGCCTGCCCATGGGAAGTGGTGAATGGATTCCTTGTTTTGCTTTGCTTGTGCATGTGGCTTTTGCTTTGCCTGTTAAACTGTCTTTGTCTCTGCCCATGAGTTTGCTCACTTTTACTCTTCTGATTCTCTTCCCCCATCCCACAGGGAAGGAGTGAGCGAGCAGCTGCATGGTGCTTATCTGCCTACTGGGGTTAAACCACTACAGGATGTAGGTTAGAAAACACAAGAGATTAGTATCAGCAACAGTAAGACAATGTAGGGATATCTCCTGGAAGCAGCAAGAGAGCACAATAATGAATAAACAAGGAACTCTGCAGCTATGAGCTGTTATTTGGATGTGGGACCAGTGTGCACTGAGGTGCCTGGTAGGGTCAGTCAACCTGCCTTGCAACAGAAGGGTGAGCTGGCTTCGGAGTAGTTTCTGTTCCACAAGAACTTAGCACCATGTTTTAAAGCCATCTTGCACAACGCTGGTAGCACAAAAGGGAAAGATGGAGCATGACCAGCAGGTGGAGGGAGGTGATCCTGCCCTCTACTCTGCTCTTGTGAGACCTCACTTGGAGTATTGTGTGCAGTTCTGGTGTCCTCAACAGTCAAAAGGACATGGAACTATTGGAACAAGTCCAGAGGAGGGCCACGAGGATGATCAGGGGACTGGAGCACCTCCTGTATGAAGATAGGCTGAGAAAGTTGGGGCTGTTCAGACTGGAGAAGAGAAGACTGCATGGAGACCTCACAGCAGCCTTCCAGTATCTGAAGGGGGCCTATAGGGATGCTGAGGAGGGACTCTTCGTTAGGGACTGTAGTGATAGGACAAGGGGTAATGGGTTCAAACTTAAACAGGGGAAGTTTAGATTGGATATAAGAAAGAAGTTCTTTACTGTAAGGGTGGTGAGGCACTGGAATGGGTTGCCCAGGGAAGTTGTGAACCACATCCCTGGTGGTGTTACAGGCCAGGTTGGACAGAGCCTTGGGTGTCATGGTTTAGTGTGAGGTGTCCCTGCCCATGTCAGGGAGGTTGGAACTGGATGATCTTAAGGTCCTTTCCAACCCTAACTATTCTATGATTCTGTTACGCACCATGGAGTCCACAGAGGAGTCTGTTACTTTTGGCAGTTTCAGTGCAGCATGGATGAGGGAGCGAGAAACAGCAGTGGACAGCTCTAAAGTTTTAGGTGGGCTGGAAAAGGACATCATGCAAAACCTAATGTCACTGCAGTTACTAGAAGAGTCTTTTGTTGCAGAGACTTTTTTGTCTCTAGTCTAAAATAGGCAAGGTGATCTCGCATACACCAAGTGTTAGGACTGCTGGAAGACGGTCAAAGAAACCCTCTGCTGTGTTTGCAAGGTCGGGATGGAACGAGGAGAGCTGGTTGTAAGCAGTATTTGAGAAGGTGGGTATAGCCTGGGCAGAGGGCTGCATGAGCAACAGGATCTGCTGCCTACTTTGGTATGATTGCTTTTCTCGTCTTGCTGTATTTTCCCCAACATTTATCAACTCCGAGCAAGAACTGGCTTCAATTATGCTTTGCACATGATTTCCATAGATGGCATCTCAGTGTGTCAGTGAAACATCAATGAGCTGGAAGAACTAGGTGGTTCATTAACATGCAAATAAGCTCACTCCTTAATGAGAGAAAAGCTTTTACTACCTCATTGTGTCTCCAATAAACTAATACCTTCTATGTCCTACAAATAACATTTTTATAGGTCAAAGACAAGTATGTGTGTGTCTCCCTCTGTGTTTCTGTCATTTCACAACATACTCTACCTGTACCTGAACTCTGAATTCTGTGATAGTGGGCAAGGAAGGCCAGATCAGGTTATCACAGTATCTCTAATATCTTTTAGTGTCACAGTAATATAATATTGTATAATAGAAAAAGAAATAGCTCATCAAGAGGTTAAAGAACTGTTAATTTATCTGCTGTAATAGCTTTGTTGGTAAAGAGTGTGAAAAAAATCATGCCCCCCATCCATATCGCTGTATTGCAAAGCAAACACACTGACAAAAAGCTGCACAGAGTCCTTTGGTTGCTCCCCTCACCTTTTGGGAGATGCCTGGGAGGACCTTGGCAGAGCTGCAGTGGGAGAAGGTTGGCTTTCTGGATGTGCCAGGAGGTGGCTGTACATGTCTGTGTTGTGTTACATGTTCTCATTGCTGTGCAGTGCTTCACTGTGCTTTGGATGTGCTGATCAGCACTCAGCAGTTTATGTGCTTTAGCTGACCTCTGATTCCCACCCCTGCTCAGTCCTGCCTCCCAGAGCACACTGTGTGGCCAGCCCCACTTCTCAGCAGTTTGGGTGGCATCCCTCTGGCTTTTAGGGCTGCAAATATCCAGTGCCTCACATAGATCCAATGTGTGGCATTCAAAGAGCTCTTGTTTAGCTTCTGCAGTTCAGGGAAATAGATTATACTGGTGAAAAAGAGGTCTTTTGTCAAGGTTTTGACAAGGTGAGGGTTTTTGTCTTTTTGTCAAGGTGAGGGTTTTGCCATTGCTGCACTATCAGCAAAGAAGCTGAGGAGAGACTGGTTGGGGATATTTTCACGCAAAGCAATGCCTGTGGTTCATAACCACCCCAGCCCACAAACAGATGTTTATCAGTGCGCTTTCCTCCCTGTGGTGGAAAGATGAAACCACCTTGTAAGTGACTTTGTTCTGCTCCAGTGCAGCGGAATACCAGCAGTGGCAGTGCTGATGCTTTCCCTCTGCAGCCGCCCTGAGGCCTCCCCTGCCTGGGCAGCAGAAGGTAGGTCTGAACTCAGCCTTGCTGCCTTGAGGAATGCCAGTGTGCCCCTCACACTATCCCAGTGCTGGTGATGGGTCACCTATCAAAGTACTCTTTAAATGTATAAATGTGTTTGTGCCGTGTTCTTAACCTTTTCTATACTGACCACTGCTGGAGTAGGACAGACTCTTGGCTTGAGCCTCTATGTCCATTCCTGTGCTGTCTTCTACTTTGCTGCGATGGCATATGCTGTCTTCAGGCTTTGAATTAATTTTTTTTGCTTATTTTCAGTGTTCTGAAAGAAACAGGTACTGCAAATAAGTTGTTGAGGAGAAGACTCTTGTATGAACCAGCAAGAGAGCTATGAATGTAACAAAATGTATTAATGCACTTTTCTATCTTAACTAAATTGACATGCTAGTCAGTAAGTGTCTATTGCCTCTGCACAGTCTCCATTTTGATGCTCCGCATTGAGCTGGATTCTGGATTTATGGAGAAATGAATCTCGTAGTAGAAGAGGTGCAGATTCACCCATGGGTGAAATAATATGTCACCATTCGAAACCCATATTTAGTAATGAAAGACCTTTTTGTTCTTCCCCAAAGCCAAGTTTGATGACAAACAAAACAAACAAATAACAACAAAAGTTCTTCTTGGATCTGAAAAGAAACACCTGTTTTGCTCTAACAGTCTTGGATTCTTCTCAGGATCCAGAGCTAATCAACAATGGATATTTACTGTAGGAAGAGTTCATTTCAATTTCCACCCTGCACAGTTTGAGGCAGTGACATTCTGCCATTGCTGTAGTTTACCAGTGGGTAATCAGAAACTATTTGAAATATGTTAATTCTATAAATTACACAGCAGTTGTTCCCAGCTAGAATAAAGATAAAACAAGTGTAAGTTAACCTCAGTGCTCCTACTGCTCAGGGATCAAGAGCAAGAGAAAAAAAGCATGGAAGCGCTGGTATTGCTGCTACCAGCAATCTGTTACTGTCTCTGCATCTGCCTGGGGAAAAGCAGGAGCAGCCACTTTGGCAGCTAGGTGTTTACAAGAAGCACCCCTCTGAAACAGGTCTCAGCCAAAAACTGGTGTGGAGAGCCTGGAATTATCCACCTAGAATCCCCTTAGCCACAGTGGTCCTGGCACACACAGGAAAAGGCAGAGAAATGTGCAGGATCAAAGCATTAGACTTTCTCATAGCTAAACTTCTGCTGCAACTTGAAATCTCATTGACACCACCAGCAGGTTTGGTCTGCTGCTTTGCTGGTCCACGTTCATTAGAAAGCTAGAAATGGCGCCTGACCTTTTGTCGGCACAGCCAGTTCTGTATAGCTTGATATGCAGATGTGCTATGTGTTAAGCACTGTGCTTCTCAATGCCAAATCAAAACTAAGATCCTTTTTTATGACAATGAATGGCAGGGTGTGTGCAGGTGCAGTGCATCAGTTCCAGGTGCCTTGGAACAGACCTTGCAGTAAGCAGCAGCAAGTAGAGTAGGTTCAGCACAGTCAGTATGAAGCTGGGTAGTTCCAGTGAACAGGAGGAACAGTGTTTTCATGCTGTCTTCTCCCAGCACAGACATCATAGTAAGGATGATTTAGAGGTGCCCCTTCCAAGTCAGGAGCTACAGTCCACATAGCTGTCCTGGGATAATCACCTACATGCCCTCTACATACCCTCTCCTTCAAGAAGCTGAGCATGTCTCATTAGGTTTTCATCCTGCACAGCTGCTAGCCATAATGCCTACTTTTGTGTAACTGCCCAGTGGTTACAGCTATGGAGGAATGAACCTTTTTTCAATTCCTATCTTGGCTTAAGACAGCTTTTCACCTTGAAGGAGAACACCTAACTAGGAGGGTACTATTCTAGGCAGGGTACATTTTCTGCATCTTACAGGAGACACAGGAAACTATAAGAGTATTTCTTATATTCTTGGGCACTGGAGACCCAGACTCTCTTTTCTACATGGTAGCAGAGCTTCAAACAGAGGGGTGTTGAGTGCTCAGACGCTAGAATACATCGTGGTAATTGGGTAGCTGCAGACTCTTTTGTTCATGCTTAGGAAGGCATCAAGGCCTGATTCCTTCTATGCCCTGAGTGACTAATCTGCCCACTGAACTATTATGTAAAAGGAAATGTGGGACCCTTCCCCATCTGCTCCTTAAAAGATGGTAGGCGATCACTCAGGCGTAGCCCAAGCCAAACAAACAGTGTATGCTGGGCATGCCCCTGGTATATTCACCCAGCTGAGCCCTGCAGAAACATTTTGTTTTCTGGTTCAGGTGTGGAATGAGTGTGAGCTGGGCAGCTCTTGTGAAGGCTGGGGGAGTTCTTCATCAGGGCATGGGCACAGCTACAGGTCCCTGGGAAGCATCAGATGAAAATGCGTGGCATCTCTTGACTCACTTGACACCTAAACTACAGTTTTCAAAGTAACAATTCAGGATACAAGTGTTTATGTTCTACCTGGATCTTATTTCTGACACCCAAGGGCATTACAATTTTGAAGTGACAGAATTCAGGTAATATAAAGCTAAAAATTGTGAAAGACATAAACCAACCCTCGTCCAACATTTTTGGATCATCAAATTCTGCATTATACAAGGTTATGTAGTGGTTTTTTTTATTTGCTTCGGTTATCATTTTATGTAAAGTCATTTTATATGTCTAGAACAGAAGTTTTATTAGAAACACAGAAATCGCTTTGTTTTTCAAGACCTCCTCAAATGAATAAGTCACTCGTTAATGAAATTCTAATGTAGGAAAACCATACAAAATGATAGCTTGGAGGAAATTAATTCTTATTTTGCTTGCGCTTACTGCACTTTCAAAGTTGCAGGTTTCTATGCCAAATCATGCCTGTCAGTGAGAGCATATGACTTTTCATCAGGCCCCTACTTGCTACATAGCAATGGTAAGAAGCACATCCTCACCTTCCACTGGCTTCTGCAGGCATATCATATATTTTGTTTCCAAAGTTCTTTTTTCATTCTGATGTCTGGAGCACTGCTGAACATAAGGTAAAAAATTAACATGAGGCCATATAAGTGAATTTACTACAGAAAGATAGACTGTTCCCCAAAGGGCTACCAGAAAATCATGCTGCATGTCAGAGGAGGAAGGAGGGGGAGTGGTGGGATCATGCTCATAAGCAGTAGTGAATACAACAGATATAACCTCTTCAAACCAGAGCAGACTATGCAAGTGACTGTGCTTACACAAACATTAAAAACCTAAAAGAACACAGGCCACAGACCCCAGATGTTTTTATCACATTTTTGGTGGGCAGGAAGTAAATGCTTTATTGGCGGCATTCTGGTCTTCTGAAATGCAGATTTGCAACTTGACAAGTGTGCATTGGCCCAACTTCTGTACAGGTCTTTTTCTGTTTCCCATAGTAAACTCACTTGGTAGTGGTGCTCCCTGAAATACTACAGTACATTTGTTCCAGTTTCACCAGAAAGTGTTTACCAGAGTGCTCTAGCCAGTGTTTCACCTCTTAGATGTACCACCACACTGTAGCCACATCGCGTTACCCGAGGCTGCAAGAAATAGAAACTGCCTGTCTAAAACTGCTGCCTTCTCAGAGTCCATTTTATCTTCAAGTGAAAGATAAAAAACTTAAATGGAGATTGCAAGCAGTAACTTATCAATCATCTGTCTTCCCGGTGCCAGGACAAACAGTATTTATCCAGAGTATGCTATTATCTGTAATTATTAACTCTGCCAAGTTCCACGAAACGTGAATGGGATGTCTTCTACAAGGCGGAAAGTACACTGTTATCTTAGTTCTTCTAATTCTCAGTTCTTGGGTTATTTCACACAAAAATTGTCCAGTTGTTTTAGGTGACTTATACTTCACTAGCCCTCACATTTTCTTGCTTCATGGACGTGTAACTCCTATAAATGTGCATGGGCGGTGAAGGAACATAAGAAAAAAAGAATATACTGTATTTTGGAAATAATTTAAACTTATTGAGTAAGCATTGTAACGTTAGCATGTACCGAATATTCTTGAGTTGCCAAATTTTAATCTGTCATTTTATGGTTTAGTCTTAAGATAGTACCAGAAAAATTAATAACATTTCTGAGCACTGAAGTTGGATACCTAAAATATGTTTAATTAAACATTTAGGACAACATACCAGTTATGAATCTTTTTGATAGCTGGACAGGAAACCCCTCGTGTTTCATAAATATTAGCACTGCAAACATCTTTAAAATAGCTACTTTGGTGAAATTTGTCAAAATGATTAAATATGTTTGTACTGATCTGCCTCTGCACTGCCCTCTTTTATCAAACGGCCTGGCTCAAACATTAGATCTACAATATACTCGCGAGGGGGAAGCAGAAGCCCAGTTATTCCTTGAGGAGAGTCATCAACCAATTTAACTTCGTTCCAAGCTCTGTTGTACTTGCCACGAACTAAACTACAGCCAATGCCAATTCTGTCTGCTATCGCCTAAAAATGAAAGAAAAAGGAGTTAATCACAGTTAACTTTATAACTATATATTTTATAATATTTCATAATAATATATAACAATATTTTTATAATAAATAACTTTATAGTTTATAATATTAAATATATAAAATATAGCTCATAATAATAAATAATAATATATTTAATAATAATAATAATAATAAAGCAAGGCCAAGAGATGCTTATAAAGAAAACAAATACCTGAAAGGCCGAGAGCTTTCTTGAAACACACTTTGTAAATCTCTAAAGTGTTCCAAACTGTGAATCCTTATTGTTGGTTCTGCTTAGAAAGCGTGGCCTTTAAAAATGTTGTTTGTACCATGTTCTATGCACAACATGAAAAATACTAACTTTAACTCTTGTTTATCAGCCAGTCCTTCAGATCTCAAATCAAGTGCAATAACCACAGTGCCCAGCAATGTTCTTTGTTTTAGTTGGAAGCCTTACTTCTGGATAACATTTTGAAGAACTGTCTATTCAGGCAGTGTAATATGGTGTAGGTATTGTACACATATAGCTACTATGAAATATTAGGTGTAAAAATGCAACATTTCTATCAGTGTCAGTTTGGGACTGCTGCTTCACTCCAGAGCACACACTCCTTGCTTTTCAGCCCCGCAACTATGGGAAGCAATGAAATGCAAGGCAAGCATCTGCTAGATGAAACACCTGCCATTCCTCTGTGCTGTGCTATCACTGACAGACCTATAATAGTTTCCAGCTGAAAAACTGCTTTCTCAGAATGCATCTGCTGTGAGGGAATGAGATCCTGGAAGATTTTTAACTTGTTCTGAATGGACAAGGCTAACCAATGCTTAGACTGCTGTGGCTTTAAGAGAGATGATCTGCCCCTGCCAAGGTTTCTTAGGACAGTGCAGGATAAGCAAACATCAGTGCTGCTTCAGCACAATTAATTCGTGTCCTCAGACCTCCATAAAATATGTCAGGAACGTTCTTTTCCCATGGATACCATAAATCTAGGATTGTGCTTTTTCTCCTGTGTACTGTTTCCTGGGTCCTTCACACTTAACGTGCTAGGCTCTTGCTTCTCTTTTCTTTTCCATCCAAGAAGAAGAAACGTCCAGCTACCCAACAGCCAAGGAAAAAGGACAGAACGGATATGCAATCTGCACCAGTACATCTTCACATGAAGACAGAAGAAATTAATCTTTCCAGTTTAAGAAAGTAGAACATAAAAGCTGTTACATACTAGTACAGAATACTGGATAGATACCAAATAAAAATTGTCCCAACAAGTTTACATTTGCAGCATGGAAAAGAAAGAAGCTGCATAATTCAGTATTTTACAGTTTACAGAAAATGTAAAATGTTTTGACTCCCAATCAGATATTTTGGCTTTTTGCCATTTATCAAGTATTCTGCAGATATCACTTAAGACAATTTAATGACAACAAGAATGTTTACAGAAAGAAGCGATGCTGGCTTGCATTCACTGGGAAATCAACTTTGCCAGTGAAAAATTACTTAAGTGTATACAAAAGATTTTACATGAATATAAATATTACATGGTACTGATGCAAGTATGCTTTAGTTTATAATGTCCATTTAACATTAATATGTTATGTTGTAAAATAAATGTTAATGTACCTTGAAAAGTAAAGCCCTGTGGTAGAATGTCCCTTTTTTGACTTTCCCGATTGGCACAACATTGCATTTCAGTTCAAATTCTATTTCGCTTATGTGAAGTTCCCAGCTGAAGTCATGTAGTTTGTCTCTTTCAATCGGGCCACCCATCTTGTCTGCAACAAACCTGTTCCAGTGTATACCAGCATCAGCTGCATCTATAATTCCTCTTGTATTTACCACAAAAACGTAGCAAAACGAAATGTATACAAGCAATAAGTGAACGACATATAAGACTTTAATACTTTTGCTATGCTTGCTGTATTTTTCTTCATTCACTAACTTGTATTTTATATATGCTAACTGTTAAATACAAATAACCATAATTCAGGCCGTTCTCATTTGTCACAGACCTAAACCAAGGTGCAGCTGCTGTCAGCAGGGATTCTGGAGAGCTCTGGTGTAGGCACAAAGTCCTCAGAGAAAAGCATCAGTAACTGTGTAATTCCTGAGGAAGTAGCTCAGAAGCTAGTGTTCACCTTTACAGTTAACAGATTATGTGAGCTACATATTACAATCCGCAGCCCTACCATTTGTTTGAAATAGTCACTAAGGCATGAGAATATATAGGGTAAAATTTAACCCATAGGTAATGATCCCAACACAGGAAGGCAACTATATCCATAAAGGATACTTCAGCTCCTATGCGTGCTTTCCTATATTGAAGCTGGTATTTGGGTGGTGGGAGGCGTGAATTTATCCATGAAAAAGAATTGTCTTAGTCACAGAAACAGAAGACCAAACCTCACAATCTGTGCAGACACTGCCAAAAGCACATATTCTGGGTGACTGTGCACGCACAGGAACAGGCCCCATCTATAAGTCTGTAAGACACCTTCACCTTCTCTATGCATGGTCCCTGCATGTAAAGACCTTTGTTCCTCTCAGTCCTCTGCCAGAGCTACAAGTGAGGGCCCTCACTTTGGACAAGGTGTTGCAGAGCTGTTGTGGGTTTAAACCACAAGCCACTACTTCAGACAGTGAACTAAGATCTGCATTACCCTCCTTTGCAGTAACTGTGTAGGTTCTGTCCATATAGTATGTGCAAGGCAATCCTGAAGGCCTTATTTCTGAAACCCTGGGGCCTGACGTAGTGCTGGTTGCGACTGCATGGGCACAGGGAGTTACCACCAAGCTGGCTAGGCACGGTACCTTGAAGTTGGGAATTACTGGGTGAACATGAATAAGTGGGGGGCTCCAGGCAGTCACTTGTGCTACTTGTGCCTACAGCCAGCCCTCAGTAAAGAGAGCAAAGCTTCTCGATCCTCCAGGAACACTGCTCCCATGCGTGCACAAAGATGTGCTCTGTCTGTTTAAAAGGAGACAGCCAGCACTACTGCATGTTCCTTCATCTACCCAGGCTCCCTCCCTGGTGAGCGCAGCAGGAACCCTGCTCAAGCTGCCAGGCTGCTGAGGGCTGCTGCAGCTGCCTCCTCCTCCCCTTCCTATTCAACACACACTATTCAGGCAGCCCTAAAAATGGAACATGCACATAAAAATCCCCACAGAAAACATTCTACTTAAGTTTCCCATGATTGTTTTGCTGGGTTGTGTGTCTGCAAGGATTTCATTGGTGTGTTTGAAGAGCAGATTTGAAAGAGCATTTTATGGATTCCACCTCGAGGATGGCAGCATGATTTATACACAGCTGGATAGTAAAGGATGAATATCTGCCCTGTTACAGTTTGCAACCAACAGAAAAGTCATTCCTCCTATCACATTGGACCACTTCATTAAAAATGAGAGTTAGTAGAAGAAACAGATTTTGCGAGACTCAGTGGGATCTGACGCCAAACTCTCCGGATTCAGAAGGTAGCCAGGAAACTGCTAAGATAGTAAAGGTTAAACTAAGGAGAAGATGAAAGCAGACACACTGCCTGGAGATGACAGTGATTGGTGCCAAGACTGAGTAGTCAGTGTAACTAATGAATCACACATTGATAACAGTCTGTACATGCACCATTGCAATATTCTGGCACTATTAAATCATCAGGATATTAATTACAGTAGCACCTAAAAACTGCATTAGAAAAATGCCTCATGCTTTTGGCTCTATAGGAAAACAAAATGAGACAGATCGTGTCCTGAGGGGTTCCAAACCAAGTAGGCAAGAAAGATCGTAAGGGAAGGAACAGACATGATACATGCAGTGTACAACAGTCTCAACTATTAGGTTAGGAGTTTAGATTTTGGACTTAGTCACTGCAGCTCCTAGGTCTGTCTGGCTCCTTAACAATACCATATGCAGCTGAGGTGTTCATTGGAAAGGACCAATACAGATACATAAATGGAGGGGGGGGGGGGGAAATGGGAAAAGGAAATTGTCCATATGAATGTTTTCAAAATGGGAAATTTATACCCTTTTGTGGCAAGTGATTTTTTCTTAAAAATAAACTGAATCCAACTGATTACAACAAAATTAGAAAGAAGAAGCTTAAAATATAAAATTATGTTAGAATTCTGGACCAGACCTGATTGGGATTCCAGTAAGGATGGGAAAAATAACAAACTTGGAAAAGATGTCCTCAGATGAGAGAATGGTTATTTTACCAATTGAAATCATTTGAATTATTTATGGATATATGATTTGATACTCACTGTGCAAGAGCCACAACCTGTTCCCTTGTAGTAGTTAGTGGTAAAATTGTTTTGGAAGCATCATTAATGTAATCCAGTAAAATGAGGTCAGGCGGTGGTAGCCACTGTGTATTTTGTAGATTTATTTCATCCTGGACTGCAGATAGAATCTGAATAACTTCTTTTGATTTTTCCTCTTCTTTTTTCCCCTTCCCTTTTCTTACATAGAAAACAATATACAGTTATTTAGAATACTGTAATCTCGAAAGTCCAAATTTAAATTCACCAGTTCTCCAACAGAACATTTTAGACCAATAGATTGCATGGGGAGTTACGAGAAATCTTTTCTCTTGGTAATGAATACTCTAAAATCTACGAAGTTGTAGGGAACACTTGTGGAACATGCCCTCAGGAGTGTCACTAGCATCATATTAATATTGCTGTAAATCCTCATTTTATTTTTGTCTATGACTCTAATATGCCTTTCACATATATGGATCATCTAGAGGAGAAGAGACATACATCCATGTAAGAAACACTTTTAGACAGTTACAGTTTGGTTCTATATGGACATGAACTAAAAATCATGGCCTCCAATGAGTTTTTACTTGATAGAAATCTGGATTTCAAATAAAGGAACAAGGGGTATCAAAAGCATGGCCAAAAGTTTTGACAGGACATACCAGGCAGCAGTGTCTGTAGTTGTTAAGTCCATGTACTTCAAGCATTATGCGAACTACAACACTGCTGGTCAGATGAAGATTTTATCAGAAGTCTGTGGTTTTAATCTCTCTTTTTTCACTGTACATGCTACATATTTCACTAATGCTCAGGACTGGAAAAATGACTGTGATCCTGAACAGGCATCATAAGCACCTAGCAGAAGGATAAATGAAATGCTTGTTCCGCTTAGATTGAATACTGTGCATTTCACAAGTTACGTAGCAACTACAAAACCAGAATCTTAATAGAAATATCATTAAGATCTATACAAGCAGTTTAGGATTTTTTCATTTGTGGAAACACGTGGAACTTGTGTTTCATAAGCATTATATCTTTTTTCAGCATAGGTGTTGAATAATTCTACTGTGAAACATGGCAGAATTTCTTTCCTTTATTTAACAAATCTGGCTTATTTGTTGAAATCCATAATACTGCTGGCATTCTTGGAAGGAAAAAGGGGGAAAAAAAGAAAGGATGGATCACCAGAGTACATGGCTCCAGGGCACACTATCATTATCTTATGCTCTTCAAATTATTCTTGAGATTTGGACAATGAACAGCTCTCTTAAGAAGGAAGGCAATGGACAAAGCGGAAGGGCATACACCATTATCAGTAGTCTAATTCAAGCCATTTGTCTTCAGAATACTTTGCAAACTTTTCTTTTACTTACTGAGATTTCCCATATTCACAAAAAGGCCTTTTCATAGGTTTCCTAAAGCACATTATTTTAGCAGGATAGCCAATTAAGATTTAATCTTAAAATCATAGAAAATTCACCACCCTGTTAAGTAAACCGTTCTGGTTATTAATTGCACTTATACTTGAAAAAAGCAGACAAACAGTTTTCTTTGTCTAATTTGACTCTATCTAACTATAGCCAGGGAACCTTATAATGGTAGATTAAACAGCTACCTACTTCTCCATTTAGGCACTCAGACATAATGTTTAAGAATAATTTATTTAAAGAAAACTGTTTCCTATTCCTGTCTACTCAGATGACTCTTGAATCACTCTTATTCTCCTTCTTTCCAGTTTTCAGGAAGAAAACACCTGAGAGGGATGTGTTTGAACAGTGATTTGTTTGGGTTTTTTGCTGCTGCCTATTTCTCTCAGGTATGACTATGCTTTGTTGGTAGAATGGCTGCTTTAAGGTTGTCTTCCACACCTGTCTCTACCTTACTCCTCAACTCTTCAGTTCATCATGTCTAGTACTTATGTGGAGGTGCTGGCTCATAGCACAATGCCATAAAATAACCAGTAACCATTACACTAGACTTCTACTATCTTTTTTCTGTCCTCTTTTATTATTCCCATTTTATTTACCAGTGGGAATTATGACAATTGAAAAAAGTCACTCCCCTTTCCCAAAGCTGTCTTACTACTCATGACACATACTTGCATGAATGTAGAAGAATATGCAAAGAAGAACTCATGGCAGTTAACAGTGTCCAAGATGTCTCTGATTTCTGCTGCAAAGTGTCCAGTGGGTCACCAGAGAATCAGTGTGAGGAAGAAGGCAGCCAATAAAATATCCTACCACTAAAAGAAAGCCATGACACCTATTTGCTTTCCTTTTTCACATAGCTTAATCCTTTGGCTGCCTTTGGAAAAGCAGTAAATGAACACTGGAAAGTACCTCCTTAAATGCTGTACTGGAACATAGCACAGAATAAATGTAAATTTGTCAGTCTACATTAAACATCATATTTTAGCCCAGCGAATGTGTATATCAGATATGCAACCGTTTGATTTTTTAATTGCTATCTGCCCATGAAAATATATGTCAACCTATCTACTATGCACTTCCTCTACATCTAATTCAAACAATTCCAGCAGACAATTACAACTGCCCTTTCTTTTAGCTTTCAAGTGTGGTTTATATAAAGTAGATTTACTTTTTCAAAACAATAGCTTTTAAGTGTGTTCAGTAGTACTTTGCAAAATATTGATGAACAGAAACATATGATCAAAGGAAAAAAATATGTTGGAAAAGGTCTAAGCATGTTTGAGACTTGGAGTCAGCTACTGACCTTCAAGTAACTCCCATATATCTCACAAATTAATAATAATAATGATGTATGAATTATGGATTCAAAATGAATGACAATGGGGTTATAAATCATACAACTTGATCATGACATTCAAAAGCAATTATTTCATACTTGAAGAAAGAAGTCTTTGTATCCCTGGGAAATCGAGACAGGTATTTGGGGTTTTTTTCATAAAGAATTTTTTTTTCTTTCCAAAAGAGTTATTGTTGCTAACCCAGCAGTCATTTACTGTGTAATTGATATAAAATAGATTAAAAAGCAACTATCGAAGGGTATCCTCATCTCACATTGTAATAAACAAACATCTTGTCAGAACAGATCTCTAAGCTTTGCACAGCTGCTTGAGACTACACAAAATGGTCCATGACTCTAGAGCATCTTCTGAGATGAAGGAATCCCCCACTGGTGCAGAGCACCAGGGGGCTCAATATCTCCCCTTGCCTCCTGCTCCTTTTGAGTAAACTGACATTGCATAGTGAGTCATGACCAGAGCGTGCTGGGCTTCAGGAGGACCTGCTAAATGAGCAGAAACCAGACTATGCCTGCTAAGGCACTCAAGATGCAGTATCTACTCTTTGCATAATGAAATGGGAACCTTCGACAATGCAAATGATATGATCCATTTCAGGTATCTACCATGAAATTATTTAAACTGAATTCCAGAAGTGCTTGCAGTCCAAATAACAAGTCAAATGTAAATGTCTGCCTTAGATAGATTCACAAGTCAAGTGGATAGACTTATCTCACAATTTGGGTCCTGATTTAAGTCAGAACCTCGACCCTTCACAGTCAGTGGCTATTATCTGTCAACAATTTGCATGTCAGTGCTAAACAAGCTGATAGACATATAATGGAAAGAATAATTCATCAAGCCTTTTTCTCTAGTGCTGGTTTTGCTGAGTGAACACCATTTTCTAGATTACTCTTGTTTTTCCTCCACTGGAGATACCATTGGACTATTGAGATCACAAAGCAGGTTTGGATTTTCTCTTGACTTTCCTACTGCAGATTTCATGTCTCCAGCACAGATACATACACACACAGAAATATAGAAGCAGTCTGAGAAATCAACCATATCAATAAAATGCCTGTACAGACATATCACAGTTCATGGGTGAGCTCCAAGCTAAACATTATAAATGCAGCACTTCAGTTCCTACAACAGGCATGCCATCTCTCCTATGGGCTTTTTATTTATGACCCTGTAGCACTTAGGACTTTGTAATGCCCACCACTGACGTCACATTCACAGCCCTGAAGCAGAGCCAAGGCTCTCTACACCATAAACCAAGAAAAATTAGGAAGACAGGACTGAGACCCACAGAAACTAGCATGATAAGTGGTCAGCTCATTAAGTTAGCTAACAGAAAAACCAAGGAGAGTTGTAGGTTATATCATGTTCCTATCGAGGACTAGATATCACCCCATCAATGTCAAGGAAGCTGCATTTGGACCAGTTTGGGAATCCTGAAAATTTCTCTGGAATTAGGCATGTACACCTGCCTTTTCTGAAAGAGAACTGTTGTGGTCATGATTGTGCTGCTGTTTTAATATAAAGCACAGCTGGGGGATCATGGTTCAATTTCCTTTCACAGGAACAAACTAAGGGTTAAGTACCTTATATTAAAAGTCATCAAGACAATGACTAGTCATTGGTCTCTACTGTCTCAGTTAAGTACCCTAACAGCTGAAGTAGAAAGCTCTGTTTGTTCCACCTCATTGTTAGTGAACAGCTACAACAAACCAGAAAGAGACTGCTAAACCCCAAATATCTAGTGGTCAGCTACCTGCAGGTGGGAAGGACAGGATCAAGCCCTCTTTCCCTAAAGGAAAGAAATTAATTTCATACCACAAGGCTAGAGGCTCTGACCTATTTGTTATGAGCAGACATGCTTACCAGATCAGTTCTACAGAGGACTGCAGGATTGTACCTAATATATTGTATGGGTCAGTGGGAGCCCTGCAAGAGTGAGGCAGTTTTAGGCTTGTTGCTGTCAAAACGGAGACAGTTCTGATCACACCCTTCTCAACTTTTAGTCATGTATGAAATTTCACTGAAAGAAATCTAATCTAGAAATAAAGATGCATGTAGGCAGTGTAGGAACTTATGTGCCTGGGTTCTAAATTGAGAAAGAACTTCTACCCTAGTTTCCCTGTGTCTTGGTTGTTAAGCTGTAAAATAACATAATTTCACTGCCTCGAAGGGATATTGAAAGGAAAACCAGCCACATAAACAGGAGATGTTCTAAGAAAGCATGGGGAGGGAGGACAAATCATCACTAAGCTAGAAAAGGAAGACTACAGCAATTAGGAGGTGAAAGACTCCAAAAACATATATAACATTGTATTTGAGCATTTGTACTCCATTTGAAAACCGTCTATCACTAGTTTCAATCAGAATTCTATTTCTAATGTTAGAGCAATAACAGAATATTGAAAAGTAGTAAATTTTAAAACCATACCTTGTTTTCTCTCGACTGCTTTTTCTTGAAATAGAAGGTGAAAAGATAGTTTGTTCATGAGATGGATCGTGTGCCTTCTCCTCTCCTGGAAGACTGAAATGGAACAAGATATTTTTGCATGTCAGTTAGTGTTTGCATATTAAGCTGTGAAAATGAAGTTCTGATTTTAAAGGACAGTAAATATATTCATAGGAAGATATAAGTGGAAGAAATAACCTAACCAGTAATAAAACAGATATTGATTCAGGGATCAAAAATGAAATACCAAATACCAAATGATGGACACAAAAGTAACTGGGAAGTAAGACAGCTGCCATAGTGCAAAGGCAAGAAGCTGTGTCAAAGTCAAAGAAAGAAAACCTGATAGTTAAAGACAACTCTAGGGATCAACAAACAGCATGAAAGTTTAATTTGTTATAGATATTCTCAGACATCTTTGTGGTGTCATATACAAGCTTAAAAGGGAAGCTAATGATACTGTTAACCAAATATGTGATGTGTTGACAGAGAAGAAGGTTTTGGACTCGCAAAATATTGGTAGAGCATTCTTTGATCTGTGAGACTGTTTACAGGAAGTGACTCCCAGTTAAACAAGCCAAATACCAACTTCCTGCATTCGAATTTAAGAAGATTTGTTAGGCTGGCTTCAACTTAAACAGAGGAGGAACAGACACAGGTTCTGTATCAAGTCTGAAAGTATGATGCCTGGCTTTGTCCTGCTGCTTGGGATGATGTGCTCAAAATTTCATGCATTTGTCTGTACAAGAGGATCATCAAATCATAGGTTCCATTGCTGCATATTGACATTCAGCTTAGATGACATAATTATTGTTGCAGATGACAAGCTTTGTAATCACTAATACAACACTGGGTATACCACCATTGGGAATCAAAGGGTGTTAAATGAGTAAGTCTTAATGGCTAAGTGAATAAAAGCAACTCAACTGAATAAATCTTTCCTGTCTAGAGGAAAAAAGTTATTTGCTAAATTCTTGTTTTCCAAAACAGAAATATCTTGCCTTCTAGAACATGAAGCTAGGGATTAAAATAGATTTATTTTATATATGTGTATACGTATATAGACTATGTAGTTTGTACTGGAATCAGTGGAAATGATGGAAAAGATGAGCTACCACAGTAAATTAGTAGATCAAACCTGACTCGCTCTTCTTGTGGTTTAGCATTAATGAAGATTATGGCCCGACGGTCAGTAAGAGCTTGCATACTCAATTCCTCCAGAGATGAAAATTTCATTCCAGGTTTTATCTACAAGAAAATTAGCATAGAAGAAAAGGTGTTCAGTTAAAGATGAAGAGAAAAAAATGTATTTAGAAAATCTTTACAGAGTAATTTAAAATTCGTGATCTTGAACAGAGGGCTTACGCGAGACTTGATAAAGTCATTCAAAATAAAATTGTTTTGTTCTTCATTCGCATTTTCTGTGTCAATTTTCTTAGAAAAGATTGCTTACAAATAATTTAACTTGTAGCTATTGTTACTGTTGCTACTACCGTTGTTACATTCCAAATAGTTCTAGGATGTTGAGAAGTTCCTGCCTCTGAAGGCTTTACAATATAGGACAGATTTTTCAAATGCAGCCAAGTGCTTTAGGAGCAGTTATTTCACTGCTTTTCGGTCAGACTGGTACTTTCAATTAATCTGGGCATTTTGAAAAGTCCTTCTTGGATTTAAACTGAACACAGCACTAACAAGTGATACTGGAGTCATTCTTTCTATATAAACACTGCTTTGTGAGAGAAAGGGTCACGGCTAAGGTGAAAATATGAACTCTTTACTTCTTTACGTAAAAATAAACAAAAAGTCCATAGGTCATTCAGTGTAAGGCTAGTATTTAGGAAGAGATATTAGGGAAAGAGACCAGAAGAACTGAAGTCTGAGAAAGGATCTGGAAAGGAACTATGTCTGCACAGCTTACATAGGACTGGGAAGAAGATTATAACTGGGGCATAACATGAAGATGGTGAGATTTCATCCATGGAGGAAGATAATCCAGAGAAATTTGTATAAAAGCTGGGAAGCTTCAGGACAAGAAAATGAAGTCTTTTACATAGCTAGATTCTGGCTTTTGCTGTAGGACTCTTACTTTTTCTAAATCAATAAGAAAATTTCACTCTTTCTAAGAAGAGTAATTTATTTAAAGTAGCTTACCTGACCACAGTCGTAGAATCCATCAGTAATGATATTATTTGATGATAAATATCCCATCTGGCTGTACTTTTGGGAAAGATTGTTATCAAGTAGCTTTTCCAGAGCAGCTTCACTAAAGTTATTTTTGCGGCTTATTGATAGATTAATTTCTTCCAGGATATCTAAAGCACTGTTAAACAAAATACAAAGGCTAGTTCATCATTAAATACCAATTAATTGTTATTATACAGTCCAGAGTTAGTTTTCAGCATTACCAAGGCCAAGAGAGATTCATTTCCAAGTGCTAGCCTTGTGCCCCCTGCGCCAGCAAGGAGCTGGCCTTGCTGCACAGAATTCTTTCTTTAGGGGAGAGAAATGTCTTGCAGTGGTCAAAAGGAATTCCTTTAGGCAGTTAAACTTAACTTACATAAAAAACGTGGACAGGATGCCACAACCTTATACCAGAAGGATGTTAAGCACCACAGAGAACTTGAGGAAAAGAAGGATGTGAGAGTAGAGTAGAAGGAATAATGTTCAGAGCTGACGACAAGATACAAATCAGGAATGTTTCTCCCTCCAACTTGCAATGTTGCAATGCAATTTGCAGATTCCAGCTGTGCAATACTCAATGTGTGCATCCTTCTGGTTTAGGACTATTACTGTGTTCGGGGAGGCACAGTTGGCAGAGATTTGCTAAACCCGGTTGAGCACAGAAACACAAGCAGTTGTGTCAGCACTGCCAGGATGGCAGGATTTTTGCAGGATGAAGGTAGAAACAAAATAGTCATGTGAGGACACCAGAGTACAGGAATTCATTCATTCAGCTGTTTCGGGTGCTGAAACCCACATACTGATAACTTCTGTCCTGAAAAACTTAGAAAAAGCTCACAAAGAAGATAAAGGAAGCTGAATGAGGAGAACATAGCACACTGCAGGGTTTGGAACTGTTTAGGAATGAAAAAAAAACAGGAAGAAATAGAGCAATATATATGTGTGTGTACATATTCAAATTTATATCTGTGTGTGTATATACACACATGCAGACATTCTTCGCATCCTAAGGAATCAATTTTATATATGTGTGTGTATATATAAATATAATGAACTCCACGTTTAGGCTGCTCTGTGAACTACACAGGGAGCCTCAGCTGTGGACATTTACTACATAGACATCTGAAGGTATGTCAGATGAATTGCAGAGAATAAATTTTGCAGGCAAGGCAAATGACAACCCTCTCTTTTAGAAGAGAACAATGGGAGAAAATAGTGGGAGAGCAGTACAGGCTATTTGTCATACAGCATAGTGCAACAAAGTCAGGTAACCAGCAAGTAGTGCAGAGAATTGCAAAGGGGAAAAATGAATATGGAAAAGCTAGTGTGTACAGTAGTGTCTAAACCAGATGACATTACAGGCACAATGGCACATTACCCTCATATGGAGGAAAGACATAAGTGGACAAATAACGCTGCACCAAAAATTCTGTGAAGACCTGAAAACAAAAAAAAGACTCATACAGAAATGGAAACACTGACACTTTTGGAAAGGAAAAGTAAGGGATAAACCCAAAAGACCCACAGGCAAAGTGAGGCACAACTATTCAGGGACTGAAACAAAAATAAACATTTCATATGCTACAAGTCAGAGAGGAAAATGTAGACCTATTACTCAATGTGGGAGGAAAACTCGTAACAGATGGCACAGAAAAGACTGGAGTGTCTGATGCCTTTTTTGCTTCAGTTTTCATAAAAAAGGTTGCAAGCAGATGCCTGGCAGTAACATTAACAGAGGAGGTAGAAACAGTAGGCTTAGTATGTCTAGAATAAGTTTGAGGAGGCAAAGTTAGCAGCCCCTGAGGATATCTACCTCACACTGCTCTATGAATTGGCAAAAGCAACTTCTGAACTGTTTGCAGTTGTATTTGGAAATTCAGTGAGGACAGGCTAGGTGCCAGGGGAGTGGAGAAGGGCAAAGATTGTATCTACATTTGAAAAATGAAGAACAAGGAAGTTACAATGGAGATAATTCAGCCAAATTTCAGTGTCCAAGGTACACCATATCAAATTATTAAGCAATCAGTTTGCAAGCAACAAGAGATAAGAAATAGCCATTTTGCATTTGTCAAGAATAAATCATGTAAAGCCAATCTAATCCTTTCTGTGATACGGTAACTTGACTTAACATACAGGCAGAAGTAGAAGACATGAGATATGAGTTGACTTTGAGATATGTTTTGACTTTAATAAGTCTTTTCCCATATTCCTACTTGAATACTCACAAGCAAGTCAGGGAAATACGATCTACATGAAAATAACATGAAGTAGTGCTTGACGGGTTGAAAAACTATGCTTAATGTATTATTATCAATAATATGCTGTCAGACTAGAAGGACACAAATTAGAGTCCTACTTCGATACTGTCAGACAGAAGGGCTTAAATAAGAACAGTGCTATATGCAGGATATAGAAAATAATTACTGAGCTTTATTTGATGGTGGTATGACCTCAGCTGAAGTACCTCATCCTGGCTGGGAGCCAGCGCTTCAAAATGGCATAAGTAAAATGACAGAGATTCAGGGATGTGTGACAAAATTATAAAAGATTTCAAACCAAAAAGAAGTTTAACATTTTTCCTTTGTCATGAAAAGGAAACTGAGAGGGACGTGGAACATTAGAAAATTCAGCAAGTTGAACTCAAATTGCTATAAAAAGGTGGTTGTTCAATCCCACTGAAAGCAGGACAACATGTGGCTGGACTGATGTGCTGTAAGGGATATTTAGAACTCAGAAACTCTAATTGTAAGGACACTCCCGTACTGGAACAGGTTACTTTGGTAAATTGTGAACCCCCCTCAGAATTGGTATTTACATTGAACAAGCAAAAATATGTCAGTGTACCTGATCCTGCCTTACAGTGGGCAGATGGATAACATCTCCTTTGACATCCCCTCCTGACCTAAATTTCTGAGATTCTCGCTCTGCAGAATTTCCTCATGGATGGATTTTAAGTATCTGTTCAGTAATCAGAGAAGTGTCCAGCAGAGGGAGCAGGGCAATTATGTGTGTTTTAACAATAACTAAGCAGTCACCCTGTACAAGGAGGCTTGTGTCATAATTCTTATAACTTAAACCAGCTTTTGTAATTCAGATATTAATATATGGAATCTGGACTTTCTAAGAAGGAATAAAATAGAGGCTTTTTTATGTGATACTTTAGCACACCTGCAGTTAACCAGAGCTTTACATCAAATTTAGCCTGTGTGTATTAAATACAATTTACTGTATATTGAACTTAGCTCAAACCTTTAATTTCAGTTTCATATGTATGAGGCACTGCAGTCCCTAATTTTGACTGATATAAGCACACCTTCAATATAAAGCCCAACTCAGTCACAAAAACAATAAACATTTTTATAACTCCAGACAAAGTCTCTTTTCAGGCTTACATTTTTTCTTTACTTAAAAATCTGTTACTTAAAATCAATACCATGTAATCTATAACGTCAGTAGTGCATAAGTAGTTTCTGCTTACCAAAACGTATAGCTTAACTTTGTTATTCTGCTATAAACATGTAAAGATCAACTTAATAGAATTATTGTATCAAAATCTTCCCTCTGCCCCTCAATACTATTTCTACTCACCCCAGCCTGCATAGTTCAACAGCAGTTAGTTCATTGCTTGCACAGATCATAACAGCCCAACAGGCATTTCTTCTGACTTCTTCATTCTTAGAATGCAGCAATTTAACAAGTGGTCCCAGTCCACCTGCATTACTTAACTACAAAAAGAAAAGAGATGGTAGTGCCTCTTACCTATTTCATTTATCCCTGCAAGAACTGCCTGTGAAATTCACCTTCTGAAACATTCGAGCCTTGTAGACAAGCTATGCTGGGCTGCTAGAAAGAGCGGTTATGGGGATTCTGTGCTTCTGTGAACTCGGCATAGGCTGGAGCTGAAGCAAGAATCAGGAGTGGTACAAGGCACACATCCCTTCTGGCTCTGCCTTGCTTTTCAGTTATTAGATTGCGGCACGGAAACTGAAGAGACTATGCAACTCCAAACTGCCACAGAGAATTACACAGCTTTTTCTGCGTTCTGTTGCCTCCTAGCAACTAATTTACATGACAATTTATTTGAATTTGTATTGTATGTATGACAATCTTATTAACATCCTATTCTCTTGTGTACTACAGTATCTTTCCTATACACGCTGGAGGAAATTTTGCTTATTTGGATTTTTGAAGAGAAAGACATTTTAAGGACACTAAAAGAGGTAGATTAGTTATCTATGCCCCTTATTCATGTCCTAATTAACAGTCTTGACCCATGAGAAAACTCCAGCTTAAGATCTATGAATGCACATAGGATCATCCTTATTTATGAAAAGAAAATAGTGTGACCATTGATAAACAGTGAGAAGTTCAACTTGCTGGATGCCACTGATCAAGGGATAAATTATATTTTGAGTTTTGCCTGAATTACATTTACCCCATGTACATGCAGTATCTTATCAATGAAGGTCAGGCACTGCTGTTCAGGCCTTGAAAATGGGCAATAGAACAACACTGAGGGAGCGTAGAGAGGGCAGAACTTCTCATCTTCAAAGTCCAGATGACAGTTGCAGCTGAAAAGCCATAATGTTTAATGCTCATAAACATGAGGATTAAGATATACCCCTTGTGCAAGCTCATCAAAGCCAGTGAAAAGCTGTAAAACATTAATTTGGTGCAAGCAAATACAACAGTAAACATAGAAATAAAAGAAAACCCTTTCCAAGTTCTCATGACAAACTGAGCTAAATTCAGCTGAACAAACCTATGATAAAAGTGAAAAATTAGTTACTGTCTAGAAAGCCTGAGACTTCTAGGACAGACACAAAATACAAACACTCTAGGTAAGTATAACAGCAACCTCAGGATCTAGAGATGTCATAAAATAACCACAGCCCAGAAGAGCAGCTTTACCTCAGTCCTTGCATCAGCATCACAACCAAACACAGCCACAGCAAATGCTGCTTTGCTTTGCACTTGGCTGTTGGTCGAACGCAACGGTTCTGCGAGCACACTCATAATACCATGGTTCTGGATATTTACGCGTAATGGCTCTTGCATGGCCAGGTTTGTTAGCACTGTAGCAGCATTAGCAATGGCTCCATCTCGCTGAGCATACAAGGTATTTAATAATGGCTCAATTCCTTCAGCCTCAGCAACAGCACTAGCAAAATGAAGGAGAAAATATCTTTGTTATTTTAGGACCTTTTTTTCTTCTTTGTGTGCTATATGTATCAACTAAATAAGTATTACATTTCAGTATTTATATATGTATGTGTGTGTATGTATATACATGTAATTTATATATGACTCATGGTGTGAAGTTCAAGAGGCACAACCTAAGCAGACAAAGTCACAAACTTCTGGATTCTTTGAGTTATTAGCACATGGATTCTTTCTGAGGTTTCGAACAAGTGAATTAAATCTTGCATCTTTTCAAAGGTGCATTATTTCTGTATCTGTAGTTGCAGGCAAATGCCTCTGCAGACTCTTACCACCTCTTCCCATAACCATTTTAGCACTACTTCCAATAAGGATTACATTGCATGGAATTTCATGCCATTGTTCTTTGTGCTGTCTCCATAAATTTCTGTGATCAGATATCTAGGTGGCATGAATATAGTACACCAAGTTTCTGCCGTTCTTACAGAGTAAGTGTACATGGTACAGTTCACTGCAATGTAGAAATTATTGAGCTGGCTTTATACAAGCTGATTTAGACAGCAGGAGTACAATGGACACATCAGCACAGAGTTCATGGCTGGCTATGACTATGGCTCCACATTAAGAGGTCTATCAGCAGAAGATCCAGTTTAAATATTCCCTCTGCTCCCAGTCGATACTGCAGATGTAGCTGAAGCATGCTGCCTTTCAACAGTGCTGGGACAGGTGCTGGTGTGGCCAAGTTCTAAGCTAGATGTGCAACAACCTGCTTGCAAATAAAATTGGGGAAGATTGCTGGGTTTTTTTAAAGGATCATTTCACAGATTTAGGTTAGAGAGCAGCTGAGGAAAAAAAAATAGAACAAGTTTATGAAGCACTACTGAGGAAATAGTAACTTCAGGCAGGAGACAGCAGAAGGTGCAGGCAGCTGCACTATGAGATGACACATTTGCAAATCACTTAAATCTGATGTGTTGCAGAGCTAATAATCATGTGGGCCTACAGCTCAGTCACAGCAGAAGGAACTGGCCCATGAGCACTTTATCTCAACACTGCTATTCTGGTTCTGGCACTCACTGGGATAGTGCCTCTTAAAGGAAATATTAAAAAGTCAACTTCAGGTATATATTTCTGGGTTACCACTTCATGTATTCTTTGGTTTCTTTGCCATAGGCAAAAGAAACGACTGATACCAATGCAGTTTACATTCTTTGAATGCCGTAAAATATTCCTGTAACTTGAGATTTTTGTTCACCTTCTTGCCAAAACTTTGCTTACTTCTTTGCCTATACCATCTTACATTCACTTCAGTGGTGCTTTTCCCAATGTCGGTAGAAACCAGCACACTGTAAAAACTGAACTGTCTTTCTGCTGAGCTTGTACGTAAAATTTGATCAAACGATTTGAGGCATATGTCAAATTTAATACCTGCGTGTAGTGATTTTACATTAGGCTCATCTGTTTGTTAAACAAAAGTTGGCATTATTGTTAGCAATGGAAATGCACAGATGGCAATTTGAATTTTGTTTGCAACTGCTTTGTATACCTTCTTTTACAGATTTTGTAGTTATCAAAACCGTAACAAACTCTCCCCCCTCTATACAAGCATACCTAAGCACCTGACCAAGAGAAGAGTGTACCTTTTTTATAAGTTTTGCTAAATTTCTGTAACACCTTAATAACAGGAATCTGGATGTGAAAAATCTTACTTTTACTGTAACAGTGTTTTACCAAAATCTAACTGGCTTTTGGTAACTTTCACAGCTTGCAAAATAAACACAAGCTTACAAGTATTACATAAACAAGAAAGAGTTAAACTATCAAAGACTGTCAGGCATTGATAAAACCAAAAAAACCTCAGGAAAGCTGGCAGTCACGCTCTTATGCAAGCAGGATAGAAAGCAGAATACATGCTAACGCATGCCATATAATCCCATTTCATGAGCAACACAATGTTGATCTGTGAACTCATCTTAGCACAAGTATCTCCAAAGCAGATATTTTTTACTCCTGAGCCTACCTGCAATGAATCAGCAGAGGCTAACGGGGTTTGTTAGTCTGATCTCTGCCTCAGCTACAAGGCAATGGCAGCTCTAGTGCTGGAGCATGGGTATAAGGAAGTCTGGCAGCCAGGCAGCAGTTCCCAGTTTGGAAAACCAGAGAAAAGGCAGCAATCCAGGGACTGAAGGTGAACAGGGTTATTAGCTTGGGTGCAGCATAAAGGTATAGGGTCCATTTGGTGTTGATTGCTCCTGGAGCACCAGTAACTTTCATACAAGCATTTCAGTCTGTTCAGAAGTGAATCACGTTTTCAGATGTCCTGAACTACACTCCTCAAACTGTCATCCATTAGCCCTTTATCTGGGTGACCAGATAAAGAAGAGCTGAAAACATTTTGTTCGTTTTGGTTGGTGATCTTTTTATTTTACTTAGGTAAGGCCACTGAATTTCTCTGGTTAATAATTGTCTTCTCTTCCCCATAAATATTTTATCCAGACATCCAGCTTCAGGAGTGCTGTAGCTTTATCCAGGCTGCTGTATATGAAGAAATCCCGGACATGTCAATTGCACATGTTAAGGATCAGCTATACACCACATATATCACAGGTTTACCAGAAAGCCTCACATGCACAGCACATGCAACAATGACATGATGTACCTGCTGGCAAAATGTGGGGAGAGACTTACTTTACATGCACATTAAGGCATATCCATAAGCTTTTTCCCCCCAGCTTATAGCATTATACAATATATACACACATACCTTATCCAGGGACAAAAAGAAAAAAAAAATCAAAGCTTTTTCTGTACAATGGATGCATCAAAATTCTAGGATTTACAGGACAGATAGATATACTACACGAGATGCATGGCTGCATCTCACAGGTGTAGTATATCCAATACTTCTGCAGTAAGTATGGGATTTACTCTTCCTATACTATACTGTCGTGGTTTAAGCTCAGCCGTAACCCAGAACCACACAGTCGTTCTCTCACTCCCCCACTTCTTCCCCCCCCCCTCCTGGAGGGATGGGGAGGAGAATCAAAAGAATGTAACTCCCATGGGTTGAGATAAGAACACTCCAGTAACTAAGTGTCGTGGTTTAAGCCCCCCACCCACGCAGTTTTACTCACTCACTCACTCCCCCTCTTTCTTCCCCCAGTCCTGGGGGGGATGGGGAGGAGAATCAAAAGAATGCAACTCGCACAGGTTGAGATAAGAACAGTTTAGTAACTAAAGTATAACACAAATCACTACTGCTACCACCAGTAATAATACAACAGAAATACAAGGAAAAAAGAATACAACTGCTCACCAAGCCTCACCCAGCCAGTGCACCCACCAGCAGCGAACCCCCCACTACCAAAAACCTGACCATGCCGTGCACCCCCAGTCCACCACCACACCCTTCCGGGTCTCTGCTCTCTGTCTTCACATCCTGGACATGACGTGCTGTGGTATGGAATAACCTCTTTGGTCAGTTTGGGTCAGGTGTCCTGTCTCTGCTTCCTCCCGGCTCCCCCTCCTCCCTGGCATAGCATGAGACTCAGAAAGTCCTTGGTCAAACCAAAACATTGCCAAGCAGTAACTGAAAACACTGGTGTTATCAGAGCTGCTCCCAGGCCCAAAATCAAAAACACAGTGCTGTACCAGCTACCAAGAAGGAGAAAAATGACTGCTGCTGCTGAACCCATGACACTAAGGTATAACACAAACCACTGCTGCTACCACCAATAATAATAACGACAAGGGAAATAACAAGGGAAGAGAATACGAACCGCTCACCACCTGCCAACCTGATACCCAGCCCAACCTGAGCAGTGATGTAGCCCTTCCACGTAACTGCCCCCAGTTTATACAGCGGGCATGACGTACTGTGGTGTGGAATACCTCTTTGGTCAGTTTGGGTCAGGTGTTCTGTCTTTGCTTCCTTCCAGCTTCCCCTACTCCCTGGCAGAGCATGAGACTCAGAAAGTCCTTGGTCAGAGTAAACATTACTGAGCAGTAACTAAAAACATTGGTGTTATCAGCACTGTTTCCAGGCTGAAAGTCAAAACACAGCACTGCACCAGCTACTAGGAAGGAGAAAAATGACTGCTACTGCTGAACCCAGGACATACACCCAATAACCCAAGATTTCTCCAATAGGAAATCCTAATAAACATATAGTCCCTAACAGACTGATTCCAGGATGATATATGGAACTGAATGATGTAGCCAATCACATTAGAAGCAGATTCACTGCAATTTCCATAAAGCCAGCAAGTATACAAGTACTTAAAAAAAGAGCAAGGTGACAGCTTCTCGTGTGTTCAGAGTTGACCTCAGCGAGGTATGGAGCACAGCCAATTTTCTCAAGTGCCACTCAACTTCAAAAAGGTTGAGAACCACTGATTTAGAAGATCATACATATTTATTTCAATCCTGCCTTCTACTTCTGTGCAGATTCATTTTGAATCACAGTTTAGTGATGGTTTAGTTTAATCAAGAGCACAATTACAAAGCAAAAAGAATTCATGTTAGAAGTGACGAAAGCAGGTAATAAGAACTGAAGGTAACCAGTACCTTTGAGAATAAGATTTTAAGGGGGCATAAACACCTGAGAGCAATGCTGTGTCCTGGTAACAAAGATACATACAGAAGACGGTTATGAGGGAAGAATGGGGAATCTATAGTTCAACTCACTTCTACCCCTTAACTCTCCAGAGAAGGCCCCCATAGCACTATCACCCTGTGCCACTGAGCTCCAGCTGCTAGAGACAGCAGTACCTGACATCAGAATTGAGCTGAAAGAATTAATATGCTTAAGCTTTTAAGGTGCTGAAATACTACAGCATTAAGATCTCATCATGAAGATCCTCATTCCTTTCCACCTTGGGCAGAGATAGACATTGTGTAGATTCTTATTACAAAGAAATAAAAGCCAGAGGAAGAAGCTTTTACCATCACTGTCTTTGCATAATGTAGACTGAGCACTTGCCTCTCCCTGCCTGCAGAACACGTCCCTACTGAGAGGTGCACATTTTCAGTGCTCCCACTACAGGAGTACATCGGATTAGCTGAAAAAAAAACCCCAAACCATTATTTGATGTGAAAAAGCAGTAACTTACATAAATATACATGCTTTTTCCTCCACGTTGTGTAAAGATTCAAACTACATCAAGTACCCTAACGGAGAGAAAAGATTAGGGAAAAGGAAAGAAGATAATGACAAGGGAAAAAAAAAAAAAGATCCATTTGCAATATCACCATGGTTTTTTTGAAAATTGGAAGCCATTTGAATTACAAACAAGCAAACAAGGAAAAACCAGACAAGACAGGTGTAGAAATTGTGGAGCTCGAATTAAAGTTAAAATAATTCAAATGTTAGGACTAATAAGCACATGGTTATGATTGTGAGAGTGTTTAACCTAACAGGGTTAGGCATTTACCTTAGCCCGGGTATACATGGTTCAGGTACCCTAATGATCTTAACCATGCTCTGTAGTGAAAGAGTAAAATTCTGACTATAACTGAATTCAAATTACTATATTCAGAAACAGCTAAAGTATTTTTCTCAAGTGCCATTGAAAAGACAAATATTAAAAGGTCAGATAATGAATATTTAATTTAAATTATTAATTTTGAGTATACATTGTAACAAGCTAAGAGATTTTCTTGAAAGTTCACTAAAGATCACTCAAGACTCAAAGAACAAATGCTGAGAGTTTGAGACAAATGTTTTCTTTACTGGTTTTACTACAAAAATAAATTATAAGTTGACAATAAAATAATTACCCAAACTTTCACAATGCAGATATTTTTAAACAGTTACTTTGGAGATGCATCTGAATTTCACTGAACTATGTTGTTTCTTTAGTTGTCTGGGGTGCAATAGGACAGCTCAGACATTGGCAGAGCATCGTGAAAACAATTATCGGTAAAAAGTGACGCAAAACTCCATGGGTTTTTATTTTATTTTTAGGACTGTAGGCTTTCTGGGGCAAGAATCACCTCTTTGTTGGCATCACATTAAGCATAATAGTTCTGTCACCAACCAAGCCTCTCAGCCATGGCAAGAGAGATAACAGATTATTTACTTAGTGCAGTAGAGAATGGACCAGCTAGCTTTTCCTCCTGAAGAGGTCTAGCCTAATGGAGAAAGCAGTTATCCCTGTCCAAAGCACTGACAGGAAACCACTGAGATCACCCCCAAGCCCTTAACGTAAGCTACGTTCCCCCTTCTGACTGAGGATTTAATACAATTTCTGCTCAGAAAAAATTCAGATTTCTTCTCCTCACAAAGACTGTTGGACTCCTCACTGGACTTCATTTTCCAAATGTATTTGCAATCGCATGTTTAATTTCTGTGCAAAATTACTGTGATTGTGTGTGAGTGCTTAGCTAGCCATTTATGCCTGTGCATATCTCATTTTCATACATAATTGCATGTAAATTATGCATAGGAATTATGCATCTAATTACACACACATTTTTTTGAAGTCAACTCTGTTAAATCGCATGACTTCTTTTTCACACAAGGCATTTTTGATCCAACTCTATTATGTAATTTCTGACTGAGAAAGAATATCATAACCAGAAGTTTAAAACAAAAATCAAGAAATATCTTCCCTTTCATTCCTTAGATGTATTAATATTCTTCACTTGCCTTGTTATGCCATCAGAATAATCACATCCAACAAATGTCTTCTGCATTTACCAAAAATTTCACTTTGTGATTTAATTATTTCAAAAGCAATTGGCTGTTTATACTGTCTGCAGTCCCTTGTATTTTATTTAAAGATTAATATTACTTCCGTTTTCTTCACTATACCAAGGAAATTAATGTCAGTATGTTTATTCTGAGTAAGGGAATCTAGCACAGGAGACTCTGATCTGCAATTTAGGGCCCCTTTGTGCTACAATAAAAATAGTGATGATATCAACAAACCATATTAATTTTTCATTTCAGGAACTGAACTCTCTATTCCTATTTTTTAATGAGAAGTATCTTGTTAAAACATCAACAAACCCTGAACTCAATAAACTCCACAGTCTGGAAGCAATAAAACCTTAAACTATCTGGATTAGCAGAGCCTGTAACACCTGACTCTCATTTAGCACTACAGAGATTTTCTGTCACTGAACCCATCTAACAAAGTAACACAGAACTCAGTTCTAAAAGTGGAGTATGCTTAATTTAAAATATTACAGTGGCACTGGTAATGAACTATACATTTGTGATATCTGAGCCTTTAAATTATAATATTATTTGCAACATTTATTAAGAAACTTTCACACTTCTGCTGTAATGAAAAAGGCTTGAAATTCAGCAACAGAAACTCTTTTTTCCCTTTAAAGATCCCACATAGCTTCTGCCAGGATAAGCCCATGAAAAAGATACCATCCCCCTCTCTCTTTTTTTCCAATCCAAGAAGTAGTGTATGAAAAAAACAGTAACTCGGCACAAATGTTGAGAGTCTGTAACCCATATTGTGACAAAAGCAAAATAACAGGGAACATTCAGGAGCTGCCAGAGCAGCCTTCATGGAGGTGTAAGGGAAAGAAAGAAAAAGCTGAAGCAGGATCCTCACAACGACTCATGTGAACGCAGGGACTGAGGAGACAGTGGCTCCTCTTCATCTTTGGAAGTACAAAAGAGCTGTGCCAAGTCAGTCTCTCTAAACATAGCACTCAGACTGTGAAACTTGACTCCATCTTTCACTTCTGGATAAGTCTTTTCTGGACAAGCCGTGAACTTATCTCCAGTGGCAGCAATCTGCTTTGCCTTGCTAAAGGCTCAACAAGGATGCAGGTGGAGAAACTTATGCTTCTAGTTTTCTCCCTCAAAAGTAAATCTCTAACATAGTATATATATACACTACTATGTTAAGGTAAAATTACTGAGGCTGAAGGTCACAAGTTACTTGTGAAAGTTTATTTTTACCCCCTTGTGTGTATAACAGTCCAATTAGACAGCATGCCATAATCAGTGCACAGGTTAAATTCACAGCAGGACAGAATTAAGTTTGCATGATCAGCTATAAACTGCAATTCCCTTATATACATTTAAATAACTTCACACTGCACTTAGGTGAGTTAAAGCATATACTTAAATAATTTGCATGTAATTTAGAAATATGCTACAAAGAAAATATGCATGTAAAAGCACCAATAGATTTGTCTGAAATTTACTCGAATGTAAAATAATCCTTGCTACTTTTAATTCATAAGAAGTATAATTAATCTCAGTGCATATAACCAAATGTCATTGTAGGGATCCACACTCGAAAGAAATCATTGTACTTGTGCCACTCCCTTAAACACACTTTTCTCCACCAGGCTTAGGAAGTCTCCATCCAGGAAGAGAGAAGGTTTCACCTCATCCCACAGAAATCTACCATGGAAGTTACAGGTGACAACACACATGCGCCAAGTGAAATTCCAGCCTTCCACACCTAAGATAAATAGTGATCATACTCCAAGGCTTCGAAGGTAGGAGAGTGCAAACAGCCTGACAGATTTTGCTGTATCAGTAAGGGGTAGAACTTCTTAGGTTCTCATGGACTTTAGGATGCTGTGAAATGAGATCTGTGTTAGCTGGAGCTGAATGTTCTAGGCTGCTCTGTGCCTTCTAGATAAAACAAACAGGAAAATGCATAACTTTTTTCTTTTTTTTGTGAAAGCAGGGTTGTAATGGGAACAAAATGCAGTTACAGTGAGCCCACAGCAGGACTTTTCTATATAGCCACACTGTCACAAATCCAAGACAGAAAACCAACAGTTGGCTGAGTGGAATATTTTGCAGCTGCCAGCAAGGCATGATTTTGGGCACTGTCCATGGCTTGTGCATCAGTCATCTGATGTGATGTTAATGTCACAGTGGGAACCCATTTCTGAATGACATCCCAGCAGCAGGCCTTGATTCAGCTTTTCTGCCAAGGGAGAAATTTACCATAAAATAGTTTTCAATGGAAGTCAATATGTAATTTGTAAGGAAAAGCTTGTGAGCTCTTGGGTAATGACTGCATTAGCTTTTTTTTCTTTGGAAAGCACCCATTGCACTGTGGATATACAGTAAGAGACAGTCAAAGGAGGAATCTGTTCATGGCATGAGTTAACTGTATTTGCAGAAGGCTCAACAGAATGGGTGCTAATGTAAAAAGTAACAACACAAGCCACAAAACCCACAAAATCCCTTTACCTTGCAGCACAGTGGCTCAAAGATATGATTCTGTCACTAGGGGTCAGTATAAATGCATATTACCTTTACACAATACAGCTGGCGGCATTCTATTGTTGATTCCCTCCTTCAGAAATGCAAACTTATGTTATAAAGAACAACTATTAAACCATAAAAAGGAAAAAAACCATACAATGGATTATTTCGTATTTCCGTTTTTAAATGTAGCTTTCATGTACTAGAAATTTTGGTTCCTGTTCTCATAATTTAACACATATTCATGCAAATGTATCGTCTTATGTAATACCGATGCTTCAATATTGATCCATTTATGCGAATTAGGTTCCATCTACAGTCTCAAAAGAGAAAAACTGTGATTAAGTTTCCCATTTTCTAATAGGGAAGATTACTACCAAGTGATATTATTACCTAATGGTAACAATCAGTACTTCCTAACAACAATAACAAAATTTGAAATGTAAGAAAACTGGACATTCTTTAAATATATTCCTTGACAGCCACACCTGTCTTAAAAAGAACAAAAATCTGTTGTGGATACTGAAAAACTCCATTCGAGGTGAAAGACTCTCACTACACATGAGCATTATTCACATGGAATAGACTGAGGAGATGTTATTTTGAGTCATTAGATCAGTATCTGGATTTCAGTTCAGAATAGATGCAACACCCACTGAAATCAAGGGACTGACTCACTTGCTTATTACTGGGCATTGCCCACAACCAGTGAGTTCCCAACCTATCTTCCTATCCCCAGCCTACTCCCAAATCTTGGAAATCTTGATGCGTTTAAGAAAGCATGTATTCTGATGCACCGATAATGCCTCTAACTGCCTATATAGACATAATTTTGCTTACGTGAATAGGTCCACTGGTTCTTGGAAAGAAGTAAATAATTAGAAAATTAAATAACTATTTAAATATAAAATATTTAATATATAAATAAATAAAGCCTGCCTTGACTTTGCAATTTGTGGGATGATACTTTACTGTCTTGAATCCAGATATAATATTTAGAAATAGGTAATGTGACACTAATGATAAACCCCAGGAGAAATATTCTGCCAGATCATAGGTCTGTCATGTCCCACAATTTCCTGCAGCCCTTAATGCAGCTGAACCAAAAACATCCCTTTCCTTCTTCCCCCAGACCAAACTCTAACTGAATGCTATAAATTTTGCACTTAAAGTAAACAATTTAAGACAAATATTATTGAAACTGTTGATTAGTTTTCATGTCCAGTACAAAGCTCTAAATTTCAGAGCATATGGTTTTCTTTAGTGATAAGTCCATTAGGTGCCTAGAATTCAGACATTGCCAGATTTATGAAGACAGCTATTAGAAATGGCATTTGTGCTATGACAATACTGAAGAAAAGAGCTAGTCAAATTAATGTCTAACTGGTACACTTAAGAGCTTATTTCTGTGTGTTACTTCTAACTAATATAATATTTATATTTAACATGATTAGCTTATCCTAAATACAGGAAAAGCAAAAATAATTGATTATACTTCAAATGGGAAAAAATAGGCAGTGTGTGAAGTAAAACGTTTGCTCTGCAGTGAGTTGTGTAGCACAGAAGAATTTGTTTTTCTAACCAATAGATGGCACTGCTGTTTCTTTGTTTGCGTGTAATTTTTCAATTCGTGCATAATGTACGTTATTGAAGTGACTGTGCCCACATTTCCCGGTGCTTGGACACATCAAAACCAGACAGATTTCAGAGATTCTTTAAAACGGCATTCTGCTGTCCAAATAACCGTATACAGTTTTCAATAAAGCAAATTAGTGTTCTGGATTTAAAAATGGGAAATGGATGCAAAACCCTAGCTGAACGTAATTCTCTCCTTCTCAGAAGCAGACCTCAGAAACAAATTCTGACATATATCAAGAGTGGTGTTGGAGTTAGACGAGAGTAACATAACACAATCATTTTTTTGTTGTATGTTAGAATAAGTACATGGGTTTTAAACTGCAATATGCTCTGCAATTAAATTTTTATTTAGCCTAATTATTAACAAGCTTATGAAGAATTTATCATCAAAATAGTCTGTCATTACTTTCAGATAAAATCATGATAAAAGCATCATCTGTGGTGTCAGTCTGTAAACTAATGAGGCTTTTGACCACCATACTTTCTTCTGTGCGCGAGTGAAGCATGACCCACCACCAGCTCTGCAGCAAAAATTTGAATGCTGAAATATTTTGGAAGTTATCTACAGCGATTTTATGTGTTCCAGTAGATATCGCATTGAAAATCTGTGTTTTCCAGTAAACCTGAAAACAGTTTGTATAGGACCCATCTTCTCTTCTGCTCTAGATCTTTGGCTAAAATACCATGGGGGTCAGAGTACTTAATGAATTTATTTATTTTTGCCAAATCGTGGTTGCTTGGGGACTTGTGTGAAATGACAAGCTGGTCTCCGTCCCGTTTGTCGTGAACAGGTGTTCTAATTACAAAACCTCCACCATATTTGACACCTTTATTAGCTGTCTCAGTTGAGAAACAAAGGATTGATTGGGTAGAGGTATAGAACTAGCCTTTCATTGCTGTGGGGAAGCACCTAAAGGTCAAGGTTAATATACATTAGTGGGGGGTAGTATTGCCCATTGCCTATGCTGTTCTTGTGTTATTAATCAATGGAAGACTTTATCCTTAGGAGCTAGCTATTGTGGGAGCCCTAATGACACAGTGTGGTTTAACTTTTTTTTTTTCTCCATATTTTTTTCCATATTACAGGAAAACCAGACAAGACTTCTTGACCACATATTCCTAACAAGAACAACAAATCTCCAGCAAAAATAGCAATGTTTTGTACTCTCCTTACATTCTGTTATATGTACTGTACAAAATGAAAGGGCAAGATACACATTCTTCAATTGATATACTACATGCAAAAACACTCATGAAATGAAATATGGCAGAACACATGTAGATGAGTTCAACAAGATTGAATTTTTGGGTGGTAAAAAGTAAAAACATTTATAGTAAATAGTCTTTCTCTTTACTATAGTCATTTTGTTCTTGCCACATCAGGTCTACCTGCTACTACTAGCTTTATGATTTAATATTCTTGGAAGGTTTATAACAAGAATCTAATATATAACCAATAAAAGGGTACTAGTCTCATTAGTCTCATTTGGGACTAGAGTACCGTCAACATAATTACACAGCAAAGTCACGTTATTATAAAATCATATCAGCAACTTCATTAGTCACGTTATTATAAAAGCATATCAGCAACTTCATTATATATACACTTATTTTCAGTGGTTTACAAGACACTCAGAGAAAATATTCCAGGATGAAATACGATTCTGGTAACTCAATCTGGAATCCATTTTCTCCAAACTATTTTTTCTTCCTATTATGTGAATGTAAAATAAATATGGGCCAGATAGTCAGTGAGCTGGAACTATACCAATTTGTATCAGCCGAGGGTTCAACTCTATATATTCATTCATAGATCCTAGTCACACTTGGACCCTTCTATGACTTATTAATGGTTTTCATTTAGAAATGAAGCTTTGAAGTAATTATATAGTCACATGGCATTCATCCAATATACATATTTATGTAAATTATTGCTTCCTGATTTTCACAGAAGACCTGTGATTAGATTATCTGCTGCTTCCATATTGTACTTGGAGCTGGATTGCAAAGAGACAGAAGTATATGTAAGCCACCTCTACAATTTCTTGACTCTGCCCAGCAAGAAACAAAATACGGACTTCATTATAATGCAGAGGAACAGAGACAGCTATTTCCCTGCCTGAGGTCTCAGAGAATTGTTCTAGCAGTCGAGCTAAACAATGTGCTGACTATCTCCTTGGCAAAATAAACTGAATGAGTTGGCATAAGCTGCTATACCAACTCAAAACTCTCCAGAGATTTCCTTTTCACAATGTGAAGCCTCAAAGGGCTGTGCTACGAAAAACAGCTGTAGCAGAGCTGAAAGTTTGACCCCTAAACTCCAGTACTGTGCTCTTTTTATGTGTGCATGACTCCCACTGACACCAACTGAAGAGTCATGCACATGAGAAGAGCAGAATATCAGATAAAAAAATCTACTATGTGAATCCCAGAACAGAGTTTTATTCTTGTGTCAAATTATGGCTCCGTCTGGTAACATTGAGTGAATACTGGTGACTGTAAGAGCTGAATCAATAAATTGAAACAAATAATTTATTTGGCGAGTCATTTTACTTTTTCACTTCAAAGAATGCCTGTGAATGGATTACAACTTCCTTAAGTATATTCCAGGAAACTTTTAAGGAATTTTATTTTATGGTTTGTTAGTTACATGTGATTGCTCATATACGTCAGACTGCTCTGTTTCTTCTCTCCAAACAGAACTTTTAATAGAGTTGGGGTAACAGAACTTTGCAACTGACAGTAGAATTTAGCTGATACAATTATTTTCGAACATAGAGTCAGCTAATCATCCTTTGTTAGTTATTTTGGATACTGAAGTTACACTTTTCTTTTAGAGCATGCGCTATGAGCATTTTCTATTACTTAGGAAACAATAAAAAAAGGAAAAGAAAGACAATGTCAATATGTGAATATCTGAGTGCTATCTCTATTGAAGACTGGGCTTAAATGAGTCAAAAAGTTGCATGAACCATCCAATTTTAAAGGATACCTTATTGATTCTGAATTTTCAAAAACTATCCCACATAGAATGACTTCGACTACAAGGCATATTTTCCTCATATGTTCCCTTACAAACATGACGTATATCTCTGCTTTTATTGCATCTGCCTCATACCTTTCCTTGATAAAGCAAACATTAGTGGAGATTGCATAACTCTTGTAACACTGATGAGAACCAACCTATTCCAGATGACACATAAGCACCAAGAAGTGCCTTATATATATTCAAATTCAAACAGGCCTGCCTTGTAGGGCAAGGACTAGGTAAAGCATTCTTTAAAAACCAAAATATTATCACTTTTGTTCAGGTCAGTGTTCTAAATAATGATTTTATTATTGCAGACTCACCTTGCATTACTAGGACTGGCTGCTGTCAAATTAACTAATACCGTCACTGCAGCTTCTTTTACCTCTTCATTGTCACTGCTTAGCAACTGTACTAGCTGGGGAATCCCTTTGAAAGAAATAATTGTATACATGAACCTTTAAATAAACCATGGCATTCTGTGAAATTATAATATGCTCTTTATAAAAGGAAAAGCACAGATTCTCAGTTCATTCCTTCCCACCTTACTTACCCTGGAGTCCAAACGCACGTTTGCTAGCTAAATTCGCACACATGGCAGAAATTGCTTGGGAAGCAGCAACTTTAACTCCATCATTATCAGTTTCCAAAAGGTTTATGAGACACTTCTCAACCTCTTCCTCATTTAAGATGTTTCTATTTTCCACTTTAAATGAAAAAGAACAATAGCATTAACCTGTGTTAATTCTCCAAATCAGTGAAAGGACATGATTTTGACTTCATACAGTTTTTTCCAACGTAACACTTGCTTTTGATCCCATGGAAATCACAACATATTAGTAACAAAGGCACCAGCAATTAAGAAATGTACACAAAGGCCTGATCCAAAACCCATTAGACTTTCAGTGAACTCTGAATCAAGCCCAAAAGATGACTATTAAATACAGCTTTAAAAACACATAGCCCAACAGAATGCAAAATTTGTTCTCTGTAAGACTTAAAACCACAGAATGCATACGGGCTTGATGAAAACAGCTTTTCCACTTCAACAGATCATACTCAGGATCATGCTTAACTTCAGTTTATGCTAACAAAGCCAAATGCATAAAATTGAAGAACATAGCAGTAAATGTACAATTGAACTTGGTGGAGTACCAGTTAACATACTACAATAGCAAAAAAACCCACAAACCCCAAAATGCAAGGGGTGTTAAAATTGAACTTGAAATTCTGCACAGCTTGCAGTTCTTGATTAATGCACACTTTGCAGAGAATCTCAATCTTGTATTTTAGCCTGGTGACATAGGGTTCACTGCTGACCTACACTGCAATGATTGGCAGCAGCTAATGAAGGACATAGATGTTCCCTTCCTCTACACAAGTAAAAACATACAGTGTCTACAAAGTGTCTACAGACATCTGATAATTACACTAATGAACTCACTCATCCCAAAATGGGTGAGATCATAAGTGCAGGTGTTTGTTAGAAAAAGCCCTGAGGGTAACCTTCTCAGCCAGAAAGGCACAGGATGGCATGGAAGCCCTGCAGGTACGAGGGTCAATAAGCATTTGACCATATGCATAATTTAAAGTGGATTAATTACACGCCAGAAGTTATATCTACATGGTAAAATTTTCGAATGTATCAACGAAACTCAGGAACTGAGACGTCGGTAGGAGTTTGATACCTCTGGAAATTTTACCAGTGCTTTACTAATTCTTTGAGAGAACATTCCCTTCTTTGAACTGTTGTTTTAGGATTACAAAGTTTAAAAAGGAAAGAAAAACACCATAAGCATTCTTTTAAATAAAACTGAATATGTAGAAATAAAAGTAAACAGGTCCACAAAGCCAAAGAAAAGGAAGTTTGATTGAAAACCTGGTTACAGCAGAAAGGTCTCAATGCACATACATGAGAGTTTGCTGCTTCCTCCTACCCAGCCCAATTTTAAATGTTTTTAGAATCATCAGAGATACACAATTGAAATCACAAAGCAAAAGATGCAATAAATGAAAGAGAAAAGATTTTAAGAGTCAGCAGAACCTTGGCCACAGCTGTGATAAGTATCAGCCAGCCCTCAAGAGGAGGCCTTAACTGGGGTTACAGACCGTTTTGACAAGTTCTCAAGTATGCCGCTGGCCTGTTGCTTTCCAAAGTAGTCCATAATCCCTAATAATGATCTCTAGATCATTAGATCTCCAGATCTCTTTATGCCTCAGTAATTTGGCTCTTGTACAGCAAGTTACTTATTACTATAAAGACTTTCTCAAAAATTATTTGTGCTTCTAAAAGCAGTTATGATGATGGGTAAGCATTTCATTTTAAAGATAATTTATCCCTATATGAAATACTAATATGAATAATTTATTTGAATTAATGAAAATATCTATTTAAAATATTTTACACAGAATAAAATTTTTTCAACAATGTGAAGAGATTTTGGTTTTCAATTTATGGCAAAGAGAATGTACCTATATTTAGCTAGCTGGACAGATGAAAATTAATATTTCAAGATCCAGGTCCCTATTCTATTTATGGGGCGTATATTTTTGCTGATCCTCTCTGTTTGTGTGAGTTGTTTCCTTTACTATAGAAAAGAAAGAACGTACAATTAAAAAGCACCCTTTGTACTTAAGCACTTTCCATCTCAGTGCCAACACTGTATTTACAGTGATGAATTTTCTGACCGCTAAGTAATCTGAATACTCTGATTTAACATGAAGTGAAATACTCAGGCACATCCTACTAAAAGAGTCTGGAGTACTAACACTTCTGTCCACTTCTTTCATGCATTGACCCCATCATGAACCAACCTATGTTTTTCCATATATTTTCCTATTTCCCCATTTTATTCCAGAGGTTCTACTGATTACTTATTCATCTCATTGTCACCACCCTATGGAATTATTTATACCAATTTCAAATGAAAAAGTTAATGTTAAATAATATCATGACCTCTCACTGATCTTGAGTTGAGACAACCCGGATAAATAAACCCCTGTATTATGAAAAAGCATGTGTTAATCAGGCTACAGAGCATGGTTAGTATGCTCCCCTTTGAAAGGATTTGCATTTAAATACATGTAAAGAACAGGCAGAGCTTCAAACCAGGTTTAGCAGAGTGAGGCCAAACTCAAGTGAGCATGATCATCACTTTCTCCATACACACTCCATAGCATTTTATTGTTGCTGGTGTGTCTGGAGCTGTCAGGGGAAACTCAGGTCCTCCTTAATCAACAGTCCAGATAATCCATCACAGATATTCAATTTATAGCATTAAATTATATTTTGAATTCTTATATGACTGCATTATTTACGGGGCAAGGAGAGACTCACAGTAAAATTCACCACTGTAATTCTAAGCATACAAAATAAAACCATTAATAAGTTAATATATTAATTAATAATTAATTAAAAATCATGTTACAGAACAAAACAAATTTTTACGGGTAAACAGATGATTGCATATAGAAATACAATCATTTTTACTTTATTTAAACAGAAAAGCATCCTACAGATGCTGTGTAAAATGGAATATAGTGATAGTACCATGTAATTTATACTGATATTGAGAATAGCTCTTAAGGGATACATAACAGCAATAACAACAAAGTTACAGGAGTCCCTTTCCAAAGAGCTGAAAGGGATATAAACCAAAACTGTTTGCTATAATCATGTCTATCACAAAAAAAACCCCAAAACTAAACCCCATCTGTCAGTATAATGGTTTCAAACCCAGACATTGCTGTGTACTCAGCTGCCAGAATTAAAAAACCAGCTAGGTTCATGTTCCATCACAGCAGAAGAAAGTTTTTAATTTCTTTATTTTTTTCCCAAGTATGCAGGAAATGTTGGTAAATTGCAACCACAGTTATCAAACCTGAGGAATGTAGGCTACTGTATGGCTATTGCAAATTTAGAGAAAAAGTCATAAAAGAACTCAAAGCTGTGTTGTATTATACTGGATTTACATCAAGGCAAGTATTAGCATAGTATACATTAGTGTTACAATTTGGATAGGCTGTTTTGTATATTTATAACCAGAATCCAAACAAACAGAAATGAACTGCAAACATTTCTGTTTTCTTTTTGCACTTGGACTGTTTCTTATAATGGCCCAATGACACTTCTGCTGGAAAGTTGACTTTAAGGCAGTAGCTTTATGTATCTGCAATAAATTCAATACTACTGGGTGCAGAAGCAAGTTGAGCATGTTCAGCAGCAAGTTTACTGGACTGGGTTTTCCAGTGCACCAGTACAACATATTGCCCTTTGTCTAACTGGTTCTCCCTAAAATTCTACAGCTGGAAGCAAATATTTTACATCTTCTTTTGATCTACTTTCCCATCTTGCTGCACTCATGCTAACTGTCATAGGCTGAAGAAGAGAGCAAACCTTTATAATGAAACCACATTGACTCCATTTGTAAAGAAGTATGACAAGAAGATGCATCTTCACTGACAGTAACATCCCATGATATAAGATCATAGCTAGCACTGTAATATATTATGCGTAGTTCTTGCCACCATTCTTTAAAAATGTTGTGTTCAGACATGCTTTGACTAACAGCTGCTAAAATATTAGGCCACAAAACCTGAAAAACATGCGAAAGAGGAAAAGAAGGCTATGCTTATTTGAAAATAAATATGAAAAAGAGTAAGATGCAGTAGAAAGTAGCAGGAGCAAATATAAATCTGCTTAGCATACTGCTTACAAGCCTGTCACAGGACTATAAAAATGATACTGACAGTCCTAAGTAGCATAATAAAATGACAATACAGGAAAATACACAAAGAAAATACTGGCATAATAAAGTCCCTTCCTATCTTTGATACCTAAACATTAATGAAAATAATTTTCAATGACTTACAAAGCATCCAATAGATAATGATAAAAGCATACAGAAACCCACAGAATACTAAGAAATATTAGAAATACTCTGTTCATGTAACATTTGCAATCCAAATACTTACAAATATTCAGGATGTCAAACTAAGCAAGGTGAGAAAAGAATTGGAAAGATAGGATGGGGAAAGAAGAAAGAAAGTCTGAACACTATACAAAGGAGAGATCATTTTAGCCATGTATTAAATTAGAGAACATATTTGTAAAATACACATACATTAAAGCCATGATTCAACTATGAGATGATAAAAATATGAATGAAATAATCTAAGCTCTACTGTTATATTCATCAAAATCCCTTGACTGTATTAAAATCTTCTGTAGACAGAAGTATGTTATTTCTTACATTGCATTTTGTTACACAGCACTACTAGGCATATGTTGCAATTCAGAAGCCAATGCATGGAAGGAATTTCAAATGTAGATTTATTTAAAGAGCATCCTTGTAGGCGAAATTATGAGCATGTTCTGCCTAATTCAGAATTCCTTGGTTAATTAAAGAAAAGTGTATAAAGAAGGACTATAGGATGAATAATTATAAAAAGATGACAATGAAACTATTTAACTCCACTGGGAATATTAACCTGTAATCCATTTGAAAGGCTTGTTTTTCATGTCCTGGTTAAAAGAATCTGTATTTGAAATTGCCTGACATTTAGAGGGGCAGTTGTATGCAAAGGGAAGTAAGCTTGCGATTAAGTCTTAACTGATAGGGATGAGAAATAGTGCCAGCAAAGGTGGCTTAAGATGGCAGTTACCTGGCATCATTAAACAAAAGGTAAAGGGTGCTCTATTCTCCTTTCTGAGGACAGCATTTTGAAAGAATATATTACATTTAAAAATAAATTGAGGCAAAATCTTAAGATTTTCATATATATCTATACATACATATCCTAGCGTCCAACTGCTGCTCTGATTGGCAAGTTTCATCACTGTAACTCATTCTTGCCAGTGTTTTCCTCAGTACAAGTACTACCCTCAACCAGGTAAGATGGCCTCATTCTAGATAAAAATTTACTTCATAAACAAATCCATGTCAGTAGGGTTTTAGAAAGTCACATACAGTCATAAGCTGCTTTGGTAATAGCCTTGGCTGCATTCTTCTGAATATCAGGAATGGTAGACTCTCTGACAAATGAAAGTAGCTTTTTAAGGCCTCCTGACTGCTGAATCAGTTGCAGAGTGTGCACATCTTCGAGACAATTCCCCAACACAGCAAGAGCTTCCACATGTAGATCACTGAATTCCTAATGGAGAAAAAACCCCAAACAAATAACCTTCAAATCAGGATTAAAATATCTTCATCATTTAACTTTGTAGTATAATTGTCATAACTGTCTTTTGGACAGTTTATTCATACTGCAAAGTACATATTTTCATACTCATTATTTTTTTTGGTATAATTTCTGTGACGTGCCTTGGGATGCAACACAATTTGTCAAAATCAGTAAAACCCCCAGAATTTTCTCATTTACATGGAAGTGGGGTAGGCAGGTAGGATCAGAAAGGACCTGTCATCCAAGAATTTCAAACACTTCACAAATTTCTCTATGCATTGCATTTCCCATGGTGACAGCTGAACTCAAGAAGCACTAAAATGAGTTTCATAACAGCATAAACAATAGAATTTCTACTGCAGGATATTATATTTCAGGCCATTGATATCAACGTAAATTCAGGAGAAAAAAGAGCGATGTTCAAACTAGGAGCCAGGACCAGAGTTCAGCATACAATCAAAAATTCTGAGAAAACATGATATAAAAAGCTTTATGGTGGATTTTTCTGATATGTATAATAGTTTGAGAAATGGATAGTAAATACAAAATAGTATTACTAATTGCAAGGAAACAAATACAAACTATGGTGAACCCTTTTGCTCCTTTTCTTAATCCTAGCTTATCCTATTTCTAGAATAGTTAGTTCCAAGTAAGGAGCTCTTTCTTCTTTTATCACTCTCTCATAACATGAATAATATTTCTTATTAGTCATACAAACATTATCAGTAAGAGCAAAAAACTTTTAAGGCAAGTGAACTGTACATCGGTTTCCAGTATCGTCAGAAGACAATCTAATCCTTTATTTTCTCCCAGCATTATCCTCGTTTCTCCGTCTTTGCTAATTACTTCTAAGGTTTTAAGGGCTAACAACTGAATTACTGGGTATTCAGATTTCAGTAGTTCCAGCAAGGGTAGAATTATGTTCAGTTCACGAACCGCAGCACGGCTTTGAAAATCCTGCAGTAAAATATTCAACAAAGAATGTTAGTGATAAAGAACATAGCAGTACATCAAATCCTGACTTTACAGAAAGAACATAAAATATGTGGTTTCAAACCCACAAAAATAAGTCAATATTCCAGAATTTCCAGTTCTGAAGATCTCTCTTTTCAGCTAAGAACCAAACTGAATATAATCAAGCCCCACCAATTTAAATTCCAATTTTTTTGCATGACTGAAGTAACACTACAGAATCTTGTCCTAAGGAAGCCTATTTAGTCTTGGTTTTGCCATGCTTATCTCAACATACATGTTTCCTTGAGAAAGTTTTTTAAATTTAGTTTTATCATTTTGATTTACCTTAGTGGGGGGAAAATAGTTTTTGCACTTTACTGTGGTTGCTTGGTTATATCTGCCTTTGTTTTAGTAATTACAAAATGACAATTTAAAATTTCAACTTTAAACAGTGTATATGCAGCTTAATAAAAAGACAGTAGTAGATGTATTAAAAAAGAAAAAAATAAATAATTTACAATTTGCTTTTAAATAGCTTATTGCACATGTGCAGCATGCAATTATCCTTATCAATATAAGCAAGCACCAGGTGCAGTTATCCAGATATACCCTGCAACAAAGACAGCGAGATAGTAAAAAAGGAGAAAGAGTAAAATGTGATTCTGAATAGACATGCTCTGATGCCCCAAAAGAGATAGAGTTATAAACTGAATTCATTATTGAATTGATTCGCTTAAGCCATGGAAAAGAACTGCCATACAAATGCACCATTCTTTTGCTAAGCAGCATATGGATGACATTAGTGCTGATGTGAAAGTAGCCAATAACAAATCTGTTCCTCCCAGTATGGAAAGTAGCTGTTGACAGCATTCACCTCTGATTAAGAAGATGTTCAAAACTGGGACTATGGACGTGCTGGCCAAAACAAGGCACAATGAAATTGTTAGTTCTTTAATTTATAGCATTATTCCAACCTTTGGATGGACAGGTTATAACTCTAATTACCAAGATTAACATTTTCCAACTAAGAAAACACATTCGTATTTAATTAAAGAAATCTGAATCTGATTCTGATCTCACTTTGCTGTAGAGCATGGATAATTGTGTTAAGTTCAACAAAATGAGTCAAATCAGCTATATTTATAACTAATGTAACAATCAGAGACTTGGACATAATGTTTTCAAATACACGGATGAACACTGGGAAGTAAAGGAACCAAATATTTAAAAATTATTAACCTTGTAGAGGGTGGCCAAGGGGGATAAGTGCTTATCTGACTCTCTAATTTAAAACAACAACAAACTTTACCTGCACCAGGAGGTAGATACATTCAACTGAATTCTTCTGAACATCGGGATCAGGGCTACCTAGCAGCCTGATAAGTGGTTCTAATCCACCTTGCTCAAATATTTGTACTTTGGTAGTATATTCAACAGCCAGATACGCAAGGCAGAGAGTAGCAAATTCATGTATAACTACATCTTCTATGGGGAAAAAAAATATAATTTGATCAAGTTTAATTCAGCACAGCATATGTTCACTAATCCTATGGTTTAAAATATTATTTGAAGCCCATAAACAATAGCTGTTAACCATACTTGACATCTCTATAAACATGTTGATACATCTGTACAACAAAACCCACTACTCAGTGAATAACAGAGCTACTTCTATAAAAGCAATTATCTATTTAACATGTAGTATGACAAAAAATTACAAGGAAGATTTTATTAAATTGTATAATCAAATGGCAATCATAAATTATTTCTGAGTGTATTTTTGCACAAGGAATGAATACTGCAAGCTACCTTCTGGCACCAGGTGTGATATAAGTGAATTTGTGACATCCAGTTCCCTCAGTAACTTCTTGACATCATCTACAATGAAATAAATACAAATATGAAGTCTTTCATTTGACAATCTTGACTTGTAAACCCTTACCCTAATCTTGAGCAAAAACCCAGATTCTGCTCCAAGGAAAATGTACTTATGGTTACTCTCTGAGTGACAAAAAGATCTGACTGGGAATGACACGCAACTGAAGTTATACCAAGATCATAATGGCCTAGAAAACATTAAGGAAGTACCAGATGACTCTTGTTGACATTTGATATATATGAAGTTCCTCAATACTTCACTGCAACTTGATTCAAAATATATGCATTTAGCAGGTTCTGATTAAATATTGCAGAGTTTTAGTTGTCAAAGAAGTTGTAAGCCAGTTAGTTAAAATTATTTGTGGTTAAGATTATCAAACTAAAAGCAATCTTTCTTTTATTTAATTTTCAAGGCATCACTTCCTAATTTTATGCTAACACAACCCACACAGCAAATTGAAAACAGGAGTTATATAGGTTTTATTAAAATTATAGTAAAGACTTTCAGAATGCATTTTTATTGCTAATGGCAAACTAGCAAACCCACAATCACTGGATAGAATAACCAAAAAACACTCTTTGGGACAGGCTTTATGTGATCTTACAGGGCCAAGTTGTCACTATCAATATACTACAGCATTGAAATAAAAGAAAAAAGTTGTTAAGTTGAATTTACTTTAAAAAAAAAAACAAACAAAAAATTAACCTATGAATATAAAGGAAGATCTTCAGTCATTCCAATCCATGTTGGTGCAGCAGCATTGAAAGCTGAAGGGAATGATGGCATGCAAGTGCCAAGTTGAAAGGAAGGTAAAAAGCACAAGGTCCACTGCAACATGAAAAGCAAGTAGCAGTTGATGAGAAGACTTAAATACACCATGGAACTGGGTATGTTCTACCAACTGGGTAGAACATCTACCAAAATAAGACCTGATTAATCATATTCATTAGATGTAGGTTTCTAAAGCAAAGTAAAAATAATAGCCACTAAAACTCAACCTTACATCACTTACTGTTTCATCTTCAGGTATGTCTACCTACCACTCACTACAGCCTGATTATGTGGCACTCAGCCACCCATCACGGATGCAGTACATCCATTCTCACTTTATAAAAAGGTGCAAGAAAATTTGCATATACAGTGGTTAAATAATTTAATAATGGTATGGTTACGGTAGATATACTACCTAGACGTGAATGTCAATGTCACATTCTCTTAATGTGAAAGGTTCAAGACTACTTGAATTTCACTAGCTCAGATACAGATAACAAAACATTTGCAACAGCACTGACCTGCCAAAGAAGCTCGGTAAATATGCATGCCAATGTTTGATAGCTCAGTTGTTGGGTTTTTTCCCTCAATACTTGAGTTAGCTACTTTAACACATTTTCTCCCTTATCACTGTAGTTACACTAATGCCTCAAGTAACAACCGATATTTAATCAGAGCACTTTATGTAGATGATAAATACTACTTTATCCTCCTCCTCCAACTTTTGTAAAAGAGTGTGTCATGTCCACATTAGTGGACATCTCATGCAGTCAGGCTTTCCCTGGCAGACATAGCTCCAGTATTAAACTCTTTCAATTTGGCCACATCAAAACAAACAGAAGGGTTGGAGGAAAATTAACTTCTCTTGTAATTTTCTTTTAAAAATCAGTGGAGCTCATTCTAGCTCAATTTGTTCCTTTGTTCTGGGCCATTTTATAGGATTTTTTCACATGGGCCACCTATTGCTTTGATGACCACACTCATACACAGCAAAAAATATTAAAAAATTGAGAATCTTACAATTAGACGCCATGATGCCAAGTACCATGATGGCATTTCTACGTACAGTTGGATCTTCATGCGAGATGAGTTTATACAGCTGTTCCACTGCACCAAGACCAAGAAGTATTGCTTTGTTTTCATCACCTGAAGAGTAATTAGGTTAAAAGTTCTATAAAAATGAAAAACACTCATAATGTCACAAAGTAAAGCAGCTACCAATCTTCTATTGGACAAATAACAAAGGCCTGGACAGGATCCTGGGAGTTGGTCTAATCTATACCTCAAATAAACATCTGTCAAATAGTATCAAGGATTTATAATGGCTAGAATTAATTCACATTTGTAAAGCAAAGGATGCTTTTGTTTATTGGACATCCAACTCATTTGTTGGAGACTGAAGTGGTAGTATGAAAGGCAGCTTTCTATTTAGTGAAGTACAGGTGAACAGTATCATTAAGAACCTAAGTTTATTTTCTTCTTTTCTTGCCTCCCAATTTTATTTTCCTCAAAGTTAATTTCCTCACAGTTAATTCATTCTGAGGATCCCTCAACTGAAGCAACTACCAGAATTTGGATCATTTAATGCCACCTGTGATTTCTACCACCTGAAAATGGAGCTCTTTGTAGCCAAATAAGCTCTGGCTGCGCAAAGAACAGAAGCGTTTTGTATGATGACAGCCTTCTGTTCCTGCTTACTCAAAAAAAACCGCCCAAAACTCAAGAAACAAATCCAAAGCCTACTTCTATTCTCAGTTCCCACAACATAATTATAATTCATTTTCTAATAAACCATGCTTTTCTTTTCCAGCTGCAAGTGAGAAATGTGAGGAGAAACAGGAGAACTGTGCTCACTCTCAGGCCAAAACATAATTAAAATACAAGAACTATTTTTTTACTGAGGGATGAGACTTAACTTACTAACAATATTCAAGAAATTAATTAACTGTAAAGTGAAAAGAATAACTTCTCTTGTGACACACAGCAAAGTTACAGCCTCATCTTCCAGAAGACTGCAGCAATATCTACATGAACAACTTAGAGGATAGTTTATTAAGTAGAAACAGAAAAATTAAATATTTGCTCTCTTGCAGTGTGCCACATCTTCCTGTGGACAGCGGGAAGAAGCCAAAAAGAGTTTATAGTGTGTGATTCATAACTGTTTCCCAACAGTACAAGTTCTCCCTTCACATATTCAAAATCTGGTTGCATGCCCTCAGCCTAACTTGCTATACTAAGCTGAACCTAAAGATCTTTCTGAACCCTATGATCCCTAGCCCACTGTCAAAGGCTTTAGCTCTCCTCTCACCCAGCAGTGTTGGTAATAGTCATCAGTACAACCACCAGCAAATAACCCCATAATTTTTAAAGAAAATATAAAATAAATGGAAATCTATGTTAGAACAGTTTAATTATACTAAGAATATTACCAGTGCATACCAATTTGAGTGGTTGGTATGGAATGAATAGGATGAAACTTAGGAAATTATGTGCTACATAATTTTGAGCCTCTGTTACACAGTTGTCTTCTGGGTGCCTGGAACATGACACTTAGGTATAGATAATACAGGGACCTTTGTAAGATTTGAAATCCTGGGGACTTGCTAGATTCCCAATACATACAGAAATAAGCTTGATTTATTGGAGACTGCTCAGCCTCCTTTTTCATCTGTAACAAAAGTACTGACACAAGAGCTATATGCAAAAATAACAGAAACAGGCTAAAAAGTAATTTTTACTGAAAACTGAATCTTGAAATAACTATATTGGTACAGAAGTTTCACACTGTAACATAAAAAAAGAGAATTCTTTCCCAGATGCAGGTCTGTTGCTCATAACAAAACAAATCTAGGTCATATTTAAAACAAGTTTGATTAAACAGAGAAGATAAAATTCTACAACAAAATGATAAAAATTTCCTTCGCACAAACTACTGGATTTCTTTATTACTGCAAATTCAGGTTTGACAGATATTTCAGAAACCCACCAAAACCTTGACAGACACCTTTGAGAGGAAATGAAGGTTTCAGTACTAGGAAACTAAGAAATAGTGAATTACTATCAAAATCCAAACAACACAAAGGAAAGCTCATTGCAAAAAAAACTAACCTTTTGATGCAAATTTATAGAGAGCATCACATGCTTTGGCTAAAACTTCCTCTTCAGGAGAACTAAGCATTAACACAACTGTTGCTGCTGTTTTGCTTTCAATCAATAAAGGATCAAACTATGAATAAAAACAAAAAGGAGAGAGTAGTTTGATTTATATCAAACTATTGCTTATAAACATTCCTGTGTGCTGCAGTAGACTTTCACATTTCACTAAAAAAAAATTAAATCTAGTTTGATATCTACACTGGATTAGAAGTATGTACATGAGTTGCTATCTACTTGGAGAAATTATTTTCTCAGTAACAATTAGAAACACTGTTGAAAAATGAAAAAGAATTATTGACTTTCAGATATAATCATGATTTCATTATACATGAAAATTCTGGGGAAACCATGACACTTTGCTGTATATCTAGAAAGTCTTGAGGACAACCAACTATGTAATTCTATTACACACTTAAGAGCATCCTGTGGCTTTGGAAACGAACGGAGCCTATGAACTTAGGCATGGTACGAGGAAGAGGATTTGGTTACTCTGTGACATTAACACTTTGTTGTTGCTTTTAAAAAGTAAAAAGGACCCTTCCTGTGCCTTTGTCAACTCAGTTCAGTAGCTCACCATGATCTTGATTAGCTGAAGTATTTCCATGATATAATCCCTGCTCATCCAGCTAGAAATGATACGTAGTGTTGATTTCCATTTCTGACCTCTCATACAGAAAGAAATCTTCCAAGAAAGCTGGCAGTTTTCACCCTCTTAATAGACTCTGTAGGACTAATACCACTTAAGCAAGGGAATCGTCTAAAAAAGTGTTTTCTTCTTTAACAAGACTCAAGGATTTCTGAAAATTTCACTTATTAAAACATTTTAAGTCTGTTTGGATTTAAAATACATTTTTTAACATGGAAAAACTGTCTTCTGCCCTCACACGTTAGGCCTAAAGAATATCTGTGTTACATACATAAGCTACTAGATACTGGAGTCATGCAGTCCTTCAGTACCAATGTATTAACCTTTAAAATAAAAATTATTTTGAAATACTACTACAATGTATATTTATAACATATGTATTTTTAAATGTCTATTATCTGTTTTACTTCATTTAAAAACCCTCTATGAGCTACATCAGTCACATGTTGCTCAACAATCCAAGTCAGTTGTCAAGCAATGAAATGATTTGGAGCAAATCTTCAACCAAGTCAGGAGATTACTAGAGGGAAAAAGTCCTTCTCTCTCCTTCTGACATGTTAAAAATCCTTCTCCCTCCTCTGACATGTTAAAAAATAAAGCAAAATATGATACTAGTACCCAGGCTTCTAAATTCATGTTTTGTTAGGTTTTTAAACAAAGTAATTTCGTCACCTTCCTTAAGGCATATCATACAATTTAACAGTCTGCAAGATCAAGATCCAAGTTACAGTAACAGTTAAAAGGTCGCCTGGCTGATATGCTTGGTCTCACTATCTTTAAGCATGTCTGAAAACCTGAAAACACTGTCCAACTCCATGTCCAACTGTGACAAGCTAGAGGCATGGGATGAGTCATGGAACAAAGCTCCTTTTTAAAGAAAATGTAATCAGCTTACTGTACCATAAGTCATTTAGCTTAATAATAACCCAGCAACAAGAACTTAATCAGTTTGTCTATGAGGATATTGTGGGAGACTGTCTTGAAAGCATTACTAAAGTCAAATTAATATTTAGGCATTAATTGCTCAAAGAAGGTGTTTCTGTGGATACTGAAGTTCAGGAGTTGACAGTGCCACTTCATATATTCCACCTTTTTAACATCAGTGTTATGACTGAAGCCATTTTCAAAAATACTAGGGTATCTCTGACTTTCTTTCAGTGACAATGTCTCAGTATTTTCTCTAGTGCTAATGTTAGGCTTCCCTTTTATAGTCTATGCCCTAGCTGATGATCAAATAGTAATATTGTCAAGACCAAATTTAACGAAGATATCATGTGAAAAGTTCCCATCAATCTATGTTAAATCTAGCATATTTTACTGGCTAAGGTCATCCATATATAGAGAGAGGCTGAAAGCAATATTTTTCCTGGAGAAGCCCAGTTCTCACAACAGATAATAGCAAAAGACAAATTATGAAAGCAGGGAAAACAGAGTCCTCGGGAATACTTTCTGAAACATAAGCAGTGGCTAAGCTAAGAGATGTGTTTCCCACCTGTTCTCAGAAATCTATAAAAATTAGTGGTCATCTGCAGTACCATATACTCTCAGATCATTCCACATGCACAAAAGCCCTCTTTTATAAGCCTGTCCACATTATCTCAAGGCTTCTTTTCTTGGACTTGACATTTTCATAAGCAGATTATCAACCACAAGATAATAGCTAATATATCTTTCATTTTGCCTGCATCTCATTTCCTGCCATCTGAAACATCCAGGTGAAATTTAAAGTTTTGAGATTTGATTTTAAGTGATGACTATTAACATTATTCTCATAGCTAGAAGATTTTATTGGTTGATCGTTACAACTAATCAATGATTTATTTTTATGTTTAATACTGTTTTGCTATGCAAAATTTGTGGGTTTTCGTCCTGATAGAACTGCTAGAATTGATCCTAGCCCAAAGTACAATAAGGGTAAAAGCTAAGCCAAAAAATTCAGATGCCATCTGGACTTCGCTCTTTCCAATTCTTCCCTTTTTAATAGTTTTACTGACCTTTTCTGTAAGTTTAGCTTTTTCAATTGTTGAATGTGTTTTCTAACATTATTGATGTTTATTGCTGTAGTTAGTAGGCTGTACCATACTTTTCTCCAGAAACTTTAATGTTTTCTTTTGGATCTAGAAATTGTGTTGCTGCTTCTACTGACTTTCTAGGTATTTACCGGAAAGTTAACTTCTATTACTTGGGAGGGGGATGGCTCATCTGTATGCCTTAAATCTACTTCTCATGCCTTTTTTTTTTCTTAGACTGCAAAGATACTTAGTTTTAATTTTTCACATCTGTTTTAATTAGTCCCATCCACCTACACCTTCTATACAGAAGTGGCATTAGATGTATTTATCCTCTCATGCTAAAGTCAAGTTTTGCTTTGTAAGGACTTATTACTGATTGAAGCTTATGAATTATGTTTGTAACTTCTTTCCACAAAACAGTTGGGAAAAACCTGGTATCAATTGCTCTGCCTCAGTGACATCATGGCTATTGGATATTACGTAGTCAAAACTATTTATGTTTATTTAATATTGAAACTGTGACACAGGTATTGCTGGTCAACACTTCTGTGACCTTTGAAAAAGCTCTCGCAGCATCATCACTCTCTACAGACAAACCCATTGTTTTTTTTAAAAAACAATGCACAGAACTTTGTATTTAGCTTCATGCTCCCCTATGGGACTCGTTGAGATCCTGATTTGCATTAACTTAGTTATTATCTGGCACAGAATTTATATTATACTGTTTTCAATGTTTCTGTCTTATTTCCTCTACTTCTTTCTGAATAAGCCGACTAAACTTTAAAAATACCTACATTTTGAACCTCTATCTTTTCGGGAGTGTCTTTGTAGCTTGTGAATTTTTAGAAACTCTTGAAAAGCATGCTAGTGTTAGACCCTTGAATCTCACATTGCCACCTGCCCTGGTTTCAGCTGGGATAGAATTAATTTTCTTCCTAGTAGCTGGTGCAGTGCGGTGGTTTGGATTTAGTCTGAGAATAATGCTAGTAACACATTGATGTTTTGGTTGCTGCCAAGTAGACCTTACCCTGATCAAGGACTTTTCAGCCTCTCATGCTCTGCCAGTGAGGAGGGGCACAAGAAGCTGGGAGGAAGATGAGACAGGACACCTGACCCAAACTAGCCAAAGGGGTATTCCATACCACAGCACATCATGCCTACTATGTAAACAGGAAGTAGTTACCTGGAACTGGTAGTTTACCTGGAAAGGCAGGTTGCTGCTTGGATCGGGCTGGGTATTGGTCAGCACGTGATGAGCAGTTGCATTGTGCATCACTTGTGTTTATTGTTTTGGGTTTATTTATTTTGGTTTGTTGCTTGTTTTTTTTCCTTTCTCCTTTGAGTTTTTATCTCTCTCTTGTTTTTATCTCTCCTTGTTATTTCCCTTTTATTATTATTATTAGTATTATACTGTACTTTAGTTATTAAACTTATCTGAACCCGTGGGTTTTACCTTCTTTCGATTCTCCTCCCCATCCCACCTGGGGTGGGGGAAAGTGTGGGGTGAGTGAGCAGCTGTGGGGTACTTCATGACCAGCTGGGTTTAAACCATTACACCACCATTATTCTTCACTTGGCTTCAGTTCTTGTACTACTCACTGTGGCACTTCCAATTATGCCAGAAAAACCTGAACTGCTTCTAAAGACTCCATCTTTGCAAAAGAGCCAGAATATGTAGTGCTGTCATTCAAAATGTGTGTAAATTTTTGTGTTCAGTAAAATACTCTGCAGATCCATCTAGGCTCTTAACTGTTTCATTCTTAAAGAAAGAGAATGTCTCCACAGTTGAAAAGACAGGCAGATGTCATGTTGCTCTTCTCCTTTCTCCTCTGATTTTTACAAATGGAAAGCTAATACTGTTCTTCAAATAAAAAGAAGCCTGGATTGTTTCATACATTACTATTTGCAAAGTCTGCCAAAGACAACAATCTCCACAAAGAACTACACATGCCCAGTCACTCTGGTTTGTATGCTGTCCAAGAAAAGCATAAACAGAGACATATTTAAAAGCCATTTTTAGAATGATGTGGGTAAGCTAGGAGAGTAAGGAACTATGTAAGGATGGTAGAACTGGGCCTATAGTTGTGTCATGTTTACTTTATAGCACATATCATTTTATAAACTTACCGCATCCTTGGGTGGAGGCTCTCCTTCCTTCTTTACTTTCTTACCCATTCTAAGAAAAAACCAAAAATAAACCAAACAAACATAAAAAAGCAGCAGACAAACAAACTCTCTTCTGTGTTTTTTGAATTAGCTTACCAGTGATTCAGTAAAGTATGTAAAGCTTGACTTTCTCATTCATTTGACCCACCTAATCAGTTTGAAGATTTCTTTGACATAGTAATTTCTATGCAGAAACAAACTAACACTTATATACACATTTGGTGAAGTACATCTGCCAACAAAATACATAACTAAAAAGAAAAATCTGAGACGTCACAGGCTCAAGTTTTAATGTGATACAAATACCACGCATTTCTGTAAGTTATTTTAATCTGCATCTATAAATCATATACGAACTTAAAGGTTTTACTAGGATATTTCCCCATATCTATATATTCTATGTTGGCACACATTCTATACAACTGCAGAATGTACAAAAGTTCTACCTTGAAAATGTGGTTCAAAGTCGATTTGAATTCTCTGTTCATATTTCACAGGAGACAAAAATCAGGTCTGCAAGTACTAAGAAACAGTTCTGCACAGTACAAATTCCACTGATTTAAAAAAGTTACACCAATTTACAAGAAGTCCAGCTTGTCTTCTGCTTTTTTTGTATTAGCACATATTCATGTGAACTAGGAAGACCTTCTCAGCTGCATCTGATAGTAGCTTCTAAAGCATATGGATGTAATACCTCATGTGGACCTAATTTTATGTGGCTTGCACAACTTCAACAGAGCCTTCTAGCTGAGCTAAAGGCAAAAGAAAAGAGCAACATGACCCATTAGCAATAGCTACGCATACAACATAACCCAAGTTATGCCAAACTTCGGCTTGTTTTTACACAGTGTAAAAACAAAATGCACACTGTTAGTATGCCTTACTAACTCCGTGGTTAATTCTCAAAGGAAAACACATATCCACCCTCAGCCAGGACTACTCTGACAGTCCCTCTATAAGAGATTATTTTCTAGTGCAACATGAGCTGTAGCCTGGCTGCTTACAAAAGTCAAGGCCATTGTTTGTTGCGCTCAACAAAAATCTGGAGCTCTTCTTGAATCCTCTGAAATTTTTCAGGTATTATTCCTCCACCAACTTTTCAAAGAAACAGTAACATGGCAGTACTGAAACCAATTGAATAAGCACATCCTAAAAACGGATCTAAAACTTAAACCTTTATATGCAGGTCACTAATTACAGTTTTTGAGGAAGACCCATTCAAAGATTCTTCAGCTCCAATCTGCTTTACCCTACTGCATATGATCAGCCTTGAGAAGAGAAGGTGGCTCAGGGAAGACCTTATAACTGTCTTCCAATACCTAAGGGTGACCTACAAGAAATCTGGAGAGGGACTTTTTACAAGGTCATGTAGGTATAGCACAAGGGGGAATGCTGACAAAGGGGAGATTTAGATTAGACATTAGGAAAAAACTCTTCACTATGAGAAACAGGTTTCTCAGAGAAGCTGCAGCTGCCTCATCCCTGGCAGTGTCCAAGGCCAGGCTGGATGGGGCTTTGAGCAACCTGGTCTAGTGGAAGGTATCCCTGCCTGTGGAACTGGATGATCTTTAAGGTCCCTTCCAATCCAAACCATTGTATGATTCTATGATATATACATATGCACACACAGATGAACACATACACAGACATTAGAATTCAGTATTTCAGAAAGTGAAGCTTTGGATAGAGACAAATTAACATGTAAGAGAAAGTGTAAGGACAAATTACTGACAAAAAAAATGATGGACATACTACCTTCTGATTTATGCAGTCACTATAGAAAATAAGCACCATACACACATGTGAGAATCAGATTTATAAAGACATTCAGGAAATCTGGGTTATTTAAATTGTGTTAAATCTTGCAGTACAGATATGGTCACACAGAATTATTCAGTTCAGCTCAAATAATTTGAGATATAAATCAAGCTAAAGTTCTAGAAAGCAATTTTAATTCTCAATGAGTTTAATTAGGTTTAAATCAAACAATTAAAAAAAGTTAATTTATGTAAAAGCATTTATAATATTGTACATTAATGTTCACAGATTAAATAATTATACATATTACAAGACTGTGAATAACTGAAGCCTTAAACTGTAAATATTCATTCATTCTATATAAATACATCCAACTTCTGAGAATGTTTTCAAGAAACTTATACATTTTTCTACACGTTCAGAAATACTTGGTTCCTTAGTAATATTAAAAAAGCAACAGGTACAGAGAACATGACAATTACTTTATTGTGGATTATGTCCCTCAGTCTGTTTCTTTGCTGCAGTTACTCTTCTGGATTTCAATGCATTCTGCCATCAATAGTTGTTGTTAGTTTTGTTCCTATAAAGCTCTCTGTATTCAGTGGTTATTCTGTGACTTGAGGCAATGATGAACATGGAATTCTTTGGCTTGCTGACAATTAAAAATGTGTCTTCTGCATTGAATTTTAATGATCGCAGACATTCAATGTGTACAGGTATTGAAAGACTACTGACCCATAAAAGAACTCCTTATTCAAATCCCTTTCTCACCATGATAACTGCATGTTGTCTTTTTTTCAGTAGGTTTACAGTACACATATCTTTGATTGCCAGTTTACTATTCAGAACGTTTAGAATTCAGAAAAAATTTGTAGCAGAATCTAGACTTTAAAATGTGAATAAGTGCTGGGTCTAAGTTAACAGTAAACTTATTTTGAAAATTAAAACTCTATTCGCTTGTAATTAAGCGTAGTTAATGAATTAATTCCCAGAGAAACTCGCTAATCACAGTGTGGAATGGGTGTACTCTTCGCTGGGTAAAAAATTGGCAGGATGTCTGAGCCCAAAGAGTGGTGATGACTGGAGTTAAATCCAGCTGGTGGCCGGTCACAGGGGGTGTTCCCCAGGGCTCAGTACTGGAGCCAGTTCTGTTTAACATCTTTTACCAATGATCTGAAAGAGGGGATTGAGTGCATGCTCAGTAAATTTGCAAACTACACTAAGTTGGGTGGGAGTGTTGATCTACTTGAGGGCAGGAAGGCTCTGCAGAGGGATTTGGACAGGCTGGATCCACGAGTCAGGGCAAAGGCCAACTATATGAGCTTCAACAAGGCCCCGTGCTACATTCTGCTTTTTAGTCACAACAACCCCATGCAACACTACAGGCCTGGGGAAGAGTGGCTGGAAAGCTGCTCTGTGGAAAAGGACTTGGGGGTGCTGGTTGATGGCTGAACATGAGCCAGCTTGTGCCTAGGTGGCCAAGAATGCAAACAGCATCCTGGCCTGTATATAGTGCAACCAGCAGGGCCAGGAGTGTGATCATCCCCTGCACTCAACACTGGTGAGGCTGCATCTCAAACTCTGTGTTCAGTTCTGGGCCCCTCACTACAAGGAACACATTGAAGTGCTGGAGCAGCTCCAAAGAAGGGCAACAAAGCTAGTGAAGGGTCTGGAGCACAAGTCTGATGAGGAAACTGGGGTAGTTCAGCCAGGAGAAAAGAAGGCTTAGGGGAGATCTTATCACTCTCTAGAACTACCCAAAATGAGAGTGTAGCGAGGTGAGTGTCAGTCACTTCTAAGCAACAAGCGATAGAACAAGAGGAAATGGTGTCCTGTTGCACCAGGGCAGGTTTGGATTGGATATTAAGAAAAATTTCTTCACTGAAAGGGTTGTCAAGCACTGGGACAGGCGGCCCAGGGCAGTGGTGGAGTCACCATCCCTAGAGGTACTTAGAAGACATGTAAATGTGATGCTTAGGGACACAGTTTAGTGGGACTTGGTAGTGTTAGGTTAACAGCTGGACTCATTGTCCTTAAAGGTCTTTTCCAACCTAAATGATTCTAAATCTTAAAGACAAAGAAAATTCTCATTTGAGTAATACTCTTCACTTGTTCTGTAGGTTTCTAGAATCATAGAAGCATACCTTTTCCATATGCTTTTTGAGATTAAAGGGCTTATTGTTTTAAATCATGCAGAGATAGAGTAATAAAAGACTTAGCAGATGTAGCCAATGTGTAGTTAAGCAATCTATGAAGTTATCATTCTATGCTACTTCCTGTCCTTCACCTGGAATTTATTGCTTTCAGTCATAGACAAATTAGCCTGCTTTGTCTTGCAGTTTCAGTGCAGAGGTCTAATCAGGTATTGCCTCTCAGCCAGAAGGACAGACATTACATCTAATTAAATCCTCATTCCAAAATTACAATCCTCATCACTCTCCCTCAGCTCTGGCTGTTCCTGGTGCTCAGGAAGGCACTTCCCTATTTTACTCTGAACTTCACTAGGACCTCCAGCTTTCCCGTAGGACCAGAACTACACCAGTATCAGTATCTTAAGTTGAACAAGTATCCAGAAACTGTGAGTAGCATCCCCTAAATTAAATTAGGCATCATTACTTAAGTTAGTTACTCTCCTTGATAATTGATGGAGATCAAGACAACATATTCAATAGCCCTCAAGGCACATTCATCCTAAAGTAGGTAGCTAAAACTGAACTGCACATTAAAAACAGCTACTTTTTCCTCAGACCAAAAGCAGTCCGGAGTTGTTAGCTTGTGTATCAACACTTACATTAACATCTAAAGCTAGCAAGATATACTTATTACCCTGATCCTCCACATGAATCCACATGACACGCTAGGTCTGGCAGATACTATCACAGTAGACTGAATGTTAGCAGAACTCAGAATATGACAAAACACAGCCACCTTGTCTTTTTAGAAGTGGCCGAAGGAATAGGCCCATCCCCAGTAACATCTCTGTGACTAGAATGTTTTGCTCATAAAGGGAAAATGATTTTGAGAAAGGTCACAAATGTGGACTTTTTAGTTCAAAAATGGAACCCTCTAACCTCTTGGCTATTATGTCGTGAACTGTCATCTCTGCCATGTCAAATAAAACATGCAAAATTTATTTAGTTCTTGAAAGAGTTGTTGCAGATGCCTGCCCAGAGGAGCAGATTCCAAATACTAGATCATAAGGTAATGGTAGACACATTCCCTGTAATTACTTCATTTTATTGTCTTGCACAAGGAACCTCTCTCAGTGTGAATAATTTCTTAGATTGCAAATCGGAGATGCCCATTTATTTCTAGTCACTATACTTTTTTTTTTTTTTAAATGCAAGATGATGGCTAGCAAGTGAATGTTAACAAAAAAAATCTATAAATTATACTTTGAAATATGAGGAAAGTCTTATTGCAGTTTTTCCATTCAAAACACTGAAATCTCATAAACACTTCCTTTACAGTATGGAATATATACTATAGTGTCAGAGTCCTGTTGCATACATTTAAATACCATAATATTTCATGGCTTTAAGTCAGACAATGCATTTAGAAAACACTACTTGTTCTATCTGCATCTTATGTTTTCCAAAACCTTGAATAACTGACACAATAACCTAAGACCCTGCATGTAGTGAATATTAGCAAGACATGAGACAAAGAGCAGGTGTAAGTCAAAGACACGGGCCAGCTGTGGAACTTACCTCTTAGTCAATGAATTAAAGGTCTCTTCCGAGAGCAATTACTCCTATGGAAAAGCAACGCAAAGACAAGTATGTAAGAGTAGCTTCCAACCAGTTATTTATGACATGATCCACTTGGCAAATTAACTGTCCCACACTTTAAGGCAGCCTGAAGCTGTGTTACTACAACCAAGTCATGATTTTCAGCTTCCTCACAAAAGCGATGCACAAGTGAGATTCTTTTTGCCTTGCAAGTGATAATTATGTAATCCAATTTAGTTCAGCTAGTTTCAGAGAAGTTTCCCTATTTCTTCTTATCTCACAAATTAAAATATTTTTTTCTGTTATAACCATGAAAATTGCCTATAAATTCATCATATTAAATGATTATTCCGATTGATCTCTGTATGGACACTCTAGTTCTGCTGCCTTCCAATGCAATCAGAAGGAAGATACTAAAATTCTAATAAAAGCATTCGAAGACAATCTCACTCAACCTTTCTTGAGTCCGTAAACTAGCCTGTCCTTTGTATGCCAGCTTAAACATCTTCCTCATCATTCTCTGGTAGCTTTGTAATGATTAAGAGAATAATGTGGAATAATCTTGAAACTTCCTTCTTTCTTTCTCCTAAATTCGTCCTCTGGCTCTCTTCTGTCCTACTCCTTATATATGGATTTGCCCAGTGCTGTAAGGCCAATGCGAGCATTAATACACTATAAAAACCTGGGTTCATAACAAGAAGAGAGCTAAAAAGAGATACCAGATCCAATTTAATATTCAGTTTCTGAAGCTATGTGCTGTATGAAATTAATACATTATATGAGAGACCAATTAGGTCAAGACCTTTGAATCTGCTCACTCTTTTTTCTGTGCCCATGTGTATATTATGTAAAAAATTATCAAGTTAAGCCAAGAATTAGCTACCATACAGATGTTAGCTAACCAAACTTAATGAGAGTCTGCGTACAGATACAATACAGAAAACAAATAGACTAAATATATTTTGATCATTCTGAGAGTTCATTTAAATAGTATTTTTTTTAATTATGCATTTATTAATTATACACACACAAAACAAAATAATTCTATTTAAAAAAAAGAAGAAGAGACAGGCAGAGTGGAGTACTCTGCAGACAAACCCTTAAAACCAAGATGAGTTTTCAGTTAGATGCCAGGTTGAGGAAATAGCTATAAGAGTGAAAAGGTGGGGATTTTAGGTGAGCTAAAAATAATACAATCATTTATTTTAAATCTCAGAAGTTCTAGGATACACTGAATACATTGGTAGTTTTTATTCACATTCTCATATCACACTAACATTCATCTGAGTGTTACTTTCAAAAGCCCAAGGGTAGAGGCTCAGATTTAAGAAAAGCCAAGATTCTCAGGTATTTGATCCCACAATCTGATGCTGTGAAAATACGCAAGATGTGCAATAAAATTTTGACTCGCGTACAGGCTCTGATTGATAGTAGCACCTTTTTTCATACTGCCCAAGGATGATACTTTGTTGTTTTCTGAAGCTGAAGAGCTTGGTACCCCTAGTAAGAAATATACGAAGTCAGGAGTGTTTCAGTCATTTTGAGACCCTAAGCTGCAGAGGCAGAATGCATTTTCCAGTTAGTGCAGTGTAAAAGATGATGTACGAACATTAATAAAAAGAAGTAACAGGAATTACAGAACATGGTACCAGTCTTTTCAAATCATAGAATGACTAAGATATCTCAGCACAAGAAACCACCTTCAGTGAATAAGAACAGTCTTCATAGCAGATCAGTATTCTGCCTCCAGAATGGTAAGAGCCAAATGCTCCTAATAAGTGCATGAAACCAATCCCAAAAGTCAGATTTCCACCATCTGTTACAGGGTTTTTATTTCCCTAAAGTACAAAGGTTTAGATCTGAATTTTTTTATGTTCTTCCTAACAATAGTAGCTATTTTACTGTCCACATAAGTGCTTTATCCTTTTACTCTTCATTCTTAGTCTGACATGCTACAGCACAGGCCCAATTGTCAAGGGCACTGTATAAGGAACTACTCCTTAGATTCAAAAAATGTGTAAACAGTTTAAATGTGTTATTTAATTCAACACAACATTCCCTCATTCTTGTGTTACAACTGCAGTTAAAAGATGCCGACTTGATCTTTTCTACTTTCTTTTATAACTCCCAGTACATTCTGATTTATCACTTTTCTAAGCTGCCTTAATTATTTTTTCCATATAGCTTTTCCAGACATATATGTTTCTTGTCTCAGAGTCCCTCTGTGACCATTAAATCTTTCTCAGATATGATGAACCTAACCTGAAATACCATAATCAATTCTGGAACACTACTGATTTATTCCAGTAATGTTATAACTTTCTGGGTATTAATTCTTACCCAATTTCCTCAGTGAAGATTTTCACTAAGCTATATATGTGTGGTAAATAGGTCATTTTCCCAGTTGATCACAATTAATTTGGGTTCCCTACTGAAGTGTATATTGTTCCAAAGTGTAAATTACATTGCTTTCATCAACAATGAATTTTATCTATCATAGCGTTACCAGTTCACCTAACTGCAGAAGAACTCTCAGAAGTTTCTAGCAGGCTTCTTTAGTCATAAGGTAAGTTACTTTATCTCACAGAAAATTTTGATTTCTCTATGTTATTGCTCATTTCCAAATTATAATTAATACAATAAATAGCATCAGACCTAGGTTCTATCCTTGGAGAATCTAAGCTGAGACAGCCTGAAGGAAGGAGGGTTTTAGAAATTATGTGTGTGATTTTAAATGACTCACTGACGCATAATGGAATCCCTCGTCCCATGAGAAAAAGGCTAAAGGAAAATTTACTTAATCCAAAACAAATGAGAGAGAGCAGTTACACAACCAGTGCCTGAGCAATAAGAGAACACTTTTCATACAGAAGTCAAAGATGGTCTGCCTTAGGAAGAGGCGCTCTAAAGATTACTAAAAATTAAAGACACTCCTAAATTTTTAGCCAGCTGTGCCAATCTACGTCTTAAAGTGGATGCTCCTTCTGTCAGATTTACAGGGACACCAGGTGAAAGGGACATTGTGAATGACCAGATTCATTTCCCTCCCCTGTCACAGCCACTGCATCACATTAATCCCACCAGATACCTGTTCTGATGTGTCTTAAAAACCACTAGGTATTTTGCTCCCACTTCTCTCTTTAAAAAGCTGTTCCACTGAACAACTGCTCAGCCGCCGGGAACCTTTTTCAATTTTTATTCTACATGTATTCATGACCAGTTTTTCTGTTGTTATTCATGACTATATTTGTGTCATATTCAAACATTCATCAATTACTTTCTTTGCTGGTGTGTTATCAAAATAAATTATTTATACCAAATATTTATATTATGAATTATGTATAGGTTAAGATAATACAATATTGGACTACCTTACATATAGATGACAATTTGAGATTACCAATAAGATTATAAAAGGTTCTGTACTACAGATTATGTTCCTCTGCCAGCAAATCCATACTTTGTTTTGAAATTCCTGACAGCAGATGCCCCAAAACCTTTGAAACATCAGGTGAATCAGGTGACATTCCTCCCTAATAGCCTAATTCCCTGTTAGTGTTCTTTAGGATAAAACTTCTGTTTTTAAAATTTTATTATTTTTCTTTTTTTTTCTTTCTTTTTATCTAATGCCCATACAATGTGAGGTTTCATACTTTGCATGTCACAGTCACACAAAAATTCTACATACCTTATCCGTAGTGTGCTGTTCTTTCTTTATTCATATTCCCTATCTAAATATTTTAATATAATTCTTTTTCTCTACTACGTAAGTCTCCTTAAGGCACTTCCACTGAAGTTTCTTGCTTCCCAGCTCACATCTAAAAACACTGGTCACAGTTATCCGCTGCTGAACTAGCACACCCCATGCCTTTCCCTACCTTTGCTGACACCAATCCCTAGGCTCCCATTTTCTCATCGGGAATATTGTCAGGATCTCCTAAGTGCAGGATTTCCTCTGCCTGGTTTAAAACGCCATTTTTCTTCATTCTGATACACTTCAGCTGTTCTTAAATCTTATAAATTTTTTATAAGTCTTGGAATTGTCACTGTTCTTCAAAAGGGGCAGATGCCACTGCCAGGAAGACAGTAAGTTTTTAGGGCTTTTCTGGTAGTGGTTGGAGGAAACTTCAACGTACACTTCTAAAATATCAATCATAAAAAGTAATGATTCTGCTTTAACTTTGGGTCATGAATTTTGAACGTCTGCAGGCACGGGGACCCCAGTTCTCTGAGCGCTAAGGAGCCAAACCCGCCGGAGGCGAGGCACGAAGCGCTGACCCCCGGCCTAACGCCGCACGGGCACCCCGCCACCGCGTTCGCACGTTAGGATTCTCACCGGCGACACCGAACAGACTGTTTCTGCTTACTTGGCGTTGACAGCGACCAACCCCTCGCGGCACCTGCCCCCTTCGGGCGCCGCTGCTGCTCTCCGCCACAGGCTTGCCGCGGAGAGCACCCCCGACCCACCGCGGCCTTCCTCTCGCCCGCTCCGGGGCGCTCCGGGGCCCTCCGGCCCGGGCAGCGGCCCCCACTCACCCGCCACGGACGGCCCGGGCACGACGTGCCACCCGGGGGCGATCACGCAGCGGCGGCTAGCGCCGTTGTTTCGGCAGTTGCTAGGAGACGCCTGTGGCGCATGCGCGGGGAGCGCAGGGCCCGCCTGAGCGGACCCGTGGAGGAGGTTGATGAGGCTGGGGTGCTTTCCGTTCCTTCCACTTTCCCGTTTGTCCCAGGGCAGCGCTTCAGGCGTGTTCGTTTGTCATGAATTTCCACCGTTCTTTTGGAGTGATTTCACCATGACACCTGCATGACTCCGTTTCTTCCCAGTTTGTCCCAACGCCCGAGCGCTGGTAATGAATCTTCAAGGGAAGCATTAAGTCATCAATACCCGATGGGCAGGGGTAATGATGAAGAAATAAGTCAGTTATTTCTCAAAGCTAAAGGAAAAGGCTACTTTCTTACCCCAAAAAATCTATTTCTGAAAACTAACAAACATAGAATCATAGACTGGTTTGGGTTGGAAGGGACTTTAAAGACCTTCTAGTTCAAGGCCCCCTGCTACAGGCAGGGACACCTTCCAGTAGACCAGGTTGCTCAAAGCTCCATCCAACCCGGCCTTGAACAGTCTGGATGTCTGCCTAAAAGTTGCCATGTTCACGCCTTCCTTTTTTGTGGTTTTTTTTTTTTTTTTTCTCTCATTCCTGTTTCACTATCTTATTTATCAGCAAAAAAAAAAAAAGAAAAAAAAAGTTGAAAAAGCCATCTGTTCTTGGAAGAAATGGATAAAACGGTTATATGACTTAGAGCAAGGCGGAGGCAAATCTGTCAGAGCATCACCGGCTGTGACCCTGCTGTAAGACACCAGCACAGAGCTTTGTCAGAAGGCCAAAAGACTTGTCTCCTTTCTATTATCAGCTCTGGGTTGATGCAGAAAGCCATGGTGTACATAATTGTACTATTTTCAGAGTAATAATTCATTGTAGTATTCTCTTTTGCCAGCCAGGGCTATTTTGGAAGAAATACTAAGCCAAATTCTGAAAGTAAATAACATTTTCTATCTTGAAATGCGGCTTAATTGCTATCAGCAACTGCAGAAGTAACAGGAAACAGACAAATATAATAATTTTGGGGCCTCAAAGTCAGGCAATAATAGGTAAAGAAATTACAGCTGCTCTCAGCTCTCTCCTGTGATTCCTTTTAGTCACAATTGCTTTCTCCCCGGATTTCTTATAATGTTGCACAGCAAGTGTAAATTTAGTTCTATTTTTATAAGCCATAGCAATCTGCTGAGATCATAGCACAAACAGATACTGGCCTTACAGTATGACAAATGTGTACTGTCATAACAGAAGACTTGGTGGGTCATTTTTAGGTGTAAGCAAGCCCCAAGAAGGTGTCTCATTTCACTTTTAGCATCACCCCTCCACAGAAAATTTATAGCTTTATGATCACCTTGGAAGGGACCTTAAAGATCTTCTAGTTCAAGGCCCCCTGCCACTGGAAAGCGACTGTGATGACAAGTCAAGAACCATTTATACTGACCAGTATATCAGCAGAGAGGGGAAATCACACTGAACTTTGAAGACCAGTTTATGACTGACTGACATTCCATGAAGTCTGGCCGATAGACCTGTCATGATTACAATGGTTATTAGAGGTGACTACTAACATTGGCAGGGAATAGAGGGAAAAATTTTGCAGTAGGTTGGTAGAGGCAAGTCACCTGCTTCACAAACAACTTCACAGATCTTTATTTCTCTAAACTGCAATGGTGGGCAGGTGATAGAAATGTGAGAGATAAATTTAAATAGTGAAGGCAAAGATTTGGTTTTAACTCTATGCTGGGTCTGATTTGAAAGGAGTAAGTTTTCTTTGTAGCAGCTTATGTGCTGCTGTGTTGTAGATGTTGCTTGATGTTATCAAAACAGTGTTGATAACACAGCAATGTTTTAGGGTTTGCACAGTGTCAAGACTTCTCTGTTTCTCACCCTGCCCTGCCAGGGAGTAGCCTGGGGGTGGGCAAGGGTCTGATCCCAGCTGATCAAAGGGCTGTTTTATGCCATATAACATCAGGCTCAGCAATAAAGCTGAGGGGTGGTCTTCCCAAGGTAGCTGTTGCCTGGGAACTGGCTAGGTATTGATCTTCTTGTGGGAGGTGGTGAGTGACTGCCTTTGTCACTTAGGGTTTTTTTTAACTTTTTCTTCCTTCATTTGTTAAACAGTCTTTATCTTGACCCACTTTTTTTAATCACTTTTGCTTTTCTAGTCCTTTCCCCCATCCTGTGGGAGACTGGGGGTAGTGAGTGAGTGAGCGAGCGAGTGGCTGGCAGGTGATTAGTTGCTGGTTGGGATCTACTCGCCCCAAACCCAATGATTTCCATGTCAAAGAAAGCTTTTCTTTCTCTTCTCTGCAATAATGGTAGTTCTGATGGCTATTTCAAACATTATTCCAGCAAAATTTCATTTTACGAAATTTTTTGTTATGTCTTTCTTAGACAGGCTGAGAAAGTTTGGGCTGTTCAGCCTGGAGATGAGAAGGCTGCGTGGAGACCTCATAGCAGCCTTCCAGTATCTGAAGGGGGCCTACAGGGATGCTGGGGAGGGACTCTTCATTAGGGACTGTAGTGATAGGACAAGGGGTAATGGGTTCAAACTTAAACAGGGGAAGTTTAGATTGGATATGAGGAAGAAATTCTTTACTGTGAGGGTGGTGAGGCACTGGAATGGATTGCCCAGGGAAGTTCTGAATGCTCCATCCCTGGCGGTGTTCAAGGCCAGGTTGGACAGAGCCCTGGGTGACATGGTGTAGTGTGAGGCATCTCTGCCCGTGGCAGGGGGGTTGGAACTAGATGATCTTAAGGTCCTTTCCAACCCTAACTATTCTATGATTCTATGATTCTATGATTCATTTCATATGAATCGTCACGTGAAAGACCTATGACAATGCAGAATCTATATGAAAGAAGAGGGACATGGTAACTAGGTGCATGATCACCTTGTTTCAGCACACTCCTGGAGCAATGGGCTCAGTTATCCTTGAAGACTAACGTGTCTCACACAGATGGGAAATGAGAGGGTAGTCTCAAATTCACAACCAGCACTTTCTCACAAATTCTCTGAAGTGTATGCATCTGTATTGTGAAGCAGGCAGACAGACAGAGGGGAAGAAGGACAACATCAGATGACCAGGAGAAAGACAAGCATACTCTTCCCTTCCCAGCACTGTTACTCTTGCCATGTTTTCATCTCTAATCTTTGGGACCCAGAAGCACCTCCAGGTGTGTGCTTTTGTGGCATTTTGACTCCACGACAGGTGAGATTTGAGCACATCCCTTTGTTCCTTAGTCCAGTGTTATCTTCTGTTCAGTCATGTGCCTGAGAGTTAGGGACCATGAGCACACTGTGGGCACCTACCTCGTCCATAGTCTAAATAAATGTGGTCTTACCATTCTGTGGAAACGCATTCTGCAGAGATTATCCTTTCTGTCTTCATTTATCTGTGTTTGCCATGAGTAGAGGCAATCAAGCACTGTATGACAGCCATATAATTGCAGTATTTTTGTTATGTTTTGGCACAATCATGCAAATATATCAAGAAAAAAAATTAATTCTGTGAAAATACTCTGAGGGTGTCATTATGCAACAACATACTAATAAGGAAGCAAAGGAAGAGGAGCAATGAGGGGCACAGTGACAAAATGTCATGAGAATTCACAACTGACAAATAGTCACAAATGACAGAAATATTTTATTGAAATATAATTTGTTCTAACAGTAAAAATACAGCATAATACAAATTGTATTAAAGATACAAGATTATGAAATTAAAGAGCTTTCTAGAGACTAAATACCTAATAAAGTGAATAAGAACTTTATTAATTACAAATTTTAATAAAATTTCATTACTTAGCTTTTGATAAAGCCATTACAGAATTTGTGTTTTCCTATGAAGGAAGAAGGCCAAATATCCCATCAATTTGATTAAATTAAGGCTTTTGCAAAAATAAGCATGGATTAAAACATATTTGTCAGAATATTGCGAAACAACATTTTAAATATTTAATTCCAAAAGGGATTTAAATGCAGATGCTACTGCTAAATCAAAGTACGTATTGAATTTAAGTGTTGGAAATTTGCATGTTGGGGTGTTTGAAATTATCTGTCTAGTGATTCTGAAAGCACCACTGGGGGAGTCGTATCTCATTTCCTGAAACATCAGAAGTGGAATTACTATTTGCTGGATTGCTTGTCTGAAATAATTCTTTTTTCCATTTAAAAAAAAAATAAGAAAACCAGTCATAATTTATGCTTTATGAAATACCTGATGACATACAGTACAAACAGCCTTGTCATATAACTTGTTTTATATCAGTCTCAAAAGACACTAGAAAGGAACTTCCCTTTTCTGACAAGAAGCAGCTGGCTTAGGGAGTGATGAATTTACAACGTATCATCTTTGCATTTCAGTTTGCTACATTACTTCGCACATTAAAGTCCTCAATATCAATGTAAATGGACCTCTTCCTGTAGGAAAAAAATAAAGAAGCCAAATCAAAAAACCCAGCAAAATGGGAATCAACAAAGAACAAGCCCTTCATTCTTTTGGCTTGCAAGTGAGATTTGTACTTCTTTATTCTTCACAGGCACCCTGCCTGCACCGAGTGTACAGTGTGGGAGTATGCCCTCCCCATGTAGTTGTATTCTCTAGTCAGTTTTTCTTCTAGACAACATTAAAACTAAATTAATGTATGATTATTTTTAGCAAATGTATTAATCATACATTGCAAATGGCAAATCGTATTGCACTATCATTTAGAAACTGATGACTTGCAGCCACAGCTTATACCTAGATCTGCAGCCTAGATCTCTGACCGCTGGTAGTGGTATAAAACATCAGTGCAGGTGTGCATATGTACTTAATTTCTTCAGAAACACTCAGAAGAGGACAGGTGGTTCAGCAGTGAAAGTTTTAAGCCAGTAGTTGAGACCATAGACTTCCTATATAATCCCAAATAAGCTGCATGAAATGAAGCCAATCTGATTGTTTAACTGGAATGCCCCAATACCTTAGTATTTATATACTTGAATTTTTGCCTATGAAACTTCTGAAGTCCTCATCAGACACAGTGTTTTGAGCTGAAGTTCATTAAGGTCCTCAAGTGTTGTTGCTGGATCATGTAAGCATAACAAAAGGAGGAACAGTATGCTTAAGTGGTAGCTGGTAAATCAACAGGTGGCACACTTGTTTCTTAGGGCATATGTATCCCAAGAAAATGAGACAGTGTTTTAAGTCACCATGACTATCACATTTTTTTGTTTTTAAAAGCCAGTAGGTTATGAGTGACCACAGTCAGCTAACATAAACAGACATATACAAGCGTGGTTGTTATCTGAAGTGGTATTTGAAAATTGTAGATGTAGATCAGGGATATTATGGGATGTCTGTAAGGAAGGGATAACTAAGAAATCACCTTTTTGACCCTGCAGCTAACACAGATCACATAATTCTGCCTAAATATCTTCCAAGTCTCTTACCAAATGTATTTTAAAATATCACTTGTTTTCCCAAGACATAGATCCTTTTCAAGGTTAAACTGCATTAATTCTCTGGGATACTTTTAAGCGTCATCCCGTAAATGCTAAGTTTGGTATTGGGTGTTCTCAGAGGCCATAATCTCTGGTGCTGATGAAGGAATACATAGCTTGTGTTTCAAAACCCCAAGATTTTTCTTGCCCAAATTTCAATTTACAACTTCTGTCTTCAAAGATGAAACATTCTGTTGTGTGTCATTAGAACAAATTGTGCTGTAGTGTTTCCATCCCTATAGCCAACCTTCCGAAGCCTTGGCAAAGGCTGTGTTTCAGCAAGGAAGTGGCAACACTGTGCTTATCTTGGATTTCACATCACAAAATATAGAAGGTAGTTTAATTAATATTTTTAAATTGCTTAAATACTGCAGCATTCAAAATGGAAATTTTCCTCGGTCAAAGTCTTTGCCCTTTAATGACAGACTTAGAGTTCTCAGAATTTGAAGTTTCAGTCCCTTTCTTTTCCTCTTTCTGCTTCTTTCTGGTCCAGAGGGGAAATTGAGCAATTTTTTCACTTTAGTTCCTCCTTGTTCATTTACTTTGTAATTTATACAACTCTCTCAACTCAGAAAACAATACAGAGTACAGAATTACAGTTTCATTTTCCTTTTGCTTACTGTGTAACTATTCAAAACATGAGGCAAAATAGGTCTGCAGCTGAAAGAGAAAGAAGAAATCCTCCATGTAGAGGTATTTTTTACATTTTTAGTTTGGGAATTAGAAAAAAGCCAGACATTTTAAAGTTTGAAGTTATGCAATCAAGGCATGCAAATAAATTTTCCTGAGGAACATACTGTTTGGATGAAAGGCCCTTTCTTGCTCTTTCTTTTTTAACTAAAAACACCCTTTTATGTCTAGAAAATAAGTTCAGAGTTCATAAATTGTATTTAAAGTTTATTTTAACTATCAGTCTATATATTGCTTTTAAATACTATTTATCACATTCCTTAACTTAGTTGGGCTACCTCTGGCTTGTGCTTTGTTAAGCTGTGAGAGTATGTAAACAGTACATTATTACTGGAACACTTTGAAGTAAGATATATGTATTTAGGGATACCTAAGTATCTTCAAACTGTTTTCTTCTCTTTCCCCTCATAGTCAGGGGAATTTTTGTAAAACCCAGAGCACCTGTTTGTTCCCATACCCTACTAATTTTTAAGGAAACACTTGTTTTAGGTTGCTTTTGCCAGACTCAGGCCAGATATGAGAATCCAGCATCTCACTGGCCAACCAATTAATGAGCCTGTGGGTAATTTGAAAGATGCCAGTGCTGCTGTCTCTGAAGCCTGTTTGTGGTGCCAGGCCTTACTGTTAGAATGGTGTAATTCACAGCTTGAATTAGACCTAGATATAGATGTAGATCTATCAGACAAGTTCTTATGTTTTTGTTCCTATGAAAACTAGGGAAGAGGAGCACAAAATGTGAGATGAGCTGTGCTTTAGGTCAGCGACCTTGAAATCCCATGGCAGTGAATGAGGCTCTTGTTTTAACTTGAAATTATTTTGAATTTCACACGTTTCCTAGCTTGGTCATTATCCAGTTCTTGTTTGGCATTATTTGTGTTGAAAATTACCTTGGCATATTGTCAGCCTACCAAACTGGTACCTATTTCTGGATATGAAGAAACTGGTCATCAGCCCAGTCATTTTGGGTGTTTGTCAGAGTGCACTCAGGAGTGATTGGTAGGGCATCTGCACAAAGCTGTGTTTAGCTTATGATGCTAAACAAGATGCTAACTAACATGTTATGCAACACAGCCTTCCTTTGTTTTCTGCTTTTCCTATGGTCCTCTAATAGATCAGTTTTTGCAGAAAATGTGTTGTGGGACACCACACTATATCACAGCATTGAATCTCAACCTGTAAAGTCTTGCCAGTCATCTGATATGAACTAAAAAGATAAATGCAGCAATTGTATATTTCCATAGTATGCACCTCACATCTTCATTATCCAGTCCAGGAAGCCACCAGCAAATGAACAATTCTGTGCTGAAAAGCTATTTTTAGGCCACTGGTCTCATTTTCCCTTGTGGTTACCTGCAGTAGGAGATGCTATCACAGCTACATATAGCCAATGTAGAATTACCAGCCAGTATCTAAATACCATTGGTCTGTATATTGTTTATATATTTTCTATATTGTCTTCCCTGTGACATGTGCAATTGGTTAACATTCAGGTTCTGTATGCAGACACATACTTGTAAAATCTCCTGTGTTTTGAGACATTTCCTCTTTCCACAACAGCAGAAGTTTCTTTGCTGGTAGTTCCAAGCCTCCACCCAGACAGTCCTCTCACAAAAACCTTTCATCCCTGGGCTACATTGCTATTTACTGTTTACATTACTATTTGCTATTTAATATGTTGTTTTATCTGCTACTTTCTGTGCCTGCTTTGGATCCTCAATCCATATTCTTAGCATGACAAACTCTAGTATTGGCACCTACATCTAGGTCCCAGAGCCTGGTAGGCATGTAGCTTAGTTGTTGTAAGATCTAGCTGTGCCCTATATTTTGGTAACTCAATGTTTCTCGGTTTTGGAGAGTCTCTTGCTCAAAAAAAACGGGAGTTGGTGACTTACTGCATGTGTGCTGAATTTATGGCTTCTGTTATGCCCATGCATGACTGAGTTTTAACAAGCTCTCCTTATGTGTCAGCTTCTCTAGTGATATATAGGTTATTTTTTTAACAATGTAACTGCAAGATAATAAGAGTTAAAGGTAATGCTTGGGGACTTAGAATAGCTCAAGCAAAACGATAGAAAGTAAGTGATAAGAGACAACAATTATAGCAGTAGTAAAATCAGCATAGTGAGTAAATAGCACTGGAGCTAGCAAGGGGACTAAGTGGAATTTGCCCACCCTTAGCACCCATGATGCAGCATGCTGTGCTGCTTGTGATACGCACGTTGAGTTGCACCAATCTGTCTCTCTACAGACTGTACCTGCATCAGGCTCAATAATATGAAGTCCTAAATACTGGGATTTGCTTGACGATCTGCATAGCAGTTCTGTATGGCACTGGCATTCCATTGTAGCTGTGAACTGCTGTAAGCCCTAGTAAAACAGGAGCACATGAAGCACCGGACAGAGAAATAGGATAAGTTGGGGTTTTGCAGTAGTTATTTGTAGGTTCTCCTAACTTAGCTGAGTGAAGGAGCCAGCACCGATTCTGAAATACATATTTGTATTTATGATTGCAATTACTTTGAATCTTTCTCTAAATTACGTTCTTTCATTTTTAATGTGCACTGCTATCTCAGAAAGCTTTGCTTGCATCTGGTTTTACTGTTGATAATCAGGCTGGTGTGATGTGTGTAACAGACACGTATCTTACGGCTCTATCTAATTTGCTCTTACAGGAAGTAAATAGGGTAATTGCTTGGGTTTGGGTTTTTTTTAGCATTCACTGTGCCAGGAACGAAGATGTGGCAGATAGACCTACACTTTATTCAGAACTCTTTTTATAAAGATGCCTGATTGAAGATGTGCTGGATTTGTGATTATTTACTTTCCAAACATTTAAATCCATACACTTGCTCTGCTTTTTCTTGCTTGTTGGTTGATTGCAGTTGTGTGTTAGACCTTGCAGACCTTCCAGGATATTTTAATTTTTACCTTCATCGCATTCTATTGGACATCTTCTAGTCTACTAATATCAAAGTGTGCATTTATTAGCTTCTTATATAAAATTAGGCAAAGATGACTGTGGTCATTTTTATTCTGGCTCAGCTCAAGTTTTCAGACATGTATTACAGTTGCAATAGCTAGTCATGCAGCCTATGCAGTTAAGCAATGGGTTAACTTCCTTCTCTCCTCGTGACAGTTTCTGTTGCTATAGATTAGCAGAGCTGACTTCAGCAGAACCAGATCTATTTCCAGCAGCTCAGGATATGGTCTCTTGAGCTATATTAGAATTAAACAAACTTGTTCAATTAGCAACAATTACTTTTGACAGTGAAAGGATAATGGAGGATTTTGCTCACAGGTGTCTGTCTTTGATCTTAAGTACCACGGAACCATTTAATGATTCTATTTGGTTTGGTGCTGCAAGCTATCAACTAGACAAAAACAAATAAAAAAAAATTAGCTGTATTATTTTCAAAGGCCTGTGCCTGAGATGTGAGGTGCAGGGGGGAGCCTGAAGTGGATTGCTTGATGACAAAGCTGAACCATGGGCAGCCAGAGAAATAAATCAAAAGGATGGTATTGCTTATTCTGTTGGCTTTTGCTATGTTTGTGCAGGAGGCAGGGACACACGCTTAGGATTAAAGCTAATGTGCCTTTCAAACAAAAAGTAATTTTCTGGGGTTTATGTTTTCTGTTCTCAGAACTCTTGAATTCAACATTGAAGTCACTAGCAATTATGTGGGAGAAGGTAAATCTCCCTTCAGGTCTTCCTGGCTGGACCTAAAGAATCTGGATGCAACATTTCCCCAAATGACAGCTTGATACCACTTCTTATCTCTAGCTAGGTCAGCCCTGCTGCAGTGTTACAATAGAGTTCCTCTATTTTCTTCTGTAAATATATATTAAAAAGAAGGGCTCAGTGTAACATGGGTACTGGAGACCAACACAGGCATACTGACATTCTTTATAACAAGTATTATTTCATACTTGACAGGCATATTGATAACTAAAACTCTTTTTATGCATTGTCAAGAATAATCCGTGCCAGTGTCTGTTTGCTTACTTCACTGACATGATCAGTAAATCTGTGCACAGTAAGTCATAATGAATCATGCTTATTAGCAATTAATATCTGATAAGATTCAAGATTATTAGAGAACAGAAACCACTGGTAAGGATTTATATATTCATATAAATTATATTCAGAGTGTTATTCATAGTATTCACTTCTATCTTTCTCAGAATAATGTGGAAGGCCTATCACAAAGATTAACTATGTATTTCTGTTCTGATTCTGCCAGGTTTATCAGAACCACATATTTCAGATTTCTGTAAGTTATAACAAGATATGACAGGCAGGCCAGATAAGAAAGGATAAACATCTTCATGAGGAAAAATTGGAATAATTATATATTGTACTTGGTAAAACAGGGATTTTGATGGAAAGAACAACGAGGAAAGAACAGTTTCAAGACAGTTTTAACCAATGATTCTACTTATTTTTCACTTGGCAACCATTATATTAGCTGTGGCAAAGAGAGATCAAATGGAAATAGAAAACAGTAAGCTCTTTCACATTGCAGGAGACTGTAATGGCTATTGCAAACAAAACCTACCCATTTTTATTTGTCCCTTTCATTGTGCTAATGAGACTCTCTTGCTTATAAAGGGTTTCACTTGGCTATTGAGCTTTCTGCCTGTTTAGAAATTGGCTGGAACTATATAGTTGTATTGTATGTTTTAGCACCTGTTGTTATGGTCATTACTCAGGGATAGTGACAATTGCCCTTTGGTCTTTTGTACATGTTGTTCTTTCCGACTTCTCTGTGGCTTATTGTTTTTTGTGCTCTGAACCTGTCATCTTCCCAGCCTGAATAATTTTCTCATTGTAGGACTGCCTCATCAGTATTTCTCCTCTATGGAAGTGATGTATTCGAAGCTGTAAGGTTTTACAAAACTATCAAGATCACTTTCCTGAATGACACAAATGATACCATTACTGAATATAATATAGAAGGATTTATTGCACTGCCTGCTTTATAATAAACTGCAAGTTCTGTGCATTGTATGGTATCAGATATCAGTGCTCTCAGGTTCTATTTATTTCAGTACCTGTGAGAATGCTGAGCTAGGCCAGAGGACACACTGAGTGATGGGCTAACATGAAGCTGGGGAACTGGGCTGCATCCAGAGTGCATATCCCCTAGCAAGACCTCTGTGAGCAGGCAGCTCCATTAGGATGGCGTGAACTTGCGACAGCTTCATTCCTGCTCTATGATCTCATGCACCAAATCAAAGGATCTGTGTAAATGATGAATAAATGCGTGTGTTGGATCCCCAGCTGCAAGAGAATTCCAGGCAGAAGCCAACTGCATGAACCCTGCAAGCAGTGTGAAATATTTGGCAGGTCTGAAGTCTAAATTCAATGATAGAGTGGATGCGATCACCACAGACTAGCATCTTGCACAATCACTCACATCTTTTGGATGGAAGAGATAGAAGGCTATAACCACATTGTGTTTACTATGGCAGAAGCAACATACAGCAAGAAAATTACCTGAACACCATTGTATATTTTCAAATTCTCTGCTAAGGGAAGACAGAAAATAGTAATAATAGCAAAAAAAACCCCAAACCTGATAGGCTGTTATAATGTCATCTAAAAGCAGGAAAGAATCCTTTACTGTAAGTGCAATCAGAGGTTAAAATTTATGTCAGAGTGCTTTTAAGAAGCTGGTCGTAGCTGTCAAGTTCAACCTGTAATTAATATATTGTGCTGAATAATGATCATGTGGATGCATTTGGGGGTATTCTGAGGAGTTCAGTAAACAAATGTTTTGACTGATATGGACAGTCTTATTACCTCATAGTCATCTGGTGGGCAAGGCTTTATATAAATTTTATCAACACTACATTCATTTTTTTCCCCATACACTAAGTTTGTATTCATATTCCTCACCTCCTTCCAGTAAAGAGTTTCAAACACAAAAAAAAGTGACAGAAGATATAGGAAGTGACCAGTGCTCACTTCCTTTGAAATGAGAATCAAATCCACATCTCATTTCCAGTCAATGGCTTTGTGTTCTGTTGACTGTGCAGTTTGAGGCCCACCCACAAACTTTTCTAACTCCTCATTATGCAGAGAGTGCAGTACAAAGCTAAATTATTAGCTATATTGCTAATCTTCCCTTATTGGAACTACTGTTTGTCAAACCACTTTGAAAATGAGGATTTATTTCCTGTTTATGTAGTGATCCTGAATTGCTTTCTTACTTGGGATAAGATAAACCGAATCTCAGGTTTTAGACAGCTGATTGTCAGTTCAAAATGGACAGAGGCAGTACAGAAGGAGATGTCATTATTTGTAGTTTTTATTCTGAAGACATGAAAGTTAGAGTTGTTGCCTAACAAGTGCTTCCGCTTCCTCTAACAAAGTTGTAGACAGATAGCTGAAGACAATTATCCCAGCATTTGCGGCCTGATATCCAGCTTGACTGACATAATTCTTTAGATTCATGTTTTAAACATGCTCCAAAAGAATGGAGGAACATGAGAGACAATAAAAATGTAGCTCTTTCCAGTGAAATACATCCTGTATGTCTGTCACATCTATGGGTTGAAACTGATAAACACATTTGGTTGCTAGTTGGAAGAGCAGTGGATTATGTGCTCAAGGGCAAAACTTGTGTTTTTGGAGAGGATTATAGGTTCTTGTGCCAGTGATGGCAGGGACTAGGCTCACTTAACACTGGAAGCCCTTTCCACTCCGGTGTGCCAAGTACTGATTCACCTAACATTTAAAACTGAATACCTGATGACGATCTTTTCCCCTCCCATTCCTTCCCTGCCCCCCTCCCCCCCCCCAAATTGTTACAATTTTATTTTAATAATTTCAGTGTATTTTGTAGGATTAGCTCCTTTGTTACTCTTATTGCTATTGTTATTGTTATTGTATTATTTTACAACTTACATGCAAACCAGGAACTAGGGGCTCCAATTTAGTTACCTGTACATAAAGGTACTCCATAGCTTTTTGGATACCCTAAAGGATCTCAGACATCCTCAGGAAGCAGCTAAATGCAGTATATGATTGTTTCTCTTTTATAGGGCACAGCTAGAGGGGCCATGGTGGGGATGCGGGAAGCTAGGACATATCAAATGGCATCACCAGGTGCCTATGTACAAGTATGTGAATCAAAACTTTGTGATGGTTTGCAGATTTATGTAGCTACATAGAGGACAACATCCTACAGTCCTCTCCAAAAACATGATCAGCAAATCCGCTAAAGAACACTGGACTGAAAAACAACATGAAGATTAATTACGATCCTTTGCAATATTTTTATTGTCGCTATTGTTCTCACGTCATGTTAACAACCAAATTTTCAAAACGTACTTAGCTAAACATGTAGTTTTCTGCCTGGCGAATATTTGAAAAACACCTAGGCAGGATAAATATGCTGCAAGCGGGCACATCTAACTGTCACTAGTATTTCTAGAAATGAGACATTTACCCCTTTTAGGCATTTAGAAAAGAGCGCAGAATAATAGAATCATACAACTGTTTAAATTGGAAAAGACCTTTAAGACCATTGAGTCCAACTGTAAACCTTACACTGCCAAGTCCACCACTAAACCATGTCTTTAAGCGCCAGATCTACATGTCTTTTAAATACCTCCAGGGATAGTGACTCAACCACTTCTTTGGGCAGCCTGTTCCAATGCTGGATAACCCTTTTGGGGAAGATTTTTTTCCTAGTATCCAAGCTAAACATCCCCTGGTGCTACTTGGGGCCATTTCCTCTTGTCCTGTTGCTTGTTACTTGGGAGAATAGTCTGAGTTCCAGCTCACCATCAACCCTTTTCAGGTAGCTGTAAAGAATTATAAGGTCTCCCCTGAGCCTCCTTTTCTCCAGGCTAAACAACCACAGCTCTCTTAGTTGCTCCTCATAAGACTTGTGCTCTGAACCCTTCCCCATGTATGTCCCGTGGTATCTGTGGGAACCTATGTATTTTGAACAACTGCTGTAAATATATAATTGAAGGTAAGCAATTTCTGAGCAAAGCTCAGATTGGAATTATTAGGGAATATGTAGAATATAAAATGAATTTAAAGAAAGGGACTGACAACCACTGTGACCATTCTAGTTATGCATCATCTGGCTGATGCTTCAAAAACACCCCAACAGAATAATTGAACTCTGTGGGAAAATGTGGAGGCTGGAAGGTGTTTATGCGCCAGTTCAGAAGGTCTGGTCACGGTCTGTGATTTGCCAGGCGGATCTGCCAGTGTAGGCAGATCCTGGTGGCAGAATCTGACAAATGGGCAAGCAAATCCGCTGTGCTGTGGGGGGGAGATAAGCAATGCTGTGATGAGACACAAAAAGGCAGTAACGTCAGAATTGTGGTCAGGGAATATCATAGCCATTTGTATTTTGTATATGCTCAATTGAGGAGGGGATATGTGTAACAGATGGCCTGAACACAGCAGTTTTGAATTAATCAGTATGCAAGATTATGGGGATATAGATGACAGATTTAGTGTATAGATGCAGAAAAGCTAGATATGAGAAGCATTACAGTAGTAGAAGTAGCAACCCATGCACGTAGGCTTAGAATTTAGTTAGAAATGATTTCTTCAGGTCATCAAATCCAGTCCCTGGCTCAAAGCAGGGCCAACTTTCAAGCTGCAGTGGGCAGTCCAGTTGAATTCTGAATATCTCCAAGGATGGATTCCTACACTTTCTGGGCAACCTGTTCTTTATAAGTACCCTCACTGACTTTTTTTCTGTGTCTACTCAGGATTTATTTTGTTGCAACCTTAATGTTGTCTTTTCCCTGTGCAGCTCTGAGGAAAGTCTGGCTTCATCCCTTCTGTAAGCACAGTTAGGCAGTTCAAAGCAGCCACTGGATTCCCACTTAGCCATCTCTTCTCCAAGCTAAAAAAACCCAGATCATAGAATGCCAGGTTGGAAGGGACCTCAGGGATCATCTGGTCCAACCTTTCTAGGCAAAGCATGACCTAGACTAGATGTCCCAGCAATTTGTCCAGCCCAATCTTAAAAATATCCATTGTTGGAGAAGCCACAACTTCCCTGGGGAGATTATTCCAGTGACTGATTGTTCTCAATATGTTCTCAAAAAATTTTCCTCTTGTGTCCAGTTGGAATCTCCCCAGGAGTAACTTGTGTCCATTACCCCTCATCTTTTCCATGTGACTTCTTGTACAAAGAGAGTCTCTGTCTTCTTTATACCCACCCCTTAAATACCAGAACATGGTGATAAGTTCTCCCCTGAGCCTTCTTTTATCTAAGCTGATCAAACCCAGTTCTCTCAGCCTTTCCTCATACAGTAGGCTTCCCAGTCCCTTCCCTGGACTGTTTCCAACCTGTCCACATCTTTTTTGTATAGCAGGGACTGAAACTGAACACAATGTTCCAGGTGTGGCCAAATAGCTCAAATAGCTCAGTATGTTATGTTTCTGGTCCCTTAAACATTCTGGTGACTGTCAGCAGGGCTTGGACTTGGTCCAGGATGCCCATGTTTTTCTTGTACTGGGATTGCCAAAACCGGACATGAATGTCGAATAGAGTGGACCGCTCACTTTTGTTAGCCAGCTGGCTGTGCTGCTGCTAGTGCAGCATGGTATAACATTAGCATTGCTGCTGCACACATATCCAGAGCCAGAGAACAGGGAATCTGCAGGGGAGTGGTCTTTCTAACTCTAGTTGCTAAGAACCATTAAAAAATTCCCAGACCCCATTAGGGCTGGTTTTCATCTATCATGCTAATGGATAACTCATTTAAACAGACAACTTAAGGGTTCTCCTAACTTGGTTGAGTACCCTAAATTGTATAAAGGAAATGTAACTTGAGCACTGTAACTGCAGTTCTCAAGGATAATTTGTCAGGTGTTGGGTGTTTTTTTTGCTAACCAAACCCCACAATAATGAATTCTGAAGCATACAATGCAAGGACATTATAGAGCCTCAATGAAAAACATGCATGAATTTCATGTGCAGTGCATAAATAAAAAGCTGTGTGTATTTAAATCCAGTTTATCTGAAGTCTAGTGTATGAAAATTCAGTAGGTCTATCCATGACTAGAAAGAAACAAATACTTTGTTTTTATAAACTTTCTCCATATAGATGTATAACAGAAATTTATCTGTGAATATTATGACTGAAGCTTATCTTTTGTAACTTACAGGATACACATGTAAAATACGTGAGCAGCACAGTATAAGGTGATTATTTTTACAAGATGCAGGAAGAATCATGTATTAAGCTTGTTTTCCATTTACAGTGCTATCATGAAATTGTTGAATGTCTCTTGAAAGATGTTAAGGACCCTCAGTTTCCACTGTAGGACTTTGTCTTTAATTCTAGTATGCATTTTAAACGAGTACACGAGCTCTTAAGATTCTTGATATATTGTAATAGATGTGCTTTAAAACATTATTTTTTTTTTCAATACAAAACAGATGGTACAGATCCATGACGTATACAGAGAACTTAATCTAAAGCAGCCTTGACCTGTGTCTGTAGTCCAGCCACAATTTATTTGCTTTTGTAGGTTAATTCTATTGCAGACTGAAATCACAAGGCAGAAGTCAGAGATATGTGGAAACCTTCCTTTCCGCTTTTTAAATTTTGACCAATATGTACATTTTGTTACATCTTTCATGTTCCCTTTTGATGAGGATCATGCAGGATGTGTCTTGGACTTTGCATCAGATTAATTTTAGGCTCTATTGTGATCTCCTCTTTACTTAGCATTTACAACCTGCAACAGCAGAAGTTGCTATGCTGTTAGAGGATGACCTTCTGATGCTAGCTACTAAGTGTACTAATACACACTCTGGAAGTATATGGCTCTGATTTTTTTCAGTTGTTTTAGTTCTGATTAATGTAAGCATGAAATAGGAATCAGACCACCAGAATTATGGTGGATTTGTGTTCACTTACATATTTATTTCTATTTCAATGACTCTACTTTTAATGCTAGGTGATATTCAGAGGGAAAAAAATAGAAAAAAATCTAATCGGATCTAGAGCACATTAATAAAATAAAACTGCAATTGCAGGATTTAAATAACCCATCAGTAAAAGCTGTGTGAGAGAATTTAAGTCTTAACTGAGCAGAGTTATGAAAACTGGCAGCCATTCTTAGCCCATTTCAGGGTCTCCATAGTGCCACGTCTCCCACCTCTCCCTGCTTGCAGCCTCACTGTCAGTAATGCTATAGAGTTAAAGCAACAGAGAGATGAACGTAAGTGTTACGGTGTAGAAAAGGTGATAAAACTGCATATATTTTTTAATCCTCTGGTTAGCATGACTAAGCATCAGAGGCCACTGTCTAATGGCAAAGAGGACTCTGCTATGTCCACGCTAGCAAGTGATTTGGTGCAATAAAAGGAACAGTTAATGAAGTAAACAGTTCTGAGACCTCTACATCTACATTATATGTAGCTCAGGGGTTTTACTTTGGAGCAGTTTTAATTTGGTCCCCTGAAACACTATAGTCACCATCATCATACATATGGTCTGAAGCTACCTGAGGCTGGAATTAAGGTAGCAAGTAGGGTGCTACAAGAAAAACAGGCCTGCAGGACTGAAGAAGCTGGTGCTGAGGACCACATTATATGTGCTTCAGAGGGTTTACTTCAGATTATATCTCAAATGGTCTTGTGTACTAAATGTCCATTAGTTCCTGCAGCACATTAGGAAAAGCTCTTGGAGTTTCACCCACAAGGAATCCAGTTTAGGCTCTCTGAGACCCCTCTACAGTATGAATTAAAAAGTAAGTTGGACAGCCAGGACATCAGCTTCAAATGCACACTTGTGATCTGAACTGATCAGTGATGTAGATAAGCTCAGAAGAAACAAGCACTGTTACAGTCTCCTGTGTCCCCATTAGGGACTGAAGTGCCACTGGTGGCCATATGGAGCACAGCCACAAGGTTAGATTTCTCTGGAAGGAAATTTCTCTGAAAGTTGGTATAGACCCTGTTCTGTACACTGCACGGAGGAAGACTGTCAGGATTTGCATTGCCTCAAAACACAATACTAATATAGATGCAGTTGTAGCCTTGATTTTGTGGCAGAACATTCAGTTCTTTTTGGCATCCAAAATGGAGCTGGAGCAGACCACACCTCTGCTCTGGGACTCGGGAGGTGAAGACAAGAATGACAAGGATTTCTGGAGAGGAATCTGAAAATTAATCTGTGTGCACTCACGACTGATCCAGTACTCTTACAGAACCCTAGGCAATCAACGAGATGATAGACCAAGCAAATCTGTGCTCTGTAGAATACCGTGGTGGAGGAATTTCCCTGAGCTCCTGAGCCAGTGTTCCCCCTTCCAGCCTAGAAGATCAGGGGCAATGCCCCCTGGAAGGCAGGCAGTGCTTCATTCCAGAGTTTTGGGATTAGTTGGGTTGGGGGGTTGGTTGGTTGGTTGGTTGGTTGATGGTGCCTTTTGGTTTAGTTTGGCTTGACTCCACAGTCGCCATTAGATATAGAGTCATTTCCAAAGATCTTCAGCAGCTCATTGGGGAAGGTCACAGGTGTTTAATAGCCTAGAGCTGTGGTCTAAACATGTGGGTTTGAGTTTAAGAAAGGCTATTATAGCTGTCACTGAGAAGACAAAAGACTTTCATTATAAATTCTGTTTCTTAGACACTTGTAAAATCTTATTATAATCTAATTTCAGCCATTTTTCAAATATTCTTCTATCATTCTTTACACATTATAATTCGCTCCAACAAAATGTAAATGACCCCAAGAACAAATAGAAGTAAATAAGAGGAATGTTCACCTCATGAGCAAGATAAATAATTTTTCTGTATCAAGCCCAAATATTAAAATTTAACTCATTATACTTTTTAGCTAAGGAATGCCATAGGTAAATTGGAATGTTCTAGGCCTTGTAAGAGACATCAGAGCTATCCAATAGAAAACTGTGTATGATTATAAAAAGTAATGGACAGAGACAACCATTGTAGTGTTAGTAATGGTAAGTCTTTTTAATTTTGTCTAACTGCATTTTCTTTAATTCCAGATTTTTTTTTGCAGCTTCAGACTTCAAGTACTGCTAATAAAGTCCTTCCTCAGATTGTATTCCCAGTGATGCCACTGAAACCATTCCAGGCATACAGACTGTTTATTAAACTTCAGAAAATTCTGAAGGCTAATTCTGCACTGAAATAGAAGTCATTAAGAACTATCAAAAAATACTTTGATTTTTGATCCATGCTGTTACTTAGAAACTATTTTACAAACTTGTGCAATAGAACTTGAGAAAGATTTTTAGCAGTGAAAATGTTGTATCTCAAACAATATTTTTGGATAGTTAATGCTACTTCTTGAAGCATTTTGTTTTGTTTCGTATAACTCTGCACTTCTGCCCTAATGTTTGCTGTGCAATAATTCTGTTTTCTTCTTTAGTAGTATAGATCTGCCCCATTGAACTAAAGTCATGAGACCTCATTCACTCTGTTCAGAAAGGAGCAAACAATTTGTGTACAAGTATTAAGTAGTGACAAAAGTAAGCAGAGAAATGCTAAAGACAGAAACTAAAGTTGCTGCAAAACCATAATCTTATAGAGACCTGTTTTGTCACAGACAGTGCTCTATAAAATGATTTTCATAGAGATCCTGGTGTTTTTCCTGTGGAAATTAGTGGCAATATGTCTGTTGATTTACAAGAACTCAGGATTAGATCTAAGTACTAAGGTAATTATAACAAAGACAGGTAGGCTTTAAGTAAAACAAAAAACCAATCTGTTGATTGATACACTGTGGCAAAGTGTTTAACCAGATCACTTATTAATGGCTGTCAGCTAATAGACACCACTTTAATTAGCTGAATCAAGTACTTTATTCAGAGTGGTGGTAGGTGAAATTGTAAATGTGCTGTGCAAGATGAGTATGCTCGTGCTTTCCTAGACTCCCAGAGCATGAGTGAGGTCAGGCCAAACAAATCTCAGAAGTATGAGGTATTTGCTTTATGGTTACACCCACCCCCATCCTCTCAGAGGGTTCAGCCTTGCACAATTTATTTATTAACTTGCTCATTAACTTCTTAAATAGAAAACATCCCACATCCTGCACTTCAGATACCATGAGTGCTGGGGAACAATCAGCATTTGTAGTTATTACAGTGAAAAGGTGATTACGTGCATGCAAAGCAGTATATAGTACATAGGTAGGGCAGATACTTGCAGGAGGCCTGCAGGACTGATGTGAGTGCGTGTGTGGCACATGCTGGCCTAATGGTGCGGGAAGCAAGGAAGAAGGGATAATCTCCACTTAAAACAATGTAACAGAGACAAAAGAGAACAATGCTGGGGATCACCAGCACAGGATGAATTTCAGAAGCTTTTATCTTTGATGAAATGTTGCTTTAATTGTTTCTCTTTGAAATGTGTCTCATTTTCAATGGCTGTTTGTGTGGAGAAGGAAAAATGTTCAGCACTTAATGCATTGGATGGAGAGATCTGGGATTTATCTGTCTCTGATTCCCTGGGTGACCTCCAGCTAATCGTTTCCTTTGCCTCAGTTTCCTTATCTGTATAGTGGAGTTAATAATCCTTTCTATCTCCCAGTGTGTAGTGAAGTTAGACAATTCAATTAATAGTTGTAAAACTAATTTAGCTTCTGGGGCAGAAAGTGATAAAAAACTGGAAGGAATTATTCATAAATGTAGTAAGCCATCACTGTCCAAAGCTGAAGAATAAATGTTCTGCTGCTTATTTTGCCTTACTTCTGCTAACTTGCTTGCTTGCTCTGTCTCTTTTGACACAGCATATTTGTATTAATGTAAGTGATATCTTTTCATATGGAATATTAGCTAACTGCTAATATCAAACAAAATTAATGGTGTGGGCCGTATTCTTCCTTGGTAGAACACTGCTGATTGTAAGTCTGAGGTTGAGACCCACTGAGCCGTTGGGTAAATTTGGCTCGGTCTTTGCTGTATTTTTAATTTTTTTTTTAAACCAAAGGAAATATTATCAGGCCGTGGACCGCAAACAGTGTTTCATACTGGTAGTAATTTAATATATTGTGATTTCCCATTGTAATAAACATGCATCCTCAAGACTGCCAGAGTGATTAAACAAGTCATACTTAGTTTAAAGCTTTTGATTTACTAGCTAGCTGTACAAGCTTCTGTACAAGTACACAAAAATCCGTTGTGTCCTTAAATTACTGCTTCTCCACACACAACTGTGTGTACGGAAGAAGGGCTAAAAGCAAGCACAGCATTCTGTTAGCTGCATGGCTTTGATATGCAGGTTGCAATAAACAGTAATTCATGGCATACTCATGAGAACAGACTTTACTTGAAATTATATAAGGCTTTACGAAAAAGATTAATTGAGCTATTGCAGGGATATGAGGGACGAGGACATGTTAGAAAAAACTTTTCAGAAAGCTGTGAGAGCAGTAGTGCAAAATTTGTGATGAAAATCATTATTGAAACTATCCCACTCCCTCCTGAAAATGTACCAGATATTAGCTGTGGTTTTATTCTCAGGATAAGTGTATTATGCTTCTTCACAACATCAGCATAAACACTAGCTCACCATGTCTGTGTCTTCATTTCTTATATATGGTCTGGACTGTCAGTACATTGTTTCCTGGTGCAGAGCAGGGTAACAGTAAAGAGGGTTGCTGGATCTGCTGAAGCTCCTTGGTTTCAAGCTTGATTCCATATTAGCCCCAGCCTCAGCAGAAGATATTTTGTAAGAACAGAGTTAGGTGTAGCCTCCCATGTATGAAACACCAACTGAAGTGGCCAGAATGCAAAACCTGCTATGACCGGTTCTAAGATTCAAGTGACCTCCTATATCACAAGCTGAAAGATGGACCTTGTTGGCAGAGCCCTAAGTCCCCACCAAGGGACTTGCATCGTTTCTCAGCTTTGAGACACTAGAGCAGAAAAAAGAGAGATCACAGGGGTGGCAGGAGAAAGTCAAGCAGCTGCATGCATCCAGCACTCATTCATATGTCAAGAGAAGGAAGTAATCTGCATTCTTACCGTGGTGGTTGGTTTTGTCTACACCAAACAGGTAAGCAGCAATTCAAATGCCTGGTTTGATGAGAACACAGAGGTACCTAATTCATGGTGCTACGAGTGTGCCCTATAGGCCAGCAGATGTTTGTGAGGCCTGGCAGAGAGCAGCACAGTTACGAGAATCAGATTATACTTTCCATTATAGATTTTTTTTTTCCAGTTTCTTGTAGCTTTGCACATCTCCAGCAGTTTGGGCTGAAATGGTCTATCTTGCATGGAAAGAAAGATTCAGACAGTCCATTTTTCCCTTCTTGTAAGACTTGTAAGTCCTTATAAAATCACAGTAGAGAAATTTGCATTTTGAAACTAAAAACTGTGAGGAATCTACTTTTCCTAGGGTGCTCAGGTCTGACAGCTCCCAGGATTGCCAAGACTCCACAAGACCTACCTCCACAAAACAAGTGAGCATCTTCTTGCCAACCTGAGGACACAAGGACAAAGCTGAACTTTATGATGATCTACACTTCGGAAGAGATGAGGCTGATCTTGGAGCTGATCCTGGCCTATGTGAAATCCATTGATTCCCGATAAGACACATGGAATTCTAGGCTGAGAAGTACTGAGAACTGAGAATATTTTACTGGGAAATTTGTGGGTTGACTGCAATATTGCTCAGTGCTTATATGGTTTCTCAGGCATCTATCCCATCAGTGGACAAAGATAATGAACCAGAAAGCACGGTGGAATTGGAAAGCGTGGACAGAAAAGACAACCCAGTGGGCAAATGGGAGACTGGCAGCTTAAACCAATGATGCAGATTTACTGGGGTCAGAGTCTCAGAAGCCTGTAGAGCAGTGATCTGTAGAGGAGTATGAGGTGCTGATGGGCAATGGGAAGTGGAGAAGAGGACTGCATAAGAAGAGACTGGAGGGACTGCAGAAAAGAGTTTAGGAGCCAATAGGAAGAAGGAGACATTGCAGTAAAATGGCACTTCCTTTTCAGAGACCGAAAAAGAATATGAGATTTTTAACTCTTCTTTAGTCACTGCCAAAACCATAAATAATATCCAAAAGAAGGTGTGTGTCCCATCCGATTCCATTCTGTTGTCAGTCCATGTAGACAAAAAACTTATGACTGCAGATTACTAACTTAAATGGCAAGTGTCATTGCATTAGATCTAAATTTAATTACCCTCTACTGGTCTGTTACAGGTCTCAGTAAGAAACTGTAGAGTTTTCTGACTTTTCAGATTATTTTTCCAAACTTGTGTCATTAAAAATTTACAATTGAAATTCTTCATAATTTACCTTTCAAATCTTCAAAGCTGGGATTAAACTGAATTTACCCTGCCCTCTTCTTCCTCTCTACATATAGATATATATATATATACACACACCTTGTCATCAGTCTATATTTTTCATGAAACAATTTTATTTATCTGTTCCCAGGATGGATAGTATTCAACTAATGAGCAGCCTTTCAGTCTCCTTCTTGTTTCTCTGTTTACTTTTTCTGTTGGAGCAGTTCCACCTTGTATAAGTGAAATATTCATTGGGTCAGAGACTGGCTATGTACTCTGATTGCTCCACTGTACACATGAGATGAAGGAGTCAAGGCTCAAGTCTCTATTTCAAAGACTGATTATTTATATAAAAAGGAATAGGTACAACTGGTGGGAATGGGAGACACTTTCCTCAATATCCATTAGATTGGATGACAAGGCAATTGCAAAAGAGGTGTGTCTTCAACACAGGTATTGGTCAGCGGTGGGCAGAGTGCAGATTTTGACTTTTAAGTTTTCTCCATCACACCACAGAGCTGTGACTACTAGGCTGTTGGATCCTTGGGAGCAGGCCAGGTGGTTTCGGTCAGGCATTTCATTCTTGTCCAAAGTGACACAAATATTCCTGCAAAAACAATTTTCTTTTTTTGACTAATAAATATTTTATCATAAACCAGGATATTCAGAAAATCTCCACTCAGCCCTATAAATAACATTCCAAGTCATGGGTATATTTGGTTGGCTGAGGCAGCTACTGCACCTCTGGGACAAACTTAGGTACAAGAAGAATGAGGGTGTTTACATAAAAGCAGCTGTATTCCAGTATAATCATGCAAACTGGGTTGGGGGAATCCCCTTAAAATTCTGTCCCGATATAGACTATTCTATAAGCTGACACTATGAATCAAAATACTAAGTAAACTTTAACTATACAAAAATACTGTGAAGCTTGGGGGTTGCCCCCCCTTGAAAAAAGCATTCTAAATAACACTCTAGTTGCCAGTACAGATAGGTGCATGATCACCCACTGTAGTATAAAAACGAAGCACATATTTTCAAAGTCATGGAAGTATTTGAAGTATTTGAAACAATGGAAGTATTTGAAACAGAAGTAATTAAAAAGACAGCCAGTACACTTCCTGTAAGGAAATTAATTTCTCTTGGTTATAGCTTTGACCTGTCCTTACTGTTCCCTGTAATAGGAACCAAATGCCAGATGCCTGATAGCATTACTTTTTCCAGGTTGCCTCATCAGAAACAAATCTTTCCTCATGTGTTTTGGTTTTTAGGGTTTTTTTTTTTGAAGCAGGCTGATCTTTCTTCATAGCCAGAGCTAACAGCTTCCTGTGGCTCTTCTATAGCTTATCTACAGATAGGGGCTCTGGGAGAGCTTAATCTCCCCTAACTTCGGATGGCAACAGCAAGAGGTCTCTGCTAGACCAAGTCATCCTAACCTCCTTTTATATTCACCTGAGACAAAACACACTTTCCGGGCACGGTCTGCCTGTCAGGACTGGATCTTCAGTGCTTAGAAAGGAGTGCAGATGACTCATTCAGATGAAGAAGACAACTCTTCTCAGTTAAACAAACAAAGAAACAAACCTCTTTGGTGATTCAAATCTCCCGATTCTTTGTTTTTCTACAAACTTTAGAATCAGTGTGCTTCGAAGCTAAAAAAGTGAAACTTTTAGAGAATTACAGACTCCCAAATTGAAAGCCTGAGAGGGAAAAGGGAAAGAAAAAGAGCTTGAGGGAACTGTTGAAGAGACATCAAGGTTCTTTGAATTATTAAAAACGACTGCATTTCTTTAGATCATGATATTGATATATTTAGTTTCCAACACTTCCAAAGGAAAAAAGAAAATAGGTCTATTTGAATAAACAGATTCAAGAGCGTAGATACAATATATTGCAATGTTGACTTTAGCCGTGCTATACCAAAAGAAAGAATGAGTGACAGCAACTCAATGCAGTGACTTGTTTTAATTTTGCAGATCAGGGCATCCTTTAAATGATACTTGCAGAGTATGTACTATATGTACTTGAACATTAACAGAAAATATCAATCAAATTATGTATTTCTGCCTATGAAGTGTGAAGTATGATATGCTTCCCAGAGCATTTATTTCCTGTATCCAGTAAAAGGAAAGAATGCAGAATAATTGGCATCATTTTATGAATATAATGGGAAGCTTTAAAACTGCATCAAAAATTCCTGGAATAAGAGCTTAAGTAATTGGTTTGACAAGTCAAAGAAAAAAGTTGAACTTTCTTTTCTGGTATTTTTCTTTGATGCTATTTCATAATAGTTTTCCATTTCAACCAATCTCTTGAAAACGGCAATTCACTGAATTAATCCAATCTCAAGAAAGCACAATTTAATCTGGGAGCAGAAAAACTATTGAGCTTTATTGTAAGCTATTAAAAAAATGCCCATGGTGAAGAACAAGATGCCCCCAATCTGTACTTAGTGAATGGTGAGCCCAGGTGCACAAATCCTGCAACTATTTGATATGAATTTTCCTTTCTGATTTTTGCTTTTGTGATATCCATTACCCAGCCAGGTTTTAATAGACCAGAAAACTATTCAGAATCATCAAACTTTCATAGGAATTTGTGACATAAATGTAAGTTGAAGATATGATTCAGATAATTGGGTTTGATCTCAGCTATCATCAGTTGATTATTCAAGTTCATTAGTCAATCAAATTACAGAAATGAGACTAAAGTGACCTTATAAATGTCAAGGTGAACGTTAGACAGCTGAAATGGTGACATTATTAAAATGCTTTATATGAGGGCACTTTTTGTCACAATAAAATGTTTTCTGTCCACTGAGACAGCTGTGACTCAATGGTACCTAATTTTACATGTACAGAAGAACAGAAAGGATGGCTTCTGCTTTCAAAGGCTGCGGAGGAAACTGAATCTCAGCATGAAGATCATGTAGAACCTCTTCAACATTTCAAGTTGCACACTTATGAGTAATTACTTCATATATAACTTGATACCATGTTCATGACTTTTGATGAAATTAGGTTAATATGTTTATGTTCCAAACTCAGCGTTTATTTTCGTATATTAGTAGAATCCCCTAATTTGGGGATGAGGGAGTTAATTCCACCTTCATTATCTCATTTTCTACCCATGCTGAAGCAAGCAGAGCAGCAGCTCTGCATTTGACTGTAAAGTGCTAGAGTTTTTGATTCTGCTGGCATGTTTGGAAGGCTTTTGGACCGTTTTTCAAATTATAGAATAATGCAATACCCTAGAAGAAATAATTATACCCAGCCTTTGTAAGCCAGGAATTGCACTCAGAAATCTTGGGCCTTTTAATTTGGTCACATATAATGTATGAACCGCAGTTCTTCCAAAGCTAATGGAACCAGAGGGAGCATTATGATTATGACTCTCTTAATATATTTTTCCATTTTAAAACTGGAGTCAGACTTGAACAGAGCGAAAGGGTGAAGTATGATTTAAGTGCTAGAGACCAGCATACAGGATAATATGAAGTGAAAAACACAGTTAGCATATGAAAAACTCCTCAGTGCCACTGCTTGCCTGAGTGCTCCTTAAGCTGCTGTTTCAACAGCAGTTGCAGGTATGGCAGGTAATACTGACTCATTCCTTCCTTTTTTGCAAAACCTTCAGAAAGAGTAAAACATATTATTGGTGGTGGTGGTGGTGATCTTTACCATTTCTGTAAAACAAAACATGAAAAAGCTACTTTGTTTTGTTGTGTTTAAGGGGTATTCTGGTCAGTTATGTACCAGTACAGTTCTCAGATTTTTTAAGCGTCTTTTCTTTTGACACCTTTGCAGCCAGCACTGTAGCAGGTTTCTGTATTTGAAGAGGTAAAGGATATATTCTCATTTGTTTAGTAATACTGAGTTGCGCCTTCTTTAGCCATTAGCACTTTTTGAATATAACAGCAATATTTGGAGAACAAGGTGTTCCAGTTTGGCCCTTTGCAAGAGAAAGAAGCATTCAAGCCTCTGAAAGTCAAAAGACTCAGCAATGTTTCAAAGAGTACAAATGGGGCATGGAGGCAGCATGACACACGGCCTCTGAAACTAAACCTGTGGTATTATCACAGCATCTGTGATGCATCTAAGATGCCATTAATCCCCAAAAGAAGCTGAAATTTCCACACAGAAGGAACATTTTTAGGATATGTGATTCTCAAAATCAGTGAAATTACAGTGAAATATGTCCAAATTTCAATTCCTAAGGCAAAAGAGGGGAAGAAACAGGACTCTGCAGTTCACAGGAGGAGCAGTCTCAGGCAAGTATCAGGTTGTTTCATTTCATTCTCACAGATGCTGAGCAATTAATCCATGCCTTTAATCGTAGCATAATGAGAGAGATCATAAGATAGAGTAATACAGCGTTCCAAGAGAAACAGAGGGTTCTTCAAATTCTGGTTGACACTCTTCTGCATATCCAGTAGCAACCAGGAAACCTCCAAGTTGAATACGTTTACTGAAAGGGAACCCACTCCTCGAGATGGCATTTTAGGGGCATACTGCTGATGAGTTGGCTCCTGGCTACTGTAGCCAAAAGAAACCTCAGAGCATGCCCAAGGCTGTGATTCCTGAACAAATTATCCTTGCCTGCTTCCTCTCCTCTCTCCTATGCTGGTGGTGTTGCTCTTCTGATCTGCAGTGTACCTTTTCATGGACTTAAAGAAGCAGAAAACCCACTATTTTCTTGGACTGAATCACCCCAGGTTGAGACATGCACCAGGGGTAGCACAAGGGAGAGAAAGGAGAACAGGCAGGTAGGGGTGAAGGGTGAATTGTGGCTAAGTTGTGATGAAATTGCAGCATAAGTGAAAGTTTAGACAAAAGATTGGTCGTAACATATTTTATACGTGCAATTATGGAATCACAGAATGGTTGCAGTTGGAAGGGACCTCTGGAGGTCATCTGGTCCAACCCCTCTGATCAAGCAGGGACACCTACAGCCAATTGCCCAGGAAAGCATCCAGATGGCTTCTGAATGTTTCCAAGGAGGCTTTTCTTCTGTAATTACACCAAGAATAAAATTGTAATTTTCATATTAAGTTTTCTAGAGGCAAAGTGAACTCATGTGAAGCTGACAGACAGCGTGTTGCTTCCCTGAAAGGAACGAGTACGGCTAAGTGGTTTTAAAGGAAATGCTTTGAATGCCTGCAAAACCAGTGCAGAAGCTGGGTCTCCCCTTACATGGAAAAGTGCTGACAGCTGAGAACCCTAGTTCAGGAAAACTGTTTCCAGGGATCTAGATTTTAATTCAGACAATCTAGATTTTAGTCCAGGAATCCTAAATCAAGTCCTTCTCTACCACCAGCAGTTAACCCTGTAGACAGAATTAGATCCACTGCTGGTTGAGAAAAACACTCAAGCCCAAAGGGCTGACCTTGCAAAACATCATCCTTCCTGGTAGGTAGGGTAAGTGTTGGCGTTGGCATCTACAGATGCCAATGAAGCAAATGTTTTCTACACAGAAGGGGAGTGCATCAGAGAGGGTTTTTCTAACTGTCTTTGAAAAGAGGTTATGTATCATCCAGAGAGACACGCAAAATGGACTGTCTGATTCCAGCCTGAAAGGGGAAGACCTGACAGTTTTTAACAAAGTGATGACAGACCAAGTCATAGATTATGAACTGTTTAAGATGGCTGTATTGAACAGTCATCCATCATTGCTAAAATGCCTTGGCTGAAATTCAGATGTCCCCAAAAAATTAATAATTTGAATCACTTAAATCATCTCATAAATTAGATGACTCTTTAGAAAGTGGCTAAGAGGGCTGAGGATTAAAATGCATTAGTAAACCTAATTGCTGTGGATCAGGTCTGCAAGGCTTTTGACAGTGATATAAAGAAAGAAGGTTGAACTTTAGGCTTGAAAAGTCAACAGGTAAGGCTTTTTATCCTGTGAAAAACAGCCCTTCACTGAGTAAAGAGGGCTGGGGTAGGGCAGTGACTATAGCCAGCCCATTCCAGGTGCCAGGATGAGGGCCCTCCTGGCAGGCATGACGCAGCACCTCTCAGCAGGAGGCAAGCATGGGGAGAGTGAACACATGATACCAGAAAAGCCCATATTGTCACAGAGGCACAGCTGGCAAAGGCTTGTGCCCTGTTTGCCAGAAGATACTGATTCATGTTCCTGACTGCTATTAACTTGCATGGCCAATTTATTCTAACGTCCCAATGTCTGGTTTCCCCATCTGCTGGAAAGCAGTTAATTAACAAGTCAACTATAATCTGTTCCATGCTATAAAAATCTAATACAATACATGAGCGTCAGATAATACTAGTAATGCCTTTTGGGATACTTCATAAAACTTTTCCTAAAATAACAATAGGTTCTGCCCAGCAAAGCACAAATGTGTTCTGTCAGCTAAACCATCAGATTTCTTTCAGCAGAACAAAGCCCAGCAGGCAAAACGTCCAGTTTGGAAAAGGCCAAAATACTGGAAATTTCTCCCTAGCAGGAATATACAAATGCCCAAACCAGCCATTTCTAGCCTTAGAGGTGGGAGATGCATGGTTTTATTTCATCACGGATGTTCAGGCTGCCTGTGGCTTGCTCCCTCTTTTCTCTTTTCTCTTTTCCCATTGCAGCAGTGTCCTGTGACGTGGTCACCTGCCATGCAGAGATGTGTCTGTATGTGACTCCATACCAGTCCCAGTGCTCCTTTCCTTTTGGGCCTTTCCTTTAAACTATTCATTTTCATTTCCAAGGCAAACATGTTTATACCAAGGCCAGTATAAGCAGATCCCAAGGCACCCAGAGGCGTTTCTTTGGGCAAAATTCTCCTCAATTAAATTTGTTCTCCTGAGTGCAAATCAGAAGAACCAGTCCTCAGACGTCATTATTCACATTTTCTTCTCTTTAGATACCAGCTTGAAGCAGTTTACCTGTAGGATATCTATTTTTCAGGTATCTCAGTTTTTATCTCAATGTTTTTTGAAGTGCACTTTTACTCTGATAGTAAGTATATAATCAATTACATTTTCCTACTCCTGAGTTCCCTCCTGTGTGTACATCTGGTGTGGTGTCTCTGTACTGCAGTGGTTAAAATATTGTTACAATGCTTCACTAACACCTGTAGTGAGGATCCAATCTTTCTGAAAGGACTCTGTGACCAGAACTCCTTGCTGAGATCTAACCCAGTTAGTTTACCAGGTGAAGTCAATGCGGGTGTCATTTATGCTGCTGAACTTTTAGCACCAGAGAAGAAAATAAACAGTCAGATTGGAGGCTGAGTTCTGAAATAGATCATAGAATCATAGAATAGTTAGGGTTGGAAAGGAACTTAAGATCATCCAGTTCCAACCTCCCTGCCATGGGCAGGGACACCTCACACTAAACCATGTCACCCAAGGCTCTGTCCAATCTGGCCTTAAACACTGCCAGGGGTAGGGCATTCACAACTTCCCTGGGCAACCCATTCCAGTGCCTCACCACCCTTACAGTAAAGAATTTCTTCCTCGTATCCAATCTGAACTTCCCCTCTTTAAGTTTGAACCCATTACCCCTTTTCCTCTCACTACAGTCCCTAATGAAGAGTCCCTCCACACAGCCTTCTCTTCTCCAGGCTGAACAGCCCCAACTTGCTCATCCTATCTTCATACGGGAGGTGCTCCAGTCCCCTGATCATCCTCGTGGCCCTCCTCTGCACTTGTTCCAACAGTTCCATGGCCTTTTGATGTTGAGGACACCAGAACTGCACACAAGTACTCCAAGTGAGGTCTCAGGAGAGCAGAGTAGAGGGGCAGGATCACCTCCCTCGACCTGCTGGTCATGCTCCTTTTGATGCAGCCCAGGATACAGTTGGCTTCCTGGGCTGCGAGCCACACTGCAGCCGGCTCATGTGCGTTTTCTCATCGACCAACACCCCCAAGTCCTCCTCCTCAGGGCTGCTCTGAATCTCTTCCCTGCCCAACCTGTAGCTGTGCCTGGGATTGCTCTGACCCAGGTGTAGGACCTTGCACTTGTCACTGGTTAAACTTCATCAGGTTGGGATCAGCCCACCTCACAAGCGTGTCAAGGTCCCTTTGGATGGCATTCTTTCCCTCCAACACATCAACCAAACCTCACAGCTTGGTGTCATCAGCAAACTTGCTGAGGGCGCGCTCAATCCCACTGTCCATGTTACCAACAAAGATGTTGAACAAGATCGGTCCCAACACCGATCCCTGAGGGACACCACTCATTACTGGTCTCCAGCTGGACATTGAGCCATTGAGCACTACTCTTTGCATGCAGCCATCCAGACAGTTCTTTATCCACCGAGTGGTCCACCTATCAAATTGATGTCTCTCCAACTTAGAGACAATGATGTCATGTGGGACAGTGTCAAACGCTTTGCACAAGTCCAGGTAGATGACATCAACTGCTCTCCCCCTGTCCATCAGTTCCATAGCCCCATCATAGAAGGCCACCAGATTGGTCAGGCAGGATTTCCCCTTAGTGAAGCCATGCTGGCTGTCACCAACCACCTTGCTGTTTTTCACGTGCCTCAGCATGCCTTCCAGGAGAATCCGCTCCAAGATTTTGCCAGGCACAGAGGTGACACTGACTGCTCTGTAGTTCCCCGGCTCATCCATTTTCCCCTTCTAGAAAATGGCGGTTATATTTCCCTTTTTCCAGTCATCGGGAACTTCACCTGACTGCCATGATTTTTCAAATATGATGGACAGTGGCAGCTCCTTCAGGACCCATGAATGGATTTCATCAGGTCCCATGGACTTGGATACGTTCAGTTTCCTAAGATGGTCTCAAACCAGATCCTCTCCTACAGTGGCCCAAGGTCTTCATTCTCACTGTCCCTGTGTCTGCCTTCCACGACTTGGGTGGTGTGGTCAGAGCATTTGTCGGTGAAGACTGTTGCAAAGAAGTCATTAACAACCTCAGCCTTCTCCAAATCCAGGGTATCCAGTTCTCCTGATAGCTTCTGCAGAGGGCCCACATTGTCCCCAGCCTGTCTTTTATTTGCAATGTACCTATAGAATCCCTTCCTGTTATCTTTCACATACTTTTAATCTTGACAATTTTCACCTGGAAATCATGGACAATAAGTGTCCATACTTATGTATCATTTTCAGGATGAGATTGTAAAAACTAGAATTTTCCACTCCTGTGGAAATCAGTTATGAAACTCTCATGGACAGTGATGGAGCTTTTATAAACTAAAGCTTTTAACTAGTTCAGTCATCAACCTTAATCCCCTATGTTCATATAATTTACATGGCTGTAAATTTTCACCTCTATCCTATATTCATCGTATATTCAATGTATCTACCCACTTTGTTAGACTGTTGCTTTAAACTGTTAAAGCACAATTCTTAACCCACTTAAATGTAAGAATAATCTCAGGGCTGCAATTGCTTAGTGTCTCCTACAAATTGCTCGCTGCTTTTGTAACAGTTGTTTTCTCTTTTTGATTTTATTATTGCTATATTCATAATTGCTTTTTAAATATTGCAGTTATTACCTAACAAGTGGTGTAGTAGTTGGAAGAACATTAAGAATTTAGTATATCATTTCCTTGTGTACCAGCTGGGATATGCTAAAGCTAGACAGCAGGTACTGTCAAGGAATGGTGCCTTGGAGATGATGTTTGTGATACTCCCAAAACGTAAGGAAGAGCTGACCAGTGTAGCTTTCCATGGATGGAAGACAGGGGATTGCATTTCCCTCTCCAGCTTACTGGGGCTAAGCACAGCACAGACCATACCCTATATTCTCTTACGTACAAATACTATTTTCTTCATAGAAACCAAATCATACAGAAAAGATTAGATGTTGTCATGGGTTCAGCCGTAGCAGTCATTTTTCTCCTCAGTAGCTGGTGTAGCGCTGTGTTTCTGACTTTCGGCTTGGGAACAGTGCTGGTAACACCGATGTTTTTAGTTATGGCTTAGAATGTTCAGGCTGGCCAAGGACTTTCTGAGTCTCACGCTATGCCAGGGAGGAGGGGAAGCCAGGAGGAAGCAGAGACAGGACACCTGACCCAAACTGACCAAAGAGGTTATTCCATACCACAGCACATCATGTCCAGGATGAGAAACGGAGGGCAGAGACCTGGAAGGGTGGGGTTCGCTTCTGGGGGGTACACTGGCTGGGTCGGGCTTGGTGAGCAGTTGTATTCTCTTTCTTTGTATTTCTCTGTCATTATTGTTACTGGTGGTAGCAGCAGTGATTTGTGTTATACCTCAGTTACTGAACTGTTCTTATCTCAACCTGTGCGAGTTGCATTCTTTTGATTCTCCCCCCCTTCCCCCCGGGAGCTGGGGGGAAGAAAGAGGGGAGAGTGAGTGAGAGAGCAACTGCGTGAGTTATTGAGGGGCTTAAACCACGACAGATGTATTTTTAAATGCTTGCTCATGCAAAAGCTGCTCAGATTTGGCTTTTTTCCTGCTTTTCCTTAGGGACTGATGGAAGTAACAATATTTCAGACTTATTGAAATGCCTACAGAAATATATCTTTCTCCTTGAGAGATCTGTTTTAAGCTAATGCTACTTTCTGCGAGTGAACATGACGAAGCACAGAGTCAAGAGGAACCTGGTAACTGATAGAAAATATCCCAGTAATGGATGAGAAAGCAAATTAATAAAACACTGATGTGATAAGTCATACAAATTGTTTCTCTGCTCTGAGCAAAAGGGGAAACATGACTTGCTGTCTGACAGAGCAGGTCGCTTTGACGGCATACTTCATGAGACCTGCTGTCCCCAGCAGAAGCTATTTGATTTCATTTATAAGGTAATGCTTGTTTCAAAAGATCAGTCTATTCACGCTTTCTCTACTATTCCTTTTAAAATATCTAATCTAATGCCTAAGCCACCAAAGTAATTTTCTTGTCACAAAGAGCATGCAGAAGAGGGATGAAAACACCCACTGCTTCCTCCCTCCCTCTTCATTACATTATTTACTTGCCTCTCCTTCAATTCCCTTTTTTGTCAGCTCTTTTCTGCAACAGTCCTTCTTCTTTCTGGCTGGTGCATTTGTGTTTGTGTGTCTGCATAGTAGTCCAAGCTAGGAATGACAAGGAACAATATTTTATTGTAAGTTTTTAATGGTGTCTTCATACTGTTCTTTGGCAGTTAGGTAACAATTCTGAAAAGTAGATTCTGCCTGCCGCTTACTGAAAAGGTCTGATCTGTTCGCCACATACAAGAATGGCTAAAGCCTCTCCTCTGCAATTTCAGCAGCCACAATAATAGAGAAAGGGATAGGCAAATATGAGGTTACATGGTTACGTTTACTGGAGTTTTCTCTGCTTTAGAAATAGAAGAGACCCCACAATTCGCCACAGGTTTTCTTTCCTCCTCTGCTTTCACTGCAGGAACCTGAACAGAAACCATGTGTTCTGCAAACTGTGCGCAGGATGGAAATGGTTTCCTTTCCCATCACCAATATTTAAGCATGTCTGATTTTTACTTTCGTTTTGACAATTTTCTGTGAGCAAATATTGGTTCTAAACAGAAAAGTAGGGTCTGCAGCAGTAAGTATTGGTGTTGGTCCGGCGTCACTAATACTCTGACAGCATTCAGCACAGTCTTCAGGTCTCAGAACCCCTTCCCTTGCTGTGGGGTAGTAGTTTAAGACATTTCTTAACCTGGAGCTTAAACCACAATATAATTTTTCAAGGAACTGAAAACCACACTGGAACACATGCATATTTAATTTGTAGACCGTCTTTATTTATCTTTGCTTCAAAGCATCTTGCCTTCCTTGCATTCTCCAACATAGAACTCTGCCTTAATTTCTGCAGGAGTGCGCAGTACGTAACATCAAAGAGCTGCCATTTATGTCAGTATGAAAACTCCTGCAGCGATGCACTTCATCTGCAGTTTGAGAGCTTCTCAGCTGCCCTTTCTGCTTGCCTTGCAGAGGAAATGTGGCTGCAACTTCATCTGCGTATTTAGAAACAGCATAAAATGGCATAAGAAAGTTAAGGGCTGAATTAGCTGTGGTTTGTGGTCTGTCCTCTTTTGCTTCCATTTTCTGCTACTCTAATCCTATCCACCTCGCATGCGTAAAATTGTATACTTCAGAGAGAGCTTTGGGCACGTAGCAGTTGTTCACCTGTGATTTCAGTCTTTCCCCCCCTCCCCTCCCAATGAATTCATCACCAAGCCTACTTTAATGACAGACAAGATGCTCTCCAGGTAAAAATCACTGCAACTTCTTTGATTTTAAAAAGAACTGTGCTCTTTTATGTGAGAAAAAGAACTAACTTGGGCTGCGATGTGTTTGGTGCATAGAAAAGGCATTCCTTTTTGCCTATAGTAACTCAAATGGGTAATTCTATACCCTGTCTTCCTCTGTGTTACATCAATTGAACATCCAGCCTCTCCTGGATTTTGCTCTCATGGAAAATAAATACAAAATGGGAAAGAAAACAGGTAAGAATAAACAGTTAAACCAATATAGAATACAGTAATAACCAATTATAAGCTATTATAAATCACATACCTATATTGGGTCACTTTAATTTTAAAATAAAGCACAGCTCATATTATTTCGCCATGTTTTTACCACCAACCAAAAATGGAGGAAGTCTACTTTCATTTAGTTGTCAGAACAATATCTGCAATATAAATGGTGGTGGTCCTAGCCCTGGCCGTGTCTGGCTTCCCAGGTCCTCCACTACGTATTGAATACTATCTGCTAGTGATTTAGCACAACCAATTTGGAGCAAACAAACTGATCAGGATCCTGCCTAGAATGGCTCTTTTTCTGTTGCGTGACCACTGGCCTTTCACAAAGCTGAATTCCTCAGAATTAACATGCTTCACTAGTGAAACTGAGAGCCTGAAGTGGGTTAGCTCTGACAACAAACCTGGGAGATGTGCTGCTGAAGACTGCTATGAAGTTTTCTATGATACTGCATAAAGATCAAAGCTGTGTCTGCACAGGTCACATAGTTTGAACAACGCTGATAATCCCTGCTAATTAATCTCATACCAGCACTCTGGTTACTGACACCAAGGCACATGTGCAGGTGGAGCAGCATCTTATCATCCCCATGATCACCAGCAGTGCTACCTCAACTGCGAAATCTTAGCACAGAAGAAACCTTGAGCAGAGGAGCACCTCCTCAGCTCTAGAATAGCTGCAATTATTTTGTTTAACCTACTTTTAAAAACCAGAACAGGCAAAAGCACTGCAGTGTCTTAGGGTATAGGATGTCACGTGTAAAAGGGTGGTTTTATGGCGTAGGAGCTTCTCCTAAGAACAGGAAATAGCCTACCTTTGCTAGTAGAATTGTTTAATATAAGCAGCTGCAGTAACCTCTGCACCTGTAGAACCATTTACATTGGAAGTTTCACTGCTTATTTAATTACAAAACATTAGCAAAATAGAATTAAGGGAAAGAAAAGGCCCCACAACATGTATTTCCAAACACAGACAAGAAGGAAGAGTTTTAATAAACTTAACCTTTACCACTGCCTCACATAAAACAGTGGTGGTCTGGTGGCATGCAGCTGCTTAATCGTATCACAGATGAGGGCAATCACAGGTTTGCAACCCATTACCATACACTCAAACCCCTCTCTTTATTCAGGTCTACAGCATTTTATACAATTTCTTGGAGATGTCACTAGAATCTCTTTCAGTCTTTTGCCTAAGCAGCTCTTACACCATTCTTTCTTCCGCTCGCATGAGAAGGGAGTTTCATTTTCTCTGAAGTCCTTTGAGTTTTATGCAGCAATTACAAAGTAGTAGATATGGACAAGTCCTTCTTCATATCATTTGCTTTTATTCCTTTCTTATTCCGGTGCTTATCAAGCTGATTATTTACTTTCATTTTATCTATGATAATATTCTAAATACCTATTGGCATCAGGAAATCTTTTAGTAATTAAAATAGATTGGAGGAAGTCACTTTTTCCAACTTCCATTTTCTTGCAGAATATTTCTTGGAAAACACGTACTTGTTACGTAAATCAAAAGAATTGGAGACAAGTTTGTTACGTAGGGTAAAAACTTCTCTAGCAGAACCAAATCACAATTTACTGAAACCTACCTATTGCAAGTTTTCTGAATTAGAATATAAAATTTCCTTAAAAGAAGAGACCTAGTAGATTCTAACCCTTTAACAGCAGTCTATTGTCATTTTACAGTCTGTCGTCATATTTTTTAATTGATTGAAATAATAATATATTACAAATGAGTCATATAGAAGAAAGAATGCAAACTGACATCCATCTTGGAGGAGGACGAGGAGGAGAATCTGAAGTACAGGCCACTCAGCTAAACTGCCCTTCCCAGGAATGTTACAGACTGAATGCTCCTAAAAGCTGTTTCCAAGCGCATAATGATAAGAAGGTGATTGGGAACAGCCAGCACAGAATTATCAAGCGCAAATTATGCCTGAACAACCTGATTGCCTTCTGTGATGAGATGACTTGCTCCACGCTGAAAGGAGGAGCCTTGAATGTTATGTACTTTGATTCTAGCAAGGCCTTTGATATGGTCTTCCATTATTCCCTTACAGCCAAATTATTGAGGTATGGACTCGGTAAGTGGCTAGAAAATCAGCTGGACCACTGTGCTCGAAGAGTTGTAATCAACAATATGAAGCAGAACTGCTGACTGGTTGTACAAGTGGCATCCCTCAAGCATTTCTAGTGGGGATAATAGTGTTTAATATCATTATTCATGACCTGGGTGGTGGCATGGAATGCGCTCTCAGCAAGTTTGTAGGCAATGTGACACTGGAGGGAGTAGCTGCTATACTGGGAGGACAGTGCTGCTGTTCAGAGGATATGGACATACTGGAGAACGATCTGACAGAAATTCATGAAGTGAGTTTCATGAACAAGCGCAAATGTGGTCTGGGACCTTGCACATGGGACAAAATAGGTCGGTTGTGTTAGCACTTCCTCTCTTCCCCTCTATTCAGTAACTTGCAAGGCCGTATCTGGAGTGCTGTGTCCAGCATGGGGGTGCCTGGGCATTGACATACTGGAGCAAGCCCAGTGGAGAGCCACCAGGATGGGGCTGCACGATATGCCATGTGAGAACAGGCCAAGATCTGTGTTTGTTCAGCAGTAAGAAGTGAAGGCAAAGGGAAGGTCTTGTGGAGGACTCCAAATACCTGATGGGAGAGAAGCAGAGAAAGACAGAATCAGGCTCTTCTCAGAGATGCCCAGTGACAGGACAAGCAGCAACAGACGCAAGTTGGAGCAGGCAGAATTCTTGTTAAATACATGGAAAAATGTTTCCCATGTACGCGTGGCTGAACACTGAAAGGTTGCAGGATTTCCCTTTGCAGATTTCAGAACTGGAATGGATGAAGTCTGGAGCAAACTCCGGTGTGGTGAAGTCCTGACCGTGTGAATTCTTTAACTGCAGGTAGGGCGAGATGTTTTAAATGCTATTTGTTTAGATACCACGTAAATACATGTGAGACCTGGTTCTCACAGTGACTGTGCTCCTCGAGCTTCGAGATCCCATTATTGTTGCCAGTGCTCAGGGTCTTGGTATCTGGTGTTTATGGTGTTTTCTGTCCAAAATGAAGGCATCCAAAATAAAATGGTGGTTTTGTAAGTTGAGTTTTGAAAACTCTGTATCTTATTTTCCACAACTTTCATGAGACTTTTACAGAGCTCACTATTAGGCATTAGTGCAGGCTTTTCAATGTCTCCAGCAGAAAAGTGCTAGAAGTCCTATAGCAACACTGAAAGAGTGCACAAACATAACCTCCTCTTAAAACAAACTCCTCCGTAACAGTGGCAATCTAAATTAGAACATGTGGGAACGACTGTAGGTCTTTAACAGTTCTTCAGCTATTGTAGTTCCTGTGATTAACCACAGCAAGCAAGCAACACTCAAATGACATATGCTAAGGAAGCTTTACTTCTGGGCTACAAATTGAAAAGGCTGCTGAAGCGCTGCAGCAGGAAGTAAAATTCTTCTGAAATCTTAAAAATGATAAAAATAACAGCGAGAGGAAGATGGAGCTTACAGTGTTTTTCACAAAGTAAGCTCTGCACTAAGGGGTTTTATTAAAGTGTGCAATTACAGAAGTTAAATACTGCTTTTATTTCTTAACCTATTACTAAAATCCATCTCTTTTTGTGTTGAAAATTATTAAAAACAGACACAGGAAGCTCAAAACCTTTTCAAGAGGAAAGAAAAAGCATCAGCTTTTAGATAGGCATGAGGGCAATTAACAGGTTATTCAAAGTGACCCGATGTTGAGCAAAATACCTTTGAAGAATAAACAAGATGTATATATAGAATGTCCTTATTGAGCTTACATGTATTTGATACCATTCATAAAACATCACAATTTTAATAGCAAAATGTATTAATTTTGATCCATTTGCCGGGAAAAAAGCATTAATTGCTTTACATACTGCCCTCTAACCCCCCCCCAGTGTAGCAACAGGTCTGCAATCCCCTGAGTACAGCTGATAAACTAGAGTTTGGATCAACAGAGAGACACCAGAAAATTCCAGTTACTCTTGAAAGCTACACACAAACAACTCTCAAGTTTAAGCTGTAGTCACAACAAACCTTGAAGGGTTAAGAGCCTTTGCTAAAGAAAAAGGAAGAGGTTAGCCCTTAAAGACCATATAAGCTGCAAAACCTGGCGGTTGTGGCTTGTTAAACTGCTGGGAGGTGGAACTGACACCTGGGCTGCCAAAGTGGAGAAAGTCGTAAAAGGGAAGCTGAGGGCCCCAGAGGGAGTGGGGTGGTTGGGCTCCAGCATTTCTCTGCCCAGGGAGAATTAACTTCATCTGAACTAAAATGGGCCCTGCCACTGCTGGATGTTGATCGTGGGGAGACACATAGTTGGCTTGTTTACAAGAGTCAAGGTGAAAAGAAGCTTTCCTGGCCTTCAATGTCTTTAGGATGGTGATTAAAGGAATTATGCCCAGCTGTACCAATTTCCCAAGCCCAGACTGGAGTGCACTATCTTTTTGCTTCTAAAAAAACCCAAACAAACAAAAAATTAAGGCATCACTTACGTTAGATGCCTGATCTCTAACTGGGGCTGACAGACTCTTTGCAGGCCTCGGTCATGTACTGTGCTTCCTGTTGAGGAACCAAAGAAAATCGGTAGTGCTGAGAATGAAATGTCAGAATCCTTTCTGCTTAAGAAATCATTACATTGATCTTTGGAAATTAATTTTAATAATTTTAATTTTGTATTTTGAATATTCTTCCATCGAGTGGACTTTTCTATAAAGATATGAAATTCAGTGAACCCTATAGCTCTTGATGGCACGTCTGAAAACTGGCATGGGATGCTTTCTGCCTGTAGACATATGTAGCCAGTAAATGATTACATAGAGATTGTATTTGCTCTTCTGAATGCAGAGTGATTAAGGAGCGTGCATTTTAATAGGTTAGAGATACTGGTTTTCTATTTTTCCTTTTCTATTTTACAAATGAAGGAAAGGCTTTGTCTTCAAAGTATTTGGTCAGATCTTTATGTATTTCCAACAAATGGTTACTAATTTGACATCCTTGTAGTCTTCATGCTCTGGTAGAATATTAGCTCACTTCAGATACTATTTATTTTCATCATGTCAGTACTTCAGAACTACAGGCTAGATTCAAAGTAACGCAGCTTGGCTTGAAGTGACATGTGCCCAGACCAATTTATAGAGTAATGGAACAATTTATGAGTCTGCCTTAGCTGAGATTAGTTTCTATGGCAGTTGGCCCAGGGAAATTCTGTGGGCCTTCTGCTCTTTGCAGCTGCAGAAAATAATTGTAAAGGGAAATATTACCTTCAGTAGCTAAGCAAAGCCTCACTTACAAACTATGTGATATTCCTCCCTTAAAACCAGAGACCCTAACTCACCAGCAGAATTGCTTTTGATGACCAGTGAAGCAGAAAGCGATTCGTACACGTTTTTCATACTGGAATAAATAATGAATTAAAAAGTGTTATGTTTAAACAATAATGCTAAACAAAACTTTGCAGCAAACATCAAAAACAGCAAAGAGATTTTAGAAGTGAGTTTGCCAGTCATGGTTAAAATCTCAGGCTTTTATTAAAATTCAAGGTGAGAGTTCACACTCTAGTTCTAATTTATTCTAACTATTGATGGAGTCAGTCATAGCCATTCATTAGCACAGTCTTGCTAGGTCACTCTCTCTTCTCTCTTCTGGATGTTTCACCACCTTCCAGCTGGGAGCATCTTGCACCTGAAGTGGGACAAAGCAGAAAGTTTAGTACCAATGGCAGAAAAAACCTGAAGTGGACAGGACAAACCAAAATAAATGATTTTTCCCAAGTCTTTCTTGCAACTTTTTACAAGCCCAGAGGATCTTCCTTTTGGTCTCCACTGAAGCTTCCAAATACACTCTGTTCTATTAAGGATAGTAAACTACTTCATCAGAGTAACTTCTTCATCATTTCATTACTTTTCATCAGTAAACTTCTTCATCAGAGGCAGAGCATGGTCTGTGCTTGCAAAATCAGCTTAGTCCACTAGTGATATCGCACCTATTTTATAAAGTTTCCAAGCACTGTGAATTGACCCTGACTGTGCCCCCCTATCCAGTGCAAAAGCTTTACATTCAGTTATCAAAAACCTCTGGACACACTGAAGGACTCTCAAACACTTGTACACCTGTGGGGGGTGGATTTCTTTAAAGTCGAATAGGAAGTGCCAGTCAGGATTTGAAATACGCCATAACTCAGAAAATTAAACTCCTATTTTCATTAGTGTCCTTGCCAGCACTGGAACCTATGGGTCCTGAGTAGACTTCCAAGAGGAGGACTCACTGCAGCCTCAGAAGAGGTTGTATTGCAATACAAGCCTCCTGTCAGTGCCTTGACCATCACTGCAGCGTCTAAGTTAGTTTGCTCACAGGTTCTCGTGAAGCAGTTTTGCCTCCAATTCAGTATGCATGCAGTTGTGGAGATACATTGCCCAAGAGATCTTTCTGCAGGCATTACAGGCAACACTGTACCAGGTTTGGTCTTAGCTCGGAAGCTTTTTCATACTGTCCCAATACTGTATGTGCACCATGAATGCTGACTGAGTCATATACCTACAGTGTCATTCTGTAAAAACTGTTAATGTATTGAAATACAACTTTCATGTTATGCTAGGCTGTATGAATAAAAACTCCCTCATGCATGCACAAAAATGTCCATAAGGTGTTAAGGAACCAAGAGAAGACCCAGGCTTTAAGCTCTCCCTCTGAAGACAGCCCTATGTCCAAGGCTCAGCCTCCAGTAAGGATTAGGACTACAGTTAGGATTAGGGTTGAGGGAAAGACAGCCTGCTGCTTGCAGCTGGAATGGGGTTACAAAAGGAGCTTCAGAGAAAAACAGGAGGGTGCAGAGGGAACCTGGGAGGGGAAATGCTTTGGTGTTAGACCAAACCTGGTGTGAGGAGCACTGCTGAGGTGTCCTGATCTAAGGCTCACCCTGTGGTCATGATTAGGGCTGAGAAAAAGAGAAAGTCAAGGAAAGGGCTAGAGCTACAGTTGGAGGGCACTAAAAGAGGGCTGACAAAGTAAAGAGTGGGCTGCAAAGAGAAACTGGCTTCGAAAACTTTTTGCTGTGGGCACTGGCTGATGGCCACATCTGAGGTTCAGCTTCTGGTTGGGCTTAAAGTCAGGGTTAAGTCTTGAGAGAGATAACCAAGGCCTTCAGCTGCAGTGGGACTGGGAATCAATGGATAAGTGGAAGTGTAGGCTGCAAGGAGAATTTGGTTGCCAGAAGTTTTGGGGTTGGCCTGGTGAGTTCCAGTCCAAGGCTCAATGTTCCTTCGAGGCTCAACTTTACTCCCAAATTCTCTACCTCCTCTCCCCCAAGGCAGTGCAGGGGGATGGGGAATGGGGCTGTGGTCAGTTCATCACACTGTTTCTGTCACTCCTTCCTCCTCAGGGGAGGAAGGAATCAGGGTTAGAGTTAGGGCTGGGACAAGGAGAGAGCCTAGCAGTCCAGCAGGAGTTACAAAGAGGCTCTGAGGAACAATGTAAGCTCAAGGAGAACTTGGCAGGGCTGCCTGGTCTGAGGCTCAGCCTACCATTCTGGTTGGAGTTACAGGCGGGGTTAAATTTGACAACAAGAGAGAGCCTAGTGCTGCAATTAGAATTGGCCTAGAAAGTGTGGGATGCAGGAAGAACTTGGTTGCAAGAAGTTTTTGTTGTGGATGCTGCTTGGCAGTCCTTTTCTGAGACTTGGTGTACATCTAGTGTGAGGGTTAGGGTTAGTGCTGGGAGAAGAGGGGCGAGGTTATGGTTACTGGAAAGAAGGAGACAAGAGCTGCAGCTGGCTTAGGGCTAAGAAAATTACTGTCCCAGGGAAGTGTAGGCTGCAAGCAGGACTTGGCTGCAAGAACTTCCTGGTGTGGGCACTGGCTAGAGGACACATCCAAAGCCAGTATATGGTTTGTGTGAGGTTTAAGGGAAAGAGAGGGCCTGGAGCTGCAGCTGGAGTGGAGCTAGAAAGGAGCTTTGAAAAGAAAGGGTGTGGGATACAGAGAACATTTTATTGACAGCACTGGCTGGGATCCTGGTCTAAGGATCTGTGTTAGGTTTTGCCTTTTCAAGTGACCCCTGTGTTCAGCTGCATGTATATCATGGCACTGGTGAGAAACCTACAGGACAGACAGGTACAGGCAATCATCCTGTTCTTGGTGCTTAAAATCAAAGAAGACAGATCTCTGCCTCAGATCCTGTCATGAAGATAGCTTAGGCCTTTGTCTGATTTTAATTCTGCTGTGAAGGTTATAGAATCATAGAATCCTAGAATAGTTAGGGTTGGAAAGGACCTTAAGATCATCCTAGTTCCAACCTCCCTGCCATGGGCAGGGACACCTCACACTAAACCATGTCACCCAAGGCTATGTCAAACCTGGCCTTAAACACTGCCAGGGATGAAGCATTCACAACTTCCCTGGGCAACCCATTCCAGTGCCTCACCACCCTTACAGTAAAGAATTTCTTCCTCGTATCCAATCTAAACTTCCCCTGTTTAAGTTTGAACCCATTACCCCTTGTCCTATCACTACAGTCCCTAATGAAGAGTCCCTCCCCAGCATCCCTATAGGCCCCCTTCAGATATTGGAAGGCTGCTATGAGGTCTCCACGCAGCCTTCTCTTCTCCAGGCTGAACAGCCCCAACTTTCTCATCCTAGCTTCATACGGGAGGTGCTCCAGTATCCTGATCATCCTCGTGGCCCTCCTCTGCACTTGTTCCAACAGTTCCATGTCCTTTTGATGTTCAGGACACCAGAACTGTACACAATACTCCAAGTGAGGTCTCATGAGAGCAGAGTAGAGGAGCAGGATCACCTCCCTCCACCTGCTGGTCATGTTCCTTTTGATGCAGCCCAGGATACAGTTGGCTTTTTGGGCTGTGAGTGCACACTGCCAGCTCATGGTCATTTTCTCATCGATCAACACCCCCAAGTCCTTCTCCGCAGGGCTGCTCTGAATCTCTTCTCTGCCCAACCTGTAGCTGTGCCTGGGATTGCTCTGACCCCGTTGTTAGGGTCAACATTGTCTGTTCCTCTGACAAAACAGCCCTCCTTAACAAGGATTCGTATTTGTAGAGAAGAACTCCTTAGAATCTAGGCCAACATCACAAGAAAGCCTCCTGGAAAAAAAGAACAACCGCCTTCCTCAGCCTTGCCTTTCCTATAGGAAACATAACGAGATGTTTGTTATGTTTTACTCATTTATAAAACAAAATGCTTCACTATATGGTTTTACTCTGGAAAACAGATGAAAGATGTATGTGACAGACGTTGGTCATGTCGATGTGTTCAGCACTATATGATGCTCAGATGTCATGTTCTAAGCATAATGTAAGGAATAAAATGGGTACTGAACTCTAGTGAAAGTCTGACTTCAAATCTATATTTACGCATCTAAGTGACCTGCTTTTGTACAAAGGTGCTGACTATTCAGCTGCTTCCATTGACTGCAGTAGAAATACAAGGGATTTTTGTTGTTGCCAAATCTATTTTCAAGAACAAAAAAATTCCCGTTTAGCCTCTTTCTAACTCCTAAGGAACAGCTTGCTCTAAAAGAAAGCATGACAGCAAATGAAATATAGCATCTCTGCTCTCTCCCACTCTCCATAAGATGCAGAAAAGGGACTGTATAATAAATCCTGGTAAGTAAGTCTATGCAGGAGTGAGATTAAACACACTTCTGGGTGTGACAGATAACTTTGATATTGAGATCACAAAGGCAAAAAAGAAATGGAGAACTTGAGATGCCTCAACAACTGTGTTTGGTGCAACAAGTTTTTAAATTCTTGAGTAGCTCTGTAAGTCTGTGCCAGGACCCTGAGCTTACCTATTGGCCTTAGTTGTCCTGAACAGCCTCACTTGGGAGCACCTTCTGCCCAGGACCTCTGTTTAAGCTCATGAAGGGCTTGGTTTAAGTCTCTGCCTGAGGTATGTTGCAGGTATACCAGTCTCCAGCACTGTATTCTGGCGTGCCTGCGGTCCTGTTTCTGGCCATGTCTCCTAGATGGACCCTGTGCCTACATTGTACCTTCCTGGATGGACCCGGTTCATCAGTTCAGCTGATGTGCGCTGTTGCCAGACCTGTCCACTGTGCATGGGCCCTGTGAGACTGGGTCCCATTGCTGAGGGCACTGCCTGGACTGGAGTGACCCTTGGCCGCTCCTTGGAGCAGCCCTGTGCTTGCTTCTCCCTACAGATCTGGTCGCTTTGCTGAATGATCAGCTGATGCACAAAGCAACACCCACAGCAGGCAGGTCAGTCTGTATGATTCAGAAGTTGATGGATGACTTACTGTAAATGCATGGAAGATGGACAGACTGCATCGTCTGCATGTATTGACCCTGGACAGGAACTACTGTTGTCATTAGGGTTTACTGTTATACAGCTGAGGAAAGAGTGTGTTTCTATGTTGGAGACCCCAGAGCTGAACACAGTGCTACAATGGGGAGTGTTCGAGTTGGGCAGATGTGCCTTTGCAGGATGTCGTCTGTAACTGACCACATCCTCTGTGGCCACAGAGACAGTTATGAAACACATTTCTTTTTGCTGTGGGTATGAATAGCAGCAGAGTGTAGTTTATAGGGGTGCAGTACTTCTGCAGGAGGCAGTTTTTGGTATCTGTTGTATGGCTCCTGAAAGGAATCGCTCTGCTTGCAGATGGGAGTTAGGTCAGGAGCAGTTGGTGAAGTCCTACCTCAGAGAGTCCTTCTCACTTGCACAGTTCTCTTAACAGAGCGGAGAACTGGGAACTTGAGTAACTACTACAAAATCTGCACAAAGCAATGATGTGTATTATTAGATAATGATAAGGATGATGGTGGGGTTTGTTTCCCAGAGGACTTGTGGGAGCTGGACCTGTTGAGAGAAGACTGAGAGGGGATCTCAGTAATGCATGTAAGTATCTCACAGTCTGGTGCCAGACTCTTTACAGTGGCGCCCAGCAACAGGACAAGGAGCAACTGCCATAAACTAAACCACAAGAAGTTTCACCTCAACATGAGGAAGAACTTTACGTGGAGGGTGGCAGAGCCCTGGCACAGGCTGCCCAGGGGAGCTGCGGAGTCTCCTTCTCTGGAGCCATTCAACGCCTGCCTGAACACGTTCCTGCGTAACCTTCTCCTGGTTGCCCTCCCTTGGCAGGGGGGTGCCCTGGGTGACCTCCAGAGGTCTCTTCCGACCCCAGTGATTCTGTGAGCGGGGAGTCCTCTGGAGAGCGAAGGGTGGGACTGGGGGCAGCGTGCAGGGACGAGAACCACCTCCTTCTCCGGGCGGGCGCTGGACTCGTCTTCCACGACCCCTCTTCTCTCAAGCGCGTGCAGCGAGGGTGAACCCCCTCTTCCCAGCCCTACCTCCCGCCCCCACCACACACACCCACTTCGGGGGCCGCCCGCGCCCGCCGCGACAACTCCGACGGTCCCCTCAGCGGCCGCGCAGGCGCAGTGCCGCGCGGCGGGGCGGGGTGGGTGGGTCGGGGGCTGGCGCATGCGTGGTGTGGCGACAGGAACCGAAACTCCGCGGCGTTCCCGCGCCGGGGGCGGTGCGCGGCGGGCGGGCGGCGGTTCCCGCCCTCTCCTCCCCATCCCACACACCCCGCGGGGCGGGGCCGGCGGCGCGCGAGCGGGGCCATTTCAGCGAGCGGCACCGGCGGGCAGGCCGGGATGCGCGCGGCGCCCCGCGGCTGCCAGCCCGCCGCCGGCCGCGTGCCCCCGCGCCCCGGGCGCTGAGTCCGCCGCTCTCCCCGCGCTCTCCCGCCGCCGGTCAGCGCCATGGCGGCCCCCAGCAGCATCGTGCCCGCCATGGCGAGTAAAACCAAGACCAAGAAGAAGCACTTCGTGGCGCAAAAAGTGAAGTTGTTCCGGGCTAGCGACCCGCTGCTCAGCGTCCTCATGTGGGGGGTCAACCACTCGGTAAGCGCTGCGCCGCCGCCCGCCTCCCGGCTGCTCCGGCGGGGCATCGCCCCCCGCGGGCTGCGCGCGGGGAAAGGGCGATGCGGAGGGGGCGGACGGGGCCGGGGGGCGCACGTGCCGCCGGTTGTCGCCCTGAGCCCTGGTGGGCTTCTGGGAGCGCGGTACCGGGTGCGGCGCTTTGCGAGCGGGGGGCGCCGGCGGAGGCTGTGGCGCACAGCCGGAGCCGTGGGGCAGGCGAGCCGCGGAGCAGCCACCGCCGTGCCTGCGGCAACCCGTGTCCTGTCGGTCCCGGTTCCGCTCGTTCAGCACCGCGCGGGGTGGTGGCCGTGAGTGGACAGTGCTGCGAGCGGGGCCGGCGCCGCTCCAGTTCTGCCGCCGCCCTCGGGTACATGCGTGTGCTGGGGTTAAGTAATAAGAGCCGAACCCGGCCGGTTACGGGCGTTCACGGGGCGAAGTTGTTCCCGTCACCCGGCCGTTCGCCCCGGTGAGTGTCCGCAGCCGGTGTGGGGCGCGGGGGGAAGGGAGGCGGGCCGCGCTCTGGTGTGGTAGAGCGGCGGAATTGCAGCGTTCGCGGAGTGCTCCATCACCCTGCGGTTGGGGGGGAGCGGCGGCCCTGCGATGGACCGCGGCTGCGGAGGCAGCCTTGCCGTGGCGAGCGCGGTAGCGGTGTCACATGGTTTGGGCATTACGAGGCTCAAGGCGCAGCTTTACATCTTTAAATAGCCACCATGGCGGGTGAAGAGTGTAGAGCCCCGGGATCACCGAAAATCAGGTGTTGGTCGGGGGAGCGAAGCCAAGAGCTTACTCCTTGGTCGTGGAAAGTCTGAACGTGTGAACACCGTGTCTGTGTGGGTCGCTTCTCGGGGCGGCTTAAGAGCTTTTAAGAATAACTGTTAATGTGCGGCTTGAGATTAGGCTATGAATTTTGTAGCAGCTTTGCGGAACAGGAAAGCAGTCTGTGGTAGGTACTTGGTATTCCTTTTGTTTCATTAACCTCCAAATCCTGTGAGGTTTTCTCCTTTCCTGTACATTTTTGCTCATTTTTGCCCAAAGCCTGCAGGCTGAGCATCAAGGCTAAAGCCCTGCTCAGTTGGTGTTAAAACAGCACCGTGCCCGAAGTGGTGATCTAGGGGAAATGCTTTGACTGTAGGTACCAGTATGGTGTTTGCGATGGAGGAGAAGCTCTAGTGAGGTTAAATGCTCTGCTCAAGATAGACATGTGAGGCAGTAAGACACGGTGACAAAGGATTTCAAGTTTTCTGCAGGTCAGCTGTAAGCAGTGGCATCCTGTGTCATGGGCTGATAAGGAACTAGATATTTATCTGCAAAGCAAAAAAGGACTCTTAATTGTGCAAGTTCAGGACATGCTGTTTGCTGGAATTGGGCTTAAATACACTGCTCTCTTCTGCTCCTTCTTTAGTGGCCAGCATTATTCATAGGGAAATTTGCAAGCTGGCCTCTTCAATGAAAGAAAGAGAGCTGGTAATTACAGGGTGAGAAACTTCTGCTGAACGGCAGCAGCTAGCTATCAGCCGTCTCCCTGGGGAGAGACTGGGAGATCTCTTGACAAGAGCAGAGATCTTCCTGTTGCAACAGCTCATTGCTAAATGTGTTCATCCTGGCAATGCCACTACTTTCAGGGGAAAGACCTCTCCAGTACAAATAATAACAAAGCAAATAGTGACAAATGTAACATGGTACAAGATTCCTCCGATGGTGTACTGTGGCATACAGTGCTGTTCCCATTAGAAATGCAATAAAGAAGTGTACTGGTTCATACACATACCGTTAGGCTAAAGTCCTTTTTCGGGGTGGGGGCTCAAAGAGCAAGCTGAGCAGTACAGTAGACTCGGAGAAATGCAGCTTCATGTTCATATGTAGACAGTGGCTGTAAGCGTCAACATCCGCTGCATGTTATGTGGATGTTATCACACTTCTTTACCCTGTTGCAAGGTGTAGTCGTGATTAATCCTTTGGGTCCCATGGAAGGAAAATACCTCTGAATGAGAGAGCATGAAAAAGCTCAAATTAATTAATATGTCCAAATCTAAGCATTACTTCTTAGTCAAGAATGCAGCACCAAAGTGTTGCAGGCTCCTCTGTTAGATGCTTACCCTGTCAGTTTGTAATGCTTGATGTGGCACCATCTATCAAATGAAAACAAGTGTTCAGTGTGGCTGGACTCCCTTACCGCAAATAAGATTTTTTCGTGGGGGAAATACGAATTATGCACTTGAATTCATTAAGAACAGGAATTGAGGATCCTTAAGTTTCTTGACAGAATAACCAGAAATCCACAAGCAAAATTCAGACTAGGAAATGAGCGTAGACCATAGTTCATGAAGATAGTAATTAAATAAACTTGGAACATGGTAGTCTGAAAAATCGTATGTAAGACTGGTTCCAGTGTGGTGCGTATCAATTAATGAGACAATACCAGTGTCTGAGTACTACTGTTTGGGGCATAGGTATGTACTGAAATAGCGAAGCTGAGATACAGTTCCTGCAGTTCTTACAGGTTGTGGCATCTATTAGAAGGAAGCACTTGGTGGAGACAAAGAGGGGAAAATTGATTAATTTTTTTTTTTTTTCCTTCAGGCTTTTTAACCTTTAGATCTTGGGGCTAAAATACCGCTACACTTGATAGTTGAGTTTTGGAGGACTTTCAGATTTTAACATCAGCGTGTAAGGAAGCAGTTACAGGAGCCTTTGTCTTTGCTCTCCTGGCCTAGGAGGAAACATGACACTAAAGCAGAAGGCTTACAGCAAAGGTGCGAATTCTTAATGCAGAAAAAAATCTGCATTGAAGTGTCTGTTACCCAAGATTCTTGTAAATTCACCCTCCCCTTGCCAAGAAACTGAGCAAATTGCTTTGGTGGTCTCTGCTGTTATTTAGGTAGAAGTAGAGAGATACCTAGAGCAAAATACTGCTTGGTAATGCAGTCAAAATAAGTAATTACTTAGAAGGGCATGTGTGGGGAAAGCATGGAAACATTACCCAAATATCTTAAAAAGCAAGAGAATGCATGTTAGCATTCAGAGCTGTAAATGCATTTCTTGGTATGCCAAAAAATGCTGTTGAATGAAACTTGGTGCTAAGTGAAAGGGAAAGCAACTGTGTCCCACTTAGTAGATGCCATTAATACTGATGACTTGCAGCAGCAAAGACTTAATTGTCAGTGTGCTGGGATCTTGCAGGCATCAGCATCATTAAGAGTTGATCTTATCTTGTTTCTTTTACTCTGTGTCAGAGATGATCTGGCTGCGCTACTGAAGCGAATACTTAAACTCTGTGGTTAGTATGACTTAAAGCTGTATTTTTAGTTAACATAATTGTAATAATTCATTTACAACCAATGTGGTAAATAGCATACTTATTATTACTTCCATGTTGTCACTGCTGCTGGATGTCCAGTAACTGCAGGAAGGAGAAGGAAGGTTACATTAGGCATGTAACTTTTGCCTAATGCTTTTGGAAGTAATTATTCCCTGCTTGTTTTCTGTGCCAAAAATGAAAGCTGGGGATTCTGTGTTTTCTGCAGCCTGTTATGATTGTCCCAGCACACTGATGGTGAGTCTGCTCTCACTGGTGTTTCTTGCCTGCTTCTGTTATAAGCTTGTTAAGAAAGCTGGGAATTTGTAGGGAGCTAAGCTTAGGCCTTTCAAAACATACTGCCCCCAAAGATGGGAGAAAACTAATGCAAGTGGGGGGTTTTGTAACTAATTTTGAGGCAAAGAATGACTGCTGGCGACCTTGCCTACTGTGTCAACCATTAAATTAGATGGATTTGGGAGAAGAGAATGAATGCATAAGGATGTTATAGAGCATACTGTACAAGCTTAAAAAAACCGCAGACAAACCAAACCCAACACCACCCCGCAGCCCATGGAATCTGTAATCGCCATCTGTTTCTTGGATTTTTACAAGCTGATGTAAAAATTTAGCAGTGTCGGACTTCTCAGTGGCACTTGCTGCCGAACAAAGAAGTGTAACAATAAGAGTATGTGAATCGAATGACTTCTCCTCCCCCAGTTTGTATTGCCGAGTACATCAGAAAGTGTACTTTCTGTGGGCGAAGAATCCAACAGATAATAAACTCCAGGGCCACCTTCAACTGCTCACATGAGGCGCTGTGAGCTTGATGCTGCTGTTGCACTCTTGGCTATAATCTGGCTTGATCTTTTTAACAAAAGTGGAAAAACAGCAGGACAGAATAATAATAGAAGGAGCAAGAGCTGGGGAACTCTTCTGTCTACCAGTATAACTCCTGGGTTCATTCACTGTTCCAGGTATGCTGAGTAAATGCATTTTCCCCTCATACGTGGTCTGATGTATTTGGTCATGTTAGGAAAACATCTGTATCTCTACAGAAAGCTATAAAATATCTGTGTTTCTGTCAGTTTTCAGTTTGGGGTTTTTCCTTAGTTAGCTTATGTTCCCTGTTATGAATTTTCACCCAGACAAATACACGCATAGCTCCCTTATGCCTGCCCTTATGTTTTAACAGGGCACTAGAGAGCTTGTAAGTAAATGTGTACCCTCTCAGCTTGTGCCATAAGTCAAGTTGCTTAGTTCTGGTTTACCTAGCCTCTCTCCGAGGAACTTCTTATCCTGAAACTGTGTACATTTAGGGAAATAACACTGGAAAGAGCTTATTGGGTAGATAATTAGCAAAATGAAGTCTAAAGTAATTAAAAGCTAGGTTATGCCCTCTGAAATAAAAACGATGGGCTTCTGTTTAGGATTCGTTTCCTTTAAAGAGAGGGGAGGAAAATATCCAGAAATTAAACAAACTTACAGCACTTACTACTACCAGTATATCTCCATAACTTATGGGAGTTGATTAACTTATGGCCTTGTATTTTTAATATACTTTTAAATGATGATGAGACTAGTGACACCCTAAGGATATGGAACTATAATGGTCACTCGTGGCATTGCTGTCAGCACAACAGGTTGGTTGGAAACCCTTTTGAAACAGGGAGGGCTACTCATTAGTTGTGTTGCTAGTATTTGTATTTAATGCAGAACATCACTACTGCAGTTGTGCCCTAAATGGCTTTTCAGAAAGACTGAGTCAAAGTAAAATTGAAGTTACAGATCTTGGAGTTAACTTGGGATTTGTAACAGAGAGCTGGGGGAGGGGAAAAAAAAGCCTAGTCTTACTAATTTTTTAATGGAGGTTGAGGTAGGCTACTTGGAAGAAAGCTTCTTTCTAAGAAGTGACATATTAAGAAAGCATTGATTACAGCACAGCAGATAATAAGTAATTAAAATTACTTTAAAATAAAGACAGCTGGGCACTCAGCCCAGATGTTTGTGTATAGAAGGAAGTAGGACAGGAAGAGCTATTTATTGAAAACTTGGTTCTTTTTCTGGGTGTCAGGCTTTATGTACTGCAGAAATTAATTTGATACTGCTCTTGCAACTGAGTAGATGGACTAGTAAAAATACCAGTTGTAAATATTTATTATAATTAGGTTAAAGGAAGTAAATGTTCCTCTGTGAAATACAAATGAGTGATATTTTGTGTCCCTTTCAATAGCTTCTATATGAGATGGGAAGAGCTATAAAAAGGGCTCTGACTGTTTCAAAGCTGCCTTCCATAGTTCCTTCTGCTCTACAAGGTACAGTTCTGCAAAGGCTAGGATTTTGTTTGCATATAGGTTTTTTTAATCTGAATTTTGTTAACCGCAATGGGCTGGGCTGGACAATGTTCAGTGAAGCAAACAGGTAGCACAAATTTGTTTTGCTGACTCAACTTAGTCATCTTATTTGACTATCCTGCACCAGGTGCCTTAAAGTGTCTCTAGGGTATTATTTTCTCATTTCTTGCCCATTGGCCAGAGCTTGGTAGATGTTTATTTTCCTCTTGTAGTTTCAGGGTGCCAAACTCTGTTTATTATAACTGACTCTCCCTGTTACGCAGTTCCTGCTGTACAAACCTAGCCTCTTTTCTCCTCTTCCTTGAAAATGGGTTGTGCTGTAGGGTTCCATGGGCTAGCTGTACATTATGCAACTTTGTGATGACAGCTGTGGAGTAAGGTGAAACTAGCTGTTATTTACAGACCTTCAGCTTAATCTTGGCAGAGTTAAGCACTCTGTTTTAGTCATACTGGCTTACAGATAGCTTGACTTGTTGAAAGGTTAGTCGTCTTTGTTGAGCTGTGAGGCTTTAAAGGCTTGAAAGAAGTACATGTTCTCCTTCACTTTCTCCTGACTTTTAAGTGACTGACTGCTGTTCTGGGTGGTTGACTTCAGTATGAATTCATTATTTTGTGTTTGCTTTGAGGCCTGTTTCCATGTCTTTCCACGCTTCATACTCTATGCTTACTATTAGATGTCTAACAAAAGCCCTGATTTCTTTTTCTCATTTTCACTGTTGCTGAAGCACATGTTTGCACTTAGCGAAATAGCTGAAGCAGTCTAAGAAATTGTTGCCTCAGGTATGGGATGGTAATGATGATCTTTGTTCCTCTGCATCCTGGTACATGGTGAAATGGGTTAGCTGTGAATTGGGGAGATGGTGACTTCTTGCTCTCTGAACATCTGTCTTAACAATCTTACTGTGGAGCCTGGGCTGTTCTATAATAAGTTAATTAGTATTGTGTTCAGGGATTGCTTAATAAGGGTGTTGTGAAAATTATTTGAAGTAGCTGAATGCTGTAGTGATGGATGTCACAAACTGAAAAGAAAACATTAGCTTGATCTTCAAAGAGCTGGGTTGAATGGTTTGCAGAAGAAATGGTTAATGGCCATATACCTTTTAGAGTACTTATTTTTCATTGGACTTGGTGCACAGCTACCTTGTGTACTGAGGCAAGGCAATTAGTCTAATCCAGCTCTTTTGTGTGCATTGTAAGTTCCCAAGGCAACCTTAATATTCTTAACACAGCTGTGATTATATGCGTGATCCCTTTAGATTGTATGACAAAACTGGAAAAAATCGCATTCCCTTATATGACACTGTTAGAAAGCCTGTTGAGCTTCTTGGTGAGGCTAGGATGTGCAGAACCACTTCTAGCTGCTTCAGCGAACTGGTTTAATCTTTCGTGTTTCTCAGTTTCTTTCTTGATGTTTTGGTCACGCTCTCTCTGCTATTTGTGTTTGCACTTTAAGTCTTTGCCATTCCAGTCTTCATGGTTAACAAGGTCAACCGTATCTATTTCCCTTATCAGTAACTACCCAGCTCCAAAATAATCAGCCAGTGAAAGTAATACATCTTGAGGAGTTTTTAGGTAGACCATAGTTCACTGAAGTTCATCATCCAGTCATGCAAGCAGCTGTGCCAGCACAGACTCTGTGGAGCTGGTGCAAAAGCAGAAAAGATGGGACAAAATAACTTCTTTGTAGTAAGTGCCAGTTTAAGCTAGCGTAAGGTTAGTCAGACCACAGCCTTCATAATACTGAAGCCGCCTAAAGCTGGGGCTTCAGGTCTTGTTTTTACCCTGTCACTGATCAGATCCTGTGGGATAAAATCGGTGATGTACTATGATCCTCCTTCTGATTTGGGGAGATAAGCTGGAGGGAAAACTAATGCAGAAGAGTGAATAGGGTAGGGCTGTTGTACCACGGCAGGCCATGTCCACAAGCGTCAGTCCCAGCTTAAAAGAGCTGCAGACACTGCAGGGAGAGCGGAGGGAAGAGAATCACAGTTTGGTCTTTGGAACATGCTGACCCATGTAACATAACTTGCCTATTTAGGTAGAGTAAATGTTTTCAGAAAAGTTGTAATGGCTTCCTAGGGGCTGAGATTTTGGAAGTTGCTTGTAGATGTAAATGTCAGCATTTGGAAGACCTTCTACATAATAGTAATTCTTGAAAATCCTACCTTAAATGTTTTCTTGTAGGGTATCAAGCATGTAGTTGTAGCAGTAACTGACTTCCACGGCTTTTTTGGAGTTGGGGGAGAGGAAAATACCCAACTTGGTTGGCATAAAACCAGTCAAAAGGAAGCAGCTTATTGACAGTTTTATTAAATATTGCTCAGTTTTGGTTAAGTATGATTAGCTTGTGGTGCCAAGGCTTAATAATTCTGTTGTTAAACTAATAGTTCTGATGTCCTTAATCTGTGGCATGTCCTGCTGCAAAGTAGACTTAAAGCTCTTTTGCAGAGATTAGCTCTGCTTTGATGATGTTGCCCGGTGTTTTGTAGACCCTTGCTACATAATTTGGGCACCAGACCCATTCTTGGGACAGTGGGTTCCAATGTAGCAGGGTTGCTGGCTGTGTTTCTGTTTGTTCAGTGTACTTGTTTTCTCTGTCAGCCATGTAAATTGTCTGTAATTAGAGGGTATGTATTGGTGTTAGTGTGGCGTGGCCCTCATTGTGGGTTGGGTTCTGGGTGATTATAACAATTTTCTAGAGGAGCTCAGAGAGATGCTCTTTAAGTGTGTAATTGTCAGCATCTTTATAGCAAGTAAATCTGATGCATTATGATTGCCTGGAGCTGTGCAGAAATTGGAAGATTGACATAACAAAAGCAAGGTTGCTAATCACAGCTTCCTGCTTCAGTCTTTCTGACTTCTTGTATTATATAAATGTAGAGCTAGCTTTGGGAGACCAACTTGCTTTCTCAATTTTTAGCATTTTTATTTATGAGTTTTGAGTTGAACGAGGAGTGGGACACCTACTGTTTCACATTTTTACAATTACATATTGTTTTATATTGGTTTACATTTTACATTTACGTGTTTTACAATTTGCTGCTTCTTAAAGTAAATGCCTAATTGTAGACAAGGTTACTTTTGGCTTATGCAATTCTGAGAACAGTGACACAAACACATGCATTGGAACATAGTGGCTCAAAAATTTGTGCCTCTTCAGTTGAGTATCCCTTTTTCATAAAGCATTTCGTGATTATTCTTTTGCAAGTAATGAAAGCAATCACTGAGATGCTGTTCAGGTTGATCACTCTTCTCTGGAGTTCGTACTTGCGTACTGTTTTGTTTCTAGGTGTTTTCTATACCTTTTCCTGTTCTGAAAAAAAAATGCGATCTCCTCCAGACTTAAACAGCCTATATAAAGAGATACAACTCTTCTTGATTCATGAAGCACATATCTCAGGCTGCTTGGTCCAATTAGTTGTAATATTTAAGAGCTTATACTTGAAATAAAGTCCTTGAAGAGGAAGTACTTACTAGCACATTCTGTCTCAAGCTGGCTATTCAGAAGAGCTGGTTGTCTTTCTGGGAAAGATAGCAGTCTCTGACAACCTGACTTTACTGGAAAGCCCATACTCTCCCCCCCCAGACACTGCAAATGTGCAGTTGGAGGACTCAGAAATGACTCACTTGGACTGAAATGCAGTGTCAGGTGCTTGGTGAGGTGCTGCAAATCAGCACCACCTTCTTGTGCAGCAGCTTGGGGCTGATGCAAGCTAGGGTTTTCCTGCTGGTCTTGACGTTTTTCCCCCCTCTGGTGATAATAAGGTTAGCAAAGAAGGATTGAAGAGAAATTTTCTGGTATAATTATTCTTTAGGTCTTATGTGGAATTGTCAGATCAGTGAGTTTCAGTGTGAGTCATGATTCACTTGCAATCTGTGATATGTAAACCAGCCTTCTCCTGTGCTTGTGCAGTGGACAGGACCAAACAACAAGAAAAACTTTTCTGGATATTCCCCAGGCCCACAGAAGTCAAATAGTGAAACTAATTTACAGAAACAAAAGCTTAGTATTTGTTACCAAACACATGTACCTGCTTGCAGGTAAAAAGCACTGAAACCACTGTTTTCAGAATGTCTTGCCCATTTTTATGGACTCTGAGTTCCTGATATAGCAGTTCTTCCAGCTGCTATTTTGGGCTTCAGCTGATTCAACAATGCTGCTTTCTTTCCTACCTACAGCTGCAGGCGATTGTAGCTGGTTGTTTTGTTTGAGTGAGCAATGTCCTTCAGGCTGGTTGGCTCAGGGATGTTAATAGGGTTCAGATGTCTCTGGGCGCACAGAACTGTGCACTCCTTGTCCCTCTTCAGCGTGTTCTGTTACAGTACATCAAAGCAGGAGAGCATTGAAATATTGAACATCTTGAATCTTGCTGCTGTTCTACACATTTGTCTTGGGAGTGGGTGGATTTTTCTCCTCTGCCACCGCATCTCACAATACCACTTCTCAGTTGTTTTTTTGGTCTTGTTGGTTTTTTTTTTCCCCTCATGTGCAGCAGTTACCTGTGGTTGGTAGTGGTGGTTTTAGTTCACTTACTCTTCTGACAGTATTCCTATGTTTGCTGAATTCATCAGTTTCCTCCTTGGAATCTCTGAAGTTCCTTCCTTGGAAGGTGTTGTTTGGATAGGAACATTAAAAAATGGTCCTGCTTGTTGAGGAAATCTCTCAGGCGTTCATATGGAAGTC